>CM060709.1:22286037-25223537 GCA_030686995.1 Artemisia argyi
GATGAACACCACCTTATGCAAATTAAAGCCTCTCATTTTTGGACGTTACTAGAAAGGCAAATCAAACTATCCTCTCCTTGTTATGTGCTTAGTATGTGAAAATTGTGTAGGAGGGTTGGAGTCTTTGGATAGATATATGTCTCCCATATCGGAAGATAAAAGAAACAAATGTCTGTATATATACATAAGGTTTCTACATAATAATAAGTTAAAAGTGTTGTAGACGGTATCCATGATGCACCGTCTCCAAATTCTTTCTGGCTTTTACGTTATGGGATTTGCTAACAACAACCCATTAAGTGTTGTTTAAGCATATCGTAACAAATTCTTTCTGGCTTTTACGTTATGTGATTTGCTAACAACAACCCATTGGGTGTTGTTTAAGCATATCGTAAATAACAATGTTTCCAAATATGAAGTCATCATTTCCAAATTCTTTCTGGCTTTTACGTTATGTGATTTGCTAACAACAACCCATTGGATGTTGTTTAAGCATATCGTAAATAACTTTGTTTCCAAATATGAAGTCATCATTTATGTAAATAACACATACAATTATGGTAAGTAAGTTTTAATAAGGTATGTATTAATGTCAAGTGCAGTGGGTTGTTGTTAGCAAATCCCTTATGTTATTACGTTTAACTTAGGACTTTTCGAACACTTTTTATAGGTAACGTGTTATCTAGTGCTGATATATCCGGCTTTTACGTTATGGGATTTGCTAACAACAACCCATTGGGTGTTGTTTAAGCATATCGTAAATAACTATGTTTCCAAATATGAAGTCATCATTTCCAAATTATTCCTGGCTTTTACGTTATGGGATTTGCTAACAACAACCCATTGGATGTTGTTTAAGCATATCGTAAATAACTATGTTTCCAAATATGAAGTCATCATTTCTGTAAATAACACATACAATTATTGTAAGTAAGTTTTAATAAGGTATGTATTAATGTCAAGTGCAGTGGGTTGTTGTTAGCAAATCCCTTATGTTATTTCGTTTAACTTGGGACTTTTCGAACACTTTTTATAGGTAACATGTTATCTAGTGCTGATATATCCAAACTATTTGACTCACAGGGCTTTATTATTGTTATTATTACCAAAATCACAAGTTATTTACACATAGGAAGTTAGGGTTATATTAAATCTTGGAGTCATATGACAACCAATGTTCACTACTACACAAACCATATTTTAGAACGCTTAATTTAAAGCGGTTTCGATGTATAACCGTTTTAAATCATTGAAAAGTATTATTTGGCATGGTTATTTAGTAAAACGTTTTATTAAATGGATTTTATAAAATGGTTCATTTTGAAAATCAGATTATTATAGATTATATATCAAGGTTACTTAATAGCCCCTTTATAAAAGTGGGTTTTGAATATTTTCACTCCTTTTGAGCAGGATTTTTCCCTCCTAAATGATTATTTTCTTTGCTATTATTATTATTATTATTATTATTATTATTATTATTATTATTATCTTTTCACTTCTCGTAGTTACACAAACACAACAAACACCCAAATACCTCTCCTATCTTTCTTTCTCTTTTTTCTCTTCACAAACTCTTATCAACAATACCCTTGAATTAAACACGAATCAAATGAAGAAGAGCATGGTAATTGGTCTTTATTTGAATCTTACTATCTTCACCAACGGTTCCATGAACATGGCAATTAATTTTTATTTTTGAATCTTACTATAAAAATGTTTAATTTATTTGCCATATTAAATAACACTACATGTTATCCAGATGTCATATTTTCTATTCATTTTTACGATTGGTGATCTACAAATGAGTTTTTTTGAAGATCTTGAAGATGCCATACCTTTTATTCATTTTCACTATACTTACCATGTTTGCTAAATTATCTTTCTTATGTTTTAAAATATTATAATCTCATGATGTTATATTGATCTAATTTTTGTGATATGATGGCCAGATGCTTAATTGGTGAACTACTCAAAAGATAAAGTTGGAATTTGCATTGAAAACACTCAAAAGGAGAAAAAGGAATAACTAATGAATTGTACTAGAATAAGGAAGCGGTCAATAATATATATATATATATATATAGGGTCGCGTTCTATGCAGTAGCAATATTAGATACAGTACTTTAGAGTACCATTTGGACCAATTAGAATGGAGTATTATTAAATCTTTTTAATTAATTCAAAAGGGTAAAATAGTCAAACATATTTTCACTTTCTTTTTGAATTTTTTTTAAATAAAAAACGTTTTTTAATTCACCTTCATTTTTTTTTTAATATTGTATACTTACATCTATTTCTTGTGTTTAATCGTTTCGAGGTCAAGCTTATTTTGGTTAAAATGATAATTGCACATATGTTTATAGTGTATTTCTTTGCTATACGATATTTATGACCAAAAATAAAAATATATACATGTAATCTCTAAAAATTAAATAAAAAACCAATAACATAAATAATTAAATAGTATACACAAAATTCAAAATCAAATAAAATACAATACATGTACAAGTATCTTGTTAAATATAAATGTGGACATCATTTAAAAACATGTGTGCACTCTTCACTTTCTCATCAAATCCATTAGAACATATGTACACGCTTCCCAAGAATGTATGTGGATGCAGGGTTTTCTCATCAAATTTATTAGAACATATACGCACGCCTTCCAAAAACATGTATGTATGCAGTGTCCACGTTGCGCTTTCTCATCAAATTTATTAGAACATATACACACGCCTTCCAAAAACATGTATGTTTGCGGTGTCCACGTTGCGTTTTCTCATCAAATTTATTAGAACATATACGCACGCCTTCCAAAAACATGTATGTTTGCGGTGTGCACGTTGCGGTTTATCGTCAAACTACAAAACAATTATTATTTATTTTATCAGAAATAACTAGAAAACACATATTAATAAATAAAACATATATGCATACATCTTTCCGTTATATTATTTCACCTTCAAAACACATATGCACCCTTATATCAACTTATGCAAAACTTTTTTTAAACATTAATACTAACATAACACTGTTTTCTTACCTATTCAGTTTTTTTTAACATTGTATCAAATTGATTAATAAATGAACATGATGGGATTTAAATAAAAGGTGGGGTAGACATGAATAAACAATACTGTATTCGAATGTCAAACAATCTCGTTTTCAAATTCAATTAAACGGAACGAAATATTACTAAAAGAGTGGTTGTGAATATATCTACCATGATTAACAACAACTTGTTCAATGAGTGGTTGTGATTCTTCAAGCAAACCTCTGTTCATCAATCATGACAAACACCAGATCTGGTATGGAAGTTACGTCGACATAAACACTAAAAGCCTATAGTTGTCCTCCTTTAACCGCCGCCGCTGTCCTCCTCCTCCAGTCGCAACCGCCTTGGTTCTCATCCATTACACAACCTTTGATACAAACCATCATCCATGCGTCGCCGTCGTCTCCTCTAGCACAACCACCACACGGTTTCCGGATCTGAATTTGACAGTGGGAATTTGATTGTAGATGGATATATCAACGAAATCTGGTTTTGGAGGCTGCGGGAGGGAGGATTTAGGGTGGATATGATTAGGGTCATATTTTATTGGTAGAGCAGAGAGGTGTTTGTGGTTAGAAAAGTAGAGATCTGGAAATTATAATACGGTTTAAACTCAATTAATGTGTACTACCCATAATATCCTTTCAGTCTTTTATTTAATTGAAAATGAATACCTCATCTTTTGTTTAATTGCAATTTTTGCACTTTTAATCTTAACCTTTGATCAAACTCATCTAATGGCCCAGATTCATTTTAATGGTACTGTAAAGTACTGTATATAAGAATGGTACTGTATAGAATACATCACTATATATATATATATATATATATATATATATATATATATATATATATATATATATATATATATATATATATATATATATATATAGTGTTGTATTCTATGCAGTACCAATATTAGATACAGTACTTTACAGTACCATTCTAAACCAATCAAAATCGTTGGATCATTTAATCTATGGATGAGATTACTTGTACCTTTTATGTAATTAATTGAAAGATCAAACCATTAATTAAAAAGCTAAAAGGGCAATAAAAGAATTTAACATTTACATAACTGTCCATCTAAATAGGGATATGATTAGGTTAAATAAATTAATCCTTCCATCTCTCCCGAATCTTATTCTCATGGCAGTTTTACTACCCACTATCACAAAAAATCAAAATCAATGCCTCTATCTCAGATCTCTCTTTTGTTAATTTTCAACAAATTGAATGAAGAAAAAAATATAGATGTCGATATCATGTAATTTCAATAACCAGTTTTTACTTTTGTATTGCCATGGTGGCTCCGGATAAGAAAATAAAAAAGCAGGTTTGTTAATTTAGAGACTTTTTCTCCCACAGCCAAATTCAGATCTGAAAAAGGTTTGGTGGAGGACAACCAAGGCAGTTGCGGCTGGAGGAGGAGGGCTTCGGTTGGAGGAGGATGAAGATGGCGACTGTGACGACAGTGGACTTTTGGGGTTTATGTCGACATACGCTAACCAAACATCCACAAGCTTTACAAGACTGGTCTATTATCACTACCAAAAAAACTACACCAAACCCAACAAGAAGAACCTATTAAATTAAAACAGGTTTTCTCTATTGTTTTATTGTTTTTCTATTTGTTATTCAAGGGGCTTTCGATTACTGATGGTGGTGGTTTAGGTTCATGTGAGTTTTCGTTGGGGGGTTTCAATGTTGCGGGTATTTTGTTATTAGGATACTAATCCATTATTGCCTACTGTATTGATAGTTTCTCAAAACAATTCTGATGATGCTTTATTTAATTTCAACTTGTGGGATATATTAGTGATTTTGATGTATTTCATGTAGTCAACTGGTTTTTAAATGAAGGGTATGTTTATTTTGTTTTTTACTTATAAAATAAGCAATAAATAATTCATATGTTTTGAAATTAGTGTTAGTTGTTTTCTTGTTTCGAACATTTTGTCTCGGAATCGATTTCAAAAAGGCTAGCGATTTATGTTTCGAAATTGGTCATTAGTTGTTCTATTTATTTGTGCTTAATATGTGTATTATTTATTTATATATTTAGGTGCATACAATAAATGTGCAGCGTGCACATATATTTTTGGAAAGCGTGCATATATGTTTTAATAAATTTGACGAGAAAGCGCAACGTGAACACCGCAAACATGCATGTTTTGGAAGGCGTGCACATATGCTCTAATAAATTTGATGAGAAAGTCTCGCGTGCACATACATTCTTCAAAAGCGTGCACATATGTTCAAGTGAATTTGATGAGGAAGTGAAGAGTGCACATATGTTTTTAAATGGCTTCCACATTTATAATTAACAAGATGCTTGTACATGTATTGTATTTTAGTTGATATTGATTTTTGTGTATACGATTTATGTTCTTGGTTTGGTATTTAATTTTTAGAGATTACATGTATATGTTTTTTGTTTTTCGTCATAAATATCGAAGATCAAAGAATGTACACTAGAAACATATATGTAATTACCATTTAAAGCAAAATAAGTTTGCCGTTGAAACAATTAATCGCAAGAAATATATATAAGTATACAACATTTTAAAAAAACACATATGCACTTGATTTTTTTGAAAACACGTCTACGAAAGAAAAAAAAAATTATTCCAAAAATTATGAGGCTTAGAAAAACGTTTTTTAACAAAAAAAAAAAGTAAAAAAAAGAAAGTAAAAATGTGTTTTACTATTTTGCCCTTTTGAATTAACTAAAAAGATTTAATAATACTAAATTATGATTGGTCCAAATGGTACTGTAAAGAACTGTATTTAATATTGGTACTGCATATAACGCGCCCTTATATATATATATATATATATATATATATATATATATATATATATATATATATATATATATATATATATATATATATATATATATATATATATATATATATATATAAATAATTCTACATAGCTTTTTAGAACGGTTGTTAAATACCGTAGTAAAATATGCATTTTTCTATTTTAAATTTTTAACCGTTTCAAAAAATTGTATTTGTACTAGTGGTTCCCCCATGCATTCGTTTTGACGCAAGCAAATAATTATAGCCCTCAGATCCCTTTCTTACTAATGTATTATTTTTGTTTCGAATTAAATGTCAACTAGAGTATTTTTGTTTCGAATTAAATGTCAAACTAGAGTATTTTATTTTGGTTTGTCTCAAAATAAAATATTTTAATTAATTAAAATATTTTTTGTTGATGCATGTAATTGTCTCGCATTTATTAGATTATGTGAAACTTGTAAGTAAAAAGATTAGTTTAGGACAACAGAGTAGCTAAAATTTGAAATGTTAGGCTTAGACGTAAGTTGAATGGTATATATATATATATATATATATATATATATATATATATATATATATATATATATATATATATATATATATATATATATATATATATATATTTCTACAAAAATAATCAGCTTCAAAAGTATTGTAGCTGATGGTAAACTTTCTCTTAAATAACACAACAATTGACATTGGCTATGTATTAAATTGACGCTTATATTTAAATAAGGTGTAATTACTGTGAAATACTTGTTAACATGGTTACACTAATTTTTTTTTCAAAAAGAAAAAATAATAATAATAATAATAATAAATAAAAAATCAAAATGGTTACACTAATTTAGTTATCCTTCTTTATTAGCTAGACTAAGTCACCAACTTTTAAACAAAAAAATAGCATTTCTAAGTAGATTCTGATTCAGACTAAAAGATATTCATAATAGTAAAAATAAACATATTTACTCAAATTTATATTATATTTTGTAACTTTTGTTTTGTGCGAAAATGACTCATTCAAAGTTAACGAGGGATTTTTGTGGCCTGATGGACTGAACGTTAACAAGTGGGCTGCTTTCGTTGGTCCGTAGAGTCCAAGGAATACGGTTAAAGTTAAACATGTAACGTGTTTATAGCGACTTTAAGATAGTTTTTCATTATCAACGTGTTTCTGTTTCTCTTAGTATATGGATAGTTTCTAACAAACATAAGAATGTCACTTTAGCTTAAAGATATGCTAGTGAGAAAAGGGGTAATACCATATTAAAACAGTATACTTGTCAAAAAAATCATTTTGAGTATCGAATTTTTTTTTATAACAAGTATAGTGATTTTTTTGACAAGTATAGTGTTTTAATATGGTATTACCCCGTGAGAAAATAACCATTTTGTCATGCTTTCGATGGCTTAACTTTCAGCTATGTTAGCAGTACCAAGCATGTAGGCGGCAACCAACACAGTTGATAACACCGGATGGGCGACTCCAACCAATGGCGATTCTTATGCTACTTGGGCATCCAAACAAACTTTCGATGTTAGTACATATATAGTACTTTATAACTTTATTTTTTTACTCGTATTCATTTTCGTCGGTGGCTGTCATGCGGTGGCTACGTTACAAAATCCTCTTTCGATTCAAACCATCGGCTCAACAAGTGTCACCATATAGACACTGTTTGATCACATTGTTTTATTTGCACAGTCCTTAACCATTGTTCTCAAAACTAAAATCGTCTATCAACGCTAACGCCAACACCAACACCAACAATAGCACTGGCAATACTTCCTCCAGGTTTCCTCCTCCTAGTGCATCTCCTCCACCTGGGAAGAGTGGAGCTAGCGCACTGGCTATGGCTGTGGGAACTTTGTCTCTAATGTGTTTATAGGCTTGCTAGTGCGATTAAACTGGTTCAATTCTCATTCTGTCACACTTTTAGTTTTTGTATCTTATTTTTCCATGTCTTACTTAGACTTTTCCTTATAAGTGTATTGTGAACACGAGTATCAGAAAATGTACATAATTCAATTACTTACTTTGCGAGTCTGTTTTTGGAAGGCCAATAACTATGCTCAAATTTGTATTTTTGAATAAATAAGCCCAATTAAGTAGTTTGTCAAAATCTACAAAACCAATTTTGTATTTATTTCATAACATGTCATATATGTTTTAATTACCAAAATCACAAGTTATATTTACAAATAGAAAGCTATATCTTTCAACACACCGGAGTCTTCAAATAGATATGTGTCCCACATCGGATGAAAAGAGAAAGAAAAGTATGTATATGAAAATATAAAGACAAGTTTTAAAAGTTCTATTAGGTGTATATGATCACTTAATAGGTCTTGAAAACTTTTTATTGGTAATTGTATTTTTTTTTATTTCATTTTACATGGGGAATTTCAAAAAGTTTATTCGAAGGGAGAAAACTTAAGCTACCCACAGGGTAGTCTACCCACTAGGAATTAAAACACAATTAAAATACAATTAATGATTTGTTGGAAGAAAGAGGAGAATATTATTTCTTCTCTCCCAATGAAACAGTGACACCTCATCTGGGTAAACTACCCAGTGGGTAGGTGTATCCATGCCCACATGTGAACTTTGCTCATACTTTATAGCGACTAGGAAAATAGTTTTCTATTATCCTTTTGTTGCTCTTACTTAAAAGCTACGGAGTAGTATCTAACAGAGTCATGAGGATGTCACTTTATCTTAAAGATATGATGGTGAAAAGTCACCATTTTTTCATGCTTTAGATGCTTTCAGCTATGTTAGATGTACGAAGCGTGCGTGCGGCAACCAACACAGTTGGTGATAACAACGGATGGACGACTCCAAGCAATGGCGATCCTTATGTTACTTGGGCATCATAAAAGACTTTCTTTGTTAATGTTGTTTTAGGTATTACTTAATCATACATAGCACCTGATAACTTAATAATTTTTTAGATATGTTTGGCAAAACTAGATAATAAGATTTATCAAAACTAGCTAAAGTTGTATAATTACACATTTGGTCACTACAACATACACCAACACTAGCACTGGCAACACCCCTTCTTCATCTTCGGGGTCTCCTCCTTCTCCTCGCGCACCTTCTCCCAGGGAAGAATGGAGCCAGTTCACCGGCTATGGCTATGGGAACTTTGTCTCAAATATATGTTTATGGGCTTGCTGGTGGAATCAAACTAGTTCAATTCTCATTTGTCAGACTTTTAGTTTTTGTTTCTTATTTCTCCATGTCTAATTTAGACTTTTCCTTATAAGTGTATTGTGATTTGTGAACATGAGTATTGTGAAATAATATGCCCAGTTTAGTAGTTTGTCAAAATCTGTAAAAACCAGTTTTATGTTTATTACATAACATGTCATATATGTTTTAATTACCAAAGTCACAAGTTATTTAGTTATTTACAGATGATCCTTTAGCACACTGAGGCCGTAATAAACAATGTCCCACATCAGAAAGGAACACAAACAATTGTGTGTATATAATTACAAGGTTTCTCATTCCAAATAGGTTGGATTGGAGCCTCTAGTGTTATATGACACTACATGACACTAGTCACTAAAGCCTTTAATCTAACTTTTTAATTAAGCAAATAATTATAGTTCTTCTTTACTTATGTATTATTTTGGTTTTGAAGTGTCTACTTTTATATTTTGATTAACTAAAATATTTTGTGTTTTTGAATTAAGCAAATAGTTATAGTTCTTCTTTACTGAATTAAGCAAATAATTATAGTTCTTCTTTACTTATGTATTATTTTGGTTTCGAAGTGTCTACTTTTATATTTTGATTAATTAAAATAGTTTGTGTTTATGAATTAAGCAAATAGTTATAGTTCTTCTTTACTGATGCATTATTCTGGTTTCGAAGTGTCTCCTTTTATATTTTGATTAATTAAAATATTTTGTGTTGGTGCACAATGTAAGAGTTTCACATTTGTTAAATTATGTGACGGTTGAAAGTAAAAAATTTAATTTAGGACAAAAGAGTAGCTAACTTAAATGTTGACATCCCTCATAAGTTGCAGTGTATATATAATTTGAGGAGTGCTAGACTCACTCATATTTTACAAAATTTATCCCACACAATGAGGTGGAATGCCTCTTAGGCACCCAATGCTCTCACTTGATCAATTAATGCTCTCACATGAGTGGCTAAGATGCATGTCACCTCATTGTGTAGGAGAAATTTTGTAAAATGTGAGTGAGTCTAGCACTCATCATATAATTTTGTACAAAATTAATCAGCTACAAAGTATTGGTTGCTGATTGTAAACTTTCTCTTAACTGGCACATAACTGATTACTGACATTGGCTATATATAGATATAAGAACTCTTATATATTGTTTGTTAAGGACTAAAGGGTATAACATTGCTTTGAATAAATTAAAACTTTTTAACAAAGTATTGTTTAACCAACTAATTTTAGCACATATATGTGGAGTATCAAATTATAATCTGAAAAAAAGCTTCATTATCTCACAATTCTTGACACACCGCTATTCGATCTTCACTGATTCGGTTAAGAATAAATTTGCCAAAACAATGGTTGCCTAATGATATGTGTAACACTATGACTAATTTGAAGCAACAGTTTATGTTGGTAATCCGTCGGTTCTTTTGTTACTGACGGATTTGTTTCCGTTGATGAATCCGTCAGTGATGCCAAGTTTTCTGTAGTGAACTAGTTGACAAAAAATTAACGCATATATTAAATTAGGTGTAAGTATAGTGAAATACTAATAAGTGATTAAGCTAATTAAGTTATCTTTCTTTATTAGCTGAACTAAGTCACCTATTCTTTAAGGAAAAAAAAATAGCATTTCTATGTAGGTTCTACTTCTGGCTAAAAGATATGCATTATACTAAAAATAAACATATAACTCAAATTTATATAATACTTTTAAGGACGTTTTAATGTGGAGAAGTCTCGGCACAACTTACGCGCATGTAAAAACCTCCTTAACATCAATACTATTGTAACTTTGTAAGTGTTGTTTTGTGTGAAAATGACTCGTTCAAAGTTGAGAATGATTTTTTAAGCCCGATGGATTGAAAGTGGCCAAATTTTGTAACAACTGGGCTTCTTTAGCTGGTCTTTGAAATTCAAACAAACAAGTGGGCTTCAACCATACCTTATAATTTATGTTTCGTACTTTTTTTTTGACAGTTTTATACAATTTATTAATAGGATAAGACAGTTTTTTTATTGTTTTATGCTCTGTATTTTTTTAAATACTTTTGACTTGTCATATTTTTATTTCGTACTTTTAGTTTCGCAATTTTATAATAGAAACATAATTATAAAAATAAAAAAAATAAAAAATTAAAGAGGTATTACAATCATT
Source organism: Artemisia argyi (assembly GCA_030686995.1). Lineage (NCBI taxonomy): Eukaryota > Viridiplantae > Streptophyta > Magnoliopsida > Asterales > Asteraceae > Artemisia > Artemisia argyi. The sequence goes on from CM060709.1 coordinate 22,297,273, forward strand.
TTAAGGGGTGTATCAATAAAGCAATGACCAACCCCTTTCTTAATTAAACATATACTATAATGAGTAGTGGCCAGTAATGGTGACGATTTTGTTTGAGTAATTAGACCAGTCCTATGACTCTTGTCAACTCCAGCTCGTTTATCAAAACAAGTTGGCAGATTATATAGGTTAACCCATTAAACAAATGTTAATATACTTTTATTGTAATTTTGGAAATTTGGCGCCGTTTAACTTTTCCACAACCCAAATATGAGCTGTTTAATAAATGTTTAGCGGGCCAACACAAACACAACCCATAAAACTGTTTAGATCCAATTTTAACCCATTTATATTTGTGTCGCTACTGGGTTTTATGTTTAGCCACAACTATTTCACTTTTAGCCTCAACTTTTTGTTGTGGCTAAAAGCCTCGATTCTTGTAGTGCGTGTAGAATTGCCACAAATAGTAGACTTTACTCTTTAGATCCTTTAAACTACTTCTAAGAGGGCTAGGTATCGTAAGTCTATAACACCAAAAAAGTGCCACCACCTAAGCGCCATATTAATTCAATACCAAAAAATCACCCCTTATAATAACACCACCTTTTTGGATCCACAATTTAAAAAAAAATACAATTTACAAATTAACCATTTAACTAATATTTCATACATTAAAACCCTAAACTAATATTTCATTCATTAAATTAATACACAAATAACATTTTTATTATTTAAAAATAAATAAACAAATAAAAGGAAAAAAAATACAGCCCAACCCATACCCACCCACCTACTATTAAATCTTAAAAAAAAAAAAAAAAAAAAAAAAAAAAAAAAAAAAAAAACAAACCCTCAACTATTTCATCGTGTAACCTTCACACACACTACACTCATAAACGCAAACTAAGACACAAACTTAAAAAAAAAAATTAAAACTAAGACACAAACTTAAACACACTAAAATGCAAATCATCTAGCCGTTATACCACCAGGAGGTGTGTTTGAAAATAAAAATAAATAAATAATAATAATAATAATAATAATAAATTCTCCCCAGCAACGTCTGGCTTAACGCAGCCTCAACGCCACCTTCGCTGGGATCATAACGCGGCTCCAACGCCTGCCACATCAGCCCAACACCCATTTGTGCGTTACGATACCGAGAGCTCTAAATACACATTCGGGAACCTATATACACTTTAAGATTAGTGAACATAGCCATCTAAACTCATGAAATAAATGATACTCATTCAAAAGTTCACATTGTTAGACGGTATGTTTACATTGAAAGTGTGTGTCTTTACCTTTATTGATAACCAATACTTATAGATTGCAATAAACCCTAATGTACCCTAAGCCCACAGATCAGGCTTGGGCTATTCATCAATTATATCGGCTAATACTCCCCCGTAGTCCGAGCGGCGAAATCGCGAAAGCTCGGACTGGAGATACATAAAGCAATAAAGCTATAACTATTTTTGTTGACGAAGACATCCACATCAAGCAAAAGCAAAGCAAACAAAGAAAGCTGTACTTGTCGAAGAACTTGTAAATTCACCAATGACGTGCATTAGGACATCAAAAGGTTTCACATTGATTCTTGAAGAAGTAACCTCTTGTGGCTTATTGAATGAAGCAACATCATTGATCGAGCTTTAGTCGACTTTGGGTGGAGACAGGTCGAGCTTTAGTCGACTTTAACTGAAAAAGATAAAAATAAAATAAAACATTAACGTAACCCCCTCCCCTCCCCCCCTTTTTTTTATTATTATTATTTTTTTACTATGTGGAGAAAACGTTTGAAGAATTGACTTTTAAATCAAATTTCACGCTTTTTTTTTCCAGCAAAAGGAAACAGCCATAAGGTATTGAAAGTTGTGGATGGTGAGGACCTTTTTATACTTTGGTCTTTGATGGCGTTGTTGTGTTTTGGTGAGGTAAAGAAACAAATAGGTATAGCTACAGACAAAATAGTCATTAACTGAATCAAGACAAAAAGGTTAATGGAATGGGATTTCTTTATGATGTAAAGGTGTTGTGAGTTAACAAACACAACAATAGACTTTTGGTGGTGGAAACAAACGATGGAAGTTTTGGGTTATTAGGGTTTTTGGGAGGGAAGAAAATGACGTGGTCTTTTGTTAGGGTTAGAGGATCGAACCCTCTGATACCATGTTAGACGGTATGTTTACATTGAAAGTGTGTGTCTTTACCTTTATTGATAACCTATACTTATAGATTACAATAAACCATAATGTACCCTAAGCCCACAGATCACGCTTGGGCCATTCATCAATTATATCGATAAACCCTAATGTACCCTAAGCCCATAGATCACATGTTCGTTAAGTTGCAATCATATATGTGAGCACCTTCCTCTTACTTATATCATATTATTTGTCTAATTTTTTTAAGATAAATAAGTTATATTTAGATAAAAGCATGCATAAAGACGTAGCAAACTGTAAATAATAATCTTTTTATTGAATTATTACATATCAAACATAGGACTAAAAAATATTCCAGTAATCCTGGAGCATGCAACAAAACTATTGAATACAGTTCGTATACAAGAAAAAACATTACATGGAAACAGTACAAAATTATATAAACACGACAAAAGTTTCGTATAACATATATATCTCAGCTCAAAAACTTAAATGTTCAAGAAAAATAAACCGATTGCCAAGAAAGTGGCAGGTACGATGGCGGTCAACGATGGAGCTCCACCGGTGGTGATGGTTGGTGGTGATGTCGGGCTCAAGCTCGGAGACGATGTGGGGGGACAAGGTTCATCAGGTGTCATGGGTGTTTTTGGTGTCATTGATGGTGGAGTAGGGGTGGTAGATGGTGGTGGAGATGTTGGCATCATTGGTGTTGTCGATGGAGGAGGAGAGGCAGTGGTGGGAGGTAGGACGTTGATCGTCAATTTTTGACCAATTTGGCAATGACTTGTGAATGTGCATATGTAATAATGTGATCCGGGGGTGGTCAAAGAGAGGGTGGTGGGTCCGGTGGTGGCGAGAGAGATAGGTTTAGTGGCGGTGCATGGGTCGTATGACGCTGCAGACACTTCTGCAACGTCATGCTGACCATTGGTGTAGTTAAAGAACAGGGTGTCTCCAACAGTGAATGTCTGTTGAGATGCCCACGTGGTGTATGCTGCGGCACCATTTGGTGGGATGGTCCATCCCAATGTGTCACCAACAACATGCCTAGTTTGAGCCGTTGTGGTGTAAAGATGTGAGGATGCAACCATCATGGCTATGAACATCACAAAGCTAAAATTTAAACTTGCCATCTTTGAATTTGTAAGATTTGTGGTTTTTGAAGTGTTACTTATGTGAAGAGATAGTTGATGAATACTGGTGTATTTTTTATCTATATTTATAGGACGAACATTAAATGCTTTCTACGCTTTTTATTTTCTAAATTCAAATAATATATATGCCATAATGGACATGGTCTTAGTCCAACGGATTGATTGTTATCATTATATTGTATTTAGTTTAGCAGTTTTAGAGTTATAAATAAGTTTATAATCCATTCAGAAAGTTTTAGAGTTATTTAGTTCAACGGTTGTGGTTTTTTATTCTCATTATAATATTTCTTGTTATTTGATCCTAAATCAGTGAGAATTAACTAATTAAATCTTGCAAACATGTTATGCTGGATAAGATTAAAAGCATTTATATGTATTAACTTGTTAAAATATCCATAAATTTAAAGTGTACAATTCGATAAATAAAAAGTCTGATAAATAATTAGGTTTTCCTTATACAAATTATTCAAAAATTTAATATTTTGATTTAGATGTATGAAGTTAACCATTTTCGACTATCTTCTTGATCAATCTCAAAATGTTTACATTAATAGTTTAGACCTAATACTTCTTGTAAAAAGATCAAAACATCTATCTGACAACTAAACTATGTTAACGGTATATTACACAAAAATTAATTATTGAAGAAATAAATATAACTCTTGAAAAGAAAAATACATGGCACAAATAAATTGGAACATGCATGGTAATATGAATTTGAGAAAAAGAGTTGTTTGACCAATTAAAAGGAAAAGGTCAAAAAATATTGGACCTACGAAACTCAAAGTAGTCTATATAGACTTAAACAGTTTCTTCCTCTCAGAGGACGGTGTAGAGGTCTTTACCCGCCAATAGTGGTGTTCCATACCAAGCTCTCATACAACAAGTTTCTTTGATTAGTCTTGTATATCGCGCGGTCCATGCTAGATTTTAATCGATAGAAAGCTAGGTGCAGCCAGTGACGAATAACACATGTTTGCGTGTCATATCAACATTACTTCAACACTTTCTTAATAACACACCAATAATTAAAACACATTCAAAAACAAAAAACAAACAAAACTATTTATGCAAACACAGTTATCTTTTTCATTTTATTTTATACAAACACTTTTTAAACTAAAATTAATTTCGATATATTATAAAATACAATATGAAGGACACATACGATACGAAATAGCTCGTTCGGTTCTTCAACGTCATCGGCCGTATGAACGCGTCTTCCGAGATGAATGGCTTGGCACCACGCCATTTGTGGTGATCTTACAAAACCCCCCATGCTTCATAGTGGACAAACGCGAACCCCTACATTTCTTTGAATATTTTATAACAACGAGCTAGCCACGTCAAATCACTTTCACCGCTCATCAGTTCATGTTAGTCGACAATACCAGCGAACTTGTATAAATATACTTGTATTGTTTATTTAGAAATCTGAGAGAGCTATGTTATATTTATTAGTAGTAGACTTAAACATAAACTAGGGACTTAAGTGTACTTTATAATTAGATTAAGTGTTAGAATAGAACTAGGATTAGTTAGCTTCGAATGCAAGGCAAGCTAAGGTTTATAACCAGTCATCTCTATAAATAGAGATGAGGGGGACGCTAGTTAAACATTCTTCTTCCTCGTTGTAATAGCTTTATTAGGTTTTTAATAAAGGTTTGGTATGAGGGTATAACGTGTGCATATTCTTGTCGGTTCTTTGTAGTTTATAGTGTCTCTCGTGTTTGCTACATGTGCTCGATACAATTCGCGATCGAGCTTCGAGTTTGTTGTTGAGGTTTATCTAACAAGTTGTATCAAGAGCCAAGGTTATTGTGGTCATCGAAGTTTGCGTGCTAAATTGAGGTTTCGAGTTAGTTCGAGGTTAGACCAAAGAAAACGGTTTCGGGTTTTTTCGAGTCGTTTTCTTGTAGTAGCAGGTTGTAACGCGAACAAGACAAAGTTTGGCGGTTTAAATTTGTGTTTAAAGATCTTCACGTGGTAAGTTAAGGTGACCAATACGAGGTAAGATTATTCGTTTAAATATTAGACCACGTGATACTACAAAGTTAACAAGAAGTTTACATCTTTTGTCCAAAGATTCAAATTTATAATACTTATAAGTTCGACTTCGTTTGATCGTCTTTTGTGGGTTTTTATCTAAAAGTCGATTTAAAGTGAAAGGGTTTTTTGTTGTGGATCGATTTTTTTCTTGTCGTTCAAGTTTTGATCGTTGTTTGCTTGTGGTTAAATTTACGACCGGTTTACTTGTTCAAAATCAAGAGTTTGGGGTTATTCTAATTAATTCGGTTTGTAAGAAGTGTTTATAGCAACAAGGGAATATTACACACGGCTTGTGAGGCTTGTCGGTAAAGTTGGGTAAGAAATAACTTGACAAGGTTTTTAGCAAGGTATAAAAAGAATGGCTAGTTCTATAACTAGGTTTGACATCGAGAAATTGGATGGGAAGAATGACTTCGGGTTATGGCAAATAAAGATACGTGCTTTAATGTAGGGGTGAGCAAAACCGACCGACGATCGAAAACCGACACAAACCGACCGAAACCGACCCCGACCGACACAAACCGAGCTATACTCGGGTCGAGACTCGGGTTGGGATTTCTAGGAAGTCGGGACTCGGGTCGGGTCGGGACTCGATATAAACCGACAAAACACAAAGAAAACCACACAAGTCGGGACTCGATATACTTGGGTCTGGATTCGATTAGGGATTTCCAAGTTGTCGGTTTCGGAATGGGTTGGGCACGGGTCGAGACGGGTCGGTTTCGACCCGATGCTCACCCCTACTTTCATGGTACAACAAGGTTGTGATGCTTCATTAGACACATTACCCGCAAATATGGAAGCATGTGAAAAAGCTGCTTTGATGAAGAAGGCATATAATACATTTATTCTAAGCTTGGGAGACCGGGTATTACGGGAAGTTACCAAGGAAACAACTACTGCAGGAATTTGGACGAAGTTGCCTAGGCGGATTGAACTTTTCTATATAGAAAATTTAAAATTATATGTATTTGGTATAAAATATGCATAATTTACATATCTTTTATATAATAAAACAATTCCTCTATTGAGAATTTTGTATTTCAAAAAAATCAATTCATACCTGATTTAGTAATAATTTTATTTAAAAAAAAAAGATTATTTTCTTATTAGGTAATATTTTATATTTATCCATAAGTAGAAGATAAATACAAAAAATATAGATAAGGCATTAAAAAAAGATTATTTATTTTATATTTATCCACAACACAAGTAGAAGATAAATACAAAAAATATAGATAAGATGCAATTACCAATAGGATTAAAATTTTCAAATAATTATTTCAAATTTTTTTTTTAAAAAAACTCGCGCATGCGCTGGCATTATAACTAGTATTTTTAATAATTTTATTAATGTTCTTATTATTTTTATTTATATATTTTTTGTATATGTTGTAAAATTTACAATATATGTTATTTTGATAAAGATTGGGTATATTTTTATTAAAACCCACTCACTTAGTTGTTGGACTTTTTTTAATGGGCCAATAAATAATATATAAGTAGGGTTAGGGTTACAACATTAAATACATAGTCTCCACTTTACACGTTTCTCTCCCCTTCACTTTCTTCAACCCTAGATCTGAAATTAAACCGACGTTGACCGGCGTTGACCGACCCACCGCCTAGGCCGATTTGGCCGATTTTTCTCGCCTAGGCGGTTTGTTGACCGCCTTTTGACCAAAACGCCTAATTTGGTCGATTTGCTCCAAATCGCGGCAGTAGGGGACCGACTAGCGCCTAGGCGGCCGCCTAGACCGCTTTTTACAACACTGGTCTTTATATGACTAAGTCCTTAGCAAATAAATTGTATCTGAAGAAGAAGCTATACACGTACTATATGAGTCCAGTGATGAAACTGGGTGATCATATAGATGAGTTTAATAAGTTAATACTTGATTTGGCGAATATTGATATCGAGATTGACAATGAGGATCATGCACTTATGTTACTTACGTCGTTGTCATCGTCTTACAAAAACTTTGTGGAAACATTGTTGTATGGGAGGGAATCCTTGATAATGGAGGATGTTCTAGTGACTCTGAATTCAAGAGAGTTGAAGAAAAGAACTGAAAGCACAAAGGAAGAAACTAGGGACGGGTTATATGCAAGGGGAAGGTCAGTTCGCGGTTCAAGTTAATGGGTGGAACTGGTAAACTCAAGTGTCTCTCGTGTGCATATTCTTGTCGGCTCTTTGTAGTCTATAGTGTTTCTCGTGTTTACTGCTCGATACAATTCACGATCTGGCGTTCCGCGATCGAGCTTCGAGTTTGTTGTTGAGGTTTATCCAACAAGCTAGGTGCAATTTGCACCCAATAAGTGTTATTAAGTTGTCATCTCAACACACACCTAATAACAAAACAACAATTAAAACATCATCTTTAGCTATAACTATTATAGACACATGTGGTTCCTATAATATATCAGCGAAAATATGACTCACTTACCCCAAAAAAAACTCCAAAAGCGCTCGTGAATTGTCCGACGAGGACGCAAATGGCACCAACACCGATGCAGAATGGTGGCACCATTCGACGAGGGATGAGAAAAAATAATAATAATAATAAAAAAATAAAAAAATACTACCTCCGTCCCACAATAAGTGTCCACTTTGAATTTTCAAAGTCTTTTTCATTCAACTTTGACCATAAATATTTTTATTTGTGTTATGTAATACTTGATGAAAAATATATGAATGGATTGAGTTTTAAATGTATTTTCATTGATATAATTTTCAATCAAGTATTATACAACACAAATAATAATATTTATGGTCAAAGTTGAATGGGAAAGACATTGAAAATTTAAAGTGGACACTTATTGTGAGACGGAGGGAGTAAAAAAATAAAAAATGTTACTTTTCCCTTGCATCGTACTCTCTTAAACATTCCCGGTTTAACTTTACTAAGCCCAAAAATGAGCTGTTTAACAAATGTCTAGCGGGTCGACCGAACACCACCCAACATACTGTTTGGATCCAGCTTTAAGAGCACATAGCCATCGAAATTCATGAAGCCATACTCACTCAAAAGTTCATGTGTTCGTTAAGTTGCAATCATGTGACCACCTTCCTCATACCTATATCATCTTATATTCTTATTTAGTTACATTTGTTTATTTCTGAAGATAACTAAATACTTTTAAACAAAGCAAACTGCAAATAATGTTTTTTTGAATTACAGTATTACATATCAAACATAGGACAAAAAAATATTCCAGTAATCCTGGAGCATGCAACAAAATCTATCAAATACAGTATACAAGAATAAACATTATATGGAAACAGTACAAAATTATATAAACATGACAAAAGTTTTCGTGTAACATATATATCTCAGCTCAAAAACTTAATAGTTCAAGAAAAATAAACCAATTGCCAAGAAAGTGGCAGGTACGATGGCGGCCAACGATGGAGCTCCACTACCAAGTGGTGGAGTAGTGACACCAGTGGTGCCGGTTGGTGGCATTGTCGGGCTCGAGCTTGGAGACAATGTGGGGGGACAAGGTTCATCAGGTGTCATGGGTGTTGTTGGTGTCATTGATGGTGGAGTAGGGGTAGTAGATGGTGGTGGAGACGGTGGCATCATTGGTGTTGTTGATGGAGGAGGAGAGGCAGTGGTAGAAGGTAGGACGTTGATCGTCAATTTTTGACCGATTTGGCAATGACTTGTGAACGTGCATATGTAATAATGTGATCCGGGGGTGGTCAAGGAGAGGGTGGTGGGTCCGGTGGTAGCAAGAGAGATAGGGTTAGTCGCAGTGCATGGATCATATGACGCTGCAGAAACTTCTGCAACGTCATGTTGACCATTGGTGTAGTTAAAGAATAGGGTGTCTCCAACAGTGAATGTCTGTTGGGATGCCCACGTGGTGTAGGCTGCGGCACCATTTGGTGGGATGGTCCATCCCAATGCGTCACCAACGACATGCCTAGTTTGAGCAGTTGTGGTATAAAGTTGAGAAGATGCAACCATCATGGCTATGAACATCACAAAGCTAAAATTGAAACTTGCCATCTTTGAACTTGTAAGATTTGTGGTTTTTGAAGTGTTACTTATGTGAAGAGATAGTTGATGAATACTGGTGTATTTTTTATCGATATTTATAGGACGAACATTAAATGCTTTCTACGCTTCTTATTTTCTAAATTCAAAGAATATATATGCCATAATGGACATGGTCTTAGTTCAACGGATGGATTGCTATCATGATATTGTATTTAGTTATTAGTTTTAGAGTTATAAATGTATTAGTTTATAATCCATTCCGAAAGTTAGTACATTGTTGGTATTTTTAGAGCATGCAAATGATTAGTTGTATCATATAAAATTTTATTTTCGATTTTAGTTAATGTAAATTCACAGTTGTGAGAATTCGGAAGTTATCTAGTAAAAAATAAATAAATAAAGGGAAAATCATCCCTGCTGTAAACAGCAGGGAAGTTTTCTGCTGTTGCAACTATAGCGAAGGGTGTATCATGCATAACTTAATATTTTAAAAGGTGAAAAGTGTAAATATTGAAAAAAGAAATACCCCTTACTGCAGGTATCAAAGCTGCTGTCACAGCAGTGATCCTAACCCCATAAATAAATAGATTAGAATATAATAATAATAATAATAATAATAATAATAATAATAATAAACAAATTTATAACCACATATTTCAATAAAAAGAATAATTTTAAAAAGAGATTTATCTAATCTATACTACTATATAATGCATGGATAAACCAAGTTTAACTCCTAACCAAAAATTAAGATAAGGAGCTCCAATCATGAGGTGACATGTGTCACTTCTCAACTAACTCCAAGCCTAACTACTAACCAAAAATTAAGATAAGGAGCTCTAATAATAAGGTGACATGTGTCACTTCCCAACTTAAAATTCACCTTTATTTTCAAATTAAAATATCTTTTTATCTATTTATTTTTTTTGTTATCTAATTTCACCATATTTTCTAAAATTTTGTGCTCTTTAATTCAACATCCATTTTGATATATTTTTACAAGTTTTTAGTTTTGTAGATTTTTAGTGGGTTTTTATTCAAAATTTTACAACTTTAACCTTTATTTCAATCAATACAATCTTGATTCGTTAAAATCATATACTTTTGGGTGAGTGTTTGACGGGAAAGAGATTGCGAGGATCTTTCTATATACGGTAATAATGATGTCACGAGAAAGCTACGGAAAACCCAAACAAACACATATACATTCGGAGTGTTGTGAAACGAATTCACTAAGCGGGTAGGGAATTGCAGGGAGAGTTGGGCTAGCAATTCATTTACTAACCATATTACTATATTTTTCGCCGCAGTTGTGCGCGAGTATCCGACTAGTTTTGTTAATGCGTCTAAAAATCTGTGGTTTTGATTCTTCATACCATTCTGATTATAATTTTTTTGTCATTTAATCCTAAATTAGTGAGAATTAACTAATTAGATCTTGCAAACATGCTATGCTGTATAAGATTTAAAGTTTACAATTCGATAAATAAAAAGTCTGATAAATAATTAGGTTTTCCTTGTACAAATTATTCAAAAAATTTAACATTTTGCCTTAGATGTATATATGAAGTTAACCGTTTTCAACTATCTTCTTGATCAGCCTCAAAATGTTTACATTAATAGTTTAGACCTAATACTTCCTCTAAAAAAATCAAAACATCTATCTGACAACTAAACTATGTTAACGGTATATTATACAAAAATTAATAGTAATAACGGAAAATTGAAGAAATAAATATTACTCTAGAAAAGAAAAATACATGGCTCAAATAAATTGGAACATGCATGATAATATGAATATGAGAAAAAGAGTTGTTTGATCAATTAAAAGGAAACGTTCAAAAATATTGGACCTACAAAACTAAAAGTAGTCTATAGACTTAAACCGTTTCTTCCTCTCAGAGGACGGTGTAGAGGTCTTTACCCGCCATTCGCCAAAATCATCCAATGGCGCCACCATTGCTGCACTACAGAGTCATTGGTTCGCCGTTCATCCATCAGTTATTCCATCAACGGGCATTGTTCGTTTCTTTCTTTCTTTCTTTTTTTTTTCTTTACTTTTTTTTTATTATTATTATTTTTTAAATGGGTTTTGTGTTATTTTGTTTTTGTGTCTTAGTTTCTGTTAGCGTTTTTGTTTCAGCAGCAGCAGCCAACCGGTATGGTGTTAATCGAGTGGGAAAGAAGATGTATTATTTTTTACTTTTAGTTTGGTAAAGGGTTTTCCCGGTAAAATGTAATACTAAAAAAGCAATTAAAAACATAGGATGAGGGTCTTAGTCTTCTTGCTACATTTATTGGTACGCCGAGAATGTTAGATGCTTATACTAGTCAAATGTGTAAGGAATCATGGGGTCGCAGTAGTTTTGCTAGGTGCTTGATTGAAGTTAAAGCGGATGAGGTACTTAGGGACAACCTAACTGTTGAAATACCCCTACTTGATGGGTCGGGTTCAACTATTAAGAAGATACGGGTTGAATACGAGTGGAAACCACCTCAATGTGATACGTGTAAGATTTTTGGTCATACCTTGGTTGAGTGTCCTAAATTCATTCCTCCTACTCAGCCTACAAAGAATGTTAATGATGGTTTTCAAACTGTTAATAATCAAAAAAAGGATAAGACTGATGGTCTAGCTACTACGGGTAAAAGAGGGTATACTAAACCTGTTGTGGGTAAGCATTTCCATTATCAACCCAAAAAGCATCCTCCTGAACCCAAGAAAGTGGATGTCAATAAGAAGAAAGCTGCTGATGTGGCTAGTACGAGTGGAACAAAGATTGCTACCGTTGATGCAAGTGGTACGAAGATTGCTACATCAAACTGATTTGATTCTCTTCATATGGAGGATACTGATGACTTTGGTATTCCTGCCAATGAAGTGACTAAGGATGTGAATTCTGGTCTTTCAAAGGAAGCTAAGGAAGACGGGTATTTAGTGACTGGTAATGCATCACAAGAACCGCTTGTGAGTGATTCAATGGGAACAAAGAAAGTTGGTTCTACTCCTTTAGTTGAAAAAATTGGGGTGCTTAAAAAGCTACTTATTGATGGGAAAACTACTCTTGTGGATGATGATTGTCATCCTATTCTAAAGGTTGATTATCCGGGGTCTATCTCTTCTACTCAGAGGGTTAACCCATTCTCTAAGGTGGGAGAGATTGTTGTTTCTGACAGTGATGAAGACGAGGTTGTGAATACGTTTAATGAGTCCATAAACCTATTTTGTGGTGGTCATGATCGTGAATATGATTATGATGACTATTCGGATCAGGTCTACAATCTTCCAGGGAATTTGGATGCTTTATATGACACTTATGGTATCAAGCTCAAAGGTCTTGGTAGAAAGTAATTTTGTTTTCATAAGAGTCTAATGGTATCTTTTGAGTAGTGGTTTTTCTTATTTAGAGAATTAAAAGTATCTTATTATGTAAGCATTTCTGCCTACGTAACGGACTGAGATGTGAGATCAACCAATATCCTTTATACTTAAACGTTTTTTTGAGTAATATATTTACCGAGTCTTTTGACCTTTTACCTAAAAAAAACATATGATGAGGGTGTGAATCTCATATCTAAGCCTGTTACAGGCATACCAACGCACCTATTGTGCTTCAAACAAAAGCCATCATAAAAAAGACATGACAATCTTATGAACCTACAAAATGATAATAATAATAATAATAATAATAATAATAATAATAATAATAATAATAATAATAATAATAATAATAATAATAAACGCCAACAACAAAACTAGAACCACTTCCTTACTTTGCCACGAATACGAATGTCCCACACGTCATAAAAAGCAAGTTGTTCCTTAATTAAGTCATTAACATCATACTAATAACTATCATAATCTTCATACTCAATGAGACTTCCATCATTAGCTCCTCCATCGGCACGATTCGGGTTAGCTGTAACACCCCTAAATTTAAGTTTGTCGCAGCAGAAAAGTAATTTGGGTGTTACGGGGAGGATCGAAGTTTTAATCTCATAAAACGGCTTAAAAGAAGCGTTTTAAAAGTTATTTGTCATTCAAATAATACTTTTGATAAAAAGATAAACCAATTGATTTAAAATCTTATTAAAAGATATAAAGGCTTGTAAAAATGACAAATTTGATTTTTACACCATTTTAATTTATCAGAGTAATAAATGCCCACTCCGTGTCTTGTCCTGCTCCGTTAAATTACCTGAGATACACATGCTTAAAAGTGTCAACACAAAGGTTGGTGAGTTCATAGAGTTTTATGGAAAACCCTTTATTTTGTTAGCTTTCAGGAATATTTGGTATTGATAAAATACAAACAATAATGAAACAAGTAATGAGTATATTGACTATAATCACAAATAAATCATATAATTATTCAATCAAAATCAAGTAAGGAATCAATAATCCTAACATGAGCTGGAAACTCATGATACTAATTTAATCAGATATACAATTCACGTATGGTCAAATTCCTATACAGCTGTATCTAAATATATGTTGAAAACATACATTTCCTTTATAGATTTTGCACCAAGCCTCATGACACACAAGCTTAACCAAAAGAGGTGTTTTATCAAATCAATGATAAATTTTGCCCTCTAATAATAGGTGATTTGCCAATTTCTATTTGTCTACGAATATAGTGTATCACGACTAATACGACTAACCAATTGCAATTGGCATTCCGTCAAGTATTAGTGGGACAGGAGGTCAGTCCTTAACAGGTTTCGAATCTGTTCACTATATTCGCGCCCACTTTATATGTGATTAATGGCTCATGATTGAGGGACTTTATGGCTATAAGGTAACTTAGGCAATATCAAGGTAATAATGGGATCATTCAGAATAACATCATGTAATCAAGTATCATACCACAGTAATCAGTTTGGGAATATTATCGTTTGAGTATCAGTAATTCAGTTTAAGTATTTCGCCAGTAACACATGTATATCACATACCGCAATAATCGAATTGAAAACATTATCACATGAGTATCAGTATTTCAGTCAAGTAATTCATCAGTAAAATATATGTATCACATACCACAATAATCAAATTGGAAGCATTATCATATAAGTATCAGTATTTCAATTAAGTATTTCGTCAAGTATTGTATATATCACATTTTAAATCACAAACCATATTAAATAAATATCAATTAGGAAATTGATTTGAATCATGTATTTTATTCATATACTTATCAAATTATCAAAGTATATGTAAGCATGTATCTCCCTCAATGAGTTAAAAACAATTATTGGAAATGGGGCTATGACTCACCTGGATTGATTTGGAAATGATGAAAAGTAAAGTAGGATAAGATTTATGGGAACGATTATGGAAACGTCTTTGACACGGAACCTGATAAATAAATTTATCTGAGAATTTGACCAAATACTATTTGGTAAATACGAACGAATAACGAATAATTATTATTCGTTATGACGAATAGATGATGTGTAGTTTAATTATTATGCCATGCATGATATGATAAAATACTTTATTTAAAATATCCATCTTAGTTTTACCTTTTTAATCGTAAGTACAAATATTAACTTTTGAAATATCGTTATATATATTATTAATCGTAAAAATAAATAATATATAAATAAAACGTAGTAAAAATGCATATAACTTGATGGTTGGTGTAAAATAGAAAATAAAATAAAAATGTCAAATAGATTATGTTTAGTCCTTGTCCTTTTTCAATTTTTACAATTTTTATACTAACGGCGTTAGCGTTACACCGTTAGTCCTTTTCGTATCTAATTTACAATTATAGTCCACTACTTGTCCAAAATTACAATCTAAGCTTGGAACATCATATAATATCAATTTTTATCCTAAACTTTCTGTTTTGACAGTTTTAGTCCAAGTTTTTAAGGTTTGGCGGTTTTAGTCCTTTTAGGTGTCGTCGCGTTACATTTTTAGTCCAAATTCACAAAAATGATTATAAAAATTTTATAAAAATTTCCGTAGCTTATTTTATTAATTCCAAACTTATTTCAACAGCTTATTTGATTAAAAGCTTATTTTTCTAGCTTATGGGCCTTAACGAGCCACTACAAAAGCCCGTTAAGATTTTTGGAGGCGAGGGCATGAAAAATGTTTTGCGCCTGAACTTGGGCTTCTTTTGTGATTCCAAAAATATTTCATATGGGCCCAGTGGGCTTACGGATCATGATTTCTTGTTGGGCCTTGGATAAGCCCACTCGACAAACATAAATTTTATTAACTAATTTTGAATTTGAAAACCTTATGAATGTCGATTCAATTTGGCTCATTTTATGTGTCGAAACGTGATTATTTTTACAAGTTGTATAAATGAAATTAATAGTTTTCTAGGTGGTCTATTAGTTTGAGTAAAAATATTGGGTGCTTGTTAAGTAATATTTCATTTTATACGTATGTTTCTTGGGTCACATGGAACATTTTTATTTATGAAAATGTTGTAAATATTTCTAAGTGTTTTGGTAAAATTTCATACGATGGAGTATGGTTCAAAAATGATTTATTTGATGCATGTAAAGTGAGAATAAACGTGAAGTGTGTGTGTGTTACGTGACTTCTAGGCCTTCCAAGATAGAGGCTAGTCACGTTTGTGTTGCTACAATTGTATGCGTACGCAAAAAATATATATGAAGCTATATACGATCGAATAAAAATAAACATGATGCATGTGATACTTTTAACGTGTAAAATGAACTTGAATGAGTTGTAAAGGACTTAAAACACCTTAGAGGTGGTAGAGAGTCGAGTAGGAACGAATGAAATACAAGAAAATCTCGTCTAATCGTATAACCCAAATGTTATACTTATATATTAAACCCGATATCACTTTTCTTGCTTCCAAACCATATAGTAATCGACCTATTGTTTCTAGAAATAGTTTTTAAGAAGAAAGAATGTTGTGAAAGTGTTTGAGAATGAAAAGAAACAAGTGCATGCATGGAACGTATATATATATTTCATTTGAATGAATCGTATGGTTCGAATTCACTCAAGGAACACATGAACTATTCCATGTCAGTAACTCTTGGACTCCTAGTACGAATTATATGGCTATAATATGTAATGTGAGAGCTAGATTTGAGGTACTTGTTTGGTGATTCACATATACATGTCGACCATAGTTTTTATCCATAAACGATTTGCTTAATCTCGTACTACTCGATTATGGCTGATCATAGATAATATTTAAACATGAAAACATGCTTGAAATATTATTAGGATCATTTAGAAACAAACCGGGATAAAAACGGTTAAGTTTTGAATAATATGTAAATCGATTGATTTGATTTTGGTTCGATCACTTTGCCACTTAAAAATGTATCAAACGTCGTCCAATGAACTTGGGATTTGACACACTAATATTTGGCTAGGTGGTGAACGAGGTGGTGCAAAAATATATAGGTGTCGTGTGTACAAATTAAGAATAAACAAGGCGTTTTGGAGCTTGGCTGGTCGATCAAATAAGAAATAAGAGTTGAAAAGTGGGCTTGTGGCCTTGGGCCGATGAACAGTGAACGAGGGATAAGTTTGGGCTGAGTTTATTAAGGGCCCGTTTAATATTATTAGTGATTAATTAGGATTAATGAATTTATTTAGTTTTCGTTAAACGTGTCAAGAACTTGTTTTGTCGTTTGGTGAATTTTGCAATATCGTAATCGTGACCATTTTAATATACTAAGAAAATTTTAAATTTCCCAGTAAAAATGGTGATTACAATAATGACAGAGATTATTTATTTAATTAACCGAAGTTAATTATACGAATTTTTGCGAGGTTTTACAGTACCCACATGTCATTCTGAATTTCGTCCCGAAATTCAAATTTAATGTGATTACTTGAGTAAAGAATTTTTGAACAGAGGTTGTCGAGAGATTTTTATTCCTAAAATTACGGAAACGTGATTCAATTAGATTTATTTGTACCAAACAAGACAAGGTAACTGACGTATTTAAGGGTTATGAATATTGAAAATAGTGGTCATGAATAGTGAAATAACGGCTAGTGTATAGTGTCCAACGGTCGGGAATAGTAACCCAACGGCTATATTCTAGCCTATATATACCACTTCCAATTTCCACTTCTTCCATCAACCATTTTCCTCTCATTTTCCATCTCAAAATGCCGCATCTCATAACCATCTTAGCGATTGTGTATGTCGTCCTTGCCGCTATCTACTTATCGTATGTTCCGGATGAAGACTTTGGATTCTTGGTCGCGATCTTGATGTTCGTCGTACCCCTCACTATCCTCGCCATTACCGTCGACAAGATTTGGGGGTAAAATCTTGAGCTAGGGTTGTTTTGGATTAAGTTCTTGTTATGTTTCTATGTACTTGTAACGAATAAGGAATAAAACTTGTTTTGTTTTTAAGAATTTGTCTCATTATTGTTTTTAATCTTTTGTTTATATTTATTTTTCAGCATAATTAAAGTGATTCATCCTGTGGTGGCTCTTGCTATTGTTTTGTTGGTGGGAGTCTTATTTGTCATAGCGGATCAACCTATTGAAGATTCCTTTGTTTACATTGTAATAATTGTAACGATAGCACTTCCGATGCTAATTATTTGTTTATGTATTAACTTTTATGGATTTTAATAAAATTTTCGCTATTGGAGTCTTTTATCAGTTTTTGTGAATTATTTGTGTTCTCTTGCTTGTACTTTTGTTGATTTCCTATCATAATGGTGATGATATAAGATAGGTATTTATTATGGGTTGTTCAATGTATTGTTTATGAACAGTTTTTTTTTTTTTTTTTTTTTTTTTTTTTTTTTTTTTTTTTTTTTCTATATTTTGCTTTGGAATGAAGATTGTTATTTAAAGATTTGAAAATATCATTGTTCCTTTCATAACATAATTCTTCCTAAATTAGACATAGTTGATCAGGCTATGTATAATTGAGGACCAAATGATGTGATGTTTGGTTCAATCATATATTTCTATAAATTGTTTTAGATGGTGTTCAACGTGTTGTGTTTATAATATATCACGTAATTCCTTTTTAAAATAAAGTGGAAAATTTTAGGGTTCATAATATAAATCAGAACTTTATGGAGTAATTATTGTATATTGTCATTTGGTAAATGAGACAGAAATCGAAATTAACTTAGATTATCATTATTATGGAAATATTACAAGGGAGATTTTTCGATACAGTAGAAAGATTATTGTTATTCTTAAGTTACATCCATCGTAACTTGAAGTGAAATACAGGAAAGAAATACAACTTAGGAAATTTTAAACTAGATTTTATTTATCTACAACAGGAATTTATTCATCTGTGTAAATCTAGTTTCCATTCCCTCGATACTATCAAGGTCTTTAAAGATTCTTCATTTTCTTGTAAAGGTCTTGGCTTTCCAATTAACATTGTAGTTTGGACATCGTCTCACCTGATGACCTTGTCCACCACATCCGTGGCATACAACTGTTGTTGGTTGTACCTTCCTGTCCTTAGTCCTGCACCTAATTGCCTGGTGACTTGTTTTCTGACATTTCGTGCATTTAACCCTACAGATTCCGGTGTGATGCTGGTTGCATTTTTGACACCAGGGTAAAGTTCCACGATAACCACTTCCAGTAACAGGTGTGACGAGACAATTTCTATTAGCTTTCTGATTGTGTTCCAGCTGGCGTTGATACTCCATACGGTCTTCTAAATGTTTGCGATAACGGTCTTGAGCATTGAAGATGTTGCAGTAGATGGGATTGATGGTTCCTGTCTCGGGGAGTTTCCTCTTTTGATTATTTCCATTTGGTATAATTCCATGCCTAATTCCTTGATGATGGTTGATGGTAGGGTTGATCATTCCTTCTTGAATCTTTAAGTGAGGTAGCCTATACTTCATGAAACTTGCAGGGTGTTGATTCCCAAGTATACCCATCTCTCTTCTCGGATAAACTACGGTAGTCCCTTCTAGTACCACCGACACTATGTCTTTTACCAATTTCTGGATAGCTTCAAGAGTCATGGTGATTTCTGATGATGATTGATATGCATTGTTCATGTTGTCCATTTTCTGTAAACATAAATGAAACTCAACATTAGAATCCATATAATATCAGAATAATTTAAATAATGAAGTTAATTATTTCATTGATGATAGACTGAATTGACTCCCTACTGTAATCTAATTTTAAGATATGTCTTTGTTGTATCATTTATCAATGATCAACTCTTGATATGGGATTACTAAGGAACAAACCGACTTGTCTATTTAAAATGAAGTTTAATTATCTTTTCTTCATTCTTTAAATTCCTTTTCAAAAATTGGTATTTAGACGATTCTTAAAGTTTTAGATTAATTATGGTAAGTTTTAAGATATCTTAACAATTTGTAAGAAATCTTACGGTAGATTTGAATAATATTACAGAGGTAAACAGAATATTAATAACTTGTATGATTGTTTTTGCAAGATAAACGATACAAGATCTTTTATTAATACTTCATTGATCTGTGTAGAATCATTTGGTTATCAAAGAAAATAACAAATGATGAGATTTTTGCATGAAAATATGAGGATTCATTACATGCATGATTGATACGAAAGAAAAGATTGATTCATAACATATAGGTATAACAGAAAGGATGTTATTATACAATATGTTTTGATTACACGTTCTGAAGTTTCAGATTTTATTGAACATTACATGAAATATTAACCAAGTCTATTTGGTTTATTAGGATCAGCAAGGAAACTTGTAAACTTAAGATTAGTTACGCCTCTGACGTAAATATCTAATTTCTTTCTCAAGTTCAAGTTGTGCAGCTTCCATGTTTGAGAAACGTTCTTGACACATGTTCATTTGGTTTGCCAATATATTCTCTAATGCGGCAATCTTTTGACCCTGGTTTGCCATCCATAGGGTTCTCTCAATATCTCCAATTCTTATATGTGTTTGATCGTGTTCTCTTCTTGCACAACGAACCCTGGAGTCAAAACTTCCAAGTTCCTGGTTGGTGTTGTCCTTTATTTCATTAATATTTATTCCTAACTCACACATTGTTCGCCTCTCAGCATCCGCCCTTTTGAACAATGCGTCAAGGTTACGGTAGTACCATTCAAATTGAGTTGGTCGTAATCCTTTTAGCTGTTCAGTGTGAGCATCCAATATGCCGGCATGTCGATAAATAAGATTTCATATTGTTTCAGGAGTGCTTATATCGTAGTCGGGAGAGTTAGGTGAGGATAAATTATTTGGAGAATCTGGTATTGTGGAATCTGAAGTATAAGGTAACGGAGAATTTGGCTCAACATTCGTCCATGATATCTCTTGGCTTGAACCTTGTCCAACTTCGAATGTTGCCTGGCCACCAATCAAATCTTCATATGATTCAGTAGCTCTCCTGAGTCTTTGACGTAAAGGTGAACGAATAGGTGACGATGGAGGTGATCTCGGAGTGAGTTCTATATTAGGTTGGGATTTTGATATTTATACGTAAGGATCTTCAGTATTCGGAGAATTTTTATTGATAGATGAGGTATTCGAATTATGGAGAGTAGTTTTGATATTCACGGGCATTCCTGAAGACATGCTACAGTAGTAACCGAGAATAATATTTTATGAGTATTTTGTATATTAAAGATATAACAGTACAGATGAAATAACAATTGTATAAGAGTAACTATTAAGCATGTAAGATAATCTCAACAGATAAAGTATGGAGCACTGATGAGTGCTCAAACACTCATCATTTTTGACGTATTTAAACTGCCAAAACATACAAAAACAATCAAAAAGTTATCAAAATACTTAAATTATCCCAGGGATTGTGTTTTATGTGTTTAAAATGCAAAATGTGCAAAAACAAAGGAAAAACGATCAAAGTTTGCAATATTGGCAGTTTCAGACCCCCAAGTTTCAAAACTTGTCAAAATTAGTCCTTATGCATTTATTTTGAAAGGAAAAGTCAACCCAAGGTTTTGAAAGTCAAAATTCACAAAATATTACACTTGGGTCATTAGTTTTCCAAAATTACATGTTTGGTCCATGAGATTTCAAATATGGCAAAATAAGTCCCTGGGAAATTTTGAAAAAAATGAAAATGGCAAAATTGGTTCTTGGTTTGTTGATGATTAGCATATTTGGTCCTTGGAAGCAACTTGGGAAAATTAAAAAATCAGTCCTCATGTTTTGGGAAATTACAAATTTGGTCCTTGTTACACTAACAACCAACCGGACCCTTATTATTATCCCAAATCCAATATCCAAACCAAACCAAAACCAAAGCCCAGCCATTACCCTAGGCCCAACAAACCCCAGCCCATTTCCCTTTTAATAAAAACCACGCAGGGTCAAACGGTCAAAAGGTCAAACACCCCTTTGACCATCATCTTCCCCCCAACCGTATCCCACAAAACCAGGCCTGTGTTCCCCCCCTCCTCTCACCTTTTTTACCATAGCCCCCCCCCCCCCACAATAAATATTATCACCAACCCCCACCACCACAATAAATTCACCTCACCAGTTCTACTAATTTTACTACGTTTTGTTTTTGGCGGGAAATCCTAATCAAAGGCTAGGATGGTTCAAGATGCAATTGGATGGCTGGGATTTGGTCTATGGTCAAAGATAAAGCTTGTGGGACACTCAGATTTCAAAGGGAGGCCATATGGGAGAAGATTTTTATTATTTTTGCTTCGTTATATATTGTAGCTCATTATGAGCATTAGAGAGAGTAGTTTTTTAGTTTTTAGTATTGTAATATTTATTTTAGCACTTGTAATCTGTTTTAAAGTAATGAAAATGCCAGTTTAAGTTCTTTGCTTGTTTCTTAAATTTCAAAGTTCCACCAAATATTTAGATTCTCATTACAAAGCTTTGTAGTGTTAAAAAGCAGTTTGAAAACTCTTATAAGTTCACATAAAAAGTTTTTAGAAGCCTTACAAGCTTCTACAACAACCAGTGACTCAGTTTCATAAAATAATATCAAAAATATAAGAAAAATAAAAATAAAATAAAAAATGGACAAAGGTTGAATTAGCTTGGAAGTTTGGTTGATTTTTGGATTGCAGAGGGTAATAGGGGCTTGTGGAAGCCATTAGGTGGTGTATGGTTCAGGGTTCAATTGGTTTGAGCAGGAAGCACATTGTGAGTTCTTGGTCCATTCCCATTTTTTATTGCTCTTTGTAGCTTAATTCTGTGGCAAGTGTGCTCATTTAGTTTAAATTAGAGTAATTTAGGTCTTAAATCAGTGTGGTAATTGTTGGAGTCATTTGTTCTCTATATTTTCCTATTTGACTGCCATGTTGGTCATATAAGTGATTTTAAGTATTTATAGTTCATACCTGTGTTTTTTAGTTCATAATCACCTATTTTAGCATAACAAATCAGTAAGTAGTGGCTTTCTAGGTTGGACTCTTATTTAGCTTCTAAAATCATCAAAACAGTCCTTAATAGGGGTGTTTGGTTTAATAGATATCTGTGTGCTCAGGGTTTTTGTTGGTGTTGTTTCTTCTTGCAACATGTTTCTTTAGTCTAACTTAGGTCTTAGGAACCAGAAAACCTTGGTCTCATATACCCCAAAGTCAAAATCACAAGAATCTTACCCACACAGTTAACTGTGTGGGTTTTGGAGTCCAAAAAGCACCCACATTGGTTTGAAAGTTGTTAATTTGCATTAGTTTAACTTTATTTAAGCTTATCAGTGTATTCTAAGTCATTAAATTGAGATTGAAGTTCACATAAGTCAAAATTCCAATTTTTCATAAAAAGTCAAAAGTGCATGATCAGTTTTTCTCCAATATGGGATGAATTTTCTTGATTTTTGTGGTAGGATTTAGGATTTGAAATTTGTTGGAGTTGTTGTCTACCAGTAGAACTCTTGGTTCATACACTTGTTTCATTTTTGTGATTTTTTATGTTGGACTATTTTACCCTTGGAAGACACCTGCAGGGCAAAGTGTTGCCCTGTGCATCAGCAGACTCAGTCACAACCACCACTTTAGTGGTTCATTGTGACCACTCCAGTAGGCCCCATTGACCCAATTTGGTTCCATACAACCCCTCTCCTACCAGGGTTGAGGTATTGACCATTAGACCTGCGGACCCCACCTGGAATTGCCCCAAAAGGTTGTCCATTTCCTGTTTCAGACACCAACCAAGCAAAGTGCTTATTATGGATTTTTAGCTTTTTTAGTTAGCTTATTTGAGTAAAACTTGCTTAAATTTGTTCATATAACTTAGTTGAAGCAGTTTTAATCATTGTGGACCCCACACTTGGCCATTTGTGCTTATTCTCACCTTTGGTCAAAGAAAGTCAACTGTCAAGGGTATGAGCACTTGAACTGCTTATTCACTAGGTCTCAGCCAAACTCACTTCATTAAAGTTGTTTAATATCAAGTGATAAACAAGTTTGAAAAAGAAAAATCCCAAAAAGCTCAACTTTCTAGAAGTGATAGCTTCCATTTAAGCCAATTGGCTTATCACCTCAGCTTATTAATAAGCAATTTTCATTTTTATATTTTTCCTAGGCTTCTGGTATATAAAAATAATTTCTGTAATTTTTTCAGATTTTTCTTGCATCATTTAGTATTTTTCTTAATTTAAATTAGTTTTTAGTAATTATTAAATAGTTAATAATTAATAATAATTAATTAGAAAATCAGAAAAATATAAATTAAATTTTAAAATTAGTTTTTAATTATTTTTGATTTTTCCAAATTTTATTTTCAATTTTCTAGTGTAATTTAATAATTAATTAGGATTTAGGTTAATTTAAATAATTAAAAAGTAATTAATAATTAGTTAATAATTAGTAATAATTAATTAAAAAGTCTTAAAAATATATTTTCATTTCTAAAATTAGTTTTATAGTATTTTAGATTTTTCTAAGTTTAATTTTTATTTTTCCAAGTTAATTACATATTTATTTGTAATTTAGGTTAATTTAGTTAATTAAAAGTAATTAGGAAATTAGTATTTAATTAATAGTAATTATAAAAATAGTGTAAAAATTAATTTTAAATTTCCAAAAATTTTCTTTCATCATTAGGTTTGTAAAAATACTATTTTCATACCAGTAGCCTTTTCAGATCACCTCGTTCACTTTTATTTCTCGTACGTTTGTTTCCTTTTTCAGCAAACGTACGGCTTTTTAGGTTTTAAGTAATCTCTTCTCAATCTAAATTCCCGTAATCATTCACATAGCTTTCCTAAGCTATTTTGTTTAATCATTTCCAAATAATTCTCATAACCAACCTTTTCTGTGAATAATCACCCGATCACAAAGCACGCTCAGTCACAATTCACACCTTGTCGGGATTTAACGACCTGGTGATACCTTATATTACCCGGAGCATTGGTCTAGGTTCTTTGACTTTATTGACCATTCCTTTGTCAATTTAAGTTGACGGTTTAGCATCAATCAAGCACGGCAGTCTGTAGACAAGGAGGGCATAAAATGTTATGGTGTAAAATCATTATTTTGAAAATGTAGTTATAGTTTTAATGTTTGAAAACATTTAATTCTCTATAACTGTAGCTCTGATGCCAATCTGTAACACCCCTAAATTTAAGTTTGTCGCAGCGGAAAAGTAATTTGGGCGTTACGGGGAGGATCGAAGTTTTAATCTCATAAAACGACTTAAAAGAAGCGTTTTGAAAGTTATTTGTCATTCAAATAATATTTTTGATAAAAAGAAAAACCAATTGATTAAAAATCTTATTAAAAGATATAAAGGCTTGTAAAAAAGACAAATTTGATTTTTACACCATTTTAATTTATCAGAGTAATAAATGCATGTTGACATAAATAATGTCTTAAAACATTGTTAGCATATTAACAATGTCTCTATGTTTTGATAATTACAAAGCATAAACTCATTAATCTAAAACTTGTGACGTAAACAAGTTTTTAGTGCTTAATATTTGTCTTTGCTTCCATATCACTTAAGGTATGAATAAACAAAGGGTTTATTACATTTCATGATCAAAGGAAATTTCTCTAATCACTAGAATTTTTATAAAATGCATTAAACATCTTAAATCTTTTACAAAATTACTTTTGAAATTAAAAGAATATGTTTAATTCATTATAAATATATGATTTCAAATTTCCAACCAAAAATGGCAAATTTTATCCAGAAAAATATTCTCCACTAAAAGACAAGGAAAACTAACGTTCTGAAGGGGCGGCCCCCTTAATTCCTTAGGCGGCCCCCTTAATCATTAAGGGGACCGGCCATTAATTAAGGGGACCGGCCACGCTCCAGAACAGTATTTTTCTCCCCTATAAATACTGGTTCATCCCTCAGAATTTTCTCACCTTTTGCACTTTTAAACTTTCTGATCTAGATCCATATTTCTATTCTCTTATCCTTTGATCATAAGTGTATAATTCTTTGTTTCAAAGTGATCCAAACTTCATCCTCTCAAGTGCAAGAGAAGAATACTTCTATCCCCCAAGACAAGAAGTATTACAAGTTGTTGTGATCTCCACATCCAAGTTGTTGGTGCATCATCAAAGATCATTTACATTATTCTTTGTGAAGATTGTTGTGAATATTTGATTGTAGATAGTTGTGCTAGATATATAGATTGTGTGATTAGTTAGTAGCTTGGTGTGAAGAAGAAAAGTTAGGAACTAGATTGGTGTGAAGAAGATAGGTGTGGAGTAGTTAGTTGTGAAGTAGATTGATTTGAAGAAGTTGTGACTTAGGTGTGAAGAAGTTGTGGTGTGAAAATTGGTGTGTAAATTGGTGTGTAAGGTTTTCTCCACCATAAGGGAGCTTGTTGATATAGTGAAGAAAACTCTCGAGTTAGGTGCTCGGGGAGTGGAGTAGGGCAAGGAAGGTGTCCTTGTAGCCGAACCAATATAAATCTCATGTCTCGCGGTTCGATCTTTCCATCTCTTACTTATTTCATTACTTATCATTGTTATATATTGTTTATTGATAGTGTAGGGATCTAAACCTTGATAGATCACGAGCCAATAGATCGTTAGTCAACTAATGTAATCACTAGTAAGACTGAGTTAGATAATCTCTATGAGCTTGTAATTATTGCGGAATATAAAAACAAACGTATACTAAACTTGATCCTCTATGGATCAATAAACTAATAATATTAATGAAACTCGTACGTAAAACTTGTACGTATTACAATGACCTAGGGTTCCTTATATACTAGTGGAAACCCTAACCTTTCTTACAAGAAACGAATAATAACAAACCAATAAAAGATATTCTACATATCTTGTCCTAAAATACATAAGTTATATCCACGGTTAAACTCTATCCGTAGGATCTATATTCGTCCGCAGGAACCAGTCATCAGCAGAAAGTCACTAAGCCTTCCGCAGGAACCTGTCAGCTGTATCAATCAGCAGTATCTTCAATAATTCCTTACAATCCTCCCCTAATCTTGAATTTGACACAGTTAAGTTCAAGATTTCTTGATAGATCGCCAATATCAGAAACCAGAGGATTGAGAAAACTCATCAGCAGCAAAGAATCTTCATAAGTAGAATCTCTATGATCAGTAAACAATTGAAAAGCACCATTCTTTGCAGCAACACAAGACTAAATGTACATCAAAACAGATAAGTTTCATACTATTCGCATCACATCCAGGTGTGTTAACTCCTGTGAGAGGTGAATCATTGAAAATAATAGATTTGATGTCTCTTTACCAATAGCCATCACTACTGGAGTAGCCAAGTGTTCAAAGGTACACTGATAACCACATGATTTTTAGCAAATCATCAGCTATAAACGGATTTGAGATGTCTTTACCTATAGCCGTTTGCTCAGGACTAGTCAATTATTGATGAATAATCATCTTGGTCAATTGAATACCAAATATGGTTTTCCACTGCCTTTACCACAAGCCATATACATGTGGGCTAGCCAATTATTTGGAATCCATAAAGGAAAAATCCATGGTCAATTGACAACCATTTCAACTACTCAACAATAAAGCATAGGTGAGTTGAAAACCTTATGATTTTGAGCAAACCATTACAGCTATCAACAGATTTGATGAGTCTTTACCAAAGCTGTACCCTTTGGACTAGCCAACTTTTTGATGGAATAGTCAATATCAGGTAAGTTGATGACCACAAAGAGTGTGATAATAATCAACACCAAACCTGCATACAACATACAAAACTATACAAATATGTTAATTAATTAATTAATTAATTTTTTTTTTTTTAAACTTGATAGAAAAATAAAAAAAATATACAACAAAATACAATACCAATATCAGCTCATTGCAGATATGAATCCATTTGAATGCCATGCTTGGTTGCCAGTTCCTTCTTAGTCAAGATACTTCTTCTGATGAACCTTACCAATTGTTCAGCAAGATGAAGATCATTTTCAGTCATATCCAAAGGAACAGATAACTTTGTCTCCAGCATGAGATGCATTACTTCCTTTGTGATTGGGTAAAGAACATCAGCCCAGCAATACAAGGTCTTACCAGTGGTTGTGACAATCATATGAACATTAGGAAGTGGAAAGAACTTCCAATATTCAACCACCCATGTCTTTTGACCTTTCCATACTTGAAACCTTACACCAGAATCACCTTTATAAGAATCACATAAAATCTGCAAATCACCCATCAAATACATTCCAATGTCATCAGGGGAATGAGTTTGATAGTACTTGGTAACCCAATCATAAAGTGAGAGAAGATCTTGCTTGTCCACCATATGTAAGATCTGGCTTAGAAACAAGAATGTCTTGGTAGTTCCATCTTGTCTAGTTATGACATCACTTTTCCTTGACCAAGCTCAGAGTCAATAAGTTCCCACTTCACAATTTTCTCCCATACAACAGGGTCTTGACCATCATCAGAAGCATAATCAAGAAAAGTAGTACTATCCTCTAATGGAATATCTTTTGGAGCCTTCCTCTTGATAGCTTTAGTCTTTCTCCTAGTGCCAGTAGTAATAGGAATAGAAGGACCATCAGTAGGTTCTTCTTTAGGCACTTGTTTGGAAGTATCAGCAGGAACATCTGCAGAATCATCATCATCAGGCACTTCTATTGTGGCATCTGCTGAAGCATCATTGGTAACATCATGTGGAGCTTCAGTTGCATCAGGATGAGATTCAGCAGTATCATGATGAGAATCAGCAGGAGTAGCATCCATCTGAGCATCAGGAGTATCAGCCTTCGGAGCATCATGAGTATCATCCTTCTGAGCATCAGGAGTATCATCCTTCTGAGACAAGACTGAAGGAAATTGCACATTCTCCTGACCACCATGAAAAGACCCAATAGACTCAGCAGGTTGAGCAGCAGGATCATGAAGCTTTGCTTTCTTAGCTTGAGGCTCATCCAAAAGTCTTCCTCTAAACTCCAAAACATCTTGAACATGTATACCAGAAGAATGAAGATTGGAAATGATCTTGTCATAGTAGAAGGTGAGCTGCTTATCTGAAAGTCCCCAAACCTTCCTTTGATTCCAGCCTGACCCAAACATAGAACATCCCTGATTCTTCACAAAATTCCTCATATATTTCTTTATTTCATTCTTTGTCCAAGGTCTTTCCTTTTGATACTTAGCTTTAATCTCTGCCTCCTGTTGTCTCTTCAATCTTCCTCTTTCAACCATCATCTGAACAAAAGCAGGATTATCAACTCCAAGCTCAGATTCACCCAAATTAGGCTTGGAAGCAGCCTGTTCAGCCAAATTTTCCCATTGCTCAGCAGTAAGATTCTTAGCTATTTCATCAATCTCCTTTTGTCTTTCAGCAGGCAAGGTGGTAGTAAATTGAGGTCCCATCTTATCCAAATCATCTTGAATTTTCCTAGCCAATGCTTCTGATGCTTTCAAATCCAACTGAACTTTAGTAACTGCAGCATCCTCTTGAGCTTGCAAATGTGCAGCAGCAATCTCACTAATTTTTTCATTAGCAAGTTCTTCCTTGGATTTCACTCTGGAAGGAATGTCTTGATCAATCAATATAGACTTTCCTTTATCTTTCTTCTCAGGAGAGACAAAAGTTTTATCAGGAGAATCATGAGGAAGATCAGCTTGGATATCTACTGATGGACCATGAGTGCTCACTTCTGGCATAGTAGTAGGAAAAGATTCCTTCCTATGAACATCAGCAGAAGTCTTCTTTCTAGGAGCATCAGCAGACTTCTTATCAGCAGAATGCTTTCTTCTGACATAAATGACTCTGGAGTCCTTTGGTACACTTGCATCAGTAGAATGAACAATATCAGCAGTTGGAGCAACATCAGCAGTTAAAGCAACAGATGGTTCAGGTCTAGTGTCAGCATTCTTCTGAACACTCTCCAAAGTGGTAGCAGCAAGAAGTTCAAGGCCTTCCAAGTCAATGTTGTCAGATGCTTTAGTAGAGTCCTCATCTGAATCATACACCACACCTTGTTTCTTCCTTTGCTTAAGCTTACCCTCCAACTTCTTAACTCTTCCAATTAGAGTCAGAACAACATTGCTGAGATTATTTTTAGTGAAGTTCAGATCATTCTCCAATTTGTCCACCTTAGATACATACCTGTTTAACAAAGCTGATACTGAAGTGAGAGTAACAGGACCTTCAGCTCCACCAACAGGGATATCTGTGGCATTTGAAGCATCATTGGTCCTGTGAGTAGAATAATCTAAATTTACATCTACATCTACATGATCCTCAAAGTGAGGTCTCAAAGGACTGGGTGAAGAAAGTCTTGTAAATTGTGGTGAGTGTACAGGTTGGTCAAAGCCTAAATTCTCATTGAGCTCATGCTCAGGAGAATTGATATCCATTGGTGAAGGTACAGGAGAGGGTGCTGGCTGAACATCAGGAGCAACTGATGCATTTGCATCAGGAGCATCTTCAGTTCTGTCAGGAGAATCCTCTGGTGCTTGAGCATCAGGAGAATCCTGACCAGCAGCAGCAACATCAGCTGCTTCTCTAACAGGGGGATTGCCCACCCGGGCATCAGCAGCTACATCAGCAGCTACTCCATCAGGAGCATGGCCACCAGGCAACATGGCTGGAAGTAAGAGTCTTTGTTCACCAGTAAATTTAAATTTCATTTGGGTAAACAATTTTTTAGATAAACCCTTAACAGGCAAGTGAGTGGGGTCATTAGTCTCAAAGTCTAAAATGATTTGAAGAAACCTAGGATACAATAAATATTTAAGTTTGGTATCCTTAACATTTTCAAGCATAGCATTAAAGATATACCTAGAAAAGTTAAATGTTCTTCCCTAAGAGAGACACACAATAGCAAGAGCAATGTCTGTAGAGAATTGGTCCCATCCACCAGACTTAGAACCCATGCACTGAAGCAAGGTGTGTGTCAAAAACCTCCATTTTGGACAAAACAGATTCTTGTACCATACTTTTCCATCACCACTATAACCAGCAGCCTGAAGCCCTCTAAGTATCTCACTTTTAGGCAAATCAGTCACCCCTCCTTCATCATCCAACTGTAGTTTGGTCCTTACCAAAGACTCAGTAACCACATATTCTTCCCCATCAATGACAGCAACAATCTCTGTTGGTCCATCTTCAACAGTCCTTGTTTGTGCTGTTTCCCAAAATTGTACAACAAGAGATTCATGAATAACACTTGGGTATTGGAGCAGAGCATAACAAATCTTGGACCTTTGAAGAAATTCCATCATGCCCACATAATCTTCATCACCCTTACCACGACCAAGAAAGGCATGTTTGTTATGATCTCCTTTGAAATATAGTTCAGCCATTGATTGAGAATAAGAAATTAGGGTTGGGTGTTCTGAAAAATGTTGAAATGGTTTTTGAAATTATATAGCGAGAGGGAATCAGTTAATTTGGGAGTGGGATATGCACGTCTTGGTTAATTATAGAAGTTACCAAACGTGGAATGAAACTGATATGAATTATTGGAAAGAAATCTTTAACCAATAATCAACTAAGGCAAATCCCAATTAACTGACTCATCCGAAGAAACCAAATCAAACGGCTGAAAGCAAATGGTCAATCCGCAGAAAATAGTCAAATGTTGACTATGGTCAACAGAACCTTCCGCAGAATCTATCAGCAGAATCTACCCGTTAGTGGAAACCAAATATCTTTGAAAAAGATCTCTTAAATCAAATTTCAAAGAACCCTTAATTATCTCCAAACTGCCTCGCATTAATGGTAATAAAGACACGCGGTTGGGTGATCTTATAAATAAAGGCAATTATCCCCAAAACTCTCCACTTCAAATCAAATCCCTAATTATCATATCTCCAAAATAACAATACATCCATGGCTTCCAATCAACACATCATCAACCTTTCTTCTGACTCCTCAGATACTTCTGATTCACTAACATGTCCACCTCCACTCAGAATGCCAACACTTCCCCATGGTCTCACAAAAGAACAAGCCAAGAAGAAGAAACATGATGTACCTGCACCAAGTTCATCATCATCTGAAGATCTTCCACCATATCCTTCTGAAATTGATGATCCTGAGTACCAGAGAGAGATGGAGAGAAGGTGGAATGAATTGGAGAGGGCAAATAGAGTTCCCAATCCTGATGAGTCTCTCATCATCTTTACATCTTCTGATGAAGAGGATGATGAGAATGATGAACTTTACACCCCTACAACCTCTGATAAGACGCAGTCCTCTCGTCCAAGAAAAAGAAAAGTAAATCCACCATTGCCAAAGATCAGAAAGGTTGTGTTAGGTTTGCCCTGTCCTCAGTGGCAAGAAATCTTCAACATCAACAACAAAGGCAAGGAGAAGACTGTGGAAGGCAAGGGCAAAGGCAAAATAGAATAGGAACTTTGTTGTTAATCTTTCATGTTCACTATCTTATATTGTACTTCTGAAGAATCAATAAAATTTGCCTTGTTAATTATTGCTTCTTTTAATTCTTCTGATTAGCATTCCCCTGAATAAATTGAACTTGAATAAGCCATCAACAGGAACATACTTAACAACAAGATAAATAGTATCAGCAGCATGTTGGTCAAACCATTGACTTTCATCCGAAGAATCCAATTAAGTGGACAACTTGCACACTTAGTAATTGCTACTGACTCAACTACCTCCCATTAACTTACATTAACTCCCAGTAAACTCAAATCAAGTCTTTAAAAGAAGTCTTCAAGTCATAATCAACTCACCATTCCACAAATAACATATCCCAAAGTCTTTCACACATTCAAAACATGAAGCCATCCCCCAAAGTCATTGAAATCTCATCTGATTCATCAGACTCTACCTTTGATATACCTCAATTACAAAGATCATACTACTACTTGGGTGAAGGTCCTTCAGAGTTTTGTCCATCTCCAACCTCATCAGAAGAAACCACTGAGGCTGAGGAAACACCAACTCCTCTAGCTATGGTTGTCCCTGATTTCACTCCTGTCACTGCATTCTTAACTAGTGAAATGGAAAGAGTCTGTGCAGATATGAGAAGAATCTTTGTCCCTGAAGAGCCACAGTCTTCAAGTAGAAAGAAGGGTCCATTGAAAGTGGTGCTTGGTCTTGCAGCTCCCAAGCTCTGGAACAAAGACATGCAATCCAGAGGAATCCACAAGAAAATGCTAGACCCAAAGGACTTGGGTAAAGGGAAGAGGAAGATGGATTAGGTTGTTGCTTAGGGATGTGGTGGTATGATGGTGGTTGGTTGTTGGTGATTGATGTATTTTGTGTTTCTTGTGATGACAGATCTTGTAATGGATGTACCAAACTTTCCACTGATGAATAATATTTTACTTTTATGTCTTTACATCTAATTCCACTGAATGTAGATCTTTGTATATCAGCAGAAACATGATCTGAAATCAAACATTCAAACAAAACACAAAAGAACAACCAAAATAATATACAAAAGTTAGAAAGAAACCTGCAAAACAAAGTTAGTAAACATAATTCTAGAAAACATAATAATCTACATAAATACAACATGTATAATCCTCCCCTGAGGCTTATGCCTCCCCTCAAACATAGCATTCAAGGGTTAACCATCCCAATGTTGACAACTAGGTGATTAAACCTAGGTCCATCAAAAGCTTTTGTTAACAAATCAGCCACATTATCATCAGTGTGAATTTTAAGCACTTGAATTAGATGCTTCTCATTTGCATCTCTTATAAAATGGTGCCTAATTTCTATGTGTTTAGTTCTCTGATGAAAAATAGGATTTTTAACAATAGAAATAGTACTTTGATTGACAATGTAGATTTTAGTCTTCATAAAGTTAAACCCATAATCCAACATCTGATTTTGAATCCAAAGTACCTGACCACAGCAATTGGCAGCAGCCACATATTCTGCTTCAGTAGTAGAAGTAGCCACTATGGTTTGTTTCTTGCACTGCCAAGAGATGAGTCTTCTACCAAGAAATTGACAACCTCCTGTTGTGGATTTCCTATCCAAATTAGCTCCAGCATAATCACTATCACTGTAAGCCTCCAACACAAATGGTGAATCCCTTGGGTACCAAAGGCCTAGTTTGGGTTGGCCCTTGATGTACTTGAAAATTTTCTTCACAGCATTTAGATGGGAAGTCAGTGGAGTGACTTGATGTCTTGAGCAAGCACTGACAGCAAAGGTAATGTCAGGCCTAGAAGCTGTTAGATACATGAGGGATCCAATCATGGACCTATAAAGATGAACATTCACAGCCTCATCTTGCTCATTTGGATTCTTAAGCTTGGGTGGTTCATATGGAGTGGTAGCAGTCCTCAAAAGTTCAAAGTCAAACTTTTTCAAAATATCTTTAACATACTTCTCCTGATGAATAAAGATCCCTTCAGGTTGTTGTTTGACTTGCAGCCCTAAGAAAAAGGTTAACTCCCCCATTGCACTCATTTGAAATTCACCTTTCATCAATTCTTCGAATTCCCTGCCCCATGCCTCCTTTGTGGATCCAAAGATAATGTCATCCACATATACTTGTACTAGAATAATGTCCCTGGAGTTTTTCTTAATAAAGAGGGTCTTATCAATAGCTCCTCTTCTATAGCCATGCTCCAAAAGAAATGTAGACAGTCTAGCATACCATGCTCTTGGTGCTTGGTGAAGTCCATAAAGTGCCTTGACAACTTTGTACACCTTCTTGGGATGATGGGGGTCTTCAAAGCCCTGTGGTTGGGTAACATAAACTTCCTCTTCAATTTTTCCATAGAGAAAGGCACTCTTGACATCCATCTGATAGACTTTAAACCCCATATATGAGGCAAAGGCTAAAAACAGTCTAATGGCCTCAACCCTAGCAACAGGTGCAAAGACCTCAGTGTAGTCAATCCCTTCTTCTTGTCTGAAACCTTGAGCCACCAATCTTGCTTTATTTCTTACCACAATTCCTCTGGCATCCCTCTTGCATTTTAAGATCCACTTGGTCCCAATTGCAACCTTTCCTGCAGGCAGATCAACAAGTATCCAAACATCTTGATTCTTGAATTGTTGCATCTCTTCCTGCATAGCTTCAACCCAACTAGGCTCACTCAAAGCCTATTTAATGCTTGTGGGTTCAACTTGAGACAAGAAACAAGCAAACAAACAATGCTTCTGATTTGTGTGATTGTCTCTCTTCTGAGTGGATACATAAGTCAAAAATGCACATTGCCCAAACTTGGTATTCTTAATGGCACTCCTGGTGAGTACCATAGCATTTGGATCACCAAGTATATTATCTTGTGGATGTATGGTGTTGATCCTTTTAATGGTAACAGGATTAACATCAATTGAGGTATCAAGATTGGTTAAAGTAGGAGCAAAGTCTTCATCATAAGAAGCTGATTGAAAAATGCCAGCACTTTGCTCAACATTAGCAAGATCTGAGGGAGTAGGAAACCTGCCATAAGGTTCATCTAAACTTGTGGAAACTTCAGTGGAAACAGGAACTGCAGCAGAATTTCCTTCAGCTGAATCTCCATCAGCAGAATCAACAGCTGCATCAGCTGATGCATCAGCAGAACTAGGTTTTCTGCTTACTTCAACAGCAGCTTGTTTTAAGAGGGTTTCAGTGTCTTGAGCAAATTCAAGACCAAGTCTTTTAGCTTCCTCAGGAGCTGCATGTTCTTGCTTTTTGAGTCTAGCAATATCTTCTGCATAAGTTGAATTTTCCACATCATCAGCAGATTTGGCATCAAAGGCTTCTTTGGTAGGAGGATCTGCTATCTGGAGTGGTAGAGTTGTTACAACAATAGTGGGTTCATCACATTCTGAATCACTGTCTGAATCATCCTTTAGTGTACCTGCATTGTTAGAAGATGACACTTGTATACCTGCAGATGGGTTAGATGTGTGTCTAGCATACCCCAAATAATCAGTAAGGTAATCAAGGTCAAAATACCATTCATGACCCTTACCCTGAACATTTACATTATCCTCCAGAAATTTCAGGTTAAGAGTCTCTTCTATCTTCTTTGCAGCCAAATTATAGACCCTATAAGCCTTGCTATGAGTTGAATAACCAACAGTATATCCTTCAGCAGCTTTAGCTTCAAATTTGCCTAGGTGATCACTTGTATTCAGAATGGTGACCTGACAACCAAAAGGTTTCAAGTGTTCAATGGTAGGCTTCTTCCCTGTCAATAGTTCATAGGGTGTCTTATTGTGAGGTCTAGTAATCAACACCCTATTCAATACATAACAGGCAGTACCAACTGCCTCAGTCCAAAACATAGTGGGAAGCTTAGAGTCAGCAAGCATAGATCTTGCAGCCTCTATAAGGGTTCTATTCTTCCTTTCAGAAACTCCATTCTGTTGTGGAGTCCTAGGAGTGCTATAATCTCTTTTAATACCCTTTAAATCACAAAGTTCAATGAGATTGGCATTTTTGAACTCTGTCCCATTGTCACACCTTATACCTTTAATCTTCTTGTTAAGTTGATTTTCAGCTAGAGCCATAAATTCTTTGAGCGCCTAAAAGGTTTGATCTTTAGTCACTAAGAAAAATGTCCAACTGAATCTGCTGAAAGCATCAGTGATCACCAAACAGAAGTACTTATGATCAATATTCCTAATGGATGTAGGACCAAAAAGATCCATGTGAAGCAGCTGCAATGGTTCTGAGATAGTGCTCACAATAGTAATGGCCTTATAAGAAGCTTTGTGTTGCTTTCCCTTGTTACAAGCCACACAATTATGCTCATTGGTGAAGATCTTGGAAGGAAGTCCATGAACTAGTCCATCTTTAGCAAGTTTGTTGATGACTTTAAAATTAACATGTGCCATCCTTCTATGCCATTTTGTAGATTCATCCAAGGATGCTTTAGCCACCAAGCATGTTAGATCACCTTCTGGCTTGACATCATTCAAGTCAAAGGTATAAAGATTATGGTTTCTTGGAGCCTTTAGTAATACTTGATTGTCATCAGGCATTTGGAAATCAGGTGAAAGAATGAAACAACCATCTTCAGTGAAAAGCACAGGAAGCTTTTTGTCACAAATTTGTGAGACTGAGAACAAATTGAATCCTTGTAACTCCTTCACAAAGTAGACATTCTCAAAATCCACCTTTGGAGTTCTAATGGTACCTTTGCCAGCGATCCTTCCTACTCCACTTCCAAACCTCACTATGCCTCCATTAATAGGCACAAAGTCATGCAGCTTCTCTTCATTACCAGACATGTTTCTTGAACAACCACTATCAACAATACCTAAGTCTTTATTAAGAAGTGGATGTTCCTACAACAAAGAAAGTTAATATACAACAACAACATGTGATAAGAGACTTAAGTCATGAAAGACTTGAGCCTGCCCTGTGGATCATTCTGATGAACCCAAGATGATGAGTTAGATCCATAATTGTTCCTGGATTCCCTGTAGTTAAATGGTCTTTTATATGTCCAAGAACAATCTGCTGAGGACTTTTCAGCAGAATCCCAATTACCCCTTCCTATAAAGATTTGGTCAGTATATTCATACCAATGATTAACACCATTAAATGGTTGAGACCCATATCTATTTCTATTGGTATTCATATATCTATTATTAAAAGCAGACCTATTAGAAGGAACATACCAATCAGCAGGAGTGGAATACATTCTGCTGACATTATACTTTGCTAGTGGAACTACTGAGGGTTTGGTATAGGTATTAGTCCACTTAGGTCTATTATTAACAACAGAAACACCCATCCTCATTTCATGAAAATCACAATCCTTAATTAAATGCAACTTGCTACCACAAACAAAACACTTCTTCTTCTTATAAGATTTATTAAATCCATAAGATGTCTTATTAAACATAGAATTATTCAAACAAACATCAGAAACAGAATTGTTTTGTAAACACTGAAAGAATTGTTTTTATAAGAAGTAAATAACAAGTCTTCAGAAGAGGCTGGTTGATAAAGAACTTCATCAGCAGCAACTTCAGAGTCCACAGACTTGTAAGATGACTTGTCAGAAATCTTTATTGAGGACTTGGGTGAGTCTGACTTGGTCTTGGAATCACAGCTGGCATAACTAGAGGTCTATGAGGTCTTGTCCTTGGAAGAACAAGAGACATAATTGTTAGAATCATCACTAGATATACTTCTAGTGTCAGGGGAGTCATTGATCCTAATGCCAGTGGTTTCCATTGATGCTGGTAAGTCAACCTTATGGGATGTGGGCTTAGGGGTTCCTATGGTTGGAGGGACTTCAGACTTATTTGGCAAGTCTTTAGACTTTTTGCCAAAGAGATGGTGTGAACCATCAAAGTCAGAGGTTTTGGTAGTAGGCATAAATACACCTCTGATGGGTCCTGGTATAGCATGCAAAGCTCCTTCTTTAACATAATTTGCTAAGCCTGCTGGTGTAGATTTACCTACATCATTCCTTGCCTCTAAGCCAACATATTTTTGAAAACCTAAGCCTATTCCAGAATTGACAGCTTGACTACCATAAAGACAACTAGCTAAATTATCTCCTGAAATCAACCAATTTTTATGTAAAGCTATTTCTTTATCTAGTTTCTCTTGCAAAACATTTTTCTCAGACTCAATTCTAGCTTTTTCTTTGTCAGAAAATTTTAATTCATTGCTAGCACATTCTAAATCTCTACTTAAAACTCTAATCTTTTCCTCATAAGCTAATTGATTCTGTTGAAACCACATCTTTCGTTGTTCTAAAGTTTTAAAAGCTTCTTTATAAGTTGCAGCTTCAATAAAACAAGCATTATATTTTGGTTTCATATCATCATATGCTTCTTTTAGAGTTGTATATTTAGAATCACAATCACAAACACAAGTAGATACCTGAGGAGAGATTCCCATGAGTCCAAAGCTATCATCACAACTAGCCATGCAGGAGATTTGAGGAGAGCTGCTTGTATCATCATCATGCTCATTCCAGTCCACACTAGTATCTATAGCAGTGATCAAGGCCTTTGATTCTCCAGCTTCCACTTCTTTCTTCTTGTATGATGAATATCTGGTACTGGCTTCACCCTTCTTGGCTGTGCACTCTCTTGCAAAATGGCCAATTTCTCCACAAGCATAACACTTTACTTTCCTTCTATCAAACCTAGCTGCATCTCTTCCATCAACATTGAGCTTTTTACCAACCTTTTGCTCAAATCTTCTAACCTTGAGATAGAGCATATCCATTTGCCACTTTAAGTCCTACTCTTCTAAAGCAAGTTCATCAATCTGCTCAAAATCTTCATAAACAATTTGTTGCTGTTTATCAACTTCAGCAACAAATGAATGAAGTACATCTTCCATCACATTACTAATCTTTGGATGAGTTATTGGATTAGCACTTGAGAAAGACAATGTGGTCATTGAAAGACTTTGGCTTGGAGTAGATGGACTTGAGTAAGCCTGTGGTGCTGGGGATGGACTTGTATAGGTATGTGGCATGTAGTTTGAGTTAGAACTGACAAATGCAGATTGTGAAGGAGTTCATGCATATGGAGAGAATCCCTTTATGTCACCTTCCAAAGCTCTGAGTTTTTTGTACAAGTCATCAAAGCTGAGGTAATCCAAGCCACCTTTGGTTTTCAATGATATACTCACTTGAGACCATGAGGGAGGTAAGGCTCTTAAAAACCTAGAATTCACCTCTTCATTGTCAAGTCTGGCTAGAAGCTGATTTAAGTGACTCAGAATCTTCTGAAACCTGTCATAACCTTTGTGGAGACCTTCCTCTTCAGTAATCTTGAATTCTTGGAACTCCATCTTCAACATACTCTTTCTCATCCTCTTTGATTCTTCATTCCCACCAAATCTAGCTTTTATGGCCCACCAGATTTCTCTTGGATCAGTCATGGAATGAAAATCTCCCATGTGGTCATCAGGGATTGCCTGCAGCAATATGGTTCTTGCTTTGTTCTCCCTTTAAATAGCAAGAATTTCTTCAGCAGAAACAGGTTCCAAAATTGTAACTTTACCATTAGCATCAACACTTTGCTTTTTAGGACGACAACCATTGAGTATAACATTCCAGAGGTTATAGTCAACACTTGCAATCCAGTTCTGCATCTTCATGGCCCAGATTTCATATTCATCCTTCCTAAGAAAAGGAAGTTTTGCATTGCTGTTGGAGAAGGCCACCTGTTGTAGTTGTTGAGTAAGAGAGCCTGCTTCTGAGAGAGTAACATCACCACCTGGTTTGTCTCCCATTGGTACAGATTGAATGGTTATGTGATTGTGTAGGGGGTACAGAGAGTATCTAGTGGCTCTGATACCACTTGTAGGGATCTAAACCTTGATAGATCACGAGCCAATAGATCGTTAGTCAACTAATGTAATCACTAGTAAGACTAAGTTAGATAATCTCTATGAGCTTGTAATTATTGCGGAATATAAAAACAAACGTATACTAAACTTGATCCTCTATGGATCAATAAACTAATAATATTAATGAAACTCGTACGTAAAACTTGTACGTATTACAATGACCTAGGGTTCCTTATATACTAGTGGAAACCCTAACCTTTCTTACAAGAAACGAATAATAACAAACCAATAAAAGATATTCTATATATCTTGTCCTAAAATACA
The DNA here is from genome assembly GCA_030686995.1 of Artemisia argyi. Taxonomy (NCBI): domain Eukaryota; kingdom Viridiplantae; phylum Streptophyta; class Magnoliopsida; order Asterales; family Asteraceae; genus Artemisia; species Artemisia argyi. Next base: position 22,337,541 of record CM060709.1, read on the forward strand.
TAAGTTATATCCACGGTTAAACTCTATCCGTAGGATCTATATTCGTCCGTAGGAACCAGTCATCAGCAGAAAGTCACTAAGCCTTCTGCAGGAACCTGTCAGCTGTATCAATCAGCAGTATCTTCAATAATTCCTTATAGATAGTTGTTTATATTGCGCAAGACTTGAGATCACATATTATCGAATCTAAGTTTTTAAAAGCTAAGAAAACACTAAAACTATCTTTTATAACGAATTAAAAAGACGTAAAACTATTCAACCCCCCTTCTAGTTTTCCACAATTGGTATCAAGAGCCACGTCTAGCAAGATTTTTAAAATATATTGTATTTTAAAACTTGTAACGATCTATGGAATCTGAAAAATATTTAGAAGGGCAATCTATGCAAAGACCACCACTATTTGAAAGTGAATGATTTTTATATTGGAAAAATAGATTCGAAACGTATGTGAAATCAAAAGATCTTGATCTTTGGCATATTATTACCTTTGGTGATTTTCCTCCTATTCAATATAATTTTGAAACTAAAATGAATGAAATTGTATCTTTCGAAGAACAAAATGATGATTTGAAAAAGAAATTAGCAAAAAATAATGAGGCTAAAATGGTCATTTATAATGCGTTACCATGTAAAGAATATGAAAGAATTTTTATGTGTAAAACCGCCAAAGAAATTTGGGACTCTTTACTAATTACTCACCAAGGTAATAGCCAAGTCAAAGATAATAAAATAGATCTTCTTGTACAACAATATGAACAATTTACGATTCCGGAAGAGGAATCAATTGATAATGCTTTTGCTAAGTTTAACACTATTATCACAAGTTTAAAAGCACTTGATGAGACATTTTCTAGTAAAAATTGTGTTAGGAAATTTCTTAGGGCATTGCATCCAAAATGGTGAGCTAAGGTCACGGAAATTGAAGAATCAAAGAACTTGATGATGTTATCACTAGATGAACTAATTGGCAACTTGAAGGTTCATGAAGAAATGATAAGAAGAGATTCGGAAACGGTCAAAGTCAAGAAAGAACAAACCAAATTCATTGCTCTAAAAGCCAAAAAGGAACCTAGTGATGATGATGAATCAAGTGATGAAAGTGAAGACGAAGAATATGCAATGGCCGTAAGAGAATTCAAGAAGTTCTTCAAGAGACGAGGAAGATTCACTAGATTATCACGAGACGAAAGAAAAGCATTCCAAAGAAATAGAAGTGACAACTACGGGAAAAGAAAGTGCTTTAGATGTGGAAGTCCAAATCATCTCATTGGCGAATGTCTAAAGCCACCGGGTTATGAAAATCAAGGTGCCTTTGTTAGTGGAACATGGAGTGATAGTGACAAAGAAGAAGTTGAAAAGCCAAGAGACGAAAAGTGTTTCATGGCAAAAGAAACCGACGAAATATGTTTAGGAATTGACTTGGAACCTGACGAATGGATCAAAGATAGCGGATGTTCGAGGCACATGACGGGGAACTGCAAGCTATTCTCTACATACAAGGCATACAATGGAGGTAACGTTATTTTTGGTAGTGACTTATGTGGAAAAATCATTGGCAAAGGTACGATTTCTCAAGACTCTCTTACTATTGAAAATGTAGAGCATGTAGATAATTTAACATATAACTTGCTTAGTGTAGGACAAATATGTGACAATAAATGTGGAGTCACATTTACCGAAGAGGATAGCGAAATAGTTAAGAATGGAAAAATTATAGGTAGAGGAATTAGGAAAGGTGACATATATGTTATGAAACTAGGAAACAAGCCTGAGGATAGGATATGCCTAACGACCCTAGATGAAAACTCTACATTGTGGCATAGGAGATTAGGACATGCTAACATGCAACAAATACAATCTTTGGCCTCTAAGGAATTAGTTAGAAACTTGCCTAATCTAAAATATGACAAGCATTTTTGTGATGCATGTAAAATTGGAAAACAAGCTCATGCTAGTCACAAAGCTAAGAATATAGTATCCACTACTAGGTGCCTAGAATTATTACATATGGATCTTTTCGGTCCATCCGCTGTGCGGAGCTATGGAGGAAACAAATATACCTTAGTAATAGTAGATGACTACTCACGATACACGTGGACTAGGTTTTTAAGTGACAAAACCCAAGCCTTTGAAAAATTCGAAATATTTAGCAAAATGATTCAAAATAAATTAGGATGCTCAATAGTTGCCATTAGGACGGACCATGGTAGGGAATTTGATAACGAAGTACAATTCGGAAAAAATTGTGAGTTAAATGGAATATCTCACAATTTCTCCGCTCCTCGTACTCCTCAATCAAATGGCGTAGTAGAAAGAAAAAATAGGTCACTACAAGAAATGAGTAGAACTATGTTAAATGAACAATCCATCCCACAAAAATTTTGGTGTCACGCCGTAGATACATCAACTTATATTTTAAATAGGGTATCAATTAGGAGAATTCTAAGAAAATCTCCTTATGAGTTATTAAGAGGTAGAAAACCAAACTTAAGCTACTTTAGGGTATTTGGAAGTAAATGTTATATTCTAAACACTAAGGATTACCTCACTAAGTTTGATCCAAAATCATATGAAGGAATATTTTTAGGATACTCTCAAAATAGCAAAGCATATATAATACTTAACAAACACTCCATGAAAGTAGAGGAATCACTAAATGTAACATTTGATGAAACACCACCATCTCCTAAAACATTACCTTTAGAAGATGATGATTTAGTCGAAGATGAAGCTGTTGAGGTTAGTAAAACTAAACCCATAGGAAATGATAATGAAGACATTCACTTATAAAATAACGAAACTATTAATATTAAAGAATCTAGATCACATCCATTAGATAATATAATAGGACATCTTAACCAAAGAACCCTTAGGTCACAAGCCCAAGATAAAAACAATTTCTTTTGTTTCCTCTCAGCAATAGAACCTAAGACTATTAACGAGGCTTTAAAAGATGAAAGTTGGGTTATAGCCATGCAAGAAGAATTAAATCAATTTAAGGCAAATGATGTTTGGGAATTAGTCCCAAATCCAAAGAATATGACCATCATAGGAACCAAATGGGTATATAGGAATAAGTTAGATGAGAATGGAATAGTTACTAGGAATAAAGCTAGGTTAGTCGCCCAAGGTTATAATCAACAAGAAGGAATTGATTATGACGAAACTTATGCCCCCGTAGCTAGACTAGAATCGATTAGGATATTACTTGCCTATGCTTGCGCCCTAGATTTTAAGTTATTCCAAATGGACGTGAAAAGTGCATTCCTTAACGGTTTTATCAATGAGGAGGTATATGTAGCACAACCTCCAGGATTCATTGACTTCGCAAAACCTGATTATGTTTATAAGTTAAAGAAAGCTTTGTATGGACTCAAACAAGCTCCCAAAGCTTGGTATGATCGATTAAAAGCCTTTCTTATTAAACATGATTATTCCATGGGAATGGTAGATAACACTCTTTTCACTAAAAGGAAAGACCCAAATCTCATCATTGTCCAAATATATGTTGATGACATTATATTTGGATCGACTTGTCAAGACATGTGTGATGAATTTGCCAAAATCATGCATGATGAGTTTGAGATGAGTATGATGGGTGAACTTAACTTCTTCCTAGGATTACAAATAAAACAATTAGAAGATGAAATATTTTTTAACCAATCTAAGTACATTAAGGAAATGCTTAAGAAATTTGGCCTAGAAGACTCAAAACCCATGAAAACTCCCATGTCTACGGAAGTAAAGCTCACAAAGGACGATGAAGGTGAGTCCGTAGATAACACCAAGTATAGAGGAATGATAGGTAGTTTACTATACTTGACGGCAAGTAGACTCGATATCATGTTTAGTGTCTGCCTTTGTGCCCGTTTTCAAGAGGATCCCAAAACCTCTCACCTAGAAGCGGTTAAGCGTATCTTCCGATACGTTAAAGGCACTATACACTTAGGATTATGGTATCCTAAGGGATCCGGCATAGAAACCATCGTCTATGCGGATTCGGATCATGCAGGAGACTACGTAGATAGAAAGAGCACTAGCGGTATTTGCACGTTTATGGGATGTTGTCTAACATCTTGGTTTTCGAAGAAGCAAACCGCTCTTGCTATTTCTACCACCGAAGCCGAATATGTAAGCGCCGGAAAGGCATGTCAACAAGCACTATGGATGAAACAAGCTCTCGTAGACTATGGCATTAGGTTAGAAAATGTCCCCATTATGTGCGATAACAAAGGTGCGATAGATTTAAGTAAAAATCCGATGCAACACTCTAGGACTAAACACATAGAAATACGCCACCATTTTCTTACGGATAATGTACAAAAAGGAAACATATCTATAGAAAAGGTTGCATCGGAAGACAACATTGCGGATATATTCACAAAACCCCTTAAGCGTGAATTATTCAACCACTTGCGTTTAGGATTAGGAATGATGGAACAAATTGACTAAATTATATTGAATTAATACAAATTTATACTTGCATAAAATTTATTTTTCTTCCATTTCATATTTTCTGAGTCTAGGAATCTATTTCGCACAAAACTAAAGATTGGGAAGATTTATTTTCTTTGCATAAACTCCTTTGTAAAACCCAATCAATTTTCTCTAAAAATTATTCTCACAATCTAGGAATCACATGAAGATCATTTTCCTTGCATTGTTGACTAATTCTAAAAACATTGTTTTTCATAATCATGCATAAACTCTCACATAAATTGTCAAGGTATATAATCTAATATATGTCTTTGACATTCATGATCGAGCAAAAAAAAATTGAATCAAGGAGATCATTTGGATTGTTTCTTAGGATCATTATTTCTTTTTGCATTTAGGAGTTGAAACAATCACAACTCCACATTTGTTGCATATAGACACACACTAGGACAAATTCACTAATAAAGTTGTCATCTTGATCCATCACCAGTTTTTCACTCACTAATTGCCTTTGCCTTTAATCTAAGATAGGTGCCTTAGGAAGTTTAAGTGATCTTGCCCTTACTTACCTCCTCTTGCTTATTATGTGTTGATTATTTGCTCTTTTGCCTATGTGTTATTGCATGCATGCTATATCTTGATTAGATTAGATTCTATATTGCCTAAAGGAATTGAAATTGCTTGAATTCTAATCCAAACACATAACCTTTCTGCAAATTTTCTGTCAAAAACCCAATTCTGGCAACCTGGAAATCACCAGATGGGCGGCCCCCTTAATTTTGTAAGGCGGCCCCCTTATTCATTAAGGGGACCGCCCCCTAATTAAGGGGACCGGCCATCTGATGGTCGGGTTTACAGAATCTTTTCTGCTTTTTAGCCCATTTCAACCTACATTTCCCAATTTTCACCAACACATTTTGTCCTAATCTCCCAAACAAACTTTATCCATCCATAAACACTCAAATCTTACACTATAAATAACCCCAATCCTCAAAACTCTTCACTCATCCCTTCATGGCTTCTCCAAACAAACCAAAATCAAAAGCCTCAAGGCTTGCAAGAATGACGGAAAAACCCGTTTGGCGAAGAAAAAGCCCTCGAAACAAATCCATCATAACAAATGAAGTTGGAAGTCACTCAACACCACCAACCACTTACTTCCCAAACTTTCCACCAAATTCACAAGGACATTCATTTGATCCTCTTTACAAATCATGCAACATTGGTCAAACATCTTCCTTCATGCCAAACCACTCATCTCATCCTCCAATCACTTGTAATGATCCATACAAGTTTGATCAACCATCCCACTACAACTCCAACTACACAAACCAAATTCATCCATATCAACACAATGACTTCTCCGCATTACCACGGAAAAGCAAAAGTTCCGTGACGAAATATCATAAATCCATGATCTTTGTGATCTCAATGCCATGCATCTTGCACAACGCAACAAAGGGCAACCTCCATCATCACCCTACAACAATTGCCTTCCTCACTCTCTCAACTTGGATCAAGTTACAAACCACACTCACTATTGCCCTTTGCATCTTTTTTCAAAAACAACTCCTTTACTTGAGTGAAGATATTTCTTGGATTGAATATCTTCTCACTCGACCTCATCCCATTCCACCCTTAACACGATACAATATCGTAAGGGCCACCTCTTCCGCTCCATACCCCACTCCATATCCCTTTCCATCTGACAACTAAGCTTTATGCTTATGTTATCCTTCAAGCAAATAAAACAATCAACCATGAGTTTCAAGCAAGTCCAAGTGCTCTTTTTAAGCAATATAGGACTATGTCTTTTCTTTTGTTTTATTATGATTAATATGCCTTAAGCATATTAAATGTTGTAATGCTTTCTATGATGCTTGAATGAATCTATTTTTATAATTATTGGTTTGCATGTATATGTGCCTTGTTCTCATCTAATATTTTGTGTAGCCAAGATTTCTATAGCTCATTCCCTTGGTGCTCTCAAATGAGGGGGAGTATACATCAAGGGGGAGCATTAACCTTTTTGATTTTACAAAAAGGGGGAGAAGAGAATGTTAAACTCTAAATCCTTGTCTAAAAATTATTTTTTAGACCTAATGAGTTTAAGGTTTTGTAATCATCAAAAATGGGGAGATTGTTGACATAAATAACGTCTTAAAATATTGTTAGCATATTAACAATGTCTCTATGTTTTGATAATTACAAAGCATAAACTCATTAATCTAAAACTTATGACGTAAACAAGTTTTTAGTGCTTAATATTTGTCTTTGCTTAAATATCACTTAAGGTATGAATAAACAAAGGGTTTATTACATTTCATGATCAAAGGAAATTTCTCTAATCACTAGAATTTTTATAAAATGCATTAAACATCTTATATCTTTTACAAAATTACTTTCGGAATTAAAAGAATATGTTTAATTCATTATAAATATATGATTTCAAATTTCCAACCAAAAATGACAAATTTTATCCAGAAAAATATTCCTCACTAAAAGACAAGAAAAACCAACGTTCTGAAGGGGCGGCCCCCTTAATTCCTTAGGCGGCCCCCTTAATCATTAAGGGGACCGGCCATTAATTAAGGGGACCGGCCACGCTCCAGAACATTATTTTTCTCCCCTATAAATACTGGTTCATCCCTCAGAATTTTCTCACCTTTTGCACTTTTAAACTTTCTGATCTAGATCTGTATTTCTATTCTCTTATCCTTTGATCATAAGTGTATAATTCTTTGTTTCAAAGTGATCCAAACTCCATCCTCTCAAGTGCAAGAGAAGAATACTTCTATCCCCCAAGACAAGAAGTATTACAACTTGTTGTGATCTCCACATCCAAGTTGTTGGTGCATCATCAAAGATCATTTACATTATTCTTTGTGAAGATTGTTGTGAATATTTGATTGTAGATAGTTGTGCTAGATATATAGATTGTGTGATTAGTTAGTAGCTTGGTGTGAAGAAGAAAAGTTAGGAACTAGATTGGTGTGAAGAAGATAGGTGTGGAGTAGTTAGTTGTGAAGTAGATTGATTTGAAAAAGTTGTGACTTAGGTGTGAAGAAGTTGTGGTGTGAAAATTGGTGTGTAAGGTTTTCTCCGCCATAAGGGAGCTTGTTGATATAGTGAAGAAAACTCTCGAGTTAGGTGCTCGGGGAGTGGAGTAGGGCAAGGAAGGTGTCCTTGTAGCCGAACCACTATAAATCTCTTGTCTCGCGGTTCGATCTTTCCATCTCTTACTTATTTCATTACTTATCATTGTTATATATTGTTTATTAATAGTTTTTTATATTGTGCAAGACTTGAGATCACATATTATCGAATCTAAGTTTTTAAAAGCTAAGAAAACACTAAAACTATCTTTTATAACGAATTAAAAAAACGTAAAACTATTCAACCCCCCTTCTAGTTTTCCACAATGCCCACTCCGTGTCTTGTCCTGCTCCGTTAAATTACCTGAGATACACATGCTTAAAAGTGTCAACACAAAGGTTGGTGAGTTCATAGAGTTTTATGGAAAACCCTTTATTTTGTTAGATTTCAGGAATATTTGGTATTGATAAAATACAAACAATAATGAAACAAGTAATGAGTATATTGACTATAATCACAAATAAATCATATAATTATTCAATCAAAATCAAGTAAGGAATCAATAATCCTAACTTGAGCTGGAAACTCATGATACTAATTTAATCAGATATACAATTCACGTATGGTCAAATTCCTATACAGCTGTATCTAAATATATGTTGAAAACATACATTTCCTTTATAGATACTGCACCAAGCCTCATGATACACAAGCTTAACCAAAAGAGGTGTTTTATCAAATCAATAATAAATTTTGCCCTCTAATAATAGGTGATTTGCCAATTCCTATTTGTCTACGAATATAGTGTATCACGACTAATACGACTAACCAATTGCAATTGGCATTCCGTCAAGTATTAGTGGGACAGGAGGTCAGTCCTTAACAGGTTTCGAATCTGTTCACTATATTCGCGCCCACTTTACATGTGATTAATGGCTCATGATTGAGGGACTTTATGGCTATAAGGTAACTTAGGCAATATCAAGGTAATAATGGGATCATTCAGAATAACATCATGTAATCAAGTATCATACCACAGTAATCAGTTTGGGAATATTATCGTTTGAGTATCAGTAATTCAGTTTAAGTATTTCGCCAGTAACATATGTATATCACATACCACAATAATCGAATTGAAAACATTATCACATGAGTATCAGTATTTCAGTCAAGTAATTCATCAGTAAAATATATGTATCCCATACCACAATAATCAAATTGGAAGCATTATCATATTAGTATCAGTATTTCAATTAAGTATTTCGTCAAGTATTGTATATATCACATTTTAAATCACAAACCATATTAAATAAATATCAATTAGGAAAATGATTTGAATCATGTATTTTATTCATATACTTATCAAATTATCAAAGTATATGTAAGCATGTATCTCCCCCAATGAGTTAAAAACAATTATTGGAAATGAGGCTATGACTCACCTGGATTGATTTGGAAATGATGAAAAGTAAAGTAGGATGAGATTTATGAGAACGATTATGAAAACGTCTTTGACACGGAACCTGATAAATAAATTTATCTGAGAATCTGCCCAAATACTATTTGGTAAATACGAACGAATAACGAATAATTATTATTCATTATAACGAATAGATGATGTGTAGTGTAATTATTATGCCATGCATGATATGATAAAATACTTTATTTAAAATATCCATCGTAGTTTTACCTTTTTAATCGTAAGTACAAATATTAACTTTTGAAATATCGTTATATATATTATTAATCGTAAAAATAAATAATATATAAATAAAACGTAGTAAAAATGCATATGACGTGATGGTTGGCGTAAAATAGAAAATAAAATAAAAATGTCAAATAGATTATGTTTAGTCCTTGTCCTTTTCCAATTTTTACAATTTTTATACTAACGGCGTTAGCGTTACACCGTTAGTCCTTTTCGTATCTAATTTACAATTATAGTCCACTACTTGTCCAAAATTACAATCTAAGCTTGGAACATCATATAATATCAATTTTTATCCTAAACTTTCTGTTTTGACAGTTTTAGTCCAAGTTTTTAAGGTTTGGCGGTTTTAGTCCTTTTAGGTGTCGTCGCGTTACATTTTTAGTCCAAATTCACAAAAATGATTATAAAAATTTTATAAAAATTTCCGTAGCTTATTTTATTAATTCCAAGCTTATTTCAACAGCTTATTTGATTAAAAGCTTATTTTTCTAGCTTATGGGCCTTAACGAGCCACTACAAAAGCCCGTTAAGATTTTTGGAGGCGAGGGCATGAAAAATGTTTTGGGCCTGAACTTGGGCTTCTTTTGTGATTCCAAAAATATTTCATATGGGCCCAGTGGGCTTACGGATCATGATTTCTTGTTGGGCCTTGGATAAGCCCACTCGACAAACATAAATTTTATTAACTAATTTTGAATTTGAAAACCTTATGAATGTCGATTAAATTTGGCTCATTTTATGTGTTGAAACGTGATTATTTTTACAAGTTGTATAAATGAAATTAATAGTTTTCTAGGTGGTCTATTAGTTTGAGTAAAAATATTGGGTGCTTGTTAAGTAATATTTCATTTTATACGTGTGTTTCTTGGGTCACATGGAACGTTTTTATTTATGAAAATGTTGTAAATATTTCTAAGTGTTTTGGTAAAATTTCATACGATGGAGTATGGTTCGAAAATGATTTATTTGATGCATGTAAAGTGAGAATAAACGTGAAGTGTGTGTTACGTGACTCCTAGGCCTTCCAAGATAGAGGCTAGTCACGTTTGTGTTGCTACAATTGTATGCATACGCAAAATATATATATGAAGCTATATACGATCGAATAAAAATAAACATGATGCATGTGATATTTTTAACGTGTAAAATGAACTTGAATGAGTTGTAAAGGACTTACAACACCTTAGAGGTGGTAGAGAGTCGAGTAGGAACGAATGAAATACAAGAAAATCTCGTCTAATCATATAACCCAAACGTTATACTTATATATTAAACCCGATATTACTTTTCTTGCTTCCAAACCATATAGTAATCGACCTATTGTTTCTAGAAATAGTTTTTAAGAAGAAAGAATGTTGTGAAAGTGTTTGAGAATGAAAAGAAACAAGTGCATGCATAGAACGTATATATATATATATATATATATATATATATATATATATATATATATATATATATTTCATTTGAATGAATCGTATGGTTCGAATTCACTCAAGGAACACATGAACTATTCCATGTCAGTAACTCTTGGACTCCTAGTACGAATTATATGGTTATAATATGTAATGTGAGAGCTAGATTTGAGGTACTTGTTTGGCGATTCACATATACATGTCAACCATAGTTTTTATCCATAAACGATTTGCTTAATCTCGTACTACTCGATTATGGCTGATCATAGATAATATTTAAACATGAAAACATGCTTGAAATATTATTAGGATCATTTAGAAACAAACCGGGATAAAAACGGTTAAGTTTTGAATAATATGTAAATCGATTGATTTGATTTTGGTTCGATCACTTTGCCACTTAAAAATGTATCAAACGTCGTCCAATGAACTTGGGATTTGACACACTAATATTTGGCTAGGTGGTGAACGAGGTGGTGCAAAAATATATAGGTGTCGTGTGTACAAATTAAGAATAAACAAGGCGTTTTGGAGCTTGGTTGGTCGATCAAATAAGAAATAAGAGTTGAAAAATGGGCTTGTGGCCTTGGGCCGATGAACAGTGAATGAGGGATAAGTTTGGGCTGAGTTTATTAAGGGCCCGTTTAATATTATTAGTGATTAATTAGGATTAGTGAATTTATTTAGTTTTCGTTAAACGTGTCGAGAACTTGTTTTGTCGTTTGGTGAATTTTGCAATATCGTAATCGTGACCATTTTAATATACTAAGAAAATTTTAAATTTTTCCGTAAAAATGGTGATTACAATAATGACAGAGATTATTTATTTAATTAACCGAAGTTAATTATACGAATTTTTGCAAGGTTTTACATTAGCCATATATCAAGTTATGTCATCATCAACATCAAACTTCATCACTATCCGAATCTTCCCCTTTCTTTTTCATAGTAGTACCAGGTTCACATACCAATGTCACAGTAGTCTCCTTGTGATTTTCCATACTAGCGCAAGCTTCCTATAAAGCATTTAACTTTCTAATTCCTTAATTTTCTCAGCTAGAGATGTAATACTTAGACTACAAAATAATTAATCATTACACAAATTATTTTTTAGTTTTTCATTCTATACCATTTTGTTTTGTATTTTAAAATTGTTAGTCCATTTAACACTATTTCTTACACAGTTAGCCCTAATGTGTTTATAATATTCCTCCATGAGTTATTTTTCTTATATTTTTATTCTTTTAAATATATAAAAAAATGGTTTAAAAAAAAAAAAAAAAAAAAAAAAAAAAAAAAAAAAAAAAAAACAAAACAAAACAAAACCCCAGCCTACAGATACCAATAAGTGTTATTAGTTTTTTTTTTTTTTTTTTTTTAGTTAGAGATGATGCTTTAGTCATAGGAGGTGACTTTTATACTTCACAATTTAAATAACACACTCCAATCCATACAATAAACAGTGGTGCATATATTATAGGATACTTACTGTAATTGTATATTTAAGTGTGCCAATCAAATTTTGGAGTGTGCAAATCACTTCTCTAGTTTTTGGTGTATTATTAAGGAGGTGATGAGATGACAAAGAGGTAACACACCAGTAAGTGTTATTGGTGGTGTTCCACACCTAGCTCTCATACAACAAGTTTCTTTGATTAGTCTTGTATATTGCGCAGTACATGCTAGATTTTAATCGATAGAGAGCTAGGTGCAGCCGGCGACGAATAACACTTACAAGTGTGTCATCTCAATGCCACCTCAACACCTCCCAAATAACACACAAATAACCAAAACATAACCCTAACAACAACAACAACAACAACATCAAAAAAAAAAAAAAAAAAAAAAAAAAAAAAAAAAAAAAAAAAAACCTTATTGGTGCGAACACATTTATCTTTTTCATTCTATTTTATACAAACACCTTTTAAACTAAAATTCAATACAATACATTATAAAATACGATACGAAGGACACATACGATACGAAATAGCTCGTTCGGTTCTTCAACGTCATCGGTCGTATGAACGACTTTGGCACCGTGCCATTTTTGGTGATCTTTCAAAACCTCCCATGCTTCATAGTGGATTTACGCAAACCCCTACATTTCTTTGAAAATTTTATAATAACGAGCTAGCTACGCCGAATCGCTTTCACCACTCATCCGTCCATGTTAGTCGACAATCCCGACGAACTTGTATAAATATACTTGTATTGTTTACTTAAAAATCTTAGAGAGTTAGGTGAAATTCACACCCAACAACTGTTATTAGGTTGTCACCTATATACCCAATAACAACACAATAACTAAAACACATTCCTTAGCTGTAACTATTATAGACACATGTGGTTCCTATAGCATATCAACAAAAATATCACACTCACTTTAAAGTGGAAAAAAATTAAAAATAAAAAATAAAAAAACAACGCTCGTGAATTGTCCGACAAGGACGCAAATGGCGAGCGAATGGCACCACCACCGGTGCAGAATGGTGGCACCATTAGGCGAAAAAAAAAAAACTCCAAAATAACATGTTACTTGTGCTCTCTTAAACACTCCCGGTTTAACTTTACCACAACCCAAAAATGATCTGTTTAGTAAATGTCTAGAGGGTCGACCGAACACCACCCAACAAACTGTTTCGATCCAGCTTTAGGAGCACATAGCCATCAAAATTCATGAAGCGATACTCACTCAAAAGTTCACGTGTTCGTTAAGTTGCAATCATGTGACCACCTTCCTCTTATATCATCTTATATTCTTATTCAGTTATTTGTTTATTTCTGAAGATAACTAAATACTTTTAAACAAAGCATGCATAAAGACGAATAAAACTGTAAATAATGTTTTTATTGAATTATTACATATCAAATATATATAGGACAAAAATTATTCCAGTAATCCTGGAGCATGCAACAATATCGTCTATCAAGTACAGTATACAAGAAAAAACATTATATGGAATCAGTACAAAATTATATAAACATGACAAAAGTTTTCGTGTAACATATATATCTCAGCTCAAAAACTTAATAGTTCAAGAAAAATAACCCAATTGCCAAGAAAGTGGCAGGTACAATGGCGGTCAACGATGGAGCTCCACTACCAGGTGGTGGAGTAGTGACACCAGTGGTGCCGGTTGGTGGCATTGTCGGGCTCGAGCTTGGAGACGATGCGGGTGGAGGACAAGGTTCATTAGGTGTCATGGGTGTTGGTGGTGTCATTGATGGTGGAGTAGGGGTGGTGGTTGGTGTCATTGATGGTGGACTAGGAGTGGTGGTTGGTGTCATTGATGGTGGAGTAGGGGTGGTAGATGGTGGTGGAGATGTTGGCATCATTGGTGTTGTTGATGGAGGAGGAGAGGCAGTGGTGGAAGGTAGGACGTTGATCGTCAACTTTTGACCGATTTGGCAATGACTCGAGAATGTGCATATGTAATAATGTGCTCCGGAGGCGTTCAACGTGAGGGTGGTGGGTCCAGTGGTGGCAAGAGAGATAGGGTTAGTGGCAGTGCATGAGTCATATGACGCTGCAGAAACTTCTGCAACGTCATGCTGACCATTGGTGTAGTTAAAGAACAGGGTGTCTCCAACGGTGAATGTCTGTTGGGATGCCCACGTGGTGTAGGCTGCGGCACCATTTGATGGGATGGTCCATCCCAATGCGTCACCAACGACATGCCTAGTTTGAGCCGTTGTGGTATAAAGTTGAGAGGATGCAACCATCATGGCTATGAACATCACAAAGCTTAAATTGAAACTTGCCATCTTAATTTGAACTTGTAAGATTTGTTGTTTTTGAAGTGTTACTTATGTGAAGAAATAGCTGATGAATATTGGTGTATTTTTTATTGATATTTATAGGCAGAACATTAAATGCTTACAAATTGTACGCTTCTTATTTTCTAAATTCAAAGAATATAAATGCCACAATGGACACGGTCTTAGTTCAACGGATTGATTGTTATCACAGGGTATCGGGAGGGTGTGTAACATTTTCTGTCGCACAGAATCTCCACTTAAAAGAGACTACATTTTTATTAGAGCATCTACAATGGAAAAAACCTTAAAAGACTTTTTGCATTTAATGCTTAACTTATTTAATGACTAGAGCTTTTTGCAAAGACTTTTAATTTACAAAGTCTTTGTTAAAAAGCTATTCAAAAAGTTTTTTATGCAATGCAAAAAACCCTTTTAAATAGCTTTTTACTATAGTAAAAAGCTTTTATTTGATTTACCCATTGTAGATGCTTTTAGTTTTGTATATAATTACGTATAATATTAAACATATATGAGTTATATAATTCAAGTTTGTATACAATTTCTTTTTTGTTTAAAAATGTAATAAGGCCTTTATTGTTTGCATAGGGCCACCGAAAACCACAAGACAGTCTTGATTGTTATTATGATTTTTGTATTTAGTTTAGTAATTTTAGAGTTATAAATGTATAAGTTTATCCTTTACGGAAATTAGTATATTGTTGGTTTTTGTTGAGCATGCAAATGACTGTAAAAATTCATTTTCGAACTAGTTTTAAGTACGTATATAATGTAATAAGAACTTCGATTCAGTTAATGTAAACATGGTATGCTCTAATGTTGGATAAGATTAAAAGCATTTTTGTATATTCACTTTCTTAAATATCGATCTATAAATTTAAAGTTCAATATCTCCAATCGAAGTACAAATGGTTATTATAATACTAGACTTGATAAAATATAAGAATGGGTAAACGCATTAGAGTTACTCAGTTCAAGTGTTCACGAACGCTTGTATTTCGACTCAGAGGCAGGCAGTTAACTATTTTTCACATTTTTCTAGGATATTTACATAAAACATGTTCAGCCTAAAACTTTCTATAAGGATATCAAAACGACAACTAAACCACGTTAATGGTGATTACATGATATTAAAAAAAAAATAATAAAATAAAATAAAATAAAACTTAATTTTATCTTTTTAATTATATAACGACAACTTTTATGCTCTTATACAACTTATCTTATACATAATACTTAACAATGTTTTAACGACGCTTGAACTCATAATTGATCTGTACACACACATACCAATAATAGACCAAAAAGACTTTAACTGGTTATATAATACAAAAACTAATCAATAATAATGGAAAGATTAAATAAACAAATATTTTTATTAAAGAAGAAAAGGAAAAAGAAAAGGGAATACGGCCCAAGAAAATTGGAACCTGCATGGAATATGAAAATAAGAAAAAAAAGTTGTTTGACTATAATTAAAAGGAAAAGGTCAAAATTATTGGACCTACAAAACTAAAAGTCGTATAGACTCTAGACTTAAACAGTTTCTTCCATACGGCAAGTTTCTTTGATTAGTCTTCTTATGCTTAGCCCGTACTCCGTACTAAATATTAACGAATGCAAAGAAAACATTTACATCTTTTATATAATACAACAAAACCATAGCGAGGACTTTCGTATTTAAAAAAAAAAATTATTTCTTTATTAAATAATATTTTAATTAATTATTATTTTTTAATTTATAAATTTCTAAATTCGTTTTGTTGATGTATACTACACAAGTTGAAAATAAATACAAAAAATATAGATAAGATGCAAAATTTTTAAATGATTATCTTTAATAATAAAAAACTATAATTTTAAAAGTATAATTATTTATTTTAAAAACTATAATCATAAATTAAACAAAACAAAGATTAAATTATTTATTTTTTAATAAATAAAAATATGGTATTCAAAAAAACTTTAAAAAAACCTGCGCATGCGCGGAAATTATAACTAGTAAGGATAAGAATAAACTGATCTTGGGCATTTCCCAAATCAGATACAAAGAAACAGATTCAAACATAACCTATACAAACAGAACTCTAATGAACAAAACTTTATCTGATAACTATCTCAGACAAGCATACAGACCAAGGAAACTCAGAACATAACAGTCTTCATTCGCTTTTCCATTCATCCTCAAACTGATTTACTTTTAACGCACCTACCATCTAGCTACATTTTCATACTCCATTCTACCAAGCCACTCAACCTGCCACCACAGCAGACAATGCTATGAAAATATTTTACTAACTAGCTATGTATTTTTTGAGTTAAGGTTAATGGCATAATTTGCAAAATAGCATCTAATTAACAACTCATTATTTACATATTTGTATGCATCTTATAGACATCTTAGGTCATGTTCAATTATAAAAAAGTTTTATGTTCATTGATGGTTATATTTGAGTTATAGAAGGTTTAATCATAACCCTTGTGATTATGATTAGTAAAACTTTAAATTTTACACACTTTATAAACATTTTGATTTTGAAAGACACTAGGAGAATTCACAAGTATCTTATTCGTATTCGAGAAGCATTTATCACAAAATAAGAAACCAGAAATAGTAAGCAAAACAATGAAGAAACGCCGTCATTCAGTACTAAAACGAGATAGTTTTTTGAGATAATGGCTGAAAGCCTTGTCCATCTATTTATCTCGTCGAAATTCATCTCTGAATTTTCTTCCAATCCAGATGAGTATGATCGAGTCGATTCTTCACAAATATATAAAAATGTCATCATGCTGTTATATTTTATACGTGAAGGAAAAAAAAATATCTAACATTATTGATTTTTTTGGTGATTTGTCAAGTGCAATAACTATGTACATGAAAAAGTTAAATACAACGAATATACAAATATAATAGAGACTTAAAATATTTGTAAGTCATGGTATCTAAAACCTCGAAAGTTTATAGTCTAGTCAACTCGGAAAGAGATGGTTAGAATTGTCAAGGCACCAAGTCGTCAAACCGAAAGAAGGTACAACGGAACATCTAGAAAAACTGTTCTGGAATTCCACATTTTTAGATCATCTTTTTTCTTTTCTCTCTAGAGCGTAATTGATAGTTGTTTCTTAAGGAATAAGAAGTCCTGTAATGGTTAGTATTTTGTTACTGATAATTTAGCAGCTAGAGATAGTAATGATACAGCATTGTTTAGTACAAATAATTTCCATAACTGATATTTGTTGGTAGTTACATAATTTTCTCAACAGATTCTTCACGAACTGTCTTTCCGTCAATAATCTTCAGCGATATTTGGTCAACAATGTTTTCTGTGAATCATCGATAATCCGTCGAAAATACCAATCTTTCTAAAAAAATTTCTAACTTGTGTCATGGTGCCACAAACTTTGGAACATTAATCAAAGTGAAATTAACATATTTACATACTAGTTGATAAAGTTTTAAAAGTTTGTGGTATTTATCAAATTTATCATTCTTAGACATTAAAAAAAATAATAAAATAAAGTGAAAAAACGTGTTCATTTCATGTTTGAAAACTTTTTTACCATCACACTAGGGATTTCAAAAAAATAACCCAAACCCGATAGGGAAATATGAAATCCGCATTAATTGGGGCGGGTCAGGGCATGCTTATCGGGTTACGAGGTGGATTTAGGGCTTAAAAGGGGATTTTTATCGGGTTTGGATTGCGGAATAACATCCCCGCCCTGCCCTGCCCGAATAACATATACACTTATACAAATATATCTATGCTTATATAGTATTTGGTTAATTAGTATTAGGAAAGTTGCTCGACGCTGGAAAATGAGAATAGAATCTAAAAGATTTTGTAAAACTGCAAAATTGTGATTATAGAAAATTGTTTAATGTCATATTTTAGGTTGTAGTTTTTTATGGTGTAATTATCATTATTTATGTATAATACTATCGTTGAAAATTTAATATTTGTAATTGATTATTAATAGATTCTTAATTTATCAGGTTATTGCTAACTGTTTAAAAAAAATACTAAATGTGGTACGGTGCGGCTTTGTCGAGAATTGCACATAAAGATGATACCCCAATAAGATCCTCGATTAGTACGGGGTGAGTTTGAGGTTGGGGCGCCCCGATTAGATCCTCAATGAGGATAGGGGCAGGTTTGGGAGAACTTTGGTAATCAGGTTTAGGGATAGGGATGGCCGCCCAGCCCCAAACCCGCCCTGTTATCATCCCTACATCACACAAATCTGAAAACTCACTTTCTAATACTTCGTTCATCTTAAAACATACAAAAAACACACAATTAAAAAAAAAAAAAATAGTCCAATATCATCCAGATCACTTACTAAACTCTCTTTCGATCCGTTATAACAAACAGACGAAAATTTACTAAGTTTAATATCTTGATAATTACAAGACTCAATACCACTTCATTTCAACATTTATAGAGATAAATTTGTCACAAGACTCGACGCCTCTTCAATTAAACGTTCATAAAGAGATCAACAAATCACAAAAAAGAATCATTCACATTATAAGAACCAACATTGCACTTGCCTTAGAAAATGATAATTCAGATCAACATATTTCCTTTGAATTAGCTAGTTTCAAACTTTCAACCTCTCATTATCGCATTTATAGCACTTTGAAATCAAGAAAATAAAAGTAAACTCTATACCTTGAAAGTGTTTAATCTAACGCGTACTCTTCCCTATAAATACCAACGAAAACACACCAATATTCATCAACAATTTCACGTAATCATTACTTAGAAATAAAAACACACAATTTCAAGGGTTAACAAAAAAAAATGGCATGTTTTAACCCCAATTTGTTTGTGTTCATTGCATTGGTCGCATCCATGCATTTTCTAAGTTCGACAGCACAAACGACACATGTTGTGGGTGACACGTTGGGATGGACTATTCCCCAAGGTGGCGCAGCTGCTTACACCACCTGGGCATCCCAACAGACATTCACAGTTGGTGACATTCTAGTATTTAACTTCGCCAATGGCCAACACGACGTTGCTGAGGTGACAGAAGCCGCATACGGCCCATGCACCTCTACTAATCCAATTTCCCTCAATACCACGAGCCCTACCTCTCTCACCCTGACCACTCCTGGTGCACACTACTACATATGCACCTTCACAAGTCATTGCCAAATCGGTCAAAAGTTGACCATTAATGTCTTGGCTAGCTCCACCGCAACTCCTCCATCAACAACACCAATGACACCGACAACTCCACCACCAACCGCCACTCCCACTCCTCCATCAATGACACCGACACCACCCATGACACCCACCGAACCCTGTCCTCCTACCTCATCCCCAAGTTCAAGCCCAACTTCGCCACCAACCGGTAGCACTACTCCACCACCACCTGGTAGCGGAGCCCCATCGTTGACCGTCATGGCACCTGCCACTTTCTTGGCAATTGGCTTAGCTTTCCTAAATTTTTAAACTTATGAAACGAGATAGTACACTTACACTTGTGTCATGCATTTTTATATACGTAGTGCTTGCTCGTAACGTTTTTTTCTCCCCATTTTTGTTGAAATTTGTATTGTTCCTGGATTTCTGGATTATATTTGTGGTATATTTGAGATGTACGAGTATCTAATAAATACATGATTTATTATGAATTACGTTTGTTATCAGCAATTCAGTAAACTGCATGTAAAGATTATACAAATTTGCTGTACAAGGCCCACTTCAGTGCCTTCAACTTATAGTTCTAATTTCAGCCCAAACAAATTTCACCATAAATGCTACAACCTTTTGATGAAGCCAATTTATCGCCAAGTCAAGAGGGCAGCCTAACTTCTTGCTGTAAGTTGAAGATATAGTTTTTCGAAGAACCGAGTGTTGCCAAAATGGTTGCTTTACAAGGTTATATGATCAGTATTATGAAAAGTATTTGCTAATTAAAGATGTTGACCTTCTTGTATTGCAATGAGGTTCACAATTTTGATCCACTCTTACATATGTTCTTTTGCCTCACCCTACTCTTTTATTTCCGCTTAAGCTTCCCCGGTTTGGGGACAACCTATATGGACTTGATGTTAGTCCAAAAGTGTCTGTCTCGCCAAAAGATAAGAATCCCGCAGTTCATGTACCTATTGACTTTCTAACACAAAATTACAAGGATTTGAGTGATTTTACACAAATCAAATTAGATAGTTCATTTCAACCATTGTGTTAGAAACAAACGACGAATTATAAGAATCCAAGCGCCGTAGAGCTGTTACGTAGAATCAACAACTCGATCTAGTCTCTCGTTAACCAAATACTTATTTTACTTCTAAAGCAAACAAATATTTTCCACTTATCTCATTGAGTTGAGTAGATTGAGAAAGCAATAAGCAAATGCACAAATGGGTACGTCAACAGCATTCCAGTCATACATCAAAGCATTATATCAACGAAATTATCAAGAAACGAGTGTGTTTGTTAGCTCGTTCAATAGAATCTTAAGTCCACCGGCTCATATGCTCATGTCTTCATCAATTTTCAAATCACAACCTTGTGTTGTTCTCGATATATCAGCTACACAAAAAATGGAAAAGAGGGAGGATATCAAATTAATGGTATAGCTTTTATAAAACACTATCAAGCAGTAAATACTGACCTCTTATTTTGAAATTGTTATCCTCAAGACCTTAACCTCTACAGCTTTAGCAATAATCTCCTCTCTTCGCCTTTCTCAAAATTTTCTTGCAGAACTTTTTATCAATCTTGACCGAATTGATCTGCTTCTCGGTTTTAAAAATGGCCTAATGCGAGCAAGAGCATCAGTTGGGGTTGTTGCTTAGAAGATGCAAACCCAACCCATATACATCAAAATGGGTCACTTTAAACAGTTATGACAGTTTAACTCTCAAGTTTTTCTTAAAAACTGATTGGGTCATCCACTATATATACTATAGGAGTCACAGGCACCAGCCAATTCGAATTTAATATTGCAAATCTTTATTATAATATTGTGGTGAGATGTATGCAAAACAAGTATTACTTAAAAAAACAAATAAGATCATCCATACACATTTTATCTAATGGCTAAGATCAAATCAAAAAATAAAAAAGAGTGGGCAAAATTGGCATTTTAGCTCATTTATATAAAAACCCACTTTTCATTTTTTTTTTAAAATAACATATCTTTCAAACGGTAAATCTTCAAGCTACGAAAAAAATACCATCGCGACGAGAAAAAAATTATCTTTCTATAGATATGCATTGTTATATACCTTTGACGAACTTTTTTTTTTTTAAATTCCGCCAAGAAAAATCCCACGGGATTCGTAAAAAATCCTATAGGATTCGTAAAAAGACGATTTTTTTTTTTCAAAATTTCTGTCCAGAAAAATCCCACGGGATTTGTAAAAATCCCAAGGGATTCGTAAAAATCCCATCCCATGGGATTCGTAAAAATCCCATGGGATTCGTAGAAAGAAGATTTTTTTTTTTTTTTTCAAAATTTCTGTCCAGAAAAACCTCAAGGGATTTGTAAAGAAATCCCACAAGATTCATAAAAAGATGATTTTTTTTTTCAAAGTTTCCGTCCGTAAAAATCCCAAGGGATTCGTAAAAAGACGATTTTTTTTCAAAATTTTCGTCCTGAAAAATCCCACGGGATTCGTAAAGAAATCCTACAGGATTAGTAAAAAGACGATAAATCACAAAGGATTCAGTATGAATCTCATGGGAGTCTTTGGTGCATCACTGCATCCCATGGGATTCTTTGGTGCATCCCATGGGATTCATTGTGAATCCTATGGGATTCTTTGGTGCATCTCATTGTGAATCCCATGGGATTCTGTATGAAATCACAAGGGATTCATTGTGAATCTCATGGGATTCTGCATGAAATCACAAAGGATTCATTGTGAATCCCATAGGATTATTTGGTGCATCACATGAGATTTTTTTAGTATTTTAGTATATGACAATTGCAAATGTGCACACTGATCTCCGTTTTACTTTTCATGGTGTCAAACAAATATATGTGCCAACCATCACTATTCACCACCTCGTTTATTTTTTTTAACAAGACCTCGTCTATTTGAAATATTTTAATTTAACATTTCTTATATAACTTTAAAAATCAGTAAATCACTTGAGATTCTATTTTTGTTGTGTAATGTTATGAGAAAAATTCTTGTTCACTTTGAATATATAATGTTTGTTACTTATATTATGTTTGATCCCTTGGGTGATCTGTATAAATCCTATGGAATTCTGTATGAATCCCAAGGGATTCGTCAAAGAATCACATGGTATTTAAGTTAAAGAACACTAGAACCAAATATCAAATACTAGTAACACATTGCCTTCATTAAAAAAAAAAAAAAAAAAAAAAAAAAAAAAAAAAAAAAAAAAAAAAAAGTTATTTCATGTATAAACCTACCACCTGCGCATCCAAATAAAGCTACCACCTACACATCACTAATTTTTGCATCCACATAATCATATCATCATACCTTATCCACATCAACCATTATTTTACATCAAAATTTTCATACATCTTAAATCATCTCATCTAATTCACAGCAGTAGCCAACAAACATGATGCCATAATCATATCATCACATCCAACAAACATGACGCCATTATCATTTCATAGCAGCTAACAAACATGACGCCATAATGAATTATAGACCAAGAAAAACTTCGGATCTTGAGTTTTGATGCCAAACAACAGACCTCTGTCGTGACGGTTAGATCTAATCATAAAAATGTGGCAGACGGTGATTCGTTGTTTTCACTTTGTAGGATGACGTGTTTGGTTGTTGGTGGTGCTGTGGTGAGCCGTGGTGGTGACGTTGAGTTTTCATCAATGTAAACTTCCACTGTGATGAGTAAATTATTGAGAGAGAAAGAGATGGTTGTCTTTTAGATAGTTTTAAGTCATGTCGTATGTCGATTAAATATAAGTGAATTAGCAGTTAAATTGAGATATGAATTTGGCAGTTAGGGTTTGAGAGATCAATTAGGGGAAAATTTATTGAGAGAGAAAGAGAAGAATTGAAAGAGATGAGTAGATGAGACATCTGATAGGAGAGTAAATGAAGATACAGTGAAAGTATGTAACTGCCCTTACATGTAAACTAAAATGAAAAGAAGTTTTAATCTCAGCCGTCGGATGATGAAACAATGAAAGGCCAGGATCGCATGGATTGATCTTTGGATAAAAGTTGTTCCGTATAGAACTTTTCTCTTATAATATTCAGTAAAACATTAGCCTACAAACAAAGACTAAGAACTGCAGGTTCTATTCATCTAAAAACCCATTCTCTTGTTTCAAATTCACCTTTACTTACACTTATCATCTAGCTACATTTCCATCATTCCAATCCACTAAGCCCACTCAACCTGCCACCACAGTAGACTAGGTGGATATGGATGATGACATCACTAGGCACCTATAACCCATCTATGGGGGGCTCTGCCATACAACCTACATTTCCTTCTCAAAGAAAGGCTTCAGTTGCATAGGAACACACTCCCTCCATGATGACCAACCATTACCTCCTGTGGGAATGTAAAGCATAGACCATGAAGTGTCATCTTTCTTCACTCTCAATTTCATACTACTTACACTCCCCTTCAAGACCATTTACCCTTCACAAAGGCTAACCCTACTTTATGATACATCATAACTGAATTAGACCTTTCACAGTCCAAGACATACCTTGATCAGATTCCTCCCAAGGCCAACCTAATCAAGCATATAAAAGAACAGTGTGAGTATTATACGACATACTTAAGCATAAAAAAGAGTATCGTAATAAATTATAAAAGTATGCAAATCATTAATTTCCCTTTTACTAACTCATCGTTACATATTTGTATGCATCTTATAGATATCTTAGGTCACGTTCAATTATTAAAAAAATAATAATAATAAAAAAAAAAGTTTTATGTTGATTAATGGTTATATATGAGGTTATAGAAGGTTTAATCATAGCCCTTATGATTGTGATTAGTAAAACTTTAAATTTTACACACTTTATACAAATTTTGATTTTGAAAGACACTAGAAGAATTCACGAGTATCTTATATATGCTTTTTCGAGAGCACTTATCACAAAATAAGCAAACGAGAAATAGTAAGCAAAACAATGAAGAAACGTCATCCAGTAAAACAAGATATGTTTTGAATTAGTGGCTAAAAGCCTTGTCCATCTATTTATCTCGTCGAATTCATCTCTGAGAATATTCTTCCAATCCAGATGAGTATGATCAAGTCGATTCCTCACAAATATACAAAAAAATGTCATCATGCTGTTATATTTTATAAAGGACGGAAAAAATATGGGAAAATTGTCCAAAAATACATCCAACTTGTCACTTTTTACTATGTATGCTATGAACTTTTTTTTCCTATTATATACACGGACTTTCTTAATCTTCCTATTGTATACACGAACTTTCTTGATCTTCCTATTGTATACATGAATCTGACGTGGCATTGAGTTAATTACATAAATTTACATGAATTGTCCCTGTGGCTCAAAACAATTACACCATTCGTCCTTGAAACAATTACATAAAAGGTCCCTGTAGCTCAAGAGTTAAAATATTTGCATCATTAGTCCTCATTGAGTTAAAATATTTGCATCGTTAGTCCTTATTGACTATTGAGTTAAAATATTTGCATAGTTAGTCCTCATTGAGTTAAAATATTTGCATTGTTAGTCCTCATATGTTTTTTATCCGTGTTCATATACTTTTATTTGTTTTCGTCTATTATTTTATGTTTTCATCTATTTTTATTTTATGTTTTTCTCATGTTTTCATATATTATGTATGAAAACGGATAAAAATATATGAAAATAAATAAAAACGTATGAAAACTTTACATTTGATAAAAATGTTTCTGTATCGATTTTAAATCATGATTTTGACCCTTTTCTGGTCTGAATCATCAAAAGGCAACGTTAGTCCATTTACCATCGCCACCACCCACCGCCACCACCACCCACCACCTCCACCACCACCCATTGCCACCACCACCACCACCACCACCCACCACCTCCACCCACCACCACCACCACCCACCGTCACCTACCAACACCCACCGCCACCACCACCCACCACCTCCACCACCACCCACCGCCACCACCACCGCCCACCACCACCGCCACCCACCGCCACCTACCAACACCCACCACCACCACCACCCAACAACGCCACCACCACCGCCCACCACTGCCACCACCACCCATCGCCAAGTCTTTATACATGATTCTATACGCGTGGTGGTGGCGATGGGTGTTGATGGGTGGCGGTGGGTAGTGGTGACGGTGGGTAGTGGTGGGTGGCGGTGGGTAGTGGTGGCGGTGGTAGGTTTTGGTGGTGGTGGCGGTGGGTGGTAGTGGTGATGGTGGGTGGTGGTGGTGATGGTGGGTGGTGGTGATGATGGGTGGTGGTTGGTGGATGCGGTGGTGATGGTGGTGGCGATGGGTGGTGGTAGAGGTGGTGGGTGGTGGCGGTGGGTGTTGGTATGTGGCGGTGGGTGTTGGTGGTGGGTGGAGGTGGTGGGTGGTGGTGGCGGTAGGTGGTGGGTGTGGGTAGTGGGTGGCGGAAGTGGAGGTGGGTGGTGGTGGCGGTAGTGGGTAGAGGTTGTGGGTGGTGGCGGTGGGTTTTGGTAGGTGGCAGTAGTGGGCGGTGGTGGTGGTGTGTGGCGGTAGTGGGGGGTGGTGGTGGTGGCCGGTGGTGGTTTGGTAGGTGGTGGTGGCGGTGGTGGGTGGTGGCGGTGGGTGTTGGTAGGTGGCGGTGGCGGTGGTGGGCGGTGGTGGTGGTGGGTGGCGGTAGTGGGCGGCGGTGGTGGTGGTGGGTGGAGACGGTGGTGGCGGTGGGTGGCAGTGAGGACTAACGATGCAAATATTTTAACTCAATGAGGACTAACGATGCAAATATTTTAACTCTTGAGCTACAGGGACCTTTTATGTAATTGTTTCAAGGACGAATGGTGTAATTGTTTTGAGCCACAGGGACGATTCATGTAAATTTATGTAATTAAATCAATGCCACGTCAGATTTATGTATACAATATAAAGGTTAAGAAAGTTCATGTATACAATAGAAAGATTAAGAAAGTTCGTGTATACAATAGGAAAAAAAAAGTTTATAGCATACAATAGTAAAAGGTGGCAAGTTTGATGTATTTTTGAACAATTTTCCCAAACAAATATACATAAGATTAATGATTTTTTTTGGTGATTTTTCAAGTGCAATAACTATGTACATGAAAACAAGTTAAATACAACGAATATACAAATATAATAGAGACTTGCAATATTTGTAAGTCATGGTATCCAAAACCTCGAAAGTTTATAGTCTACTCGGAAAGAGATGGTTAGAATTGTCAAGGCACCAAGTCGTCAAACCGAAAGAAGGTACAATGGAACATCTAGAAAAACTGCTCTGGAATTCTACATTTTTGGATCATCTTTTTTCTTTGAAAAAATTACACGGATGGTTCTTATGGTTTACACAGATTGCATGTTTAGTCCCTATTTCATTTTAATTACACCAGTCGTCCCTATTTTGTGAAACCTTGCACATTTTAGTCCCTAATTTGGATGGGCCGTTAGTTTAGCCGTTAAGTTATTTGCACCGTTAGTCATCCGTTAATATTTTTAGCACCGTTAGTCCCCATTTTCTAAAAAAGTCCTCATTTTTTGCACCGTTTGTCCCTACGTTAATATTTTGCACCATTGTCAATCTTTTTACGTTTTTGTCCATTTTTTAACGTTCTCGTCCATTTTTTTAAACGTTTTCGTCCAATTTTTTTACGTTTTTGTCCATCTTTTTACGTTTTCGTCCATTTTTTTACGTTCTCGTCCGTTTTTTTTACGTTATTCGTCCATTTTTTACATTTTTGTCAATCTTTTTACGTTTTAGTCTATTTTTTTACGTTCTTGTCTGTTTTTTTATGTTTTCATCCATTTTTTTTACGTTTTCGTCCATTTTTTTTTACGTTTTTGTCCATCTTTTTACGTTTTCGTCTATTTTTTTACGTTCTCATCCGTTTTTTACGTTTTCGACCAATTTTTACATTTTTTTCAATCTTTTTGCGTTTTAGTCTATTTTTTTACGTTCTCGTCTGTTTTTTACGTTTTCATCTTTTTTTTACGTTTTTGTCCATTTTTTAACGTTTTCGTCCATTTTTTTACGTTTTTGTCCATCTTTTTACATTTTTGTCTATTTTTTTTACGTTCTCGTCCATTTTTTTACGTTTTCATCCACTATTTTACGTTTTGTCAATTATTTTACATTTTTGTCAATTTTTTGACGTTTTCTACTGTTTTCTTATGTTTTTATCGATTTTTCCTATTTTTTTTTTGTTTTCGCCTATTTTTTGTGATTAAGTAAGTATAATAAAAGAAAATTTGACATTTGATAAAAATGTGTCTGTGTTAATTTTAAATCATGATTTTGACCCTTTCTGCTCTGAATCACCAAAAGTGTAAAACACGAAAGTTGTCTGAAATAATATTTTACGTCAACGCGAGATTTTAACCAGAAAATGTAAAACAAGGGATGTTTACTACAAAAATTCGCGATTTTTTGTAAAATAAATGGCTTAAGTTTTGGTAGTAAACATCCCTTGTTTTGCATTTTCTAGTTAAAATCTCGCTAGTCTTGATGTAAAGTATTATTTCGGACAACTTTCGTGTTTTACACTTTTGATGATTCAAATCAGAAAGGGGTTAAAATCGTGATTTAAAATCAACATGGGCACATTTTTATCAAATGTCAAATTTTCTTTTAGTATACTTACTTAATTACAAAAAATAGGCGAAAATGTAAAAAATAGCAAAAATCGATAAAAACCTAAGAAAACAGACGAAAACATAAAAAATGGACGAAAATGTAAAAAGATTGACAAAAACGTAAAAAAGTGGATGAAAAAGTTAAAAAAACGGATAAAAACGTAAAGAAAATAGACGATAACGTAAAAAATAGACGAAAACGTAAAAAAATGATGAAAACATTAAAAAAACGGGCGAGAACGTAAAAAAATGGAATAAAACGTAAAAAGATGGACAAAAACGTAAAAAAATGGACGAAAACGTTAAAAAACGGACGAGAACATTAAAAAATGGACGAAAACGTAAGAAGATTGACCACAGTGCAAAATATTAACAGAGGGACCAACGGTGCAAAAAATGAGAACTTTTTTAGAAAATGAGGACTAACGGTGCAAAAAATATTAACAGCGGACTAACGGTGCAAATAACTTAACGGCCAAACTAACGACCCATCCAAATTATGGACTAAAATGTGCAAGGTTTCACAAATTAGGGACGACTGGTGTAATTAAAATGAAATAGGGACTAAACATGCAATCTGTGTAAACCACAAGGACCATCCGTGTAATTTTTTCTTTTTCTTTTCTCTCTAGAGCGTAATTGATAGTTGTTTCTTAAGGAATAAGAAGTCCTGTAATGGTTAGTAATTTGTTACTGATAATTTAGCAGCTAGAGATAGTAATGATACGGCATCGTTTAGTACAAATAATTTCCATAACTGATATTTGTTGGTAGTTACATAATTTTCTCAACAGATTCTTCATGAACTGTCTTTCCGTCAATAATCTTGAGAGATCTGTAGAAAATTTATCAGCGATATTTGGTCAACAATGTTTTCTGTGAATCATCGAAAATCCGTCGAAAATACCAATCTTTCTAAAGAATTTTCTAACTTGTGTCATGGTGCCACAAACTTTGGAACATTAATCAAAGTGAAATTAGCATATTTACATACTAGTTGATAAAGTTTTAAAAGTTTGTGGTATTTATCAAATTTATCATTCTTAGACATTAAAAAAATAATAATAAAACAAAGTGAAAAAACGTGTTCATTTCATGTTTGGAAACTTTTTTACCATCACAATAGAGATGGCAAAAAAATAACCCAAACCCGATAGGGAAATATGAAATCCGTATTAATTGGGGCGGGTCAGGGCATGCTTATCGGGTTACGAGGTGGATTTAGGGATTAAACGGGGATTTTTATCGGGTTTGGAGTGCGGAATAACATCCCCGCCCCGCCCTGCCTAAATAACATATACACCTATACAAATATATCTATGCTTATATAGTATTTGGTTAATTAGTATTAGCAAAGTTGCTCGACGCTGGAAAATGAGAATACAATCTAAAAGATTTTGTTAGACTGCAAAATTGTGATTATAGAAAATTGTTTAATGTCATATTTTAGGTTGTAGTTTTTTACGGTGTAATTTATCATTATTTATGTATAATACTATCGTTGAAAATTTAATATTTGTAATTGATTATTAATAGATTCTTAATTTATCAGGTTATTGCTAACTGTTTAAAAAAAAATACTAAATGCCGGTGCGGCTTTGTCGAGAATTGCACATAAAGATGATACCCCAATAAGATCTTTGATTAGTACGGGGTGAGTTTGGGGTTGGGGTACCCCGATTAGATCCTCAATGGGGATAGGGCGGGTTTGGGCGAACTTTGGTAATCGGGTTTAGGGTAGGGATGGCCGCCCAGCCCCAAACCCGCCCCGTTATCATCCCTACATCACACAAATCTGAAAACTCACTTTCTAATACTTCGTTCGTCTTAAAACATACAAAAAACACACAATTTAAGAAAACAAGTCCAATATCATCCAGATCACTTACTAAACTCTCTATCGATCCGTTATAACAAACAGACGAAAATTTACTAAGTTTAATATCTTGATAATTACAAGACTCAATACCACTTCATTTCAACGTTTATAGAGATAAATTTGTCACAAGACTCGACGCCTCTTCAATTAAACGTTCATAAAGAGATCAACAAATCACAAAAAAGAATCATTCACATTATAAGAACCAACATTGCACTTGCCTTAGAAAATGATATTCAGATCAACATATTTCCTTTGAACTAGCAAGTTTCAAACTTTCAACCTTTCATTATCGCATTTATATCACTTTGAAATCAAGAAAATAAAAGTAAACTCTATATACCTTGAAAGTGTTTAATCTAACGCGTACTCTTCCTATAAATACCAACGAAAACACACCAATGTTCATCAACAATTTCACGTAATCTTAACTTAGAAATTAAAAACACACAATTTCAAGGGTTAACCAAAAAAAAATGGCATGTTTTAACCCCAATTTGTTTGTGTTCATTGCATTGGTCGCATCCATGCATTTTCTAAGTTCGACAGCTCAAACGACACATGTTGTGGGTGACACGTTGGGATGGACTATTCCCACAGGTGGCGCAGCTGCTTACACCACCTGGGCATCCCAACAGACATTCACAGTTGGTGACATTCTAGTATTTAACTTCGCCAATGGCCAACACGACGTTGCTGAGGTGACAGAAGCCGCATACGGCCCATGCACGTCTACTAATCCAATTTCCCTCAATACCACGAGCCCTACCTCTCTCACCCTGACCGAGCCTGGTGCACACTACTACATATGCACCTTCACAAGTCATTGCCAAATCGGTCAAAAGTTGACCATTAATGTCTTGGCTAGCTCCACCGCAACTCCTCCATCAACAACACCAATGACACCGACAACTCCACCACCAACCGCCACTCCCACTCCTCCATCAATGACACCGACACCACCCATGACACCCACCGAACCCTGTCCTCCTACCTCATCCCCAAGTTCAAGCCCAACTTCGCCACCAACCAGTAGCACTACTCCACCACCACCTGGTAGCGGATCCCCATCGTTGACCGTCAAGGTGGTACCTGCCACTTTCTTGGCAATTGGCTTAGCTTTCCTAAATTTTTAAACTTATGAAACGAGATAGCACACTTACACTTGTGTCATGCATTTTTATATACGTAGTGCTTGCTTGTAACGTTTTTTTCTCCCCATTTTTGTTGAAATTTGTATTGTTCCTGGATTTCTAGATTATATTTGTGATGTACCAGTATCTAATAAATACACGATTTATTATGAGTTACGTTTGTTATCAGCAATTCAGTATACTGCATGTAAAGATTATACAAATTTGCTGTACAAGGCCCACTTATATTCAGTGCCTTCAACTTATAGTTCTAATTTCAGCCCAAACATATTTCACCATGCTACAACGTTTTGATGAAGCCAATTTATCGCCAAGTCGAGAAGGCACCCTAACTTCTTGCGATAAGTTGAAGATATAGTTTTTCGAAGAACTGAGTATTGCCAAAATGGTTGCTTTACAAGTTATATGATCAGTATTACGAAAAGTATTTGCTAATTTAAGATGTTGACCTTCTTGGTATTGCAATGAGGTTCACAATTTTGATCCACTCTTACATATGTTCTTTTCCCTCACCCTACTCTTTTATTTCCGCTTAAGCTTCCCCGGTTTGGGGACAACCTATATGGACTTGATGTTAGTCCAAAAGTGTCTGTCTAGCCAAAAGATAAGAATCCCGCAGTTCATGTACCTATTGACTTTCTAACACAAAATTACAAGGATTTGAGTGATTTTACATAAACCAAATTAGATAGTTCATTTCAACCTATGTGTTAGAAACAAACGACGAATTATAAGAATCCAAGCGCCGTAGAGCTGTCACGTAGAATCGACAACTCGATCTAGTCTCTCGTTAACCAAATACTTATTTTACTACTAAAGCAAACAAATATTTTCCACTTATCTCATTGAATTGAGTAGATTGAGAAAGCAATAAGCAAATGCACAAAAGGGTCACAGCGATATATTGTTAGCAACAGCATTCCAGTCATACATCAAAGCTTTATATCAACGAAATTATCAAGAAACGAGAGTGTTTTTTAGCTCCTTCAATAAAATCTTCAAAAAAGTCCACAAGGTCATACGCTCGTGTCGTCATCAATGCTCAAATCACAAAGATATATCAGCTACACTCAAAATGGGGAAGGGGGGAGGATATCAAATTAATGGTATAGCTTTTATAAAACACTATCAAGCAGTAAATACTGACCTCTTATTTTGAAATTGTTATCCGCAACCTCTACAGCTTTAGCAATAATCTCCTCTCTTGGCCTTTCTCAAAATTTTCTTGCAGAACTTTTTATCAATCTTGACCGAATTGATCTGCTTCTAGGTTTTAAAAATGGCCTAATGCGAGCAAGAGCATCAGTTGGGGTTGTTGCTTAGAAGATGCAAACCCAACCCATTTACATCAAAATGGGTCAATTTAAACAGTTATCACAGTTTAACTCTCAAGTTTTTCATAAAAACTGATTGGGTCATTCACTATATATACTATAGGAGTGACAGGCACCGGCCAATTCGAATTTAATATTGCAAATCTTTAGCTCATTTATATAAAAACCCACTTTCCATTTTTTTTTTTTTTTTTATAAATAACATATCTTGCAACGGTAAATCTTCAAGCTACGAAAAAAATACCATCGCGACGAGAAAAAAATTATCTTTCTATAGATATGCATTGTTATATACCTTCGACGAATTTTTCAAAATTCCGCCCAGAAAAATCCCACGAGATTCGTAAAAAATCCAATAGGATTCGTAAAAAGACGATTTTTTTTTTCAAAATTTCCGTCCAGAAAAATCTCACGGGATTCGTAAAAATCCCATAGGATTCGTAAAAAGAAGAATTTTTTTTTTCAAAATTTCTGTCCAGAAAAATCTCAATGGATTCGTAAAAAAATCACACAAGATTCATAAAAGACGATTTTTTTTTTTTTTTCAAAATTTCCGTCCGTAAAAATCCCATGGGATTCGTAAAAAGACGATTTTTTTTTCAAAATTTTCGTCCAGAAAAATCCCACGGGATCGTAAAGAAATCCCACGGGATTCATAAAAAGACGATAAATCACAAGGGATTCAGTATGAATCCCATGGGAGTCTTTAGTGCATCCTATGGGATTCATTGTGAATCCCATGGGATTCTTTGGTGTGTGAATCCCATGGGATTCTGTATAAAATCACAAGGGATTCATTGTGAATCCCATGAGATTCATTGTGAATCTCATGGGATTCTTTGGTGCATCTCATTGTGAATCCCATGGGATTCTGCATGAAATCACAAAGGATTCATTGTGAATCCCATGGGACTCTGCATGAAATCACAAGGGATTCATTGTGAATCCCATTGGATTCTGTATAAAATCACAAGGGGTTCATTGTGAATCCCATTGGATTCTGTATGAAATCACAAGGGATTCATTGAGAATCCCATTAGATTCAGTATGAATATCAAGAGATTCATTGTTAATCCCATAGGATTATTTGGTGCATCACATGGGATTTTTTTAGTATTTTAGTATATGACAATTGCAAATGTGCACACTGATCTCCGTTTTACTTTTCATGGTGTCAAACAAATATATGTGCCAACAATCACTATTCACCACCTCGTTTATTTTTTTTAGCAAGACCTCGTCTATTTGAAATATTTAAATTTAACATTTCTTATATAACTTTAAAAATCAGTAAATCACTAGAGATTCTATTTTTGTTGTGTAATGTTATGAGAAAAATTATTGTTCACTTTGAATATATAATGTTTGTTACTTATATTCTGTTTGATCCCTTGGGTGATCTGTATAAATCCCATGGGATTCTGTATGAATCCCAAGGGATTCGTCAAAGAATCACACAGGATTTAAGTTAAAGAAAACTAGAACCAAATATCAAATACTAGTAACATATTGCCTTCATTAATAATAATAATAATAATAATAATAATAATAATAATAATAATAATAATAATAATAATAATAATAAAAAAAGTTATTTCATGTATAAACCTACCACCTGCGCATCCAAATAAAGCTACCACCTACGCATTACTAATTTTTGCATCCACATAATCATATCATCATACCTTATCCACATCAACCATTATTTTACATCAAAATTTTCATACATCTTAAATCATCTCATCTAATTCACAGCAGTAGCCAACAAACATGATGCCATAATCATATCATCGCATCCAACAAACATGACGCCATTATCATTTCATAGCAGCTAACAAACATGACGCCATATTGAATTATAGACCAAGAAAAACTTCGGATCTTGAGTTTTGATGCCAAATAACAGACCTCTATCGTGACGTGACGTGACGGTTAGATCTAATCATAAAAATATGCCAGACGGTGATTCGTTGTTTTCACTTTGTAGGATGACGTGTTTGGTTGTTGGAGGTGCTGTGGTGAGCCGTGGTGGTGACGTTGAGTTTTCATCAATGTTAACTTCCACTGTGTTGAGTAAATTATTGAGAGAGAAATAGATGGTTGTCTTTTAGATAGTTCTAAGTCATGTCGTATGTCGATTAAATATAAGTGAATTAGCAGTTAAATTGAGATATGAATTTGGCAGTTAGGGTTTGAGAGATCAATTAGGGGAAAATTATTGAGAGAGAAAGAGAAGAATTGAAAGAGATGAGTAGATGAGACATCTGATAGGAGAGTAAATGAAGATACAGTGAAAGTACGTAACTGCCTCTACATGTAAACTAAAATGAAAAGAAGTTTTAATCTCAACCGTCGGATGATGAAACAATGAAAGGCCAGGATCGCATGGATTGATCTTTGGATAAAAGTTGTTCTGAATAGAACTTTTCTCTTATAATATTCAATAAAACATTAGCCTACAAACAAAGACTAAGAACTGTAGGTTCTATTCATCTAAAAACCCATTCTCTTGTTTCAAATTCACCTTTATTTGCACTTATCATCTAGCTACATTTCCATTATTCCAATCCACTAAGCCCACTCAACCTGCCACCACAGTAGACTAGGTGGATATGGAGGATGAAATCACTAGGCACCTATAACCCATCCATGGGGGGCTCTGCCATACAACCTACATTTCCTTCTCAAAGAAAGGCTTCAGTTGCATAGGAACACACTCCCTCCATGATGACCAACCATTACCTCCAGTGGGAATGTAAAGCATAGACCATGAAGTGTCATCTTTCATCACTCTCAATTCCATACTACATACACTTCCCTCCAAGACCATTTACCCTTCACAAAGGCTAACCCTACTTTATGGTACATCATAACTGAATTAGACCTCTCACAGTCCAAGACATACCTTGATCAGATTCCTCCTAAGGCCAACCTAATCAAGCATATAAAAGAACAGTGTAAGTATTATACGACATACTTAAGCATAAAAAAGAGTATCGTAATAAATTATAAAAGTATGCAAATCATTAATTTCCCTTTTACTAACTCATCGTTACATATTTGTATGCATCTTATAGATATCTTAGGTCACGTTCAATTATTAAAAAAAAAATAATTAAAAAAAAAAGTTTTATGTTGATTAATGGTTATATATGAGGTTATAGAAGGTTTAATCATAGCCCTTATGATTGTGATTAGTAAAACTTTAAATTTTACACACTTTATAAAAATTTTGATTTTGAAAGACACTAGAAGAATTCACAAGTATCTTATATATGCTTTTTCGAGAGCGCTTATCACAAAATAAGCAAACGAGAAATAGCAAGCAAAACAATGAAGAAACGTCATCCAGTAAAACAAGATATGTTTTGAATGAGTGGCTGAAAGCCTTGTCCATCTATTTATCTCGTCGAATTCATCTCTGAGAATATTCTTCCAATCCAGATGAGTATGATCAAGTTGATTCCTCACAAATATACATAAAAATGTCATCATGCTGTTATATTTTATAAAAGACGGAAAAAAATATGACAAAATTGTCCAAAAATACATCCAACTTGTCACCTTTTACTATTATATGCTATGAATTTTTTTTTCCTATTGTATACACGGACTTTCTTAATCTTCCTATTGTATACACGAACTTTCTTAATCTTCCTATTGTATACATGAATCTGACGTGGCATTGAGTTAATTACATAAATTTACATGAATCGTCCCTGTGGCTCAAAACAATTACACCATTCGTCCTTGAAACAATTACATAAAAGGTTCGGTAGCTCAAGAGTTAAAATATTTGCATCGTTAGTCCTCATTGAGTTAAAATATTTGCATCGTTAGTCCTTATTGACTATTGAGTTAAAATATTTGCATAGTTAGTCCTCATTGAGTTAAAATATTTGCATCGTTAGTCCTCATATGTTTTTATCCGTGTTCATAAACTTTTATTTGTTTTCGTTTATTATTTTATGTTTTCATCTATTTTTTTATGTTTTTCTCATGTTTTCATATATTATGTATGAAAATGGATAAAAATATATGAAAATAAATAAAAACGTATGAAAACTTGACAATTGATAAAAATGTTTCTGTATTGATTTTAAATCATGATTTTGACCCTTTTCTGGTCTGAATCATCAAAAGGCAACGTTAGTCCATTTACCATCGCCACCACCCACCGCCACCACCACTACCACCGCCCACCACTTCCACCTACCACCACCACCACCCACCGCACCTACCAACACCCACCGCCACCACCACCCACCACCTCCACCACCACCCACCACCACCGCCCACCACCTCCACCCACCACCACTACAACCCACCTCAACCTACCAACTCCCACCGCCACCACCACCCACCACCTCCACCACCACCCACCGCCACCACCACCACCGCCCACCACCACCACCCACCGCCACCTACCAACACCCACCGCCACCACCACCCACCAACGCCACTACCACCGCCACCACCACCCACCACCCACCACTGCCACCACCACCCATCGCCAAGTTTTTATACATGATTTTATACGCGTGGTGGTGGCGGTGGGTGTTGGTGGGTGGCGGTGGGTAGTGGTGGGTGGCGGTGGGTAGTGGTGGCGGTGGTGGGTTTTGGTGGTGGTGGCGGTGGGTGGTGGTGGTGATGGTGGGTAGTGGTGATGATGGGTGGTGGTTGGTGGATGCGGTGGTGATGGTGGTGGCGATGGGTGGTGGTGGCGGTGGTGGGTGATGGCGGTGGGTGTTGGTATGTAGCGGTGGGTGGTTGTGGTGGTGGTGGGTAGAGGTGGTGGGTGGTGGTGGCGGTAGGTGGTGGGTGTGGGTGGTGGGTGGCGGAAGTGGAGGTGGGTGGTGGTGGCGGTAGGTGGTGGGTGTGGGTGGTGGGTGGCGGAAGTGGATGTGGGTGGTGGTGGCGGTAGTGGGTGGAGGTGGTGGGTGGTGGCGGTGGGTATTGGTAGGTGGCAATGGTGGGTGGTGGTGGGTGGCGGTAGTGGTGGGTGGCGGTGGTGGCCGGTGGTGGTTTGGTAGGTGGTGGTGGCGGTGGTGGGTGGAGGTGGTGGGTGGTGGCGGTGGGTGTTGGTAGGTGGTGGTGGTGAGCGGTGGTGGTGGTGGGTGGCAGTAGTGGGCGGCGGTGGTGGTGCTGGGTGGAGGCGGTGGTGGCGGTGGGTGGCAGTGAGGACTAATGATGCAAATATTTTAACTCAATGAGGACTAACGATGCAAATATTTTAACTCAATAGTCAATAAGGACTAACGATGCAAATATTTTAACTCAATAAAGACTAACGATGCAAATATTTTAACTCTTGAGCCACATGGACCTTTTATGTAATTGTTTGAAGGACGAATGGTGTAATTGTTTTGAGCCACATGGACGATTCATGTAAATTTATGTAATTAACTCCATGCCACGTCAGATTTATGTATACAATATAAAGATTAAGAAAGTTCGTGTATACAATAGGAAGGTTAAGAAAGTTCGTGTATACAATAGGAAAAAAAAATTTATAGCATACAATAGTAAAAGGTAGCAAGTTGGATGTATTTTTGGACAATTTTCTCAAAAAAATATACATAAGATTAATGATTTTTTTGGTTATTTTTCAAGTGCAATAACTATGTACATGAAAACAAGTTAAATACAACAGATATACAAATATAATAGACTTACAATATTTGTAAGTCATGGTATCCAAAACCTCGAAAGTTTATAGTCTAGACAACTCGGAAAGAGATTGTTAGAATTGTCAAGGCACCAAGTCTTCAAACCGAAAGAAGGTACAACGGAACATCTAGAAAAACTGCTCTGGAATTCTACATTTTTAGATCATCTTTTTTCATTCTAGAGCGTAATTAATGAAAGAAGGTAATGGTTAGCATTTTGTTACTGATTTTTTAGTACAGATAGTAATGGACTAATGATACAGCATCGTTTAGCACAAATAATTTACATAACTGATATTTGTTGGTAGTTACATAATTTTATCATCAGATTCTTCACGAACTGTCTTTCCGTCAATAATCTTGAGAAATCCGTAGACAATTTATCAGCGATATTTGGTCAACAAAGTGATCGGTGAATCATCGATAATCCATCGAAAATACCAATCTTTCTAAAGAATTTTCTAACTTGTTTCATGGTGCCACAAACTTTGGAACATTAATCAAAGTGAAATTACCATATTTACATACTAGTTGATAAAGTTTTTAAAGTTTGTGGTATTTATCAAATTTATCATTCGTAGACATTAAAAAAAATAATAATAAAATAAAGTGAAAAAACGTGTTCATTTCATGTTTGGAAACTTTTTTACCATCACACTAGGGATGGAAAAAAAAATAACCCAAACCCGATAGGGAAATATGAAATCCGTATTAATTGGGGCGGGTCAAGGCATGCTTATCGGGTTTGGAGTGCGGAATAACATCCCCGCCCCGCCCTGCCTGAATAACATATACACTTATACAAATATATCTATGCTTATATAGTATTGAGAAAAGTTCAATACGAAACAACATTCATCTAAAAAACATATAACAAGATCTCAACCGTCCATCCTTCTTCCATCTAATGGTTTAGATTAAAATGTACAAATATACTAAGGGTCATTTTAGTCATTCCATACTTTCTACCTAACTACTAAACACACACTATCTCTCTCACATCTCAACTCGTCTCTCTATCTCTCTCACATCTCCAAATCTCTCAGATCCACGCGGTCACCGGAATATTCATCGGAATATTCTTTCAGTTATATGTTCATCGATTTACCGGAATATTCATCAGATCTACTCCTCCGTCATCAGATCTAGTCCTCCGTCAGCACCACCGTCGCCGGAATATTCATCAGATCTACTCCTCCGTCATTACCACCGTCACCGGAATCTCATCGCTATATATTCCTAGATTTAAATTCAAAACTGATGTGCCTTACATAAATATCTGGTTTCTGGTTGGGCAGCATACAACTTGCTTTGCATTTTTTGGTGTTTACGTATACCCCAAGGTAGATGGATATCTTTTGCTTTAAGATGCCAGCTGGAAAACCCAACATACATTTGGTCTAGTGGACATAGGATTCTGTTCACTTCGCCAAAATGATAGTACTTTCTAAAATGTACACAATGGATCTTGTAATGGATCATAAGTCTTTAAACTACGGGTTGTGAGTCTTTTGACTTTGAGTTGAATTTCTCAAATATTAAAGCAACAAGGAATTTGGTGCCCGCCGCGTTGCGGCGGGGCTTTTTATCGTGTGTTTAATTTTTGCATCATCGCTTGGGTATCGTAGTTGTTGTCGTACGCTGTTAATGTTGTGGGAATAATATTTCTGTAAGTATGTGTTGCCGTTCTTTGGATGCTCTTAGTTGTTGCTGGCTAAAAATAAATTGGTAGATGTTATGTGAAGCTTTTTTGAGCCAACATTGCGGGGATTGTATTTTTATAAGTATGTGAAGCTTTTTTGAGCCAACTGCTACACATCATTTTTCACAACTACAATAAAACTAATGAATGTAATGACAATAGCTTTAACAAACATGTTCCTTTTAATCCCTGGTCATAAAATTGGCCAATAGTAGCCAAAAGTGAAATGAATTGATCTTGTAAAATTCAGCCATGACAGTTTTCAATATATTGCAGCCTGAAATAATATTGTCTATGCTTTCGTATGGCTCAACACTAACTAATGACATCCAATACTAACCTAATTTCAATTTCAGTTTGTGCAATAAGAGCATGAATTTAAGGTGTTGTCTTACATTGAATAAAAGGAGTTAAATGCGATAGCCAAGAAAACTCATAAACGCTTCCAAGGTTCCGACACGAATTAGTCAGCTTTATGTCCCCGTGAACGTCCGTGAGTGCGTTCTGTTTCTTCTAAACCAAGTCGAAAACCACAGCCGCATGCACTTTTCCACACTACATCAATGGGTACAATATTAATTTCTGCATATCAATTAACCAATGACACAAAACACTAAAGTTTATTCAGCTCTAATGTAACATAATCATGTTTCAGATAGAAGAAAAATTTACCAGAACCACGTGTGATCGTACAGATTCCTACTCAGGCTAACTTTCAGCTGACCCATTATCCAACGCATCAGACTTTATCAATGATTTGGACTTTCTGTCGAGCCGAATAGTAACCGGCATGGGAAAATGTGTGCTGCAATCTTCCTTTCCAAAACAGAAATATAATTATTAATATCATCGTTGACGTCACATTTTGTAAGATGCTGATGTATGTATAGATTCAGCAGTCGGTTGGACATGAACGCTTGCTAACCTTCTTTATGTAACATAACTCATCCTTTTATACAACTCCCTAAATTACTTAAGTAAAAAAGTTGAATCAACTTTTTCAGTCTAAGCAATACCTCATGAATCAGGTATTTAGGAAGCAAAAAAGTATATGTACCAACCAAACCTGACCAAGCTCTTTGTGACCACAAAACATTCTTAGTATAGCCATTAACACAAACCCGCACTGAAAACGAATATGAAAAATAAAAACAATGAAAGTTAAGTTATATTACCGTATCACCAACGAAAAATCTTTTCATCTCCCAAAAATCGTCAAGTCACATACCTGTTCATATATTAAATAAACCCACTCCTATCAAATTCCAATTTAAATAGATTTCCGTTTAACTAAATCCAAGAAAACAAAACAAACAACATTAAAAACAAACGTACCAAAGATCATGTGTTGAAGTAAGAAGCTTGATTTACAGGCGGTGAACTATTATGAAAGGCGGATGGAGAAAAAAAAAAAAAAAAAAAAAAAAAAAAAAAAAAAGGAAGACATGGCCAAAGACGGATCGGATTTGGACTCACAGTGGCCCGTTAATAGGCTAATTAATGTTTTTACTAATAAAGATTTGCAATACTCTCTATTAAATTCGAAATTTTGGCATCAGCTTCCTGCACAAATTGTTCATTAAACCCTGTCACCCTACTCACTATCTTTACCGAAGTTTCCAGAATCTGTTAAATTCATCAAATACATCAAACCAACAATTAAAACAAAAACCGAAAACCAAAATCCACAAAACATAATTCCAAAACAGTAAAATTATATTGTCATTTGTATGAAAGTTGAAACAGAAGTTGTGACTCACAAAACATAATTCGACCCATTTATAAGTAAAGCAACTTCAACAGCTGTTTACTTACATAAATTTTTAAGCACTATCTTGCAGGAAACGAATACAAATATATCCCTCCTACGGCCAACCTTAAGTCCCCTGAAGCTACCAAACACCCCATCCATCGAACCCTGAGCAATGAAAATAAACTAAAATTTAAGAAAGTTGAAACAGAAGTTGTGACTCACAAAACATAATTCGACCCATTTATAAGTAAAGCAACTTCAACAGCTGTTTACTTACATAAATTTTTAAGCACTATCTTGCAGGAAATGAATACAAATATATCCCTCCTACGGCCAACCTCAAGTCCCCTGAAGCTACCAAACATCCCATCCATCGAACCCTGAGCAATGAAAATAAACTAAAATTTAAGAAACTACATAAGCGCGATGGTTGTATGTGTAAAATCTGGAATGACAAATGAACCATGTTCCTTTTAATTCATGGTCCTAAAGTTGGCCAACAATAGTGAAAAGTGAAATGAATTGATCTTAATGGAAAAATTCAGCCATCAAATATTCGGGAAACCAAATATTCCCAGACCTTGAACTCAAAGATAGCTAACTTCTTCAACTGAATAACTAACATTTCACAAAAGTATAAACCTTTTTCATATATAAGCGGTTCACAAAACTGAAAGAATCGAAAACACATTGCTAGTTGACGAAAGTTCGTATCTGATTTTTTAGTCTGCTGTTTTACCATTATATCTAACTTAAAACTTGATATTAATAGAAAAGATAACCGTTCTAACTTGAATAAATGCAGTCCATCTACTGTTACAGCCTTCACTGTTTGTGCACCGTCGTCCTGACGTATCACTTGCTCTTCTGCTTTCTTCTTTCGATGCGATGTTTGAATCCTTGGTAGTTGGTATCGTCTTCTTTCTCCTTCCTCGTCCTTTTCCCATCCTTCCTACCAGTTCTAGTAACCACGTTTTCTTCCCTTTCCCGGCCTAGACATGACCAAAAATAAAAGACGTTTTTGCATTAATATGACGTTGTATATTATGTATATATGTATCGGCTTACCTAACAGTTCAGAGGGGAGCCAACAAATTCAAACATCCTCAAAACAGGTTTTTTAGATGCAATAGATATGGAGCAACAAACATTCTAGGTTTTCAATTATACAAAACGACTTATGCAAACTGAAAATATAATATTGGATATAACATGTTTCAATTATACAAAACGACTACTGCAAACATTCTAACACCTGGTAAACATTGAAACAAAGATGCAAGAGTCAATTTTTATACCTGATAATCCGATTCACATTGTGGATCACACCATTATATGTTCACATACCAATTACGGCATCTGTAGCAGGGGTAACATTTATCATTTAGTATGTGTATGTATTTTTATGTCTCAAAAGAAAATTTGCGATAAAATAGGAAACCTACGGGTCACTTAGAAATTTAGGAGCCGCTTGGCAGACCCTCTCTCTGAGTATCATCACATCTTCGGATTGAGTCTTCGGAAATAATGCAACGCCTTTTCCTGAGTCAAATCAAATTTTCACAAACAAAAAAAAAAAAAAAAAAAAAAAAAAAACCATACATGTAATATAGTACCTGGCTGAAGCATAGTTCCACGTCCCTGCTATAGAAGTCTATATATTTGATCGTTAACCTACCACGATTATGCCTGGCCACATCGCTCAAAATCAGTGATATATATAAATATCATAAAAATACCCAAAATAGTAGCTTCAAATGTTCTAAAACTACCAAATAATCTAACAGTGACGATATTCGCGAATTTCACTGACATCTTTTTAATCTGACACTGCTAAAATCTTTTAAGACTTTAGTTGAAAATAGTACTCTATTAAACATGTATAACAAAAGCATGCTACATGAACCCGCAAGACCTGCTAAAAATTTTTAAGACTTTAGTTGGAAATAGTATTAAACATGTATAAAATCTTCTAAAAGTCATGATATTGGCGAGTTTTACTGCAATTTTTTTTGATATACTTAAAAAACCTGTATAACAAAAGCACGCTACCTGAACTCGCAAGACCGCCACCGCGACGAATCCCTCTCGAATCACACAACCGTTTTGCAGTCTGTCATCAAAACAATTTATCAAACACCTCATATGCAATTTAAAAGACTAATCAGATTCACTGCTAGCAATTAAAAACCACCATTGATTTAGGCATCCTAATCACATAAGACTCATAAAACACACAATCAAGTACACCATATAAAAATGAAACCAA
The DNA here is from genome assembly GCA_030686995.1 of Artemisia argyi. Classification (NCBI taxonomy): domain Eukaryota; kingdom Viridiplantae; phylum Streptophyta; class Magnoliopsida; order Asterales; family Asteraceae; genus Artemisia; species Artemisia argyi. Next base: position 22,381,520 of record CM060709.1, read on the forward strand.
ACCACACAGCACAATGAAAACACCTAAAAATCAAACCAAACTTATACTGAAGCACCTGTTTTGGCCCGGCCCGGCTGATCTTCTTGTACACAGCTGTGCCTTTGTTGTGTCTTTGCGTTATACCACCACAAACAACGCAAACCCGCAGGCGGAGAGAGAGAGAGGCGGTGAGATTGAAACCGACCCAGATGCATCGTTATCTCCAAAGAACACGATAGAACTGTTTCATAAAGGGGCTAAGATACCGGGTGTAGCTAAAGTGGACAATAGCAATGGACCGGCCCAAAAACCTGCGAGCCCAAAACGACATGTGGTGCGTCGTTTCACGACGCCACATTATATATATAGTAATTGTAATAGTTGTTACTTTGTCTAAAATGAAAATGACAAAATGAGTGGGCTTCACAACAATTAATAGCTTTATGAAAAGGATAACAAAAAAAAAGTTTCTCTTTTTACGAATCCCGTGCGATTTTTCTGGACGGAAATTTTGAAAAAAAAAAATCGTTTTTTTACGAATCCCGTGGGATTTTTTTACGAATCCCGTGGGATTTTTTACGAATCACATGGGATTTCTTTACAAATCCCGTGGGATTTTCCAAAAACAGTTTAATTTGTGTATGATGGTAAATTTAAAGGCAGTTGCATCTATAAATTTTTACAAAAACAGTTTTAGACATGTTTGTGTCAAGTGTAATTCAATAATCATTTTGTATTATAAAAGGAATATGACATGATATGGTGTTAAATGATGAAATTGTTGTTAAGAAAATGGATGCACATAAATATAAAATCAAAAATGGATGCATAGAGAAACGGAATCTGAGTAGTGCTAGGAGGATGTTGGTTGAGATGGGGATATGTGCACAGAGTGAGTTGTTATTCAGCATTTATTTATTTTGTCAAAAGTGAAGTGGTGTACTATCTATTTGTTTGTTGAAAACTTTTTTTTTTTTTTTTTTTTTTTTTTTTTTTTTTTTTTGGTTTTGTATTTACCCAAAAGCTGTGTTGGAATCAATTGAAGTTGCTATACTATTACCTAAGGGTAATGGTCTGTATAAATCTCATGAGATTCTGTATAAATCCCAATAGATTTATTGTAAATCCCATATGATGCACCAAAGAATCTCATGAGATTGATAATGAATCCCTTGAGGTTCATACTGAATCTCATGTGATTCATACTGAATCGCATGGGATTCACAATGAATCCTTTGTGATTTCATACAGAATCCTATGGGATTCACAATGAATCCCTTGTGATTTCATACAGAATCCCATGGGATTCACAATGAATCCCATTGGATGCACCAAAGAATCCCTAGGGATTCATACTGAATCCCATGGGATGTGCCAAAGAATCTCATGGGATTCATACTAATCCTTTGTGATTTATCGTCTTTTTACGAATCCCGTGAGATTTTTCTGGCCGGAAATTTTGAAAAAAAAATCTTCTTTTTACGAATCCCATGGGATTTTTCTGGACGGAAATTTTGAAAAAAAAAATCATCTTTTTACGTATCCTGTGTAATTTCTTTACGAATCTCATTGGATTTTTCTTGACGGAAATTTTGAGAAAAAAAATTCGTCTTTTTATGAATCCCATGGGATTTTTACGAATCCCGTGGGATTTTTCTGGACGAAAATTTTGAAAAAAAAAATTTCGTCTTTTTACGAATCCCATGGGATTTTTCTGGACGGAAATTTTGCGGATGAATGGTGATAGGTCTTCGTTGTTTTGGATTGCGGTTGATAGTAGGAGCTGATCGAACTTGTCGCTGGAGTCTGTGGTGGTTTCCGATGAGGTTACCGGGATTTTTCGGCGGGATTTTACGGTGTTCATGGCGAGATTTCAGTTGGTTAGATCCGGTTGAATACGACGCCGTTTAACTTGTTGGCACTGATGCACCGAAACACCATTTTTATCATGTTTGTTCTTTCCTGGACTACAAACTATGAAAGAAATATATGTTGGTAGAGAAGCAAAGAAAGAAATTGTTACCTTTACAATAGTTTTAGATCTGGGTTTCTGAAGAACAAGTGAACTATGAAGGATAAAATGAAATCAAGAGGAAGCAGCTAGAAAATATCTTTGTGTAATAGAAGTAAACTGATCATGTGAGTATGCATAGAAAACGAGTTTTTTTATCAAAATTTATTGGAGAATGGGAAAGTCTAACATAAAACATTTTTTGTTATTCATTATTGTATTTACTTTGATTTAAATGCTTTTTAGTTGTGTTTCTACCTTTTGTTATGTTATTTTTAAACGATACTTTTTGTTATGTTAGTAACAAAATTTTAGCTATGATGGATTCACTAGTTAGCTTAGAAACTAAACCGAATCCCGAGGGATTTTTTTACGAATCCCGTGGGATTTTTTTATGAATCCCGTGGGATTTTTTTACGAAATCCTGTAGGATTTTTCTGGACAGAAATTTTGAAAAAAAAAATCGTCTTTTTACGAATCCTGTGGGATTTTTCTAGACGGAAATTTTGAAAAATAAATCGTCTTATTACAAATCCCGTGGGATTCATACAGAATCCCATTGGATTCACAATAAATCACATGGGATGCACCAAAGAATCCCATGGGATTCATACTGAATCATTTGTGATTTATCGTCTTTTTACGAATCCTGTGGGATTTTTCAGGACGGAAATTTTGAAAAAAAACATTCGTCTTTTTACGAATCCCATGGAATTTTTCTAGACGAAAATTTTGAAAAAAAAATCATCTTTTTACGAATCCTGGATTTCTTTATGAATCCTATGGAAATTTTGAAAAACAAAATCGTCTTTTTACGAATCTCATGTACATAAAGTAATTAAATCTATGAACATGTTCTTTAAAAAGTTTAAATAGACATAATCTCATAGGCTTCACAATGAACAGGTTCTATAAAAAGTTTAAAAAGGTTACCCGAGAAAATGAATTAATACATAATCCCATGGGATTCACAATAAATCCAATGGGATTCACAATAAATCCCATGGGATTCACAATAAATCCCTTGTGATTTCATACAGAATCCCACGGGATTCACAATGAATCCCATGAGATTCACAATGAATCCCTTGTGATTTCATACAGAATCCCATGGGATTCACAATGAATCCCATGAGATTCACAATGAATCCCTTGTGATTTCATACAGAATCCCATGGGATTCACAATGAATCCCATGTGATGCACCAAAAAATCCCATGGGATTCATACTGAATCCTTTGTGATTTATTGTCTTTTTACGAATCCTGTGGGATTTTTCTGGATTGAAATTTTGAAAAAAAAAATCGTCTTTTTACGAATCCCATTGGATTTTTCTGGACGGAAATTTTGAAAAAAAAAAAAAATCATCTTTTTACGAATCCTGTGGGATTTCTTTACGAATCCCATCGTATTTTTCTGGACGAAAATTTTGAAAAAAAAAAAAAACATTCGTCTTTTTACGAATCCCATGGGATGCACCAAAGAAACCCATGGGATTCATACTAAATCCTTTGTGATTTATCGTCTTTTTACGAATCCCATGGGATTTCTTTACGAATCCCGTGGGATTTTTCTGGACGGAAATTTTGAAAAAAAAAAATTGTCTTTTTAAGAATCCCATGGGATTTTTACGAATCCCTTGGGATTTTTCTGGACGGAAATTTTGAAAAAAAAAATCGTCTTTTTACGAATCCCATGAGATTTTTTACGAATCCCGTGAGATTTTTCTGGATGGAAAATTTGAAAAAAAAAAATCTACTTTTTACGAATCCCATGGGATTTTTACAAATCCCGTGGGATTTTTCTAGACAGAAATTTTGAAAAAAAAAATCGTATTTTTACGAATCCCATGGGATTTTTTACGAATCCCATGGGATTTTTCTGGACGAAATTTTGAAAAAAAAGCTCGTCGAAAGTATATAACAATGCATATCTATAGAAAAATATTTTTTTTTCTCGTCGCGATGGTATATTTTTCGAAGCTTGAAGATTTACCGTTTGCAAGATATGTTGTTTTTAAAAAAAAGGTGGAAAGTGGGTTTTCTATTAAATGAGCTAAAATGTCAATTTTGCCCTCCCTTTATTATTTTTTGATTTGATATTAGCCATTAGATGAAAGGTGGATGGATGGTTGAGATTGACTTATTTGTTTTTTAAGTGATACTTGTTTTGCATAGATCTCACCTCATATAGTATTTGGTTAATTAGTATTAGCAAAGTTGCTCAACGCTGGAAAATGAGAATACAATCTAAAAGATTTTGTAAGACTACAAAATTGTGATTATAAAAAATTGTTTAATGCCATATGTTAGGTTGTAGTTTTTGATGGTGTAATTAATTATTATTTATGTATAATACTATCGTTGAAAATTTAATATTTGTAATTCATTATTAATAGATTCTTAATTTATCAAGTTATTGCTAACTGTTTAAAAAAAAAAAATACTAAAAGTGGAACGGTGCGGCTTTGTCAAGAATTGTACATAAAGATGATACCCCAATAAGATCCTCGATTAGTAGGGGGTGAGTTTGGGGTTGGGGCGCCCCGATTAGATCCTCAATGGGGATAGGGGCGGGTTTGGGGAGAACTTTGGTAATCGGGTTTAGGGATACCGATGGCCGCCCAGCCTCAAACCCGTCCCGTTATCATCCCTACATCACCCAAATCTGAAAACTCACTTTCTAATACTTCGTTCGTCTTAAAACATACAAAAAACACACAATTTAAAAAAACAAGTCCAATATCATCAAGATCACTTACTAAACTCTCTTTCGACGTTATAACAAACAGACGAAAATTTACAAAGTTTAATATCTTGATAATTACAAGAGTCAATACCTCTTCATTTCAACGTTTATAGAGATAAATTTGTCACAAGACTCGACGCCTCTTAAGTTAAACGTTCATAAAGAGATCAACAAATCACCAAAAAGAATCATTCACATTATAAGAACCAACATTGCACTTGCCTTAGAAAATGATATTCAGATCAACATATTTCCTTTGAATTAGCTAGGTTCAAACTTTCAACCTCTCATTATCGCATTTATAGCACTTTGAAATCAAGAAAATAAAAGTAAACTCTATACCTTGAAAGTGTTTAATCTAACGCGTACTCTTCCCTATAAATACCAACGAAAACACACCAATATTCATTAACAATTTCACGTAATCATTACTAAGAAATAAAAACACACAATTTCAAGGGTTAACAAAAAAAATGGCATGTTTTAACCCCAATTTGTTTGTGTTCATTGCAATATTGGTCGCATCCATGCATTTTCTAAGTTCGACAGCACAAACGACACATGTTGTGGGTGACACGTTGGGATGGACTATTCCCCAAGGTGGCGCAGCTGCTTACACCACCTGGGCATCCCAACAGACATTCACAGTTGGTGACATTCTAGTATTTAACTTCACCAATGGCCAACACGACGTTGCTGAGGTGACAGAAGCCGCATACGGCCCATGCACGTCTACTAATCCAATTTCCCTCAATACCACGAGCCCTACCTCTCTCACCCTGACCACTCCTGGTGCACACTACTACATATGCACCTTCACAAGTCATTGCCAAATCGGTCAAAAGTTGACCATTAATGTCGTGGCTAGCTCCACCGCAACTCCTCCATCAACAACACCAATGACACCGAGAACTCCACCACCAACCGCCACTCCCACTCCTCCATCAATGACACCGACACCACCCATGACACCCACCGAACCCTGTCCTCCTACCTCATCCCCAAGTTCAAGCCCAACTTCGCCACCAACCGGTAGCACTACTCCACCACCACCTGGTAGCGGAGCCCCATCGTTGACCGTCAAGGTGGTACCTGCCACTTTCTTGGCAATTGGCTTAGCTTTCCTAAAATTTTAAACTTATGAACTTGTGTCATGCATTTTTATATACGTAGTGGTTGCTTGTAACGTTTTTATCTCCCCATTTTTGTTGAAATTTGTATTGTTCCTGGATTTCTAGATTATATTTGTGGTATATTTTATATTTGAGATGTACGAGTATCTAATAAATACATGATTTATTATGAGTTACGTTTGTTATCAGCAATTCAGTAAACTGCATGTAAAGATTATACAAATTTGCTGTACAAGGCCCCAGTGGCGAAGTTTGGATTTTGTAAGTGGGGATCGGGATCTAAATTTTTTTTTTCCTAAGGCTATATTTCAGGTATACCAAAATTTTTGGGGGGTCGAAACCGAATATACCGAAATTTTTCTACACGAAAACTATATACCCCTTACATCGCAAAAAAAAAATTCGGGGGTCGGGCGCCCCCCGGCCCCTATGAAGCTTCGCCCCTGCAAGGCCCCACTTATATTCAGTGCCTTCAACTTATAGTTCTAATTTAAGCTCAAACATATTTCACCATGCTACAACCTTTTGAGGAAGCCAATTTATCGCCAAGCCGAGAAGGCAGCCTAACTTCTTGCGATAAGTTGAAGATATAGTTTTTCGAAGAACTGAGTATTGCCAAAATGGTTGCTTTACAAGGTTATATGATCAGTGTTAGTCGTATGTTTAGTGTATAGCCATGTGTATTTGTACGGGCTAAAGCCCAAGAACTTGGGCTTTAGCCCGTACAAATACACATGGGCTATACACTAAACATACGACTAACAGTATTATGAAAAGTATTTGCTAATTAAAGATGTTGACCTTCTTGGTATTGCAATGAGGTTCACAATTTTGATCCACTCTTACATACGTTCTTTTCCCTCACCCTACCCTTTTATTTCCGCTTAAGCTTCCCCGGTTTGGGAACAACCTATATGGGCTTGATGTTAGTCCAAAAGTGTCTGTCTCGCCAAAAGATAAGAATCCCGCAGTTCATGTACCTATTGACTTTCTAACACAAAATTACAAGGATTTGAGTGATTTTACACAAATCAAATTAGATAGTTCATTTCAACCTTTGTGTTAGAAACAAACGATGAATTATAAGAATCCAAGCGCCGTATAGTAGAGCTGTCACGTAGAATCGACAACTCGATCTAGTCGATCTCTCGTTAACCAAATACTTATTTTACTACTAAAGCAAACAAATATTTTCCACTTTTCTCATTGAATTGAGTAGATTGAGAAAGCAATAAGCAAATGCACAAAAGGGTCACAGCGATATATTGTTAGCTACATCAAAGCTTTATATCAACGAAATTATCAAGAAACGAGTGTGTTTGTTAGCTCGTTCAATAGAATCTTAAGTCCACCGGCTCATACGCTCGTGTCTTCATCAATTTTCAAATCACAACCTTGTGTTGTTCTCGTCGATATATCAGCTATACAAAAAATGGAAAAGAGGGAGGATATCAAATTAATGGTCTAGCTTTTATAAAACACTATCAAGCAGTAAATACTGACCTCTTATTTTGTATTTGTTATCCTCAACCTCTACGGCTTTAGCAATAATCTCCTCTCTTGGCCTTTCTCAAAATTTTCTTGCAGAACTTTTTATCAGTCTTGACCGAATTGATCTGCCTCTCGGTTTTAAAAATGGCCTAATGCGAGCAAGAGCATCAGTTGGGGTTGTTGCTTAGAAGATGCAAACCCAACCCATTTACATCAAAATGGGTCACTTTAAACAGCTATGACAGTTTAACTCTCAAGTTTTTCATAAAAACTGATTGGATCATTATTATTCTAAGCATTAAGTTATTTTGGTCATATTAATTACTTTCAATAGTTATTGATAAAATTGAAGTCCGCGTGCATTGAAACAAGTTACCTTTTCAATCTTAGTGATCTTATTCTGGCTTCTCAGCATTTCACCGACTCCATTCGTTATTTTGTCATGCCGCTCAGACACCTAATTAAACAAACAAAATCCGAGCTTGTTTAAGATGTGAGCAAATTCAAATGAGTGAAAACAGTGATAGATTATAATACAATGAAAACCAACCTTGTCTTTTACATGCTTTGAAGCTTGTGCCAACTCGTCAATCGACTTTTGTTCTTTTGATATAATTTCATTGCGTTCATCAATTAGTGCTTCAAGACAGTCACGCGCACAGTTCAACACTGCAATCTGTCCCATTGAAACACAACTTGTGAGAAGCCGTAAAGCATGAATAAAACCTGAATCAATGTTTTGTTCGGTTTGAAGATAGCATAAAATACATGAAGAAAGTGGACGCACTTGTGATGGTCCAAGCTTGTTATTCTCTATCTCGGCCTGCATGTCCTTTGTGCTTAAATTCTTTGATTGTATGTCAGCCAATCGTTTCTGAGCATCCAAACACTCCTCACGGGCCTCTTCAAGCTGAAAGGCTCAAGAAGTGAAGCTAGTTACTATTCAAATTTAGTGACGAAACTGAAAGAACAAAGAAAAAGAAACATAAAAACACATTTTTGTGGCAAAACATCAGCTACTATATTGATGCAAAATATGGCATGTTATACTTATCAGTCACAAGACAAGTCTCAAGATTGTCTCTCACCACCTCACACAATGCTTCCTTAAAAAAGGATGCAAAACTAATCTCTTGTTCGTGTCTGCTGATTTGATCTTCCCAAGGGCCGAGATCAGCTAGAGTTTTGTCACGCTCAATAGAGAGTCTCTCATTTTCAGCTGTTAAAAGAAAGTAAATCAAATGAGTAGGAATGAAACTTATTAGTAATGATAATAATAATAATACCAAACACTTGCAAATAAACTAATACCTTCAAATTCCTCCATTCTTTTCTTCTCATTGAGTAACTTGTTTTGCAGGTCAGATAAATGTTTCTTCAGTTCAAACCTTAGTTTCTCAGACTGTTTAGACTTTTTTTTTTTTTTGAAAGGTGACTTTTTCATGACTTTGTTTCTAGAATTTTTAACCTAAAGCATAGCAACAACAGAAGGAACTACATTAGCAAGCCCAAGATTTTTATAGCAAGGTAGTCAACAGGTATGATTATCTTATAACCTTTTTAACGCCGTCATCATTTACAATCTTCAACCGTTCGGTGGCATGTTTCCTCTTATATGTAGAGAGTTCATCCTTTTTCCATCTGAGAATATAAAGGAATGTTTTTCATGTAAGTATTTCACAGCAAATGACGGAGAAAAATATTAAATTTACCCAAAACCACTATTTACTATCATAGTCAATGCCGATAATATTGTGCCTAGAATCACTAAACTCTTGTAAAAGCACACATTTAACCATCGAAACAATGGTTATTTTTCGTTTATGTTACTCCCTCCGTCCCAAAATTTAAGTCCTATTTGACTTTTTTAATTCAACTTTGACTTTAAATATTTTTGCTTGTGTTCGATAATACTTGATGCAAAATATGTAAATGGATTGCGTTTTAAATTGATTTTCATATGATATAATTTTCATCAAGTATTACATAATAAAAATAAAAGTATTTATGGTCAAAGTTGAATTTAAAAAGTCAAACTGTACTTAAATTTTGGGACGGAGGTAGTATAACCTAACATAGTGTTTGCTCATATTTTGGCATAAGATACGGCGTAGTAACTGATTTTTGCAGATTCGATCAATTGTGTTTACAGACTAATTAACCTAAACTAATGGTTATATAATTAAATTGTTTCATAAACTGCTATAAACATTTGCAACAGGAATGTTGAATCTGTAATATGTTAAAGAGTGACAACATGCTCATGTTATAACCCCAAAAACAGTGTGTCATCCAGCAAAAGTTAGATCTTAAAGTTCATTTTTTTTCTTTAGAATGTCAAACAAGCTAACACACTCACAATATACTATAAATATACCACAAGCTTGTTCCATCGAAACTAGCTTGAGCTCACAAACACTTGGTGATACGAAGATGTTCACTCTAGTGTCCCAAACAACATCCTGATTCAAGTTATACGAATAATATATATTACGGCTCTACTCAATATTAGATTGTTTTGAAACTTCTAAAAACGAATCAACATAATTCGCGCAGAAGAAGTAACTAAATGTCTACCCGAATCAACACCAACTTAAGTCTTATGATTTAAGGTTCTGAACGTACGTGTAAAAGCTCACGCATGCATAACAGGTTCATTGTAGCCATAAATCCTATAATCATATCACTATAAGGTTAAGAAACGATGCATCAGAGATATACTCAAAGGTGTACGTTACCTAAGTTGATATCGATGGCTTGCCGTTAAATGGCGGAGGAATGGTGAAGAGAACAGGCACCGCATGCAGTGGCGAAGCTTGGATTTTGTATGTGGGGGGTCGGGATCTAAATTTTTTTTTTCCTAAGGCTATATTTCAGGTATACCAAAATTTTTGGGGGTCGAAACCGAATATACCAAAATTTTTCTACACGAAAACTATATACCCCCTACATCGCAAAAAAAATTTCGGGGGGTCGGGCGCCCCCCCATGAAGCTTCGCCTCTACGCATGAGTGTGGAGCGGGAGTATGAATTTTGAAATGTTGCGAAATGACCAAAATGCTTGTGGTTAAAGATTTAAATTTTAAAGTGCAGAAGACCTATTCATATGCATGTGGATGCTAACAAACTTTTTTTTTTTTTTTTTTTTATTTTTTTTTTTTATTTTTTTATTTTATCTATTTATTCATTTAATTTCCTAAATAACCTCTTTGGATTATGATGGTTTATGAAAAAATTTATAAAATAGTGAAAAGGTTTAAAAATTTGTAAACCATAATAGGGATCCATTTCAAGCCTATATGTCATGAAGAGATTTAAAATGTTGGACCTTTTCATAATTTAACATATTTGATTATATGAAATGTTTATAAAACTTGAAAAAGTTTAAACCTTTTAAAATGTTTACGATAGTTAACCTTATATATAGATTAAACCATGAAGATAACTTGGATGTGATCCTCCACTAAAAATATACAAGAAATTACTTATAGACCTACAAAAAGGAATCAAAGACTCACAATTTGTAGCTTAAAATTATAGTCAATTTGCTGTAAAAAATTAAAGCTAATATATTCTCTTAAACCATTAGCTGATACGTTCGATTAGTTGGTACAAAACAGATTGTTAACTTATAGGATCCATTGAACTATATATTGAAGTTTCATAATACCTTATTTGTAACATATTTATAGTTCATCAATAATACATTATTTCTCGTCACGTTGTTTTATTATCCATTTATTCTACATAAACTAGTACAGTAAGTATAATTTTTACAGGTATTAGTTATAAAGAAGCTAGGTAACGAATCGGTCGTTATAAAAAAGTTTTAACATGCAAATTAACTTGGTTCGTACTAACGGAATAAAGAAGCTAGGTAACGAATCGGTCGTTATAAAAAAGTTTTAACATGCAAATTAACTTGGTTCGTACTAACGGATTTTAAAATTGTATATATATAATCAACTATGAAAATGTAGGATGGCTATGAATTTAATTCAAATAAAATACCGAAGAATAAGGAAGACTATAACAATAATGCACAATACTTGGTCATGGGGGTATGCTACTTTTGAGATCATAGACCACAATTAATAAGTAGGTAACCTACAAATCCAAAGACCACACATACAAAGGGGAAATACGACCAGCCAACCTATCGTCCTATCATAGCCCTCTTAGTAAAGATCGAATTATTATGCCACCAAGATAAAAGTATGTGTAAAAACTCATTATATTTTTGCAGCGAATTAACTAAATATGTGACCTTATTTGAGATATAAACTGAACTTCAGTGTTTAAATCTTATTACAAAGTATGGTTCGTGTGACATATTTGAGATACTGATAATTTGATATAACTTGGATAAATTTAGAGACCCTTGTATTATTTCAAATTATTTTGCGTTAGTGTATAGTCTTTTACACTTTTAAGTTACTAATTAAACTGCTGAGTTATAGAAGACCAATGCATGTTATGCCGACCACCCGTGAGTTTTCTAAGACTAAAGTGATTATTAGAAAAGATCAAGTTTGACAATTTACAAGAAGAGGTCAAAATTGGACCAACAAAAAGTCGTCTAAGCTAAATATAGTATATCCAGACGGCAGTTTTCTTGGAAATTTTCCATCCCAAATCAAGAAATGGCAATTTTTTGAAAATAATAATAATAATAATAATAATAATAATAATAATAATAACACTAAAATAATGTTAAGAGTTGTGTTTTTATTTTTTATCGAGTTAGTTTTTATATTAAAAAAAGAGTGAGAGCATAGATTGTGTCTAGACTCCATCCAATTATGTAAACTTTTTATGGTTATAATAATAATAATAATAATAATAATAATAATAATATACACTAACGCTAGAGGAGTAAGGGTCCAGCTCGTTTCTCGGCTCCCCACTAATTTTTGTAAATCTTATAATTTTTTAATGAAGTGATATTTTATAAAAAAAATAAAATAATAATAATAATAATAATAATAATAATAATAATAATAATAAAATAAAAAAATCAGAATATCACTTAGTACCCTCACCTTAACTAAGTGTAATATTTAGTACCTGAACTTTTAAAATTGCACCATAATACTCTAAACTTGTCTAAATTGAATTTCTATTACCCTATTATCACTTAACAATTAAACAAACCTGTTATAAATTTAACGGACGTTATCATCAAATTTAAAATATTTATTGTAAAACTATCAGATAAGCGTATAAACGAACTGAATTGATCCCAAGTTTGCCAAAGCTCGAGATCGAGCTCAGATCTTTCATTATCATAAATATCAAGCGCGTTTTGACCCTTATGTTTTTATCTTGAGTTTGGCTCGTAACGAGTCAATCTTATAAAAGCTCGAAACTATCCAAGCATAAACAAGCTCAAGCCTTATTTGGGGCTTATTTAATAAACAAGCGCAACCATTAGCTCTATATATGCGAATATTTATCTTTATATATAAACGAGCATAATAAGCAAGCTCTATCCTACTATACTTTACAAACCAAGCTTGAGTCGAGTATTAATTATCTATTACGAGGAACTGGAGCTAAAAGTCTAAATAAGCTCGAGACTTATGATTGTAAACGAGCTAAGCTCGAGCTTTCTTTACTTTGTTTCTACATTTCTATCCCTATTTTGTAGTTATACTATAAATATTGCATGTACTTTTGAGGATAACGTCTTTTAAATTCTTAAAGGTCTTAACTATTAAGTAGACGATATAGGGTATAGAATTCCCTCTTAGCTCAATTCAAGGTAACATGTTGCATCTTTAAAAGTTCAAAAGTTCAAGTAATTAAAAATTTTACTTAGCCAAGTTTAGAGTACTAAACTACATTTTAACTTATAATTAAGTAGATACTTTGTTTAACTTAAAGCAGAGGCGGACCTAAGGGTTCCCGGGAGTTCACAGAACCTGATGGGTATTTTCCGCCTAGTGTTAATTTTTGTTAAAACTCCTGATTTCTCTAAATGAACCCGGTACTGAAATTTTGGTGTCACATAAATACATGTTTTTTTAGCTGGTCCTCTAATATTTTAAAAGAAATGCAGCGTCTTAATTTGTTTACTATTTTCTATGAAATCGTACCTTTTAGTTCATTTGTTTTTCTTTATACTCGTAAAATAAAAATTGCATACCTAATTACTTATAATTCTGGGTCCCTGACTTAAAGGTTAACAATAAGTAAACATAACTTATGCTTTACCAAAACCATGGTTGCATTGAAAATATCATGTGTTCTAAAAAATATATAGAATTGAGGTAGCTATAGACATTTGATATGTACATATTGGTTCTACATATCTTTTGCAACTTTATTAAAGATTTGAATGTGAAAAGCTTTATTCAAACTTTGAATATTGTTATTTTATATCAAAAGAAAGACTGTTTATATGTTTATTTTAGTTAAAAGTCACATCGACTAGATATTTGTTATACATTGTAAGTTGTATTATATGTTTGTAGCTTTTTGATTGGAATTCTAGATATTTTACCCTCCGACCACCAACTTATATGTATTCGTTAAATATATAAATATCATTATCATTATTATTATAACATTGAAGTATTCTAGTTTTAAATTAAAAAGACATGATCATTGCATCTCTCTCTCTATAGGTAGAAATTTATGCTATCTCGTAGAATAAGGTTTAGAAAAAAATGACTATATATACAAAGGTAAAACATATTCAAAACTAGACAAGTAACTTTTTTTTTTTTTTTTTTTTTTTTTTTTTTTTTTTTTTTGCCTTTGATTGGAACAAAACTGAAAATTCAGGCACCAAACGGATGTTATTTTTAGTAAACTTACCATAACAATACATTTTTAAATAATACGTGTCTATAATATGTGTTAAACCTTTACAATAAAACTACATAAAAATTAAATTAAGTAAGTAAATTGCATATGATATTGGTTGATAAAAATATATTAATATCAATAATAAATCATATAACTATAGGGTAGTTTATTTATTCCACCAAGCCCCAAACAACACGTTAATTTATGTCCTTAATGGAACTATGTCTACCTACTCGTCAAACTTCTAATATTTTAACAGATTTTTTTGGTTGAAATCCGTAATTATAGAATGTGCACATGCAACTTAACGTTAAAAAGCCACATAATGAAACACTATTTAATTAAAAAATTACCTAAAAGTATGAAACGAAATAGTCTTTAAGTGGGTCATGGATTCGGTAGGAATAACGAGCTGCTCCAAAACTCCAAATTCGACTCCAACTTTGACTTTACACCTCACAATGTCAACGTGAAATCGTCAAACTTTCATGGTTTCATTCTCCTATAAATACATGCACAAGTAACATTCATCTTCACCAAACATACATTCTCTTCTAAGTTTTAACACATAATCATAATCACAAGGGCGACCTGAGATTTTAACACATAATCATAATGGCAGGGATTAAATCGATGGTCGTGATGGTAGTCATGGTGCTTGCATCTTTCCAATTGCAATCGACGTTGGCTCAAACTAGGTAAAAATTATGTTATATTATTTTGGTACTTCATATAATCACTTTTAGAGTATTTGTGATCATTCATCAAATTACTTATGTGATTTAAAAACATGGCTTGGAACAGCTTAATTAAAACAAGTTTAATAGGAATCTCTCAAATGAACTTTATTCATTTATATTGTTTTTTATAGGCACGTCGTTGGAGGCTCGATAGGATGGAATATTCCATCCAATGGTGCCGCGGCATACACTCAATGGGCCGCGTCACAAACCTTCAGAGTCGGTGATACTCTTTTATTCAACTTCACCACTGGTATGCATAACGTCCAGGAAGTTTCACAATCCGCATACGGCCCATGCACCGTTGCAAACCCGATCTCAACAGAGTCCACCGGGCCAGCCACCATCACCTTAAGAACAGCAGGAAACCACTACTATATTTGTGCCTTTGGAACTCATTGTCAAGCTGGTCAAAAGGTGACCGTTAACGTTGTTGGAGCCTCAGGTTCCACTCCTCCAGCCGCCACTAGCCCAGCTCCCGCTGGTAACCCACCTTCAACTCCTGACGCTACCACCAGCCAACCACCACCACCACCGTCACCTAGTAGTGCCTCAACTTTGACAGCTGTTGTACCTGCTGCTTTCTTGGCAGCTGCTTTAGCTTTGGTGTACTAGATCAATTTTGGTTGGTTTGTAATTTTTCTAGGATTTGTGATGTATTTTTTATTTTTGTGATGGAATAAATTGGTTTGATATTTTTGTGATGAAAACTGACTCCAAAGGACATTGATATGTGCAACTTTTTGTTATGACAATCTCCAACAATGTTGGAGAAAGAAACATTACGAAACATTACAGTCTATGATAAGTAATCTCTTGTGGAAACTGCATGAAATGAGATGTAAGAACAAAAACTTCTATGATAACTTGGAAGGGCAATGACCATCCTTTAACAATTAACTAAAGAGCATATTCTTCACTAAGCAAAACCAAAGAATTAAAAAGACATGTGATGACCAAGAGCAAGAAAAAAAATGCCCCGGCGTTTCTCGTGTCTTTAATGAAATTTTCATATGTCCTAACCAGGTTAATTAGGTGGTTTATGTTAGCAGCACATTTATTGTACACGATTTGCCCTTATCACCTTGATTTGGAGCAATCGTGGGGTTGCTAATGCTGTAGCCGAAACATGTTGGATACGGAATCTTCTTCGAGAGTTACATACTCCGTTATCTTCCGCTACGATTGTTTACGGTGATAATGTCAGTGCATTCTATCTGTCTTCTAATCCGGTTAAACATCAGCGTACGAAGCATATATAGATTGACATTCATTTTGTTCGAGATTTAGTACCTGCTGGTCACGTCCAAGTTCTGCATGTTCCTTCTCGATATCAGTATGCTGACATTTTTACCAAAGGCATGCCTTCCGCATTATTTGAAGAGTTCCGTTCCAGTTTGAGTGTTCGTTGCCCGCCCGCTCAAACTGCGGGGGAGTGTTAGCAGCATATTTATTGTACACGATTTGCCCTTATCACCTTGATTTGGTCTTATCATGTTTGATACATTTACATTGTAATTGATATGCATGCCTTAAATAGTTTGTATAGATGGCTTATATAGGACTCTCATTATAATCGATGGACAGACAATTGAATATACACAATATTCATTATTATCACAAAACATTCATTATCAACTTCTAGCTTCATTGGTGTTCAAGTTGACATACTCCCTTTCAGAAACACATGTCGGTAGAAGGTTGTAGGATGCCTGTTCCCTTGCAACCTTATTAGACCAATGGCATCATATGTTCCCAAATGATTGTCATCAACATTTTTTTCAGGTTGATTTGTATAATCACAAAACCAATTAATACCTATAACCAATGGTTTTTGGACATGAAGATAAATATTCAACGTAGCTATATCAAACAAAAAAATGTACTTACTGTGTGTATTTGATGCAGCAGCAGCTGGTGTCGCACTTCAAGTTGTTGCAACTCCAGTGACATTGTAGTTAATGTATGAAGATGAATGGTGTTTCATGTCAACCCATCATGTTTTCACCTGCGCCAAAAAGATACCCGTATTGACCCATTACCCAACTGCCCGCCTATGGATCCTTGTGGCATATAAATTTTTTAGTTTTCTATATTACATAATTACTTCAAAAATTAAATGCCACACACCTTTTATTTTTAAAAAAGTTTACTCGAGTTTGGGTAAAAGTTGCTTTCGGCAGCTGATTGCTAATTGCAGGCTCAACACAAAGCAAACTATTTTGGGTACCCCTAAACAGCCTGTTAGTGGATGCATTCAGCTAAAAGAGCTTGTTCAGCTCATAAGCGTAAGTTTTGGCATGTTAATCAATCCAAGTTGATATCCTTAAATGAAATAACAGGTGTGATACTTACTCGATAGAGTTTTGGAAGTGTCATACCTGAGAATGATACTAGTTTGGCCAGACTCATGTAGTATCGTCACTAAATTCCGAGGTTGCAAAAATCGTGAATCGATAGTAAGGCGATCAACCACCTTGTAGCTTGTAATCGGTCTAGGCGGGATTAATTGGTGATTAATCGGATTAGCATTTCTGGAGAATTTTGGGTATTTTCGGCCATTTTTGTGTATTTCTTGCGAGTTATAAGTACTTTCGGCAAGATTTTTTTCTAAAAAACAACATGTAAAAGATTTAAACAGTTATTATAAGTGATCAAAATAAGTTTACGGTGAGTTTTGGGTACTTCCGGCAATATTTGCTTGTTTTCAGTAAGTTTGACCACCATTGACCACCGTTGACCACTGTTGACCTATTTGTTTGACCCAGTTACATAAATCGGCAAGGTTGGTGGCTATGTAGCACCTAGGCAGTGATTAATCGGCCTTGTAGACCTTTTTTTTGCAACACTGCTCAATTCAGTAACGGAAACCTTTTTATCAGATCATCACGCGTTAGACATCATAAAGTTTTTTAACAATAGATAGAAAAAGTGTTTCGAGTCAATCTAAGATACGAAATCAACCCATTATAAATCATAACTCCACTTTTAGTTTTGAAATAATGTTTACTAACCCATTACAACTAATATGAATTATTGCAAACTTACACAAAGCTTAAAAAACTTAGCCAAGCCATTCTACATTGAACGACCAACAAACGGTGGCCCTTCAAAAACCATCACCTTATCCTTAAACTCTTGGTAAGTTGTGAAACAAAACCGCTCTGTTCAGAATGTAACTGCATCCAACCCTGCAAGGTCCAAAACATGAGATGTTATTTCGGAGTAACAGAAAGTATAGAAAAATTAATGTTCATAGATAACCTATGCACACCTCACGGGAAGAAAGCCTACCATGACCACATATTGTTATCCATCTACTTGATCTTATTACAAAGCAACGTCCAGTAGCACCCTGCACCATAGCAATTAATAGTCAAATGAATAGTAGGCCCGTTTGTTTTATGGGTCAAATAGTATGGAACGCTTAAACATTTACCTTTACATATATAATGTTTGAAGTTTGAAGTTTAAATTGAAGAGATGAATAAAATTCCCCACCAAGTGTTTAAATAGATGAATCGTTTACTTCCAATAACAAGTCAACTAAAATAGTTTCCTTCATATCGTAATAGTTAAGTTGTCATAGTTTCCGGTAAATAGAAGGAGCATTAAAAGTCTCCTTTATTAGTTTCTTCATATCGTAAGTTTACGGGCTATATACTTCTAATACATTCCTTTATTAGTTTTTTAAGTCATAGTTTCCTTTTTTTTCCATTGCATTAAAAGTTTCGTGTATTAGTTTCTTCATATCGCAATTTTTTTCACATTTCACTTTGAAACTTTTTCACATTTCACTTGAGTTTCCCGCCCATCATTTCAGTAGTCAAACTTACCGAATATAGTTTTTTTCCACATTTCACTTTGAAGACTTTTTCACATTTTACTTTTACCATTTTGCTTTTATATGTAGTTTAGATAACGCTTTTTCATCCTCCAAAAAATATCTAAAAGACTATTTGCATTGAATATATCCAAGATGACTATGTCTAAAATAATTGGAGAAATAACCATTCAATGAATGATAAGTGATTTCATTAAGAAATAAAAAATGCTATTTAAGTGAGTATAGTAGTGCACTAATGATGCGTCTAAGACTATAAAGCACCTGTTTGTCGTTAAAACACCCACCCAAAACAACGTGTATTCAGGTAGTTTTGTGCACAACTCGGTCAGTCAGATGATCGACTTTCTTTATTATTATTGTGAGTATATTGTGATATATATTTGTGTGTAAGTGATGTATGTATTTTACTGTATTTATGTTGGTGATGATGGTTTTGCAGTAATATAGAATGTGCACATGCAACTTAACGTTAAAAAGCTACATAATTAAAACTATTTAATTAAAAAAATTACCGAAAAGTTATCATTAAATAAATGCTTAATTTGAAACGAAATAGTCTTTAAGTGGGTCTTGGATTCGGCAGGAATAACGAACCGCTCCAAAACTTTGACTTTACACCTCACAATGTCAACGTGAAATCGTCAAACTTTCATGGTTTCATTCTCCTATAAATACATGCACAAGTAAACATTCATCTTCACCAAACATACATTCTCTACTAAGTTTTTAGAAAGAAAAAGAGTGGGCGACCTGAGATTTTAACACATAATCATAATGGCAGGGATTAAATCGATGGTCGTGATGGTAGTCATGGTGCTTGCATCTTTCCAATTGCAATCGACGTTGGCTCAAACTAGGTAAAAATTATGTTATCTTATTTTGGTACTTCATACAATCACTTTTAGAGTATTTGTGATCATTCATCAAATTACTTATGTAGTTTTGGATTATATTGTGTGATTTAAAAACATGGCTTGGAACAGCTTAATTAAAACAAGTTAATATTGATATTTATAGGCACGTTGTTGGAAACTCGTTAGGATGGACTGTTCCAACAAATGGTGCAACGGCATACACTCAATGGGCCGCGTCACAAACCTTCAGAGTCGGTGATACTCTTTTATTCAACTTCACCACTGGTATGCATAACGTCCAGGAAGTTTCACAATCTGCATACGGCCCATGCACCGTTGCTAACCCGATCTCAACAGAGTCCAACGGGCCAGCCACCATCACCTTAAGAACAGCAGGAAACCACTACTATATTTGTGCTTTTGGAACTCATTGTCAACTTGGTCAAAAGGTGACCATTAACGTTGTTGCAGGCTCTACTTCCACTCCTCCAGCCGCCACTAGCCCAGCTCCTGCTGGTAACCCACCGTCAACTCCTGACACTACCACTAGCTCACCACCACCGTCACCTAGTAGTGCATCAACTTTGACAGCTGTTGTACCTGCTGCTTTCTTGGCCGCTGCTTTAACTTTGGTGTACTAGATCAATTTTGGTTGGTTTGTAATTTTTCTAAGATTTGTGATGTATTTTTTATTTTTGTGATGGAATAAAATGGTTTGATATTTTTGTGATGAAAACGGATTCCAAAGGACATTGATATTTGCACCTTTTTGTTATGACAATCTCCAACAATGTTGGAGAAAGAAACATTACGGTCTATGATAAGTAATCTCTTGTGGAAACTGCATGAAATGAGATATACGAACAAAACCTTATATGATAACTTGGATGGGCAATGACCATTCTTTAACAATTAACTAAAGAGCATGTTGAACTTTAATTGCTAAGTCTTGTTGGACAAAGTATCTAGTGTAAATGTAATAAACGAAAGCCTAAGGGCTAAACTTGTTAGTTAGTTAATAACATAATAGCGGTTGAAGGTAGTTATGCTAGTTATTTCGATTATACCCTTTCATGAAGGGACATGATGGTTCGTTAGAACCTCTATATAAACATATGTACATGTAACAATTAGAGGTGTGTCTCAAAATAACAATGTAACCGTTATTATGTTGTTAATAATAATTAATCAATTCCTGTCAATCTTGTGTTTGAACATAACGTTCCTGGAAGTTGGAGATTCAACCTATGAAACATTGGCATCAGAGCCAAATATTCAAAACCTGGGAAAAACCAATCAAGAGCGAAGGGTTACAAGATTACAAGTATGATTCAACTTCAAAGACACCAAGGAACACGCTGGTCACGGTGGTGCACAACCCTTATTACTGCTGGAACACTTTGTTGGTGACTGCTGGAACGCGGCAACAAAGGGAGAAAAAATAACGTTGTAGAAGGACTTTGTGAGGATTGCTGGAACGCGACAACAAAGAGAGGAAAGAGACAACGTTGGAAGGACTTTGTGAGGATTGCTGGAACGCGACACAAAGGGAAAAGTGGTAAACGTTTTGACGCTTGGATTACTAGCGTGGTACCGAAGAAAAAGGGCTAGCGAGAAAAAGACTTCTATGGGTTTGATTTGAACGCAACATAGAAGGGAGAAAACTTTTTGGGTAACGGTTGAAAATGACACAAAGGGAAGAAGCAGCGCTTGGATTAGAAGCGTGAGACCGAAAATGATTGTGGAAAACGACTTGAAGTCGACACACACAAACAACAACGAAGCCAATCATTGTTTGGAGGAAGACTCGAAGAACAAGACTTAAACAATTAGAGGGGAAATGTTGGACTTTAATTGCATAAGTCTTGTTGGACAATGTATCTAGTGTTAGTGTAATAAACGAAAGCCTAAGGGCTAAACTTGTTATTTAGTTAGTTAATAACCGAATAGCTAGCGGTTGAAGGTAGTTATGGTAGTTATGTAGTTAGTTATTTCGGTTATACCCTTTCAAGAAGGGACATGATGGTTCGCTAGAACCTCTATATAAACAGATGTACATGTAACGTTTAGAGGTGTGTCTCAAAATAACAATGTAACCGTTATTATGTTGTTAATAATAATGAATCAATTCCTGTCAATCTTGTGTTTGATCATAACGATCCTGGAAATTGGATATTCAACTTGTGAAACAGAGCATATTCTTCACTAAGCAAAACCAGAGAACTAAAAAGATATGTGTTGACCAAGAGCAAGAAAAGAAAACGCCCCGATGTTTCTCGTGCCTTTAATGAAATCTTCATATGTCCCAACCAGGTTAATTAGGTGGTTTAGACCTCGAAATATAGTTACTAGTACTTTTATCTACCGTATCAATCAAAATTATGATATCTAGCACCTTGAATGGGATCTTATTATTAGACAAATCATAAATAAATTACATAAATTTGTCTTTGTTAATTTTTAACTCTTTTTATTAGTCATGAACAAAAATTGCATACTTCTAGCTTCATTGGTGTTCGGGTTGACATACTCCCTTTCAGAAACACATGTCGGTAGAAGGTTTTAGGATGCCTTTTCCCTTGCAAACTTATTAGACCAATGGCATCATAGGCTCCCGAATGACTGTCATCAACATTTTTTTCAGGTTGATGTGTATGATCGCAAAACCAATGAATACCTATAACCAATGGTTTTTGGACATGAAAATAAATATTCAACGTAGCTATATCAAACAAAAAAAAAATGTACTTACTGTGTGTATTTGTTGCAGCTGCAGTAGCTCGTGTCGCACTTCAACTTGTTGCAACTCCAGTGACGTTGTAGTTAATGTATGAAGATGAATGTTGTTTCATGTTAACCCAACATATTTTCACATGCGCCAAAAATATACATGTACTGACCCATTACCCAACTAGCCGCCTATGGATCCTTGTGGCATATAGATTTTTTAATTTTCTATATCACATAATTACTTCCAAAATGCATTGCCACACTCCATTTATTTTTAAAAAGGTTACTCGAGGGAGTGCTTGGGTAAAAGCTGATTTCGCCAGCTGATTGATAATTGCAGGGTCAACACAAAGCTAAGTGTTTTGAGTACCCCAAACCAAGGTTGTCAGGATCGGGATCCTACCTAGGATCGTTTTCGGCTTCACAAGATCGGGATCGTAGGATCGGATCGGGATCGTAAGATCCTATGAAAATATATATTTTATTGTATAAGAGTTGTAGTTTTATACTTTTATAGAATATTTTATATGATAAATGAATTTAAATGAATGATAAAAGAAAAAACAATAAGAAACATAAGCTTCTAGTAGGATCGGATCGTTCACGATCCTACGATCCTACAACGATCTTGCTCCCCTCGAGATAAAAACATGGGCTTGTAGTAGGATCGGATCGTTTACGATCCTACGATCCTATACCGATCCTGATAGAAATAAGATCCTACTACGATCCTGCTCGTTTTTTATATGTAGGATCGTACGATCCTACGATCAGGATCGCGATCCTGACAACCTTGCCCCAAACAGCCTGTTAGTGGTTGCGTTCAGTTAAAAGAGCTTGTTCACCTCATAAGCGTAAGTTTTAACATGTTAACCAACCCAGAGTTGCTATCCTTAAATGAAATAACAAGTGTGATACTTACTCGATAGATTTTGGAAGTGTCATACCTGAGAATGCTACTACCTTGGCCAGACTTATGTAGTATCGTCACTGAATTCAGCAAAGAAAGCCTTTTTATCAGATCATCACGCGTTAGACATCATAAAGTTTTCTGACAATAGACAGAAAAAGTGTTTCTGGTCAATCTAAGACGCAAAATCAACCCATTATAAATCATAACTCCATTTTCAGTTTTGGAGTAATGTTTATTAACCCATTACAACTAATATGAATTATTGCAAGCTTACACAATGCTTAAAAAACTTAGCCAAGCCATTCTACGCTGAACGACCAACAAACGGTGGCCCTTCAAAAACCATCACCTTATCCGTAAACTCTTGATAAGTTGTGAAACAAAATCGCTCTGTTCAGAATGTGAATGCATCCAACCCTACAAGGGTCAAAACATGATATGAAACTGTAGAGGACCGGAAAGTATACAAACAGAAAAAATAATGTTCGTAAACTCACCTATGCACACCTCACAGAGAGACAGCTTACCATCCATACATATTCTTATCCATCTACTCGATCTTATTACAAAGCAAAATCTAGTAGCTCCTTGCACCATAGCAATAAATAGTCAAATGAATAACAGATCCGTTTGTTTTATGGGTCAAATAGTATGGAACGCGTAAACATTTACCTTAACATATATAATGTTTGAAGTTTCAAGTTTAAATTGAAGAGATGAATAAAATTTCTCGCCATGTGTTTAAATAGATGAATAGTTTACTTTCAAGAATAAGTAAACTAAAGTAGTTTACTTCATATCGTAATAGTTAAGTTGTCATAGTTTCTTGTAAACAGAGGGAGCATTAAAAGTCTCATTTATTAGTTTCTTTATATCGTAAGTTTACAGGCCATATTGTTCTAATACATTCCTTTATTAGTTTTTTAAGTCATAGTTTCCTTTATTTTCCATTGCATTAAAAGTTTTCTGTATTAGTTTCTTCATATCGTAATTTTTTCCACATTTCACCTTGAAACTTTTTCACATTTCACTTTAATTTCCCGCCCAACATTTCAATAGTTAAACTTACTGAATATACTTTTTTTTACACATTTCACTTTGAAGACTTTTTCACATTTTACTTTGACCATTTTGCTTTTATATGTAGTTTAGATAATGCCTTTTCATCTAAAAAAAAAAACAAAAATATCTAAAAGACTATTTGAATTGAATATATCCAAGATGACTATGCCTAACATAATTGGAGAAATAACCATTCAATGAATGATAAGTGATTTCATGAAAAATAAATAAATAAATAAAACTATTTGAGTATAGTTGTAAAACCCTAAATCCTGAATACCTAAATTACGTATAATTTTAAAATTTCTAAATAACGATACAAGTAAAATTAAAACGCATATATAAATTAAACGAATTAACCATAAATCCATAAAATTATAACGAAACATAATTTTTGAAATCTTTGAATATATTTGAACTTCAAAATAAATTTGTGACCGATGTCGTTTTGGATCATATTTTCTTTCGTTACGCAACAATAACTCACCAAGGACCAAATGAATTTAGCCCATCATCAAATCAGGCCTTATAAGCCCAATTCGAAACCCCCTTGTATTTGGAAGGCCGGTTTTAATTTCTTTCCACACACAAACACACACTTTCAATTTCTAAAAACACTAGACCTATTTTTCTTTCAACAAAGTAGCGGCATAAAATTCTTGTGGCCTCTTTCCTGCTTCTGTCGATAATCAAAGGACTCCAAGGAGTGAGTTTCGAGTGTTCTTTCATTATGCGGTATTGATTTGCATACGTACAAGATTCAAGGAGTGGGGAAATCATATTTTGGTCCTTCATTCTCTCGTTCCTTATTTCCAATCAAGTACTAGGTGATCTTTTACATCTTTTCCTTCTTGTTTCTAAGTTTCATTCTAGTATGAATATGGTTATATTATTATCATGAATTGACTGGTATTGTATCAAATTAGAAACGCATGAAATCATGTACATGAAGTTTAACGAGGGGATTAATCCCATAAAACCCTAATCGGTATTCAATGAAATCGGCCATATTCTTTTGTAATGCTCACAACTTGTTAACATGGAATTTTAATCAATATTAAACCCTAAAATGAAGGTACAATTAATAGTAATACTCCCTCCGTCCCAAATTTATTGTCTATTATTGACTTTTTTAGTCTTTCTTTTTCAACTTTGACCTTAAATATTTTTGTAGGTGTTATATAATATTTGATTCAAAATATATAAATGGATTGAGTTTTAATTGTACTTTTCAATGGTATAATTTTTCATCAAATATTATATAACAAAAATATATATATTTATGGTCAAAGTTGAACTATTTTGACTTTGAAAATTCAAATTGGACAATAAATTTGGGACGGAGGGAGTAAATGCTTGAAACACTAGTAATTAATATGGGGCAATTAGGGTTTTGTTTGTAAATTGAGGTGAAGCTCTCCAGAAATTGGGTTGGATTGACTGATGTGTAAACTATTGATGCCAACGTATTTTTGGGTGATTTTTGAATCTAAACATAATTACTACTTGTCTAATTTCTTGAAATATAAGTTTCATAATTTTTGGAGGCCGGGAGAATGTCTTTTCTGATTTTACAATTTCAAGTGTCAAAACTGTTTTTCGGATGCCCGGAAATCAGTAGGTGTTTCTGATTTTTCATTTTCAAACCGTAAGGAGTTAGGAGCTCTCCTTTTACAGGAGTAATATTTGGGTTATGTATGACTTCCTGAAATTTTTGTAGAGTTTTCTGAAATATCAAAGTGGGTGTGATAAATGTAAACTTTTGGGGTATTTTTGCAGATCCGAATCTGAACTAGTTTTGATAATGAATTTTTATTCTATAGTTCTACTACCTGGAAAATTCTATAAACATTACACAAAGTAGTTAACATATATATCTACCTGGGGAAATTTTGTTAAAGCTTCAAAAAATGCACAAGTATACATTAAAAATCCGGAAATGTGATACATGTTTTGATATTACAAGCTGAATTTTCTTAAAGGGCGAATTGCACACTTAAAGCCTATTATATTATTAATATGTGTAACATAATCATAATGAATCTTTAATTAAGTGTTTAATACTGTAAATGAACTACCTATGATCTTTATATAACCTAATATGATATTTAATTTGACTACTATATGTTTAAGTACGTTAAAAACCCTAATTTACTGCTATTGGGAATAATAACCAAATTAAGCATGAATACTTGTATTTGTGATATAAAAAACTTATCAATTAGTTGTAAACCTATAATATTTGATAAGTAACCCTAAAATGACCTATATGAAGTTTTACTCGAAATTTACTAATTATGAAAACTTGCTAAATCTGGAAAGTTACTATTTTTGGAAAATTACCTAAAATAGAAAGTTACTAAGAATGAAAAGTATACTAAAACGGATAACCTAATTCTATTTAACCTAAAGTAACACTTGATTATTAATTCGCATAGGTTCCGTGAAGCGGGAGTGATCCGTGACTCTTCTTGTGTGACCTTTCTTTCTTTGTCATTTGCATTTAAATAAGGTACAGATATTCTGACCTTCTCACATGTTTCTCATGAACTCTCTCTCTTATCTTAACCTTTGATTTGTGAACCTTGCTATGTTTCCCTTGAATTGTGAACATTTGATATGACCCACTTGATTTGAACCTTTGCTATGAACCCTATGCTATGATCCATTTGATTTGAACCTTGACTTGAACCTTGATATGAATCTTGGTATGATACACTTGATATGGGAATTTGACTTGAACTACTTGATATGAACCTTGAACTAGGACACTTGATACTTGACTTGACCTTTGACCCACAGTTTGAGACTACGAGCCACCACTTGTATACTAGGCATGCGGGTTCCATGTCCGTGTCATTGATGCACCAATGGCATGACTCTAGGATAGGAGAATGATGACCTATCCCATCCCATTATTTGATTTGTTACGGAGATGAAGTTATTTGACCGTTTGGGGCGTATGGATGCATCCTAGATTTGTTTTCTTGACTTGATGGATATGACATGACATGACTTGATATATATATATATATATATATATATATATATATATATATATATATATATATATATATATATATATATATATATATATAGGGAAGGGATCCAGTAAGAAGTAAATTAAAATAAGAAGTGGTAAGAAGTGACTATAACCATACATTTGAGATGCAACGACTTGAATTAGATGCATCTCTATTCATTTAGATGCAACCCCTTGAGTTTCGAAAGTTATTTTGAAGTGAAAATGATGTAACTTGATTTTTATTATTTGGTCACACGTAGACGAACAAAATAAAAGATACATCGTGAAATGCATCTTATATAAGTATATGCATCTAATTAAAAGTTAGAAAATACATTATGATGCATCTAAGATATTAGAAATGCATCTAATTTAAGTTAGTGCATCTCGGATATGCGGTTATATTACTTCTTATCACTTCTTATTTTAAGATTACTTCTTATTTGATCCTAACTATATATATATATATATATATATATATATATATATATATATATATATATATATATATATATATATATATATATATATATATATATACTTGGTGACTGATGGTGTGTGTGATACACGTCTTTCACATCTTGGGAGTTCGCGACTCCAACCAATGAGGCATCCCCTCATACTACATTTGTATTATGAGGTCACCCCTCCGGATACATGGCTACTATAGTTACTTGACTTGACTTGGGCTCGCGGTGGATTACTGTTTCCTTTACCTTTATTCTTAACTCTTATTATATCTTGCACTATTTCATTTACTTCATTTACCTTTCATTATCTCATAATTATTACTTGTTACCGTTATATCTGTTCATTGAGCTCTCGTAGCTCAGCCGCATTTTCTTTTTTTGAGGCGGTTTTTAGTAGGAAGCTGGGTTATGGGTGAGTACTTTGGACTTAGAAGACTACACTTTGATAGCTATTCTGGATTTAGAGATGACTAGAAGAGATGTACTATTTCAGACTTAGTATTTTATTGTTGTTCCTTTGTAACCTTGTATTTTCATATTTTCCTTTGAGATTCATTTGTATTACTTAAGATGCGTGCTTGTGTTTGCTTTGATATGCCACCGTAATGTAGTACTTCTACCCTTATCGGGTTGGGGTGTTACAATAGTAGACTAGTAGTGCACTACCGACGCGTCCAAGACTATAAAGCACCTATTTCTCAATAAAACACCCACCTGAAACAATGTGTATTTTGGTAGTTTTGTGCACAACTCGGTCGGTAAGATGATCGACTTTCTTTATTATTATTGCGAGTATATTGTGATGTATATATGTATTTAAGTGGGGTATATTTTTGCAGTAATGTTGATTATCTGACTACACTATATATGTTGGTGATAGTGTTAATGTCTTATTATATTATTTTGGTGGTGACGTTGATTGTGGTTAAAAGTTGTTGTGACGCTAAGTTGGTGATGATGAAGGTGATCACCACTACACCTGGCCTTAATGATAACTTAAACTAAAAATGACCGTCCCTTAATGATAACCTATACTTGACCACCAGCGAACTAAAAGGATACCGCACGATCATTGACCAAGAGGGAGAAAACTAAATAGTCCCTGCAATGTCTCTCATTAGGAAATATTTAAAAAATCATATGTGCATGGAATATATCAAAGATGACTATGCCCAACATAATTGGAGAAATATCTAAAACACTATGTGCATTGAATATGTCGAAGATGACTATGTCTAACATAAATGGAGCAATAACTTTCCAAGATAAGTGATTAAAAAAAAAAAAAAAAAAAAAAAACAAAAAAAAAAAAAACAAAACAAAAAAACCAAAAAAAAAAAAAAAAACAAAACAAAACCCTTTATAGACTAAGTGTAGTAGTGCACTACCAACGCGTCTAAGACCACAAAGCACCTGTCTCTCATTAAAACACTCACCCGAAACAACAAGTCTCATGTCTTCTATTAGTTCTATATATGATATCTCTATCACTCTGTTCCCGAGTTCTAATTTGGAGAGAAGAGAAGAGAAGTGGAGAGAAAACTGAAAAAAAGTCATGTTCCAGAGTTTTTTTTGGAGAGAAGAGGAGAGGAAATTATGCCAAAACTTCTCTCCTAATCTTCTTCCCAAATTGGGATGATTTGAAGAGAAAGTTGTTTTAAAGCCATTTTTTCCTACATGCCATTTCTTTTCTCTCCAACTAGGGAACACAAAATTGAAAATCATTTTTTTTGCCTCTCCTCTTCTTTTCTCTCATTTTTCCTCTCTTCATTTCTCTTCTTTCCATTTTATACTCGGGAACAGAGTGTATATGTCGCACTCTCATTAGTAAGTTAAGACTCTTAAATAGAGACACCTATAGTTTAATTTTAACTTGCCATTAAGACCTTAGGACCGGAGCTTATGTACGTATACAGTTCAACTTAAATATTTTAGGTTCATTAGTATATCCTCCAATGCATAACCAACTCGATCAATTATGTCAATAGAACTATACAAGTATATACAGGACAATGTCTACCAACGTAACCCGTCAAAGTTCTAAATATTTTAATAGATTCTTTGAATGAAATCAGCAATCATATATTATGTACAGTTCAACTTAAATAACAGTTTTTTATTTAAACGGTATAACATGCAATATATTAAAATATCGATTTGAAGACAAACACAAACCGCGTCAAAATCCAAATTCAACACAAACTATAGACTTTACGTTCGCCTCACAATCTATTATTAACCTTCACCGATCTCAAACATTAGCTAGTGAGAGAAACAATATAATCAGAAGTTTCTTGAGAGCGAAAGCTAGCGGAACAATGTCTACCTACTCGTCAAACTTCTACTAATATTTTAACAGATTTTTTTTTTAGGAAATCCGTAATTATAGAATTTGCACATGCAACTTAACGTTAAAAAGCTACATATATAATTAACACTATTTAGTTAAAAAATAACCTAAAAGTTATATATCATTAAATAAATAATGCTTAATATGAAACGAAATAGTCTTTAAATGGGTCATGGATTCGGTAGGAATAACGAGCCGCTCCAAAACTCCAAATTCGACTCCAACTTTGACTTTACACGTCACAATGTCAACGTAAAATCGTCAAACTTTCATGGTTTCATTCTCCTATAAATACATGCACAAGTAACATTCATTTTCACCAAACAAACATTCTCTTCTAAGTTTTAACACATAAGCATAATCACAAGGGCGACCTGAGATTTTAACACATAATCATAATGGCGGGAATTAAATCGATGGTCGTGATGGTAGTCATGGTGCTTGCATCTTTCCAATTGCAATCGACGTTGGCTCAAACTAGGTAAAAATTAAGTTATACTACATTTTGGTACTTCATATAATCACTTTTAGAGTATTTGTGATCATTCATCAAATTACTTATGTAGTTTTGGATTAAATTATGCGATATTTATAGCCACAAGTTAAATAGTAATTTCTCAAATGAACTTTATTAATTTATATTGATATTTATAGGCACGTTGTTGGAGGCTCGTTAGGATGGACTGTTCCAACCAACGGTGCAACGGCATACACTCAATGGGCCGCGTCACAAACCTTCAGAGTCGGTGATACTCTTTTATTCAACTTCACCACTGGTCTGCATAACGTCCAGGAAGTTTCACAATCCGCATACGGCCCATGCACCCTTGCTAACCCGATCTCAGCAGAGTCCAACGGGCCAGCCACCATCACCTTAAGAACAGCAGGAAACCACTACTATATTTGTGCTTTTGGAACTCATTGTCAACTTGGTCAAAAGGTGACCATTAACGTTGCTGCAGGCTCTACTTCCACTCCTCCAGCCGCCACTAGCCCAGCTCCTGCTGGTAACCCACCGTCAACTCCTGACACTACCACTAGCCCACCACCACCGTCACCTAGTAGTGCATCAACATTGACAGCTGTTGTACCTGCTGCTTTCTTGGCAGTTGCTTTAACTTTGGTGTACTAGATCAATTTTGGTTGGTTTGTAATTTTTCTAAGATTTGTGATGTATTTTTTATTTTTGTGATGGAATAAAATGGTTTGAAAGAACTTTGCATGTGAGACTAAAACCCTAATAGCGATATCTCTCTGGCGAATTAAAGCGACGAATACAAACACCGATCGATCCTAACTCTTTTAATTACTACTTCTTCTCCATCATGGGTCGGTGGTAGTGTTTCAATTGGTTTGGATTGGTTATTATTATATTCGCTTTCAATTCCCTACCTACGATCTATACTTCTACTTTTTCTAATTTTCATCTTAGTGGGTCGGTGGGATTGTTTTCTTTATATTCGATCTAATACGTCTATATTCAAGTTGGGTGTTTCGTTTATGATGGGTGCAGGTTAGAGTTTTTGCGCTTTATTGTCTAAACCCTAATCTTGCGATTAGGGTTTTCTTTTGTTTATTGGTTTTGCATGATTGCTGCGTAATTAGTGTGGCTATTGGTGTCCTGATTTTGGAAGTGGGTTTTTGAGAGATGGAAAAGGGATTCTTGACTTGTAAGACTGCGTGTAAGGGTAATAATGAATCTGGTTCTAACGATGCTGAATTGGCTGCTAGTTTGAGTAGGCTTAAGGGACAAGAGGGTAACTTGGGTGTGCAACAGGTACGTTTGGAGAACCCTAGCCTGGTGGAGCCGGTTTCACTTGGTAATATTCAAACGGCCACTACTAGTTTTGGTGAGTTGAGTGCACCCTCAATGATGAGCCCTAGTAGTGGTAGTGTGAATGTGGATGATGCACCTGATTGTTCTATGAATGCTACTCAGACACTGGAGCCGATTCCACTTACGAAAGATACATCACATGGTGACGACTTTGAGCGGATTACAAGTGCTGATACGATGAAGCACTTGATTGATAATGCGCATCAGAATTTTGATGATGCCATGAGAAAAATTCAAAGTGAGATTGGAGCTAATGAAGTTAATAACATGGGTGTAACTTCTGGTCCTAATGCTCACAAGGTTGATATTACTAATGGTACGGGAGTAAAGTTGGTTTCTTACGCGGGTGCTACTTCTAATGAACCTCTGAAACATGTTTCTAACTTCCGTAGGTTGGAATGTAGCAAGAAGAAGGCTGATGTTGACCTTTCAGTTCCACTGAAAGTAGTGGAAGAGGTAAACACGAGGTTTGAGAATACTCTCTATGGTTATTTCCTTGGCCAGCGCCTTGCTTTTCCTGTTGTTGATTACTATGTCCGCAATACATGGGCTAAGTTTGGTGTGCAAAAGGTAATGATGAATGCAAAGGGGTTCTTCTTCTTTAAGTTCAATTCGAAGAAAGGTGTTGATGATGTGCTTGAAAACGGTCCTTGGTTGATCAGAAATGTTCCTATTATTCTTAAACCATGGACTTTGAACACTAACCTTCTTAAAGAGGATTTGACTAACATCCCTGTCTGGGTTAAATTCCATGATGTCCCCCTTGCAATGTTTTCTGATGATGGCCTCAGTCTTCTAGCCACACTAATTGGTACGCCCAAAAGGTTAGATGCTTTTACAAGCAATATGTGCAAGGAATCGTGGGGCCGTAGTAGTTTTGCTAGATGCATGATAGAAGTGAAGTCGGATGAGGTGTTGCGGGACAGCCTCACTGTTGAGATACCGTTACTTGACGGTTCGGGGTCGACTATTGAGAAGATAAGGGTTGAATATGAGTGGAAACCACCTCGTTGTGACAAGTGTAAGATATTTGGTCATACTCTGACTGACTGCCCTAAGGTTGTTATACCTCCTGTTCAGCCTACTAAGCCTGTTGATGATAGTTTCAAGACTGTCAATAACAGGAAGAAAGGCAAACAAGGTGGTTCTACAATTCCGGGGAAAGGAGGGTTTACTAAACCTGTTGTGGGTAAGAAGTTTCAGTATCAACCCAAACAGACTCCTCCTGAACCCAAGAATGTTGGTGGCAATAAGAAGAAGACTCCTGATGTGGCTAGCTCTAGTGGTACAACGATCTCTACATCTAACCAGTTTGATGCTCTTAATATGGATGATACGGATTCGTTTGGTATTCCTACTGATGTCACCAACATGGATGTGGATGCTGGCTGTACTATGGAAGTTAATGTGGATGCGTTGGTTAAGACTGGTACTACATCACAAGAACCCCTTGTGAGTGATTTAATGGGAACTAAGGAAGGTGGTTCTACTCCTGTAGTTGAGAAAATTAGTAAGCTTGAAAAGCTACTTATCGATGGGAAAGCTACCCTCTTGGATGATAAAGGTGTTCCTATTCCGTCTGCATCTGCCAATAAGAGGGCTAATCCATTCTCTAAGGTGGGTGATATTGTGGTTACTGATAGTGATGATGAGGAGGTTCTTAACACGTTCGACGAATCAGCTAATCTTTTTGGTGGAGGTCATGAGCGTGAAGATGAGTTGGATGACTATGATGATTACTCGAAGCAAGTTTCTGATCTTCCAGGGGAATTGGATGCTCTTAACGCCATTTATGGCTTTAATCTCCAAGGTCGTAGGAAGTAGGTTATATTTTTGTCCGAGTCTTTTAATGGTTTGTTTTCTTGTCTAGAATATTGGAAGTATCTTGTTATGTAAGCATTTCGCCTATGTAACGGGCTGAGATATGAGAATCACTCATATCCGTTGTACTTAAATGTTTTTTGGAGTAATATATTTACCGGGTCGTTTGACCTTTTACCCAAAAAAATAAAAATAAAATGGTTTGATATTTTTTTGATGAAAACTCCAAAGGACATTGATATTTGCACCTTTTTGTTATGACAATTGACAATCTCCAACAATGTTGGAGAAAGAAACATTACAGTCTATGATAAGTAATCTCTTGTGGAAACTGCATGAAATGAGATATAAGAACAAAACCTTATATGATAACTTGGATGGGCAATGACCACCCTTTAAAAATTAACTAAAAAGCATATTCTTCACTAAGCAAAACCAAACAATTAAAAAGATATGTGATGACCAAGAGCAAGAAAAAAAAAAACGCCGCCGTGTTTCTCGTGTCTTTAAGGACGAAATCTTCATATGTCCCAACTGTTAGGAATTATTATATCATGACATTCATATAAATAAACCAAGTACATCAAAGTGAGCATGAGCGGAAGCAATTATAATAGATTGAATAACATGTAATTAATTAATCATTAATTTAAATCGTAAACGTACCTTTGTTATTCTAGCCCGAACAAGAATCAATGCAATCTTCCGGAACCAAGAACCCTAATTAGGGTTTATAAGGATTATAAGAATTACCCCTTACCTTTTTGTAATTCAATTCAAGAATCAAACAATAGTGTGTTTGATTCACGTTCTTGTACACACGTACTAATTCAAGAAAAGTATTTGCAAGTAATAAACACAAAACCCTTTTTTTTTTACACAAGAAAATCGAAACCCTTAGGGGTGTTCGTTTGATGAATCGACCAAGGAGAGAAAGAAAGAAGAAAACACCAAGATGTGTGTGTACAAGTTATGTGAAAAACCTACATCTTGGGTTTGCTTATATACTACACAAGACTTGGAGCTCAAGGCACAATGGAGGTGGGTTTGCCCCCCTTGCCGATCGGTTTTGGAGCCCAAAGGGGTGTTCCGGAACTTTCTCTTGTTTCCATGTTTTGTCTAGTATTTACTTTCCTAATCTTCGTTTAATAAATAATTAGTCATTAATCAATAATACTAATTATTAATATTTATTTTGTGTTTAATAATTAATTATAACATTTTATAAATAATTATTACATTTTCTCTTCATACGTATTGTGTGCAATCCCGTGATCTCAAGTTCGATCCTAACACACGACTATTATTATTTTGTCTATAAAACCAACAGCTCCCACTTAGACATATCATAATAGTGTGATCACATCGGTTAGCGTCTTGCAACACGCCGATGCCTATAGTACAACTTGAGTAAGGCTCCTGGAAAACCTTTTAATGATTTCTCATTATTATTATCCATTTGTTTCTAATACCGTGTCAAATAAGGATATGGATCTAGGTCATTCCTTAATTAACCATTCTGTTTCTCGTTTTTAGAAATTGACAATATTACCAAATCTTTTGAACCTTTCAAGAAAGACCTTGGGCGTGGCCACGCAAACACCTTGACAACCCTACGAGGGGTCCAGCAGTATTAAACTCCAAAAATTAATTTGAATGAACAAATTCTTTATTGATTACAAGCAAAACACACAAACTTTGTAACACTTCCGAAAACAACCCTTATGACTACCAGTTACGTATAGCGTTAAGTTGTTCCACAAAAATGTACTACATTCATGACCGTTATCTTGTATCTCAAGTCTAAGGATAACTTCTTATGATTTACTTAATGACAAGATCCATAAAGTAACATCATATAGTTGGGATAAGTCCTATATTCAGTATCATCGAATATCGTCAGAAATGGCATGACTACGCATCAATATACTTTAAGTATATTATACCAACTTCATATTTGTATTAATTTAATAATATTTCCATATTATTAACTGACAACGGACAATTTAGAATAACTCTTATTCATGGATTTAAACATGCAAAAATAGGACAACAATAATTAACAATAGAAATAAACATACCAACATACTTTATTTCATTAAAATAATAATTGTTTACAATATTCTTTATCCAAATACTAATCACAGTTATGCATGAAACTACTAGCTAATTTAAGTCCAATTCCATTGGCTAATTCATTAAGCTTCTCTTTCGCCAAAGCCTTAGTGAACGGATCAGCTAAGTTTTCATCTGTGTGAACCTTCAACAGATTTATTTCACCTTCGTCAACCTTTTCACGAACAAAGTGATATTTCCGTAGAAAATGTCTGGTGCCTCTCATGACTCCAGGTTCATTGGCAAATATGATTGCAGCAGAATTGTCACAATACATATTAATAGGTAATTCAATTGAAGGCATAACACCAAGCCCAGAAACGAATTTCCTAATCCAAACAGCCTCCATAGCAGCTTCTGAAGCAGCAATGTATTCAGCTTCTGTTGCAGACATCGCAATCGTACTCTGCTTCTTGCTCCTCCAGTCTACAACTCCTCCATTGATAACAAAGACATAACCCGTCTGAGACTTCGAATCATCTTTATTACTTTGAAAGGATGCATCGCAGAAACCTGTAACACAAAGTTCTGCAGCTGGATTTCCACCATATACCAAAAACATATCTTTTGTATTCCTCAAATACTTAAGAATATGCTTAACAGCAATCCAATGTTTATCACCTGGATTCTGTTGAAATTGACTGGTAATATTTTGAGCAAACGCCACATCTGGCCTTGTGTACTTAACCGCATACATAATAGATCCTACAGCCGAAGCATAAGGAACTTTACTCATGCGAGCCACCTCAGCAGGTGTTGAAGCACAAAACTCATTACATAGGCCATGTTTTACTTCCATCGGCAAATATCCTTTCTTGGAATTTTGCATATTGAATCTTTTCAATATTTTGTCAATGTAAGCACTTTGACTTAATCCAATTAACCGCCTTGATCTATCTCTATAGATTTTGATTCCCAGAATGTATGCAGCTTCTCCTAAATCTTTCATAGAAAAGCATTTTCCAAGATATGCCTTAACCTTTTGCAAACTTGGAATGTCTTTTCCCATGATCAATATGTCATCAACATATAGAATTAGGAAAGTTACATTATCACTCCCACTAGCTTTGTGATACACACATGGCTCATCAAGATTTTGAGTGAATCCAAACTTTTTAATTTCAGCATCAAACCTCTTGTTCCATTGTCGTGATGCTTGCTTTAATCCATAAATGGATCTTTTAAGCTTGCATACACGATTTGGAAATTCTGGATTTTCAAACCCTTCTGGTTGTGCCATATAGATGTCTTCATGTAGATGACCATTTAAGAAAGCGGTTTTCACATCCATTTGCCAAATCTCATAGTCATAGTATGCTGCTATAGCTATGAGAATTCTTATAGCTCTTATGTCTGCTACAGGAGAAAACGTCTCCTCGTAATCAATTCCAAAAGTTTGAGTAAAACCTTTAGCAACTAGACGAGCCTTATAAATGTGCGCATATCCATCCATGTCAGTCTTGATTTTGTAAAGCCACTTACTCCCAACTACCTTGGCACCAGGAGGTAAGTCAACTTCTTCCCAGACTTTATTATCATGCATGGATTGTATTTCCTCATCCATAGCAGCTTTTCATTTAGCTTTTTGAGGGCTATTAATGGCAGCTCTATAACTAGTAGGTTCATTAAGATCCCCTAGTGTATGCTCATCGACCTCTACATTAAGACATAGACGGTCAGGAGCTTTCACAGATCTTGAAGATCTGCGAATGGGAACTACTTCAACTTCCGGTGGAGGACCCAGACTTTCCGGTTCTATAGGAAGTGTGCTAGTGTTTTCTGAAGGTAATGCATTATTTAGATCATCTTCTATATCATATACTCTCCCACTGATTTCTTGAACCACAAAATCACTTTCAAGAAAATCACCATATCTTGCAACAAACACTTTGTTCTCAGGTGGGTAGTAAAAGTAGTAACCCATAGTTTCCTTAGGGTATCCTACGAAAATGCATTTTACAGATCTTTGTTGGAGTTGATCTTATGAGTCACGTTTAACATATGCCTCACAACCCCAGACCTTTAAATAAGACAAGTTCGGAGCTTTTCCAGTCCATATCTCATATGGTGTCTTATCAACCTTCTTGGTGGGAACCATATTCAAAATACGAACAGCTGATTCAAGAGCATAATCCCAAAAGGACAAAGGAAGATTAGTAAGATTATACATTGATCGAACCATGTCCAATAATGTATGATTCCTTCTCTCAGATACACCATTTTGTTGTGGAGTATATGGAGATGTGAGATTCTGGACAATTCCATTCTCAGTTAAGAAATCTTTAAAATCTTGACTAAGGTATTCACCACCTCGATCAGAACGAAGAGCTTTAATCTTCTTTCCCAATTGCAATTCTACTTCTGCTTTGAAAACTTTAAATGTTTCAAACACCTCATGTTTATGTTTAAGTAAATAAACATAACCATAACGGCTGAAATCATCCGTAAAAGTTAAGAAGTAGACAACACCTCTCCTTGACACATGTCTAAGTGGTCCACATACATCCGTGTGTATTAAACCAAGTAGATCTGAAGCTCTTTCTATATTATTATGAAAAGGTTTCTTCGTCATCTTCCCAGAAATACAAGATTCGCATTTATCAAATGACTCATCATTGATATTATTCAAAAGCCCTTCACGTTGCAGCTTTTGCATGCGAGTCTTGCCTATATGGGCAAGTCTACAGTGCCAAAGGTAAGACGAATTCAAGTCATACTTCATTCTCTTACTTATGCTGTACATCGAATTATTATTATTGTTGGAAGTCACACAATTATTCATATCAATTTCAAACACACCATTCACAACAACATCATTAAAATAAAATACACCATTTAAAGAAACAGAAATTTTATTGCCATCAATAGTATGAGAAAAACCAAGATCCAACAAACATGAAAAGGAAACAACACCTCTAATTATAGAAGGTGCAT
Organism: Artemisia argyi; assembly: GCA_030686995.1. Taxonomy (NCBI): domain Eukaryota; kingdom Viridiplantae; phylum Streptophyta; class Magnoliopsida; order Asterales; family Asteraceae; genus Artemisia; species Artemisia argyi. Next base: position 22,420,393 of record CM060709.1, read on the forward strand.
AATGACAATTGTTTAAACAAAGTACTAAACCCGAAGGTAAAACTAAATCAAACATTCCTATGGCTTCAACTGCTGCTTGTGCTCCATTTCCCTCATGCAGAAATTGCTCCCCATAAGCTAGTATCATTTCCTCTCTAAACCCCTGCAGTGTATTACAAATATTAATACCACATCCAGTATCATATACTCAGGAATTTAATTTATGAGATAAGTAAATAATTCAATGACAAATAAAGTATCATATTCTCATAGAGTTTCTTGAGTTCATCAATCATGTTCATGGGGAAATACTCCTCAAACTGCCTTTGAAGAGGTGTGGACATCACCCCTAAGATCATTGCGGCCACATCAATATATTCCTTGCAATCAAGATTCCATTTGGCCTTAGCAGCATAAGTAGCTGCCGTGCCTTCAGGTTCAGCAGGACAAGGCGTTTTCAAGATTTCAAGTTGACCAGTCACTCGCAGGACAATCCTTAGTGAACGATACCAATCATTGAAATTCTCTGAGCCAGTCAATTTTTCTCGTTCAAAATAAGTTTTGAACACAGAATGAAAGTTGGTGTTATCTGTTTGAGCCATTTCTACAGATAAAGAAAGTTCAAAACATTAGTATTTTTGATAATACAATTTTTCAAGAAAATTAAAATACCCAAGGAAATAATATCCATAGAATAATCTTGAAAACTAGGATCCTCCATAAACATAGTTTCATCACATCAGTTGATCTGCTAGTAATGAAAGTGTAATATGAGGTAACTTGTCGTACAAGTAATTGGCATAACATTTGTCCGATTCCTAAATATATGGGATTTACAATCACAAAACATTTGTATTATAAGCATGTTTAGTCCCCATCTTAATGCCTTGAGTCCAAGATCTCACTTACTACTCAATTTAAGTTGTCTAACTTAAAAACTGCAAACTCACAAATCCATCACATCAGTTGATCTGCTAGCAATGAATTTATGAAATTTACCTCTCCATTGCAATCTCGCCAAGTTCTCACATGACGTAAATTACAACTTCAAGTGTTCTTAATTAGATGGCATTCGACTTAATTTTATAAGGGTATTAATATTTTGATGTGATCAAAATAATGTATGAAGAAGCATGCATACAACTTCATAACATTGGTTTTACAAAACATTTTTATTACCAATTATCTAAGAGTAAAATAACAAAGTTTTGATTGAGGTATCGGGTTCACCAATTAAAGAATAACCATCAATTATCGTCCACTATATCGTACTTTTGCATAAGCCCGAAAGCTTAGTGTTTCGGATAATCATTGTGGAATTGTGGATTATTCACCCTTAAGATGACAATGTACATGTAATGGTTGTTCGGTAAGTCTAATCTACACACAAACGAGCATTAAGACAGAATGTTGTCTCTTTAAGGCCACAATTTAATGCGTTGCCATCCTTATACCCATCTTATAGTGTGTAAACTTCGGTCGAGTCTATTTAACCATTACGTACAAAAACATCAATCAACCAATCCTTTGAAATTTTAAACTCTTAAAAACCAAAACAATTTCGCCGTTATTTAGTCCGTATTATTTTTCTATTCAAAAAATTACCCTCTTCGTTTATAAACATGTCTAACACAATAAATAAACAAAAACAAGTAATATATAATAAAATATAAAACAACTAAATAAACACATATACATAATCATAACAATTAAATATGTATAAAACATGTAGCCACATGCAAATCTTATTCAAAAGTCCTATTAATAATCAAATCTAGGTGTATAACGTATTAATTCAATTAGGGCTTTCTTCTTCTTAGAAAAAGAGTCACATACATCGATAAATCGATTGCGTAAGCCAAAATTAAATAAATACCACATAGCACACAATTGATTACTTAATATTGGAGTCTTCTCCAATTCGACATCTATTAATAAATTTACATGTTTCGATATAACTTAACCATTAATATATAAACAATTTAAACCATTTAAATTATAACATAATAAAAATCCATGCAAATATGCACTTTTCATGGATTTAGCTTAACAATTAACATATTGCACCAGGATCGTTTACTAAAACGCATAACAATTACATGACATCCTAGGGTTTCTAATCAAATTAAAAAATTAAAAACCATAAACCCTAAAAACCCTTTAAGGTCATTCGACCAAAAAAAAATTAGGGTTAGGGATTCTAACATATAAACCCTAAAAACATGTAACTAAAAGAATCAAGATCCAATTTTTATGCGTTTCGATAATTAATTACATATTATAACGGCTCTAGATGCCACTGTTGGAATTATTATATCATGACATTCATATAAATAAACCAAGTACATCAAAGTGAGCATGAGCGGAAGCAATTATAGTAGATCGAATAACATGTAATTAATTAATCATTAATTTAAATCGTAAACGTACCTTTGTGATTCTAGCCCGAACAAGAATCAATGCAATCTTCCAGAACCAAGAACCCTAATTAGGGTTTATAAGGATTATAAGAATTACCCCTTACCTTTTTGTAATTCAATCCAAGAATCAAACAATAGTGTGTTTGATTCACGTTCTTGTACACACGTACTAATTCAAGAAAAGTATTTGCAAGTAATAAACACAAAACCCTTTTTTTTTACACAAGAAAATCGAAACCCTTAGGGGTGTTCGTTTGATAAATCGACCAAGGAGAGAAAGAAAGAAGAAAACACCAAGATGTGTGTGTACAAGTTATGTGAAAAACCTACATCTTGGGTTTGCTTATATACTACACAAGACGTGGAGCTCAAGGCACAATGGAGGTGGGTTTGCCCCCCTTGCCGATCGGTTTTGGAGCCCAAAGGGGTGTTCCGGAACCTTCTCTTATTTTCATGTTTTGTCTAGTATTTACTTTCCTAATCTTTGTTTAATAAATAATTAGTCATTAATCAATAATACTAATTATTAATATTTATTTTGTGTTTAATAATTAATTATAACATTTTATAAATAATTATTACATTTTCTCTTCATACGTATTGTGTGCAATCCCGTGATCTCAAGTTCGATCCTAACACATGACTATTATTATTTTGCCTATAAAACCAACACCAACCAGGTTAATTAGGTGGTTCAGACCTCGAAACATAGTTACGATTTTATCTACCGTATCAATCAAAATCATGATATCTAGCACCTTGAATGGGATATTATTATTAGACAAATCACAAATAAATTACATTAATTTTCCTTTGTTAATTTTTAACTCTTTTTATTAGCCATGAACAAAAAATGCCTCCTTCTAGCTTCATTAGTGTTCGAGTTGACATACTCCCTTTCAGAAACACATGTCGGTAGAAGGTTGTAGGATGCATGTTCCCTTTCAACCTTATTAGACCAATGGCAGCATATGCTCCCAAATGACTGTCATCAACATTTTTTTCAGGTTGATGTAACCAATGAATACCTATAACCAATAGTTTTTGGACATGAAGAGCAAGGTTGGATCAAGTGGTTAACACCCTTGCCTCTGGAGACAGAGGTCAAGGGTTCGATCCTCACCTCTTGTAAGGCCAGAGGTCCTTTTCTACCTTTGGTAGAACCGGAAGCAGCCTCTCTACCTCAGGTAAGGGTAAGGCTGTCTACATCTCAATCTCCCCCATACAATAAGAGCAAGGTTGGATCAGGTGGTTGACACCTTTGCCTTTGGAGACAAAGGTCAAGGGTTCAATCCTCACCACTTGCAAGGTCGGAGGTCCTTTTCTACCTTTGGTAGAACCGAAACAGCCTCTCTACCTTTGGTAGTGTATGGTTGCCAACGTCTCAAACTCCCCCATACACTGTGGAAGACGGTGTTAGGTCCCATAACCCGTGGAAGACGGTATTAGGAGTTACTTTACTTTTAATGGTTTTTGGATATGAAGATAAATATTCAACGTAGCTATATCAAACAAAAAAATATACTTACTGTGTGTATTTGTTGCAGCAGCAACAGCTCATGTCGCACTTCAAGTTGTTGCAACTCCAATGGCGTTGTAGTTAATGTATGAAGATGAATGGTGTCTCATGTCAACCAAACATGTTTTCACATGCACCAAAAATATACATGTATTGACCCATTACCTAAGTAGCTGCCTATGGATCCTTGTGGCATATAAATTTTTAATTTTCTATATCACATAATTACTTCCAAAACACAATGCCACACACATTTTATTTTTAAAAAAGGTTACTGGAGGGGGTGTTTGGGTAAAATCTAATTTCGGCAGCTGATTGCTAATTGTAGGCTCAACACAAAGCAAATTGTTTTGAGTATCCCAAATAGCCTGTTAGTGGATGCGTTCAGATAAAAGAGCTTGTTCAGCTCATAAGCATAAGTTTTGACATGTTAACCAACCCAAAGTTGCTATCCTTAAATGAAATAAAAGGTGTGATACTTACTCGATAGAGTTTTTGAAGTGTCATACATGAGAATGCTACTACCTTGGCCAGACTCATGTAGTATCGTCACTGAATTCGGTAATGGAAACCTTTTTATCAGATCATCACACATTAGATATCATAAAGTTTCCTGAAAATAGACAGAAAAAGTGTTTCCGGTCAATCTAAGCCACGAAATCAACCCATTATAAATCATAACCTCATTTTCAGTTTTGAAGTAATGCTTACTAACCCATTACAACTAATATGAATTATTGCAAACTTACAAAATGCTTAAAAAACTTAGCCAATCCATTCTACGCTGAGTGACCAACAAACGGTGGCCCTTCAAAAAGCATCACCTTATCTGTAAACTCTTGATAAGTTGTGAAACAAAACCGCTCTGTTCAGAATGTAACTGCGTCCAACCCTGCAAGGGCCAAAACATGAGATGTTATCGAAGAGGACCAGAAAGTATACAAAAAACACAGGCGATAGGAAAATTAATGTTCGTAGACTCACCTATACACACCTTACAAGGAGACAGCCTACCATGACCACATATTTTTATCCATCTCTCAATCTTATTACAAAGCAACGTCCAATAGCTCCCTGCACCATAGCAATAAATAGTCAAATGAATAGCAGACCTACTTGTTTTATGGGTCAAATAGTATGGAACGCTTAAACATTTACCTTTACATATATAATTGTTAGTGCAAAAAGTGTGAGTGGGTTGAGATTGGGCTTTGTCCGCGTTGGGTCGTCCTTGATGGGCTGTCTGTTGCGTGAGTTATGCACTAATCCAAATAATAGGCTGGTGCCCTGTATAAATGAAAATAAACCGTCAGCCTTACCGTGGGGACATACCCCACGATTAAGCTCCGACGTGAGAGTAAGTATACATGTTGTCGGGGAAATGTATGTATGTTGGGATGTGTGAGAAGGTCGTACCTCGTAAGTGTGTACTGAGTTTGCCTTTTATAGATGGTCAAAATACTAGCGTTTCCTAATATTTCGCGTATCTTTGTAGTGGCCAGAGTGGGACCCTTGTCGGGCAAGGGTACATAGCTTAATCATGACTATGGAAATGGATCATCTGCCGGACCGTGGGCCGGTACGTAAGCTTACTTTGGAAGTGTCGCTCAGACGATCCACGTGCGTCGTTAGTAATCCGGACCGTGCCCTCCTTGCGGCTTGGGCTTTGGAGTTGTCCGGTATTTTTGTTTTGTTGGGCCAGGGCCCAATTGGATTTGGCAAAGGATTTGGTATTTTGCCTTATTGGAATTTTTTTGTAGCTTTTACGCACATATTTTGTTATTTTCACTAAGGTTACGTCTAACCTTTGTGCGTATTTTATCGTACTTATGTCTTGTGTATTGCTTGCATCTAAAAAACGTACTTATGTCTTGGATATTTGTGGGTTATCCTTCCGTTACTAGGTTTGCAATACCTCTTAAGTACTTTTGAGTTAATTGGTAGGTTTCTCATCCTTTAGTTATACGGAATAACTTGTTTGGGTCGTGCTCTTTGTGTGTGCGTCATACTCACGTATATGTATGCTTTGCAAAGTAAAAGGTAAAAACCATATAAAAGTAAATAAGTGAAGGTAGCTAGGCTCCACTTGTTTCATTAAAAAATTTAAAAATATTTACAATCAAAATTTTTTGCATACAACATGTTTGTTGTTGGATTAACCTAAGTGATCCTTTGGATTATACAATTACAATATTCCTTTATCCTTGTCCGCATTCTATGCTTGCAGAGGTAAGCATTGTGCTTGCTTGTTGACTTGTTGTACGTCCTTGTTTTCTGCTTTGTAGGCTTCCAATCGTATCCGTAGCCTCCTAATTATGTTTTAGGTTTTACGGCTGTTAGTGCCCATTTATGCCTTTATATTTGCGTATTCCGGAGACTTTTCATGACGTCTTTCTTGCTGATCTTGTGTAGCTTCCCTTGATGCCACGCTGTTGGCAAGCGTATTTAGGCTTATCCGGGTAGTTCGGACCAGCAATTGCTTTATCGGTTGGCGTTTTACACCATGATATAGGACACTTGGGTACCTTTTCCATTCCTCTCATGGTTTTCTTTCTAACCATTATCCCAGCCGTGAGCTTGCTCTTCTCTTTGTCGCTTATAGGCTAGGTATGAACTAAGGATTGGAAGTTCATCGACTCCATCCTTGGTTGATTTACGTTGTAGGGTGAAGCTTCTTGATATTTGGATGTCCATTTTTATGACGAAGCATCCTTTGTATATGCTTTGGTGTGCTTCCCTACGGGTGTATGCCCATCCGCATTCTGTTCCTCGGGTGTACGCCCATCCGCATTCTGTTCCTCCCACCAGTGGATCCCGGCGGTTCGTTCCTCCCTGCTTTGCTTACCAGCCAGGTGAACCGAAGATCATGTTTTGCCGCCATTGACTAGTTGTTTAATGGGAACCCTGGCTTAGAGCTAAGCCCTTGCCGTTTGCACAGTTCCGATTGTATGTTAGGGTTCGTGCTTTCGGTATACCTATTTTAAGTCTGCGGCATTTGGCGTATTTTTTAGTTATCGGTCATCCGGACTGGTCGGTGTGCACGTATGTGAGGGTGGAGAAAGATGTTGAGAGGAACTTGGATGAAGGGGATTTGTAGGGCATCGCGGTATGATGTTATTAGTCGTCATTTAAGAACGACTAAGTTTTATTATTAGTCACTTAAGAACGTATTTGGGTTCTGGAATCGCTTGTGATGTCTGGTGCCGGTTGTCGATTTTAGCGTTGTACCTTGGTGATCCATAAATTTGTACATGATGATCGTAGTTACGTGACGTTCTGTCAGTGAATTATGATTGTCGTATTTGGTAAACAACGTTGTTTTATAACGTTTTAGTAACGTTTTCACTTTTTCTTGGGAAAATGCTTTGAAGATCTTGTATGTGATGGTGGTTTTGATTTTTGGGTTGATTGTTTCATCTTTTGATGGCTATTTATAGCAGATGAATTTTGGCATTTTTTCTTCTGCATTTATGACCTGCAGGCACGTGTGTAGGCTTTTTTTTATCTAGGGTTTGTTAGGTCTGACGAAAAGTACGTAGTTTCATCATATCCAATTCTTTGGAAGGAACATGTATTTATGATTCCCAGATTGTCCCTACTTAAACTGTCTTGCGGACTAGCCCTGGTCAGCGCTGATTTGGTATCATTTGTCTTCTGGCTCTCATAAACTAGCGGATAGTGGCTCGTTCCTTTAAGTTTTTGTGGCGGTTTGTCCTCATGTTTATTTTTTTTGGCTACCCTGCGGAAGGGATTTTTTTTAAGGTATGCCTGGATCGAGTATTCCAGCTGTTAATGGGAGTATTCTAGAGCCAAGCAATTTTAATGCTAGTACCGTGGCCGCTTCACCTGTAGATTTTGTATGGAGCCATATGGGATGTTGGAGACTTATGTTCCGGAGTAGGATGTGACCTCCGAATTTCATCTTTGTAATCATTTTATGTGTTTTTATTTGTCTTATTATCTTCGATTATTTCCAGGACGTGCTGTTGTTACGGCCGATTCGTTCTTGAAGGTGATGGCTTTTGAAGCAAGTGGTGATGGCTTGGGATATTTTTCCTTTTCCAATGCGGGACGTTTTTATTGTTTTTTAAGCCTCCTTCTTTATGAGCCCCCTGATCGTCCTTGTTGACTGTGGAACAGAAGTCGGTTTTGCCGTCTTATATTTTGAACTGTTGTTTCCCCCCGGTTGAAGGAGATAGTTGCCTTTACCATTTCATCTATTTATTTTGGGGTGTTACTCATTATATGCTTAGCCAACCATGGGTTGGATATTTTGTGCGTAAATTTTGCGATTCTTACACTGTCTGGCACTCCCTTCGCCTTTCTACTTTCCGTTAAGAACCTTTTTGTGAAATGTTCTATCGATTCTTTGTTCCTTTGTCTGGTACAACGAATTTTCTTGTCTTTTCCCTGGTGTCTTTCCATTTTTAGGAAGGATTCTAAGAATGCGTCTCTTAGTTCGTAGTAACCGCTTATGGATTCTTGGGGATGTTTTCAAACAAGATTATGGCAGCTCCAATGAGTGTGAACCTGAACATCTGGCATTGGGTAGCCAAATCCCAGTTGTGCGCCTGTGCTGCCACTTTGACATGGTCCTCAGGGTTCCCGCTTCCGTCGTATGATTTGACATTATCTGGCATGTAAGTCTTTTTTGATAGTTTTGCCTTGCGAATATTCTGTATGAATGGGTCGACTCCTTCAGGTATGTATGGCAGCATTTGGTTACATTCCCCATCATTCACTTTTTGTTCTCCATTTTGTCGCTTGCTTCATCATGCTCTTCGTGATTCAATTGTATTTTTCCTTTCTGAAGCTTCTCGCAGTTACTTCCGGTCTCTACTATCTCGTCATGGCATTGTTGTTCGCATTGGTTTTGCGAGTGTATGGCTGTGAAACTTACCCTCTAAGCCTTCACTTTTTAGCACGCCTTGAGATTGTTCGGCCCTTCTTTTTCCACTGTTGCTTCTTCTTTGCTTGGCTGTTCTGTGTTCAGTCTATTTCGGGGTTTCCTCGCGGAATGACTGGGCCAGTGTAACACCCCAACCCAACAAGGGTAAAGATGTCACAATAATATGGTGTTACATCATAACAAACAGAATAGATCAAAAGCGAAAGTTTTATATAAATAACTTACTCTAAATGACTATGGTCAAAATCTTCAACTCAACTCAACTCTCAATCCCAGAAAGCTATCCCAAAGCTATCTTGAATACCAGCCGCGGTGAAAGAAAGGCGGTTGAACTTAAAAAGCCCATTGAACAAATATATAACAAAATGAAACGAAATATAAATGCTGAAGTATAAGTGATATATTTTTGAGGAAAACATATTTAGGTATAACGGATAATATGGAAATAAAATGTGTAGGTTAGATAAAGAATTCATACAGTCACCTGTATAAACAGAGTCAGAACCAAAATAATACCATGAGCTCAGAAACAGATAACTTATCATAATCATAATTCAAACATAAGGCAACATAATGGAGTAGCTAACTCCCAGAATTTGTGAAGGACGTGTATTGCACACATAGCCACGTTCATCAGAAAACAGAAAACAGAAAACTGATAACAGATAACATATAACAGATAATAGAAACTGATCTAGGATGCATCCATACCCCCTTCTCAACAAATAAATATATTTAGCCAAACCCAGGGACATGGCAAAAAATCACTCTACTACCCTAGAATCATGTCAGAGGTGCATCCCTGACACGGACATGGAACCCCCATGCCTAGTGAAACTCATGTAATCAAAAGGTTCATATTTAAAGGTTCAAAACATAATTTTCATATCATAAAGTTTACTAGTAAAGTTTTCATATCAAAGGTTCAAAATAGAAAGTTCATAACAAAGGTTTAGATCAGAGATTTCAAAACAGAAAGTTCATAACAAAGGTTCAGATCAGAGGTTTCAAAACAGAAAGTTCATAACAAATTAAACCCTTTAGTTTTAATAATGTTACAAATTAAACCTTTTACTTAATTAAATTATAATTTAATCCTTATGGTTTTCATATTTTCACATTAACCTTTAATTATCCAAATTTTCACATAACAACCCTTTAATATCAAATTTATACTAAACAACCCTTAACTTCCATAATTTACAAGTGTAACCCCTTAATTTTAATTAATTACAAATCGAATTTTATAATTACATAAATTACCATTTAATCCCTTTTAGTTACAAATTTAACACATGACACCCTCATATTATATTTTTCTCAAGTCACCCCTGATCAAATACATCTTACAAAAATAGCCCACATGTTTACAAAATTACAAAACACACCCTTGTACTATTTGTACACAATCGGTTTTTATAAAAATTCATCAAAACCTAACCCTAATTTACCCAATCATTACCACATTAATTATAACCTTAAAAACACATTTATTACACCAGGTTCAACACCAAAACCCTAACCCTAGTTCATAAGAATACTTTGTTCTTTTATTTTCTTTTTCTTTAACAATTCCGATTATAAAATAAATCCAAACTTAGTTACCAACTCTTGAAAATTATAGAACTTTATTTTACTGATGTTATATAATTCTCATAGGACAAGAGGAAAATATTTACAAAGTTTACAAAAATCGTATGGCTGTTTTGTTAATTATAGTTCGATTTGGGGTTTAGTTATTTATATAAATTCGTACGATCACATAGCCTGCATGGTTCGATTCAAACATTTTCTACAGATCTTATATGATATATAGAGTGATAGAAAAATTCCAAAAAAAATTTAGAATGTAACACCCCGCCTTTTCGGAGTGTTAAAATCTCTTATTTACCTTATATCAGCGGAAGCATCTACTCTTACTCGGTCTCAAATAATCTCCTGATCTCTTGAAAAGCTCATCTGGGTTGCAAATTTTAAAAGAGTTTTGGGTCAGCCAAAGGCCTAGTGAGAATTCATGGTTTTCACGTACAAGCAATTTATATAATATCAAACATTTTTCAATAATATCAACTTGTAAAGCGATCATGCAATTTGTTCAAATACCATATAAGAACTATTTAATTATCACCTATTCTTATTCAATTCAAAATATCAACAAATATATATAAATCAATGATTCAACTTATATCACGATACTAAATATACCAACTACTCATATTTTTGTTCGATTCAACGGTTTAGACTATTCAACATACACCCGTTCGGTTCAACGGTTCCAACAATTCATATTTCCAAAAACATTCTTTATTAATAATGTAACCCACTTTTCATGGCAAACCCGACCTTGTTTGATCTTATAGTATTTTCTCTTTTTATATTGCAAACCCGACTTGGTTTGCTCTTACACTATTTCCTCTTTTTATATGGCAAACCCGACCTTGTTTGCTCTTACAATATTTCCTCTTTTTATATGGCAAACTCGACCTTGTTTTCTCTTTTAATATCTCTCTTTTATTGTGGCAAACCCGACCTTGTTTGCTCTTACCATGTAACATTCATCATTATTCTAACGGTTCAACATATATTCGCGATACTACATATACATTTAACAACACCACTTTATATGAATATATCACATTTCACAAGTTTCATATATCGTTAAAAACATGTAGCAATTATGATCATTTAAACAAGTATGCATGATAGTATCTTTTCAATCAAAAGTGCATCCCAATTTAAAAGCACATGAAAACTCACCTGATAAATGCTCGGAACGAAAATTCACTTTGGACTAAACACGTCTCCTACAAATACCATAAGATCTCACTAAGAATTTGCACCAGTTTAATGTCGCAATCTTTAGTAGATTGATCGAGTTTTACCAATTGAGTAAATAAGTTTGAAGTAGCCTAAACTTGTATGTTTAGGGGATGATCATTTCTCAAAAATATAATAGCATGTCACTGAGTCAAAGTAATAGATACTGTCACACCCCGCCACGGCGGAAACACGCGGGTGTAACTTCACGGATATCATCACAACACCTGGTGTCTACATAGAGAACAACTACATGCACCTAAATAGAGAAATGTACAAACACAAAGTTTTGTAACAATACCCCAAAATAAAATAACCAAAACAAAACATAAATCCAAACATAGATGATAAACCACTTCCAAAGCAACTAAGGTATCGTCTATCCACATCATTCTATCTTATCCTTAGAAAGCTCACCTGAAAATGATGCTTAAAATGTCAACATTACGTTGGTGAGATTCATAGGTTTATTACTCACACACACTAGGCAACCAAAATCACTATGATTATAAAATATAGTTGGACAAATAAATTATAGTTATCATATAAGCTACATATATCCATAAACCAATCATCACACAAAAAGGCAACCATCGGGCCGGAACGTGACCCCCGCTCCATAACACATCATCAATTGGGTCGCATGCGCGAGCAACAGGATAAGCATCCTCCTAATTCGAAATCACACAGCATCAATTAGGTCGCTAACCTAATCGGAATCACATATCACACAGCATCAATTAGGTCGCTAACCTAATCGGAATCACACTTTCATGTACCACATAGCATTATTACGATAACATTATAAGACCAACTTTTAAACCACACATAATCACAGTAACTCAAATCTTTTAAGACAAGCATCATTCCCATCCCAAGTTTAAAAACAAAATAAAAATATGGGACTATGAACTCACCTCATACCTTGCAGCTTCCACAACACAAATCACAAATCTAAACAACACAAATAAGTCCACGTTACACGAGGCCAAGCTAAAAGCTACAACCCATGTAATACTCATATGATGGATGTCTAAGACTCATATGACCCACTATGGATCTCCTAGACACCATACTAACCATTACCATAACCTAACACTCACTAAATCCCTTGCACTCTTAAAATCAGAAAACGCATAATTTTTGGGTACATTCGCCCACATAAAATCACGACAAATAAAGCTTAAAAAGTCTCACCAAAAATTCATCATGGTCTCTAAAAAGCATAGAAGCTAATACCAGAAGGCCATGGACTAATAACACACACAAATACTCATAATAAATTCAAACTTGTCAACTACTCAAATTCGGATCTGAACACACACCAAAAAGTTTTGATTTCCATAAAATACTTTCACAAGTTTTTATCGCGAATACTCTTCGTGGTAGTCTAATATAACCTAATACTTAACTATTCCAGAAGGCCTAGTCAAAATACCACTTTTACAACCACATGACACCCTCAAACTTTTACCCAAAATCTGTCCCGATTTGACAGCTTTGATACCTTAAAAAAGAAAAATCAAAAGACCAACTTCCCTACCTTGAAATCAATCGTGGCTGGAGCTTTTGGAAAGCTCTTACATTAAACTTCAATTTAGACTTAAAATTCGTGACTTAACTCTTTACCATCTGTTATTTACACTCACATCTTTACAGCCAAAACTTTTCTGTCCAAACCTTAACTCAATAACTAGCATGTTTTACGCTCAATTCTCTTCACCAATCCTTATAATATAATCATTAATTGATCCCAACATGTTTAATAACATTAATTTACAGAAGTTAACACAAACCCTAATCCATCATACTTAATATTACATGAATACCAATAATTAATCAATTATATGAACATAGGGTTTAAGGATTTTACCTTGATTCTTGATTATTGCTTCTAAATTACAAACCCTATTTTTTTTCTTCTTGTTCTCCTTGTGGTCGACTTCAATATGCAGGAAAAAGGGATTTGGGAGTCTTGATTTTGTATTTATATTATTAGTGGATAACCCTTAAGGCTTAGAGTTGTATTTGGTATCAAATTTGTTTTTCTTTTTCCCCCTTATCCTAATATTCGGCCCCCCTTTTATTTATATATATATATATATATATATATATATATATATATATATATATATATATATATATATATATATATATATATATATATATATATATTTTTATGTTATTAAATTTATTTATTACACTCAAAACCTCATACTTTTCATATTTTATGTATTCCCATAACGAATCATAACCTCTTTCGCGATAAACCTTAATTTTACGAGAAATCGGAAAATAATCATTTTCAAAATAAAGTTTCCACAAATAGAATTTCACACTCTTTTTGAAATATAACTCATAAAAACAAATCCCACGTAACTTACTAACGCTCAATTACTTGAATGAAGCCTCGTTACGCAAAAACACAAAAACACCAAAACTAAACAAGTCATTTCTACACCACAAAGGTGATCAAAATGAACTTTCCCAAATTCCAAACTTTCCAAATCACAATAAAAACCATTTACACAAAGGGATTTAGTGCTAAAACTCACCTATATCACACTAATATCACTTCAAACACCTAGGACACACCAAACAAACGTCAACCGAGTCAAGACTATCAGTTAAACTGACCTGCCAAAACCACGGTTGTTACATCATCCCCCACTTAGGGAAATCGCGTCCCGAGATTTCAACTACTATAGTCACCACTCACAACAGCAAAAAGGAAATTTATGGATTTTTAAGCGGATAAATACCATACCATAAAATCACAGAAAAAAAATCGCAAAAATGTGAACTGACCAAATACTCGAATTCACACGATAGAAAACATTCCGACACTCCAACGATACACGATAATAGATACACTACACCGATCTATAACACCAAAGATCCGAACGACCTCTCACAGATAGGTACGATACTCTCGAACCAAATGAAAATTCAAATGGTAACCGCAGGAAATACCACATATAATGGATACACACAAAACAAAAATTAATTACATCTGATCCTCACGCTCCTAAGTAAACTCAGGACCACGCTTAGAATCCTACCATACCTTTACCAATGCTATCCCACCACACTTCAAACCCTTAACATCTCGATCCATAATCTCAATAGGTTTCTCGACAAAACGAAGAGTCTTGTCAACCTTACATTCATCTAATGGCACATGCAGACTAGAATCCGCCAACCACTTCTTTCCATTAGATATGTGAAACGTATCATGCACTCTACTTCACTCCTCAGGCAAATTCAACCGATATGTTTCAAATCCAATCCTTTCTGTAAATCTCAAATGGTCCTACGTATCTCGGTGCTAGCTTGCCTTTCTTATCGAAACGCACAACACCCTTCCAAGGAGATACTTTTAACCTCACAATATCACCAACACCAAACTCTAAGGGCTTACAGCAATAATTCGCATAACTCTTTTGGCGATCTCTTGCTGCCTTAAGTCTTTCCTTAGTCAGAAAACCTTATTCGTAGACTCTCGTTCTAGTTCAGGACCAATTAGTTGGCTTGTTCCAACCTTTGCCCACAGAACAGGTGACCTACGTTACCTTCCATACAACTTTTCACACAACACATACTCAATAATAGAATTATAATTGTTGACATAGGAGAACTCAGCTAAGGGTAAATGTATACCCCGGCTTCCTCCAAAATCAAACACACCCATGCTCTCAGCTCACCATCAAACGCCTGATTTGTACGCTCACTTAATCCATTCATTTAAAAATGATAAGTTGTACTCATCTTCATATGCTATCTCAAGGCTCCATAAAATATTTACCACAATCGCGAAGTAAGTATTTCATCTTGATATAAGCTGATTGACACGACACCAGACGTCTCTCTACCAACTCATCAAATATAACGTCTTGCTAACTCCTCCTTAGCACAATCTTCAAGCATCTCTGATCGTTGCATCTCCCTAATAATCGTTGACATTAACATTCACCTTCAAGTGTATCAACACTTGCTAAGGTATCTGTATTCTCCTCCATACTTCTCTTGCTAAGGTAATAATACGTCTTATCCATTCTCGGATGTATCAAATACCTTGCATGATTGATGTCCTTACGCTTCCTCTTAATGAAACCAATAGCTAGTCCGCAAAGTACATTCCTCCATCTTCGTTCCTATCCATTTACTGGTCTAAACCAAGTAATCATTCTTCTTACATGTTCTCATCCTTGAACCTCTCTCTCTAGGCTATCAGTATCATCTTCTCAACTCCGAACGAATTATCATAACCATTGCTCACAAACATCCAAGTTTCACTCGTTCGCTCCCGCTCAGCGCTCTTACCACGATGTCTGCCCTTCCTTGACGGTGGCGAATCAGACAATTGTAGTCACTGAAAAATTCAACACCCAACTTCTCTTCAACATATATTAACCTCTTGTCAAATATATGTTAACGGTTCTTACGATCTGTGAAGATAACGCTATTTGCTCCCTACAACCATCATCTCCAAGTTCTACTCCCAAACTCTAAGTCATGCATCACATAGTTCCTCTTATGAATCTTCTACCTCCGTGATGCCAACGCGATCCGAAGAACGTATATCTTGAAGCTAAACCTCTCACTTGAACAACTTGGCAAACACCCTCTTCCTCTTCGACGAACAAATCGATAATCGAAGTGACAATCTATCCTAAGTAAACGACACGAACCATAAAACCGGTCGAACTAAAATGTATATCAACGAACTCAAAAGGGGTACAAATTACCGACTAGCGAAATAACGAACATCAAAATCAAAGCTAGAAAAACACAATGAGGAATTTTCCCCCAATAAAAATAGACACGGATAAAATGTTCATGAACACCCATACAAAGAAAATATAAAATACACGTACCCATAAAACATCCACAAGCGTACATTAACGAAAGAAATACTCGATGAACCAAATACATAACAAGTTTGGCAAATGAGAACCATAGACAGTTCTTATTCCCTTACTCGACCTTCCCAAAGACAAATGAACACCGTTTTTCACAAGACATATCTTAAACTTATACATTTTTTTATGAAATATATATAAACCATTTTTTTTGTAAGACATCAACATAACAATTTTTTTTCACACTTCATTTTCACCATAAAAATAATAGTTTCCAACAAATGACCTTGAAATACCCAAAACGAATTTTAAAATACCATAAGGACTTTAACTCAACCTCTTATACGAATGCGAAAGACATGGAGGAATCACGTAATCAAAATAATCATCAAACGAACTCATACCAGTGAACACTCACGCAAATGCATTGCAAACCAAGAGAAGAACGCAAAGACTCATTGGTGTGTGTTAATTTATGATGCGTGGGAATCGCACCTTGCTTTACCTCTCGAGGGATCTCGAGAAGCTTACAACCCCCACCAGGCAGTGTACCTGATCGTTGTAGTATAGTATAGTGACAAGTACCGGGGGATTGATCGTTCAGCTTAGGAATAGTGTCGCTAGGATTAGAAAACCTAATTAATAGTTCTAAAGGTGAGAGATGATTATTTTTGTATTTTTATATTTTTATAAAAGCAAGTAAAATCTCGGGTTTTGGAAGAGTGGGCGGAATTAGTTGCTATTCAACTAACCCAAAACTAAGATGCAATCAAAATAAAATAATAAAAATGAAAATAAACTAATTATACTAAGGTTGTGAGCAGTGGTTGGAGAAATTGTGTTTACTTAGAGTTCACTACTCCCTAGATATCTTTTACACATTAATTACTTGTTACACTTGTATGGATGACGGATTGTATTCCTTAATACCATTCGTGGGGTGGCATACATAACTCCCCAACTCTATTAGCTCTTATCTCCTCCTACACCATGACCCAGCACAACTATAGGGATGGTAAACAGTGGCTCATGCATTAAATACAACCAATAAAGACCTAGTACGCCTCGGTTCATGTTTCTTAAGACGTTCAAGCATGTTACCATTTGGAGATCTGCCAGTTTTCTTAAGCCAAACATATAATATCATTCATCCAAAACAAGAATAGACAAGTAATCAACACATAATCAACATCTAGGTTTCATTAGATCTAAGCAAACACAAAAGAGATCTAGCCTAGCATAGTAGAATTGAGACAAGAACAAGAGATAAACAACCAACACATAGACATATTGATTGAATTGAAAGTACACTTATCTCAATTACAATGCAAGGTCTCAAGGGTTTGGAACCCTTGAAAAACCTGTAAAAGAGGCACCAAAATCGTCTTTAGGGTTTCACCAAAACTTCTCTCTTTTTAATGAAAAAACTAGAAAACTATATATAGGAAAAGTAGGCTGACGGCGTCAAGAGTTACTTGTGACGCCGTCACCTCGCCGCCATATACTTCCTCGGACGGCCTTGATCCACTTATGACGGCCTATGTGACGCCGTCATCACCCACGATATTTTATTCTTGCCACTTTGACGCCGTCATGATACCTTCTGATGCCGTCACCACTCACGGTGTTTAATTCCTCATGTCTGACGCCGTCAAGATGGTAGTCTTGACGCCGTCACCTTGTATCTTCAGCATGGAAATTTGGTACTTTGCCGTTTTCTTCACTTTTATGCTCCAAAAACGTCCAAAATGGCTTCTTTTCCAGAATTCACTCTCCAAACACCTAAAATCACAAAAGGAACGATTTAGGGCAATATTTGATCAAATAAATTCGGATTCGGGCTTAAATGACCCCCTAAAAACGGATCATTTTTCGCCTCATCAATTTACACACCTTTATTTGACCAAAAACCGGACCAAAATGACCAAAAACCCGATCATAAATGCCAAATATATGTTGTTTTTGTGTTTTTGATTGTGCATGTATGGATATTTTGTAAATGGACAAAATTGAGCCAAAAACGACAGCACGAGCACGGGATTTGGAAAGAGTGTTAAAGAGCCGAAGCCGGGATGCAATTTTCATTGTGGATCACTATTATGCTCAGAAAGTCAAAAATTAGTCCTTGAAGTGTCAACAAATGACAAAAAGGGCCATTGGATTATTATTTCATACGTAGCAGAATTGGTCCTTGGATTTTAGGAAATTACATAATTAATCCTTATACTTTTAAACCTATAATCCTAAACCTTATTTACTAAATCATGAAAATGCCTAAAATCTGCCCAATCCAAAAAAGATAATACAATACCCAAGCCCAAAACCTTATAATAAACCTGCCATCCCACACCCAAAATAACTACACCTGACCCATCCTTACCCAACCCGGATCCACCCCCAAATTATAATTACCCGAAAGTAAAAATCCCTTACCCCAATTCCCCCAAGTCAAACAACATTATTAAAATCCCTTAAACACCCCTTTTTTCCCTTTCATCTTCTTCCCTCCACCATTAAAATACCATCCGTACCCTCACAAGAGCTTGGTACTTGGAATCTTCAAGCTGACAAGGACTAATACACATCATGGATGGCCAGCGTGGAAGAATAGAGCTCTCCCATTGGTTGTGACACCTCAATAGTACAATCCAAGGGCTGATATTGATTGTGTAATGATTAGATTGATCCTAAGGCTGATATTGGGATTCGTGAAGCTTCTAGAGATATCCCAATCCTCTCCTAATCAGGCTATATATAGAAGCCCCTCACCACACTTTGAAGACGTTAGCTAGAAGTAATATAAAGGTAGTTTAGTAGTACAATTAGTTGTAGTTTATTGTAATTCAAGCTTTTAAATTCTGTATTCACTTTAAATTTTCAATAAAATTCGAGTTTTCATTTAATGTTCTATTCCTTTAAATTTCAAGCAATTTACTGTTTTAAATCTGTTTTAAGTTTTCATTTGCATAATCTCATTAGCTCATTCAAGTTTAACAATAGCTTATGGTGAGTGTTTGTTAGCTTATCACTGCTTAAAAATGTGCATAAATTCCTGGTCAATGAAAGTCAACGAATGTTCATGATGAAGATTTCTGGGTTTACTGGTGTTGTATTAATGGTTAATGGTGTGCTTTAAGCCTATCCAAAGATAGGCTATGTTCAAATGTACCCTCTGTTCAGCTGAGGGATTGGTTTGTAAGTTCACTCTTTAAATTTTCAAATCTTAATTGTTTTCAATCCTGCTTATGTAGTATAGCTGATGGTTTCTGTTATTGTGTTTGATCTATATGCTTTGATATTAATCTATAGTTGTTTAGCTAAATGAATTAGCTTGTTTCATGTTAATGTTCTATTATTATTTTTTATTCTGTTTTCATAAGGTGGAATTGTCATTTTGAGTTTTTGATGTTAATCGTTAGAAATTGCTATTGATTTTGCATTTTTAGTTGTTTATGCATCTGATCTTATCATTGTTTCAACAGTAGTTAGTGTAATTCTGCTCGTTGTAGTAATTTCTTTAGTTATAGGAGTGTTTGGTATAAGTCATACTTTTTAGTTTTGGTAATTTTTAGTTTACAATTCAACTTGTCTCAGCTTTAATTCAGTCTATTTAGTAGATTTAAAGTAGATCTCGGTATTTTCAATAAGTTTCATAGTCATCTCATTGATTAGGAAAGTTTCATATTCTTAAACAATCATATCCAGTCTAACGTTGAAATCATAGAGTTTAGGTTTTGTAGTGGTAGTCTTAGTCTCAAAATGGTTCAGTATTCATGTTTTAACAACTGAAATCCAGGTTCTATAGGTCAAATTTTAAAGTCAAATCTGTATTAGCGTAGTTTCATTTATGTCTCAGTATGTTCGAAGTGCCCTGTACCAGCTTGCTGTTCAAACACTACCATTTTCAGTTCTAATTTTAGGCCCTTAATCAGCTCATTTATGTTCAATATTACTTTTCCTTGTTCATCACCAGTTTATTTAGACTTTTGTTATCCTATTTCAGCTTTCGTAGATTGTTTAGAAGCTTAAATGTTAGCTTTAATCAGCCCTTAAGGCCTGTTTCTGCTCTCTGCACATCAGCCTTATCTTTCCTAAACACTCTTTTGATCATCAAGTTTAGTGTAGCTACAGTAGAAAATAGTGTGAATTTGGTTTTTCAGAAAGTTTATAAGGTTGTCTTGATATATTACAGCTTATTTCTGTTGGTAGAACTTATTTGTGAATTATGGACTGCTGATGCATATGGCTGTTTGAGACAGCTTATTTGTAGCTTAGTTTTCTGTTTACATAGGTTAGATCTAGGTCTGAGTTTTTAGCACACTATTAATTCATACTATAGGCTTATTAGTTTATGGATTTTTGAGTTATTCAATGCTTATTTAGGACCTGGTTATTAGGCTGCTAATCTACCCACTTAGTTCAGCTCATGTGTCTTAACTAGTCACTTTTGCAGCCCCGTTCATAAACCCCTAGCTACTTCGTTAGTACATCTTATTGCATGATTTTTGCTTCTTTTGATAGCTTGTTACAGTGGCTTAATATATCTGAGCTTATCTTTCACTTTAGAGCTTATTTAGACTGCTTATATGTGCTTGCAAGTTGAAGGTTTACACACTTTTTGCTTTAGTAACATAGGACATGCGGCTGAGCTTTCTGGCTTACGGGCAAGGCTTATTTGAGATTTTTGAGCTGCATTAAGTTTGTTTAGGTCCATTACACATTCCCTAAGCTTTTAATGCGATTTTATGTAGAAGTGCTTATTCTAAGTGCTTATTCAAACTACTTATTGTGTCCAAACTGCTTATTAGTGGGCTTATTTAAACTTTCTTATTTTTCCTAGTATTAGAATAATATTTTAGATTTTCCAGAATTTTTTTCAGATTTTTCCTAGTTGGTTTACTATTTTTCTTGATTTTTCTTTATTATTAATCATTTTTAAAAAACAAAAAACAATAAAAAAAATCAGAAAAAGCTTTTAAAAATACAAAAAATATTTTAGATAATTCTTTAATTATATTTTATATTTTAAAGAATAGATTTTATATTTTTCCCATTATTTTTTACAATTTCCTTAATTTTTAACTACTTTTTAATTCAATAAATAGAAAATAAATCATAGAAAATAAAAGAAAAGTAAAAAAAAATAATCTTTTTCTCAAAATTCTTTTTATTAGTTTAATATTTGTAGAAAATTGTTTCACATTTGTAGGATCATTTTTAGAATAAAAGTCGTGTTTTATTTTTTACATTACGTTTTAAAATTACGTTTGCATTTCCGTTTTCACGTTTTAGACTTTTGTGCATATATAGCTTATACTTTGTGCATAATTCATTATTTCTTTTCATATTTTGATTTCACAATCACTTTTCACTTTACACTTTTCACTACACGATTCCCAATTCGATTATTCGGAAATTCCATTCGAACCTTCGTTGGGAGAACGACCTGGGAAATACTTTCACGAGTATTTCTTCGGAAAATATATATATATACTATAATTGACACGAATCACTCATTCGTACAACAATCAAACCAAAATCATAGAAAAACACCGATACTAACAGGTCACAAAACATGTCACAAAATTCAATTGGTGTGTGTAAATGAGGGATCAAATATCCACACCAACTCGTCACGAACCAACAATACTTGAAGAATAGTATAACATTCATTTGCGGAATGAATGTAAGGAATAACCAAAGAAACGAACCAGTATCCAACAAAACGAATTCGATTACCCAACCCCTATCACGACGTCAAAGAGAAAGACTATGGCATCTGTACTATCATGGTATGAATAGGAATGCCAACCTAAGAATTAGGTATACAAACGAAATGTCTAGCAAACGAATTAACTTAAATACCACAACATAAACACCCACCGATAATTGAGGTATCAATATATGATAGGTAGGATGGGATCTCACCACCTACACACCCCAACATATAACGACTGCCCTAACGGTTAAAAGAATACTTCTCTAACCATACAGCCATCACTAATCATGATATCACATACCATCTACCATAACATATAACAACTAACATCATTCAATGCAATAATGGTCACAAGTCCACATGTGTGATACCCTTATAATTATGTTCGCGACCATAGTTATAAGCCTATTTCACATGCATACTTACTTCCAAAACCACACATCTCAATGATAAAAAACATATACCACATAGCACCTAATACACCATGCAATCCATGCTATCATACTTACAAGTCCACTTGTGTTGTGACGCATGTATAATTATGTTGGCCACCATAATTATCTATGCCCCCTTTCATAAGTGTGCTCCCTCCTATGACAACACATCATGCAAACAATCACGCAACCAAAAACAAAAGACGTCGCAAACAATCATCTCACATGGAAGAATTCCATCGATCACGTAAACTCTATAATCAAAATCACTTAGATAAGGTTGATCCAATATACAAGAGTAATCACGCTCCAACATGGCTCCAGACGGCAAAAGACAATATACGAATTCAAAAACATAACACAAAACAAAAGGCGTTGCACAATGGCTCAAACTCCACTCTCGCACTTATTTCCCCACTTAGATCAATTCAACTTACTACTCGCTGTGGACTCTAGATCCGAATCCACACCATTCCATCCTAACTCCCTTTCATCTTTACTCAACCACCCATTCATGCTTCCTACATGTTGAGGTAGTCGACAACATGCAAAACCATCTCTATTCTTTTCTTCCAATTCCACATGATTCACAAGCGCATACAAATCATGAGGTTTAGACTAAACCACCTCTCCTTCCTATGTGAAGTGAGGACACTACCAAGGGTATTTGGTAATGGATCCATCTCTAGAAGTCATCGTGATTCCAAACCTCTCCACTTCTTTCCCACCAACGTTTCCCATAAATGTCATCTCCTTGTCCGAACATGGATACATGCTATCGAGAACTTGGATTCTGCGGTTAGTCCGCTTCATCCTACCACTTCTCTTGCATCCGATAGCGACAACTGTTGTCCAACGAAGCATCTTACGCACGGAAGACGGTATAATAAAGTCGATATATACAATACTACGTATAGGGGATAAAATAGACGTCCGAAACTCAATAAAACATCTCATAAATATAGGAAAATAGACATATAAAATACTATACTTACACATAGATCCTAAATGCAACTATATGAAGGACTCCTAGGTTATAGTCTAGGTTCAACCACCTACTTCTCTATAACCAAGGCTCCGATACCAATCTGTCACACCCCGCCATGGCGGAAACACGCAGGTGTAACTTCATGGATATCATCACAACACCTGGTGTCTACATAGAGAACAACTACATGCACCTAAATAGAGCAATGTACAAACACAAAGTGTTGTAACAATACCCCAAAATAAAATAACCAAAACAAAACATAAATCCAAACATAAATGATAAACCACTTCCAATGCAACTAAGGTCTCGTCTATCCACATCCTTCTATCTTATCCTTAGAAAGCTCACCTGAAAATGATGCTTAAAATGTCAACATTACGTTGGTGAGATTCATAGGTTTAAGACTCACACACACTAGGAAACCAAAATCATTGTGATTATAAAATATAGCTGGACAAATAAATTACAGTTATCATATAAGCTACATATATCCATAAACCAATCATCACACAAAAAGGCAATCATCGGGCCGAAACGTGACCCCCGCTCCAAAACACATCATCAATTAGGTCGCATGCGCGAACAACAAGATAAGCATCCTACCAATTGGAAATCACACATCATCAATTAGGTCGCTAACCTAATCGGAATCACATATCACACGGCATCAATTAGGTCGCTAACCTAATCGGAATCACACTTTCATGTACCACATAGCATTATTACGATAACATTATAAGTCCAAGCTTTTAAACCACACATAATCACAGTAACTCAAATCTTTTAAGACAAGCATCATTCTCATCCCAAGTTTAAAAACAAAGTAAAAATGTGGGACTATGAACTCACCTCAAACCTTGCAGCTTCCACAACACAAATTACAAATCTAAACAACATAAATAAGTCCACGTTACACGAGGCCAAGCTAAAAGCTACAACCCATTTAATACTCATATGATGGATGTCTAAGACTCATATGACCCACCATGGATCTCCTAGACACCATACTAACCATTACCATAACCTAACACTCACTAAATCCCTTGCACTCTTAAAATCAGAAAAAGCAGAATTTTTTTGGTACATTCGCCCACATAAAATCATGACAAATAAAGCTTAAAAACTCACACCAAAAATTCACCATGGTCTCTCATAAGCATAAAAGCTAATCCCAGAAGGCCATGGACCAATAACACACACAAATACTCATAATAAATTCAAACTTGTCAACTACTCAAATTCGGATCTGAACGCACACCAAAAAGTTTTGATTTTCATAAAATACTTCCACAAGTTTTTATCGCGAATCCTCTTCCTAGTAGTCTAATATAACCTAATACTTAACTATTCCAGAAGGCCTAGTCAAAATACCATTTTTACAACCACATGACACCCTCAAACTTTTACCCAAAATCTGTCCCGTTTTGACAGCTTTGACACCTTAACAAAGAAAAATCAAAAGACCTACTTCCCGACCTTGAAATCAATCGGGGCTGGACTTTTTGGAAAGCTATTTCATTAAACTTCAATTTAGACCTAAAATTCATGACTTAACTCTTTACCATCTGTTATTTACACTCACATCTATACAACCAAAAAATTTCTGTCCAAACCTTAACTCAATAACTAGCATGTTTTACGCTCAATTCTCTTCACCATTCCTTATAATATAATCATTAATTGATCCCAACATGTTTAATAATATTAATTTACCGAAGTTAACACAAACCCTAATCCATCATATACATAATATTACATGAATACCAATAATTAATCAATTATATGAACATAGGGTTTAAGGATTTTACCTTGATTCTTGATTATTGCTTCCAAATTACAAACCCTAATTTTTTTCCTTCTTGTTCTCCTTGCGGTCAACTTCAATATGCAGGAAAAATAGATTTGGGAGTCTTGATTTTGTATTTATATTATTAGTGGATAACCCTTAAAGCTTAGAGTTGTATTTGGTATCAAATTTGGTTTCCTTTTTCCCCCTTATCCTAATATTCGGCCGCCCCTTTTATTTATATATATTTTTTATTTTTTTTATTAAATTTATTTATTACTCTCAAAACCTCATACTTTTCATATTTTATGTATTTCCATAACGAATCCTAACGTCTTTCGCGATAAACCTTAATTTTACGATAAACCGGAAAATAATCATTTTCAAAATAAAGTTTCCAAAAATAGAATTTCACACTCTTTTTGAAATATAACTCATAAAAACAAATCCCACGTAACTTACTAACGCTCAATTACTTGAACGAAGCCTCGTTACGCAAAAACACAAAAACACCAAAACTACACAAGTCATTTCTACACCACAAATGTGATCAAAATGAACTTTCCCAAATTCCAAACTTTCCAAATCACAATAAAAACCATTTACGCAAAGGGATTTAGTGCTAAAACTCATTTATATCACACTAATATCACTTCAAACACCTAGGACACACCAAACAAACGTCAACCGAGTCAAGACTATCAGTCAAACTGACCTGCCAAAACCATGGTTGTTACAGATACCATGTTTTATATTTCTTAAGTTTTTCATAATAAAACAAGATTGTCAAAACTGATCTCTTGCCACATACTTATATAACTTTATTATCTTGTTTATATAATAAATACTTCCAAGACTTTTAGCAAAATCATATATATCAGTGTGGAATTAAAAGTGGCCACACAAGCATTCCCAATAACCTGGTATACTTATCCCAACAATATACTTAATAGTCATAAGTAAATTTATTTAATAGTAATACAAATATATCAATCACTAGTTTAAGAATTTCAACAATGTTTAAAATCAAGTGCAACCATTTGGCGTTAAGGTAGTAACAAACTATAATACGAGTAGCAATCCAATCTTAAATCCTTTTATTTTACTAATTTGATACTATGTGTTTTAATATATTTAACAATCAACCCAACTAAAACATATATCTATCGCATGATCTAGTTCAGAATTCAAAGCTTTGCATAATAGTTTCCAACACATATTATACTTCCTAAGATATCTAATCATCGCTATTATAAATCAGTTTGTCAAATCTCGATCAATCCCATAAGTCTAACAGAATCTTATTCCAAGTTAGAATAAAAATTACCTTGCAAATCAAGCGGCTTGAAACCCGATCTTACCAACGAAACTACACTTAAAACTACCTCCTTCCTTCAAGCTTTGCCTTCTACCTTTACTCACGTCTCTCTAACTCACTTATGCTAGGGTTTTTGTTTTTGTTGTTGTTGTTGTGAATGACGTGTTAAGGGTTGTTATATTAAAGAGACTTGGGCAGAAAATCTCGAATATCTCAACTAAGTCGAGGTCCAGTAGCCCACAATTGACTGGTGTGTAATTGACTAGTTCATGCTACGTTCTTTTCTTAATATCCCAAAGCCCATGTCATAACTAGTTACTCTTAGTTTAGGATAATACAAAACAACACTCATTCATTTATCAAACTTGTATCTAATGTCAAAATTATACAAAACACCTATTGTATTTAATAAAATTCCGGGTATTACAACTCTACCCTCCTTAAAAAAAAAATTGTTCTCAAATTTAACTTGAAGAAGACATGGGTATTTTGTAATAACATCATGTTTATTCAATATTCAAGCTTTATTATGCAATCAAAGATAAACAAGAATGTTTGTAAGCAACGTAGAAGCACCAAGTTCCATCGAAAATAAAACACTTAAAAATTCGAAAACATCAAAATGCATAACCCTAAAATAATTGAAAA
This sequence comes from Artemisia argyi, assembly GCA_030686995.1. Lineage (NCBI taxonomy): Eukaryota > Viridiplantae > Streptophyta > Magnoliopsida > Asterales > Asteraceae > Artemisia > Artemisia argyi. The sequence continues at coordinate 22,447,795 of CM060709.1, forward strand.
GGTACTAGTAGATATCACATGCTTCATCTTATATCCTATGAGGAGTGTCTCGAGCATTCTCAGCAGTCAGTTGAAAAACTCTTCCCATTGTCTTTCGTGGTTGAGTATCCTTGTATTCTAGAAGCTTCCTTTTAGGACAATCAACAATCTTATGCCCCGGACTCTTGCATTTGAAACAAACCGATTCAGCTTTACATTCCTTAGACGTGTGCCCCGACTTCCCGCAGTTACGACAATTGTCATGCCAACATTCCCCCTTATGTGTTTTCTTGCATATGGTACATAGTTTATATTCCCCAACATTCTCTATTTTCCCACCACTGATTTTGATCTTTTTCACGTCATCCTCCCTATTCTCTCTCTTTCTTTTGTTGTCTCCTCCTTCCTCTAGCTGTCGGTTATTTTCTTTTTCTACCATTAAAGCAAGCTCTACTGCTTCTTGAAAAGTTGTCGGTCATGCTTGTTGAATTGGACCCCTAATCCCTGTTCGTAAACCCCATATGTATCGTTTGATTCTTGTTTCCTCAATAGCTACCTGGTATTTCGCAAATCTTGCCTTTTCATTAAACTTTGCAGTGTATTTCGGGACTGTCATGTCATTCTGCTGTAGTTTCAAGAATTCCTCCTCAAGCTTATCCATCAATCCTTGGGGACAATAATTTTCCATGACCAGCTCTTCAAATTGTTCCCATGTCATAGCGCTCACAACTTCATTACCACGGGCGATCTTGATCATATTCCACCAATGTCGCGCTTCTCCTTTCAGCAAATGGGATGCATACTTCACCCTTTGTCCACGAGAGAATTCGCTAATATCAAAGATGTATTCTATCTCCTATAACCAGTTGGTTACAATCACAGGGTCGTTATCTCCATGAAATTCAGTCGGTTTGCAATTTAAGAAAGACTTGTAGCTACATCCGTCTCTCTGAGCTTCTTCATTTCTCCGTCTTTCCGTTTCTTCATTTCTTAGTCTCTCAGCATCTTCTGCGTTTTTCCTATCTTGTTCAGCCTTTCTTTTCCTTTCTTGCTCCTCTGCAGTTCTCTTATCCTCCATTGCTTTTCTCCTTCTCTCAGCCTCTTCATTTGCCTTTTTCTTTTTCTCAGCCTCTTATGTAGCTTTCCTAGCTTCTTCTGCCTTCCTAAAGTTTTCTTGACTTTGAGGCAGAATAGTGGGCATGTGTTCTGACATAATCCTTATGATCTCGTTACTTAGTTCCCCTTTGGTAACTGGCACATCTTGGTTCTTTGTTGTATTTAGCTTGGAACCACCACCACCCTTTCCTTCCATTTCACTGTGCATTTTAATTTTAAGTCCATAAGATATCTTAGAGGCCAACATATTCAACTATTATTAGATATATATTAAGACAACATTTCAATTCTGGTATATAATAATATAATGGTGCCTAATTCATGTCAAAATACAATTATTACCCCTTATCTTTAATGAGCCTAGAAGGGCACTAAACATCAAATGTTTTTTGCAACTTAAATACTTAATCTAGGTTTACGACTAGGTTCCTAAAACCTAATTCACTTAAACCTATGTCTCTGATGCCAACTGTAACACCCTGCCTTTTCGGAGCGTTAAAATCTTTTATTTACCTTATATCAGCGGAAGCATCTACTCTTACTCGGTCTCAAATAATCTCCTGATCTCTAGAAAAGCTAATCTGGGTTGCAAATTTTAAAAGAGTTTTGGGTCAGCCAAAGGACTAGTGAGAATTCATGGTTTTCACGTACAAACAATTTATATAATATGAAACATTTTTCAATAATATCAACTTGTAAAGCGATCATGCAATTTGTTCAAATACCATATAAGGACTATTTAATTATCACCTATTCTTATTCAATCCAAAATATCAACAAATATATATAAATCAATGATTCAACTTATATCACGATACTAAATATACCAACTATTCATATTTTTGTTCGATTCAACGGTTTAAACTATTCAACATACACCCGTTCGGTTCAACGGTTCAAACAATTCATATTTCCAAAAACATTCTTTATTAATAATGTAACCAACTTTTCATGGCAAACCCGACCTTGTTTGCTCTTATAGTATTTTCTCTTTTTATATGGCAAACCCGACCTTGTTTGCTCTTACACTATTTCCTCTTTTTATATGGCAAACCCGACCTTGTTTGTTCTTACAATATTTCCTCCTTTTATATGGCAAACCCGACCTTGTTTGCTCTTTCAATATCTCTCTTTTATTGTGGCACACCCGACCTTGTTTGCTCTTACCGTGTAACATTCATCATTATTCTAACGGTTCAACATATATTCGCGATACTACATGTTTTATATTGCTTAAGTTTTTCGTAATCAAACAAGATTGTCAAAACTGATCTCTTGCCACATACTTATATAACTTTATTATCTTTTTTGTACAATAAATACTTCCAAGACTTTTAGCAAAATCATATATATCAGTGTGGAATTAAAAGTGGCCACACAAGCATTCCCAATAACCTGGTATACTTATCCCAGCAATATACTTAATAGTCACAAGTAAATTTATTTAATAGTAATACAAATATATCAATCACTAGTTTAAGAATTTCAACAATGTTTGAAATCAAGTGCAACCATTTGGCGTTAAGGTAGTAACAAACTATAATACGAGTAGCAGTCCAATCTTAAATCCTTTTATTTTACTAATTTGATACTATGTGTTTTAATATATTTAACAATCAACCCAAGTAAAACATCTATCAATCGCATGATCTAGTTCAGAATTCAAAGCTTTGCATAATTGTTTCCAACACATATTATACTTCCTAAGATATCTAATCATTGCTTTTATAAATCAGTTTGTCGAATCTCGATCAATCCCATAAGTCCAACAGAATCTTATTCCAAGTTAGAATAAAAATTACCTTGCAAATCAAGCGGCTTGAAACCCGATCTTACCAACGAAACTACACTTAAAACTACCTCCTTCCTTCGAGCTTTACCTTCTACCTTTACTCACGTCTCTCTAACTCACTTATGCTAGGGTTTTTGTTTTTGTTTTTGTTGTTGTTGTTGTTGTGAATGACATGTTAAGGGTTGTTATATTAAAGAGACTTGGGCAGAAAATCTCGCATATCTCAACAAAGTCCAGGTCAAATAGCCCTCAATTGACTAGTGTGTAATTGACTAGTTCATGCTACGTTCCTTTCTTAATATCCCAAAGCCCATGTCATAACTAGTTACTCTTAGTTTAGGATAATACAAAACAACACTCATTCATTTATCAAACTTATATCTAATGTCAAATTATACAAAACACCTATTGTATTTAATAAAATTTCGGGTATTTCATAGAACGTGTGGTTTAAGCAAAACGAATTTCTTCTTCTCGGCTAGGTTTAATCGATACAAACAAATCTTCCAAGCTCGATTCGATCACCCACAAACCTTGACACTATTTTTCTAGTCTTCATAAGATAGAAACACATTTATGAAAAAAAGTAGATAGCTCCAGAAAATTTTGGTCGACTTATGAGGATTTTTGATGTTCGGTTTGGGTTTTAAACCGACTTAAGGTTTATAAAATTTATAAATCATGTATAATGTGTGTGTCTATATATATATATATATATATATATATATATATATATATATATATATATATATATATATATATATATATATATATAATGCTTATTTTGGCTGAATATTATTGAGATAAGTTCCAAATAAAATATTATACAAGTTTCCTATTTGATTTAGGATTTCTTTCTATTTTAATTATATATATATATATATATATATATATATATATATATATATATAATAAAAATCGACCCACATATATATTATGCAGAAATTATTTCAATTTTTTTTTTTTTACAAAAGTGACAAATTTTATTCATACATAATTTATTATAATCATATGATACCAAATTCAAAATTTCTAGGGCTTATTTGATATTTTATATAATTATTTATTTAAACTTTAAGTTATAAGGGCATTTTAATAATTTTGCATGTTTTAGAATTTAAGGTATTACAACTTCTTCTCCTCTAAAAATAAATTTCTGTCCTCGGAAATTGAATAAACAGAGCAAACAGAAACGAATCGAATTGCAGAATTTGCAAGAATGAAACGAACGCATAATTTTTCAATTACATAAATATCCTCAATTCAGTATAACCTTTCTAACAGATTCTAACAGACAGACAGATCTTCCTTATCAGATTCTCATAACTTTATATCTTATCAAAGCAGATCATAATTTAGTTCAACGGATGCGTACCAGCAATAGATAACTAATATCAGAAAACAGATTGAGTGCGAAAATTCAGATGATAGGAAACTCTACAATGAGTTCTAAATTTCTTAACGGATGAACAATAATCAACAAACATACAACGAGAACTCGAATGTATCCAGATATCTAACGATAAAGGCAGAACACACAGATAGAATGAATCCTAAACATCTCACTAACTACGAATAACTCAACTAACAGAGGTCTAATGCTTCTCAAACACTTCCCAAAATATCATATGCTCACAATGAAAATACATTATATGATATAAATATTATCACGTTAGCCAGGCGTAATAATATTTGCATTATATAAATATACCTTCATGGTGACCATACTTTATCTCAAGTCGTTAATAAACAACCTAATGGCAATCTAACAATTCTTCTCTTCTTCCTAGGATTTAGCAGAATCAACCATTATCAATGAGTTTGAACGGAAAACGAAACGTATAAGAAATAACCTAAATCTAACAAATCTATCTTAATAGAGTACCAATACTTCCAAATTCACCAAAATGTTCATAACCATGAACTTAGTGAACATACGCAGAATTGTCATAACACTAAACTTCTAAAGAAAAACTTACTATTCTAAAGATTCAATAACACCATTGTCAATCTTCCTCATCATCATATGATATCCTAATCATTATTAACGGAAAGAACTTAGTGAAATCAACTCTTACCCAAATTATTGTCAGAATTATAACCCTCTAAATTTCTCATAAAGATAGAAAAGATTTATGTAAAATCAGATAGTGTCAAGGGAAACTTAATATACCCAACATAAGCAAAAAAAATCACAGAATATGTCAAACACTTAGGGTTGTAATAATCTTCCGAATGGTCAAACTTAAATAGTGTGAGGCTTAATCATGTAATTCTCAAGATATTCTGAACTTACTTGGTTACTAAACTTTAAGTTGTACATAACTTTCTAACCTCGGAAAGAATGATCTTATCAGCTTAACTAAAGACAGAGGCACGAATCAGAGTAATGCGGAAGCAATGCTACTTAAACCAATGTCCTAATCCACCCAGTCCTCACCGGTCATGACTTAAGTTCATATAGGAAAATCCTAAAGCAAATCCTCAAAGTTTGTTTCATAACTCCTATGGTGCAAATCCTACAGGGCCTAATACTCACAGGTCTTAGCCTAAGCTTTACGGGTTTTGAATCCGCCGATCAAACCTGTCTCTGATACGATAAATTGTAACGCCCCAACCCAACAAGTGTAAATATGTCACAATAATATGGTGTTACATCAGAACAAACAGAATAGATCAAAAGCGAAAATCTTATATAAATAACTTACTCTAAATGACTATTGTCAAAATCTTCAACTCAACTCTACTCTCAATCCGAGAAAGCTATCCCAAAGCTATCTTGAATACCTGCCGCGGTGAAAGAAATGCGGTTGAGATTAAAAAGCCCAGTGAATAGATATATAACAAAATGAAACGAAATATAAATGATGAAGTGTAAGTGATATATTTTTGGGGAAAACATATTTAGGTATAACGGATAATATGGAAATAAAATGTGTAGGTTAGGTAAGGAATTCATACAGTCACATGTATAAATAGAGTCAGAACCAAAATAATACCATGAGCTCATAAACAGATAATTTATCATAATCATAATTCACATATAAGGCAACATAATGGAGTAGCTAACTTCCAGAATTTGTGAATGACGTGTATTGCACACACAGCCACATTCACCAGATAACAGATAACAGATAACAGAAACTGATCTAGGATGCATCTATACGCCCCTTCCCAACAGATAAATATATGCAGCCAAACCCAGGGACATGGTAGAAAATCACTCTACTGCCCTAGAGTCATGTCAAAGGTGCATCCCTGACACGGACATGGAACCCTCATGCCTAGTGAAACTCATGTAATCAAAAGGTTCATATTTAAAGGTTCAAAATATAATTTTCATATCAGAAAGTTCAATAGTAAAGTTTTCATATCAAAGGTTCAAAACAAAAAGTTCATAACAAAGGTTCAGATCAGAGATTTCAAAACAGAAAGTTCATAACAAAGGTTAAGATCAGAGGTTTCAAAATAGAAAGTTCATAACAAAGGTTCAGATAATAGGTTTCAGAAAGTTCATAACAGACGTTGTAATCACAAAGGAAACCTTAAAAGTAAGGTCAGAATATCCATACCTTAGCAAAGCAATGAAATCACAGGAAATAATCATAGAAGGGAAGAGTTCACTTCTTCTTCGATATATTTATACCTGAATTAGAGTTCATTTTATCATTAATAACTTTGTCTTAAATTGGATTCCTCCTTTTAGTCAACTTTCCATATTAAGTAGGTTTTCCAAATTAGTAAGTTTCTTTAATTAGAAAATTTATACATTAAATTAGGTTTAAGCTTTAGGTAAATCATATTATAGAATTAGGGTTTTATTATGACAAATAATTATAGTTTAAGGTAAAACATGTCAACTCTCAAAAGTTTAGGGTTAATATGTTAACTTTTCATTATTTAGGATATAATATATATTTATTCCAAAATTAAGGTCTAAAGTGTAAATATTACAATTTCCACATTTTATACAAATAACCCATAAGTTTTCCATATTTACAATTCCAACCCTTTAGTTTTAATAATGTTACAAATTAAACCTTTTACTTAATTAAATTATAATTTAATCCTTATGGTTTTCATATTTTCACATTAACCTTTAATTATCTAAATTTTTACATAACAACCCTTTAATATCAGATTTATACTAAACAACCATTAACTTCCATAATTTACAAGTTTAACCCCTTAATTTTAATTAATTACAAATCGAATTATATAATTACATAAATTACCATTTAAACCATTTTAGTTACAAATTTAACACATGACACCCTCATATTATATTTTTCTCAAGTCACCCCTGATCAAATACATCTTAAAAAAATAGCCCACATGTTTACAAAATTACAAAACACACCCTTGTACTATTTATACACAATCGGTTTACATAAAAATCCATCAAAACCTAACCCTAATTTGCTCAATCATTACCACATTAATTATAACCAAAAAAACACATTTATTACCCGAGGTTCAACACCAAAACCCTAACCCTAGTTCATAAGATTACCTTTGTTCCTTTGTTTTCTTTTTCTTTAATAATTTCGATCATAAAATAAATCCAAACTTAGTTTCTACGTTTTGAAATTTATAGAACTTATTTTACTGATGTTACATGATGCTCATAGGACCAGAGAAAAATATTTCAAAGTTTACAAAAATCGCATGGCTGTTTTCTTAATTATAGTTCGATTTAGGGTTTAGTTACTTATATAAATTCGTACGATCACATTAGCTTGCATGGTTCTATTCAAAAAAATTCTACAGATCTTATATGATATATAGAGTGATAGAAAAATACCAGAAAGATTTTAGAACGTGTGGTTTAAGCAAAACGAATTTCTTCTTCTCGGCTAGGTTTAATCGATACAAGGAAATCTCCCAAGCTCGATTCGGTCACCCACAAACATTGACACAAATTTTCTAGTCTTCTTAAGCTTGAAACACGTTTATGAAAAATAGTAGAGAGCTCCAGAAAATTTTGGTTGACTTATGAGGATTTTTGATGTTCGGTTTGGGTTTTAAACCAACTTAAGGTTTATTAAATTTATAAATCGTGTATAATGTATATACATATCTATGGTATAATATTATCTTAGCTGAATATTATTGTGATAAGTTCCAAATAAAAGATTATACAAGTTTTCTATTTGATTTAGGATTTGTTTCTATTTTAATTATATATATATATATATATATATATATATATATATATATATATATATATAAAATAAAAATCTATCCACATATATATTACGTAGAAATTATTTTTATTTTATTTACAAAAGTGACAAATTTTATTGATGCATAATTTATTGTGATCATATATTGCCAAATTCAAAATTTCTAGGGCTTATATGATATTTTATATAATTATTTATTTAAAGTTTAAGTTATAAAGGCATTTGGTAATTTTGCATGTTTTAGAATTCGAGGTATTATAGCCGGTATCCCTTCGAGCTTCTCTTGCGGCACCTTATTGGTTGAGCCTTCTCACTCCGGTCTGTCAGTAACTGGTGGTCGTGATTGTTGTTGGGTTCCAGGGGGTCACACCATGTATCATTTCGTTTTGGACCTTTTAGTGCTTTGTCCTTCCTCATCACCCTTCGCGAGGTGGATGTTGACGCGGAAATGACGTTGCCGGATTGTTTGCTCATGGTGAGTATTTTTTATGAATGCAGTTATGCACTGGGTCCCACGGATGGCGCCAACTTGTTAGTGCAAAAAGTGTGATTGGGTTGAGATTGGGGCTTGGTCCGCATTGGTTCGTCCTTGTTGGGTTGTCTGTTGCGTGATTTATCCACTAATCCAAGTAATAGGTTGGTTCCCTGCACAAATGTAAACAAACCGTTAGCCTTACCGTGAGGACGGACCACATGATTAAGCTCCGGTGTGAGACTAAATATACATATTGTCGGGAAAATCTATGTATGTTGGGATGTGTGAGAAGGTCATACCTCGCAAGTGTGTATTGAGTTTGCCTTTTATAGGTGGTCAAAAATACTAGGGTTTTCTAATATTTCGTGTATCTTTGTAGTGGCAAGAGTGGGACCCTTGTCGGGCAAAGGTTTGCAGCTTAATCACGACTGCGGAAATGGATCATCTGACGAACCGTGGGCCGGTTCGTAAGCTTACTTTGGAAGTGTCGCTCAGACGATCCACGTGTGTCGTTAGTAATTCGGACCACGCCCTGCTCGTGGATTGGGCTTTGGTGTTGTCCGGTATTTTTGTTTTGTTGGGCCGGGGCCTAGTTGTGTATAATACGGTCCAGGCCCCGTAAGCCTTCTATCCGTATTATACATCATCAATAATGTTTGACGTGTGAAGGTTAAATTGAAGAGATGAATAAAATTTCCCGTCATGTGTTTAAAGAGATGAATCGTTTACTTTCAAGAACAAGTCAATTAAAATTGTTTCCTTCATATCGTAATAGTTAAGTTGTCATAGTTTCCTGTAAATAGAGGGGGTATTAAAAGTCTCCTTTATTAGTTTCTTCATAACATAAGTTTACAGGCCATATAGTTCTAATACATTCCTTTATAAGTTTATTAAGTCATAGTTTCCTTTATTTGCCATTGCATTAAAAGTTTCCTGTATTAGTTTCATATCATAAATTTTTTCACATTACACTTTGAAACTTTTTCACATTTCACTTGAGTTTCCCGCCCAGCATTCCAGTAGTCAAACTTACCGAATATAATTTTTTTTTTCCACATTTCACTTTGAAGACTTACTCACATTTTACTTTGAAGACTTACCACATTTTACTTTGACCATTTTACTTTTATACAGAGTTTAGACAATGCTTTTTCATCCTCCGAAAGATATCTAAAAGACTATTTGCATTGAATATATCCAAGATGACTATGTCTAACATAATTGAAGAAATAACCATTCAATGAATGATAAGTGATTTCATGAAGGAAGAAAAAAAACACTATTTAAGTGAGTGTAGTAGTGCACTACCGACGCGTCTAAGACTATAAAGCACCTATTTGTCATTAAAACACCCACAAGAAACAACTCATTTTTTTTGTTATTCTATATACTAAACTCGATTTTTTGGGCATTTTCGTGTACTTTATGACCATTTTGCCTCTCATTTTATTTACATGTGAGGGGCAAAATAGTCATAAATACATAAAAATGCTCAAAAAATCAAGTTTAGTACATACAATAGCAAAAAAAAAAATAAATAAATAAATAAAATAAAATAAAATAAAATAAAGTTCGATACATATAGAAGGAAATGATTACAACTATGATATATTTAGAGGCAATTAGTACTTATTATTATTGCGAGTATTTTGTGATATATATTTGTGTGTTTTTGCAGTAATGTTGATTATCTTATCACACCATATATGTTGGTGATAATGTTAGTGTCTTATTACACTACTTAGATAGTCACGTTCATTGTGTTTAAATGTTGATATGATGCTAAGTTGGTGATGATGAAGGTGATCACCACTACACTTGGCCTTAATGATAACTTAAACAAAAAATGATCATCCCTTAATGATAACCTATACTTGACCACCAGTGAACTAAAAGGATACCGCACGATCATTGACCAAGAAGGAGAAAACTAAATACTCCCCCAATGTCTCTCATTAGGAAATTCTAAAAAACTATGTGCATTGAATATATCCAAGATGACTATGCCCAACATAATAGGAGAAATATCTAAAAAACTATTTGCATTGAATATATCCAAGATGGCTATGTCTAATATAATTGGAGCAATAACCTTTCAATGAATGATAAGTGATTAAAAATAATAATAAATAAAATGAAAAATAAAAAAACCCTTTACACTAAGTGTAATAGTTTACTACGAACGCATCTAGGACCACAAAGCACCCGTTTATCATTCAAACCCTCACCCGAAACAACGAGTCTTCGGGTGTTTTGTGCATAACTCGGTCGATCAGACGATTGACTTTCTTTATTATTATTATAAGTATATTGTAGGGTATATTTGTGTTTAAATACTGTATGTTTTTGTAATAATGTTGGTTGTCTTATTAAATTATGTTGGTGATGATGTTGAATGTGTTTAAAATTTTGATGTGATGCTAAGTTGGTGTGATGATAATTGCGATCAGCGCTACATGCAACCTTAATGATAACTTATAAAAAAAATGACCGTCCCTTTACAAGTAACTCGAGAATCTATACTTGACCACCAGCAAACTAAAAAGATACCGCACGATCCTTGACCAAGTGGGAGAAAAGTCAGAAAACTAAATACTCCCCAATGAGTCTCATGTCTTCTATTAGTTATATATATGAAATCTCTATATGTCGCACTCTTATTAGTAAGTTAAGACTCTTAAATAGAGATACATATATTTTTAACTAGCCATTAAGACCTTAGGACCGGGGCTTATGTATACAGTTCAACTTAAACTAGCAGGGTACCCGCGCGATGCGGCGGCGAGTACCCTGTGACTATATCTTCGGGCAATGTGATGTTATTCGGCTATACTTTTTTTTAATAATTATTTTACGGATAACAATAATTTTAATTAAGACACTAGTATAGTTGCAAGTAGTTAAAAGGTTATGTGATTGTCAACGCATTGTTGCGGTGACAAATAGGCGGATATTCGTTGCTTAATGATGTAGGAGGTCGTAATGGTTGACATTAACGGGTAGTTGTAAATAACTAAATGGTTGTGTGATCACATACTTATGCATATCATTTATAACATAAAACGTTTTGATGCATTTAACATGTTACCTCCAAGATTCAAAAGAAGGTTTCTATATAAGCTATAAATGTAAAAGTTACAACTTTAAAGTAAAAAATAGTTCTAGACTTCTAGTATCTAGTTTTATTTACTTTTCAAATTCTTTTATGGATAATTTAGTATTAATAATTGTATAATTGTTTGCATTTGCATTTAGATATTTAGTATGAGTATCTTATCAGTTACCGTATAATGTATCAGTTTGATTCTAATGCACAACTATTAACACATATTTGATTTTCACTAACGGGCTAGTAAAAAAAAAAACAAAAAAAATACATAGACTTATTGGGCTTTGAAAATAAACTCATTTATACTTAAATATTAGGGTTTTTGTTTGGTCCTTTACGCAGCCTCTCATTTTCTAAACCATGCTCACACGACACTTCATCCATTCTCTCAATCATATTTTTTTCCTCTTATTTAGATTCAAGTAGTACTTGTCATTGTTTTTATGCTTTCAAGCATAAATTATAATAGTTAATATTATCTCTTCTAAGAGCATTGGGTACCCTTCGTGCCGTCCTATTGGTGTAATGGGAAAAGTGCTGCCACATCAACACCTTTTCCCATAACAACAGAATCCACCACAACACCAAAAACACCCTCCCTCTTACAATACCAGATTCTAGTGCCGTCGTGCACCCATGAACCCCACATATACATATAATAGTTTTTTTTTCATTTATTTAAATAAAACATGTTTAACTAAAAGTAAAAATTTTATTAATAAAAAAATACATTAAAAATACATTTAACTAAAAAAGATTTCATTAACTCAAATCAAATTTTCAACCTCACAAACAACCCATTATAATTCATCAATTTTTCCGCTAAGCCCAGTCCACTTAACCATAATCCAATACATGAGCCCATTACTACTATCCTTATCCCTAATATTTATCACAAAAATACGCCTCCTTCCTACCTTTTATCTCAAAAAACGCCACACCCAACAAATAATCATATTCACTTCTTCCATTTCAACCTTAAAAAATGAAAAAATAATTATAGTCACACAATCAATTCTTTCTTCCTCACACGAAGTCACTCATTTTTCTTGTCCCTTCATTGAAAACATACAGCCACGCATAAAACTTCGACAAAAATGAAGAAAAAAAAGTGAAAACGGACCATTTGACGGGAAAACGCAAGCCTTGGTGTGCATGTTGCGCCGTATGGTTGCGTTTTTCGGGACCATTTCGGCTGGTCATGACGGAGCGGTGTGGTGCTTGTGCTGTCGCGTTGCGTTTGTATGGAAAACGCCACTCTTGGCGTGGGATACCGAGAGCTTTAAAGTTTTTTTAGTGCATGAAAGTATTTGTTGATGATTAAATATTTTTGTGTAAAATTCAATCCTCTCATGTATTCATAGATATTTACTTTAGTATCTTTTTGTCTTGTTTGTTTGTTATTATTCAAGATAAAAAAAAAGTACATATGATCTCTTTATCATTTTTATATGATACAGTATAAAACTTCAAACTTATATTTTTTGCTAATGTAATCTTGTTTTCTATAGTGTTAATGTAGTCCAGGTCGATTCAATTATTTTATGTCTGAAGTAAATAATAATAGAGTTGTACCAAATAGCTTGATTATATTGTATATTATGGTTTAATAATTGTATATTATGATGAAGGGGTGAATTAAATTGTGTATTAATTATATATGTTAGAATAGTGTTTTTAAGTTTTATTTATGTTTTAAGCACTTGTAAATTATGCTTTTTAACTTGTATTAATTGGTGATGGGTGTATTAATTGTACAAATGTAAGAGATATGTTGACCTTAAAATATTAAGTTTTACATACTTGTACTTTATGTTGGGATCATACTTTTGTATTTTAGTCAAGTCTCGGTCATTACCTTTTGTAATAGGTTGCTTAGTTATTTATTCTACTTAGTTTATGTTACAAGGCTTAAGAATGTAAGTCCATGGGCCTTAAAGCCCACGTCCAAAAGAAAGGAGGGAGGAAGGGAGTGTTGCCCTACTCCTCCTCCTATAAATACTAAGCTTATGTAACTCTTTTAATTGTTGGTTATTTGATTCTCTTAAGGAAACTCTTGTTCTTTCACTTTTCATATTGTCTCATAATCAACCATCTCTCATTCTCATCTTATTTCTTTCAATATCATACTTGTGTTTACATAAATGGTGACCTAACAAGTGGTATCATTCGCCAAATAGAGATTGAAGTGTGTTTCTTGGTTTAACGTGGGTACTTGGTGCTTATTCTTCATCTTTTTGCATTTTTCTTTGTTTCTTTCACTCAAATCTTGAAGCTTGGACAAGTTTCAAGGTTGATATAGTGATTTGAAGCTTAGTTTTTGCATAAAGTTGTGATTTTTAAGGTTTTTTTTTAAGGTTTTATAGCTTCTTTGATATTGAAAAACTAGTTTTTGGTAGCAAAATCTTCAATAGTTAGTGTTTTCTAAGTATTGGTGAAGTTATTTGATCAAAAGTACCTTATTTCTAAGCATTTTTTTTCAAAAATTTGAGATTTTTCAAGTTTCTGACCAGTTTACGCGTAACTTAAGTGAATAGTACGACTCAAAAGCTGTGAACAGTACTTTTTGTCCTTTCTACGAGTAACTTTTGGCCTAAAACCCTTTTCTTATGAGTAACTAAGGTCAAAACCCTTTTCTTACGAGTAACTAAGGTCAAAACCCTGTTCTTACGAGTAACTTTGGTTTTCTACGCCTAAAACCTACGAGTAATCTATTTCTACGCGTAAGTTGTGATTCCTACGCTCAAGATTCTACGAGTAAGTTGTGAGTCCTACGCAGAAGACAGATCCTACGCAGCAGTTGCCTCTACGCATAAACTTTACGCATAAGTCAATCTTACGCGTAAGGTTCAGTATCTACGCTTAACTTTCAACAAAGATCTTCTCCTTGTGTTACGGTGACTCAGTACTTCCCTAGCTTGGATAAGTTAGTGGAATACTTCGACTTCGGATATCTTTCAAGCTTGGATAAGTTTGGAAGATTTGTTTGGTTGTTTAACCTTACGCATAAGTCTAAACTTACGCATAAGCCAAAGCTTACGCGTAAAGAGAAAACTTACGCATAAACTCTTTTGTTTACGCCTAAACTACTCTTTACGCTTAACCTAAAAGTTTACGCGTAAGATTCTAGTTACGCGTAAGAATTCAACTTACTCCAAGGATTTTGGACTTGATCAAAGGAACGTGCATTTCAATCTTCTACAAAGATCCATTTCTACACAAGTGTTCAAAGATGTCTCAACCACCTAATTACTACTTCCCTCATCCTCAGCAACAGCAACATCAGCAGTATCAGCAACAACAATACCATCAGCAACAACCGTATCAACAACCTTCACAATCACACGTTCAACAACAACCGTTTAATCCACTACATCATTACCTAATGATGCAACAACATCAAATCATTCCTCAACAACAACCACATCAAATGTCACAACATAACAATCAGTTTTCCTCAAAACAACCTCACTGGTTTGATCGGATGTGTGAAGTTATTACAACTCAACAATCCAGACATGAGGCAGGATCACTTGAAACACCTCCAATGCTTACACCTGGGAACTATGTTCAGTGGTCAAGTCGATTCTTACGATTTCTTGAACTTAAGAAACCTCATGGAAAATTCTTGAAACAAGTGATACTTGAAGGACCATTTGAGTGGCCAACAAGATTTGATGTTGGTGATCCAAATGCTGATCCTCCACGTCCCCCTGGTGATAGACCTCTTCCAGAATCTGCACTCACAGAAGAACAGAAATTACATCGTGAAGCTGATGAGTACGCAGTGGCTTATATACTTCAAGGAATACCTAATCCAATTTATCGAAGTTTCGATGCTCAGAAAACAGCCAAAGCTATGTGGGAACATGTTCATCTCCTTATGGAAGGCACTCAATTGAACAAAGATGATATGGAATCCAAACTCTACATGGAATACACAGACATCACAATTGAACCAGGAGAGTCACTTGAATCCTACTATCATCGTTTCAAAAATGTGGTCAATGATCTGGAACGTCATAAAATCACAGTACCAAGGATAGCAGTGAACTCCAAATTCGTCGGTAGTCTTGGTCCAGATTGGCATAAATATGTGACATTTGTTCGTCAAACCAAAAAACTTCATGATGCTCCATATGGTTTGTTGTATGATTTCCTGAAACACCATGAACCTGAAGTTGAAAAAGATCGAGCTCTACGAGGAGGATACACACCAACACCAACTCCAAATTCTTTGGCTCTCGTAGCTCAATCTCCCTATGCTCCACCACCAATGTCAAATCATGCATATGTTCAAGAGCAGAACTACTTCAGTTATCCACAGTCTTCTACCTCGAACCAAATGGTCCCTTATGATTCATCTCCACTGAATGCTTCTACTCAACTTGTTCCATTAAATAACAATGATGCAGTGTATTACTCAAATTCCAATGACGATGACGATGATGACTTTAACACGTTGAATCAGGGACTTGCTCTTATTGCTCGTGCTTTTAGCAAATTCTCCAACAAAACAAACAACCGTCAACGGTCATCTTCTAACACAAGGAATCAAGCTGTTGTCAATGATGGAAGAGTGGAAATTCAGAATCGTAGCTATGGTCGATCTGGTTCAGGAAGTTCTTCAGGAAACTTTGGGAATGGTCAGAGGTTTAGTAACAATGCGGGGTTCAGGAACAACTCAGGGTCTTCTCAGCAAAGGTCTGAACCGGTTGCAACTAAGAACTCCAACTCAGGGAATGCAGTATGGTGCTATAATTGTAATGAACAAGGTCATATAGCGACAGCATGTCCCAAACCGAGAACTCGGGGCAGTAAGTTTCACAAGCAGGCATTACTCATGGCTTTTCAAGGTGAAAAAGATGGACATTTCCCTGAACAAGACAACAACTTCATGGCAAATGTGTACAATGATGATGATATGGAAGATCTGGAAGCCAATGCAGTTGTGATGCTTATGGCCAACATGCAGGAACTTCAGTTTAATGATTCAGGTCCAGTGTATGACACTGACGGCTTGTCTCAGGTACATGACCAAAACGCATGCCTAATACATGAAATAGCCTCACCCTCTGCTTCTGAATCAGATATGGCGCAAGTTGTTCCATCTACATCATCTTCATCTTCTCAAACAGATGAACAAATAAGCACAGTTGTCATATTTGATGATGACACAGTTGTTTCATTTGATGATCCTATTGAGAATGATAAACATGATCATATAGAACAACATGAACCATCATTTGATCCAGACCCTGACCTAATATTGTTATCTAAACAACTGGATGCACAACAGTTGCAAATCATAAAATGCAACGAGCGAAACAAAGTTTTAAAAGAACAAAATGCGTCACTTGCAAGAGATATTGAGTGTTATAAAATTCAGCTTTCAAATCAGGAAGACAAGATTAAACATACAAAAGGTTTTGAAAAAGCTTTTCAAGATTCTTACAACAAAGAACAAGATCTTCAACGCAAAATGCAAGATTTAATTGAGTCAAACGGAAAGTTGATTTCGAAACTCGAAAGTGAAAAGTGTGAATTGAAAATGCAAGTTGAACGTCTTCAAACAGTACTTTCAAAAACAGAAACAGAATTGTCAAGTTGTAAAAAGGAGTTTTGTGAACATAAAATATGAAAAAGGAAGTATATAGATGACTTACTCGGTGATATCGTTGATCTTGAAAAACAACTCAAAGAATTTCGTAACATTGTTTACAAACACGGGAACTCTGTCACAACAATTCAGAAATTTACTTTAAAACCGAGACCCGATAAAGGATTTGCACTTGGCGATTACAATTCAATGTTTCTTCACACGGCATTCAAAGAAATTCCAAAAATTTACAGTATGGACCATTTGCTTGATAATACGATTGTGCGTGCTGTTGTTTTTGATACTGAAGAAGAAGAAGAACTTGAAGACGAGAGTCGATCTAAAATGAGTTACGTTCAATATTGGACACTATATGATTATTCAAAAGCTCCTCATATTTCTAAATCTTTTGTTACTCAAAAGGAATTACCCGAGAAATCATGGTTTGTCGAAGAGTCATATGTTTCATCCTCTAATGCAGCCCCTGTCCAAACTATAGCACTAATAAATGGTCCTTTACCATCATCCGGTGAAATTACACCTTTACCAAAAAATTGTCGTGTCTTAAATTATTACAAAACTTTTATGGGAGACATCGAAATTTTGGAGGAAACAATTGCACGCAATTCTGAAATAAAAGTTGAAACTTTTCAGTCCGCTTACGAGCGAGAAAAGAGAGATATTTTTCACAAGCAAATGTTGCCAATTGTCAAACACCTCCGTCTCTGTGCTACACGTTGGGATCAGGAACTTCAAAACGAGGTCAAAAATATGATAAACGTTTTCAATTCTACTGAAAATGAGATTTTGGTTCAAAAGCAAAGAAATAGAGTTTTAAAAAATGATGCTAATCGACTCTTGGAACAAGTTCTCAATGCTGATATTTTGTCTGTTATCATGAATGATCTCTATAAATCTGGTACTTCTATGCTTATGGATGATCTTTGTGTTGATAATAACTTGTTGAATGAGGAAATTGAGATACTCAAACAGGAAAATGATAAGTTGAGAATTACAAATGATGATGTGACAAAACAGTTTTCAAAAGAAATTTGTCTACTCAAACAAAGGATTGAATGGTGTCAAGCTCAAAGTCTTGAAAGGGAATTGAAACTTCAAAATCAAAATATTTCAAACTCTTGTCAACTCTGCAAAAACAATGAGTCTTTCAAAAGTCTGTGTCTCAAATACAAGAAAGAAATTGCGGATTTAAAAATTGAAAACACCGACTGGCAACAAAACCGCGATGACATCAGATATTGCAATGGTTTACTTGAGTCTGAAATTTAGGACAAAAATCACATCATCATCGATTTGAAAGAGAAAATTAAGCTACTTCAAAAAGGAAAAATGGTTGACACCACGGTGATAGCACCAGGATTGTATCAATTAGACAAAACTACTAAAGGAAATATTGTTCAAACCACTAATGTTGATAACTCCACTTCTACAGGACTAGTCTCCACTAATAGCGTTAGCAGACCCAAGCGTAAAAGTAAAAGGAAGAATAGGCTCTGGCATCGTAAAAGAGGATCACTAGAAGCTCAAGAAGTAGAAGATCAACTTAGGAATTTGAATAAAACTCATGTTGCATCAGATTTAGATTCTAATCTGGCAAATTGTAATCAAAATCTAAATGTAACGAATGATGAACCTTTGAATGTTTTGAATATTAATGCATCTTGTGTGTTTTGTCGTAAAAGCGTTTCAACTGGTGATCATACAAAATGTATAGCTAATTCTCTACTTAATCGTCATAAGAAACGTAAGACACGCATTCCTTTTAGGACCACTACTGCCTCTAAGTCTATCTTAGGAAAGCTGCCTTCTACGGTTTCTAATGAAGTTGATGTTACCCCCATAAGTGCAGAGAACAAGTCTAGGAATCAGCCAAACACTAATGAATTCACCATTAAGAAAGCTCGAACTAGTTGGAATTGGCAACGTTGGTTACAACACAAACCAGACTTTAAATGGATTCCTAAATTGTTGAATACATGTGCTTCTAACCAACAGGAACCCGCAGTTTCTTTGGGTTTCACCCTTACTTCTGTTCCATCCGTGTCTTCTTCTTGTGATGCAGGTGGTACAGATTGTTCTCTGGATTGTTGATAGCGGATGCACCCGACATATGACAGGCAATCTCAAACTGTTACAAAACTTTGTCTCAAAGTTCATTGGTACTGTCAGATTCGGGAATGATCATTACGCTTTAATCATGGGATATGGTGACTATGTCAGTGGGAACATTGAAATCAGTCGTGTTTATTATGTGGAAGGCCTTGGACACAACCTTTTCTCTGTTGGTCAGTTTTGTGATGGGGATCTAGAAGTCGCATTTCGTGAGAAAACCTGTTTCGTTCGTGACTTACAAGGAAACGATCTAATGTCTGGCTCACGTGGTTCTAACCTTTATACAATATCAATGTCAGATATGATTGCTACTTCTCCGATATGTCTTCTCTCCAAAGCAGAATCGACTAAATCTTGGTTATGGCACAAACGTCTTTCGCATTTGAATTTCAAAACTATGACTGACCTTGCTCGTTATAAACTTGTTGATGGATTTCCAAGATTCCGCTTTACCAAAGATCACTTATGTCCAGCCTGTGAACAAGGAAAAAGTACTCATGATCATTTTCCTAATAAACCTGAGCATAGTACGAATCATGTGTTACAATTGCTTCATATGGATTTGGTGGCCCGATGCGTGTTCAAAGTATCAACGGTAAATGCTATATTCTTGTAATTGTGGATGATTATTCCAGATGGACTTGGGTTTATTTTCTATGAAGTAAAGATCAGGCTCCTTCAATGATCATCACCTTTCTCACTAAAATTCAAGTTCAGCTACGCAATATGGTACGAATAGTCAGAACTGACAATGGAACTGAATTTAAGAATTAGACACTTCGGTCATACTTCGAGAAAGTGGGAATTGAACATCAAACATCTATTCCTAGAAGCCCAGAACAAAATGGAGTTGTTGAAAGACGCAACAGGACGTTAGTGGAAGCTGCTAGAACTATGTTGATTAATGCTCAATTACCAGATTACTTATGGGCGGAAGCAGTTTCAACTGCATGTTATACCCAAAACCGTTGCATGATCACGAAACACCATCGCAAAACACCTTATCAAATTGTTCACAAAAGGAAACCGAACATCGATTACTTTCATGTATTTGGAGCACTTTGTTATCCGAAAAATGATCGTGATGATTTAGGTAAACTTAAAACAAAGGCTGACATCGGAGTGTTCGTTGGATACTGTGAAAATTCCAAAGGTTTTCGGATATGGAATCGTCGTACAAGAGAAACTTAAGAAACTATTCACGCTAATTTTGATGAACTCACACAAATGGCTTCTGAGCAACACAGCTTAGGACCCGAATTCAACCATCTTAACTCTCCGGAATCTTCGGCTGAACCATTGCCACTCAACCGCAAAGAATTAGAAACCTTGTTTGCTCCACTATTTGATGACACAATTGAATACCGTCCTACTGAGGTCTCACCTAATTCCGCTGCTCAACCTGAAAACATTCCAGTACCAGACTCACCTCAACAAACTACTACAAGTGTTGAGAAAGACAGTCCTCCAATTGTATCACCATCTACAGCAGAACAAACTGGTTCTAACTCCCGCCATCCAGCTGAAGATCCAACACCACAAACAGTTCCACAACCCGCAGAGCATGATCCTGATGCGTTTTTTAATCCGTTTGCATCGGCTCCTACAGTTCCTGATATAGCTGAGTCGTCTACACGCAATCTGGATCATGCTAACATGCGAGATACTTATCAACTACACCCTTCAACACACAAATGGACTCGAGACCATCCACTAGTTCATATTATTGGCCATCCAGATGCACCTGTAATGACAAGACAACGACTTCACACTAATGGAGAAACTTGTAGCTATGCACTCACAGTCTGTCACGAAGAACCTAAGAACATTAAAGAAGCAATGACTTATGACAACTGGATTGAATCTATGCAAGAGGAATTTCAGCAATTCATAAGATTGGAAGTCTGGGAATTAGTTGAAAGACCTGACGGAGTCTTTGTCATCGGGTTAAAATGGATCTGGAAGAATAAGCTTGATGCAGAAGGGACTGTCATACGTAACAAATCACGTTTGGTAGCGAAAGGATACTCTCAACTAGAAGGACTTGATTTTGCTGAACCCTTTGTTCCAGTGGCTAGACATGAAGCTGGTCGGATCTTTTTGGCCTATGTTGCACACAGGAACATGGTTGTTTACCAAATGGATGTGAAAACTGCCTTTCTTAATGGAGAACTCCGTGAAGAAGTGTATGTGAGCCAACCAGACGGCTTTGTTGATCCTGAGCGTCCTAATCACGTTTACCGACTCAAAAAGGCACTCTACGGACTTAAACAAGCCCCCCGGGCGTGGTATGACAAACTGTCCACTTTCTTGCTGGCCAATAAATTTTCTAAAGGATCGGTGGATCCAACATTATTTACAAAAACCTACGGGGAGGACTTACTTGTTGTTCAAATATATGTCGACGACATTATTTTTGCCTCAACAAAAAGAAGTTACTCTAATGATTTTGCAAAATTAATGAAAGATAATTTTGAAATGTCCATGATGGGTGAACTTTCGTTCTTTCTAGGACTACAAGTTCATCAATCACCCCGTGGAATTTTTATAAATCAGTCCAAATATGCTCTTGAAATTTTAAAGAAACATGGAATGATGTCTTGTGATACTTATAATACACCAATGGGCTATACCACAAAACTAGATGCTGATTTACATGGGACTCCTGTTGACCCTACCAAATACCGAAGTATGATTGGGTCCTTCATGTATCTCACAGCTAGTAGACCTGATATAGTATTTGCTGTCTACATGTGCTCTCGCTATCAGTCTAAACCAACTGAAAAACACCTCAGTGAGGACAAAAGAATCCTTCGATACATAAAGGGAACCATTAACTTGGGAATCTAGTATCCGAAGGATTCTGGTTTTGAACTAATTGCTTTTTCATATGCTGACCATGCAGGATGTTTAGACACACGCAAAAGTACATCTGGTGGATTACAATTTCTCGGAGACAAACTTGTGTCATGGCAATCAAAAAAGCAGGACTGCACATCACTGTCGTCTACAGAATCTGAATATGTAGCCATGTCTGCTTGTTGTGCTCAAGTCATTTGGATGAGATCACAACTTAAGGATTATGGCTACCTATTCAACAAGATTCCTATCTACTGTGATTCAAAGAGTGCAATTGCTATCTCCTGCAACACAGTACATCATTGCAAATCCAAACACATCGATCTCCGATATCACTTCATCAAAGAGCACGTGGAAAAGGGTACCGTTGAACTCTATTTTGTTGGGACTGAGAACCAATTGGCGGACTTACTTACCAAATCCTTGGCACCATCAAGGTTTGCTAGTCTAGTTCACCAAATTGGTATGCGATGTTTGACTCCAGATGATCTGGAAAAGTTTTTAAAACACAATTGATCGTCAAACATCAAAACTATCTTTGTAAATATTTTTTTCAAAAACAAAATACAAAAATATAAAACCAATTAAAAAAAAATGCAAGTATAAACCATCTATTTCAACACTATTTTCTAAAATGTCTTCAATTATTTAAAATAAGTGTTGAGGGGGAGGAAAAGTAATTTTTCAAATTTCTCAAAAATATATTAACTTTTATACTCGCATTTTACCAAAAATATTACGTTTTATCTTCAAAGGGATGCATCATAAGTGTTTCGGGATACTCTCCTTGACCTAAATAAATTCTTTAAGATTTTTTTTGACTACGGTCTAAGGTCGAGGGGGAGTATTATTCTACAAAGGTGTTCTTGTCATAACTTTGTGCTATTTACGAAAGTTAAATGAGTTAGTGAGTGTTGGCATTAAGAATAAATGTAAGTTAAGGTTAAGGGGCCATTTGTGTCATAATACTAAACTTGATTTAACCTTGGTCAAAACTACTTTGACCGGTCTCATTTACTCCCACCTGCTAACATTTACTACCTTCAACCACCATCATCTACGATCCAAAATCATTTGATAAATCCGTGCATCAATCTTCGAATCTGTAAGTGTCAAACGTTTTTGATCATGTTCATAAACAATGGTTTTAATTTTCATAACAATCCAACGGCTAGTTTTTTTCATAATCTTTAAAATTCATCTTAGGGTTATGCGTAATCATAAACCCAGTAATTTGTGGTTGTTATGGTTGAATTGCTTAATGGGAAATGATCTTAGGATGTATATAAACATGTTTCTAAACTCTAATCGTACACAGAAACACTATATCATTCGATTTGATTTTAGGGTTCATACGATGGAATTAGGGGTTCTTGATTTTGTGCTTTAGGTTTGAAATTGGTGATGAGGATTGTGTCATTACATGCCTAGGAACTCATACATGTGGTTTAATTGCAACAATAACATCTCTTGTTCACGAATCAAAGTTTTAAGGGTCGAACGCACTAGCAGTTATGATCTTGTGTTTCTGCGGTCAATTGGTGTTAAAATTTGGACCATATGTTCCTTAGGATGTTTTAATCACTTGCCCTAAACTTATTCTTACCCAGAATCATGTTTGATTGTGTTTGTGACTATGTGTTCATGCGTTTCTACGCGTAACTCAGTTTTAGGCATGTTTACGCATATAATGTGCATATTAAAGTGTGTGGGAATGAATATTGATCAGTGGTAATGTTTGTACACTTTCAGGAATCAAACAACTCATATTACTTAAGGTGAATTTCTGGAAAAATGACGTTTTTACGAGCAAGTTATTCATCCTACGCGTAAGATTCGACACGTGGACGAACATTGTCTTGGATAAGACAATGTTTACGCTTAATGATAAATCTTACGCATAAGTTTTGTTCTTACGCTTAAGTCTTGAACTTACGCATAAGCCAAAACCTACGCATAAGTTATATCTTACGCTTAAGGTTAATCCTTTGCGTAATCTCATATCCTACGCATAAGATTTTATCCTACGCGTACGATTGAGCCTACGCATAAGATTTACCTTACGCGTAACATACAAACTTACGCGTAACTTTTGCTCTTACTCCTAATTTCACTTCCTACGCTTAAGTCATGTTATGCGTAGACTTATTCACTTACGCGTAAACTTGTCAAATTCATGAAATTTTTTCTAAGTGTTGTAAAATTTCCAAAGTGTAACTTCTTGTAATGATAAACTCATGTTGTAACTTAATTGTCATACGTTTCTATCATGTGATAAAACATAAGTTTGTCATATATCAAAAGTTTTCACACACACAAACACCCACTGATCAAAGTGTTATATGCAAATCATGTAATCTTATGTCTGAGCTAACACTGTAAACCATTGCCATGTTTGTATTTGTTTATGATCAATTCAGATGGCAGAACACAATGACGTTCCATACGGACCAGAACCCGAACCTAAGCTTTCATGGGAAGAGACATTCCTAGATGATTACACCAGGAAGATTGGAAAGAACAACCTCCGAATCAACTTCAACAAAATCACTTGCAACGAGTCCTCATGTATTGTTGCAGTGGATGCTCTTCTATATCACCCCAACAAGCTGTTGTTCACCAAGTCTGCCTCTGTATCCTGCTTCTACATCCACCAGTTTTGGCATACACTTCAGCTGGATCTTGGGGAGGCTTCCTTGACCTGTATGCTTCATAACCGTCAGGTCACTGTGGACATTGATATGCTTAGGAATGTACTTGGGTTACCAGAACTCGGCCCTGATGAAGTATATGATCAAGTTCCCACCGAAGAAGAGCTGATAGAGTGGTTACGGGATATTGGCTATGACGAATCAGAAGAAGTTATTACAAGACATTCTAGGGTCAACATTAGGTATCTTCCACAACCATGGAGAACCCTATACATTCTGATTGCCAAGTCCTTGTCTGGCAGAGACACTTGCCACGAACACCCAAAGCTCCAACACCTCAAACTTTTCTGGGTAGTGGCTAATGTGAAGAAAGTTGATTATGCCAGCATTATCTGGAAAGACCTGGTGTGGCACATTCAACACAAGACAACCAACATTCCATTCATCCGTTTCACAAAACTACTCATCGAAAGCTTCCTTCGTGAGTATGACGATATCCCACAGAGACTTGATGACAAAGATAAGAACACATTCAGAAATGAAGATACTCTCAGAGTCATCAAGAGACTCGACACCAGCACACGCAAGCAAGGAAAGAAATTTCTTGACTGTCTCTTGAATGACAAAGTGAAGCTATGCCCGAACTTCAAGTACTACCTTCAAGCTCTTGAAGCTGAAAAAGTTGGTTTCTTGGATGAAGTTCAACCATTTAAGGGTAAGACAGGTACCAAGACTGGGAGCTCCGGCAGTTCTACCAAGTCTAAGAAGAAGAAGGGTACTCTCAAGAGAAGGACTCCTGCCAAGAAGCCTGCATCTATTCCTGAACCTGGGTGGTTTCCCTCACCACAATCTTCTCCAAAACCTGCTGACTCTGAACAAACCGAATCCGACGAAGGTCCAGTGTATAGAGAAGCTTATGCTAACATTGATAAGGATGTGAATCTTGATGACATTGACGATAAGGATTTGACGTTCGAAGATTGGGAAAAGAATATTGACGAATTTGTTGATCATGCTGAATACCCAGCATATCTCAATCAAAGACCGTTCACTGAAGCTCAAACAATTTTGGAAGAAGAAAGGATTAGGAGAGAGAAGATGAAGGAACCAGTAACTGCTGAACAAGAATTTGTAGGCCTTTCAGTTGAAGAAGAAAATGAAAGGGCTCTCAATCTGGGTCTCCTCCATAGCCGAATTGATGCATTCAATGCTGATCTACCTCCACCTCCAGTGTTCTCTCAAACCACCGAAGCTGGCGGTTCAAGCAGCATTCCTGAGCCTACCACAGGGATCAACACAGACTTGGTCGCTTACGACAATCCCTCGGTATCTCCCACAGACATTGAAATGACTAATGCTTCAGCAACGGGAGAAGAGGAAGAGGAAGATCCCATGGATACTGATGCTCCACGGTTGATGACTATGGAAGAAATGGAGCTCAGAGAAAGGGCTCAGGAAGAGGAACTAAAGAGAAAACAGGAAGCTGAAGAGGCTAGGCTTGAGGAGCTTGCACAAGCGAAACTGGAAGAAGCTATCCGTATGGAGGAAAGCAGAAAAGCTGAAGAGGCAGCCAAGCTGGCTGAAGAAAAGTTGAAAAGGGAAGAAGAAACCAAGCTTGCTGAAGAATTAAGGCTTAAAGCCGAGGCTGAAAGACTGGATGAAGAACAGAGATTGATAGAGGAAGCAGCTAAAGCTACAAAAGTTGATCAACCCGAACCACAAAGAGGAGATGACAAAGACCCTACCACCATCATTGAATCCTCACAGTCATCACCTCCTGCATCCGAATCAACACACGACAAATCAATCAAGAAACCAAGCACCAAAGCCTCTGCTGCATCAAAGTTACTAAAGTCAGCATTCAGAAGAGTACATGAAAAGAGGAAAAACATACTGGAAGATCAGGTTGCTACACTAGTAACCCAAGTTGCTGAATTGACGAAGCTGAATTCGAACGTCTAAGAGCTGCAAGACAAAGTTGATACTTTCTTAGCTAAAGACGTACAGGAGAACTTGGAAGCCACATTAGCAGTTCAGGCACATCAATATATGGAACAGCATTTAGTTGCAGAGTTGAAAGATCTGCTGGCACCCATGAGAGACGAACTCACCAAGTTCGCAGAGCAAGCTGTCAAGAAAGTAATCCGATCGACCACATTTACTCTTCGAGCTGACAAGTCTACTGTTCCACTACCAGGGCTATCTATGGATGAATTGGAAGCTCAACTCTTGGACAAGCTGGCAAGCAAGTTCACCTTGACTCCTGAAGAAGCCAAAGTCCTGGAAGCATTGAAAGACAAGATGACCAAAGAGACTTGCAGCACAGAGGCGGACAAACTGAAACGTCCAAGAGATGATGAAGACAGGGATCCTAATTCTCAGGCAAAGAAACAGAAACAAGCCGAAGGACCCTCATCTCAATCTAAAACACCGGTCATCCCTCCAACAACAACAACTTCCTCACAACAACCGAAGGCATCAGGTTCTGCTCCCAAGGCACACGCCCACTTTGAATACACCGGTGGTGACGAGATTCCTCAACCCGATGAAGTTCCAGAACCGTCCTCTAAGAAGAAGAAGAAAGAAAGGAAAGGAAAGCATCATCAACCCAAACCGGACACCTCACCAAAAGGCACAGAACCAAAGAAACCAAAAACCGTCCTTAAATGGCTAGACCAAGACGATAGTGCCGAATACTCCTGGTTTGAGAAGATGATCAACTCGCAACCACCACTTGAAGATAATCAAGAACCTCAAGATGGTCGAACGGTGGAATACGCTCAATTAATTCAGCAAAAGTTTAAGATGAAAAAGATGAATAAGAAAGAGCTGCGAAGAATCAAGAATGATGCTTTCAATCTTCTGAAAGACCGGTCTGCTAACTCAATCGAACTTGAGTATCATCTGGAAAATATTGCTCGAGCTATGTCAAGCAATATTGACTGGATCAATCCTGAATCTTATGTTGATCCGGTCACAAGGAAAACCGCACCCTACATTACTGACTGGTCCAAACCACTACCTATGATTGGGAAGCCTAAGGAACCGAAGATCCCGTACAAGTTCTTCTTCAACACAGACTTCGAATTTCTGAAACTTGGCAGCAAGATTGAGAAGAAGTACATTATCTCACTCGCCTTTCTCCCTGCAGCTCGATATCTCAACAATGCCATCGAAGAAGAAGCTTCAGCATTATTCGTTAATAAAGTTGTTGAATATGACCGGAACGCACTTTACGGTATACATCATTGGCCAGACAACCGGGCACAGTACTATCGAAGCAGCAGACTTAATCAGACGATGGGCGATGTGACAAGTGATTTGAAGTTAGTCTCAATTCAGTTCATTTCGACTGTCACTCACTTTGGGTACCCCTTCCTCAACAAAATCACACTGAAAAGACTTGATGAAAAGGAGTACGATATTTCCGAGTCAGACTTTCCACGACTACTTCTCAATGACATCGAAGACATGTACCTGCTCAAAGTTCAAGGAAAAATCTGTGGCTTGCCTAAAGAGATGCAGCTTGCCTTCATCCAAGCTCTCCTAATCTTCATCAGGCAGATAGTCATCCGAGAAAGAGTAGAAGATCTTCAATTAGGAGTGGAAATTTATCAGAAGAAGCTCAATCTCACCAAACCCAACATGTTCGACATCCCTGACCACCAACATCTACCTCAATACACCTTGATTAGGCAACTATTTGGGTTCACTTATCGCAGTATAAACGGTCGCAACTGCTCCATGGCTTACGACGAAATCCATAAGTTCTGTGATGAAACCTTGAAGTTCGTCAGAGATGGAATCAAAATCAGATTGGATGACATTGCTCTGGGTAAATCTAAAAGGTGGAAAACCAATGAGGCCAGGGATGCTCGTAGATTCATCTTAAGGATTGAGAACAGATTGAAGCGCAGGGATCAGTTTCGAAGGTTGGAAAGTTATGTGGGAGGCAGATAGAAGTTTCCAGTGTTGACATTTCAGAGACCTGATTGGTAGAAAATTGTAAGAGTTTGATTTGATTTGTCAATTATATACTTCATAATGGCTTGTGCACGCATTACAGTGCACAACCCGAACTTGTAAAGAAAGGACCCTGAGGTACGCATCAGTGCCTCAATCCTAAATATAAGGAGCGGAGGCTTCTTACTTTTGAGTAGAATTAATCAAATGTTTATGAATTTTCATAATTCTGCTCAAAAGGACAAGTATTTCACCTCAATAAGACCTAATCACTTGTTGAGGGGGAGCACTTGTCAAAACAAAATACTTTGCTCAAAATCAAAAGTTCTTGGTGAATCTCCCCATAAGACGCAAAAGGCATATTTTAATCTAAAAGATTGTCAAAAACATCATTTTATATGCTATTTTTGAGGGGGAGAAAATGATAAAGTGATTAAAATATACGAAGTCAAAGCTTAAAAAGTTGTATCATGTGCGAGCTAGACTCAGTATTGACCCAGGAATTGACGAGACAATAAAAGTTAGTAATATCGAAAAGACTTATCCTCGACGGGTAATAACATCAAGTTAGTTACTAGAGCTAGTTGTCACCTAAAGGCTGACAATGTATCTCTTTAACTAACCACGTAAGCGTGTCTCGAAAAGGATATGTCTTAGTAGAAATGTACCGTCTCGAGAAACTTTCAGTGGACTCGACCAGGCCGGGTAATAACTTCAAGCTAGTCTAACTAGTGATGTAAGCGTGTCTCGAATCGGTCTTGTTCACGAAAAGTGGATCAATTCAAAAGTACTTGCTCCTCACGCATGTGCAAATTTATTAAACACTTATGAGCACATGTGCAGGGGGAGCCCTTTAAAAGTGTACACAAAACTCTCAAAGTGTTAACCAAAATATTTGATTATCACAAACACTTTGAGAGATTTTCAATCAAAGGTTTCTTGGCTACTGTCGGAGTTATAAGGTGATTAAGATAGGAATATCCGTCCTATGATCCGCCAGAGCCGGAGGGATCTACCCAAGGACATCTCCCATAGTTAGAATTAGAAGTCCTTAGGTATGATACGAAAAAAGGAGAAATGAATGAAAGGGAAAGAAGGAGTTGAAGAATTAAAAAGAAAAGTAAAGAAAAGGGTGAAAAGAAATAGCCCTTCATATGTTCAACCTTAGGGCAGACACCGGGTTCAATACGTATGCTACTGGTTGTTGCAAAAGTCAACACCGGTATTGAAGACAAAGTCGTCATGGACCCAGTGACGCAATGCACTAAACCTTCTTAACCACTCAAGTTCTCTTAAAAGGACTTGTTTCATTCTCACGGGGAACCAGCGTAACCTATCGAGCTATCTCCTAGAGACGGTTGATATTGAAGCAGGAGACCCCTCCCTAGTCTCCGCATAGGAAACCTAGGTGTGCACTTATAGAGTCTAGAGCCTTGAGATACATCAAAGATCTCTTAGGAACACTTAGTATTTCTACAACTGGTGTTCTACATCAATGGACACCAGCTGTAAATTATCGAGTCCTTCGCAGATCTTAGCAATCTGCCGAGAACGTTTATGAGAGGACTACTTATGTACTTCTCAATGATTGAACGGAAATCCTGCCAGGGTCAACATCAAACAGCCCTGACAGCAGGTCACTTCGGTAACCCCACAAGGGTTACGCTTAGTGTTTGCGGTGGTTCCATTACGGTCTACAGTCGTGGAGTGATCCCCAGCGACTCACCCAGTCATTGAGCTACTTAGTAGGTCTAGTAAGCTCATTCGGGAGTATCTGACATGGGAACGGCCTGGATAAGGATTAGAGGGAGTCTTCACAATATGCTGTTGATGAAATCTAATTCCTTATCTGTAAGTACCGGGTATTTATTGCTAACTGTTTACTCGCAGGTACCTCACTTCCATGATGGTAGATTCCAACATGCTCATACATACATCTTGAAGTCAAAGAAAGCTCCCCCAAAGATCTTAGCAACACAAAGTTCAAAGAAAGATTCTACGTCAATAAAGAAGAATCTACAAAGTATAAAGACTTAAGGATCTTAGAGTATGAAAAGGAACTTCGTGCACGTGATAGTATAAGTCCGAAGATGTATGAGTATGTTGGAATGGCGGACAACCACCACAGACGCTGGAGTGACGAACGGCAGACAACTTCATTACACAATCACTACATCATCACCAAAGAACAAAGACACAGAGCAAAGTACATTCATTATCATTCAACCATTTTTGAAGACGTCTAGAGTTTTACATGTCACAAGTCAACGACAAAGATGAAGACGTCAAGCAACCGTGATGACCGACCCTTAGGGGGAGATTGTTGGGATCATACTTTTGTATTTTAGTCAAGTCTCGGTCATTACCTTTTGAAATAGGTTGCTTAGTTATTTATTCTAATTAGTTTATGTTACAAGGCTTAAGAATGTAAGTCCATGGGCCTTAAAGCCCACGTCCAAAAGAAAGGAGGGAGGAAGGGAGTGTTGCCCTACTCCTCCTCCTATAAATACTAAGCTTATGTAACTGATTGAACCTGAACCACCTAACTTAAATTAACCAAAGAATGGTCAACTAAGTCAAATAGCCTAGATCAATGCTCCGGGTAATATAATGTATCACCGGGTCGTTAAATCCCGTTGAGGTGCGAAATGTAACTATAGCGTGTTCGTAATCGGGTGTTATTCACAGAAAAAGGGTTTTGATCAGAATTATTTGGAATTGTTTAACGAATATAGCTTAGGAAAGCTACGTGACTGATTACGTGAATTTAGATAACGAGGATTTGAGCTAAACACAAAAAAAAGTACGTTTTAATTAAAAAACGTAACAGACGCACAAACCAATAAGTACAACTGAAGGACTGGAAGGGTTAAAAGTGTAAAATTGAAATTTTTACAATCCTAATAATAAAAGAAAATTTTAAGAAAAATTAAAATTATTTTTACACTATTTAATTATTTATAATTAATTAATTACTAATTATCTATTTTAATATTAAATAAACTAATTAGAATTATTAAAAATACTTAAAAGACTTAGAAAATTAAGAAAAATTTTATAAATCTAATTAACCATTACAGGGTTCCTAAAAAATTATAAAAAGTTAATTCTAATGATTTTTAAGCTAATTAAATAATTATTACTCTATTTATTAATTAATATCTAATTAAACTATTTAAATTGTAAATACTATTAGATGAACAGTAAAAATTCTAGAAAAATTTATAAAATTATTTTAACTAAAATAGAAGCTATAAAAATTATAAAAACTAGGTTATACTATATAAAAACTAATTATGCTATTTAATTGATTAATATTAATTAAAACTAAATTAAACTAAAATTAATTAAAAATACCACTAGATGACAAAATAAAACTCTGGAAAAATTTGTAAAATTATTTTAACCTAAAATATAATTTCTAAAAATATAAACATGACATATTACTTAGAAATTAATTAAAAAGAAAAATAAATAGATAAATCCTATTAAATAGAAGCTATCACTATTGGTAAAGTTGATTTTTTTGATTTTTTCTTTTTCTAAACTGATAATAAGCTAAAGACAACTAACTTTAATAAAAGCACTTTTGTTAAAACCAACTGAATAAGCAATTGAAAAGCTTATTGAACCTTCAGTTGACTTTTGTTGACTGTGGGATGTTTTAAGCTCAAATGGAGAATGGTGGGGTCCACACTGAGTAAACTAGGTTCTACTGAGTCTAACAATCAATAATAAGCACTTATTAAGCAACAAATGAGTTTGAATAAGCCAAAAAGCTTAAATAAGCACATAAGCAAAAAGGGACTGATGCTGTTTTGTGGACAAACTTGAGGGTCCAAATAAGGTGGGATCCACAGGTCTAGGGTTCAAATGAAAGGGTCAAAACTACTCCCTGGTAGGAGGGGGTTGTGGGGAACCAAAATCAGCAGGCCTAGACCACTGTATTAGCCACAAACCACCACAAAAAGTGGTGGTGTGAGGGTGGTCTGCTGAGACAGAACAGGGGTCTCCCCTGCAGGTCTCTTTGAGGCTTGGTGGGACCCACTAAACAAGATCCATAAAATCTGATAAAATTCACAAAGATTAACAAAGTGGTGAAGATCTAACTTGTAAAATCTCAGACCCTAAAACCTAGTATCCATCAAATTACACGCCTCCAAAGTTTGCTTAAAATCCAAAGGTACACAATTTGACTTTTCAAGAAAGTGCAAGGTTTGACTTTTGTGAACTTTGATTGCTGATTTAGTGATCAAATAAGTTTAGTTAAGCTGTATAAAGACTAAACTAAGTAGAAATCCCAACTTATGAAAAGGTTTGATGGATTTTGGGTACAAAAGTCACCACAGTTAACTGTGGTGATCACTTGGCTGTGAATTTGACTTTGGCTGAGTTTGAAGCTCAGAATTGGGTCAATAAAACTCTAATACACCCTAAGCAACTAAGAGAAACACAGACCTGCACAATTAAACAAGTAGAACAATGCAAACAGACACCAACCAAACACCCCTATTAAAAAGTTAAAACAATGTTTTCAAATCTACTCACTTAATTAGCCCTTGATACTGATTACAGAACTTATATTAGCATAACACAAGATCAGATGAGCATGAATCAACAACAATACAAACATATAACAAACTAAGTACCAACTTGAGATCAAACTATGAAAATAAGATTTCTAAGCAACTATTGATTTCAACACACAAGTCCACTATATTATGCAATACTATGATTAATCAGCACAAAGGAAGCATGGAAACACAGAATACAACAATGATTACCAACTTCTACAGTAAGTAAGAAAAATTTAGCAAAAGGCTTACAAATAAGCAATCCAGCCAAGAACCAAGAACAAGGACCCAAGATCAATCCTATAGGCTCTCCACAGAACCACTAACCCATGGCCATCCAAGATTTACCATGCTCCAGCCTGAATCACCATCTTCCTTGATTTTTTTTTTTTTTTTATTTTATTTTTATTTTTCTTGATTTTTGAAGTAATTTTTCAAACTGTGGTTCTTGGTTGATATAAAAGTTCAAAGAGCTTCTATAAACTTCCTGTTTTGGATTATCAGATCATACAAACAACCATTGATGATTAACAAACCATGAATCAACACTTGAAATTTTTATATGAAACTTGAAATTTAAAAATGAGAGATAAACTTAAAATTGCACTTTTATTAATTGAAAACAGATTACAAACATAAACTAAACATAAAACTACTAAAATTAAAGTAATACATGCCCCCTTGAGGCTTCTACCATACTCTACTTATACTATGATACTAAATTCATCCCTCCTCTCTTCCACGTGGCTTCTTTTTGAAATCTGAGAGTCCCACATGCTTTGTGTTGACCTTCTGACCAAATCCCATCCATCTAATTAAGCATAGATCAATCCTAGCCATTGATTGGCTTTTTGGCGCCAAAACCATGTCGGGGTAAAACTGAGTGGGTTAGGCGAGGGAATTTATTGTGGTGGTGTGGGTTGGTGTGGTAGATGAGAGCATTAATTGTGGGGGGGGGCTGTGGAGAAAAAGGTGAGGAGGGGGGATGGATTAGGCCCTGGTTTTGCGCAAGCTTGTTGGGGAGAAGACGGGTCAACGCTGGGGTTGACCGGGGTGGTTATTTAAAACGGTTTTTAAAATTTTGGGCTAAGTGGTGGGCTTGGGGATCAGCTGGGCTAGGGATGGATTGGGTAGTGGTGTTTGTTTGGGTTTAACAAATAAAAAAAGTCCGGTTTGGAAAGTTTAACCACAAGGACCATTTTTGCAAACTTTTTAAAGTTGAGGGGTGTAAAATGTAATTTCCCAAAACTTCTTCAAATGATCAATGTTTCCAAATGCCAATAATTCAAGGACCAATTTTGTATTTTTCCACTTTTTCCAATTTCAAAAACATCCCAGGGACTACTTTTGCCAACTTTGGATTTTCAGGGACTAAATATGTAATTTTTGAAAACTTGCAACCCAATTATGATATTTTGACTTTATTTGACTTTTAAGACCTTGGGTTGACTTTTCCTTATAAATAAATGCATAGGGACTAAAGTTGACAAGTTTTGAAACTTGGGGGACTGAAACTGCCAATACTGCAAACTTTGTACGTTTTTTCTTTGTTTTTGCACATTTTGCTTTTAAAACACATAAAACACAATCCCTGGGATAATTTAAGTATTTTGATATCTTTTTGATTGTTTTTGTGCGTTTTGGCAGTTTAAAATTATCAAAAACGATGAGTGTTTGAGCACTCATCAATCCCCCACACTGAACTATTGCTAGTCCCTAGCAATCTTTTTAGAAAACTTGATGGATTTTAAACTCTTTACCAAAAGCCATCACTTCTGGAGTAGCCAGGTGTAAGAACTGTGGCACACCTGATAACCGTGTGATTTTGAGCAAACCACCAGCTTCCAACGGATTTGATAAGTCTTTACCAAGAGCCGTTTGCTCCTGGACTAGCCAACTCTTGATGGACTTAGTCAACATCTTGGTGAGCTGATTACCAATTATGGATTTTTCCACGGCCTTTACCACAAGCCATAATCTTGCGGGCTAGCCAACTCATTTGTTTTCGGGGAGTTGATGAACCACACAATTTTGGGCAAATTGCCAGCCGTCAACGGATTTGAGTTGTCTTTACCAAGAGCCGTTTGCTCCTGGACTAGCCAATCCCTTTGTCATTTAGACTTTGGCGGACTGATTACCACAAAAATTTTGAAATAAAGTGAAAAAATTTTGAAAATTTTGGCCAAAAACGGGGGTACTTGAAAGATATTTGTTAAAATTCGTTAGAATTTCCCCCCCACACTTAGAAATGAATATTGTCCTCAATATTCAAAGTCCCGGCTATTATGCCGAAGCTATGAACGTAAAAAACCAAGATTCGAATCTAACTGCGGAAATACCAATTTCACTTTATTTCTATATATATACAACTTTTTTTTTTTTTTTTTTTTTTTTTTTTTTTTTTTTTTTTTTTTACTTATACACATATATACATGTTTTTCAAACAGCGGGGGGGTGGCCATTCCCCCACACTCGGTGGTAGAAAATAGAAAGAATCAGAGATACGGGTGAAAACCCGTATTGTTGCTAGTTTTTGGTCATTGAGTCGCTAGCTTGACTCTATCCCCGAATTCAATTGTCCTTGGGGAAAGTTCGGAGATCCGGGACGACCATGGATGGTACGTCCTCTCCAAAGTAGTGCTTTAACCGATGCCCATTCACTTTGAAATTAGGACCGTCACTTTGAGATAATTCGACGGTACCATAAGGATAGACTTTTGCGATAGTGAATGGACCAGTCCATCGGGTTTTGAGCTTTCCTGAGAAGATCTTGAGTCTAGAATTGAAAAGAAGGACTCGATCACTAACGTTGAAAACGCGGTTTTTGATTTTTGAGTCATGAATCTTCTTTGTCTTTTGTTTATAGATCAAAGAGTTCTCGTAAGCCTGATCACGCAGTTCGTTTAATTCATTTAATTGAACTTTTCTATGATCACCCGCCGTTCTGAGGTCGAAATTTGCATGCTTGAGAGCCCAATAGGCTTTGTGTTCAAGCTCGATCGGAAGATGGCACGCTTTCCCGTACACAAGTTTATAAGGCGTACACCCAATGGGTGTTTTGTAAGCCGTACGGAAAGCCCAAAGTGCATCATCTAATTTGTCCGACCACGATGCACGATTTTCACCTACAGTTCTCTCCAATATTCTTTTAATGCCCCGATTGGACACTTCGACTTGTCCACTTGTTTGAGGGTGGTACGCAGTGGAAAGACGGTGAGTCACACCGTATTTTTGCATGACTTTGTCAAACTTGTCATTACAGAAGTGCGTACCACGATCACTAATAATAGCGCGTGGAGTTCCAAATCGGGCAAAGAGAGCTTTTAAAAATTTCACCACTACTCGGGCATCATTTGTGGGTAAGGCTTTTGCCTCAACCCATTTTGACAAGTAGTCAACTGCCACGAGTATGTATTTGTTACCGTGAGAAGATGGAAATGGCCCCATAAAGTCGATGCCCCAGATATCAAAGATTTCACAAACTTGAATTGCATTCTGAGGCATTTCATTTCTTTGTGAAATATTCCCATGACGCTGACAAGCGTCACAGGACTTAACTAAATCTTGGGCATCCTTGTAGATCGAGGGCCAATAAAAGCCGGAATCAAACACCTTTTTGGCGGTGTAGTTGGGATTGTGGTGGCCCCCCGTGGGACCAGCATGGCAAGCCTTTAAGATTTCAGCGGCTTCCTGACCATACACACACCGCCGGATGACTTGATCCGCGCATATCTTGAACAAGTAGGGGTCGTCCCAAAAGTAATGTTTGACATCTTTGAAAAATTTATTTTTTTGTTGGGACGACATCCCTTTCACAATGAAGTTACCCGCAAGATAGTTTGCAAAGTCGGCAAACCATGGGGTAATCGAGTCTCCACGAAATGAAACCACATTGAGGGTTTCGAGAGGAAATGTTTCATTTATTTCCTTTTTCTCGAAATCATTTTGGTGAGGGTTTTCAAGACGGGAGAGATGATCAGCAGCCAGGTTCTCAGCTCCTTTTTTATCACGAATGATGATATCAAATTCCTGAAGGAGGAGAACCCATCGGAGGAGTCTCGGCTTTGCATCTTGTTTTGCAAATAGATATTTCAAAGCCGAATGATCCGTATACACTATGCTTTTAGTCAGAATTAAGTATGGCCGGAATTTTTCAAAAGCATACACCACAGCTAATAATTCTTTTTCAGTGGTGGTGTAATGGCTTTGTGCCTCGGTCATAGTCTTGCTGGCATAGTGTATAGGCTGAAAATGTTTTGTTTTTCGTTGCCCCAAGACTGCCCCTATAGCATAATCACTAGCATCACACATGAGCTCGAAGGGCAAGTCCCAATCGGGGGCAACAAGAATCGGTGCCTCGGTAAGCCTTTTCTTTAATGTTTCAAAGGCTTCGATGCACTCAGGGGAGAAGACAAAAGGAGCATCCTTCTCGAGGAGATGGGTCATGGGCCGGGCAATTTTTGAAAAATCTTGAATAAACCTACGATAGAAACCGGCGTGACCCAAAAAGCTCCTAACACCTTTCACAGTCGTAGGAGGAGGCAATTTTGCAATGACGTCCACTTTGGCACGGTCAACCTCCATCCCATTTTTTGAAATTTTATGGCCGAGGACAATGCCCTCTTTGACCATAAAGTGACTCTTCTCCCAATTTAGACATAACTTTGTGTCTTCACAACGTTTCAGCATGCTTTCTAAATGGGAGAGACATGTTTTAAACGAATCCCCAATGACCGAGAAATCGTCCATAAAGACCTCCATACTTTTCCCGATCATGTCGGAAAAAATGGCCATCATACATCTTTGAAACGTGCCCGGAGCATTACATAGGCCAAATGGCATACGTTTATATGCGAAGGTTCCATAGGGGCACGTAAAAGTGGTCTTTTCTTGGTCTAGCGGGTCAATGGGAATCTGAAAGTAACCCGAGAAACCATCGAGGAAGCAATAGTACTCATTCCCCGCTAATCTTTCGAGCATCTGATCCATAAAGGGCAGAGGAAAATGATCCTTACGGGTGGCGTCATTCAATTTACGATAATCAATGCAGACGCGCCACCCCGTAACCAGACGAGTTGGAATCAACTCATTTTCCTCGTTTGTGACAACAGTAATGCCACCCTTTTTTGGAACACAGTGAACTGGGCTGACCCAAGGACTGTCCGAGATAGGGTAAATTAATCCGGCATCAAGAAGTTTTAAAACCTCTTGTTTGATAACCTCGTGAATTTTTGGATTCACCCTTCTTTGATGTTGGACCGTAAGTTTGAAGTCATCCTCCATTAATATCTTGTGAGTACAGAACTCAGGGTCGATGCCCTTGATATCGGAGAGACGCCAAGCGATTGCTCGTTTATGAGACTTCAAAACCTGTATAAGAGCAGCCTTTTCCTCAACACTTAAGTCTTTAGCAATAATGACGGGCAATTTATCATCACCCTCCAGAAATGCATATTCAAGATGAGGCGGCAAGTCCTTAAGTTCAACCGCGGGAAAGTCATCAGTTTTCTCAACATTTTTGACTTCCTCCTTATGAAGTGTTTGTGGTAGAACAGGAAGATGAGAGGGATCTTCGTTTAACAATTTTTCCAGCAGGTGAATATCCCTCTCGAGGTCGATCTCTTGGTTATCAATTCCATCGGGAATCGAATCACTTTTGAGAAAGGCCTCAATTTCTTCTGAGAAGATGAAGTCACTTCCCTCAAACGGAGTGAGGGAAGGAGAAGAATTGGCAATAATGGGGTGAGAAGATGGAGTGAAGTTTTCACTCGGAGAATCATCGACAAAACCTAAAACCTCTTGAGCGTACTCCTCAGACGCGACATCAATGACATCAATTCGGTTAACCGTTTCGGCGTCATAGTTAGAGGAGTACCTCGAAGTTTGATCGAGGTTAAAGGTTACAGCTTCATTACCAACACGAAGAGTTATTTCTTCTTCGTGCACATCAATTAACGCACGACCCGTCCTTAAGAATCCTCTCCCAAGAATGAGAGGAACACGTGGGTCAGCATCGAACTTAACAACAACGAAGTCAGCGGGGAAATGGAACTTTCCTACTTTCACGAATACATCTTCGGCAATGCCGAGAGGATGAGAGATTGAACGGTCGGCAAGCTCAAGAGTCATGCACGTAGGGGTAAGTTGAGGAAGAGAGAGTTTCTCCCACACTGAGTAAGGCATCAGGTTGATGCTAGCGCCAAGATCAGCTAAGGCGAAGCACTCAACCATCCCAGGGAAAACACATGGAATGAGAAATCTCCCAGGGTCTCCAAGCTTCTTAGGAAGCTTCTTTAAGATAACCGCAGAGCAGTTTTCGTTCAAAGGAGTTTTTGCCATTTCGTACAATTTTTCCTTGTTACTTAACAAGTTCTTGATCATCGACGCGAATTTGGGCATCAGGATGATAGCATCCGCAAGGCTAACGTCAAAGTGCAAATCTTGAAAGATTTGATAAAACTTATCCATTTGGTAACTAGCCTTTTCGCGGAGCTTTTGCTCATTAAGTCTTTGCGGGTATGGTAGTGAAGGTTTGGATTTAGGGTTCTCTCCAGGAGTTGTTGATGGTTCAAATACAACTCCCGGTTTTGGTACAAGTCCAGATTTTGGTACAACTTCCGGAACAACCTGAGGGTGGACGTGTGCGGTACTTCGTGGGCTAGTAAATTGCACCTTGTCCGTGGTTGCCTCAGGTTCAATTTCAACTTCCTCGGAATAAAGAGGAGGAGGCATAGGTGGAAGAGGAGAAACAGGAGGAACTGGCGGCTCTTCATACGCTTTACCACTTCGTGTAGTAATAGCTTTGAGTTCACCCTTGGGGTTAACAATTGTATTAGCCGGGAGACCTCCTGATGTAGAGGGTGGAGTGAGATGATTCATAAGACTGGCAAGCATATTTTCAATCTTGCCTTGATTTTGATCAATTTTGTTGTTTGTTTGCATCAACTCACTCTTCAGCTCTTGACCCTGTTTGGTTATTGATGATTGAAAATCATTTTTCAAATTTGAGATTTGATTTTGCATTGCCCTCATTTTGGTCTCATTAACTTTGATGTAGTTATTGAGCTCGTTTGGGAGGGGATCTTGATGATTTGGAGCTGAATACCCTTGATTACCCCTTTGGGGTGGGTACTGATTGACGGGGGCAGGATTTTGATTTTGCAAATTAGGCCCCCTTGGTGGATTAGGATTAAACCTATTTGGATTTTGAGGAAAACCGGGTGGTCCACCCTGATTGCTAGCACGGTAATTTGGTTCCACTTGAGGACGGTATTGGTTACCTCCTTGGTTGGAATTGCCGGCTATTGCATTTACTTCGAATGGATTGCCTTCAGTGGCAGGGCAATTATAATATGAATGTGGACCACCACAAGTGACACAAACTTCTATCTTTTTGATTTCAGCTTGTGGGGAAGGAGAAGAATCTTTCTTGCTTTGGGCGAGAACAAATGCATGGACAGCTTCCGTGAGTTTATCAAGTCTAGCATCGGTGCTAGACTGAGCCACGGGCGATGAAGAAGAAGGAACAACATCCCTTTGGGAAACAACCGATCTGTTTCGGGGAATGCGGACCTTAGATTTATTCTCAATGATTTCTAAAGCTTCCTTCGTGGTGCGATTCAAGAAGTTACCTCCCGCGGAGGCATTTAGAGAATCTTGATCAGATTGGTTTACACCATTGTAGAAAGTATCAAGTGTCATGAGATCAGAGAAACCGTGGTGAGGGCATTTTCGGAGCAATTCCTTGTAACGATCCCATGCCTCACTAAAGGATTCATCAAATTTCTGCGTGAATTTCATGATCTCGTTCTTGAGACTTGTGGTTTTGGAAGGAGGAAAGAATTCATTCACGAACTTTTTCACAAGATCTTCCCATGTCTCAATAGATCGTGGAGGTTGTTTTTCAAGCCAAATCCGGGCTTGTCCCTCCAGGGAGAATGGGAAGAGAAGAAGTTTGATTGCTTCAGAGGGGACATCTTTGCATTTGATGGTGTAGGTGATTTTATTGAACCATCGAATGTGATCTTGAGGATCGTCCCTCTCATAACCGTAGAATTGACGTGATGTGGCCAGATTTATTAATCCTGTTTTAAGTTCAAAATTATCGGCCATGATTGTTGGAACAACAATAGCATCTCCGTAACCCTCGACGGGTGCTTGGAGAAGCTCGTTCATAGTGGGTTCAGCTGCCATGATGACAGCTGGAGGTGGAACAGTACGGATTTCAGATCCGACTGATGGTGCAGAACGACGACGAGGTCTTCGAGGTCTCTGAACCAGCTCACGTA
This sequence comes from Artemisia argyi, assembly GCA_030686995.1. Taxonomy (NCBI): domain Eukaryota; kingdom Viridiplantae; phylum Streptophyta; class Magnoliopsida; order Asterales; family Asteraceae; genus Artemisia; species Artemisia argyi. Next base: position 22,489,519 of record CM060709.1, read on the forward strand.
ATGGGCTAGTGGACCTTGAAGAACGAGTGCGCATGCACTAGGGATAAAAACTTTTTGGACAATATTTTTGTTATCGTCCCGTAATCCAGATTCGTTTCTCTTCAAGAATCACCTTAAAAGAGAACCGAATCAGAAAACGTTACGATATGTTTTGTTGGTTTTTTTTTTTTTTTTTTACTTTTACTTCTTTTTTTTTTTGGTGTTTTAACACTTTAGGAAAAGTGTCAATGACATTTTTATGTGTTTTGATTTTGAAAATATTCACAAGTGATGGTGTTTGTACAATGAGTGAGGTGAGATAACACTAATCTCGAAAAACGCTACAGAAACGCGCACACCTCCCCGGCAGCGGCGCCATAAATTGATTGAACCTGAACCACCTAACTTAAATTAACCAAAGAATGGTCAACTAAGTCAAATAGCCTAGATCAATGCTCCGGGTAATATAATGTATCACCGGGTCGTTAAATCCCGTTGAGGTGCGAAATGTAACTATAGCGTGTTCGTAATCGGGTGTTATTCACAGAAAAAGGGTTTTGATCAGAATTATTTGGAATTGTTTAACGAATATAGCTTAGGAAAGCTACGTGACTGATTACGTGAATTTAGATAACGAGGATTTGAGCTAAACACAAAAAAAAGTACGTTTTAATTAAAAAACGTAACAGACGCACAAACCAATAAGTACAACTGAAGGACTGGAAGGGTTAAAAGTGTAAAATTGAAATTTTTACAATCCTAATAATAAAAGAAAATTTTAAGAAAAATTAAAATTATTTTTACACTATTTAATTATTTATAATTAATTAATTACTAATTATCTATTTTAATATTAAATAAACTAATTAGAATTATTAAAAATACTTAAAAGACTTAGAAAATTAAGAAAAATTTTATAAATCTAATTAACCATTACAGGGTTCCTAAAAAATTATAAAAAGTTAATTCTAATGATTTTTAAGCTAATTAAATAATTATTACTCTATTTATTAATTAATATCTAATTAAACTATTTAAATTGTAAATACTATTAGATGAACAGTAAAAATTCTAGAAAAATTTATAAAATTATTTTAACTAAAATAGAAGCTATAAAAATTATAAAAACTAGGTTATACTATATAAAAACTAATTATGCTATTTAATTGATTAATATTAATTAAAACTAAATTAAACTAAAATTAATTAAAAATACCACTAGATGACAAAATAAAACTCTGGAAAAATTTGTAAAATTATTTTAACCTAAAATATAATTTCTAAAAATATAAACATGACATATTACTTAGAAATTAATTAAAAAGAAAAATAAATAGATAAATCCTATTAAATAGAAGCTATCACTATTGGTAAAGTTGATTTTTTTGATTTTTTCTTTTTCTAAACTGATAATAAGCTAAAGACAACTAACTTTAATAAAAGCACTTTTGTTAAAACCAACTGAATAAGCAATTGAAAAGCTTATTGAACCTTCAGTTGACTTTTGTTGACTGTGGGATGTTTTAAGCTCAAATGGAGAATGGTGGGGTCCACACTGAGTAAACTAGGTTCTACTGAGTCTAACAATCAATAATAAGCACTTATTAAGCAACAAATGAGTTTGAATAAGCCAAAAAGCTTAAATAAGCACATAAGCAAAAAGGGACTGATGCTGTTTTGTGGACAAACTTGAGGGTCCAAATAAGGTGGGATCCACAGGTCTAGGGTTCAAATGAAAGGGTCAAAACTACTCCCTGGTAGGAGGGGGGTTGTGGGGAACCAAAATCAGCAGGCCTAGACCACTGTATTAGCCACAAACCACCACAAAAAGTGGTGGTGTGAGGGTGGTCTGCTGAGACAGAACAGGGGTCTCCCCTGCAGGTCTCTTTGAGGCTTGGTGGGACCCACTAAACAAGATCCATAAAATCTGATAAAATTCACAAAGATTAACAAAGTGGTGAAGATCTAACTTGTAAAATCTCAGACCCTAAAACCTAGTATCCATCAAATTACACGCCTCCAAAGTTTGCTTAAAATCCAAAGGTACACAATTTGACTTTTCAAGAAAGTGCAAGGTTTGACTTTTGTGAACTTTGATTGCTGATTTAGTGATCAAATAAGTTTAGTTAAGCTGTATAAAGACTAAACTAAGTAGAAATCCCAACTTATGAAAAGGTTTGATGGATTTTGGGTACAAAAGTCACCACAGTTAACTGTGGTGATCACTTGGCTGTGAATTTGACTTTGGCTGAGTTTGAAGCTCAGAATTGGGTCAATAAAACTCTAATACACCCTAAGCAACTAAGAGAAACACAGACCTGCACAATTAAACAAGTAGAACAATGCAAACAGACACCAACCAAACACCCCTATTAAAAAGTTAAAACAATGTTTTCAAATCTACTCACTTAATTAGCCCTTGATACTGATTACAGAACTTATATTAGCATAACACAAGATCAGATGAGCATGAATCAACAACAATACAAACATATAACAAACTAAGTACCAACTTGAGATCAAACTATGAAAATAAGATTTCTAAGCAACTATTGATTTCAACACACAAGTCCACTATATTATGCAATACTATGATTAATCAGCACAAAGGAAGCATGGAAACACAGAATACAACAATGATTACCAACTTCTACAGTAAGTAAGAAAAATTTAGCAAAAGGCTTACAAATAAGCAATCCAGCCAAGAACCAAGAACAAGGACCCAAGATCAATCCTATAGGCTCTCCACAGAACCACTAACCCATGGCCATCCAAGATTTACCATGCTCCAGCCTGAATCACCATCTTCCTTGATTTTTTTTTTTTTTTTATTTTATTTTTATTTTTCTTGATTTTTGAAGTAATTTTTCAAACTGTGGTTCTTGGTTGATATAAAAGTTCAAAGAGCTTCTATAAACTTCCTGTTTTGGATTATCAGATCATACAAACAACCATTGATGATTAACAAACCATGAATCAACACTTGAAATTTTTATATGAAACTTGAAATTTAAAAATGAGAGATAAACTTAAAATTGCACTTTTATTAATTGAAAACAGATTACAAACATAAACTAAACATAAAACTACTAAAATTAAAGTAATACATGCCCCCTTGAGGCTTCTACCATACTCTACTTATACTATGATACTAAATTCATCCCTCCTCTCTTCCACGTGGCTTCTTTTTGAAATCTGAGAGTCCCACATGCTTTGTGTTGACCTTCTGACCAAATCCCATCCATCTAATTAAGCATAGATCAATCCTAGCCATTGATTGGCTTTTTGGCGCCAAAACCATGTCGGGGTAAAACTGAGTGGGTTAGGCGAGGGAATTTATTGTGGTGGTGTGGGTTGGTGTGGTAGATGAGAGCATTAATTGTGGGGGGGGGCTGTGGAGAAAAAGGTGAGGAGGGGGGATGGATTAGGCCCTGGTTTTGCGCAAGCTTGTTGGGGAGAAGACGGGTCAACGCTGGGGTTGACCGGGGTGGTTATTTAAAACGGTTTTTAAAATTTTGGGCTAAGTGGTGGGCTTGGGGATCAGCTGGGCTAGGGATGGATTGGGTAGTGGTGTTTGTTTGGGTTTAACAAATAAAAAAAGTCCGGTTTGGAAAGTTTAACCACAAGGACCATTTTTGCAAACTTTTTAAAGTTGAGGGGTGTAAAATGTAATTTCCCAAAACTTCTTCAAATGATCAATGTTTCCAAATGCCAATAATTCAAGGACCAATTTTGTATTTTTCCACTTTTTCCAATTTCAAAAACATCCCAGGGACTACTTTTGCCAACTTTGGATTTTCAGGGACTAAATATGTAATTTTTGAAAACTTGCAACCCAATTATGATATTTTGACTTTATTTGACTTTTAAGACCTTGGGTTGACTTTTCCTTATAAATAAATGCATAGGGACTAAAGTTGACAAGTTTTGAAACTTGGGGGACTGAAACTGCCAATACTGCAAACTTTGTACGTTTTTTCTTTGTTTTTGCACATTTTGCTTTTAAAACACATAAAACACAATCCCTGGGATAATTTAAGTATTTTGATATCTTTTTGATTGTTTTTGTGCGTTTTGGCAGTTTAAAATTATCAAAAACGATGAGTGTTTGAGCACTCATCAGTAACTCTTTTAATTGTTGGTTATTTGATTCTCTTAAGGAAACTCTTGTTCTTTCACTTTTCATATTGTCTCATAATCAACCATCTCTCATTCTCATCTTATTTCTTTCAATATCATACTTGTGTTTACATAAATGGTGACCTAACAAATACACATTGCTTACATCTATTTTTATATTCCAATATTGATATATTATGATGAGAAAAGTCCAAAATACATCCCTGAGGTATGCCAAATGATACGTTTACATCCTTTTTCTTTTTTCGTCTTAAATATCATCCCTCCGTTAGTAACTTTGGAACAAATACATCCCTAGGGACTAACGATGCAAAATTTTGCCCGTTAAGTACCCCACGTGTTAGTCACGTGAGGGGTATTTTTGTCTTTTTCATCCCCACCCCCACCTTATTATCCTCATTTCCATCTCTTCCACACCAATATACTCCTCTACAAAAATCCTAGCCGCCACCCTGCTAGCGCCACCACCACCTCCACTGCCAGTCACCAAGCTACACCGCCACCACCATAAGCATCCCCGTGACCTCCTCACCACCTTTCACTACCACACGCGCCTCCAATACTACCCCTCACCACCTCCTCGTTTATAACGCGCCACCACCATCACTCTTATCCATCACCATTATCTAGATCTTGAAGAAAAAGGTAGGAAAACGTGTATCGTATGCGAGTTGAATCGTTACGAGTCAAACTCGTGACCAACTCATGCATAACTCGATGTTTTGGGATAAAATATTATTGCGAGTTGAATCGTTACGAGTCGAACCGTGTGGTAAAACCCACGGCCGTGGTTATTGATTAACGTTGGTGGTCATGGGTTCGAACCGTGACCCTTGTGGTTTGATTTTTCTTTGTTTTACTTTCCTTTTTGTTCTTGTGGTTAATGAATATCGGCTAAAAGCCGAGGCGGGTGTGTGGGTGGTAGCTTAAGGTGGTGATGGAGGTGTTTGTGTGGAAGTTTGGTTTTGGGTTTCAAAAAGGGTCACGTATGGTTTGTTTTGGGTCGATTTACAGGAAAAAAAAAAAAAAAAATTAAAAAAAAAAGGACAAAAATGGAGTTTTGGGTTTGCTTTGTTTGTTCGAACAAGAAGAAACAAAAAGAAATATGGTTTGGTTTTGGTTTGTGGTTTTTGGGTCGAGTCACGGAAAGGAGAAAAGAAAGAAGAAGCAAAAATGGTTTTTGGTTTGTGGTTTATGGTTTTGTTTTGCTTTGTTTGTTCAAACAAGAAGAAACAAAAACGGAAAGGAGAAAAGAAAGAAAGAAAAGAAAAAGACAAAAATACCCCTCACGTGACTAACACGTGGGGTACTTAACGGGTAAAATTTTGCATCGTTAGCCCCTAGGGATGTATTTGTTCCAAAGTTACTAACGGAGGGATGATATTTGAGACGAAAAAAAAAAAGGATGTAAACGTATCATTTGGTATACCTCAGGGATGTATTTTGGACTTTTCTCTATTATGATTTATAAATCATGTATGCTATAAATGCATGCCTAAGCCGGTAATAGACGTGTTGAGTTGAACTACAAAAAAGCTCAAGCTCATTATTAAAACTTTCGATTCGAAGCTAAACACCTGAAATACATGTCCGAATCCCTTAGGATTTTCTAGGAATAGTGTGTTAATAATATATCAAACTATGATTCCACCAAACTAAGGGTGTGTTTGTTAAAATTAGCAGTGAGTTGTGAGCAGTGAGCTATGACCAGTAGCTACAACTCACAGTTTTTTAAAGAAATATTAGAAAAATGAGCGCTAAAAAAATAGCAAAGCTCATCGATCTTTTGTCAAACGAACAATAAAAATCAAAAAGCTTATTGCTCACCGCTCATCGCATCAAAAAGTTCCATAAAACTCCACGCCAAATATAGCCTAAGGGTGTGTTTGGTAAAATTAGCAGCGGGCAGGGCCGGACCTACGCTTGCAGTAGGGGGGGTGGGGGCGGTGCCCCCAACCAAAGTGTTACGGATACTAAAAAATATGTAGAAAAAAGGTGAAAATTGGTAGAAAAAGGTCCGGTGCCCCCACGCAAATAATCAAAGTGCCCTCCTCGCTCTTGGATAAAAGTGAAAAATGTTTCCGGTGATCTTGTTTGATCGGAAAAAATGGTGAAAATGAGACACCGAGTAGTTGAGAAAGAAGGTGCGTACAGATGTGTAGTCTAAAGTTTTTTATAAGTTTAGTCAAAAAGTTGCTTTTACTTTGGGTTTAGCATCTTTTTGTTTTGGATACTAGCAATATTAGGATGGGTTAAAGTGTTTTTTTTTTTTTTTTTTTTTTTTTTCAATGCAGCAATTTGCACTAGAGTATTAGGAAGGCTCTTTTTGTATGTTATGTTTTCGTACATGAATTATCAATAATATTAGATATTTGATACAGTAATTTAGTTTAAAATTTTTAGTTAATTTAATAACTGTTGTGTCTTTGACTCGACTTAACATGTTAAGCGAGTAATCTTTGACCCGACCCGATTTAACTCGACATGTTAAGCGGGTAAACGATTGACCACTCTTATTGCTCGATGCCCCCCGCGATGACATTTCCTGGGTCCGCCACTGGCAGCGGGTAGTAGCAGTGAGCTGCGAGCAGTAGCCACAGCTCACAGCTTAACGCTCACGGCTTCTTAAAAAAGCATTGAAAAAAATAAGCTTTCCTAAAAAATAGCAAAACTCACCGTTCATTTGCCAAACGAACAATAAAAATTAAAAAGCTCATTACTCACCGCTCATCGCCCCAAAAAGCTCAGCAAAAAAAAACTTTGAAATTTAAAAAGGACATATATGAGACGGCGGTAGTATATTCTATATTCATTGGATCGTTAAATCTAATGTAACTTTTTTGTATCAATGTAGAAGAAATAAAATACGGACACTAAAAGTTACTACTTTTAAAAATAATTTTATTTATGAAAGAACGCAATATTCTTTTATGAAACAATTGACTAGAGTTAAACCGGGTGAAAGTGAAAGAAAACCATCAAAGCCTCATCCTGAATCATGAAACATGAACCCAACACCACCTGATTTTGCTTCACCCACCCCACATGTAAATCCCTATAAAAACTCATACACTACTTCATATTCCGCAACAACAACAAGAAGCACAATCACAAGATATTAAGAATCATCATATTATCCTCTTCAATTCACCTTCTCAAGAATTATAATGGCTTCATTTGACCAAAAGCTAGCCATGGCTAAGAGCTGCTCACATGGTAACCATCATATATATTTTTAAGCACGATACATGTTATATTCTATAATTCAATTTGCATGCCAAACTTTAGTAGCTTACTAGCTTATAATTAATTATTTATTGTGGGTTGTGTAGAAGGAGTGGTTGCAGGAGCTAAAGCTGCAGTTATAGCAACTATCGCCACCGCTATTCCAACTGTAAGTACATTTAGTTACTTTATACATCAAGATTAGTCTTGCTTACATATAACTATAAAATGGTATCAAGCATACATATGATGAAGCAAGAGATCAAATAACTTACTAAGAAATGAATGCAGGTGGCTAGTGCAAAAATGGTTCCATGGGCAAGGCTTCATCTTAACCATACAGCACAAGCTCTCATCATTTCCACAGGTTAAATAAAAATTTAATCTTAACCGCATTGTCATATATTTCATTGGTGATTATGGTATAGACTATAGAGTATCTATTAAGATTAAATTAAAATTATTTTTACAGTGGCAGGAGCTGCATATTTCATAGTTGCAGACAAGACTGTGCTAAAAAATGCCCGAAAAAACTCCTTCAACAATGTTACTCAACCATGAACTTCATGGTCCAACTGACAAATAGAAATGGTTCAAATGGTGCAATAAATTATTAGAGTATGTAAAAAGACACATATAGTACGTGTCGAATTTGGTTTTCCGATATAATACTCTAGGAAAACTCTACTTTTTCATTATATTGTAACTTATTTTAAGCTTCCTTGTATTGTAAAAAGTTTCACAAGAGTATTTGCTATGAAATTTCATACTAAACCAACAGAGCTGCCAGCCCTCACAACACCCTTTGCTTCCTTCGGGACAAAAATGGCGCCAATCAGAGCCAGCATCCATTCCTGTTAAACTGATCTATAAAAGTTTTAGACATAAATTTGTCTTTTTGTTAACTGTAGTGTGGCTATAAAAGTCTACATAGTCCTTGTTAATGGTGTGATCTTACAGCCACAACACTAGATGTAATTAAAAAAACATAACCATGGCATTCACAGTCGTCAGACCCACAACGTTGTAGTTCTTGCGTCTTTATAGTCCATTGAGAGGTTCAGAAACGAGATGATTTTCTTGATCAAAGTGAGAAATGCTCTACAAGTAAACGATGTTAAGTTATTGCTTTTGTTTGTTTCTATAGTAGACGTACAAATTTTCATCTTTCAATTGGATTTGAGTGGTTTAATAAACATGGAACCTGATCAATCCTTCCATGCGTGTAACATGTATTTTGATTACATCTAATACTTAATAATTAGGTTTGTACATACTACAAACATTTTCATATACCACCACATGGTAGAAAATCTTATGCATTTACAAAATTTGTTTTCACTTCTTTTTTTAAAGCAAAATTTTATTAAGTATAACCATCTAGCAAGACACTATAAAGTATAAAAACTACAATACAAGATTGGGGAGATCCTTAAAACTGGGTTTATTAACCATAGATCTCAATCTAATTTGAATTTTTTGCATCTATTACTCACCGAGCAAAATGATATACTTTGAACATCCTTGAATATATCACTCCAATTTGATTCTTTTAACAGAAAACCTTAACGTTTCCGCTCCTCCAATGCCGAATAGACGTGAAATGACAACAAAATTTTATTTCACTTAAAAATATAAGGGAAAATTACCAAAATGGCCACCCTCCTCCACCTCATCAGCAACACCCTCCTCAATATTAAGATGGAAAAAGAAATAAATAAGAATGTTGTTTATTCTTTTAACTTATATGGGTATGTCTTGTACTTTTGTATTTCTTTTAACTTAATGTGTTTTTTGACTTTCTTGATGTAGTAATAAGTATCTTGTATGCCAGCCAATTTTTATAATGTCCTCGATTATTAAAACTTTGCATCTGAAAAGTACGAAATGAAGGGTTGATTCTTGATTCTATTTCATCCCCTTCCGTCTTTTATTCACTCACTACAAGAAGAATGACTTCTAGTTTCACATGAAAAGTATCCATAAACCAAATGTCAAAGTTGTCACAGAAGTTTTCTAGTGTTCCAGTTTCTTACTCACAGAAACAAATGCTAGTAATAATGTCAGGGTAAAGGTATAACAGACGTATCAGTAGTGGTTCTTGTGTTGGTGCATAGTCATCCGGCAATTGGTGTCAAATCATATTACATGAAAGGGAAATGTCCGTTTTGGTACAGAGAGTCTACTGTTGGAATTATTATATCATGACCTTCATATAAATAAACCAAGTACATCAAAGTGAGCATGAGCGGAAGCAATTATAATAGATCGAATAACATGTAATTAATTAATCAATAATTAAATAGTAAACATACCTTTGTGATTCTAGCCCGAACAAGAATCAATGCAATCTTCCGGAACCAAGAACCCTAATTAGGGTTTATAAGGATTATAAGAATTACCCCTTACCTTTTTGTAATTCAATCCAAGAATCAAACAATAATGTGTTTGAATCACGTTCTTGTACACACGTACTATAACGTATTAAAGTTATGCTAGTAATTAATTCACAAAACTTAAACCAAGACAATATTAGTTTAACAAAAATCGACCATCCCTTGGAGAGGGCATGGATCGATCGATCAAAGAAAAAGAACAAGAGAGAAAAGATTTTAGGTTTTTGTGTGTGTGCACAAGAGTACCAAAAACCTAAACCTTTGATGCGTATATATACTAGAAGAAACTTAGAGCTCAAGTTTTGTGTGGGTTGGGTAAACCCATTGCAAACCGATCGGCCCTCAATAGAATGAGGGGATCCGGAACCTTCTTGACATCTAATTTCATTCTAGTCCTCGTTCTTTTAATTTAACGTCCATTAGTCATATATCTTAAATACTAATAAACGTTTATATGTTTTGTGATAATTAATAAATGAATACAACATTTATATTCAAGTATTAATCTTTAATACTCATACGTAAAGTGTGCAATCCCGTGATCTCGAGTTCGATCCTAACATACGTCTACTAAAATAATGTACATATTCTAACAGCTCCCACTTGGACATATTTTAATAGTGTAATCACATCGGTTAGCGTCTAGCAACACGCCGATGCCTCTAGTACGATCTCGAGTAAGGCTCCAGGAAAACCTTTTAATGATTTCTCATTATTATTATCCTTTTGTTTCTAATACCACGTTAATAAGGATATGGATTAAAGTCATTCCTTAATTAACCATTATGTTTCTCGTTGTTTATGATTGATCAAGATTACCAAATCTTCTGAACATATTCAGGTGAGATATTGGGTGCGGCCGCACATGCATCTTACCAACCCTACGAGGGGCCCAGCAGTATTAAACTCCAAAAATTAATTTGAATGAACAAATTCTATCTTGACTATAAGCAAAACCCACAAACTTTGTAATACTTCCGAAAACAACCCTTATGACTACCAGTTACGTATAGCGTTAAGTTGTTCCACAAAAATGTACTACATTCATGACACTTATCTTGCATCTCAAGTCTAAGGATAACTTCTCATGATTTACTTAATAACTAAATCCATAAAGTAACATCATGTAGTTGGGATAAGTCCTATATTCAGTATCATCGAATATCATCTGAAATGGCATGACTACGCATCAATATACTTCAAGTATATTATACCAACCTTCAGATTTGTCTTAATTTAATAATATTCCCATATTATTAACTGACAACGGACAATTTAGAATAACATTTATTCATGGATTAAACATACAAATATAGGATACAATATATTATAAATTAAACATACCATGTATTTCAATTTATCATAATAATTGTTTAACATCCCTTATCCAAATACTAAATAGATCAATGCATGATAACTTTTGTTGAAGAATTATGTCTCAAGCAATGACATTCATACTTGTTGACAAGACATAAATCATCCAACTTTGATCTATCGGAATTTTAAGAATACTTATTTCAAGAATTCAACTATTGAAATTCTTATATGTGCATAGTCAACTATTTTGATAATGCCATATTTCATAAAAATGTGAGACATCCTTAACCACCAATTTATGATAATTAAACTTCTAAACATTTTAAAGTTTAAAGTATTTTTATTCTTTTAATGTATAATGCAACTATGCTTTTAGTAAGCATAACTAGTACATATAGTCAAAGATGAAATCCTTACCATGACTAGTATTGAGTGTCATCTCAATTTCATTAGCATCATTGTATGCAACAACAATATGCTATTAAAACTATCCGTAAACTATAATATCTATTGTGTAATGTTTGATGCCTTTCAAACTTTCAAGTTTGTTGGCTAAGACAATTTTCACAACAATTGAAAAATTGTTCATCTATAGAATTTGGAAGCTGTTCCAGATTTTAGGATGTGATTCTATAATCAAACATATTCTTTTAGAATATTACACAAATTATCCAATAACTTTTAATTAGATATTAATATTGCCAAATCATCTTGTAATCAAGCATGATACAACAAAACATGATGTTCATGAACAATCTTTGAGTCATACTTATATTTTTATTCATGTAACTCATATCCATTTAGACTTTCTAAATAATATATCATGTTATATTAGATTCATTTACCGCACATGTTTTAACAATAAACATTCATTCCAAGGTTGTATGTCTTATTTCCTAAATCTTTAAAGTTTCATTCCAAACTAAAACGTAACTTTTAACTTATATGGAATGTTACCTTTTATATGTTCAACAACATATATGATTTAAGAAATTAAACACAATACTCCCACTAGCTTTTAGGAATACTTAGAAATTATCTTATTTCAATTATAAATCAAAACATGAATTTAATAATTAAACATAAAATAATCTTCTAGATGCATGCATTTATCCATCCATGGATTATTGCACCATGTACACTTTCAAAGATATATTCGAATTCATAAACTCCTTTTGATTACTTATCGTCCTCGCTCAAGTAATCACTCAAGAAAGAGTTTTGATATTCTATTGTCAATTTCATAAATGTGACAATCATAATCTTTATTTATTAATGTGCTTAGAAAAGAATATTCAATCACAGTTAATTGCTTAAGTGTGATTAATAATCTTGTTATAAGACATGCATTAAATATGTGTACAACATTGTCCATATGATTTCTATACAAAGATTTAAACCACAAAGGTTACCTAATCTTTAAAGAAACTCATCTTAATTTTCTAGTCTAACTATTAAGATAAATCAAATTTCAAAAATTGATTATCTTTATGGACAGCATCTTAATCATTCATATCATGTATACTTTACCCAACTTCATATTTGGTAATGTATCATAATGATTATCAGGTTTATAATAATCCTGTAAATCATAGCCCTCAACATATTAATCAAATATCTGAGATATATTACTATTCTATGAATGATAATTCCATCATCTTGATATTTAACATTTAAATGTCAACCTTTATTATCATGTTGAGATTTAACATTCAAATGTCAAACTTCATCATGATATTTGCTAGTGTATTTTAGAAGATTGTGTATCTTGTGAATTTATCCTTTAAAGATCAAAACTCCCACTTGCTTTTAGCAATTTAAAGACTATCTTTAAATACTTAGCAAATTAAGCAATAATACAATATTCTCTTTTGGGATATTACAAATACATATTGATAGTTCCTAACTTAATTTTGTTAATAACCTCTTCATAAGCAGTTAAACAAATTTGGAACTTCAATTTAAGACTTAATGTGATTCATCACATTCATCACATTCCATCATATGATAATGTCTTATTAATCTTCTATGTTGGAGTTTTATTAAATATGTCCAAGTCATACTCAACATTCTAACCTTGATAACTTTTGGAAGAAAAGAAGTCATAGTTATCTTTAATCAAACAATATAACAAGAGTTTGATTTTCCTAACTGAACATACCATAAACATTTGATATTTCATTAGTATTAATATTGTAAGACAATCTAACAATATTTAAGATAACCATATTCCTCTTGACTTGTCTATTTACCAACTAATACATTTTAATGGTATAATAATTTTCAAGCCTATTACATGCTTTATAACACAAGTACTTTTTACAAAGTTACTTCAGTTCATGTCTTTACAAGAAAACATAAACTGTTATAATCTCACTATACGTTATAAGTCATTTAACAATTTAATAACTTCATGTATATGTCTTAATTAAAAAACACAACAAGATAACGTCTTACTTTATTATAAGTCTTGTAACAATTAAACGACTTTATGTTTATATCTTTACAATGAAACATAAACATATTTAACTAAAGTAATTATGAACACCATCTTTTGGTTTCAATAGTAATTTCAAGTTAATTTATTACTTCACAATAATGTAAATAACATTATTTCTTAATTTATTTATGTCATTCCAAGAACACATAAATATTCAGATTGAAGTAGCATTAGATTACTTAATTAATTTATGTCATTCCATGAATTCATAAATCTATAAATTAAAGTAGTCTTGATATCATATCGACACATGTTCTAATAGGTATCTAATTTAGAAACTGCAAATTCTCATAGTTCAATTACATCAGTTGATCTGCTAGTAATGAAAATATGAAATTCACCTTGTTGTTGCAATCTAGTTAAGCTCTCACATAACATAAATTGTAACACCAAGTGTTTCTTGAATTAATATTAGAACATTATTCTCTTACCTTGTAGTCAAGAGAATCCATTGAATCATATCGTTATGAGTTGTTTCTTGCACACAATAAAGATAACATTTCTCCCACTTGTGCATGGAACAACCTCATATAGTGGATAAACAACATGCCATGCATTTGTTTATGTGTTCAATATGATTGTGTCATAGATTTTAGCATAACAAGTATATGTAAAACAACAATGTCTAGTAAGAAAACGTACAATACTTATCCTTAAAATTATGAGTGTCTACACTTGGAAAGTAATTATCTTAAGCTACCAAGATATCAAAGTTTGTAACTCCCACTGAATTAAAGATCATTACAATAATTCCTTATTTAGTGATAAGTATACAATACTCCCACTGAATTTGACAACATTGTAAATGTTTCATATCAAGTAAAAGAAAATAGTGTGCTTTTAACTTTCCTACACCTTTGAATGTCCATACGTAACAATTACTTATGCACTAAAGAGTGTATTCTACTACTTAAATGATGGACTATCCACCAAATGCAATTAACTTGAAAAATTGGGCATGCAATTTCTTCCTTAACAGGTCTACCATCCTACAATGTATGTAGTACCTTTAAAATATTCAAAACAACTAGTTTGTTTTTAAACACTTTGCAGTAATTAGTCTAGCTTCTAATTATAATAACTCATAAAATGTCATACATAATTTTCTGTTAACCAAATATCATATTTGTTACTAAGAATTTGATCACCGAATGAGGATGATAAAATCCCTATGAAAAATGTATGCAATTTTCTTAACCATTAAAAATTTGCTATGAGTTATATTAGAATTTAGACATATCTAATATTCCTATTATCCTTTCTCATAAATGAAAAGAAATAGGATTGTGTCTCACTCTTCCTTCATAGAAAGGAGACTTCTTTTGTCTTTCAAGTAAATATTTCTTAATCAAACATTTGTTTGAAAACAGAACTAGATCAATTTACCAAAGCCCAAAGTGCGTTTACGGTTTGAACGTTGCATTAATACATTAAAACGAATTACAAAATTCAATTTCAGTATTTTCGATAATTAGATCTTTAAGAAAATAAAATACCCATTGGTAAATATTCATATAAACCATAGTATTTTCTTAAAGCTAGGATCCTAAATTGACATAGTACCATTACATCAGTTGATCTGCTAGTAATGATAGTATTCAACAAGGTAATTGTCGTACAATAATTGCCAATATCATATTGCAATTTCTAGATTTATGGGATTTACAATCACAAAACATTTGTAATGTAAGCATGTTTGATCCCCATCTTAATGCCTTGAGTCCAAGATCTCACTTCCTACTCAATTTAAGTCGTCTAACTTAAAAACTGCAAACTCACAAATCCATCACATCAGTTGATCTGCTAGCAATGAATTTATGAAATTTACCTTTCCATTGTAATCTCGCCAAGTCTCACTATAACGTAAATTACAACTTCAAGTGTTCTTAATTAGATGGCATTCAACTTAATTTACAAGGGTATAACTATTTTGATGTGATCAAAATAATGTATGAAGAAGCATGCATACAACTTCATAACATTGGTTTTTCAAAACAATTTTATTACCAATTAGCTAAGAGTAAAATAACAAAGTTTTGATTGAGGTATCGGGTTCACCAATTAAAGAATAACCATCAATTATCGTCCACTATATCGTACTTTTGCATAAGCCCGAAGGCTTAGTGTTTCGGATAATCATTGTGGAATTGTGGATTATTCACCCTTAAGATGATAATGTACATGTAATGGTTGTTCGGTAAGTCTAATTTACACACAAACGAGCGTTAAGACATGAATGTTGTCTATCTAAGGCCACAATTTAATGCGTTGCCATCCTTATACCCATCTTGTAGTGTGTAAACTTCGGTCGAGCCTATTTAACCATTACGTACAAAAACATCAATCAACCAATCCTTTAAAATTTTAAACTCTTAAAAACCAAAACAATTTCGCCATAATTTAGTCCGTATTATTTTTCTATTCAAAAAATTACCCTTTTCGTTTATATAAACATGTCTAACACAATAAATAAACAAAAACAAGTAATATACAATAAAAAATAAAACAACTAAATAAACAAATATACATAATCATAACAATTAAATATGTATAAAAAATGTAGCCACATGCAAATCTTATTCAACAGTCCTATTAATAATCAAATCTAGGTGTATAACGTATTAATTCAATTGAGGCTTTCTTCTTCTAGGAAAAAGAGCCACATACATCGATAAATCGATTGCGTAAGCCAAAATTAAATAAATACCACATAGCACATAATTGATTACTTAATATTGGAGTAATTCCCAATTCGACATCTATTAATAAATTTACATGTTTTAATATAACTTAACCATTAATTCATATAAACAATCTAAACCATTTAAATTATAACACAATATAAAAATTCATACAAATATGCACTTTTCATGGATTTAGCTTAACAATTAACATATTGCACCAAGATCGTTTACTAAAACGCATAACAATTACATGACATCTTAGGGTTTCTAATCATATTAAAAAATTAAAAACCATAAACCCTAAAACCCTAATAAGGTCAATCGACCCTTAATAAATTTTAGGGTTAGGAATCTAACAAATAAACCCTAAAAACATGTAACTAAACGAATCAAGATCCAATTTTTATGCGTTTCGATAATTAATTACACATTATAACGGCCCTAGATGCCACTGTTGGAATTATTATATCATGACCTTCATATAAATAAACCAAGTACATCAAAGTGAGCATGAGCGGAAGCAATTATAATAGATCGAATAACATGTAATTAATTAATCAATAAGTAAATAGTAAACATACCTTTGTGATTCTAGCCCAAACAAGAATCAATGCAATCTTCCGGAACCAAGAACCCTAATTAGGGTTTATAAGGATTATAAGAATTACCCCTTACCTTTTTGTAATTCAATCCAAGAATCAAACAATAATGTGTTTGAATCACGTTCTTGTACACACGTACTATAACGTATTAAAGTTATGCTAGTAATTAATTCACAAAACTTAAACCAAGACAATATTAGTTTAACAAAAATCGACCATCCCTTGGAGAGGGCATGGATCGATCGATCAAAGAAAAAGAACAAGAGAGAAAAGATTTTAGGTTTTTGTGTGTGTGCACAATAGTACCAAAAACCTAAACCTTTGATGTGTATATATACTAGAAGAAACTTAGAGCTCAAGTTTTGTGTGGGTTGGGTAAACCCATTGCAAACCGATCGGCCCTCAATAGAATGAGGGGATCCGGAACCTTCTTGACATCTAATTTCATTCTAGTCCTCGTTCTTTTAATTTAACGTCCATTAGTCATATATCTTAAATACTAATAAACATTTATATGTTTTGTGATAATTAATAAATGAATACAACATTTATATTCAAGTATTAATCTTTAATACTCATACGTAAAGTGTGCAATCCCGTGATCTCGAGTTCGATCCTAACATACGTCTACTAAAATAATGTCCATATTCTAACACCTACAAGATGTACATAAGCCTAAACCACATGATCACCACCTACACTATCATTTATAAGTAGTATAGATATTCTAGGTTCATTAGTATGGAGTTGATACTCTCATCACATTTTTTTATATTTGCACCACAACTTGTGCATTAGAGTATTATATCGTACAATACTGCAATACGTATTCACATAAAAAAATATGGTGGAAGTATCAACTCCCATCCTCCAATGCCTAACCGACTCGATCAATTATGTCAATAGAAGTATAGGACAATGTCTACCAACGTAACCCGTCAAAGTTCTAAATATTTTAATGGATTTTTTGAATGAAATCTGCAATTATATTATGTATACAGTTCAACTTAAATAACAGTATTAAATGGTATAACATGCAATATATTAAAATATCTATTTGAAGACTTAACACAAACCGCGTCAAAATCCAAATTCAACACAAACTATAGACTTTACGTTCGCCTCACAATCTATTATTAACCTTCACCGATCTCAAACATTAGCTAGTGAGAGAAACAATATAATCGAAAGTTTCTTGAGAGCGAAAGCTGGCGGAACAATGTCTACCTACTCGTCAAACTTCTACTAATATTTTAACAGATTTTTTTTAGGAAATCCGTAGAATGTGCACATGCAACTTAACGTTAAAATGCTACATAGTATATAATTAACACTATTTAATTAAAAAATAACCTAAAAGTTATATATCATTAAATAAATAATGCTTAATATGAAACGAAATAGTCTTTAAATGGGTCATGGATTCGGTAGGAATAACGAGCCGCTCCAAAACTCCAACTTTGACTTTACACATCACAATGTCAACGTGAAATCGTCAAACTTTCATGGTTTCATTCTCCTATAAATACATGCACAAGTAACCTTCATATTCACCAAACAAACATTCGATCTCTACTAAGTTTTTCGAAAGAAAAAGAGTGGGCGACCTGAGATTTTAACACATAATCATAATGGCGGGGATTAAATCGATGGTCGTGATGGTAGTCATGGTGCTTGCATCTTTCCAATTGCAATCGACGTTGGCTCAAACTAGGTAAAAATTATGTTATATTATTTTGGTACTTCATATAATCACTTTTATAGTATTTGTGATATGATCATTCATCAAATTACTTATGTAGTTTTGGATTAAATTATGTCATTTAAAAACATGGCTTGGAACAGCTTAATTAAAACAAGTTAAACAGTAATTTCTCAAATGAACTTTATTAATTTATATTGATATTTATAGGCACGTCGTTGGAGGCTCGATAGGATGGAATATTCCATCCAATGGTGCCGCGGCATACACTCAATGGGCCGCGTCACAAACTTTTAGAGTCGGTGATACTCTTTTATTCAACTTCACCACTGGTATGCATAACGTCCAGGAAGTTTCACAATCTGCATACGGCCCATGCACCGTTGCTAACCCGATCTCAACAGAGTCCACCGGGCCAGCCACCATCACCTTAAGAACATCAGGAAACCACTACTATATTTGTGCTTTTGGAACTCATTGTCAAGCTGGTCAAAAGTTGACCGTTAACGTTGTTGGAGCCTCTACTTCCACTCCTCCAGCCGCCACTAGCCCAGCTCCCGCTGGTAACCCACCGTCAACTCCTGACGCTACCACTAGCCCACCACCACCGTCACCTAGTAGTGCGTCAACTTTGACAGCTGTTGTACCTGCTGCTTTCTTGGCAGCTGCTTTAGCTTTGGTGTACTAGATCAATTTTGGTTTGTAATTTTTCTAGGATTTGTGATGTATTTTTTATTTTTGTGATGGAATAAATTGGTTTGATATTTTTGTGATGAAAACTTCAAAGGACATTGATATTTGCAGCTTTTTGTTATGACAATCTCCAACAATGTTGGAGAAAGAAACATTACAGTCTATGATAAGTAATCTCTTGTGGAAACTGCATGAAATGAGATATAAGAACAAGACCTTCTATGATAACTAGGATGGGCAATGAACACATGGACGGAGCTAGGGGGTTCCGCGGGTGCCCGTGTACCCCATTAATTTTTTCAATGTAATGTTAATTTTTGAAAAATACATTGATTTTTCCTAAAGTCGTCTTAAATGCACCCGGTCCATCGAAATATGTTTCTAGTATTAGTGTTCAATTTTTTTATACACCCGATTATATTTATTCTTGGCGATGAACATCCTTTAACAATTAACAATTAACTAAAGAGCATATTCTTCACTAAGCAAAACCAAACAATTTTAAAAAGATATGTGATGACCAAGAGCAAGAAAAAAAAAACGGCCCGGTGTTTCTCGTGTCTTTAATGATACTGTATCTTCATATGTCCCAAACCAGGTTAATTAGGTGGTTTAGACCTCGAAATATAGTTACGATTTTATCTACCGTATCAATCAAAATCATGATATCTAGCACCTTGAATGGCATCTTATTATTAGACAAATCACAAATAAATTACATTAATTTTCCTTTGTTAATTTTTAACTCTTTTTATTAGCCATGAACAAAAATCGCATACTTCTAGCTTCATTGGTGTTCGAGTTGACATAGTCCCTTTCAGAAACAAATGTCGGTAGAAGGTTGCAGGATGCCTGTTCCCTTGCAGCCATATTAGACCAACGGCATCATATGCTCCCAAATGACTGTCATCAACATTTTTTCAGGTTGATGTGTATGATCGCAAAACCAATGAATACCTATAACCAATGGTTTTTGGACATGAAGATAAATATCCAACGTAGCTATATCAAACAAAAAACATGTACTTACTGTGTGTATTTGTTGCAGCAGTAGCAGCTAGTGTCGCACTTCAAGTTGTTGCAACTCCAGTAACGCCGTAGTTAATGTATGAAGATGAATGGTGTTTCATGTCAACCCAATATGTTTTCACACGCGCAAAAAATATACCCCTATTGACCCATTACCCAAGTGGCCGCGTATGGTTCCTTGTGGCATATAAATTTTTTAATTTTCTATATCACATAATTACTTCCAAAACGCAATGCTACACACCTTTTATTTTTGAAAAATGATCCTACACGGTTTTAACTAGTTAGCACGTAAACTCGTATGATCCTACGTGTTTCTATGCGATTTTGACAACCTTGCCCGAAACAGCCTGTTAGTGGATGCGTTGAGCTAAAAGAGCTTGTTCAGCTCATAAGCGTAAGTCTTGCATGTTAACCAACCAAAAGTTGTTATCCTTAAATGAAATAACAGGTGTGATACTCACTCGATAGAGTTTTGGAAGTGTTATACCTGAGAATGCTACTACCTTGGCCAGACTCATGTATTATCATCACTGAATTCGGTAACAGATACCTTTTTATCAGATCATCACGCGTTAGACATCATAAAGTTTTCTGACAATAGACAGAAAAAGTGTTTCTAGTCAATCTAAGCCACGAAATCAACCCATTATAAATCATAACTCCATTTTCAGTTTTGAAGTAATGTTTACTAACCCAGTACAACTAAGATGAATTATTGCAAACTTACGCAATGCTTAAAAACTTAGCCAAGCCATTCTATGCTGAACAACCAACAAACGGTGGCCCTTCAAAAACCATCACCTTATCCGTAAACTCTTGATAAGTTGTGAAGCAAAACTGCTCTGTTCAGAATATAACTGCATTCAACCCTGCAAAGGTCAAAACATGAGATGTTACTGCAGAGGACCGGAAAGTATAAAAAAAGAACACAGGCGACAGAAAAAATAATGTTCGTAGACTCACCAATGCACACCTCACAGGGAGACAGCCTGCCATGACCACATATTCTTATCCATCTACTCGATCATATAACAAAGCAATGTCCAGTAGCTCCCTGCACCATAGCAATTGTAACAACCCGTAATTTTCCACGTCTTCATTTATTTCCAAACTTCGACAATTTACTATTCACTGATCACTATTCATCATTTCACTATTCATCGTTTATGGAGTCGGTTTGAGATTTCGAGAAGCGTTCAAAATTTTTACTATTCACAAAACACTATTCATGATTATCGTTCATCCGTATATTAGGTCATGCACGGATACGCATTATTTTAATTTGCGTATGTTCAAATATTTAATAAACGTTACCACTCAGTTTTTACTACTAACGTATACTCAATACTGCTAATAAATATTTTAATACATTCTATTACTTGGTAAACTACTCCAAAAATTTAAATAAGGATTTACTTTCACTTGTTGATTTTTTTATATATACACTTAAAATCTACATATTTACTTTACTTGCCTAATTATTAAACGATGCCTATTTTAAGTATCCAATACTTATACAAACTACATTTACAAAATTTTTACACCTTATTTCGCTATTTAGTCACTCCCTTTTTGTTCCTCTACAATCTACTGCTAACTAATTTAATAACTAAATTTTATATATATACATACATACATTGAACTTATAAGATATTTATAGACAACATCTTTAATGAAGCATGCCCATCTTTTTCTTTCTTTTGCAGCCGAACCCACACCTCAAATCTTCTCAAGTTGAAATTTGTAGCTAAGTTATTAATGAGCTAGTACTAATATAATATTTTATGTAAAAAGTCATACTTTGAATTGATATAAAAGGAAGAAGCTAGCACTTTATTTAAAAAAAAAAAAAAAAAAAAAAAAAAAAAAAAAAAAAAAAAACTCAAACTTCTCTTCTATATTTATAAGGTTCGGCCTAGGTGAAAAAGAAGAAAAGGAAGATTCGTTTTTCAACAATTTCAAGTGCTTTTCGATCATTCACGAGCTAATAACTAATCACAAATCATTTTGGAGGAATCATTGGGGATATATTGTTCAAAATCTTTCAAAAACCTTCTAACATCAAGTTGCGGTTAGTGTCCGAGCCTCCTTTCAGTATATCCACTTTTGTTATCATATAAGTTATATCAGGTGAGTATTCACGAACCCTCTTTTCTAACTATTTTAATCATTTTGGGGTGGATGCATGAACAATACTGTTTACTCTTATATGAACTTAAAAGACTCTTGTTTCACTATTTATGCTCGTAAGCAAAACGTACTTAAACAAACTTGTTTACTATTTACGAACACTATTATCTGAACTTTTTGACTTGTCTTGACATTATAACTTGTTTGCACTCTTGAACCTTTTGACTTGAACTTTTAGACTTAATGTGCCGTATGTTCTAAGACTTAAAGTCTCCCTTGTTCAGAGCAACGTTATAAAGTCTCTCATGTTCAGAGCATCCTTAATAAATCTCGCCATGGTGGAGTGACTAATAAATCTTTGCCAAGTCGGTGAAGTGACTAATAAATCTCGCCTAGGTGGTGGAGTGACTTCAAGTCTCCCATGTTCGGAGCAACATTATAAAGTCTCCCTTGTTCGGAGCGGCCTTGACTTATTATATACTTTGTGCCCTTACTGTGAACTATATTGACCATATGTACTTGACAATCAAACGTACTACTTTATATGCAATGGGTTGTGAACACACAGGTTGCAAGTCTTGTTATGGCCAAGACTTGCAACTGAGTGGATTCACAATGTCTTTTCCTGGCGAACTTTTTCAAATGGTTTTCTTATTATATAAAACGTTTGTACTCACCAACTATTTTCATAGTTGACCCGTTTTCTCTCATGCATTTCAGGTGATCGTCAGTAAGTTTTCTTCATGGTCCTTGCATAATGAAGTTTTCACACGTCACTACTAAGCATTATGTATTTCAAGCTATCTTTTGGGAACTAAACTTTGTGTCTTAAATTGCCGATGTCGGCTAAACAATGTTGTAATGATATACTTTTCCTTTAATGTAAATTATGGTATTGTTCTATATCTCTTGTGCGATGTATATTGATTATGTTGCACCTCGCATTTCCGCCTTCGGCGGGGTGTGACAGATTGGTATCAGAGCTAGAGGTTATAGAGAATGCCGATTTTTCTAAAAAAAAAAAAATCGCAACTATAACCAAAATAATGTTTTTCTTAAACACCGAACATCATACGAGTCGACTAGTCCTAGCATTGCATCATTAATCCTCAAGTATGCATAGCCTGATCACCTATGCATAATTCAGGAATAATCATGTGATGAAGGGAGTAGTAGTCTTAGATCATGTTTGGTCGGGTCTAAAGAGTCTGGTCACCTGAAATTGCATTAGTCGGGTGGGTATGCATAACCTATTTGTATGTTCGCATTTGTGTTACCGTACCTTATATACGCTTCTATGTGTATAATTTCTCTTTACTATCTTATGACTCGTTAGACTAAGCACATCTTTGTTCCCGTCATTTTACAATCTCTATGTCGCGACTGTCGTTGCACCATCTGTCCAAGTTCACGACATTGTTAATCTGAGACCTAACGACATCGACCCTAGTTATATTTTTATTAGTTGATTTGATTGGTGTAAACAATTTTAAAATCGAGCAAATCTTTCAAAAGACCTTTTTCAAGGATGTTGAATCTTATCTTCCTGACAGATTGATTCCTAGCTTGATTCTAGTGACAGTTCTTGTCTGATAAGTTGCGAAAATCAAGCTAAGAGTTAAGTTGTTACTAAATTCGATTCAGTTTATTCTCATGACAGTTCTTTTCTGATGAGTTGTGAGATTAAATTAGAAGCGACTAACTAAAGGTCTTTTGAGGGCTACGCTCGAGATTGGGAAAGTTTGCCTCATCAAATTTGACCGCGATCACATACGTCTATAGAATGAACGAATTGAATCTCGAGGACGAGATTCCTTTTAAGGCTGGTAGACTGTAACAACCCGTAATTTTTCACGTCTTCATTTATTTCCAAACTTCGACAATTTACTATTCACCAATCACTATTCATCATTTCACTATTCATCGTTTATGGAGTCGGTTTGAGATTTCGAGAAGCGTTCAAAATTTTTACTATTCACAAAACACTATTCATGATTATCGTTCATCCGTATATTAGGTCATGCACGGATACGCATTATTTTAATTTGCGTATGTTCAAATATTTAGTAAACGTTACCACTCAGTTTTTACTACTAACGTATACTCAATACTCCTAATAAATATTTTAATACATTCTATTACTTGGTAAACTACTCCAAAAATTTAAATAAGGATTTACTTTCACTTGTTGATTTTTTTATATATACACTTAAAATCTACATATTTACTTTACTTGCCTAATTATTAAACGGTGCCTATTTTAAGTATCCAATACTTATACAAACTACATTTACAAAAAATTTACACCTTATTTCGCTATTTAGTCACTCCCTTTTTGTTCCTCTACAATCTACTGCTAACTAATTTAATAACTAAATTTTATATATATACATACATACATTGAACTTATAAGATATTTATAGACAACATCTTTAATGAAGCATGCCCATCTTTTTCTTTCTTTTGCAGCCGAACCCACACCTCAAATCTTGTCAAGTTGAAATTTGTAGCTAAGTTATTAATGAGCTAGTACTAATATAATATTTTATGTAAAAAGTCATACTTTGAATTGATATAAAAGGAAGAAGCTAGCACTTTATTTATATAAAATAAAAAAAAAAAAATAAAAAAAAAAAAAAAAAAAAAAAAAAACTCAAACTTCTCTTCTATATTTATAAGGTTCGGCCTAGGTGAAAAAGAAGAAAAGGAAGATTCGTTTTTCAACAATTTCAAGTGCTTTTCGATCATTCACGAGCTAATAACTAATCACAAATCATTTTGGAGGAATCATTGGGGATATATTGTTCAAAATCTTTCAAAAACCTTCTAACATCAAGTTGCGGTTAGTGTCCGAGCCTCCTTTCAGTATATCCACTTTTGTTATCATATAAGTTATATCAGGTGAGTATTCACGAACCCTCTTTTCTAACTATTTTAATCGTTTTGGGGTGGATGCATGAACAATACTGTTTACTCTTATATGAACTTAAAAGACTCTTGTTTCACTATTTATGCTCGTAAGCAAAACGTACTTAAACAAACTTGTTTACTATTTACGAACACTATTATCTGAACTTTTTGACTTGTCTTGACATTATAACTTGTTTGCACTCTTGAACCTTTTGACTTGAACTTTTAGACTTAATGTGCCGTATGTTCTAAGACTTAAAGTCTCCCTTGTTCGGAGCAACGTTATAAAGTCTCTCATGTTCAGAGCATCCTTAATAAATCTCGCCATGGTGGAGTGACTAATAAATCTTTGCCAAGTCGGTGAAGTGACTAATAAATCTCGCCTAGGTGGTGGAGTGACTTCAAGTCTCCCATGTTCGGAGCAACATTATAAAGTCTCCCTTGTTCGGAGCGGCCTTGACTTATTATATACTTTGTGCCCTTACTGTGAACTATATTGACCATATGTACTTGACAATCAAACGTACTACTTTATATGCAATGGGTTGTGAACACACAGGTTGCAAGTCTTGTTATGGCCAAGACTTGCAACTGAGTGGATTCACAATGTCTTTTCCTGGCGAACTTTTTCAAATGGTTTTCTTATTATATAAAACGTTTGTACTCACCAACTATTTTCATAGTTGACCCGTTTTCTCTCATGCATTTCAGGTGATCGTCAGTAAGTTTTCTTCATGGTCCTTGCATAATGAAGTTTTCACACGTCACTACTAAGCATTATGTATTTCAAGCTATCTTTTGGGAACTAAACTTTGTGTCTTAAATTGCCGATGTCGGCTAAACAATGTTGTAATGATATACTTTTCATTTAATGTAAATTATGGTATTGTTCTATATCTCTTGTGCGATGTATATTGATTATGTTGCACCTCGCATTTCCGCCTTCGGCGGGGTGTGACAGCAATAAATAGTCAAATGAATAGCAGACCCGTTTCTTTTATGGGTCAAATAGTATGGAACGCTGAAACATTTACCTTTACATATATAATGTTTGAAGTTTGAAGTTTAAACTGAAGAGATGAATAAAATTTCCCGCCATGTGTTTAAAGAGATGAATCGTTTACTTTTAAGAACAAGTCAACTAAAATAGTTTCCTTCATAATTGTCATAGTTTTCTATAAATAAAGGGAGCATTAAAAGTCTCCTCTATTAGTTTCTTCATATCGTAAGTTTACAGGCCATATAGTTCTAATACATTCCTTATTTGCCATTGCATTAAAAGTTTCATGTATTGGTTTCTTCATATTGTAATTTTTTTTTTCACATTTCACTTTTGTTTCCCGCCCAACATTTCAGTAGTCAAACTTACCGAATATAATTTTTTTCCACATTTCACTATGAAGAATTTTTCACATTTTACTTGATAATTTTGCTTTTATATGTAGTTTAGATAATGCTTTTTCATCCTCCAAAAAATATCTAAATGATTATTTGCAAATGAATATATCCAAGATGACCATGTCTAACATAATTGGAGAAATAACCATTCAATGAATGATAAGTGATTTCATGAAGAAAACCAACGCATCTAAGACTATAAAGCACCTGTTTGTCATTAAAACACCCACCCTAAACAACGCGTATTTAGGTAGTTTTGTGCACAACTCAGTTGGTCAGATGATTGACTTTCTTTATTATTATTGCGAGTATATTGTGATGTATATTTGTGTTTAAGTGGGGTATGTTTTTGCAGTAATATTGATTATCTTATTACACTATATATGTTGGTGATAATGTTAGTGTCTTATTACACTATTTTAGTAGTGACGTTGATTGTGTTTAAAAGTTGATGTGACAATAAGTTGTTGATGATGAAGGTGATCACCACTATACCTGGCCTTAATGATAACTTAAACAAAAAATCACCGTCCCTTAATGATAACCTATACTTGACCACCAGTGAACTAAAAAGATACCGCACGATCATTGACCAAGAGGGAGAAAACTAAATACTCCCCCAAATGTCTCTCACTAGGAAATATCTAAAAAAACTATGTGCATTGAATATATCCAAGATACTATGCCCAACATAATTGGAGAAATATCTTAAAAAAAATTATGTGCATTGAATATATCCGAGATGGCTATGTCTAACATAATTGGAGCAATAACCTTTCAATGAATGATAAGTGATTTAAAAAATAAAATAAAAATAAATAAATAAATAAAAAAAACCACTCTTTAGACTAAGTGAGGTATATTTGTTTTTTAATGAGGTATGTTTTTGTAATAATATAGGTTGTCTGATTACATTATATTGGTGATAATGTTGGTGTCTTATTACACTATATTAGTGGTGATGTTGAATGTGTTTAAAATTTTGATGTAATGCTAAGTTGGTAATGATAATTGCGATCACTGCTACACGCAACCTTAATGATAACTTATACAAAAAATGACTGTCCCTTAACAAGTAACTCGAGAACCTATACTTGACCACCAGCGAACTAAAAAGATACCGCACAATCCTTGACCAAGAGGGAGAAAAGTAGAAAACTAAATACTCCCCTATGAGTCTCATGTCTTCTATTAGTTCTATGTATGAAATCTCTATATGTCGCACTCTCGTTATTAAGTTAAGGGTGTTTTTCTTTTTTAGTTATAAAGAAGGAATAGTTGGACCAATTAATTTAATAGTATTTTTTTTTAAATGGGACACACTATTTCTTTTAGTTGGTCTATATTCACAAAGCTTAAATTATAGAGTTCTTTCAATTAAAAGGCTCATATAGATGTGAGACCTACATAGATCATTAGATAAGGCTAATTATTTGCATACTCTTATTTTTTATTTGCACACTTCAAATTGTGCTTTAAGCAGTTGTACATTTATCATATGCTACTTCTATATATTGTATATTAAAGTGTGCGGATCGAAAATAAAAGTTTGTCAATCAACACTCGTTAGATAACACCTGTAGTTTTAATTTTAACTAGCCATTAAGACCTTAGGACCGGGGCTTATAAGGTCCATTATGTTAGGTTCATTAGTATATCCTCCAATGCCTAAAATAACTCGATCAATTATGTTAAATAGAAGTATAGAACAAAGTCTACCAAACCCGTCAAAGTTCTAAATATTTTAATACAGTAGATTTTTTGAATGAAATCTGCAATCATATATCATGTATACAGTTCAACTTATAAATAACAGTATTAAATGGTATAACATGCAATATATTAAAATATCTATTTGAAGACAAACACAAACCGCGTCAAAATCCAAATTCAACTCAACCCATAGACTTTACGTTCGCCTCGCAATCTATATATACATTCACAATCTATTATTAACCTTCACCGATCTCAAACGTACATTAGTGAGAGAAACAATACAAACGTAAGTTTCTTGAGAGAGAAAGCTAGCGGGGCGACCTGAGATTTTAACACATACATTATATAATGGCGGGATTTAATTCGATGGTGGCCGTGATGGTATTCATGGTGCTTGCATCTTTCCAACTCCAATCCACAGTGGCACAAACTAGGTAAAGATTTCTGACTTATCTTGTTTTCATTTAAGGGCTAATGCTACCAAAATGTATCATAGTTGTTACTTATTCTTTTTATATGTATCTAACAATTTTATTTTTGCTGTTCTGTGTACTAAATGTTTTGATATTTATAGGCACGTAGTTGGAGGCTCGATAGGATGGAGTATTCCAACCAATGGTGCCGCGGCATACACTCAATGGGCCGCGACACAAAACTTTACAGTCGGTGATACTCTTTTCTTCAACTTCACCACTGGCGCGCATAACGTCCAAGAAGTTTCACAAGCCGCATACGGCCCATGCACCGTTGCTAACCCTATCTCAACAGAGAGCACCGGGCCAGCTACCATCAACTTAAGGACAGCAGGAAACCACTACTATATTTGTGCTTTTGGAACTCATTGTCAAGGTGGTCAAAAACTTATGGTTAATGTTGTTGGAGCCTCAGGTTCTACTCCTCCAGCAGCCACTAGCCCAGCTCCATCCGGTAGCACACCCATGACTCCTAATACTACTACCATGAGCCCACCACCACCGTCACCTAGCAGCGCGTCAACTTTGGCAGCTGTTGTACCTGTTGCTTTCTTGGCTGCTTTAGCTTTGGTGTTTTAGATAGCTTTTGGTTGGTTGTAGTTTTTTTCTTGGATTTTTGATGTATTTTTAATTTTGTGAAAATAAATTGTTTTGATATTTTTCTATGTAATTGAATAAAAGTACTACAATATTTATTTTCATTTAAATATATATGTTTCTTATCATTTCTTTTCGATATGATAGGAGCAGTGACGAAACCAGGACTAAATATGATCGGGTGTACAAAATATTGAACACTAATATTAGAAACATATTTTAACGGATTGGGTGCATTTAAGATAATTTTAATGTTTTTTTCAAAAACTAAGACTATATTGAAAAAATCCATGAGGTGTTTGGGCACCCGCGAGAACACCCTAACTCCGTCCCTGTACCGGAAGACAAATCAAAGATATGTGAACGCAAATTTAAATGTTATACGTATATAATAACTTTATGAAAATACATAACACGAAATTATAGTCATGGATTTATAGTCAATAACAACTTTTCACGTAGACTGCATGAATGATATAGCACGTGTATTTGCATTTATAGCATTTTAACTAACAAAGTTGCACATAATTATGGGTCAAAGTAGCTAATTAATGAATAATCACTAAAGTTGTTATAGGGGAAATTGCATACATGTCCCTCAAAAACATATATACTGTGAAGATAAATTAATATAAACATAGATTTGTTCACTCAAAAACAGAAAAAATGAATAAGATGCAAATAAGAACTTCATTTAGATCATGTGAGTTGATATTTTTCATCCATTATATTTTTCATCCATTGTACGTGAACGTTGTCACTAACCCTTCGCTTCATGAGCTCAAATCAGTGCAGTCTTTTCTGGCCAAATCAAGGATCATGTTAGGGTTGGCATAACAGGTCACACGAACCTGTTAAGACACGAACCTGTTAAGGTCAAACACGAACACGACCTGTTAGCTTATCGTGTCATTTTTCTCAAACACGAACACGACACGAAAATAAACAGGTTAACCTGTTAAAACCTGTTAAGAACCTGTTAGCATATATATTCGGTTTTTTTTTTTTTTTTTTTTTTTTTTTTTTTTTTTTTTTCTGCAAAGAACAATACAGCTGATAAACACTTTTGGGTGTTTGGATTTGGCCAAACAGCTTAGGCTTACCAGCTTATTGAGGCGGTTTCTATAAGCTGTTTTAGACCAGCTTATCTACATATATTGACCACATAAGCAAATAAGCTGTTCAAATAAGATTTCCAAAACACCCTCTGATTATTAATGCATAAATGAAGCAGCATGTATACCTTTAATCCTGAAAATCAAACAGTTTATATACCAAATACAAAAATAAAAACGAACTAAAAGGGGTATAATACATTCCATTGATCCAATCTAAGAGTATCTATGTATTTCAGTTCTAATAAGAAGGTTTTCGTCCAGAATATAGAAACTGGATACGCAGATCACAAAATAATTTCATCAACATTAAAAAGAAGACATACAACATAATTCTTTCAGGCTTTCATATTACAAATCCAAATCTGCTATTACAAATCTGCTATCGAAATCCAGTCAAGAACAACATCAAGAACAAATCCAAATCCAGTCACAACCAAATCCAAATCGAACAAATCCAAATCCAGTCACAACCAAATCCAAATCTGCTATTACAAATCTTAAAAATCTTAACAAAAGCTATTAAAAGTCTTCTAATCTTAATGTTAACTATTACAAATCTACTATTACAAAATCTAAACTAATGTTACAAATCTTCATAAAACACAAAATCTAAACTAATATAGAACAACAACACAATAACACCAACGAGAGTCAACCACAAGTATCAAAACCCATCAGATTCGTGGGTCTAGCCCATGGCTTACCTCTATTTGAACCAAACCCACGGCCCTAGGCCTAGTGGGTCTCGGCTATGCATCCAAACGCACCCAAGATGCATCAAACTTGCACCCAAACATAACCATAACATCAAGAAAGGATCAAGAGTCAACCACAAGTATCACAATACACCCATGGTGATAGGGTGCGTATGGTTGTGTTTGCGTTTATGGGTTTTGATTAGATGGACTGATGATGGATCGAATAGATGTTGATGATGATATTGAGATGAGATTTTTTTTTTTTTTTCCTGAAGAGATAAAAGGAGGATGGGGGCGGAGAGTTTATGTGTGTGTGATTAGGGTTTGTGAATGTATGACCTAAAAATACTTTATATATATAGTATAAAATTAACAGGTCGCTAACAGGTTTAACAGGTCTGACCTGTTAAGACACGAAAATTAACAGGTCTTAACAGGTCTGACCTGTTAAGACACGAAACCTGTTAAGGTTAAACACGAAACCTGTTAAGAACAGGTCGTGTCGTGTCGTGTTAACAGGTTTCGTGTCAAAATTGCCAGCCCTAGATCATGTATTAGCTGTGTCTAACAACGTATGTTCATGCATCACTTCAATCCGCGTGTTGTTTTGTGATTAAGTTTTGATTTTGAGTGGTACGTTAAATCATCTTAAAGTAAAAGAGAAAATAGACTCATCGTACTTGTTTGATATGAATTTTCGTTCTTAATTGTCTCTTTTGATATAAACGCTTCGAGAAATAGTGACCACAAAAAAAAAGTGAATACTTTTTATTTGATCGAATCTACTATGTAATACTAAATGCCTAATTGCTACGTATCGATCATGTCAAATTTAGGTTTGGGACCATCTTCGATTGAAAATATCGAAACCATTTTTTATTTTTATTTTTGGACCGGCAAAAACATAGAAACCACTAGATGCATAATTTGAAAATAATGGTTTTTTTTTTTCTTCAAATTAAGTTAAAAGATGTTTATAAGATTATACTGAATTGTTAAGATATGACATACATAAAATAATGTAACTATGCTAGTTAGATTAGAGGATTGTCGGTCCAAGTTTTAAGAGTTGAAGGAGAACAATCTTTACATGTTGATAACCAAGGGATATTTATTGCAAGTGGTTTAATTTTGGCAAAAAAAATGTCATTTTCTTCACCAAAGTTCACTTTCTTATTTTATGCCATATTTTACCTTTATTTCATTGATTAAATAGACCAAAATTTTCATTTCATAATTTTCTAGAATTTACCATTAAGTTATGAATAATCTGAAAACTCAGTTAACATTTCATGAATCATTCGGTTTAAAGTTTCTTTATTTATTAAATGAACGAACATGAGCAATATTTTACGTTCATTTATTTAAATGAATGAACATCAAAATTCTCATCCGTTTATTTATATTTGTGAACGTATGCATTTGTTAATGTTCGTTTATATTCACTTATTTGTTTATGTTCCTATATGTATCTTTTAATTATATTAGACGAATAAACGCGCAAAGCAACGGTGTATAGCGACAAATAATTATACTTGCGAAATCACGATTTTAGTTCAACCCTTGATGCAAACTTACAAAGCATGTGTTCTTTGAAATACAAGCGTGTGTTTTTTAAAATTAGTATAGTGTGTGCTTTTCAAAAGTTGACAAGTTTAAAACTGATCAAGAAAATACATAATTTAAGTTGTCAAGTTTAAAAGGTACTTAAGGGTAATTTACGCAAACTATAACAATTTAAGTTAAGTATAGCTAGTATTAAAATTGATTTACTTAAACAAAACAACACTTACAAAACTTAATATTATGTATACTTTAATAAAGTTTATGTTTGTTTTTTTACATTCATTTTTTTAGAACGACGCCACACTTAAAATCCGAATCCCGAGTTAAACCATCCAAACGGGCAGGTCGCGGGACCTGAACCACTAGGAGAGACCCGCGAAAGGAAACCCTTAGAACTCACGGATTCGCGCTAAAAGAAAAATCCGGATTTTCTTGTCACTTCTGAGACTTGTACCCGGGTTATACCCCTCCCCAAACTCCAAAAGCAACTTAGGTGGCCAACTGAGCTATGTCAATTGGTGTTTCTACATTAATTTATGTTCGTTCGTTAATATTCGTTTAGTGTCTAATGAACAAACATGAACAACACATTTTCTTAATAAACAAACATGAACAAGAAAAATCATATGTTTAGATGTTCATGCTCATTTAATTTATTTGTTCGGTAACAATTAAACAAACGAACTCGCACAAAGCTTCGTTCATGTCTGTCTGATTCATTTAAAGTAATATAATTACCATGTGTACTCGCAACTTTTTTGGGCAAGACGATAAAACGAATGGTAGCTTCAAAGTTTCAAACTAGGACGATCCACATGCATGAACTAATTATTTTCATATCAACCTATACAATTTAATACCGTCCAGCTAGGTATGAAATTATGGATTATAAAAATAATCCATGATAGATATTTGGGAGACTAAAACACAAAATAGAAAGAATAAAGAGGAAAAAAAAGTTAAAAAAAACTATTCCAAGAGAAGGTTCGAAATATGAAGGTTGATATCAGAAAACGAGTATTGACAATCATTGCCAAAAAGTCAAATTAGACCTACAAAAGTCAGTTTAAACAGAGAGATCGTTATTCACATGGTTATTTTCTACGAAAAAAAATCGGCCCGCTATCACTAAGAGTTGAGCAAGTCAAAATAATGCAATATTATGTCAAATTATGTATTTGAGTTATCTTTGTTTCATTCTAACTAGTAAAGTTTAGAACCCACTTAGATGGTTTTTGAGCAAGTTAAAAATCGTTCAAAGCATATTCGAATTTGAGTTTTGCTAACATGTGATAAGGTTGTTCTCACATGAGGTCAATGCTCGAACTTCACTAGGAGCGCATATTTGTTGGTGGCCAGAGAAGGGCTAAAAAGGGTGCCGGAATTAACTACATGAAGCAGTGTACATATATATGAGTTAAAAATAATTCGCCCACCTCAAATAACTTGTTAGAAAACCTCATCCGTTTTAGTTTTGCTAACCCGTACTCACTAATATTACACCAAATGACCCACTTATATTTAATAATTAACCGCATGAAAACAATATATGTCGTTTTGCAATCTTAATTTGTTGAAAATAAAGTGTAAACACATGCATGCATCTGCATCGTATAACTTAGTATCTTTAAAAAGAGTTCCCATGCCATGTGCTTTCTTATTTGTCGATATCGATCTGATTTAAACGAAGCTACTATACGAGCTTTGGACCCCGCTCTCTTAAAATCAACTGCCATTGTGGTCACGCAATTCACTAATATATTTATAATTCCTTAATATCTTGGAGTTCTTGTGTACGAAAAAAATAAATAAGAGAAGATATATCAAAGATATAAAGTACAAGTTACAGGAGATCAAAAGACGACTGAAAAGAGGATTCTCAGGATATATATGACTGTACGTCTACTTGTCGATCGTATTCGATGTATGTATACTTACATACATTTTCTATATACTAGCACAGTACATGCGCTACGATGCGGTGAAAACGAGAAAACGTGGTGACACTGAGTCGTGACATATGTACATACATTAAACGTGGTGACACTGAGTCGTGACATATGTACATACATTTTCTATTTTAGACAACCTAAACGCATTATAGCAAAATGTAAAAGAACGAATTAGTTTTTTAAATTAGTTTTTAGTTTTTTTCTTTATATATAGTATAGATATATTTTTAATTTCTTAAATGGGTATAAACCTTTTAAAATGTACTTTTATAGAAAATGTTTGTATACGTACATACATTTTCTATATAATAGCACGTTACCGCGCTATGATGCGGTGAAAACGAGAAAACGTGGTGACACAGAATCGTGACATGTGTACACACATTTTCTAATTTTAGACAACCTAAACGCATTATATCAAAATGTAACAATACCATATGGCTTAATAAGAAATTGTAAAACTCGAATAATTTAATAGCATGGATAGCATTAGGTGAAAAGGAGCTACTAGCTTTCTGGTATGTCAATAATCGTATTGCTTAAAAAAAAATTGTAACTTTTATACCTAATTAAATCTTTATCTGACAAACTTTTATTATGACGTACAATTGAGCTTAACTCGTACGCAATGAGTATTTGGTTTCTGAGGTCACATTGATAGCTTAAGTGACCAGTGACAGAACCAGGGTTGGTCCCGGACTCCCGGGACATCCATGAATGCACCTAGTCATATTATTTCCTAGTTACATACAGAGTATTTTTTATGAACGGCGGAAATTTATATAAACACTCTAGTAAGAAAATAAAGTAGAAGAGATGCAAACATAAGTTACTTGCATACGGAGTATATATTAGTTGATCTTTGTTAAAATAATATAAGATTTAACTAGATTTTAAGTATATAACTTTTTTTTCATCTATTATACACTCCTAAATTATACGTAGTAATTCTTTTATAACTATGGTTATTTCCTACGTATAAAATTTCAAGATATATATAAGTACTTCATATCCCAATACCTAATACCACATGGCCCAATCCAAAACCAACCCACAACATGGACTTTACAACTCAGCCCCATAATTCAACAAATTCGAACTCTCCATCACCTTATAAATGCATAAATCAAACAACACTTTTAATCACGACATACAAACACCAAGAATACAAAGTTTCTAAGTGAAAGAAACAACAATGGAAGGATTGAAATCAATGATGGTTGTTTTGGTGGTTTTTACGGTTGCATCTTTCCAACTCCATTCAACCGTGGCACAAACAAGGCAAGTCATTTAGTACTGTTTGTAGTTTTTATATCTGTAATCTCGTATACAATGTCATATCCAAAAACATATTCACAAGAGACACCATTAGCAATAAAACTGCCAACGACCATGAAATCGTGTTACATGATCTCGAGAGGTTGAGTTAAACCCGCCAAACAAATTCTACTTTCAATACTTCTAGTGTAACTTCAGTAGAATTTTACTTATGAACATGTTGATTTTATAATGTATTATGGATTATGATTCTGTTATAACTATATGTACATATGTAATATAAAACTAACATTTACATGGATTTACAACGATGACAGGCATGTTGTTGGAGACGCCTTAGGATGGACTATTCCACCCAACGGCGAGGCCACATACACCACATGGGCTTCCCGACAAACATTCAACGTCGGGGATACTCTCTTTTTTAACTTCACAACTGGATTACACAACGTGGCAGAAATTTCACAGGCAGCGTACGGTCCATGCTCCTCCACCAACACCCTCTCACTCAACCCAACCGGGCCAGCCACTGTCACTTTAACCCGATCTGGAGCACATTACTTTATTTGCACCGTAGTGAGCCATTGCCAAATTGGTCAGAAATTAACTATCAATGTGTCACCTGCTAGCACAAGTACTACTAGTCCTCTATCTCCACCGTCAACCATCGCTACTCCTCCATCCACTTTTGAGCAATCTCCCTCTGGCAGCCCAGTTCCCCCACCATCGAGTGCATCTTCGGCTTTAAACACCGTGGCAACCTTCACTTTCTTGGCGACTGCTTTGGCTTTCTATCTCTAGATCATTATTTATGGAATGATATATGTACTGCATTTGTGATTTTTTTTTTTTTTTTTTTTTTTTTTTTTTTTTATTTTTTTTACATGAGTTATTATATGTGTTCTTTACTTCTTCGTATTGTTTGTATAATTACTGATTAGTATATTTATACGAGTTCAAATACCGTTAAAATAAATTTGTATGAGTTTTTCTTGACAAATGAAAATAAACGAAGAGCTTTCTTAGCACCTATAACACGAATACGATAGCCAATGGGCCTCTGGTCTAGCGGTATGAAGGTTTTACCCTCCGTCTCAAGTTCGAGTCTTGTCTAGAGCGATAGGGGTTTCCTACCGCGTGCGTAAATAGAAGGGTGTCATTGCCTTTTGGGCTGGACTCAACCTGGTTGTGTGCGCTCGCTACGCCTTCTGAGCTAGAGGTCACGTAGCCACAGTTGACATAAAAAATAAAAATAAATAAAAAAATAAAACACGATATGTTTTGTGGGCTAGAAAATTTAAATGTCCTTTTAATTTAGGTTTCAAAATGAGGTGAATAAAAGAGATGGGCCGAGCTCACTTGTTTAAGAAAATAAGCTCAACAATGGACCATATATTCTTTTCCTTGATATTTTTGTACTAATCCAGTGATACTCAAATATGAAGAATGAATTTACAAGAGTTCTATTTTATCGTAACTGAATCATATGCATAAAATCTAAAAAGTTAGTAAAAAATGACAATGAGTGGAAACAAGTGGCAAGTGGCAACAAGATTCAAAGGAGTCATAAATTACGTGTAGTGATTTGAGTGAAAATTGAAACTTCAATAAGTTTGGGCATACATTCAGCATGAAACACGTTTTTACAATTCATGAAGAAGATTATAATAGGATAATGTGTAAATACACCATTAACGTAAAGGTTATACAATCCTCCAAAAAAAACCTTGCACAACACAAACAAGCAAAAAAACATTGCTAATTAAGGTAAGCTCAAAATGCCACAATTTTTATCTAACCACCTGGTACGTAGTTGGTTCCCGCTCATTCAGTCGCACTCCCACAGAGATGCGTGCATCTAAAAGATCTCTCTTGAACCAAAATTTTATAAGAACTTTACAACACTAATCCAAAAGACCACAAAGTGGCTCTTTTCATCCTTTTTAGACCACAACAATGGTCACATATACAGTAATCCACAAAGTAACGTATAAAACTTCAAACCATACCGTTTTTAAGTTTCCCATTGCAATGTCAACTGTAAGTGGAGCTTTAACAACAGTAGGTTACCTTTTACATGAGATAAGAGTCGTTTAGTCCAGAAATGTTTGAGAGTCCATGCACAAGTGAAAAAATGGGCGAAAACGTGTAAAAACGAATAAAAACCTGAGGAAAACAGACGAAAACGTATAAAAACGGATGAAAACGTAAATCGGTTAGGAGATGTATGGTAGGTGATAACGGAGGACAACGATGCAACTATTTTTGCTTGGCTTCAGTGGCGCAGCTTCATAGGGGGGGGGGGGGGGGGGGGGGGGGGGGGGGGCGGCCGACCCCCCGAAATTTTTTTTGCGATGTAGGGGTATATAGTTTTCGTGTAGAAAAATTTCGGTATTTTCGGTTTCGCCCCCCCAATTTAATTCGGTTTCGACCCCCCATAGTGTTAGGAAAAAAAAATTTTAGATCCCGACCCCCCACTCGAAAAATCCAAGCTTCGCCACTGCTTGGCTTAGAAGATAATGGAGAATAATTTGTATCGTTAGTCCTCATTGACTGATTTTACTAACGGAATGATGGTTTTGTCCCAACTTTACTAATGGAGGGATGATTTTGTGCAAAAAAGAACCACGAGGATGTAAAGCGAGACACGGGAAAAACTAGGGGTGTGCACGGTTCGGTTTGGGTCGGTTTTTGGCTAAAACCGAAACCGGACCGAAATGTTCGGTTTTTATAGAACCCAAAACCGAAACTATTTGGTTTTTGGCAGTTCGGTTTTTTCAATTTCTAACCGTTTATATTTGGGCATGAAAAATTTATACCAACAAACTTGTATTAGATAGAAAATTGGTTATTCTTATTTACTTTTTTTTGTCAATCTAAGAATAATAATATTTATTGCATAATTATATAATTACACACATATATATGAGACACACGCATGCAAGTGAATATATACATAGTATGATCATCGTCGTATATTTATAGATATACTCTCAAGTAAACACATGATACGACAAACACGCATATAAACATAAACGCTAAGATAAATATACTATAAATGTACCCACAAAATGAATATGAATTTATAAATTTGATTTATTTAGTTATTTATTCATATTATATTAATTATATATTATTATATAATAAAATCGGTTTTGTTTCGGTTTTTACAGTTCAGTTTCTTAACGAAAACCGAAACCGAACGGTATTTCTCGGTTTTTGAAAAATTAAAAGCCGAACCATCGATTTTTAGTTTCGGTCGGTTTTTTCGATTCGGTTTTGGTTTTTTCGATTTGTTTGCTCACCCCTAGGACAAACCACATGAATATATTTTGGACTTTACTTTATTATTATTATTATTATTATTATTATTATTATTATTATTATTATTATTAATAATAATAATAATAATAATAATAATAATAATAATAATAATAATAATAATAATAATAATAAAGGTTTTTGAATAAGGTGTTTATGCATTAAAATAAGAGCAAAGATCATTTGAGGATAAAACTTTTTTTACATACTAAGGGACTAATCTTTACCCCATCTTTATTTGATCTAATGGATGAGATTAATCCCAACAATTTAAAAAACCAACTTTCATCATTCTTTTCCAAATATTAATATCTTTCAAACCGTTAATCGTTAAGGAAAAAAAATTATACCGTTACGACGGGCATTTAATTATCTTTCTATAAATAGGCACTTTGACATATTTTCGACAATTTTTTTTTTCACGTTTTTTTTCGTGGCCGAAAAAATCAAATATGATATTACATATAATATCATATATGATATGATATATAATATCATATATGATTTTTTTCGGCCACGAAAAAAAAACGTGAAAAAAATGATTTTTTTTTCTTTTCAAAAGTATATCAAAATGCCCGTCTATAGAAAGATAATTAAATACCTGTCGCGATGG
Source organism: Artemisia argyi (assembly GCA_030686995.1). Lineage (NCBI taxonomy): Eukaryota > Viridiplantae > Streptophyta > Magnoliopsida > Asterales > Asteraceae > Artemisia > Artemisia argyi. Next base: position 22,529,559 of record CM060709.1, read on the forward strand.
TGTAATTATTTTCGCTTAACGATTAACGATTTGAGAGATATTTAAAGTATAAAAAATGAATGAAATATTAAAATGATTTTAATCTCAACCATTGATTTCCTTTTTGGATGGATGGTGGGGATGAGTCCCTTGATATGTGAGGAATGTTTGGTTTGTAAAATAACTCGACTCTTAAAATAATGCATTTTCCGACTTTGATCCGTTTGACCCATTTTTTCTAAACTGTATTTTTATTTTGACTGTTAGTATTAAAATTTAATATTATTATACACGTGAAAACATGAGAACTGGATCATAATTGAATGAAAAGAAATGATGATACCTCTAGATGTTATTATTAGTTATACTCATTGTCCGAATCAAATACGCGTTTAATAATGTGTGCGTACACAGGTTAACTAGAGTATGAATAACGAAAAATAATTTAATTGTTATATAAAAAATCTATAGATGCACAGGATTATAAATATTAGAATAAAAGCATGATTTACAAATACACACCAAACAACAACAATAACAACAATAATAGTCAATCTCGTCTATACAAGGTATGAGGAGTACACACCAAACAAATTTATTTATAACCATGTCACATAGCTCAAAAGCTGACATGACTGTACTATAACACGCTTATATATAACACTCATACCTAGCTTTCTAACAATCACATGGTTAAAATACACCGTAAACTAATGTAAACATTAAACTTTATAAAAAGAGTGGATATTTTTCTTATCGAGATCGATCGTGATTTTTCTAAAGTGATCTCTTATTTATTTTCAATTTAAAATAAGACGTTTGCTAAACATAGCTCTAAAGATTACATTTAGAAAAATAAAAACATGCATAACTAATGTGTTACAACAGGTAATGTTGGGTCCTCACTACTTCTATTTCATATGATCCTATTCATGAGTCATTAATCCTCGAGTCCTAGTATGTACTACTGCGTGATTTGGCACAATAGTAATTAAAAATGGGAATTATTGGTGAACGAATGAATAAAAATAAACGATATACGTATTTATAGTCGCGCTCATGTAAAAACATATATAAAGCTAATGGAAATTGTAAAACCCTAAAATCCGTTTCTTCCGAAATTCCTATATAATTTGATTTTTTTTTTTTTAAACAATTGTGAATTAAAATTGGGAAAGGGAAACTTTATGAAATTTGGAAAGCTACAACTTATACTTGGAATAAAGCAAAATAATGTTGATCCTAAGCTAAAAATATCACACGTTAACTAGTAATGTAAAGATCCAATCTCATTTAAACTTTGTACAAGTCCCACGTTTAATAAAGGGCTGAAATAATTAAAATGTGGTACACATTTCACACTTGGATATGCATGAGTTATTTGAAAATGAATTAGTCCTCTAACTGCCCCCTATTTCGGTAGATAATATCCCTTTATGTTGCCCTCTTTACTCAGTTCTTCCAAAGCGTATATCACTTTTCCATCTCACATTAAACCCTAAACAACATATCTATAAGGCGACCTTACTTCTTTAATATTCGAGTGGTGAGAGAAAGATGGAACGAAGGCTGGTGAAGGATGGTGTGTTGATCGCGGGTTTTGGTTCGAGTGTGGTTCTAATTCGTGTGTTCTAGTTTTCCTGATCGCGAGTTCGGCTCGAGTGTGGTTTTATTTTTGGACTCGAGAGGGTTTAGTTTTGGTGCTCGTATTCTTTGTTCGCCCCTTTTCGATCCGACTTGAGGTATTCATAATCGTTCTTCTGTTTTCCGTTCGACTTGTGAAAATTATATACATACATATGAAACGTATGAAGCATGAACACCTAAACTGAAGTACTAGTTAGAATGATCATACGCATGAAATCTGTCACATAAAATCATAGATATACAATATTCATACGTCGATCTTGTTCTGTTGTAAACCATTCTAAATCTGTCGTAATATACGTTTTTGTGTGGCCATTTAAACACCGATATGACCTCTAATATACGTGCTCGAACCTGGATATAAACGCAAGAAATAAATGATGTATTTATGTTGTTAAAGGTCTGTTTGTTTTGGCTCTATAAAACCAGGTTAATGTGGCTGAGATTTATGTGTCGTGTGTGGGAATGGTTGTGTGTGGGTTAGTGTTGTGATTGCATGTGTGAGTTTACGCGACTCTTTGGCTCGTTTAAAATATAAGTGTCGACCATGTTTTGTTGTGCCCTCGTATCAATTATATTGCAAGTTTTCAAAACTGAATTTTCTAACTTGGAATGCTTGTTGAAAACGTGACTTAGAAGCTGATTGTATAATCTAGGAAATTAAAATATGAGTGCATGCATTATATCAGTTTATGGGTTATGTCGAGATGGTGTTTGTGTAATTTGTCTTGGGGACTTGTTAAATATATGGGTGGGTGTATGTATATGTAGGGGTTGTAGGGTCATGAACGTTGTACACACTAAATGGAAATAGAGTCGAAAAGGTGTATATTTGTGTGGGTTAGTGTGAGTAGAGTGTAAACCGTTTTGGCTTATTAATTGTTCACGTTTGAAACAGTGTGAGTCTTGGTATCTTAGTGAAGTCGAGTGGACGAGAATAAGTGTGTCGAGAGGTTTGTATGTGTCGAGACTAGTGTGTGAATGAATAGGTGTGTATGAAAAGTGTGAGTGTGTGAATGTTCACTAGATGTGTGCATGCATGGGTGTTCGAATAGGGTTGTTTCGAGATTCATGAACGAGTTATAATGGCTATGAAACGGAATTGTGTCGTATGTGTTGATGTCGATCTAGCGAGCATTCGTAATGCATAACTTATGTGATTACAAATCTAACAACAAATCTGGGAGCAAGTAATATAGAATGCGAATCGATTTCGGTTATATCTTAGTAATAGAATAATCATACGGAAGAGATGATTTCATGCATGCAATTCGAGAAGGCTACTTTTAGTTTGATTATTTTCACACTAAACCTTATACTTTGCTAAACTGACATTTAGACCCTAGACTTTGCTAATTGTCATAATTAACCTTTAAGTTTACTTAATGATCATTTGTCACCCTAAAGTATCAAAGTTACTAATTCGGAAAAGTTAATTAATTCAGAAAATTACTAACTCGGGAAAGTTACTAAAAATGGAAAGTTTCTAAAAATAGAATGAAACCTCAAATGTATAATCAGATTAACTAGAAGCATTAAGTAATAAGACAATCATTAATTCGTGTAGATTCGCTGAAGAAGGAGTAACTTCTTATCCTTGTGTTTCGGATATGGTTTCATTGCGGTTTAAGGTACATATATTCTTCCTTTTTCAGTAGGGACTTCTCATGACTCTCTTGATCCTTGACACTGCTATAATTCCCTTTCGATATGCCATTGCTATGATCCCTTTGTTATGATATTTTGATATGAGCTTCTGATATGATCCTTCTGATATGAGCTTTGATATGACTTGTTTGATATGATTCGTTTGATATGATTCAGTTCAGTTTGCTATGTTCTGTTGGATATGATATGATGATTCGATATGATATGATATGATTTGTTCTGTTCTGATGCCCGAGTTTTTATTCTACTCATGGAGGTACCATGGGCGTGTCATTGAAGCACCAATGGCATGCCACTTTCTGTGGAGGTGTGATTGATCCACGGCGTCCCCATTTGATATGATATGTTATGAGCTCTGGATTATTATGATATGTATGATTTGATTTGTAGGGGGTATGGATGCATCCTAGGTATTCTGTTCTGTGTAGGGTGAATGTGAGTGTGTGCTTACACTTCTTCACATTGGAGCTAGCTACTCCATTTGGTACTTAGAGGTCTCCCCTCTTCGTGCACTTATGATTTGACGGATATGTGATTATATGGTAGAAGACCTATTCGAGTGTCTCGGGTAGGTCGGCTCGTAGCTTTCCTATGTTTCTTATGTCTATTCGAGTGTCTCGAGTAGACAAGCCTTTGTTGATACGTGCTCTTTAATTCTTATTACTATTTGATTATGCTTACATATAATCTCTTTGTTATGCTTCATTCAGTTGACTTATGATTGTTGTTTAGTTGATCGTTGATCTCTTATTCATTTGACAGATGACATTCGTTTCAGCCGGAACTTATGATTTCTTTTCTTATACTTATATATGTTTCGATTATTAGTTTTGTTATATATCTGTTCACTGGGCTTTTTAAGCTCAGCCGCATTTCTTTTCTTCCGCGGCAGGTTTTAGGTTGAAGCTGGGTTTGAGCGAAGAGTGCATAGGAGCATTTAGTAGACTACCCTGATGATTAGGCAACCATTTGCTTTGGATTAGACTTTGTTTTAGCTTCAGTTAGATTTAGTTTATTTTGTATTTCAGTTTTGGATTTCATCTTGTATAGAGTTAGTATTTTCTTTATTACCTTAGAATACCTTTGTAACTTTTATGTTTAGAAGTCTTCCGCTTGCGTCTGTATGTTCTGATTTGGCACCATAATGTGGCATTTTGACCCATGTCGGGTTGGGGTGTTAAAATTATGGTATCAGAGCTCAGGCTGCGACTTGTAGTACATAATTTATGGCATGTGAACAGTTGGACCCTTAGGTTTGCACCTTATAAGCTTATGGAATAAACTTAGAAGGATTTGCTTTAAGTTTCCCCTTAAGAACCTTAGTGATGACCGGTGAGGATTGGGTAGATTTGATTAGTTTCTTTCTTCCTCATCACTCTGATTTATGCCTTTGCTTTTAATTAAGCCCTTATAAGATCATTCATTCCGGAGATTTAGAGGATTTATCAGTATACGCAACATAAGTTTAGAATGCCTTATAGGTTTCCTTTTATGAAATTTTCACATTCTTGTGAGCTTCAATCCTTGATTCGTTTGCCATTAATTTAGATGCCTTTTCTTCTGCTCAGAGAATTCGTGTAAGTATGAATCAGATGTGTTCAGCACATTCCTTGACTTCCTTTTGCCTTGTTAAGCATATTCAGATTTCCTTCTACATTATTGATTATACCCTACCTATTTCTATCTGAGAAATCTTGTGATTATCCATCACGAGTATCCGAATAGTTCGATGCGCTCTGAAGATATTTGAAGATGAGTTCGTTCTGCTAATTTGTTTCCGTTGGGAATGTTTGATTCGATTATTCTGAATATGGAATTGTTGACTAAGCATTATGATACTAACAACGGTCATATTATATTTTTCATCGTTGGTAATTTGAGAAACTTGAAATTTTGTACCATGGTTCCCAACCTGGTAATCATTATAATCATCTTTGTTTTGGAAACTCTTAAGTTAATCCTTCGCAGTTTTGAACATACTTCGTTTGATGGAACTCGTCTCGAGAGTTTTTCCGATTGATTGATATGTTCGTTGTGTATCTTGATGTGCTTTCGTGGAGAAGATGAGGATAGCATGCAGTTGTGGGTTGATTTTTGAAGCTGAATTGTATCATGTTTCGTGTAAGGGAGCAAGATATTCCAAGTATTGCTTTTTGCATTCGTTATAATCTCTATGAGCGTTGTAATGCCAATTGTATTGGTTACTATTCCGACTATTCCTATGAATTTAATAAATCGTGTCTTTCATGAATCCTTGGACAAATTGTCATAGTATGACATATTGGTATGTTCAGAGATGAAAGAGAAGCACGAGGATCATCTTTGTATTTTTGTGTTGACATTTCTACATCAGAAGTAGCCTATGTGATGTTTTAGAAGAGTAATTTTTGTTGGAGGAAGCTTGAGAGGATGATTTTGAGAAGCTAGAAGGAAATTTGTTCTACTCAAGGAAGAAGACATAAAGAAGCTTAGGAGGAAGACGACAGAAGATCATCTAGGCTAGGAGACTCAAAGGAAGCAGTCGATCGAAGCGCAGGGTTTTAATTACTCTATCCATCTTAGTAGTACTATGATGAATAGAGACTTGAAGTAGGAGTTGAACGGGATGGTATAAAGATGACAGTGACTACATTGGCAGCGAAGCATTTAGCGTGGGAAGGACAACACTAGTGGCGTTATAGTAGAGCATTGAATTGAACGGCTTGCTTGGAAGATCGACAGAGATTTCTTTCAACAGAATATTATTCAAGCTACATGGCGCACCGGCAGTGATCGTGACAGAGAAACGCGTTAGCACGCTTCCAGAAGAGGTATAGAAGAGTTAGAAGTCTTGGCATTTGAGGATGTTCTAGTTCGCGACACGTTAGTTCTTTGATTCGTTCTGATCCATACGATTACTGTACTATTCTGTTATGCCTTCTGATACGTTTTGATATTCTGAATTGTGAGTGTTGAATCGTCGGTACGAATATATTTCCCATCTCTTTATAAGACTCTCGATACATTTGATAATTTGATTTATGTTATCTGACTTTGGCAAGTTCTTTCGTTCGTTTAGAATTGGGTAGGAGTTGAAGAGGTTTATTCGTTTAGCACTATCTCCATATTTGCTTCGTATGTATATGTGTTTCTGGTATCTCTTTGTGAGATTTCAACTATCATCTGTCATTTGTCATCTGCTATGCATTTGTTTCTTATTCGCTGGTGGTGAGTGCTAATTCACTCACTATTATTTGACCAAAACCGGACTCAAAAGATCAAAAACTAATCGAATTATGCCAAATTTGTAGTGTTTTTGTGTTTGTGATATGCAGGTATGGATATGATCCAAAATAACGAAAAATCACGGAAAAACAATGAAAACGGGCACGAGAGTTGAAGTTGGTCAAAAAGTCAATGCCGGGGATCTTTAAGTCAACTCAAGTCCCTCGTCTTTCAAGAATTGACAAGAAATGCCCTTAGATTGTACTTTGGAAAATATCAAGATCAGTCCCTAGATTTCAGATTTATACAACTTTGGTCCTTGATATATTTCATAATACCTAAATCTAAAAATTTTACAAGTCCCTATTTCCTGGTCCAAACCATTACCCAGCCTTCCAAAACACAACCCAAGCCCACCATTGTTATCAAAAGCCCATCCACACTTTCTTTTACCCGAGCCCAAAACAACCTTCGGTCAAAGGAAAAGTCAAACACCAAATAAATAAATAACCAAACTCACCCCGCCTTATTCACCCCCAAATTAACCCTCACCCCAGAAAATACTATTCATGCTACAGTAAATTAAGAACCCTAGAATTACCTCGTCCATAATTACAGCAATTAAGGGCCAATTAGTCATTTAAGAAGGGATTCTAGAAGGTCAGAGCATGGCAGAAGCTTGTCAGAACCAAAACAAGCACACATGAGGATAGCTGGCAGCTCATGATTGGTCAAACCATGTCATAAGAAGTAATCCAAGGGCTAGAAATCATTGGGTAATGATTATTTGGTGATCAAAGGCTCAGATTGGCTATCAACAAACACACCACACGGATTGCCAACATGGCAATCCGTGAGCTCATCCCTCTCTCATGTACTATAAATAGATTGTTAGGTTAGTGTAATCAGGGTGGAGTCTTGGAGTAGCCAAGCTCTGCCAAAATTTCGTTTGATTGTATTTAGATTAGTTTTAGTTGTAATTGTTTTAATATCAATGCAATCAGTTTTTTATCATTTAGCTTATTGTTCTTTACTGCTTATTATTAGTTTCTTTCAATTACTCAGTTTCATACTACTTTTCTTACAATTCAGCTGTTATTCCATTCAAATAGTTTAATGAAAATACAAAAAATGATTTCTAATTTGAGATTCAGCTTTCTACTTAGCTAAATTGTTGTTTGTTAAATCTTAAATAAGCATCATATAGCTTCTGAGATGGTCATTTTCAGTGTTATTATTCTTCAAAACTTTGGTCAAAGTAAGTCAACTGTGACAGAATTTGATCGGAAATTGGTGGATAAATGATAGATTGAGATAGCCATGGATGATCTCAGCCTGTCTAGTGACAGGCAAGCTTAGTGAACCTCTCTATTTTGAGCTGAGAGGAGGATTTTGTAAGTCTCACTTTAGTTTTTTTCAAGCATTCAATCTGAGTTTTTGGTTTATGCTAGTTAATTGCTGTTTATTATTAGTGTTATTGCTTTTGTTATTGCTCTTGTATCTTGTTTGATCATTAGTTTGCTGATTCTCAGTTTAGGATTATATGTTGTAGTGTAAGCTGCTAGTTTATTGAATCTGAGATTCTGAGATTTGGAGTAGATTGTTAATGCTTGCTGTTTGTATGATATAATTGGATCATCATAGTCTGGTTTGGAACATTGTGGTGGTAGTTTGTAGTTCAGATTAATGAGTTATAGTGTAAACAGGTGGTTTTAGGGGGTATTTGGTTTATCTTGGTTACCGGTGACAGATGATGCTTATAGTGCTATTGTTTGTTTAGACATCACACATAGGCTATAATTAGAATATTGAAGGCAAAATTCAGTAGGTAATTAGTTAATAAGTCAAAGTTAGATTTCCATTAGCATTTGCTGATTGCATAATTGAATTCAGTTAGTAATTTTGTAATGGTAGTTTCATAGTTGGTCACACTAGCTTAAAATAGAATAATCATAGCTTAATATTACAAGTAGTGATAGATTTAGTCGTTTAAATTTGGATTTGGTCAAAGTTTAGTTGCATTATAAATAGTCAAAGTAGTGTTAACTCAGTTTTTGTTCACACTTTTGTTAGCAATCTTAGGGATCATTTCTAGTTGAAATTACATTTCAATTGCTGTTTTGAGTAGTGTAGCAGTTAGTTAATCTATAGAAATAAGAAATTTTGGGTTTGAAACTTTTTTGCTTATTGTAACAATAGTTGGAAGTTGACTGTGTGAACTTTATCTCCCCTGAACACAGGTTTCTGCCCCACCTTCATAGCATCATTAAGAGTAGTTGTAGGTTGAAGTAGTTAGAGCTTATTGGTTTATAGCATCTCTGTATGGTAGACTCTATATTGCCCCTCTAATCTTGTAGTTTAGAGCTTCTTAGTATAGCTTTTTCTGCATTGCTTTTTGGTAGTATAGCTTAATTTCTGTTAGGATTTTTGGGCTGCAATTAATTGTTTGAGCTTGTTATTGAGTTTCTATAGCTTTTCTGAGTTCCTTTATGGTTATTCTAGTGTAGTATATGGTCTGCTTGTCCCTAGCTTATCAGAGTGCTTATTTGCTTATTCAAAAGTTGCTTTGGTAGCTTATAGCTTGCTGTTTGTGCTTCTGTGCTAATTATTGATCATATCTTGGCTTAATTGAGTTCATAGTAGTATAATTCAGTATTGGTATCAATTTGGATAAGTTTTGTGGCAAGTGCTTATAAATAAGCACTTGCCATAAGCTGTTTTTGTGCTTATAAGCACTTCTGCTTATCTTTTTATTTTCAAAATTTTTCTGCTAGCTTCTTATAATATTTTAGAATTTCTGTAAAATTTTCATAATTTTCTGAGTTCATTTACTATTTTTTTTAATTTCTTTTAGTTTATAATCACTTTTAAATCAATTTTAAATAACAAAAATCTATAAAAATTCAGAAAAAGTCTTGAAAAATACAAAAATATTTTTATAATTTCTTTTATAATATTTTAGAATTTTTAGAATTTAATTTTCATTTTTCCAAGTTATTTTTCTATTTTTCTTAATTTTTAATTCCAAAAATAGGAAATTAATTCTAGAAAATAAATAAAAATTCAAAAAAATATTTTTCTTTTTCTTAAAATTCTTTTTATTAGTTTTAGAATTTTAGAAAATATTTTCAAGTTCGTAGGATAATTTTTCGATATACGTTACGTTTTAAATTGTACGGTTGCGTTTCCGTTTTTACGTTTTCAACATTTGTACATATTTAGCTTGTAAATTCTTCATATTCCACCATTTCTTATCACAACTTGAATTCCAAAATCATTTTTTTTCACTTTACCACTTTTCACGACTCGATTTCGCGATTCGATTATTCACGACTCCATTCTACCTTCGCTGGGAAAACGACCCGGAAAATACTTTCACCGGTATTTCTTCGGAATAATTATACACTACGAAACGACTTTATCAGCTGGAATCAAATTCGTTGAGATTTGTGTTCTAGGCTATCCTTGTTGTTGGGATCGAGTCATGAGAAAATATTCTGTTTGTGAAGATTTGGTTGGAAGGACCTCCCCGAGCGTAAGGTTAATTGTGACGTTCTTTTGTGATTTGCTACGTCTTCGTCTAACTTTTGCGACTTTAATTTTCGTGGACGAAAATTTTCTTTTTAGAGGGGAAAAATTGTAAAACCCTAAAATCCGTTTCTTCCAAAATACCTATATAATTTGAATTTTTTTTTTTTTTTTTTTTTTTTTTTTTTTTTTTTTTTTTTTTTTAACAATTGTGAATTAAACTTGGGAAAGGGAAACTTTATGAAATTTGGAAAGCTACAACTTATACTTTGAATAAAGCAAAACAATGTTGATCCTAAGCTAAAAATATCACACGTTAACTAGTAATGTAAAGATCCAATCTCATTTAAACTTTGTACAAGTCCCACGTTAAATAAAGGGCTGAAATAATTAAAATGCGGTACACATTTCACACTTGGATATGCATGAGTTATTTGAAAATGAATTAGTCCTCTAACTGCCCCCTTATTTCAGCAGATAATATCCCTTTATGTTGCCCTCTTTACTCAGTTCTTCCAAAGCGTATATCACTTTTCCATCTCACATTAAACCCTAAACAACATATCTATAAGGCGACCTTACTTCTTTAATATTCGAGTGGTGAGAGAAAGATGGAACGAAGGCTGGTGAAGGATGGTGTGTTGATCGCGGGTTTTGGTTCGAGTGTGGTTCTGATTCGTGTGTTCTAGTTTTCCTGATCGCGAGTTCGACTCGAGTGTGGTTTTGGTTTTAGACTCGAGAGGGTTTAGTTTTGGTGCTCGTATTCTTTGTTCGCCCCTTTTCGATTCGACTTGAGGTATTCATAATCGTTTTTCTATTTTCCGTTCGACTTGTGAAAATTATATACATACATATGAAACGTATGAAGCATGAACACCTAAACTGAAGTACTAGTTAGAATGATCATACGCATGAAAACTGTCACATAAAATCATAGATATACAATATTCATACGTCGATCTTGTTCTGTTGTAAACCATTCTAAATCTGTCGTAATATACGTTTTTGTGTGGCCATTTAAACACCGATATGACCTCTAATATATGTGCTCGAACCTGGATATAAACGCAAGAAATAAACGATGTATTTATGTTGTTAAAGGTCTGTTTGTTTTGGCTCGATAAAACCAGGTTAATGTGGCTGAGATTTATGTGTCGTGTGTGGGAATGGTTGTGTGTGGGTTAGTGTTGTGATTGCATGTGTGAGTTTACGCGACTCTTTGGCTCGTTTAAAATATAAGTGTCGACCATGTTTTGTTGTGCCCTCGTATCAGTTATATTGCAAGTTTTCAAAACTGAATTTTCTAACTTGGAATGCTTGTTGAAAACGTGACTTAGAAGCTGATTGGATAATCTAGGAAATTAAAATATGAGTGCATGCATTATATCAGTTTATGGGTTATGTCGAGATGGTGTATGTGTAATTTGTCTTGGGGACTTGTTAAATATATGGGTGGGTGTATGTATATGTAGGGGTTGTAGGGTCATGAACGTGGTACACACTAAATGGAAATAGAGTCGAAAAGGTATATATTCGTGTGGGTTAGTGTGAGTAGAGTGTAAACCGTTTTGGCTTATTAACTGTTCACGTTTGAAACAGTGTGAGTCTTGGTATCTTAGTGAAGTCGAGTGGAAGAGAATAAGTGTGTCGAGAGGTTTGTATGTGTCGAGACTAGTGTGTGAATGAATAGGTGTGTATGAAAAGTGTGAGTGTGTGAATGTTCACTAGATGTGTGCATGCATGGGTGTTCGAATAGGGTTGTTTCGAGATTCATGAACGAGTTATAATGGCTATGAAACGGAATTGTGTCGTGTGTGTTGATGTCGATCTAGCGAGCATTCGTAATGCATAACTTATGTGATTACAAATCTAACAACAAATCTGGGAGCAAGTAATATAGAATGCGAATCGATTTCGGTTATATCTTAGTAATAGAATAATCTACGGAAGAGATGATTTCATGCATGCAATTCGAGAAGGCTACTTTTAGTTTGATTATTTTCACACTAAACCTTATACTTTGCTAAATTGACATTTAGACCCTAGACTTTGCTAATTGTCATAATTAACCTTTAAGTTTACTTAATGATCATTTGTCACCCTAAAGTATCAGAGTTACTAATTCGGAAAAGTTAATTAATTCAGAAAGTTACTAACTTGGGAAAGTTACTCAAAATGGAAAGTTTCTAAAAATAGAAAGAAACCTCAAATGTGTAATCAGATTAACTAGAAGCATTAAGTAATAAGACAATCATTAATTCGTGTAGATTCGCTGAAGAACGAGTAACTTCTTATCCTTGTGTTTCGGATATGGTTTCATTGCGGTTTGAGGTACAGATATTCTTCCCTTTTCAGTAGGGACTTCTCATGACTCTCTTGATCCTTGACACTGCTATAATTCCCTTTCGATATGCCATTATTTTGATCCCTTTGTGATGATATTTTGATATGAGCTTCTGATGTGATCCTTCTGATATGAGCTTTGATATGACTTGTTTGATATGATTCGTTTGATATGATTCAGTTAAGTTTGCTATGTTCTGTTGGATATGATATGATGATTCGATATGATATGATATGATTTGTTCTGTTCTGATGCCCGAGTTTTTATTCTACTCATGGAGGTACCATGGGCGTGTCACTGAAGCACCAATGGCATGACACTTTCTGTGGAGGTGTGATTGATCCATGGCGTCCCCATTTGATATGATATGTTATGAGCTCTGGATTATTATGATATGTATGATTTGATTTGTAGGGGGCGTATGGATGCATCCTAGGTATTCTGTTCTGTGTAGGGTGAATGTGAGTGTGTGCTTACACTTCTTCACGTTGGAGCTAGCTACTCCATTTGGTACTTAGAGGTCTCCCCTCTTCGTGCACTTATGATTTGACGGATATGTGATTATATTGTAGGAGACCTATTCTTGTATCTCGGGTAGGTCGGCTCGTGGCTTTCCTATGTTTCTGATGTCTATTCGAGTGTCTCGGGTAGACAAGCCTTTGTTGATACGTGCTCTTTAATTCTTATTACTATTTGATTATGCTTACATATAATCTCTTTGTTATGCTTCATTCAGTTGACTTATGATTGTTGTTCAGTTGATCGTTGATCTCTTATTCATTTGACAGATGACATTCGTTTCAGCAGAAACTTATGATTTCTTTTCTTATACTTATATACATTTCGATTATCAGTTTTGTTATATATCTGTTCACTGGCTTTTTAAGCTCAGCCGTATTTCTTTTCTTCCGCGACAGGTTTTAGGTTGAAGCTGGGTTTGAGCGAAGAGTGCATAGGAGCATTTAGTGGACTACCCTGATGATTAGGCAACCATTTGCTTTGGATTAGACTTTGTTTTAGCTTCAGTTAGATTTAGTTTATTTTGTATTTCAGTTTTGGATTTCATCTTGTATAGAGTTAGTATTTTCTTTATTACCTTAGAATACCTTTGTAACTTTTATGTTTAGAAGTCTTCCGCTTGCGTCTGTATGTTCTGATTTGGCACCATAATGTGGCATTTTGACCCATGTCGGGTTGGGGTGTTACAGAAATAGTCTCGGGTGTTCGGGAAATAATTATATCACATTTTATTAGTCTAGTTAACGTTTCACTAAAAATATCACGAAAATGACAACATTAGTCCCCGAGAGCGCGCTAGGGTTTGCCTTAAGTCCATATCCCACCTATATATACCATGTGATAATAGTTTTAGGGTTCCACTTCTCTCTCTTTTCCCAGCGACAAAATCCGGCCAAACCACCGTCACCACCGCGAGTGGGTTCTCACCTCTACCACCATCACTCACCAAATTTCATCTTCTTTCTTTTGAGCTATAGCATACGCCTTCAATCCCACCCAAAAACATATTTTATTCGAGTTTTTAACACGAATCCGACATCCATTTTCATCCCTTCGTGTTTTCTTGACAAGACCAAGGTGGGTTTAACTCGCCGTTTGGGAGGCGTTTGCGCTTCGATTCAACCCAAAAACCTTAGGGTTTCGAGAGTTGCATATTAATAATGAATAATAAAGATTAAAATGAGCTAATGTAATGCATTTGGTATCATTTTTGTTCTTGTGTTTGTGTTTGTTTGCTTGTACGAGGTGTTGGGCTCACGGCCTAAGTTTTGTGGTTTTGTTGTTGTTAGTATTCGGTTTTAGTAGTGGGTTTAGAGTTCGGATAGATTAGGAGTGGTTTTGGATGTGTGTTGTGTTATACGAGTGTTTGGGATTTGGATTTGGTGATGGATTTGGCTGTGGGTAGTGATGTGTGGGGTTTGCACCAGGCTTTACCTCTCGAGGGATCTCGAGAAGCTTACAACCCCCACCAGGCAGTGTACCTGATCGATGTAGTATAGTATAATGACAAGTACCGGGGGATTGATCGTTCAGCTAGAAATAGTGTCGCTAGGATTAGAAAACCTAAAGACTAGGTCTAGAGATGAGGGATGATTCTTTTTGTATTTTTATATTTTTAAGAAAGCAAGTAAAAATCTCGGGTTTGAAGGATTTGGGCGGAATTAGTTGCTAGTCAACTAACCCAATACTAAGATGCAATCAAAATAAAATACTAGAAATGAAAATAAACTAAATTAAACTAAGGCTGTGAGCAATAAGTGGGAGAAATGTGTTTACTTAGATTTCACTACTCCCTAGATATCTTTTACACGTTAATTACTTGTTATAGTTGCGTGGATGACGGATTGTATTCCTTAATACCATTCATGGGGTGGCGTACTTACTTCCCCAATCCTATGAGTGCCTACTTCACTCCTATGTCGAGCCGGCTAAGAAGCTCCTAACATGGGATCATTAGAATTTACTCATGCATTAAATACAACCAGTAAAACCTAGTACACATCGGTTCATGTTTCCTAAGACGTTCAAGCATGTTACACAATGGAGATCTGCCAGTTTTCTTAAGCCTAACATTGAAATCATTCATCCAATACAACCATAAACAAGTAATCAATACATAATTAACATCTAGGTTTCATTAGATCTAAGCAAACACAAGATAGATCTAGCCTAACATGGTGAAATCAAGACAAGCACAAGATATAGACAACCAACACATAGACATATTGATTGAATTAAAGAGAAAACTTATCTTAATTGAACATGAAAGGATTCAAGGGTTGAAAACCCTTGAAAAAGCTGTAAAATACCAGTTAGGGTTTACAAAGTTCGGCCCTAATTATCTCCACACAAGTTCCTCTTTCATGAATGAAAAATAGAAAACTATATATAGATTATGATGGGTGACGGCGTCAAGAAAAAATGTATGACGCCGTCATCTTGCCGCCAAATAGTTCCTCGGACAGCCTAGATCTGGGTCTGACGCCGTCATGTATACACCTTATGCAGGTCGTCACCATATTAACTCTTGACGCCCTTTTTGTGACTCCTTCAGGTTTGTACTGGGTCGTCATGGATTTTACTCTTGATGCCGTCATGCAATTCCTCTTGACGCCGTCACGCACTGTTCTCAGCTTGGAAAATTAAGTCTTTGGCGTTTTCTTCACTTTTATGCTCCAAAAACGTCCGAATTGCTTCCTTTTTCAGATTTCTCTCCCAAAGTACCTAAATTCACAAAAGGAACAATTTAGGGCAATATTTGATCAAATAAATTCAATTCCGGGCTTAAATGACCCCCTAAAAGTGGTTCATTTTTCGCCTCATCAGGTAGTGTTGCCGAGAGATGGTTGTGAACTAGGAGATGGGATTGTTGTCTTTCTTGTTGATTGGTTGTTGTTGCTTGTTCTTGATGTTGAGGTTCTCGTTGTTGTTGTTGTTGTGTTGGTTTTGGCCAAGAATCGAGGGTTTGTTTGTTTATGTTGGCCGAGAGCCAAGGAGCCGAGACCAGTAGGGTCTCGGCAAGTCTTTGGTATTGGAAACGTGGATTTGTTGAGATGGTTGTTGTGACGATATAGATAACAGAGACTAGGATTAGTCGACGTGCCGTAGCCGGCCGTAGTTGGTTGGAGTTTGTTTTGAAGATTTATTATTTGGTCTATAATGATACTATTGTGATGATTTGAGCTGTGTCGGGCGTCACCGAGACTTTCTAGTCTCGTGTGGCCCCGACGAGCAAAAACGGACTTAATATCGTTATTTGGACTATGGTTGTTGACTTATTGACCCGAGATAAAAGTGGACTCGAAACGAATAACTAACCTGAAAAATATAATAAATATGTGATGTTAAATGACATGAACCTTATAAATAAAGGTGATTGACTTGTAAATATTAATTAACGACTGATAAATGTTATTTGATATTTACAAGTTAATAATAATGAATATTAGAGAACGGTAAATATGTTATTTATCGTTTTCAAATTAATAAAGAAATGTAGATTACGTTGAAAAACGTTCGTTAATTTTCTAAGTTAACACGAAATCGCTAAATAACGATAATAACGTTAACTAATATTTATTAAAAATAACGAAGGAAACAATGAATAAATATTAATACGGATGGGTTATAAATCGTTTCGAGGGCACGTTTATCGAGACTTACCATCTTAGGAGGTATTGAGGTTCGTGTCAGTTGTAAGTCGAGTTACGGATCGAATAACATTAATAGGCCCGACTTATCAGACTTATTGGGCTGGCGATTCCAATAAGGGCCCAATTAGTGTAACGGTGAAAATCTATTAATGGGTAATACATCCTTACAACTCAAATGACCAATGTGACTTAGTTTTGGGATACTAAATGAGACGAATAAATTATCGGGCTTATCGAGTTGACGAATTCGATAAAGAGTCGATAATTCATTCGAGAAATTTATTAAACTATAATTAAGAGCGTTTGACCCGACTTAGTATTTTGAGTTGTCTTGATTGTTGGTCTTTATCTGTGCGTGTATTCACTCCAGTTAGTGTCGTGTCTTCACAGCACAAACGAATGATACCAAACATACATAAACGGATATAACGATACAAATAAATATCTAGAATGAGTGATTCACTTTCATAAGATTATAAGTTTTGAGTAAGATACTAAGACAAGTTTATTTAATAGGTTGTGTCAGGTCCCGCAGTGCAGTGACGTACTAGCTGTTATCTCTTTCTTCTAGTGTATCACCTATCGTCTACTACTTTAGGTGAGTTCATAGCCCCACTTTTCACTCTTTTCAGTTGTTTTGGGGGAGAATACGTGCTTGTCGTTATCTTGTCATCATCTTATTTTGTTTGTCTAATTCTAGGTTATCAGTTATCTTTGGTTTATCGGTTATCTTTGGTTATCACCTCAGTTTGTCGACCATCCCTGGTCTTGCTTGTCTATTGCTATGCTTGTCTTGCTATATATTATGATTAATGTGTTGGTTATTCGGTTGCAAGTGCGAGGTTATTATAGTGTGCCTACTTTGTGTAGGAATGTAATATCTAGTCCGCTTGTGAGACATAGAGCTATAGTGTGCAGTTATAGGATTATTCTTGGATGATTGTCATGATGTTATTGCTATATTCGGGATTCTTTGCATTGTTTATTGTTTTGTGTCCAAACTCTATGAACTCACCAGCGTAAGCTGACCGTTTTAGCATGTATTCTCAGGTACTGAGTAATTGCTTTATCTGTTGTTCGTGGGCTGAAGGCTTGGCAAGCGCAGTGGTCACAGGGATCAGTCATCAGTCTGAAACTCTGATAAAATAAAATTGGGACCTATCTAATCTTTAATTGGGCTTACTACTCTGATGTTGTAGACTTTAAATCGTATCATTAATTATCTATCT
Source organism: Artemisia argyi (assembly GCA_030686995.1). Lineage (NCBI taxonomy): Eukaryota > Viridiplantae > Streptophyta > Magnoliopsida > Asterales > Asteraceae > Artemisia > Artemisia argyi. The sequence continues at coordinate 22,547,330 of CM060709.1, forward strand.
AAACTTTTATATCGTTATTCTGTTACTTATACTTGTGTTGTGTGCCAATCCAAGTAGCACCACGAAAGTTTGTAAAGTCTTCCGATGTACTAATTTTGGAGGTGTTACATAATGAAACATAAAGATGATTGAGAGAGTTTAAATGCATAGTACAAACAGTTAATGCATATTTGAATAACTTAAATATGCCCTAATTGTTATGTTTATCAATTCCTCAAAGAAAATCCCATCTATACTACGTATAAAGAATAAATAATTTTTTTTAAATGAGTAATGTGTTATACCTTAAACATCATTTTTAGGTTTCAAATTTATTTTACTTTCCTACATAAAAAAAGCTTGACTTGTTTTTAAATATGTTGTCTTATAACCATCATTAACAAATTTACCAATAACATTTTGTACATACTATATATACTTATCATTTAAACAATATATAACTACACAGTTTTAGAAAAAGTTAGAAATCCTTTTATTAAAAAATAAATAAATGTTTCAACTAATTGTTGTCATGCTTCATTTTTAATTGAATTATCATATGTTACAACATTTTTCAATTAAATTTTAACTATTTTACGTTGTATTGCATAATGTTACACAATAAACTTAACTAAAATATACCAACTATAATTATTTGAATGATGAAGTCTCGTCGTTATACAGAGGTAGTCGTCCAATTTTTACTAAATGCATAAAAATGTGTTTAATAGTCGTCACACGTATCAAAATTAAATTTTTACTATTTAGTAAAATAAATTTATGCATTTCATTAATGTTATGTGTTTTTGTCGGTAAATAAATGTTTAACGAATGCAGATAACTAGTATTAAATATCATATTATATTATAAAGCATAAATGCCTGCTATTATTAGAATACTTAAAATTAAGCTTTACAAGTTTAGAAGCTATAGGTACAACAACCAATATTACTTATAGAAATTCCTCTCATATTTAATTCTAACATACAATTAATACTAACATTAAATACAATAAATAAATCATTATGTACATTAAATACAATTAATTAATTGGTCAATAAATACAATTAATGCACTTATTAAACACCCCTTACATAAGAAATACAAATAATCAAGCATATTATACAACTAACTTAAACACAAATCCTGCATTAAATGTCACTAATACAAATAGTAAAATATATTATACAAATATTCAAGCCCGAACGGGTAATGGGCCAAATGAGCTTGAGCCCGAACGGACACGAGCTAAACGAAATTTTTGATATCCGTAAATTTATTGTCAAAAAGAACATAATAAACTAAAGGGCAAATGGCACAAAAAGGCATCAAAGTTAGGGTTTATATACAATCAAGGTATTCAACTTTTTTTCTTGCATATAAAGGTTCTTAACTTTTTTATTTGGCCAATTTGGGTTTTTACCTAACTTCCATTAAGTCACTTAGTTAGTAAATTACATGTTTGGTCCTTGCATATGTATAACCATTTCATCCACAGTCCATAACCACAAAAAAAATTTCAAAAAAATATTTTCGAAAAAAAAAATAGGAAAAAACTTTTTTAAAAAAATAGAAAATCAAAAAAATCAAAATTTTTTAAAAAAAATATTTTCGAAAAAAAAATAAAAAAAATAATAATTAAAAAAATCGAAAAAAAATAAGTTCGAAAAAAAAAATAAAAAAATAGAAAAAAAAATTAATAATTAAAAAAAAGTTTAAAAATTAAAAAATAAATTGAAAAAAAATATTTTCGAAAAAAAATATATTTAAAAAAAAATCAAAATTTTTTCCAAATTTTTTTTTCGATAATTATTTAAAAAAATATTATTTTTTTCAAAAAAAATTTCGAAAATTTTTTTTCGAAATTTTTTTATTTTCTAATTTTTGTTTTTTGAAAAAAAATATTTTCGAAAAAAAAAATTTGAATTTTTTTAAAAAAAATTCGAAAAAAACCATTAATGTTGTTAGAAATATATAAATCCAAAAGTACAAAAAAAGCATTAAAGAATGTAATATAACGAAATCAATTTCCATAATAAATTCCTATATTACGATAAAGTTAGCTAATTGGTGTAAAAGTGGGACCACATTAATAAAACACGTACCATGTTCTCGAGCAAAAAAAAAAAAAAAACTCATCCTTCTTAAAAAGGAAAAGTGATAAGGCACTTTACTTATCATATCCCAAGGCCATTAACCTTTCATCTCGTACAAACAAACTCGGGGTAAGAGATTTAGGCTATGTTTGACGAAGGCTTATTGGGGCTTGAACTTTTAAAATAAGCCGGCTAATTAAGTAAGTCTCGTTTGTCATAATGTTTATGAAAAAGCTTTTAAAATAAGTCGGCTAAAAACTTTAGCCTTATAAAAGAGGTTAAAAACTTTAACCCATGGCTTTTGAAGAATATATTACTTATTTACTCACAAAAATATCTTCTAACAAATACAAAAACTCATTTAATTATATTTTTTTTTAGTAATTTTGCAATAATAAGCCCCAGCCCCAGCTTATTTGCCAAACAAGTTTATACAAATACAAATTTTAATTTCGGCTTATAATATAAGTTCTAGCCTCAAGCTTCAGCCTATTTCACCAAAAATACCCTTAAATACCGTGTTTGTCTCATTTGGTTCTTTTAAGGTTTTCCATTTAAAATATTACAAGACATGAAGACATGTATATACCCGCGTAAAGTGACGGTGTATATCGGCAAATTATTATACTTACAAAATCGTGATTTTTGTTCGACCTTCGATGCAAAGCGTGTATTTTTTGAAATATTGAAGAACCTATAGAGGGTAACATGGCCATTCCCTCTATAAGTATATAATTATATTTCTATACTTAAAGGTGTATTTTTTTTATGCAAAGCGTGATTTTGGTTCGACCGTCAAAATTATATAGCTATAGAGGGAATGTTTGACATGTAAGATACTGTAAGGGTTTTTGTACAAGCGAGAATGATGATGTCAATATGGTGTTGCTGGAAAGCTATGTGAAACCCAAACAAACAAATACAATGAACACATATATATTCAGAGTGATGTCAAAAAACTCCACTAAGCGGCTAAGGAATTGCGAAAATAGTTGGTTTTACAATAGTTTTTTTTTTTTTTCCTTTTTCTCGTGCAAGTAGTAAATCATATATGTCAGCCTTCATGCATCCTCACCAGAATACTTCATCAAACTATATTTATTATATAACTATATTTATCGCCGTCGTTATACACGGACACTCAACTAGTCATATTGTAATGTATATATAGTAAGGATCCTTACAAGATTAAGACAAGGAGACAAGACCTTATTCTGAATCCCACGAATCACTAGTTCTTAACTATTTATAATATTCAAGTGACAAAAAACCCGATAATGTTTCTCATATATATAAACCCAAAAAAATATCACCGATACATGTGATACACACACAAACGCTCTTATTTTCAAAACAGTACCACCATCAACTATATTATTCTTATGGTGAAACGATGATACGTCGACACAATGATACATTTGGTTTCCAAGAGCTAATGTTTTTAGTAATTGTGTTTTTAAAGTTTATTATTTTGAGACTTAATAAATAAAAACTATTATGTTTAGTTGTTTAACTTTTATCAAATACATTAAAAAAGAAAAACAAAATGAAACCAGTTAACAAACTATTGATTTGTGCACGAACCGAAACTAAAAGACCGAGTGTTTTTCAAGTCACAATTTGATGATGTGTTGCGAGTTTACTATGCCACTCGGATCCGCACGTTCCTTAGACAATTTTACGCGAATGAAAAGTTCTTATTTGATAACGTTTATAAATTAAACCTAATTTAAAACGTGCACAATAGTACATACTCTCAATTTTTTCTCTCTCCATTATTTCCTTTCAGTTAAAGCCCCCTGTATTTTATCGTAATACTCACTCTTAAACCTAAGTTACCCGTTACATCAATACATCATATATGGTAAACGACATTTACACAAAAACGACACACACATATAATGTCGACCACCACCAACCACCATCACTCGTTCACCATACACGAGTATTAACCTTTGATTAATTTTTTGAAAATCCACAAACTTCCAAGGATAAATATCACCTCAACAACACGGTTACAAGAAACACGTAACATCAAACATTCCATCGTTATTAATCACAAACACACACATCTACTCTTTATTCCCCCATCTTTAACCGTAACATAAAAACTTTACGGACTCAAAAAATATCAACTATTTGAAATATATATATCGCCGATGCTATACGCGAATACCTACTAATAGTCCCACCAATCAATTCACACTGATAAGGCAATTACACTTATCACGTCCCACCAATCAACTTATACTGATAAAAGAGACTCCACTTATCACATCCACAATCCACTTATCATCTCGTATGAAACAACTCATGCTAGTACCAGTATAAATATCATCCTTGTCTCCCTTGCTTCTTCACACTTTTCACTCTCTCTCTCTAAAAACAAGCTTTCTCTCTCTACAAAAAATCGATCAAGTTCACCGGAAGGTATAATCTCACACTTAAACTCACTTTTATCTAATCTAGTCGGTTCATTATATATATTTATATACGTTTTTTTCTTTTTTGTTAAATTTTGCATATAGTGATTGTGATTATGTGTTTTTATGCAGTTATAATTTTATATAATGATGTATGTGAAAATTTTGGGGTTTTGTAATGTGAGATTGTTTTTTTGGTTTTAAATTTGGATAAATGCTGTTTAAACTGATTAAGTTTTGTTTAAGCTGTTTATGTTATTTATTTATGTGTAGTATTATAGATTTTTGTGAAAAGTTGGTTTAGATGGATAATTTTTTATGCGTGAGTTTTTTTTTTTTTTTTTTTTTTTTTTTTTTTTTTTTTGTGTGTTTGTTGTGGATTATGATTATGTGTTTTTGTATGTATGTGAGGCGGTTTATGGAAAAGTTAAGGGTTATGCTGAGTTTTGGATGAATAATTTTGTGATTTGCGGTGATTTTTAGGTGTTTGATGGTTTTGTTTTTTTTTTTTTTTTTTTTTTTTTTTTTTTTAATGTGTGTTTTTGTATGCATGTTTATGAACTCTGTGTGAAAATTAGGTGTTTTATGGAAAAGATATGGCCCTGTGTTTTGTGAGATTGTTTTTTATTTAGCGATATTTTTGTTAGATTTTTTAATTTGTAGGATTTTTTGTGATTTGATGATTTTTAGGTTTTTGATTATATATTTTGTCTAATTCTTAAAAATAATTAAGGGTTTTTTTAACTTGTGTTTTAGGGGCATAAGTTAAGCACACAAAAAAAGTACAAAAATTACTTTGAGACCCATAAAAAGTACTCAGGGACCCACAAAATTCATGGGACTCTGAGTACTTTTTTGTACTTTTTCGTGGGACCCTCTGTCCTTTTGGTGTGCTTAACTTGTGCCCCGAGGGCACAAGTTAGAAAAAACCAATAATTAAAAATAGTTTGATTGTTAAAATGGAATTTTAGATGATTTTTGGCCTTTTTAAAAAATATAAAATAAAAAAAGTAATTATTTGCAGCTGAATATTGGATGATTTATTATTTTTTTGAAAACCTTATTTTTAGATGAATAATTTGTGGTGACTTTTTAGGTGTGTGATGACTGAAATCTGTACTTGTGCGCTTATCATAAATTACACAGATTATTTGTTTTTGTATGCATATATTCATGTTACAATGTTTATGTATGTACTATAATAGGGTTTAGATGAATAATTGTGTAAATTGTTGGAATGGTGGTGATTATCTGATGCTTGCTTTGTGTAATTGAAAAAAAAAAAAAAAAAAAAAAAAAGTGCAATTTTTTATGTATTGGTTGCAGTATTTGGGATAGATATTGTTATTAGCCAAATTAAAGATGAATAATCATTTGATTTGTAGGGTTTGTTATGATTTTTAGGTGTTTTGATGGTTCAGTCGGTGTAATTGCATGTTTATTAGTTTTCTTTGTTGATTATGTATTTGTGTATTTATATACATTTTATAACGAATGTATGTGTATAGATTATTAGATTGTGCGTGAAAATTAAACTTTTTGGATGAGTAAGTATGTGATTTTTAGTATATGTGACGATTTCTATGTGTTTGACGGTTCATTTGCGTGATTGTATGTAAAACGATGTTGTTATGTGTATGCGTAAACTTTCGGTTTTCGTGTTGGTGATATTCTAGGTGAAAATTTTGACGAATAATCTTTTGATTAGGATTTGAAGGGTTTGATGGTTGATTAATTTTGATTTGTTGCAGTTTTTGGAACAGACATGTCTTCTCTCATCACAGAGCTTATGTTTTTGATACTTCAGTTTCTCAATGAAGAAAACTTTAAAGAGACTGTTCATCGGTAGGGTTTTGATAAGATTTGGTATTATTTTTTTTTTAATATTGTACGTGATTTGCGACCGTTGCGTGATTGATTTGTTTGTTTTTGTTTTGGTTGTGGAGATTGGAGCAAGAATCTGGGGTTTTCTTCAATATGCGCCACTTTGAAGAATTGGTGATGAGTGGTGAATGGGACAAAGCTGAAAGCTATGTGGCTGCATTTACAAAGATTGACGATAATAAATATTCAATGAAAATTTACTTTGAGATACGCAAGCAGAAGTACCTTGAAGCGCTAGATAAGTATGTTTCAATACACATCTTAGTCACCTGGATATGTTTATTAGTATGATATATTGCGCGTTTGTTTATGTTATTAAATGTGAATCAGGGGTTGAGAAGATCGAAAGTATTTAATGCTTTGTTGCGTTTCAAGTTTATATTTTTGGTCTCGATATGGTTTGTAGGGAATCTTTTTTCAATTGTGACGTTTGAATCTTATACTTATGATTAATCTGTAGGAAGAACCATGCTGCAGCAGTCGAAATTGTGAGGAATGACTTGAAAGTGTTTGCCGGTTTTAACGAGGAACTTTATAAAGAAATATGCCTCCTTTTGTCTCTAGAGAACTTCAGGTGTGTAAGATTTTGTCGTGAAGTGTTCTAACTCTAAGTTATGTGATACGGAGTATTAATTATCACCTATATTGTGTTTTTTTTATTGTTATTCTTATTTTTATTTTTATTAAGATGATATTTTTATAAACATGCATATATATAGGGACAATGAAAAGTTATCAAGATACGGAGATACCAAGTCTGCTAGGGGTATAATGCTGGTAGAGCTGAAGAAGTTGATTGAAGAAAATCCGTTGCTTTGTGATAAGCTTAATTTTCCGAGCTTCAACCATGCTAGACTTCGGATACTTATAAACCAAAGGTTCGAGTCAATATGTAATATGTAGTAACTTTGGATTTTGTTCTTTAGTTTCAGTACTGAATTTTGATGTTTATTTTGGGACGCAGTTTGAACTGGCAACACCAGCTTTGTGAAAACCCAAAACCGAACCCGGACATCAAAACGCTGTTTGTTGACCATACTTGCGGACAATCACAGCCAAATGGTGCAGGCACCTCTTCTCCTGTTACTAATCCATTGATGGGTTCTGTACCAAAGCCTGAAGTTTTTCCACCTTTGGGTGCCCATGGTGTAAGTGAAATTTAGCTGTATGTTTCAGTGGTTCAAGCTCCAAAATTGAGGTTTCTAACCTTTTATTTTAATGTTTGTATGTTTTATCCATTTCAGTCTGCACCAGCACCCATGCCTTCACCTCTCGCCGGTTGGATGGCAAATCCATCCTCTGGGCCTCATCCATCCATCTCTGCCGGTCCTAGTGGGTTCGCTCCAGCTAATAATTCTGGTATGCAATTTATTTCGTTCAACCAACTTCATGAGGAGTGACTTGTTGTGCTGTATTAATTACAGTAGTAATCTTGATAACAGTATCATGTCAACTTTTTTTTTTTTTTTTTTTTTTTTTTTTTTCCCCCTACATTTACTGTATTTTACCTGTAAGTGCAATATCTCTGAATAACCATTGTTTGTTTTCTTGTTTTGTATCAAACAGCCGACTCCGAACATGTGTTGAAGAGAAAGAGGACATTAGGCATATCTGATGAAGTATGACATACGCTGCCTTTTCTTCTATATTTTATTATTGCTTTGTTGTCAGAATTCTGCTCTTATAACCTTACGATGTGTGTAAATTCACATTCAAAATATGCTCCTTTGATGAGTCAAGCTAAACTCGAGTTGAACATCTTTAATTATAAACAATTATTTTAACTATTCTTTACCAAAATAAAAGGCGATGGAACCAGAAACTGAACAGATCTGATTTTGGTCTAAAACCCATTGAGTCCCTATCTGGACTCTCAACCAGTTAAAAAGTTTGGCTTTTCTTTAATTTAAAAAAGATAAACCCAAAATAAAATCGTTTCTATTTTAAAAAATAGCCGGGTTTGGCTATGGTTGCACTGAACCGGGAACCAAATTGAAAACTGGGTATTGAAATATCTAGAATGATGATTTGGACCAAACATAGCCAGTTCTAGTCAGACTGGTCTGAATGTCTGATATTGTTTGGTTCTTTACTTATCTCATCATCGATTTTAGTGCATATATATGTTTCAAAGTTGTGCTCATATTGTTAATGTTTTTCCATGGGTCGTGCTTGTAGAATGGTGACAATCCGAGTCTGGTTGATATAAAACCCAAAATTGAAGACATCACAATGGAAAATCCTAAAATATGGAAATCCACCGAAATTACAGAACCGGCACAGTGCCGTTCTATAAGGCTTCCTGATAATACATCTTCAGCAATGCGGGTATTTATCATTTTCATTATTATCGTTTTTATTTTTCCGTGCTAGCTTTTTATTTTATCACTGTTCTAGGTTCTGCTTAAGTTATTATTTTGTTATCATCAGATTGTAATCTTGTTACTAGTTTAGTTAAATTATTCTTGAATACAACCATGGTAAGAGCCAAATTGCTAATTTTAGTTAGTTTTAGTTTTGCTGAACTTTGTTCTGACTTTCTACCCCGGATCCATGTTATAGGTTTCAAGGTTGATTTACACAAACTCTGGACTTGGCATATTGGCTCTGGCAGCTAATGCTGTCCATAAATTTTGGAAATGGACAAGTAATGACCGCAATCTAACTGCGAAGGTATTTATGCTCACATACAAAATAATACTCTTGAATGTTAACCTAAGTTATTTCTGACACTTTGTTTGCCTCTTTTAGGCTACTACTAGTGTCATACCTCAGTTATGGCAACCAACTAGTGGTATATTAATGGCGAATGTTATCAGTGATGCAAACCTTGAAGATGCCGTTCACTGCATCGCGTTATCCAAGAATGACTCGTATGTCGTGTCTGCTTCTGGCGACGAGATTTCGTTGTTCAGTATGATGACGCTCAAGGTAGCATGTTTTTCATCATGTTTATTAACACCGTTTTCATCTTTACAATAATACCTGGCTGTAGAGCTATATTCTATACATAGCAAGCACTTAAAGGAAAATTGCTACTCACATCCGAACATATCCCTAGTTTTTGCTTAATTCTACTTACGGTAAACGGTGGATGCTTTTCGATAGAGGCGTAAAAATGGGCGGGTTGGGTAACAAGTGAAAACAGGTTACTTTCTAGTGTGGGTCCAAACGGGTAGGTTGGGTCGACTTAAACGCTTTTTTGCCTTTGTTTTTTACTTACTATACAAAACCTAAAGCTATTTTAACAACCAGTGATTTACGAGGCTATATGCATTAATAATAAGCTTAGGTGACTTTTGACCCATTTGACCCATGTAGCCAATCTTTTGATTTCACCGGGCTGACAACCATAACTTGTGTTGACCCATTGTTGAATAAATGGTCAAAATCTGTTCCTCCACTTTTTGACATTCTCTTATAATGCTACTTTTTTTTCCCTTATAACCCCTTTTGGTGCATATACTTAATTGTTGCCTATGCAGAAACTGACTACATTCATGCCCCCACCGCCGGCAGCAACATTTTTGACATTCAATCCACTTGACAATAACATTATTGCCATAGGCATGGAGGACTCTTCTATCCAAATATACAATGTCCAACTTGATGAGGTAGTTCTTTCACTCTTATTTCAAATAACTCTCATCATGTCTGTTAATAAGTGAAATTGATGTTTATTATTTATGTGAGCAGGTGTTAAAGAAGATTAAAGGCCATAACAAACGGATAACAGGTCTTGCTTTTTCAGATGTGCTTAAGGTGCTGGTATCTGCTGGTGCTGATTCTCAGGTAAGAGAAATTAGATGATCTTTTGTGTTTATTTTGTTAATATTTTATCAACAGATGGTTTTTGTTGTATTGTATCCCTGATTTAGTAAACTACATATAGCTATGCTTAATGAAACGGTGTCATGGTTGGTAATACATTTTACTCTCTCTATGCAGTTGTGTGTTTGGAATATAAGTGGATGGGAAAAGCAAACAAGTAAACAGTTGCAAATTCCAGCAGGGCGTGTTTCTGCTCCCCTTGCTGAGACCCGTGTGCAATTTGACAAAGATCAGACACACTTGCTAGCTGTCCATGAAACTCAGCTAGCTGTTTACGAAGCACCCAGACTCGAATCTCCAAAGCAGGTCTGTTTTTTCAGCAACTACTAAAATTAGGGGGAGAACAAGACTTTTTGTTCAATTTTTTAAAGCTTATATAAGACTTTTTTTTTTTTTTTTTTTGCTCTTCTAATTATTTATCCTGTCAAAATTTCTAAAGTAAGTATGTCATCCATTTTCTTTGAACAGTGGTTCCCACCACAGACAAGCAGCTTGATCACGGATGCTACTTATTCATGCGATAGCCAGTCGATATTTGTTGGTTTTGCAGATGGAAGTGTTGCTATACTTGCTTCATCAACACTCACGTTGCGATGCAGGATCAGTTCAGCAGCTTATTTGCCAAATAATCCAAAGTAAGTAGTTCTTGGGTCAACACTCAGCTTATGATGTCTAGACTATTTGCTAATATCATCTTATTTTGCAGTGTAAGAGTGCATCCACTTGTGATTGCTGCCCATCCACATGAAGCTGATCAATTTGCACTCGGACTTAGCGATGGTGGTGTGTGTGTACTCGAGCCACTTGAGTCGGAAGGGAAATGGGGCACCTCACCACCGCTAGAAAATGGTGCTGGACCAAGCGGTACAACTCCAGCTGCAGCATGTACAGCTGATCAAGCACAGAGATAACTTTGAACTTTTTCGAGTAAGATGCAAAAGATTAGGTACAGCAGTTTAGAGGATGATCAATTACAGCTTATAAGGGTAGTTTCAACCTTCAAGAGTAAAAACAAGAGGGATATTAGACATGCTGTTGTTAGCGTTACAGATTCAGGAATAGAAAGAGTTGGTTTTTATAGTGAAAAGGTTATGAACCACAACAATGTTGTTTTTCGCTTATTTTATGAAATTGGAAACCTTTTAGGCCTTGAGGTTTCTTTTCTTTTTTTCTTTCCGTTATTGTCGTTTCAGATATATGCTCATCTTGTTATCCATCTACGTAGTATTTGTTATTGTTTTTGTGCTATGACGATGGCATGTAAGTATTGGTGATATGAAGAGATATTAGTGTTAGCTAAGCAGGCAATTAGTATATCATGATGTTACGGTGACACATTTATGGACCATTCTTCCTTGATACTTTTGTACTAACCGGTGAACTCATAATTTTGAGAATAAATTTTTAAGAGTGTCATTTTATCTATGCATAAAATCTAAATACTTCGTAAAAAATGACATGAATGGAAACAAGTTGCAACTTAATTCAAACGAGTCAAAATTATATTACTGTAACGAATAGTGATTTGAGTGAAAGTGAAACTATAATAATTGTATATAAATTCAGTAAGAAACATGTTTTTTTCTCAATTTATGTAGAAGAAAATGGGATAACGTGCGAGTAAACCATCAAGTATGTTCAAAAGGTTACGATTGTGTGGCACTCAACGCTCACAAAAATAGGTATGCTCAAATGCCACAATAATTGATCTAACCACTCGGTAGTTGGTTCTCGCTCTTTCAGTCGCCCTCCCAGAGACGTGCATCCAAAATCCATTTTTTACCAAAATTTATAAGAACTTACAACACTAATCCACAAAGACAACACAATGGTTCCTTTGATTCTTTTTTAGACCACCACAATGGTCAGGTATACAATAATCGACAGTATAATGTATAACACTTCAAACCACACTTTCCCATTGACATCTCAAGTTCTCAGCTGCCATGGAGCGTTGACAACAGTACATTACCTTTTACATGAGATAAGAGTCGTTTAGTCCAAAAATGTTTGGGAGTCCATGCATAAGTGGACTAGTTTTTGTTGGAATTGTCCGTATAATTCACCAACGGCTTTCACATCTTCGTTTTCTGGGTTCAGTCCGGGCAAAACAAGCAACTTTTCTTTGATTAAAGAATCCGACTCTTTGTTAGGGTCTAAATTCTCAATATACTCTGAATGTATTTCCCGACAGGCGATAATGAACATTGCGGCTGTGTCGGGTTGCTGTGCCTCACGTAGCGCTGCCAGTGCATCTTGCAATGATCCGGCTGCTATATACAAAACCAGAGCTCTGCATCGCAAATTATTGAGTTATTATAAGTAATTAACGTGTCAAGAAAAACAAACATGCGTAATAATAATAATAATTAAGGTTTTTGAATAAGGAGTTTATGCATTAAAATAACGCATTGTCCGACTTCGACCCGTTTGACCCATTTTTTCTAACCTGTATTTTTATTTTGACTGTTAGTATTAAATTTTAATATTATTATACACGTGAAAACATGAGAACTGGATCATAATTGAATGAAAAGAAATGATGATACCTCCAGATGTTATGTTCAGCATGAAAAACATGTTCGGCCCATCTGTGTAATACCCTGAATAACCATAATGTATGAGAAAGTCTTCGATTCACAAATATCGTGAGCAGTATTTATCAAGCCTGATACCCTTTTCATAATAATAAGAAAGTTGTGATTGAAAGACAGCTAATTCGCTAAAAGAATAGCAAGTATGAGGTGCGATATGTAGAACTTGTAGAAGCTAGTAAAAATCTACATATTTTTTAAAAATATGGTTTAACGGAGAATAATGTTTCAAGTATTAGTGATGACACGGAAAATATGCAATGGAAGCTACTACGAGCCAAAGTTGTTAAACAGTTGAAGGGAGATGCAAACCTGGCATAATCCGTTCCTTTTAGATGAGTTGCTGCCAATGTTGCAGCATCTGTCCAGCATCCTGCATCTTGTAGCTGAAACATAAACGCAGATAAAAAAAAAATTAACAAATCATATTGTATAATCAGTATTTCATGTTTCACATTACTAAAGAAACCTTCCTTGTGCAAACTGTGCATCTAAGAAAAACACCTATATTTGATTATTGGCACCTTATATGTATCAATCTTTACTGATCTCAAAAGTCAAAACACAAACAGAATCTATGAGTTCCTACTTGCGATCTATTTTTTAAACTAAAAATCGACTCGCACCATGTCACTGGAGTAGTGGACTAGTGGTGGCAACTTTAACCCATTTACTTAAGAATGGGTCAATTTAGGTTGCTCTTTTCAATGGGTCAAATAATAAAGATCAGCTAATACGGTAAATAAGTCAAATGGGTTTGGCTGAAAGTCCCCCCAAAAGTCTACTATTAGTGCATAGACATTAATTGTCTATCCGAAATGGAAAAAAGTGTTTGTGGACCCAAACCAGACCATTGTGTTTTGTATCACACTACAAATGAAATAACACGTATCAACTCAAGCAAGCAAGAACCCAGCCCAGGTGACCCACCACCTCTACTCTGGAGGGACGCCTACTCATAGCCTAAGACTTATAGAGCTTGCTCACACCAATTAAAATCTAAAGAGTATGTATATCACTAAATCCTGTGACATGGCAATTGAATCTAGACTCTGCAAACTCTAGAACTCGCAGAAACCTTATACTATTAAACTAGTTAAATTCTCAAGTAACAGAAGAGCACCTGGGAACAAGCTTCTTGATATCTTCCTACCGCACAGAGCAGATGGGTTCCAGACAATGACCTATCAGTCTCCACCATATTTGCAGCAACCACCTAGAAAAGAACATAATAAGAGTATAAGACACATAAAATTGTATAATTAGAATGCATGAAAAAAATCGATATCTAAAAAGTTGTAAAGCAAAATTATTGAATCTCGATTACCTTTACCGCTAGTTCATTTAGGGATCTTGATACTGCAGATGAAAGTGCAACGGCACGCAAGGCATTTGGATAGAAGTAAGGGCTTTCTGGAGGAGTAGAAAGCATTAAACTAACGGCAGCTTCCAAGTTACCAATTGACACAAGCCTGAACATCACATATATTAGAAAGCAAATCGCGTTATAAGTAATGATCATAAGCAAATTACTATAAATGAGTTTGGCTCGTGAGTTCACAGTTATACTTACTCATGCACACGGTTCTGAATAGCCTCGTCATCGTCTAACCTTTCGTGCCATGGAATACGCTCGTTAGCACTTTCCCATAACTCTTCTTGCTCAAAAGCCATCAACCTAAGTTCACCGTCACTCTGCTGAAAGACAGGCCAGCATTAGTGATGCATACTATCTTCTCACCAAATTATTATATATCTTTATGCTTCCATTCTCAAATAAGTGTCTATAAAACTGCCACGTTAGTCTATGTTTATGCTTCTAACACTAAATTAATTTTATTATTTTATTTATCTGACAAAGTTACAAGAATCATTTCTTAGTGTTTGAATACAAGGCTGATACTGGAATTATCTGAGGAGGGCCAAATAGTCAGTTTTATACAGGCTGCAACAAAACTGATTAGATAGAGAAAACTAAAATTACTTATTTACCCATCATGTTTACACTGATTACTTGGTCTTTGAATAAAGTGGCTCATTTATTTGAATTATCTGAGTAGGGTCAGATAGTCAGTTTATACAGGCTGCAGCAAAATTAGTTGTTTAATGTTTAAGATAACTAAAATTGCTTATTTATCCATCAAGTTTACCCTATTTTAGAGAATTTTCTCAAAACGCATATCTAAACACCCACACAACATTAAGGAATCAACTAATACAAGTAACTTGTTATTAATCAAAGATGTCCGGGAAAACCTAGGTAGTTCTTTCGCAATACGTATTGATTCAGTGGTAGGGCCCGAGAATATGGTAAAAGAAACAGCAACAGAAAGGTTTTTATCTATATTTTAACAAAAAGTTGACACGACTTCGCATATTACATTGTATGTGGCAGATATGTTTGTGCTCAAAAATTTTAAGGAACCAAAAAAACATACCACTGTGTTCCTTCTACTTGAGCTAGTTGGTGATTTCCCCTTTGAGGATATCCTACTCAGCAAAGACGCATCATCAGTTTCTGAAGATGATGATGTCTCGGAAACTTTTTGCAAGGACTTGTTAGCCAAATTGTTCATCAAGTGTTTAAGTGCACGAGGCAATTGCAACCAAAAGTATGCCTCCGAGGTTTCACCAAATATTGCAGCTGCAAAAGAGAATCTTGCAGCTGAACCTTTATTGAGTATTGTAGCATATTGTCGAACCCTCTCATCATCAAGTATGGAACCTTATGTAACCAAATACAAAATAAAAAAAAACACAACTTTAATGATTTTTTTATAAACAGTATACACCAGAATATAAACTTCATGAAATATACCCGGAACCTCACCTTCTCTCTGGTAAGGCTCTAGTACCTTAAGTAGCAATTCTGGCACAACAGAGTCACCAATAGTTGGTATATCAATTAAATAACTACGAAGATCTCCTGAGGATGAGGCACTTTTTGATAACTGAGAATTCTCCTTATTGATGATTGAACTATACGTGTTGAACCATGAAGGCTTTACACCACATTGCAATATCAGTCGTAGTGCCTGTCATTAACGCAAAAAGAGACATGCAGTCATTTTAAAGGATATCCTAAGGAAATAGAAACTGTTCTGAAACTCAACATGAGGTCCGTTCCGAGAAAATATGCAAGTCAAAAATACCAAGGCATGTGGTGTCGGAAGTAAGATTGGAGAACATAAAGGCATTGGCCTGAAACGCTCCTTGATTGATCCAGACTGGGCTCCATAACCAGCTCTTTTGTCACTGCATAGGAAAATGGATACAAAAATTATTCATTTTTACCAGCAGAAAAAAAAAAAAAAAAAAAAAAAAAAAAAAAAGAAGAAGAAGAAGAAGAAGAAGAAGAAGTTGGAAGCCTAAGCATTGTGACAGAAATCACAGGATACTGAATAAAGTAATTCAGCAAGCTCAATAACTTATTACACATACATGTTAACCTCGACAAGTCGAAAGCTGCTATCAGCTCCAGTAATACACAATACCAATGGATCATTTTTATCAGTTCGCACAGGCAACCAATCAAGCTCCAGCACAAGGGTTCCAGGAAACTGAGGCTGTAGTAGGGAATTGGCTAATGGATCTGGGGAATCCTGCAAAAATAAACGACCTTGAAATTAGTCCGGTTTATGTTTTACTTTTTTCCTTTCAAACTAAGTCATCCACCCTTTCATATTTAAATAGGTCGACATAGCCACCTCTAATTTTGACCAAACAAAGAAAGAAAAGAACCAAGTCATACCACCTCTCTCACTTACTAGATCAAACACAGAAAATGTATTGTCATTAAACAATACAGCAATACGTCCACGGCTACGATCACCAGGAACCACCGGTGAGAATTTGATTCTCCGAATGCCTTCCCGGTGAGTGTTGAAAGAGGAAGATTGTCCACTTGTAACATCCCACCATCGTATGTTCCCTGATCTGTCACCCATGACCTGACATATATATCAGTCACTGTAGAGTTCATGTGGAACATGAAGAGGATAATATACTAACCACATGAGGCAAACGATAGGCCATTGCTCTAACTGGTCCATCAGAAGAAACAAGTGAAGAGGCTGGCCACTTTGGTCTGCACAATAATGAATACATCTCATATCCTTATAGAGCCTCAGTTCATAACTCATAATATGGTAAGTAAAATGAAAAAACAGAAAGTGAAAAACAAAGAATCAAACATTATTTTGGTTGCAGGTGACCAAGAATCTAAGCTGTCTGTCCATTAATGGTAAATAACTAAATAATGAAGTGTTCATAAAGGTTAAACATTATGTAATTATCAAAAAAAGGACCTTTTTTAAGCGATTGTATAGTCATAAGCAAAGTTGACAACTTGACATCAAAGCAGCTAACTTAAGTAATTTGAAAAATTTTGGACAGAGATTTATAGTCAGACTCCGACATCATTAAATAACAGAAGTAATTCAAGAATCATGATGTCATTCAATAATGAGTATTGCGTTTCTTGTCAGAATTATACTTGAAGTCTCGGATCCTTCGTCCATGAACTTCAAAAACCCCAAGCGCGCCATTTGCCAGTGCAAATGCAAAACTCTCTGAAAATTCTTCTTGAGCTCCATCTGGACTCGCTGCCTCTGCATTAAGGTTACTTTTAAGCATTAAAATTTTGTTACATCCAAGGAATCTAGGGATCACAAATAAAATAGCAGGAAATTTACTATTGTAGATTTTGCTAGTTACAGTACCAGTAAAAGTTATAAAAGTTTATGGTACTGGTCCATAGGATACTTATATTTTGATGATAATCTATAATGCAAAACAGTGATGACTAATGAAACTTTGGGCTAACTCAAACTCTAGAACACCTGGGCTAGGCTAGTAACTAAATTGATCTAACATGCTCAATATGTCAAAGTATCTGTGTGGTTTTCTAAAGGATCAGGATCAAAATATGGTTAGAGAAGGTGGAAGCATAGATATCAATGAAGTTGGGTCAATAATAGTCTGATGAGTGTCACATCAATGATACTGATAATGGTATGAAACTCACTAGAGTCCGTCTGGGATGCCATCCCATCAGGTGGCACAGAAGCGTCAGATTTCTTAGATGCTCCAGTCTGCGTTGGTCGTGGAACAGTAGGAAGTGTCCACTCCAATACTGTAAACGGAAGAGCTAAAGATCTAAGCTGCATAACAAAAAGATTATGACTAATAGGCAAAAGATGCTCAATCTCTCAAGCAAGCATTACAGATAATATTAAAAAAGAAATAAATAAAAAGTCATCTGGTTTACCATGATTGGAGTTTTCGTCATCGCCCAAACCTCCACAGGTGCATCGCGAAACATTATCAAAAGATACCTATAATATGCATCAAGAATGTATCATTACAATTTTCCAAAAGAGTGAAGAATGCAACAGTCCTTAACTACAAACCCCACTTTCTTATATCATGTTTAACAATCAAACTAACTCAAGGTTGTCTTAGTATGAAAAACGGTAATCGAAAAGGTTCTACAGGCCAAAGAAAATGAAATCAAGTAAACAACTGAAATGATCTTGATATAACGACATTAACAGTGATTAATGCAAGTTAGGTGGCATGCTGCGTACTGCACAACATGTATATAAGAAATTAGCAAATTAGTCCAGTTTCAAGAACAACCTTCCAGAGGATGAAGTCCGCAGCGCTCTTATGGGTGTACGCTCTGGCTTTTGTAAGACCCTAAATGTTCGATTGAGGCCAGTCCGAAGGTTGGTCACAACAAGCCTATTTGTATAGCCACCACCACTCTTCTCATTGCCCTGAGTTCACAAAGTGATAGTTGTATGTCATTCCAAATTGAGAACACAAATTGTGGTAAGTGTTAAATGCATGTTAACTATTAGCAAGCAACCAAGCAAACAAGACTGGCAAAAAAAATTACACAAAAAGGAATAAGTTTGTCCAAGAAATTAGGAATTTCTATAGAACAACTTTTTGTTGCATACCTCATTGTAAGAGAATGAAACAAGTCTTGAATTTCCCAGCCACCTTAAACCTCTTACAACACTATCATGGATAGCAAAACTTGCAGCAACGGCATTTGCAGAAACATCAACTATTTCAACTGAACCACTCTGAGTTCCCAAAGCAACCAGTGGAACAGCTATAGCAGGATGGTTTCCACCTCCTGCACATGTTATATCTCAGTAACTAATCACTAAATCTAATACTTAAGAATATGAACTGTAATACTTATTCTCGGAAAAAATTTAGATATAGTCAGAGAAAACAGAACTCACCAGCCATAGTCGCAGTTAAAGAAGGGGATGGTACAGCCAACATAGTCACTGCTGAAGAAATAAGATGCAGCTGGCCAACCAGGCTGATCTGCATGAAGAAACTTACCGCTAAGAATGTATAAATAACCGAAGACACTATAAACAGATAAAAGTATACATGGCAGACAATGATATTTCTACTCGCGATAATTATCTCTGCCATTGAAAACAAACCTTGAGCAGGATAGGCTAGCCTCAAAGGTACTCTCAGAGCACCATAGTATATAAATTTAATTACATTATTGTCTTTCTACCTCTAATCATTTTATCGGTCCAACTGAAGCCCCTCCCCCCAAGCTTGAAAAATTTTAGTGCAACAAAAGTACCTCACCCCTGAATTTATGTAGATAATATATGAGTGACGGATAAAGAGGTACTCTTACTACATAATACGACCACAAACTGTAGTCCTTAATAAGAGAAGGCCCATAACGATGAGCAGAATATGTGGCTTATAAGTTGAATAACAGGCTCATATGGAACTCCTAACTATAGATAAAAATCATGAGAAGCCATGAACTTTTATGAGCACGAACCAAAGTCGACACATAGATAAAGGAAGTAAAAAATTTATAGCAAATGTCATTGAAGGTTATGATAATGCTCAAATATCAACAGGTTATTTGAACAACTTAGCTTAAAATAGAATTGTATAATCTCCTTTTGTATTAGCATGTCTTTTAGTACTAATGTTGTATACACAAAAACACTTTTAAAACTACTAATATTTTGACTTCAGGGCGATACAAAAGACTACGAGGGAAGAAAGATAATCGTTTTCCACCTTTGTACACTGATAACCTCCTTGGATCATAATAATGGGATTATACAGAAAAAAAGCAGTAAAAGTAATGCCATCTGGCTCTCAGAAATGTTGGTATCTACCTGCAATGATAGCTCATCCTTGCTCCTTTTGGAGGCTGATGAACGACTCTTTCTCATAATCTCATTATCTGATTGTTTAATCACATCCTTCACAGAGTCATGGGAAGAATCCTCTCCAGCATTTATATCTGAAGCTGGATCTTTACTGATTTCTGCAACAGCGCCAGTATCTGATGCATCTTTACTTGGGCATTCAGCAATCAAAAGCCAATTCCATATTTTTCCATCATCAGAAATGGATAGCAAATGAGTTTTGGAGATGACATTAGTATCATCACGAAAATCGAAAGGATTGTCGAAATCTATATTAACTTCAGTGTCAGATGAAGATCCATCAGAGAGATGCTTGCGAACATTCTGTAGGGTGGAATCCGATCGCGATATGACAACCGCAAGAACTGAAGGAGAAGGGACAGGTGTGCCAAGTGAGGGCATCAATTCTTCCATCATGCACATTACGTGAACCTGCTCTCCTCTGCGGAGATATGCAAATAAGTATATACCTCATGTCCATGAAAACGTTCAGATATATAACTACATACATACACACACATACGAAGGCAATTACGATTATGAAAATATTATAAGCAACAACATAGATTAATTATCTAATGAGGAGTGCAAAGAATGCATAAGCAACTACAAAGGCAGCATATATACACATCGAAGCCCATCTTATCTTTTATGTAAGTAAAATAAGTAGGTTTAATCATAAAGGAAAACAATTATAGAAAATTTAAATGACCAATATGTCATATTCTAGAAACTCGCATATGCTTAAACTTCAAAACGATGGAGTTTGAGCATGTTTATTCCACTACAGCAACATAGTTTACCAGAATAGTAGTATGTTACCATTATTGGTGTTAGGTGCAAAAGTAGGTTGCCAGTTTGCTCAAACTATCCGGTATCCCCCCAAAAAATGAGAACGGGAAATAAGTTATTCGCATTAAGAATTATAGACTATACGGGAAATAAGAAGACTCACGTGTATTAAAGGATCAAATCACAAATACAGATGTGACATGTGACTGTATGTGTAGTCATGATAATGAGCTAATGAATGTGAGACGCATATCTGTCTAAATAATCTATTAACTGATATAACAGAATCATGATGACATGGCATATGTAAGAGGGAACAACCGAGACTTTCAAGTGATGACCTATACCATCTGAAAGTAAAGAGAGAACATATATATTCCCGGGCAAAGTAAGCAGTAAAACTAGAAGAAAGCGTACTACACACTAGTTTCTGCTGTTCGTTGCATAAGATCAGTTACTCAAATCTAAATCACAATGCACTAAGTCAAACATATATCTTATACAAAAAAGTGGCAAGTTTACTTACTCCTTCCGTCGCCACGCGCTAAGCCTCCCATCAAAATGAGAACAATAAACCACCTCCAAGCTCGGATCCGGCATCACATCCATAAACTTCCCACATCCTCTCGGCAACACACCCCTCGACAACACCTTCTTATATTGCAAATCAAACACAACCAACTCCCTAGGAAAAGTCACATACAATATATTCCTCCAATGCGGCGAAAACGCTACTTTCACTACATATCCCGGAAACATCGCCATCGCAGGCACACCATTCCCCGCACCACCTCCATTCGCCACATCCCTCTCCATTTTACTCAACTCAGTCAAATCTGTCGGAACTACCATCTCCTTAACAACAACGTCGTTTTCAGACTTATCGCCGTGCACTTTCACCGACAACAAAACACCTTTCAATCCTACCACAACAAAACACCTCTCATCAAACGGATCACGCGCTATACTCCCAAAAACCTCCGGCGCCACATCATACTTAAAAAAACACCTCCCGGTACTCGTCTCATACAACGACAACAAACTCGGTCCACTTATCGCACCTATAATCCACCTCTCATATCCACATTTAATCCAACACATATCCTGTATACCAAACTTATCACTCTCCAAAAACAAAACTGAATTCGACAAACTGCCACGTGGACTAGTACTATTGCCACGTGGATCTAACAAGCAGATTCTACCTTGCCGATCACCTGCATAAAAATGCTAATACTTATACACGCATAAATTTTACATAAATATGTATAGTTTTAATTATTTGTGCATAATAAAAGTTATATATTATCGAATTAGGCTAATTGTCTAAAAATGTATCTTACTTGTCATTTCTTTGAGTTGTACCTGTATGTACCATTGTTAGGATCGGATTGTTTAATAACTAACTTTTTTAAATTTCGAGTGTATCGAATCACGTATTTTACGTGATTCGATACGCAGAATAATAATCGAAATTAAAAAAGTTAGTTACTCCTATTAAATAGTTCGATCCTAACGATGGTATATATATACAAGTCAAAAAAGTGACAAGTAAAATACATTTTCAGACAATAAGCCCTATCTTATTTTAATAATAAAACAACTCGTTAAAAATGTAAATTTCTATAGGAGTTGTTAAATATATCTAGTTATAATCGGTGCACGCGCAAGGTTTTAAATAAATCTTTCATTATATACTATATTATAATGCATTTGGAACTATTCTATAATTAGAAAGGCTTAAAATTCAGACTTTTACTTGCTTATTATGGAAGGATTTCAAAATTAATTGGTTAGGAAGCAGGTTGGTTAGGAGGTTGGTTAGGAAGCAAGTTGGTTAGGAAGTTTGTTAGAAAGGAGTTGCTTAAACATCTCTACTTATAAAGCATAAAAACAACTAAATGTGTAACCGAATAACCGAATAACGCAAAATATAGCCACATGTACCCGCCGCCGCATTGCGCTGGTACCGTTCTAGTATCTATACTACGTATAAACAAAAAACGCATTTGCTTAAAACTTAAAAACTTATAAAAAGTAACGCATTATATTAAATATTTAAATACTTAACTACAATTTAAACCGCTAACTTTCTTCGCTATCGCTTTACTCCTACGTATATATACATAAACAAAATGTCACACAAATCAACACTAACTAACGCTACTATAAAAAGGCGAAAAAATCTATCAAATATTTAAATACTTAACTACAATTTAAACCGCTAACTAACGCTACTATATATTGGATCATTACCTGCAGCTAGTAACAAATGAGAATGTGATGAGGTAGGGTCATGTGACAACGGATCTAGGCGTAACGAAGACGGAGACCACCGGACCGAAGTAATGTACGGAGACAATGAGGAGGTTTGGGGAGGGGGGATGGGGTGGACGGAGACGAGCTGCATGGTGGATGAGTCGACGATGGAGATTGAGGAGGCGGCGGCGTAAGCGAGGAGTGAGGAGGAGGTGTGGACGTCGGCGGCGGAGTTGTTGTGGTGGCGGGATGGTGGTGGTGGGAGGATGTGTGTGGTTGGCGGTGGTGATTGTGATGATGACGTCATGGTGGTGGTGGTTTTTGGTTTTGGTTTTGATTTGATCGGAGGAAGAAATGGGGGAGTTGCTGCTTACATGTTGTCCTGGTGTCAACTGTTTGTCAGAAAAGTTTATTTTGGACTTGTTTTGTTTTGTCTATTGACTCAATTTTATATACTAAATGGGAGAAAGAGGTACCGGTACCAAGTTCTATTTTCAATCAAGGTACTATTCTTTTTTTCTTACATAAAAAGGTACTTAACAAATTTTTTTGACGGATTTTGAATTTTTACTAACGTTCGTTAATTTACTTCGTTAGTAAATTACATGTTTGGTCCTCGAATTTGTATACACATTTCATGCACCATCCACCACCGCCACCATCACCAACTGCCACCACCACCACCACCACCTGCCACCCTACCACAATCGTCCACTACCAGAATATGACCAGGGATTATTGATTGCTCCACAAAACTAATAGAACTTTCATTCAACTAATTTTTCAACATTTCTTGCCACTATTTATGTTTTATAAAGACATCAAGTGAAGTACTCTGTATATTTTTGTATAGACAATTAAATTTCCTTTCAAGTATGAGCTTATTAAAACCGATCATATTGCCGTTTTCATGTTCATCACATAACTTATCCTCATTAGCATTGCTATCGGTACATGAGTGCATGTGCTCCAACTTCTGCAAGACAAATGAACTTTATAGCACCATTGCACAAAGGAAGTTGGAAACGCTGAACACGGAAGAAGATTAAGTCGACGTAACAAGAGAAAACACATACTGTGTCTCTTGTGGATTCTGACAGTAACACATAGAAGTGGATTTGGATTTAATAATAGAGAAAAAAACTATGCAAAACAGGGGTGACTCAATATTTACCTTAAGCATTCATCACAAGGATGTACTTATATCACACACTGATTAAACAACCTGAACAATGACAAGGAAATGTCACTTTAGATAAATGTGACACTGGCAATTTTCACTAGAGTAAAACAATATCGATATGATTTTCAACTATGAAGTAAAGAGTTAACAGTGAATATCTTAAAAATCTGTATACAGAATCTGGATAATACAGCTACATACTTGTTTATACTATTTTGTACGCTAGCACGGGATTAAACATCCAAGAACAACATAGGTTCATTACATCCATATCTCCTTTAGACAAAAAAAAAAAATAAAAAATAAAAAATAAAAAAATAAAAAAAAAATAAAATAAAATCCTAACTACTTAAAAACTGTAAGTATTACGATTCATTAGCTTCTTCTTTTGCACTTACAATCCCAAAATCTTTCACTTCGGCTCTCCTTCCACAATACCAAACAAACGTGCAAGAAGCCTATTTATAATCTCTTGATAAAGATAAGGGCCGAGAAGGACAAGGGGAAAAAGCCCAACCATTGTATCAAGTCCACGCCTCACAAAATGGGCGAAGAAGATAAAGATCATCGAAAGCTGTGTGCATAAACCAACAGAAGCAAAGATTCGAAGTGGGAGATCATGCAGCCTCCACCGGTAAGCAAAATAGAAACAAATGAAACCCAAACCATTAAGCACTGCTAGGGACTCAATTGTTAATGGATCATCCTCAAAAAAATTCATTGCGTAAAACAAATATAAACCAATGACAGCAGCATAACCCATCCATACAAAACCCTGGTAAGCAAAGAAGTTCCAGAATTCATCCTGTTCATTGTCATCACATGTAAAGAGTTAAGATCATTAAATAAATTTATTCCCCCATGATATTTGATATGATCATACTAGAATAAAAAAAAAAAAGGCCTTTTAATAACACTGATGAACACCATACAAGTTAAGTTGTAAACCCTATTTGGATGATATATTAAGTTTTTGATAAATGTTTCATGTGGCAAATATTGTTGGAAAGCATAGTGATGACACTGCAATTATCCTTTAGAATGTAAGTTATCCAATCAAAGATAACGTGTGTCTTTGTGTGTGTGTGTTCTGGTTTGGTGGCTAATCTTTATTTTGTATACAGATCGCTGAAGATATGTCCAACTTATCATGAAAGGATATCAATAAACAGAGCAAAACTCAGGTAGTATAATCTTTAATCAAGGTCTATGGTCAAGATTTTACCTTCATGTTTAAGTGATTAGATTTTTCTGCCATGCCGCCAAATGCAAATCAAATACCGTTACAACCTGAAACAAAATATAATTATATCAGAAATTGACAAAGCGACAAAGAAACAATGAGATCATGATACATGGCTTAGACATTATGCTCCTTCATTTTTCATTTGATTTGGGCATTTGTTTCTTGTTGGGCATAAGACTTATAACATTATTTCAATCCATGTATAATTTGTTGGTGGTGGAGGTGGGTGGTGTGGAAGGGTGCTGTTGGTGGTGGTGGCAGTTGGTGATGGTGGCGGTGGTGGTGGATGGGCATGAAATGTGTATAAAAACTCGGGGACCAAACATGTAATTTACTAACGAAGTGAGTTAATGAACGTTAGTAAAAAACCCAAATCCGCCAAAAAAATTTGTTGGATACCTTTTTATGCAAGAAAAAAAGAATAGTACCTTGACTGGAAATGGACCCTAAGTTTTGTATCTTTTTGTGCCATTTGCCCCCCTTCCTTTTATATATTAGGCTGCCCATAATAAGGCAACTCAATCCCCCTTATTTTCCCTGTCTACGTCAACTTTCTCTATCCAGCGATGTGTAGGCGATTGGGTGCCCCAGTAAAAGCGATCAAGTTCAATTTAATAATAATAATAATAATAATAATAATAATAATAATAATAATAATAATAATAATAATAATAATAATAATAATAATAATAATAATAAAAGTGATGTTGATAATAATAATAATAATAATAATAATAATAATAATAATAATAATAATAATAATAATAATAAAATCAACAGTGGACCCCTCGTTGTGTGGGCGATTCAGGCGTTCGGACTGGCGATCGTGGCCGGATCTCCTTGATCCTCCTCGTTGATCCGTCTTTCCAGTTTCAACACCTTCGTTGATCCCTGTTTCTGTCCCTCCCGTATACCTCCTTTGTTTTAGTTGCCTCCTAATTCGGCCGGTTCCACACATACTGCTCCCTTGTGGCTCTTTTGTGTCCACATCTGGGCCTGTTTGGTTTCTGGTGTATCTGGTTTGCGTCTAAAAAGAAGGGGTTTGTTGTGGAGCAAGGGGTGGTGGTTTCATTTTGGAGAAGAAGGACTTGCGGTTGGTTTTCTAGCGTGGGGTCCACTGTTGATTTGTATATTGCGATTGGATACTACTTTTGGATATTGTATATTGCGGTTTGGTCTTTGTGTTTGCGTTTACTTGGTGGGCCCGGCCCTGCATTTTGGTCTTTGTGTTTTCCTGCTTCACGTGTATCTGTTCCAAAGTGGGTCCCACCTTGCGTTTAGCTTAAACATTGGTGGATCCCCTGGATTGGGCCGTGTGCATAGTTGTGGGCTTTATTAGTTGCTTTGTGGTTTCTTTTGTGAGTCTATCACTCTCAAAAGTTATTGTATATATGGCCGGACTTCGTATTTCATGCCCGCTTCAAGGACACGAGGGGTGTAGTGGGAAAGGATTCACTAAGAAATATTTTATTGACCATTTGGGTACCCGCCATTTCAAGTCTGATGTCTCAAAGGCTGCTCACAGAGCGCGTATCGCGAATGACCCTTCCTTATTCTCTACTTTGGACCAGGCGCTTCATCAGGCTGGTATATGGCTATGTGGGGAGTGTTTTTGCACCCACACTTTCAGTAAAAATTGCAGACATGCTTTGGGTGACGTGGTTCTCGCACCTAATTTTGATGGACCGGCGATCCATGGTATCCCTAGGCCTCTTAGACCTGCCTTGTTTAATGTTGAGGATGGTATGGAAGGTGGGTCGGTCGGTAATCGCGTCGGGGACATGATTGTTGAGGGGGATGGTTCTGGGGTGCCCCCTCCTGGTGGCGAGTCCAGTTTTGACATCGACCTTCTTGATCGCGTCTTTTCTAAAAAGATCTGCACGGTTAAATGTATCCCCCATAGGGCGCGGCTCGGCTTCGCTAAGATCTTTCGTGGGGCGTTGGATAAGGTGCTCGCGCGACCGGGAGACCTTTCGGCTTGGGTGCAGCTCCTCGTTCTACCTTCCTGTGTGTTGTCCACTTTTGTGCCAACTAACAGAGCTCAACGAAGATCCGGCGAGAGGGAGAGACACCAGATTGACAGTATTACTAGGGCCATACTCAGATGGAAGGATCCCGTCGACAGGCTTGGCTTGGTTGTGGAGCGGTTGGCCGCTACGCCTCCTTCTATCGGTGGGGGGACGAAATTGAAGGATCCAGGTGGGGTCAATGTGGGTCAATGCAAGCGCAAATTTGGGGACGGGCACTTCACTGCGGCCATTAAGGTGCTCACGTCTTCGGGCATCGCCCCCCCCCCTCATCCGACACTTTGCATGAGCTTGAGGCCAAACATCCTCATGCACCCCCCCCCCCCACTATGCCATCTTTTCCCCCCGAGGAGGAGGCCCTTTTCGTCCATACGGACTTGGTGCTTAACAGGATTCGCAGTTTCCCCAAAGGGACGTCGTGTGGACGGGACGGGCTCCGGGCACAACATTTGATGGATATCCTGGGCGGGGCGGCGACTGCCATCGCTGACGACTTGCTTGGGTCTATCACTGGTATTGTTAATCTGTTCCTCAGTGGTAAGTGCCCCGTCCAACTTGGTGAATATATTGCTAGTGCCCCATTGACCCCCTTAGTCAAGCCGGGTGGAGGTGTACGGCCTATTGCTGTTGGCACGGTTTGGAGAAGGCTTGTGTCCAAGGTTGCTTCCTCGTCGGTTGGTAACTCCATGAATTCTTATCTGCAGGATTTCCAATTCGGGGTTGGGGTCCCGGGGGGGTGTGAGGCCGTCCTCCATTTTGTGAACAGGTTTATTGAGGCTAAAGGTGGTGAGGTTGGACACTCTATGCTCTTGGTGGACTTTAAGAATGCGTTCAATCTGGTAGAGAGGAGGGTCTTACTACATGAAACTAGAGCGCGATGCCCGTCCATTGCTCTGTGGGTTGAGTTTTGTTATGCACGCCCGGCCAGGCTTTATTACGATAACTCTATCCTTTGGTCATGTCAGGGGGTTCAACAGGGGGATCCATTGGGCCCTTTGTTGTTTGCCCTAGCTTTGCACCCTTTGGTTCATTCCATTAGCCGCGCTTGTGAGCTTTCCCTTCAGGCTTGGTACCTTGATGATGGCACTATTGTTGGAGACACCCCCATGGTCGCTAAGGCGTTGGACATCATCAGGACGGAGGGCCCCGAACGTGGTTTGTTCTTGAATGTTGATAAGACCGAACTCTTTTGGCCCGTGGAGGATCCTAGGAGTAGAGTGGATGGTATGTTCCCCACGAATATCGCTCGTCCGCTCCATGGCGTCAAACTTCTAGGGGGTTCTGTCAGCTTGGATGACAGGTTCTGTCGAGACTTGGCTTCCAAAAGAGTATCCAAAACCATATCTCTAATGGAGGCCATTAGCAAGCTTAATGATCCTCAATGTGAACTGCTCCTCTTGCGGTATTGTGCAGGGGTGTCTAAATTATCTTATGCTTTGAGAACATGTTCCCCCTTGTACTTGCCAGAGGCCCAAGCGCTATTCGATCAGACGTTACGTGGCTCCTTGGAGAAGATCGTTACCACCTCAGGGCCGGGATTTGGCGATTGGCAGTGGCGCCTTGCCACTCTCCCAATAAAGTTAGGTGGTCTCGGCATCCTCTCTGCGGGGGATATCATGCAATACGCCTTTCTTGCCTCTCGTATGCAAACGGTTGATTTACAACAGAAAATACTCACCCAAACCGGGATTGTTTCACATGGCCCTTCATTCCAGCATGCCTTGGATGATTTCAATGCTACTTGCAACACCGACTTTCTCGCTGTCTCCGGGGGCGCTCCTGCCCCCCAAATGATGAAAACATTGGCAAAGTGTTATTTCGGTGTCATTGAGAAAGACCTTGTTTCTAAGTACTCACTAAGTCCAAGGCAGGTGGCTATACTTAGCAGCATCCGTGCCCCACATTCACAGGACTTCCTTTTCGCCATCCCCATCGACGGGCTTGGACAAAGGATGAATCCTCGCCAATTTCGTTCGGTGCTATGTTACAGGCTCGCAGTTCCTATGTTTCCCGAAGGCAGCTTATGCCCGAGTTGCAATGTACACCGTATGGACCAATGGGGGGATCATGCGGTCCACTGCGCTAGCGAAGTGGGGGTTAAGTTCAGGCATAATTTGGTGCGTGATATCCTTGTTGATATATGCTCTAAAGCTGGGATTATGGTTCGTAAAGAGGCTCCTATGGGATTTCTTTCAGAAAAAGGGGGTGAATTACGTCCTGCAGATGTGCTATTGTTTAACTGGTCCCAAGGTAAGGATGTATGTCTAGATGTGACTGGGGTCTCCCCGTTTGCTGGGACTGGGGTTACGTCATGGGCCCCCGGGGCTGCTTTGAATAATGCTGTGGAAAAGAAGAGGAAAAAGTATGAGTCCAAGTGTGCAGACAATGGGTACAAGTTCGTCCCTTTCGCCTTTTCTACGTTTGGGGAACTTGAGGTGGAAGCTTTGAATATGTTGTCGCGTGTCGGGTCTATTGCCAATAGCCACTCTAACAATGTTAAAAGCGGCGCATTTATATTTCATCGAGTTAGTTTCTGTATTCAAAAAGGAGTGGGAGCGCAGATTGTGTCTAGACTCCCCTCCAATTTCATGTAATTTTCGTGGTTTTTCAATGAAAGTTTATTTAATAAAAAAAAAAATAATAATAATAATAATAATAACTTCATTTTTAGTAGGATTAGCTCCACATATTTTTAGTAGGATTAGTTTTGCTATAGTTAGAGGTGTGGGGGCCCAGTTAGTCTCTCGGCTCCCCACTAATTTCTTGTAAAATCTTTTTTGTTTTTAATAAAGTGATGGTAATAATAATAATAATAATAATAATAATAATAATAATAATAATAATAATAATAATAACTTCATTTGCTCTTCAATGCGATTATAAAATTTTCTTGCTTTGCTCTTCAAAAACTTAAAAGTTAACTAAACCTTGAGGATTAGAAGTGTAAGTGTAGCATATAAAGTTGAATTAAGCTTCCATTATTGATTGCATTCATCATTATCCTCTGCTTCCTAATCCATCAGAAAATCAGTGAGTTATCATCCACTCTTTGCTTATTTCCTTGTTTTTATTTAATCATTTTTTTTTTTTTAACTTTGCAACGTTCCATTCAACGGTCAAGAAGCAAAAAGGCAAATAAAATAGAAATGTTAATCGATCGAGTAGGTGACCAAGTTCCAAAAATTTCGCCTAGCGACTGAGTACTCGCAGTAAGGAGATCGAGTGGTGATCGATCGTGGGTGTCGATCGAGTTCTCCTTCTGTGGGCAGCCTTATATACTTTTATATACGAAGTATGTTTGGCACACGAGATTACGGGAAAAATATGTTTATGATTTTGTTTTCCTTAAAAAAAACTAATTAAAATATAGAGAAAAGTTCATTTAGGGACTAGTTTTTTGTTACATAGTAAGGGATAAATTCCTACCATCCATTTAGTTTGATCTAATGTTGGAGATTAACCTAAAATTAAACATGGAAACCTAAGTCCATGTCTTTTTATTCCTTTTTCTTTGGCTTTTTTATTATTCACTTTCTTTCTTTCTTTCTTTCTTTCTTTTTTTCTTTATTTTGGCTTTTTTTTTCCAATTAACGTTATATATTTTTTCTTTTTTTTTTTCTTTTCTTTTATCCTTCTAATTCACGTTTTTTTTTAAATAAGCCAAGCTTTTCTTTTTTAAATAAGTTCACGATTTTTTCACTTTATTACGTTTTCGTCCGTTTTTGTCTGTTTTCACATGATTATATACGTTTTCAGACGTTTTTGTCCGTTTTCAGACGTTTTTTAACGTTTTTATATGTTTTCGTCCGTTTTTTTTACGTTTTCGTCTGTTTCAGACGTTTTTGTTCGTTATTATACGTTTTCGTCCGTTTTTTTACGTTTTCGTCTGTTTTCAGAAGTTTTTATCCGTTTTTGACAGTTTTTATATGTTTTCAGATGTTTTTGTCCATTTTCATACGTTTTCATCCGTTTTTATACGTTTTTGTCCGTTTTCAGACGTTTTCGTCCGTTTTTATACATTTTTGTCCATTTTCATACGTTTATATACGTTTTCGCCCGTTTTCATCCGTTTTTATACGTTTTCGTCCGGTTTCATATGTTTACATTTGTTTTCGTCTGATTTCATACGTTTTCTTCAATTTTTTTATGTTTTCGTCCGTTTTTAGACGTTTTCGTCATTTTTCCTACATATTCGTCTGTTTTCTTACATTTTCGTTCATTTTCATAGGTTTTCGTCCGTTTTAAATTTTTTTGGCCAATTTTAGATATTTTCATACGTTTCTGAATATCACAAGTGATATTCGGTGATACTCAGACGTTTTTGTCTGTTTTCGTCCATTTTTGTACATTTTTATCTGTTTTCAAACTTTTTCGTCTATTTTCATACGTTTCGGCAGTATTTATACGTTTTCAGACGTTTTTATCCGCTTTCAAACGTTTTCATCAATTTTTTACATTTTCGTCTGTTTTTATACGTTTTCGTCCATTTTAAGGCGTTTTCGTCTGTTTTTATATGCTTTCATCCATTTTTATCTGTTTTCATACGTTTATAAACATTTTCGTCCGTTTTTATGTATTTTTGTCTGTTTTCAAACGCTTTCGTCTATTTTCATACTTTTCAGCAGTTTTTATACGTTTTCATCAATTTTTCATACATTTTTGTCCCTTTCCAGGCGTGTTTTTACGCTTTCATATGTATTCGTTCATTTTCATATGTTTTCGTCCATTTTCATACGTTTCTGAATATCACAATTGATATTCTTAATATCACAAGTGATTTTCTTTGATATTCAAAATATCACTTGTGATATTAATAATATCAATTGTGATATTAAAAAACGTATGAAAACGAAAGAAAATGTATGAAAACGAACAAAAATAGAAGAAAACGTAAGAAAGTGAAAAAAACGTGAATTAAAAAAATGTGAAAATCATTTATAATATTCTGAATAACACTTGTAATTTTCTGAATATCACTTTTGATATTCAGAATATCACTTGTGATTTTCATGTTACAAAACATTAGTTGAACATCAATTGTGATATTCGGAATATCACTTGTGATTTTCTTAATATCACAAGTGATTTTCAACTAATGTTTTGTAACATGAAAATCACAAGTGATAATCTGAATATCAAAAGTGATATTCAGAAAATTACAAGTGATATTCATGTTACAAAACGTTAGTTGAAAATCACGTGTGATATTTAGAATATCACTTGTGATTTTCATGTTACAAAATATTAGTTGAAAATCACTTGTGATATTCAGAATATCACTTGTAATATTTAGAATATCACTTGTGATTTTCTGAATATCACTTGTGAATTTCATGTTAGAGAACAATTGTTGAAAATCACTTGTGATATTCCGAGTGATATTCAAAATATTTCTTTTGAAAAAACATGAATTAAAAAAAGCGTGAAATCACTTGTAATATTCTGAATAACACTTGTGATTTATATTCAGAATATCACTTGTGATTTTCTGAATATCACTTGTGATTTTCTGAATATCACTTGTGATATTCATAATATCACTTTTGAAAAAACGTGAAATCACTTGTAATATTCTGAATATCACTTGTGATTTTCATGTTATAGAAAAATTGTTGAAAATCACTTGTGATTTTCAGAATATCACTTGTGATATTCACAATGATATTCAGAATATCACTTTTGATATTCAGAATATCACTTGCGATATTCTGAATATCACTTGCGATTTTCATGTCACAGAACATTTGTTGAAAATCACTTGTGATATTCAGAATATCACTTGCGATATTCAGATATCACTTGCAATATTTTGAATATCACTTGCGATATTCTGAATATCACTTGTGATTTTCATGTTACAGAATGTTAAAAATCACTTGTGATATTCTGATAATCACACTATATCATTTGTAATATTCAGAAGGGTATGAAAACATTTAAAAACGAACGAAAATGAATGAAAACGGACGAAAACGTATGAAAACAGACGAAAATGTATGAAAACGAACGAAAACGTAAGAAAACGGACAAAAATGAATGAAAACAGATGAAACCATATGAAAACGTATAAAAATGGACGAAAACGTATAAAAACGGACGAAAACGTATGAAAACGGACGAAAACATATGAAAATGGACAAAAACGTAAGAAAACGGACGAATATATATGAAAACGGACGAAAACGTATGAAAACGGGCGAAAACGTATGAAAACAATTCAAAAACAAATGAAAACGTAAGAAAACGGACGAATATATATATGAAAACGGACGAAAACGTATGAAAACGGGCGGAAACGTAAGAAAACAGACGAAAACGTATGAAAAAAATTCAAAAACAGATGAAAACGTAAGAAAACGGACGAAAATGTATTAAAATTGACGAAACGTATGAAAACGTAAGAAAACAGACGAAAACGTATGAAAACGAGCGAAAACGTAAGAAAATAGACGAAAACGTATGAAAACGAACGAAAACGGACGAAAACCGACGAATATGTATGAAAAACGAAAAAAAACGTAAAAAAAAAAAAATAAATAAATAAAAAAAAAAGAAAAAACTTGAATTAAAGGAAAAAAAAACGTGAAGTTAAAAAAAGAAATAAAGAAAGAAAAAGAAAGAAAAGAAAAAAGAAAAAAAAAATGAATAAATAAGATAGACAAAAAGGAAAAGAAAAAAAAAAACATGGACTTAGGTTGTCTTATTAAATCTTAGGCTAATCCCCACCATTAGATCAAACTAGATAAATTGTGAGGATTTGTCCATCAGTTTGTAACAAAAACTTAGTTTATAAAATAACTCACCTCTTAAAATATAAGTTTTGTTTGTGTGACAAAATTTATAAGAGATTTTAAAATTAATATTTCAGAATCTCTTAAAAACAAATGTTACTTCATTTAGCTTATAAAATAATCTATTTTTATAATCTCTCTATATCTTTATCTAATGCTACTCTCTCCATCTCAAAATTATAGTCACATTTCTTTTTTAGGATGTCTTATAATAATTGTTCACTTTCCTTTTTATATAAAAACTAGAGAATATATCAAAGGAATATTCTCTTTTAGTGATTGAGTTTTATAGTGACCCCATTTTTATTAGACTTTGTGATTTCTCTCTCATAATAATAATTTTGAGACGGAGGAAGTATTACTTTTGTCAAACATATCTGTAGTTTGTATCAAGTTTGTTGCTAACACATAATAATATTCCCTAAAGATTTAAAATCACGTTTCTACTCTTTTGAAACAAAACTTTGTGATTTCTCTTTCATGACAATAATTTTGAGACGGAGGAAGTATTACTTTTGTCAAATATACCCGTAGTTTTATCAAGTTTGTTGCTAACACGTATAATAATATTCCCTAAAGATTTAAAATCACGTTTCTACTCTTTTGAAACAAAGCTTTCAACTTGAATGTAAACAAATCATACCCACTACTCTTGGGTAAACCCAAAGGTAAGGAGACTGCTTCTGTCAATGTGTATAAAAGAGTATGATAGTGCTCGAAAAATATGTGAATACATGATAACACAAGTATACAAGGCATAGGAAGCTATGAAAGCATAAGACGCATGGTAAGAGAAGCTATGAAAGCATAAAACACATAAAGAATGAAAACCAAGCAAGAGATAAATATCAACATAAAGAGATAGAAAACAAAAAGAGGCAAATAGGAATACAACACATGGCAGGATATGGAAACAAATATGCATAAAGACCAAGAGCTCGCGGGATCAAATATACTGCTATAAGCATAAATGAAAAAGGCAAACGTAAGCATGAAAGCAAAAGAAACATGGTGACCATACGAGCATAAGCACAAGCGAACTAACGGGTGCAACTATTGAAGAATTGTATATGTTTAAAATGATTCTCAACACCTTACTGTGTTGTAGACACATAACAGAAGAGACAACTTCTAAAACACTTAATTTGTGGACTATAAATGATGATAATAACCCATAAATAAGTGAAGATGAAACCTGAAAATGAAGGTTATGTATCTTCACAAGTAACAGAAACAACCTTTAATTACCCTTTTTATGACAACACCAGCTTCACATCATTTTTATCGACATCAAAACGAACGAGAAACAATCAATGAGTCTAGCATGGGAAGACGTTCCCTGCCTTTAAAGGATCATACGTGCTCTATACACTGTGAGGCTGTGAGCCTCAGTACGTAAAACCCCCAGGATTAATGAAGACTCGTGTTGTTTTCGTCAGCGAACGAACTCAACACAACGACAATGGTGGACTAGAAAACTTGAGTTCGTAAGGCTTAAAAGAAACAGACTTGGCATCATCTCTTGAATGATACATGTGTGTTTTGTATGTGTTCTTCCCTTCTGCATAAAGGTTTAGGCTCTCTATTTTATAGGGCCAGAATGAGATCATGGTGATATCTCATGATCACCAAAATGTGCCAAGATTTAAGGATGTGTGGGTTGATGGTTTCAACTCTTAGGATGACTTCCAAATCACCCCACTCACCCTTTATTCTCATTGACCATTTCAGCCACAAACACACACACACACACACACACACACACACACATATATTTCACATTTGTCCCGATTGCTGCAATGCTTGTACATGTGGTTGCTGCATCAACCATTAGTACCATATGCTACACGACTTGCCAAAAACATTATAGTTTTTCACTGTTTCTTTTTCATATACTCACAAAGTATTCTTACATTCCTCTACATGAGATACAAAGAAACTAGCCAAACTCACAAAGTTCCAACAATCCCCCACCAGGTTGGATAGTTTTCTAATACTCTAATATATAGGTCGTGACACTAAAGTGTCATAACGATTAAACCTTCGTTTACTCGAAGTATGTAAAGTGAAACCGATTCAATGGTGTCCTAACGAATTAAACCACAGAACCTTCATGATCTTACCCAACATACTTCTACACACTTCCCGTTGTAACCATCTCATTCTCAAACTGAGCGCGAATATGGCCATGCGCTTAAATCCTGTTTCATAACCCTCTAAGAGAGAAACCACAACTCTCCATTTAAGGCGGCACCACCTCTAGGTTATATAGGCAAAGCTACTCTAACATCTTCATTGCTAAGACGCCTCACAAGCTTTGTTAAGAGAATATCCCATCCTAATTCAGCAACGCCGTGCTATCTTCGCTATACATGGGTCAACTGATTGATAGCACCTTCTATTAATTAGTGACTTCGTTATTACCCATTAAACTCGTATTGTAGGAACACCACAATCAAGTTGCATTTCCATCACTAATCGATTCACAGTGGTTTCAAACCCATGTCTCTAGCATCTCTCAATAAGTCTCTCGACAGAGGCTTGAAGGATAATTTTCGATAAGATACTACAATGCTCATCACAAACACTCACTAAGTTCCTCGTCAGAAACTTAGTAGTGTTAATGTCAAGTTTCTAGCATACTTGACTAAGATTTCACTAACGGCCATTCTCTAATATTTCTACACATTCCATCACAACGGAATCCTGAGGTATTGGATAGCTAATCCTCTTAACCTCTTATATTGCCACATCGAGGCAAAGAAAGAGATCAGCTTCCTTAACGAAGTGAATTACACATTGTTTCTCACACTTTCAAGAAACAACTCGTCGCGTGAGCACATAAATTAACCCACTTTTGTATTTAATAGATGGTATCATTTTACCCTTCTAATGCCTAACGTAGAAAAATGGGGTTGCTAATATACGTACTTTATCTTAAATAAGACAAACGTTGCATATTCATGTAGGCATATTGTAGCTAGCAAACACATTAAATACCCCCACCATTTGGCTTATCTAGGCAGAGTCACTACTCACCATAGTTCACAACAAGCCTACTATACTTGCTTGATTGGTTCGGGTAGTTTTGTTTTGGTTGAGTCGAAAGTTTTGGTCTCAACAAACACCCAAAACAAATAGCTAATGTTAGCTCATAATCTGAAGTATCCCATTCCTGCATGAGTGGGTATTCCATTAATCTCAATGAATTTCATATAGTGACATCTTTCACTAACAACTAACAAGCATAATGTTGTGGTGTCTCTTCTTAGGCAGAACATCTTCTTGAAAATGATAATATTACAGTAGGACTCCTCATGGTAGCAACATAAGTTTTGTCATAAACCAACACTTGTCAAGTTAATAATTTGAAAATATAATTTTCGTTTGCTTTGGCAATCTTATAATCTAACTGAAATTATAATTTAGTAAGTTAAATATGTCAATGGCGTATTTAATTTATTTCAAATCCACATATAAATCAAAACTTGTTACTACCACAAAATATGTTCACTAGCCTAATATGATGTTATTTAAGTAACATCTCGAGACTCGGAGTCCTTACTAGTGTGCTTTTGTCAATACACCTCTTTGAATGTGTCCTTTGACAACAATAAAGATATTATCATAGCTCGTGTTTCCTAATTTCAGCCACACCTTCTCGGTGACCTGTACCACTTGAACCGTGCAACAGTTCACAGCCCTTGGTTTTGTGACAGCATTAAAGTATCACGGTCACAAGATAGTAGGCCACTCTTAAGCGGTGTAAATTCTCGGGACACTGTCTTAAAAAAAATGACTCCTGTTCTGGTCCACAGTTAGTTAGGCGCTCGCAACATCGAGCTCCTGCCTTCACAATATCATCACAATGTTTGTTTCCTATACTCTTCCTTATTGCACAATTGATTACATGCATATCCAACAGTGAAGTTATACAACCATGAAACAAACATATACACATGTTTTATGAAAATATATATTTCAGTTTAAAACACATATTGTATCACTTATGCAATATCTAAAATACTTAAACATATTCTCGAGTATAGAACCCTTTCAATACGATTATGATCCTTTAAGAATGTTGAAGAGTTTTATATGTTTAAAATGATTCTCAACACCTTCCTGTGTTGCAGACACATAACAGAAGAGACAACTTCTATAACACTTAATTTGTGGACTATAAATGATAATAATAACCCATAAATAAGTGATGATGAAACCTGAAAATGAAGGTTATGTATCTTCACAAGTAACAGAACCTTTACCCCTTTTTGTGACAACACCAGCTTCACATCATCTAATTTATCGACATCAAAACGAACGAGAAACAATCAATGAGTCTAGCATGGGAAGACGTTCCCTGTACGTCCTTAAAGGATCATACGTGCTCTATACGCTGTGAGCCTCAGTACATAAAACCCCCAGGATTAATGCAGACTCGTGCTGTTTTCGTCAGCGACCGAACTCAACACAATGACAATGGCGGACTAGAAAACTTGAGTTCGTAAGGCTTAAAAGAAGCAGATCGACTTGGCATCATCTCTTGAATGATGATACATGTGTGATCATGGTGATATCCCATGATCACCAAAATGTGCCAAGATTTAAGGATGTGTGGGTTGATGGTTTCAACTCTTAGGCTGACTTCCAACTCACCCCACTCACCCCTTATTCTCGTTGACCATTTCAGCCACAAACACACATACATATATTTCACATTTGTCCCATATGCTATACGACTTGCCAAAAACATTATAGTTTCAACATATGCCTTTCACTGTTTCTTTTTCATATACTAACAAAGTGTTCTTACATTCCTCTACGTGAGATACAAACAAACTAGCCAAACTCACGAAGTTCCAACAGCAACTAAGTAGAAAAATGCATAAAGCTATGGGTCTCTAGATAAAGCGAAGGCAAAGGCAAATATTTACACGAGGGGCAACTTCAACGCGCCTTAAAAGCAAAAAAGAGAACTAGCTAAACCTTTTTATACCAACCATCTAACATCCTAAAAGTGAAATTAGAGAGTTTATTAATAACAAAAAACTTACAGTTCTTTACAACCACATCATCTGGGTTCAAATCTGACATATAGCCAGCAATCAACAAGAATTTACATGTCAAATAGACAAATAAAGTAATCAAGTATAATCACTATGTATTTTTACACACATGTTATAGACAAATGTGTCACCATAACATCATGATAAACCAATTGCCTGCATAGCTAACACTCTAATATCTCTGCATATTGCCAATCCTTACATGACGTCGTCATAGCACCAAAACAATAACAAATAGGTGGATAACAAGATGAGCATATATCTGAAACGACAATAGCCAAAAGAAGAAAGAAAAGAAACCTCAAGGCCTAAAAGATTAGCCAATGTTTCCAATTTCATAAAATAAGCCAAAAAAAAAAAACATTGTTCTGGTTCATAACCTTTTCACCATAAAAACCCAATCTTTCTATTCCTGAATCTATAATGCTAACAGCAACATGTCTAATATCCCTCTTGTTTTTACTCTTGAAACTACCCTTGTAAGTTGCAATTGATCATCCTCTAAACCGCTGTACCAAATCTTTTGCGTCTTACTCGAAAAAGTTCAAAGTTATCTTTGTCCTTGATCAGCTGTACTTGCTGCAGCTGGAGTTGTATCGCTTGGTCCAGCACCATTTTCTAGCGGTGGTGAGTTTCCCCATTTCCCTTCAGACTCGAGTGGCTCGAGTACACACACACCACCATCGCTAAGTCCGAGTGCAAATTGATCAGCTTCATGTGGATGGGCAGCAATCACAAGTGGATGCACTCTTACACTGCAAAATAAGATGATATTAATAAATAGTCGACATCATAAGCTGAGTGTTGATCCAAGAACTACTTACTTTGGATTGCTAGGCAAATAAGCAGTTGAACTGATCCTACATCGCAAAGTGAGTGTTGATGAAGCAAGTATAGCAACACTTCCATCCGCAAAACCAACAAATATGGACTGGCTATCACATGAATAAGTAGCATCCGTGATCAAGCTGCTTGTCTCTGGCGGGAACCACTGTTCAAAGAAAATGGATGACATACTTACATCAGAAACTATGACTGACAAAATAATCAGAAGAGCGTAAAAACAATGATTAACTTAAAGTAAACCAATTAACCCATTAATGAAATAGATTTCTATTGAATAGACTATATCCTAGTTATAGGTTTAGGACAGTTTCTTGATGATTATTGTTCTTTAGTTATCTAGGAAAGTATGCATCTTTTTATTGACCAAAAAAAGCAGTTATAGATGCCACTTGCCAGAGTAGTCCAAGTTCGTTAAAAATTGACCAGTTGTTTTGTATACAAATCGGTCGGGGTCAAACCGAAAGATCAGGTTAAATAAGTTAAAACTCATCCAGAATGTATAAATGCATAAAATCTTCATATCTTTATAAAAAGTTAATTTTAATGATTGTCCAAAAAAATACTAGATATTTTGACCATTTGGAAAACATCAATTTTATATAAGCTTTAAAAAAAAAGAACAAAAATTCTTGTTCTCCCCCCTAATTTTAGTAGTTGCTGACAAAACAGACCTGCTTTGGAGATTCCAGTTTGGGTGCTTCGTAAACAGCTAGCTGAGTTTCATGGACAGCTAGCAAGTGTATCTGATCTTTGTGAAATTGCAGACGGGTCTCAGCAAGTGGAGCAGAAACACGCCCTGCTGGAATTTGCAACTGTTTACTTGTTTGCTTTTCCCATCCACTTGTATTCCAAACACACAACTGCATAGATAGTAAAATGTATTACCAACCATGACACCAATTCATTAAGCATAGCTAAATTTAGTTTACTAACTCGGAGATACAGCTTAAACCATCTGTCGAGATAATATTAACAAATCAAACACAAAAGATCATCTAATTTCTCTTACCTGAGAATCAGCACCAGCAGATACCAGCACATTAAGCACATCCGAAAAAGCAAGACCTGTTATCCGTTTGTTATGGCCTTTAAGCTTCATTTTCACCTGCTCAGATAAATAATAAACATCAATTTCATTTATTAACCGACATGACTCAGAGACTTATTTTGAAATAAGAGTGAAAGAACTACCTCACTAACTCGGACATGGTATATTTCGATAGAAGAGTCCTCCATGCCTATGGCAATAATGTTATTGTCAAGTGGATTAAATGCCAAAAATGTTGCTGCCGGTGGTGGGGCCATGAATGTGTGCAGCGTCTGCATAGGCAGCAATAAGTATATGCACCAAAAGGGGGTTAAAAAAAAAAAAAAAAAAAAAAAAGGGTAGCAGTATAAGAGAATGTCAAAAAGTGGAGGAAGAGATTTTGACCATTTATTCGGGTCAACACAAGTTATGGTTGTCAACCCGGTGAAATCAAAAGATTGGCATTTGGCTACATGGGTCAAATGGGTCAAAAGTCACCCAAGCTTATTATTAATGCATATAGCCTCGTAAATCACTGGGAAACAACCTAGCATATTGTTAAAATAGCTTTAGGTTTTGTATAGTATTATTAATATTTCTATTAGACCCACTATTATTTAAAGAAAGTAAAAAAGAAAGGAAAAAAAGCGTTTAGGTCGACCCAACCTACCCGTTTGAACCCATAGTAGAAAGTAACCTGTTTTCACTTGTTACCCAACCCACCCATTTTTACGCCTCTATCAAAAAGCATCCACCGTTTACCGTAAGCAGAATTAAACAAAGACTGGGGATATGTTCGGATGTGAGTAGCAATTTTCCTTTAAATGCTTGCTATGTATAGAATATAGCTCTACAGCCAGGTATTATTGAAAAGATGAAAACTGTGTTAATAAACATGATGAAAAACATGTTACCTTAAAATTCATGATATTGAACAACGAAACCTTGCCGCCAGAAGCAGACACCACATACGCATCATTCTTCGATAATGCAATGCAGTGAATGGCATCTTCGGGGGTTGCATCACTGATATCATTCGTCATTAATATACCACTAGTTGGTTGCCATAACTGAGGTATGACACTAGTAGTAGCCTAAAAGAGGCAAACAAAGTGTCAGAAATAACTTAGGTTAACATTCAAGAGTATTATTTTGTATGTGAGCATAAATACCTTCGCAGTTAGATTGCGGTCATTACTTGTCCATTTCCAAAATTTATGGACAGCATTAGCTGCCAGAGCCAATATGCCAAGTCCGGAGTTTGTGTAAATCAACCTTGAAACCTATAACATGGATCCGGGGTAGAAAGTCAGAACAGAGTTCAGCAAAACTAAAACTAACTAAAATTAACAATTTGGCTCTTACCATTGTTGTATTCAAGAATAATTATAACAACTAAACTAGTAACAAGATTACAATCTGATGATAACAAAATAATAACTTACGCAGAACCTAGAACAGTGATAAAATAAAAAGCTAGCGCGGAAAAATAAAAACAATAATAATGAAGATGATAAATGCAAACATGTAATATATGCTAACTAATATATACAAGTTATAAAAGCTGAAGTGCAGAACATACCCGCGTTGCTGAAGATGTATTATCAGGAAGCCTTATGGAACGGCACTGTGCTGGTTCTGTAATTTCGATCGATTTCCATATTTCAGAATTTTCCATTGTGATGTCTTCAATTCTGGTATTTACATCAACTGGACTCGGATTGTCACCATTCTACAAGCACGACCCATGGAAAAACATTAACAGTATGAGCACAACTTTGAAACATATATATGCAATAAAATCTACGATGAGATAAGTAAAGAACCAAACAAGGATCAGACATTCAGACCAGTCTAACTAGAACTGGCTATTTTTGGTCCAGATCACCATTCGAGATATTTCAATACCCAGTTTTCAATTTGGTTCCTGGTTCAGTGCAACCATAGCCAAACCTGGCTCTTTTTTTTTTTTTTTTTTTTTTTTTTTTTTTTTTTTTTTTAATAGAAACGACTTTATTTTGGGTTTATCTTTTTCAAATTAAAGAAAAGCCAAACTTTTTAAATAGTTCAGAGTCCAAATACGGGACTCAATGGGTTTTCGACCAAAATCAGATGTGTTCAGTTTCTGGTTTCATCGCCTTTTATTTTTCTACCAACCAAGCACACCCAGGAAAGTTAAGGAGCAGATCCCAGGAAACAATACTCACCTTCATCACCGTTGAGAGCATTGGTGTCACTCTAGCCATGATACTTGGTCCCACTGACGTGTTAGCAGCACCAACCACGTTCCTCTTGCGGGCCTGTACATGTGTAGAGAATTCAGTACGAAAGCATAGACCCAAGAAAGGGAGAAGTGGTGTTGAATTACCAAATAAAGATATCAAAGGCACAAAAATCATTTTACCTTAGCTGCATCACTTAAAGCTTGAATCTGCATTATTCTCAGTAGCTGAGTACCACTATCATTAGCTAGAATTATGATGCCATTATCATTTGTTGAAACCGCCAACAGCATTCCTGCCTTGTTGAATTTAAGGCAAGGTGAAGCCTACAGATACATCAAAAACCAAAAGTCAGTCAAGTAAATTAATTCGTCTAAATATGAATGGGTTAATTTATGTGAAATTTTATCTCTAACGGGTCAAATCAAAAAAGGGTTTTGAGGAAATAAGGGTGAAAGTAACCAAACGTGTGAGATGCATAAAGTCTCCAAAAA
Source organism: Artemisia argyi (assembly GCA_030686995.1). Taxonomy (NCBI): domain Eukaryota; kingdom Viridiplantae; phylum Streptophyta; class Magnoliopsida; order Asterales; family Asteraceae; genus Artemisia; species Artemisia argyi. The sequence goes on from CM060709.1 coordinate 22,591,310, forward strand.
AAAGTTTCCATGAAAAACGATTACTATCAAGATGGTAATAGAACAAATCGGGACAAAGTGTTTCTGGTTGTCCCATTTCTATATCTACCACCCATTTCACATTTACATAACCTGCCTCCGACCCACCCATATTTCCACTTCTGAAATAAAAAAGTAAAACATAAATTAAAAGATGTTATCTATGTGGAAGCATTGATGAGTACCGGCAAAGCACCATAAACATCGTGTGTTTTCAACAAGCTATCATTGTCCATGTCCCAGAATTTTATCAAACACTCATCACCAGCAGCAAGATACCGATTCTTGGTAGTATCAAACTGCACAACCTCAACAGATCGTTTAAGTCCTTTATATGAGCGCTTTTGAACTCCTTCTCCTTCATTCCATTCAACAATAAAAGAGTCTCCCTCTTTATTTGTTCCGCATGAGAATAACCTGTTAGTTGTGATAATAACATCAGATACGTAGTTTAGTTAACATTATAGATAGCCAGGTGATGTCTCCAACTCCAAATCCAGATAAGAAAATTTTAAAATTGCAAAGAAAATAATTATTTAAACCTCGTTCCATCATCACTATATGCCATTCGGGTGGATGAATGCCCGGGAGCATCGTAGTCAACTCTTGAACCATCGGTATCATACAGCCATGCCTTTATCTTCCCATCAGTGGCTGTTGAGAAGATAAACTGGTACACAGAGAAATTAAGATTCACACATTAGCAGCTGCTATTCAATCCGTAACGAAGGATAAATAATGTTTATATGAAATAACAGCATAGTAGTGAATCATAAATTGGATCACAGATTCCTTTTCAGATTTTGTTGTCCATGGATCGAATTGAATTACATATTCACTTTGAAATACACAAAATACTCTCACATAAACTAAGTATAGATGGGTTGCATTAATCACGACGATCTGATTCTTACTCATCTTAATGACTTATAGACCAAAAGATACTTTCATAAATCTTACTTCGTTGTTCATTACAATACCAAGTAAAAAAACTGATACTATTTAGTAAGCAAAAGACTCTACCCAAAACTCCACAAGAAGTAAAAAAACCGGTTAAGGCAACAATTCTGATTATACCTGTATATTTTCCTTGAAATGTGGACATACAGAATATACCGGTGCTTCATGACCCTCAAATGTATATTGTTTTGTCCCTGTTGCTGCATCCCATACCTGTAGATATCTTTATCTTATACACAAACGATTTTCAAAACCATATTATACTATAGAAAAGCAGATTGGTAGAAGTCAAACCTTTATCAGCTTATCATCTCCACATGTCACAATGCAAAGTTGTTTGTTTGGGTATGAGAAAGCAAGATCGTTAACACTTCCAACATGAGCCTCAATCTGTAAACATAACAAGTTAAAGGTGTTGCTCATAGAATCATAGATATCTAATATCTTGCAATTATTGTATAATAAACAAAAAGGTGAGAGCACACACACACACCTCTAAGTGGTTTCGCACATCAACGCCACCAATACCATGGTATGAATATAATTGCACAATGTGCTTCGAGAATGCAACACCTATATGAAGTTCCAAGAAAAGAATGCAATTTGACGACAATTCGTTACTTTACATAATACTTGCAGAAGCGCAAATCACTTTAACAAAGGAAAATATTTTTTACCGAACAATTTTCCATTGGGGCTCCATGTTACACGATTAACCGATGCGGTATTGTCATTAGTCAGGGATTCCTGTTACAAGTACAAAGTGCAGCACACTAGATAGTCAAAAGCAAAGATGCTTACAAGTTACAACGCATATATAATAAAGAAAGGAGCATGTCTCTAGAAAATACAAAATCAAAATAGAAACTAGCGTTGGACACAAACCTGCAAAGGCATTGAACACGCGCTAAGGTTCCAAACCTTGAAATTCTTGTGAGTACGTTTTTCCTTGATACCCAGCTCCCAAATCATTGTTTCCCCATTGCTAGCTCCAACTAATATCAATCAAGACAGAGCAAAGATATATAAGAATGTAAATTAATATATACGGAGTAACATTTAGAGAACTGAAAACTTCTTGAAAGCACAAACTACATTAAAGCGGAACTTTATCTAGAGTACATGAGGAGTAGGAACTAACCAAGAAGCAGAGCTTGTTGTACTGGACTGAAATCCATACTTTTGACAGCGGACCCCTGATCATTTAGGGTCCTTTTTACAACCATTGGCAAATCATCAGATGAGTTTGAGCTTTGACCATGACTTTGACCCATATGACCAACAGGTAAGATATTTACGGGCATATGATTGACCTGCCAAGAACATCAAAGATTCTTCAGTATTTAATATCAATCAAATTGCTAGATTCAGATATTGAGTTTCCTTATAAACTACTCTCCTTTATAGACAGAAACATTTACTCTCGCCTCCACCATAATCACTGTAGAAGCAGGCATAATCCATTTCAAAAACTAGCAAATCAGCCTTAACTTGAATGCACGAGAGTATTTGAGCATTTGTTTACAGGTCAATAACATATACCGTAATGTTGCAATTCGTTTTGGAACAGATAAATTTAAGATAATGCTTCCATATGATGCATAATCCATTTCAAAAACTAGCAAAACTAAATATTGGTAAAGAATAGTTAAAACCATTATTTATAATATAAAAAAGATGTTTAATTCCAGTTTAGCTTGATATAATCAAAGAAAAGGCAGAGTATGTCATACTTCATCAGATATGCTCAATGTCCTCGTTCTCTTCGACGCATGTTCGGATTCAGCTGTTTGATTGTCTGCAGCTGGATTGTTAGTTGGAGGAGTCCTGGGGTGCTTTATCATAGCTTCAATGTGACACAAAACAAGAAAACAAATGAAGGTTATTCAGAAAGATTGCAACTATAGGCAAAATACGGTAAATGCAGAGGAAAAAAAAGTTGACATGATATGGGTACTACTGGAATTAATACAGCACAACAAGTCACTCCTCATGAAGTTGGTTGAACGAAATAAATTGCATACCAGATTTATTAGCTGGAGCAAACCCACTAGGACCGGCAGAGACAGACGGATGAGGCACAGAGGATGGATTTGCCATCCAACCGGGTAGAGGTGAAGGCCTGGGTGCTGGTGCAGACTGAAATGGCTAAAACATACAAACATTAAAATAAAAGGTTAGAAACCTCAATTTTGGAGCTTGAACCACTGAAACATACAGCGAAATTTCACTTACACCATGGGCACCCAAAGGTGGAAAACCTGCAGGCTTTGGTACAGAACCCATCAATGGATTAGTAACAGGAGAAGAGGTGCCTGCACCATTTGGCTGTGACTGTCCGCAAGTATGGTCAACAAACAGCGTTTTGATGTCCGGGTTCGGTTTTCGGTTTTGACAAAGCTGGTGTTGCCAGTTCAAACTGCGTCCCAAAATAAACATCAAAATTCAGTACTGAAATTGAAGAACAAATTCCAAAGTTACATATTACATATTGACTCGAACCTTTGGTTCATAAGTGTTCGAAGTCTAGCCTTGTGTAAGCTCGGAAAATTAAGCTTATCACGAAGCAACGGATTTTCTTCAATCGACTTCTTCAGCTCTACCAACATTATACCCCTAGCAGACTTGGTATCTCCGTATCTTGATAACTTTTCATTGTCCCTATATATATGCATGTTTATAAAAATATCATCTTTATAAAAATAAAAATAAGAATAACAATAAAAAAAACACAATATAGGTGATAATTAATACTCCGTATCACATAACTTAGAACACTTCACGACAAAATCTTACACACCTGAAGTTCTCCAGAGTCAAAAGGAGGGACATTTCTTTATAAAGATCGTCATTAAAAGTGGCAAACACTTTCAATTCATTCATCAAGATTTCCAGTGCTGCAGCACGGTTCTTCCTACAGATTAATCATAAGTATAAGATCCAAATGTCACAATTGAAAAAAGATCCCCTACAAACCATATCAAGACCAAAAATGTAAACTTGAAACGCAACAAAGCATTAAATGCTTTCGACCTTCTCAACCCCCTGATGCACATTTAATAACACAAAAAACACGCAATATCATACTAATAAATACATTCATGTGACTAAGATTCGTATCGAAACATACTTATCTAGGGCTTCAAGGTACTTCTGTTTGCGTATCTCAAAGTAAATCTTCATAGAATTTCTATTATCCTCAAGCTTCGTAAATGAAGCCAGATAGCTTTCAACTTTGTCCCAATCACCACTCATCACCAATTCCTCAAAGTGATGCATATTAAAGAAAAAACCAGATTCTTGCTCCAGCCTCCACAACCAAAAAAAGAAAAAAATCAATCATGCAACCACAAATCGCAAATCACGCACAATATTTAAAAATTAAAAAAAAAAAAAAAAAAAAAAAAAAAAAAAAAGTCTTATCAAACCCTACCGATGAGCAGTATCTTTAAACTTTTCTTCACCTAGAAACTGTAGTATCAAAAACACAATCTCTCTGATGAGCGCAGACATGTCTCTTGCAGAAACTGCAACAAATCAAAATTAATTAACCATCAAACCCTTCAAATCCTAATCAAAAGATTATTCGTCAAAATTTTCACCTAGAATTACCAACATGAAAACCGAAATTTTACGCATATACAGAACAACGTCGTTTTACATTTTGCAACTACGCAATGACATAATCAACGTCAAAAAACCTAATAAACAGAAAGAACTACACAGAATGAACCATCAAATACTAACATAACCTATATAATTCTAACAATTATTCATCTAAAACTTCAACAAAACAATATCAGCAATAAAAATCCCTAAGTTTTCATAGAAGAAAGATAAATTAAATTTCACATACAATACATACACATACTCAGTTTCATTATCAAAAAAAAAAAAAAAAAAAAAAAAAAAAAAAAAAAACGCTAATAAACACACAATCATGCAAATGAACAGTCAAACACATAGAAATCATCACATATACTAAAAATCACATACTTACTCATCCAAAAAGTCTAATTTTCACACACAATCTAATAATCTATACACATACAAACGCCAACATCATAAAATGTATATAACACACAGATACATAATCAGCAAAAAAAACTTATAAACAAGCAATCAGCCAATCACACATAATAAATCATAAATACATAAAAATCATCACAAATCATGCAAATCAAACGATTATTTATATATAATTCAGCTAAAAACAATATCTACCCCAAATACTGCAAACCAAAACCCAATCATTTGCACATTTTTAATTTTTTTTTTTAATTTTTTTTTTTTTTTTTTTTTCAATTACACAAAACAAGCGTCAAACACTTCAAAGTACCACCGATCCAACAAATCACACAGTTTTCAAATAAACCCACTTTTTACAAACACCTAATTTTTACAGAGTCCATACACTTACATACATAAACATCGTAACATCAATACATACATACAAAAATAAATAATCTAGATAATCTATAATAATTAATATTACACAGATATACCGTCAAAAACCTTTATATCATCACAAATCAGACAAATAATTTATCCAAATTTACGTTATATAAAAAAAATGAAATATCATCTGATATCAAGCTACAAATAATTAAACTCTTTTAAAAGAATTCAGCCAAAAATCATCTAAAATTCAAATTTCTCCCAAATAAAGCATAACAAATTATTTATCTAAAATTCACATTTTCAAAAAAAAAAAAAAAAAGAATGAAAAATCATCAAATATTAAGCTACAACTAATCACACTTAAAAAAACAAAAAACAAAAAAAAACAAAAAAAAAAAAAAAAAAAAAAAAAAAAAAAAAAAAAAAAAAACAAAAACAAAAACAAAAAACAAAAAAACAAAAAAACAAAAAACAAAAAATCGTTTAAAATTCAATTTTCCCCAAATAAAGCAACCAAAATTTTTAACAATTACTGTACATTTTTTGCAATTACACATCAAAATAAACCATCAAACACCTTTTGCTCAAAAAAAAAACCATCATAACACCTAAAATACAACAAATAACCACAAATCTTACAAATTAAAAAATCTCACAAAAATTACGTAAAAACAATCTCACGACACAGAACCATATCTTTTCCCTAAAACACCAAATTTTCAGTTTTTCACACAGATTCCATACACATGCATACAGAAACACACACTTAAAAAAATTAAACCATCAAACATCTAAAAATCACCGCAAATCTCACAATTATTCATCCAAAACTCAGTTAACACTTAACTTTTCCGTAAAACGCCTCATGTACATACAAAAACACATATAATCATAATCATAATCCACAACAAACACACAATCACACCAAAAAAAACCATCAAACAGCAAAACATCACCACAAATAAAAAATAAACCATCTAAACCATAACTTTTTACAAAAAAAAAACTATCATTCTACACGTATATAAATAACTAATCAATTTAAACAGCATTTATTCAAATTTTTAACCAAAAAAACAATCTCACATCATAAAACCCCAAAATTTTCACCAAAAAACTCATTTTCACACACACACACACATGATAAACAACATCATTATACAAAATTATAACTGCACAAAACACATAATCACAATCACTACATGCATAATTTAACCAAAAAAAACGTATATAAATATATAATGAACCGAATAGATTAGATAAAAGTGAGTTTAAGTGTGAGATTATACCTTACGAGTAAGTTGATTGATTTTTTTAGAGAGAGAAAGCTTGTTTTTTAGAGAGAGAGATAGTGAAAGGTGTGAAGAAGCAAGTGAGACAAGCATGGTATTTATATACTGGTCCTAGCACGAGTTTTTGCATACGATATGATAAGTTGGTGGATTGGGATGTAATAAATGGAATGTAATATATGGAATGTAATAAAAGGAGCGTCTTATCCTTTTTGTTGACCGTTGGGATGTGTATTTTGCGGGTATCGGCGTATAGCCGCGGCGATTGAGTTTTTTTTCGAGTGGTGAAGTTTTAGTGCTAGTGTCAAATATGGGAAATAGAAAGTGAGATGCGTGTGTGTGATTAATAACAAAAAATGGTTGATGTTATGTGTTTTTTTAATCGTGTCGTTGAGCTGATATTTACCTTTGAAGTTTATGGATTTGCAGAAAATCAATCGAAAGTTAAGACTCGTGTATGGTGAATGAGTGATGGTGGTTGGCGATGGTCGACATTATGCGTGTGTGTCGTTTTGGTGTACATGTTGTTTATCATATATAACGTAACAGGTAAATTAGGTTTAAAAGAGAGTATTACGATAAAATCTAGGAAGCTTTAACTGAAAGGAAATAATTGAGAGATGTGTAATTGAGGGTATTGTGCACACTTTGAATTAGGTTTCTACACATTATTGAATTAAAACTTTTCGTTCGCGTAAATTCAGCTAAGGAACGTGCGGATCCAGGTGGCATAGAATATTCGCAGCACATCATCAAACCGTAACTTGAAAAAACACTCGGTTGTTTAGTTTTGGTTCGCGCATAAATCAATAGTTTGTTAAATGGTTTCATATTTTTTACATATTTGAAAAAAGTTAAACAACTAAACATGACAGTTTTATTTGTTGAGTCACAAAATAATAAACTTTAAAAACATGATTAAAAAAAAAAAAAAAAAAAAAAAGGTTAGCATTGTCCGTTTGGCTATTTCATAGCTTTCTCACAACGACATATTGACATCATTATTCTCGCAAGTATATGACCTCAACACTCTTTTGTCTATCAAACACTCCCTCTATAAATATATAATTTTGACGAATCAAGTTTGTATTGATTTAAATTGGTGTTAAAGTTGTAAACAAAAAATTGAATCAAAATAAAATAAACACACAAAAAATTAAAAAATTAAAATTCAAAAACTATATATAAAAATAGATATTGAGTTAAAGAGGGAAAAATTATAAAATATAGTGAAATTATATCATAAAAATGATAAGCTATTTCAGAAAATAAATGTGATTTTAAATGGAGAGGGGAAACATGTGACTCTAACATGTGGTACATGTGGTTCCTTACAATATATGAAAAATGTGATTGATGGTCAAGATTCCTTACAATATATGAAAAATGTGATTGATGGTCAAAATCACACTCAGTTATCTTTAGGGCTGTAAACGAACCGGGCGAACACGAACGGAGCATTGTTCATGTTCATTCGTTTAATTTTAACTAGACAAATAAACGAACACGAACGTTTAAACGGATGAATTTTCTTATTCATGTTTGTTTATTAAGAAAATGAGTTGTTCATGTTCGTTCATTAATACACTAAACGAACATAAATGAAAATAGACAAACAAACATACACTTTATTAACTTATGCACAATATATTGTTTTATAAGTGTTGTTGTGTTTAAACAAACCAATTTTTTAACTATACAATAAAAAAATATGATATACGAACATAAATAAATATATGAACATAAACGAACGTTAACGAACGCATAATCGGACGTTCACGAACATAAATGAACGGACGCGACTTTTGTTCATGTTCGTTCATTTAACTAAACGAAAGTAAAATATTGTTTATGTTCGTTCATTTAATAAATAAACAAACTTTTTACCGAACGATTTATGAAATGTTCATTGAACGTTCAGTTCGTTTACAGCCTTAGTTATCTTAATTTTAGTGGAACTCACATTGTGAATGAATTATATAATTACACTATGATATAAAATTAGCTTGTTATTTTAATTTATGCTTAATCTTGAAATGTTAAACTCACTATCATGTCATTATTATTTATATTGAGTTTTGTTATTTTGTAGACGTAAGTGTTATGTTTAAAAGTTAAAAACATGTAATAAATCTGGTGCATTTAGGGTGTGTTTGACAAAAGTAGCAGTAGCAATGAACGGTAACAGTGAGTAATAGTTTTCTTTTTTTTTTTTTTTTTTTTTTTTTTTTTTTTTTTTTTTTAAATATAAAACGTTTAGTAACGTAGTTATTAGTGTGTTCATAATGTATAAAACATTTTCTAAATGCTCAATGCTGTTAATATTATTTTATGAAGCGTTGAAAAATGAGTATTTAAAAATAAATAAATAAAACTATTTGTTTTTGCCAAACAAGCATTAAAGATCACAACACTTAACGCTCATTGCTCAATGCTCCTGAATGCTTAATGATCCGCTTGAAACACCTTTAATTAGTTATTCATAAGTTGCAAATAATTTATGTCTGCCATAATATCTTTAGCATTTTCTTTCGTTATTATAATTTTTTTATTGCTAAAGTAAACTTATACTCTATATTTTAAATGGAAACGTGAAAGAGAATATGTGTGAAGTGAAGAACAAAAGGAGAAAAACACCATATTTAAATCTCTTATCACGAGTTGTTTGTACGAGATGATAAATTAATGAACTAAGGGTATGATAAGTACAGTGCCGTATCACTCCCCTTTTATAAGTAGGATGAGTTATTTAATATATATATTTTGGGATGTGGTTGGTGTGGTCGAGTGCATGGTAGATGATTTACACCAATTTGCTAAATAATAAGAATTTATTATGGAAATTGATTTGTTTTCTTGTTAAAATAAGAGTTTATTTATTTACATTTCTAACGATTTCTTTTTCATTTTGTATTTGTAATAATTACAAATTAATACTACTAGTTAGGTGCATTTATTAAACATCTATTTAGTGACAAAACACACATAACATTAGTTGGATACATAAATTTTTTTATTAAATAAAAATTTAATTTGTAATTGTACTACACACACTACAAGAAAAAGTCCTTTTAGTGACACCATTTTTAATGACACACAAAAAAAGTGTAAGTGAAAGTACATGTTTACTTACACTTTTAAAAAAAAGTGTAAGCAAAAGTTTAACTTTTACCCACACTTTACGTAAAATGTAAGCAAAAGTCTATTTATGCCTACATTTTTAGAAAAGTGTGAGTAAAAGTCTAATTTATACACACACTTTTTAAAAAGTGTAAGTAATAGTCTTACTTTTACCCACACTTTTTAAAAAGTGTGAGCAAAAGTCTAATTTATACACACACTTTATGTAGAGTGTGAGAAAAAGTGTAGTTTTACTCACACTTTTTGGAAAGTGTTAGTAATAGTCTTAGTTTTACTCACACTTTTTAAAATGTGTGAGCAAAAGTCTAATTTACACACACACTTTACATAAAGTGTGAGAAAAAGTGTAGTTTTACTCACATTTTTTGAAAAGTGTAAGTAATAGTCTTACTTTTACCCACACTTTTTAAAAAGTGTGCACAAAAGCGTAGTTTTTATTAAAAAAAAGTTATGAAAAGTCTTACTTGTATCTGTACTTGTTGAAAAATGTAAATACGAGGCCCGTTTTTGTTTACAAGATCGTTAGATTTTAAGTGTATTAAATCAACTAAAAACCGAAACGAACCGGTCCAACCCTAACCGAACCAACCTAACTCGGTTTGGTTTTCTGCTTTACAAATTTCTGGTGTTTGGATTCGGTTTGGCTCTGTTTGGTTTGAGCCAATGAAAAAAACACACACCTAAACCATCTAAACCAAATCGGTTCGGTTAGGTTTCGGTTTGAGCGAACATCCCAATTGAACCGTGACTAATCCGATGACTCGGCCAGGTCAATTAAAAAACTGATTTTTAAAACACAGGCTTTTACCCTTCAAATTTTTAACAAATTTTATAAAAACTTTCCAACTTCTAATATTTAATAACACTATTTGATTTGACATTTTGTTAACTCCTAATTATTAAACAATGATTTCACCGTTTATTAATACTGTATATCTTATCTTATTTGACCTTTTATAAAATAATTTTCCCCAAATTTCCTGTCACTCTCACTTTTCCCAAATCGTTTTCCCCTCACTACTTCGAATATCCAATCACTTTCCCCAAATCGTTACAAGTTACAATTTAATCGAAGCTCTCGCCCTAAATATATTAATCGAAGCTCATTACAAGGAGGATCACTTTCCCCAAATCGTTATGGTTTAGTCGAAGCTCACCGTTAGGGTTTAATCGTCACCGTTACGGCTTAATCGAAGCTCATCCTCATCACTCAATTAGGTAATTATTTATTATTGCGATATCTGTTATTTTGCTTCAAATGAGCTTATGAAGTTGAGCTTATGAAGTTGATATCTGTTATTGCGATATTTGTTAAGCTCAACTTTATGAAGCTCAAATTCAAATAAGCTCATCTTAATAAGCTCATTCTGATAGGTATATAAGATTTATTAGCTATTTTGTTTGCATTTTGAGCTCTAGTTTGTTAGCGTTTCAGATAGGTGTGTTTAAACATAATATGCTAGTTTAATTTTAGTTAGTTTGTTAGTGGTGAGTGATTGGATCTGTTAGCGTTATTATTTAAGTTTGATTTAGGTGCTGTTTGATTTGTGAATGGAAAGTAAACAACAAAAAGTAAGGAAGTTATTGGATTAGGTGCCATTTGATTTAGGTGCCGTTAGTTTGTTAGCGGTATTTTACATCCTTTAGTTATTGAGTTTTAGAGTGTTTGGTTGTGATATTATTGGAATTGAGATAGTTACAACCGATGCATAAGGAAATTATTCTTTAAATGTAGTCGCAAGCGTAGATTTACGGCGTTAGTTGTTAGTGCAAAATGTATATGTTATATTCGCCCCTTTCCGATGTTTTTACTTGTGATTTAGGTTTTATCAGTTGTAACTGATTTGTGGTGAATATGATTTGAGAAACGATGGAATTGTTAATCTTATCATGTTATTGGTTTTGATTGCGTGTTTAGTATGCATAACTGGATTAGTTAAAATAACTTGCAAGCATATTATGTTATCTATTTTGTATAATGTATTAAAATATGCTCACAGCATGGATAGGACTTTTTGTTTGCAATCTCTTGATGTCCGAGTAGCTTTGTATGTGTACTTAAGATAGCAACAGCAACCCCAACCTATGGAATCTTTCTGGGTTAGTTTCAAAGCTTAGCGTTGTCTTATGAAATTATGGGATACATCTCACGCTGCTAACTATCAGAAGAAATAAAGTAAGCAGCATTGGACTTGCTAGTCTGCTGAACTAGTTACAAAGGTTCTGAGATAACCACTATACTGTTTAGTTTTTTTGAGATAAATAGTATATGGTTAGCAGCGTTAATTTTGGTTGGTGATCCGCATTCTTTTACTTCCATTATACTGTTACTTGTATAGCTGCAACTGCTTCCACAGCACCGGCAGCTTTCATAAGGTGGCCTATTATGGATTTTGTAGAGTTCACCCTCAACTGCAACATCAAAGTTCAGGTAAAAAATAATTAATGGTAATAATTGAGTATTTTATAATGACTATTAGTAACGTATCGATTAAGTCAACCTCTTTATTTTGGCCAAAACAATGAACAATAGCTTGGTGTTCCTTAATGTCACCAGCTGGGGTCGATGTAGCATGTGCGTTTATGTAGTTCACATCTTCCCTAGCCACCCCGGACTGTGATAATGCCTTTTCAATGCATAATATGATACCACTACGTTAATAATATAGTTCATACATTTGACCAATTGCTCAGTTAATTTTGCTCATATGTCGGACATATATAAGAGGTACATTTATGTTGTTTACCTTCAGGGTGAGGCTGTGTCATGTGATATGCATCAGAACTAAAGCTTCCGCCCAAAATTTCTGCATATATATTAGCACCTCTTTTCTGTCCAGTGTCCACTAATTAAAGTATCAAGTAGAAAACAGAAACATAATTAGGATTCGGCAAACTTTAGTTATTTAATACCTTAGCATGCTTAAGTTCTTCCAACAACATAGCTCCAGCTCCTTCTCCCATAGCATGCAATATACAGAAATTGCTTGTGGCACAAGCGGTCGATATAGAATAAGTTGAAGTGTTGGACCCATCCAACCCTCAAGTTAAACATTAAAATTATTATTCTGTTATAAAGATATAGCAATGTTTTTAATCTGGGGTGAAAGATGATAGATTAATAGAATCTAACCAGATCAATGGCGAGCAATGATGAACCAATGTTTGAAATGTGGGTGAACTTGTCAAAGATAGAATCTTCTGTGTACTTTTGTAACATTGCAATCATATTGAAATATCTGAAATTTTATTAGCATTGGACTTGCTAGTCTGCTAGTGACCTTCACATGATGTTTAGTTTATAATATAAAAATGGTGCCCATGATTTTCTATTCGAACGACTTAAAATGGACAATTATAAAGTTTACCTCTCCTTCCAAGGAGTTGACACTTAGTAAGTTTTGATGAGATCGAATATATATGACATTAGCCTTGCTACTTTTATTACATGCCAATGTTAACTTTTTAATTACAATATTGAATATCTGGTATATTTTTCATACTTGATCCTGGAAGTTAGCAATATCTTTGAGCTTGTATTATAAATGTGTTTTATTTATGTGCTAGGTTCAAAAAAGAGGGCAAGAGGTCCAACTAAAAAGAAAGAGATATGGAACTTGATTATTAAAACTATCCGAGTTTGTTTGTCTGTCTGATTATTCTGAACTACTTAGCTTAATTTTAGAATTTTTCAAAAAATAACTGTGTGATTGTGCCAATAAGTGGGTGTCTAATTGCTTATAATAAGACAAGCTCAATGATATATTAGTAGTTGTAAATTCCAGAGTCATCATAGGGAATAATCCTCTGCTACATTTTCAATTTGTATGTTTGTGAATATCTGGAGTATTTGATTGGTTCAATGCAGCACAGTCTTTCTGAAACTTTGATTTTTGATTTCCTAGAGAAAAGTGAGCATGCATAGGACTTGACTTGGCCACAATTTAAGATAGTTGCGTAGCACCAGCCCCATAAAATATTGAGATGCATTCACACTGTGTACCTTAATGGTCAGTGTGAATACCCATTTCCATATTATATCAATGTTGTTTCATTGCTGACAGTTTGATGGATCATAATTGTTGAAGTCGGAGAAAGAAAATATGCTAAATTTGAGACTAGCATTATTGTTTAATTCCTTATATTCAGATGGCTGCTGTTTTGTTCTTTATTTCCAGGTTGTTGTATGCCTGTTGTTGCAGAAGACGGTTCCCCTAATGAACTCTATTCAAGTAATTTACCAATAGCTAAGAAAATAGCAGCTTTTGTTCTTTTCCCAATCAACTTAAAACTTTGTTTTCTTTTAAAATTTTATCTTCACTACTATATCTAACTTTATGATGTGGTGGCCAGGCTCATCAAGATATCATCAAAAAGCTTGTTGACTTGATAGGAATTACATCCATTATGGAGGTATTTTCTCTAGCATTACTCGTTTTCACAACTTTATGATCATCGAATCTAACTATTATCATTGTACAGGTTCTTATTCGTCTTATTGGTGCTGATGAGCATCTTTACACCAGCTATGCAGATTCAATGCAGTGGCTAGGCCTATGTTTGGTCATTTAAAATAGTCCGTCAAACTTACACAAGTTAGAAGGAGGTTATCAAAGCATACCCAAGTACTCTTTTTGCTCACATTGCATGAAGTTTTTTCAATAAGTCTCTGAAAGTGGTAAGCTTATTCTATTGTATTTTTTAAAAAAGATGGGGCACTGACTAGTTAAGATAAAGACTCGCATACTATTGGATGTTCAATTGAATTTCAGGAGAAATAGGAATAATCAGAAAAGTGGGCGACCGTTACACTAGAAGGGATCATTCTTTCATTTCGTAATCAAAGGATCCATGACTCATGTATGTTCTTTATCATTACTTTCCTACTTTATTGTTTGTTTGTTTGTCCTGTAGTTGGTTCGTCTAGTTTTGCAAGCTTTCATGGTTGTTTGTCTTTTAGTCAGCTATCCTTATTTACCCTTTAGGAAACAGAGTTAATGGTTCCAACTGATTTTCTTGATAGGTAGTTTTAAGGTTGTAATTAGTGGTTGTGTTTGTTTTGCATTGTAGAGATTTTTTTAAACGTGATGGTATGTACATTCACTCTGATAAGTCTTCACTCTGATTTTACAGTAATGGGTCTGATAAGTCTTAACTATCTTGATTAACTTTTTGCATTTCCGGTGAATGTTGGAGCTTATGATGTTCAAATTTTCTATTTTGCACTATCATTATATATGTTTTTGGAGGCTTATGTAATGAATAATTAAACATAATGTTCACATGGTAAACTAATAGAGAAAAAAAGGAGGATTTATTGAGCATTTCGTCTGTGGTAATTTGACCTGATAACATGATGACTTGGTAGCTTAGGCATGGGTAAATTTTGACCAAGTTGACTTTTCTCTGATGTTGTGTTGTGGCACATAAACTGGTTATCTTAGATAAATGTCTTCTACGGAGTATCATTTTCTTAAAACTTTGATGGTTTTTTGCTGTTAAGTTGGTTACCCGAAACAAATTTGATTATAACTGATCTTTAATGGTGCTAACTTCTTTCTACTTTTGTCGGGTGAATAAATGTAATGTTGATTGTATTTATATGTAGCTGCAGGATCCTTTCCCCCTGCATTTTCACCGGAGTCATCTCCAAGCCCGTTTGCTGCTGATGGACCAAGTCAACTCTCATTGACCGTACCTGATATTAGACACCATTCCTACCATCTCTCACTGGTTCCAGGTCTTGGCATCGCAATTACAGCAGTTACCGCTATGATGGTGGTACTAATGGTTTTCCTTATTCTTAGAAAAAGAAAAAGAGAATTGGATGGGCATGATGTAACGTCCGATGAAACCTCAATGAAAGCAATTTCTCAGCCAGCAAAAAAGTTCCAAGAAGGTAGTTACTTGTCTAATCTGGTTACGCACACTCGCTTTCTCATCATTGTATTAGCGTTTTACGCTTAAAGGATCTGGATGTTTATGCAGGTCCATCACGTATGTTTAAAAAGTTCAGTTTTAAAGAGACGAAAAAAGCTAGCAACAATTTTGGAACCATTATTGGAGAAGGAGGATTCGGGAATGTATTCAGAGCTCAATTTAGTAACGGATCGACATTAGCAGTGAAGTGCATGAATAAAGTTTCAGAATAGGTTGTGGAAGAATTCTACAGAGAAATAGAACTTCTAGCTAGACTTCATCATCGTCATCTTGTTGCTTTAAAAGGCTTTTGGATTGAAAAACATGAAAGGTCAGTACATGTATGAATATATGGCAAATGAAAATGAAACGTTTTCGGTGTTTGATTGTGCCAGGTTTCTCATGTATGAATATATCGATATATGGTTGAATTAGTAAATAGGTTTTAATCTCAGTGTTTTGTATGTACTGTACTAGTTAATTTGGAATGAGAATAGCCGCCCAAGATGTATGTATAAAGAATACATACCATTGCTTTAATAGTAGCCTATATTGACACATGTATGTGTCAGAAATAGTCTCAACCTATCCTGACACTATTAAGTGTCAGCAAAATGTGTCACTATATACTTTACCGCCTGGACTTTTATTGACACTTTTTATAAGTGAAGGTGAAAAAAATATATATTTAGTGACACTTTTTTGGACATTTTCTGACACTTTTTGTGTGTCACTATTTGACTTTTTTCTTGTAGTGACATTAATACTAGTTATGTGTATTTATTAAACATGTATCTAGTGACAAAAAAAGCACATAATAGTAGTTAAAAGGATGAGCTTTGCTATATCATACTACTGAATCATCCTACAAATCCTTCTACACACACAACAATATTAAATAATTTTTCTCCACTCATTCTCTCTCTACATCCAAACCGTTAATTCGGCCACTTGACAGGATCATGTGAGTAGACGGTTTTGTAGGAAGATTTAGCATTTTTGTAAAAGGATATGCTAATGGAGTCTTGCTAGAACCAAAAAACAAACAAATAAATAAATAAATAAAACACAAATGAGTTGTTATGTTACGATTGATGTGTTTTGTTATATTTTCTCTCTCATATTTTTAATTAAATCAATCACATAGACAAGTCAATTTTATGAATATTTTGTGGTTGTAGCAAACCTCCTAATGAAAGCCCACCGAGCATTTTTTTTAAAGAGTTTTTCAACTTATGCCCTGAGGGCACAAGTATTAAGAACACATTGTTTGTCGTTGCCTTCGTGGCCTAATAAAATCTTTGCTTCTTCAAAAAGAAAAGAAAAGAAAAGAAAAGTATTAAGAACTGATGAGGCAAAAAATGAACCACTTTTAGGGGGTCATTTAAGCCCGGAATTGAATTTATTTGATCAAATATTGCCCTAAATCGTTCATTTTGTGATTTTAGGTACTTTGGGAGTGAAATCTGGAAAAGGAAGCAATTCGAACGATTTTGGAGCATAAAAGTGAAAAAAACGCCAAAGACTTAATTTTCCAAGCTGGGAACAGTGTGTGACGGCGTCAAGAGTAAGAATTTGACGGCGTCAAGAGTAAATATCATGACGACCCAGTACAGAAATGAAGGCGTCATAAGGAAGAGCGTCAAGAGTTAAATACGTGACGGCCTGAAAAAGTGTAATACATGACGGCGTGAGATATAGATCAAGGTAGTCCGAGAATTCTTTTGGCGGCGAGATGACGGCGTCACAAGATTGTTCTTGACGCCGTCAGCCTCTTATATCTATATATAGTTTTCTAATTTTCATTCATTATGGAGGAACAAGTTTGGAGAAACCCTAAGGCCGAACCAGATACGAATTTTACAGGTTTTTCAAGGGTTTTCAGCCCTTGAACCCTTTCATGTGTTATTGAGATAAGTGTTCTTTTAATTCAATCAATATGTCTATGTGTTGGTTGTCTATATCTTGTGCTTGTCTTGATTCCACCATGCTAGGCTAGATTTATCTTGTGTTTGCTTAGATCTAATGAAACCTAGATGTTGATTATGTGTTGATTACTTGTTTATGGTTGTATTGGATGAATAATTTCAATGTTAGGCTTAAGAAAACTGGCAGATCTCCAAATGGTAACATGCTTGAACGTCTTAGGAAACATGAACCGATGTGTACTATGTTTTATTGGTTGTATTTAATGCATGAGTAAATTCTAATGATCCCATGTTAGGAGCTTCTTAGCCGGCTCGACATAGGAGTGAAGTAGGCACTCATAGGATTGGGGAGTTAAGTATGCCACCCCATGAATGGTATTAAGGAATACAATCCGTCATCCACGCAACTATAACAAGTAATTAACGTGTAAAAGATATCTAGGGAGTAGTGAAATCTAAGTAAACACATTTCTCCACTTATTGCTCACAATCTTAGTTTAATTTAGTTTTATTTTCATTTTTAGTATTTTATTTTGATTGCATCTTTAGTATTGGGTTATTTGACTAGCAACTAATTCCGCCCTAATCCTTCAAACCCGAGATTTTAATTTGCTTTCTAAAAAATATAAAAATACAAAAAGAATCATCCCTCGTCTTTAGAACTAGTATTTAGGTTTTCTAATCCTAGCGACACTATTCCTAGCTGAACGATCAATCCCCAGGTACTTGTCACTATACTATACTACAACGATAAGGTACACTGCCCGGTGGGGGTTGTAAGCTTCTCGAGATCCCTCGAGAGGTAAAGCCTGGTGCAATCCCCACGCATCAAGTTTTTGGCGCCGCAGCCCGGGGAATAGTTATTGTTTAGGTTAGAATTTCTTTTTATTAGGTCTACTTGCTAGATTCCTTTCTAGTAAGATTTTATTTTTATTTTTAGGTTTTCTTTAGTCTATCTTTTCTTTGTGTCTTTGTTCAAAAAAACCTTTCCATTGACTCTTCCGTTCACCATTATGGAGAACGTGAATCCACCAAGTCCGACACTAGAGTTTTACCAGAAAAAATATAATTACACCACTTTGGATATAACAAGATGGAGGAATGAAATGAGGAGGACAGGATCTTATATTGATTTTATTGAGTACCTTGAGAAAAGAGGCCAAGTTCATAAGACTTTTAAAGAATTCACCTTAGGAGCTCCATCAACCCTTCAAAATGCCTCACTTAGTGAAACCTATGCACCATATGAGCCTTCACCTAGAATAGTTTCGTATGAGCCACCTAGCTGCATGTCATGGTTAGGCACTACCATAATACAGGATGAACACATAGGTAACCTTGATGTGATGGAGGATTTAGCCGAACATGATCACATTGATCAAAAAGACCTAGGTTTTATGATCGATAATGATGAACCTCAAGAAACACATGATGAATCTTTTAGGCAATTTGAATATAGCAGTCAGAATATTGAGGATGATCCTTATGATTCAGATATAGAAGTTGAGATGCCTAGTGATGCATGGAGATTGCACCAGGCTTTACCTCTCGAGGGATCTCGAGAAGCTTACAACCCCCACCAGGCAGTGTACCTGATCGTTGTAGTATAGTATAGTGACAAGTATCGGGGGATTGATCGTTCAGCTAGGAATAGTGTCGCTAGGATTAGAAAACCTAAATACTAGTTCTAGAGATGAGGAATGATTCTTTTTGTATTTTTATATTTTTTAGAAAGCAAGTAAAAATCTCGGGTTTGAAGGATTTGGGTGGAATTAGTTGCTAGTCAACTAACCCAATACTAAAGATGCAATCAAAATAAAATACTAGAAATGAAAATAAAACTAAATTAAACTAAGGTTGTGAGCAATAAGTGGAGAAATGTGTTTACTTAGATTTCACTACTCCCTAGATATATTTTACACGTTAATTACTTGTTATAGTTGCGTGGATGACGGATTGTATTCCTTAATACCATTCATGGGGTGGCGTACTTAACTCCCCAATCCTATGAGTGCCTACTTCACTCCTATGTCGAGCCGGCTAAGAAGCTCCTAACATGGGATCATTAGAATTTACTCATGCATTAAATACACCCAATAAAACCTAGTACACATCGGTTCATGTTTCCTAAGACGTTCAAGCATGTTACCAATTGGAGATCTGCCAGTTTTCTTAAGCCTAACATTGAAATCATTCATCCAATACAACCATAAACAAGTAATCAACACATAATCAACATCTAGGTTTCATTAGATCTAAGCAAACACAAGATAAATCTAGCCTAGCATAGTGGAATCAAGACAAGCACAAGATATAGACAACCAACACATAGACATATTGATTGAATTAAAAGAACACTTATCTCAATTACACATGTAAGGGTTCAAGGGCTGAAAACCCTTGAAAAACCTGTAAAATTCGTATGTGGTTCGGCCTTAGAGTTTCTCCAAAACTTCTCTCTTTAATGAATGAAAATTAGAAAACTATATATAGAAAACTGAGGCTGACGGCGTCAAGAACAAAGGGGTGACGCCGTCATCTCGCCGCCAAAAGAATCCTCGGACTGCCTTGATCTACATCTGACGCCGTCATGTATTAAGTTTTTCCAGGCCGTCACGTATTTAACTCTTGACGCTCTTCCTTGTGACGCCTTCATTTCTGTACTGGGCCGTCATGCAATTTACTCTTGACGCCGTCAGGATGGTACTCTTGACGCCGTCACATACTGTTCCCAGCTTGGAAAATTAAGTCTTTGGCGTTTTCTTCACTTTTATGCTTCAAAAACGTCCGAATTGCTTCCTTTTCCAGATTTCACTCCCAAAGTACCTAAAATCACAAAATGAACGATTTAGGGCAATATTTGATCAAATAAATTCAATTCCGGGCTTAAATGACCCCCTAAAAGTGGTTCATTTTTTGCCTCATCACCTAGAGAATCACTTGAGATACTTGGGAAAATGTTAGGGTTGGATTATAATAAAACACATGTTGAGGATATAGGTGATCTTGACACAAGGAATAAAGAAGTAAATAACATAAGCTCACTAAGTACCCCACAAGTCCTACCATCATTCGAGCCACACACACCGCCCATGACTTACTCGGAAGAAGTAGAAGAGACTATAGGAACCCCAATTGAGGTAGAACCCTTGGACCAAGCACAACTAGAGAATATAGGTTTTAACACTTATAGTGATGACCTTACTCTTAGTTCTAGGGAAGTTCCTAGTTTTGATGAACCGGAGCCTCAACCAAAACCGTTACCTAAACTTCCATCCTTGGATGAAAATTTAGGAATTGAAATAGGTTCCGATCCACCCATCAAACCATATAGTCCGGGTAGTCTTAGGACAAAGGTAGTAGACTCTAAGCCTTGTAGAGAGGAAGCTGACATAGGAGTGGAACATGACCTTACGTACTTACATCACCCATTCATGATTGATCATAAGAAACATTATGGGTTTAAACCGGGTTTATTAGGTCAAGATGGGTCCCTAACTAGTAATCTCTTGAAGTTGATTGAAAATGATCCTTTTCTAGGAGAAAATCTTAATCCACCTATTAACCCGATTGAATTAGGTAAGGTTATAATGATAGGAGCACACCCCTTTGAGCATATAATTCATCCACCACACGTTCCTCACGAGGCATATTTCTACCCTAAGGGTGTGTATCGCTACTTCCACCCACACTTAATCCTAAGTGTAGGGAAAACTTCCCCTATTTCCGTTAAATAAGGGTAGAGTCAGGCTCGTGACTCGAACAAAAACAAGCGCTTCTTGGGAGGCAACCCAAGCCCCTTTTTATTTGTTTGATTGTTTGTTTGTTTGATTATTATTTGCTTCCGTATGCATGCTTTATTTTTATTGTTGGTAGATCATGTTTCAAAACTAAATAGTGGAAATACTTTATTTTGTTGTTTTGCTTAGTCTTAACTTCACCTAAAGGTATTTTGCAAAAGATAAGTGTAAGGGGAAACCCCAAATATGTTTTTAAGAAACAAACCGATCATGATTCTCCACAATATTATGTGAGGTTGCTTTGTTTATTTTCTCAGAATTTACAGGTTATGTATGACAAGAAGATGATTATTTTTCTGGAAGGGAAGCTTTGATTGTTCATTTTCTTGGAGGAAGATTTAACATGGCCACCTTATTATCCACACCGAGCGAATCAGGGGAGTATTTGATTTTATTCTTTTTACTTATTGCACTTTTACATTCTTTACTTGAACATTGGGGACAATGTTCATCCTAAGTGTAAGGGGAGGGTAAAATGATGATACCTTACAAATACACTTTCGCTTGAGTTTGTTTGTTTGATGGTAGATGTGTAATAAAACTATGAGAAATACTTGTTAGTGCAATTTAGCGCCAAATTTAAAATTTTTTACAACATTTAGGAGTGAAACTTTAGCCATAGCAAGCGTCTCATGGATAGGAGATTGTATGACTAGCACATAACCACATCATTCAGAAAAATTTTCCACCCAAATATATGAGGTTCGCCTTTAGATTTGATAAGAAAAGCATTTACTATTAGTGCTTATGAGTGTACCGGTAGCATTTAGATTCTAGAACTTGCGTTAGTGATGCATCCCAAGACCGCTAGTGAGACTACATTCGTGTAGTAGGATTTACTACATGATAAGAGGCATTAGGATCACCCTTGTGTTAAACCCGTATTATAATTACTTGACCATTTCAGTCATATTACTTGGCTAGTTAAGTCAATTAATTTTTCTCACACCCTTAGCGTTGTACTCATTTTTAGTACACGAAACCCCTAGTACACCCCTCCGAGCCTATCTTTTCGTTTCTAACTTTAAGCATTTTACTTAAAGGAAGAATTTGTTACACCTCGCTAAATGTACAACCAAATCGCCTTAGCCTTCCGTGTATGCGCTCATCTTTAGTGCATTATTGTTATTTGTTAAACCTTTAGTTAATTATCTAATTGATTACATGGTTGCTAAGTCGAGTCATATCCTTGTACATATTGTTTTGGGACGATTGGGACTCATGAGTAAAGTACTTATTTTATGGAGTAATGGGGAAGAACATCATATATTACCCCCGTATTTACGTTAATCTTAAAAGTACTCCAAGTGTTTTGATTTTCTTAATTCGAGTCATTAGATTAGTTTATTGTAAAGTATGTAAAAATTCAAGTGTAAGGGAAATGTTCATTCCCTATGATGTATTATTTTGGATGGTAGGGTAAGAGTGTATGTCAAAAAAAAAAAAAAAAAAAAAAAAAAAAAATCGAAAAAAAATAAAAAGAAAAGAAAAGAAAAAAAAATAGAAAAAGAAAAGAGAAAAAACATACGGACTACCATCCCTTTTCATTCTATGTTCATTTTATGTTTTTGTTATTTTTCATTTATTAGCTTAAGTCGAGTCTAGTCTTGGTTTAGCAACGCCATATTGTACATGTAATTAACCAAGATTGTTAACTCGCCACCAGTAAAGACTGCCTATATCCAACAAAACCATGTATTTCATATCCCTACACCTAACGTTACAACCCTTTGAAAGACCTCTTTGATAGTTTATCCTAGGTGCTTACGCCATGTGGTGGAGGTTTGATCCTTTCCCAAGCCTATGGTAATCTATTTTGCTATGACAGGTAGTGAGAGATATCTTCCGTTTCCATATTGTAATTTATAATTTATTACACCCGAGAGATGTGAGTATCTAAACACTATTTGTGAGGTGCTAGTGTATGACCTCCGTGCATGTCTTTGGTCTTTAGTGGAACGATTATTTGTTGTAATTACTTTTATATTAGTGTTAAATGACCCCTAACTTGTATTTTAATTAGAATAAAAGCGCATTTGCTTGAGGACAAGCAAATCTCAAGTGTAAGGGTATATGATGAGGCGAAAAATGAACCACTTTTAGGGGGTCATTTAAGCCCGGAATTGAATTTATTTGATCAAATATTGCCCTAAATCGTTCCTTTTGTGATTTTAGGTACTTTGGGAGTGAAATCTGGAAAAAGAAGCAATTCGGACGTTTTTGGAGCATAAAAGTGAAGAAAACGCCAAAGACTTAATTTTCCAAGCTGGGAACAGTGTGTGACGGCGTCAAGAGTAAGAATTTGACGGCGTCAAGAGTAAATATCATGACGACCCAGTACAGAAATGAAGGCGTCACAAGGAAGAGCGTCAAGAGTTAAATACGTGACGGCCTGGAAAAGTGTAATACATGACGGCGTGAGATGTAGATCAAGGCAGTCCGAGAATTATTTTGGCGGCGAGATGATGGCGTCACAAGATTGTTCTTGACGCCGTCAGCCTCTTATATCTATATCTAGTTTTCTAATTTTCATTCATTAGGGAGGAACAAGTTTGGAGAAACCCTAAGGCCGAACCATATACGAATTTTACAGGTTTCTCAAGGGTTTTCAGCCCTTGAACCCTTTCATGTGTTATTGAGATAAGTGTTCTTTTAATTCAATCAATATGTCTATGTGTTGGTTGTCTATATCTTGTGCTTGTCTTGATTCCACCCTGCTAGGCTAGATTTATCTTGTGTTTGCTTAGATCTAATGAAACCTAGATGTTGATTATGTGTTGATTACTTGTTTATTGTTGTATTGGATGAATGATTTCAATGTTAGGCTTAAGAAAACTGGCAGATCTCCAAATGGTAACATGCTTGAACGTCTTAGGAAACATGAACCGATGTGTATTAGGTTTTATTGGTTGTATTTAATGCATGAGTAAATTCTAATGATCCCATGTTAGGAGCTTCTTAGCCGGCTCGACATAGGAGTGAAGTGGGCACTCATAGGATTGGGGAGTTAAGTACGCCACCCCATGAATGGTATTAAGGAATACAATCCGTCATCCACGCAACTATAACAAGTAATTAACGTGTAAAAGATATCTAGGAAGTAGTGAAATCTAAGTAAACACATTTATCCACTTATTGCTCACAATCTTAGTTTAATTTAGTTTAATTTTCATTTTTAGAATTTTATTTTAATTGCATCTTTAGTATTGGGTTAGTTGACTAGCAACTAATTCCGCCCTAATCCTTCAAACCCGAGATTTTAATTTGCTTTCTAAAAAATATAAAAATACAAAAAGGATCATCCCTCATCTTTAGAACTAGTATTTAGGTTTTCTAATCCTAGCGACACTATTTCTAGCTGAACGATCAGTCCCCTGGTACTTGTCACTATACTATGCTACAACGATCAGGTACACTGCCTGGTGAGGGTTGTAAGCTTCTCGAGATCCCTCAAGAGGTAAAGCCTGGTGCAATCCCCACGCATCAAGAACACAAAAAGTATTGATGGACCCACAAAAGGTATAAAAACATTTTTTTTAAAAGGTGACAGGGACCCATAGAAAATGATACAAGGACCACAAAAAATACACATTTTTGTGTGCTTAACTTGTGCCCCTATAAGTTAGAAAAACCATTTTTTTAAACTATAAATATATGCATCTAATCTGTAACTAATACATTTAAACTTTCTTTTTCAATCAAAAATGCATTTAATAAATGTAAAATTTATTATAATTAAATGTGATGTTCAATTTAATACAAATAAA
The DNA here is from genome assembly GCA_030686995.1 of Artemisia argyi. Taxonomy (NCBI): domain Eukaryota; kingdom Viridiplantae; phylum Streptophyta; class Magnoliopsida; order Asterales; family Asteraceae; genus Artemisia; species Artemisia argyi. The sequence continues at coordinate 22,616,536 of CM060709.1, forward strand.
AATTTAATTTGTTATAGTATTACATATTAATACTAGTTAGGTGTATTTATTAAACATTTATTTAATGACAAAAAATACATTACATTAATTAAATACATAAATTTCTTTTGTATAATAAAATTTTATTTTTGCTACATGTGACTATTTGACACATTTTTTTATGCATTAACTTACACGAATATTCGTGCATAGCAACGGAACTTTACATCGACAAATAATTATAGTTGGGATATTTTGGTTAAGTGTTTTTTTTTTGTGTAACGTTAGGCATACAACGTAAAATAATCAAAATGTAATTGAAAAATGTTGTAACATGTTATAATTCAACTGAAAATGAAACATAATACCAATTAGTTGAAACATTTATTTTCTTTAAAAAAATATATTTATAGTTCTTTCTTGGTTAATTCCAAATATACCCACTTTAAACCCATAAATGTCATATTTACTCAAGTAAAGTTAAAATGACATATATATACGCAATTTTAATACCATATTTGTCATATCTATCCATTTTGTTATTAAACCAGTTAAAACTAATTTTACATATTGAATACCAGTTATACCCTTAACACAAACATAAAGTCTCCATAGACATGTCGGTTCCAAAACAAAAAATAAAAACACTACTCGCTGAACCAAACAAAAACGTGAGGAACCATGTTTAACTCCATCGATATTGCTGTAATTTTTTTATTTTTCTTATTATTTTTTTTGTTAAGAAAATGATTTATTTGTTGAACAACTAAGAACCAACCAAAAAAGGAATAATTAATTAACCTGCATGCCTCAATTTACATAGAATTAAAATGATAGTGCATGGAGTATCAGGTTCTTTTTAGTAATGCATATGAAAGTCTTTAGTAATAGGTTATTTTTCTTCAAAATGAAAATGAACAAAAAGCACTACATTAACCGTCAATTAAGAATGGTAAATTAGTCAAAACATTTGAAATTGATACTATTTAAGAATTCTAGAATGATTAAATTTTTATTATAGATAAATATGACAAATTTGGTATTTAAATTGAATATATATGGCATAATGATCCTTAGTAGAGTAAATATATATTTAGGGGTTTAAATTGGGTATATATGACATTATGATTTTCTACAATTGATGTGGTTATATATATAGTTGAAATGATAAATATATATAGTATGTATTAAATGTGATTGGTAAACTTTTTAATGTTGGTTATGAGACAACATATTTAAAAACAAGTCGAACCTTTTTAAGTGAGAAGAAATTTTAAAATTTAAAAGGATATTTTAGGTTTAGCACGTTACTCACTTTCAAGTTTTAAGAGAAATTATTCACACTTTATATGTAGTATAAATGTGATTTTCTTTGATGGAATTTATAAACATAAAAATAAAGTCATATTAAGTTATTCAAATATGCATTAATTCTTTGTACTATCCAATATGCATTTAGCGAGGGAAAGGTTTACCAACTAATGCATATTTAAATAAGTTAAACATGCCTTCATTTTTATGTTTATCAATTCCCTAAAAGAAAATCGTATTTATATTACATATAAAGTGTTAATATTTTTTCTTAAAACTTAAAAGTGAATAATGCGCTAAACCTAAAATACCCATTTAAATTTCAAATTTCTTTTACTTTCTCATATAGAAAGGTTCGACTTGTTTTATAATATGTTGTCTCATAACCATCCTTAAAAAGTTTACCAATCACATTTAATACATTATATATATATATATATATATATATATATATATATATATATATATATATATATATATATATATATATATATATATATATATATATATATATATATATATAGTGTAAGGTTCTTTTCAGAACAAAACAATTGCGAGAACTGCGAGAACCAATCTAATCTATTTATTTTTTGATTAATGGCTAAAAATAAAGGTGGCATAATTGTAATAAATTAAAATATTAAGTTGCATTTTAAAAAGGATGGAAGGGTATTTTCGAAATTTTACATTTTAGTATTTTCGAAATTTTACATTTTAGTTTTATCAAAAAGAAGTTAAGAACCGTCCTTTGTTATAGGATTTCACTTTCTCCCATTTATTTCCAGATCTACTCTCTTGAATAACCCTAGCCACCCATCTCTACCATTTCCACCAAACCACCCAATACACCACCTCCATCCGTCACCCTTTCCAGTAGAAAATATTTATGCCGCTTCCTTGTCTAATGCACTGTTCGGCCAAAACAAAAAAAAGAAGTAAATTCATCATTCTTTAATTCATTATTGATAACTACATGTGGTTTGACGATGCACTCGATCTTTATTTCTCTTCGTGTTTCGATTTTGTTCTTTGATAAACTGTTATTGGCGGCCACTAGGTGTGTTTCTTTATCTTAGATTTCATATCAATTTTATTCATGTTTTGAAATTTTTAATAGTTTTTTTTTTTTTTTTTTTTTTTTTTTTTTTTTTTTTTTTTTTTTTTTATTTTGGGAGGTCTTACAATTTATAATTGTATTTACATTCGAAACCATTAGTGAGTGTTTACATGAATTTTGTTTTACGTTTTTGGTATCTTGTACATGAATTTCTGTGCATATGTGCATATCTAGGTAGTTCATTTTAATGTAGTGTTCTAATAGAAGAATTTGGTCAAAGGTTTTCTTACTTGCTAGTATCCGGTAATGGAGGTTCGTATTAGTTTCTTTTTTGTTTATAAAAAGATCTTTTTAAATTGTATTTTTTTAACATCACGTTGTAAACAAGTTATTGGGTACAAATATATTTCATATATCTTATAAATAGATCGGTGGGTGTTGTGTCAAGTAAGATGACATGTATAATTTTTTATTTATTGGTTATATATTGATTAAGACAGAAATAGATACGCATTGTTGAACATTATTTGATTGTACAAAATGGTTATATGACCGATACAATATCAACAAAAGGAGTTTGCATATGTGTTATTGAGAGTGCATATGTGTTTTCAGAGTTTCTGGTGAATTTGATGCCTTTTGTGCATATGTGTTTTTCAGGTTTATGAGTTTAAACGTATTGAAAGTGCATATATGTTTTTATTTATCATATAAGGATGTTTTTTGTTTAGTTATGATTTAATGGTGCACTTGTGTTTTGTGTTTACTAATTTCTCAAAATAGTCTCTTGTGAACAAGTCATAAATACATTGTTGTGCATATGTGTTTTGTTAGATGTTATGATTAAATAATTCGTTTATTAATTCGTTGTGGTTACAAGTACGAATATAATGACCAATGTGAAAAGTACACATGTGTTTTGTAAATATTATCTAGTGAGAAAATAATTATGATAAAGAAGTAAAGAGTAAAGACACAAGTGCATAAAGTTGCAAGAAGATTAGTAGACGCGCCTATACATCAACGAAACTTTCATTTATTCTTTACTTCTTGAATTTTGTATTTGAATTGTATATGACATGATTTTTAATTTTGTATATAATGTTTTTGTTTTGAAATTTATACAATACATGTAAAATATTTATGTTTGTCATTCAGTGCACTTATGTAAATATTTTTTACCAAAACATATAAGAGGTTTAAGCAATTGAACAATCAAATTAAATGTAAATTTACCATATATAAAAAAGACACATGTGCACATTGACTTTTGAAATCATGCATGCATGAAAAACAAATATTTTTTTTATACAAAAAAAAAAAATGTTTCCTAAAATGTAGGACCTAAAAAAACGTTTTTATTAAAAAAAATTCAAATAAAAATAAAAAGTATAATTTTACTATTATACCCTTTTAAATTAAAAAATAAAAATAAATATTAAAAAAAATCTGATTGATTGATGCTGGTTCTCGCAATTTATTTGGTTCTGAAAAGAACCCTACGCTATATATATATATATATATATATATATATATATATATATATATATATATATATATATATATATATATATATATATATAAGCACATCAATTCTAGAAAAAACTAGAAATATATTTTTTAAAAGAAAATAAATGTTTCAACTAATTATTGTCATGTTTCATTTTCGATTGAGTTATCATATGTTACAAAATCTTTCAATTAAATTTTGATTATTTTACATTGTATGCATAATGTTACATGAAAACACTTAACCAAAATATACCAACTATAATTATTTGCCAATATAAAGTCACGTCGGTATGCACGTGTATTCATTTAGGTTTAACTAAATGCATAAAAATGTGTCTAATAGTCACATGTAGCAAAATTAAATTTTTATTCAATAAACGAAATTTATGTATTAATTAATTTTATGTGCTTTTTGTCACTAAATAAATGTTTAATAAATGCACCAAACTAGTATTAATATGTAATACTATTACAAATTAAATCTGTAGTTGTATTAAATTAAAAATCACATTTAATTAAAATAAATTTTACATTTATATAATGTTTATTAAATGCATTTTTGATTGAAAAATAAAGTTTAAGTGTATTAATTACATATTAAATGCATATACTTATAGTTTAAAAGATGCTCAATGAGCATTATTCGTTAGCAAATTCCTTTGACTAAGGTTATGTACTTTTTGTCACTAAATAAATGTTTAATAAATGCACCTAAGTACTATTAATATATAATACATTTTTATTTAGAAATTTATGTATTTAACTAATGTTATGTGTTTTTTGTCACTAAATAAAGAGTTAATGTCATGTTTCGTCCCTGTGGTTTGCCGTTTCAATCAATATTAGTCCCTGCCGTTAAATTTCTTCGAATTTGGTCCCCGTGGTTTACAAACCCATACGGGTTTGGTCCATCTGAAGGGTATTTTTGTCATTTGACGAAAAAAATTCGAAATAATGTATTTTTGTCATTTGACGAAAAAAAAATTTGAAAAAAAATTGGAAAAAAATTCTAAATTTTTTTTAATAAAAATTAAAAAAAAAATCAAAAAAAAAACTTTAATTAAAAAAATTCGAAAAAACTATTGAAAAATTCGAAAAATATTACAAAATTCTTGAAAAATTCAAAAAAAAGTCTAATTTTTTTTTAATTAATTCTTTTTAATAAAAAAAATTTATTAAAATTTTTATTAAAAATTCTAAAAAAGAAAATAATAAAAAAAAAATTTAGAATGTTTTTCGAATTTTTTAAGAAATTTTTTTATTAAAAATTTTTTTATTAAAAATTTGAAAATTTTTTAAGCAAAAATCAAGATCAAAGTTCACTTTAGTCAACTAAAAGCAAAAATCAAAAAGTCAAATTTCTTAGTGCTTGCAGAAAACCAAAAGTTCAAAGAATTTTCAAGAATTTTGTAGTAACTTTCAGACCTTGAGCTTTTAAGATATTAAAGTCCTCCACTTAATCTTTGAAAATCCATAGTTGGCTTATTTTTGGGATTTTTTCTAAGTGCTTATTCAAGCTTGTGAAAAGGCCTGCAGGGTCAAGTCTCACTTTGCACCAGGGCACCTTTGTGTTTTTGGTCAAAGTTCAAACCCCCCCCCCCCCCCTCCAGGGTGCAAATCAAAATGATAGGTCTTGCTTTTTAGTTTTTTGAAAAGCTCTTCAGTAGTACTTTTTAGATTTGGAATAAAATTGGATCTTAGTATTGAGTAGCATATCTAGTTTTGTCTTTAAAAATTGCTTATTTCACTCAGGTATACTAAGTCATCAGTATAAGACCACCAATTTCATAAGTCCATAAATTGTTCATTAGTAGGACCCACCCTTAGCTTTTTGGCTTTTTGAAAACCCCAGTAAGCCAAGTTGTTGAATCAAGGCTTATTTTGTATTTGTGAGCTTATTTAGACCTAGTAATCAGTGCTTTTAAGTTGTTCATTTCACCAAATAGTTCTGAGACCTTAGGTTTTGTCTCATTTTCATAAGTGCTTATCTGGCTTATTTGTGGAAGTTAGGTCTTGACTCTTGGCTTATTTGAAAGCCCTATAGCTTATCTTCAAAGTTCATGCTTAAAATTGGATCCCTGGTCCATTGTGTGGAACCCACACAGGCCTGCAAGTGGCCTATTTTTGCTCTGCATACTCAGACCTCTAGTCTACTTGGCTTATTTCAAAAGCTCATTGTGAGCTTATTAGTGGGCTGATTGGCCTGCTTATTGGCTTGTTGTGAAGGGCCCCGGTCCAACTTGAGTGTTCAACCCTAAGTTTGGACTCCTGACCCCCTTGAGGCCCCCACAGAGGGCTGCAGGTAGGCCAATTTAGCCTATTTTGGTATGTCAATAAGCCAAGTGCTTATTTTCCCTTCCTCGCTTATTGTGAGTGCCCATTTGAATCTTTTGTGCTTATTTCTTCATATTATTGTTAGTTGTTGGTTAATTTTGGGTTGTGGCTCAATAGTGTAGCTTATTCAAGCAATTCCAAATCCTAATAAGCCATTGGCTTATTCTGTCTTGTTCATAAGCTCACCATTTGCTTATTCTTGATACTCAGCCAAACTTCCTTTATTAAAGTTGCTTATAAATAGTATATAAACATATTTGAAAAGAAAAATCCAAAAAAGACCAAAATAATAAAAGTGATATCTTCTATTTAAGCTATTTAGCTTATTCTCAGCTTTTTGTAAAAGCAATTTTCATTTTTATATTTTTCTTAGGTTCCTGGTATCTTATAATATTTTTAGTACTTTTTCCAGATTTTTCTCTTTTCATTTAATACTTTTCATAATTTAATTTAGTTTTTATTAATTAATAATTATTTTTAATTAATAATAAATATTTAAAAAGTCAGAAAAATACAAATTTAATTTTAAAATTAGTTTTAAGTTATTTTAGATTTTTCCAAATATTATTTTCATTTTTCTAGTGTATTTTTTTTAAAAAAAAATTTAGAATGTTTTTAAAAAAAAATTTAAGAATTTTTTTTTTATTAAAAATTTGAAAATTTTTTATGAAAATTTTTTTAGAATTTTTTAAGAAAAAATTTATTAGATTTTTTTTTTAGAAATTTTTTCAAATTTTTTAAGAAAAAATTTATCAGATATTTTTTTTTCAAAATTTTTTTTTGGAATAGAAATTTTTCGTCAAAAAAATTTTTTTTAGAATGTTTTTCGAATTTTTTAGAAAAAATTTAATTAAATTTTTTTTTTGAAAATTTTTTTAGAATTTTTTTATTAATTTTTTTTTAATCATGATTGGTCCCTGTGATTTGCATATATATATATAACTAAGGGTGTTTTTGTCTTTTTGCATATATTTAACGGTCAACTAATGGTCAAGGGACCAAATCCGAAGAAATTTAACGGCAGGGACTAATATTGATTGAAACGGCAAACCACAGGGACGAAAAATGACATTAACTCCTAAATAAATGTTTAATAAATGCACCTGACTAGTATTACAAATATAAAATGCAAAAGAAATCATTAATGTTGTTAGAAATGTAGTAAATAAACTTTTATTTTAGCAAGAAAACGAAATCAATTTCCATAATAAATTCCTAGATTAGAACAAAGTTAGCAAGAAAATGAAATCATTAATGTTGTCAGAAATCTCTTCTCTACTTATAATGTATACATATGCATTACTTAAACTTAAAATGCTTAAAATTTGAGTAATGTCAATTGCTTATAATATCCATAACTAAAAAGTTTAAATGACAAGATTTATTAATTATAATTAACGAGAATGACAACGATCGTCGCGTTGCGGGCGTGCCTGTTTTTCGGCCGAGGTGATTTTGCATAAATAAAGTAGAATGTTTAAGCGTTACCGTGAACCATTTTGTTTTAGTGTTCTGAGCTGGCTACATAGAAGGATTGTAGCTGCTGTCTGATGTTTCTGTCATCGTATGACTACCTGCTGTAAAACAACCAAGAGCATGAGAATTAGTACATTCTAATCGATATGCAAAAGCACAAAAAAAGGAAAAAGCCAAAAAGGCTATTTTGAGCGAAACCTATATTGCTAAGCAATTTTTCAGATAACATTTATTGAGCTATTACAGGTAATAGTAATATTAAAAGGCGTTCAAATGAGCTATTACGGTTAATAGTAATACTAAAAGGTGTTCAAATGTTTTGACTGCAACATTAAACAGACAAAAATGTCATTCCACGTACTTGTATCTTGTATGTATGCATGTGTGTGTAAGCTAACCTTAGATCTCATCAGCCACATAATAAAGTTAAAATGTTGAAGCAACTTACGCGTACACGAAGTTCACTTGAAGAGTGAATGATGTGGGAGCATAAAACGTTCACGTACATAAGGTGGTCAATCTTAGGATTAACAAAGCGCTTCTTGACAGGAAATCGAACGTGGTAAGGCTATCGTTTTGCCAGCAAAATAGATGACCATCAAAACTGAACGCGCTTATCAACCAAGCAGTTTGTACAGCGGTTCAAAAAAAGTTACACACTAATCACCTGTTCTCGTCGACTCTGTCCTTTCGACTGTTCTGAAAAAAAAAAACAGATAAGAAGTAATGAGGTACGAAAAGAAAAAAAAATGCAGGAGGAAAAAAATTACATTGAGATAAAGTTGTCACTCCTGCTTTCGTTTTGCACGCTAACGTTACGGATTCAGGTAACTCATTTAATTTTTTTAGTAGCTCTTGCAGCTTTTTCTGAATTTTCCTTTAAAGAATCTGCATTTAACAAATAAACTTATAGTTTATGAGTCAACTTATTAACATTAATCCAAAATTAATTCAGATACAAAAATTACATTAGAACTTACTTGTGTTTGCCATTGATATAGAGCATTCAATTTGTTTAATAGAAGTTCGTTCTTCTTGCTATCCTTTTTTTTTCTAATTTAAAAGACGCAAATAATTAGTTTACATACACATGAACCCATGCAAATTTTCATACTCTAAAAATTAAATTTTGGTATTACCTGCTTCAATTACTTTTCGTGATTCCCGCTCCGTTTCTGAAACTGTTATTGTAGGTGATGTTGTAATCAAACAACGCACCGTTATTAGAAAAAGTACATAAATATGTAAAAGTTGATAGCTGCTCAAATATTACTTCTTGGGTTTTGATCAACATACATACACATTTTGTTTGGTCCAGATGTGCATATATGGTACCAGATGAAAAGGGATCTGAAGCTGCCGCGACTGCAAACTGACCGAATCGGGTAGGTATGCTTCGCCAAGATACAAATGCAGTTTCACCCATTATCCAGTAGCCTTTTTAACCTAATAAAGACGAATGCACAAATAGATCATCATTGCCAGTGACTCCTAAAAATGTGTGCCTAGCATGGTAGATAGTCAAGGTTTAAAGTTACTAAACGTAACGCGTAGACAGAAAATAGGTAAATGTCCATCTATATAATCTATACCAAGCATATTATAAGGTGTGAAAAAAGGTAGTTGAGAGGCAAATTACCAGTGTCTTTGCCGTTCAAGCCCAAGATTAACCGCAAGCGTGGCCATCTGAAGAAAAAAAATAATAAAATAAAAATATGGTATTTAGCGGAATCATCTCAAGTCCGTGTACCTTTTGGTACCGAGCCCCCCACCCAACAAGGAAGGCATATCCCAGTAAATTACCTAGGCAACACTGGCTGACCAAGTTGGAGTCCAGATTCGAACCCCCGCCTTTAAGCTTTAACTTGGTCAACTGCGCGTTTTTGCGGTAGTTGGTGGCCAACTGCCCTAAGGCAGCTAGTTAAAATAAAACCATCTGAATAATTGCAAGTCGGATTCCCAATGTCTTTCTCGATATATTTTATTTTTTTGTTGTGTACCTGTAGTTTGCCGTTGGTCGGATACCAAGTTCTTGGCAATGGCAGTGCGGCATCTTGTTATCGATTTTCTTGTTTTAGCATTTGCATCTACTGAAATACCATCTTTTATCTTCTTTTATCCTGATTACGCCTGCTTCGGTCGTGAACCTTTGTTGTGGCTGTTGGTTATGGGCAATTGTTAATGTAAGGATTTTGAAACCTTTAAGCAAATGTATTTATGCCATACCATTTGGTTTTCGGGATTGATCTCCAGCAGTTTTGCTATCGGTATCGGCTCCTGAAATTTAGGTTGTTGCTGTGTTGTTATTAACGGTAGGGGCACTATCGGTCCAAGTAATTCGTTGTACCTGCATCACTATTTTCAAAAAAAAAAATGGTTGACCCTTTTTTGCGTTCAAGATTTGTAAATTACAGTAACACGTATCTTTCATTTTCTCAATTTGAAAAAGCAAATCATAGCCGCTCAAAACCAATGAAAATAAACCTTACTGGTTTCAAAGTATCTATTCAATATTTTGCTTACATATATCAGTAATCTATATGAGAACCTAACATAATCAAAGCATTGACTAACAATTGGTACTTATTATTGTTGCTGATGTAATACCTTTTATATATTAGAAACACAACTTATGCATCTTCCGAACAAAAAAGCTTTCATTATAATAACCTGTCTGACACATGTGGCTTTTCTCGGTTGGAAATGAGAAATAAGTAATAGAATAAGATTGAAAATACCATGCTACGTGTTCCTGTAGTTCCAAAGTGTTCACTACCATTAGCGGCCTAGGCTATTGGATACCCCTTTTCCCGAGCAGAAGGGTTCAGTTGAGTATGTAGTAGATCAGAACTCACTTCCCCAACAGCCTGCTTCTCTGCGAAGCATTGTGTTCATCTCTATTAGTGCGCTAGCATAAAATGAGCTGATAATCAAATGAAAATTTATGCGAATGAGTGGTCAATGGGTACGTATGGAAGGATAGAGACACGTTTGTAACAGAAATTTACCTTGTGGCACCACTTGCACCAACAGGAATCGTGTACATCATTGAGCACCTATTGAGGCTGCAATGACAATCAGATGGCATGGTGGCTGTGGATCAGGGCCAATTCTCCAGCAACTTATCCGTGTTAAGAACATCTCACCTGACATCCCCGAACATGGATAAGTTGCTCGAGAATTGGCAGACTTCTGTTTGACTCCTTCAGATGGTGCCACATTTACACAATGTGCATCCCGTCAAACATGCACGTAACCTGCAGTTGTCATAAACCTGCAAGTAAATTATTTTCATCATATTAAATTTGCAAAATATATGCTGGACAGTATGCAAGTGACTAACAGACTAAAAAACGCAACATTATTATACAACATACTCCATAACTATATACATATAGGAGTTTCTTCACATGCATTATAGAACTGAACCACATTCTCATGAAACAACAAAATACAAAACGTATAGCCATACCAAAGTCAGCTAATGGATGTATGATCCAAGCATGTAACGAAATAAATTTCTAGAATATGTGCAAGCTCTAACTTTCTAGAGTTGGTGTAACACGGTATTTCGAGCGCATTGGCAACACCCCATAGCTAAGTTGGTGTGAATTAGGTATATAGCAAACATAATAATTTGTATTTCATCGATGGATTCACGGTCTACTACTTCAAGAAAAAAAAACTTTAGCAACTATACATTCGATAACTGGTTGAAAATAGCAAATTAGCTAGTGAAGAATTATTTCGCACAAATGTAACCTAAACTATTAACTCAATTTTTTGATATGAACTATGGTCCTACTTAATTAACATGCTCCTACTCAAACCACCACTGCGCCAGCCATCGTACACCTCACACGCCAATTACAACTCCAAAAAATGCAAACGCTAACTTGAAAGGTTAGGTAGTCAACGCAACAATCTCTATAAGCTAAATTCTCAATAAGCAATTCCTTAATATTCTGTTTATAAATATTTTCATTAAGTAACACAAACAACCCCAAAAAAATAGACTTAACACAAACCAAATTGTTTGAGGAGTTTCATCAAACACGTGGTAGGCACCGACACATTAACCCATGAAGCACAACATCTTTACGACATTTCAAGATGGCCTTCGCATTTCTAAAAACAAAGAGCAACAGAAAACATTATAAGCCGTACCCCTCACAGGTTATAGGACGAAAAATACGAAATATAAATTACCTTGAGGCGAGATATCATCGGACCTTTTTTTTTCTTGATTTGTTACTCCCCAAATAATATTGTTGTGAATCGACACAAAATGAAACCTCACCTTCATCATCACCAACCGTGAGTCAATCTTGAAGCTAATCTTCTGTAGAAGCTGTGTTACCCATTTATGTTTTGTGTGGTTGAAGAAGAGATGAACCCTAAAGAAGCTTCGGGATCCGCTTTAAGATTATGTTTTTTTGGGCTGTGGGCTAAACAGGCAGGTCACTTGGGCTAACCACTTGGATCAGTTTTTTTTTTTTTTTTTTTTTTTTTTTTTTGGGTGGGGGGGGGGGGGGGGGGGGAAGCAGGGCAAAACGACGTCACATGTATTTAGGTTTAATATAAACTATAATTTGTTTTAAATGGAAAGTTTTCAAAATATCTTTGATTAAAAATGGTAACAACATCGACCACTAAATTAGTAGTTTAAATATTGTTTAATACTAAGGGCCTATTTGGTAGGGGCTTTTTGGAGGATCTGTTAGCTTTTTGTTACAAAAATAATCTCTTCTAAAATAATAGCTCCGTTTGGATACATTAACTTCGAGCTTTTATTTCAAACAAATAGCTCCTAAATCAAAAGTTGATCCATGAAGTTTTTTAAACACCTTTGAGCTGTTAAAACTTTAAATTGATGATATACCCTCAAAACATTTTTTTATAATTATATATATGTTCTTTTATGTCATTTTACATCTTATAATTATATTTAACAGCTAACTTACCAAACACGTTTATTAAAAAAATGATACAACTTGTAGCTCATGTTAACAGCTTTGAAATATACAGCTTACAGCTTATAGTTTAGAGCTTACAGCATACAACTAATTTTGACAAACATACCCTAAAACCTTTATTATTTTTCTTTTATAACTCATAATTTTTTTTTTATTTTCTCGCAATTACTACAAACTGAACTCGTAAGTGTTGCATCAAGGGTCACACTAAAACACATGTTCGCAAGTAGAATTATTTGCCTCTATAAACCTTCGTTTTGCGCAGTTATTTAGTTAATGTTATGTTCATTTTCTCAATAAATATATGTTTAATAAATGTATATAACTAGTATTACATACTCTGGAATAGTATTACAAATACAAAATGTAAAAGAAATCATTAATGTTGTTAGAAATGTAAGTAAATAAATTTTTATTCTAGCAAGAAAATGAAATCAATTTATGTAATAAATTCCTAGGGTTATAGGTTCACACACCCTTTAATTTATTTATTTATATTTTTTATATAAGTTTGTTTTTATAAAGTTTGGAAGTACATTACATATGGAGGAGTAGTAGAACAATGTGTGGGGACGTTCGAATTAAAGATCCACACGAATACTACACAATTTCCAATATATCGTATTTGGATTATCTCATACGCTAATTTGAGCTTGTCATTTAATGTTGTATACTCTCGTGAATTATTCCTTTTAAATTTCAAAGATGGAAACTTCTCTTCTAATCACTATCACATGCTTTTTCATACCACAATTTAAGAATACATGACGCTCGGGTATAGTGGCGATGATATATATAGTAGCATTTATTTGTGTGCATAATTTTTTATATATATATTCGAGTCTCGAGAAAGCAAGAGTAAAGAAAGTTAATATATACAAATTGTAACTAAATATTTAAATGTTGTTATAAATGTATTGCTTTTTATAAGCAAGAATGTTTTAATCTTACAACATTATTCTCTTTTTAATTTTTAAGTTTCAAGCAAATGTATTTCCTCTTTATATGTAGTATAGATTTGTTATAAATTAATAAAATGTTTTAAATAACAAAAAACATGTGTTTTGAAATGTAATTCATTGAGTTATAAATAAACTTTAACCAAAGGTAAGGTAAAAATATTGTGAAACATGAGTAACTTTGTACGAGTAACATCTCTTGTTTATATTGTAAATTTAAAAATTTGAGCTTATACTATAAGATGAAGCAAGAAAATTCTATTATTTATTTATTTTTGACACGCAAGCTATATACACCTATATCTAAATTACTTAATCGCCGGTTTAAGTAGTAGTTGTAAATAAATCGACAATATTAGTAATAGCCTATGTAACATCGAAGATGCTCACCGAGATAGTAATTCATAACATTTCTCATAACCTTAATGTTTTCTTCTACAATAAATTAAACCTATATGACCAACATTAGGTATAAGAAAATATGTAAAAATATGTATATCCTGATTAACAATAGTACAACACAAAATAATTCATTAAAAAACATAGTTATTTTTTTGAACGCATAAATGCAATTTATAAGCCCCTTGAATAAAGGAAATCAACATGCCAATGCTATAATTTTTGTAGCATAAAAAAATATTGTAATAGAAGATGGTTACGGAGTAATATTTACCTTGTTTAATAGCTCAACAATAATATACGGAGTATTTGTCAAAGCAAAATTTTGTCCTTTCCATGTACTTGGTGCTCATGATCAGTTGAAACCATTTCAACTGATTTACAATGCACCCATCATTGTTACATATGTTACTTTTCTATTTTAGTACTCTTTCTTTATTAAAACAGACTCGTGCAAGTGAATTTAGAAGTTTAAACAATATATTGAAGACACTATTATAACATTCTCTTAATCTATCAACTTATATTTTAAAAGTAACAAAAAAAAAATCTAATAAGCAAATTAATATATTATCACCTATTTCAAGATCATGATCAAAGTTAGCAAGTGAAATTTGATAAATTATGCATCTGTAATAGAAATTTAGTGTTTGAGATACCTGTAACTTTGGTAAGATTCATTTGATTGTTAATAATGACTAAACCTTAACATTAAAACCACATCTTTTAGTCCATTTGTTAAAGCATGATTGATTTTTGTTATTATTTAAAGAAAAAAAATTGTGTGTTTTGTATATATGGAATGAAGGGTATTTGACAGTATGCTCCCGGCTGTAAGAATAAATTTTGTTTAAATTTAATTTAGCATTTATTTTTTGAATAGTCATTTAAGTCTAGAGATTTGCTTTATCCAAAGACTTTAATTTCATCCAAACAAATTAATGTGAGAAAAATAATATTTCTAGAATACACATTACGATTTAGATGGAAAAATCATTATTGTATTAACATTTTATAGTTAGATATATAATCATATTTTGCTTAATATTACTTTAATTAAAGTGTAGTCTTCAATTCCAATGAAGTAACTTAATCTGTAAAATTAAGTTTGGTTTGACCAACCTAAAGTCTTTGGATAAAATTAAGTTTCATGCATTAAATGTGAATATTTATGATCTTAAAAAATTTTAATTCTAAATTTAAAAATTATTACTCTCTCCGTCATATAATAATTGTCCACTTTAACGTTTTTGAGTATTTCTTTTTTAACTTTGACCATTAATACTTTTATTTGTGTTATATAATACTTGATGAAAATTATACGAATTTAAATATATTTAAAACTCAATCTATTCATATATTTTTTATCAAGTATTATATTACACAAATAAAAATATTTATGGTTAAAGTTGGATAAAAAAGACTAAAAAAAGTAAAAGTGGAAAATTATTATGGGCCGGAAGTAGTATATAATTTGTATGATAAGAGAAATATAGCATATAATATATAAAAACTAAGTTTAATGCGTTAAATGCGAATATTTATGATCATAAAAAATATGATTAAATTTATATTTTAAAATTATAAATTATAAATTATGATTTTAGAAATATAGTATAAATGGAATATATAAAAATGAGTTATGTACATTAAGCTTGTGCATTTTAGATCATAAATCTATGTTTCTATAATCTATCTATCTATCAACGATATAAAAACAATATAAAAAAGAAGTATATCATGCATTAAATGCCAGCTATTATAATCACAAAAAATATGATTAAATATATATTTAAAACAATTAATTAATTTTTGTGATTATAATATTATAGTATATAACCTATAATCTTTGATAAAAATTAAGTTTCATGCATTAGATGTGTATATTTATGATAACTAGTTATAATACCTGTGCACGCACAGGGTTTTTCAAATTTTGTTTTGATTATATATTATTATCGATTAAGAAATGAATCACTTAACATGTTTCAATTGGTTTTACTTGGTGCACTAAAAAATAAAAAAGCATATGTATATATGTTATAATCTACATATTATTTTAGGAGAATGCTTTTGGATTAAAAATTATATTTTATCATTCAAGCAAAATTACATGATGATACTTGACTTGCATGACATGTTAGTGATATATGTTTTTAGTTTTGCAAACCCATGCTATCAATTTACGATATGTTTTGTAATTGTGGTATTTCTTTTACTTGTATTTTCGTTAAAATATGTAGCATATTTAGATAACTTTGAAGATTGATTCATTTATTTGATTATGAATAACCATCATACCATGTTTACTAATGTACTTTTTTGTTTGAAAATTTGCATTTTCATAAGTTTGTGCTATTTACTTCTCAAGTTTGATCATAAAATTACCAAATTAACATAGATTCTTACACTATAGCTTCTTATTACATAAAGAGAAACAAAAAAAGATGTGAAGGGTAGAACTCAAATTTAATCATACGTTTATGTCTAATGTATAAAAATAATTTTTCTCTGAAACCGAACTATATAATGAAATTACAATTACTTGTATAAGTAAATTATAAATGCATGAAAAAATGACAAAGAGTACATTCGCAAGTCTTTTAGGATTTTTTTGAATCCTTACCGACCTTTCACTTTAGTGCAACTTTTTTACAATTGGCCTATATCATCAAGGTAAAAGACACCCATATTTTAGACCGTTGGTTGATACCCATAGTGTTATTAATGACAACAAACACCTGCTAAGTTTTTTTAACTCATTCAAAGACACCTGCTAAGAATTCCCACCATAAAATTCCCAGACACTAAAATACATCTTTGGTACATTAAAATTCCCCAGACACTAATCCTCTTCTAAAAACACACACAACAAATTACATTGCACTTTAGTGTGTATGATGATATCATAAAGAGTAAACTACATTTTTGGTCCTTGTGGTTGTATCAAAATCTCACTTTTGGTCCAAAATTCAAAAAACGTTCAAAAACAGTCCAAAAGTCCACATGGACTTCACTTTTGGTCCAAAATTCGCACCTAGTTAGTTTAGTCGTTAAGTACGTTGCACCGTTAGTCCCTAGTTAGTTTGGTCGTTAGCAATGTTTACACCGTTAGTCCTTGTGGTTAAAAAATTGAAAAAATTCGAAAAAAAATTTTTTCCAAAAAAAAAATAATTTGAAAAATTAGAAAAAAATTCTAAAAAAAAAATTTTTACGAATTTTTTTTTTCCAAAAAAAAAAATTTGAAAAAAAATTTCTAATAAAAATTTTTCTTAAAAAATTCGAAAAAATTAAAAAAAAAAAAAATTTTGACGAAATTTTTTTTCCAAAATTCGAAAAAAAATCCAAAAAAAAAAAATTCGAAAAAAAAAAATTCTAATAAAAAATTTTCTTTTAAAAATTTCTAAAAAAATTTCTAATATATTAAAAAAAATTCTAATATATATAAAAAATTTCTAAAAATTTCCAAAAAAAAATTTCTAAAAATTTCTAAAAATTAAAATGTGTATGTATATATATAAAAAATTTTCCTAAAAATTTCGTCAAAATTTTTTTTTTTTATAAAATTTTTTGAATTTTTTAAGAAAAAATTTTATTAGAATTTTTTTTTTGGAAAAAAAAAGTTCGTAAAAAAAAAGTTTTATAAAATTTTTCGAATTTTTTAAGAAAATTTTTTTTCGAAAATTTTATTGAAAAACAAGTTTCTAATAAAAAATTTTCTTAAAATATTCGAAAAAATTTCTAAATTTCTAATATATATATATATACGTATATGTAAAAAATTAAAAAAAAAATTACATTAGAAATTTTTTACGTATATACGTTTATTATACATTTTTTTTATTACGTAAAAAATTTCTAATGTAATTTTTTTTTTTACATATACGTATATATATATATTAGAAATTTTTACATTTTTTAATATATATTAGAATATATATATTAATATATATTAGAAATTTTTACATTTTTTTAATTTTTTACATATACGTATATATATATTTTCGAATTTTTTAAGAAAAATTTTTATTAGAATTTTTTTTTTCGATTTTTTTTTTGGAAAAAAATTTTTTCGTCAAAATTTTTTTTATAATTTTTTTCGAATTTTTTAAGAAATTTTTTTATTAGAAATTATTTTTTTAACTGAAAGGACTAACGGTGCAAACTGACTTAACGAACAAGGACTAACGGTGCAACTGACTTAACGAGCGTTTGGTTAAAGGACTAACGGTGCAACGACTAAACTAACTAGGTGCGAATTTTGGACCAAAAGTGAAGTCCACGTGGACTTTTGGACTGTTTTTGAACGTTTTTTGAATTTTGGACCAAAAGTGAGATTTTGATACAACCACAAGGACCAAAAATGTAGTTTACTCTATCATAAAACTGCAAAAACCGCTTACATGTTGCATTATAGTGAGGATAACAACAAAGTTAGTTATAACACTAAATAAGAAAACTTCATATTAGAACTAAAGAGGTGTTTGGTTATGCTTATTAAAGGTGCTTATTAGCTCTTTCAATTACCATAACACAATAAGTTTATGATAAATATATAAGTTTTTTTGAGAAGCTTAGTAAAAAAAACCTTTGAACTCAAACCTAATTCTATCATAACTTAGTGTGTTTATAGTAAAAACACAAATATTAAGTGTAAAAGTTTTCAATAAAACATTAAAAAAAAAAGTTAGTAAAAGTTGGTGTTTATAACAAAAAAGTTAAACCATAAAAAGGTTACTAAAAACTATTAGCTAGAAAAAGCATAAACCAAAGTTCTGTTGAGGTTTCTTTCAGATTCTATCGAGAAGTAAAAAGAGGTTAACACATACATCATAAGTATAGAAGAATGGTATCCCACATTCGTGATTATCAACTCAATAACATTATCGCAGTATAGTAACATAAATATATTCTTGCTATGTACATACTTTAATTCCTTTACAACGGCCAACTATTATTATTATTTTTTTGGGATGAAACATTACGTCAATGAATAAAGTTAGGTTATCACCTACATTTTTTTTAGGTGATTGTTATCAAATAAGAATTGTGATGCGTGCATTTTTTTATATATAATCTAAGAAAAATACATTCTAAATTAAATAATGACTACCAAACCTTTTTTTTTTTTTTTTTTTTTTAATAATTAGCTTTGTATAATGTTTTTAACTGGCAGACATGCTGAGGTTGATGTTGATGTTATTATTTAATTTTAATTATTGATATCATGTTGTACAAAATGTGCAAGTTTAGTAGCACATAATGAGCGTTAATGAAATTAAAATATGCTTCGTAAAGTTTTTAAAATGTTTTTATGGATATTCATATATATATATATATATATATATATATATATATATATATATATTAAATAACAATTTTATGAGTCGTTGTTATACGTAGAATCGCGTATATTTATTTTCATATTATAGTAACTCGTGCTTACCATTTGATATTTATAATCCTGTTACTAATAATTTAGACGTATTTAATATTTAAACCCGTGTACTCATAAATTAAACTTTTAAATAGAATAATATGAGTCCTTATTTAAAAAAATATTCTAGTGGATGAAAGTCTACAACTAACAATATTAAAACTAATTCGCATATTTACAAACTTTTGTAATATAAATAGATGAAAGTCTAAAACTAATACTAATACTCATGTCATTTTAAACAAAGTTTATATTATAAAGTATAAGGGGTATAAAGTGTAAGGGTTATTTGTGTTTTTTCTAAAGTTATTAAAAAACATGGAGACTTGTGATTTTACACATAGCTCCATATATTTTATGTAAAATTCAACCACTAAAGTTTTATTAATTACTTCCTCTTTTTTCAAGTTTTTGTTTTTATAAATTTGACACTTATATTTTTATGCATTTTTTCATTAATCAAATTTCTCCACCAAATTTATTAAGTTTGACCAAAATTAATTTAATTTTGACTTTTTATTGACCAATCACGTTGCTCGATTTCGCCTACGTGGCAAAATCGAGCTCTCCTATTGGTCAAATTTTTTTTTCAATGAGAAGGGATTTGCAAAAACATTCCGAAATGATGTAATTCTTTTAGTATATAAAAGATAAAATATGATTAATGTATAAACTCAGACATGTTTTGCAGTAATTTGACATGAACTCATTTGTCAAAAACATTAAAAAAAATCGAGTTAATTTAACCCTGACATTTTACACAATAAAGCCATTTCTTTATATTTTAACACGTAAACATATGTCGTGTTCTTGCACAAATAAAAGTTTAACCTTTTTATTGTAAACAAGACCCGTGCATCGCATGGCCAAAATGCCTAATACAATAAAATGATAAGAAAAATGACTTAAAGTTTCATTAATTTTCATAAAATAAATATTTATGACAAATAAGTTACTTCATTGGAATTGACGACTATACTTTAATTTAAAGTAATATAAAGCGAAATATGATTATATATTTGACCATAAAATATGAATAAAATAATGTGTTTTCCATCTAAATCCTAATATGTATTCTCAAAATGTTATTTTTCTCACATTAATTTGTTTAGACCAAATTAAAGTCTTCGAATAAAACAAATCTCTATACTTAAATGACTATTCTAAAAATAAATGATAAATTAAATTTAAGCAAAATTTATTCTTACAACCGGGAGTGTACTGTCAAATACCCTCCATTCCATATACACAAACACGCACAATTTTTTTTATATAAAAATAATAACAAAAAACAATTCTGCTTTAATAAATAGACTAAAAGATGTGGTTTTAATGTTAAGGTTTAGTCATTATTAACAATCAAATAAACCTAACAAGATTTATAGGTATCGACAATATTAGTCATAGCCTACTTAACATCGAAGATGCTCAATCGGATTGTAACTCATAACATTTCTCATAGCCTTAATGTTTTCTTGGACTATAAATTAAACCCATATGACCAACATTAGGTATCAGAAAACATGTAAAATATGTACATCCTAATTAACAGCAGTACAACATAAAATCATTCATTAAAAAACATAGTTAGTTTTTTGAACACATAAATGCAATTGATTGCCCCTTGAATAAAGGAAATCAACATGTTAATGCTATCATTTTTCTACCATAAAAAATATTGTAATAGAAGATAATTACGGTGTATTATTTACATTGTTTAATAGCTCAACAATAATATATTTGTCCAAGCAAAGATTTGTCCTTTCTATGTGCTTGCTACTCATGATCAGTTACAATGCACCCATCATTATTCAATATGTTAATGTTCTATTTTATTACTCTTTCTTTCTCAAAACAAGCATTTCAAAACTGACTCATGCAAGTGAATTTAGAAGTTTAAAGAATACATTGAAGACACTATTAAAACATTCTCTTAATCTATCAACTTATATTTTAAAAGTAACAAAAAAATCTAATAAGCAAAATCATATGTTATCACCTATTTATAGATCATGATCCAAGTTAGCAAGTGAAATTTTGATAAATTATGCACTGTAATAGAAATTTAGTGTTTGAGATACCTATAAATCTGATTAGGTTCATTTGATTGTTAATAACGACAAAACCCTAACATTAAAACCACATCTTTTAATCCATTTGTTAAAGCAAGATTGATATTTGTTATTATTTTTTAAAAAAAGTTGTGCATTTTTTGCATATATGGAATGAAGGGTATTTGACAATATGCTCCAATAAATTTTGCTTATATTTAATTTAGCATTTATTTTTAGAACAGTCATTTAAGTCTAGAGATTTGTTTATCCAAAGACTTTAATTTCGTCCAGACAAATTAATGTGAGAAAATTAATATTTCGATAATACATATTATGCTTTAGATGGAAAAATCATTATTGTATTCACATTTTATAGTTAGATATATAATCACATTTTGTTTTATATTACTTTAATTAAAGTATAGTCGTCAATTCAATGAAGTAACTTAAATTGTAAAATTAAGTTTGTTTTGACCAACTTAAAGTCTTTGGATAACCAACTTAAAGTCTTTGGATAAAAATTACGTTTCATGCATTAAATGTGAATATTTTAATCTTAAAAACTATAATTAGATATAAATTTAAAAATCATTAAATAATTTGTATGATAAGAGAAATATAGCATATAATTTATAAAAATTAAGTTTAATGCATTAAATGTGAATATTTATGATCATTAAAAATATGATTAAATATATCTTTTAAAATTATAATTTAGTAATTATGATTATAGAAATGTAGTATACAAATAGAATATAAAAAAACGAGTTATGTACATTGAGCTTGAGTAGTTTAGATCATTAATCTATCTATCTATCAACAATATATAAAAGCAGTGTGTCATGCATTAAATGTGAGTTATTATAGTCATAAAAAATATGATTAAATATATATTTAAAATTATTAATTAATTTTTTTGATTATAATCTTATAGTATTTAACATATAATCTTCTGTAAAAATTAAGTTTCATGCACTATGTGTGAATAGTTATGATAATAAAATATGATTAAATTGATATTTAATAATTATGATAACAAAAATATAGTATATAAATATAATATACAAAAAACGAGTTCTTTACAATAAGCTTGAGTAGTTTTGGTCATAAATCTATTTGTCTATAAATATACAAATTAAGTATGCAATAAACATAAATGATTATGATCGTAAATATATAGTTAAATTGAATCCAATAGAATTGGTGGCCCTGTGCAGCCGCCTCACTTGCACAGGGTGTTCAACGCTATTGTATCATACAAATTATATAATAATATTTAAATTTATATTTAATTATATTTTTTAAGATCACAAATTTAATGCATGATACTTAATTTTCATTTATATAGATAGATTACAGTTCATATTACTTTTCTAGAATGTCTAAATATAATTGTTCTTTTTTAATTTTAACAAATAAAAAAAGACTTAGTGAATGAAGATTCTATTTGATCAGTTAAAAAAGTTTAGTAATGAAAATTTTATTAAACTGTGTGATTTTTATTTACTGACAATAATTTTAAGACGAAGTTAGTAGATTTAATTATATTTTTGAATTTATTATCTAAGATAAGTACAATATTATTTCGAGACAAAATATGCAGTATTTTTTATTTCTTAAATAGGTATGTTGATAAGATTAAAGGTGATCTAATAAAGCTCACTCACATCAACAGTTTAATATAATCGACCAATTAATTAGATGATTAGTTTAAATGGTTCAAGTAGCTAAACCAATTGCTTAGACTAGATGAATCTAAAAGGCTCATATATGATATGTTAGACGAATATTCGCGCAAAGCTATGGTATATAACGAAAATTATTTTATACTTGATGACAATTCACGTGTTCAATTTGTAGTCATTGTGATAAAATGTCTATAAGTTAGAAATAAAAAAATGATATTAAAATATTAATTTAGTGATATACGT
The DNA here is from genome assembly GCA_030686995.1 of Artemisia argyi. Lineage (NCBI taxonomy): Eukaryota > Viridiplantae > Streptophyta > Magnoliopsida > Asterales > Asteraceae > Artemisia > Artemisia argyi. Next base: position 22,639,961 of record CM060709.1, read on the forward strand.
TATTACTATTTTTAATCAAAAGTATAATAGTAGACTAACGTTACTCAATTTTAAGTTTAAAAATAAACATAATAAGTAGTTAAGATAAGAGATCTTTCTTTAAAACAAGCTTTTATATTTCATGATTCACGATGCGTATGAATAGTATTGCATCTTTTTATAGGTACACATTGTACAATATAACAAGAGTTTCATCTATATTTCATAAAACTTTACAATTACATCAATATTTTTCTAAACTTTATAAGTTCATCAATATTATTAAAATAAAAAAATTTTAAAAAAAAATGGTTGCAAAATGAGAACCTGACCGAAAAAATTACAAAAAAGAATGTAAAAGTCGAAATATTGATGGTAAAACTATGGTCATAACTGAGAATGAGCTCATGGTTCTTTATTCGTTTAGAAGATTTATACTAACTAAAAATCAAAATATTTAAGGTCATATTACACATGCATCGAGGCATTTTGGACTTTATTTCGAAGGGCTAAGTGGTGAACGATAAAGTCCAAAGTTAAGCCCATTTAAGACCAGGCCTGAACTATGGATGTGCAAATATGTATTTTCAATTGAAATTGTGAGTTTTTTTGGAGTATGTATATCTTTTAATCTTTTCATAAGATACAATCTCATGTTAAGATTATCAAAAGATGTGTATTCATAGTATTTCCCTTTCCAAAGACGTTAAAGTTCGACTCCCCGTCGACACACATGTGTAGTGTAAGCAAATATATAAAGTACACTTTGTCTCAACAGGATTTGAACTCTTAATCCCTTCGGAGAGAAACATTTTCATAAACACCTTATATACTATTGGCCAACAATCCTTGATGATTAGAATAGTATGTATATATCTAAGATAAGTTTCTCGTGTTAACTTATTGTCACTTTTGTACGACAACTAATTATATCGAAGAAGTTTTGGTTGATTACGTAATTTGTATGTATAAATCATTTTAGCTTTTGGTTGATAACTTCTTAAAAAAGCATGTTAGCTTTTTGTATGATATATCATTCCCCGTAGATTAACATGAAAAACTGTATGTATAAATTTTTATAGTTTCTTTTCGGGTTAATGGCATGTAATAGCAACGTACTTTCCCACTTGTGCCATTATCAGATACGAACCCAAAATATTACAGATATCAGATACGAACTTTCAATTTTTTTTTCATTATCAGATACGAACTTTTTTATTACAGATATCAGATACGAACTTTCAAATTTTTGTTTCATTATCAGCAACGTACTTTTCTCCTTTGTTCAAATATAAGAAAAACTTTAAAAATAAAAATTGTTGATAATGAAACAAATAAAAAAGTACGTTGCTGATAATGAAACAAAAATTTGAAAGTTCGTATCTGATATCTGTAATAAAAAAGTTCGTATCTGATAATGAAAAAAAATTTGAAAGTTCGTATCTGATATCTGTAATATTTTGGGTTCGTATTTGATAATGGCACAAGTGGAAAAGTACGTTGCTATTACATGCCATTAACCCTTTCTTTTCCTAATTGAAATTTTATTCATTGTTGTGATTGCATATTTGATTATCATACAAATTTTTTTTGTTGTTGTAGTCGCCAAAGCATTGTTCTCGTTGGGGACAGTTTTGAGGTTTTGGTTGAGTATTAGGGTACAAAATTATCCACAACCTGAGATCTTAATCAATAAAAATGATAAAATAGTGGGAGAACTCCCCATGAACGAAATCAAAGCTTCTTAGATTGTGAAACCTAAGATAAGCAAGAAGAATATTTTAGAGATGCATGGGTGTAATGGGGTACCTAAGAGATCGATGATCCAAAAGATATATCAAGTCCTGGTCCTACGTAAAGGAGTTTATGAAGGTGATTTATGTAGGAAATATACGTACAAGACTCAACTACCCATGGATAAGAACTTTGAGAAGGGAAAATGTAGGATTTCAATATTACGTACATTAATCATAACACAAGTTTATAATATATATAGCCATGAAACCCTAAAACATAAGACTATCGGGCCGTAGCTCATACAAACAACTAATGGGCTATAGAAACAACGAGCGGAGGCATCCGCGCGTTGCTGCAGGACGATCGTAAAAAAATTATTTTTGTTATTAAGGACTAAATTTGCAAAAGATCGGTAACAAGGGACTAACAGTGCGATTTACGGCTAACGTGAGGGACCATTTCGTAAATTGCCATGGTTACTGTTCCTAAGTGGGTTACTGTTCCTAAGCACTGTTCCTAAGTGGTTGATTTTTAGTATATATATATAATACGACTAACAGCAACGAGGTCCAAAAATGACGGAGATGTCATAGTTACTATAATTGGATTTGAGAGGAAGGTTGTTACATTCAAGGTCGTAGACGAAGCCATGAAGGTGATGGTGGTGCTCAAGGACAACCTCACGAAGGTGGTGCTAAAGGTAAATGTGATGGTGAAAGAGTCGCATGAGGACTCCAATGTTTGATCTATGAAAAGGAACAATAATATGAAGATTCCATGTTATATGTATATCCGCATTTAAGCATGTGCGGGGTGATCAATCACACAGGGTCTTCATTTTTTAAGGGCCTCAGATTTTTGAATTTTTCTTATAGGTATAAACTCAATTTTGAAGGATAAAAAATGATTTAAAAAAAAGAATGTAACTTCGGTACGATAATAATCAAAATTTTGAAGTTTTAAAAGAAAAAAAAAAAAAGTTTAAGTTTGTGCTTTAATAATGGAAATTGAGTATAGGGATTTTGTGAGAAAAAAAAAAAGAAAACAGGGATGTAAAAAAAATAGGTGAGTCTTATAAGTTGTGTTGTGTTCTTTAACCATATTTTTTTTAATGAAAATTCCACTTTAATCCTTTTGTCTTTAATTTTTATGATTTTAAACTCTATCCTTATGTGAAGCATAGATTTTTTGTCTGAAAGTTAAAAAAAAACACATATCTCGTGAAAATTATATTTTTAGATGGTTATATTGTTTTAGAGAAAGTAAACATTGTAGATTATTTTAAAAAAGCAAATGTTATCGACTGATATATTTTTTTAAGCAAGTCCTACAATCCTACATGACATCATATCTTATAAAAAAAGTATTTAGAACTTTATGGATCATAAAATATTTCAAAAACTCAACAGTTATACATAGTAGTATAGAAGATTTATTTAAACTTGAAGATGATTAGATGTGTCATTTGATCAATATAAAAACAAAGGCATAATCTAATTGTAGTTTACTATTTTTACACACACTTCAATTCCGAGGTTAAAAGGCCCGTTTCAAAAATCTGGCACATGGCCTTTAGATTTCACCGAACATCCCTTGTTATATGTTTTTGGTTTTTGATTTCCAATGCTATTATAGTATTATGCATGCATGCTTAAGAATTGTTGGTTATTTCTTATACGTAAGTTGAATTCTTAAATATGTATCTTGCTACTCTGGAATAATTTCTCAAATCTCAAAACATGTATAATAGTCTGGACTTCATAGTTGAGGGTTTGATTATGTGGCGAAAAGGTGGTCCATTATTCTGAATGTGCATTAAACTTCAAGATATCATTGTTATCCAGAAACATGTATACGGATCCCCTTGGGGTGATCACTGGTTCATTACATATTCCAACTCTATAAGGAAACATTAAAAGCTCCAAGAGTTTCCATTCACCTTCCATGAAATCAAAGACTTTGCAGCAATATGTATTATATAGTTGTCCACGCCTTCTCAAAACACTGTTACAAGAAAATTAGAAAGAAATTAAAATGTTTGTATGCTAACTATTTACAATGAACTCTATGCAAAAACTATAGGCAAGACATTTTAAAACCAAATGATAATTTGTTCACCTAAATGTATTTATAAACAACTTCTATGAAATTAAACACCCAATATATAATATGTGTAAATAGAAACTTACCCGCATTCTCTTTGATGTTGAGATAATCTAAGAATCTTGTAATGCAATTGGTCGTGAAACTTAAGATGACAATTGCAACCTTTCTGGTCAAGAGCTTGTTTGTGGATTTGGCAAAGATGAAACTTGCCTAGTTGCTATGTTTGTAAACCAGCAACTAAGCAATTTCGTGTTTGCCAAATCCAAAAACAAGCTACTTGACTAGAAATGTTGCAATTTTCATCTTGGGTTCACAACCATCATTGCATTACAAGATTCTTAGATTATCTCAACATCAAAGAGAATGCGGGTAAGTGTCTATTTACACATATTATATAGGGATGAGTGTTTAATTTCATGGAAGTTCTTATAATGATATATAGGTGAATAAATTATTATTTGGTTTTATAATGTCTTGCCTATTGTTTTTGCATAGATTTATTGTAAACAGTTAGCATGCAAACATTCTAATCTCTTCATGATTTTCTTGTAACAATGTTTTGAGAAGGCGTGGACAACTATAAAATACATATCGCTTTTCAGAGTCTTTGATTATGTGGTAGGTGAATGGAAACTATTGGAGCTTTTAATGCTTCCTTATAGAGTTGGAATATGTAATGAACCAGTGATCACCACAAAGGGGTTCGTATACATATTACTGGATAACAATGATATCTTGAAGTTTAATGCATGTTCAGAATAATGGACCACCCTTTTCGCCACTGAATCAAACCCTCAACTATGAATTACACACTATTATACCTGTTAGCATTGAAAATTATATTAAAAAGTGATGGTCATTCTCATTTATTGTAACGTTGTAATGTGTCATAGTTTGTGTTATAAGAATAGTCAATGGGCCTTGGTCTTGGTAAGCTAATATGTTATTAGTTATGTTTCATAAGCCTTTATAATCCATGTAAACCAAGTCCAAGCCCAAGCCCATGGAAAGCCTCTTAAGGCATCATGTATGGAACTATAAAAGGCACCTTACCTCTCATTTGTAAGGTGTGCTTGTGTGTGTTTATTAATAAAAGTTCTCTTCATCTATTATCTCTATTTCATTCAATCTAACGCCACACATATTGCATCAAGTCACCATCTTTCCTTCTTCTAGTGCTTAGATTTGTGATAAAGTTGATATATCTAAGGTCCTACAAGTGGTATCAATCACCTAACAATGATTTAGGAGTGTGTGGTAATCGTATTTTTCAAGTTTTTTCTTAAAAAGTTGCATTTTTTCTTGTAAAAGTGCACTTTTTCTTTAAAAAGTCTTGATCTTTAAGTGTTTTAGTGTTAAAGTTGTTGTTTTTCTTGAAGCTTTAGTGATTCTAAGTGTTTTGGGAAAGATTTGATCAAAAGAATCAAGTGGAAAAAGTGTTTTTGGTTGAAAAAATCGGATTTTTTTGCTGTTTGGGACATCTTACGAGTAACTTTTGGTCAAAACCCTTTTCCTAGGAGTAACTTTTGGTCAAAACCCTTTTCTTACGAGTAAGTTTCTACAAGTAATTCTTACGAGTAATTCTTACGAGTAATTCTTACGAGTAAGTCTTAGGAGTAATTCTTACGAGTAATTCTTAGGAGTAATTCTTACGAGTAAGTTTCAGAGTTCTACGCATAACTTCATCAAAGGTCTTCTCTTCGTGCATCGGTGACTCAATACTTCCCTAGCTTGGATAAGTTAGTGGAATACTTCGACTTCGGATATCTTTCAAGCTTGGATAAGTTTGAAAGATTTGTTTGGTTTTTAACCTTACGCATAAACATTTCTTACGCATAAGTTACAGCTTACGCGTAAAGTTCAAGTTTACGCATAAACTTATTGTTTACGCTTAACCTTAACCTTACGCATAAGATTCCAAGTTACACGTAAGAATCACTGTTTACGCATAAGTTCAGGGTTTATGCATAAGAATTTGACTTTTTGACAACCAAACTTCAAACAGCCATAACTTTTGAACCGTAACTCCGTTTTCGACGAATCAGCTATCAAAACGACCGTGAGACAGAGGAGAACGACACGCTAAATGATTTATCGATCTAGGCGACGTTTCGAGGCCTAAAAACGCTCTGAGAAGAAGTTATTGAGGTTTTAAGGTTTTAGATCAAAATTTTCACCATAAAAACTTGCATCAACTTACACTAAACACAACTCTTATTTCGTTGGAACAATCCAAGATCAACTTTATCACACATCAGAACCTAATGGAAACAGAAATGCATTTGAAGGAGAGAGATTTTATGAAAAAGTTTACAGTGTTCAAGTCACAGGTTGAGAAAGTTATCAACATATTTGGGCATGAATCAAGGTTCGAACAAGCATTTGAATACTACGTCAGAGACCGATTTCATTATTTCAAAGAAAAACTCAATCAAAACCTGAATCAACTTGAAAATCTACTTAATGAAGAAGAACTTCATACACGTGACTGCAGGGAAGCTCTTATAGTGATCCAAACTCAATTTCAGAGTATCTTTAACCCTTGGATAATGAACCAGTCAGAGTTTATCGATGCATTTTCCCAGAAATTTAGGGTAAGCTATTCGACATTCAGAACTCAATGCATAAATGACATGGGGGAACTCGAAAAGATAATTGATGCTGAGGAAACTGAGTTAAATGAAATTGAGAAGCTGAAACGGGAAAGAGAGCAGATTGAAAAAGATATGCAGTTTAAAGAAAGGGAGCTAATTGAAAGAGAGAAGCAGTTAAAGGAAACAGAGGTGATTGAAGAAGAGACAGAGAACGATGTTCAAACAGCAGAGGATACAGTCAATGAGGATGATGCATCAGATGATAGTTTGGTTTTCATGGGAAGTGATTCATCTTCAGAACAGCAGGTTGAAAGCAGTAGTCCTAGCTATGATTCAGATACTGATGGTACACAAAGGAATGAAGCTGTTTGGGACACCGAAGATGATCATATCAGACCTTCATCAGACACAGAGATAATGGCTACGGTACAACATTCACATGCTCATGATGATGTTGATATATTTGAGAATATGTTTGTTCATAATCAGACACATGCTGAGCATCCTGAGTCTATTAGTGACACTTATATGGTGGAACAAAATGATAGCAATATCACTTTTGATACTCCAGATATGGATCCTAATAGAGGTGAGCCTGCCTAGGATGGATCTTCTTATGAACAAGATCGTGCCTTATTTGCTTCATTAATCAATAATTTCAAACATGAACTTGACAAGTGCAAAAACGACAATCGTGAAGCTAAGCAAGCGGATGTCTTTTTAAATAAAGAGATTGAGAGATTTAAGGAAATGGAAAAACGTTTTGAAAATGCAACAACAAGAAATGCTGAACTTGAAATTGAAATCTCAAACCTTAAATCTCACGCTCAAAAGTTTGAAATGAATGGAGAGTCTGTAAAACCACTTTTAAAAAGAAATGAAGAACTTGAAGTTGGTTATAGAGAAGCTGTTCTTCGTGAACCTTTGGGACAGACTTCTCAGACTATCAACATGCTGCCTACTAAAGATGAGGAGGTTGAGAAACAAACATATGGGATTGGTTTTGTGAATAATGCTAATGTGGAAAATGAAAAACCTTGTTTTTTAAACAAAGTGCAAAAGTTGACACCTATTTTGTATAACGCTAATGTTATGGGAAAAGAATTGTCAGATGATCTTTTGTTTGAATCACAAGATATTTTAATATCCGAAGAGGAAAAACGTTTGAAAGTAAAACAAACAAAAAACCCACTCTCGTACCACGGCTTTGTGTATGGTTGTATACAATTGACAGATATACCAAAAGGTCCTTTCAAAAGAAAAGACACAAATGTGAAAAGATTTTTCAAAGAAGCTCAACTTGCTACTTATGATGCTAATTTATGGCAAAATAGAGCAAGGAAACAATTTTGTGATCTTAAACAGCACATTGAGCAAACGTTAAAGGTCATTTGGTTTAAGCAAGAAAACATCGAATACAACGTTTTCTCTAATCCTCTTTCATCAGATGTTCGCCTTAAGTTAGAAGTCCAAAAGATTTTGAAAGATGAGATTGAACCTCGTGTAAAAGATATCAACTTATGTTTTGAGTACTTTGAAAAACATCTTGTAACTGAAATGAGAGAAGATCTAAAGTACGTTCACTCTCTTGAAGACGAATTTGATGAAAAATGCTTAATATTGGACATTCAAAAAGAATTTTTCACAAATCAAATAGAGTCGTTCAAGTCAGCATCTGTCAGCCATGAGTATGAGAATGTGCATTTTGAACAAACATCTTCTTTGCAATCTGAAAATCTTTGTCTCAACAAGAAAATCACCGTGCTTTCAAAAGAAGCAGCTGATGTCAAAGAAGAACTGTCAAAGAGAACTGCTCAGTTTGAGAAACATCTTGCAATACTCGAAGCACAAAGTATCTCTTTCCAACTAAAATTGCAAGAGAAGAATGAGAAAATATCTTCTGAAAATTCTTTGACATCAGTGCTTAAAGAAAAAGAAAAGATTTTTGAAGAAAATTGTGAAGATACCAATATCAAGTTTGATTTCGACGAACTTGATACAAAAAATCTTGAATTGGAACATGCTGTGGCATCATTACAAAAAGAAAATGAGCATTTGAAACAGACTTACAAAAACTTGTTTGATTCAATCAAGCGGTCAAGACTTCAAAATCAAACTTCAAACAAATCTGACTCTCTGATCACACCAAATCATCTTTTTGAAAAAGAAAAGTCAGTGCTTCAAAAGAAAATTGTTGAATTGGAAAAAACGATTTCACAACAAACCAAGGATTTTGGTGATGCCAAAAATGATTTTTCAATCGAAACAGACAAATATGAAAAATATTTTGCACATCTTGAAAATCAAAATGCTTCTTTGCAAGAAAAACTAGCATCATCAGATCATCTTTCTCTTCAAAAAGAATACAATGATTTGAGAACCTCATACAATGCCTTAAAAGCAAAGTTTGATGTTCTTAATCGGTCAAAAGGAAAATCTCAAGTTTCAAACGAGTCTAAACCACAAGTAAGTGTTTCAGAGAAGGTTTACACGGGTGAATCTTCAAAACCATTTTCAAAAAAGGTTTCTCAGTTTACAACCTATTCTTTGCAAAAAGGAAGGAAGTTTTCAAAGAGACCTACTTTTTCTTAAACATTCACTCCTCAAAAGGTTTCAAATGCAAGTGCTCATAAAGAAAATAATCAAGATTTTCAAACTCCATACTCTCGTTTTACTCCGGTAAAGCCAGTGTGGAAACCAAAGCAAAGCCGTTCAAAACACTTGAAATATTCATACTCTGAAATGCTTCCGCTACAACAAAAGAATGGCTATGCTTTGAAAAATCCTAATTCTGGAAGGTTTCCATTCATCTCAAAAACAAATTTTCAAAATGAAACACCGAGTTTCAACAATGGATGGAAAATTTCTTCTTCAAGTTTTAAAACTCCAAGAGAGACACCGAGTTTCTCAAACAAGTTTCAAAAGCAAAAGAGTTTTAAATCACCGTTAATTCCACGAGCTTTATTTCAAAATGAAACACATGTTTTCAGTCCTCGTTGGAATTCAACTTCTTTGTCTCGGATTGACACAACTTTCAAATGGATTTCAAAATATGGTAACCCAGTTGGCACCGTGCTTAAATGGGTTCCAAAAGTTGTTGTCTAATCCAAATTCATAATGGCTTTCGTATACTCCAGTACGAAACCCGGGCTTCAATAATGACTTCTTAGTATTTCAGCTAAGGACTCGTTCTTCAAAGAAAGGAAAGTGCTTAAATCAAAAGTAAGGTTTTAAATATTTTTTGAGCACTTATCCTAAAAACATAATGGCTTATGCACACATAACAGTGTATAACCCGCGATTTTGAAAGAAAGGACCCTGTTGTACATTTCTGTGCGACAATCCTAAAAGATAAGAAGACTTCTCTCCTAAAAAGCTTATCAAAGTCTTCTTAATTTTTTTAACAAAACTTTGGAAAATGTTTCAAAAGGTTTTCAAAACTTTTCATGATGTAGCTCAAGATATTACTCCCTCAAATCCTTCAATTCAAATATTTACTCAAAATGTTCTATTTTCGAGGGGGAGTAATAAAATGATGTTCTAAAATGATCATGCTTAAAGGAAACTTAAACGGAATTTAAAAACATCCGTTTCTCCCATATGCTATCCAAAAAGAAAAGGTTTTAATCAATTGGTATCAAAAATACCATGGATATGCTATTTTTGAGGGGGAGAAGACGTGATTAAAATGTGATCAATGTGTTTAAGATTGTGGCTGAATCTCGTGCGAGATCGACTCAGAAATGACCCAAGAATTGACGAAACAACAAAAGTTAGTAATCAAAAAGACTTATCCTCGACGGGTAATAACATCAAGTTAGTTACTAGAGCTAGCTGTCACCTAAAAGCTGACAATGGAACTCTTTAACTAGCCACGTAAGCGTGTCTCGAAAAGGATTTGTCTTAGTAGAAATGTACCGTTTCGAGAAACTTTATGTGTATATGACCAGGCCGGGTAATAACTTCAAGCTAGTCTAACTAGTGATGTAAGCGTGTCTCGAATCGGTTGTGTTCATTGAAAGTGAATCAATTCAAAAGTGCAAACTCCTCCCGCATGTGCAAATTTCTTAACAACCCATGAGCACATGTGAAGGGGGAGTCCTTCAAAATGAAACAAAATATGTTTCATTATCATAAACACTTTGAGAAGGTTTTCAAATGAATGGTTTTATGGCAACAATAGGATAGTCATGAAGAAATAAGGTGACTAAGGTTAGGAAAAACCATCCTATGATCCGCCAGAGCCGGAGGGATCTACCCAAGGACAAATCCAATAGATTAGTATTAGAAGTCCTTAGGTATGATTGGAAAAAGGAGAAAATGAGAAAGGAGAAAGAAGGGGTTGAAGAATTAAAAAGAAAAGTTATGAAAAAGGGTGAAAAGAAATAGCCCTCCATATGTTCAACCTTAGGGCAGACACCGGGTTCAATTCGTATGCTACTGGTTGTTACTAAGGTGACACCGGTATTGAAGATAAAGACGTCATGGACCCAGTGACGCACTGCACTAAACCTTCTTAACCACTCAAGTTCTCTTAAAAGAGCTTGTTTCATTCTCACGGGGAACCGGTGTAATCTATCGACTTATCTAATAGAGATGGTTGATATTGAAGCAGGAGACCCCTCCCTAGTCTCCACATAGGAAACCTAAGTATGCACTTATCGAGTCTAGAGCCATGAGATACATTAAAGATCTCTTAGGAACACTTAGTATTTCTACAACTGGTGTTCTACATCAATGGATACCAGCTGTAAATTATAGAGTCCTACGTAGATCTTAGCAATCTGCCAGAACATTTATGAGAGGATTCACTTTCGTGATTCTCAATGATTGAATGGAAATTCCTGCCAGGGTCAACATCAAGCAGCCCTGACAGCAGGTCACTTCGGTAATTCTTTATGGGTTATGCTTAGTGTTCGCGGTGGTTTCAAATGGTCTACAGTCGTGGAGTGATCCCCAACGACTCACCCAGTCATTGAGCTACTTAGTAGGTCTCGTAAGCTCCTTCGGGAATATCTGACATGGGAACGGCCTTGGTAAGGGTTAGAAGGAGTCTTCACACTATGCTGTTGACAATCTCTAATTCCTTATCTGTAAGTACCAGTTGATTTATTGCTAACTGTTTACCTGCAGATATACATCATCTCCATGGCGACAGATTCCGCATGCTCATACATACATCTGGAAGTTAAAGAAAGCTCCCTCAAAGATCTATACTACACAACGTTCAGAGAAAGGTTCTACGCCAATAAGAAGAATCTACAAAGTATAAGAAAGGGAACTAAGTGCATATGAATATCAAAGTCCAAAGATGTATGAGAATGTTGGAATGGCGAACAACCACCACAGACACAGAAGTGACGAAAGGCAGACTACGAATGATGAAAAGTCAGTCATCAAAGATCACAAAGCATGAAGGAACAAAGACTAAAGACTATTCTACTACGACACACAATGGTCAAAAACAAAGAACACGGAAGACCTAATCACGTGGAGCATCATTCGAATGACCACCCCTTAGGGGGAGATTGTTAGCATTGAAAATTATATTAAAAAGTGATGGTCATTCTCATTTATTGTAACGTTGTAATGTGTCGTAGTTTGTGTTATAAGAATAGTCAATGGGCCTTGGTCTTGGTAAGCTAATATGTTATTAGTTATGTTTCATAAGCCTTTATAATCCATGTAAACCAAGTCCAAGCCCAAGCCCATGGAAAGCCTCTTAAGGCATAATGTATGGAACTATAAAAGGCACCTTACCTCTCATTTGTAAGGTGTGCTTGTGTGTGTTTATTAATAAAAGTTCTCTTCATCTATTATCTCTATTTCATTCAATCTAACGCCACACATATTGCATCAAGTCACCATCTTTCCTTCTTCTAGTGCTTAGATTTGTGATAAAGTTGATATATCTAAGGTCCTACAATACCTGTATTGAGATTTGAGAAATTATTCCAAAGTAGCAAGATACATATTTAAGAATTTAACTTACGTATGAGAAATAACCAACAATTCTTAGACATGCATGCATAATACTATAATAGCATTGGAAATAAAAAACCAAAAACATATTGCATGGAATCTTCATATTATTGTGCCTTACCATTGATCAAACATTGGAGTCCTCACGCGACTCCTTCACCATCACATTTACCTTTAGCAGCACCTTCACCACCTTTGTGAGGTTGTCCTTGAGCATCACCATCACCTTCATCTATGACCTTGAATATAACATCATTCCTCTTAAATCCAGTTATAGTAATTATGACATTTTCGTCATTTTTGGACCTCATTGCCTATATCTTTGTTTTCTCAAAGTTCTTATCCATGAGTAGTTGAGTCTTGTATCTATATTTCCTACACAAATCACCTTTATAACGAGATTGAATATTGTTGTTGTTGTTGTTGTTGTTGTTGTGATATTAGCATTGGAAGAAATAAGCTAAGGGCTTATTATGATATTTGTATATTGTTGTATTGTTTGTTATTTTAGGTTTCAGGTTAATGATATAAGAAGATAAAGGACAGAAGGTGTATCCGCAAGCAAAATAAAAGGGCTGAAGTTGTCAAAGATGGAACTTACATAACCTAGCTTAATGTCTTATTCTCTATCGTTTCTTCATAACTTGTAGTAATTGTTTTTTGTATGTATTCTTATCTTCTCTCTCAGTTGTGAGTTAGAAGAGAGAAGATTTTCATCTCTTTCTTTCTTCTTGTAATTAGTACTGAACTCAAAACCTATAGCCACATTAGAGGTGGTTGATAAATGTTGTGAATAAAAAATGAGTGGGGACTTTGGTTGTATTAAGTCTTGATGTTTTGGTTGTTAGATATGAACTTTGTATAAATTTAATAATTAGTAAATATAAGGAAGAAAACTGGTCTCGTAAAAGACTATAATATATAATATTTGAGGAGTAAATATCACATTACTCGACAGAATATCCTGATAAAAACAATATTTGCGAAAGTAAAAAACAAAAAAAATGATGACTTACATACATGAGACCTTTTGAAGAATGCGATCTGATGTAGACAGATGAATCTTCTACTCCTTTAATTTTATCTATTTATCTATCATAGCAATATATAGTTGGTTTAGGGTAAGACAAATATGGTATGAAGTTATGAACAAAATTGGATCTGATTATATAATGAAATATGTCATTAACAAAACTGATTCATGAAACCGTCACAATTCATAATATTAACGTCGTAATAAATAGAAAAGAAGTTTTGGTTGACTACGTAGTAATTTGTAGATGTCATAATCAATTGGGGATGTAACTGCCTCAATTATTTAATAATAGAGTTAACTACATAAATGGTCCATGTCGTTTGTTGAAAATTATGGATTTAGTCCATTTTTTAATTTTGTATCAGATCTGATTCCTGTGGTTTTAAAATGTATCGGATTCAGTCCATTTTGATATGAAATGACCAAAATACCCCCACTTAAAAATAAATAAAATGTTGAAGGTAGTGGTATTTTGGTAATTTCACATACCTTATTAGACAAATTAGACTTAATCCGAGACATTTTTTAAAACTACAGGGACCGGATTTAATACAAAATAAAAAATGGACTGAATCCGTAATTCCCAACAAACCACAGGACCATTTATGTAGGTAACTCTTAATAATAACTTTTTATTGTTCAACCGTGTTCATAAAGGCAAGAGAAAAAAATAAAATAAAAGCTCACATGCTTACTCAGAGATGGAAAAAATTTCCGTAAATGAATGGAACTTGATACCGACTTTGATAAAATAAAAAAGAAAAGAAAAAAGAAAAAAAAAAGAACGGGTATGGTATCACCTCGATCTCGGACCCCTAAACCTGTACCTAATCTCGAACCCAAGAAATGAAGTTTTTTTACAAATTTTATAAGTTGTATACAAAGATATAGAATAATTGATATATTTCAAGAAGGATTTTAGGTAGTTGAATATAGGAGAATTATTAATTGTGATCAACATGCATGTCACTAGACTCGTTTATTCTTATTCTATATAACTTTAATTCTATTGTTCATTACTCCTAGATCTATCATCTATGATCAATCTTTGGAGCTTAAACAATTGCGTTTTGAGTTTTCTTGAGGATTTTATGGGATTACGGTCAGAATGCTTTGTCTATTGACACCCTCTTTATCTTGTGGCTGATTTATTTGCTGGGACAACATGTCTTGCTGCTATTGGAACCTTATCACTTTTGTTTTTAGGGATTTGGATTGATTGATCTGTTTGATTAATTTATCCAATCATGTTTCTTATATATTTGATTGGAGGCGTGACTTGTTTCAGCCGTTGTTATTATCAAAATCCTTATTGCTGTTAGGGTTTCATGCGTGTTAACCCTAGATTGTTATGATTTAGGGTTTTGATTGTTTGTTTTACCCTAGATCTATTGGATCGACTGGATTGGTTCGTGAGTTACTGGAGGGGTGAGGTCTGATCATGCATACTCTAGGCCCTGGTTGGTCTTGTGCATGTGTTCAGATGTATGGAATGCATATTACAAATCTCCTACATGTATTGACTCTTTATTCGTCTTTATGGAAGTTAGCCGCGAATGCTATTTGAAATTGGCTTCAATGTCGGATTTTAGACTCAAGTGAACCGGAGCAATTGTTTGGCCTATTTATAACAGCTATAGGGATGGAGTGGCTATTCAGTTGGTGAGTTCCTAGCCTGCTATTGGCTGTCTAGAAAGTTAGTTACTGCTTCTTTTTTTGTTAGTAATAAATGATGTCATGCTTGCCTTTCGTACTCCGGAGAAGTCAATCTTAATCGAACCTATATTTGCTCAATGGATACAACCTGCTCATGGTAAAACTTCATATGGGTTCGATATACTTTTATCTTCAACAAATGGCCCGGCATTCAATGCGGGTCGAAGCATATGGTTGTCGGGTTGGTTAAATGCTATTAATGAGAATAGTAATTCACTATTTGTTGACATAAATAATGTCTTAAAACATTGTTAGCATATTAACAATGTCTCTATGTTTTGATAATTACAAAGCATAAACTCATTAATCTAAAACTTATGACGTAAACAAGTTTTTAGTGCTTAATATTTGTCTTTGCTTCCATATCACTTAAGGTATGAATAAACAAAGGGTTTATTACATTTCATGATCAAAGGAAATTTTTCTAATTACTAGAATTTTTATAAAATATATTAAACATCTTATATCTTTTACAAAATTACTTTTGGAATTAAAAGAATATGTTTAATTCATTATAAATATATGATTTCAAATTTCCAACCAAAAATGGCAAATTCTATCCAGAAAAATATTTCCCACTAAAAGACAAGAAAAACCAACGTTCTGAAGGGGCGGCCCCCTTAATCATTAAGGGGACCGCCACTAATTAAGGGGACCGGCCACGCTCCAGAACAGTGTTTTTCTCCCCTATAAATACTGGATTAGTTCACACATTTTCCTCATCTTTTGCACTTCTAAACTTTCTGATCTAGATCCAAATCTCTATTCTCTTATCCTTTGATCATAAGTGTATAATTCTTTGTTTCAAAGTGATCCAACCTTCATCCTCTTAAGTGCAAGAGAAAAATACTTCTATCCCTCAAGACAAGAAGTATTACAACTTGTTGTGATCTCCACATCCAAGTTGTTGGTGCATCATCAAAGATCATTTACATTATTCTTTGTGAAGATTGTTGTGAATATTTGATTGTAGATAGTTGTGTTAGATATAGATTGTGTAATTAGTTAGTAGCTTGGTGTGAAGAAGAAAAGCTAGGAACTAGATTGGTGTAAAGAAGATAGGTGTGAAGTAGTTAGTTGTGAAGTAGATTGATTTGAAGAAGTTGTGTAGAAGTTGTGACTTAGGTGTGACGAAGTTGTGGTGTGATAAGTGGTGTGAAAATTGGTGTGTAAATTGGTATGTACGGTTTTCTCCGCCATAAGGGAGCTTGTTGATATAGTGAAGAAAACTCTCGAGTTAGGTGCTCGGGGAGTGGAGTAGGGCAAGGAAGGTGTCTTTGTAGCCGAACCACTATAAATCTCTTGTCTCGCGGTTCGATCTTTCCATCTCTTACTTATTTCATTACTTATCATTGTAATATATTGTGTAGTGTTAATTGTTTATATTGTACAAGACTTGAGATCACATATTATCGAATCTAAGTTTTTAAAAGCTAAGTAAACTCTAAAACTCTTTTTATAACGAATTAAAAAGACGTAAAACTATTCAACCCCCCTTCTAGTTTTCCACAATTGTTATCAAGAGCCACGTCTAGCAAGATTTTTAAAATATATTGTATTTTAAAACTTGTAACGATCTATGAAATCTGAAAAATATTTAGAAGGGAAATCTATGCAAAGACCACCACTATTTGAAAGTGATGGATTTTTATATTGGAAAAATAGATTCGAAACGTATGTGAAATCAAAAGATCTTGATCTTTGGCATATTATTACCTTTGGTGATTTTCCTCCTATTCAATATAATGTTGAAACTAAAATGAATGAAATTGTATCTTTTGAAGACCAAAATGATGATTTGAAAAAGAAATTAGCAAAAAATAATGAGGCTAAAATGGTAATTTATAATGCGTTACCACGCAAAGAATATGAAAGAATTTTTATGTGTAAAACCGCCAAAGAAATTTGGGATTCTTTACTAATTATTCACCAAGGTAATAGCCAAGTCAAAGATAATAAAATAGATCTTCTTGTACAACAATATAAACAATTTACGATTCCGGAAGAGGAATCAATTGATAATGCTTTTGCTAAGTTTAACACTATCATCACAAGTTTAAAAGCACTTGATGAAACATTTTCTAGTAAAAATTGTGTTAGGAAATTTCTTAGGGCATTGCATCCAAAATGGCGACCTAAGGTCACGGCAATCGAAGAATCAAAGAACTTGATGACGTTATCACTAGATGAACTAATTGGCAACTTGAAGGTTCATGAAGAAATCATAAGAAGAGATTCAGAAACGGTCAAAGTCAAGAAAGAACAAACCCAATCCATTGCTCTAAAAGCCAAAAAGGAACCTAGTGATGATGATGATTCAAGTGACGAAAGTGAAGACGAAGAATATGCAATGGCCGTAAGAGAATTCAAGAAGTTCTTCAAAAGACGAGGAAGATTCACTAGATCATCACGAGACGAAAGAAAAGCATTCCAAAGGAATAGAAGTGACAACTACGGGAAAAGAAAGTGCTTTAGATGTGGAAGTCCAAATCATCTCATTGGCGAATGTCTAAAGCCACCGGGTTATGAAAGTAAAGGTGCTTTTGTTAGTGGAACATGGAGTGATAGTGACAAAGAAGAAGTTGAAAAGCCAAGAGACGAAAAGTGTTTTATGGCAAAAGAAACCGACGAAATATGTTTAGGAATTGACTTGGAACCTGACGAATGGATCAAAGATAGCGGATGTTCGAGGCACATGATGGGGAATCGCAATCTATTCTCTACATACAAGGCATACAATGGAGGTAACGTTATTTTCGGCAGTGACTTACGTGGAAAAATCATTGGCAAAGGTACGATCTCTCAAGACTCACTTACTATTGAAAATGTCGAGCATGTAGATAAATTAACATATAACTTGCTTAGTGTAGGACAAATATGTGATAATAAATGTAGAGTCACATTTACCGAAGATGATAGCGAAATAGTTAAGAATGAAAAAAATATAGGTAGAGGAATTAGAAAAGGTGGCATATATGTTATGAAGCTAGGAAACAAACCTGAGAATAGGATATGCCTAACGACCCTAGATGAAAACTCTACACTATGGCATAGGAGATTAGGACATGCTAACATGCAACAAATACAATCTTTGGCCTCTAAGGAATTAGTTAGAAATTTGCCTAATCTAAAATATGACAAGCATTTTTGTGATGCATGTAAAATTGGAAAACAAGCTCATGCTAGTCACAAAGCCAAGAATATAGTATCCACTACTAGGTGCCTAGAATTATTACATATGGATCTTTTTGGTCCATCCGCTGTGCGGAGCTATGGAGGAAACAAATATACCTTATTAATAGTAGATGACTACTCACGATACACGTGGACTAGGTTTTTAAGTGACAACACCTAAGCCTTTGAAAAATTTGAAATATTCAGTAAAATGATTCAATATAAATTAGGATGCTCAATAGTTTCCATTAGGACGGACCATGGTAGGGAATTTGATAACGAAGTACAATTTGGAAAATATTGCGAGTTAAATGGAATATCTCACAATTTCTCCGCTCCTCGTACTCCTCAATCAGATGGCGTAGTAGAAAGAAAAAATAGGTCACTACAAGAAATAAGTAGAACTATGTTAAATGAACAATCCATCCCACAAAAATTTTGGTGTCACGCCGTAGATACATCAACTTATATTTTAAATAGGGTATCAATTAGAAGAATTCTAGGAAAAACTCCTTATGAGTTATTAAGAGGTAGAAAACCAAACTTAAGCTACTTTAAGGTATTTGGAAGTAAATGCTATATTTTAAACACTAAGGACTATCTCACTAAGTTTGATCCAAAATCATATGAAGGAATATTTTTAGGATACTCACAAAATAGCAAAGCATATATAATATTTAACAAACACTCCATGAAAGTAGAGGAATCACTAAATGTAACATTTGATGAAACACCACCACCTCCTAAAACATTACCTTTAAAAGATGATGATTTAGTCGAAGATGAAGCTATTGAGGTTAGTAAAACAAAACCCATAGGAAATGATAATGAAGACATTCACTTAGAAAATAACGAAACTGTTAATATTAAAGAATCTAGATCACATCCATTAGATAATATAATAGGACATCTTAACCAAAGAACCCTTAGGTCACAAGCCCAAGATAAAAACAATTTCTTTTGTTTCCTCTCAGCAATAGAACCTAAGAATATTAGCGAGGCTTTAAAGGATGAAAGTTGGGTTATAGCTATGCAAGAAGAATTAAATCAATTTAAGGCGAATGATGTTTGGGAATTAGTCCCAAATCCAAAGGATATGACCATCATAGGAACCAAATAGGTATATAGGAATAAGTTAGACGAGAATGGAATAGTTACTAGGAATAAAGCTAGGTTAGTTGCCCAAGGTTATAATCAACAAGAAGGAATTGATTATGACGAAATTTATGCCCCCGTAGCTAGACTAGAATCGATTAGGATATTACTTGCCTATGCTTGCGCCCTAGATTTTAAGTTATTCCAAATGGATGTGAAAAGTGCATTCCTTAACGGTTTTATCAATGGGGAGGTATATGTGGCACAACCTCCAGGATTCATTGACTTCGCAAAACCTGATTATGTTTATAAGTTAAAGAAATCTTTGTATGGACTCAAACAAGCTCCCAAAGCTTGGTATGATCGATTAAAAGTTTTTCTTATTAAACATGATTATTCCATGGGAATGGTAGATAACACTCTTTTCACTAAAAGGAAAGACCCAAATCTCATCATTGTCCAAATATATGTTGACGACATTATATTTGGATCGACTTGTCAAGACATGTGTGATGAATTTGCCAAAATCATGCATGATGAGTTTGAGATGAGTATGATGGGTGAACTTAACTTCTTCCTAGGATTACAAATAAAACAATTAGAAGATGGAATATTCTTTAACCAATCTAAGTACATTAAGGAAATGCTTAAGAAATTTGGCCTAAAAGACTCAAAACCCATGAAAACTCCCATGTCTACGGAGGTAAAGCTCACAAAGGACGATGAAGGTGAGTCCGTAGATAACACCAAGTATAGAGGAATGATAGGTAGTTTACTATACTTGACGGCAAGTAGACCCGATATCATGTTTAGTGTCTGCCTTTGTGCCCGTTTTCAAGAGGATCCCAAAACCTCTCACCTAGAAGCGGTTAAGCGTATCTTCCGATACGTTAAAGGCACTATACACTTAGGATTATGGTATCCTAAGGAATCCGGCATAGAAACCATTGTCTATGCGGATTCGGATCATGCGGGAGACTACGTAGATAGAAAGAGTACTAGCGGTATTTGCACGTTTATGGGATGTTGTCTAACGTCTTGGTTTTCGAAGAAGCAAACCGCTCTTGCTATTTCTACCACCGAAGCCGAATATGTAAGCGCCGGAAAGGCATGTCAACAAGCACTATGGATGAAACAAGCTCTCGTAGACTATGGCATTAGGTTAGAAAATGTCCCCATTATGTGCGATAACAAAGGTGCGATAGATTTAAGTAAAAATCCGGTGCAACACACTAGGACAACACATAGAAATACGTCACCATTTTCTTAGGGATAATGTACAAAAAGGAAATATATCCATAGAAAAGGTTGCATCGGAAAACAACATTGCGGATATATTCACAAAACCCCTTAAGTGTGAATTATTCAACCACTTGCGTTTAGGATTAGGAATGATGGAACAAGTTGACTAAATTACTGATGAGGCGAGAAATGATCCGTTTTTAGGGGGTCATTTAAGCCCGAATCCGACTTTATTTGATCAAATATTGCCCTAAATCGTTCCTTTTGTGATTTTAGGTACTTGGAGAGTGAATTCTGGAAAAGAAGCCATTTTGGACGTTTTTGGAGCATAAAAGTGAAGAAAACGGCAAAGTATCAATTTTCCATGCTGGAAGTACTAGGTGACGGCGTCAAGAGTTACACCTGACGGCGTCAGATAGCAAGAATAAAATACCGTAGGTGGTGACGGCGTCAAAAGCCATCCTGACGGCGTCAAAAGTCCCAAGAATAAAATATCGTAGGTGGTGACGGCGTCACACAGGCCGTCATAAGGAGATCAAGGCCGTCCGAGGAAGTATTTGGCGGCGAGGTGACGGCGTCACATGTTTGTCTTGACGCCGTCAGCCCAGTTTTCCTATATATAGTTTTCTAGTTTTTTCATTAAAAAGAGAGAAGTTTTGGAGAAACCCTAAATACGAATTTGGTGCAATTTTTACAGGTTTTTCAAGGGTTCCAAACCCTTGATACCTTGCATTGTAATTGAGATAAGTGTTCTTCTAATTCAATCAATATGTCTATGTGTTGGTTGTCTATATCTTGTTCTTGTCTCAATTCAATTATGCTAGGCTAGATCTCTCTTGTGTTTGCTTAGATCTAATGAAACCTAGATATTGATTATGTGTTGATTACTTGTTTATTCTTGTTCTTGGATGAATGATTTTATATGTTAGGCTTAAGAAAACTGGCAGATCTTCAAATGGTAACATGCTTGAACGTCTTAAGAAACATGAACCGAGGCGTACTAGGTCTTTATTGGTTGTATTTAATGCATGAGCCACTGTTTACAATCTCTATAGTTGTGCTGGGTCATGGTGTAGGAGGAGATAAGAGCTCATAGAATTGGGGAGTTATGTATGCCACCCCATGAATGGCATTAAGGAATACGATCCGTCATCCATGCAATTATAACAAGTAATTAACGTGTAAAAGATATCTAGGGAGTAATGAAATCTAAGTAAACACATTTTCTCCAATTACTGCTCACAACTTTAGTATAAATTAGTTTAATTTCATTTTTATTATTTCATTTTGATTGCATCTTAGTTTTGGGTTAGTTGAATAGCAACTAATTCCGCCCACTCCTTCAAAACCCGAGATTTTACTTGCTTTCATAAAAATATAAAAACACAAAAATAATCATCCCTCACCTTTAGAACTAGTAAATTAGGATTTCTAATCCTAGCGACACTATTCCTAAGCTGAACGATCAATCCCCCGGTACTTGTCACTATACTATACTACAACGATCAGGTACACTGCCTGGTGGGGGTTGTAAGCTTCTCGAGATCCCTCGAGAGGTAAAGCAAGGTGCGCTCCCACGCATCAATTACATTGAATTAATTCAAATTTATACTTGTATGAAATTTATTTTTCTTCCATTCCACCTTTTCTGAGTCTAGGAATCTATTTCGCACAAAACTAAAGATTGAGAAGATTTATTTTCTTTGCATAAATTTTTTTTTTGTAAAACTCAATCAATTTTCTCTAAAAATTATTCTCACAATCTAGGAATTACATGAAGATCATTTTCCTTGCATTGTTGACTAATTCTAAAAACATTGTATTTCAAAATCATGCATAAACTCTCACATAAATTGTCAAGGTATATAATCTAATATATGTCTTTGACATTCATGATCGAGCAAAAATTGAATCAAGGAGATCATTTGGATTGTTTCTTAGGATCGTTATTTCTTTTTGCTTCTAGGAGTCGAAACAATCACAACTCCACATTTGTTGCATATAGACACTCACTAGGACAAATTCACTAATAATGGTGTCATCTTGATCCATCACTAGTTTTTCACTCACTAATTGCCTTTGCCTTTAATCTAAGATAGGTGCCTTAGGAAGCTTAAGTGTGCTTGCCTTTACTTACCTCCTATTGCTTATTATGTGTTGATTATTTGCTCTTTTGCCTATGTGTTTTTGCATGCATACTATATCTTGATTAGATTAGACTCTATATTGCCTAAGAGAATTGAACTTGCTTGAATTCTAATCCAAACACATAACCTTTCTGCAAATTTTCTGCCAAAAACCCAATTCTGGCAACCTGGAAATCACCAGATGGGCGGCCCCCTTAATTTTGTAAGGCGGCCCCCTTAATCATTAAGGGGACCGCCCCCTAATTAAGGGAACTGGCCATTTGATGGTCGGGTTTACAGAATCTTTTCTGCTTTTTAGCCCATTTCAACCTACATTTCCCAATCTTCACCAACACAATTTGTCCTAATCTCCCAATCAAACTTTATCCATCCATAAACACAAAAATCTTACACTATAAATAACCCCAATCCTCAAAACTCTTTACTCATCCCTTCATGGCTTCTCCAAACAAACCCAAACCAAAAGCCTCAAGGCTTGCAAGAATGACGGAAAAACCCGTTTGGCGAAGAAAAAGCCCTCGAAACAAATCCATCATAACAAGTAAAGTTGGAAGTCATTCAACACCACCAACCACTTACTTCCCAAACTTTCCACCACACTCACAAGGACATTCATTTGATCCTACTTACAAACCATACAACATTGGCCAAACATCTTCCTTCATGCCAAATCACTCACCTCATCCTCAAATCCCTTGTAATGATCCATACAAGGTTGATCAACCATCCCACTACAACTCCAACTACACAAACCCAATTCATCCATATAAACACAATGACTTTCTCCACATTACCACGGAAAAGCAAAAGTTTCGTGATGAAATATCACAAATCCATGATCTTAGTGATCTCAATGCCATGCATCTTGCACAACGCAACAAAGGGCAACCTCCATCATCACCCTATAACAATTGCCTTCCTCACTCTCTCAACTTGGATCAAGTTACAAACCACACTCACTATTGCCCTTGTTGCATCTTTCTCCAAAAACAAATCCTTTACTTGAGTGAAGATATTTCTTGGATTGAATATCTCCTCACTCGACCTCATCCCATTCCACCCCTAACACGATACAATATCATAAGGGCCACCTCTTCCGCTCCATACCTTACTCCATATCCCTCTCCATCTAACAACTAAGCTTTATGCTTATGCTATCCTTCAAGCAAATAAAACAATCAACCATGAGTTGCAAGCAAGTCCAAGTGCTCTTTCTAGGCAATATAGGACTATGTCTTTTCATTTGTTTTATTATGATTAATATGCCCTAAGCATATTAAATGTTGTAATGCTTTCTATAATGCTTGAATGAATCTATTTTTATAACTATTGCTTTGCATGTATATTTGCCTTGCTCTCTCCTAATATTTTGTGTAGCCAAGATTTCCATAGCTCATCTCCTTGGTGCTCTCAAATGAGGGGGAGTATACATCAAGGGGGAGCTTTAACCTTTTTGATTTTACAAAAAAGGGGGAGAAGAGAATGTTAAACTCTAAATTCTTGTCTAAAAATTAATTTTTAGACCTAATGAGTTTAAGGTTTTGTAATCATCAAAAAGGGGGAGATTGTTGACATAAATAATGTCTTAAAACATTGTTAGCATATTAACAATGTCTCTATGTTTTGATAATTACAAAGCATAAACTCATTAATCTAAAACTTATGACGTAAACAAGTTTTTAGTGCTTAATATTTGTCTTTGCTTCCATATCACTTAAGGTATGAATAAACAAAGGGTTTATTACATTTCATGATCAAAGGAAATTTTTCTAATTACTAGAATTTTTATAAAATATATTAAACATCTTATATCTTTTACAAAATTACTTTTGGAATTAAAAGAATATGTTTAATTCATTATAAATATATGATTTCAAATTTCCAACCAAAAATGGCAAATTCTATCCAGAAAAATATTCCCCACTAAAAGACAAGAAAAACCAACGTTCTGAAGGGGCGGCCCCCTTAATTCCTTAGGCGGCCCCCTTAATCATTAAGGGGACCGGCCACGCTCCAGAACAGTGTTTTTCTCCCCTATAAATACTGGATTAGTTCACACATTTTCCTCACCTTTTGCACTTCTAAACTTTCTGATCTAGATCCAAATCTCTATTCTCTTATCCTTTGATCATAAGTGTATAATTCTTTGTTTCAAAGTGATCCAACCTTCATCCTCTTAAGTGCAAGAGAAGAATACTTCTATCCCTCAAGACAAGAAGTATTACAACTTGTTGTGATCTCCACATCCAACTTGTTGGTGCATCATCAAAGATCATTTACATTATTCTTTGTGAAGATTGTTGTGAATATTTGATTGTAGATAGTTGTGTTAGATATAGATTGTGTAATTAGTTAGTAGCTTGGTGTGAAGAAGAAAAACTAGGAACTAGATTGGTGTAAAGAATATAGGTGTGAAGTAGTTAGTTGTGAAGTAGATTGATTTGAAGAAGTTGTGACTTAGGTGTGACGAAGTTGTGGTGTGATAAGTGGTGTGAAAATTGGTGTGTAAATTGGTATGTACGGTTTTCTCCGCCATAAGGGAGCTTGTTGATATAGTGAAGAAAACTCTCGAGTTAGGTGCTCGGGGAGTGGAGTAGGGCAAGGAAGGTTTCCTTGTAGCCGAACCACTATAAATCTCTTGTCTCGCGGTTCGATCTTTCCATCTCTTACTTATTTCATTACTTATCATTGTAATATATTGTGTAGTGTTAATTGTTTATATTGTACAAGACTTGAGATCACATATTATCGAATCTAAGTTTTTAAAAGCTAAGTAAACTCTAAAACTCTTTTTATAACGAATTAAAAAGACGTAAAACTATTTAACACCCCTTCTAGTTTTCCACACTATTCTTAACAATAGGTTCTGGAGACTTTTTGGTTCATCATGTCATTGCTCTGGGTTTACATACAACTACATTGATCTTAGTAAAAGGTGCGTTAGATGCACGTGGTTCCAAGAATGATTGTGTCATTCTTTATTAGTGGTTTGGTTAGTAGCTTGTTCTAAGCTTGTGCATGAGTTTGGTTTTTCATTCTCATGCCATTTGGTTTGTTGCACTACGGTGCACTCTTATTGCCCATGTAACGGGCTGAGTTATAGGCCTTCATCTACACCTTTTGTACTTCAACGATTTTTGGTGTAATACATTTACTGGAAAATCCCTTTACCAAGAAAAAAGTAGTTAAGCAATAACATCACAAACAAAACAAACAATTTTCAAAGCTGTATTACATTTGAAACTTAAGAATTACAGTACCATTTTAACATAAATAATTCCTCTGTCTCATATTAATAGTTTATATTTTTTTTTCGGGATGTCTCAAAATAATTGTCCATTTTTCTTTTTAAATAAAAACTAGAGAATATAATGAGGGAATATTTTATTTGAGTTGTTGAAAATAAAAGTGGCATCACTTTTATTAAACTTTGTGTTTTTTGTCTGCTGACAATAATTTTGAAACCGAGTGAGTATAAGATAGTTCAATTACAACAAGTCAAGGACATCCAAACATTCGTGAGGTCATTTATTGATGTATTCAAGTTTTAACCTAAACCAAAAGAGACCAAAAGATAATTGCAATGAAGCAAGTACTTACAAGTCCATAAAGTAGATTCAAATAATGTTCCCCCAGGACATGTGACTGATACGAAAATGACCTTAGTTTTTGTTTCTTTTTTGTGGGCTTCAATGAGTTTTTTTTTTTTTTTTTTTTTTTTTTTTTTTTTTTTTTTTTTTTTAAATTCAAAGGGTTTAATCTTATAGTCAAACAAATTAAGGGTACTACCAATGTTTTGAAAACCAGGTTCGAAATCGACCCGGTCGAGTCATCGGGAATCAGGTCAACCAGTTCGATCGCCGGGTCAACCCGGTTTTCAATTTATTATTTTTTATTTTTTTGACCGGGTCAAACGGTTCAACCGCCGGGTCAACCGGTTCGACCACTGGGTCAACCCGGGTTTTTTGAAAAAACGAAACCCGACCGGGTTTCGAGAACCGGGTTGACACAGGTCACCCAAAACCCGGCGGGTCTAACCGGTTAACTCGTTTTTAAAAACCCGGGTTTTTTCGACCCGTTTTTTTTGCCGGAACCGGTCAAACCGATTAACCCGGTCAGGTCGACCGGGGTTTCAAAACACTGAGTACTACTATGAGTACCTCTTACCATTTCTATCTCCTATTACCCACTTTATTTACAGTACAAATAATTTTTTATGATTTTTTTTTCGTATTTTCCTAATTTTGACTTGTAAAACTTCATATTTTATATTTTATAATTTTTTCAGTATATTTACTCACTTTATTAACATGATAAGACAGTTTTTTTATGGTTTATGCTTCATATTTTTTATGTTTTACTACTTTTAACTTGTCAAACTTTATATTTTATGTTGTACAAAAAAAAACTTTATATTTTATGTTTTGTAGTTTTATAATAAAAAATTATATAAAAAAAAAGATAAAAAAATTAGAGGCGGTAGTAGTTATCACAAAAAAGGGCACCAATAAGGCAATAACCTCCTTCCAAACTCAAACTAAATAAAGTCATCTATTTTTGAAGGTTGGCGTTACCATTTCATAGTTGTAGGAAGTAAATTTGAGTCCTCACACAATTTAGTGCGATAGTCACAAGTTTTTTTTGGTAATAGCTACCCTCATTGATTTTTCCTTTTGTTTGCTATCTAGTGTCTGGGATTAGGGACACAACCTGTCAATTGCCCTCAATTTAATGAAATTTGCTACATCCACATAAAGTTTACACAAAAAATCCCCACTCGCTGACATGTCAGCGGGTGATTGGTTTTTTTGGGTTTCACAACCCACAAAAAACCAATCACCCAACTCACAAAAAACCAATCACCCGCTGACATGTCAGCGAGTGAGGATTTTTTGTATAAACTTTATGTGGCCCTAGCATGCCTCCAATTTAATAGCAGTAAATCTCAGTTGTAAATTCATACACACCACAAATATAGAAAGCATGGTTGGTGTTGATAATTAATTAAAACACCAACATATTTGGATATTCACTTATTTGGATGCATTTATTTAAGGTGTCTTTTGTTTTACAACAAAATAGAGTTATTCTTATAATCTTTCATATATCAAGGAAGAACAAAATAAGTTTCATTTTATAATCTTTCTTGTCAAGAAAGAACAAAATGAGTTATTATTATTTATTTTTTTGAGTTTTGCTAACCGCAACCTTATGGGTTGTGTTTAAACTTTCCTTAATTGAAAAATAAACACTTAATTAACATCACATATTCCATGTTGAACAACACTTTTTATAATTATAATTATCAAAAAGGGATAAGTATGGAAATAACGTGTTCATTAAATGTTATTTTACACAAATGATAAGATTTAAACACAACCCTATGGGTTGTGGTTAACAAAACCCTTTTTTATTTTATTTTTATTTTTTTATGTTTCATGTCAAGAATTAACATAATAAGATTCACTTTATTATCTTTCATGTTAAGATAACCAAATTAGGCTAATAGGTTCATGTTATAATCTTCCATATTATGAACGGCAAACATTACAAAGTGATGTTACAATTAAGCAAAGATTGGATTAATAACCCCATCGGTCAACGAGGGATGTACACGTTTATTCCCTTGACTAATCGAAACAAGGACAACAACATAATATCATCTATTAAAGTGTTTTCTCTTGGAGGTCTCGAGTGAAAACAATCGCGGAACGTGCAGGGCCATAAAGCCGAGAATGTAGTTTGGATTGATGGCATCAAAACAAGTTTTAAGCGATGTTGAGAGACTTAAAGGACGTACACGCTTATTCATAATATGTTAATGTGCGCACACCTACACAGTACACACCTTGTGAACCATTGACTGATAGTCTTGGAATCTATTAACTTTCGTTGTTCCCTCTTCTTGCTCAAGTCAATAAACAACTTGAATCAATTAGAGCTAGATTTTTTTGGGGCATAGATGACAATGAGAAGAAAATCCAATCGGTTAGGTGGGAGGCAATTTTAAATGTGAAAGAGAAAGGAGGGCTTAGCGTTGGTAGTCGTTGGGCTTTTAACCAAGCGTTAATTTTTAAATGGCGATGGAGATTTTTAAATGGGAATGATTTGTTGTGAGCGAATCTTATGAAAAGTTGTCATGGCAGAGAGGGGGGTTTTTTAAATGAAGGAATGACAAATCCAAAAAGTGGAGTGTGGGCTGGTATTGTAAAGGCATCAATGGAGCTTCATAAGCGTGAGTTAATTCCTTATTGGGCTATTAGGAGAAAGGTGGGGAATAATATGAGTACTAAATTCTGGAAGGATGTGTGGTGTGTTGACCGAATGTTAGAAGCTAGATTTCCTAGGATGGCTGTTTTAGCTTCTAATAGGAATGCTTGTGTTAGTGAGTATTGGTCCTCGCAGGGGTGGAATATTAATTGGTGGCGAGAGATTCATGGAGGGGTTGAGCTATCTCAACATTCTCAATTAATGAGTTGTATTCAGATAATGCGTATCAACTTGGACCAAGATGCATGCCAGTGGAAGTTGTGTTCGGTTATCTAAAGAAAGATAAAAAGAAGTTGTGTGGCTGCAAGAAAAAGAGGGAGGCGGGTGTTTATGTGTAAGAGTATAATTATGGTTATTTGTGTGAGAAAAATTAGGGATAGTGTGTTATATATACTAGGTTATGTAGTATTTAGGTTAATTAATTTCGGGCTGTTATTGGACTTTGCTTATTTCTTCACTTGGGCTGAAATTTTGTGTGGGACAATTTGCAATCCAAATTTTTGAGTATGAAATTTATAACGCAAACCCACAAAATTTACTTGAATTTTTGATATTGCACTTAATATTAGCATAATATACGAATGAAATTTTAATAATAAAAAAATGAGGTTACGGTCATCATTGTAGTCACGATTAGCAAATTGTTGTTGGGTATATTCTTAGAAAGAGAAAGCTGATATAACGATGATATAGCAAAGGTGACCACAATAGTTACGGTCAGCATTAGTATTGGCTAATGGGAATAATGAATTTCATGACAAAAGTAGGTTTGCAAATGTCCACACCATACTTTGCATATAGATTTATCATTTTATCTATCTCTCATTTATTATTATTATTTTGCATTTTGATTGTATTATTGAATAAAAGTGTATTAAAAGTAGAGGAGGTTAAAAAGAAAGTGTACAATTAATATGAAACTAGAAAATAAATATATGTTTGGCACACATGAACATAAACAAACATTCTACATTAGAAAACTTACACAAACATAAGATGCCACTTGTAAGTTAAGAGGGTGGGAATAAAGTATCCCTTAAAAAGCCATTTGTATCCTCCCTATGTTTATTTTATTTATTTATTTTTTATAATTTTGTTTATATCATAAAAATATATTACGAAAAATGCTTAATAAAAAAAATAAAGTTTAACAAGTTAAAAATATTAAATTAACAAAAAGTACGAAACAGAAACTGATAAAAAAAACTATATTGTACTTAAAATTGGTAAAAGGTACGGAACATTGGTACTTTTTGTTCGTCAAGGGGTACCAATAACAACAAAAAAGTATAAAAAAGGATAAAACATTCCTTTTTGTCATTTTTTAACACTATAACATAGTTTTTTATAAGCATATATTTCGTACTTTTTATCAATTTAATAATTTTGACTTGTTTAACTTTATATTTTTTGTTTCGCATTTTTCATTTCACAGTTTTATAATATAAAATTATAAAAATAAAAAAATAAAAGAAAAAAACATGAGGAAGGATACAAATGGCTTTTTAAGGGGGTTCTTTATAACAGCTAAACTATAGGTCATTTCTTGACAATATATTTTGATTTTAAATAATGTCACACACCAAGTTTCGCTACTGAAGTTTTAACAAGTGTTATGTTATATTATGAGTCATTATCATATCGATTTTGAGACCTATTATGTCCCATGTGTGAAATAAAAAGGTTAAAATAGTGATGCATTTTAGATATACACTCACTTTATGTAATTTGTCAAGTGTCTTAATAAGTGAAGAACATTGATGCATTAAGTAAGTACGTAGGTCCAACATGTAAGCATAGGCGTACGGGTAAACATCAACAAATGAATGAACATAGGCGTACGTAAACACTTCTGTGTCTTTATTTAAAATTATTCAACTATTTAATTAATTAGAAAGTTAAAATAGATATTAAAAATAGTTTTATTTTGTGCACGCATGATCCAAAATAATAAAAATACAAAGGTGTTATGGGTTACTTTAAGGTGTTTGTTCAAGTTTATGTGTGAGCTTATAAGCTTATTTGATTTGATTTTATTTGTTTTGGACTCTAACTTTATGTTTTATGAGCATATATAAATTTATTATGCTCACTTAAAAAAAGCTAGTTGAATTCTTCACATTTTAAAAGTCAAATGCTACATTTAAGAATGTGGAAAATTATTGATTTCACATTTTCTCGTAATAATGGATGTGACAGATTTTGCTACACGTATAAGTGTGGAGATATTATCCAAATATCTATGGTTAAAAGTGTGAAAACATTCTTTGAATGTCCACACCTAAAAGTGTGGCAAACTTGCAAAAACTGTTCAAAAATAAAAGTGTTGAGACATTTGCTACACCTATAAGTGTAGTTTTATTGTAATTGTACACACTTATATACGTGAATTATTTTTTAAATATTTGTGACACTTATATAAATGTAGCAAAATTATTATCATATAAAAAAAGTCCACAGTTGTCCATACTATTGCAAAATAAGTGTGGGGAATAGAATTATTTTTTGTAGTTGCTATAGTAAGCTTGTAAAATTATATAAGCTAATTGCTGTTAAAATAAGCTGAAATTTTTAAACAAATAAGCCTAAATTACATAAGCCAATAAACCCTCAAATAAACTTAAACAAAAAGCCTTTTTAAACACATAAACAACTACTACGTATTTCTCAACATATAATATAATATTTGTAAGAATAGTACTTAAACGGTTAAACCTACCAAATTCATTGTTTAAGACACTTACGCTCAGTTCTCGAGTTTTAAGTGATAGGAAATGGAAAAGAATTGGAAAGTGAAAAGAAATGGAAAAGGAAAGTAAGTGTAGTTGTTATGTTCTTGAGATAGAGGAAAGGAAAAGGAAAGTAATGATAATCATGTTCTTGAGTGGGAGGAAAAGGAAAATAACTTGATGAAATTACATATATGCCCTTTAGTTGTTAATGTAAAATGTTTTAAAAAGGGTATATTAGTCTTTAGACAATAAAAACTTCCTTTTCCTCCCAAAAGTGGGAGAAAAATTTAGTTACTAAATCTTCCTCCCTATTTCTTTTCCCTTTCCAATTCTTTCTTTAAAAAAAACTCGAGAACACAAAAAACTGTCAATTTCCTTCCCTTTCCAATTCCTTTCCAACTCGAGAACTGAGTGTTAGAGCATGAGCAATGGCACCAAGTCATAAAGACTTGATGCATTTAATGCTTTCTTCCATAATTAATGCATACTTCATTTATTGTTAATAGCTTTGTGTTTTTTTTGTCAAAGACTTGGTGTTTTAAAAGTCTTTGTTCAAAAAGTCATTGTCAAATCTTTAGTCCAATGCTTCAAATGACTCAAATAGCTTTTTTAAATAGTAAAAAGTTTTTTAAAAACCACCCCATTATAGATGCTCTTATGTTGAATAATGTTGCCATGTTGGTACACTGCATTAGTCCTGTGAGTCAAATGTTTTCCACTTTTCCCCATCCCCCACTACTTACCCATTTCACTTTGTATATGTGAGACAAAATCTAACACCAAGATACACATGTTTCTCACTCTGTCTATACTGAATGTGCATGTCATTGATTAGATATATAATGCAAGTTTATATAATTTTAGATTTTTAACAAAATATAGCATATCATTTATTATCTATATTTTAATGTAATTGTATGTTAACTATTTATAGATGCAAGGAAGTAGTTAAGAGTATGCATTAGGATTTTTTTATTTTATTTTATTTATTTATTTTTTTTTTAAAGGCAGGACTTTTCTATTTGTTACGATGAGTGTCTTTTTTATTTTATTTTTTGATAACCATGTTTCTAACTTTTTAGCCGACTAATCAACGAGGTAACTTGAACCCAATGAGTGTCCCTTTTAGTCAAGCAGAAAAGTAACTAATCGATCCACTTCTATGCAAGTGGGATGATAAGTTTAGCCTATGTAGATCCCAATAAGAAGGTGATCCATGTTCAATTCTTTGGATTGTTGATGTTGTTGGCAAATAAATTCCATTCAAAAGTGCAGCCTTATTGTATATACCATGTTCACATGGTAGCGCGATGAATGTTACAAAATATTAAGGGAAGCAATTCTTGACACGACACATGGATATAAACAAGTGTGGGTTTACCTTAGTAAACCGTTTAATAAATGAGTTGTGTTTAGCTTGAGCAAGTGTTAGACATGTCAACCTGTAAACCCTTTAAAGTATATAACCTTTAAAAATAAAAGATATATCTTAAGTTTTATGTTCGGTAATCTATATGTTGTTTATTATGTACTTAATATTGTGTATGAATGTGAATTATGATTATAATTTGAATATGTTGAAATTATTCTCTAGTTATTTACATGTTATTTTTATTATATTTTAAATCATTAGTGTATTATTTTAGTATTTAACCTAGTTAAATCGAAAACCTACTGACCTTTTAAATGAATTTAATTAAACAGGTTAAACGGGTTAAAAATGAGTTACACGTGTTATGTATGTTCGAGTTACGGTTGAGATTTTTTTATACAATTAATAAACGGGTCGTGTTTAGATTAAAGATATACTAACCTGTGAACATGAACAGGTAAACATGAACCCGGATTGTCACTCCTAAAAAATATAGCATGTTTTAGTGTGTTACATATAACGGGAAAAACAATACGGAGAATATGTTTGACAAAAAGTAAAACCACTCTACAATTTGTTGCAATATTTAACCTTATATTACATGCATACATAGAGACAGAGAAAAAAGGGGTTATGACAGAACATGCTAAATTTAATCCTTTTAAAGTAACACAACAACATCACATTTTATAACTTTTATTTTTCATTTGTATTCAACTCTGCAAAAATGGAACTTCAACTCTCTCTATCTTCATATTCTTCTTCTTCTTCATGTTCTTCACATGAGTTTGATCTTAATGATTGCCACCATGAAGATGTAGATGAAAATGATGTGTTGATGTGCATGAAAATGGAAGATTTGAATAAGAAGAAGAGGAAGAAGAAGCAATGTGTGAATGTACTTGAAACATTACCTCTTCTTTTCTGCAACAAAAGTAACCAAGAATGTGATGTGAATGAAGTTGAATCCACTTTGGTCTTCATAAGTCAAAAGTACTTTATATCTTTTCATTCTATTTTTTTACTTTTATATTGTTGTTTCTTAGTCAACCATATACATATGCACTTAACACATCAACACATGCTTACGTACTTTCCGTTAGTAAGATAATTTATGTAGGTGATGCATTAGATATTTTAATGTTACAAACACAAGGAAAAAGAATCTTTATCACACATGCACATATATAATTAGCGTAATTTGTATACTCGTAGAGATGTATAGAGTGTTCTGTTGAAGTCTAAGTTTGTTTTTATCTTTTTTAAATAGTACATAAAGATATAAGACATCTTTTAGATCACGGTCGGACCGAAGGGATTCCCTAGGGTGCATTGCGTATGATAAAATTATGTCAAATATATTGATTTCTTTGAAATGCACATGGTCCCAACATTTTGTGTTACAATTCTATATTAGTTTTATTAAATGCACCGCATGAATTTTGTGTAAATATATGTATCTATAACGTTTTATTTTTAATAATAGAAACCATGGAGAAGAAAACGATGTTATCGGGTGGCCACCGGTGAAATCAAGTAGGAAGAAGCATTTCCGCCGCAAGAACCATGGCGGAAATGGTGGTGGAGGTTCAAAGTCTATGTATGTTAAAGTGCATATGGAAGGAGATGGAATTGCAAGAAAGATAGACCTTAACTTACACCATTCTTACCACACACTCGGCTACACCTTAGCCCACATGTTTGGGAAGTGTAAGTAACTCGAGCTTTGAAGTACGTTTATGATCATTATAAAGTTTAATATGATATTGTTATGTGTCGCGTTAGAGTAGGTGTTTACATGTACTTAGGCATGTCAATGAATTTCAATTCTTTATCTATGTTGTTTGTTCGGAAAATAGGTAGTGAAGATGTGAAACTTACGTATCAAGACAAAGAAGGGGATTGGTTGCTTGCTGGAGACGTGCCTTGGAGGTATATCGAGGCATTCATTGCTACTTTAGTCTAATTATATACTCACTTCGTCTTATGATAAATGTAGATATTTCTATTTTTTGGGTTTTCTCATAATAAGTGTTTACTTCACATTTTAGCCGATCAAAAGAGAATTTAGTGAGTAAAGATTAGATATTTCTAAAAACTTTGTGCATTTTAATGTTGAATGAGGAAAACTGTGTTCCTAACGTGGTTTTGAATGTTTTAGATCATTTACCGAAACTGTTCAACGTCTAAAACTACGGAAAAGCAATTGCTAATGGATTGGCACGACATATCGATCTGTACGTCATCGTTTTGGTAGTATTTGGACTAGAATTGAAGAGAACAAAGAAGACTGGAAATATGTAATATCGTATTATGAATGCAATGCTTTTATTAGTTTGTTCTATTAGTTCTCTTTATACGATATTACTAATGTTATTTTATGACTGGATATATGTACCTTTCTTAGCATTTGATCTCGCACCATTTTTGAATTGTTTTATTCTTTCTTTGTTTTCATTGGTTTTTTAATCACTGTTGAAGTTTCAAGTGTTTTCCACTGGTTTTTATAGCATTTTATACTTGTGTTACAATGTTAAACTGATAAAAAGTTAATTAATAATGTGCCTATATATAAAGATTAACTAGACTCGCAAGTCTGAATGAGCCTTAGAGGTATATACGCATGTATATTACGTCTATGTATAACTGTGTATATATGAACTACCTCAAGCTTAGTGTTTTTAACAAGCCGAGTTTGATTCGAGCTTTTTTTTCGTTTAACTCCTCATAAAAATGAGTTGAGCTCGAACTTCTGGAACTTGTGTCTTGAACCGAGGTCAAGCTAAAGATATAAGGCTCGAAACGAGCTCAAGCGTGAGCTTGACCTCTATAAATATTAGATAAGCCGAGAGCTCGAGCTATGGGGAGGACTCGGTTCGGCTCGTCTTCACCCCTACTTGTCCTCTCGAACACATTTGAATCCCTGTGAACTTGTAGAGCATCTGCAATGCATAAAGTTTTTTAAAAGGCTGTGTATTCACAAAACTACTCCGATCCAATGCAAAAGCTTTTTCCAAAAGCTTTTTATGTACAGCTTTTATTAGAAACTACTAGTAATATTTGTATGAGAGTATAAATTCTCAAGTTTGAGAATCCTTAAGTCAGTTTCAAATTAAAGAAAAGCTATTACTATATCGTTCCTCTGCCTATTACTGATTTGTAGCTTTTTATGCTCACTTTTTTATTTTTTTATTTATTTTTTATTTATTTATTTATTTTTTTTGGGGTAAAAGGGCTCCCCGGTAAAATAA
Organism: Artemisia argyi; assembly: GCA_030686995.1. NCBI lineage: Eukaryota > Viridiplantae > Streptophyta > Magnoliopsida > Asterales > Asteraceae > Artemisia > Artemisia argyi. The sequence goes on from CM060709.1 coordinate 22,676,394, forward strand.
GATGCTCATTTCCTTGCAAAGATCTTTTGTTTTTGGGTTAAATCTTGAATGCAATTAATACACCAATGTTTGATAGTTGTTCTATCTGAAAAGTAAGCTAAAATTGTAGTTATCGACTTTCAAATGCAAAATCTAGTTTCACACAAATAAGAGATGAAATGGTTAATGCGTGTATTGTATTTACTCCCATGCTCTGGCTTTTGCAAATAGCAAAGCTACAAATCTCTTTTAGAATCATGTAAAATACGTTCAGATTTACTGGAACTGTCTACATGCATTTACTTAATCTACTGCAGTATTTGTTTGAATCATACTAGTATTAGCACAATGGAGAGATCTGATAAATCATTTGACAAGTCAAAACCTTTGATATCGAGTTTACGCAAAAGCCAAAACATTTCCATCTGAATTCTAAAAACAGTATGCTTATTATAATTGACCGGCGTGTTGATTGTAATTACCAACATTATATTTACTTCTGTTTAAGACCTATTTTGTTTATTACATGATTTAAGGAGGTCGAAAGTCAGCAAAGTGAACTCTCTGTCCTTACCTTAAATGTTTATTTACCAATGAAAAGATCTGTATTGTTATTTGTGAATATTAGAAGTGGGTTTTGTAATATGTAAGAGTCATGCCACATTTTTCTCAATAACTCTGAGTTTTGTAAACATTTTTTCTTGGAATTGGAACAAACACAACGAAATTACTTAATAAAGTGATAAAAAAATCAGAAGGCACAATGTGGATTCTACAAGACAAAGGAAGAAAGAACCCGAAACATAGTTCTAGGAAGCTCCGATGGTTTTTGACAGTCTCATGGTCTAACTTCTTAACTGACACCACATACTGCCTCTCTGTGTATGTTGAATCGTATGATGAATATCCTAAATAAAATGCACAAACTAGAATTTAAAAAAAGTCAGAAGTTTACTTCAGCAAGCCGAAAGAAGACATGTATAAACTAACATTACTGCAACAAACTAGCCTCTTTCTGTAAGCTGTCCACAACTCCGGCATAGAACATTCACCTTTTTAGAGTGTTTGGATCCACCACCCAGCCTTCAGAATCCAAAAGGGTTGACCATTGTATAGAAAATGTGCGAATTTGTGATCTACAAGTGCTTACCTTTCGATGAGGCTGTCTGTGCACAAGAAGAGGGGAAGAATGATATCTTATACACAGGATTCAAATTTATGTTCAGTTTAGTAAAGTGGCAATGGCAACAGATACATACACTAATAAGCAGAGGTTCTCATTCACCAAACATGGGACGATTCCGGGTTTTTTGGTCCAGCTTATAAGTATCTATACTTTTGGTTCGTTCTTTCTAGACCTAGCTTTGCCTCTCTATTTATTATACATGTATGTATTTCCGTATGAAGTCTAGTGATTTCCTTGACCTCTCAGCCAGACTTCCTCCTGAAAGGGCTACTCGTAAAAATGCGCCTTTGTCACAAATCTTATTTGACTTTCTGTATTCGGAAAGCAATATACGGCCGCAGGAGGGAAAGCAAGTATTATACAAAAGAGAATAAGAAAAGAGAGCTAAAACATATGGTCAATGGAAATACATGATACAGGTTGAAACCAATATCTATCGCAAGTAAACAAAACTGAAACTGAATTTCCAGGTTCCAGTGAGATGAGGGACTATAAAATAAACCTTCATCCTTATAGAAAGGGTTCGCAGTCAGCAGGCAAGTTGCAACCATAGACTGGGTTTCGCAACTCAAAATAAAAATTACAACCATAATACTTGCCTAACCATCATTGCTAATCCTCTCTGCAATCTTACAGATACACTTTAAAAGGTTTTATAGTGATCATGCTATGCCTAATTGATGATACTCCATATAAACATATGATAGATACATATGCATGATCTGCTAAATTCAGATAAAAAGAGCATGACTAAAAAGCCAACACAAAAGTGTATAGTTATGTAACTCTTGTACAATCCACACTCCACATAACACAATAATGCAAGTGTAGGCAATGAAGTTCAACTTGAACTTATCATGAACTTCCACAACAATTTTCTAGCAAGAACTTCTTTTTGTACATTCAATATACATACAACAGGTCAAACACAAAATATAAAAAGATGAGGCTCACCTCTCTCAGACAACCTGCATTTGACATTTTGCCTTTATAATGTGCCCACTTTTAACAGAAACAGAACATGTATATAAAATACAATAAATACCACTTGACAACAATAGAACATCACCAGGAATAGTGAAGAGCTTGCTTACTCAACTTAAAAACCCACTGTGTGATCAAAGTTATGTTTGCTAGCCGTATTACACAGCAGTTGCATGAATTTTCTACCTAATCAGTAATCACAATGGCATATGTTATATGTACGAAGAGTTGCAGGGCACCAGAAAACTGCAGATGTTAAGAATCCCTTTACACGTGAGCATTCTGCTAATTTTAGTAACTTTACACCTGTGGCACCTGAACCCGATTTATAATGCGAGATATGACATGCACATGCTCATCTATGTTTTCCGATTCTTTCTGTTCATGGAATGTGGTTAAACAGAATAAGCCTAACTGTTAAACATATAAGATTCATTGCATTTTTCGCTAAACCAGAACATCTTTTTTAAGCCAAGTCAATAACAAACACACATAAAGATCTGTTACACATTCCTCACTAAACTTGCTTAAAACTATCAACTACGGATTCATCATTTATGAATTACTAATTAAATACAATCTCTTCCTGCTACCACGTCTCTTCCTCCTACCACATGAAGTAACATGTGAACATTTACGAAATTGGAAACCTGTAGTTTCCAAACGAGAGAGAACCTACCAATGCACAGCGAATGTGATAAGAACAGCGCAATGTATATAAACAAAAAAGAGAAATGGTATTAAAACTAGTAATTGCATCCCTTGACAACAACCAAATCAAACCAAATGGAAGGAAAAAAAGAGACATTCAAAGGGAGAATATTACCTTAAAACAATAATCCCCAAGTGTAATCTCGTTGACATGGCCAAGGCTTTGTAAAAGTCCTTTAAGCAATTCTTCTTCTACTATATCTTCTCGGGATTTAATAACCGAACCCCCACGGTTAGATAACATGTTGGTTTAGATCTTTAAATGCAACATTTGTCTTATAAATGTTTCTTTATGACCAATTTTATAACAAAAGAACACCCAATAAAAGTGTTTCTGGTAAAGTGTTGCATTAGACTCATTTTGTTATGTGAGCATGTAATATATCGACTCTCACTAAAAGATCAAGCAACCCAGGTGGAATAAGACTTGAAAACAGATACGACGTAAAGTAAATAAGGGAGAGTGTCTTTCAACTCTAAATTTCTCTGAGCGTTTTAGGTAGCTTATGAACAAAGTGCTTAAAATTGGATTAATTGGGTATCTATTAGCCTCAATTATTAGTAGGATTTTCTAACTTAATTTATTCTACTCTATATACCTAATCACATTTGCATTTGCTTATGCAAGTAGAGTTTCAGAGGGCCAATAAATTGCAGATGTAAGGAATCCCAATTGATTACAAATGGTTATTCTGTTCCTGAATCCTAATCCATTCCGCCACACAATCAAAACGATATATAAGGATAGTTAATTTTTGTGAGTTTTAAGCCTGTAGCACCTGAATCCAATTGATTAAACAGTTTCATAATGCGAGATATGACATACTTATCTACAGTTTTTAGATTCTTCCCACCTATATAGAATTTGGTTTGAACAAAAAGGATCAACTGTTAACATATAAAATTCAATGCATTCTTCACTAAACCATAACATTTTTAAAAAGCCAATTCAATAATAAATACACTCAAACATCTGTTATACAATTTCTCGCTAAACCAACTTAAAAACTATCAACTATAAAATAATCATTTTCCACTTTAACTCAATCACTTCCCCACCAACTATTTATAACCTGTTGTAAAATCTTCCAAATCATCTCAAACTTTAACTTACTCACACATATACGAACTAATGAGTCCCTCCCATGAGAGAACCTACCAATGCAAAGAGAATATTAATATTAGAACACTACGTATAAACTGATTATAGTCAAGGCAAACCGAATAGAACTTGCAACCAAAATACAAACCCAAATGGAAGAAAAAATAGAATGTTACCTCTAAACAGCAACTCCCAAGTGTAATCTCGTTGACATGGCCAAGGCTTTGTAAAAGTTCTCTAAGCTTAAATATTTTTTCTGCATATGTCCGCCAACGAGTATATATTTTGTAATCTAAGTCAGCTTTGACTAAAGAAGACACATTTAGCAACAAAAGATTCCCCAAGTACAATTTTCCATTGATTGTTAGCGACAACACATAAGGGGAGCATTGATTTCGAAAGTATCTATATAATCCAACCGATTACCGTATCCAGAGAACACCAAGTTCTTAACACTCTTAGAAGTAACAACAATTCGCCTAAAACCATTACAACGGTTCAATTCCAAAGTTTCCAAACGAGGACTTCCAGATAATATCTTTTCAATCATATCTTCAACTAATTAATTTCCCTTCTGATATACACAAGGACTTTAGATTTACCCAACTAATCACACCAACAGGATTCAATAGACATTTGAACAGTTTCATACTCATAAAGCACGAATTTTTGAAAAACAAATCATCGTCATAGCTAAACTCTCGTAGTCGGCTTTGTTCCCATAACCTAAAATCAACGTGTTGAACCTTACGATCAATAGCATAGCGGATCCAATTATTGGCTTGTGATATAAACTGAACATCCTTGTAAACAAAGTCATTAATATAATTGTAATCAATATGGAGTGTGAGTTTGTTGAGGTTGACATCAGTAGGCGAGATTTCGGAGCTGCATTCGTGTCCGCAGGTCGCGCGGGCTCGCATGAGATAGACTAAGTACGTTGTACCCTGTGAAACAGACGGCGAATCTGTTTTAAGGGAATCGTGTATAACACGAGCCTCGTGCTTTTAATGCTTTCATTTAATTTACGTTATATAGTGTCTGTCTTCTGCTTCTACTCCATTCTGTCTGTATTTTATTTTCTGTTATTTATATTCTGTTAATTTTATTTTTTATTGTAATCTGATTTATTAATAAAAGTGTACACCGTTTCCTATAGTACTTGACTTTGATGATTTTGATTCGAGAGATGATTTCGAGTAATAAGAAATCTGGTAACAAACTTAGTCTATCTTCTTTCTCTTCTTTGGCCATGATTTGGGGAAAATTTAGGGTTATGAAGTTACTATGGGTGATTCTCTGCATTTATAAACCGTTTACTTGGAGAGAAAGTAACAAATAAGGAAGCAAAACAATTCATTATTTGCCCAAACACCCCTCAACTTGTTTAAAACACTTTTTTGCGTCACTAGGTTATGATGAAGTTAGGATGAAAAGAAAATTAAGTAACTATGTATATAACCTGTAACACAATGCTATGATGTTGATGTTGGAGTTGCAGCAGCGGTGGCGGTTTGACAGAGATGTTTGCGTGTTTGGAGGACGTTCTTGTTGTTAGGGAAGGTAAGAAAAAAAGAAGAAATCGTCAAAGTAAAGTTGTGGTCGATGTATATGGCTTGTGGGGAACGTCCAATGGTTGTGAAGAATGAAGATTTGTAAGTTTGTAGCCTTGACTTGAACTGATATCATGGAAAACGGCTAAAAATTAAACAAGTTTGGTAACCTTCTATGAAATTGTGTTGATGCAAGTCACTTTGGTTCATCTCGTATAGTTTGTTACTTCTTGCATCTTACTACTGTTAAATGTGGCATTTTCACTAATATGGCAGCTAGGCAGTTTGGGTTGTGATTGTTTGTTACCAAGAAAGAAAACCAAAAAAAAACACTAAAAAGAAGTAGCTAAAATAGATATGGTTCAAAATGTGTAGAAGGATGACTAATTTGTATACATAGAACATTTACGAAGAAAAAATGTTTGGGTGTTCACCGAACTTGAATTTGACAATTTTTTTGTGGTTGCTATATGATTATACCATTTCTAAGGTATGCCTCAAAATATCAAAAATGGTGTAAAATTTGGTGTATATTATCTCCAATCAAAATGATACAAATATCGAACTATCCATAGCTTTCTTATATCCAACAAGAACATTATGAAGTTTAAGACCTCCCTCTTATTAATTTTTTAAGATTTTCTATATTAGATTTTAAGTAAATACTACTTATAAAACATAATTTACAAATACTTAAAGCACACATAAAACTAAAAAAAATTATTCATCTAATACAATTAATACACTATTAAAAATACATTTCATAAAAAAATACAACTATTTAAGCATAATTTACAATATAATCAAGCTTCCACCCCTTTAAAAAAAAAAAAAAAAAAAAAAAAAAAAAAAAAAAAAACTATTAATACAATTAATACACAATTAAAAACACTCATTTACAAAAAAATACAACTTTTTAACCACAATATATAATATAATTAAGCTTCCAAAACAAAAATATGAGATCCAACAACCCGAAACAAAAATTCGAGATATTTATCGCCGCAAATTTTATTACAGGGTAACCGCCGCCGCATTGCACGGGTACCCTGCTAATCTTTTATACGAGAAAAACGTTTTTGTGTAAATATATTTTTTTATTGATCAATATAAGAGCTAAAAAAATAAAGTCATCTTATTAGTTACTTATAAGTCAAAATGAAGTTTCATTCAGTCATACTCATCTAAATTTCGTCTAATATGTATAAAACTATATGTGACGATTTTGTAAAGAAAAAACTATAAGAAAAGTTTTTTTTTTTTTTTTTTTTTTTTTTTTTTTTTTTTTTTTTTTTTTTAAGTTTAAGAAATGCTAGTTAGTACTACATCCGTTTCATAATAATTGCCCACTTTAACATTTTTTAGTTTTTCTTATTCAAATTTGACCATAAATATTTTTATTTGTATCACATAATACTTGATGAAAAATATATGAATGGATTGGGTTTCAAATGCATTTTCTATTAATATAATTTTAATCAAGTATTATATAACACAAATAAAAATATTAATGGTCAAAGTTGAAAAAAAAAGACTCAAAAAAGTAAAAGTGGACAATTATTATGGGACAGATGGAGTAATTCGAGTCGGACATTGACATCCAAGCGGTCAGTATGCCTTTCTCGAACCTTCGTGCTTGAAGGAATAAACCCCTCATTTTCCTGCTTCGCCTAAGAAGAAAACCCTATTGACAAGCATCGAACCTGAAACTTCCAACGGACACCCCCTCCCCCAGTTATCCTCAGGTCGGGTAATTAATAAACATTTAGTTGTTGAATATTAAAAAAAAAAATTATATTAAGTGCAAACTTATCAGTTTCTATGTTATCAAATACTTTTATAAAACAAATAAATACTCCTTTATACTTTATAACCTCATGGATTTTATATTTAAAGAAAACAACATATATATTGTTATTTATAAATATTTTTATTAGTATAGATTAAATTCACATACATACACAAAATTTTAAATATCAAAATAAAAACACTAGTTATTGTGATATTTAAATAAATACACGAGATTATACATATACGAAAAACTCATGATATAGTACCTCGTTATCTATATCTATACTACTTTAAGACTATTTTATAATTATAAAGGATTAAAATTCAGGCTTTTACTTACTTATTATTGAAGGATTTCAAAATAAATTTGTTAGGAAGCAAGGTTGGATAGGAAGTTGGTTAGAAAATAAATTTGTTAAAAAGCTGGTTAGTTGTTCAAACTAAAATTATTTAGTTTAAGCATCTCTACTATCTCTATTTATTATTTATAATGCATAAATACAACTAGTAAATTTAAATACAAAAACGTGTGTTCACAAGTTTGAAAATGCTAGTTTCCTTAACACGGGACACAACCACTACTCTTAACGAACAAGTATTTTTTATTTATTTCCTTTATAACTTATCATAAAAAATTAAAATCATAATAATAAATAAATAAAACCACTTATTCGAATAACAATCATTTTTATTTCCCTTCCACCAAAATATCTAAAAATATTTCCACCTCACCACCACCACCACCACCACCGTCACCCCCGTCGTATCTCCGCCGGCGATGCACGAACCCGATATTCACGATCTGTCCGACGACGCCGATTACGCCGCCGCATCTAAACAAGTATAAATTACACACACACACACACACTTTATTTATATACTATAACTGTTATGTATAGTTATTTCTAATGTAATGATGCAGTTAAAGTTAAATTAAACTGTAGCTGTTATATAAACCTAGCGATCCGTATGTTTTAACGGTTTGTGGATTGATTTGGAACGTAACGATGCGATTTGAATCAGTTAAGTCGAGTTTAAGTAGGCGTAAATGTTATGTAAAGCGTAAGCCTAGCGATCAGCTGTTTTCGATCGGTTAGTTGTTAGTTAGAGTTGTCTGTAGATTAGTTTGTAAAATGATGCGATTTGAAATAAGTAAAACGCGTATTATATCGGTTAGTTAAGTCGAGTTGAGGTAGAGCGTAAATGTTATGTAAAGCGAAAAGCCTAGCGATCAGTTGTTTATGATCGGTTAGTTGTTACTTGTTAGTTAGAGCTGTTTATAGATTAGTTTGTAATGTAATGATGCGATTTGAATCAGCTAAGACACAAAACGCATATTATATCGGTTAGTTAAGTCGAGGTGAAGTAAAGTGTAAATGTTATGTTAAGTGAAATGCCTAGCGATCGGTTGTTTTTGATCGGTTAGTTGTTAGGTAGAGCTGTTTATAGATTAGTTTGTAATGTAATGATGTGATTTGAATTAGCTAAGACACAAAACGCATATTGTATCAGTTAGTTAAGTCGAAATGTTATGTAAAGCGAAAAGCCTAGCGATCAGTTGTTTTTGATCGGTTAGTTGTTACTTGTTTGTTAGAGTTGTTTGTAATGTTATGATGAGATTTGAAATAAGTAAAACACATATTATCAGTCAATTAAGTAGAGTTAAATTAAACCGTAAATGTTATGTAAAGCCTAGCGATCGGTTGTTTTTGAGGTTATTTGTTTGTTAGAGTTGTTTGTAGATTAGTTTGTAATGTTATGATGCGATTTGAAATAAGTAAAACACATGTTATATTGAGGTTAGTTAAGTAGAGTTAAAAGTAAAGTGTGAATGTTATGTAAAGCCTAGTAATCAGTTCTTTTTGATCGGTTATTTCTTAGTTAGAGCTATTTGTAGATTAATTTGTAATGTAATGATGTGATTTGGATTAAGTCGCAAAACACAAGCTATATCGTTTGTTTGCAGAAAGTCAGTAAGCCCTAGCAATTGGTTGTTTATGCTCGGTTTGTTGTTAGTAAGAGTTATTTGTAGATTAATTTGAAATGTGATTATGCAATTTGAGTGTTTATGCGGTGAGATGAGTGATTTTGTGTAAGTTAAGTTAGGTGAACATGTATATCGTAGATTAATTTGGAATGTAATGATGCGACATGAGTTTTTTACGTGACAAATTTAGTGATTTTGTGTAATTTAGGGATCACGTGAACATGTTTATCGGTGTTAGAAGTTCAATTGAGTTCGATGATATTTATTTTAAATGACTTTGAAAATAATATGATTTTTTTGCTGTTTATGTTTAATGTAAATAATTTAGATTGTAAGGATGCGATTTGAGTAAAGCTCGAGTGTTGATGCGGTTAGGTTAGTAAATGGATGAGATGAGATTAGTCATTTTGTGTAAATTAGTGTTAGAAGTTTATTTGAGTTTGTGAGGTGTTCGGTTTGGTGATTTTGATGAGGTTATGTGCTAGTTGATTGCTTGAAAGTAGCATGACCTGTTGCTAATTATGTTTATGTTGACCTAATTTGGAAGCTATTTAGGTTATGTGCTAGTTGATTGCTTAAAGGTAGCTTGTGAACAAAGTGCAGTTGGTGTAACTGCTACTTAAAATTATATTAATTTGGAATATTTTGAGACCTGATGTGTCTTAGGCTAGGTCAAGCATAACTGCTTGCATAAGTAGTTGGATAAGTGAACAAACTAATTCGTATTGGTTTAATCACCTGCTGACAGTTTTTAATAGTGTTAGCGAGGAACTAAATGGATTTTTATATATGTTTATGATTGACTTTGTTTAGTGAAGAATACAGTTGATTTTATATGTTAATTATTGAGTCATTTTAAAATCATTGTGGAATTTATAACTAGTTATTTCTGGTGCTTGAATTTTTGGGGAATGCATTTTTGCAATGGACTGATGGTATATAGCTTAGCAATTGGACAACCTCCTTAGAAGTTGTATGCATACATCTTCTTAAATTTGTAGGATACTCGAGCAATAATTATATGAAGTGTTTATGTTCTCGGGCTGTATTTTTTCTTTTCCTTGTTTCACAATTCACATATAAAGAGAAGAAGATAAGAAGCACCTTATGGGAAAATTTCTCTGTTAGAACAAATTCTATAGATGGGAGGAATTTAAAAACTAGAATTAGCATGTTAGGGCTTGCCTAATTATATTGCATAATTTGCTGGGTGGGCTTATAGTTTCTAATTCAAGCTCACTATAGATACTATGTCATTTGTGTGGTTGGATTGAGGAACAGAATACGCCGATGTAATGGGGTTTTCTTACTTTTGCAGTTGTATTAATGTGCATATGCAATTTTGATCTGGTAGCTAAATTCATGAAACTCTTTTGTAGTATGGCGAGCAAACATAGCTTGTACCATGGTTTAGCAAGTAACTAGCGCAAACTGTTTTGTGATCAGTATTATTTTGCTATTAACTGGCTTGATTCTGAGATCGCATATATATCCTATATATTTAGGTTCTTCTTGTTTTCCCTTATCTTTTAGGGCTCGTCAAGCATGACCCGGACTGACAGTAGTAAGCGAAGCTCTTCTAGTGACTTGGAAGGTTCAGAAATAGTGTACTTGAAGGATAACGTGACCATTCATCCAACTCAATATGCTACAGAGAGGATCAGTGGGCGTTTGAAGTTGATTAAGCAAGGTTCTTCACTATCTATGGTAATGTTCCATTGCAACTATGTAATGTTATATACATGTTTTTTTTTATCATGATAGTAAGACATGCTTCTTTTTGCCATGATAGACGTGGATACCTTATAAAGGCCAAAGCTCAAATGCGAGGCTGTCTGAGAGAGGTTAGCATCCATGTTTTGATATTTTATATGTATTTATGCGTATAATTATCTTCTGACGGTGCACCTCATAGGATATTTTGTCATTCCTTTAAGAAATTACAATGGCGTGGTAAAACATGATGGCATCTGATATTGCTGGTTTTACCATTAATCCTTACCTCTGTGCAATCAATCCACCTTGTAGCAGGACCACCAATGTTAGGGATTGCTAAGCAGCTGCTTACATTTTTTGAAATTGTATCAGTTACTATGTCCTACTTGTTGTATAAAGGTCTTTTAGCCTGGTGGTAATCGGGTGTATTCTAAGGTGCTCCTACACCAAGGGGTGAACCCCACTTGGGACATAGGTGTAGTGTAGGGTGTGTTATTTGCCTTTCAAAAAAAAAGTGTCTATGTCCTACATTACTGTATGTATATGCGTATGCATTTGATTTTCGGTGGAACTGTAGATCTGATTCTTAGTGTTGCTGTATGCAGACAAAAATTTGTATACTATAAAAGCAATACCATTCTCTGATATTCAGTCTATTCGCCGGCATACACCAACAATTGGGTGGCAGTACGTCATTGTTGTTTTATCATCTGGTAAGGCCTTACATTCTTTTGCACTATAATTACATCTAGTATATTTTGTTAATAAAGTTTTCAAGTTTACCTGTGCAATTGTGCATGCGATAGAGCAAATATACTTATGATTTTCTTGCTAGTCTTGATTGCCAATTTGTTTCCGTGTATGTGTAACGTGAAGTTTTTATTGTTGTTGAAGTACATGACCAGCTAAACTTGAAAACTAGCATAACACAATAATGCATGACACTTTCAATAGCAACATGATTTCTATTTTGATCTACTTGATTCCAGCCTGACCAAAACCTTGTGCAGGTCTAGCATATCCTCCGCTATACTTCTATAGTGGTGGAGTACGAGATTTTCTTGCTACAATTAAGCAGCATGTCCTCATTGCCAGGTTGGTGGTTCTTATTTAGGCTATTTGCAATTTCTAATGTGGTCTTGATATTGTAAGGCAAATTACTTTTTGTGAATATATCACATGGACACTTGGTATGGCAGAGGAAAACTTTCTTTCGGCAAAAATCAAGTTGCTGGACAATCTAATATCGTATCTGTTACCTGAAAAGTCCCCCGATTGATATTCCTCTTACACTTCCCACACTGCTAAACTCTCTCCCTCTCTCAAAATTACATCATATCAAGTCTTGTTCAACCTGGGTTGGCTTATCTTTTTAGTTAACTTCTATGAAGTACATGCTTAAAATGTAGTCGTATTCGTTTACTAAACATGTCACTGTATCTTATTAGATCTTATATCAATCAAATAGTTTTTAATTAGGTTTCTGTTGTCGCAGGTCTTCAGAAGACGCGAATGTGTTTCTTGTAAATAATTTTCAAGATCCACTTCAGGTGCAGTTTAACTTCTAGTAGTTTTTCTCCTCTGTTGATCTAGCTTGAATGAAGTGGTTCCTAAATTTGTTTTATAAAACTTACCTCAAGTCTTTGTACATCTTTGAGTACAATGGAACATGTACAACAATAGATAGAGTCATAGGGTTTTAGTAGTCTTTAAACTTTGTTTACTGTTTTTCACATATTTTGCCTAAATATGTCTTGTCAGAGAACTTTGTCTTCATTGGAGCTTCCAAGATCTCTTGCAAAAGGCTCACCTTCATCTTCATTCAAAGGAACTCCCTCTGATGAGAGACTTGATCAGGGTACTCTAGAAGATAATCAGTTAAGCAATAATATACAACAAAACAACAGGCAAAGGCAAAAAAGTCATGATCCTGCTCGAGATATCTCAATTCAAGTTTTAGAGAAATTTTCTCTTGTAACAAGGTTTGCTCGAGAAACAACTTCACAGCTTTTTCGTGAGAGCCTTGTTGATGGTCATGGTCCAGCTGAGAAAAGGAGGAATAATTGGGCTTCTAAAGATCACCAACGACAGGAAATAGCATCTAATGACGTGGACGATGATGTTCCTAAGAGAGTTCCTGTAGCTTCTGACCCTCTTGAGGTAAAGTCTAATAAAAGCTAATTTGAAGATATTCCATCCTTACTAAAATAAAGTAGCTTGTTAAACTTAGTTTTGAGGAATTCAGGATCTTTTTTATGGGATTTTGGAGTGGTTACATTTATGAAACAAGCATGTTAGGATTCTTTCACATTAGAACCTATGACAGTTGTCTTATTAATTAATTCAATCAACCGATCTTTTAATAGTTAACTAAAAAAACATGGTATATTTTCATTTGCAAAAATCGACCTGGGGCTTAAATTTCCTAGATCCTAATTTTCTGTAATAAAAAATTAGAAGGATAGTTCACAATTAATCTTTTTACAGTTAAACAGTTTAATATAAGGCTTTTGCCGTCAATATTAATGTTGGTCTAAAAATCAACATAGTTTTGTTTTAAACGGATTCTATATTTTGTTGGGGTTATTATTCATTACTGCCGTCTATGGCTTGGGTAATTAAGTCTAGCTACTTCTATCTTATTTCTGTAGACGTTTTATTGTTTTAATGATTTTCATCTCTTTATTATGAAGTCTTATGCCTGTTTATGGTTTTTGTCCTTGCAGACCATGCTCTTACAGTATTATATAAAGTATTTATTGTTTGCTAATAATCCATAACTTAAATGAATTTTGCAAGGCCTCACAGATCACTGTATCCCTCTAGTATATTGGTTTGACCTTGTTCTTTACACTTTTGCTTTATTTTTTTGCAGTTCGAAAAGTTATCACTGGTATGGGGACAACCACGTCAACATCCTTTAGGGATTGAAGAGGTACGTCAGACGTATTTGTATATGCATTTAAAAAATGAAAAATCAATAACTAACCATATGATCAAATTACACTTCAAGGGTTTGAAAGTAACACTTCTCTTTATATAAGATGGACCTTTCGTGCAGTAACAAGTTCTCGGGGCCACTTTAGGCGATTATAAACTCTAACTACTAAGAATCTTTTTATACAGTGGTCAACCTTTTTGGATTCTGAAGGTCGAGTTGGGGATCCCAATGCTCTAAAGAAGAGAATATTTTATGGAGGAGTGGAACACAATTTACGGAAAGAGGTTTGTGTGTTGTGGTTCTACTAATGTACAATCTCTCCTTTTGGCTCATAGAACTAAACTTATTGATGATTCTTGATTTCAGGTTTGGGGATTTTTATTAGGATATTATTCATATGATTCTACATATGCTGAGAGGCAGTATGTTGTGTCAGTTAAGAAGTCAGAGTATGAGACCATCAAAAACCAATGGCAGGTTGGTTATTGATATAATTTTAGGTTCTTTTTTTCCCTTACATTGTAGAAATGACTATTTTGCTCTTTCGTTTGTCCCAATTTTCTCGTGTAGAGCATTTCCCCAGAACAGGCAAAAAGGTTTACAAAATTCAGAGAGAGAAGGGGTCTTATTGAGAAAGATGTGGTATGAGTACAATAATATATTAAACACCAACTTACTATTCACTCTTTCAATCAATAAATAAACATCTAATTTTTGAAGGTAAGGACTGACAGATCACTGTCGTTCTATGACGGCGATGACAATCCCAACGTACGCCTTATGCACGACATATTATTGACTTACTCGTTCTACAACTTCGATCTTGGTTACTGTCAGGTAATTGCTAATGGCTCTAATATTAGTCTTCTTATATTGATTAGATCGTACATTCTTGACTTGTTGGTTCTTACATAAAGATTATGATTAGGATTTTAATGTGTTTCTAATAGATATAATATACTTTTCATAGGGCATGAGTGATCTCCTATCCCCAATATTATTCATAATGAAAGATGAATCAGAAGCATTTTGGTGTTTCGTTTCTCTTTTGGAACAGTTAGGACCAAATTTCAACCGTGATCAGAATGGCATGCACTCTCAACTTTTTGCTCTATCGAAGGTCATCTCTCTATCTCCCTGACTTGGGTTTTATTTCAAACAGGTCAAGTAAAAAGTTAGCTGCATCAGAAACTAGTCAAATGTGACTCAGTTGTTGAAACTTAAAAGTTGCCCACTCACACTTTATTATTAATGCATTGAAATTCCTAATTCTGTTTCATTTTAAGATTTATTTTATTATTGCAATAACACATTTTCTGTTATTGTAAGTAACACATGAGTTTTTATTATAGTTTTTAAACTTTGATAAAGTATTTATGGGTGTGGTTAACCAAACCCATATGGCCCAACACGGCGTGTTTTGACCTAATAAAATTGTCAATTTTCAACCTGATCCCATATGACCCACTTTAGATAAATATGTGCTTAGCTGTGATTTGCTGATTTCTAATAGTCTTTTCTTGTTTAATTTGCAGTTGGTGGAACTACTAGACGCTCCATTACACAATTACTTCAAACAGAATGACTGCTTGAATTATTTTTTCTGTTTCCGCTGGATTCTTATTCAATTCAAAAGGCAAGTCTCTTATTTATCCTTGCACCCAATTTAACATGCTCAAATATAATAATATGAATGTCTTTACTGCAATTATAGTTTAGTTTTTTGAATAAGATGATTCAGAAGGTCCTTAGCATTAAAAATACACTATGGGCTACTTTCGACCAATTTCCTTTTTTGGTAGAATTTTGAACCATTAGAGATCAAACATAAACCGATTCAACATTTTCATAAGTAAATGGGTCGAAATTGCCACCTATATTACCAAGTAAACGTAACAGAAGAAATGGAATATACAATGCTGAGTTTTATCGTATATTAGACAAGAAGAATTGTTCTTTTTTGTTGATGTTGTTCATATGGTCTCAGGGAGTTCGAATACGAGAAAACATTAAGGTTATGGGAGGTTTTATGGACTCACTATCTGACTGAGCATCTTCATCTATACATATGTATCGCCATCCTTAAACGACATCGTGTCAAAATAATGGGGGAACAGATGGATTTTGACACCCTACTGAAATTCATCAACGAATTAAGCGGCCAAATTGACCTCGACCCGGTTCTTCGAGATGCTGAGGCTTTATGCGTTTGTGCTGGTGAAAACGGGGCCGCATCAATTCCCCCGGGGACCCCACCTTCATTACCCCTCCAAGATGGCTCCATATATCAACAACAAGATGATGAGGTGTTGTGAACCGAGTCCAGTGTAGAAACTTAAAAAATGGACCATTAAGTACAGTATATTGATGTATAAGCACTTGTTTTTTCTGCATTTTAATTCTTTATAGTTCAAAAGAAGGATGTTTAATTTTATATTTTGCAAAAAGTGGTTCAAGACATTTGTTAACCATGATATTGTAATGCAACTACAAACATCGACACCAGTGTGATAACGCAGACATTATAATGTCAAAGCACTTGATAAAAAAAAAAAAAAAAAAAAAAAAAAAAAAAAAAAAAAAAAAAACATTACCAAACCTTTTTTTTTTTGGTAACCATTGTTTTTGACTAAGGGATGTTTGTGTAAGCTTATTTGACGGGCTCATGAGCTTATTGAAAATTTGGTAATTAAGCTCATAAGATCATTTTTTAAGGCTTGTTTACATTCACTTAACATCTACATGACTTTTGACAAGTTGTGCACCTTTGTTTACACCTATCAGCATAGTAACTAAACAAGAATTATTATGGTTATGTGCAACTTTTTTCACTAATGTTGCACTCTCGGTCTCTAGTAATCTTACTCTTCTTCCCCATGGCTGGCATTTTTGGCCTTCAACCTTCTCTCGCTTTCTCTCTCTCTACGCCTCTCTTCACGGATCTTCTGTCTCTCCATCCGCTCTTCTCTTTCCGCTTCAGTATCCATCATATTCTTTTCAGAAGTTACATAAGAACCTCCACCAGCACCAACAGTGACGCCTGTCCCAACCCTCTCAGGTCTCGCTTTCTGAGTGAAAGCACGTAACTCTTGCACCTTTTGTTTCTTCTCCTTCATAATCAAACACTTCAGCAATTTGGACCTCGTGGCAGCAGCTTCGCTAGCTTTTTGTTCAGCTACATATAACGCTTCAAAGAGTCGAGCAGGGGAGTTCATAACTGGAACGAGAGGCAAAATATTATTATAACTGGTTAAATACCAACTTTAATTAAATTTTATAACAATTAACATAAACAGTACATAACATTAGATTTAATCAATAGATTATTATACAAAGTAAAACATAACGATGAGATAGAAGACGATGTGTAATTACCTGATATGAATACGATCGTGTAAACGAAGTTAATAAAATTAACGAGCGCTTGATAATTAATCGTACGAATTTGATTGAATTAGGTTATCACGTGGTTGATTAAAAAAAACCGGGGATAATTACTATATATATTAAATGGAGGAACGGACGCCGTTTTACCCCGGGCTCCCACAAAAAAAAATTGGCCTGGAAAGGCCCGTTTCCATTCGCTACTTTTATTATTTTTTTATTTTTTATTTTATTTTTATTTTATTATTTTTTTTCCTCACCGCCTATAATTGAGATTATTATATCAGGATCATACGCAAAACATTCCAGATTATTCTCGATCTCATCTCTCATGACACAAACAAATCAGATTCCAGAACTTGCTAGGAAGAAGACGACGCGGACTGTCAGGAGCGTAGCCAGGATTTTGCTTTCGGGTGGGCCAAACAATTTTCGGTATACTAACGAGTATAAAAAAAATTCAGAATAAAATAATTTTTACGGTAAGTAGTGAATTCTTAGATATTTTGCGGGTACCATCAATGTAAAAAAAAGTGTAAACTAAAGATTGGAAAAGATTTGCTATGGGATTTAATATATTTTTTGTGGCTTGAATAGTTAAAATAGACATATCTATGCAACTTATACAAAGATTTTGTGGCTTTATAGGTGGGCCATGGCCCACCCTACACCTCATGTGGCTCCGCCATTGCGGACTGTGTTGCTTATTTGTGTTCTTGATATCATTGAATCAAGGGTTTAATTTTATATTTCGCAAAAGTGGTTCAAGACGTTAACGATGATATTGTAATGCAACTACAAACATCCACACCAGTGTGATAACGCGATAACGCAGACATTATAATGTCAAAGCACATCGTTTTTGACTAAGGGGTGTTTGTGTAAGCTTATTTGATGGGCTCATGAACTTATTGAAATTTTGGTGATTAAGCTCATAAGGTCATTTTTTAAGGTTTGTTTACATTCACTTAGGGCATGTTTGGTTGTATCTTTCTGATTCGAGGAAGGGTTTCATTTAAAAAATTAATCGTTTGGTTTAAAGTTTGAACTTTGGAGAATTAACGTGGGCCATAGATTCATTCATGCATATTGAGGTATCTTTTGCATATAAATGGACCTCACATTCATATTCTACTCGCTATCTATACATAAATTAATTATTAAAAAATAAAACTATCTCATTTTCTATTTGATAAATCATTTATCAATTATTAAAAAAACATGTTGCTTCTTTTGCATATAAACGGACCCTTACCATCTACATGACTTTTGACATGTTGTGCATCTTTGTTTGCACCTAGGTCCTCCCCTGGTTAGAATTTAAAAAATATATCTATCAGCATGGTAACTAAAGAATTATTATAGTTATGTGCAAATGTTACGATAAGCCCAAACCCGGTTTGTGGGTTTAGGGTATTAGGGTTTCATTATAATAAATAGTAGATGATTAATAAAGATTAACCTATAGGTTTCATTGTCTTACATGATATCGAGGGTCTAATCCTCAGACCTAGTAGCTATGTTGAGCCGCCTCCCCTCGTTAAACCCTAAATTAATGGTTGATCTAATCTCTCAAATTTCTTCAACATCTTCTGAACTTGCTACAAAAAGACAAAAGAGACACAAGATCGTTTTGAGAATGCTCTAAAGGAGAAAGCTGATCTACGACATAAGCTTGATGAAAAGAATCTTGAAATCATACGCTTGAAGTCAAGTTTGTTTATTGCTGAAAGAACTCTCGCTTCAATCAAGTGTTCCTTTACAATTTGATATTGAACTCGTGATTTTTTTTTTTTTTTTTTTTTTTTTTTTTTTTTTTTTTTTTTTTTAGTGATAATGGAATATGTTACTTTTAAGTTGAAAAAAAGAAAGAAAAAAAAAGTTATAGTTATTTAATTGTTTGTTTTTTTATGTGGAATCCAAAATCATATACATTAGATGTTACATAACATATGAAGGAACTAAAAGTAGCCAATGAAGCAACAATTTTTTTTTTTTTTTTTTTTTTTTTTTTTTTTTTTTTTTTTTTCATATGTAGTGGCCTGTAAAATGTACACGAATTCAAAGGCAGAAAGTACAAAACTACGCTATATTTTAACTTCTTTCTTCGAGTTAATAGTCAATTAGTTCAACACTCAAAAGTCAAAATAGTCAAATATCAGAAAGGACTCAGAAATTTTGTCCCGCTAAACATGTTAACATGGTTAATAACTTACTACTTATTTTGCCAAACAAATCTGTAGCGTTCGAGTGTCCTATGTTTGGGCATATACAATTAGTCTATTATCTTTTGGCGCAAAGCCTTTAAAAGCATTTAGGAGCAGTACATAAACATTGTGATCTTTAATGCTAGTTGCAGGGTCATCTCGTACGTAGTTTGAGAGGCCATGTGCGCGCATTAAATTTTGGCCCTTTAGAGACAAAATTTTTCCTTCACGTAGCATAAACTTAATCAATCAATATCGCGAAAACTGTCGTAAGTATAAAAAACATTCAAACAACTTTATCAAATTGTCATAATCTCATATAAATACATTAAACATGATTTATTTTTCTTATATACATTCTTGACGAAATTGTTTTTGATATACATATAATTAACTTTCAATCATTTTAAGTTGTTATCAAAGCCATTACTTAGTATTTTAATGATTAAATTCATAATATCAATTTCCAAACCTTGCAATGTTAAGTTATACAAATCAAATTATATAGTCAAATCCTAACAGTTGACTATGAAAATGAAACTATAATTAAAATAAGTAAAGACCGAAAGCAAAAATTAAAGTTGAACAAATAAACGGTTCAAAAGAGAAGCACAAAAAGTAATTCGCTTTTGGAGCACTAAAGGTTCCCGATAATGAGCCCAATAATAACATCATAATTAAACTGGTTAGAATCCAAAAACTGTTTCGAGACTTTCCCCTTGAGGACAAGGTGGATATTCTTTGGGAAAATAATAAATAGTTATGGATTAAAGTGCTTCTTTATATAAAGTCTTATTTCCTTATTACTTTCTCTCCACGTTACCCGTTTATAAATACAGGGAGTCACCCATGCAGCATAATTCCATAACCCTAAATTTTGCAATAAAATTATCCCAAATCAAATCAAAGTCATGGCCGAAGAAGAAATAGATAGAATCAGTTCGTTACCAGATTGCTTATTACTCGAAATCATCTCTCGAATCAAAGTCAAAAACTTGTACGAAGAAGAGAGATTAATGTACACAGAAGAGGTTATTAGAACAACAGCCACTATCTCCAAACGATGGCAACATCTTTGGACTAAATTTCCTAATCTTGAAATCTATGGTTCTAATTACACTGATGTTTCGCATATCAATAAAACCCTATCTCAATGCCCTACCGATGTGAACCTCAATGAATTCACACTCCATTTTAATTATACTAGTAATGATACTACCACTTCATGGTTTACGTCGCAAGTCAATAGCTGGATTCGTCATGCTATTACTCGTAACGTTCAAGAGGTTGATTTATCGTTATGTGATTATACACTGAAGGGTTTTAGATGTGAAGATGAGTTGTTTTTCAACAATTCATGTATTACTCGTATGATAATTACGGCGAGTTGTAAGTTTAATCCTCCTAATGGTAAGATTTGTTGGGATAAACTTAAGTTCTTGTATATTTATTGGGGGGATTTGGATGATGATTCAATTGACAAAATACTATCTGGAAGTCCTTGTTTGGAAACTTTGGAGTTGGAACATTGTCATTGTGTTGGGCGGATTTATACTACTTCAAAGAGATTTAAGAACTTGGTGTTGACTAACTGTTGCACTAAGTATAGGCAAGAAATTGGGGCGGATTATATAAATACTATCAAAATCAATGCTCCTTATATGTTGTCACTAACAATCAAAGGAAAGTTATGTGTGGAGAAGCTTTTGTTGCTAGATGTATCTTCTTTAGTCAAAGCTGACTTCAATTACCGGGGTAGCAACAAATTTGCGGATAGACTTGGACGAGATAAAGATGATATAGAAGAAAAATTGCTTAGAGGACTTTTATCAAGCCTTGGCCATGTCAATGAGATTGCACTTGGAGATTATAATTGTTTAGAGGTAATGTTTTTCTTCCCACTTGGGTTTGTTTGTGTGTGTGTGTTTGTTCTTAAGGGGTGTGATTGCTAGTTTCAATATCATTGCACTGCTTTAATAATATTGTCTTTCCATTGGTAGGCTCTCTCTCGTTTGGAAGCTAAAGGTTTCCAATTTCGTAAAGGCTCAGATCTACATAGTCGTTATCCCTTCAACTACAAAGTTTTTTCATTAATTCATAAGTGATGAATATGCAATTGATCTTTTTTTTAAGCAAGTTTAGCAAGGAAGTGTGTATCACATGTTTATGTGTGTTTGTTATTGACATTCGCTTAAAAAAGATGTTCTGGTTTATTGAAGAATGCAACTAGATTTTTTTATAACATATGTTTATTATTGACTTGGTTAAAAAAGTTGTTTTGGTTTAGTGAAGAATGCAATGAATTTTATATGTTAACAGTTGGCTCATTTTGTTCAACCATGCATCTTCTATAGATGGAAGAATCAGAACATGTGGTTGAGCTTGTCATATCTCGATTTTCTAATCAGTTGGGTTCAGGTGCCGTTTTAGATCATGCCGTTTATGTGACATATACTCACTTGCAACTGCTTGACGAGCCTTTACTTTTGCAGAGGACATTCTTTCATGGGAGGTTATCAATCCTTGTTTTGATATACCATAATCTACTTATTGACTTTTTATATCTCCGGCCACTATGTTTTCCTTTATCTGAGACTGTAAACTACACCTAAAGGGATAAGTTTGTTGAAGATTCACCATTAAAAATACATTTCGGACTTTTGTGTGTGTGTGTGTGTGTGTTTAGAGAAGAACCATGTGAGCCTAATTTGAGTCATAGTAGAAACTTTATGGAAAAACCTTGCGAAGTTTCATATCCGAGTTTAAAAGTTTTGAGAATCTATCTCACTCAAGCTCAAACCATCTTAACTCCACTGATTTATGGAGCCACTGAGGCAAGTGATGAATGACACTTACTGATGGCTAAGTCTCATGAAGCACTCTTTAAAAAACTTTTAAGAAAATTGCACGTTTAATTTCTCTAGCAATCTTTTCATACAGTTGGTGAAAAATAAAAAAATGTTTTCTTTTCCACCAGAATCACACAACTTCGTTTGTGCGAAAATTGTCAAATTCACTTTGTTTTCCATGAAATACAACAGAGGAATAAACACCGTAATATTTTGTACTACACTATCTTAAGCAAAACCAAGAGACCAGGTCTCATTACATAAGCAGCTTCAAGTCACATGCCACTATCTTAACTCGACAAACATTTTCCTTGGATTCGTCATACTTGATGAGAGCATTCTGAAGAATGAATGTCCACACATTGTCACAGAATCTGTACATGTGCAAATGCCCCTGTTCACATTAAAAGAAGCCAGAGGGTAACTGGTCATTTACAAAAAGCTTATTATACACTGTTGATCTTTAAGTGGAGGTGGAAAAGTTGGCGAGTTGGGCAAGCAATAGAAATGGGTTGGGTTGGGTCGGGCCGGCCAAACAAGCACTTCTCTATGTATCTAAGATTACAAAACATTGTTACAACAAAAATCTATATTTCTTAGAGAAGTACATGTGTAATATAACAGAATTGCAATATAATGGCTTGCGGAAATTTCCTAAATCCAGGTAACAGTTTTAGACTATTGTTCACCTACCTAATGTTGAGACTTGTGCGATGAAAAGAATTCACACGTTATTCTAGTGGAGGTCAAGGATCTCCCATGCACACTTAGATATGGATCACAGAAGAACCATATAAGAACAAGTTATTTCTTGGATTCAAAGATCAATGATTTCCACACTACGTAAGGCAAAGAGATGAAACCAATTACCTTAATGAACACCTTTGTCTTAACCTTTGTGTCCAACCTTTGTGTCCAATGCCTCCGCCATTGACTACAACCAACGAAACAAGGAGTTAACACTATATGCATCGAACTAGTATACACACTAAAAAAGGCTCAAAAGTGACCTTGTCAAATTGAACAAGTACTTGCATAGCAAGATCCGGGCCAAGAATCCCAGTAGACACCAACTCGTCCAAAGTGTCGGTCAAACACATCCCTATTGTTGACCTTCGGTACAACTCAAATGTAGCCATTTGTAATACCCGCTGATATCTGAAGATAACTGTCTGTAATGAGCTACAAACCAGCAAAAAACATCAAATTTAATAACATACAGAAACTTATGAACACCAAATTTGCATCATCTACTAATCAAAACATGATATACTGCTAAAAAAACGTATCAACAGTTTTCGCCTATCAAAATGTTGATAAACCCCCAACAAATACTCAAAACAATGTTGCTACCAGAATACTTCAATATTCGCTATGAATTTGACATAAGTAAAACATGATATTTCCTATTAGTTTTTCTCAATACAAACCACAATTCAATTGTCGTCTTCGCAGAAAACATCAAATAGTTATAACACTACTACATAACAGGTCTATAGCGACAGATGTTTCCGTCGGAAATCCGTCGGTAACAGCTGTTTCCAACCAATTTTTGACGAAAATAGGGCGTCGCTGAATCATGGTCGGTAATTACTATCCGTCGGAAATCTGTAGGAAACACTGACTGAGAAAACAGGTCAGAAATCTGTCGGTAATTTTACTGTCGGAAGTCTGTCGGTAAAATTTCTGTCAGAAAACCGTCGGAAATAAATCCGTCAGAAATCTGTCAGAAAATACAAATAGTTGCACTCACTAAAGCTCACATGTATTCCTGCATCTAAAATAACTAAAAAGAGCTAATAGATAAAATAGATAATTCAAAATTAAATAGATCCATTATGGAGATTTAACATTCAAATCACAAAAGTTGTAGTCAAATCAAAATGAAATCCGAAGCATTCAAAATAAAAGTAAGGTATTTAATCCAAATATTCAAAATGATATGACGTTATTCAACTAAGGCGGAGGGCGTGAATCAGTTAACTTCATCAACACCGAGTTAATGCCGTTCATCATTTGTTGCTATTCTCTCTCTCTCTCGAGCTTTTTCACTTGACACTCCACTTGTCGTAATTGAACTTGCATCTCTCTTTCAAATCGTGATCTCATTTGTGTGTTGTCCTCTTGCAATCTTCTTATTGTCTTCCATTGTTTGTACCTACATTGTAATGTCCCATTTAATATCTGAACTACGATATTAAGAAAAGTCCTATTAAACTGCACTAAATTCCAGCTTTGTTCAGTGCAATAAGTGGGCTGTGACATCTACCTGTTATAACTTAATATGTGTAGATTGCTAACGGGGGATGCACCTCATGTTCCTTATGAGTTATGATATACCCTTAATCAATCTCATCATGTTAAATGCAAAAGTTATAACAAAGTTAAATTTCCATCCTACAATATGCATTTTATATGACTGTAAATGTTGCAACATTCTTAAATCTTAATATATTACAAAGTTCTAAAAAAATTCACCCAAACTCAAAATAATTATCATCACTAGAATGAAGAATCAATACCTGCTGATTTGAATGAGCTTCAAAACGTGGTGCCTTTGACCTTAACTTTTCAGCTTGATCACACAAATTCTAATGAAAGTAATTGTGGAGCAGCAGGTTCAGGAGTGTTTCCTGTTTATCACAATCTTAAACTTAAAATCACAAGTATTCCCGACGACTACTAATAAAACAAAAAATATAGAAAAAAAAAACTAACCTGTCCAAAACCATCATGCCACAATGTAGCAACTCGGTGCAAAGCCAGGAGATCACTGCAAGTAAATGGCATGATCTTAATCAGGCACAATGAACACATAATAATTGACTACATGCTAACTCTCGTTAAGTTATACACACCCCCTGATTTCAGAAAGGCTATCGGTAAGTTCATAGCTAAGAGAGTAATAGAAGTAGAGTATGGATGCCAAAACATCAACTGTTCTCCCGTACCTGTTGCCAAATCCGTTTGGATAGCTATCTTGCTGCTTTTAAAATCTACTCTTGTTTAATTACTGAACCGAGTCATTGTCTATAGATCCTTGTATTTGATCTGGCCTGAACAACAGAATGAAAATTATTGACATAGGGTTGAAAACAATAAGGCATTTACAGAGTAATATCTAATATCAACAATCACGTAATGTGTAACCAATTTAGCACAAAATGTAGAGGGTGTTTGGGATCGGTAACTAAAACTGGTTTAGGCTTATTATATTTTGATTATGGCAAGTTAACGATATAAATTCAAAGGTTTATTGCATTGAATCAGCGAGAATCACACAGTTATTTGTCTCTGCATATAACAGCCTTCTATTCTAAACTAGTTGGGTGTGTATCTACATTAACTGATTATCTACACATTTGTAAGTAGTCATCAGCAGGCAACTATCCTAATTAGAGACTGAATATCTAGGTGGGCATGGATGAAATGTTCCCTTTCTGCTTGGTATTCTTGTTCGATTAATTGGTTAAGGGTACATCCATAATTTTATTACAGAAAAGGGATACCTTTTAAGTAAATTTCGCCAACATTTCCCACATCTCAATTCATGCAATCATGCTAGTACTTATGTTTTCATCACACACACTATAAATAAGAAACCGTTCTAGATAAGACCACCAAATTTTTATTACTACTCATGATTTTTTAACATTAACATTCTCCACGCCGTAAGTATTTTCCTGTGTCACTGCCATTAACAATGCAAGTTCTTTGGTAGACCCAAAAATTTTACAGCTTGCAAGTGCACTTTAACAGCATGCAATTCAACGAGGTCTTAGAATACATGCCATCAATCTGAACCTATGCCCAACACCACTCTGTACACAAAATCCTTTTAAGGTATCCCATTTCATATATATTAGAAATGAAGTCATTACGGTTTATTTTCTAATCTTGTGATTACCTACTTCCAAAATCATAATTTGCACCGAGCGTAAACAAGAAAACAAGAACTTCGCCATAAGGCTAACTAACTCAGTTATCTGACTCTATTTTTCTACATTATCCACAATTTTACTTAACGATTCATAAGCACTAGAATGGACAACCAAATAGTACATAATCCATGTCATTCGAAATTCATACAACAAAGACGCAAACCTTGGGCAAATACGCAGACAACCGCGTATGCGCCTCGGATCCAGCCACAAGCGCAAATTGAAGAAATGTCGAAACAACATACGCCTTACATCACACGAGTAGATAATAGTCAGGCATTTCGTCGATCACTTGGTCTACACATGCAATTCACAACATTCAACCAACCAATCAATCAATGAGCTCTTAAAATAACCTAATAAAAGCTGAAATGATCATACTAATTCTGTACACAAATTAAAAATAAAAGCTGAAATGATCAAATTAACAAAAAAAATTAGAATTGAAAGTGTGAACACAAGTAATAACTAGAGAGTTCCATTCATGTCACATTTTATCCGAAAAACAAGTATAATCCAGTTTATATTATAGCACTTAAGCCATATAATAGTTTGTTCATACTATCACACTTTTACATGATGTAGCCCTAACCATAAGACTAACGGGGTGCTTGGATCAAAACAAATATAGCTTATATCATGAAAACAAATATAGCTTAGTTCAAGATAGCTTATTACATGAAAACTAATTTCAACTATTAGTCAAAATCAGGTCAGATTTAGGGCAAAATTAGCCAACACCTAATCAACAAAATTAGGGAACACCTAATTTATACAAAACAAAGCTTCTATTCAACACCTAATCAATAAAAGTATAAACACCTACACCTAATCAACAGGTCAGGAATTAAACCTTGATGACGGTTAGGAGTGATCGGAATTTGAACGACGGCGGACGGTCGCTATGTGATCGGCAACGATAGCAGGTCAGGAGTGGCGGACGGACGGTAGCAGGTTACGACGGCAGACAGTAGCAGGTCACGACGGCGGACGGTAGCAGGTCACGACGGCGAACGGTAGCAGCTCACGACGGCGGACGGTAGCAGGTCACAACGGCGGACGATGGCATTGTGATGGCGGAATTGTTTTGGAGGGGAAAATTGAAAAGGTGGGACGGATTGGGAATTTTTGGTTGTGTAATTTTATAAAATGTACATTGGGAATGTGCAATATACAACTAATAAGAATGTGTAATCTATACTACTATATAATGTATTTGGGACTATTCTATAATTAAAAAGGCTTAAAAAGACTTTTACTTATTAATTATGAAAACAACCACCCCTAACAATCACCCCAACAATTTATAACCACTTCAACAACCACCCCCAACAATTTATAACCACCTCAACAACTACCCCAACAACCACTTTCCACCACCCCACCTCCCTCCTCTTCACCCCAACAATCCGCCCCCGCATCGCGCGGGCACCTTTCTAGTTTTCTAAAATGTATACATAAAGGTCTAAGTTCAATGAATCAGTTTGTACATCCACGCATTCACCATGATGGTTAATAGATAGAGTTTGTACTTTTATAAATCTATCGCTTTTTATTTTAGGCTAGCCCAATATCAATTGTTTAGTGGTAATAACTAATAAGTGAAAATTTATAGAATATAGCGATTTTTCAAGGTAACACAAATTTTGATTTCGTAACGAACTTAAGTTGACAAACAACAAATATTTGATGATAAGAATGATGGTTATGGATGTCATGGACTTCGATATGTGAACTTTATCTTTAAGATATCATATCATATGCCTACTTTTCTTTAGTTACGAATATGCTGCAGTGAAAACATGTATAGAATCAATTACTGCATTTAATATTGCCGTCGTAAATCTGTTGGAAAAAATTTGTTATTACTGACGGATTTCCGACGCAAATATTAAAAATTAAAATATCATAATAAATTAAAACATTTCTGACGAATTAAAGACGGAAAAACATGGATGTCGGAAAGGCGTCAGAAATTTGACGGTAGCTTATGTAAATTAGTAACAGATTTCCGACAGAAGTTTTAGCCTTTGGAAACCCGTCGGAAATCAGTTGGAAAAACAGAGTTGTCATTATTCTGTAGGAATATCCTTGATATTTAGTGACGGATCCGTATTCGTCGGAAAATCCGTCGCTGAAAGTCAAGTTTCTAGTAGTGATAAGGTGACTCCTCAATATATAGACACAAAGTTGTTCTGCCCAAGGTTCGCACATAGGAAACATATACTTTTCCTAGTAGTTTTGGATACAAAGCCCAATCTAGGTGCCTGCTGTTGTTTTTGTATAATCAAAAAATGCTTAGTCAAATCAACCTAACTTGGAAAACATGTGCAAATTAAATTTTTTCAAGACGCGACGATCATGTTTTTTATGGTTGCGAAAATTATTACCGGTAAACTCTTTTGAAAAGCTGAAACTTTTTAACTTTGACTACTGTGTAGTATGTTATCATGCGATTTGCACAAGTTAAAGATTCACACACATATCATCCAAGTTAAAGATTCACACACATATCATCCGTCATATAATCAGTTTATGTTTTTCATTAATTATTTATGAAGAAGTAGACTCACTTTTTGTCGAGTATTTAAGTAGGAGAATGAGAGATGTTTTTTATACCCTGTACCTCTCCCTTTATATAGGTCATTAAAAAAAAAAAAAAAAAAAAAGTCGGTTTGTGTGATGTTTTGAGGCCTCTAGGTATTGGAATTACCGTAGTTAAAGCCCATGCAATTAGTTCATCGTATCAAACTTTTTATATAAACTTAATATAATCCCATCGAATAAATTTACACAAACATATCTCTTCTTACATCGTAACTTGATAACTCTAGTTTTGCGCTAAATTTACCCCAAACCGATTCAGAATAATGGATACTGAAGATAGGATCAGTTCGTTACCAGATTGCTTATTACTCGATATCATCTCTCGAATCAGAATCAAATTCCGCCGCCACTATTCCAAAAAAGAAGAGAGAGTAATGTCTACAAAAGAAGTGATTAAAACAACATCTACTATCTCTAAACGATGGCAACGTCTTTGGACTTTACTTCCTAATCTCACTTTTATTGATAAGGATGATGTCACACGGGAACCTTATTATAAAGGAGTTAGGGATCACACCAAATACTTTTTGTCTATCGACAAAACCCTAATTCAATGTCCCACCGATGTGAAACTCAACAAATTCAAACTCCATATTCTTTACGATAGTGAGATTAATACTCAGCCTACGTCGCAAGTCAATAGGTGGATTCGTTATGCTATTACGCGCAACGTTCAAGAGGTTGATCTAAAAGTACGGGGCAAATATAGTATTACTCTTGATGACGATCTGTTTAGCTATAACGATGAACTGTTTTTCAACAATTCATGTATTACGAGTATGGTAATTTCGGATTGTTTATTTAATCCACCTAATGGTGTTCGTTGGGATAAACTTAAGTTTTTGTGTATATCAGAGGGGAAATTAGACAAAGATTCCCTTGAAAAGATATTATCCGGAAGTCCTTGTTTAAAAACTTTGCAGTTGAACAACTGCTATATTGTTAGGCGTAAGCCGCGTAACCAGCTTAAGTCCTTGTTCGAATATTTCGTAGTTGAACGATTGTCATGTGATTTAGAACCTTACAAAAGGTTTAGTGATGACAGCTATGACGGTGAGTATATGAGTATGACACTTTCGCGTTGTGAATTTAATACTTCTAATGTGGTTATTCGTTGGGATAAACTTAAGTTTTTGTGTATATCATGTGGGGAATTAGAAGAAGATGTAATTGGAAAAATATTATCCGGAAGTCCTTGTTTGGAAACTTTGGAGTTGGACAACTGTTATGGTGTTAGGCGGATTGATATTACTTCAAAGAGATTTAAGAACTTGGTGTTGACTAACCACTGCCTTATGAGTCCTGGGGAGGATTATATAGATACCATCGAAATCAATGCACCTTATATGTTGTCACTAACTATAAAAAATAACTTGTATTTGGTGAAGCTTTTGTTGCTAAATGTGTCTTCTTTAGTCAAAGCTGACTTGGATTACCTAATCCATTATCGATTTGCGAATACACGTGGACGAGATGAATATGATATAGCAAAAGATTTGCTTAGAGGACTTTTAGCAAGCCTTGGCAATGTCGACAAGATTACACTTGGGGATTATTGTTTAGATGTAATATTTTCCCTATGAATGTCTTTTCTTCTTCCATTTGGGTTTGTATATGTGTGTTTGTTGACTATTCTAATCATGTTCTCTCTGCATTGGTAGTATCTCTCTCGTTTAAGAGCTGAAGAAGGTTTCCAGTTTTTTAGAGGTACAGATAATACTTCACTTGGTAGTGATTTGTTATTCAGTTGAAATAATTGAAAACAGAGTTTGGGAGGAATGGTTATCTAACTCAATGTCCTGCTGATATTACACTAAAAGAATATTCACATAATGTGATCTAACCATTGGGATATAAAATGTGGTGTGCAGTTGGAGCTGATGCAGATGAGGACAGAATCCCAGAACTGATTGCTTCTGGAAGAAAAAAGCCAGCTGTTGCCGCGGTAGCCGAGACAAAGAAAGAGGAAAAAGTTGAAGAGAAAGAACAATCTGATGATGTAAGTTCGATTGCAGCCTCTTATGTCTTTCAACTCAATTCTTATTGTAGCGTATTTATTGAACATGTGCTTAAATTTTCTTGTTGTTGTTATTTTCAGGACATGGGATTAATGAGTCTATTTGACTAAGGGATCATGGTTATCGTCTTTGAGAAGCATGTTTCCATTTTGTTATCGTTGTTCATGTTCTTTTGTTTGATCTAATGACTGGAATTGTTAAGATCACTTGTTTTAGCAAATTAAGGGATGATGGATCCACTAGATTTTGTTTGTGCCTTTGTTCCAATATCAATTTTTTTGGCAGGTTTGGATCAATTTTTTTTTCTTCCTTAATCCATAAAGTTTATATAATAACTTTTTGCTGAATCCTTTGAAGATTTAAAGAATCAAGATTTGGCTGATTTTTAAGCACTTTTCTGTATAATTTTCGAACATGATCATAATATCTTGATCCAGTTGTAAACATATATCTTTCTTGTATAGTTAACATTCATGTAAAAGAATGCTAAGTTTGTTAACCCATCTGCTGGTGATAGCAATGTTAACCATCTCCAACTGTGGAAGATGTTGACGAGAAAAAGGAAGTATCCCATACTGCAATGGTAACTCCTGATCTCCCATCGGATTTCTTTGTGGCGAAGTCAAACGGGAGTTATTCAATAAAGATTGCATGAGGAACGGTGTGTCATCATGAGACATGGATTCTTCTTGAATGCCCAAGAACTTGACTTTATTTTCCACACAAAGTCTCTTGGCCCAACCTTTTATGTGGTCCTCACCAACCCCTTTGATGTTAAGTGAAAGGATATTCATGGAAGGATAATGTCATCACCATTGATAATACGCTCCACGCCTTGTTCTTTTCCAGCCATATTGAATCCAAGAACAGAGCCGATGTGAATGGTTTCATCAACTTCAGAGGAAGCTGAAGTCGATGGGGTGTTAATAGGTTTGGTTAGAATTCTGAAATTGCATCGTCTAATATTCGAGGAAGAGTCTGAGAATGCAATAGTGTTGGAGGGGGAGTGTCTCATGGTATGAATTGGTTGTGATATGGTGTTTGGTAATTTGGATGTGCGTTTTCGCCTACAAGTTTGTGTAAGTACTCTATTTGTTCACATTGGATCAAAATATATGTACCAGTTAGCTATATTGTGGAGTGGCGGGAGTACAAGTTGGTATGACTCTTGGTGTCATTAAGGAGAACAACTTGACACTTAAAAGGCACTATAAGAGTCAATTAATTTAGTCCTCAGTCATAACTAAGCAATAACAAGAACATGCAATTGTAATAAGGTTAACACCTAGAAATTTAACAGTCAAAATTTGAAAGAGAGAAACACAACGATTTAACAATTATAGACCATTTCCACTTTGGAAAAACCTTATGCAAACAAACGATAAATCTTTTAACAAGATGGTATCAGTCCTTACAACGATACTTGATTACATGCAAGTCGATAGTTTTAACCGTAACAGAGTTATGAACAATATGTATGTATATTACTACCAAAGGGCTTGTAGCTAAGCAAGTATCATGAGATGGTGTGAGATGCTTCTCAACCAAGAGGTTGAGATTTCAAGTTCCATAAAGGTCAAGTGTGGTATATTTGTATTGTATATTGTAAAGATGTTTAATACTTTGCCTTTCTAAATAAAAAATGAATGTATGTTACTTACATTTCCACTCAGATATCTCCTAATACTAGGGGTGCCAATCGAGTTGTTCGGGTTGACCTATTTGGGTTCGCAGTATAACCTTTACCCAAACATAACCTGTTTATTAGTCATTTCAAGAAACACAACGTTCACCCAGACCAACATAACACTGTAACATGTTTGAGACTCGTTCAACGTGTTTAAGTAAATAGATCAAGGTGTTAAGAAGTTCGGTAATTTTTCGATTTAAACAGTTTAAATTCAAAAATTATAATTGAGTTAAAAAATGACAAGATAAGATATAAATAACTATATAACAATCGTAATTTAATGTCATATTAAGTACATAACAAAAAATGTTTAAACCCAAATCCAACATAAAATCCAAATTATACTTTATTTTTAGACGCTTATATACTTAAACGGGTAGGTTGACGGGTTGACCTGTTTAATATTTACTCAACCAACACATGATCCGTTTATTAAACTGGTTAGATTGGTTCATATGTTTTTGACCCAAACGTATTTATCCTCAACTTAAATTTGTTTAACTTCATTCGTGATGGGTTCGTGTAGATTATCATGTCTTGCCCAGAACTGACACCCCAACCTAATACTCTCTTTGAGTCCCTTCAAAGTCATTCTCACTAGTTGACTAATCTATCACTCATACCAGCACATATTTTAGGCACTTAATGTTAAAGAAACATTGGAAGTAATTCACTTCTAATTAATCTCTATCTGATAAAATAAAAATAAAGAGAACCCTAACAATGACTGAAACATGGAAAAATAAAGAAACATTGGAAGTAATTTTAAGCAATAAAAAAAAATAAAAAAATAAATAAAAACCTAGTCAGTAAAAACGTGATCAGGATCTATGTTTCCGGATCCGTGGCTATGGCTGAAAAGAAAAAAAAAGAAAAAAAAATTAACCTGTATTTTCCAATATTATCGTGTCCTGAGCATGGAATTCTGATATCATTGACACGTCCTGAGCAGGGATCATAAACTTGAAATATGGGATCAACATCATCATCATCATTATTTGCAACTATAGCTTCGCCATTCTTCCTAATCTCTAATACATTGTAAATTGTCTAAATACGTAACATCATAATAAAAGATTTTCTAACACCATCATCCTTCATTATTAGCCTAATCTCCAAGAGTGTAATGCCTTTCCTATCAATTCAATATGAACTAACCAATAAACCATTTGATTTGGTCCAAAATCTCTCATAACAAGAATGAGTGAAATTGTCTAACAAGTTCATTATCATAAATATGTAGCATTACCGGATAAGTTACATCCCAAACATTTAAACCAGGGGAAAATTTTTCATATTCATGTGATCAAGAACACATACATCACATAGAGATCATCATCACTAAGATTGTAAACAATAATAACTTAGACTAATCTCTATACTTTGCAGTGTTGCCATCATGACCTTCTTAAATAATGATGAAATCAAACTACTGATCAAGCAGAAGTAGGGTCTCCATGTAGGAGCTTATAGAGAACAAAGTAGTCGAGGTTCTTTTAATGGGGTCGAAAAGTTTGAGGGAGGTGAAACGTTTCCTTCTTTGATTGTAAGGTTTGGTAGACAAAGTAGGAACAGAGGAAGAGTGCCTTCTGGTAGAAGAATGAGTTGATTTCGAGGTGTGTTTGGGAATGGATCGACTGGTAAGTTTGGTTAGAATGCAGACCTTACCATAAGATGTGTTAAATTGGCGCGAGTTACACTCATCTTGAAGCCACATGACGGGTGAGAGGCCTGAGATAGAGAGTGACCCGTTTGCTTGCACTTTGTGCATGTTACCGTTCTTTTTGTTGTTTTGACCTCCTTTTCTTCCCACTCCATGTTCTCCTTTACAACGGCTGGTTTTACAGGTATGGGAGCAAGAACGAGCACATTTGGATCATTATCTGTTTCGGAAATCTTACCTTTTACACCATCATCTTTCTCAACCTCCATCTTTTCGTTCTCAACTTTCACAGCTTCATTTTCACCCCTACTTTCATGGATTCTTCCTTTTCACCCCCTGCTTCATCTATCTCGATATCTATATGTTCATCTTCAGCTTGGTCTTTTCAAAATCTTCTTTTTCAGCATAGTCGTTGTTGCCATTTGTCTTTCCTTCATTTTCATCACCTGCATTCTTCATCTCTTTCTTTTCACCATTTTCTTAACCATATAGTTATCTTGATAAAAGTTAAGAGCTAACAACTTAAAAATGATGTCATTTATTTGGATCACGAGTAGAAGTAGTAAAGTCTCTTGTAATTTGTTAGAATGATTTAGTGATCCTTGTAACTCTACCTCTTTGTCTTTGTAATTCCCCTTTTCTAGCTTCTTGCTAGTTCTATATAATGCCGTTAAAAAAAAAACTAACAACTTAAACAATCAAAATATGCTCGTTAAATTATGGTTTAAAAAAAAAATAAAAAATAAAAAATAGATACATCATTGAGCATTTTACACTATAATTTTTACATTAAGCTCGGCCTCCCTCAACTTAAAATCCTGGCTCCGCCTCTGAATCCAATAATGCATGTGAAGTTGTTGTTGTTGACGCGTTTTGTGAAGAAAAAGTAGAGGGTATAGAAATGAAATTGAGTGACTTAGTTGGAAGTAACGACAAGGATTGTTTGGTAGTTATTGGTAATCTTGCTAATGTAGATGATGAGGTTATAAAACAGAACGAAAAAATAGGTTTGAGTAATGCGATCTCTGGTGGTGTTGGGATTTTTGATGGTGATAACAATGGTGACGTGATTCTTGATGATAACAATGGGATTTTAATAAGTGCGACACAGTAAAGACAGCTACACATTTGAAATTTGATAAGTTGTTTGCTGGTTTTGACGTCAAAATGGATGGAAGGGTTGTTGAAGCTTTTGACACTTGAATGTCATATTGGGTTGGCGGTATGACACATAATACATGTGGGAACAACCAAAGGACAGTTTGTGGAGGTATGGCCAAGTTTGATAAGAATAGTGTCAAGAAGAATGGAAATGAGGTTTTGGACATAATACATGTGGGAACAACCAAAGGACAGTTTGGGTTGGCGGTATGACACTATTACTGTTATAGTTAACAACAGTTTGTTTACTGAAAGTGTCTCCATTCATTGGCATGGAATCAAATATATAATAGGTTACAGATTTATTAACGTCATTAGTCGTAACGTTCAACATGCATGTTGATTTTATGATACAGGAATGGGTACAAGGAATATTTAGCTATGATGATGAGTTGTTTTTCAACAACTCGTGTTTTAGGAGTATATGAAAATTTCGCATTGTCTATTTAATCCTCCTGATGGTGCTATTCGTTGGGATAAACTTAAGTGTTTGTGTTTAGATAATGGGAAATTAGATGATGATTCAATTGGAAAAATATTATCCGGAAGTCCTTGTTTGGAAACTTTGGAGTTGGACTGCTGTTATGGTGTTAGCTGGATAGATATTACTTCAAAGAGATTTAAGAACTTGGTGTTGAATGGCTACGGTATTAGGTCTCCTAGCGAGGAGGATTATATAGATACTATCGAAATCAATGCTCCTTATATGTTGTCACTAACAATCAAAGGAAAGATGTATTTGGAGGAGATTTTATTATTAAATGTGTCTTCTTTGGTCAAAGCTGACTTGAATTTCCTGGGTAGCAACTATTTCGCCGAAGAAGTACTCGAACGAGATCGATATGATATAGAAGTAGAACTGCTCAGAGGACTTTTACTAAGCCTTGGCCATGTGAACAAGATTACACTTGGGCAATATAATTGTTTAGCGGTAATATTTTCCCTATGAATCTTTTTCCCCCCACTTGGGTCGGTTTGTGTGTGTTTGTTGTTAAAGGGTGTAATTGCTAACTTCGGTTAGCCCTGATTATAGTGATTTTATATTCATTGCATTGCTTTAATAATGTTCTATTGCTCTCTTTTATTTGTAGGCTCTATCTCGTTTGGAAGCTACTGGTTTCAAGTTTCGTAAAGGTTCAGATCTTATTAAGTGTACTAATTATTTCGACAGCTACAGAGTCTTTTCATTAAATCATAAATGATGATTCCGTAGCTGCTACTTTTAAGCAAGTTTAGTGATGAAGTATCAGATGGTATTATGTGTGTTTGTTATTGACATTGGTTTTAAAAAAGATGTTCTGGTTTATTTAAGAATGCAATTAGATTTTTTATTAACATATGTTTATGTGTGTTTATTACTGACTTGGCTTCAAAAACATGTTCTGGTTTAGTGAAGAATGCAACGAATTTCATATGTTAACAGTTGGCTCATTTTGTTCAACCATCTATAGATGGAAGAATCTGAACATGTGGTTGAGCTTGTCATATCTCGACTTTCTAATCAATTGGGTTCAGATGCCATTTTAGATTATGCCGTTTATGTGGCATATACTCACTTGCAACCGCTTGATGAGCCTTTACTTTTGCATAGGACATTCTTTCATGGGAGGTTATCAATCCTTGTTTTGATATACCATAATCTACTTATTGACTTTTTATATCTCCGGCCACTATGTTTTCCTTTATCTGAGACTGTAAACTACACCTAAAGGGATAAGTTTGTTGAAGATTCACCATTAAAAATACATTTCGGACTTTTGTGTGTGTGTGTGTGTGAGTGTGTGTTTAGAGACGAAATAGTAGAAACTTTATGGAAAAACCTTGCGAAGTTTCATATCCGAGTTTAAAAGTTTTGAGAATCTATCTCACTCAAGCTCAAACCATCTTAACTCCACTGATTTATGGAGCCACTGAGGCAAGTGATGAATGACACTTACTGATGGCTAAGTCTCATGAAGCACTCTTTAAAAAACTTTTAAGAAATTGCACGTTTAATTTCTCTAGCAATCTTTTCATACAGTTGGTGAAAAATAAAAAAATGTTTTCTTTTCCATCAGAATCACACAACTTCGTTTGTGCGAAAATTGTCAAATTCACTTTGTTTTCCATGAAATACAACAGAGGAATAAACACCGTAATATTTTGTACTACACTATCTTAAGCAAAACCAAGAGACCAGGTCTCATTACATAAGCAGCTTCAAGTCACATGCCACTATCTTAACTCGACAAACATTTTCCTTGGATTCGTCATACTTGATGAGAGCATTCTGAAGAATGAATGTCCACACATTGTCACAGAATCTGTACATGTGCAAATGCCCCTGTTCACATTAAAAGAAGCCAGAGGGTAACTGGTCATTTACAAAAAGCTTATTATACACTGTTGATCTTTAAGTGGAGGTGGAAAAGTTGGCGAGTTGGGCAAGCAATAGAAATGGGTTGGGTTGGGTCGGGCCGGCCAAACAAGCACTTCTCTATGTATCTAATATTACAAAACATTGTTACAGCAAAAATCTATATTTCTTAGAGAAGTACATGTGCAATATAACAGAATTGCAAGATAATGGCTTGCGGAAATTTCCTAGATCCAGGTAACAGTTTTAGACTATTGTTCAGCTACCTAATGTTGAGACTTGTGCGATGAAAAGAATTCACACGTTATTCTTGTGGAGGTCAAGGATCTCCCATGCACACTTAGATATGGATCACAGAAGAACCATATAAGAACAAGTTAATTCTTGGATTCAAAGATCAATGATTTCCACACTATGTAAGGCAAAGAGATGAAACCAATTACCTTAATGAACACCTTTGTCTTAACCTTTGTGTCCAATGCCTCAGCCATTGACTACAACCAACGAAACAAGGAGTTAACACTATATGCATCGAACTAGTATACACACTAAAAAAGGCTCAAAAGTGACCTTGTCAAATTGAACAAGTACTTGCATAGCAAGATCCAGGCCAAGAATCCCAGTAGACACCAACTCGTCCAAAGTGTCGGTCAAACACATCCCTATTGTTGACCTTCGGTACAACTCAAATGTAGCCATTTGTAATACCCGCTGATATCTGAAGATAACTGTCTGTAATGAGCTACAAACCAGCAAAAAACATCAAATTTAATCACATACAGAAACCTATGAACACCAAATTTGCATCATCTACTAATCAAAACATGATATACTGCTAAAAAAATGTATCAACAGTTTTCGCCTATCAAAATGTTGATAAACCCCCAACAAATACTCAAAACAATGTTGCTACTAAAATACTTCAATATTCGCTATGAATTTGACATAACTAAAACATGATATTTCCTATTAGTTTTTCTCAATACAAACCACAATTCAGTTTGTCGTCTTCGCAGAAAACATTAAATAGTTATAAGGTTACTCCTCAATAGACACAAAGTTGTTCTGCCCAGTTTCAAGGTTCGCACATAGGAAACATATACTTTTCCTAGTAGTTTTGGATACAAAGCCCAATCTAGGTGTCTGCTGTTGTTTTCGTATAATCAAAAAATGCTTAGTCAAATACAATCTAACTTGGAAAACATGTGCAAATTAAGATTTTTCAAGATGCGGCGATCATAATTTTTATGGTTGCGAAAATTATTACTAGTAAATATATAGTTTATGTTTTCATTAAGAAGTAGACTCACTTTTTATATAGGTCACTAAAAAAAAAGAAAAAAAAAAAAGGTCGGTTTGTGTGATGTTTTGAGGCCTCTAGAGTCTAGATATTGGAATTACTGTAGTTAAAGCCCATGCAATTAGTGCATCGTATCAGACCCGGCCCAGTTTACATCTAGCTATGATAAGTCGAGCTCATCAAACTTTCTATATAAACTTAAGAGGTGAGTTATTTTACATACTAAGTTTTTGTTACAAACTGAGGGACAAATCCCATCATCCATCTAGTTTGATTTAATAGTGGGGATTAACCTAAGATTTAATAGACAACCTAAGTCCATGTTTTTTTATTGTCTTTTTGTCTTTCTTTTTATTCACTTTTATTTTTCTTTTTTTCTTTTTTTGTCTTTTTTTTCCCTTCCTATTTACATTTTTTTTTTCTTGCATTTTTTTTTTTTTGCATTTTTTCCTTCTTTTTGTCTTTTTTTTTCTATTATTTAAAAAAAAATCACGTTTTTTTTTCCAGGCCTTTTTTTTGTCCTTTTTTTCTTTTTTTTTTTTCTTTTTTTTTTTTTAAATTTCACTTTTTTTTTTCTTTCTTTTAAAAGAAAATACACATTTTTATTTTAAATTTACAAGTATTTTTTTTTAATTCACATATTTTTTAATTTAATTCACGTTTTTTCACTTTCTAACTTTTTCATCCGTTTTTAGATATATTCGTCCGTTTTCATAAATATTCATCTATTTTCATACGTTTTCGTCCGTTTTCATATATATTCGTCCGTTTTCTTACGTTCTCGCACGTTTTCATACGTTTTCGACCGTCTTCATACATATTCGTCCATTTTCTAACTTTTTCGTCTATTTTCACCCGTTTTTATACGTTTTACGACCGATACGTTTTCATATGTTTTCGTCCGTTTTCATCCATTTTCATACGTTTCGTCCGTTTGTATACGTTTTCGTCCATTTTCATATGTTTTCGTATGTTTTCATACGTTTTCGACCGTTTTTAAATGTTTTCAGACGTTTTCATACCTTTCTGAATATCACAAGTGATATACTGTGATTATCAGAATATCACTTGTGATATTCAGAATATCGTGAGTGATATTGAATATCACTCGCGATATTCTGAATATCACAAGTGATTTTTAACATTCTGTAACATGAAAATCACAAGTGATATTCAAAATATTGCAAGTGATATTCAAAATATTGCAAGTGATATCTGAATATCGCAAGTGATATTCTGAATATCACAAGTGACTTTCAACAAATGTTCTGTGACATGAAAATCGCAAGTGATATTCAGAATATCGCAAGTGATATTTTGAATATCAAAAGTGATATTCTTAATATAAAACACAAGTGATATTCAGAATATTACAAGTGATTTCACGCTTTTTTTAATTCACTTTTTTTCAAAAGTGATATTTTGAATATCACTCTGAATATCACAAGTGATATTCTGAATATCACAAATGATTTTCAACAATTGTTCTGTAACATGAAATTCACAAATGATATTCAGAAAATCACAAGTGATATTCTAAATATTACAAGTGATATTCCGAATATCACAAGTGATTTTCAACTAATATTTTGTAACATGAAAATCACAAGTGATATTCTAAATATCACACTTGATTTTCAACTAACGTTTTGTAACATGAATATCACTTGTAATTTTCTGAATATCACTTGTGATATTCAGATTATCACTTGTGATTTTCATGTTACAAAACATTAGTTGAAAATCACTTGTGATATTCAAAAAATCACAAGTGATATTCTGAATATCACAAGTGATATTCCGAATATCACAAGTGATGTTCAACTAATGTTTTGTAACGTGAAAATCACAAGTGATATTCTGAATATCAAAAGTGATATTCAGAAAATTACAAGTGTTATTCAGAATATTATAAGTTGTGACAACCGGCAATTTAGGGAGTTATTTTGAAAACCCGCATTACGTTAAAGTTCGTTTATAATTTTTATTTGAAATTTTATTTCACAACGAACTTGTAAGACCTATTTTATGGATAATTATGTGTTTATGATGTTATGGAATTCGTGAATTATTTTCATAATTCATTCTTGATTTTATGCTCGGTGATGTATTCTTAAATTCTCACTGGTACTACGTTGACTCTGGCACTAGGTTTACCTAACGAAAGATTTTATGATTCGTTTTACGAGTCCGACTATATATAATTATTTTACGAGATGTTTTTCGGGAGATATTAAAGTTTGAAATGAGTTCGGGTTCGGGCCACATGTTTTACATTCACCCACGTTACCCGCTCCACACCATTAGTAATATCATTATTACTATCATTATTATTATTATTATTACTATTATTATTATTATTATTATTATTATTATTATTATTATTATTATTATTATTATTATTATTATTATTATTATTACTAACATTATTATAAAAAAAAAAAAAAAAAAAAAAAAAGAAACTACAAAATTTGGTCCTTGTGGGTTCGGTTCATAAGCAACACCAACACCTTCACCCCCACACTTCTTTCTCTCTCATTTCCCTCTTTTGACTAACCCTAGCCGCCACCGACTACAAATCCGGCCACCACCACCATCTCGCCGCCTTCACAACAAAACAAACACCACCATCTTGTTCCTTTTTCCTTCCTCTTTCTTTTGGTGTATCATACGCGCCGTATAACACACCCTAACACCTCGTGATTCAATCAAATCCGACCCAACTTTGTTGTTTTTACTAGATCTATACATTTGGAGGTTTAAGAAGGTGAGTAAGCTCGTTTTTGGTACCTTGGATGCCTCAACATAGTGTTAATTCCGTGGCTACACGGAAGGTTTTTATGGGATTCGAATGAAATGGTTGGAAATTAATGATTTTGATGTTAAAATCTTGTTTGGTATCCGGGTTGGTGTTTTCTTGGATGGTTCGACTCGAACCGTGAGTCGTGGACTCATGGCTCGATGTGGGTCTCGAGCCTATGGCTCGTTATTGTTGCTACTTGTGGCCTCGTGTTCATGGTTTCATGATTTGCTTGCGTTGGATTCTTGGTTTGACTCGATGGAGTCGAGGCCTTGAGGCCGTATATGGTTGTTGATGCCGCGACCCTAGTGGTCGAATGGGCAGTTTTGAGGGTGCTCTTTGGAGCTTATTTTTGCGACCCGTGGTTGTTGGTTCGAGTCCTTGTGACTCGTGGTTTTGAGCCGTGACTCAAGTGAGTCGAGGGCTCGGGTTTGGCTTGGTAAACCGACCCGAACATTAACCTTGTTGATGTTTATTTCTTGTAATGTTTGTGAACTTAACTTGTTATTGTTGTGGCACTTTATTTATCGGCCGAATGCTTTTGTTGAGTCGAGACCTTTTGTGGTCTCGACAATGGATTTATTGTGATATTGAGGAGTTGTTGACGAATTGGGATATTAGGGACCGATTGTGAGACGGTCACTTAGATTGACGGAGATAGGTTAGTCGGGTGCCGTAGTCGGACCCTATTGTTGTAGCTCGTGGATTGGGATTGATTGGACGGAGATGTATTGATTGTTATGACTTTTATATTACTTTGGACTTGGACAATGAGCCGAGAGTCATGACTCGGACATGTGACCATTTCGTATGACTCGATAACTATTTACAATTAAAACGTAAATAATAAAACTCGTAATAATAGTTATTGATAATATAAACGTTTATATGAATATATAGACGTGAATAACGGATATATAATTA
Source organism: Artemisia argyi (assembly GCA_030686995.1). NCBI lineage: Eukaryota > Viridiplantae > Streptophyta > Magnoliopsida > Asterales > Asteraceae > Artemisia > Artemisia argyi. Next base: position 22,719,244 of record CM060709.1, read on the forward strand.
TATAAGCGCGTATATTAATAATAATAATAATAATCACGAGTCATATTATAAATAATACGACTAAATATATATTAGGCTACAAAAGTGACGTAATATTATTGAACGTATTATTATTATAAAGAAATTGTTATAAAACGAGGAATCCTCGACAATTCTCAAATATTGAATAAAAATGTCATTTTGTATACATACTAAATAAACTTATCGAGTAATGTGGAGTCGTTGTCACTCGAGTTCGGGTAAGTTTTATTTGTGACTTTCGTGTTGTCACGGATATATGACGATTAATATAAACGTTTTCTGTAACTAAATAACCACTTAACCGTAGTGTTGAATCAGGTTATTTGGCTATATGAAATGAATATATTAATGGGCATCGTATCCTACGACGCCCATAGGTTGTGGTATATGTAAAGTGTAGTAAATTGCGAATATATATATCAGGAAATCTGGCCAATTTAACGATATATATTAGGAATTTATTAAACTATGATATCTACCATATAGTATTTATGTGCTATGTGCTTTAGGATGGGGTGTAATCTTGGAACGGTATGTTACGTAAATAAATATGAGGATTATCAAATCGACGGATTTGATAAACTTCGGCGATTTATTTAAATGATATATTGGGCTAATATTAGACCCATAGTTTATTTTATTATTCTTTGTGTGACCCTTTTGGTTTGTTTTGAGTCGACCCACCACCCGCATGGATACCAAACGCAAATACACCAAACTAATACGAAATGGATTTTCGGAAATAAAACGGATTCTCGTCCGGGTTTGGGAATATTTTGAAATTGAGGAAATGATTTCTGAACGAGTTAATATTGTTAGGTCGTGCCGAGTCCGTAGTTGTTGTTTCGTGAGTTACTATACATCTTATTTCTACCGACTTTTCTTGCTATTTTCTGGACTTGAGGTGAGTCATAGCCCCACTTTTTACTCTTGAACTATGTTTTCAATACTTGGGGTGAGAAACGTGCAAATTATTTTATGTGGACTATTATCGCTTTTATATTCTTTCTAAACTTGTTATGCGTATGGACTAGGATGTATTGTCAGCTTTAGTCACATTTTATGTGTACTATTCAAGGTTGGCTTATTTGTTATTGTCAACTTTAGTCACACGGTTCGTGTGTACTATTCAAGGTTGGCTTATTTAGATACTGTAGTGTGCACCTATAGGTTATTAATACTTCGGAGGTTATCCGAGTATTTATTGGTATTGCGGGGGTTACCCGAATATCTATGTTAGAACGGAGGGTATCCGTGTGTTATGTTGGAGCGGAGGGTATCCGCAGGCTTTTAGCGAGTCCTTAGTCTAGCTAGCAAGCGTTTTGCGTATATGTCCACTATATTGTTAGACGAATTTAAACCTATGATCTCACCAGCGAAAGCTGACTTTTAGCACGTTTTCTCAGGTAATTAAGTGATGATATGCATGCTTGGAATGGAAGGCTCGGCCAAGGCTCATGGTTTATGGATCTATTTTTCTAAACTCTGATAATTATTTATGGACCTATTGTTATAATATTTTGGGCCTGACTCTGAATGATGTTGGGATAAATGTAAACGTTAAAACCCCATTTTGGTTGCGTTTTTATTATGTTTACTTTATCTCGTTCTATATTGTCTTGTGTTGGATACCAATCCCCGTAGCACCCCGAAAGCTTGTTGAGTCTTCCGCTGTATCAAATTTTGGGGGTGTTACAGATTGGTATCAGAGCCAAGGTTATAGAGAACTAGGTAAATAAACGCCTAAACTATAACCGTATTTTTATAGAAAATGATCCTTGACCACCGCCCGCCAGCCCGCCAAGCCGAAGCATCTTCTACTATTTGAGGTATTATGAGATATTTTGAGATGATTGTTAGATTTGGGATTTATTGAGATGATTTGAGGTTTATGGATTTTAGTAATAAGATGGCGTTTCGAGGAATTATATGGTCTATATGTTTTATAAACATTCTAGTAATGCGGTGTTTGAAATTCTTTTTATTGAGATTATATGTTTGAATTATTCGATGAGGATTTTTGGTATGGTATTATGAGTTGTGAATTAGTTGTTTTGAAACACTTACACCTACCCTACGCCGTTGTCACAGACTATGGCCTCCCTTACGCCTAATGTTGTCGAGGATATTCTTACTGCACCGGTTTTACCTGCACAGTTCACTATGGCATCTGATGACCCTTACCAGATGGCCATGCTTACAGCTACTGTGCCGCAGACAGCTTCTACTTTAGCACTACCTGCTGCATCTACGTAGGGACCCTCATCTTCTTTAGGGCTCCCTGGTACATCGAGGCAGCTTACTCTTCATCAGGCTTTGGCTCGCGTGGCCCCACGCTTTGCCCACCGAGCTACGGCACGCATGTCGGTACGCCCTACTCCATCACCTTTACAGATTGATGCTCACTCTCTTCTGTCTGAGGCGCCACCCACATCATTGCGTCGTCGTCCTAGATCACCTACTACATCTCCACATGGTTCACCTAGTAGGAGACGACGAATGATGAGGTACTCTTCCGATGAGGAGGAGGAGAAGTATGAGGGTGAGGATGAGGCTGATGACCCTGAGCAGGAGGATGACCCTCAGGAGGCTGAGCAGGGTGATGATGATGACCCTGAGGAGGAGGATGACCCTGAGGAGGATGAGATGCCTGATGATGATGATGTGTTAGTACCACCAGCTCAGGCTGAGGAGCCTGATTCACCTGTACATCCGATTGAGCCTGATTCACCTGATCATCCGTTTTTGGTTGAGTTGCCACCTGGTAGTCCCGATAGGTCGGATGCATCTTCTGAGGTTTCTGATGAGCATGCAGAGTTAGGTGAGATTGGCAGGTTATGGGCTCGGATTACTGAGCTTAGTGAGAGAGTTGCACGTGTATCTGATCGACTTGAGAGAGTTATTGGAGAGTTCATAGCGAATCTGAGAGTTGATATGACTGTAGTTGTGGGCAGGACTACTAAGATGAGGAGAGTTTTGATGGAGGTCCACGAGCATATCGATAGTTTGCAGCGAGGTTTTGTTACTGCTCGAGAGGCCGACCGCAAGCTATGGCAAAGGAATGCCGAGCTAGAGAAGGAGGTGGCTGACCTCAAGAGAGACCGAGACACCCATAGCGTGGAGCTAGGATCGTTATGGAGGGATCTTGATGGCTTGAGGCAGGAGTTGAGGAGCCTCCGCCAGCAGCGTGGCTAGTTGCTTGGATTATGTTGTATGGTTGCTTTCTTAACCGAGGAGTGTTCGGTTAGAAAAGCTAGTTATCATATTTTGATGTATTTTGTTCAGTATTCGTCTCTTTTGGAACGATTAGTATGTTTTGGGTTTTCCAGTAGTTGGAACGATATTAGATCGCTATTGTATGTTGATGGTTATTAGTATATGGTATTATGTGATTTTGGGTGTTATGGAAATTGAGTCCTTATTCGCTTTATTGATGTTGCGTGGTGTATTGTTGCTATTCTTTCCATGACTTGGCTTCGTTGAATTGCTTTTGTTGAGCATATTGATAAGTTCTATTGGAGACTCATGAACTTGTATGATGTTACAGATCAATGGCACCACGACGAAACCCTGTTAGAACTACCAGAACTGGTCCTGCTGTGACTACTCCTGGTCGCCGAGGACGCCGACCTACTCGAAATGTTGAAACCCCTACTCCTGACAACCTGGACACCACTAACCGCAACAATAGGAATCAAAATGTTGATGTTCAGGGAGACAATGATCATGTTCCACTTAATGCACCTACTGTGGATCAAACAATGATCAACCAACTTGTGGAACAACGAGTTGCTGAACTACTAGCTGAGTCAAATCATTCCAACAATTCTGCTGGAACTTTTCCACCTGTTCGTGCTAATGGATGTCAATACAAGGAGTTCAAGATTTGTGGACCTATTGAGTTTGGTGGAACGGAAGGAGTGGTTTACTTGGTTAGGTGGATTGAGAAGACTGAGTCAGTGTTTAATGTTAGTGGTTGTGCGGAGAATTCGAAGGTAAAGTTTGCTTCTTTTACCTTCAAGGATGAAGCTTTAACTTGGTGGAACAATTACCGAAATTCAGTTGGGAGTGATGTAGCTTATGCCATGACTTGGGAGCAATTTAAGTCTCTGCTGATTCAGACTTATTGCCCAAGGAATGAGGTCAAGAAGCTAGAGATTGAGTTTTGGAACCACAAAGTGAAAGGTAATGATATGACAACTTACAATCGTCGTTACCAGGAATTAGCCTTGCTTTGCCCAGATATGGTGAAAACCGAGAGTCAAAAGATCGAGAGGTATACTGATGGGTTGCCTGTAGCTACGAGAAATGATGTGATTTCTGCTAGGCCTGCAAACATACATGAGGCAATCACAATTGCTCAACAACTTATGGACTCGTTGGAATTGGAAGGAGCTGATAAGGAGAAGAATGGAAAGAGAAAGAGAGACCGTCACTCCAAGGGTAATGATCACCGAAGCAAGAGACAAGCTAAGGCTTATGCTATTGGGAATGGAGATAAGAAGAATCAGAACGGTGATGCACCCAAGTGTGATCATTGCCACCAGCATCATACTGGATGGTGTAGTGTGAAATGCCAGAACTGCTTAAAGAAAGGACACACAGCTAGGGACTGTAGAGCTCGACCTCTTGCTATGGTTCAAGCTGCTCCTGAGATGAGAAATAAGGCAGATGTTACTTGTTATGGGTGTGGAAAGAAGGGACACTATAGGAATGAGTGTAGAGAATCGTGGAACCGTGGAAATCAAGGCTCGGGTGGAAATGGGTACAATCATGGAAATCGTGGAGCTGGAGGAAACCGTGGACCACAAGATAATGGGGACCAACATGTGGAAGCTGGAGCTGCTCAGGGAAGAGTGTATGCACTCGGGAACGAGAGAGGAGAAGATCCGAATGTCGTTACTGGTACGTTCCTTCTCAATAATCGTTATGCTTCCATACTATTTGATACTGGTGCCGATAGGAGTTTTGTGTCCACTACGTTTGCACCCTTACTCGAGAAACCCCCGATGGCCTTAGGAATTGGATATGATATTGAGTTAGCAAATGGAAATATAGAAAGGATTAATACTATCATTCGCGGTTGCATGTTAAATTTCTTGAACCACCCTTTCAATATAGATCTTCTACCCGTCACGTTAGGAAGTTTTGATGTTATCATTGGTATGGATTGGTTGTCGAAGTATCGTGCTCACATACTTTGCGACGAGAAGATCGTGCGTATACCATACGGAAAGGAAATCCTAAATATATTAGGAGATCGAAAGGATTCTAGGAGCCCATCCCGATTAGCAGTTATTTCTTGCACTAAGTTACCAAAGCTAATGGAGAAGGGATGTTACCTTTTCTTAGCTCAAATTTCTGAGAAAGGAGGGACGGAGAAAAAGGAAAGGTGCATTGGAGATGTGTCTATAGTTCGTGATTTTCCTGATGTGTTTCCTGATGATTTGCCGGGAATCCCGCCGACTAGACAAGTGGAGTTTCAGATTGAGTTGATACCTGGTGCTGCACCTGTAGCACGAGCGCCTTATCGTCTTGCACCTACCGAGCTAGAAGAGTTGTCAAAACAATTGGCGGAGTTAGCCGAAAAATGATTCATAAGACCAAGTTCTTCACCTTGGGGAGCCCCAGTCTTATTTGTGAAGAAGAAGGATGGATCGTTTCGTATGTGCATTGATTACCGAGAGTTGAATAAGTTGACGGTGAAGAATAGATACCCGTTGCCTAGGATCGACGACTTGTTCGATCAACTCCAAGGATCGAGTGTTTACTCGAAGATGGATTTGAGATCGGGATATCATCAACTTCGGGTTCGCGAGGAAGATATTCCGAAAACGGCTTTCAGAACCCGTTACGGGCATTACGAGTTTCAGGTGATGCCGTTTGGGTTGACTAACGCACCGGCGATATTCATGGATCTCATGAATCGGGTGTGTAAGCCTTACTTAGATAAGTTCGTGATTGTGTTCATCGATGACATTCTGATTTATTCAAAGAGTGAGAAGGAACATGAGGAGCATCTAAGAATCATCTTAGAATTGCTCAGGAAGGAGAAACTCTATGCCAAGTTTTCGAAATGCGAATTCTGGATTCCGACGGTACAATTTTTGGGTCATGTGATTGATAGACAAGGAGTCCATGTGGATCCTGCTAAGATTGAGGCGATAAAAGATTGGGCTGCACCTACAACCCCAACCGAAGTTCGTCAATTTTTGGGTTTAGCTGGTTATTACCGAAGATTCATTAAGGGATTTTCGAAGATAGCTAAACCACTGACCAAATTGACTCAAAAGAGTATTACATATGAATGGGGAGATAAAGAAGAGGAAGCATTTCAATTGCTTAAGAAGATGTTGTGTAGTGCTCCTATCTTAGCGTTACCAGAAGGTAACGAGGATTTCGTCGTCTATTGTGATGCCTCACATAAAGGATTGGGAGCCGTATTAATGCAACGAGAGAAGGTGATAGCTTATGCTTCCCGACAGCTCAAAAAGCATGAGAAAAACTACACTACCCATGATTTGGAACTAGGTGCTGTGGTTTTCGCTTTAAGAATATGGAGACATTACTTGTACGGAACCAAGTGTGTTGTATTTACTGACCACAAAAGTCTACAACAAATCTTGAATCAAAAAGAGCTCAATATGAGATAGCGACGTTGGATTGAGTTGCTAAGCGATTATGATTGTGAAATTCGCTACCATCCTGGTAAAGCAAACGTTGTCGCTGATGCTCTTAGTCGAAAGGAAAGAATACCACCGTTACGAGTTAGGTCATTGGGAATGACTATCGTATCGCCGTTACCATCTCAAATACTTGAAGCTCAAACGGAAGCGTTGAAAGCAGAAAACAGATCTGCCGAGAATATATTTGGGATGGCTGAGAATGAGAAAGGATTCGTTAAGCGTTCTGATGGATTGCTATGTTTTGGAGATCGGATTTGGGTACCTTTATATGGAGAAATTAGAGAGTTAATTATGCATGAGTCGCATAAGTCAAGGTACTCTATTCATCCTGGGTCCGACAAAATGTACCAGGATCTTAAGAAGTTCTATTGGTGGCCAAATATGAAGGCAGATATAGCATCGTACGTTAGTAAATGCTTGACATGTGCTAAGGTTAAAGCTGAACACCAGAGACCGTCAGGATTACTAACGCAACCAGAACTTCCAGTCTGGAAATGGGAGCGGATTACTATGGACTTCATTACCAAATTACCGAAGACAGCTAGCGGTTGTGACGCTATCTGGGTAATAGTGGATCGTCTGACAAAGTCTGCTCATTTCTTAGCAATTAGTGAAGATGATAGTGTGGATAGACTTGCGAGGTTGTATGTGAAGGAGATTATTTCACGTCATGGAGTCCCGATATCTATTATTTCGGATCGCGATAGCCGTTTTACATCAGCTTTGTGGCGATCACTTCAAACGGCTTTGGGGACGAGGCTTGATATGAGTACTGCGTATCATCCCCAAACCGATGGTCAAAGTGAGAGGACCATTCAGACATTGGAGGATATGCTTCGTGCATGCATCATAGACTTTGGTAAGGGCTGGGAGAAGTACTTACCCCTTGCGGAATTCTCCTATAATAATAGCTACCACACAAGTCTTAAGGCTGCACCATTAGAAGCTTTGTATGGCAGAAAGTGTCGTTCGCCTATTGGTTGGGCAGAAGTTGGAGATAGCCAACTCACAGGCCCTGAGCTTATTTTGGAGACTACTGAGAAAGTAGCCCAGATTCGTGATCGGTTGCAAGCAGCCAGAGATAGGCAGAAAAGTTACGCCGATCAGAGACGTAAACCCTTAGAGTTCCAGGTTGGAGACAAAGTGATGCTGAAAGTCTCGCCTTGGAAGGGTGTGATACGTTTCGGGAAACGTGGTAAACTCAACCCACGCTACATTGGACCATTCCTTATCTTAGAAAGAATTGCGCCCGTGGCTTATAGGTTGGAATTACCACATGAACTGAGCAAAGGTCACGACGTGTTCCACGTTAGTAATTTGAAGAAATGTCTTTCTGATGAGATGCCTATCATTCCAATGAAGGATATTCGTGTCGATGAGAAATTGAATTTCGTGGAAGAGCCAATTGAGATTTTGGATCGTGAAGTTAAAAGACTCAAGCGAAGTCGCATTCCGCTCGTCAAGGTTCGTTGGAATTCCCGACATGGACCAGAATTTACGTGGGAACGTGAGGACGAGTTCCGGAAGATATATCCGAAGCTTTTCACATCGTAGATGAATTTTTCCGAGTGAAACCCGGGACGGGTTTCTTCTGAGACTGGGAGGATGTGACAACCGGCAATTTAGGGAGTTATTTTGAAAACCCGCATTACGTTAAAGTTCGTTTATAATTTTTATTTGAAATTTTATTTCACAACGAACTTGTAAGACCTATTTTATGGATAATTATGTGTTTATGATATTATGGAATTCGTGAATTATTTTCATAATTCATTCTTGATTTTATGCTCGGTGATGTATTCTTAAATTCTCACTGGTACTACGTTGACTCTGGCACTAGGTTTACCTAACGAAAGATTTTATGATTCGTTTTACGAGTCCGACTATATATAATTATTTTACGAGATGTTTTTCGGGAGATATTAAAGTTTGAAATGAGTTCGGGTTCGGGCCACATGTTTTACATTCACCCACGTTACCCGCTCCACACCATTAGTAATATCATTATTACTATTATTATTATTATTATTATTATTATTATTATTATTATTATTATTATTATTATTATTATTATTATTATTATTATTATTATTATTATTATTATTATTATTATTACTAACATTATTATAAAAAAAAAGAAAAAAAAAAGAGAGAAACTACAAAATTTGGTCCTTGTGGGTTCGGTTCATAAGCAACACCAACACCTTCACCCCCACACTTCTTTCTCTCTCATTTCCCTCTTTTGACTAACCCTAGCCGCCACCGACTACAAATCCGGCCACCACCCCCATCTCGCCGCCTTCACAACAAAACAAACACCACCATCTTGTTCCTTTTTCCTTCCTCTTTCTTTTGGTGTATCATACGCGCCGTATAACACACCCTAACACCTCGTGATTCAATCAAATCCGACCCAACTTTGTTGTTTTTACTAGATCTATACATTTGGAGGTTTAAGAAGGTGAGTAAGCTCGTTTTTGGTACCTTGGATGCCTCAACATAGTGTTAATTCCGTGGCTACACGGAAGGTTTTTATGGGATTCGAATGAAATGGTTGGAAATTAATGATTTTGATGTTAAAATCTTGTTTGGTATCCGGGTTGGTGTTTTCTTGGATGGTTCGACTCGAACCGTGAGTCGTGGACTCATGGCTCGAAGTGGGTCTCGAGCCTATGGCTCGTTATTGTTGCTACTTGTGGCCTCGTGTTCATGGTTTCATGATTTGCTTGCGTTGGATTCTTGGTTTGACTCGATGGAGTCGAGGCCTTGAGGCCGTATATGGTTGTTGATGCCGCGACCCTAGTGGTCGAATGGGCAGTTTTGAGGGTGCTCTTTGGAGCTTATTTTTGCGACCCGTGGTTGTTGGTTCGAGTCCTTGTGACTCGTGGTTTTGAGCCGTGACTCAAGTGAGTCGAGGGCTCGGGTTTGGCTTGGTAAACCGACCCGAACATTAACCTTGTTGATGTTTATTTCTTGTAATGTTTGTGAACTTAACTTGTTATTGTTGTGGCACTTTATTTATCGGCCAAATGCTTTTGTTGAGTCGAGACCTTTTGTGGTCTCGACAATGGATTTATTGTGATATTGAGGAGTTGTTGACGAATTGGGATATTGGGGACCGATTGTGAGACGGTCACTTAGATTGACGGAGATAGGTTAGTCGGGTGCCGTAGTCGGACCCTATTGTTGTAGCACGTGGATTGGGATTGATTGGACGGAGATGTATTGATTGTTATGACTTTTATATTACTTTGGACTTGGACAATGAGCCGAGAGTCATGACTCGGACATGTGACCATTTCGTATGACTCGATAACTATTTACAATTAAAACGTAAATAATAAAACTCGTAATAATAGTTATTGATAATATAAACGTTTATATGAATATATAGACGTGAATAACGGATATATAATTATATAAGCGCGTATATTAATAATAATAATAATCACGAGTCATATTATAAATAATACGACTAAATATATATTAGGCTACGAAAGTGGCGTAATATTATTGAACGTATTATTATTATAAAGAAATTGTTATAAAACGAGGAATCCTCGACAATTCTCAAATATTGAATAAAAATGTCATTTTGTATACATACTAAATAAACTTATCGAGTTATGTGGAGTCGTTGTCACTCGAGTTCGGGTAAGTTTTATTTGTGACTTTCGTGTTGTCACGGATATATGACGATTAATATAAACGTTTTCTATAACTAAATAACCACTTAACTGTAGGGTTGAATCGGGTTATTTGGCTATATGAAATGAATATATTAATGGGCATCGTATCCTACGACGCCCATATGTTGTGGTATATGTAAAGTGTAGTAAATTGCAAATATATATATATCGGGAAATCTGGCCAATTTAACGATATATATGAGGAATTTATTAAACTATGATATCTACCATATAGTATTTATGTGCTATGTGCTTTAGGATGGGGTGTAATTTTGGAACGGTATGTTACGTAAATAAATATGAGGATTATCAAATCGACGGATTTGATAAACTTCGGCGATTTATTTAAATGATATATTGGGCTAATATTAGACCCATAGTTTATTTTATTATTCTTTGTGTGACCTTTTGGTTTGTTTTGAGTCGACCCACCACCCGCATGGATACCAAACGCAAATACTCCAAACTAATACGAAATGGATTTTCGGAAATAAAACGGATTCTCGTCCGGGTTTGGGAATATTTTGAAATTGAGGAAATGATTTCTGAACGAGTTAATATTGTTAGGTCATGCCGAGTCCGTAGTTGATGTTTCGTGAGTTACTATACATCTTATTTCTACCGACTTTTCTTGCTATTTTATGGACTTGAGGTGAGTCATAGCCCCACTTTTTACTCTTGAACTATGTTTTCAATACTTGGGGTGAGAAACGTGCAAATTATTTTATGTGGACTATTATCGCTTTTATATTCTTTCTAAACTTGCTATGCGTATGGACTAGGATGTATTGTCAGCTTTAGTCACATTTTATGTGTACTATTCAAGGTTGGCTTATTTGTTATTGTCAACTTTAGTCACACGGTTCGTGTGTACTATTCAAGGTTGGCTTATTTAGATACTGTAGTGTGCACCTATAGGTTATTAATACTTCGGAGGTTATCCGAGTATTTATTGGTATTGCGGGGGTTACCCGAATATCTATGTTAGAACGGAGGGTATCCGTGTGTTATGTTGGAGCGGAGGGTATCCGCAGGCTTTTAGCGAGTCCTTAGTCTAGCTAGCAAGCGTTTTGCGTATATGTCCACTATATTGTTAGACGAATTTAAACCTATGATCTCACCAGCGAAATCTGACTTTTAGCACATTTTCTCAGGTAATTAAGTGATGATATGCATGCTTGGAATGGAAGGCTCGGCCAAGGCTCATGGTTTATGGATCTATTTTTCTAAACTCTGATAACTATTTATGGACCTATTGTTATAATATTTTGGGCCTGACTCTGAATGATGTTGGGATAAATATAAACGTTAAAACCCCATTTTGGTTGCGTTTTTATTATGTTTACTTTATCTCATTCTATATTGTCTTGTGTTGGATACCAATCCCCGTAGCACCCCGAAAGCTTGTTGAGTCTTCCACTGTATCAAATTTCGGGGTGTTACATAAGTGATTTTCACATTTTTTTAATTCACGTTTTGTAACATCCCCAAAATTTGGTACAGCGGAAGACTCAACAAGCTTTCGGGGTGCTACGGGGATTGGTATCCATTCAAAGTCATGAAAGAACGAGATAAAGTAAACATAATAAAAATACAACCACGCGGGGTTTTAAAGTTTCCATTCATCCCAAAATCATCCAAAGTCAGGCCCAAAAGAAATAAATATAGGTCCACAATAGTTATCAGAGTTTTAGAAATATAGATCCATGACCGGTGCCAAATGCCAAGCCTCCAATCCCAAGCATCCATAGAGCATCACTTAATTACCTGAGAAAACGTGCTAAAAGTCAGCTTTCGCTGGTGAGATCATAGGTTTAGATTCATAATTCGCTATAGTGGACATAAACGCAAAACGCTTGCTAGCTAGACTAGGCCTCAATCATCCAACCAAAATAATCCAACCAAATCAAATCAACCCTATTGGTGCACGCTATAGCCCAAATCAAACCAATCAATAGCTTACCTAGCTCAAGTCTAGGCCTCGCTCTATAATCAATCCGATAGCTTACCTAGTTCGGGACTAGGCCTCGCTCAACAACCAAATCAATAGCTTACCTAGTTCGGGACTAGGCCTCGCTCAATGACCAAATCAATAGCTTACCTAGTTCGGGACTAGGCCCCGCTTAATCCTACCTAGTTCTATAAGCATAGCAAGTTTTGAAATAAATAAAGCGATAATAGTCCACATAAAACATTTGCACGTTTCTCACCCCAAGTATTGAAAACAAAGTTCAAGAGTAAAAGTGGGGCTATGACTCACCTCAAGTCCAGAAATCCTTAAAAGAAATCGATAGAAGAAAGACGTAAGCAAACTCAAGCAACTCACGTAACGGCGACTACAGACTCGGCACTTTCTAACAATATCAAACTCGTTCAGAAATCATTTCCTCAAAATCAAATATTCCCATTCCCGAACGTATTCCATTTTACTTTCCAAAAATATTCATTTCTCGAATTAACTTCATATTAATTTGAAATTCGACGTTTGGTATCCATATGGGTGGAGGGTCGACACAACTCAAACCAAAAAGCCACAACAAACAAAATAATAAACTAACTATAGGTCTAATGTTAGCCCAACATATTATTTAAATAACTATCGAAGCTTATCAAATCCGTCGATTTGATAATCTCCCATATTTATTTACGTAATATATCGTTCCAAAATTATACTCAACCTAAAGCACATTGCACAAAAGATTCTATTTGGTATATTTCGTATATATATCGTCGAATCGGCCAAATTCCACGAGATACGTAGTAATTTATTACCCTAAAACATATACCACAACCTACGGGCGTCGTGGGATACGATGCCCATTAATATACTCATTTTATATCGTCAAATAACTCGATCTAATCCGTCGATTAAATAAGTCACTTGATATATAAAATATTTATATTAATCGTCATATATCCGTGACAACACAAAAGTCACAATATAAAGCCCACTTGGACTTTAAAGAACCACAACTCGTATAACTCGATAAGTTTTTAAATTTATAAAAATCACGTTTTTAATTATTATTCACCCGACTTAATATTTCGCCGTTATATATATATATATATATATATATATATATATATATATATATATATATATATATATATATATATATATATAGTTATTATTTATAACAATATTCCGACATTTATTACACCATTTGCATAGTATAATAACTATCGTTATATCATTATACGTTTACTCGTGATCGTTTTATTATTAATATACGCATTTATATAATATATATACGTTTAACACGTCTATATACGTATATAAATGATTATATTCTTAATAATAGTATTACGAGTATTATTTTTAGTATTGACTTTTAAATATTTATCGAGTCATAGAATTTGGTCACATGTCCGAGTCATGACTCTCGGCTCATAGTCCAAGTCCAAATAATAAGAATCAAGTCACAATAATAAATCAACTCCGTCCAATCAATCCCATATCCACGTGCTACAACATGAGGGTCCGACTATGGCACCCAACTATCCTATCTCCGTCATCTAATTGACCGTCTCACAATCGGTCCCCAATTCCACATTCGACAACACATCTCCAATAATAACTCACAATCAAGAAATACCACTTCAAGTCCGAATAATATACCAATGTACCAAGGTCCAACGTCACAATCTCAACAAAACATAAATAATAAATCAACAAGTAATATGACATCCGAAAACCAAACAAATTACGGGTTGAGTTACCAGGTCAACCCGGGTCAACATATGCTCGAAACATGAAACGGAAGCCACACCCGAGACCCATAGGTCTCGGCTAGCTCTTCGAGCCCAACCGAACCAAAACAGCCCCCCCTTGGGGGTGTCGGCCAAGAAACCAAACGACCATAATGGTCGACCAAATCATAACCGAGAACAAAACCAAACATCACAAATGAGCACCAAGATCAAATATACACCAAAGGTCAAGAAATCAACACAATAACCACCCAAACCGAGAGCATTAGCTCTCGGTCGAGTCTCGACCCATCGGAAAAATTACAACCCGGATACCAAACACCCTTTTAACTCATTATTATCAAAAACCCACTTGAATCTTGTATCAAAAATCATAAAACCCGAAAAGATCAAGAAATCCGTGACCCAAGGTCGCGGCTCGAACCCAATACTCGAGTTAAAACTCGACCTACCTTCAAATCCAAAGCCAAATCGAAAAGATCTTCAAGAAATACGAAAAAGTGGTGATGAACTCGTGGTGATTAAATTCGAAATAGGTGTTAGGGTGGTCCAAATCGCGCGTGGTTAGTACCAAAAGATAGATCGCGAAAAGATGGTGAAGATGGTGGTGTTGTTTTTAGTGTGAGAGTGGCGGTGGTGGCGCAATGGTGGTAATAAGGGGCGGCGGTGGTTGTGTTAAAATGAAGAGAGAGAGTATTGTGTTGGTGAGGGTGAAGGTGGGTTGTGTTTGTGGGATCCGATTTTCACAAGGACGATTTATGTTTACTCTTTTAAAAAAAATGAATTTGATAATAATAATAATAATAATGATAATTGTGAGGAGTGTAAGGGGTTTAAGTAGCCCGGTGTCAATACACGGACCAAACCCGAAACTTAAATAACCAAATGACTTTCAAACCGAACCCGTTCCAAAAATAATAATATCCGATCCAACAATAAAATATAATTAAAATTGTTAGGTTAACCTAGTGCCGGAGTCAATGTAGTGCCAAAATAACGATCTTAAAATAAATCATCACGACCGAATCAAACCAAACCATAAATAAATAATCAAATCTCATAAATATCGTACGATTAAAAAATCACGTACCAACGTTCGTAAAATATCTCGTCACAATAAACTTTCAAAAATTTCAAATTTATAATTTTAATGTAATGCGGGTTTTAAAACGGCTCCCTATTTTGCCAGTTGTCACACGTTTTTTTTTCACTTTCTTACGTTTTCTTCTGTTTTTGTTCGTTTTCATACGTTTTCTTTCGTTTTTATATAAAAATGTACAAAAATGGACGAAAAAAAGTTGATTTGATGTTTAGGTGTTTGTTAAGATCTGATAGCGTCGATAAAATGTATTATTGATCTTATATAAAAGAAAACTGCTACTTAGATGAAATATAAAACTATAAAAGTTATGAGGTAAATCAACTCTCCTCCGGTTTTAAAGTTATTTCACCATACAAATAATCCCACATCAGTTAAAGTTAACAATCTCATTACATTTGATGACGCTTTCACATCTTAACAAACACCTAAACAACAAATCAGGCTACTAACTAACGCAAACTAAACAAACTACGATACTAAAACTATTTTGAACAAGTAATACTAAAACACCATTGTGTGTTTGAATATCACAAGTGATTTTCAACAAATGTTTTGTAGCATGAAAATCACAAGTGATATATTCTGAATATCACAAGTGATATTCTGAATATCACAAGTGATTTTCAACAAATGTTTTGTAACATGAAAATCGCAAGTGATATTCTGAATATCACAAGTGATTTTACATTTTTTTTAATTCACGTTTTTTTCACTTTCTAACGTTTTTGTCCGTATTCATACATTTTCGTCCGTTTTCACACGTTTCTGAATACCACAATTGATATTCTTAATATCACAAGTGATATTATGTCATATTATAAATATCACTTGTGATATTAAGAATGTCAATTGTGATATTTAGAAACGCATGAAAACATACGAAAACAAACGAATACGTATGAAAGTGTAAAAACACGTTTGAAAACGGATGAAAACGTATAAAAAATGGACGAAAACGAAAGTAAACACATGAAAATGGAGAAAAACGTATGAAAACGAACGAAACCAATGAAAACGTGTAAAACCTACCGAAAATATATTAAAACAGATGAAAACGTCTAAAAACAGACAACAATGTATAAGAACGAAAGAAAACGGACAAAAACATTAACATATGAAAACAAACAAAAACAGACGAAATTGTATAAAAACAGATGAAAACATATAAAAATTGACGAAAACAGACAAAAACGTCTGAAACAGACAAAAATGTTAAAAAATGGATGAATACGTATAAAAACAGATGGGGAAGTATAAAAACGAACAAAAACGTCTAAAAAAGTATGAAAATGGACGAAAACGTATGAAAACACACGAAAACGGACAAAAACGTAAGAAAACAGATGAAAACGGACGAAAACGTCTGAAAACGTACGAAAACGTACGAAAACGGACAAAAATGTCTGAAAACGTATAAAAACTGCCGAAAACCGACAAAAACGTCTGAAAAGGGACAAGAATGTATAAAACGGACAAAAACGTTTGAAAACGGACGAAAACTTATAAAAATGGACGAAAACGTATGAAAAACGGACGAAAACGTATAAAATTGGATGAACATCTGAAAGCAGATGAAAACGTCTAAAAATTAACGAAAACTTAATGAAATAGACGAAAACATATAAAAATGGATGAAACCGAATGAAAACGGATAAAAACATAAGAAAGTGAAAGAAAATATGAATTTTAAAAATATACATGAATTTAAAAAAAAAAACGTAATTTTTTTTAAAAGTAAAAAAAAAATGAATAAAAAAACGTTCATCAAAAAAAGCAAAACAAGTACTGGAAAAAAAAAAAGAAAAAGAAAAGAAAAAAAAAAAAAAAAAAAAAAAAAAAAAAAAAAAAAAAGCTTGAAAAAAAAGTGAACAAAAAAGGAAGAAAAAAAAGAGAAAAAGAAAAAGCGTAGATAAGGAGAAAAAAATGGGAAAAAAGAAAAATACAATCAATAAATAAGAAAGATAAAAGGACAAGAAAAAAAAACATGGACTTAGGTTTATAAATCTTAGGTTAATCCCAACCATTAGATCAAACTATATGGATTGTGGAGATTTGTCCCTTTGTAGAAAAAAACTTGTTCGCAAAAGAACTTTTCTCATAAACTTAGAGAAAAGTTCTTTTGCATACCAGTTTTTTTCTACAAACTGAGGGACAAATCCCCACCATCCATCTAGTTTGATCTAATTGTGAGGATTAACCTAAGATTTAAAAATAAAACCTAAGTCTATGTTTTTTTCTTGTCTTTTTTTGTTTTTTATTTATTCATTGTTATTTTCTTTTTTCTTTTTCTTATTTTTGTCTTTTTTATTTTATTTGGGGCTCCACGTCTTTTTTCTTTCTTTCTTTTTTCTTTGACTTTTTTTCTATTCACGTTTTTCTCTCTTTTTTTTTCTTTGTCTTTTCTTTTCTATTCAAGCCCTTTTTTATCTTTTTTTTTTGTCTTTTTTTAATAGTTATTTTTTAAAGTCATTTTTTTTCTCTTTTAAATAAATAAAACAATTCACCTTTTTTTTTTCTAATTCATTTTTTTTAATAATTAACGTTTTCTTTCCTTCCGCTTTCATACGTTTTCGTCTGTTTTCAAACGTTTTTTTTTCCGTTTTCATACATTTTCGTCTGTTTTCAAACGTTTTCGTTCGTTTTTTTACGCTTTCGTCTACTTTCAAACGTTTTCATCCGTTTACAAACGTTTTCGTTCGTTTTTATACGTTTTCATCAGTTTTTATTCTTTTTCATATGTTTATATACGTTTTCGTTCGTTTTCAAATGTTTTTGTCCGTTTTCACATGTTTTCGTACATTTTCATCTGTTTTCAAACATTTTCGTACGCTTTTTTACGTTTTCGTCTCTTTTCCAACGTTTTCATCTGTTTTCGTCCGTTTTATACGTTATCATCCGTTTTCAAACGTTTTCGTTCGTTTATATACATTTTCGTCCGTTTTCATACGTTTATATATGTTTTCGTCCATTTTCAGACGTTTTTGTCCGTTTACATACGTTTTTGTCCATTTCTTTTATGTTTTCGTCCATTTTTTGATGTTTTTATCTATTTCATATGTTTTTGTCTATTTTTATACGCTTTCATCCATTTTCCTACGTTTTCGCCCGTCTACGTTTGTTTTCATACGTTTTTGCCTGTTTTCTTATGTTTTGGTTTTTTTTTTCATATTTTTTTCATTCGTTTTAATACGTTTTCGTCCATTTTCATCTGTTTTTAGACGTGTTTTTACGCTTTCATTCATTTTTGTCTGTTTTCATACGTTTTCGTCCGTTTTTGCCCATTTTCGTCTATTTTCATACGTTTTCATCCGATTTCGTTCATTTTCATACGTTTTTGTCCGTTTTCATCCATTTTCCTTTGTTTTCATCCATTGTTTTTGCCCATTTTCATACGTGCTTTTACGCTTTCATATATTTTTGTCCGTTTTTCATACGTATTCATCCATTTTCTTACGTTTTCGTTTATTTTCTTACGTTTCTGAATATTACAAGTGATATTCATAATATCACTTATGATTTTCTGAATATCACTTGTGATTTTCACAATATCACTTGTGATTTTTTGAATACCACTTGTGATTTTCTGAATATCACTTGTGATTTTCTTATGTTTTCGTCTATTTTCTTACGTTTTGAATATCACAATTGATATTCACACTATCACTTGTGATTTTTTGAATATTACTTGTGATATTCTGAATATCACTTGTGATTTTCAGAATATCTATCTCTTTTAGTTTTCCGAATATCAATTGTGATTTTTATGTTACAAAATATTAGTTAAAAATCACTTATGATATTCAGAAAATCACTTGTGATATTTAGAATATCACTTGTGATATTCACTTACAAGACATTAGTTGAAAATCACTTGTGATATTTATATTATCACTTGTGATTTTCTGAATATCACTTGTGATTTTCAGAATATCACTTGTGATTTTCTGAATATTACTGTGATTTTCTTATGTTTTCGTATATTTTCTTACATTTTTCTTACGTTTTGAATATCACAATTGATGTTCAGACTATCACTTGTGATTTTCTGAATATCACTTGTGATTTTTTCAATATCTATCTTTTCTGGTTTTCTGAATATCAATTGTGATTTTCATGTTACAAAACATTAGTTGAAAATCACTTATGATATTTAGAAAATCACTTGTGATATTCAGAATATCACTTGTGATATTCACTTACAAAACATTAGTTGAAAATCACTTGTGATATTCAGAAAATCACTTGTGATATTCAGAATATCACTTGTGATATTCTGAATATCACTTGTGATATTCTGAATATCACATAATATCATTTGTAGTACTTAGAATATCACTTGTGATATTCAGAAAATCAAAGAATATCACATGTGATATTCAAAAAATCACTTGTGATATTCAGAATATCACGGAATATCACTTGTGATATTCTGAATATCATAGAATATCTCTTATGATATTTAGAAACGTATGAAAAACATCTGAAAATGGCCAAAAGCATTTAAAAATGGACAAAAATGAATAAAAACAGATGAAAACGTATGAAAGTATAAAAACACATATGAAAAAGGACGAAAATGTACGGAAAATTGACGAAAATGAAAGAAAACGGACGAAAACGAACGAAAATGTAAGAAAACGAATGAAAACGTATGAAAACGGACGAAAACGGACAAAAAACAAACGAAAACGTATAAAAACGGATGAAAACGTCTGAAAATGGACGGAAACGTAAAAAACGAACGAAAACGTAAAAAAAATGGACGAAAACGTATGAAAACGGACAAAAACGCTTGGAAACAAATGAAAACGTAAAAAAACGGACCAAAACGTATAAAAACGGATGGAAACGTATATAAACGGTCAAAATCATATAAAAACAGACGAAAACGTATGAAAACGGACAAAAACGGACGAAAACGTATAAAAATGGACAAAAACGTTAAAAAATGGACGAAAACGTATAAAAACAGACAAAAACGTCTGAAAATAAACAAAAACGTATAAAAACGGACGAAAACGTAGTAAAGTGAAAAAAATCGTGAATTTAGTTAAAAAAAGGTTGATTTAAAAAAAGCAAAAAAAAAAATAATAAATAAAGAAATAAAGAAAGTTATTAAGAAAAAAGACAAAGAAAAAAAGAAAAAAAAAAAAAACATGGACTTAGGTTTCCATACTTAATCTTAGGTTAATCTCCACCATTAGATGAAATTAGATGAATGGTTGGGATTTGTCCCTCAATATGCAACAAAAACTTGGTGTTTAAAATAACTCACCTCCATAAACTTAATATAATCCCATCGAATAAATTTACACAAACACCGCAAAATTTATCCCAAACATCTCTTCTTACATCGCAACTTGATAACTCTGGTTTTGCCCTAAATTTATCCCAAACCGATTCAGAATAATGGATACTGAAGATAGGATCAGTTCATTACCGGATCACTTATTACTCAATATCATCTCTCGAATCGAATACCGCTACTATTTGGAGAAAGAAGAAGACAGATTAATGTCCACAAAAGAAGTGATTAGAACAACATCTACTATCTCCAAGCGATGGCAACATCTTTGGACTTTACTTCCTAATCTCACTTTTATTGATGAGGATGACGTCACAGGCCGACTTTTGCATTTAGTTTTTGGTAGGGATCACACCAAATACTTTTCGTGTATCAACAAAACCCTAACTAAATGTCCCACCGATGTGAAACTCAACAAGTTCAAACTCCATATTAATACTCGGCCTACATCATCGCAAGTCAATAGTTGGATTCACCATGCTATCACGCGTAACGTTCAAGAGGTTGATTTAAAAATATGGGACATGCATAGCAGTCGTAATAAGCGGTTTAGCTATGACAGTGAGCTGTTTTTCAACAATTCATGTATTATGAGTATGAGAATTTCGGATTGTTCATTTAATCCTCCTAATGGTGTTATTCGTTGGGATAAAATTAAGTTTTTGTGTATATCAGAGGGGGAATTAGACAATGATATACTTGGAAAAATATTATCTGGAAGTCCTTGTTTAGAAACTTTGGAGTTGAACAAGTATTATGCTGTTAGGCGGAACCTGAAGTGCTTGTTCGAAAACTTTGTAGTTATACGATTGATTTGTGATATAGAAACCTACAATTGGTTTAGTTATGACCGCTATGACGATGAGTATATGAGTATCGAACATTTGCGTTGTGAATGTAGTCCTCCTAATGTGGCTATTTGTTGGGATAAACTTAAATTTTTGCGTATTTGGAGGGGGGAATTAGACGAAGATTCAATTGGAAAAATATTATCCGGAAGTCCTTGCTTGGAAACTTTGGAGTTGAAGGGCTGTTATGGTGTTAGGCGGATTGATATTACTTCAAAGAGATTACAGAACTTGGTGTTGACTAACTACGCCGGCCTTATGTGTCCTGGGCAGGATTATATAACTTTCGAAATCAATGCGCCTTATATGTTGTCACTAACTATCAAAGGATTTTTGGATTTGGAGAAGCTTTTGTTGCTAAATGTGTCTTCGTTAGTCAAAGCTGAATTGGATTACCGAATCCATTATCATTTTGCGGATGAAGTTGATGGAGATGAAGATGATATAGGAGAAGAATTGCTTAGAGGGCTTTTACCAAGCCTTGGCCATGTCAACGATATAACACTTGGATATTATTGTTTACAGGTAATATTTTCCCTAGGAATTTTTTTTTTCTTCTTCTTCTTCTTCCATTTGAGTTGAATGTGTGTCTTTGTTGACTGTTCTAATCATGTTCTCTCTGCATTTGTAGTATCTCTCTCGTCTAAGAAGAGATAAAGATTTCCAGTTTATTAGAGGTACAAATGATACTTCACGCGGTAGTGATTCGTTTCATAAATTGTGTTCACTATCACGTTAAAACAGTATTCACAAAATGTGATCTAACCATTGGGATATAAATAAATTGTGGTGTGCAGTTGGAGCTGATGGAGACGAGGACAGAGTCACAGAACTGATTGCTTCTGGAAGAAAAAAGCTTGCCGCTGAAACAGAAAAGCTTGCTGTTGCCGCTGAAAGAAAAAAGCTTGCTGTTGCCGCTGCAGCCAAGACAAAGAAAAAGGAAAAAGTTGAAGCCAAAGGAGAATCTGATGATGTAAGTACCATTGCAGCCTCTTATGTCTTTCAACCCAATTCTTTTTGTAGTGTATTTATTGAACATGTTCTTACATTTTCATGTATCATTATTTTCAGGACATGCGATTAATGAGTCTATTTGACTAAGGGATTAAGGTTATCGTCTTTGAGAAGCACGCTTCCATTTTGTTATCGTTGTTCATGTGTTTTTTGTTTGATCTAATGACTGGAATTGTTAAGATCAATAGTTCTAGCAATACATGGATGATGGATCCACTAGATTGTGAGTTTGGTTAGTTATGAGGCCTCATGAACCATGTTCAAATGATACAGACAATTGTTTGTTTTTTCCTCTAGTAATTTTTTTGGCAGGTTCGGGATCATCTTTTTATTTATTTATTTATTTATTTATTTATTTATTTATTTATTTATTTTTATTTTTATTTTTTTCCTTCCTAAATCCATAAAGTTTATATAATAACTTTTTGGTAAGAGCAACCATTTATTGGCATATCATAGTATACCGGAAAACAACATTCACATGATTCAACACAAAGACTTGCATTCAACTATAGATTACATTGTTGTTTATTGGGGTTTATATAATTCTTTCCGCAGCAAAAATATGATAGATGGTCACACATTAATAGTGCTTGATAGGAAGAAAAGAAATTGTTTCAGATGACGGAAAAACGATTATCCTATGCCCATTAGATCAAGAAAATCACACAACTTTGTTTCTACAAAGTTGTTACAAATTCCACTCTGTTTGCCATGAAATTCAACACTGGAATAAACCCCATAATATTTTGTACTACACTAACATTTACCAGCAGAACCAAGAGACCAGGTCTCATTGCATAAGCAGCTTCGAGTCACATGCCGTTATTTTAACTTGGCCAACATTTTCTTAGCTTTCGTCATACTTGACGAGAGCATCCTGAAGAATGAACGTCCACACGTTGTCAGAGAATCTGTAGGTGTGTAAATGCCCCTGTTCTCATTAAAAGAAGCCAGAGGGTAAAGTTGTCATTTACAAAAAGCTTATTATATACTGTTGATCTTTAAGCGGAGGTGGAAAAGTTGGAGAGTTGGGCAACTGGGGTAGCAATAGAAATGTGTCGGTTTAGGTCGGGCCAACCAAACAAGCACTTGTATCTAAGATTACAAAACATTGTTACTACAATAATCTATATTTCTAATCAAAACATTGGATTGTATACTTGTCTAAAGAGTTTACCTATTTACGTTTTGCTATTTTTATAAGACAAGTACATGTGCAATATAACAGAATTGCAAGATAATGGCTTGCGGAAATTTCCTAAATCCAGGTAACACTTTAAGACTACTGTTTTTCATTACACCTACCTAATGTCGAGACTTGTGAGATGGAACCCCTTGGTCTTAACCTTTGTGTCCTCAGCCATTGACTACAACCAACAAAACAAGGAGTTAACACTTTCATCTGTATCTGGTAATATTTCTTATTTCTTATTTCTTATCTAATTATAAGTTAAGAGTGTTGCTTATGTTTTGTGCTTGTTAGTTAAGAGGGTATTTGGCATTGCTTAGGTTTTTTGCATATCAGGCTAGACTAGGTATGGAATTTATGTTTTCTGCTTATTAGTTAGAAGGGTGTTTGGGATTGATTGTGTTTTGTTTTATAAGTTAAGAGGGTGTTTGGGATTGCTTGTGTTTTGTGCTTGACAGTTAAAAGGGTGTTTGGGATTGGTTATGTTTTGTGCTTGTTAGTTAAACGGGTGTTTGGGGTTGGTTATGTTTTGTGCTTATAAGTTAAAAGGGTGGATTGCTTATGTATTCTACTTATAAGCTAATAGGGTGTTTGGGATTGTTTCTTAGTGAATAGGGTGTTTAAGATTGCCTATAGGTTAAGAGGGTGTTTACTGTTTAGGATTGCTTTTAAGCAAAGGGAGTGTTTAGGATTGCTTATAAGTTAAAAGAGTGCTTGATACTGCCTATGTTTTCTGCTAATAAGTTAAGAGGGTATTTGGGATTCCTTATGTTTATGAACTTCTTTTGTTTAGATTAGCAAGGATGAGGAGATTGAACGACTGTCTGTAGAGCTTCAAAACACAAAAAGTGAGATGCTGCAAATGATTGTGGATAAGGATGTAGTCACTAATGAGAAGAGTCCCAGTATCAAGGGATATCTTGACAAGATAGATAGATGCCTTGACTGATGCCGCTTCTTCTAAAGATTCACTAGTTGGTGAACTTGAGGCTTTTTTTCTCGAGAGAAAGCGTTAGTTGAAAGGGTAAATGATGAGTTGACTCTTAAAGCCAACAATCTTATAGAGTTGAAAAAGGTACATGGTGAACAGGAAGCAGATCTTTCTTCTAAGGTTAGAAAACTTAAGGAAAAATACAAGGACACGTCTAGCTTATTGAAGAAAAGAGATGATAAATTGAGAAAACTTGAGTCAAATCGAGAAGCTTTACATAACGAATTATGTCCATGTAAAGAAATGGCTGCAGCAAATGAAGAGAGGTTGTCTGATGACTTGATGAGTTATCCACTATACACAAAATTGTTGAAGTGAGTGAGGAGGCAATAGAATGTTTGCTAAAAGGGGATGAATTACTTACTTTTTCTGCTGAACTAACTCGATCACATGCAAATGCAGTTACATGTCTTACAAAACAACTTAAAAAGGTTGAGTCCACTAACAATGAATTGGTAAAACAATTCGGAAATTTTTTGGCAACATGTGATAGAGAAACTCGACAAATACTTGAAGAGGAACTCAAGAAATTTATACTAAAATGGAAAAAATATGGGAACCCAACGACAAATTAAGCATTGACGACAGAGGAGGTAAAAATATTAAAGTTACTTGATGTACAGTTTCTTGACTTTCCCGGCCCCTTTAATAAGTTTTTGTATTCATCCTTTAACCATGTTTCAACTTTCAACTAACTTTTTCTCAAGAAGCAGTGGAAAATATTGTGACATGAAAGCATCAATGGTGGAAGATTTTAGCTCACGATGGAAGCACATTTGATAGTAGTCACAATGTGAACACCTTACAACAAAAATGGAAGAATATGAACATATAGAGAGACCAAGAATTTTGTTAATAGGATAGGATCCACTGTTTGAATCCCATCGATCAATGTAGAATATTATCTGATAAGACCACTTATATAAGCTCTTTTTGCTCCTTTTATTTTGATCGTACTTGAATGCTAACCGCTATGAAATATATCAGTCTATATCACAGATATCCAGATTAACAGGTTCTACTTCATTGTTCCGTTTTGTTTGGCTTAATCGATCAAGTGAATTTGTTAATAACTTAATACCCTCAGGATGTGTATTGTCATGACTTGCAATTGTGTCATATGATGTCATGTTTTGCCTCTATGATTTCATGCAAGCCTTCTGCGAAACATCAGTCTTGCCACCTGCTAGTGAAGCCAATGCAATTATGCAAGCACCTTTGCAAGGTTTCATATTCTTGCTGGAGGGTCAAATCTAACACCAAGGAAAGGTTCTAAAGCTAACAGGTTCCATATGTTTCGGGTTTGCTAAAAAAAATTTAAGAAGCGATGCAATACCGAAATTAATTTTGTCAAACAAAGTGCAGTGGTTGTGTTAGATAGGCAAAGTGAATGCAAGCTAAAAAAACAAATCTATGCAAAACAGATTAAAAAACTATATAACTCAAAGAAAAACTGAAAAAGAAAACAATCTTTTTACGTGGTGCTTGTTTTATTCCTATGCCTTTTTATCATGATGCATGAAAATGTAAAAAAGTTATATATGTTTGGTTTGGTTGTAAAAGAAAGCCAACATACCCCCAATGAAAAGGTTAAACATATGACCCGACTTGCTCTTAAATCTTAAAATAATAATCATTTGTGTCTCTTTGCCTCAACCATTTCAGAGTGGGATTCGCCAAAAAGTAGAAGAACATGGACCGGAAATTGCCCCAATGCCCAATATTATAGTCACTGAAAATCAACACATTTTTATGTGTATTCTATCATTTAATCTTATTATATTTAATAAACAATTTGTTCACACATTTATAGTCTAAACCAACTAAAATATAATGATTTTATACGTGTCTCGACTGAAACTTAAACATAAAAGTTTTAGTTTTTTTTTTTCTTTTGAAAAATTGTACAGTAAGTAATTATCTCACAATATACCCTACAAATTTATTTCACATAATCACATGTCTGTCACATTACTTGAACACATAACCAGTTCTCATACGTACAATATGACGTACCATTAAACACATAAACTCTTGTTTAATGAGGCATTTACATATTGTTCATGCTACATGAGAGGACGAGTCTTTGACGTGTACGAGGACCAACCGGGTATCCATGTGACCGTTTTTGATATTTTCTTTGGTCAACTCAAATATGTATCTAGTAAAGTTTCACTCTATAACTCTTGTGAGGAAATCAGTAGCTTATCACTATAGTATTTGATAGTGATTTGCCTTAACGGTATAATTCATCATTTGTGAGATGAGTTTAGATTTAAATACCATTAAAGGGTATTGGCTTAAGGCATTTTAGTACTTCACTAAACAATAAGTTGTGGCCATACCTCTTAGGTGAGACATCTGTAGTGTAGAACATAAGGTTTGCCCGACATAATAAAGTTACAATATTTAAAACATTTATGTATATGCCTATTTCCATCTTTTCGGGCCCTCTTAATAATGATCAGAAGAATCATATCATGGAAGTAAACAACCTTTTGACCCCCTTTTAAAAAGAGAAACATTAGAATCAACAAGAAGTTTACAAAATTTAGTCAAACATATAAACATTGACTGAAAGATACTACGTTTTTTATTGTTTTAAAATGGTAAAAACAGCATGATATTTTTAATTTTGTTTTTGGTGAAATGACATTAACATGAAAACAATTTCAACTACATGGTAACAATGAACTATAAGTTGGATTAGTTATAACAACACATTTTTAATCAAGCAATGTAAATTAAACACACAAAAAAGGTCAATTATTAAATAAGAAATGTTAGTATTTTTTTTTAAGGCGTGAGAATCTGTTTTGTTAGTGGCATGCGAACTTATCGCCCCAAATCATGAGATGGGCCTCCTTTGAAATAAAAAGTCCCTTTTGGGCTTCCCAAAAAAATTCTTTCAAAATAAAGGGGCACCTTGGGATGTTCTTTTTTTCTATTTTTCATGCATCTAAATATGTGTTATTAGCTTATTAATATTAGTTGGGAAGAGAGATATATTCATGTAATCATGTTACTCAAATATGAAAACACAACATTAACAAAACACAAAAATAAGCATACTAGGTTTAGGGTAAGAGTTAGAAATGAGTTGACATGACTAACCGTCTTAAGTTTTAAAGTCGAGTATCACTTTGTTTCAACGCACATTCAACATGATCCCCTGTTGGAAACCTCTAAATTCTCATCAAATATGACCTCACCCACATCATATCGCCTTGTATTTGATTAGTGCATGCAATATATGTATGTTGTTTGGTATTTGAAAGAAAACAACTTACAATGAAAAACTTTTCTCCATGACTTTGATAAAATCATATCTTCTTTAACTACGATTTTCTTAGAACTCCGGCAAAAAACAAGACAAAAGAGAACTACAACAAAATAGCACAAGCATTTTTAGGATTGATCATTAATCCAATCAATCCATGTTGGACTGATATTCTTACTCTAATTATTCGCAAGGTATTGATAATCAAAAAAGCTGGTCAGTCCACACGTTCGTCCCAAAAACAATATGTGGAAGGCAATAACTAAACTCACTTACGGTGATTTTTGAATTTTACTTATTTGACTTAATGTGAAAAATCTTAATTCAGAAAGTTATATGAAAATTGTTGTTTATAACTTTATAGACAATGATGACTAAAAATATAAAATGATAAAATTGATAATGTACACATTAAGTTATCTGTTAATTAAAATGATTTAATGAAAAAATTAAACAGTGTCCGCCTGTTTAAGAGGGATGTCAATCTTATTCAGACTCAACTAAGCTAGCATTTAAAACTAATCACATCTAAATTTTGTGAGGATATAAATCATTATAAATATTGTCAAAAAATATCCTATTGACACAACATCCACTGAGCTAGCGCTTACTCTTCTTGTGCAAACATGGACTAGTTAGTTTGGAATTAAAAAATGTAAGAAATAATAATGAATAAAGTGTAGGGAAGACCAAGAAGAGTGTCTGCTTATAGGAACACAAGAATAACCTCTATTGGCGCCGGTGTCTCCGCAAGTGAGTGTGCGTGTGTGGCACTTCTACACTAATTCCTTCCCTGACATTCTGCACTCCTGTTTCCAACACACACACTTACACTCTGACACACACTGAATCATGTGAATGTTCTTTTCTTCATATTGTCTCTCTACTATCCTTTTTCTTTCATAAACCCTAGCTACTTCTAAGATCTTATATCGAATTAGTATCGAAAAATATAGCTAGCCTGAATGGCTAATAGGCCTCGCACTGAGGACGATATGTGAAAGATAATAATGAAGATATACCACTTTCTTAAACCTTCAAAACATGTTGTGACCCGAATACAATGTTTTCTAGTTTAACATTATAAGCACTGCACGATGTTATCATACTGTTTGGACATCGGAAAGTAAAGGTGTTAAATGGTTGTTAAGAAAAACGAGACATGCCTAAACATATAGCTTAGATAGGTGAACAAATGTTCACATTTTTAAAAACCTAAAGATGATTTTTGTTTAGAGTATAGACAATCTTCAGAAGTTTGAGGTGTCAGCCATCTTTTTCTGTTAAAATTTTTTAGAATAAAAAACTAGTCAAAGCATAACAAGTACTTTTGTTGGTTTGGATTTTCAGTTTTCTTTTATCTAGGATGACTTTTGGACACGGTTAATTAGTTAATGTAAAGTGTCAATACGGTTAATTAGTTAGCGTATTTTAGTATATGAAAAGTTAAGCCACATGTACGAAACATTTGTATATTCTAAAAGTTGGTACAAATCACTCATCATTCCTTTGAATAATCTTGCATGCTTAACAGGTTACAAATAAGCCAATATGACTATCATACAATTAACATTATTTTAAGTACAAAGCATGATCTTTCATTAGCTTTTTTCTGTTAAATATTGCTATATACTTAAAGGCTTAAAGCTACTCAATACAATATGAAAAATCGGTTCTTTTGTAAGAGAATATTTTCATGGTGGCATGCATGCGCAAGAGTGATAGAGTATAGAATAAAATAAGGTAACATTAAGAGCTACAAAAATGGTAAGAATCTAAGATCACCAATAAGAAATACACAGTTAAGAACAAGAATACGATAAATATAATTAACTATGCATTAATTTGTGATTTTGTATGAGGAAATGTATAAACGTCGATTATAAGAAATTTAAAAAGTTTTCATGTTCTCATAAGAGATGAGAGAGAGATAGAGAGATTTATGAGTAGAAACCAAGGCATGAGAAAACCTAAAGCAAGTTTTGCTCCCTCATGAAATCATTTCAGTCACCACATTCACTCTCTCATCCCAAGACAACCCCTTCTTAAACCTCACCATCTCCCAATCTTCTCTTGCAACAATCTCTATTTATCTATCTATCTATCTCTTTCTCTCTCTAACCGACATACTTTCTCTCCAAAAAACTTTCTAGCTCCGTCTCTGATCATACATGTCGTTCCATTAAGCTTGTATCACACTAGATCTATAAGCTAAACAGTTAAGTATTCCTATATATATCCTTTACTTATTTTGTCACTGTGCATGATTGAACTCTATCGCGAAGTGTTCATCTTCTTTGCGTATATGGATATCTAAAGATATTTCTATATCGCATAGATTCATGTATGTTTCATATAAAGTTGTGTGTATCCATGCATACATATCTATTTCTTCTTAACTTTTAGTACCACAACATGTTTTCATCCAATTTTTCTCAATAAAGATGAGTCACGAATGAATAACATTACGATTCATCGTTTCTCATGTATTAATCAGTTATAATATTCAAATTCTTTCTCCAAATACTTGGAAAATTTATTTTGGTTCATTTTGCAGTATTATCATGAATAAACTGCTATGACTAAAATTCAAGATCTTTTTTAGTTAATTTTGGTTATACTTAAGGTTATGGTTAAAAGAAAACGAATAACACTAGGAAGCACATAACTTCTAGTCGATCGTTGTTATTTATTACCCGGCAACTCCATGTCATTGAACAAAAGGTAGCTTTCATTCCACAAAGGTTTGTTCCCCTGCAAAAGATGATAGTTCATATTTTATTATTACCATTTTTGATATATTGGACATTCATATTATTATCTAGTTTAAGAAAAAGCTTGTAATATGAATAAGTGTATTATAGTGGTGAATATATGGGAAGCAGATAAGAAAGCGATGTTGGTCAGGTTCAATCCGAAGACGGATTTACCAAGTTGTAAAAGACGATCTCAGATTGAGCCGCGCCAATATCACTTTCATGAGACACATTTGCTTTCATAATTATTCATCTTGCATTGCTTGATAGGAGGGTTTGCAATCGTCTGCCCAAATAGTCCTAATATTATCTAACACATTAGAAAGGAAATTCGGTCTTATTCTTTCAGGATTTCAATGTCTATTTCAACATTTTTTCCATGCTATGACCAGAAATTCAGATTTGATGGTACTATACGTTGCCAGCTCCTTTTTAGCGTGTGTCAGAAGATGAGATGAACATACAAACAATATGAATTTGAAGGTAAATAATATCTTTGAGTCATTAACCTAGCTTGTTTTAGAGATCTTTCAAGTTTCTCTCTATATTGCAAAAGGGTGATCTTACAAATCGATCAAACACGTGGTCTTTTGAGACCTAAGTTGATCGCAAAATGTACAAGCGTCCTTTGGATGCTAGCTCTATTTTATTTGTTCTTTTTCACTCTTGCTAGCTCTCCAGATGGCGAAAACAATTAAATATGCATGTGGACGGGGAAAGGGGATATGATGAACCCTCTCTTGTTGTTGTTCCTAGGCTACCGATCCTTCCTTCCCCTCTACATGGCATAGTTCACGGGTTTCTATTATGAGAATGAATTGGCGATATCTCTCTGTCATCTGATAGCTTAGGCTATTGATAGAACTGTGATATATACGAAGTTCATGCTATCAATCTCTTTCCCTCTCGATTTCTGGTAAGTTCCGATCATATGATCTTACTTTGGAGACTTTGTGTGCATTATATTAGTAATATTTCATTTATTATAAATTAGAGCTCATTCTCAAATAAATAGTCTTAATTACTTCAAATAAGCATACATATTTGAATTTAATTTGCATCAATTTTTTTGTAAAAGTCTAAATTTGGATGAATATTTAGCAAGTATGACTCTAAATATAAGATGAATATTGACCGGATATATATATATATATATATATATATATATATATATATATATATATATATATATATATATATATATATATATATATATATATATATATATATATATATATATATATATACCATTTCAAAATAACAGTGTGCATGGATAAAAGTCATCTATAAACAACAATATTTTTGCAGCAAAAACCCTTATTACCAAATTTAAAAGATATATGCATGTAAAGGAGTACGTACACTTTGAGCAATTGTCCCACTTGGTTAATTTTTTGCATAATATGATGAAATATCACTAATTAGTATATTTAACTCGACCATATATTTAATTGTGTCAAATAATAAGATTGACACATATGTAGTCAAACTAAAAGATAGATATGATAAGTGAAAAAATAATATGTTTGTCAATAAATAGAAATTTAGGCTTATGATCGAGTTACATATGTGAATCATATTTCATGCATGCACAATGTGATCCATGTTCGCTTGGCTCTCTTCTTTTGAAAAATTAATATTTCATATGTTCAACTAAGTTATAAGTACCAAGTATGTAGAAATTTGTCTATTGTGACTTCAGTATATATAGCTTAAATTTACTAATTATCTTTCGATGATTTAGGCTTCAGAGGAGTGTATTTTTTTTCAATGAGACCAACGTAGCGCGCAACCCTCAGTGTTACAAAGAAATAATTGCGGAATTGTAGATGGAAATGATGGAATGAAGAAGAATCGGTGGATTGTCAACATACGAAAAAGACATTAGAAGAAGAGATTAAGGAGTAAAAGTCGTATATTGTATATGTTTATGTGAATCACGATCAAAGAAAAACTCTTAACGTAGTAAATTGTGAAATAAACGTGAGAAATGCATATAGTCGTGCTGATTCACAGATGTTATACGTAGAAATACTTTTTTTGCTGATTCAATATAGACGAGTAACTCATAATAGTCATTTTAGCGTAGATTTACTTAAATTTGCAAATTGATTCAAAACTTTGACATTTATATGATCTTTACAAATAATATGAATCGGCATTTTCAAAACTTTGAATCACAAATTTGTATTCTAATCAACTAAAGAAACATTATTATGTTAAAAAAATCGAAAATATATATATATATATATATATATATATATATATATATATATATATATATATATATATATATATATTGTTTGGGTTAAAATAAAAATGGTGTTATAATAAAAAGTATAGGAAGCCATCAAATCGCGCCACGTGTCCCCTCCCCACCCATTCTTTTTTTATAACTGGCAGGGGCATTATCTTCATTTCAACCATAGGATATACTCCCTCCGTCCCAAATTATAAGTCCATTTTCAAATTTTACAAAGTTTAAGAAAAGTAGGGCCCTTACAATACTAATCAATAAAAATTCATTTTCACCCACTTACAAGCATTCTCATTGGTTGAACTTAAAAGTGGACATATAATTTGGGACAACTTAAATTGACAAAATGGACTTATAAAATGGGACGGAGGGAGTATAAAGTTTCTTTTACTCTATTCTTTCTCACATTTTCTTCCAGGAACTCTCACAAACACACGCACACACACAAGTACCGTATCCTTCTTCTCCACCAAGTAGCTTCTTCTCCAATGGTAACCTTCTTCTCCACCGGTACCTTCTTCTCCGCTTGTAACCATCTTCTCCACCGGATCTCCACCGTGATCTCCACCGTCTTCTCCACCGTGATATTTGAGATGTTGGCTGATTGTTTATCATCAACGGATAACTTGTGTTCATCATCAACTAGTAATGAGTCTTCATTATCAACAACTACTTTAACATCAAAGAATAATGATAGTAAGATCTTAATTTTTTGTATTTTTATTATTATGTCTTTATTTTAATTTACCAGTTCAACAATTTTAGGAGTTAGATTTAGAGGATATCAAGTTTTTCACTAGATCTGAAACGAATTTAAGAGAAAACTAGATGAAAAACGTGTATATGGAACTTGCATACCATGTGTTTGATAAAATGTCTACATGACTATCTATAAATGTGTTTGATAAAATGTCTACAAGAAGAAGGGTAAGAAGGGTGCTACTAATACTACGAGTAAGGGAGGGTTTTTTAAACCTGTTGTGGGTAAGCAATTTCATTATCAACCCAAGAAGACTCCCTCGGCACCTAAGATAGTGGATACCACGAAACCTATTAATGTGGATGTGGCTAGTACAAGTGGTACCAAGATTGTGACTTCTAATCAGTTTGATGCTTTTAATATGGATGATACGGATACCTTTGATATTCCCACTAATGAGACCAACAAGGATGTGGAATCGGGTTGTTTTATGGAAGCTAATGAGGATGAGTCTCTTAAGGTTGGTAATGCGTCGCAAGGTACTTTTGTGAGTCATATTCAAGAAAAGGAACACTATGTTGATTCTACTCCTATTGTTAAGAAAATTGGGGAGCTTGAAAAGCTAATTATTGAAGGGAAAGCGACTCTTGTGGATGATGATGGTCATCCTATTCAGAAGGTTACTTCTTCTTCTAAGAGGTCTAACCCATTTTCTAAAGTGGGCGAGGTCGTGGTATCCGATACTGACGACGAGGAGGTTGTGGACATGTTCGATGAGACAAGAAACCTATTTGGTGGTGGTCATGACCGTGAGGATGAGTATGATGACTATGATGATTATTCTAAGAAAGTTTATGATCTCCCAGGGAATTTGGATGCTTTTAATGCCATGTATGGCACTAAACTCCAAGCTCGTAGGAAGTAGTTTTTCATCTTTGTCAATGTAGTGTGTTATCATGTGAGTAGTGGTTTGTTTTCTTTTTAGAAAATAGGAAGTATCTTGTTATGTAAGCTCTCGCCTATGTAACGGGCTGAGATTTGAGATTCACCCAAATCCATTGTACTTAAACGTTTTTTGGAGTAATACATTTACCGGGTCGCTGACCTTTTACCCAAAAAAATAAATGTGATGCACTAGTTTCGTACTGTGATGCACTAATTTCATATTATGATGCACAATTTGTTCATACACCTTGTGATAAACTTATTGCTAAAAGTGTGATGCACTTATACATGTAACATTGTTTTGTGCTGTTATATATAAAGTGTTTAGATCTGGAAAAAAAAATGTGTTTCGTAAAGGTGCACACAAGATGTATGATTAAATGTGTCAATGAGGCTTTATACATCTGATGAACTAAGTTTACAGAATGATGCAGTAGTACAAAGGATTTTTGATTTTGAGTTTGTAAATCACAACAATGATTTTTATAGGTTTCATGAACTAGATATAAGACTATGATGCTATAACATCCCGTAAAATTTTCCTACGATTAACATATTATTACAACATAAATTAACCATTTTTACCCATAACAATTTTTCTTTTATATATATGTTTGACAATCATAACATTTTAATGATACTCTAACTATATCAAAAGCCTATATACCACAAGTAATTCAAAACGTTTATATTTAATAAATATACCTTTCGATAAATTAACCAAGCACGATATATATATATAAAATTCCCTAGCTCACTAAAAACTTCCTAATTATGTACTTGAGCCTCAACCAAAACACACGACACCAAATCAAACCTTATAAAATAATATAATTAGTCTATCCAAAATCTTATACAACTTATATCCTATCTCTACAAATACATATTTTATCCAATACAACAACTTATATAGACACATCGACATACATATTTTTCATTCTGTTTCTCTTCGTAATAAATCACTATTACACCAAACGGACTCCATAATCTTTCAAATTCTCTTTTCATTTGAACTTCTTGAGCAAGTCCACTAGGCCACATTACAACATGAACCATAATCCATTTATATTATATCTTCTTATTTTCAGTCACTAGTAAAATTCACCATGCTCGTTCCTCTCACATTTTCGACATACAAACACACCCCTTTTATTTATTCGACCACATGTATATATCTATTTAACGTACATCTCATTTCCTTCAGTTAACCCTTCTCTTGCGAAACGTATTTTACCTATTCACATAAAGAGTTTCAGCCAATGCAAGTACACCCAAGCCCCTTTTCTTTCTTGTTCCCTTCTCTTGGTCGGCTAGGTTAGATCAAGTAAATCTTTCAACATGTATAATGACAAGTCACTCATCCTTCCTCACTCGTATATTGCCCTAGAAACAACCCAAATAAACTAGAAAAGATCAAGAAATGGTAAGACTTATCGTAAGTTTCCTATGCACCGCCTTTGCTCCCCAATGAACATAAACCAACAAGAAGCATTCTAGAAACTGTCAAGAATATTTGGACACATATCTTTTACAATCTCTTGCTCTCAATTGCTATTCGATCTCCATTTAGGTAACATGTAAATCGACTGCTCAAATCCCACCCTAAATCTTCCACCTCTAGACCTCCCCAATCAAGAGACATGCGTACACATGTTTTCTGCTCCAACTCGCCATTTGTCCAAACCTTAACTCATGTATATAGAAGAAACATGCTTATCAACGGGGAGGCACACACACAAACTCATCACATTCCAATACTCTCTAAACTTCTCCTCAAAATCTTTTATACAAGAACCGATCTTGATTCATAAGTGGAACCTCTAAACAAGCTATACACCATCACCTTACCACATCTCAGCTATCGCTAAACCAAACGTAAACATAAAAGACTCAATCACGAACCACCAACAAAACTCACATAATTACTCACTCTCTTTTATTTCACTGTCGAGAAGGAAGGAGCAAGAAGACTTAGGATACTATTTTAGATGCTAAAGTTCCCTGCTACTTTAGTACAAGTTGGGTTCGAAAGCTATGGAAGCTTTGAAGTAGATTTGCTTGCTTCTTCGTTCATCCTGGTCATGACTGTTCTCGATCATATGCACTTCGTACCTCTACTCATCCCAACCATCTGGTGTCGTAAGTTTTCCTCAACCCCTTTCCATCTTGTTGCTTTCATTATGCATGGCTATTAAGGAACTCGTGGGTTACAAAGGTTACTTAAAACCTTACTGTTTCTCCACACACAAACTTAACATATTATGGTGGTGCTTGTGTGGTAAAATTTTGCTTCAACTTGAACTAATAAAGAAATAAAAACTAGAGCTTACTACATAATCGACACACTCATTTCTTATCGAGATTTTACTTCTAAGTAATGAAAGAAACATGTAAACATTAAGTGTTAACTCTTGTTATGGGTCAAAACCCACTGTGATCGCGGACCACAGTGGAGTATCGCGATGTGATTCGTCAAATGTTATACCCATGTCATATGGCATATTTTGCGCTCATTCAACCTAGCCTTGAAACACAAACACTAAATTTGTAAAACTTGGAATACTCGTATACACATGAAACAGTTTTGAAATGAAAGATTACATGCAACATTCTGTAGTCATTAGAACAAGATTAAATCAGTCACTAAACCATTAAATAAACTTGGAATGTATAGAATAATGCAAGTGAACCTTTGGCTCAACTGGTTGGGGCGCTGGGTTGTTAAACGACAGGTCCTTGGTTCGAATCCTGGCAAGGACAGTTTTAACATTTTTGTTATTTTTGAAACTTTAACCTTTTGGCAGTTTTAATCCCTCACTTTCAAACACTTATCACAAAACTAGAAACTAATATAATTGTTGACAATTTCAGTCCCTTGACTTGGACCAACTTAACAATTTTTCTTAAAAGACTTTTATAAGTTTTATAACTTATATAAATTTGTACATTTTAAAACCTCCAACTTTAGCTCACTTGACCACTTTCGTCTAGATAAATATGTCTAGCACATGTCTTTATTTAGACGACAATGTTTTCATAAACTATAAATAATATATTTGTCTAAATATATTATTTGCACACAACTTCGATAAATATAGACATTTATACCAAACGAAATTAATACTTTACGTCCTATATTTATCCTCAACCAACTTTTGTAAATTATGCAAATTACTATTTATGACGAGAATATAAACATTAAACGATACAAACATTGACCTTTTGAGCATAAATCATTTTGACATCTAACTTTATGTCAAAACACTATTCTCGATAAGTTAAACTTATCCCAAACTCCTATAATTATTCAGGTTATCTCGTGAAGTCATTTCACTTCTGACGTTACTTATTCTCTGTCTACTATTCCATTCAGGTGAGTCATAGCCCCTACTCTTAATTGTTTTATAATGATTTATAAACGTTTTTGGGGGAGATACATGTTTAAATATTGCTTTATACTTTTACAAGTACTCGTTAACTATTTACATATTACTGTGATTTCATAGCCCACTCTTTAACTATTTTCCCGTGGGGAGATACATGCTTAAAACTCGATCACAAGTCTTTTATACCGGGTATTGAAATACCGTCAGGCCAATGTTATTTGCTTAAGTTACTATTGCCAAAAGTCCCTCGATCATGAACCTTAATCACTTGAAGGGTGAACGTAAATAAATGTGGATAGTACTATTAGTGATTGACAATCCTCGTTTGGTTGTTAGAGAAAACACCAGGTGCACTTTATTGTTCTTATTATAGGTTATTGGCAAATACCTATCTTGAGGGCCTACTACTTACCGTCATAACTTGAGATTATGATTGGCTGTTAATCGTTGAGTATCATGAGCTTAAGGCAATAACAGGAACATTGAATTAAACTTATTGATTGTACGTGATTACAATACATTCTTAACTTGTGATTCGAAACTCGTGTTAAATGGATTTATAAACCAATTACTATTTTTGATGTTGACCCAGTGAAGGGCAAACCAACGGATTGATTTGTGTTGATAAGGAAATCACTCTTTTTCTAATTAACGATTTAAACTATAAACTCTATGAACTCACCAACCTTTGTGTTGACACTTTTTAGCATGTGTTTATCTCAGGTAACTAAACAAAAAGGAACTTGAAGGCACGGAGTGGGCTTGTAACCCGGCATGGGCTTAAATAAACATTTTGACATATTTTAAATAAACTTGTTGTTTAAATAATGAAACATCTTGATGTCTCGAATATTTGGTATTTTGAATGAATTAAACTTTAAAGCGTCACTTTTGTGTCGTTTTCTATGATTGTGACAAAGATCCTCGAAGTAACACCCAAAAAGTCTTCCGTTGACATTTTAAGTCTTCCGCTGACGTGACGATTTTGGGGGTGTTACAGATTGGTATTCAGAGCCACGGTTATAGAGAACCAGATGTTTTTAAACATTGGACTATAACCACACTTTAACTGGACCATTTTTACAAAATACCACTTCATGCCCTCCGTGCCTACATTCCAACATCTGGTTGAAAAGTTACTTCTCATTATTTCTTACTTATATAACTTGATATATGCTTACATGTTATGATTATGCTAATGACTTACATTTACTAATCGGGATTATTACAAATACCGTGTCCTTATATTTTCATCCGCCAGAAAATTTTGTGACTTTTAGATGGTTTATGCTACAAAAACACTCTAGTATATTAATATGTATATATATATATGCCCCCCCCCCCCCAACTATTTTGAGTACTATACCAATCCTCCTTAATTACCTCGCTCTCATCTTTATAGATGCATATGACATACTCTTTTCGTACTCTCGGAAAAATCTGCGCATTACCTTGTCGATCAGTATGGGTGTTGAGTCAGAAATTCTTAAGTAGGATGATTTACAATGTCTTTATTTGAATGGATTGGGACGCCTTTTTATTGAAATAAAGAGATTGTAAACCGCCGAACCATAAGTTTATACTTCGTTATTTACATTTTTTGGGACGCTTCTCTATGTAAATAACGAATTATAAATAAGTGAGCTTAATTGTATCTGAAATGGCATGCGTATGAAATCAAAGATCACTAAAGTTCATAAAACACTAAAACTTCAGCCAAAGACTCACAATTTTCTTCTGCGTATGCCTAATTTTAAGGCATTACGGCACAATCACATTTATTCGATCATGTCCTTAATCTTACATTCTGGCGATTTATGAAACCTTTTCACGGCATTGTATGTGATTACAATGGTCTCCCTTACTTCTCCGGCACTATGAGTGATATAGCGATCTCCGAACCTTTCACAACCTTACCTAAAATCCATCGAAATCTATAAATCCCTCTAATAGAAATACAAGATATGGAATTGCTAAGGAACAAACAAATTCATCGTCTACAAAAGCTTGGAACCAAATACCGTGTTGTCACTTAAAACTATATTTAACAAGTTTTCTCTTTACAAAAACTGAAGTTCAGCAACTTTCTCTTCATTCAACAAGTTTCCACTTGAAAACTCTTATTATTAAAAATCTGTTAACAAGCAACTAGTTTAACGGGTAGGTTACCCTACAGATTTTAAACAAGATACTGTGAACCATGTTTATCTTCAAAACATGTTAAAATAAAAATCTTCATTCAAAAATGGAATTGTTTCTTAAGTCGAGTTAATCAAAAGGAATTGAACATAAGACAACGTAAGTAATTAGAACTACTATGACTATGAGAACTACTATCATCAAGGAAAAAGCTAATGAAGTAGTAGATACGTTAAGCTCGAAGGAAAAATTTAAAACCGCTCAAAAGATAAATCATTTGGAATAACTATTTATTCACCTCTAACCTCTCACCTTTACAACTACCTTATCTTAGAATCTCGGGACGAGATTCAGTTTAACGGATAGGTAATATAACATCCCGTAAAATTTTCCTACGATTAACATATTATTACAACATAAATTAACCATTTTTACCCATAACAATTTTTCTTTTATATATATGTTTGACAATCATAACATTTTAACGATACTCTAACTATATCAAAAGCCTATATACCACAAGTAATTCAAAACGTTTATATTTAATAAATATACCTTTCGATAAATTAACCAAGCACGATATATATATATAAAATTCCCTAGCTCACTAAAAACTTCCTAATTATGTACTTGAGCCTCAACCAAAACACACGACACCAAATCAAACCTTATAAAATAATATAATTAGTCTATCCAAAATCTTATACAACTTATATCCTATCTCTACAAATACATATTTTATCCAATACAACAACTTATATAGACACATCGACATACATATTTTTCATTCTGTTTCTCTTCGTAATAAATCACTATTACACCAAACGGACTCCATAATCTTTCAAATTCTCTTTTCATTTGAACTTCTTGAGCAAGTCCACTAGGCCACATTACAACATGAACCATAATCCATTTATATTATATCTTCTTATTTTCAGTCACTAGTAAAATTCACCATGCTCGTTCCTCTCACATTTTCGACATACAAACACACCCCTTTTATTTATTCGACCACATGTATATATCTATTTAACGTACATCTCATTTCCTTCAGTTAACCCTTCTCTTGCGAAACGTATTTTACCTATTCACATAAAAAGTTTCAGCCAATGCAAGTACACCCAAGCCCCTTTTCTTTCTTGTTCCCTTCTCTTGGTCGGCTAGGTTAGATCAAGTAAATCTTTCAACATGTATAATGACAAGTCACTCATCCTTCCTCACTCGTATATTGCCCTAGAAACAACCCAAATAAACTAGAAAAGATCAAGAAATGGTAAGACTTATCGTAAGTTTCCTATGCACCGCCTTTGCTCCCCAATGAACATAAACCAACAAGAAGCATTCTAGAAACTGTCAAGAATATTTGGACACATATCTTTTACAATCTCTTGCTCTCAATTGCTATTCGATCTCCATTTAGGTAACATGTAAATCGACTGCTCAAATCCCACCCTAAATCTTCCACCTCTAGACCTCCCCAATCAAGAGACATGCGTACACATGTTTTCTGCTCCAACTCGCCATTTGTCCAAACCTTAACTCATGTATATAGAAGAAACATGCTTATCAACGGGGAGGCACACACACAAACTCATCACATTCCAATACTCTCTAAACTTCTCCTCAAAATCTTTTATACAAGAACCGATCTTGATTCATAAGTGGAACCTCTAAACAAGCTATACACCATCACCTTACCACATCTCAGCTATCGCTAAACCAAACGTAAACATAAAAGACTCAATCACGAACCACCAACAAAACTCACATAATTACTCACTCTCTTTTATTTCACTGTCGAGAAGGAAGGAGCAAGAAGACTTAGGATACTATTTTAGATGCTAAAGTTCCCTGCTACTTTAGTACAAGTTGGGTTCGAAAGCTATGGAAGCTTTGAAGTAGATTTGCTTGCTTCTTCGTTCATCCTGGTCATGACTGTTCTCGATCATATGCACTTCGTACCTCTACTCATCCCAACCATCTGGTGTCGTAAGTTTTCCTCAACCCCTTTCCATCTTGTTGCTTTCATTATGCATGGCTATTAAGGAACTCGTGGGTTACAAAGGTTACTTAAAACCTTACTGTTTCTCCACACACAAACTTAACATATTATGGTGGTGCT
Source organism: Artemisia argyi (assembly GCA_030686995.1). Classification (NCBI taxonomy): domain Eukaryota; kingdom Viridiplantae; phylum Streptophyta; class Magnoliopsida; order Asterales; family Asteraceae; genus Artemisia; species Artemisia argyi. Next base: position 22,761,388 of record CM060709.1, read on the forward strand.
TGTGTGGTAAAATTTTGCTTCAACTTGAACTAATAAAGAAATAAAAACTAGAGCTTACTACATAATCGACACACTCATTTCTTATCGAGATTTTACTTCTAAGTAATGAAAGAAACATGTAAACATTAAGTGTTAACTCTTGTTATGGGTCAAAACCCACTGTGATCGCGGACCACAGTGGAGTATCGCGATGTGATTCGTCAAATGTTATACCCATGTCATATGGCATATTTTGCGCTCATTCAACCTAGCCTTGAAACACAAACACTAAATTTGTAAAACTTGGAATACTCGTATACACATGAAACAGTTTTGAAATGAAAGATTACATGCAACATTCTGTAGTCATTAGAACAAGATTAAATCAGTCACTAAACCATTAAATAAACTTGGAATGTATAGAATAATGCAAGTGAACCTTTGGCTCAACTGGTTGGGGCGCTGGGTTGTTAAACGACAGGTCCTTGGTTCGAATCCTGGCAAGGACAGTTTTAACATTTTTGTTATTTTTGAAACTTTAACCTTTTGGCAGTTTTAATCCCTCACTTTCAAACACTTATCACAAAACTAGAAACTAATATAATTGTTGACAATTTCAGTCCCTTGACTTGGACCAACTTAACAATTTTTCTTAAAAGACTTTTATAAGTTTTATAACTTATATAAATTTGTACATTTTAAAACCTCCAACTTTAGCTCACTTGACCACTTTCATCTAGATAAATATGTCTAGCACATGTCTTTATTTAGACGACAATGTTTTCATAAACTATAAATAATATATTTGTCTAAATATATTATTTGCACACAACTTCGATAAATATAGACATTTATACCAAACGAAATTAATACTTTACGTCCTATATTTATCCTCAACCAACTTTTGTAAATTATGCAAATTACTATTTATGACGAGAATATAAACATTAAACGATACAAACATTGACCTTTTGAGCATAAATCATTTTGACATCTAACTTTATGTCAAAACACTATTCTCGATAAGTTAAACTTATCCCAAACTCCTATAATTATTCAGGTTATCTCGTGAAGTCATTTCACTTCTGACGTTACTTATTCTCTGTCTACTATTCCATTCAGGTGAGTCATAGCCCCTACTCTTAATTGTTTTATAATGATTTATAAACGTTTTTGGGGGAGATACATGTTTAAATATTGTTTTATACTTTTACAAGTACTCGTTAACTATTTACATATTACTGTGATTTCATAGCCCACTCTTTAACTATTTTCCCGTGGGGAGATACATGCTTAAAACTCGATCACAAGTCTTTTATACCGGGTATTGAAATACCGTCAGGCCAATGTTATTTGCTTAAGTTACTATTGCCAAAAGTCCCTCGATCATGAACCTTAATCACTTGAAGGGTAAACGTAAATAAATGTGGATAGTACTATTAGTGATTGACAATCCTCGTTTGGTTGTTAGAGAAAACACCAGGTGCACTTTATTGTTCTTATTATAGGTTATTGGCAAATACCTATCTTGAGGGCCTACTACTTACCGTCATAACTTGAGATTATGATTGGCTGTTAATCGTTGAGTATCATGAGCTTAAGGCAATAACAGGAACATTGAATTAAACTTATTGATTGTACGTGATTACAATACATTCTTAACTTGTGATTCGAAACTCGTGTTAAATGGATTTATAAACCAATTACTATTTTTGATGTTGACCCGGTGAAGGGCAAACCAACGGATTGATTTGTGTTGATAAGGAAATCACTCTTTTTCTAATTAACGATTTAAACTATAAACTCTATGAACTCACCAACCTTTGTGTTGACACTTTTTAGCATGTGTTTATCTCAGGTAACTAAACAAAAAGGAACTTGAAGGCACGGAGTGGGCTTGTAACCCGGCATGGGCTTAAATAAACATTTTGACATATTTTAAATAAACTTGTTGTTTAAATAATGAAACATCTTGATGTCTCGAATATTTGGTATTTTGAATGAATTAAACTTTAAAGCGTCACTTTTGTGTCGTTTTCTATGATTGTGACAAAGATCCTCGAAGTAACACCCAAAAAGTCTTCCGTTGACATTTTAAGTCTTCCGCTGACGTGACGATTTTGGGGGTGTTACAGATGCACTAGTACAAAGGTTATTGATTTTGAGTTTTAAATCACATTAATGACTTTATGTGTGATTCACTAGATATAAGAGTATGATACAAGAGATGCTATAGTTTCTAACATTCTATACATTCAACTTATAGATGTTGAAACTGTGATGCATTACTTTTTATGCTTTTATGCACATACTTTTTTAAAAAAGTGTTTCTGAAATATACTCAATATCTTTGTGTTCATTTTAAATAATTTACTCCTTTTATGTTTGTGGCAGATTCAGATTTATTAGCTCAATTTTTGGTTATTTATTAGTAAAAAAATAATGTAAGTGTCATTATATGTGAGATGCTGATGCAGTAGGTCTTTTGTGGAAAATAAGAATCTATTGGCTAATGTTTTTGTTATTTTATCAGTACAAAAGGCAAGTATATGTAGTTATATATGTGATGCAGCTGTTCTAAAATGCTGATGCAGCATGTGTTTACTGCATCAACACTTTATTATTTGTCTGATTTTTGTGTATTCAGTTGACCTAATTTGATTTTAGACCTATGGTATTCAGTATGTGTATTTAGTTGCTTGCTACACTTGTTTTACAACATTGATGCACTTAGTGTTTGTCGATTGCTATTGTATTCAGTAGACTGTTATGATGCTTAGACCTGTTATATTCATTATTATGTTTTGCTTGTGTTTTTTCCCTTGATGCAGTTGATTTAAAGCATTGATGCAGTAGGTGAATAAGGGTTCATTAGACTAAGCATAGTTTAGTTTTGTCTGTCCTTTAGTGAGGCAGTTGATTTAAAATTATGATGTAGTAAGGGAATAAGGCTCCATTAGGTTATGCATAGTTTAGTTTTTGTCTGCTACATGGTGTTTTTGTTAGTTTTAGTTATGTTCTGCTTGATATAACATATTGATGCATTAAGTTTATACTGTGATGCGTCAGATTTTTATTTTTTAACTATTTTGGTCATTTTTATAACTATGATGCACTAATTTTACATTTTGATGTACTAATTTTACACTGTGATGCATCAATTGTTAATTTTACACTGTAACACCGCTTTTATAAAATGCTGATGCATGGAGTAGGTATTGAGTTGTCGCGTGTAAGGTTGAAATAGGCTAAGCGTATGTTGAAATATGTGTGTAAATATGTTTGTCTGCTTGGCTGTATATGCAATGCACTGGAAAATGAAGTAGATGTTTAGTTTATGCGTACAAGGATGAAATAGGCTAGGCATTGTTTGTTTTATGCGCGTAAATGTGATTGTATGCTTGGTTGCATGTGGGATGCACTGGAATTTCAAATGAGATGCAGAAGGTTTTCAATTATCGAATATAAGGATGAAATAGGCTAGACATATGTTGTTTTATGTGTGTATATTTTGCAAGTTGATTTTTATACTCACAATGCTCTATTTTTCCAGGTTGGGTTTGCAATCTGTAATAGGACAAATTTAAAAGACGCATATGGGATATTGTGTGGACTGACAAGACATTTCTAAAATCCAAGAAACCTAAGAAACAAGATCCGCCGAAAAGAGCTGGGCTGAGAGAATCTACCGGCAAATGAACATTCTATGGATATTTTTTTTCTAAATTTTGTATGTTTTTACCGATAAATACGGTGTTGAGACCTTCTGTGTAGAACATCAATTGCCAGCATTCCTTCCATAGCATTGATTTAGTTGTAAATAATAGTATTGCATACTGATCATCAATGCAACATTATCTTAGTTTTATGAGATATCATTACTATTATATGTTACTGCATCAAAAGTAGTGCATCGCAGTTTATAATTTAATGCATCACAATTTATAATATAGTGCATGTCATCATTTAGTAATCCACAGCAATCAAAATTACTTAGTACTAAACAAACACTGATCAATAAATAGTAAAGAAGACTTGGTATTAAACAATCACTAATCAAAATTATTACAAAATATATAAAACATCCAAAAGATTATAACTAAAGTTGTTAAATAATCTCTACATTAATCATTTGGTGAACTTCAATATGCTTTCAGTAATCTTTTTAAACAACTCATCATTGTGTCTGAATTTATCATATGTTAGAAGTTTGGAACTCTTTGGTTGCTGCTTCACGTATGCATCTGCTTCTTTCAATAACTTTGCCTTTTTCTCATCAATATTGATCAGAATCATCTTTGCTAAGTACTTGGCATGCATCATCTTGAGTTGTCCTTTTTGACAATATACATTACCACCAACTGAAAGCTTGTCTCTGTATTGCTCTTCATGGTTTAGTATAATGCTCTATATGTAGAATACACAAGGAGCTACTTCAACTCCATGATATTGGCTTTTGAGAATTACCGTCTTCACTTCCATGCCTTTTCTCTTTAAAACATATTACTTTATATTGTGATAAACATAAACTGTGATGCAATAGAAAATTAATAGTGATGCAGTAGTAACTAAACTGTGATGCAGTAACAAATAAATTGTCATGAAGTAGAATAAAGTATCTTCATTGTGAATCTATCTTCAAATTCATGTATACAACATGCTTAGAACCACTAGCTGATGCACCTACATTAAATTCATTGAGATTAATGAAGTTGACCAACTTGTTATAAATATCATCATTCGTGCTAGGTGACATGGTATCATTTTTCTCCACATTCTCAACTTCAACCACCTGTATGCAAACAATAGATTTTGAGGTTGTGGATATGATGATTACACGTTCAACATTACATCACTGCATTACACCATCTGCATCAAGCTTTCACATACACACAAGCACATTTCAAAAACTAAAACATTCTACGTGTTACCTAATTGAACGTCATACGCCACCAAACATAACCTACTGCATCTCAGTTCAAATTATAGTGCATCAGACATACAAACAAGTTTATACACATAAAACAACCTACACTTAGCCTACTGCATCCTTACATGTGACAACTGAATACATACTTCATCTTAGTTCAAATTCCAGTGCATGAGACATACAACCAAGCATACAAACAAGTTTACATACATGAAACAACCTATGCTTAGCTTACTGCATCCCTTCATGCGACAATAAACACCTACTGCATCTCAGTTCAAATTACAGTGCATCAGACATACAACCAAGCATACAAACAAGTTTACACACATAGAACAACCTACACTTAGCCTACTGCATCCTTACACACGACAACTGAATACCTATTGCATCTTAGTTCAAATTCCAGTGCATGAGACATACAACCAAGCATACAAACAAGTTTATACACATGAAACAACCTACGCTTAAACTACTGCATCCCTACACACGACAACGAAACACCTACTGAATCTCAGTTCTAATTACAGTGCATCAGACATACAACCAAGCATACAAACAAGTTTACACACATAAAACAACCTACACTTAGCCTACTACATCCTTACACACGACAACTAAATACCTACTGCATCTTAGTTCAAATTCCAGTGCATGAGACATACAACCAAGCATACAAACAAGTTTACATACATGAAACAACCTACGCTTAGCCTATTGCATCCCTACACGCGACAACTAAACACCTACTGCATCTTAGTTCAAATTACAGTGCATCAGACATAAAAACAAGCATACAAACAAGTTTACACACATAAAACAACCTACACCCAGCCTACTGCATCCTTACTGTAACAATTCGCATTTTCAGGATAATTACCATTCCCGGAAAAATTTTACTATTCACTTTTCACTATTTATCTCAGAAATTTTTATTTCATATTCTCGTAAGTTAATCTATTTTAACGATAATCCGAGAGTTTGACGCTCGTCGGATCATTTCTGCAAAAATCACAAAGCCGTGTCCGAGATTTACTTTTAGGTTTAAACGTCCTTCCAGCATCCCGATATATCCATAAAACATTATAAACAATAGAAATATGATTTTCTATCATTTTATGACAATTCCAAAAGTTTTGGAATTTTACGTTTTTCAGTTCAGCGTTTTACGAGAATTGCGCGTTTTAGACCCGTGTTTCCAGTTTTTAGCAGGGTTTTAGCACCCGATAGATCCTACCACTCATTTTATATTTTATTATGGACTATATTGACATGTTTAACAATACTTTCAAGTTTCATATTTTTACGATACCCGGTTTTACGTTTTGAGGCTTAATCATTTACGGTTAGATTTTTACGGAGTCAAAATGCACAAACTAAGCAAGATAACACCAAGACTCATCATCTAGTCATCTTATCCTCCTTGAACCGCCATTTAGGGGGGGGGGAGTCACCATTTTGTGGCTTGATCTTGACCATTGATCTCTAGGATGTTTACAAGTGTCTAAACTAACCATGGTTAAATTCTAACCCAATATATGGTTAACTATTTTTCCTACCCTATAAATACCAAGCTAAAACACATATAAATCTTGCACCACACCTTCTTATAACCTTCAAGTCCTAAAACCTAAGGCACTTTTCTTATATTTTGTAAGAAAGTTAAACTAGTTTTTGAAAGAAAACTAGTGTTTGATCTTCAATCTTGGAAATTTTCTAAGAAAAGTTGTTATAACTTTAAAGTCTCCAAAAAGACGTCGTTATAATCTTCAAATAGCTTTGGACTTCAAGAAGGCGTCGTTATAATCTTCAAATAACCTTGGTTTATCAAAGATTGCAAAGGGTTGAAGCAAGTCTATCAAAGTCCATTTCCTTACTTGTTACTTCCTTTCTTTATTAGAAAGCCAAAAGTTGTAAGCCTAAACCTAACATGCTTCTTGTTAATTTATCATGTTCATATCATTTACATGTTATTCTTGCTATATTATGTGTTGTATTTATGTCCATGATATATAAAAATGAGTAAAAGATGTTGTTATAATGAATTATTGCAACAAGTTACTAAAACAAGCAAACTAGTGAATTTCTTGGTAAGACCTGATCAAAATGGTAAAAATATGATATTGGATTATTACATATTGTAGTAGAGGACCTAAAAAGGAAACCATAGCAATTTGAACCACCTAAAAAGAGTATACGAGTCAAAAGTTACGCCCATTTGAAGTTACCAAAGATTTCCGGCAAAACTGCCCAAACCTTCCTGTCTTGCATACTGAGTTTTTGAAAGTCACCCTTCTGGTCCGATTCATCAAAAAGTTAAAACACGAAAGTTGTCCGGAATGCCGTTTTCGTTCAGGAACAAAGAAGCTCGAGACCTAAAAATGCTTTCCGAGTGATAAAATTCTTCAAATTCTAAACAGCCCATTTTTAGGCGAAAGTCACTAGATTATGGTTATACTTTAAAAGGAACAAGAGGTCTTATGACCTATAATCAAGACCACCACCATGGCTAGAGCCAAGGTTGTGTCTCATGACCTTGGAACAAGGACCAAAGGTCATGGCTAGGCCATGACGAAATGACCAAGTAAACTTACATAGGCGTAAACATGAAACAAGGAATTGGCGATATATTGAACAAGCAATTTGGATCTACTTCACTTAAAAAGGAACCATGAGATATTACAAAGAGAAAATGATCATACGAGACTTATGAAACTACCCCTAATAACAATCTTCATGTACTAATAAACTTTCCTAAGTTTATTCAAATATCGGACATGTAACTTTTCGGATCAAAACTTATATCTATATACTTTATCAACTACTACAATAGTAGGGAGCCTCATGTGAGGAGTTCATTATGTAAGCCGTCGAGTTGAGTTGTGGATTTACGAGTTAAAGTGTCCTGGCTCCTCGAACGCTTACTAACATGACTTCTGAATTATGTCGGCCCGAACGGTAGTAAACGATATATAAACATACATGTTTCATGAATCATTTCTTTCAAAGACTTACAATATATATCATACCACATCATGGACTAAATGCAAGATATATATATAGGCACTACTTCATATTCTTTACTCCGAACCTAAGTCGCAACATTCGATTATAGGTTGCTCGTAGAAACCTTCACGATTCAACCGTTACATTCATTACTTGCTATCTTACTTAAGGTGAGTTCATAGCCCCGCTTTACATTACTTCAATGTTTTACAAACCCTTGGGGGGGAATACATGCTATTTTAACCGAGCACAATGTTTTTAAATTGTATGCTTGCCTGATTGTTTTATTATCACTAAGTACCAACCTTGCTAAACCGAGATCCCTTATTATGAACCATTTAATCACTAGCAATAGTGAGCGCAAATATTGTGAATAGGCCTATCGGGATTGACGAATCCCATTTGTATTGACTAAGTTCGAACAAATGCATTAATATTTGAGATTTAGGTATGTTAGCAAAGTACCTACCGGGATAAATCTGCCGATCGATATTGGTACACGTTAACGTTTTGGTGTCATAAGCTTAGTGTATAATACATTTTATGGGCGTATAATAACGTAGCCTGCCTGTTTTGTTTTCCAAACACTGGTGTGAGTCTATAACTCACACTACCAACATATTGTGTTCAGACGATTTAACAAACTCTATGAATATCACTCAACCTTTGTGTTGACCTCTCAAGCATGTATTTCAGATTCATGACGATCAAGGATGGCACGGAAGGACACGGATACTCAAGAGGGCGATAAATTTTATTATCATTCAAAAACACATTTATTATACATTGTAAACATGGAACCATTTGGGACCTCATTTTGTAAATCTCTGATATTTATACAATTTGAATGATAAATCTTTTAAAACGACTCAATTGGAGTTCGTTTTCTATTATTGTGACTATTGTGCCGTCAAGTAACACCCAGTTCGAATTCCGCTGCATCCATGAATTGGGGGTGTTACACTTACACACGACAACTGAATACCTATTGCATCTTAGTTCAAATTCCAGTGCATGAGACATACAACCAAGCATACTAACAAGTTTACATACATGAAACAACCTACGCTTAGCCTACTGCATCCCTACACGCGACAACTAAACACCTACTGCATCTTAGTTCAAATTACAGTGCATCAAACATGCAAACAAGCATACAAACAAGTTTACACACATAAAACAACCTACACTTAGCCTACTGCATCCTTACACACGACAACTGAATACCTATTGCATCTTAGTTCAAATTCCAGTGCATGAGACATACAACCAAGCATACAAACAAGTATACATACATGAAACAACCTACGCTTAGCCTACTGCATCTCTACATGTGACAACTAAACACCTACTGTATCTTAGTTCAAATTACAGTGCATTAGACATACAAACAAGTTTACACATATAAAACAACCTACACTTAGCCTACTGCATCCTTACACACGAAAACTGAATACCTATTGCATCTTAGTTCAAATTCCAGTGCATGAGACATACAACCAAGCATACAAACAAGTTTACACACATGAAATAACCTACGCTTAACCTACTACATCTAACATCCCTACACGCGACAACTAAACAACTACTGCATCTCAGTTCTAATTCAAGTGCATCAGACATACAACCAAGCACACATGCAAGTTTACATACATAAAATAATCTACACTTAGCCTACTTCATCCTTACATGCAACAACCGAGGACCTACTGCATCTCAGTTCAAATTCTAGTGCATCAGACATACAATCAAGCATACTAATAAGTTTACAAACATAAAACAGCCTATGCTTAGCCTAATTTATCCTTACACTCGACAACTAAACACCTACTGCATCTCAGTTCGAAATTAGTGCATCACAGTTACAATTTCTCATTGAAACATTTTATCAAACACCTTATATGCATCAATCATAAATATACACATACATACACTGTTGAACAGATTTGACAGTCGACTTCAACATATTCAAAATAACGATCTTAAATTGATAAAAAAAGATTTTAGCGAACCAAATCTAACAAAATGATGCAGTAACAAAATTATGCTTCATAAATCAACTTACACACGTGTTTACGATAGGGTAGATATGTCTTCAACATCATTAACACAATGATGCGTTAGATCTATCTTCATAGTTTTTGTTATTCAAACTCTAACAAATCGATGTAGTAATTATTGGTTTGATGCGATATCGATTTGACAAAATTAGTATGTGAAATTAGTGAGATAAAAGTGTGTGAAATTAGTGCGTGAAATTCGATAGAAAAGTGTGTGAAATTAGAGAGAAAAGTGTGTGAAAATTTGGGAGAAAATGAAGAAGAAACGATGTACAGGTATTTTCTTATTTGGAAGTGTAGTTTTTATTGGTAGGGATTTGCCCTTGAAGTTTCTAGTATTTACAACATTGCAACACCCTTTTCATCTTGATGGATTTGATCCAATGGTTAGGAGGGCTTCCTACTCTTGAAGGATAAGAAGTAACCACAATTACACATTCTAGATACACCTATAAAAATGGATGCATCTTCATTCAAATTTTCCCTCCCATATAAAAATGTGTGGCTAAAATTACTTTTTAGCCTTCTCATTTTAATTATTCTTCTTATTGGATTATATATATATATATATATATATATATATATATATATATATATATATCAAGTTTAAAATTACGTTTTTCATGATTTCTCATATTTCTCAATTTCTCACTGAAACTAGTTGGGATATAAATTAATTACATTCATTCGGTTTGTTAGGGTTTCTTGCATAGCATATGTGTAAAAGATGGTTAACTACTATTGTCGCGTTACAAATAAACATTTGATTTCCATGTCAGAAGCCTTGAGAAAGTATTTGCTAAAAATTTGAGAATGGGATAAGTTGACTATCCAAACGCATCGTCATTGTCACATTTTAAAGAAACATTATGGAGTAAAACCCTAATTTAATTACTTTCTTGTTTCAATCTAAAGTACCTCTTTTCTTTTGACACTGTCTTATTCAAGTGCGTCGTCATAATGCATTTTCTAAGTATACGCAAAATCAGAAATATCAAGCCTATTATTTCTCTCTCCATATCATTTATTGCGAACTTGAAACTAACAAGATCTTCTTAAAAACTCTATCGCTATTAGTAAGATACAAATCGATGCATTGTGATAGGTACTGCGACAAGACGTCACGTCATTTTGATAAACCCGATATATTGATACCATTTTTGATATCAAATTTCCCTATAAAATACACTCTCTGTATTTGGGATTTTTATTCTTCCATACAAACATTCTCTTTATACATTGTCAAAATAATAACACTTAACCAAATCTCCAAACAAATTTTAATAAACACCTTTTTAGATCCTCGTAAAAAAATCTATGTTTAGATCTGTTATATTCTAAAACTAAGCCTTTATCACTTTACGCCTAATTGGACATGTATCCAACTAGACGTCTCTAGTTCTTCATCACTTTACGTCATCGCCTCGTGTAACACCCCCAAAATTTGGTACAGCGGAAAACTCAACAAGCTTTCGGGGTGCTACGGGGATTGGTATCCAAACACAAGACATAAAAGAACGAGATAAAGTAAACAAAGTAAAATGCAACCACGCGGGGTTTTAAAGTTTACATTATCCCAAAATCATCCAAAGTCAGGCCCAAAAGAAATAAATATAGGTCCACAATAGTTATCAGAGTTTTAGAAACATAGATCCATAACCGGTGCCAAATGCCAAGCCTCCAATCCCAAGCATCCGCAGAGCATCACTCAATTACCTGAGAAAACGTACTAAAAGTCAGCTTTCGCTGGTGAGATCATAGGTTTAGATTCTTAATTCAATATAGTGGACATATACGCAAAACGCTTGCTAGCTAGACTAGGCCTCAATCATCCAACCAAAATATCCAACCAAAATGTTCCAACCACAATATTCCAACCAAAACAATTCATCCCTATAGGTGCACGCTATAGCTCAAATCAATCCAAACAATAGCTTACCTAGCTCAAGTCTAGGCCTCGCTCTATAACCAATCCAATAGCTTACCTAGTTCGGGACTAGGCCTCGCTCAACAACCGATCACTAGCTTACCTAGTTCGGGACTAGGCCTCGCTTAATCCTACCTAGTTCTATAAGCATAGCAAGTTTTGAAATAAATAAATAAAGCGATAATAGTCCACATAAAACATTTGCACGTTTCTCACCCCAAGTATTGAAAACATAGTTCAAGAGTAAAAGTGGGGCTATGACTCACCTCAAGTCCATAAATCCTCAAAAGAAACGATAGAAGAAAGACGTAAGTAATCTCAAGCAACTCACGTAACGGCGACTACAGACTCGGCACTTCCTGACAATATCAAACCCGTTCAGAAATCATTTCCTCAAAATCAAATATTCCCATTCCCGAGCGTATTCCATTTTACTTTCCAAAAATATCCATTTCTCGAATTAACTTCATATTCATTTGAAATTCGACGTTTGGTATCCATACGGGTGGAGGGTCGACACAGCTCAAACCAAAAAGCCACAACAAAGAACAATAATAAGACAACTATAGGTCTAATGTTAGCCCAACATATTATTTAAATAATTATCGAAGCTTATTAAATCCGTCGATTTGATAATCTCCCATACTTATTTACGTAATATATTGTTCCAAAATTATACCCAACCTAAAGCACATTGCACATAAGTTTCTATTTGGTATATGTCGTAGTCCAATGAATTCCCTATATATATCGTCGAATCGGCCAAATTCCACGAGACATATAGTAATTTATCACCCTAAAATATATACCACATCCTATGGGCGTCGTGGGATATGATGCCCATTAATATACTCATTTTATATCGTCGAATAACTCGATCTAGAATAAGTCACTCGATATATAAAATGTTTATATTAATCGTCATATATCCGTGACAACACAAAGTCACAATATAAGGCCCACTTGGACTTTAAAGACCCACAATTCGTATAACTCGATACATTTCTAATTTTATAAACAAAACCACATTTTTAATTATTGGTTATCCGACGTATATTTCGCCATTATTTATATAGTTATTATTTATAATAATATCCCGACATTTATTACACTATTTTCATAGTATAATAACTATCGCTTTATTATTATACGTTTACTCGTGATCGTTTTATTATTAATATACGCATTAGAACCTCTTAGGCCCCGAACCTTAGGAGAGTATTCCCGACCTAGCCACCAAGGCTACCGAAACACCATTGAGCTCACCGGAGCCAATGTGACCCCCTTGTGATTCGACACCATCCGGTTGGTGCAAAGCGGATGTGCATTCCATGGACTTCGTTCCGAAGATCCAAACCAATATCTTAAGGACTTCCTCAAAATCGTAGATTCCATAGACCTAGGTGTTGCAACTAGAGAGACAACCCGATTACGCCTATTCCAATTCTCTCTACGGGATCAAGCTAGTCAATGGCTTGAGCGTTTACCCGCGGGATCCATCACCACATGGGATGATCTCACCACTCGTTTCCTTGCTCAATTTTTCCCACCGGGGAGAACTACTAAGCTTAGAAATGACATCTTGATGTTCCAACAACGTCAAAATGAATCTCTTTATGAAGCATGGACTCGTTTTAAGGACTTACTCCAAAAAGTCCCTCATCATGGCATAGACCTTTGGCTCCAAGTCCAAATATTTTATGACCATATCGATAACACCACGAGGCGAGCCATTGACCAATCGGCCGGTGGTAAGCTACGTGATCTAAGTGCGGAACAATCATGGGAACTCATAGAAGATCTTGCTCTCTATGACAACGAAAGTTGGAATGATCCCCGTGATTTGAACAAAACGGTCAAGGCAATATCTTTGCCTTCGAACAATTCTAGCACTCCCGACCGTAGGATCATGGAACTTGAGGACCAAGTCAAGTTTCTCATGAAATCTTACGAAGCTCCTAAACCTTCAAGCCAAGTGAACAAAATCACTTCTTCATGCGAATTATGTAGTGGTCCCCATGACACTCGTGATTGTATGGAACTCCCCGGAACAGCTTTTGCGGACTACGCATCCACACGTACCGACGAAGCGAGAGATAAGTTGTACACTTTCAAGCCCGAGCCAAACCCTTACGGTGATTCATACAACCCCTCTTGGAAAAATCACCCAAACCTTAGGTGGAAACAAAATCAACCCAATTCTTTCAATCCGCCTAATCGTTACCAACCGAACGGTCCACCCTCCAACTGTACTTTCAACAACAATCCTTCTAACAACTATGGTAGTACCAACAATCTTGAAGGATTGATGTCAAAATTCATGGCATCTCAAGAAGCTCGCATATCTAAGTTTGAAGCCGATTTCAAACAAAAGCAAAGCGAGATGACCACCAAAATTGACGCGTTGTTGAAAGTTCTCAATGACCGAGAAATGGGAGTACTCCCAAGCGACACGGTCAAGAATCCGAAACTAAACGTTAATTCCATATCTTTAGTTTCGTCACCCACTTCGTGTCCACAATATTACTCGGTTAAATCAACGAGCACGTGTTTCAAACAAAACCAAATTCTTCAAAAGGACCAATCAAATAAAACACCCGATATAGAACCGGTCAAAAGTATAGTTGAAACCCCTCCTACGCAAGACCTTGACGATGAATTCAAAGAACTTCACCTTGAACGCCCCGTCATTGATGTCTTAGCGCGTGCTCCTTACTATAGTGCCCTCCTAGAAAAATATGAGAAGTTTAAACTAGGTAAAAATGGGACCGCCTTTGTTCAAAACAAGTTGCCTAAAAAGCTTGATGATCCGGGTATATTTATTTTGCCTTGTAAGATAGGAAGATCCGAAGCTTTCGATACACTAGCCGATTTAGGGTCAAGCCTCAACTTGATTCCCTTATCCTTATTCACCGCTCTTAAGCTAGGAAAGTTAGAGGAAACGGAGGTATTGATAGGGCTAGTGGATGAGAGTATTGCCCACCCGGTTGGAATGATTAAGGATGTAGTTGTTCACGTAGGAAAGTTAACTATATTAGTGGATTTTCACGTCCTAGACATGGTTAGTGACACTACATGCCCATTATTGGTAGGAAGAGGATTTTTAGCAACCGCTAGCGCCATGGATTGCAAGGAGTCTAAGATAGCGGTAAGTGAAGGCGATACTTGGTCGGTGTACGATGTAAAGAAGCATAGTTATGATTGTGATGATGAACCGACACCGCATTGGGTGGAGATGAATAGGAGACCACTAGATATGGACCTTGGATAGAAAGGAACTTCATAGGACCTCAATGCCCATTTTATATAGAGAAAGATTTCGTTGAAAAGACACATTCGGTAGAACAACTCATAGCTAGAGATGAAGAGCTAGATCCCTTTGAGGACCCCTTAGTCTTTAGGATGATGATTGAGTTCTTGAGCGTAATGCCTATCAATATAGAGATGAATAAGTGGAAAAGAGAGGGAGACAAATGTAAATGGAGGTGGGACAAGCCACCTAAAGAAGGTGACGGATCATGGCATATGAGGATGACTTTGTATGATCCGGATGGAGAAAAGTTTGAAAGGTCATACCATACTAAGGAAACCGATAGGAAGTTGAAACCTAAGTTTGATCCCAAGGATGTCCTCAATGAGGAACTCACCCGTGTCACGTAGTAACCCATGACATTGAGTCTAGCTACAAGACTCGTAAATAAAGAAAAGTGCTTCTTGGCAGGCAACCCATGCTTTGTGTGATTTTATTTTGTTTGTTTGTTATTTGCTTCCGTATGCATGCTTTATTTTTTATTGTTGGTAGATCATGTTTCTCAATTAAAAAGTGGAAATACTTTACTTTGTTGTTTTGGCCTAGTCTTAACTCCACCTAAAAGTATTTCTTGCAAAAGATAAGTGTAAGGGGAAACCCCAAATATGTTTTCAAGAAATAAACCGATCATGATTCTCCACAATATTAAATGAACATGTATATTCGTATTTGTTATAGTCAAATGCTTGTATTGAGTCATAATGAAGTTTTGCAGGATTTTCCAGGAAGTAGGACCAAGTTTTTCCAGAAATTTTCTGGAAACTTAACACAAGAATTTCTGCAGATCACTTCTGACGGCGTCACGAGTTAACTCTTGACGGCGTCACGTGTAAAAAAATCTGGAAATTTTACCGGTTTTGTTTTTCTAACGGAGTCTTATGGTTTTTGTGAATTATTAAGTTTTATAATCTCCAGGAAATCAGCAAACTTCATTCCACAAGCATTATATCTTATTTTGTTTTCTAGGATTTAGTAACTTATATAGGTTGCCGCCGATTTTATGCGAGGTTGTCTTGTTTATTTTCTCAGGATTCACAGGTTATGTATGACAAGAAGATGATTTATATTCTGGAAGGGAAGCTTTGATTGTTCATTTTCTTGGAGGAAGATTTAACCTGACCACCTTATTATCCATACCGAGCGAATCAGGGGAGTATTTGATTTCATTCTTTTTACTTTTTCACTTTTACATTCTTTACTTGAACATTGGGGACAATGTTCATCTTAAGTGTAAGGGGAGGGTAAAATGATGATACCTTACATATGCACTTTCGCTTGAGTTTGTTTTGATTAATGGTAGATGTGTAATAAAACTATGAGAAATACTTGTTAGTGTAATTTTAGTGCCAAATTTAAAATTTTTTACAACATTTAGGAGTGAAACTTTAGCCATAGCAAGCGTCTCATGGATAGGAGATTGTATGACTAGCACATAACCGTACTTTCAGAAAAATTTTCCACCCAAATATGTGAGGTTCGCCTTTAGATTTGATAGGAAAAGCATTTACTATTAGTGCTTATGAGTGTACCGGTAGCATTTAGATTCTAGAACTTGCGTTAGTGATGCATCCCGAGACCGCTAGTGAGACTACATTCGTGTGGTAGGATTTACTACATGAGAAGAGGCATTAGGATCACCCTTGTGTTAAACCCGTATCATAATTACTTGACCATTTATGTTATATTACTTGGCTAGTTAAGTCAACTAATTTTTCCCACACCATTAGCGTTGTACTCATTTTTAGTACACGAAACCCCTAGTACACCCCTCCGAGCCTATCTTTTCATTTCTAACTTTAAGCATTTTACTTAAAGGAAGAATTTGTTACACCCCACTTAAATGTACAACCAAATCGCCTTAGCCTTCCGTGTATGCGCTCATCTTTAGTGCATTATTGTTATTTGTTAAACCCTAAGTTAACTATCTAATTGATTACATGGTTGCTAAGTCGACTCATATCTTTGTACATATTGTTTTGGGACGATTGGGACTCATGGGTAAGTACTTATTTTATGGAGTAATGGAGAAGAACATCATATATTACCCCCATATGGGCGTTAATCTTAAAAGTGCTCCAAGTGTTTTGATTTTCTTAATTCGAGTCATTAGATTAGTTTATTGTAAAGTATGTAAAAATTCAAGTGTAAGGGGAATGTTCATTCCCTATGATGTATTATTTTGGATGGTAGGGTAAGAGTGTATGCACACACATAAAAAAAAAAAAAAAAAAAAAAAAAAAAAAAAAAAAATCGAAAAAGAAAAGAAAAAAATAGAAAAAGGAAAAGAGAAAAAACATACGGACTACCATCCCTTTTTATTCTATGTTCATTTTTATGTTTTTGTTATTTTTCATTTATTAGCTTAATTCGAGTCTAGTCTTAGCTTAGCAACGCCACATTGTACATATAATTAACCAAGATTGTTAACTCGCCACCAGTAAAACTTCCTTTATCCAACAAAACCGTGTTTTTCATATCCCTACACCTAACGTTACAACCCTTTAAAAGACCTCTTTGATAGTTTATCCTAGGTGCTTACATCATGTGGTGGTGGTTTGATCCTTTCCCAAGCCTATGGTAATCTATTTTGCTATGACAGGTAGTGAGAGATATCTTCCGTTTCCATATTGTAATTTATATTTTATTACACCCGAGAGATGTGAGTATCTAAACACTATTTGTGAGGTGCTTGTGTATGACCTCCGTGCCTGTCTATTGG
This sequence comes from Artemisia argyi, assembly GCA_030686995.1. Classification (NCBI taxonomy): domain Eukaryota; kingdom Viridiplantae; phylum Streptophyta; class Magnoliopsida; order Asterales; family Asteraceae; genus Artemisia; species Artemisia argyi. Next base: position 22,779,319 of record CM060709.1, read on the forward strand.
TCTTTAGTGGAACGATTATTTGTTGTAATTACTTTTATATTAATGTTAAATGACCCCTAACTTGTATTTTGACTAGAATAAAAGCGTATTTGCTTGAGGACAAGCAAATCTCAAGTGTAAGGGTATATGATGAGGCAAAAAATGAACCACTTTTAGGGGGTCATTTAAGCCCGGAATTGAATTTATTTGATCAAATATTGCCCTAAATCGTTCCTTTTGTGAGTTTAGGTACTTTGGGAGTGAAATCTAGAAAAGAAAGCAATTCGGACGTTTTTGGAGCATAAAAGTGAAGAAAACGCCAAAGTCTTAATTTTCCTTGCTGGGAACAGTAGCTGACGGCGTCAAGAGCAACACCCTGACGGCGTCAAGAGTAAATTCCATGACGACCCAGTACAGAATGGACGGCGTCAAGAGTAAAATTCATGACGGCCTGGAAATGCTAATACATAACGGCGTCAAAAGTAGATCAATGCAGTCCGAGAAATATTTTGGCGGCGAGGTGACGGCGTCACAAGCTTTGTCTTGACGCCGTCAGACCCTATTTCCTATATATAGTTTTCTAATTTTCACATTAAAAAAAGGAGAAGTTTTGGAGAAACCCTAAGTACGAACTTGGTGCGAATTTTACAGGTTTTTCAAGGGTTCTAAGCCCTTGATACCTTTCATGTGTAATTGAGATAAGTATTCTTTTAATTCAATCAATATGTCTATGTGTTGGTTGTCTATATGTTGTTCTTGTCTTAATTCAATCATGCTAGGCTAGATCTATCTTGTGGTTGCTTAGATCTAATGAAACCTAGATGTTAACTATGTGTTGATTACTTGTTTATAATTGTTTTGGATGAATGAATTCGATTTTAGGCTTAAGAAAACTGGCAGATTTCCAATTGGTAACATGCTTGAACGTCTTAGGAAACATGAACTGATGTGCACTAGGTTTTATTGGTTGTATTTAATGCATGAGCCACTGTTTATAATCCCTATGGTTGTGCTGGGCATGGTATAGGAGGAGATAAGAGCTCATAGGATTGGGGAGTTAAGTGCGCCACCCCATGAATGGTATTAAGGAATACAATCCGTCATCAACGCGACTATAACAAGTAATTAACGTGTAAAAGATGTCTAGGGAGTAGTGAAATCTAAGTAAACACATTTTCTCCACTTATTGCTCACAACCTTAGTATAATTTAGTTTATTTTCATTTTTAGTATTTTATTTTGATTGCATCTTTAGTATTGGGTTAGTTGACTAGTGATGAGTGTGTAAATACTCATCATTTTTACCAATTCTGAACTGCCAAAACATCCAAAAACACTCAATAATGAATCAAAATAGTGAAAATATCCCAGGAAAGTGTTTTACATGTTTCAAATGCAAAAATACCAAAAACAGATGAAAAACACATAAAGTTTGCATAATTGGCAGTTTCAGTCCCTCAACTTTCAAAAATTGTCAAATCTAGTCCCTGGAAGTTTAAAATGAAAGAAAAATCATCCCAAGGCAAAGAAAAGTCAAAATATATTCAAAATAAGTCCTTGGGTGATAAAATTTGAGAAATTTACACTTTTACCCCTCAAAATCCAAAATTGGCAAAACAGGTCCCTGGAGTTTGTAAAATTGGCAGATTTGGTCCCTGAGGTTTAAAATAATACTTGTGGTCCTTATACTAATGTTTAAATGCAGGAATGGTCCTTATGTGAATTTTGGAAAAGTTTCATAGCAGGTCCCTGAAGTTTGGGAAGTTGACAGATTTAGTCCCTGGGGTTTTAATAATGAAAAATTCAAAAATAAAACCTCACACTATTCATTATTGGCATTATACAAACTTTGAAATACTCTAAGAAAATGCCAAATCCAGTCCCTTAACTTTCCTAAAATTACACATTTAGTCCTTGTTATTATTCTTAGCTTAAAAACCAAACCGGACCTAAATTAAACTAAACCAAAACCCAATCCTAACTAAACCCAGTTTCAAATACAAAGCCCACCCAAGCCCAATGCCATGCTAGCCCACACCCACTTTGACCCGAGTCCACCTTTGACTTCGGTCAACACCCCCCAAAAAAACAAAATACCACCTCTGCCTATCTTCCCTCCCAAACCACCTCAGGCCAAAACCACCTGGTTTTGCCCACCACCACCCCCCACTTGCTCCTCAATGATCACCATACCACACCCCTACACCTACCCCTCACCTCCACATTAAATGCTTCTCCCAATTTCAAGTTATCAGACCAAATTGAAGATTGGCGTTTTGGCGCCAAAACACGTGTGGGCTCGTTATTGGACCAAACTAATCAAGCAATGATGGGTTTTACTCAGAAGGATGGGGGGAACCCTAATTGGAGGCTATAAATAAGAGAGGATGCAAGATGAAGCTGCATTAGTTTAATTTTAGTCTAATAGTGTCGTATTTCAATTTAAAAGCAAAATAGTGTTAAGTTTTCTAATTCAAGCATTGTACTAGTTTTATCTTTGTATTATCACTCTTTTTAATCAATAAATTTCAAGGTTCAAGTTTGGTATTTGTATTTGCAGTTTACTAGTATTACTAAGAATTCGAATTAAGTGAGAAATGTTGGTGTATGGTATTATGGACTGTAACTAGGCTCACTTAAGCTCCAATAAGCTTATCAAAGCTTTAGAAACCATAAAACATTGATTAGTAATCAAAAACTCAAATTCATCAATTCAGTCAACAAAAGTCAACACAACAGGTTTTCATGGAATCAAAGCTGGAGCAGGATGAATTATGGATGGTTCTGGTTTAGAGTTCTTTGGGGAGCTATAGGAATTGGTACTTGGGCCCTTGTTCACAAGCTAGCTGGAATGGATGGCATATTGTAAGCAATTTCTCTCATTTTTGGTAAAGTACTGTTTACTAGTTAGATTGCTTTAATCTTTGTTGTTCCCTGCTTGTTTAGTGTTGTATGATGTTAGTATAATCTAAAATCAGTGGGTTGTTTGTTAACTTTGAAAGTTGTTAAGTTTTCATAAAAACAGTCATTTAGTATAATCTTGATTTTCTGTGTTCTTTTGTTGTTATTGTTGTTAATTTGTGTTAATTAGATCTAATATTGTGATATATGTTCCTATGATTCAGTAAGTTAGGCTTAATTAAAGTTTTTGTTTGTTAATTCATCTTATAAATCTGTTTAAGGTGTGTTTGGATTAGTGGATTGCACCATTAAGTCCTGTGTTTTAGTTGCTATTCTTAGTGTAAACATATTAGTCTAAGGTCTAATATCTCACATAAGTCATAAAATCTTTGAGTATTTACTAAAAAAGTCAAAAACACAAAAATTACACCACACAGTTAACTGTGTGGTGTTTTGGGTACTCATAAGCTCACATGAGCTTTTTAGTTGTAAGTTTAAACCTAAATTGGCTTCATTTAAGCTTTTCATAACATATATATTCAGCTAGGATCAAGCAAATCTCATAAAAGTCAATCTATCAAGTTTTGCTAAAAAAGTCAAATGCACACTTCTCAGTTTTTTCCAAAACTTGTGGGATTTTTCTAGAATTGTGTACTAGGTTTTAGGTTCTGAAAATTGTTGTGGTAATTAACTACCACCTCAGCTTTGAAATCCCACATAGCTTTCATTTTTGTGATTTTTAGGGTGGACCCCACACAGCCCCAAACACAACTGCAGGGAGGACTATCTCCCCTGCATCAGCAACTCAGGCCTACACCACCACCTTTGGTGGTGGTTTGTGACCACCATAGTGGGCTCCAGACCACAAACCTTGCACCTTTCAACCCCCCTCCTACCAGGGTCTCACCTTTGACCCTTGGTTTGACCTGAGTCACTGTGGACCCCACCTAGATTAAGCCTAATAGTTTGTCCCTAATCTGTGTTCATTTTCAAATAGAAAAGTGCTTATTTCATTTTACTCAGCTTATTTGTGCTATTTGTTTGTTATTTCTAGCTTATCTGAGTTTGTTAAACTTAGTTGTAACTGATTTCATCACTGTGGACCCCACCCAAGGCCATTTGACCTTATTTGACCAAACAGTCAACCAAAGTCAACTGTTTAGAACAAGGGGGTGTAACAGCTTATTTATAAGCTAAATTTCAAAGTGTTTTCACAAAAAGTCTTTTATTTTAAGTATAAAGTTAGATTGTAAAAGAAAAATCCAAAAAAAATCAAGTTTAAAAAAGTGATAGTTTCTATTTAATTAAATTTAATTTTAATTTCCATTTTTAAATTTTTATTAAGTAGGTTGTGTTTTTATATTTTTAATAATTTCATCTTAGGTTAAAATAGTTATAATAAATTTTTCAGATTTTTATTTTGTCATTTAGTGCTAATTAGATTTAATTTTAATTTTCTTTATTATTAATTAATATTAAATATTAAATAGCTTAATTAGTTTTTATAAGGTTAAATCTAGTTTTTATAATTTTTCTAGTTCTAATATAGTATAATAAGTTTTTAGAAAATAAATTTTAAGATTCTACTGTTTATTTTCTATTTTTCTTATTTTATTTGTTTAAAATAGACTTAAGATAATTAATAGGTAATTAATTAATAGATTAATCTTAAATATAATTTTTAGAGTTTTTATAATTTTTTAGGATTCCTGTAATGGTTAAGTAATTTTATAAATTTTCTTGTAATTTTCTAAGTTACTTTAGTATTAATATAAATTAAAAGTAGTTTAATTAGTTTAATTAAGTTAAATAGTTTTTAATTAATTACAAAACCACAAAAAGACAAAAATATTATTTTTAATTTTTTATACTTTCTTCAAGTTCTAATTTAGGTTTATAAAATATTTTTGTTAATTTTTAAGTATAATATAAATCATTTGTCATTTTTAGTTTAATTAAATTAGATTTTAATTTGCAATTTAAATAGTTTAATTAATTAAATAATAGTTTAATATTATTTTAATCACTTTTATAATTTCTTTTTCATTTTTAATTTTAAGTTTTGAAAAAGTGTCAAAAGCACCCCCTGTAGTTTGATAATTACCAAAAACCCACTTTTCCAGTCCGATACGTGATCTTAATTGTTAATTTGTGCATATATCTGCTATCTGATTATTGTGAATATTATATCTGTTTGTCAATACCAAAATAACAGTAGCAATATCATTCCCACATCATTTGGCTACTGTCCTCAGTGCCACTTTCTCATAAACGATTCCAAAAGCACCATTTCAATCTCGCTGGGACTTTTACGACCCGGGAAAACACTACACTATCACCGGAGTATTGATTCTAGGCTATCTTTGACTTGTTGACCTTGGTCAACAATAATAAGACGGTTTAGGCTCAATCAAAATTTGGCGCCGCTGCCGGGGAGGTTGTTGCGTGTTTTAAAATCGTTTTAAGTTTAGTGGTTTTCAAAACCCTCCCTGTAAAAAGTTTTTAAAAAACATAATCATATCAAAAACGTTCATTAACACTTCTCCTGAAGTGTTGAAAAACACCAAAAAAATTAAAAACAATCAAAAACAAACTGTGAAGTTAAATTACTTCGTGTTCTTTAAGATTACAACCTGAAACAGTTGGTTTAAGGTAAGTTCTGACATTAAATTGCGAACTGAAGAGGAAACCTATTTACTTCCTCCCGCCAGCCTGCGAGTAATCTTAAATGGACGATTTCGGTTAACGAATCAGTTCCAAAAATATTTCCCAAGTTTTCTGCACACACACCCATAAGCCTAAAGCAGTTTTTCAAAAATCAATTAATAAACCCATAATAAGTTCCCAAACTTAAGATTAAAACTTGCCTTTGTATCCTTGTGAGTAGTGTACCTTTTTCAAAGAAGCTGCTCACTTGTGATTATTGGTTTAAGTTCACTGTAGTTTTGCCTCGAACTTGTGTTGAAAAATTGTTTTTAGTGCATGCGCACTCGGTCTCAAGCAAAGAATAAAAAACAGAAAGACGTACCCGAGTTACGTTCTAACACAGAAACCGAAATGGCCGCTGGGCCACCACCACCATTACCACCCCCTGACCCTCCCAGGGATGAGCCAGTTCCCGATCTCCGAACGATGGAGGAACTGTGCCAGCCTACCATGCAAGGGCGGGGTGGGCCTATTGCACCTATCACTATTGGGGCCGCGGACTTTGGCCTCAAGTACCACATGATCCAACAAGTCCAGAATTCGTGTCAATTTCACGGATTACCGGGTGACGATGCTAACAAGCATCTTGACAAATATCTAACGGTCACCCAAAGCATGAAACAGCGTGGGGTCACCGATGATGCCCTTCGGCTGTACCTCTTCCCCTATTCTCTCACTCATCATGCCACTGCATGGTTTGACCGACTCCCAAGGAATTCTATTCGAACCTTTGATGAAATGGTAACCAAGTTTTTAGCAAAATATTTTCCACCATCCATGGTTACCAAGTTACGAAATGATATCAGCAACTTCCGGCAACGTCCCGATGAGTCTCTTTTTGAGGCTTGGGAACGTTATAAGCTAGCCATTGATCGGTGCCCTAACCACAATATGTTGCAAGTTACCATCATAGACACCTTCTATAATGGTCTGACATTGAGGCACCGAGACATTCTCAATGCTGCTGCTGGTGGGACCTTTATGAAAAGGCATCCCGAGGAGTGCTATGACTTAATCGAGAACATGACTGCCCATCATAACTTTTGGGATTCCTCTGCGGAGAGGGATGCGTCATGTAATTCAGTTACTCCCTCATCATCATCTCCTGAAATAATAGCTCTTACCAAAAAGATGGATGATATTTCTACGGCTGTGTTGAGGATGAACCAAACGATACAACATCAGGTTCAAAATCAACAAGTGAAAGCCGTGGCCCGAAGTTGTGAAACTTGTGGGGGCCCTCATCTGTATTCCGAGTGTCCAGCTACTGCTGACTTTCCTCCAGAGAACGTATATGCTGCTCACGGTTCCTACAATACGGGGGGTAATTCTTACCAACCGCAAGGGGACCGTAATCTCTTAAGCTATCGTTCCAACAATTTTCTCGGACCTCCCGGTTTTAACCAAAATCAAAACCGTAACTCGAATCAGAATTTTAACCAAGGTCAAAACTCAAATTTCCAAAACCCGAACCAAAATCAAGGCCAGTTTAATCAAAATAATTTTCAAAATGGCAATCAAAACCAAGGTTTTCAAGGAAATTTTCAAAGAAACCAGAATCAAGGGAATTACAATCAGGGTAATTTCAATCAGAGAAACACTTTTCAGGGTAACAACAATCAAAACCAAGGGAATTTTCAAAACAACCGTGTTCAAAATCCCCCTGTTCAAAATCAAAACGTTGTTCCACCCTCGTCTTCCTCCGATGCTGAAATTAAACAATTCATGAAAGCACAAGAGGAAACAAATCGGTTATTGATCAAGACGATCTCTGATCTTCAGAAGTCTTTAAATGATCGACCCTCGGGCTCGGGTACATTACCGAGCAACACGATCGCTAACCCGAGGGGCGATGTCAAAGCGATCACCACCCGAAGTGGGACATCTTACAATGGACCCTCGATTCCTTCTACCTCTTCTTCTCCTCCTAAGGTAGCGGAACGTGAACCTGAGGTTACTACGGACACGGTACTTCCTACTAATAACGGAGGTATCAATAACGTCCACCCTCAAGTTGTCCCGGTCCCGGCTCGTAAGCCGAAAGTTGTATTTGATCCTCCTGTGAGTCCTGATGAAATTCCAAAGAATGATCCTAAGCCTTCAATTCCATATCCTTCACGTGTGTATGATCAAAAGAACCGCGAAAGAGCTAATCATCAGATGGAAAAATTTTATCAAATTTTCCAAGAATTACACTTCGATATTAGCTTCGCGGACGCTCTTCTTCTCATGCCTAAGTTTGCTTCGACAATCAAAAATCTGATAAGCAACAAAGAAAAACTCTGTGAGATGGCAAAAACTTCACTCAATGAGCATTGCTCAGCAGTGCTCTTGAAAAAGCTTCCCGAAAAGCTTGGAGATCCCGGGAAATTTCTCATTCCATGTATTTTCCCGGGGATGGTTGAATGCTTTGCCTTGGCCGATCTTGGCGCAAGCATTAACCTGATGCCTTACTCAGTTTGGAAAAGACTTTCTCTACCTACTCTCACTCCGACCTGCATGACACTCGAGCTTGCAGATCGTACCATATCCCGTCCTCTCGGCATTGCCGAAGATATCTTCGTGAAAGTAGGAAAGTTCCATTTTCCGGCAGATTTCGTGATTGTTGATTTCGATGCTGACCCACGAGTCCCTCTCATTCTCGGGAGAGGATTCTTAAGAACGGGTCGTGCTTTAATCGATGTATTCGAAGAAGAAATCACTCTACGTGTTGGTGGCGAAGCCATCACATTCAATCTTGATCAGACTTCAAGATACTCCTCCAACTATGACGCTGAAACGGTTAACCGAATTGATGTCATCGATGTTGCGTCTGAGGAGTATTCTCAAGAGGTCCTCGGTTTCTCATCCAGTGGTAGTCTTTCTACTGACCCGATCATTTCCGACTCTTCCCCTTCCCTCACTCCGTTTGAGGGAAGTGACTTCCTTTTGGAAGAGCTCGAGGCTTTTCTTGCTCAAGATAGCTCAATTCCCGATGGAGTTGATGAAGACTATCTTGACCCGGAGGGGGACATTCTTCTCCTTGAAAGATTGTTAAATGACGATCCTTCACCCTCTCCTTCTCCACAAATACTTCATAAAGCGGAAGTCAAAAATGTTGAAATAACTGAAGACTTTCCCGAGGTTGAGCTCAAGGACTTGCCTCCTCATCTAGAATATGCATTTCTGGAGGGTGATAATAAATTACCCGTCATTATTGCCAAAGACTTAAAAGATGAGGAAAAGGCTGCACTCCTAAAGGTTCTTAAGTCAAACAAACAAGCAATTGCTTGGAAACTCTCCGACATCAAGGGCATAAGCCCGAACTTTTGTACTCATAAAATCTTAATGGAGGATGACTTTAAACCAGCTGTGCAACATCAGAGAAGGGTAAATCCCAAAATCCACGAAGTTATCAAACAAGAAGTTCTTAAACTTCTTGATGCGGGATTGATTTACCCTATATCTGACAGTCCTTGGGTTAGCCCAATCCATTGTGTTCCCAAAAAGGGTGGCATTACCGTTGTCACCAACGAGGATAACGAGTTGATTCCAACTCGTTTGGTCACGGGTTGGCGGGTTTGTATTGACTATCGAAAGTTAAATGAAGCCACCCGTAAAGACCATTTTCCTCTCCCTTTTATGGACCAAATGCTCGAAAGACTTGCGGGGAATGAATACTACTGCTTCCTCGATGGTTTCTCGGGTTACTTCCAAATCCCCATTGATCCCCAGGATCAAGAGAAGACTACCTTCACATGCCCCTACGGAACTTTTGCCTACAGACGTATGCCTTTCGGCTTATGTAATGCACCAGGCACGTTCCAGAGATGCATGATGTCTATTTTTTCCGACATGATCGGGAAAACTATGGAGGTATTCATGGATGACTTTTCGGTCATCGGGGATTCATTTCAGACTTGCCTCTCCCACTTGGAACAGATGCTTAAACGTTGCAAAGAAACGAATCTAAGTCTCAACTGGGAGAAGAGCCACTTTATGGTCAAGGAGGGCATTGTCCTCGGCCATAAGATTTCAAAAAATGGGATCGAGGTTGACAGAGCTAAAATCGATGTCATTGCCAAATTACCTCATCCCACCACCGTAAAAGGTGTTCGGAGCTTTTTGGGTCATGCCGGCTTCTACCGTAGGTTTATCCAAGATTTTTCTAAGATTGCCCGGCCTATGACCCATCTCCTCGAGAAGGATGCTCCTTTCATCTTCTCTCCTGAGTGCATCGAAGCTTTTGAAACACTAAAGAAAAAGCTTACCGAGGCACCGATTCTTGTTGCCCCCGATTGGGACCAACCTTTTGAGCTTATGTGCGATGCTAGTGATTTTGCCATAGGTGCGGTCTTGGGGCAACGTAAAGCTAAATACTTTCAGCCCATACACTACGCAAGCAAAACTATGACTGAGGCTCAAGGTCATTACACCACCACTGAAAAAGAACTCCTAGCTGTGGTGTATGCCTTCGAGAAATTCCGGTCATACCTAATCTTGACTAAATGCGTAGTATACACAGATCACTCGGCTTTGAAATACCTATTTGCAAAACAAGATGCAAAGCCGAGGCTTCTTCGTTGGGTTCTCCTCCTTCAGGAATTTGATATCATTATCCGTGATAAAAAAGGAGCCGAGAACCTTGCTGCTGATCATCTCTCACGATTAGAGAACCCTCATCAAGATGTGTCCGAGAAAAAGGAAATAAATGAAACATTTCCTCTCGAGACACTCAATGCGGTTGCTTTTCGTGGTGACTCTACTACCCCATGGTTTGCCGACTTTGCAAATTACCATGCGGGTAACTTCATAGTGAAGGGGTTAACGTCCCAACAAAAGAAAAAATTCTTCAAAGACGTTAAACATTACTTCTGGGACGACCCCTTCCTCTTCAAAATCTGTGCCGATCAAGTCATCAGGCGATGTGTATACGGACAGGAAGCCACTGATATTCTCAAGGCTTGCCATGCTGGACCCACTGGGGGCCACCATAGTCCTAACTACACCGCCAAAAAGGTGTTTGATTCCGGTTTCTATTGGCCCACAATCTATAAGGATGCCCACGAGTTAGTCAAAGCCTGTGATGCTTGTCAGCGTCACGGGAATATTTCACAAAAGAACGAAATGCCGCAAAATGCTATTCAAGTTTGTGAAATCTTTGACGTCTGGGGCATTGACTTTATGGGGCCATTCCCATCTTCTCACGGAAACAAATACATACTCGTGGCTGTTGACTATTTGTCAAAATGGGTTGAGGCAAAGGCCTTACCCACTAATGATGCCCGAGTAGTCGTGAAATTCTTGAAATCCCTCTTTGCTCGTTTTGGAACCCCACGTGCCATCATTAGTGATCGCGGTACTCACTTTTGCAATGATCAATTTGCAAAAGTCATGCTTAAGTACGGTGTTACTCATCGTCTTTCTACCGCGTATCACCCCCAAACAAGTGGGCAGGTGGAGGTTTCCAACCGTGGTATTAAACGGATTCTTGAGAGGACAGTAGGTGAAAACCGTGCTTCCTGGTCGGATAAACTAGATGATGCACTCTGGGCCTTCCGTACAGCTTACAAAACACCCATCGGGTGTACTCCATACAAGCTTGTATACGGGAAGGCGTGTCATTTACCGATCGAGCTCGAGCACAAAGCCTACTGGGCCTTGAAACATGCTAACTACGACCTTCATAAAGCGGGTGATCACCGTAAGGTTCAAATCAATGAATTAAACGAACTTCGTGATCAAGCCTACGAGAACTCTTTGATCTACAAAGAAAAGACAAAGAAGATTCACGACTCTAAAATTAAGAACCGAGTTTTCAACGTCGGTGACAGAGTCCTTCTTTTCAATTCCAGATTAAAGATCTTCTCGGGGAAATTAAAAACCCGATGGACTGGACCATTCACCATTGCTAAAGTTTACCCATACGGGACTGTTGAGTTATCTCAACCCGAAGGTCCCAACTTCAAAGTGAATGGTCACAGATTGAAACATTATTTTGGAGAGGACACACCACCCATGGTTGTCCCGGATCTCCAAACTTTCCCCATGGACCAATGAATTCGGGGATCGAGTCAAGCTAGTGACTCGGTGAACAAAAATTAGCAACACATATGGGTTTTCACCCGTATTTCTGACTTCTTTCTACTTTCTACCACCCTAGTGTGGGGGAATGGCCATCCCCCACCGTTTCAAAAGTAAATATTTTTCAAAATTCAATAAACATGTTTCGTATGTATATTATGTCATTCAAATCCCGGGCTGTCAGGACGAATTTACTACAGTTAATCATTCACAAGTGATTAGCTAGCGTGGTAAACTTGACACAAGCCTGGGATGTGTATGTATATTATTATTCATCTTCCAGGCTGTCAGGGAGAATTTATTACAGTTAATCATTCACAAGTGATTAGCTAGCGTGGTAAACCTGATACAAACCTGGAAGGTGTATGTATATTATAAACTTTATCATTCAACTCCCGGGCTGTTAGGGCAAATTTATTACAGTTAATCATTCACAAGTGATTAGCTTGCGTGGTAAACCTAACACAAGCCTGGGAGGTAGTGAGCAAAAAAAAAAAAAAAAAAAAAAAAATTGTATGTACAGATAAAATAAAGTGAAAAATAGAAATTTCCACAGTTAGAATCGAATATTAGCTTTTCCCATTCAGAGATTCGGCATAATAGCCGGGACTTTGAATATTGAGGACAATATTCAGTTCTAGTGTGGGGGGGGGGGGGGGGGAATTCTTACGAATTTTATCATAAAACTTTCCAAGTACCCCCATTTTAGGCCAAAATTTTTTCAAAATTTTTCACTTTATTCCAAAATTTTTGTGGTTATCAGTCCGCCAAAGTCTAAATGACAAAGGGATTGGCTAGTCCAGGAGCAAACGGCTCTTGGTAAAGACATCTCAAATCCGTTGATGGCTGGCAGTTTGCCAAAAATTGCATGGTTCCTCAGCTCCCCCGCATCCTCATAAGCAAAATGAGCTGGCTAGCCCACAAGATTATGGCTTGTGGTAAAGGCCGTGGAAAAACCATAATTGGTAATCAGCTCACCAAGATGTTGACTTAGTCCATCAAGATGCTGGCTAGTCCAGAAGCAAACGGCTTTTGGTAAAGACAAATCAAATCCGTTGACAGCTGGTGGTTTGCTCAAAATCACACGGTTATCAGGTGTGCCACAGTTCTTACACCTGGCTACTCCAGAAGTGATGGCTTTTGGTAAAGAGTTTCAAATCCATTATGTTTTTCTCAAAAGATTGCTAGGGACTAGCAATGTTTTAGTGTGGGGGATTGATGAGTGTGTAAATACTCATCATTTTTACCAATTCTGAACTGCCAAAACATCCAAAAACACTCAATAATGAATCAAAATAGTGAAAATATCCCAGGAAAGTGTTTTACATGTTTCAAATGCAAAAATACCAAAAACAGATGAAAAACACATAAAGTTTGCATAATTGGCAGTTTCAGTCCCTCAACTTTCAAAAATTGTCAAATCTAGTCCCTGGAAGTTTAAAATGAAAGAAAAATCATCCCAAGGCAAAGAAAAGTCAAAATATATTCAAAATAAGTCCTTGGGTGATAAAATTTGAGAAATCTACACTTTTACCCCTCAAAATCCAAAATTGGCAAAACAGGTCCCTGGAGTTTGTAAAATTGGCAGATTTGGTCCCTGAGGTTTAAAATAATACTTGTGGTCCTTATACTAATGTTTAAATGCAGGAATGGTCCTTATGTGAATTTTGGAAAAGTTTCATAGCAGGTCCCTGAAGTTTGGGAAGTTGACAGATTTAGTCCCTGGGGTTTTAATAATGAAAAATTCAAAAATAAAACCTCACACTATTCATTATTGGCATTATACAAACTTTGAAATACTCTAAGAAAATGCCAAATCCAGTCCCTTAACTTTCCTAAAATTACACATTTAGTCCTTGTTATTATTCTTAGCTTAAAAACCAAACCGGACCTAAATTAAACTAAACCAAAACCCAATCCTAACTAAACCCAGTTTCAAATACAAAGCCCACCCAAGCCCAATGCCATGCTAGCCCACACCCACTTTGACCCGAGTCCACCTTTGACTTCGGTCAACACCCCCCAAAAAAACAAAATACCACCTCTGCCTATCTTCCCTCCCAAACCACCTCAGGCCAAAACCACCTGGTTTTGCCCACCACCACCCCCCACTTGCTCCTCAATGATCACCATACCACACCCCTACACCTACCCCTCACCTCCACATTAAATGCTTCTCCCAATTTCAAGTTATCAGACCAAATTGAAGATTGGCGTTTTGGCGCCAAAACACGTGTGGGCTCGTTATTGGACCAAACTAATCAAGCAATGATGGGTTTTACTCAGAAGGATGGGGGGAACCCTAATTGGAGGCTATAAATAAGAGAGGATGCAAGATGAAGCTGCATTAGTTTAATTTTAGTCTAATAGTGTCGTATTTCAATTTAAAAGCAAAATAGTGTTAAGTTTTCTAATTCAAGCATTGTACTAGTTTTATCTTTGTATTATCACTCTTTTTAATCAATAAATTTCAAGGTTCAAGTTTGGTATTTGTATTTGCAGTTTACTAGTATTACTAAGAATTCGAATTAAGTGAGAAATGTTGGTGTATGGTATTATGGACTGTAACTAGGCTCACTTAAGCTCCAATAAGCTTATCAAAGCTTTAGAAACCATAAAACATTGATTAGTAATCAAAAACTCAAATTCATCAATTCAGTCAACAAAAGTCAACACAACAGGTTTTCATGGAATCAAAGCTGGAGCAGGATGAATTATGGATGGTTCTGGTTTAGAGTTCTTTGGGGAACTATAGGAATTGGTACTTGGGCCCTTGTTCACAAGCTAGCTGGAATGGATGGCATATTGTAAGCAATTTCTCTCATTTTTTAAGTACTGTTTACTAGTTAGATTGCTTTAATCTTTGTTGTTCCCTGCTTGTTTAGTGTTGTATGATGTTAGTATAATCTAAAATCAGTGGGTTGTTTGTTAACTTTGAAAGTTGTTAAGTTTTCATAAAAATAGTCATTTAGTATAATCTTGATTTTCTGTGTTCTTTTGTTGTTATTGTTGTTAATTTGTGTTAATTAGATCTAATATTGTGATATATGTTCCTATGATTCAGTAAGTTAGGCTTAATTAAAGTTTTTGTTTGTTAATTCATCTTATAAATCTGTTTAAGGTGTGTTTGGATTAGTGGATTGCACCATTAAGTCCTGTGTTTTAGTTGCTATTCTTAGTGTAAACATATTAGTCTAAGGTCTAATATCTCACATAAGTCATAAAATCTTTGAGTATTTACTAAAAAAGTCAAAAACACAAAAATTACACCACACAGTTAACTGTGTGGTGTTTTGGGTACTCATAAGCTCACATGAGCTTTTTAGTTGTAAGTTTAAACCTAAATTGGCTTCATTTAAGCTTTTCATAACATATATATTCAGCTAGGATCAAGCAAATCTCATAAAAGTCAATCTATCAAGTTTTGCTAAAAAAGTCAAATGCACACTTCTCAGTTTTTTCCAAAACTTGTGGGATTTTTCTAGAATTGTGTACTAGGTTTTAGGTTCTGAAAATTGTTGTGGTAATTAACTACCACCTCAGCTTTGAAATCCCACATAGCTTTCATTTTTGTGATTTTTAGGGTGGACCCCACACAGCCCCAAACACAACTGCAGGGAGGACTATCTCCCCTGCATCAGCAACTCAGGCCTACACCACCACCTTTGGTGGTGGTTTGTGACCACCATAGTGGGCCCCAGACCACAAACCTTGCACCTTTCAACCCCCCTCCTACCAGGGTCTCACCTTTGACCCTTGGTTTGACCTGAGTCACTGTGGACCCCACCTAGATTAAGCCTAATAGTTTGTCCCTAATCTGTGTTCATTTTCAAATAGAAAAGTGCTTATTTCATTTTACTCAGCTTATTTGTGCTATTTGTTTGTTATTTCTAGCTTATCTGAGTTTGTTAAACTTAGTTGTAACTGATTTCATCACTGTGGACCCCACCCAAGGCCATTTGACCTTATTTGACCAAACAGTCAACCAAAGTCAACTGTTTAGAACAAGGGGGTGTAACAGCTTATTTATAAGCTAAATTTCAAAGTGTTTTCACAAAAAGTCTTTTATTTTAAGTATAAAGTTAGATTGTAAAAGAAGAATCCAAAAAAAATCAAGTTTAAAAAAGTGATAGTTTCTATTTAATTAAATTTAATTTTAATTTCCATTTTTAAATTTTTATTAAGTAGGTTGTGTTTTTATATTTTTAATAATTTCATCTTAGGTTAAAATAGTTATAATAAATTTTTCAGATTTTTATTTTGTCATTTAGTGCTAATTAGATTTAATTTTAATTTTCTTTATTATTAATTAATATTAAATATTAAATAGCTTAATTAGTTTTTATAAGGTTAAATCTAGTTTTTATAATTTTTCTAGTTCTAATATAGTATAATAAGTTTTTAGAAAATAAATTTTAAGATTCTACTGTTCATTTTCTATTTTTCTTATTTTATTTGTTTAAAATAGACTTAAGATAATTAATAGGTAATTAATTAATAGATTAATCTTAAATATAATTTTTAGAGTTTTTATAATTTTTTAGGATTCCTGTAATGGTTAAGTAATTTTATAAATTTTCTTGTAATTTTCTAAGTTACTTTAGTATTAATATAAATTAAAAGTAGTTTAATTAGTTTAATTAAGTTAAATAGTTTTTAATTAATTACAAAACCACAAAAAGACAAAAATATTATTTTTAATTTTTTATACTTTCTTCAAGTTCTAATTTAGGTTTAGAAAATATTTTTGTTAATTTTTAAGTATAATATAAATCATTTGTCATTTTTAGTTTAATTAAATTAGATTTTAATTTGCAATTTAAATAGTTTAATTAATTAAATAATAGTTTAATATTATTTTAATCACTTTTATAATTTCTTTTTCATTTTTAATTTTAAGTTTTGAAAAAGTGTCAAAAGCACCCCCTGTAGTTTGATAATTACCAAAAACCCATTTTTCCAGTCCGATACGTGATCTTAATTGTTAGTTTGTGCATATATCTGCTATCTGATTATTGTGAATATTATATCTGTTTGTCAATACCAAAATAACAGTAGCAATATCATTCCCACATCATCTGGCTACTGTCCTCAGTGCCACTTTCTCATAAACGATTCCAAAAGCACCATTTCAATCTCGCTGGGACTTTTACGACCCGGGAAAACACTACACTATCACCGGAGTATTGATTCTACGCTATCTTTGACTTGTTGACCTTGGTTAACAATAATAAGACGGTTTAGGCTCAATCAACTAGCAACTAATTCCGCCCAAATCTTTCAAACCCGAGATTTTTACTTGCTTTCAAAAAAATATAAAAATATAAAAAGAATCATCCCTCACCTTTAGAACTAGTATTTAGGTTTTCTAATCCTAGCTACACTATTCCTAGCTGAACGATCAATCCCCCGGTACTTGTCACTATATGATGAGGCGAAAAATGATCCGTTTTTACGGGGTTATTTAAGCCCGAATTCGAATTTATTTGATCAAATATTGCCCTAAATCGTTCCTTTTGTGATTTTAGGTACTTTGGGAGAGAAATCTGGAAAAGGAAGCAATTCGAACGTTTTTGGAGCATAAAAGTGAAGAAAACGCCAAAGTCTTAATTTTTCATGCTGGGAACAGTAGGTGACGGCGTCAAGAGTAACTTCCTGACGGTGTCAAGAGCAAAATTCCATGACGATCCAGTAGAGATTTGACGGCGTCACGAAGGTAGGGCGTCAAGAGTAAAAGTCATGACGGCCTGGAAATGATTAAGTCTTGACGGCGTCAAATGTAGATCAAGGCAGTCCGAGAATAGTTTTGGCGGCGAGGTGACGGCGTCACAATGTTTGTCTTGACGCCGTCAGACCCTTTTTCCTATATATAGTTTTTTAATTTTCACATTAAAGAGAGAGAAGTTTTGGAGAAACCCTAAGTACGAACTTGGTGCGAATTTTACATGTTTTTCAAGGGTTCCAAGCCCTTGATACCTTTCATGTGTAATTGAGATAAGTGTTTTTTCAATTCAATCAATATGTCTATGTGTTGGTTGTCTATATCTTGTTCTTGTCTTAATTCCATCATGCTAGGCTAGATCTATCTTGTGTTTGCTTGGATCTAATGAAACCTAGATGTTAATTATGTGTTGATTACTTGTTTATACTTGTCTTGGATGAATGATTTATATGTTAGGCTTAAAAAAACTAGCAGATCTCCAATTGGTAACATGCTTGAACGTCTTAAGAAACATGAACCGACGCGCACTAGGTCTTTATTGGTTGTATTTAATGCATGAGCCACTGTTTACAATCCCTATAGTTGTGCTGGGCATGGTGTAGGAGGAGATAAGAGCTTATAGAATTGGGAGTTAAGTGTGCCACCCCATGAATGGTATTAAGGAATACGATCCGTCATCCATGCAATTATAACAAGTAATTAACGTGTAAAAGATGTCTAGGGAGTAGTGAAATCTAAGTAAACACATTTTCTCCACTTATTGCTCACAACTTTAGTATAATTTAGTTTATTTTCATTTCTAGTATTTTATTTTGATTGCATCTTTAGTATTGGGTTAGTTGATTAGCAACTAATTCCGCCCAAATCCTTAAAACCCGAGATTTTTAATTGCTTTTCATAAAATATAAAAATACAAAAATAATCATCCCTCACCTTTAGAACTAGTATTTAGGTTTTCTAATCCTAGCGACACTATTCCTAGCTGAACGATCAATCCCCCGGTACTTGTCACTATACTATACTACAACGATCTGGTACACTACCTGGTGGGGGTTGTAAGCTTCTCGAGATCCCTCGAGAGGTAAAGCCTGGTGCAATTCCCACGCATCAAGTTTTTGGCGCCGCATCCCGGGGAAATAGTTATTGTCTAGGTTAGAATTTCTTTTTATTAGGTCTACTTGCTAGATTCCTTTCTAGTAAGATTTTATTTTTATTTTTAGGTTCTCTTTAGTCTATCTTATTTCTTTGTGCCTTTGTTCGTAACCATCCGACATCATGGACAACCGGAACATCTTTGAACCCGTCATCCCACCACAACAAAACCCACCATTAGAACCCCTTAGGCCCCGAACCATAGGAGAGTATTCCCGACCTAGCCACCAAGGCTACCGAAACACCATTGAGCTCACCGGAGCCAGTGTGACCCCCTTGCAATCCGACACCATCCAGTTGGTGCAAAGCGGATGTGCATTCCATGGATTTCGTTCCGAAGATCCAAACCAACATCTTAAGGACTTCCTCAAAATCATAGATTCCATAGACCTAGATGTTGCAACTAGAGAGACAACCCGATTACGCCTATTCCAATTCTCTCTACGGGATCAAGCTAGTCAATGGCTTGAGCGTTTACCCGCGGGATCCATCACCACATGGGATAACCTCACCAATCGCTTCCTTACTCAATTCTTCCCACCGGGGAAGACTGCAATGCTTAGAAATGACATTCTGATGTTTGAACAGCAACAGGGTGAAACTTTCTACGAAGCTTGGGCCCGTTTTAAGGATCTCCTCCACAAGGTCCCTCATCATGGTATAAACCTTTGGTTATTAGTCCAGATTTTTTACGACCATGTTGACTATCACACTAAGCGCACAATTGATAGGGCCGCGGGAGGTAAACTGCGTGATAAGAATGCCGAGGAGTCTTGGGCAGTTATCGAGGAGCTCGCCACTGATAATCAGGAGATGTGGGAGTTTAATCATACAGTAAAAGCGGCTATCAAAGCAGTCTCAACATCTGGAGGGACCACCAAAATCCCCGATGAACTCCTATGCAAACTCGAGGCAAAAGTTGACTATTTTGAGGAAAGGCAAAGGAGGCCTTTAAGTCCTAGACGAGCTACTGTCAATTCTGTCTCAAAACCAACTTCGGCACCAGTATCTGAGTCACATTCTAGAGAAAATGTCGAGACTTTTCAGAACTATACCCCACCTTGTTCCCCTCCCAAGGAACTTAGCTCGGAGTTTGAAGCTAGGATGAGAGAATATATGGCAACTCACTCAGATCGACTTGCTAGATTCGAGGAAGCAGTTTATAAGCAAAAAGAGGAGATGCAGGAGAAAATGAATGAGATGATGAGTCTATTAGAGGAGTATGCCAACCAGAGAACCCCCGAAAGAATACTACTAAGGAAAGAAAGCGCCGTTCCCACCACCCAATTTGTTAACTCCATCACCATTGTCCAAAAGGATAACGAGAAGGTAAAAACTCCTACTAAACAGACCTTAGAAAAACCACCAGAATCCCAACCTTTGAGTTATTACCTGAAACATGATATAAACGAAAACACCATAACAAAGTGGATTAAGGGTGATGGACGTAACCAACCCTCCAGACAGGTTTCTGAGAAAGAGGAAGAAGTGAAAGATGAGTATGATACGCTTCCTGGAGGATCAGTATTTGAGAGGCTGTTGGTACAAAAAGTGGCTACTAAGCAGATAGCATGTGGGAACTTTGAAATACCAACGAGCATCGGGGACTTGAAATATCTTAGTGCTTTCGCCGACCAAGGATCGGAAGTAAATCTTATGCCCCTAACTATTTACATTCAACTAACGTCAAAAATGCCAGCCCCTACTCGTGTTAGGTTATCTCTCGTTGGACACTCGTACGTATACCCCCTAGGAATCGCAGAAGATATATTAGTTAATGTCGCATGATTCATGTACCCCGTTGATTTTATGATCATCGATGATAAAGGAGATGGATGCATGGCAATAATCCTTGGGGCACCATTCCTCGCCACCGCTAGGGCTGTCATTAAGTATGAAGGTAGGAAGATTGAGCTTAAATCTGGAAAAAGAAAGATTAGCTTCTCTATGACCCCGCGAAGTGGGCATGAGAATTTGAATTGGAGAAAGATCAAAAACAACATTGACACGACACCCATTCGTGTTCAGAATAAAATTCTTGCATGGGAGGCAAGAATCAAAAGTTATAAGAAAGCCAAAAATGAAAGAAGAAAAAGCAATAAGGTTCAGGTCGAATTCGAACACACTCAACCCATAGAAAATCATGTACCATTTGAGGAAGGGAACTTGGTACTCTTGAGACACTTGGAAACAACAATACCACCCGATAAACCACGTCCTTGGTGGTATGGGCCATTCACAATCGAAGGTGTGAGCCAAGATGGGGTAGCTAACTTGAGAAGTAAAGTAGGTGGAATGGTGATTGCGAGTATCGACAGATTGAGACACTACCACCATAACAGTAATGATCGCAACTACATGGGGAATATCATTTCAAGAGATGAGGTCACGTAGTAACCCATGACCTTGAGTCTAGCTACAAGACTCGTAAATAAAGAAAAACGCTTCTTGGGAGGCAACCCATGTTTTGTGTGATTTTATTTTGTTTGTTTGTTATTTGCTTCCGTATGCATGCTTCATTTTTATTGTTGGTAGATCATGTTTCTAAACTAAATAGTGGAAATACTTTACTTTGTTGTTTTGGCCTAATCTTAACTCCACCTAAAAGTATTTTTGCAAAAGATAAGTGTAAGGGGAAACCCCAAATATGTTTTCAAGAAACAAACCGATCATGATTCTCCACAATATTAAATGAACATGTATATTTGTATTTGTTAGAGTCAAATGCTTGTATTGAGTCATAATGAAGTTTTGCAGGATTTTCCAGGAAGTAGGACCAAGTTTTTCCAGAAATTTTCTGGAAACTTAACATAAGAATTTCTGCAGGTCACTTCTGACGGCGTCAAGTGTAAAAATCTGGAAATTTTACCAGTTTTGTTTTTCTAACGGAGTCTTATGGTTTTTGTGAATTATTAAGTTTTATAATCTCCAGGAAATCTGCAAACTTCATTCCACAAGCATTATATCTTATCTTGTTTTCTAGGATTTAGTAACTTATATAGGATGCCGCCGATTTTACGCGAGGTTGTCTTGTCTATTTTATCAGGTTTTACAGGTTATGTATGATAAGAAGATGATTTATATTCTGAAAGGGAAGCTTTGATTGTTCATTTTCTTGGAGGAAGATTTAACCTGGTCACCTTATTATCCATACCGAGCGATAGGGGAGTATTTGATTTCATTCTTTTTACTTATTTCACTTTTACATTCTTTACTTGAACATTGGGGACAATGTTCATCTTAAGTGTAAGGGGAGGGTAAAAAGATGATACCTTACATGTGCACTTTCGCTTGAGTTTGTTTTGTTTGATGGTAGATGTGTAATAAAACTATGAGAAATACTTGTTAGTGCAATTTTAGCGCCAAATTTAAAATTTTTTACAACATTTAGGAGTGAAACTTTAGCCATAGCAAGCGTCTCATGGATAGGAGATTGTATGACTAGCACATAACCGTATATTCAGAAAAATTTTCCACCCAAATATGTGTGGTTCGCCTTTAGATTTGATAGGAAAAGCATTTACTATTAGTGCTTATGAGTGTACCGGTAGCATTTAGATTCTAGAACTTGCGTTAGTGATGCATCCCGAGACCGCTAGTGAGACTACATTCGTGTAGTAGGATTTACTACATGATAAGAGGCATTAGGATTACCCTTGTGTTAAACCCGTATTATAATTACTTGACCATTTAAGTCATATTACTTGGTTAGTTAAGTCAACTAATTTTTCCCACACCCTTAGCGTTGTACTCATTTTTAGCACACGATACCCCTAGTACACCCCTCCGAGCCTATCTTTTCGTTTCTAACTTTAAGCATTTTACTTAAAGGAAGAATTTGTTACACCCCACTTAAATGTACAACCAAATCGCCTTAGCCTTCCGTGTATGCGCTCATTTTTAGTGCATTATTGTTATTTGTTAAACCCTAAGTTAACTTTCTAATTAATTACATGGTTGCTAAGTCGAGTCATATCCTTGTACATATTGTTTTGGGACGATTGAGACTCATGGGTAAGTACTTATTTTATGGAGTAATGGGGAAGAACATCATATATTACCCCCAAATGTGCGTTAGTCTTAAAAGTGCTCCAAGTGTTTTGATTTTCTTAATTCGAGTCATTAGATTAGTTTATTGTAAAGTATGTAAAAATTCAAGTGTAAGGGGAGTGTTCATTCCCTATGATGTATTATTTTGGATGGTAGGGTAAGAGTGTATGAAAAAAAAATAGAAAAAGGAAAAAGAGAAAAAATATACGGACTACCATCCCTTTTTATTCTATGTTTATTTTATGTTTTTGTTATTTTTCATTTATTAGCTTAAGTCGAGTCTAGTCTTGGCTTAGCAATGCCATATTGTACATGTAATTAACCAAGATTGTTAACTCGCCACCAGTAAAACTTCCTTTATCCAACAAAACCGTGTATTTCATATCCCTACACCTAACGTTACAACCCTTTAAAAGACCTCTTTGATAGTTTATCCTAGGTGCTTACGCCATGTGGTGGAGGTTTGATCCTTTCCCAAGCCTATGGTAATCTATTTTGCTATGACAGGTAGTGAGAGATATCTTCCGTTTTCATATTGTAACTTATACTTTATTACACCCGAGAGATGTGAGTATCTAAACACTATTTGTGAGGTGCTTGTGTATGACCTCCGTGCTTGTCTATTGGTCTTTAGTGGAACGATTATTTGTTGTAATTACTTTTATATTAGTGTTAAATGACCCCTAACTTGTCTTTTGAGTAGAATAAAAACGCATTTGCTTGAGGACAAGCAAATCTCAAGTGTAAGGGTATATGATGAGGCGAAAAATGATCCGTCTTTAGGGGGTCATTTAAGCCCGAATTCGAATTTATTTGATCAAATATTGCCCTTAATCGTTCCTTTTGTGATTTTAGGTACTTTGGGAGAGAAATCTGGAAAAGGAAGCAATTCGGACGTTTTTGGAGCATAAAAGTGAAGAAAACGCCAAAGTCTTAATTTTCCATGCTGGGAACAGTAGGTGACGGCGTCAAGAGCAACACCCTGACGGCGTCAAGAGTAAATTCCATGACGACCCAGTACAGAATGGACGGCGTCACTAAGTAGGGCGTCAAGAGTAAAATTCATGACGGCCTGGAAATGATTAAGTCTTGACGGCGTCAAATGTAGATCAAGGCAGTCCGAGAATAGTTTTGGCAGCGAGGTGACGGCGTCACAATGTTTGTCTTGACGCCGTCAGACCCTTTTTCCTATATATAGTTTTCTAATTTTCACATTAAAGAGAGAGAAGTTTTGGAGAAACCCTAAGTACGAACTTGGTGCGAATTTTACAGGTTTTTCAAGGGTTTCAAGCCCTTGATACCTTTCATGTGTAATTGAGATAAGTGTTTTTTCAATTCAATCAATATGTCTATGTGTTGGTTGTCTATATCTTGTTCTTGTCTTAATTCCATCATGCTAGGCTAGATCTATCTTGTGTTTGCTTGGATCTAATGAAACCTAGATGTTAATTATGTGTTGATTACTTGTTTATACTTGTCTTGGATGAATGATTTATATGTTAGGCTTAAGAAAACTGGCAGATCTCCAATTGGTAACATGCTTGAACGTCTTAAGAAACATGAACCGACGCGCACTAGGTCTTTATTGGTTGTATTTAATGCATGAGCCACTGTTTACAATCCCTATAGTTGTGTTGGGCATGGTGTAGGAGGAGATAAGAGCTCATAGAATTGGGGAGTTAAGTGTGCCACCCCATGAATGGTATTAAGGAATACGATCCGTCATCCATGCAATTATAACAAGTAATTAACGTGTAAAAGATGTCTAGGGAGTAGTGAAATCTAAGTAAACACATTTTCTCCACTTATTGCTCACAACCTTAGTATAATTTAGTTTATTTTCATTTTTAGTATTTTATTTTGATTGCATCTTTAGTATTGGGTTAGTTGACTAGCAACTAATTCCGCCCAAATCTTTCAAACCCGAGATTTTTACTTGCTTTCAAAAATATATAAAAATATAAAAAGAATCATCCCTCACCTTTAGAACTAGTATTTAGGTTTTCTAATCCTAGCGACACTATTCCTAGCTGAACGATCAATCCCCCGGTACTTGTCACTATATGATGAGGCGAAAAATGATCCGTTTTTTACGGGGTTATTTAAGCCCGAATTCGAATTTATTTGATCAAATATTGCCCTAAATCGTTCCTTTTGTGATTTTAGGTACTTTGGGAGAGAAATCTGGAAAAGGAAGCAATTCGGACGTTTTTGGAGCATAAAAGTGAAGAAAACGCCAAAGTCTTAATTTTTCATGCTGGGAACAGTAGGTGATGGCGTCAAGAGTAACTTCCTGACGGCGTCAAGAGCAAAATTCCATGACGATCCAGTAGAGATTTGACGGCGTCACGAAGGTAGGGCGTCAAGAGTAAAAGTCATGACGGCCTGGAAATGATTAAGTCTTGACGGCGTCAAATGTAGATCAAGGCAGTCCGAGAATAGTTTTGGCGGCGAGGTGACGGCGTCACAATGTTTGTCTTGACGCCGTCAGACCCTTTTTCCTATATATAGTTTTTTAATTTTCACATTAAAGAGAGAGAAGTTTTGGAGAAACCCTAAGTACGAACTTGGTGCGAATTTTACATGTTTTTAAAGGGTTCCAAGCCCTTGATACCTTTCATGTGTAATTGAGATAAGTGTTTTTTCAATTCAATCAATATGTCTATGTGTTGGTTGTCTATATCTTGTTCTTGTCTTAATTCCATCATGCTAGGCTAGATCTATCTTGTGTTTGCTTGGATCTAATGAAACCTAGATGTTAATTATGTGTTGATTACTTGTTTATACTTGTCTTGGATGAATGATTTATATGTTAGGCTTAAAAAAACTAGCAGATCTCCAATTGGTAACATGCTTGAACGTCTTAAGAAACATGAACCGACGCGCACTAGGTCTTTATTGGTTGTATTTAATGCATGAGCCACTGTTTACAATCCATATAGTTGTGCTGGGCATGGTGTAGGAGGAGATAAGAGCTCATAGAATTGGGGAGTTAAGTGTGCCACCCCATGAATGGTATTAAGGAATACGATCCGTCATCCATGCAATTATAACAAGTAATTAACGTGTAAAAGATGTCTAGGGAGTAGTGAAATCTAAGTAAACACATTTTCTCCACTTATTGCTCACAACTTTAGTATAATTTAGTTTATTTTCATTTCTAGTATTTTATTTTGATTGCATCTTTAGTATTGGGTTAGTTGATTAGCAACTAATTCCGCCCAAATCCTTAAAACCCGAGATTTTTAATTGCTTTTCATAAAATATAAAAATACAAAAATAATCATCCCACACCTTTAGAACTAGTATTTAGGTTTTCTAATCCTAGCGACACTATTCCTAGCTGAACAATCAATCCCCCGGTACTTGTCACTATACTATACTACAACGATCAGGTACACTGCCTGGTGGGGGTTGTAAGCTTCTCGAGATCCCTCGAGAGGTAAAGCCTGGTGCAATTCCCACGCATCACTATACTATACTACAACAATCAGGTACACTGCCTGGTGGGGGTTGTAAGCTTCTCAAGATCCATTAAGAGGTAAAGCCTGGTGCGATTCCCACGTATCAGCGCCCACGTTCCTTTATGTGTTTTGGGAATATTAAGGTTTTGTTCCCTTGATGTGGTTTGAGAATATTAAGGCTTTGTTCCCCATTTGCATACTCGGAATGACAGGGGCCTATAAGAAAAATGTTTGAAAGGATCCTCGCCCTTTCATTTAGGCGTAACGTGGTTTTGGTAGTTTCCATTTACGTTACGTAATGTGTTTTGAGGAAGGATGTTGGTCTAAGGATTTTCATGTCATCTTTGTAATTCAATGATCTGTCGCAAATTGGTGTAGCCGCAATTTAGATGTATTTTCTATTGATTAGATGTATTTCTACTGTTTATGCTTTTATTTATATGATAAACATAATTTATGAAATATTATTCTCATAATAATTACTTTTGTTTATGATGTTTTTTGTTTAACGTCATGTTGTATCGACACACCAATTTGGCGGCAAAACCGGTCAATTCTCATTTTTGTCACGATGTTTCATTAACTTCATGCCAGTATACAACCAAAAAAATCATCATTATAACTTTTAAAATTTTATCAGCATCCATTAACAATGTTTAAGGATAGTGTCATCCTCTTTTTCAACAAAAACAAATGACCAAGAGTTTCATCCCCGTCACTTTCACCAAGAATTCCATCACCATCATCAACACCAGCAACAAAAATTTGCCCATACACATGCGTCTCCCAAGAAGTTTGGGAGAAGTGCAACGAAAGAAAATATGGCACATAATTGTCTTTGATTGAACAGTATAACTCCGTAATCAAGTGTTTGAAACTAAACAACCAAAATGATGAAGATGTTATACAAGACTTGATCAAAACAATAGAGTTTCAAAACAATTAAATTGAAATGTGAAAGGAGCAAATAACGAAACAAACAAAGAGGTTTACGATCCTTACTCTTAGGTCGGCAATCATGTAGATGTTATATATATATATATATATATATATATATATATATATATATATATATATATATATATATATATATATATATATATATATATTGTGTTTTAAATGAACCTAGTCATTACGGTTTTTGATGTCATAGATACAAACATATAGTTACCTAGCTTTATCACTTATGCCTTCGTCTCTAGCTTCATGATTATCATTAATAAAAAATTTAAAAAGTGGAACCAAACATTGAGAGTTTTAGTATAATATCTTGCTAATTCCGTGCTTGCAATCAAACAATAAAAAAGATCTACTTAACCAAATTATGATAGTTGAAATGTAATACATCGCTAATTTGGTGCTTACAATCGCACATTGAAAAAGACAGTAAGCTAGTATAGAAGAAACGTAAATGTTAAGAAAAACCGACAACAAAATGTTTAGATAATAACGTATTTTGACGAAGACCTCGCGATGCACATAAACATACATCAAATCAAGAAAATCGTCACCTGAATCCAATAAATGTTTTGTTAATGGCATAGAGTTATGAATGCCTTGAACCTCGAATTCGCAAAATAGGCACGCGTAGATAACGACGGTTGTGGGCCATACATCTCATTCATAAGAAGAGGGTTCAACAAATGTTTTTGGTAATGGCGTAGGGTAGGGGTGAGCATCGGTTTAAGAGCGGACCGGACTGGACCGACTAAGACCGAGACCGAAATAGACCAAGAACCTAGACTGAAGACTAGACCGAATGTGTTCGGTCCGGTCCAAGAAGACATAATAGTCGAGTTTTACGTAACGACCGGACAGAATCGAGATCAGACTGTTGGTCCTTCGGTTCGGTCCGTTTTCGGTCAGTCCGGTCGGTCCTCTCGTTTGATACTTTTGGTTTTCTTGCACCTGAGGCTGTGAAGTTCCTCAACAGAGTCCAACGTGTTATGCATAATAATGTTATAACGCCTAAATCAACAAACATTGTTTTTAAAAAATTAGTTTTGTAATTCAAAAAAACGCTAGCAACACAGCTAACAGCTCATTTACCGTCTACCTCTATGTAAATTCAAATACGTATATAAAAAAGTGTCTTATTCAAAAAAAGATCAAGACTTAACAAGCAAAACGAATATAAAAAATCACAAGTAAAGAATATTATCTAGTTGATGATAACGTGAATCAATTTATTTAGGACGGTTGGTGGGTCTTAAAACTTCAACCCAAAAAACAATATAAAAAAGTAAACCAAACACAACCGTCCCAAACATAATCTCACCCACGTAATCCTAACTCACCACCTGTCCAAAAACCACCACGTGTCAACCCGTCACAAACACCTTCCGTCACAGCCCTGTCACTCTACCCCCAACCACCAATACCCATCTTCATTTCTAAACATCAATACCCGATCAAAATACAATCAAACCAAAAAACCCAAAAAAAAAACCCTAATTTTTTCCCTCTTTCAAACCACTCAAATCCGTTAATCAAAACCCAAAATCATTCAATTCAAGCCTTCAATTTCATGCCCGATTGAACCGATTGAAAAATGATGGTCAGAATCACGAAAGCCTAATTTGGTTGATAAAAATTGGGGCTTTTTAGTTTAATCATCGATTCAAACCCTCAATTAGAAATTTTCATCTTCAATTGAGAATTTTAGACGCTTTGACCACGAAACCCTAATTTGATTGAAAAAAATTGGGGCTTTTGTGCTTAATACCTTCTGTGTTCAATTGTAAACAAAACCCAGAATTTTATAAATTTTATAAAAATTTGAAAAAAAAAAAATTGGGGATTTTTATGAAGGATTTTAAATAGGTTTTTTTTAAAAAAAGAAGCAGAATTTTTATAAGTGATGTCTGCGATAGTGTGTGGGAAAAGATCATCTTTTTTTGAGGATCCTTCACAGTCACCTCCTTCTTCTAACAATAATAAAAGAATTCGTTGTTTTTCGTCTTCGTCTTCGCCTCGGTTTTTCGCACTTGATCGTCTTTTCGCCTTGTTTCCCGATATGGATAAACAGGTGCGTTAAAAACCCGAGAGTAGTTAGACTGATTTTAATGCGTTTAGTTTGTTTAGTTTGTTATATGATTGTAAATAAATAAACGCGTGCTTATTATGTTTAGTTATAATGTAGACAGATAAAACCCGAAAGTAGGGAGACTGCTTCAACTATGTTTAGTTAGTTTGTTATATTATGATTATAAATAAATAAACACGTGTTTATTATGTTTAGTTATTTTAGTTACCATAAAACCCGAGAGTAGCAAGACTGCTTTTAATACATTTAGTTGGTTTGTTATATGATTATAAATAAATATAAGCACGTGTTTATTATGCTTAGTTACCGTAAATGCAATATCCTAAACTTACCATAACACGAATAATAATTAGTAAAACCCAAGAGTAGCGAGACTCTTCTGGTATGTTTAGTTAGGTTTTTATATGATTATAAATAAATAAACACGTGTTTATTGTGTTTAGTTATTTTAGTTACCGTAAATACGAATAATAATTATTAGATATGATAACTTAGTGAGCAAGTAAAACTTACCTTATATAAATAAATAAGGTTGTATCCTAAGAAAACTAACGTTAGTATTGTTGTAGTATTATGGATAAACAGGTGCGTTAAAATGTATACAGATCATACCCTTGCTAGTAAAACCCGAGAGTAACGAGACTGCTTTTAATACGTTTAGTTAGTTTGTTATTTGATTATAAATATAAATGGATAGGTGTTTATTATGTTTAGTTATTTAAGTTGCCGTAAATACGATATCCTAAACTTACCATAATACGAATAATAATTATTCGATATGAATAAATAGGTGCGTTAGAATGTAAATAGATCATACCCCTGGCCCTGCTAGTAAAACCCGAGAGTAGCGAGACTGCTTTTAATACGTTTAGTTAGTTTAGTTTGTTATATGATTATAAATAAATAAACACACGTGTTTATTATGTTTAGTTATTTAAGTTGCTGTAAATGCGGTATCCTAAACTTACCATAATGTGAATAATAATTATTAGATATGATAACTTAGTGAGCAAGTAAAACTTACCTTAAATAATAATAAAAGAATTCATTGTTTTTCGTCTTCGCCTCGGTTTTTTTGCACTTGATCGTCTTTTCGCCTTGTTTCCCCGATATGGATAAACAGGTGCGTTAAAAACCCGAGAGTAGCGAGACTGCTTTTAATGCGTTTAGTTAGTTTAGTTTGTTATATGATTATAATTAAATAAACGTGTGCTTATTATGTTTTGTTATAATGTAGACAGATAAAACCCGAGAGTAGCGAGACTGCTGTTAGTTTGTTATATGATTATAAATAAATAAACACGTGTTTATTATGTTTAGTTATTTTAGTTACCATAAATACGAATAAGAATTATTGGATATGATAACTTAGTGAGTAAGTAAAACTTACCTTAAATAAATAAATAAGGTTGTATCCAAAGAAAACTAACGCTAGTATTGTTGTATGATGGATAAACAGGTGCGTTAAAATGTATACAGATCATACCCCTGCCACTCCTAGTAAAACCCGAGGGTAGCGAAACTGCTTTTAATACGTTTAGTTAGTTTAGTTTGTTAATTATGTTTATTTATTTAAGTTGCCGTAAATACAATATCCTAAACTACCTTAATAGGAATAATAATTATTAGATATGATAACTTAGTGAGCAAGTAAAACTTACCTTATATAAATAAATAAGGCGTATCCAAAGAAAACAAACGTTAGTGTTGTTGTAGTATTAGGATATTCAGTGTATATTTAACGAAAACAGGTCAACGAAGAAGTAATATGATTCATATGCCTATGGTTGGTCATCAAAATAAGGTATTAGGCTTTTTGTCGTGTGATTACTGTTTAGATGAAATGCCAAACGTCTCTTTATACATTGTTTAGATGTAATTACTTTTTGGGAAAACCCGAGACTTTAGAATGTAGACAGATCTTACCCCTGCTAGTAAAACCTGAGAGTAGCGAGACTGCTTGTAATAAAACAAGTGTTAATTATGTTTAGTTATTTTAGTTACCGTAAATACAATATCCTAAACTTACTATAATACGAATAATAGCACAGTATTAAATATGATAACTTAGTGAGCAAGTAAAACTTACCTTAAATAAATAAATAAGGTTGTATCCAAAGAAAATAAATGTTAGTATTGTTGTAGTATTAGGATATATAGTCGAAGAATATATGCAACTAAAAACGTCAGCAAGGAAGTAATATGATTCATATGCCTATGGTTTCCCATCAAAATAAGGTATTAGACTTTTTTTTTTTTTTTTTTTTCCTCATGTAGTTTCTCTTAAGGTGAAATGCCAAACATCCCTGTATCTGCACGCTATTTGGAAAACCCGAGACTTTAGTCTTACTGGGAGCATGCATTAGTGTAGCTCTGTTTAGTGTTTGTTAAAGATAATTTATGGAATATAGGATGTTTGGCGAGTAGTTTTGGTATTGGCTGATTATCTGTATTCTTTTATATTATGTCAACGCTAAAGAGATTTAACCTGTACGGCCGTTTGAAGAAATATGCAATGCAGTTAAGATGTTTTCAGGCTTTTTAAGCGTCATTGTAGGTTTTGTAATGTCATTATTTGAAAGATTTATCTTTGATATAAAACAAGAAACTGTATTATTGTTATTTAAACTGAGTGTACGCCTTATTATGGCTAAAAGGCTTACCAAGATTTGATACAAAGGATCTTATTTAGTATCGCCCTAATCTTCTTTTGTAAACTAAGAATACCAGTTTTTAATTTTTTTTATTTTTTTTTTATTATTTTTTTTTTATTATTTTTTTTTAAATAAATATATTAGATGGGCTTGAGGTGCGTGGGCGATAATGTCTCAAAGGAGATAATTATGTGAAATGGTTAGTAATGTTGTGATTAACATAGGTCAATTTTCTATGGTCACTGCAGTGGTACAATGTTGTTTTTGAACTTTGAATACTTGTTTTAGATACTACTACTAAGTGGATTAATGCTATATGCTGTGATAATTGAATAGTGATCAATTGAGAGTAAATATCTTAAACACGACGATAACTATTACAAAATTATCCATTGTGTCCAGATTTATACCATCGAGTTTATTAACAGGATATTTGGTTCTTGTAACTTAATTTTAGCTCGCTTTCTACAACAAATTTGAATATATTTGGATTATTCTTTTTTTGTTTAATGTAACCTACATGTGAGATTAGTCGTGATGATTGGTCTGAGATTGTTAGTCCTTTAGGAGTTCGTTTCTCGAGTAAACGTTGGAATATAGAAAATAAACAAATGGGATAAAGTTGAAGCAATTTTTCTTTTTTACTTCTGATATACCCCAATTTCTGCAATCTTACAATTTTACCAGATATTTAACAATCTGATTTGTATATTTCAGGTTCTTGAAAGAACCCTTAACGAATGTGGTGATGACATAGAAACTGCTATTAAAAGTCTTACTGAGCTACGCCTGGTTTCTATCGAGAATACTGGATATGCTGTTGGACAAGAATCAGAATATCAAAATCAACCTCAGGGTGTGTCAGGTAACACATTGATAGATGTTACAAAACAATACTTAAGTGATCACATCTTATGATTTGGAAACTGTGTTGTTAATGGTTACGTTAAACATATTGTCTAGTTTCATTTTACAACTGTATTATCATCTAGTTTTACATGAACTTCAACTATGATTTACTTGTGAATGTGATGTTGCAGCGAATGGGGTGGCAAACGGAAATGTGGTGCCGGCTGAAAATTCTGCACCCCAGCAGCAACAACCTGTAAATGGTGCAGACTGGGTGGACCTTTTTGTACGAGAAATGTTGAGTGCTTCCAACATTGACGATGCGCGTACTCGTGCTTCAAGAGCCCTTGAGCTGTTAGAAAAATCTATATGCGAACGTGTTACTACAGAAGCACATAGCCTTCAGCAGGTTCTAATTTAACAACACCTCAATCTCGTTTTTTATTTACAATGTATAGCTTTTGGGTCGTTTTCTTGATGTTGTTTATTGGCAGGAAAATATGATGATGAAGGAACAACTTCAAGCTCTAGTTCAGGGGAACTCACTTTTAAAACGAGCTGTTGCAATTCAACATGAGCGTCAAAAGGAGTATGAGGACAGGGGACAAGAGCTGAATAACCTAAAGCAGATGGTATCTCAATACCAGGAGCAGCTGAGAACTCTTGAGGTCAGATTGGCAAACCTTTCAGAACCTTGCTTTACTTTCGTCTATACACTTTCGCTGGTTATTAAATATAACTCACTTAACCCATGTCCTTTCTTTGCACTATCCTTACCCCAACACGAGCATATAACTTATCTGAAAGACTATTGGCGTTTTAAGTTACCTTGTTTTTAAACAACATAAAAAGATTTGACAGTGAAGAAGAGGTAGAGGTAAGGAAACTGTAGCTTGTAGCAAGTAGATCTAGATTTTCAACCCGTTTACGGACAAATGGGTTGATTTAGGTCATTATATCAGCTTGACAAGGGGGCAGAAAGTCATTCGAGGTGTCTTTTAGTGCTATTTTAAAAACAACTCCAGATCGTTATTGTAATAATTATTTGTCATTATAACATATAACGAGCGGGGTACCCGCGCGTTGCTGCGAAAATGTTTTGGTTAAGCTAAACTCGAAATAAAATGATTAAAAAAAATTATTTTTGTTATTAAGGACTAAATTTAAAAAAAAAAAAAAAAAAAAAAAAAAAACCCTGATGAACAGTGTTGCTACAGTACACATGAACAGTAGTGCAACTCATTGAAGCACAGTTACTGTGCGAAACACTGTTCATTCAACAGTGTTGTACAACAATGTGATGTGTAGAAAATTCTCATCTTTTGAAAAAAAACCCCTGATGAACAGTGTGCTACAGTACCACATGAACAGTAGTGCAACTCATTGAAGCACAGTTACTGTGTGAAACACTGTTCACACTGTTCATTCAACAGTGTTGTACAACAATGTGATGCGTAGAAAATTCTCATCTTTAGTATATATATATAATGTGTGTATATATATTATTTCATAGATGAATAAGAAAGAGTATGTAGGTGGACTTAACCGACCACGTTTTGAATCCATGCTAAAAATATATACAGTTCGGTCCCTTTCCCTAACTGGAGGGTAACATTTTTATTTTTTAATTATTTTGTTTTTTTAAATGAAGTGCCAAATACAATTATTTCAAATGTTTTTTACCATGACACAGGTGAAAATAAATCTCGTAGTTGCAGGACAAACCGCACCATGTTACTCGATGCTTTTTTGTATTCACTCTAGTACTTAAACTACCAGCATATAGACAAATTAGTAACATCAGTGAATTTTATTGTTAATTCGAAAAATAGGTTTCATCCCAGATATATTACCTAGAAGGCTAGAACTATAGGTTGCATCCAACGTGGGAGTTCTGCTTTCTTGTGATCATTTTTTATTTTCTTCTCTTTTTTCGTATGTATTATTTACTAGCTGCCAGACTCGTTATTTTGTTTTTGGATGGACAAGCTTGGTATAAAAAATGTATACACAATCGTGGTCCTTGGAGCTGAATTGAACTTACTGTTGATCACTTGATTCATTCATGTCAGTTATTAAAATTGCTCGCTTACTAAAAACGAACAGTGCTATTTCTAAATAGATTATTGTTGGGTGGTGGAGGGGGCAGTGATTGTGGTAGAAGTATTATCATAATTACAAAGCGTTAAAAGCCCATTTACACTCCCAATATCCCAGAACTTATTGTGATGCTAATTCTCTCGTATTCTTTCACAGATCAATAATTATTCGCTGACTATGCACCTCAAGCAAGCTCAGCAAGGCAGCTCTATTCCAGGGCGTTTCCACCCTGATGTATTTTAGTTAAATATGACTATTGCATGAGGTGAGACCATGCTGTACTGTCTTATCTATGTTGTAAAAGAAGCTAAATATATTATTACATTTTAATACAATCACTTTCAGTTTGTATTTCAGAAGCCTAATCTCTCAAGGGCTATAAGAATTGACCTTCAATATATCATTTATTGATCACATGTCGTTGTAATACTTAGCGTCTACGAATCCTAAACCATGTTTCAAATATTTGTGTTCTCTATTGAAGATATAATATTCATTGTTAGATCGTGGTTGGTTGCCATCTAACATAGCTATATAGACAGTAGAGTTAGGATCAAATGAGAAGAAAAATGAAAATGAGAAGGACGGAAAGAAATCACAATCATATATTTCAGATGCACCTAAAAAAAGGGACGCATCTCTTTTTGAAATTCTCTCTTATTTTAAATGTATAGTTAAAAATCATTCTTATTTTTCTCATTTTAATTTTTCTTTTCACCGGATACTTCACATACTCGGTATGCATGTATCCACGAGTTGCGTATATGGAATTGTGTGTCTGTGTCATATTTGTTTGGTTTACCGACAGCTTCAGTGAGAGATACGGTTTTGTAATTATTGTGTACTATGGCTAGTTTCTGTCCTCTTGGAAGTACTTTTTTTGCAGAATTTTGTGTCATTTAATGAGTCTTTTAGATCTTTTACGCCGTTGGACTCTATTGGCAACTCTAATACACACGGATTTTAACTGCTACATTCACTAGCGTCTTCCAAAATAAGAGTGGATTTGTTCAGCTCTTTCAATATAGACGCAACAACTGAAACATTTACTCTTTTATTCTGGCATGTGCTTAATACTTGGTGGTAGAGAATTTACAAGACGACGATAGCGATAGAGTGAGAATTATGCGATAATAGCTGTTTCATATGAAATCCGAGTGGTTGCTATTGTCGTAACGGGTGGTTGTTGATACCTTTTCTGTTTGTATATGTTTGAGGTTGAATAAACACAAATAAAGAGGGGACCGAGGACAACCATGCATATTATTCCATTAAGTGAAAGCAGAGTTAGCTCACATGGTGCATGTGATGTGACGGCTACTTAACAAAAACTGTGAAGAACTATATTTCAACTTTGGTGAATTATATTATGTAATTTTGTTGCAACTGATAAGAGAAATTTGAGTCTCGTGCAGGTAACTTATATTGGGTTACTTGATATGATATGGGTCAAAATGGTTCGAGTATGTACTAATTAACGTTTCTAGGAGCAAGGCTTACTTATCTTTCCGCTTTGAGTTTATCTTATAATCTCGTATTATTGATATCCTGAGTGACATTCGTAGTAGTGCCGATACTAACATTTTCATGATAGCAACTTTACTAGACTTGTCACACTCGCAAGTAGGGCATAGTTTCAATCACATGCATTTGCATGTCACAACTTATCTAATTTCATACAAACATGTCATCTGTGGATATCAAGACGGTTTATCCATACGATTTTATGTTGTTGGTCGTTTACCTTAGTAAAAGCTAATAGTGTCGTGAACTAATTTAGAATGTAACATTCTTTAGCATTATTATAGAATGCTTATTGATAACTAAATAAACTCTGTTACGATGCATATTGAAAATGATGCCGTAAAATGACTAAATGAGAAGTGTCGTTGTTTTTAGTTAGTTTATATAACTCACATAAATTTTGAGGCTACAGATTATCGCCCATTTTGCCATCCTTCTTTTGCTTTGCGTTAGTTATAGGCCCGTGTTACCTTAGATCTTTGTTGATCTCTTAGGTCTTGGTTTTAAATTTGCTTTTAGCCTCTTTTTCTTTGTTTGCATACGTTTTTCTAGGTGCTTTTGCCTTTTTGTTTTTCTCGTAATGAGTGAGCGCAACCTCAGTCGGTCTACGAATCACGTACGTGTCCCACCCCCACCCCCCAATCTTTTGCTTGGTTTGGTTGCTCAACCGATCGATCTTGTGCATATTGTTTTTGTGTGTGTGTGTGTTTTTAATTAATCTTTGTAGGGGTATGTTTTTGGTTATGACTAGGGTCGCCTTACTAAGGGTTTAGGGTCATGTGTTTGATCTAAGAGAGAGAAGCATAGTAACCTGGGCATGGGTCATTAAGGTCACCATTATTTATTTATTTTTTGGGTAAAGGGGACACTACCCCGGTAAATTATATTACACCAAAAAAGTCAATGAAGTACAATGGAATGTGGCCGTGTGCCACATTAACCTCAAGCTAACGAGCTTGAACAGCCCCTACTCATATGACATGCCATATGAGAACTAACTACCATTTACATACCCAATTACACCAATAGGAAAGAACCATCTAATAATACATAAGCAATAAAACATGGTTACTTTAACATAGACAAAGGTAGCTCCCAAAGACGTGAAAATAAACCCGCATCCTTGGACTTCTTGAAACAACTTGAAAGAAGTTTCAAACGAACGGAGGACATAATGCAATCCACCACTTCCTGTACTGATCTCTTCGATTGCTTGAACAACCGAAAATTACGCTCTTGCCACACAAAATAAGCAGAAGCCGCAAGAGAAAGCTTCCCAATACAGCTCTTAAAAGACTTCTGCTTAGCAATAGGCATAAGGATTCAAACAATGGAGTCAAAAGAGGAACCTAAACCCGTAAGACCTGCCAAATGCTTAATACGACTCCAAACCTGATAAGAGAAGGAGCAATCAAAGAATAAGTGCTCGTGAGAGTCCAATTGCATCTCACAAAGAGAACATACACTCGTTAGCCCAGCAGACACATCCTAAGAGCTCAATGTGTCTTGTGTTTTCAATCTTTTCTTCATAATAAGCCACATAATAACAGCATGCCTAGGAATACAAGATGAAAACCACACCAAATCATACCATGGTACCTCACTATCCCTAGGTCGAATAGTGTCCCACACACTCTGAACCGAGAACGGACTATAGGACCCATTACTAATGCGCCATTCCAACACATTAGATTTAGCATCATTAAGAACCGGAACAAGAATAGAGTTTAAAATAGGATATTTTACCAACCAATCATTCGGCCAACTCCACATACCATCATGAATACATTCACGAACCTTCGATGCAAGGCTAAAACCAGCCCTCGCAATGTCACGGGCTGAAATGATGTTATACAAAGGGCTAGCATTACACCATATATCGAACCACATAGAAACTTTAGAGCCATCACCAATAGAAGACCAAATATAATCCCGGATCAGCGGACGAAGCTTAAGAAGGTTCCTCCAACCCCAAGACATATTGCCTCTATACGGAATGTCCCAAAAACTACGATTCCTAAGCTTATAAGCATGTATCCACTTCACCCACAAATACTCCTTTAAAGAGAGGAGCTTCCAAATATGCGACACCATAAGGGTCTTATTAAAGTGATCAAGACGACGAATACCAAGACCACCTTCCTTTTTAGGAAGGCAAACAACCTCCCACGCGACTTTTGCTTTACCCCTACCCAAGCTACCTTGACACCACAAAAAACCACGCATGACTTGTTCAATATCCAGCAGCACACGAGAGGGAAGAACAAAAACCGAAGCCCAGAAAACATTAAGAGAGCCCAAAACAGATTGGATAAGATGAAGCCTTCCCGCGACCAACAAAGACTTGTTCTTCCAATCATTAACACGATTCTGAACCTTATCAATAATCTCCTTACAATCCCTAAAAATCAAACGCGAAGAAACAAAAGGAACACCAAGATACTTCACCGGAAGACGATCTTCCTCAAAAGGGAGAACATGAAGAATAGCTAACTTGGTGTGATTGATAACATTATAGAAATAAGCCTTGCTTTTTGGCATACTCGGGTTCAACCCCGAAGCATCCTTAAACTCATCCAATGCTTTCCTTAATGATACTACCAGAATTAACATCACCATGCGCAAAAAGAAACAAATCATCCGCAAAACACAAATTAATCAACTCCAGTTTCGAGCAATAGCGATGATAAGTAAAGTTAGATGAGTCACGAACCCGTCTATGAAGCATGAGAGTAAAGACCTCCATAACAAGAGTAAACAAATAAGGAGAAAGAGGGTCACTTTGACGAAGACCCCTTTTCCCTTTAAAAAAACCATGAAGAGAGCCATTAATGCTGATCGAGAATGACGTAGTAGAAACACACTCCATAATCCAAGATATCATCCGATCATGAAATCCAAAACCAGTGAGAGCTACCCGTAAAAACTCCCAATCAACCGTATCACACGCTTTCTGAATATCAACTTTAAAGGCACATCTCGGCACTCCACGATCCAAATGGTAGTTATGCATGATCTCTTGAGTAAGTAAAATATTATCCGAGATACTACGGCCCGGAATAAACGCAGATTGGTTCGGACTACTCAGCTTCTTTAAGCTATCTTTTAAGCGGTTAGCAATAATCTTGCTAATACACTTAAACAACACATTACAACACAAGATTGGCCTATAATCATTCACACGAGCAGGAGCATTAACTTTAGGAATCAATGCTAAAATAGTGTGATTTAGCTCATTAAGGTCACCATTAATACTAGTCTTATGCGTTTATGCTTTTGTGCTTGTTTGCTTATGCTCGTGTCCCACTATCGCTTTAGCGCTTTATATTTTCTATTTTCTGTGTTCTTTTGCAATGTTTTCTTATCTATGTTTATGTCCTTTTCTCTTAAGTTATTTCGATGGTATTCTGCATTGTAGGCATGTTTTTAGTTTTTTGTCTTTTGACTGCTTAACCTTGTTATTGCTCACTTTCACAATGCACTTATTTCTGAGCTCTCTCATCCACACACTTAAACTTGATGGAGGTTTCTCTGGTAACTTTCTCCCTACTCTCAGTTTTATCCTTGGGTAGGATAGGTTCTGTCTGCAGTTTACCTTCCCATACCCTTTGACAGGATTGGGCATGTTATTGTTGTTGTTGTTGTTGTATTCAAGCTTTTCATGGTTCTCGGAGGTCTTTGGATTATCCAAGTAAAAGGTCTCGTAAATCTCTTTGGCTCGATATTATTAAGGAAATGGAAGTGCTTAAAAATCAAGGTATAGATCTTATGGCTTATTGTTCCAAGAAGGTGGGTAATGGTGAAGACACTTCTTTTTGGGAAGGTGTTTGGATGAGAGATTCAACTCTTAAAAGTTCTTTTCCAAGGTTGTATGCACTGGAAACGTGTAAGAATATTTCTGTTCTTGATAAATTAAGGCTAGATTATGTTGATTCTTCTTTTCGTTGTGCGCCAAGGGGAGGTATAGAAAATGCTCAATACAAGGAATTAGGAAATAATGTAGCGCTTATTCATTTGGGTCAAATGAAAGATAGATGAGTTTGGAATTTATCACGTAATGGTGAATTTTCTGTTAAGTCGGTTCGCAATTTTATGGATGATTCTTTGTTAAGTTCTAACCTGCCTCTACGAGATGAGTTAAGGAGATTCCTATCAAAATAAACATTTTTGCTTGGAAATTTCAAAAAGATAAGTTACCTACGCGTTTTAACTTATCTCGGGTTGGCATTCATATTCATTTATTGTATGCCCTATCTGTGATATGGGTGTGGAGACTGTGGCTCATCTTCTTTTTTCAAGCTCTATGGCTCGTGAACTGTTAGCGAAGCTCAATCGATGGTGGAATATTTCTTCTCCATATTTTCAGTCTTACGATGAGTGGTTTCTTTGGTTTCCGGGTTTACGTCTCAGGAAGGAAGTGAAACATGTGTTAGAGGGTATCTTTTATGTGATGTGGTGGAAGATTTGGATCTTTCGGAACCAAATGATTTTCGGCTGTAGAAATCCAAGAAGGGTGGATATTTTCGACGACATTGTGGCCGATTCTTTTTCTTGATGCTCTTATAGATGTAAAGTACAAGTTGAATTGGATATCTTGGTTGAAAGACCCGAATCTTTCTTTCTTGTAATCCTTTTTCTAGCTTATTGCTAGTGTTCTAATAAATTTACCGTTCAGAAAAAATCTCTACATTATGGGTGATGTCCTTTTCAAGTGGTAAAACACATGTTACTACACACACTTATACATTTATATTGTAACTTTTTTGACATTGACATGTTATGTGAGATGGTCTTTCTTTATTTAGCATGGTTGTTGGTGTACTAATGTGTCATTTCATGCCATTCATTGAATTGAGCTCATTCTCATGTATATATGATAGTGAGGTTAGGTGAACGATTCCTTTCTATTGAATAATCTAGTGACAATATATCATGATTAGATTTTATAGTTCAAATATGTTGCAAGTATATAAAATGCAAATTACAAAAAACAACTCAATTTAAATCCTATTTTCAACATAAAATAAATTAAAGGATTTAATGTCAATTTAGTGCCAGCCAAATTTCTTTGTCTATTTTCTTTAGATGAATGTGACGATATTATATTGTCATGACTATCATGTGCTTTGCTACTGTAGTCTGTTCGT
The DNA here is from genome assembly GCA_030686995.1 of Artemisia argyi. Classification (NCBI taxonomy): domain Eukaryota; kingdom Viridiplantae; phylum Streptophyta; class Magnoliopsida; order Asterales; family Asteraceae; genus Artemisia; species Artemisia argyi. The sequence continues at coordinate 22,820,675 of CM060709.1, forward strand.
AATTCGAGTGGACCTTATTGTGATAAAAGAAAATCAAGGAAGAAAAACCAAAAAATTATCATGTGGTTATTAATTATCAGGACCCAAAACTTAGCAATTGGAAAAAACTTGAGCTTTGTGTGTTATCTCGCGAATTTTCATAGCTAAAATTGACACCGAGACAAATTATTCCATGTATATAGCTCACAAAGAGTAATGCCAGGGCCGCCTTTGGGGCTTTCAATGAAAATGCATATTGTGACCCTTCGAAAACTAATGTTACATAAAAAGCTTCAGCGTCGTAAAAGATATAAAGCAAAATAGTTATTTAAACGTTGAAAATATGACCCGTTTTAGATATTTTATCACATGGTTACTTTTTTTTCGAGACAAATATATATATATGTATATGTGCACACATGCGTATAGTAATAGTTAACGGGACAAATTTTAGAACTTCAAAAATTTTTGAGGCCCTGAGCGGTTGTCCAGCTCGCCCACCCTCAAAGACGGCTATGAGAAATGGATATGACTAACAGTTCTTTTTGCCACATCAGTTACGGGCAAGTATTATCATTTTCTTATTCTTCTATAAGTATGCAAAGTTTCTCCCGGTTTTTTATTATTCAAAATAGCCTGAACACACATTTCCGCATATAACAAACACATGTAATTAGTTTTCTCTCTTCTTAAACTCTCGGTAAGCTGAGACGCAACTCCCTGGGAGGGTAGTGTCTCATGCGGCAAATCCTAACAACCGGGTTGCCGTGGGTGGTTCACCCTACACCCTAACAGCGGAAACTGAGTCAAGTTGTTCTCATCGATCTTTTGGCCAAATTACTTATGAAATTGAGGTTACTTTGTTGCTTTGAATTCAAGAAAATAAAGCAAAAGTTCAAGGAAGTTATAAACAAGGATTAAAAATGGTCAAAGTCACCTTCCCGATACTAACTTTAACTTATTACCACATCCCAATAAATATTTTCAAATTGGTCGATCTTGGCACCACTTTTTAATCCATTTTCCAAGTGTTGTCATCTAGTTTTTGCCATTACCCTCTATAAATGCGTGTCAAATATTTCAATTGGTTAGCAATCTAAATCGGTGCTCTCATTGGCCAACATCATGTTCGATCACCTATCCAGATAAAGAAAAGACTTTGTGGATCATCTTATCTTAATTATTTTTCTGTCTCTTTCTCACATTTTTGCTCACTTAAAAGTAAGAAATTGTGGAATATCGGTGGATTCAAATATGAAATTTTATTTAGTGGCAAATTTTATTGAAACTCACCCTAGCAAGGCGCTAAAATGAAACAAACAATCACAAAGACTTTTTAAAAGCCAATATTGGGTTACAATTTCAATCAACCCATAATGAAGGGTATGTTTGGCAAACTGAGCTGGGACTGGGGCTGAAGCTGAGCCTAATGTGAAGAGTATGTTTTAGCAAAATAGGCTGGGGCTGGGGCTGTGACTTATTTTGGGCTGGGGCTTATAATTTCAAAAGCCTCATAATAAGCTTCTATGCAGAATGAGACTGAAGTCAATTTATAAAGCCTGTGATAAATCCAAGAATACGAGAAAACTTTGATTTCTCCACCTAGGCCCTAAGGGTACCCTTTCTAACTAGTAGGCTTCGAACAAAAACAAATTTAAGTTGTGGTTGTAATTATATCACAACATCAAAACGTCTTGTTCAACAATTATAAGCATGTGTAAGATAGTAAGCTTTCATATTTTTCAGGAATGTGTGATATTTTGATATAAATGTTACTCATATTTCACTGTGAAATTGAATAATGTGACGAAAGTTACATGGCTTTCTAAGGTGTCGTTTGTTTTTTCACAATAAGCACTTTTTTCCTCTTTTCACTTCTTTTGTCTGCAGGAGGGCAGAGGTTTTTGTTTGTTTTTTTGCAGACATAAGTGCTTCTTTTCACTTCTTTCCTCTTCTAAATTTCAGACATTATCTTTCACTTCTTACCTCTTTTTTCACTTCTTGCCTCTTCTTTCACAAACCTTACATCTCTTTCTCAATATCCATTTTTATACGTTTTCGTCCGTTTTTTTACGTTTTCGACAGTTTTTTACGTTTTCACCCATTTTTTTACGTTTTCGCCCTTTTTTTTAAGTTTTCGTCCGTTTTTTTACGTTTTCGCCCCTTTTTTTACGTTTTCGTCCGTTCTTTTCCGTTTTCGTCCGTTTTTTACGTTTTCGTCCGTTTTTTTACATTTTCGTCTGTTCTTTTACGTTTTCTCCCATTTTTTACGTTTTTGTCCCTTTTTTACGTTTTTGCCTGTTTTTTTACGTTTTCGCCCATTTTCGTTCATTTTTTTACGTTTTCAACAATTTTGTTACGTTTTTGATCGAATTTTTACGTTTTCGTCCGTTTTTTTTACGTCTTCGCCCGTTTTTTGCGTTTTCATTCGTTTTAGTCCGTTATTTTTACGTTTTTGTATTTTTTTTAATATTTTCATCTGTTCTTGTCTGTTTTTTTTTATGTTTTTGACCATTTTTTATGGTTTTATTTTCTTTTCTTTTTTATATATTTTCGTTTGTTTTTTTACGTTTTCAACCGATTTTTACTTTTTCTTATATCTTTTTCACATTTTCGTATTTAATTATGTTTTCGTCTGTTTTTTTTATGTTTTCGACCTTCTTCTTACGTAAAAAAATAGACGAAAACGTATAAAAGCGGTCGAAAACGTAAAAACAAACGAAAATGTAAACAAACGAAAATGTAAAAAAATGTACCAAAACACAAAAAATGGACGAAAACGTAAAAAAAACATACGAAAATGTAAAAAAACGGATGAATACTTAAAAAAAGACGAAAACGTAAAAAATCAGACGAAAACGTAAAAAAAACGGAAGAAAACGTAAAAAAAATAGACGAAGTCGTAAATAAACAGAAAAAACGTAAAATAATGGTCGAAAACGTAAAAAACATAAAAACGTACCAAATCGTAAAAAAGTGACGAAAACGTAAAAAAACTAGTGAAAAGGAAAAAGGAAAGGAAAAAAATGTATTTTAATAGCACAAAAAATTCTAGTGAAAAAAAGAAAGAAAGAAAGAAGTGTTTCAATAGCACAAAAACAAATGGTCTTCTTCTTGTAGATGAAGAGCTTATATGCACCTCTTCTTTTGCAGACATGGTTTGCAGATGAAGAGGTAAAAGCTCTGAAAAAACAAACGACACCTAAGTCTCGAAGACAATATTTAATGTCATAATGGTCTAGAAGAAAATAAAACTATATCAATACTTAGATCCTTGATTGCTCCATATAAGCTTTTTAATTTATACTTTATTACATTTTCGATTTGATCTTTAATATTAAAGAAAGTATAACTTTTTATAATTAAAGAAAACAGCACAAACATGCTGTCTAATCTTAACTTTTCTGGCCCATTAATAAAATTTAATTATTAGCTCTAATGTAAAGTGTGAATAAATTGGAAGTCAAAAGTTACTCACATAGCCCTTTTATTATGAGAATTGATTTATACACTCTTATTTTTTATTAACAAATTTTATTGTATCAGATGGTTGTACATTGGTTATAACATCCATTAATTCTTGTACACTGATGTGTGCAAATCACCTCCTTACTTTATTTCAGTTTGGTCTTACTAAGACTTATATATACTATTTTATATGTCAAATTTGAAATCGTTTATTATTTGCAACAAAACATAAATAAAGATTTACCATTTTTTGCAAGAAGATGTCTACAAAATAGAGCAATGATCAGATTAAATATGATTGAGACTTCTGCTTAAATCATAATACACATTAATGTTTAATGCAACAATATATTGTAATAATCCTACTACAAATCACCTTAATCTGTGACTAACTAAAGATTATCAAAGTAAAAATGATTGACGCCTAATTTTAATCACATGTGTTTGTGTTTAGTCCAACAAAATTATTGAAAATTTAAAAGTTGTTTATCACAGTGACACAAAAGCAATTCATAATTTCATATAAAGTATAGCATTATCTAGTTTAGGATTAAGATCATATATTTGGCATTCTAGTTCTTCAAATACACAACGGCTTCGAATCACATATTTTCTATCGTCAAAAGGGTAACTTTCATCTATATGTCGTTAAGGGCAACTAAATTGATGACCATAATAATGTGACTACAACTAACTAATTTAATAAAACATCAGTGGAGCTTAAAGCTAAACCATTATGAATCATTTAATTGCATCAGATCTTCAATTATGTGAAAGCATTTGGTAAAATAAAATTCAGAAGTTTTAATTTACTATATATGCCAATACCTCATATGCTCATAAATAAATTAATTAATTGCTCTTGGCATATTTGTTTATTTCATAGAGGTTAGAAAATTTATGTGAATCCATCCTTTTTCATGTAGCAAGATCAAGCTCAAATGAAAATCAAAATCTCGCACCATTTGAAATTGATAACATCTATGAAGCCACAAATCGTATAAAAGAATGTTGGCAACATGGCTATTCATTGAATAATTCGCTCATATAAACACGTAAGCCATCACAAACTTATAACTCTATAAGCCGACGATATCTATTTTCTTCATCATTTTATAAAATTTTAGTAGACTTAATATATTCCACATCAATTGTTTGAGGAACTTGTAAACTAGTAGGTAGTAATAAAAATTTCCCATCAATCACATGTTTTACCTAATTTACATGAATGGCTTTAAAATTGTGTGTAAGCTATGCCGGTAGAGGGAGGGATCAATATGAGAAAGGAAACTTGCTTCTTGTGTGGTCCATATACTTACAATATAGATTGGTACCCTACTTTATTTATTAGTAAAATTCAATTTTGAGGCTATTTACATCAAAAGCTACACATATAATTTCATCATTTTAGCCATTTTTTATTACTAAAATCACTTGTGATCACTCTTAATTAATTCCCATAATTGCATATAATTATAAATCTTTATACTTTTTCCCTTTCAAAACCAACCAAAAGAAACACATAAACCACTAAAATCTACAAAATAGTAAGTGTAAATTGAAATGAAACATGAGTACATTCACCCGGAAAATCATCATAATATAATAAACAGTCACTAATGAATGAGATTGATTACCTCAATCAACTTCTGATGACATAAAAGTTACCTAAAAACTAACCAATCAAAGAATTACATAGCACACACATAGCTACACATACAAAAGATCTGTAAATATATAATTTTTTTAATAAGAAGAATACAAACAATAAAAGGTTGCCCATCAGCCCATGAATACAAATAATTATCTTCCCACCGGCCTGCAATTAAAATAAACCAGAGATTAACCATTTATGACATAAAGAAAGAAAAATCATAAGAAAAAATAGTCATATTTATTTATTTTTTCTCCAAATAAGAATCAAATCTTTGAAGGTTCAAATGACACAAGTAAACTTAAATCAAAATAAAATTATAGCAACCAAAAAAAAAAAAAAAAAAAAAAAAAAAAAAAAAATCAAGAAAACCAAACCAATAACAACCAAGAAATAGAAGATTAAGAAAGAACTAATGTGATATTTTAGCTTCTTCTTCTTGTAGTGTTGATCCTCATTCTATCTTCCCACAGCTTACTTGAACCGCAACGATTATAAATATATAACCACAGATCTGATGAGACAAAACCCATGCAGTTCAAGAAAGCCGTGGAAGAATAGAAAGAGCATCATATAGATGGAAACCCTAATTAGGGTTTGTTGAAAAGTGAAAACACAGAGTTGGCAGAGAGAAAAGAAGAAAGTGTTTTTTGCAGGTTGAATAAGAGGAGGAAAGGTGAGCATTTATAGGAGAATAGAGGTCTTTTTACCACCAATCCCAAGAAGAATATAGGGTATAATGAAACTCATGATACCCCACACCTTTTTTTACTGACTCATTAATATATATATATATATTTTTTTATTTCTCAGTCCTTGTATTCTTTGTGTAATGTATTATTTGTAGCTTTGTGTTAAATAATTGTTGTAAAGCTAATTATTTATGACAAATCTGTGTTGTCCAAGTGTCCACGTTTGCTTTCAATTTTTTGTTTATATTCCTCTTTGATTTGTCAATAATATTTGTCCAGTCTAATATTATTTTCTAGACCAGTATTTTGAATTGAAACACTAGCAAGAAACTAGTATAAAGTAACATATAAAAAAAAGCCGTTACAAAAGTTAAAAAACCACTCAACCCAATTATAAAAGATTTTTAATATATAGTAGAGGGAATATATCACTCAATAGTAATCAAGTTTTATGAATATTTCAATTTGGTACCTCAAACTTTATATCAACCATAAAAAAAACAAAAAATAAATTAAAGTTTAAAAACTGGTTCATTCTTGTGTAATTTTCTAAAATTAGTGTGCTTAAAGTATCTATATATGCATTGACATGTTGTACATTAATACTAAACACCCACCTATGAATTTAACTACTTCTAAGTTCTAACCAACTTTATGTACAACTCGTTATTGCACGACTAAACATAAACAATAACCACAAAATAATAACTAAGTTTGAGAATTATTCCGTTTAGGTCACTCTAACATAAAATTACACAAAAATAAAACAGTTTTGAAATTCTGATAATTTTTAAGGTTGATATAAAATTTAAGGTCTCAAATTGGAATAGATCTCAAACTTAATTATTATTTGATTTGTTTTCCAACAATAAGAGGGGGACATGATATCATTTAGCATGACGTCTTTGTTTCTTCTTTTATTTTTAAGACAAACATAATATTCATATTCGATTTGCTTGTTTTGACAATTTTGTATATGGTGTACAGATTGATATCCTGAATATTTGTAACTTGTTATAACGATTTCAAGATTTATTTTATTTTACAGATGAGTGCTTGTAAAGAATTTTAAAAATTTTATCTTTTATATAATAAAGGAATTTTCCATTTCAAAAAAATTAATTTATACCTTATTTAGTAATAATTGTATTTAAAAAAAATATTATTTTCTTATTAGATAACATTTTATATTTATCAATAACACAAGTCGTAGATAAATACAAAAAATATAGATAAGATACAATTAACACAAGTAGAAGATAAATACAAAAAATATAGATAAGATACAACTAATAATAGGATTAAAATTTTTAAATAATTATCTTTAATAATAAAAAACTATAATTAAACATCATAAATAAAATAAAACAAAGATTAAATTATTTATTTTTTAATAAATAAAAATATATGATTCAAAAAATTTTAAAAAACGCGCACGTGCGCGGGCATTATAACTAATTTAGAAAATCAATAATTTATGGAATTATGAGTTATGTCTTGTTGAGGAACATAAAAATACCATGGTCGCCGTACGTACATACATGCAAAAAGTGTTGATACGTACGAATAAACCTGCTTATAACATTTTGTATTTGAAATAATTCATGGTAAGTTTTTAGATACGATTAACTACATATATGTTGATATTGACATGATAGTTGATACGTGTGCACTTGCATAAGCAACAATACGTATTTTTTGTCTACACCTTTAAAAATTTTGCGATATATAAAATTATTGTTTGGAGATGTTATACGTAGTATCATACATCATGTTATTTGCCTCTTTATATAAAAAATGATAAATATATACGAGACGACATATGTAATTAATCTTCCAATTGTGAAATGCGACACAATTACGTGTAACATTCACAATTTGTGGTTAAGATTGTGTTGTTGTTCCATTTGAATAGTTATCTTTGGTAGCAACTTTAATGCCAAAATAAATTTTCAAAATAGAAAAGATATCACCTAGCATTCATGGTCTTTACTTTAATACCTTAAACAGATTGATCACTTGTAAAGTTAACATCTCGTATTAATTATCTCATCATTTTGGTTCATTCAGTTTTCTTCGATTTTCTACCAGTGGTTGAGGTTTCCCTATTTAGGTTATCGGGGGAGGGGGACTTTTTGACTCATATATATGCGGTTTAACCAGGATATCTGCGTGACTGTTTATAACCCTTTCCATGTCATCTCAAATGTGTAACCAATGAGATTTGAACTCTTGACCTCTTGTGAGTAGCTCAAATGCTTTTACCACTAGACCAATTTGACAAAAGAATTTTTTCATTCGAAGAGGCGTACAACACGAAAAAGACATTGTACATACCATTGTCTGCAAACTAGGAACAAGAAGACATGTATAAACTCAAGATTATGTTGTAACGATATTTGGGCCTTTATTAGCGTACTTTTATTTGAGCAACGAACTTTTTGTTTCAGAAAACGGATTATATCAGGAGCAAGAAACAACACGCTTAAAGTTACATTCAAAGAGAAATAGCCAAGACAAACCACTCGTATGTCACTGATACGTCCCGGGATTATGTCATATTAATATATTATATTTATTTAAGATATGTCTTTGTGTCGTATTAGGAAAGTGTTATTGTTTAGATGTCTTTATGTTTGGCTTGTTTTACAAGCTAGGGTTATTCGGTTATATATACCGAATCGTTATTATGAATGAATCAATCAAGTTTGTCAACTAATTCTCTAGTCTTCTTCTCTATATTTTCTTACGGAGCTCGCACACGCTAAAAGTGTGCCCTATCCCGATACAACCCTTAACCACGTCGTATTAATTGGTGCTTTCATTGAGAGCTCTCGTTGAGAGGGCTTCCGATTAGGGTTCCAATTCAAAAAAAAAAAAAAAAAAAAAAAAAAAAACTGTTCATTGAACGCTACTGTTCATCGAGCACCACTGTTCATCAGACGCTACTGTTCATCGGAGGTTACTGTTCATAGCGGTTACCATTCATCGAAAAAAAATATATTTTTTTTAGTTATTAATCGCTTGAGTATTATTCATGGCATCAGGCGGCAGCGATCAGTACGCAAAATACGCACTCTCTAAGCTCTTGCAAATGGGTACGGCGGCTGAAAATGAGAGTGAGTTTTTGGTACTTGCAAATCGAGTAGCAAGGATCTCTGAATCTTTACTTATATCATTTTATATCTCCGGACTTAAATTGGATCTACAATGTTTACTATTACGGTCAAATCCCAAAACTCTAGACGAAGCTTTTTCATTGACCCGTGCGGCGGAAACACGCTTCGCGAACCTAGATATTTGGGGATTTTTTAGGTCCAATCCTTTATCTTTGGGAGAAGACTTCTTCAAAACTCGTATCACTGAGGTTCGTTTTGAGACAATTGCAAGGGAAGAGAAAGAGCATATCATTGAAAAGAAAATAGATGTCATTCTACCATTAGAGGGTGAATTTACTTCACCTAAGGCTGAAGGGCCATTGAATGCTGATGAGTATATTGGAGTTGAAGAGGTTGTGGGTGATGGCGAAGTGCATAAGGTTGGCGAGGATAAGTTGAATAGAGTGATATCGACACTTAAGGATGGAGGTGGTGAATTTGATAGTCGTTTGGATGAAATAAATTTGAATTTAAGCGAGGAATTAGCGGACTCTCAATCTGCATATTATTCGTATCACCTTGAGGGCAAGGTGATTTTTGAAGGAGTGGGGAGTGTTACTGCATGGGTAGCGGAAGGCGGAAGAATGGTGTTGTGTTATGTCCAATGTAGTGGAAGGCGGAAGAGGAAAAAGGTGTTGGTTGCGGTAGCGGAAGGCAGGAGAACTACAAGAGTGGAAGATAGGACTAGGATTAGGATTAGGATATGGGATCCCGGAATCAAGAGAAATTTCTCAAGACCACACCTTGAGGACAAGGTGATTTCGAAGGAGTGGGGAATGATACGTCCCGGGATTATGTCATATTAATATATTATATTTATTTAAGATATGTCTTTGTGTTGTATTAGGAAAGTGTTATTGTTTAGATGTCTTTATGTTTGGCTTGTTTTACAAGCTAGAGTTATTTGGTTATATATACCGAATCGTTATTATGAATGAATCAATCAAGTTTGTCAACTAATTCTCTAGTCTTCTTCTCTATATTTTCTTACGGAGCTCGCACACGCTAAAAGTGGTGCCCTATCCCGATACAACCCTTAACCAGGTCGTATCAATTGGTGCTTTCATTGAGAGCTCTCGTTGAGAGGGCTTCCGATTAGGGTTCCAATTCCAAAAAAAAAAAAAAAAAAAAAAAAAAAAAAAAACTGTTCATTGAACGCTACTGTTCATCGAGCACCACTGTTCATCAGACGCTACTGTTCATCAGACGCTACTGTTCATCGGAGGTTACTGTTCATAGGACGCTACTGTTCATCAAAATTACTGTTCATAGCGGGTACCATTCATCGAAAAAAAAATATTTTTTTTAGTTATTAATCGCTTGAGTATTATTCATGGCATCAGGCGGCAGCGATCAGTACGCAAAATACGCACTCTCTAAGCTCTTGCAAATGGGTACGGCGGCTGAAAATGAGAGTGAGTTTTTGGTACTTGCAAATCGAGTAGCAAGGATCTCTGAATCTTTACTTATATCATTTTATATCTCCGGACTTAAATTGGATTTACAATGTTTACTATTACGGTCAAATCCCAAAACTCTAGACAAAGCTTTTTCATTGACCCGTGCGGCGGAAACACGCTTCGCGAACCTAGATATTTGGGGATTTTTTAGGTCCAATCCTTTATCTTTGGGAGAAGACTTCTTCAAAACTCGTATCACTGAGGTTCGTTTTGAGACAATTGCAAGGGAAGAGAAAGAGCATATCATTGAAAAGAAAATAGATGTCTTTCTACCATTAGAGGGTGAATTTACTTCACCTAAGGCTGAAGGGCTATTTATATTGGAGTTGAAGAGGTTGTGGGTGATGGCGAAGTGCATAAGGTTGGCGAGGATAAGTTGAATAGAGTGATATCGACACTTAAGGATGGAGGTGATGAATTTGATAGTCGTTTGGATGAAATAAATTTGAATTTAAGCGAGGAATTAGCGGACTCTCAATCTGCATATTATTCGTATCACCTTGAGGGCAAGGTGATTTTTGAAGGAGTGGGGAGTGTTACTGCATGGGTAGCGGAAGGCGGAAGAATGGTGTTGTGTTATGTCCTATGTAGTGGAAGGCGGAAGAGGAAAAAGGTGTTGGTTGCGGTAGCGGAAGGCAGGAGAACTACAAGAGTGGAAGATAGGACTAGGATTAGGATTAGGATATGGGATCCCGGAATCAAGAGAAATTTCTCAAGACCACACCTTGAGGACAAGGTGATTTCGAAGGAGTGGGGAATGATACGTCCCGGGATTATGTCATATTAATATATTATATTTATTTAAGATATGTCTTTGTGTCGTATTAGGAAAGTGTTATTGTTTAGATGTCTTTATGTTTGGCTTGTTTTACAAGCTAGAGTTATTCGGTTATATATACCGAATCGTTATTATGAATGAATCAATCAAGTTTGTCAACTAATTCTCTAGTCTTCTTCTCTATATTTTCTTACGGAGCTCGCACACGCTAAAAGTGGTGCCCTATCCCGATACAACCCTTAACCGGGTCGTATCGGTCACCAAATGTAGTCTTCATCAAATCATTTTTCTAGCCAAAAATGCTTAAAAAATAGGAAGAAGCTGGTCGAAGTAAGATTCACTTTTCTAGCTAAACCATGTTACATTACTTAAATTGATACAAAAAACAATGCGGCATGTAAGATGTACAATCATTTAAACTCATGAAATACAAACATCATATCTATGCCCCTATTATCGATACTAAATCGTCTCATTACACTAAAAACTACGAGTAATAAGGTTCTCTATTATGATGGTTCTCTATTATGATTTTTAAGTATGTGAGTCTTTTAACTCAAATGTACGCAGTTTAATCATATGTCTGTGTAATCAATTTTAATCATTCTTTTCATCCTTAAAATGTGTATCGTTTTGAACATGTCATTTTCTTGTGAATATATCAGATGCCTAACCGCTAGGCCTAATTACCTGAAATCTTATTCATCTGCCTATGCTGAAAGATATAATCCTAGTTAACCGAAAATTCACCGACCCGATTATTTAACTAAAGTTTGTGTTACTCGGCAAATCAATTTTTGGCCTCAACTAAAAAAGGGTTCGTATTCTAGACCAGGCGCAATAAGAGTGCCAAGACCGAGTCTTGGACCACCCAGAACATGCTGTTCTTATGACGGAGGGACCACAACACGCGTCTTCAAGCTCAAAAATGCAAGACTCGGTCTTGTGGACGACAGGGTCGTGTAGTGTGTGTTTTTATGTTTTTCTCTCTATGTGTGTGTGTGTTTTAGTAGGCTATATATGTGTTTAAGTAAGGTACATTTTGGTAATGAAATTAATTGTCTTATTGCACTAAAGGGTGCTTGGTTCAAATAGTGGAATAGAAAATGTAAAATTAAAAGGAATGAATGCAATGAGTAATAAATTCTATAACCCTCAATTTGTAGGGTAATGTTCCATTACATTGTTTTCAGTAATGGTCCATCGAATAATAGTAAACTAAGCATAAGTAATCATTATCTTTTCTATTCTCACCTTTAATACATTCAACCAAACATAACCTTAAGTTGATGATAAAGTTTTTTTTTTTTTTTTTTTGAAAGGTGAATTTCATTAGAAACCTGCCAACCCATAAAACGGGGCGACACACACAACAGCCAAACCAACTACATAATTACAAATTTACATCAACGATCTCAATTTAAAGACGCTAACTTAGCTCTATTTTTAGCTCAAAGAAAACCCAACACTTTAATTACAGTTGATGATAAAGTTGATAATTGTAAAATGAGAAAACTGAAAGATCGATAATAAGTAAATGCGATCTTGGTAGTCTTTTGTTAGGCTGGTGGTAGTGGGTCGGAAAAAATCGGTCGAGGAGATCGGTCGATCGATGTCAATATCGATTGTCACCACTGTGGGCACATCGATCGCCGGAGGAGAAAGGAATATGGGTCGAGCAAGCGACCAATATTGAACACAAAAAACATTCAACATTTGCAATATTTAATGCATATTCCAACATTTGCAACCGACTCATGAATTCATTTCAATATCAAAACCTTGATATATATGAAGTTGGAGATATCAAAATAATGCTTGTTTGCTGCTCGTTTGCTGCTTGTTTGTTGAACATTCGCCCTTAAACCTTGTATATCTTCCAACTTAACCAACAGGTCACCAAAACAATACTTGGGCTATGTTGAGCTCACCTAGGCCTTCATCTCTTGTGTATAATTTGTATCTTGAATTAAAGTAAATAATGGTGATATGTTGTTATAGTTCACGGCAACAAGGAACCAAAGAAAGAGATAGGAGGTTTTGTAAAGTTTTATTTTTATAAAAGAATACTTAGCATGAGGTGTAAACTTAAGGCTTAAGGAGTTCATGCAAAAATGACAACACATGAACATATGTTTAGATAGTGTATTAGACGTGTAAGAATAAAAGGTGAGGTATAGTATTGATAATTATCTTGTATAACTTTGTATTACGGGGTATAGTTTGGTCCCGGTAATTACTAACATTTGGCTCTTAAAGCACGAATGAAAGCGGACATCAAGGCACGCCACAACTTAAATTACTAGTTTTTAATTTAAGTGTTCGCGTGTTTAATTTTTAGTCGTTTAAGTTTTTTTTTTTTTAATTTTTTTTTTATGTTTTAATTCCGTATCGTATCGTTTATGTAATGTTTTTACGTTTTATTAATAAAATGTGTGTTTGTGTTAGAAATGTTTTTTTTTTTTTAAAAAAAAGAAAAGAAAAGATGATGCAATATGGGTTGCCACTGTGATGAGAGAGATGAATATGGGTTGAAGAGAGAGAAAGCTGAGATGGCAGCTGAAAAGATGATGGAATATGGGTTGCCACTGTGAGTAGCCTTACATCCGGTGTTACTCAACAATAATGAGATGGACACGTACATATGAATAAGTATCGGGTTTTTGAATCCGGATGAAACGGTGGTTGGAACCCTTTTCTGGTGGCACATCTGTCAGAGTCAGACCTGCCATCTCATTTTGCTCAACACACGTATTCCCACGCGCCTTTTTTGCTGCGTCTCTGCCACGGCAATGACCAATTCCCTTTTCTTTTTCTTTTGTTTCTCCCCATTTTTATTACTTTTAACCATTTGTTTGTTTATTTAATGCCGTTGCTAAATTCTCGTACAACTTTTGAAACTTTCAATGCAATCTAACCATCATTTATATTTGGGGTATGCTACATCCACATAAGATCCCCACACAAAATATCCACTCGCTGACGTGTCAGTGAGTGATTGGTTTAATCAGTGAGTGGGGTCTTTGATTAAACCAACCACCCGCTGACATGTCAGCGAGTGGGAGTTTTGTGTGGGAGTTTGTATGTGGTTCTAGCAATTCCCTTTATATTTATCATATTTCTTCTAAATATTATCAAAATAGGTAGTAGTAAGTTGCAGACATAGAATACAATGAAACAAATCCGGTGTTTCCTAAAAGTGGGATGATATATTTTGCATGTATAAAAATACTAGGGTGTTCTGGTTAGTTTGGTTAGAGATTTTAACTATCAATTGCGGGGCGGATAGTTCATTTTACTACCTGAAACTGAACCGTACTATCACTTGTGGGTATCCGAAATGAGCGGTTACCTATGGCTCGGGTCATGAATAACAATTTTAAAAAGGTAATCGAATCGAATAGGACAAACATCGACATAAATTAAAACGTAATTTATAATTGACGTAAATTTTAAAAACATTGAAGAGACATCAATTTAACGGACGTCTCACATAGTCGCCAAAAGCAAACTCTTGTAGTTACGGGTAAAAAAACTATTGTAGTTGTTACTACAAACGAAATGCTACAGCAACATCAATTCAAAGGACGTCTCTATAATTTTTCACACTGGTACGTGTCATGGTCTATTAACATAGTTAAAGTTTCAAACAATTAGAGTACTGATTAAAATTAAATGATGAGTGAAATGCTAAGGGTGTGTTTGTTTGTTTTTTTTTTTTTTTTTTTTTTTTTAAAAAAAAATCTTACTTGCCCTCTTACTCTTACCAGTAAGAGGTGATCAGACGTTTTGCTTGTTTGTTTTTTTTCATTTGAGTCAGACCCAGTTAGACATATAACATCTTACTCAGTAAGAGGTGGTGGACTTGTCTTAGGGTGTGTTTGATTGCTGCTGACTCAAATAATTCAGCACTGAATGTTAAAAAGAAAATCGGTCAGCGTGTTTGGTGAGTTACAAAATAGCCACTGAATGGCTAATTCCATGCTTAGCGATTTTGCAAGGCAATGTATACAAAATGATTCAGTGGGCCATAATGCTATACACTTACTCATATGCCCTTATACTTTTACGTGATCGACCATACTACTTTTTGTTTAGGAATAAATAAAAAAAATATCGAGGGACATAGAATTGAATAAAGTTTTGTAATTGTTATGTATAGGATTGGTCAAAGTAACATAGGATTGGTCACCGTATTTTATATAATTCGATAACATAAGATTGGTCAAAGTAATTTTTATGTATTATTTAAATGAATAAAGTTCTGTAATTATGAAATATATGTTTGATACTTATAATATTGTTAAAATTTTGTGAGAAAACTACTTTTAATTTATAATATTGTGTTTTATCAAAATTTATCTTTAACAATATAAGTTCAATAAACAAAAATTATTTATCAACAACATATTTCACTTATACTAAATCACACTCAAGGTTAAAAACGTAATTATATTTTTTTCATAAAAGTATTCAGAGTATTCATCAAACAGTTTTTTTTTATTCACTCAGCACATTTGAATTATTCAGCATTTTCTATTCATTCAGCGCTAAATAGTTCAGTTTTATCAAACAGCCCCTTACTGCCTCTTACTCGATAAGAGAGATTGAAGACCCGTGTTAATATAATATATTTGATGGTTTATTAACTGTGTTATATTTATGATAAAAAACTTGTTTCATATTTACATAAGTTACTTAAATAAATTGCAGAAACGAGCACTTAAAATCATTCGGACAATTATACAAAAACAAACAACATTATGTCGTTTAGATTTAGACGTTCTAGCCACCTCTTACTAGTAAGATGTGGTATTCAGATTCAGACCTAAAACATCTAAATGAAACAAACACAACCTAAGAAAATATACTTTTAGAAAGAGAGATATTTTAATGACACAAAAAAGTGTTATTAAATATGACATTTTCTAATAAAAAGTGTGAGTAAAAGTTGAAAATTTTAACATTTAACAACACTATTTATAAACAAAATGTGTCACAAAAGGTAAAAACTTTGTCCCCATACACTTTTGTGTCGTTATAATTAAATTTTTACCTACTGGATTTCTACCTACACTTTTAAGTATGGGAGAAGCACATAATTTTTTTAGTGACACATCTTTTATACTTTTGGTAACACATTATTTTTTCACCTCTAGTGACATTTTTTTTTTCTTTTTCAATTTCGGTAGAAATTGACAGTATGACAAGTTTTTTGTAGTGGGTTACTGTTAACAATCACATGTCCAAAAAATCTGCTGATATTAATTCATAGTTAAAGATAAACTTCGCACTTTTCACTAACATAAGTACCAATAGATAAAGTGAATTGTAGTATTTGTTTTTCAAAAATCAAAGAAAGCTGGTAACTTTGGATGCTTTTGTTTGATATGACTCCCTTCATCTCAAATTATTATCAAGAGACAAAAAAAATACAAAGTTTAATAAAAGTAAGGGGCAATTACAATTTTTAACCACACAAATAAAATATTCCTTCACAAAATTATCTTTTTATTACTAAAAATGAAAAGTAAACAATTATTTTGAGAAATCTCAAAATATAAATGTGGACCATAATTTTGAGAAGGGGAGAGTATATACCATCTAAAATATAAACTTAGACCGGTCACTATGGGTGTGAGTAGGGGTGATAATTCTAAACACGACACGATAAACGAAACAAACCCGACACGAAGTTAAACAAGTTTGGGTTGAGGATAAACATGTTTGGGTTAAAAACAGGTTAACCGATCTAACATGTTTAATAAACGGGTCGTGCTTGGGTTGAATAAGTATTAAACAGCTTAACCCGTAAACCCGTTTAAGTATATAAGCCGCTAAAATTAAAGTATAAAATTAAAGTGTGTGATTTTATGTTGGATTTTGATTAAATGTATTTTGTTATGTAATTAATATATGAGTGAATTACGATTATATTCGAATATCATTGAAATGGTCACGTAGTTAACTGTATGTTATTTTTATCATTTTTTAAATCCTTGTATAACTTTTAGCAGTTTAACTAGTTAAATCGACTAACCACTAACCTTATTCACTGCTTGACCTATTTACTTAAACAGGTTAAACGGGTCACAAATGAGTTATATATGCTATGCAGGTCTAGGTTAGGATTAAATTTCTTGACACGATTAATAAATGAGTCGTGTTTGGGTAGAGGTTAAGATAACATGCCAACCCGCGAACCTGAACAGGTCAACCCGAATACGACTCGATTGCCACCCTTAGATGTGAGAGGTCACCCTTTACCCTTCACTCTCACCTCTCACACTACTGGAGTTGCCTTTGGTGGCGCATGAGGTAAACAAAAATAAGAGAGGAAAGATGATGCCAGCCACCTTTCATTTTATTTATTATTTATTTGATTTGTGAGTATTTATAGGGTATTTTGTGAGTTATGTTTAAAATATGAGAGGAGTGGTGACTATTGCATCTAATAGGTAAGAGGAATATTTTAAAAAGAAATAGTTGAGTTAACGTTGAGATAAATGATAAAGAAGTAATGTTAAAAGATGACCATAGCATCGAGTCTTAGGTTATTAGTTGCTAATAGTAACCATTAACATTGTTGTTACCCATATCCTATTATATACGTAATAATCTAAACAACACTTAAACAAACAAACTTAGCAATGGTTTTGATTTGAGGTTAACACATGGGAAGCATGTGAGTGTGGAGCCTACAAAAGGAGAATAAATTAAAAGTGTGAAAATGGCATACAACCCGTTTTTAGCGGAAGAAGGTCTAATTGTCGGGCATCGATCCATCCCCAATTTTCACTAACTTCTTCTATTCCTCCTTTCCTTTATGTTTCCATTCGATCTCCCTATTTTTTATTTGCTAGATCTGATTTACTAACATGGAAATCATACAACCACATGATAGGTTAACTATGTCATTACCTAACCTACTAAAAAAAAAAAAAAAGAAAGAAAAAAAGAAAAGTAACTCAACTCGTCAAATAAAAGAATATTGTTGATTCTGTGACGACTTGAGTTACCTCGTTTTGTGATGAAAAGTTGTCATTAATTAGTAATATACTTTCGGATATTATGATTATCTAATAAGAATTAGCGACTGTGTAGTGTATTCAGCGTGATGATTGAGAAAAATGTTGTATGGTCCACTAGTTAAATAAAGATCCATAGAAATATGTTCTACGTTTACAATACTATAAGATATGTTGTTGTTCGCATCAAGCTAATGAATTCCAATTCATATTTGTGTAAGAATAGCTGAATTGTTATCAAGATAAAAAAAAATAACGTGCTCAACCCGCACAAGGCTACAAACCTATCGTGCTCTTTTCCGGTGCATTGTGTTGTCTCATTCAGTTTCTCATATTGTAGTTTACATTGTTAATGCTTTGTAGGTAGCATAAAAATATGATGCATTGGCAAATTTCGAGGGACATAGCCTGAATTTAGCAATAAGGGGCGACATCGTTTTTTTCTCAAACTAACAAAGTTATATAACCTTAACATTAAATGGCAGGTTTTAGTGACACACAACTCAACAAGTACGGGTTACACAATTAAAATTTTGATAAGAATAAACATGACAACTGATAAAAAAAATGACTAGATGAAAATGTTGTGTATGAAATCTTTGTCAAGCTTCTCTCAGGTGTTGTTTGCTTATTAAGAGGTTCTGAATTTGAATCTGATTCACACATCTGAATATTAATTTGAAGCATAAATGTCTAAATCTGAATGAATAATATTATTGTTTATTTTGTAAAAAATGTATGCATGATATAAAAATAGAGAAGTTTTATTTTTACGATACATAAATGTTTATAAACATTAAATAGAATAATTGAGTTATAAAATTGACGCAACCTAGCACATGGAAATAAAATGTGTTAAACAAAACATTCCAAAATATTGTGTCGCAAATTGATCTCGTAAAGTAGTCATATATTATTAATATGTTATACTTTCATCTCGTAAAGTAGTCATAAAATGTGTTAAAACAAAACATTAACACTCAGCTATCGAGTTTTTAAGGAAATATTTTACTTCAAAATTAACCAAATCATCATTATTTTTCAGTCATTTTCCTCCTTAAGTGTCGAGAAACAAAACTTTTTTCTGTTTCACTTCAGTTCCTTAAGTACTCGAGAACAATATAAATGACATAGTATCGCAATTTGATCTCATAAAGTAATCATATTATTCCATCTTAACATTTTTATTCAATGAGAAAAACAACCGTGTAATTCTGTTTAACGTATTATCAACTTAAAAAAAAGTTGAGAAAATATATAATACAAAATAGGGGAAAGAAACTAAAAGTTACAGAGATAAAAAAATTAAAGAAAGAAAAATAGTTAAAAGACATTAAAAGCCTAAAAGGTAGTAAGACATTTATTCTATATCTTGGTGGGTAAGAAGTTTGAGTCTCTGACTATCTCCGAACGAGTAAAAAACAAACACCACCTTAACTCTTTTGCTGTCAATTTTTTTTTTATTGTTTTTTTTTTTTTTTTTTTTTTTTTGGGAGGGAGGGTGGGGGGTGTAGCAATATAATATGTTTAAATTTTATAAGATAAATAGTAAAATGATTAATCATATTAGAGAGGGCCGAGCAGCCTTCAACCTCCGACTTTGGCTCCCTTGCAAATGGCCGCCTATATACGTAGATTTATACTGTAATAAATACGAGGCGACATTGTTCTCTTATTCAAGTTCTAGATTTTGTACAATGGTATTCATTCATATATCATATGAAATTTATCTTACCTCTTTGTCGACCAATAATGACTTCACAATTGATTATGTTGATGATGCGCATGGTTGTCTGCTTGTATCCGTGTGACTTAATATATTATAATCAGTCAATCAATTTGTTTACAATATTTATTAGCCACTGCCCACTTGTATAGTTGTATTGTCGTTTAGATTGGATTAAAATTTATTAATTTGTTTTTTGAGAGTGCAATGGCTTCATTATGGGCTTACATTGTCGTGCAAAGGCCCATTACTGCATTTGAGACTTTGAGTGAATCTTATAAAAAAAAAATTGTCGAATAATTGCATCTCTTTATTTTTTTCTAATAAAGCAAATAATCGAGTATTTAATTCATCGTCCACATGTTAGCGGTAAGTATTTAGAAGGAAACTGATTAGAAGGCTTAAAAAACTGACTAAGTTCATACCTAAATTTACATGGTATTCGTTTATTGGTATGCAAAAAAATATATTTGAAAACAACATGATGATGTAAGGTAGTTTAGGCATAACACTCTATATACTTTTAAGCGCCTCAATCATTTTTCACTGGGTAATGTTATCCATACAAATAAAGTTTCAAATTGAACATCGGAAGAAACGAATGGGTAAAAAGTTTGTGGCGGATCAACTCAACTAGTTTTAGTTGTGTTTGAAATGTGATCTATATATCTTGATTTTGGATCTAACCGCTTTTAGAAATGAAAACTCAAAATTAACGTAATTTATTCAGCATTGAATTGTTATCTTACAAAATATAGAATACGAGACGAAGCATTGGTCACACAACATACATGCTAGCATGCTAAAATGTAATCAAAATGTACTTTTGGAAAAGCACAACTGATATGTAAAACGGTTATTGACTATTTGTACATTTCACGAGAACCACCATATGACTTGCAGTTTCATAAACTAAAACTATGTCATATGTTTATTAATACACTTCGAAGTTGCTGAAATCACAATAGATAGCCAAAATTTGTGTGAAAAAGGCCAAATATAGTTAAAGAAAAAGCCAAATATTGTTTCAAAGATGCTAAATATTATTTACAAGTTTTAAAACTAGCATCGTATTTTTACCTCAAATATATACCTTCTGTACCATATAAAACACATAACTTATGTTTTTATCGTGGACAGCTAATACGACATCCATTCAAGGTTCTATTACTTACGAGTAACTTATATATCTAAGAACAATACTTATTTGTAGCTATTTTTGTCTTTCCTAAGGAAAATTTTTGGATGTTTCAGCAACGAGTCGTTGCCAATGACTAAACCTTTGTATTAAACTATCTGCGACTCCAGTATCATATTCTTTCATGAAAAGTGTCCATTTAAGTATATGTTTCCAAAATGGTGAAACGAAATTATATAAAAAGAAATGTTTAGACAAAACTTGAATCAAGTTGACTAATACTCGTAAGAACTAAGAGTATATGGTATCAGTCAATGTGGTTGGGCGTGGTTGGTCCATCTCGTCGAGGCTACCACACTAGTGCACTATAATTGGAATGATACCTATAGTGCTCTAAATGCAATGTATTTCACAACTTTACTAAGCAAGACAATTTCAAGTATGCAAAAAAGTTTGTCAAGTTTTTCTATGACTGGTAACAAACTAATTGTTTATTTTAACAATTCTAAGAAAATATTGTATGATCTTGCAAAGTCGTTGTTAATCTGCCATGTCGTATTCATTTGCTGTAGAAAGCTTGACTATATTTCTTTTTTGCAAAGTTTTATGTACTAAAAACCAAGTTGTGTGCTCAAAAGTTGGCCCTTAAGTCTACTTCTTTTTTTCTTTTTTTCTTTTTTTTTTTCTTTCTTTTTTTTTTTTTTTTTTTTTTATTTTTTTTAATCATTTTTAACACAAACTAAAATTTCATTAATAATTAAAAAGTTACATAATAATTCAAATAAAATAAAACATTACAACTCTTATTAAAAACTAATAATTTAGATTAAGTCGTTCCTTAATCGAGTCTTTGATTTCTTGCATTTTTTGCTGTTGTAATGCGGGCAAAGCTGGATCGATTGGTGTGATATAAAAGATGAGGTCTTTTTGATTTTTTCTTTCTCGATCAAGTGCAAGTTTTTCTTCTTCCATTGCCAATCTTCTGTCTTCTTGTTCCGCTTTCTTTTGCTGCAGCTCCAATTCCTTATCCCTTTGCTCCAACTCTTTTCTCTTCAACTCGTAGTAGCCGTCTGCAAGTTCCTGCTTCTTACCCAATGCCATTGACTTAATGCTTTTCCATTTGTCGGCTACCCCTTCTAAATACGAAGACTTGGAATTCTCCGACAATTTCTTCTTACTCTTAGCTTTCTTTGCAGCATCACGACCAACTGGTCGCTCATTTTGAGGGTCTTCATTATCCGAACCGGTTTCAGAAGTCCTTGGTTTTTTTCGAGCGACATGTTGGTTTAAAAAAACCGGCATCTCATTTTTCTTCCAAATCTGATGGTCCCTCAAAATCTCCCAACAATGATCCAATTGAAAGGCATGGTTCATCATTATTTGATATTCTTCACATGCTCGTTTATAAACAGTGAGATCATTCTCACCACTTCCAAAATTGGTAAAAGCATTGTCGTAAATGGCACAAAATGCACCAACTCTAGGACGAACCCTATTTTTCCACTTGCTGACAATTGAGTTGTACGATCTACCTTCGCCAACCTCTTTCTCAAAGTATGTAATCACTTTCTTCCAAAATCCCCTAGAATTTTGGTTGGTTCCAACTATGCTATCCTCCGACGAATCACACCAAGCCATGGACAACGCGATCTCTTCTTTGCGTGTCCATGGAGCAGAATCCTTCGTGTTGTCTTCCTCAACCTCTTTCTCAGCCGCCGTCTTCTTACCCCTTGTAGCTCGTTTCTTAGGTTTAATCGGCGGCATCGCTTCCGGCGACAACTCCTCAGGAAGATCATCAGTTGGAACCGAATCGTGAAACGACCCATAAGCCGAACCTTGATAACCCGGTGACATTTGTTGACTCGGATAACCCGAACCGGTTCCAACAAAAAAACTCAGATTGTTTTGTAATTTTTCCATAAAATCACAAGCATCTAGGTTGATGTGGTTAACCGGAGAATAATTTTGATAATTAGAATATGAAGACGATGATGAGTTCATTGTTGGACGATAACAGGAATCGGGGGAGCCATACATAGATTGTTGGCTTCGACGGGAGTGGGTTTGTTGTGGTTGTTGGTTGTTTTGATACGGGGGAACAAATGGACGATTAACATTAGGATGCATAGCAAATGGATTGAATGTTTGTTGTTGTTGAGGTTGTTGAGAATCATAATCAAGAGAACGGGGTCAGAAATTGACGTTTGGTGAGATACCGGTTAACCGGAAAGTCGAATCCGGTGATACTTCTGGGATGTTTTGTTGTAATCGGGATTTTCGGCCTTTTGCTTGTTGTGGTGTTTTCTTAGACATTTTTAATAGAGATTGTGTTTATGTTGTGTGAAGAATTGGAGTGTGTTAATGTTGGGTATTTATAAGGAAATATAAAAGATTTTTTTTTTTCCTTTTTTTTTTCCCAAAGGTTGCAAGAGGTTTTTTGTTTTGTATGGATACTTGAATTCCAACGGCTAAAATGCCACAAATAAAGAACCAAACATTCGGTCCTCCTCTCGACCATTTGTCCCTTTTCTGTTGCCTCGACCGAATACCCACAACGGCCTCGATCAACTGGGATCGATCGCTTCAGTCGATCGAGGAAGCCTTCTGTCGCCAGCCTAACTTCTTCTATTCCTCCTTTCCTTTTTGTTTCCATTCGATCTCTCTATTTTTTATTTGCTAGATCTGATTTACTAACATGGAAATCATACAACCACATGATAGGTTAACTATGTCATTACCTAACCTACTTAAAAAAAAAAAAGTAACTCAACTCGTCAAATAAAAGAATATCGTTGATTATGTGGCGACTTGAGTTACCTCGTTTTGTGATGAAAAGTTGTCATTAATTAGTAATATACTTTCGGATATTATGATTATCTAATAAGACTTAGCGACTGTGTAGTGTATTCAGCGTGATGATTGAGAAAAATGTTGTATGGTCCACTAGTTAAATAAAGATCCATGAAAATGTGTTCTATGTTTACAGTACTATAAGCTATGTTTTGTTCTTCGCTTCAAGCTAATGAATTTCTATTCAAATTTGTGTAAGAATAGGGGTGAGGATCCTCTCCCATTAATTGACTCAAATTGAGCATTTGTGAGCCATTTGATTTGATCCAATTGTTATCAAGATACATGATAACGTGCCTCAACCTGATAAGTTTCGTTTGCATAAAACTAATTTATGCACAAGGCTACAAACTGATTGTGCCCTCTTTTAGTGCATTGTGCTTTCTCATTTAGTTTCTCGTATTGCAGTTTACATTGTTAATGTTTCGTAGGTAATACATAAAAGTATGATGCATTGGCCAATAGCGAGGGATAGAGTCCGGATTTAATAATAAGGGGGCCAAATCTTTTTTTCCCTAAACTAACAAAGTTATATATTCTTAACATTAAATGGTAGGTTCTAGTGATCACACATCCCAACAAGTACGGGTTACAATAAAATTTTGATAAGAAAAATACATCTCTACTAATAAAAACGATTAGATGAAATTCTTTTGTATGAAATCTTTGTCAAGCTCCTTTTACGTAATGTTTGTTTATTAAATGTCTGAATCTGAATAAAATAATATTGTTTTTTTTTCTCTATTTTGTTTCTCTTTTCTCTTTTTATTTATTTATTTATTTTTGTAAAAAATTACAAATCACATAAATATAAAATAGTTTTATATTTACGATACATAAATGTTTATGCACATTTAATAGAACAACTGAGTCATAAAACTAATACAACCTAGCAATATGGAAATAAAATGTGTTAAAACAAAACATTAAAAAATATTGTGTCATAAATCAATCTCGTAAAGTAGTCATAAAATGTGTTTAAACAAAACATTAAAGGACAAGGGGCCGCAATTTAATCACATAAAATAATCAGATTATCATCTTAACATTTTTATTTAGCAAAAGAACAACGATGTAATTCTCTTTAAATGTATTATCAACCAAAGAAAAGTCGAGAAAATTTATAATACGAATGAAAAAAAAAAAAAAAAAAAAAGGATAAAAATAAAAACTAAAAGAAAGAAAATGTGTTAAAAGATAGTAAGCTATCATTTTTCACATCTTGTTGGTAAGAGGTTTAAGCCTTTGATCATATTAGAACGAGAGAAAAAAAGCGCATTTATTGACTGAAATTGTATAAACGCATCTAAATGAGTCAGATTAAGAGGTTTTTAAGACATATTTCTGAAAAAACAAAATTAATCGTGTTATAAGGGCCCAAGTACCCTTTAACCTCCCGCTCTGTCTCTGCCCCTACCAATGGCCACCTATATACATAGATTTATAATAAATTATGAGGCGACATTTTATACGTATTCTTGTATCCAATCCAAATAAATCCATTATTGTTTTTTTTTTTTTTTTTTTTTTTTTTTTTTCAAGTTTTAGATTTTGTACAATGGTATTCATTCATATATCATATGAAATTTATCTTACCTCTTTGTCGACCAATAATGACTTCACAATTGATTATGTTGATGATGCACATGGATGTCTACTTGTATACGTGTGACTTAATATATTATAATCAGTCAATCAATTTGTTTATAATATTTTATTAGCCACTGCCCACTTGTATAGTTGTATTTTGTCGTTTAGATTGGATTAAAATTTATTACAGTAATTTGTTTTTTGAGAGTGCAATGGCTTCATTATGGGCTTACATTGTCGTGCAAAGGCCCATTACTGCATTTGAGTGAATCTTATAAAAAAAATTGTTCAATAATTGCATTTCTTTATTTTTTTCTAATAAATCAAATTATCGGATGTATATTTAATTCATCGTCCACATGTACTAGCGGCAAGTATTTAGAAGGAAACTGATTAGAAGGCTTAAAAAAAATGACTAAATTCGTACCTAAAATTTACATGGTAGTCGTTTATTGGATTGGGAAAAAGTAAATGCATAATGATTTTCACGCAGTTTAGGCATAAAACTATGGGCATGAATACACCTACCCACTGGGTAGTTTACACGGATGAGGTGCATTCAATCATTGGAGAGAAGGAACAATACATTGCTTTTGAGCACCTCCATTATATTTCACTTAGTAATATTATTCATATAAATAATTTTCAAATTGAACACTGAAAGGAAAGAATGGGTTAGATCGAAAGGGCAAAGAGAGCCACCCGGTCATCATGGATAAAACTACCACTCTTTCAATTGGCGTCTAATTACCATCTTCTTTTCACTAGGGCCTGGTTTGATCTTTCTAATCAATCAGAAAATGAACCGGTGGATTGATTGACTTCTGGCTACGAGACCTAGTTTGGTGGATCAACTCAACTGGTTTTAGTTGTGTTGAAATGTGATCTATCTTGATTTTGGATCTAAGTGCTTTTAAAAATGAAAACTCAAAATTAACATCATTTATTCAGCATTAAATTGTTCTCTTACAGAATACAGTATTGAACACGAGACAAAGCATTGCTCACACAATATACATTCTAGCATGCCACTACATGTTTTCAAAATGTACTTTGGAAAAGCACACTGATGATATGTAAAACGGTTATTGACTGTTTGTACATTTCACAAGAACCACCATATATGTCTTTCAGTTTCATAAACTAAAACTATGTCATGTGTTTATTAATACACTTCGAAGTTGCTGAAATTACAATAGATAGCCAAAATATGTGTGAAAAAGGCCAAATATAGTTAAAGAAAAAGCCAAATATTGTTTCAAAGATGCTAAATATTGTTTACAAATTTTAAAACCAGCATCGTATTTTTACCTCAAATATATACCTTTTGCACCATATAAAACACATAACTTATGTTTTTATTGTGGACAGCTAATACGACATCCCATTCAAGGTTCTATTACTTACGAATAATTTTCTCTTGAACAATTATTTGTAGCTATTTTTGCCTTTTCTATGGAAAATTTTGGATGTTTCAGCAACGACTAAACCTTTGTATTAAACTATCTGCGACTCCAGTATCATATTCTTTCATGAAAAGTGTCCATTTATATATATCCAAAATGGTGAAATGAAATTATATAAAAAGAAATGTTTAGACAAAACTTGAATCAAGTTGACTAATACTCGTAAGAACAAAAGAGTATATGGTATCAGTCAATGTGGTTGGGCGTGGTTGGTCCATCTCGTCGAGGTTACCACACTAGTGCACTATAATTGGAAATTTGGAATGATACCTATAGTGCTCAAAATGCAATGTATTTCACAACTTTACTAAGCAAGACAATTTCAAGTATGCAAAAAAAGTTTGTCAAGTTTTTCTATGACTGGTAACAAACTAATTGTTTATTTTAACAATTCTAAGAAAATATTGTATGATCTTGCAAAAACGTTGTTAATCTGTCATGTCGTGTTCATTTGCTGTAGAAAGCTTGACTATATTTCTTTTTTGCAAAGTTTTATGTACTAAAACCAAGTTGTGTGCTCAAAAGTTGGCCCTTAAGTCTACTTCTTTTGCAAGAAGGCATTTTAAATGATAAAAATAGTAAAAAGAACATTGTCTTTTTCCGTAATAAAGGTTTATTACTATTGTGGGGTGTTTGTTTACACTTGTTTTTGGGCTTATGTTCTTATATAGCTTCAATCTATGTTTTACAAACCCAATATTTTACTTATTATGAAACTCAGGAGCTATGAACAAAATATACACAAAATTCGAATTCAGAACTTTAATACACACAAAAGTTCAAATTTAAAACTTTTGTGTTATGATAACAAAATAAAAGTATAGCTATATAAGATTCGAAAAGTGTAAAGTTCGATACATTTTGTCTGCCAATCTTTACAATTGTTCTTTTATATGCATTAACTGTGGATGCTAATAAGTTCGGATTCAGAACTTTAATACACACAAAAGTTCAAATTTAAAACTTTTGTCTTATAACAACAAAATAAAAAGATAGCTACATAAGACTTGAAAAAAATGTGAAGTTTGATATATTTTCAGATAGGGATAGGTTAGAAAGACCCCTTTAAAGTATAATTTGTGCCTGTTTGTTTTTTTTTCATTTATTTATTTTTATTTGTAATATTTTCTTATTATTATAAAACTATAAAACTGAAAGTACGTAACAAAAAATATAAAGTTTAATATGTTAAAAGAATTAAACAGACAAAAAATTATGTTACACTATAATCAGAAAGGACAAAAAGGAATATTTTGTACTTTTTTGTACCTTTTTAATTAGGCAGAAGGGGTACCAATAGTAATACATTTTCCGATAATCTATACTACATTATAATGCATTTGAGGCTATTATGTAATTTGAAAAACTTAAAATTCAGACTTTTTTCTTGCTTATTATAGAAAGATTTCAAAATTAATTTGTTAGGAAGTAAGTTGGTTAGGAAACAATTGATTGTTCAAAGTAAAATTATTTGGCTTAACTATCTCTACCATCTCTACTTATAAAGCATGAAGACAACTTAACGTCTAACCAAATAACGCAAAATATAATCACATGGTAGCCGCCGCCACATTGCACGGGTAGCGTTCTAGTTATCAAAGAAAAAGATTAGCTTATTCAAACCGAAAAAAAAGAGAAAGAAAGTGAGAAACTATTGAAAGAAACACAAATAAAGAAAAGCGGTACAGACCCACCAAGGAAGAAACGAACCCATGATGAGACATGCGACTCACTCTCAATGGGCTGCACCTCCTATAGTAATAGTATTAGACCCTCGGTGGTCCAACCAAAACAATACTAGTACACAAATTCAGCTTTTTATAAATATATCACCTAACCATACACACACACGGTCAAAAATCAAAACTCATTCTCAAATAATTAAATGGACCTGAAAGTCCATATCCAATTCAACTTTCTAGTATTCCATCTCTTTTAACAACCAAACAAACCCTTATCCCTAATTAGTATCATCAACAACAAGAGTCCAGTTCAATTTCAGATCGGGTCAAAGCCCAATTTTCACTTTCCATTCTCTGGATCTGCTTTTTCTTTCATCGGTATATTAATTTATAAACCATTTTATCTTATTTTAATTTTAATTACTGGATCCTTTAATTCAATCGTTTAATTTTGGGGCTGTTATGATAATTGACTGACTGATTTGAACTGTTACCTGCTTGAATTTGAACTTTTTATTATTTCAACCCTAGTGATGATCTCATGTTAAAAAAATTGGGGATTTTGTGATAATTGAGTAATTGAATGTTTGTTTGATATTATTCATGTTAAAATTGAGGGTTTGATTGAACTGTTAATTTCATGAATTTGATTGAACCTCTTGTTATCAACCCTAATTATGATTTTCATTTTCAAATTTGGGGGTTTTGTGATAATTGAGCAATTGAATGTTTGATTGATTTGATATGAACTGTTAATTGCTTATATTTCAACTTATTACTATTATTATGAACCCTAATTCTGAATTTCATGTTAAAATATGTGATAATTAATGTTTGACTGATTAATTGCTTAATTGATATGATTTGAACTGTTAACTGCTTGAATTTGAACCTATTATTTCTTATTATTTATTTATTTATTTTTATTATTTTTTTTAAAGTAATTGAAAGATTGATTTATGTGATTTGAACTGTTACTTGTTTGAATTTCAACTTATATATATTGATTAATTTTTTTATAAATTTGAACCTTAATTTTGGATCTTTAATTTTGGGGGTTTTGTGATATTTGACTAATTTGTAGCTTAATTGATCTTGTTTTAAGTATTGATTTGCTGATTTAATCAGTATAATAATAAGCACTAATTTCAATTTTTATAAATTTTTAATCTTTTAAAGTTTAAGGGTGTTTGTTTAGCCTCATTTTTTTGGCTCACGAGCTTATGTGATTTCGGCTTATGTTTCACAAGCCTATTTTTTACAGCTTATTGCGAGAATTATGGGTTTACGCAAGTTTATTTTGGCATAATAGACTTGCATAAAACTCATACGCTTTAAGATAAGCCCAAAAAATGAGCTTATAAAACATCAGCCGAAACCACATAAACTTGTAACATAAAAATAAGCTTAAACAAACACTCCCTTAGACTGGTGTGTAGTACAAGTAATAGTTTAGTTCAGTTGAAGTGAAAACGTTATGTACTTGTGGAAAAGGTGGTCTTTAAGTTTCACAAGGTACAACCTTTAAAAATTGTACGGTAAAAAGGCTTAATCTTTTTACTCGGAAAAAGGTTTAAACATAGCATGTGTAACATATCGTGGCATGATATCATGTTTTTGACCATTGTTCTTTGCTTTTTGTCTGTAAGTCTTTACAATTGTGAAAAATAGTACTAATTTTGGCTAATGTATCGTTTTAACCTAGTAAGTTTTTCTTTTTCTTTTTCTTTTACGCTTACAAAATATTCCTCTTTTTCATCCCGAAAAATTTATATACGTTTAAATCAATAATATTTTCGAATGTCTTGTTTCAAATGTAGCAAGTACTTTGGTTTTTGCCGGCATTCATTTAAATTAAAATTTGATTATAAACTTATCTTTTAATTTTTGACCATGATTAAGATGGTTTCAAATACTGGAAATTTGAGCGTTTTTTGATTTTTGACCATGATTCAATTACTAGTATATTTTAGGATTTAAGCAGATTTGTATACTGCATTTTCATGCTTGCTTGTATTCGATTCTGAATATGGTTGTGTTACACATGTAGTTATTATCTTTATCTCATTTTATTGGTTATATGTAGAAAAAATGGATAGTAAACTTAAAAAGCAACAAGCATGGAAATTAATCTGATTATGTGGAATATCGTCTTAGTTGATTGATTGCCTGCTTTTTGAATTAAACTGCTTGCGAGAGAGGCACATCCAAACACTATCTTTTGCAATCCATTGTGTTACCGGTAATGATAGTTTTGATTATGTATTATGATACTATTCCGTTCAAAACTCACATCCAAACACCGTCTTAACCACTCTGTTATTTAACTATCTGATTCTAATTCTTTAAATTGGCAACCAGGTGTTCACTTCTTCACTTCATCATGGAACCTATGCCAACCGAGAATAACGCACTGGTTAACATAGAAATGGAACCCGTGGAACCCGCATATCTAGACATGCAGACCACTCCCGAGACACAACCGACGAAACGCCGAAAGAAAAAATCTATAGTCTGGGAACACTTTACTATTGAAAATGTCAGTCAAGGTGTTAGAAGAGCTTGCTGTAAGCAATGCAAACAATCATTCGCCTACAGTACTGGCTCCAAAGTCGCGGGTACCAGTCACCTAAAACGGCACATCGCAAAAGGAAGTTGCCCCATGGTTCTTCGGAACCAGGCAATGGACTCACAAAGCCCCTTCAGTGCACCTTCAAATACCGGTAACAATGAGAATGATGTAACCCCCGTTACGGACCAACCGAAACGTAGGTACCGAACTGCTAATGCACCGTTCTTTGGGTTTGATTCCGACCGGTCTCGTCTCGAAATAGCTCAAATGATAATAATGCATGATTACCCGCTTCATATCGTGGAACACCCGGGTTTCATAGCGTTTGTTCATAACCTTCAGCCACGTTTCGATATGGTCAATTTTAGTACGGTGCAAGGTGATTGTATTGCAACTTATCTTCGAGAAAAACAAGCAATTCAGCAGCTAATTGAAGGGATGCCGGGTCGGATTTGCCTCACGCTCGATCTCTGGAACTCCTGCCAGACCACAGGGTATGTGTTTGTCACTGGACAGTTTGTCGATAGTGACTGGAAGATTCACCGTAAGCTTCTGAATGTCGTAATGGAACCATACCCGGAGTCTGATTCCGCATTCAGTCATGCTGTATCGTCGTGTCTGTCAGACTGGAATATCGAAGGGAGATTATTCTCGTTGACCATAAACCAACCGCTGGCCGAAACGGGTGTTGATAGTTTGAGAAGTTTACTTTCAGAGAAGAACCCGAATATTCTAGGTGGTCAACTGTTGCTCAGAAACTGTCTCGCTCGATCTTTGAGTAATATCGCATTAGAAGCTTTAAAGTCTAGTCAAGAAACAGTGAAAAAAGTGCGAGACTGTGTGAAGTATGTGAAAACTTCGGAATCTTTGGAGGAAAAATTTATCACTCTGAAGCAACAACTTCAAGTGCCAAGTACGAAAACATTAGCACTCGATGATCAAACCCAGTGGAATACTACATATGAGATGTTGTTAGCAGCTTCAGAATTAAAAGAAGTGTTCTCTTGTTTGGACACATCGGATCCTGATTATAGTAAAGGCCCAAGTACCGAAGAGTGGAAGATAATAGAGCATTTGTGCACTTATTTGAAGCCGCTTTTTGAAACTGCAAATCTGCTAACAGCCTCGACCATACCTACAACGAATACTTTCTTTCATGAAGCGTGGAAGATTCAGCTTGAACTTACCCGTGCAGCAACCAGTGAAGATCCGGTAATCAGTGGTCTCACAAAACCGATGCTTGAAAACTTTGATAAGTACTGGAAAAGTTCTTGTTTGATTTTAGCAATCGCGGTTGTCATGGACCCGCGATTCAAAATAAAACTGGTCGAGTTCAGCTTCACCAAAATTTACGGTGATGATGCTGCGGGTTTTATCAATATCGTTGATGAGGGGATTCATCAGCTTTTTCTTGAATACGTTGGGTCCGGGTCCGGAACGGCGAAAACGGAAGACAGTGAGAGTCATGGTGGGGCCGGGTTAAGTAATGGGATTGAGTCAGCGGGGTTGAGTGATTTCGATATGTATATAATGGAGAAAACAAGTCAACAAGCGAAATCAGAACTAGATCAGTATCTGGAAGAATCTTTACTACCGAGGGTTCATGAGTTTGATGTTATCGGGTGGTGGAAATTGAACAAGGTTAAGTACCCGACACTATCAAACATGGCTCGTGACATATTGACTGTTCCTGTTTCGAGTGTGGCCAAGGAGTTTGTGTTTGAGACTGGGAGGAAAGAGATGGATCGCTATCGGTGTTCGTTGAGGGCGGAAACTGTTGAGGCGTTGGTTTGTGCTAAGGATTGGTTAAGTGGCGAAATCAGTGAGACGCCAAATGGTCCGGTTAAGATGGAATTCCCGATTTAATTTGTAGTTTTGGTTGAGTAATATGTAGGTTCAAACTAATATTGTGTTTAGTGGTAGAGATAATGATTTGTAGACTTTAATAACTTTGAACTTTATTCCACGATTTATGTGTGTTTGGACTTGTAGTTTGCCAAAAAGAATCTCTTTTACCTAGGTTAGATACACTTTAGTCTTTAAACTATATTATAACAACAGGTTTGCGCGGTAAGGTTTGTTTCATCATGTTGAGTAATAATGATAAGTGTAATGGTGAGTTAGTGACCATCTAGAGACTAAGGACAGAACTGTTATTAGCTTTTTTTTTTTTTTTTTTTTTAAATAATTTTATTACTAACTTAGTGTAATAAGTAGACAACGTATACAACAAAAAACATACCCTAAAATTCAATAAAATAAACAGAGTTAACTACATTTTTGGTCCTCGTGGTTTACCGGGTATAACGGTTTTGATCCAATAGTTTAAAACGTAACGGATCCAGTTCAAGATCCGACGACATGTAACACTTTTGGTCCAAATTTTTGTTGACTGTTAGTTTGACTAATTAAGACACATTCGACAAACAACAAGGACCAAAAATAATGTAGTTAACTCTTGTATTTAACAATATAAATGAAAAGACAAAAATGCCCTCAGATTTAACGGTCAAAATTGTTCAAACAAACGGTGGACCAAAATTTGGACCAAAAGTGTTACGGGTCGTCGGATCTTGGACTGGATCCGTTACGTTTTAAATTATTGGACCAAAACCGTTATACTCGGTAAACCACGAGGACCAAAAATGTAGTTAACTCAAATAAACAACTACACACACAACATCCTTACACTGTTACACACGTTTGCTTATGTGACTTTTTTTTCTTCCTCCTCCTCTTTTCTTGCTTGCGAGGCGTCCTCATGGGGGAGGTGTAATTGCTGGACGGCTTGGAATGATGTGTCCCTCTTGGCATCTTGGGGGGAAGAGGGGAGGGGGGGGGGGGGGGGGTCGACCGATCAAGAGACCGACCATTACGCATGGTCTAAGAAGATCGCCTCACTACGAATGCCAATGGATGTGAAAAACCCATAACTCACGGTTACGCGCACATTAATGGGTGGCTAACCCCGTCAATTTTCACCCATAGGGTGGGTTGTAGGTGAAAATTGTACCCATCGGTGGGTGGTGGGCGGGTGACGGGGTAATGTATTCCCGTCACGGGTAAACTCATGAGACCCATTTAAAATACTCACGGGTGGATTGTGTTTTGTTAATGATGTTTTAAACTATTTTACTTTATGCTTGAAATGAACTAATATGACTATGATTTGGTGCAAAGATTTTAATTTGTTAGTTTCTAAGTATTTTGTGAACTTGATATTTGGCAAATTGATATGGTGTCTTATTACGTAGTTAGTTTACATATCATAGTTTTATACTTTTTTTGCATTTCACTAACCCATGGGTTTACTCGTAGGCATGGGCATGGGCAGAACATTGTACTTACTAGTGGGTGACGAGCGGGTGATTGGTGAAAAAAAAACCCACAAGAGCGGATGATGAGTTAGAGATACCTGTGCGCATTAACCACTGGTGCCATCCCTACGCCTCACCCAAACTCCTCTTAGGTTGAACACAACGGATCGGTCGACCAAATGGTCATGGTCGGTCGCCCCATTGTGGGTTTGTGGTCGTGCTCGATCATGGGTGGCATTTTTGACTAACTAGGTCGTTTAAACGACCGAAATGTAACACAAAAAAAAAAAAAAAAAAAAAAAAAAAAAAAAAAAAAACCATTTGAGATAAAATAAATAAATAAATAAATTTTACCACTTTCACTATAAATATCCTACTTACTTTCTCATTTCATTCACAAATTCAAACAACAATTCTCTCAACACAATCCAAACAACTATCCTCTCAACATAATTCAAACAACTATTCTCTCAACTATTAATCATTATAACACAAAATTATGGCTTGTCGTCTCACTCATTCCGTTGAAGAAATGCAAGCTTATATTAAAAAACAATGCGATCAAGACAACGCGGCTCGACAAATGGCTATTGTCGACGTTATCAAGCTATTTGAGCTCACAAAGGCAAAGGAAGAACGTTTGAGTCAACGATACGCGAAATGCAAAGACATTTCACAAGAAAGACGAGCTATGATCGACACTTTTTTAAGCGATGAAGGCAGGAAAGATGATGCCATTAGTGAAATGTTGTGGACGCGTGTTTAATAGATACAAGACAACATCAGCAACAAAATCCGTTGGAGTTATGAAGAAAAAAAGATTGTTGGTTCGGTATCACAACAACTCAATCAGCTTGGGCTAGATGCATCAACTTCAGTTGATGCACATCGATTTATTGAGCAACAACATTATCAGTTTAGGGGGTATGAAGACGAGGCAGTTGATGAGCATGGCTTAACTGCGACATAACATTATGAAATTATGTCTGGTGAAGAAGCTTTGAGGGAAGTTGAAGCAGAACAAGCAAGGATTCAACAAGAGTGGGAGGCGAGCGTCAGGAAAGAAGAAGCAGAAACGATGGCGTACAAGTTGGAATTTGGGTAGGTGGAGTCTCCAGAGTATGATTTTGCATGCGGGGAGCATTCAGATTAAGCTATGTTTCTATGTATTTTGTATCGTACTGTATTTTTGTTCGTATGTTATTTGAATAATTTATGTAATGTTTTTATTATTAATGAAGGTTAAATTTGTTAAAAAAAAAAAAAAAAAAAAAAAAAAAAAAAAAAAAAAAAAAAAACTTGGTCGTTACTGTGACAACTTGGTTGACGTTAAATCGCCGGAGAGAGAAAGCTGATATGGCAGGGTCGCCCTAGATCGCCGTTCAACCTTATTGTCTAGGCTTTGGTGACCCATTTCTCGTTTTAACCGTACTTAAAAAATAGGTCACACGCAAATACTATTACTACGTATTAGGTTTATTCATAACGAGATAATTGAGAAACAACTCTAGACACACTGTTAACCATCATTTACCTGTACCCAAGTCTGTCAATTTCGTTTCTCAAAGTATCTCATAATTTAAAACTTTTAATATATCTACATATATATTTTTGAACTTATTTAAAGCTTCTAATATTTGCAAGCTCAACTATCATATTGCCTTCAAAATTTATGCTAATAATATGGCTAAAAAAGGTGAAGCTCCAGCTATAGGAATAGATTTAGGTACAACATACTCGTGTGTAGCCTTTTGGCATCATGATCGAGTTGAGATAATACCCAATGAACAAGGCAATAGGACAACACCTTCTTGTGTTGCTTTCACTTTTGCCGAGCGTTTGATCGGTGATGCAGCCCTAAATCAAGTCGCAATGAACCCTGCCAACACGGTTTTCGGTATTACTTTTCTTACATTCTACTCTAGTTTACTTTGTTTCAGATAATGTGAAAACTAGAAATCGTTAAAAAGTTCAAATCATTTAGGAAAGGTTGAATACTACCACATTTTGAAGTCCTAACTAGAAAGTTTCTGAATATATATTTTGACAAAAACTTAGGTTATTACCACTAGGGATGGAACTAAGGGGTCCCACGGTGTCATGGGGCCCCTATAAAATTTTTCTTCCAAGTTCCATCTAAAAAAATGGTATTTGGCGGAACCATCTCAAGTCCGTGTACCTTTTTGGTACCGAGCCCCCCACCCAACAAGGAAGGCATATCCCGGTAAATTACCTAGGCAACACTGGCTGACCAAGTTGGAGTCCGGATTCGAACCCCCGCCTTTAAGCTTTGACTTGGTCAACTGCGCGCTTTTGCGGTAGTTGGTGGCCAACTGCCCTAAGGCAGCTGGTTTTGTGTTTCCATCTATGGCTTACGTAGTCCATGAATAAGTGAATACTGAAAGTAGTATTGAAAACCTTACATTTTTACTAATATTTTCCTTTGTGCTGCAGTTTAAAAAATTGTGCATTTTTACATTTTTACTAATAATTGTCCCTGATTACCACATTTATAATAATCCGGCAAAAGATGCTTGGGTGAAGGTTTTTAGATTGGTTGGGCCATTGTAGATGCTCAGGATGCTTGTTTATGCTATATATGTGCTTATGAACTTATTTGGTTCGGTTTGTATTTCTTAAGCCCACGTTTTTTTTTTTTTTTTTTTTTTTTTTTTTTTTCCTGGTTTATGAGCTTTTAAGATGAAAATAGGTTCATTTGATCAACCTTATAAGATGTAAGCTGAATTAAATAAACCCATATATACGGCTATACGCTTAACCAAGTTGATGAGTTAATTTAGGCTCAAATTCTTAAATATATTTGTGTAGTTACTAGAGCATATATCACAAATGGGCACTTGATGGGTTATTTTTTGCTTTTAGACAACAAAACTAAAAAGACTGTTTCTTATGGGATCAATTTAGTTATTTGACCATATGCAAGTATTTGAAGGAATAACTTTTTCTTATAAAAATTTCCTTTCTATTAATTTTTCTATCAATTTACTTATTTGACCATATGCAAGTTATTCCATTAATAGTTTTCTGGAATGAACTTTTCAGATGCAAAACGATTAATCGGGAGGAGGTTCAGTGATGCCACAGTGCAACGTGACATGATAGTTTGGCCATTTAAAATTGTAGAAGGTCAAAATGGTAAGCCTATGATCGTAGTTGCATACAAGGGTGTTGAAAAGCTGTTTGCCGCTGAAGAAATATCGTCCATGGTACTTTCAAAGATGAAAGAGGTAGCTAACCAATACCTTAATGCCGACGTGAAAACTGCAGTGATCACTGTTCCTGCTTATTTTGATGATTTACAACGTCAAGCAACAAAGGATGCAGCGGCTGCTGCTGGCCTTGATGTTTTGCGGTTGCTGAATGAACCAACTGCAGCTGCCATTGCTTACCGGCTCGACAAGAAGGCTACCATCTTTGGTGGAACCAATGTGCTTATCTTTGATTTGGGTGGTGGTACATTTGATGTCTCTCTTATTACCATCACCAAGGGGAGGTTTGAAGTTATAGCTGTTGATGGTGACACTCATTTAGGTGGCGAGGATTTTGATAATCGGATGGTTGAATACCTTGTTGCTGAATTCAATACGAAGTATAAGAAAGATATTAGCAACAAGACACAGAATGGGAGAAGAGCGTTGGGGAGGTTGAGGGTCGCTGCTGAAAGA
Organism: Artemisia argyi; assembly: GCA_030686995.1. NCBI lineage: Eukaryota > Viridiplantae > Streptophyta > Magnoliopsida > Asterales > Asteraceae > Artemisia > Artemisia argyi. The sequence continues at coordinate 22,858,919 of CM060709.1, forward strand.
GCCAAACGGATTCTGTCCTCAGCAACTTTTACTTCCATAGAGGTTGACTACTTGTATGAAGGTGTCGACTTTTCATCAAAAATTTTCCGAGCTAAATTCGAGGAAATAAATATGGACATCTTTAACAAATGTATGGGAATTGTACAAAGGTGTTTAGATGTTGCAAAATGGGAGAAGAGCATGGTGGATGAGGTGGTCCTAGTTGGTGGGTCGACAAGGATTCCCAAAGTCCAACAAATGTTGCAGGATTTATTCATTGGTAAGGACCTCTGCAAGATGATTAATCCTGATGAGGCTGTTGCCTATGGTGCAGCTGTTTTGGCTGCAAACATGAGTGGTAATGGCAACCAAATGGTTCAAGATTTATTGTTTCTTGATGTCATTCCGCTCTCGCTTGGTTACGAGGCACATGGAGAAGTCATGTATGTTGTGATTCCCAAAAACACACCCATACCTGTCATTAAGGAGATAACGGTGGAAACAGTTGCTGACAACCAATCTTTCATTCTTTTTAAGGTTTATCAGGGTGAAAGAAGTAGATCGACTGACAACATTTTTCTGGGTGATTTTCTGCTTAACAACCTCCCTCTTGCTCCTAGGGCTGTTACAAATGCAAAACTTCGATTTGACATTGATGCTGACGGTATTCTCAAAGTTTCTGCTGAGGAAGTAACAACTGGTAACAAAAACGACATCACAATCTCCAACAGCAAAAGAAACGTATCAAAAGATGAAACTGATAAGATGCTGGAAGATTCAAAGAGATATAAAATAGAGGATCAAGAGTACAGAAATAAGGTGGATGCCTATAAGGGTTTGGATTATTACGTGTATATCGTGAATACAAAATTGAAGGATGGGAGGATCAGCAAGAGGCTGAGTGGGGAAGATTTGAAAAAGAAGGATGATGCGGTTCAGAAGGCAAGGAAATGGCTTTCCAAAAATAAGTTAGCGGAAACAAATGTGATAGCACACAAGAAGAAGGAACTTGATTGGGTGTGGTCTATGTGTAACTCCGTACGCAAGGGATGAAAGGGAGCTTCATTCACACCTATCAGACTATATATACAATATTTAGAAGAAACTGTCTTTTGAAACACAACCTAAATCGTTTCCGTCGGTATTTATAATCTATTTGCACATGGATGATCACTGGAATTTAATTTTCTCTTAATCTGTGAATCTGTCTTTTGTAACCAAATTAGGGATCTGGTTTAATCTATGTACATGTATTTATGTATCTGTAGCTATGCTATCTTATAAGCTTGTGTTTGACTAACCTGCATTCACTTCCTGATTCCTGTTCCTTTACTTGTTCGATAATTTTATAACTTCTCCTTAATGAATGTCTCTTTTCTGATATACTAATACATTCGGTGGCCGACCCAGGACGACCAAGAGTCATCAGGTTCACTTTATGAAAATTACCCGAAATCGTAACCCAAAAATTAAGGGCCAGGTTCATTTTAGGAAAATCAGTGTATTTGACATAATTTTACACCACACAAGAAAAATCCATGGGGTTCCCGTGCATCTACACCCCTGGGAACCCCCCTCGGTCCGCCCCTGAATACATTTGTAATATTTGATTATAGATCCAAAGTTCCTAAATTTTCTTATCCCAAACTAGTGATTTTGAACAGGAGATTTATTTAGTTCAGTTGCAGATGTAATAATTTTTGCATAAACATATAAATTTTCAGCAACAACATGTGTAAGAAACTGAGCACACAGTTTGATATAAAGATTTAAAAACATCAAAACTTTAAATATATAGTATGGTGATATTTGGAGACTATACAGAAAAGTCAAAGATTGAGAAACGTCAACCAATTTTTTATGATATTATAACTTCACAAACAGTTCAGTTAAGCGACATTATTTACCTTCTGGTAGCTTGCAGACATATCCATGGTACCAAATTCAAACAATATATTCATGTGTAGTTTATGGGTATGTGAAAAGAAGTGATGAGAGATACAATAGTCGCAATACTCCCTTTATACAGCTTCTGTACAAAATATGGCATTTATCATTTCATATACAAGCTTTCATGTATAAGCAGATTGAATGATCAACAAAATAGGATGGAAGGATTTCACCTGGAAATGTGGTTCGGATCATGATCACTCTGAGCCCATGTGTCAAGAATTAGACAACACCGAGTTTGGTCAACGAAGCACGGATATCAGATTCAGCACTGTTACAAGCTTCAGGTGTCTGAATAACATTGGGTCTTTCGGTAGGTGTAACATCTGAAAGCAGGTAGACTTTGTTAGCATGAAGTTGATTGCTGGTGCTGCTGCCGATTCCCTTCAGTATAACAGACTTGTGAACGCCTCCCAGAAGTCCCTCATAATCTGTGTCGCCACTCTCTCCAATAAAAACTACCACGTTTGACAAGTCTATACCCCAACGCAGATATAAGTACCTAAAGTTATAATGTATTGAATTCTTAGCAATCATCCCAATTCCCAAAACAATTAGCCTGAAAGATGAGTAGATGACACTTTCTTGTGCGCACAAATTACAGGTGGTAAGATACGGGTGTTGGGTAGTAGGTAAAATAGTGAGATAATGTTGACCCAAAATACTAGTGATATATGATTAGATAATATTCAATGAAAATCTGAATTTTTAGATATAATGATTTAGCAGGTTTAATGGACTGAATTTATACTTCTGGATGAGTTGTGAATTGTCATACCCATTTGATCAGTGCTTTCTTAAGCCAAAAATTTTTATTGACTCGTTAGAAATAGTTACAACCCGTATGCGACCCGTCCATAAGTAAACGGGTCAAAATTACCACCTCAATGTACAAGTTTTGACAAATCATTATGCCTCATCTAAAAAAACCAATTTGGTGGTAAGGTTTTTGCTAGGTAGGATGAGAGGTGATAGATCCTCCAGAAGAAAAAGGAGAAGCATAAAAGGACAGTCTCTGACCAAGCCTGATGCTTAAGGTGTCAGTCTCTAGTAACATTACTACAGAATCAGCTTTCTTTTTTTCCTCTTGTTTTTCCTAATGTTTAATGTTTGTTTATTTATAAAAACATTATTCTCGTTTACTTGTCGATGACATTGTTCTTTATTTTGTTTGTTCTGAGAATGACCAGCACTTGAATTTGACATTCGCTTAAAATAGGTACTTTCTGTCCTGATCTTGGTCTTGTTATTAGCATGCCACACTATCCCCCGGCTTAACCAGTTCTTGCCCCCTAACACTCCTGATCCTAATTGTCCTCAATGATAAAATGCGGGAAAAACTTTCTGCACTAATCAATCCTTTTCATTCTTCAGTCAAGACCGGTCAGGGTCTTGGTCCTCGGTCAGGCTGTTGCCAAGTACAAAGCTTTCTAATAAGCAGAAGGGAATTAAGAAATCTGGATATTTGACATCTATACACAAGTACCCGGGGGCTTGAGAACGAGATGCCGACACACGACACAGGAATGACATTTATCTTCCTTCCATTTTGACAATAAATCACTTGACAACATTCCTCATTAACTTCCGAACTTCCTTGACAGGAGGAACCTACAAAATGAAACACTTAGGTAAAAATTTGATACATTACATAATCAAGCCACATCGACCAATTTACTTGAATGTGTAGAATCATAATGGATCAGACAGCCGAGGGGTAAAGAGGTAAAACAGCTCGAAAAACCATCAAACTTTCAGTTAATTTTTTTAGTAGCAAATATAAAACCTTCGAAACAGCTTTATTGAAAAATCAGAGTGTAGTTAATGTAGTATAACTTTTCTAATCATATATTACACGTTCAAAACTTCATATGTTTAAATGAGAAGTATTATGGGTCAACCAGAACAGTAGCAAAGTATTACTTACCCGAGCCCATTATACCCGTCCACCCATAGTACAATTCAAATCTATACCAATACTTCAAGATACAACTAGAATAGAAAAGGGAATTTAGCAAAGGTGCACTAACCAGTTCAGGCTTGTGAATATTATAAACATAACAATAGTTCGTTGAAACTTCTTCATCTTGTGTAACGACTTTTTCTTCATTTTTATTCAGAGCCTTTTTATTAACTACAGAAGAATCCCATTTAACCCTTCACCACCCCACCGGTACTTAATATGTGAATGAATGTGAAGACAAAGAGTAGAGATCTGCACCAATATTGCAAATAAATGCATCAAAGACCAAATGATTCCCTCGTTTTGAAACTAGAAGGTTATGAACTTCAGCCATTTGTTTCTAACGTTGTTGAAAAGTGATCCGATGTCATCGTCATCAATAGCAACCACAAAAACATGTGCTCTTCTTCTTAATGCAGGGAACTGAAGTTGTTCATTATTATCACCCGAAACTATCTTTTGTTTGTTTTTCCCTAACACTTTTTGCATATGACAAGACAGTGTTTTCTAATATATTATTTCGATCTTCTGAATCCATTGAGAAGTCTAATTTGGGAGATACATCTTCCATATCTCCTAAGGAATCATTTGCTGAGCCAGGTTCTAAATATTCATCATCTACATTTTTTAGCCTGTGTGGCTGCCTTGGTTTACAGCTTGCTATTCGTGAAAGATAAGCTTTGCTATGTTCGGTCCATCTATGTAGTCCGATACTTCATTAAGCTTACTTCATCAAACAGAACACAGACTAAACGTAATTATGCATATTTTGAATAATTTACGCGTTTTAATTTATGATACTCCGTAGTTAGTTAATTTTGCGTCTTAATGAACGAACATATACAGTTATATATACCTAAACAAACAAACACGACCTAATCATGCATTATGCATATTTTGAATCATTTCTGCCCTTTTGTCTATGCTATTATTTTTGCGTCTTAGTGAACACAAACACGAACACACTCATTCTCTTAACGAGTGAACATAGCACAAATTAAATAGATATTATGCATATTTTGAATAATTTGTCGTTTTTTGCTTACGATATCTCGTTTCGCATCTTGACGAACAAACATAAACAAACTCGAACTCGCTCAATTTCTTCTTACAAACAAACACAAACACGAACTAAATGAATATTATGTATATTTCGAATAAATTTAGCTTGTTTTGCGTCTCAATGAACAAGCTCGAATTCTAAACGAACGAACACGAGAAAATAAAATCCGTTTGATTACGCATTTGTGTTCGTTTCGTTTGTTCGGTTAACGTAAAGTACATAAATAGAAATAATTAAGCTAAAGATGATAAGAGAGTGATTTATATACTTGATGATGATGATTATAACGATTGATGTGTAAAATTAGGGCTTATATATAGCTGACGAAGATAGTGATCGATCGAAGTGTTATTATTTGGTAGTTGGTACTAATTTTCTGTTGGTTTTATGACCGCTGAGGTCTCGAGTGTTTTTTTGGGAGGAAAGCGAAGTAGGAGGAAAAATTTAAGAGGTACGGGTGAGCAAAAATAACCGAAAAACCCGAAACACAAAAAACCGAATTGAAATAACCGAACGAAACTAAAAATTGATGATTCGGTTTTTACTTTTTCAAAATCCAAAAACTTCGGTTCGGTTTTGGTTTTTGTCAAAAACCGAATCGTAAAAACCAAACCGAACCGATTTTATTATATAATATATAATAATATATAACTTATAATATAACTAAATAAATCAAATTTCTAAATTCATATTCATTTTGTAAAAATTTAAGATAAACATTATTAGGCTTAGATTGACAAAAAAGTAAAGAAAATAACAAAGTTTCTAAAAAAATCAAGCTTGTTGGTATAAATTGGCAACGTCAAAATATTAGCTGTTAAAAACCGGAAAAACCGAAACCGAACCGAACCGAACCGAAACCGATAATAAACAAAAAACCGAACCGCCAAAATCAAACGGTTTCGGTTTTGGGTTTTGTAGAAACCGAATATTTCGGTTCGGTTTCAGTTTTAGCCAAAAACCGACCAAAACCGAACCGTGCACACCCCTAATGTTTAGTAAGAAAATAGAAAAGTGTTCGGGTTTTTTCCAAAAGTATTTTTGAAAAGAAAGAAAGCATATTTTCTAAGTTTATAACTGATTGAGCCTGAACCGTCAGATTATTATTGACCAAGGTCAACAAGTCAAAGACAGCCTAGAATCAATACTCCGGTGATAGTATAGTGTATTCCCGGGTCGTTAAAGTCCCAGCGAGATTGAAATGGTGCTTTTGGAATCGTTTTTGAGAAAGTGGCACTGAGGACAGTAGCCAGATGATGTGGGAATGATATTGCTACTGTTATTTTGGTATTGACAAACAGATAAAATATTCACAATAGTCAGATACCAGATATATGCACAAATTGACAATTAAGATCACGTGTCGGACTGGAAAAGTGGGTTTTGGGTAATTATGAAACTACAAGGGGTGCTTTTGACACTTTTCAAAACTTGAAATTAAAAATGAAAAAGAAATGATAAAAGTGATTAAAATAATATTAAACTATTACTTAATTAATTAAACTTAATTAAAATCTAAATTAAAACCTAATTTAAATAAACTAAAAATGACAAATGATTTAAATTAAACTAAAAATTTATGAAAATATTTTCTAAACCTAAATTAGAACTTGAAGAAAGTATAAAAAATTAAAAATACTATTTTTGTCTTTTTGTGGTTTAGTTATTAATTAAAAACTATTTAACTTAATTTAACTAATTAAACTACTTTTAATTTATATTAATACTAAATTAACTTAGAAAATTAAAATAAAATTTATAAAATTACTTAACCATTACAGGAATCCTACAAAATTATAAAAAACTCTAAAAATTATATTTAAGATTAATCTACTAATTAATTACCTTTTAATTAACTTAAGTCTATTTTAAACAAATAAAATAAGAAAACTAGAAAATGAACAGTAGAATATCAAAATTTATTTTCTAAAAACTTATTATACTATATTAGAACTAGAAAAATTATAAAAACTAGATTTAACCTTATAAAAACTAATTAAGCTATTTAATATTTAATATTAATTAATAATAAAGAAAATTAAAATTAAATCTAATTAGCACTAAATGACAAAATAAAAATCTGAAAAATTTATTATAACTACTTTAATATATGAGGTATTTAATAAAAATATAAAAACACTAGTTACTTAATTAAAATCTAAAAATGAAAATTAAACTTAACTTGAATTAAATAGAAACTATCACTTATTTTAAAACTAATTTTTTTGGATTTTTTCTTTTTCAGAACTACTAAACACCTTAAAAAGACAAACTTTTGTGAAGACACTTTTTGAAATAGCTTATAAATAAGCTATAAGCACCCCTTTGGCTACACAGTTGACTTATGTTGACTGTGTGGTCAATTTTGGTCAAATGGCCTAAGGTGGGGTCCACAATGGTAAACAAGGGTCTCAGCAAGTTAAACAAACACAAATAAGCAATAAACACAAACACTAGATCACTAATAAGCTGTTTAAGACCAATTTAAGCACTTGAGCTAACCTAAGTTTTACTCAGTTATGGGACAGATTTGGAAGCAAATTCCAGGTGGGGTCCACTAAGATCTAGGTCAAACTAATGGTCAATGGTGAAAGCTTACCAGGAGGGGGGTTGGGGGAACCTAAATACTAGGTGTGGGGACCACTGGGTTGGTCACAAAACACCACCAAAGTGGTGGTAGTGACTGGGTGACTGGGTGAGCAGGGCACAAGCTTGCCCTGCAGGTTACTTTGTAAGTCTGTGGGGCCCAAGCTAAATTTTCTAAAAATGGAATGAAGGCATTTTCTCAAAGTTGAGCTGGTAGAAAACCAAACCTCCAATTCTCACAATCCCAAATAATTTACAAAAATCATAAATGAACAAGAAATTTGATGAAATCTGAGAACAAGAATTTTGACTTTTGACAAGAACACTCAATCTTTGACTTTGGTGAGATTCTAATTGATCTAACTTACTGATTATGAAGTTTTAAGCTAAAATAAGTTTATTAAAAGCTAAATCACCTACTCCTTATCAGGTTATGAGCTTATGGGTTCCTAATTTCTACACAGTTAACTGTGTGGGGAATTAGAATGAGATTTTGACTTTTTGCTCTATATTAAACCAATTTTATGACTTACTAACCTAACTTAGAACTAATGTGACTAGACTGAATCAGAAACAACCAATATAACAACCTCAAGATCAGTGGATCCTACTAATCCAAACACACCTATTGTTTGGCTGTTTTGAGTTTTTCAAGACAATTGGTTACTAGAGGTTACAAACTTACTTCCAATAAACAAAATATGATTAAGGTAACTGGTTTTGAGTACTAGACTTTCAGATTAACACATTACTCATACACACTTAACACAAAACTAATGACACAGTTAAACTAGTGATTATGAGTAACTAACTATTTTAATCAACAAGCTATAAATTTTAAGCTAAGATCTATCTAAACAAGACTCAAATAACACAAACAAACAGGCATAAGCAAATATAAGCAAACATTTATTCAAAAGCTTAAACTAGGAATTTTAACTAAAAATTAAAATAAGTAAATCCTTACTAGGTTACCCTCAGCATGAACAGAGGGTTTTCCTTTGTAGCCTATCTTTAGATAGGCACTTTCAAGCTCAATTCAACTCCTTGATTGTGATCAAAACCTGAAACAAACACAAACATACAAACAGTTGACTTTTATTGACTTTCTTTTGTTTCTTGATTATGTTCCACTATCACTGAGTTTTAAGGTCTCTAATAGCTTAAACAAGCTTAGGGGAGCTTATATGAGCTAAGAGTCCAATACATAAGGCTTACAACAACAACAACTGAACAATATGAAAAATTGAAATATAATTAAAATTGCATAAGATGTAATAATAAAGGAAACTTAAAATTAATAACTGGAAGCAAGTTACAATACAATAAAAACAAGGTTACCACTGCTTAATAGCTTGGGTGTACCCTAGAATTGAGAAGTACAATTAAACGACATTAACTAAAACTAAATTAACTACTACTTCATCCTTCATGCTTCCTCTTCTATTTATAGCAAGGGATTAGGGTTCCCAGATGCACTTCAATCATTTCCCACCTCTCTTTTCATCTTTTGGACCACTCTTAGGCTTACACGTATTTTTGGCGGGAAAGAGACCTTTTGCAAATTGGTCTGATACACGCAAAGGAGGAGGGGGCATTAATTGTGGTGTGAAAGGGTAGGTGTAGGGGGGGTGGTGGCATTAATTGTGGGGGGTCATTGCTTGTGATTGGAGGAGAGGGGAGGTGAGCAAGTGGTGGTGTTTGTGGGGGAAGGTCTGAGAGGGAAATGGGAGAGGGTATCGTTTTGACTGGGAGTTGACCGAAGTCAACTGGACTCGGGTCAAAAGTGGGTGTGGGCTGAGATGGCATTGGGCTTGGGTGGGCTTGTTATTTTTTTGTGGATTGGATTTTGGGTGTTTAATTTCTATCCGGATTTGGTTAAGTGTAGATATTTCAAGGACTAGTTTTGCAAATTCTGATTTTTTAAAGGGTTCAACTTAGCAACTTTTCAAATATATTAAAGGGGTGAAAAGTGCCAAATGTGAATAGTCCAAGGGTCGTTAGTGATAAATTTCCATTTCTTACATCCAGGGACTATTTCTGCAAAACTTTCAAATTCCAGGGACTAAACCTGTAACTCTTCCAAAATTCCCATCCAAGGACTATTCTTGCCAAATATGAGTAACACAAGGATCAAAATTTGTTTTCTCAAAGACTTTCATATCCCAGGGACCATTTGTGACAATTTTCAAACTCCAGGGACTAAACTTGACTTTTTGTGAAACTTTTCACCAAAGGACTATTCATGTAACTTTTTGATTTATAAGGACCTTTGGTGACTTTTTCAAGTTTTTAGAATGACCAGGGACCAGATTTGACAATTTTTGAAAGTTGGGGGACTGAAACTGCCAATTATGCAAACTTTATGTGTTTTTCATCTGTTTTTGGTATTTTTGCATTTGAAACATGTAAAACACTTTCCTGGGATATTTTCACTATTTTGATTCATTATTGAGTGTTTTTGGATGTTTTGGCAGTTCAGAATTGGTAAAAATGATGAGTATTTACACACTCATCAATCCCCCACACTAAAACATTGCTAGTCCCTAGCAATCTTTTGAGAAAAACTTAATGGATTTGAAACTCTTTACCAAAAGCCATCACTTCTGGAGTAGCCAGGTGTAAGAACTGTGGCACACCTGATAACCGTGTGATTTTGAGCAAACCACCAGCTGTCAACGGATTTGATTTGTGTTTACCAAAAGCCGTTTGCTTCTGGACTAGCCAGCATCTTGATGGACTAAGTCAACATCTTGGTGAGCTGATTACCAATTATGGATTTTTCACTGCCTTTACCACAAGCCATAATCTTGTGGGCTAGCCAACTCATTTGCTTATGAGGATGCGGGGGAGCTGAGGAACCATGCAATTTTTGGCAAACTGCCAGCCATCAACGGGTTTGAGATGTCTTTACCAAGAGCCGTTTGCTCCTGGACTAGCCAATCCCTTTGTCATTTAGACTTTGGCGGACTGATAACCACAAAAATTTTGGAATAAAGTGAAAAATTTTGAAAAATTTTGGCCTAAAATGGGGGTACTTGGAAAGTTTTGTGATAAAATTCGTAAGAATTTCCCCCCCCCCCCCCACACACTAGAACTGAATATTGTCCTCAATATTCAAAGTCCCGGCTATTATGCCGAATCTCTGAATGGAAAAGCTAATATTCGATTCTAACTGTGGAAATTTCTATTTTCACTTTATTTTATCTGTACATACAATTTTTTTTTTTTTTTTTTTTTTTTTTTGTTTTTTTTTTTTTTTGGTTTTGTTTCACTACCTCCCAGGCTTGTGTTAGGTTTACCACGCAAGCTAATCACTTGTGAATGATTAACTGTAATAAATTTGCCCTAACAGCCCGGGAGTTGAATGATAAAGTTTATAATATACATACACCTTCCAGGTTTGTGTCAGGTTTACCACGCTAGTTAATCACTTGTGAATGATTAACTGTAATAAATCCGCCCTGACAGCCTGGAAGATGAATAATAATATACATACACTTCCCAGGCTTGTGTCAAGTTTACCACGCTAGCTAATCACTTGTGAATGATTAACTGTAGTAAATTTGTCTTGACAGCCCGGGACTTGAATGACATAATATACATACGAAACATGTTTATTGAATTTTGAAAATATTTACTTTTGAAATGGTGGGGGATGGCCACTCCCCCACACTAGGGTGGTAGAAAGTAGAAAGAAGTCAGAAATACGGGTGAAAACCCATATATGCTGCTAATTTTTGTTCACCGAGTCACTAGCTTGACTCGATCCCCGAATTCATTGGTCCATGGGGAAAGTTTGGAGATCCGGGACAACCAAGGGTGGTGTGTCCTCTCCCAAATAATGTTTCAATCTATGACCATTCACTTTGAAGTTGGGACCTTCGGGTTGAGATAACTCAACAGTCCCGTATGGGTATACTTTAGCAATAGTGAATGGTCCAGTCCATCGGGTTTTTAATTTCCCCGAGAAGATCTTTAATCTTAAATTGAAAAGAAGGACTCTGTCACCGACGTTGAAAACTCGGTTCTTAATTTTAGAGTCGTGAATCTTCTTTGTCTTTTCTTTGTAGATCAAAGAGTTCTCGTAGGCTTGATCACGAAGTTCGTTTAATTCATTGATTTGAACCTTACGGTGATCACCCGCTTTATGAAGGTCGTAGTTAGCATGTTTCAAGGCCCAGTAGGCTTTGTGCTCGAGCTCGATCGGTAGATGACACGCCTTCCCGTATACAAGCTTGTATGGAGTACACCCGATGGGTGTTTTGTAAGCTGTACGGAAGGCCCAGAGTGCATCATCCAGTTTATCCGACCAGGAAGCACGGTTTTCACCTACTGTCCTCTCAAGAATCCGTTTAATACCACGGTTGGAAACCTCCACCTGCCCACTTGTTTGGGGGTGATACGCGGTAGAAAGACGATGAGTAACACCGTATTTCAGCATGACTTTTGCAAATTGATCATTGCAAAAGTGAGTACCGCGATCACTAATGATGGCACGTGGGGTTCCAAAACGAGCAAAGAGGGATTTCAAGAATTTCACGACTACTCGGGCATCATTAGTGGGTAAGGCCTTTGCCTCAACCCATTTTGACAAATAGTCAACAGCCACGAGTATGTATTTGTTTCCGTGAGAAGATGGGAATGGCCCCATAAAGTCAATGCCCCAGACGTCAAAGATTTCACAAACTTGAATAGCATTTTGTGGCATTTCGTTCTTTTGTGAAATATTCCCGTGACGCTGACAAGCATCACAGGCTTTGACTAACTCGTGGGCATCCTTGTAGATTGTGGGCCAATAGAAACCGGAATCAAACACCTTTTTGGCGGTGTAGTTAGGACTATGGTGGCCCCCGGTGGGTCCAGCATGGCAAGCCTTGAGAATATCAGTGGCTTCCTGTCCGTATACACATCGCCTGATGACTTGATCGGCACAGATTTTGAAGAGGAAGGGGTCGTCCCAGAAGTAATGTTTAACGTCTTTGAAGAATTTTTTCTTTTGTTGGGACGTCAACCCCTTCACTATGAAGTTACCCGCATGGTAATTTGCAAAGTCGGCAAACCATGGGGTAGTAGAGTCACCACGAAAAGCAACCGCATTTAGTGTCTCGAGAGGAAATGTTTCATTTATTTCCTTTTTCTCGGACACATCTTGATGAGGGTTCTCTAATCGTGAGAGATGATCAGCAGCTAGGTTCTCGGCTCCTTTTTTATCACGGATAATGATATCAAATTCCTGAAGGAGGAGAACCCAACGAAGAAGCCTCGGCTTTGCATCTTGTTTTGCAAATAGGTATTTCAAAGCCGAGTGATCTGTGTACACTACGCATTTAGTCAAGATTAGGTATGACCGGAATTTCTCGAAGGCATACACCACAGCTAGGAGTTCTTTTTCAGTGGTGGTGTAATGACCTTGAGCCTCAGTCATAGTTTTGCTTGCGTAGTGTATGGGCTGAAAGTATTTTGCTTTTCGTTGCCCCAAGACCGCACCTATGGCAAAATCACTAGCATCGCACATAAGCTCAAAAGGTTGGTCCCAATCGGGGGCAACAAGAATTGGTGCCTCGGTAAGCTTTTTCTTTAATGTTTCAAAAGCTTCGATGCACTCAGGAGAGAAGATGAAAGGAGCATCCTTCTCGAGGAGATGGGTCATAGGCCGGGCAATCTTAGAAAAATCTTGGATAAACCTACGGTAGAAGCCGGCATGACCCAAAAAGCTCCGAACACCTTTGACGGTGGTGGGATGAGGTAATTTGGCAATGACATCGATTTTAGCTCTGTCAACCTCGATCCCGTTTTTTGAAATCTTATGGCCGAGGACAATGCCCTCCTTGACCATAAAGTGGCTCTTCTCCCAGTTGAGACTTAGATTCGTTTCTTTGCAACGTTTAAGCATCTGTTCCAAGTGGGAGAGGCAAGTCTGAAATGAATCCCCGATGACTGAAAAGTCATCCATGAATACCTCCATAGTTTTCCCGATCATGTCGGAAAAAATAGACATCATGCACCTCTAGAACGTGCCTGGTGCATTACATAAGCCGAAAGGCATACGTCTGTAGGCAAAAGTTCCGTAGGGGCATGTGAAGGTAGTCTTCTCTTGATCCTGGGGATCAATGGGGATTTGGAAGTAACCCGAGAAACCATCGAGGAAGCAGTAGTATTCATTCCCCGCAAGTCTTTCGAGCATTTGGTCCATAAAAGGGAGAGGAAAATGATCCTTACGGGTGGCTTCATTTAACTTCCGATAGTCAATACAAACCCGCCAACCCGTGACCAAACGAGTTGGAATCAACTCGTTATCCTCGTTGGTGACAACGGTAATGCCACCCTTTTTAGGAACACAATGAATTGGGCTAACCCAAGGACTGTCAGATATAGGGTAAATCAATCCCGCATCAAGAAGTTTAAGAACTTCTTGTTTGATAACTTCGTGGATTTTGGGATTTACCCTTCTCTGATGTTGCACCGCTGGTTTAAAGTCATCCTCCATTAAGATTTTATGAGTACAAAAGTTCGGGCTTATGCCCTTAATGTCGGAGAGTTTCCAAGCAATTGCTTGTTTGTTTGACTTAAGAACCTTTAGGAGTGCAGCCTTTTCCTCATCTTTTAAGTCTTTGGCAATAATGACGGGTAATTTATTATCACCCTCCAGAAATGCATATTCTAGATGAGGAGGCAAGTCCTTGAGCTCAACCTCGGGAAAGTCTTCAGTTATTTCAACATTTTTGACTTCCGCTTTATGAAGTATTTGTGGAGACGGAGAGGGTGAAGGATCGTCATTTAACAATCTTTCAAGGAGAAGAATGTCCCCCTCCGGGTCAAGATAGTCTTCATCAACTCCATCAGGAATTGAGCTATCTTGAGCAAGAAAAGCCTCGAGCTCTTCCAAAAGGAAATCACCTCCCTCAAACGGAGTGAGGGAAGGGGAAGAGTCGGAAATGATCGGGTCAGTAGAAAGACTGCCACTGGATGAAAAACCAAGGACTTCTTGGGATGATTCCTCCGACGCAATATCGATGATGTCAATACGGTTAACCGTTTCAGCGTCATAATTGGAGGAATATCTGGAAGTCTGATCAAGATTGAATGTTATGGCTTCGCCACCAACACGTAGAGTGATTTCTTCTTCGAATACATCGATCAAAGCACGACCTGTTCTTAAGAATCCTCTCCCGAGAATGAGAGGAACTCGTGGGTCAGCATCGAAATCAACAATCACGAAATCTGCCGGAAAGTGGAACTTTCCTACTTTCACAAAGATATCTTCGGCAATGCCGAGAGGACGGGATATGGTACGGTCTGCAAGCTCGAGAGTCATGCAGGTCGGAGTGAGAGTAGGTAGAGAAAGTCTTCTCCAGACTGAGTAAGGCATCAGGTTAATGCTTGCGCCAAGATCGGCCAAGGCAAAGCATTCAACCATCCCAGGGAAAATACATGGTATGAGAAATTTCCCGGGATCTCCAAGCTTTTCGGGAAGCTTTTTCAAGAGCACTGCTGAGCAATGCTCGTTAAGAGGAGTTTTTGCCATCTCACACAGTTTTTCTTTGTTGCTTATCAGATTTTTGATTGTTGAAGCAAACTTAGGCATGAGAAGAAGAGCGTCCGCGAAGCTAATATCAAAGTGTAATTCTTGGAAAATTTGATAAAATTTTTCCATCTGATGGTTAGCTTTTTCGCGGTTCTTTTGTTCAGTCACTCGTGAAGGATATGGAATTGAAGGCTTAGGATCATTCTTTGGAATTTCATCAGGACTCACAAGAGGATCAAATACAACTTTCGGCTTACGAGCCGGGACCGGGACAACTTGAGGGTGGACGTTGTTGATACCTCCGTTATTAGTAGGAAGTACCGTGTCCGTAGTAACCTCAGGTTCACGTTCCGCTACCTTAGGAGGAGAAGAAGAGGTAGAGGGAATCGAGGGTCCATTGTATGACACCCCACTTCGGGTAGTGATCGCCTTGACATCGCCCCTCGGGTTAGCGATCGTGTTGCTCGGTAGTGTACCAGAGCTCGAGGGTCGATCATTTAAAGACTTCTGAAGTTCAGAGATTGTTTTGATCAATAACCGATTTGTTTCCTCTTGTGCTTTCATGAATTGTTTAATTTCAGCATCTGAGGAAGAAGGGGGTGGAACAACGTTTTGATTTTGAACAGGGGGATTTTGAACACGGTTGTTTTGAAAATTCCCTTGGTTTTGATTGTTGTTACCCTGAAAATTGTTTCTCTGATTGAAACTACCCTGATTGTAATTCCCTTGATTCTGGTTTCTTTGAAAATTTCCTTGAAAACCTTGGTTTTGATTGCCATTTTGAAAATTGTTTTGATTAAACTGGCCTTGATTTTGGTTTGGGTTTTGGAAATTTGAGTTTTGACCTTGGTTGAAATTCTGATTCGTGTTACGGTTTTGATTTTGGTTAAAACCGGGAGGTCCGAGAAAATTGTTGGAACGATAGCTTAAGAGATTACGGTCCCCTTGCGGTTGGTAAGAATTACCCCCCGTGTTGTAGGAACCGTTAGCAGCATAAACGTTCTCTTGAGGAAATTCAGCAGTAGCTGGACACTCGGAATACAGATGTGGGCCCCCACAAGTTTCACAACTTCGGGCCACGGCTTTCACTTGTTGATTTTGAACCTGATGTTGCATCGTTTGGTTCATTCTCAACACAGCCGTAGAAATATCATCCATCTTTTTGGTAAGAGCGATTATTTCATGAGATGATGATGATGAGGGAGTAACGGAATGACATGACGCTTCCCTCTCCGCAGAGGAATCCCAAAAGTTATGATGGGCAGTCATGTTCTCGATTAAGTCATAGCACTCCTCGGGACGCCTTTTCATAAAGGTCCCACCAGCAGCAGCATTGAGAATGTCTCGGTGCCTCAATGTTAGACCATTATAGAAGGTATCTATGATGGTAACTTGCAACATATTGTGGTTAGGACACCGATCAATAGCTAGCTTATAACGTTCCCAAGCCTCAAAAAGAGACTCATCGGGAAGTTGCCGGAAGTTGCTGATATCATTACGTAACTTGGTAACCATGGATGGTGGAAAATATTTTGCTAAAAACTTGGTTACCATTTCATCAAAGGTACGAATAGAATTCTTTGGAAGTCGGTCAAACCATGCAGTGGCATGATGAGCGAGAGAATAAGGGAAGAGGTACAGCCGAAGGGCATCATCGGTGACACCATGCTGTTTCATGCTTTGGGTGACCGTGAGATATTTGTCAAGATGCTTGTTGGCATCGTCACCCCGGTAATCCGTGAAATTGACACGAATTTTGGACTTGTTGGATCATGTGATGTTTGAGGCCAAAGTCCGCAGCCCCAATAGTGAGTGGTGCAATAGGCCCACCCCGCCCTTGCATGGTAGGTTGGCACAGCTCCTCCATAGTTCGGAGATCGGGAGCTGGCTCATCCCTAGGAGGGTCAGGGGGTGGTAATAGTGGTGGTGGTGGCCCAGCGGCCATTTCGGTTTCTGTGTTAGAACGTAGCTCGGGTACGTCTTTCTGTTTTTTATTCTTTGTTTGAGACCGAGTGCGCATGCACTAAAAACAATTTTTCAACACAAGTTCGAGGCAAAACTACAGTGAACTTAAACCAATAATCACAAGTGAGCAGCTTCTTTGAAAAAGGTACACTACTCACAGGGATACAAAGGTAAGTTTTAATCTTAAGTTTGGGAACTTATTATGGGTTTATTAATTGATTTTTTTGAAAAACTGATTTAGGCTTATGGGTGTGTGTGCAGAAAACTTGGGAAATATTTTTGGAACTGATTCGTTAACCGAAATCGTCCCTTTAAGATTACTCGCAGGCTGGCGGGAGGAAGTAAATAGGTTTCCTCTTCAGTTCGCAATTTAATGTCAGAACTTACCTTAAACCAACTGTTTCAGGTTGTAATCTTAAAGAACACGAAGTAATTTAACTTCACAGTTTGTTTTTGATTGTTTTTAATTTTTTTGGTGTTTCTCAACACTTCAGGAGAAGTGTTAATGAACGTTTTTTTTTCTGATATGATAATATTTTTACAAAAACTTTTTACAGGGAGGGTTTTGAAACCACTAAACTTAAAACGATTTTATAAAACACGCAACAACCTCCCCGGCAGCGGCGCCAAATTTTGATTGAGCCTGAACCGTCAGATTATTATTGACCAAGGTCAACAAGTCAAAGACAGCCTAGAATCAATACTCCGGTGATAGTATAGTGTATTCCCGGGTCGTTAAAGTCCCAGCGAGATTGAAATGGTGCTTTTGGAATCGTTTTTGAGAAAGTGGCACTGAGGACAGTAGCCAGATGATGTGGGAATGATATTGCTACTGTTATTTTGGTATTGACAAACAGATAAAATATTCACAATAGTCAGATACCAGATATATGCACAAATTGACAATTAAGATCACGTGTCGGACTGGAAAAGTGGGTTTTGGGTAATTATGAAACTACAAGGGGTGCTTTTGACACTTTTCAAAACTTGAAATTAAAAATGAAAAAGAAATGATAAAAGTGATTAAAATAATATTAAACTATTACTTAATTAATTAAACTTAATTAAAATCTAAATTAAAACCTAATTTAAATAAACTAAAAATGACAAATGATTTAAATTAAACTAAAATTTTATGAAAATATTTTCTAAACCTAAATTAGAACTTGAAGAAAGTATAAAAAATTAAAAATACTATTTTTGTCTTTTTGTGGTTTAGTTATTAATTAAAAACTATTTAACTTAATTTAACTAATTAAACTACTTTTAATTTATATTAATACTAAATTAACTTAGAAAATTAAAATAAAATTTATAAAATTACTTAACCATTACAGGAATCCTACAAAATTATAAAAAACTCTAAAAATTATATTTAAGATTAATCTACTAATTAATTACCTTTTAATTAACTTAAGTCTATTTTAAACAAATAAAATAAGAAAACTAGAAAATGAACAGTAGAATATCAAAATTTATTTTCTAAAAACTTATTATACTATATTAGAACTAGAAAAATTATAAAAACTAGATTTAACCTTATAAAAACTAATTAAGCTATTTAATATTTAATATTAATTAATAATAAAGAAAATTAAAATTAAATCTAATTAGCACTAAATGACAAAATAAAAATCTGAAAAATTTATTATAACTACTTTAATATATGAGGTATTTAATAAAAATATAAAAACACTAGTTACTTAATTAAAATCTAAAAATGAAAATTAAACTTAACTTGAATTAAATAGAAACTATCACTTATTTTAAAACTAATTTTTTTGGATTTTTTCTTTTTCAGAACTACTAAACACCTTAAAAAGACAAACTTTTGTGAAGACACTTTTTGAAATAGCTTATAAATAAGCTATAAGCACCCCTTTGGCTACACAGTTGACTTATGTTGACTGTGTGGTCAATTTTGGTCAAATGGCCTAAGGTGGGGTCCACAATGGTAAACAAGGGTCTCAGCAAGTTAAACAAACACAAATAAGCAATAAACACAAACACTAGATCACTAATAAGCTGTTTAAGACCAATTTAAGCACTTGAGCTAACCTAAGTTTTACTCAGTTATGGGACAGATTTGGAAGCAAATTCCAGGTGGGGTCCACTAAGATCTAGGTCAAACTAATGGTCAATGGTGAAAGCTTACCAGGAGGGGGGTTGGGGGAACCTAAATACTAGGTGTGGGGACCACTGGGTTGGTCACAAAACACCACCAAAGTGGTGGTAGTGACTGGGTGACTGGGTGAGCAGGGCACAAGCTTGCCCTGCAGGTTACTTTGTAAGTCTGTGGGGCCCAAGCTAAATTTTCTAAAAATGGAATGAAGGCATTTTCTCAAAGTTGAGCTGGTAGAAAACCAAACCTCCAATTCTCACAATCCCAAATAATTTACAAAAATCAGAAATGAACAAGAAAATTTGATGAAATCTGAGAACAAGAATTTTGACTTTTGACAAGAACACTCAATCTTTGACTTTGGTGAGATTCTAATTGATCTAACTTACTGATTATGAAGTTTTAAGCTAAAATAAGTTTATTAAAAGCTAAATCACCTACTCCTTATCAGGTTATGAGCTTATGGGTTCCTAATTTCTACACAGTTAACTGTGTGGGGAATTAGAATGAGATTTTGACTTTTTGCTCTATATTAAACCAATTTTATGACTTACTAACCTAACTTAGAACTAATGTGACTAGACTGAATCAGAAACAACCAATATAACAACCTCAAGATCAGTGGATCCTACTAATCCAAACACACCTATTGTTTGGCTGTTTTGAGTTTTTCAAGACAATTGGTTACTAGAGGTTACAAACTTACTTCCAATAAACAAAATATGATTAAGGTAACTGGTTTTGAGTACTAGACTTTCAGATTAACACATTACTCATACACACTTAACACAAAACTAATGACACAGTTAAACTAGTGATTATGAGTAACTAACTATTTTAATCAACAAGCTATAAATTTTAAGCTAAGATCTATCTAAACAAGACTCAAATAACACAAACAAACAGGCATAAGCAAATATAAGCAAACATTTATTCAAAAGCTTAAACTAGGAATTTTAACTAAAAATTAAAATAAGTAAATCCTTACTAGGTTACCCTCAGCATGAACAGAGGGTTTTCCTTTGTAGCCTATCTTTAGATAGGCACTTTCAAGCTCAATTCAACTCCTTGATTGTGATCAAAACCTGAAACAAACACAAACATACAAACAGTTGACTTTTATTGACTTTCTTTTGTTTCTTGATTATGTTCCACTATCACTGAGTTTTAAGGTCTCTAATAGCTTAAACAAGCTTAGGGGAGCTTATATGAGCTAAGAGTCCAATACATAAGGCTTACAACAACAACAACTGAACAATATGAAAAATTGAAATATAATTAAAATTGCATAAGATGTAATAATAAAGGAAACTTAAAATTAATAACTGGAAGCAAGTTACAATACAATAAAAACAAGGTTACCACTGCTTAATAGCTTGGGTGTACCCTAGAATTGAGAAGTACAATTAAACGACATTAACTAAAACTAAATTAACTACTACTTCATCCTTCATGCTTCCTCTTCTATTTATAGCAAGGGATTAGGGTTCCCAGATGCACTTCAATCATTTCCCACCTCTCTTTTCATCTTTTGGACCACTCTTAGGCTTACACGTATTTTTGGCGGGAAAGAGACCTTTTGCAAATTGGTCTGATACACGCAAAGGAGGAGGGGGCATTAATTGTGGTGTGAAAGGGTAGGTGTAGGGGGGTGGTGGCATTAATTGTGGGGGGTCATTGCTTGTGATTGGAGGAGAGGGGAGGTGAGCAAGTGGTGGTGTTTGTGGGGGAAGGTCTGAGAGGGAAATGGGAGAGGGTATCGTTTTGACTGGGAGTTGACCGAAGTCAACTGGACTCGGGTCAAAAGTGGGTGTGGGCTGAGATGGCATTGGGCTTGGGTGGGCTTGTTATTTTTTTGTGGATTGGATTTTGGGTGTTTAATTTCTATCCGGATTTGGTTAAGTGTAGATATTTCAAGGACTAGTTTTGCAAATTCTGATTTTTTAAAGGGTTCAACTTAGCAACTTTTCAAATATATTAAAGGGGTGAAAAGTGCCAAATGTGAATAGTCCAAGGGTCGTTAGTGATAAATTTCCATTTCTTACATCCAGGGACTATTTCTGCAAAACTTTCAAATTCCAGGGACTAAACCTGTAACTCTTCCAAAATTCCCATCCAAGGACTATTCTTGCCAAATATGAGTAACACAAGGATCAAAATTTGTTTTCTCAAAGACTTTCATATCCCAGGGACCATTTGTGACAATTTTCAAACTCCAGGGACTAAACTTGACTTTTTGTGAAACTTTTCACCAAAGGACTATTCATGTAACTTTTTGATTTATAAGGACCTTTGGTGACTTTTTCAAGTTTTTAGAATGACCAGGGACCAGATTTGACAATTTTTGAAAGTTGGGGGACTGAAACTGCCAATTATGCAAACTTTATGTGTTTTTCATCTGTTTTTGGTATTTTTGCATTTGAAACATGTAAAACACTTTCCTGGGATATTTTCACTATTTTGATTCATTATTGAGTGTTTTTGGATGTTTTGGCAGTTCAGAATTGGTAAAAATGATGAGTATTTACACACTCATCAATAACTAATATTTAGAAAACTCCTTTATGAGTTCTTCATAACTTCCTCAAGTATAACTCCCCATCTAAACACGTTTTCAAGTATTCTCTAGAGAAAGAATAACTCTCCTATTCTCAAAAAAGCTGAAAAATAAAAACTAAAAAAAACTTTTCCATTACTAAACGCAAGCTAAGCGATTTGAATTTTGTTAACACTAAAATATTTAAATTAAATCTGGATTGGATGTTTGTCTCAACTGATTTGTTTTGTTTTGGGGTGTTTGTGTTAGCTTATTTGACTAAGCTGATAATCTCATCGGCTAAAGATATCTTTGGCGAAAGTATCAGTAAGCATTTAACAGTTAATAAATGTTAAAATTACATAAATTTTACAAAAACAATCTCACATAATGAGGTGTCATGTAATTTATGGCATTCTTTTTCTTTCTTTGGAATTCTCTCTGATATTTTCATCCATAAATTTGCTTGACACATCATTATGTTAATTTATTTTTGTATTAGTTATGTGATTATAGTATTTCTATTAATAGTAGGGAAGTAATTGTTTGTTTCGTATAAAACTATAAATGTTTGAAAAGGTAGCTAAATTATCTAAATGAAGTAAAAGTGGCGTTAGAATTTTAATACTTGTTTTCATAATGTTAGAAAAGGAGTGTAATAATTTAAAGTTTTTTTTATTGCTTCTTATCGAAAAAACATTCTACCTTTAAATGCCGAATAACAACCACTTTTAAATGGTCAATGCTAAATACACCTCAAGTTAAAATACATATTTCTTGAGTTTATATTTTATAACCACTTTATTGCTTATAAATAATCCGTAAATAATAGGTTTATAAGTTAGTGTTGAGTGTTTGTATTAATTTAGGGGAAATGATCCCTGCTGTGTTACAGCAGGGAATGATATATGTTGTAAGACAAATTGAAGGGCCGTATGTGTAAAGTGATAATAATTAAAGGGTATAAAATGTAAATGTAATTATTTTTTTACTCCATACAGCAGATATGTTTTCTGCTGTCCACTGCAGTGATGCGCACCCCATTAATTTATAAAGTGTAGTGATAGGCTCAAGTGTTTGCATTAACTTTGTGATGATACAATGACATGTAAAGGGTCTGTTTGGTTAACCAATTGATTGATAAAGGAATGTAATCAACGATGTAATAAAATAAACACTGTAATTGAATGAGTCATTACTGTTCTATTACTTATTTGGTTATTATGTTTGAATGGAATAAAACATCACATTTTGTATGGTACGATGCAATGAACGTTGAAAAGCAAAAAAAAAAAAAAAAAAAAAAAAAAAAAACTTGACAAAATGTGATTCCATGTTGTAACGAAAACAAAAAAAAAAAAAAAGAAACAAAGAAAAAAAAATGTAGTTATGTAATAAAATTGGTGGTTACATACATAATGAAATGAACCAATGAGATGAAAGTGAGATGTCCTTTTCTTTCGCTCTCTATCACACAAAATGAGTAGTCAATTAGTTTACTTTTCTTTTCATTTTTTTTCATCAATGCTCAATGTTTTTCGTGAAACGGTTAAACCGGTTGAACCGCAATAAAAGCTGGTTCGATGTTCATTCGGTTTTTTTGGGTAACCATGTTTTCTAACCTTTTGGCTGCTAATTCATAGGGTTTGAAACCACCGCCATATAAACTCAAACCAGATAAAGCCTAATCATTTTAGAATTCAAATTCGGAACCACTACGATTATGTTTGGCAAAAATAGATGTTGTTGGTGCTGGTGCTGATGTCGTTGCTGTTGCTGTTGCAGATGCTGGTGCTAGTGGTGAAAAAGATTAAAATTGTAGCTTATTTTTTCAGTGGTGCTGGTGCTGTTGCTCAAAAGGATTAAAATTAGTTAAATTGTATAAAATAATCTTCATAATCTTTTAAAAGCTGGTTTTGAGAATTTATTTTTTATGAACTTATTTTTCTAAAATAATTAACAATTTTAGTTTGCCAAACAAAGATTATTTTTTTGACAAAAGCTTATTTTCTAAAAAAATAATCATATGCCAAACGTACCCAACTATCTCCGAACCAATGTTTTGAAAACCGGGTTCGAAATCGACCCGATGGAGTCACCGGCACCGGGTCAACTGGTTTGACCGGCAGGTCAACTAGGTTTTCAATTTATTTTTTTTTTTATTTTTTCGATCGGGTCAAGTGGTTCGACCACCGAGTCAACCCGGGTTTTTACTAAAAAACTTTGAAAAAAGAAAGCCCGCCGGGTTTCGATAACCGAATTGACCCGGGTCACTCAAAACCCGGCATATGTAACCGATTAACCCAGTTTTTTACCGTTCTTTTGGTCGGAACCTGTGGTTAACGTGTGTTTCAAAACACTGCTCCGAACACCCCCAGCCCACCCCGCCCCAGAGACGCACACATAAGTATCACCTCATCGCCCAATGACTTCAGAATTCAAATCCCCAGCCACTCTATAACACTATAACCATCTCCATCCAAACATACACACACAAAAGTATCACCATCGTGCTGCCACGTGTCCTTAGAAACCCATCACCGCTTCTTAATCACACCGGTAATAAATCGAAAACCCAAATATTATCAATCACTCTTTTTTATTAGTGATTATCTTTTCATGTTCAATTATATGTTGGTAGCTTATTTCTTTACTGTTTATGTGCATAGTAAGCTTTTTTTTTAGTTTCTGTCTTTTTTTTTTGAGGCTTATTAGCTTATGCTTTGTTGTTGTTGATATTATCAATGTATATAAAGGGGGTGTTTGGGTTAGCTTACTTTTCTGCTTATGAGCTTATATGAATTAGGAAAATTTCCGCCTTGTAAGGTTGTTAAGTTGACCTTATGGACTCTAAAAAGACATAAGCTCATGTTTAGGGATGGCAACGGGTAAAAAGCCCAAAATTTCCGGCTTTGGTCGAGAATTGCACCCAAAGAGGACACCCCAATAAGATCCATATTAATACGGGGCGGGTTTGGGGGAGCATTGCGCCTCCACAGGGCACCCCGATTAGATCCCCGATGGGGATTGGGGCGGGTTTGGGGAGAATTTTGATAATCGGGTTTGGGGATGGGGATGGCCGCCACGCCCCAAACCCGCCCCGTTGCCATCCCTAAACATGAGCTTATGTCTTTTTTGAGTCCATAAGGTCAACTTGACAACCTTATAAGCCGTAAATTTTGGGCTTTTGAGCTTTTCCTAATTCATATAAGCAGAAAAATAAGCTAACCCAGACACCCCCTTTATATTCATTGATAATGGTATCAGCTGGCTTTTGTTAATTTTTGCTGTTATAGTGCATATAAACTCGTTTTCTTGTCTTTTATATTCAACGACCAAGACACATTGCGTTTGTTTATTTACAACTATGTTATAGACTTATATGAGTTATTTAGATAACGCTAAATGACCGTTGCATGCTAGTTTTTGCGCCAAAAGAAATGGAAAACAATAACGATAGATGGAGATAGTATATTCAGCTTTTAAGGCAGTTTGCGCATCATTAAAAATGTTAAAAGGCCGGAATCATTGATGGTGGAATATGTTTAGTTTCTTTAAGAGTTGGTAAGCTGGTTTATAGATTGAGTGATCGTTTATAAATAATGCTATGATTTTGAAGGATTGGAGACGTGGGGCATCCAGTAGTGATACTGTTGATATGTATTAAGTTTCGTGACGCTTTTAAGATCTTTCTATACTTGTGGGACTTGAAACGTGAATTATGTAAGAAGAAGGTTTAATGGGGTGAAAACGCTTAAATGAATAGAAGTTATATAATTCTATGATAAGTTTTTGGGATATTAAGTTTAAGGTTTATGCGAATAGCCTTAGTAAACCATGCTAATGTTACTGGCCATATAGTTTTCTTATTATGGAAGTTAAGTTTATACCTCCTCTCTTGCGCAGTGATGCATTTAGTTTAAAGCAATAAATGTTGAATGAAACACCACCGGTTTTCAGCGGGCTAGTTCGTATAACATTTGGTAAAGAATTGACCGTTCTTACCCTGCCCATGTGGATTCTGGCACTAGGATGCATGTAACCTTTACACAGTGTCGGGCTAAGTTAACGGGTATACTTACCTTTGTTGTTTGGTGTGGTTTGCTAGTATCCAATGTTTATCCTAACAGTGAACTTCTTGATTTTCAGGTGACTTTTGTTTCATCTCTGGAAAGACCAATAACTTATACACAAAATGGATCTCAATCCCTTTAGGCTCGACATCGATGAACTTATCAACGATTTTGCGAAGGTGCTAACCAAAAGCTTATATTCAGTGTTGATTAGTGCTCATTTTAATTAGCTTGAGTGATTTTCATGTTTTGAAATTTTACGGGTTGTATTGGAAATATTTCAGGGTGAAATGACTTCATTTACTGATATGAAGACGTTGTGGCTCTCTAAAAAGTTTTCGTGTGTCTTTGAAGCTATGCCTAACACAAAATTAGGGTTTGTTATGCAATCTTTGTATGCCCACTGCTTAGGTACGCCTACAAATTTGAACTTCATAAATTATTTGGTTGTTTCTTGATTTAGGTTAATAAGGAATGATACTGCATATGTTATTCTGCAGGTTACATGACGTCTACTGATTCTATATCACACAGGCTGGGTGGTCTTTATTGCCTTTACTGCTTACACGAAACACAGCCGTTTAATCCTCCTTTCCGAATTTATTTATCACCATGTATGTTGTCAAAATACCTGTGTTTGTTGCTATATTATAAAGGTGGCTAGATGAGCAGGTCAAATGGGCTGAAGCTAGTAGGGCTGGGTTGACCTGAAACACTTTTTGTCATTAGTCTTTAATATCTTATATAAATAGTTAGTGTGTCGATAGTCAAATACGATTATGATTTCTTTTTTTTACTTCAATAACATTATCATTTTTTTGTATAAAATTATTTAGGAGGTTTTATACAGTTAAAAAGGCACTTTTAATGACTTTGACCGGTTTCCTTTTCAAAATTAGATTTTTGGTTTTGCCCATTTGACCCTTTGGAGATTTATCAGTAAATGGATCGAAGGTGCCACCTCTAATTTGATCACACGTCGATACAAACATATATACGTCGATTTCCTTTGGTATAGATCTTACATCGGTTTCCTTTTGGCAGGGCAATTGAAGAGGCTCAAGGAACTGGTTATTGATGCAAAGAAGGAGAATGTAGGAGTTGTATCTGTTTTAGTCAATGCTATGCTGGATCGGAACTTGTTCCTCTTTGGAGCTGTCGATTTGAAAGAAGGATCCACAGAAGAGAGGGTGAATGAATTAATAGATGTACAGAATGCCCGTGTTCAACATGCGAATAAAAGGTAAATCTTCACCTTATTTTTTTAAACCTAACTTTGCCGATTACATTGTTTCTCTGCATATGTGTTATTTTATGATGTGAGAAATTTAGTTCTTAATCGTGTTTCTTGATTTTGAATAGGTTATTTGCAGACACAGAGATTGAACGTTACATCCACATGGACATGGTGAGAATGGAACCCAACTATTTTATTTAATGCACTATTAATGGTTTTTGGATTTGTGTTTTCCAAGTGATTATATGCGCGCTGATTCACTTGGTACAACTTACGGTGCTGATCCGATTCATAATTCTGATACAGGGTAAAGAAGTAGATCTGGAATCACTCAAGAAAATGTCAATAGATTATGCAATGGCCAAAGAGCTAGCCATCAAAGGTTTGTATTTTGTTGCTGATATTATCGTTAAACTTACTACTCTATTCCATACTGAAGTTCGACATTTCAGGTCAAATTGACTACTGTTTAACCTTCTTAGTTGTTAATTCAACCCATAATCTTTTTTAACTTTAGAGTAAAGTTCTATAAACACAAAATCCTATCAGTTTTTTTAAATTGAAAAGGTCATAGGTTTGAAATGTGAAGTCAAACATAAGTCTTTCAAAGGAAATTCAATACTCTTTTGGAGTGGCATCATCTTAGAAGATGCCGAAAAGGCATAACAAGCTGACAAACAATATAAACTTATCAAAATTGAGTGCAGTCATCTGGAAAGTCACATGATTGACTTCAAAAGTCAAACATAAGTTTATAGGAGAGCTATTTACAGTATACATAATTTTTTTACCCATGTTATGTTAACTGCTGACAAAACTTAAAGTTTTAATAGTTTAACAAACACTCGTTATAAATGTATAAAGTTCTAGCATGAGCCTCATCAGGTTTTATGAATTATTTAATGATTATATGTCTGACCTTTAATTGTCCATGTGTATTTCTTTTATGAAATTAAACAACATTCTTTTTCTGTCACTGATTGTTTGCATGTTTGTCACGTGAAAGGAGCCGAGAAGGTGATAGATACACAAGATATAAACCACATTGCAGAAAATCAGACATTGATTGGAGATGTGGTCGGGAAAACAATCGCAGATTGGAACATCCACAAGGAAACGTTCTATCAGAAGACAGGACTTAACAAACGGCAAGTGTTAGAAAACCGGAGCCAAATTAGCAAAGAGAACGTTGATGCAGTTGATCTCAATGAAAAGTCAGAGGAACGTGATGATGCATATGTAGAAAATGATGATCACTTCAGTGATGAACTAGAGCATCTACTATCTTTGTGAGAATACAACTTGTATGAATCGGTGAGGGGTGATTTAATCTTACTATGTTATTAGGCAATCTTGCTAGATATACATAGTTACAATATTTGAAACAAACTAAAATGCTGGTTCTTGAATGCCAAGAGTATAAGGATACAAAGTAAGAATTTGCACTCGTGCTGGTCATTCAGATTAAGCGGCCGAATAACCCACCCAGTTCCTTTATGATTCGGGTATATGAATTGGTTTATTATACTTTTAGTGAAACCAAATGAAAAGTTGGTTGGTTTTCAATTTGTCTATTTAATCTGGTCACACCTCAAACTCAAATAAAGATTTTTATCTTTAGTTCTGTTTTTCTAATGCCAATAACCCATTTATAACTTTTATCATCCGAATAACCAAAGACCACTATGATCATCCAAATTGGAGCAAATGACGCAAAAAGTTACCCAAGTTAGGGGTTAATTCCTATAAGTTATCTCACTTTTTTTGGCATAAAAAGATAGCCAACTAATTCATTTGACCATAAAAAGGTAGCCAACTTATTATTCTTTTGACCATAAAAGGTAGCCAACTTATTCTTTTGACCAATTTAGGTGTTTTCCTTGAATATTTGACGATCATCCATTAAGTTTTACATTTCAAGTCCGCTGCCGTCAATGTCACCAATCAGCGTCGCTACCAACGTCGCCACCACCAACCCTGCCCACCACTACCACTATCACTACCAAGCACTCTGCCTATATAAAGCCAAAGGTACAAATAAAAACCACATCTCATTCTCCCTCTTTCTTTCAAAGCAACTAAAAAAAAAAAAAAAAAAAAAAAAAAAAAAAAAAAAAAAAGTGAGTTGTTTATTTATTTATTTTTAGAACGGCACCACACTTGAAATCCGTCCCCCGAGTTAAACCATCCAAACGGGCAGGCCTAGGGACCCGAACCACTATGAGAAAACCGCGAAGGGAAACCCCTAGAACTCACGGCTTCACACTAGGAGGAAAACGTGGATTTTCATCGTCTCTTACTAGGACATTAGGTGATGGTCTGTTTGTTAAAATTCATTTTGTGCGTAACTTAATAACCCCCGTGATGTACTTTGTGATGATTTTCATGCGAATCACGTGATACTTTCTTGTTTGCTTTCGGAAGATTGAGTTGGAGGATTACTCTGTGTGTAATTTGATGACTAATGCAAAATCATGCAATAGTTGCTGTTTTGTTATAAATTTTGAGTTTCGTTTTGTTTAATTCAAGTTTAGGTTCATCTCGTTGTTGATTATGTGAATTATGAATGCAAAATTGGGTTGCTTTAATGAGAATAATTTGTGTGTTTGCTATGTGTCTGTGTCAACCTTGAATTTGAACATTAATTTGTATGTAAGTTGACGAATCTCGTGCAAAATCATGTGATATGCCTGCTATTTGTTTGATTCAATTGAAGAATCCATTTTGGTTAGCTTGTAGCTCATTACAGACGGTTATCTTTGGATATTAACAGGTCTTTCATCGACAAGACGGATGGCTACATTTGAGCTGTACCGCAGGTCAACAATTGGAATGTGTTTGACTGACACTTTGGATGAGATGGTGTCGACTGGGAAACTTGGCCCTGATCTTGCTATCCAAGTACTTGTTCAGTTCGACAAGGTTTCTTTTCAGCTTCATTAACTTTGTGTTACTTCTTCCATCCCCTGGATATGTAGTAGATATTATATATGTACTATACATAGTGTTGATTTTTCTGCAAATCATGACTCCTTTTGTGTTTGGTTGTAATCATTGGCTGAGGCGCTGGACACTAAAGTTAGGACCAAGGTGTCCATTAAGGTAAACAGTTGTATCTCTTTCCCTTTATAAGACCGTAGTGCTGAAATTACTGAGCTTTGATCCAACAAATAATTTGTTCTTATCGTTCTGTGATTATATTAAGATTGTGCACGAGAGACACTGGGCTCACTTGAGTGATTTGTGAATTTTGTTTATAGCACAATTCTCAACATTGGGTAGGTGTATTAATAGAAAACAATGGTCTAAAGAGTCTTAGCTTGATTTAGAAAATGTGCAAAGCCGCAATAATACAATCTTTTTAGTATGTTCAACACGTTGGATATTATTTCTGATGCTATTTGACATATTGAATTTTCTCAAACATGTCAAATAATTTTTTTGTAGTGAAATCGATAATAGATCAAGTGGGTCGAATATTATAAAAAAGATATGGCTGTATTGTTTCTGTAAGCATTCAATGCATTAATCATTCATAGGAAAATGGATAAGCATTTGTGTCGGTGAACCAAAATACCCAATCCAACCCGTATTGACTTGCCCGGCCCACCGTTCTTTTCCGCCTTTACCCGCACTTCAACTCTCTGGCTTGTTAATATGTATCATCACTGTGCCAATGCTGATATTTTCTGGTGACCTGACAGGGGCATTTGCACAATTGCACACCTACAGATTCTGACAACGTGTGGACGTTCATTCTTCAGGACGCTCTCGTCAAGTATGACAAAATCCAAGAATATGTTGGTCGAGTTAAGATAGTGGCATGTGACTCGAAGCTGCTTATGTAATGACGCCTGGTCTCTTGGTAATGAGACCTGGTCTCTTGGTTCTGCTGGTAAATGTAAGTGTAGTACAAAATATTATGGGGTTTATACTGTTGTATTTCATGGAAAACGGAGTGGGATTTGAAACAACTTTGCAGATACAAAGTCATGTGATTTGAAACAACTCTGCAGAAACAACAGAATGGGCTTATACTGTTGTATTTCAGGTCTTATTAATTAGTGAGTGCTTGATCTATCGGGCATATGATAATATCAAGCACTATTGTATGACATTGATCGTATTTGCAGCGGAAAGAATTATATAAACCCCAATAAATAACAACATATAGTTAAATGCAAGTCTTCTTGTTTAATCATGTGAATGTTGTTTTCCGATATACTATGATATGCCAATAAATGGTATATGTTTACAACTGGATATATGTTTACAACTGAATCAAGATATTATGATATAGAATAGCTCAAGCTTAAAATTTTCAGCCAAATCTTGATTTTTTTGATCTTCAAAAGGATTGTGCAAAAAGTTACTAAATATAAACTTTAAGGATTCAAAAAGATAAAAAATTTGATCCGAACCTTCAAAGAACATTTGCTAGGGGAACAAACAAACAATTGTCTGTACCATTTGAAAATGGTTCATGAGGCTTCATAAATACGCGAACTCAAAATCTAGTGGATCCATCATCATCCATGAATTTGCTAAAACAAGTGATCTTAACAATTCCAGTCATAAGATCAAACAAAAGAACATGAACAGCGATAACAAAATGGAAACATGCTTCTCAAAGATGATGCCGCAATACCTTAGAACAATAGACCTCCCATATTCTGAAAATAAAAATATTAAAAGTTCAATAGATACACCACAAAAAGAATTGAGTTGAAAGACATAAGAGACTGCAATGGTACTTACATCATCATCAGATTCTTCAAACTTTTCGCTTTTGTCCTCATCTCCATAAGCTCTAACTGCACGCCACAATTTATATTCCAATGGTTAGATCACATTTTGAGTTAGATAACAATTCCTCCCAAACTCTGTTTTCAATAATTTCAACAGAACCACTATGAGACAAATGACTAATGTGTGAAATATTATCTGTACCTCTAGAAAACTCGAAACCTTTAGCTCTTAAACGAGAGAGAGCCTACCAATGCAGAGAGAACATGATTAGAACAGTCAACAAACATTAACATTCAAACCCATATGGAAGAAGAAGAAGAAAAAAAAGAAGAAGAAAAGGCATTCATAGGGAATATACTACCTGTAAACAATTATAATCCCCAAGTGTAATATCTTTGACATTATTGCCAAGGCTTGATAAAAGCCCACTAAGCAATTCTTCTTCTATCTCATCTTGAGTTCGTCCAAGTTCATCCGCAAAATGGTTGCTACCCAGGTAATTGAAGTCAGCTTTGACTAAAGAAGATACATTTAGCAGCAAAAGCTTCTCCAAGTTTCCTT
The DNA here is from genome assembly GCA_030686995.1 of Artemisia argyi. Classification (NCBI taxonomy): domain Eukaryota; kingdom Viridiplantae; phylum Streptophyta; class Magnoliopsida; order Asterales; family Asteraceae; genus Artemisia; species Artemisia argyi. The sequence goes on from CM060709.1 coordinate 22,891,231, forward strand.
TGATAGTTAGTGACAACATATAAGGAGCATTGATTTCGATAGTATATTGATAATACCCCTCACCAGGATACCTAATAACCAAGTTCTTAAATCTCTTTGAAGTAGCATCAATCCGCCTAATACCATAACAGCTGTCCAACTCCAAAGTTTCCAAACAAGGACTTCCAGATAATATTTTTCCGATTGATTCTCCAACCCAATTCCCCGCATAAATATGCAAAAACTTAAGTTTATCCCAATAAAGAGCATCATTAGGAGGATGAAATATACAACGCGAAATTCGCATTCTCCTAAAACATGAATTGTTGAAAAACAACTCATCATCATAGCTAAATGATTCACCGGTATTATCACTTATCGTTAAATCAACCTCTTGAACGTTACGACTAATAGCATAACGAATCCAGCTATTTACTTGCGATGTAGGCTGAGTAGAGCGTAAAATTTTAAGTTTGAATTTGTTGAGGTTTACATCGGTAGGACATTGATTTAGGGTTTTATCGATATAGGTGCAATCATGACCATAACGTTCTATGAAAATGAGGTTAGGAAGTTTAGTCCAGAGATGTTGCCAACGTTTGGAGATAGTAGCTGTTGTTCTAATCACCTCTTTTGTGGTCATTAATCTCTCTTCTTCTTCAAAATAGAACTTTTTGATTTTGATTCTCGAGATGATTTCGAGCAATAAGCAATCTGGTAACAAACTTATTCTATCTTCTTTCTCTTCTTCGGCCATGATTTTGATTCGATTTGTGGGATAAATAATTTAGGGCAAATTTTGGGGTTATAAACCGTTTACTTTATAAACCCTCTTTAGTCTTTATTATTTATAACCCATTTACTTGGTGTGAAAGTAATATAATAAAGAAGCAAAACAATTCATTATTTGCCCAAACGCCCCTCAACTTGTTTAAGGGTTATAATGGGGTGAACGTAATAAAAACTAAAAAAATAAAATAAAAAATAAGGGTGCGTTTGATATCCTACTTTTCAGTGAATTTTGATTTGAATAGAGATTAATTATGTGTTTCGTTGTTATCTAAAGGATAAAAGTTAAAATGGTTAATGTACTTAAAAAATAACTCTTTATTTTCTCAACATATTTTATTATTATCATTCTACTTAACAACGTTTCACGTTTGTTGTTATTATGCTTAATTAAATTGTTCTCTCTCATTTGAAATGACTTTAATGCCCTTATATCTTCTTCCAAAACACAACCAAGGGCATTCTAGTCATTATAATCCAATACTTTTAACAAATCGAGGAGATGTCTTCCTCATAGGCCATTGACTATCAATCACAGGAGTCTTTCTCTCCGTCAAAGGGACTCTCTTTCTTGCCTATATAAAAACGATCTCATTCTCTCTCTTTCTTTCAAAACAATAAACGGAGATTAAAAAAACACAAGTTAGTGAGTCTCTCTTAAGGGGTGTTTGTTTCGGCTTATATAGCCAGCTTATGGCTTATTTGGTTTTCAGCTTATGTTCATAAGCTCACAATTTTGTAGCTTATTTTGAAACTTTTCGGCTTATATAAGTTTATTATGTCATAATAAACTTTAAGTTTATTATGTCATAATAAACTTTAAGTTTATTATGTTATAATAAACTTATATAAACCGAAAAGTTTTTTAAAAAGCCACAAAAAGTGAGCTTATGAAACATAAACCCAAAACCAAAATGCTATATAAGCCGAAACAAACACACTTTTATATATGTGACATGCTATTTGTTGTTTCTCATATGCATGTGTGTGTTTGTTGTCTAACAGGTCTCGTCGGGTTGACCCATCGGGTTTGAGTAAAAAATGAGAAATTGAAAAGAGGTGTTAAGAAACAAAAATTATCCATCAGCACACAATTAAAAGTTGTATTAAATGGGAACTGATTTGCACACTCTCAATTTTTATTAGCACACACTAATGTATGCATTAGACAGTTGTGCTTTTAAGTATAACCTACTTTAATAGCTTGTACATTAGGGTGCCCCTATAAAAATATAGTGTGTCTTCTCATATTAAATACTCATTTGGATCAAAAAAATATTACCCAACTTGACCCATAAATAACAAATGGGTCAAAAATTACCATATCTGGTTTAAACGAAAAACAGAACAGGTTTTCCCTATTACATTGTACATGGCCAACTGGGTTAATCCTGGGAGAGTTTCCGACCTTTTCTAACCACCCCAAATGTACGCACTTAGTGACGTTTTGAACCTAAACCTTTTACGAGGAATCTAAAGACCTTACCACCAGGAAATGTGGTGGCGGTATGTTTGTTAAAGTTAATTTTGCGCGTAACTTAATAATCATCGTGAAGATTGGATGTATTTTGTGATATGAATTTTTCATGTGAATCACGTGATACTTTCTTGTTTGCTTTGTGAAGATTGAGTTGGAGGATTACTTTGTGTGCAATATAGTGACAAGTGAAAAATCACATAATACTAGTTGTTTGTTTATGGCCGTTGTTTACTGTATGTATGTGAGCCTAGCTTGAATTTGTGAGTAATGTGGCGATCTCTCAAAATGACGTCAAACCAATTCTATTTCTTATAGATTTCGTGCAAACATTACACTTGTTTTGTGTTTATGATTTTACTGTTTGTAAAGTGAGCGTTGGTTTCTGTAATTTGATGATAATCGTTCAAATGACGTGATACTTCTGTTTGTTTGAACTTTGGTTTGTGTTTAAGTTGATGATTATCATGGGAATTGCTGTTTGCACTACAAATTAATATTCATTCTCCACACTTTTATTTCCACACTTTTCAAAACTGTGTAAAATTTTATTAGTTTATTAACATTTAATGATGTGTAAAAATTTGTTAAATTAATAAGTGTGAAAAAAATTGTAAAAAACAATTGATTTTCTACACTTATAAATGTATCAAAAAGAAAGTTCACACTTTTAAATGTAAAGAATTATAAGATTTCTCCACGTTATTTGTAACACCTAAGTTCTCCACACTTTGAGGAAGTGTGAAGAATTTGGGTCACACCTATAAGTGTAGACATTTTTTAGATTTCTTCACACTTAAAAGTGTTTTTTTTTTTTTTTTGGACACAACTATAAGTGTGGAAAATTTATTATTTTACAATTTTTTTCCACACTTATTAATGTAACCAAATTTTTGTTGGAAAATATGGTCAATAATTTGTGTGCTTTCTATGTGTCAACCTTGAATTTGAACATTAATTTGTGTGTAAGTTGATGAATCTCGCGCAAAATCATGTGATATGTCTGCTATTGTTTCAGATTTTGAGCTCCATTTTGCTTGATTCAATTTAAGAATCCATTTTGGTTAGCTTGTAGCTCATTACAGACGGTTATCATTGGATATTAACAGGTCTTTGACTGACAAGACGAATGGCTACATTTGAGCTGTACCGCAGGTCAACAACCGACACTTTGGATGAGATGGTGTCGACTGGGAAACTTGGCCTTGATCTTGCTATCCAAGTACTTGTTCAGTTTGACAAGGTTTCTTTTCAGCTTCATTAACTTTGTGTTACTTCCATCCCCTGGATATTATGTACTATACATAGTGTTGATTTTTCTGCAAATCATGACTCCTTTTGTGTTTGGTTGTAGCTCTTTCCCTTTATAAGACCGTAGTGCTGAAATTACTGAGCTTTGATCCAACAAATAGTTTGTTCTTATCGTTCTGTGATTATATTAAGATTGTGCACGAGAGACACTGGGCTCACTTGAGTGATTTGTGAATTTTGTTTATAGCACAATTCTCAACATTGGTTAGGTGTATTAATAGAAAACAATGGTCTAAAGAGTCTTAGCTTGATTTAGAAAATGTGCAAAGCCGCAATAATACAATCTTTTTAGTATGTTCAACACATTGGATATTATTATTTCTGATGCTATTTGACATATTGAATTTTCTCAAACATGTCAAATAATTTTTTGTAGTGAAATCGATAATAGATCAAGTGGGTCGAATATTATAAAAAAGATATGGCTGTATTGTTTCTGTAAGCATTCAATGCATTAATCATTCATAGGAAAATGGATAAGCATTTGTGTACGGGTGAACCAAAATACCCAATCCAACCCGTATTGACTTGCCCGGCCCACCGTTCTTTTCCACCTTTACCCGCACTTCAACTCTGTGTAAAATGATTTTATAAATGGCCCATATTCCCTCTCTGGCTTGTTAATATGTATCATCACTGTGCCAATGCTGATATTTTCTGGTAACCTGACAGGGGCATTTGCACAATTGCACACCTACAGATTCTGACAACATGTGGACGTTCATTCTTCAGGACGCTCTCGTCAAGTATGACAAAATCCAAGAATATGTTGGTCGAGTTAAGAAAGTGGCATGTGACTCGAAGCTGCTTATGTAATGAGGCCTGGTCTCTTGGTAATGAGACCTGGTCTCTTGGTTCTGCTGGTAAATGTTAGTGTAGTACAAAATATTATGGGGTTTATACTGTTGTATTTCATGGAAAACAGAGTGGGATTTGAAACAACTTTGCAGATACAAAGTCATGTGATTTGAAACAACTCTGCAGAAACAACAGAATGGGCTTATACTGTTGTATTTCAGGTCTTATTAATTAGTGAGTGCTTGATCTATCGGGCATATGATAATATCAAGCACTATTGTATGACATTGATCGTATTTGCAGCGGAAAGAATTATATAAACCCCAATAAATAACAACATATAGTTAAATGCAAGTCTTCTTGTTTAATCATGTGAATGTTGTTTTCCGATATACTATGATATGCCAATAAATGGTATATGTTTACAACTGGATATATGTTTACAACTGAATCAAGATATTATGATATAGAAAAGCTCAAGCTTAAAATTTTCAGCCAAATCTTGATTTTTTTGATCTTCAAAAGGATTGTGCAAAAAGTTACTAAATATAAACTTTAAGGATTCAAAAAGATAAAAAATTTGATCCGAACCTTCAAAGAACATTTTGCTAGGGGAACAAACAAACAATTGTCAGTACCATTTGAAAATGGTTCATGAGGCTTCATAAATACGCGAACTCAAAATCTAGTGGATCCATCATCCATGAATTTGCTAAAACAAGTGATCTTAACGATTCCAGTCATAAGATCAAACAAAAGAACATGAACAGCGATAACAAAATGGAAACATGCGTCTCAAAGATGATACTTAGAACAATAGACCTCCCATGTCCTGAAAATAAAAATAATAAAAGCTCAATAGATACACTACAAAAAGAATTGAGTTGAAAGACATAAGAGACTGCAATGGTACTTACATCATCATCATCAGATTCTTCAAACTTTTCCCATTCGGAAGCAGTGTCCTCATCTCCATAAGCTCTAACTGCACGCCACAATTTATATTCCAATGGTTAGATCACATTTTGAGTTAGATAACCATTCCTCCCAAACTCTGTTTTCAATAATTTCAACTGAACCACTATGAGACGAATGACTAATGTGTGAAATATTATCTGTACCTCTAGAAAACTCGAAACCTTTAGCTCTTAAACGAGAGAGAGCCTACCAATGCAGAGAGAACATGATTAGAACAGTCAACAAACATTCACATTCAAACCCATATGGATGAAGAAGAATAAAAAAAAAAAAAAAGCATTCATAGGGAATATACTACCTTTAAACAATTATAATCCCCAAGTGTAATATCTTTGACATTATTGCCAAGGCTTGATAAAAGCCCACTAAGCAATTCTTCTTCTATCTCATCTCGAGTTCGTCCAAGTTCATCCGCAAAATGGTTGCTACCCAGGTAATTGAAGTCAGCTTTGACTAAAGAAGATACATTTAGCAACAAAAGCTTCTCCAAATCTCCTTTGATTGTTAGTGACATCATATAAGGAGCATTTATTTCGATAGTATATTGATAATACCAATTACCAGGATAACTAATAACCAAGTTCTTAAATCTCTTTGAAGTAGCATCAATCTGCCTAACACCATAACAGCCCTCCAACTCCAAAGTTTCCAAACAAGGACTTCCGGATAGTATTTTTCCAATTGAATCTCCAACCAAAGTCCCCTTATAAATATGCAAAAACTTAAGTTTATCCCAATGAATAGCACCATTAGGAGAATTAAATTTACAAAACGAAATTCGCATACTCCTAAAACATGAATTGTTGAAAAACAACTCATCATCATAGCTAAATAATTCACCAAATCTAGTATCCCGTATCGTTAAATCAACCTCTTGAACGTTACGAGCAATAGCATGATGAATCCAGGCTTGTGTCCGGGTATCAGCCGGACCACCGTATAAGATATGGATTTCAAGTTTGTTGAGTTTCACATTGGTAGGACATTGAGTTAGGGTTTTGTCAATAAGAGAAAAGTAACCAGTGAGATTATCCCAACCATTGTATGTGAAAATGAGATTAGGAAGTAGAGTCCAAAGATGTTGCCATCGTTTGGAGATAGTAGATGTTGTTCTAATCACCTCTTTTGTGGTCATTAATCTCTCTTCTTTAAAATAGAACTTTTTGATTTTGATTCTCGAGATGATTTCGAGCAATAAGCAATCTGGTAACAAACTTATTCTATCTTCTTCGCCCATGATTTTGATTCGATTTGGGATAAATTTAGGGCAGAATTTAGGGTTATGAAGTTACGATGGGTGGCTCTGTGTATTTATTTAAAACACTTTTTAGGGTTATGATGGGAGTGAACGTAATGAAAACTAAAACAATTCCATATTTACCCACCACATGCTTTAAAAACATTGTATTTGTGTTTTGGGTAAAAAGAACCTTGAACTTGTCTAAATGCTTATTTGCACCACTTGTGATTCTGATCCGTATCATTACTCTTGTCTAAATGCTTATTAAATGTACACACCTAACGAGGTTTTGAATCTGAACCTCTTGTAAGAGGAATCCAAGGACCTTACTACGAGGACATTTGGTGATGGTCTGTTTGTTGAATTAATTTTAATTTGTGTGTAACTTAATAACCCTCGTGACGTACTTTGTGATGATTTTCGTGCGAATCACTTGATACTTTCTTGTTTTCTTTGTGAATATTGAGTTGGAGGATTACTTTGTTTGCAATTTGATTGACTCTAGTTGCTGTTAGTTTATGATGCGTGTTTACTGTATGTGAGCCTACCTTGAATTTGAGTGTGATTCAAAAAATCTCGTGCAAATGACGTGATACTTCTTTTGTGTGAACCTTTGATTTGTGTTTAAGTTGATGATTATCGGCCGAATCATATGCTGTTTGTTTATGAATTATGTGTAAATTTGAGCATTAGTTTGTATGTAAAGTTGACGATTATCGTCGTGCAAGGCACGTGATACTAGGTGTTAGTTTATGATTTATCTGATCACGCGTATCTACAAACATATATATATATATATATATATATATATATATATATATATATATATATATATATAGGGTGGGGTTATTCTAAAAAGGGCCTTATAATAAAAAGTGTAGGAAGGATTGTGGGAGTGACATGTGTCACCCCCTTGCCACATCATATGACACATCATATGACACGTGTCACCCCACCCCCCCCCCCCCCCCGCCCCCGCCCGCCGAAAAAAAAAATTTTCCCGCCAAAAAAATTTTTTTTTTTGGGGCAATTTTTTTTTTTTTTTTTTCCCGCCAAATTTTTTTAGTGCATCACAGTTATAAAGTTACTGCATCACGGTTATAAAGTTACTGCATCACGTTTACTGCATCACAATTATGATTTTACTGCATCACGGTTACTGCATTCATGGTTTTAATGTTACTGCATCATGGTTATAAAGTTACTGCATCATGGTTATAAAGAAACTGAATTATCATAAGTTTTATGCATCATATATGTATGTAACTGCATCACAATTAAAATACGATTCTTTTTTAAGTTTTGGTGCATCTTTATTATAAGTTACTGCATCATAGTTAATAGTTTAGTGCATCAGCTATGTTGCAGTAACTTATAACCTTAATGCACTAAAATTTAAAACTGTGATGCAGTAACTTTTATAATTGTGATGCAGTAACTTTATAACTGTGATGCACTAAAAATTTTTGGCGAGGAAAAAAAAAATTTTTTGTGCCCCAAAAAAATTTTTTTTTTGGCGGGAAAAATTTTTTTTTTTTGCGGGGGGGGGGGGGGGGGGGGGGGGGTGGGGGGTGGGGGGTGGTGACATGTGACATATGATGTGGCATAGGGGTGACACATGTCGCCCTCACAATCCTTCCTACACTTTTTATTATAAGGCCCTTTTTATTTTAACCCATACCTATATATATATATATATATATATATATATATATATATATATATATATATATATATATATAGTGAAACTTTCTTGTGAAAACCATCTTATCTGTGAGAACTGAGAGAACCACAAAAAACATACATGCACAACTTCAATAATTGTATTTTTGCACATATGTTCTAAAAACAACATACACGTTTTGAGAAAAACATAGTTGTTCTAAAGAATTTGATAAGAAATTGGAAATATGAAATTTTTCTTCGAAAGTGTGCATGTATGTTCTTATAAGGCATGCAACGACAATATTGCGGCCGTGTGTAAGGTTTTTGTGAAAAAAGAGGATGAGTTCATGATGATATTGAAGAACATTGGTGGATACTTACGATTATTGATGATTTGCATGCATTTTTATTTTGTTTTAAAAGGCGTGCATGTATGTTTTTTGTGGTTCTCTCAGTTCTCGCAGATAAAAGGTACAAATAAAAACCACATCTCATTCTCCCTCTTTCTTTCAAAGCAACTAAAAAAAAAAAAAAAAAAAAAAAAAAAAAAAAAAAAAAAAGTGAGTTGTTTATTTATTTATTTTTAGAACGGCACCACACTTGAAATCCGTCCCCCGAGTTAAACCATCCAAACGGGCAGGCCTAGGGACCCGAACCACTATGAGAAAACCGCGAAGGGAAACCCCTAGAACTCACGGCTTCACACTAGGAGGAAAACGTGGATTTTCATCGTCTCTTACTAGGACATTAGGTGATGGTCTGTTTGTTAAAATTCATTTTGTGCGTAACTTAATAACCCCCGTGATGTACTTTGTGATGATTTTCATGCGAATCACGTGATACTTTCTTGTTTGCTTTCGGAAGATTGAGTTGGAGGATTACTCTGTGTGTAATTTGATGACTAATGCAAAATCATGCAATAGTTGCTGTTTTGTTATAAATTTTGAGTTTCGTTTTGTTTAATTCAAGTTTAGGTTCATCTCGTTGTTGATTATGTGAATTATGAATGCAAAATTGGGTTGCTTTAATGAGAATAATTTGTGTGTTTGCTATGTGTCTGTGTCAACCTTGAATTTGAACATTAATTTGTATGTAAGTTGACGAATCTCGTGCAAAATCATGTGATATGCCTGCTATTTGTTTGATTCAATTGAAGAATCCATTTTGGTTAGCTTGTAGCTCATTACAGACGGTTATCTTTGGATATTAACAGGTCTTTCATCGACAAGACGGATGGCTACATTTGAGCTGTACCGCAGGTCAACAATTGGAATGTGTTTGACTGACACTTTGGATGAGATGGTGTCGACTGGGAAACTTGGCCCTGATCTTGCTATCCAAGTACTTGTTCAGTTCGACAAGGTTTCTTTTCAGCTTCATTAACTTTGTGTTACTTCTTCCATCCCCTGGATATGTAGTAGATATTATATATGTACTATACATAGTGTTGATTTTTCTGCAAATCATGACTCCTTTTGTGTTTGGTTGTAATCATTGGCTGAGGCGCTGGACACTAAAGTTAGGACCAAGGTGTCCATTAAGGTAAACAGTTGTATCTCTTTCCCTTTATAAGACCGTAGTGCTGAAATTACTGAGCTTTGATCCAACAAATAATTTGTTCTTATCGTTCTGTGATTATATTAAGATTGTGCACGAGAGACACTGGGCTCACTTGAGTGATTTGTGAATTTTGTTTATAGCACAATTCTCAACATTGGGTAGGTGTATTAATAGAAAACAATGGTCTAAAGAGTCTTAGCTTGATTTAGAAAATGTGCAAAGCCGCAATAATACAATCTTTTTAGTATGTTCAACACGTTGGATATTATTTCTGATGCTATTTGACATATTGAATTTTCTCAAACATGTCAAATAATTTTTTTGTAGTGAAATCGATAATAGATCAAGTGGGTCGAATATTATAAAAAAGATATGGCTGTATTGTTTCTGTAAGCATTCAATGCATTAATCATTCATAGGAAAATGGATAAGCATTTGTGTCGGTGAACCAAAATACCCAATCCAACCCGTATTGACTTGCCCGGCCCACCGTTCTTTTCCGCCTTTACCCGCACTTCAACTCTCTGGCTTGTTAATATGTATCATCACTGTGCCAATGCTGATATTTTCTGGTGACCTGACAGGGGCATTTGCACAATTGCACACCTACAGATTCTGACAACGTGTGGACGTTCATTCTTCAGGACGCTCTCGTCAAGTATGACAAAATCCAAGAATATGTTGGTCGAGTTAAGATAGTGGCATGTGACTCGAAGCTGCTTATGTAATGACGCCTGGTCTCTTGGTAATGAGACCTGGTCTCTTGGTTCTGCTGGTAAATGTAAGTGTAGTACAAAATATTATGGGGTTTATACTGTTGTATTTCATGGAAAACGGAGTGGGATTTGAAACAACTTTGCAGATACAAAGTCATGTGATTTGAAACAACTCTGCAGAAACAACAGAATGGGCTTATACTGTTGTATTTCAGGTCTTATTAATTAGTGAGTGCTTGATCTATCGGGCATATGATAATATCAAGCACTATTGTATGACATTGATCGTATTTGCAGCGGAAAGAATTATATAAACCCCAATAAATAACAACATATAGTTAAATGCAAGTCTTCTTGTTTAATCATGTGAATGTTGTTTTCCGATATACTATGATATGCCAATAAATGGTATATGTTTACAACTGGATATATGTTTACAACTGAATCAAGATATTATGATATAGAATAGCTCAAGCTTAAAATTTTCAGCCAAATCTTGATTTTTTTGATCTTCAAAAGGATTGTGCAAAAAGTTACTAAATATAAACTTTAAGGATTCAAAAAGATAAAAAATTTGATCCGAACCTTCAAAGAACATTTGCTAGGGGAACAAACAAACAATTGTCTGTACCATTTGAAAATGGTTCATGAGGCTTCATAAATACGCGAACTCAAAATCTAGTGGATCCATCATCATCCATGAATTTGCTAAAACAAGTGATCTTAACAATTCCAGTCATAAGATCAAACAAAAGAACATGAACAGCGATAACAAAATGGAAACATGCTTCTCAAAGATGATGCCGCAATACCTTAGAACAATAGACCTCCCATATTCTGAAAATAAAAATATTAAAAGTTCAATAGATACACCACAAAAAGAATTGAGTTGAAAGACATAAGAGACTGCAATGGTACTTACATCATCATCAGATTCTTCAAACTTTTCGCTTTTGTCCTCATCTCCATAAGCTCTAACTGCACGCCACAATTTATATTCCAATGGTTAGATCACATTTTGAGTTAGATAACAATTCCTCCCAAACTCTGTTTTCAATAATTTCAACAGAACCACTATGAGACAAATGACTAATGTGTGAAATATTATCTGTACCTCTAGAAAACTCGAAACCTTTAGCTCTTAAACGAGAGAGAGCCTACCAATGCAGAGAGAACATGATTAGAACAGTCAACAAACATTAACATTCAAACCCATATGGAAGAAGAAGAAGAAAAAAAAGAAGAAGAAAAGGCATTCATAGGGAATATACTACCTGTAAACAATTATAATCCCCAAGTGTAATATCTTTGACATTATTGCCAAGGCTTGATAAAAGCCCACTAAGCAATTCTTCTTCTATCTCATCTTGAGTTCGTCCAAGTTCATCCGCAAAATGGTTGCTACCCAGGTAATTGAAGTCAGCTTTGACTAAAGAAGATACATTTAGCAGCAAAAGCTTCTCCAAGTTTCCTTTGATAGTTAGTGACAACATATAAGGAGCATTGATTTCGATAGTATATTGATAATACCCCTCACCAGGATACCTAATAACCAAGTTCTTAAATCTCTTTGAAGTAGCATCAATCCGCCTAATACCATAACAGCTGTCCAACTCCAAAGTTTCCAAACAAGGACTTCCAGATAATATTTTTCCGATTGATTCTCCAACCCAATTCCCCGCATAAATATGCAAAAACTTAAGTTTATCCCAATAAAGAGCATCATTAGGAGGATGAAATATACAACGCGAAATTCGCATTCTCCTAAAACATGAATTGTTGAAAAACAACTCATCATCATAGCTAAATGATTCACCGGTATTATCACTTATCGTTAAATCAACCTCTTGAACGTTACGACTAATAGCATAACGAATCCAGCTATTTACTTGCGATGTAGGCTGAGTAGAGCGTAAAATTTTAAGTTTGAATTTGTTGAGGTTTACATCGGTAGGACATTGATTTAGGGTTTTATCGATATAGGTGCAATCATGACCATAACGTTCTATGAAAATGAGGTTAGGAAGTTTAGTCCAGAGATGTTGCCAACGTTTGGAGATAGTAGCTGTTGTTCTAATCACCTCTTTTGTGGTCATTAATCTCTCTTCTTCTTCAAAATAGAACTTTTTGATTTTGATTCTCGAGATGATTTCGAGCAATAAGCAATCTGGTAACAAACTTATTCTATCTTCTTTCTCTTCTTCGGCCATGATTTTGATTCGATTTGTGGGATAAATAATTTAGGGCAAATTTTGGGGTTATAAACCGTTTACTTTATAAACCCTCTTTAGTCTTTATTATTTATAACCCATTTACTTGGTGTGAAAGTAATATAATAAAGAAGCAAAACAATTCATTATTTGCCCAAACGCCCCTCAACTTGTTTAAGGGTTATAATGGGGTGAACGTAATAAAAACTAAAAAAATAAAATAAAAAATAAGGGTGCGTTTGATATCCTACTTTTCAGTGAATTTTGATTTGAATAGAGATTAATTATGTGTTTCGTTGTTATCTAAAGGATAAAAGTTAAAATGGTTAATGTACTTAAAAAATAACTCTTTATTTTCTCAACATATTTTATTATTATCATTCTACTTAACAACGTTTCACGTTTGTTGTTATTATGCTTAATTAAATTGTTCTCTCTCATTTGAAATGACTTTAATGCCCTTATATCTTCTTCCAAAACACAACCAAGGGCATTCTAGTCATTATAATCCAATACTTTTAACAAATCGAGGAGATGTCTTCCTCATAGGCCATTGACTATCAATCACAGGAGTCTTTCTCTCCGTCAAAGGGACTCTCTTTCTTGCCTATATAAAAACGATCTCATTCTCTCTCTTTCTTTCAAAACAATAAACGGAGATTAAAAAAACACAAGTTAGTGAGTCTCTCTTAAGGGGTGTTTGTTTCGGCTTATATAGCCAGCTTATGGCTTATTTGGTTTTCAGCTTATGTTCATAAGCTCACAATTTTGTAGCTTATTTTGAAACTTTTCGGCTTATATAAGTTTATTATGTCATAATAAACTTTAAGTTTATTATGTCATAATAAACTTTAAGTTTATTATGTTATAATAAACTTATATAAACCGAAAAGTTTTTTAAAAAGCCACAAAAAGTGAGCTTATGAAACATAAACCCAAAACCAAAATGCTATATAAGCCGAAACAAACACACTTTTATATATGTGACATGCTATTTGTTGTTTCTCATATGCATGTGTGTGTTTGTTGTCTAACAGGTCTCGTCGGGTTGACCCATCGGGTTTGAGTAAAAAATGAGAAATTGAAAAGAGGTGTTAAGAAACAAAAATTATCCATCAGCACACAATTAAAAGTTGTATTAAATGGGAACTGATTTGCACACTCTCAATTTTTATTAGCACACACTAATGTATGCATTAGACAGTTGTGCTTTTAAGTATAACCTACTTTAATAGCTTGTACATTAGGGTGCCCCTATAAAAATATAGTGTGTCTTCTCATATTAAATACTCATTTGGATCAAAAAAATATTACCCAACTTGACCCATAAATAACAAATGGGTCAAAAATTACCATATCTGGTTTAAACGAAAAACAGAACAGGTTTTCCCTATTACATTGTACATGGCCAACTGGGTTAATCCTGGGAGAGTTTCCGACCTTTTCTAACCACCCCAAATGTACGCACTTAGTGACGTTTTGAACCTAAACCTTTTACGAGGAATCTAAAGACCTTACCACCAGGAAATGTGGTGGCGGTATGTTTGTTAAAGTTAATTTTGCGCGTAACTTAATAATCATCGTGAAGATTGGATGTATTTTGTGATATGAATTTTTCATGTGAATCACGTGATACTTTCTTGTTTGCTTTGTGAAGATTGAGTTGGAGGATTACTTTGTGTGCAATATAGTGACAAGTGAAAAATCACATAATACTAGTTGTTTGTTTATGGCCGTTGTTTACTGTATGTATGTGAGCCTAGCTTGAATTTGTGAGTAATGTGGCGATCTCTCAAAATGACGTCAAACCAATTCTATTTCTTATAGATTTCGTGCAAACATTACACTTGTTTTGTGTTTATGATTTTACTGTTTGTAAAGTGAGCGTTGGTTTCTGTAATTTGATGATAATCGTTCAAATGACGTGATACTTCTGTTTGTTTGAACTTTGGTTTGTGTTTAAGTTGATGATTATCATGGGAATTGCTGTTTGCACTACAAATTAATATTCATTCTCCACACTTTTATTTCCACACTTTTCAAAACTGTGTAAAATTTTATTAGTTTATTAACATTTAATGATGTGTAAAAATTTGTTAAATTAATAAGTGTGAAAAAAATTGTAAAAAACAATTGATTTTCTACACTTATAAATGTATCAAAAAGAAAGTTCACACTTTTAAATGTAAAGAATTATAAGATTTCTCCACGTTATTTGTAACACCTAAGTTCTCCACACTTTGAGGAAGTGTGAAGAATTTGGGTCACACCTATAAGTGTAGACATTTTTTAGATTTCTTCACACTTAAAAGTGTTTTTTTTTTTTTTTTGGACACAACTATAAGTGTGGAAAATTTATTATTTTACAATTTTTTTCCACACTTATTAATGTAACCAAATTTTTGTTGGAAAATATGGTCAATAATTTGTGTGCTTTCTATGTGTCAACCTTGAATTTGAACATTAATTTGTGTGTAAGTTGATGAATCTCGCGCAAAATCATGTGATATGTCTGCTATTGTTTCAGATTTTGAGCTCCATTTTGCTTGATTCAATTTAAGAATCCATTTTGGTTAGCTTGTAGCTCATTACAGACGGTTATCATTGGATATTAACAGGTCTTTGACTGACAAGACGAATGGCTACATTTGAGCTGTACCGCAGGTCAACAACCGACACTTTGGATGAGATGGTGTCGACTGGGAAACTTGGCCTTGATCTTGCTATCCAAGTACTTGTTCAGTTTGACAAGGTTTCTTTTCAGCTTCATTAACTTTGTGTTACTTCCATCCCCTGGATATTATGTACTATACATAGTGTTGATTTTTCTGCAAATCATGACTCCTTTTGTGTTTGGTTGTAGCTCTTTCCCTTTATAAGACCGTAGTGCTGAAATTACTGAGCTTTGATCCAACAAATAGTTTGTTCTTATCGTTCTGTGATTATATTAAGATTGTGCACGAGAGACACTGGGCTCACTTGAGTGATTTGTGAATTTTGTTTATAGCACAATTCTCAACATTGGTTAGGTGTATTAATAGAAAACAATGGTCTAAAGAGTCTTAGCTTGATTTAGAAAATGTGCAAAGCCGCAATAATACAATCTTTTTAGTATGTTCAACACATTGGATATTATTATTTCTGATGCTATTTGACATATTGAATTTTCTCAAACATGTCAAATAATTTTTTGTAGTGAAATCGATAATAGATCAAGTGGGTCGAATATTATAAAAAAGATATGGCTGTATTGTTTCTGTAAGCATTCAATGCATTAATCATTCATAGGAAAATGGATAAGCATTTGTGTACGGGTGAACCAAAATACCCAATCCAACCCGTATTGACTTGCCCGGCCCACCGTTCTTTTCCACCTTTACCCGCACTTCAACTCTGTGTAAAATGATTTTATAAATGGCCCATATTCCCTCTCTGGCTTGTTAATATGTATCATCACTGTGCCAATGCTGATATTTTCTGGTAACCTGACAGGGGCATTTGCACAATTGCACACCTACAGATTCTGACAACATGTGGACGTTCATTCTTCAGGACGCTCTCGTCAAGTATGACAAAATCCAAGAATATGTTGGTCGAGTTAAGAAAGTGGCATGTGACTCGAAGCTGCTTATGTAATGAGGCCTGGTCTCTTGGTAATGAGACCTGGTCTCTTGGTTCTGCTGGTAAATGTTAGTGTAGTACAAAATATTATGGGGTTTATACTGTTGTATTTCATGGAAAACAGAGTGGGATTTGAAACAACTTTGCAGATACAAAGTCATGTGATTTGAAACAACTCTGCAGAAACAACAGAATGGGCTTATACTGTTGTATTTCAGGTCTTATTAATTAGTGAGTGCTTGATCTATCGGGCATATGATAATATCAAGCACTATTGTATGACATTGATCGTATTTGCAGCGGAAAGAATTATATAAACCCCAATAAATAACAACATATAGTTAAATGCAAGTCTTCTTGTTTAATCATGTGAATGTTGTTTTCCGATATACTATGATATGCCAATAAATGGTATATGTTTACAACTGGATATATGTTTACAACTGAATCAAGATATTATGATATAGAAAAGCTCAAGCTTAAAATTTTCAGCCAAATCTTGATTTTTTTGATCTTCAAAAGGATTGTGCAAAAAGTTACTAAATATAAACTTTAAGGATTCAAAAAGATAAAAAATTTGATCCGAACCTTCAAAGAACATTTTGCTAGGGGAACAAACAAACAATTGTCAGTACCATTTGAAAATGGTTCATGAGGCTTCATAAATACGCGAACTCAAAATCTAGTGGATCCATCATCCATGAATTTGCTAAAACAAGTGATCTTAACGATTCCAGTCATAAGATCAAACAAAAGAACATGAACAGCGATAACAAAATGGAAACATGCGTCTCAAAGATGATACTTAGAACAATAGACCTCCCATGTCCTGAAAATAAAAATAATAAAAGCTCAATAGATACACTACAAAAAGAATTGAGTTGAAAGACATAAGAGACTGCAATGGTACTTACATCATCATCATCAGATTCTTCAAACTTTTCCCATTCGGAAGCAGTGTCCTCATCTCCATAAGCTCTAACTGCACGCCACAATTTATATTCCAATGGTTAGATCACATTTTGAGTTAGATAACCATTCCTCCCAAACTCTGTTTTCAATAATTTCAACTGAACCACTATGAGACGAATGACTAATGTGTGAAATATTATCTGTACCTCTAGAAAACTCGAAACCTTTAGCTCTTAAACGAGAGAGAGCCTACCAATGCAGAGAGAACATGATTAGAACAGTCAACAAACATTCACATTCAAACCCATATGGATGAAGAAGAATAAAAAAAAAAAAAAAGCATTCATAGGGAATATACTACCTTTAAACAATTATAATCCCCAAGTGTAATATCTTTGACATTATTGCCAAGGCTTGATAAAAGCCCACTAAGCAATTCTTCTTCTATCTCATCTCGAGTTCGTCCAAGTTCATCCGCAAAATGGTTGCTACCCAGGTAATTGAAGTCAGCTTTGACTAAAGAAGATACATTTAGCAACAAAAGCTTCTCCAAATCTCCTTTGATTGTTAGTGACATCATATAAGGAGCATTTATTTCGATAGTATATTGATAATACCAATTACCAGGATAACTAATAACCAAGTTCTTAAATCTCTTTGAAGTAGCATCAATCTGCCTAACACCATAACAGCCCTCCAACTCCAAAGTTTCCAAACAAGGACTTCCGGATAGTATTTTTCCAATTGAATCTCCAACCAAAGTCCCCTTATAAATATGCAAAAACTTAAGTTTATCCCAATGAATAGCACCATTAGGAGAATTAAATTTACAAAACGAAATTCGCATACTCCTAAAACATGAATTGTTGAAAAACAACTCATCATCATAGCTAAATAATTCACCAAATCTAGTATCCCGTATCGTTAAATCAACCTCTTGAACGTTACGAGCAATAGCATGATGAATCCAGGCTTGTGTCCGGGTATCAGCCGGACCACCGTATAAGATATGGATTTCAAGTTTGTTGAGTTTCACATTGGTAGGACATTGAGTTAGGGTTTTGTCAATAAGAGAAAAGTAACCAGTGAGATTATCCCAACCATTGTATGTGAAAATGAGATTAGGAAGTAGAGTCCAAAGATGTTGCCATCGTTTGGAGATAGTAGATGTTGTTCTAATCACCTCTTTTGTGGTCATTAATCTCTCTTCTTTAAAATAGAACTTTTTGATTTTGATTCTCGAGATGATTTCGAGCAATAAGCAATCTGGTAACAAACTTATTCTATCTTCTTCGCCCATGATTTTGATTCGATTTGGGATAAATTTAGGGCAGAATTTAGGGTTATGAAGTTACGATGGGTGGCTCTGTGTATTTATTTAAAACACTTTTTAGGGTTATGATGGGAGTGAACGTAATGAAAACTAAAACAATTCCATATTTACCCACCACATGCTTTAAAAACATTGTATTTGTGTTTTGGGTAAAAAGAACCTTGAACTTGTCTAAATGCTTATTTGCACCACTTGTGATTCTGATCCGTATCATTACTCTTGTCTAAATGCTTATTAAATGTACACACCTAACGAGGTTTTGAATCTGAACCTCTTGTAAGAGGAATCCAAGGACCTTACTACGAGGACATTTGGTGATGGTCTGTTTGTTGAATTAATTTTAATTTGTGTGTAACTTAATAACCCTCGTGACGTACTTTGTGATGATTTTCGTGCGAATCACTTGATACTTTCTTGTTTTCTTTGTGAATATTGAGTTGGAGGATTACTTTGTTTGCAATTTGATTGACTCTAGTTGCTGTTAGTTTATGATGCGTGTTTACTGTATGTGAGCCTACCTTGAATTTGAGTGTGATTCAAAAAATCTCGTGCAAATGACGTGATACTTCTTTTGTGTGAACCTTTGATTTGTGTTTAAGTTGATGATTATCGGCCGAATCATATGCTGTTTGTTTATGAATTATGTGTAAATTTGAGCATTAGTTTGTATGTAAAGTTGACGATTATCGTCGTGCAAGGCACGTGATACTAGGTGTTAGTTTATGATTTATCTGATCACGCGTATCTACAAACATATATATATATATATATATATATATATATATATATATATATATATATATAGGGTGGGGTTATTCTAAAAAGGGCCTTATAATAAAAAGTGTAGGAAGGATTGTGGGAGTGACATGTGTCACCCCCTTGCCACATCATATGACACATCATATGACACGTGTCACCCCACCCCCCCCCCCCCGCCCCCGCCCGCCGAAAAAAAAAATTTTCCCGCCAAAAAAATTTTTTTTTTGGGGCAATTTTTTTTTTTTTTTCCCGCCAAATTTTTTTAGTGCATCACAGTTATAAAGTTACTGCATCACGGTTATAAAGTTACTGCATCACGTTTACTGCATCACAATTATGATTTTACTGCATCACGGTTACTGCATTCATGGTTTTAATGTTACTGCATCATGGTTATAAAGTTACTGCATCATGGTTATAAAGAAACTGAATTATCATAAGTTTTATGCATCATATATGTATGTAACTGCATCACAATTAAAATACGATTCTTTTTTAAGTTTTGGTGCATCTTTATTATAAGTTACTGCATCATAGTTAATAGTTTAGTGCATCAGCTATGTTGCAGTAACTTATAACCTTAATGCACTAAAATTTAAAACTGTGATGCAGTAACTTTTATAATTGTGATGCAGTAACTTTATAACTGTGATGCACTAAAAATTTTTGGCGAGGAAAAAAAAAATTTTTTGTGCCCCAAAAAAATTTTTTTTTTGGCGGGAAAAAATTTTTTTTTTGCGGGGGGGGGGGGGGGGGGTGGGGGGTGGGGGTGGTGACATGTGACATATGATGTGGCATAGGGGTGACACATGTCGCCCTCACAATCCTTCCTACACTTTTTATTATAAGGCCCTTTTTATTTTAACCCATACCTATATATATATATATATATATATATATATATATATATATATATATATATATATATATATATAGTGAAACTTTCTTGTGAAAACCATCTTATCTGTGAGAACTGAGAGAACCACAAAAAACATACATGCACAACTTCAATAATTGTATTTTTGCACATATGTTCTAAAAACAACATACACGTTTTGAGAAAAACATAGTTGTTCTAAAGAATTTGATAAGAAATTGGAAATATGAAATTTTTCTTCGAAAGTGTGCATGTATGTTCTTATAAGGCATGCAACGACAATATTGCGGCCGTGTGTAAGGTTTTTGTGAAAAAAGAGGATGAGTTCATGATGATATTGAAGAACATTGGTGGATACTTACGATTATTGATGATTTGCATGCATTTTTATTTTGTTTTAAAAGGCGTGCATGTATGTTTTTTGTGGTTCTCTCAGTTCTCGCAGATAAAATGGTTCTCGTAAGAAAGTCCCCCTATATATATATATATATATATATATATATATATATATATATATATATATATATATATATATATATCTACATTATATATAACAGGAGGCATTTGAAGGATAATGCCACGTCATTGCCCAGTCAATGCCCAGTAATTCAATTTCAGCCATGTCATCTGCCATGTCATCACATTGTAAGCAATTTTTATAATTTATTTTATATTTTAATTATTCCATTTAGTCCATGTCATCAATATAGTTGTATTTAATTATTCCAATTTCATTATCAGCCATATATTTTTTAAATTATATTTCCAAATATTGTAAATGTAACTATTGGAATTTATAAATTTCGGATTTAATTTTGAAGCACCAAAATTCGGATTAAATTCATGTAAAAATGAACATGGTGAGATTTGAACATGCACACTACTACACATAGCATTTATTACAACGAACAATTTAAAACGGTTCACACATTTAACCGCTTTAAATATCATAAAAGCATTATTTATAACGGTTATATAACAAATCGCTGTAAATAATAAGTTATTTTGAACGGTTCTTACTATCTTCAAATTATTTAGAACGGTGCATAGTAAACCGTCCTAAAAACTTTCATTTTTTTTTGTTTGTGTTTCAAAAAATTTCACGAAGCGGGAATTTTCCCTCCTTTGTGTTTTTTATCCTTCTTTCCCTCTTATATAACTATCTAATGCTTTTTCTTTCACTTTGTCAAATCTAGATAGTGTATTTTTTTTTCTCTTTCTTCATACTTAAAACAAACATCTAATGCTTTTTAGTATGTTTTATGTTTTGCAGATCTTGAAGAACACATCTTTGATTGGCTAAATACACCCAAGATTTTACATAACAACTATCTAATGCATTTCATATGTTTTTTTTTTTTTTTTTTTTTTTTTTTTTTTTTTTTTTTTTTTTTCAGATCTGGAACAACACATCTTTCATTCCCTAAATATATACACCCATGATTTTGCATTTGTTCATCATTCATGTATATAGAAGGTATTGAAGATTTTTTTTTTTTTTTTTTTTTTTTCTTTATTGGGTTTCATGTGCTTTAGATTTTTTTTAGTTATATATATTTGTTTCAATCTTCTTTTGACTCTTTTTTAATGTAGGATACGATTTGATACACTCATACACAATTTACATTTAAGGTGATAAATCTACTTAAAATGTCCTTACCAATGTTGTCATGTTGACCGCATAAATTTTTACCCCTAGAAGATCAACATAAGATGAAAAACGTCGCATACACCAACTGCTCTCAGATGGCAAAATTCTCAAAATCCATAAGGATCAATGACCAACAACAATAACACCTATAAAAACATGTACTGTGAATGCCTTAAAAAAATACACAATCAAACTTTATCATTTTCTTTTAATTATTGAAACCCTTTTAGAACGGTTCTATTTGGAAGTTGTAAAAAATGCAATTATTTAAAACGGTTGAAAACCGCTGTAAAAAACAACCTCATTATTTAGTACGTTCTCATATAGAACGGTTCAAAACCGCTTCAAAAAATGTAAAATAACCGTTCTAAAATGTAGTTTGTGTACTAGTGGCATCTTTTAGTTAACATGCAAACATCTCAACCAATGGAGCCAAGCCATTGATTGTGATCAACGACCTAAAACTAAAAAAATATACTATACAAAAGAGATTAAGCTAAACACAGGAGGACCAATTGTGACATTATGGGGGAAAAACATATCAGGGCATAACTAAACGTCTCTTTTCAATATTTGTTACCCTGACTAAGGATCAAATGAGAAGAATCCTTAAAATAAGAAGGATGAGAAATAACTATAACTACACATTAGAGATGGATTAGTTTGAATTAGATGCATCCCCTAATCTTTTAGATGCATCATAATATATTTTCTTACTAAAAATTAGATGCATATACATATATTAGATGCATTTTATCAAGTTAGGCGAATCCTATGTATTTTTCGTCCTCTGCGGGTCAAATTTGTTGCTAGTACTACTTTGCATCGTTTTCACTTCAAAATCACATTTGAAACTAATTGTGATGCATCTAAATGAATAGAGATGCATCTAATTCAAGTCGATGCATCTCAAATATGCGGTTATAGTTATTTCTCATTCTTCTCATTTTAAGTTTTCTTCTCACTGGATCCTTACCCTTGTTACCCTTCCCAAAACTCCAAAACCCTAAATCGACTTCTGCTTCTGCTGCTAATGAACCTCAGTTGGTGAGGATTCATCATGTTCTTGCAATTCCAACGAACTCAGACAAGACAAAATTTCCTAAACGATTATTTTTTCTATGTTGCGCGCAAACAGTTTATAGAGAATAAATGGTAAGGAAAGACATTCCTGACCTACAAAACAATGGCAGGTATGATTTAAGTATACATTATATTTGGTTCAAATTAAATTTTATATTTAACTTTATGTTCTTTATATTCTATATCTTCTATAAAACTGCATGTAATAGATTTGCAACACAACTTGCACTCAGAAAACATGGCGGTTGCACTTGCTGCTGATTTGGCATAAAAAAGTGTTTACGAGGTCTGGCAACGTATTTTACCTAAGGTAAGTGTTCGGCTCTTTTGATGTGAGATGCGGATGTTTGGGTAGACGAAAGTTTGAAAGCTTGAAACACATGTCATCCAAGGTACTGAGTTTGTAAAAGTTTTAGTAATGTGTTTTTGGTTTTCTTCTGATCTTTGAACTCATATAATACTTACACTTTTGTGCTGCTGTTTTAGGAAAAAAAATTGTATAAACTTAAAAAGCTAACAATGAGTTGTTGCATCCAATAATGGGTGAACAAAAGCTATGGTATAATCTGGGTTTTTACGGCATACGTGCCAACAATGGGTGAAGACTTTCTACGATTCAGGGCAAGTGAAGTTATTCATTTTTATCTGTGTTATTGCGTAGTGTTGCTCCCATAGCTCTCGCACGGGTATGGACAACAGATTCAAACAACTGCTGGAATTTTGAAGTCAAAGTCGATGGAAGATCAACTCTCTAAAAGGTGTATGAAAGGTACTTTTTTTACATATCAGTTATAGTAACTTTACATTCTTTCATGGTTTGGTATTAAATATTTTTGTGCTGTTTTTATTCTTGCTATTTCAAATATGTTGCAGACAATAGCCATGACGCGGATGGTGGCAAGGCACTTGATGCTAACGTTCATGTTATGGAGAATTAAAGAGTTTAGTTTAGAGATTTTATGGATTGTAGTTTTGATGTTTTACGGATATAAATAAGGTGTGATACGGTGATAGTGATGTATATATAGGTTTTTTGTGATAGATGATGTATACGTAGGTTTGTGATTGAGATATATCAAGAACATGTAGAATTAAGGAGTTTAGTTTAGAGATTTTAGGGATTGTAGTTTTGACGT
The DNA here is from genome assembly GCA_030686995.1 of Artemisia argyi. NCBI lineage: Eukaryota > Viridiplantae > Streptophyta > Magnoliopsida > Asterales > Asteraceae > Artemisia > Artemisia argyi. Next base: position 22,915,326 of record CM060709.1, read on the forward strand.
TTTACCGATATAAATAAGGGTTGGTGTATCATAGTGTTATATAAATATGTAAGTAATCAAATAGAATCATCAAGAATGTTGATTTTGATGTTGGATGATGTTTTTTTGTTGTAAGGATGTGGTCTCTTTAGTGTTGGATGATAATAAGGAAGTTTAGGATGCCCTTTCGTTTATTTGTTGTTGCTGTTGTTGTTGTGAAATTGTGGTGCGTGATTGTGGAAAATAGATTTAAGAAAGTTATAACAAGCAATTGGTAACCGTTTAGGCCAACAGAAACAAGTAGGTTTTTGAGAATATTAGAGACTAATGGTTTAGGTATAATTCGTTTCCGAAAATGTAATAGGACTTCGATATTAGATAAACAGGTTAGGTTATCTCAGTAAACAATGTTGGAGTCTTGGAGATGTTGACCGATTTGTGGATATTATTTAGCTTTATATTTTGGAAACAGATGTGGATTTAATTGAATAGCAACTGTAGTGCGAAATTTATAATTTTTGAATGCACAGATCAGCAAGAAACCGTTTAAGAATCTTCATAGAGGCATCTATGTAATGTTGATCTTATATAGGTCAAAATAGTCGGATTTAGAGGATCCATGGTGTTCGTGTTGTATTATGACTAGGTAATTAATTATTAGATAGTGGAAGTTGTTGTTTATGGCAGTACGTGGGTGAAAAATAATCACACTATATGTCGGTAAAACGAGCGAACTAACTATGCAAAGATAATTTTCTATTGGTTGGAAAGATATGTGTGGTTCAATAAGAGATCTGTTGTTGATTATAAAATGAATGGAGAAAAAGATAAAGAAGTTAAGGGTTCTAGGTTTTTGATCAACGTTGAAACTATTATTTGCAGCTTAATTAGCATATGTTTAATGATAAAGGATAATAGTTTGTTGTTTATGTGTTCTCTTTTGTTATTGAGATGCTAGGTTAGGTTTTGATCTGATTGTTGGGACAATAGGAGTGTTGCGGAGCTAGAATTGGACGTGGGTCAACCAAACCAGACCTCTTAGACCCAGAACCATGTTTTATGGTTCCCTCGCAAGAAACATGATATATGCATTTTCATGTTATGGCACTATTAGTATTAATAGTTTTTCTAATACTAATTTATGATTTGATTTTTTTAGTCATCAGTGGGGTTTGTTGCTCTAAACAGCGAGCTTCATGTTAGATTTCACCCCTAATTTGAATTTGGTATTTAACCAATGCTTTTTTATCACTATTTTCTTATCAGGGTGGCACCAAAGGTGAAGAAAGTTTAGAATTTTTTGACCTAACTGATGGTGGTGGTAAGCTGGTCCAAAGTTAATTTTTACATGTTTTGTTTCATTTTAATCCATTCTTGAGTTCATGCAGTCATGATCTTACAAAGAATTATCTCATGTAGGTTAATCATGCAGGGGGAATAACCAAAAGGATACCAAGCCAATTATCAACGCTTAGAGACAAATAGCTCAAGGCAAGAAACAGTGTTTGTTTAACTTGTGTTCCCTCATTAACCTGTTTCTTAAAAAAAACACCTCCTAAATAAATTTTGAGATGCATTTTACAATTACAAAACTTAGCTGAAGTAGAAACATGTGAACAGATAGGCCAAATTGTTAGAAAGTCATGCTAAGTGTTCTCAAATGCTTATTAAACATGGTTATCTGCTTATTGCTTATTTTATTTATAAGTAATCAAGTAAGAGGGTGTATGAGATTGCAGATTTTAAGTGCCTATTTATTTATTGTATTATAGAAAAGAAATAAGCACTTTTAAAGTGTTTGGTTGTGGCAATGTTGTTTCAGTTGTCGTATAGTATATTCGAAAATAAACAGCCAATTGATTGTTCTATTGGTAGTGATACAACTAAACATACTCCTTTCAGTTAGGCTTAATTTTAGTTTCCTTCACTTGAACATCATTGGAAGTTTAGAACTCAACTATGCAATAGCAACATATGTCATAGTACTTAATATTTCTCACAAGAAATGGGTAAATTTGGGTTATGATTTATATGCAACCATTCTAACCTGTTACCCACCATTCCAGTTACATGAAACTGTGATAATGAGATAATGAAGAAAGAATCAGTTTTTGAGGCTCAACCTGATGGAACAGATTCGGATCAAAAACTGACTTCGACTTCGGTATCAAGGGTCAAAGAAGTTTGTATGAATCTGGAGTCAATGGCGAATGGGTCAGTTCCAGTTAATCTTTTTGAAAGAGTGCGCCAAAATCTGAAAAGTTTGCCAGTTGATTAATCGTTGCAGCTTTGTTGGAAAGATAGCTGTGACACGGATTGCGTAGGCCGTGATGCTGGCATTGACACCCCACGTTGAGGATTTTACATTTTTCCGGGAGGATGCCTGCCAATGGCATGTTCTGGGACATCATCATTGATGTATTATTTGTTCCACTGTCACTTGGTCTTGCAACTTCATTAGATGGTTTGCCTGAAACGGCTTTTGGGATATCATAAATGGGGGATAATATCCAGGATGCGTTGTTATTATCAGGCTGATCACCAGAAAAATGAAGTGGGTTAATTGGTTTTGGCTCGAGATCATCGCCTTCAACACGATAACCTTCATGTGATATCTGCACAAAAAGATCATGGTATTATTATCTTCATACAAGATATAATGTGAAGATTATCCATAAAACCAGACTTCAAACATCATACCAGTGTGCAGAATTGGGCTGCAAGCAAGTCCACAACATGCTGTAGCATCAAGCCAAATGAAAAGTCAGAAAATATATATAAATGCCATGGATATTATATACACGTACTTTGGGTAAGAATTGCATAAAACTTTTATTCAATGGTAATATATACGTACAAACTTTCAAGAGTTCTTAACTTCTTATTAAGGCAACAAACTTTAAGATCTTCATATTTTAGGTAATCTACTTTCATTTGCTTGCTATACTAAAGTAACCAGATTCCAAATTTCTAAATTCGGCAACTGGGAAAATGGTCATTTCCGCTTCGTAAAAATACCACATAGTCAAAACTTAAAAAAACTCTTTTTTGGATAACTCAACCCACATGTTATAACCCACACAAAAATATTACCCGATATGTTTCCTGTAATTGATCCGGATTTAAATATAATATGCTCACATGAGGTTTTTAAAACAGTCGGAAAATTATGGAAAAGGCTATTGGCGCATTATTTCAAGAAACTCAGTTTTAACAAGGACGCCAAGAAAAGTGGCCAGCCATGTCAAACCATCTGCGTATTAATGTCAAGGTGAAACATATTTGAAATAATAGATACAAGATTTACTTTTAAAGCTGTGTATATTGGTTTAGTGAGTAATTTATAAGTTGTTTTTTTTTTTTTTTTTTTTTTTTTTTTTTTTTTTTTTTTTTAAAATGATTTGATATTAAAAAAAAAGAACTCTATTAGAAGCTAAACTTTTATCTAATGTAATTCAAGGTGACTTTTGATGTTTTCTTCTCAAACATTCCTAATACGTAGTAATAAATGAGCTACTCTTTGTTTTAACATACTGAGTTTACAGAAACTGTTTAAAACCATTTTATATGGAGTCACCAAAGTTTAAATTGATCTACTTTCTTAAAGTAAAGCAAGTATGCTTTTCCTTATCAAAGCTGTTTCCTCAATAATTTTAAAAAATAATTATTTTTGATCAATTACAGTTTTTTAAATAATAATACAAAATAATGTTTTGCTATTTTTGGTGTGTGAATGAAAGGTATTGTGATGGAAACGAAAGGTGTATCGTGAACATAGAGGCCGCTGTTCAGTGTGTTTATTGTGCCAGATTAATGTTTGTATTAGTTGCTTCTATACTATACCATTTGTTTATCTGATCTATTGTTCAGACCTTACCTCCTATTGTAGTCTTGAGTATGCCCTTGGCTGCAATGGCTTAACTGTGTAACAAGCTTGGTGGTTAATCGACCCGTACTGCTGAGACACCATGGGACACAGGTTCACTATCTGTTACACTTTATTTTACACCATTTTCCTTTTTTAATGTTCACATCAGCTAGATTCTTTAGGTTTGACCTTCTTTTTATTACGTTCATTGGTTTTTTAGCTGCTACCCCATGGCCCACAACCAGAAATGTTGGCTTATCAGCCGGGCGTACGAATGCCCGGTCGTCCACCGCAGGTACAATGCTTTGTATAGTTAATTTGTGGGTCGTTTCAAGAATGTTATTCGATTTCTACGTTTCTTGGTTTTGGAGTACCTTCTATGATAAATTGGATTTCGCTAATACGAACCATTGCCACTGCAGCAGAAATGGATGACAGATTTGCTTTGTGACAGGTTAAATTTTCGGGTATTAGTTGGACAAATGATAGCAAAGGTTTCTTCTTCAGCCGCTACCCTGCTCCAAAGTAAGTGAAAAATGATCTTTCTCAGTTGCTTCAGTCTCTGCATCTCTGCTCATTGAACCAGGTGTTTATATCCAAAACTGCAATGTTGACTTGACACATGGCTTAACAGGAGTTTTTTAATAGTAGTTAAATATCTTTTGGTTTCTGAACATTGTACATGGTTAGCTTATTATTCATCACTGGAAAGTGCCTAACGTTATTGATATTGGACTCAATCCAAGGGCCGTCAAGAAAGTTATTGTGATTGGTGTAGGTTTAATGGGTTCTGGTATAGCTAAGGCCCTAATCACCAGTAACATATTTGTTTTTCTTAACGAAGTCAACTCTAAGTATCTTCTAAAATGGATTAAAACAGTAGAAGGTATGATCTGCATTTTTGACAAATCGGGTTTATTCTGTCACTTACGTTGTTGGGAACTGTAATCTGAAACATACGATGAAATTTGGCAGAAAAGACATGAAAGAGAGTTGGCTAACAAATATGTGGAAATTGCGGTTTAATAATAAATTATTGTACTCTTAAAAAAGAAATGAGTTACTCATAAGATATACACATGATCAAAATTTATAGTTGAATGTTGTTTTTTTCTTTAGTTTCGTGTTTGATATTTGTACTTATTTAAGGTGAATACCGGTTACATCTTGGTACAATTTGTCAATTTTTGATGTTTTAATTTATACATGCCAATCATAGGGAAAAATATATAGAAGGTAAGGATATGGAAGAAGAGTTGAAAGAGCATGTGGGCATACTAAGACATAGTGAACTAAGATGAAAGGAAGATGAAAAGGAGCTTAAGGTTAGACATGATCAAACTATTACTAACTTACTATGCATCGACTTCATAAAAATGTGCATATTACCATCAGGGAGTATAAGAGGACGATGTCATATGCTTCTGTGGCTCAAGTGCATATACTCAATATAATATGCTGAAAATGTGAGTTTCTATCGGATTTTACAAATCTCTGTATGCTCGCACAAAGCTACTAAGTTTCATTAGATTTAAGTGATTTTTTTGTTTCATGAGGTTTATGACGGTTGTGTATAGCTTAAATGATTTATTGAGCTTGATTGTTTGCAGGTTCAACGTACCATGGATCTCCACTTTTGTTATCAATTCTTGGGATGCTTACTTTGAGCAGGTATGTAAGTTTATGAAAATTTGATGTTTGGAAACATGGTTGTAAAATGTTGTTATCGTTTGGTTTAAATTATTTCAATCTTGCCATTTTTTCCCCGCCTTCTTTGCTATAGTAAATATGTCCACGATAATAATAAGTCATGCTTGCAACTTGTGAAAAAGAAGGTATGTTATTCCGTAGTTAGAATTTCTAACTTTTTGCTTTTTTTTTGGTTGGATTTTGGTTATAATATGATTGCTTTTAATGAAAACTATAATAGACACATATGGGTTTTTTTTTACTTAGTTTGTGCATTATACGGATGTTTCTTTGCATTCATGTTTATAGAGACCAAAGGTTCTGGGGAAGACAAAACACAATGAGCAATAAGAATCACGTGAAGCTCATTTGAAATTCAAATATCTGAAACTCCATTTCGATAGTGCAAGGCAAATATTCATCAATCATCAATGTGAAGATTCAGTGGTCGTGCTTAGCATCATCATCGTCTTCAGAAACATGTAAGATGCTAAATTATATTCATTATTCTTCAATGAAATTCCCTCCAACGGGTAAAAAATTGCAATCGTACTTTGTGATTTTCTGCATTGCATATTGTGCTTTTTCTTCAATCTTAAGAAAATCATTTTTTAATTTGGTCACTCTTTCTTCTAAAAATTTTTATCCAAATCATGGCTTGAACTAAGTAAAGTCTGTTTAAAACGTCCCAAAGTGCGTAAAAGAGGCCAAAAATGAAAGTTTAGTAACCCAATAAGGAAAAAAAAGGTTAGATACTCAAAAGTGATTTTTTGGACAAGTATGGTACGTTTTAAAAGAATTTTCCCAAGGTTAAACTGTCATAAATAACTCAAATCAGGCTCAAGAAATTTTTTGTTATCTCCAAAACATTTGATGATAGATGATTGTGCTGCTTTGCAACTGAGTAAATCATGTACTATTAAATAGATGATAATAGATGTAAGACCAAGTTAAAGTACATATATTACATATAAAACTTTTAATAGACATGCCACAGGTACTGTGATGACCGATGGAGCATGTGGCTTATGTTGTGATTTTTTGTCTTTTAACAGGTCAACAGATCCTCCAAGTATCTTAGCCTTTACACAGATATCTTACTTTGATAGCCTACAGTAGTAATTCTAAATGACGTAGTGGTTGTTCTCGGTTAGTAAATGCTTCAAAGATGTCTTTACGAATTTGAGTTTCGGCCTCTGCGATGGCGACAATTAGGGGCAGATTGACGTGAAATAAGCACAACATCTAATTTTTAGTTACTGACACAACCACTACCCCTATTGTTTTCAGAAAAAAGGTTTAGATGTTAGGGCCACACTGGAGCAGGGAAGAGCTGGAATGCCTTTATGCACCATATCGTGAGCTGTTATAACCATATTGATACACTCATTTAAAAATTACTTATTTCATAGCGGAAACTGCTACATTTTGAATTTACAGTTTGTGTAAATTGTCTATTGTTGAAAAAAAATATTGAAAAAATGGTATGCGTATGTTTGGCAGCCCCTGGGTTTGCTACATTTCGAGTTGTAGAATAATTTGAACAACTACCACAAAAAACCTTGCTGGATCAGAAAGAGCCAAAAGAGCATGTTATAATGGAATGTGTTTCAAATAATGTGCATAATGATGAATTGATGATGATTATTATTAGAGATATGATACACGGATAGGTCGATATGGGTTTCTCATTTATCTCAACGGGTCGATGCAACCAAGTTGTATCTGCTTATAAATAAAAATGGAAAAATGTGGTCAACCCAACCCGACCCACCCCTTACTATAAAAGACTCGGTTTAACTGAAGTCAGGTTTGACCCACTACTCAACCTGTCCAACCATTCTCTTTAAAAATACTAAAGCTTACAAACTTCTCATTTATTGAACAATAGTTCATATTAACAAGGGTCTTCTTGCACTTGGAAATATTATTAGTGTCCTTGCTGATGAGAAAATATGGAAAGAAGGTGTCATTATGTCCGTTATCTCTCCTTACGATTTTTGTTCATCTAAAGTTGTTTAAAATATGTGTAGGTCTGCTGCTATTGCATTGTGGAATAAAGATCGAACGACAAACATAATTTTGGTGAATGATTGTAGCCAATTAAACTTAAGCGTAGGAAATTCCCTGTTGTGGTGTATTTTGCAATGACGGTTAATAAAATTCAAGCCCAAACATTATCACAAGTTTGGCGGTTTATCCAAAAGCAGGTTTTCACCCATGACCAACTTTATGTGGCTGTCTCTAGAGTGAAGAGCAAGAATGGATTGAAAATTCTTTGTTGTGATACAGATGGTAATTACGCAAAATCAATAACAAACATTGTGTATAAAAAAGCTTATTTCGCATTTGAGTTTAGATAAAATACTATGCTGTTACAAAGAAATTTGTATATTTTAATTATTCTATAATTGTAACTTTTATTTTTTTTAATGCATTCAATATAAAAATTGGTATGCTTATATCTTATTTTACGTTAACTTATTTTTATTTTTAATGCATTCAATGTAATGTTTATTTATTTATGTCAATTGGAGATAGGGTGGCCCCCAGGAGTGCCTTTTGTTCACCTCATGACCTACCCAACAATGCAAAGATTGTGTTTCTTGACACTTATGAACCTGGTTGGACAGCCAACCTTGAATTGGAGCTTGGTCTGATTAAAACTGGACAGTAAGTCAACATGCTGATAACTGTAACACTTTACTTTTCTGTGATATTTTATTTCTTTATACACACATTTCTCTTCATTATTACAAATATGATCTTAAACCCATTGCTTTTTTTCCTGTTAACCGAGGGTGCGTGGCTGTTTTATAGGAGTGACATTGTTCAAGATTGAGCTTTCCCATAACCAGTCTGCTGTATCATGCTCTCCCCATCATTTGTTAACTGGACGGTTTGCCTCTTACACCTTTGAACTCAAATGATCATAGCATATCATGGCCATGACCAAGATCAGATTACCTGTGCTGTTTTTGTTTATAACTAGGAGGTATGAGATTGACTGTGTGTACGTTGCTGGGTGAGGGATGGGGGGAGGGGCAAACAGTTACATACTTGAACGGAAACATGGATGAACAAGGATGGGTCTCTGTTAGCTTAATAACAGATTTCAAAAAGGTTAGAACTTAAGAATAATTTTTGGTATTCTATACCCTCATGTAAATAGATTAGGTGATAGTAGTTTTTCTTAAAAGCGACACTTAAACATAATATCGTATGTGGTGATGAAAAAGTCTAAATATACATAAAGGGTGTTTGGAATTACATCTTAGAAAAGATTTAATTGTGCACTTTTGGTCACTAAACAAGTCAAAGGTACGATAGCTCAAATTTGGCTGTTAGATTTAAAAACCAAACATATTCATCGGTACCCATAACGATTTGCCACTATCAGGCTTGCAAAGACATAACTCCCATGTGTTGTGTCTGAAAAAAGACATCAAAAAGGGGATAATAAACACAAAGTTATATTTATGCAATTAATGTTATGGGATTTAAGTCTATTATAAAGAAAGAAATCGATCTAACGGGGCCTAAAGATATATAAAATTTCCTAGCTTGACCTACTTGTGGTTTGTAATGTCAAAGTATGTTCTTTTTTATATAAAAAGTCAAGATCATTTATATAAAAATAATATTGTAGCTTGTATATATTTTCCAAAGATTAATAGGTTCCATTGACTTTTAAGCGTGATACACGCTATTTACAATGGCTAAGCAATTAATTACTGATACAGAAACAAAGTTATAGTTGTATAAGAAGGTTAGAGCTTAGAACTATGGTTGTATGTTTAAACGTGTTATCACTTGATTAGTTGTTATAATGACTCAAATACATGGTGAATTAGACTCTAATGTGTGGTCGTTACATTTTATAGGTTTATATGATGTTGCTTTTGCACACACTTTATAGATGACACTTGAAACAAACAAATTCAACGAAACACACCTAGCATCTTTTATGTTCTTAATTGATACATATTTAAGAACCATGCATTTTTTTTCTTATGAAAATGGTGTAAAGGGAAAAAGGTTCAACCTTCCGACAAGATTGAAAAGCTTCTCTCTTCATACTCAGTTGGCAATCTCTGAAAAGATTATATTTGTAAATCAAATTTTAAATAATTTTCATAATCACTTTCATCATATATCCACCCTCCCACTACCACACCACGCCACACCACCAAGGCTGTCAGGTACTTATGTATGTATGTACAGAATCTTGCAATAAGATTATATATGGTGTTGCATATCTTTAAGTTTAGCTACTTACCGGGGAAGTTCTAAAGAAGTTGGCCTTAGTTGCTTCATCACATAGAAAATTCTTTATTGTAGAGCTTCCAAATTTAGCCCATAGTTTAAGTGGGTCTGCCATTAGCTAACTCATCACACTAAGGAACACATAAATGCTATGTTTGATCTGAGCTGGGGGTCCATGGCCGGGGCTAATGTTATATGACTCCTCCAAACACTTAGCTCACTCACTGTACTCGATATAAATGACAAGGTTGCGAAAAACAATGACAATCAAGAGCATGTCACTATGTGGAAATTAAATGTTTCACTTGAGCCATTATGGCAAGAACTGAGCGAGTGTATAAGTGTGACTGAGTCACAGCTGCCACAAGGCTCTTTATCTTCAGTTATGTCAAATGCTAATACAAATGACCATGTGCATGGTACCGGTGCTTCTTCTCCTCCTCTACCCCCTGGAACCCAGAGACTTTTGCCCTTCATTAAGGCTTTTTGGTCCTATGTGAAAAGCTTCAGTCAAGTAGTTCTCTTTTACAGCAAGAAACAGCTTAGACCGGTTGCATTTTGACAATACACTTCGATTAAATTAATTATGTGGTTCCATAATACATTTCGATTAGATTATGAGCTTCTGTTAAAGTGTTAAACTTACCAAATAGGATATGATCTTAAGAAAAATAGTTTCTCTTCTTCACGACCAATTTCTGTTCGTTTTATCAAATTAGTTGCACCAAATCTCAATATTGTTAAAATCTATTCTAATATGGATTTAAGAACGTAACCAATAATTTAAAACGGGGAAATAATTTAACAAGTGTCATCTTGAAATGCTTTAAAGTTGAAGTGTCTATTCACAGTTAGATAAAGACTACTTGCATACCCTTTGTAATCATCTTTGACCCTTCTAATTGTTTTAAAAAATTTTAACGAGATTTGGCTAATGGTGTTTTTGGTTTTTCTTTTCTATACGTCAGTATAGAGTTAGCATGTATCAACTTTGATAGTATGGGTTAGGTTTTTATCGATTTAATTACTGGATTAGATACTTATCCATTTTGATTAGTGGATTAGATACTTATCATTTTTGAAATACACAATTTTATATCAGCAGCTCCAAAAATGATTTGAAGCTACTCGGTGATGGACATATATGTTTCCTTTCCTTAACATCGTTTGGAATAACTTTGGATATACTTTATTTGCGTTAGAAGTAGTCGTTTGATATCTTTATAAATGTTAACGATCAATTAAAGCAATGTGGAAATGAAATTGTAACTGAAATGTATGTAAGTCAAACTTTTTAAATTCAAAAACCTCATATCAATTACGGTCTTGAACCCTTTTGATAATACAATACCGTTAAACTATTACCATACCCAATTGACTGTTGCGGTGTGTTTTTATGTGGCTGTCTAGAAAGTGTAAAACAAAAACGATTTGACAATTGTTTTTTGTCATAAAGACGCTTATTCATCAAAAACGACAACTAATGCTTCCTATAAATAAGTATTATAAAATTTTGTAAGTCTATATCTTATTATTCGTTAACGAATACCTTCAATCAATATTTATAAGTCAAGCCAGCCATCCGGGCTGGCTTCGCAAACCGGATCAAATTGCCTATTGTGGTGTGTTCACTAACGTCTGTTACTAAAAGTAAACACAAAAAAAATCTTACAACCAGGCCTGTTTCTTCAGTGGTTAGTTTTCTCCCATGACAAACTTTACGTCTGTCTTAAAAGTGAAGCCAAAAAACTCAGTCAAAATGGTTTTTAGTGAACAAATGCTAATTAAGCAAAATCAACATCTAACAGATTCTATAAACAAGTTTTCTTTAATATTAGAATTTAAATCATAAACTATCTTATTAAGAAAAAAATAGGTATATATGAATTTCGTTAACTTTTTTCCGCCCAACGGGTTGAAACGTCAAAATGTACGTCAATAAAATCGACATCCTTAAAAATAATTTTCCGTCAACTGACACTATAAAAATTATAATTATAAGTCATGCCCGCCCATCGGGCGGGCTTCGACATCTAGTATATATATATATATATATATATATATATATATATATATATATATATATATATATATATATATATATATCGGCTACTCGGCTTCCTTTGTTATAGATCTTACTGCGTGTGAAGCTTGCGTTTGAGCACTAATTTGTGTGATTAGTTCATGTTTATGACTCAAATGAATTTGCGTGTGTTTACTGCTAGTCAACTTTGAGTTTGATCTATAGTTTGTATGTAAGTTAAGGATACTAGTGCAAATAAATGTGATATACATGCCGTTTGTTTTACATTTTGAGTTTCGTTTTGTTTACTTCAAGTTTAGGTTCATCTCGTGGTTGATTATGTGAATTATGAATGCAAAATTGGGTTGCTTTAATGAGAATAATTTGTGTGTTTGCTATGTGTCAACCTTGAATTTGAACATTAATTTGTGTGTAAGTTGATGAATCTCGCTCAAAATCATGTGATATGCCTGCTATTTGTTTCTGATTTTGAGCTCCATTCTGTTCGATTCAATTTAAGAATCCATTTTGGTTAGCTTGTAGCTCATTGCAGACGGTTATCTTTGGATATTAACAGGCCTTTCATCGACAAGACGAATGGCTACATTTGAGCTGTCCAGCAGGTCAACAATTGGAATGTGTTTGACCGACACTTTGGATGAGATGGTGTCGACTGGGAAACTTTGCCCTAATCTTGCTATCCAAGTACTTGTTCAGCTCGACAAGGTTTCTTTTCAGCTTCATTAACTTTGGATGTGATATTATTTCTGATGCTATTTTAAACATCGACATTTCTTAAACAGGTCATATAATTTTTGTAGTGAATAGATCAAGTGGGTCGAATTAAAAAAATGATAACAGGTCAAGTGGGTCACATGTTATAAAAAAGATATGGCTGTCATATTATTGTTTCCGTGAGAAAATGGATAAGCATTTGTGTGGGTCAACCAAAAAAACCCAATCCAACCCGTTTTGACTTGTTCAGCCCGCCATTCTTTTCCACCTTTACCCTCACCTTAATCTCTTTAAAAGATTTTATAAATGGCCAATATATATTCTCTTGCTTTTTAATATACTGTGTCATCACTGTCTGGATGCTGATCTTTTTTTTTTTTTTTTTTTTTTTTTTTTTTTTTTTTTTTTTTTTTTTTTTTTGGTAACATGAACAGGGGCATTTGCACACCTACAGATTCTGTGACAACGTGTGGACGTTCATTCTTCAGGATGCCCTCGTCAAGTATGACGAAAGCCAAGAAAATGTTGGTCGAGTTAAGGTAGTGGCATGTGACTCGAAGCTGCTTATGTAAGGAGACCTGGTCTCTTGGTTCTGCTGGTAAATGTTAGTGTAGTACTAAGTATTAGGACTAAGTTTGTAGATACGCAATATACTTTCTCAAAAGTACCAAAATACGTAACCTACTAAAAAAAGTCTGTAGATCGCTAACAAACTTTCAAAATTGGCACAAGATACGCAATATGACCTGGAACCAGCAGGTTACCAGGTTTCAAACTTTGAAAATTGACAAGAATAGTCCCTGTGGCTTGCGTTGACTTTCGCTGGTCATCCTTGGACTTTTTTTCACCTACAAAAGGTACAATAACGGTCCCTATGGTTTGCGTAGACTTTCACATTAGTCCGTTTTTATACTTTTTCACCCGTTCTCTTACGTTTTTATCCGTTTTCGTCCGTTTTTTTTACGTTTTCGTTCGTTTTTATACAATTTCATCCGTTCTCTTACGTTTTCGTTCATTTTTTTTACGTTTTCGTTCGTTTATATACGTTTTCACACACGTTTTTACACTCGTTTCTACACACGTTTTTACACACGTTTTCACAAACATTTTTACACACGTTTTTACATACGTTTTCACACACGTTTTTACACTCGTTTCTACACACGTTTTCACAAACATTTTTACACACGTTTTTATATACGTTTTCACACACGTTTTTACACACGTTTTTACATACGTTTTCACACACGTTTTCGCACACGTTTTTACACACGTTTTTATATACGTTTTCGCACACGTTTTTACACACGTTTTTATATACGTTTTCACATACGTTTTTACACACGTTTTCACAAACATTTTTACACACATTTTTACACTCGTTTCTACACACGTTTTCACAAACATTTTTACACACGTTTTTATATACGTTTTCACATACGTTTTTACACACGTTTTCACAAACATTTTTACACACGTTTTTACATACGTTTTTACACTCGTTTCTACACACGTTTTCACACACGTTTTCACAAACATTTTTACACACGTTTTTATATACGTTTTCACATACGTTTTTACACACGTTTTCACAAACATTTTTACACACGTTTTTACATACGTTTTTACACTCGTTTCTACACACGTTTTCACAAACATTTTTACACACGTTTTTATATACGTTTTCACATACGTTTTTACACACGTTTTCACAAACATTTTTACACAAGTTTTTACATACGTTTTTACACTCGTTTCTACACACGTTTTCACACACGTTTTCACAAACATTTTTACACATGTTTTTATATACGTTTTCACACACGTTTTTACACACGTTTTTATAAACGTTTTCACACACGTTTTCAAAAACGTTTTTACACACATTTTTTTATACAATTTTACATACATTTTTACACATGTTTTAACACACGTTTTCGTTCACATTTTTACACACGTTTTTTAAGAAATTCCGAAAAAAATTTCTGAAAAAAATTCCGAAAACGTTTTTACACACGTTTTCGCACACGTTTTTATATACGTTTTCGCACACATTTTTACACACGTTTTTATATACGTTTTCACACACGTTTTTACACTCGTTTCTACACACGTTTTTTGGAATTTTTTTCAGAAATTTTTTTCGGAATTTTTTTCCGATTTTTATTTCTGATCTTTTTTTGAAATTCCTTACAATTTTTTTTTTTCAAAATTCTTTTTCTAATTTTTTTATGGACGAACACTTAAAAAAATGGACAAAACGTGTGTAAAAAATTCGGAAAAAAACCCGAAACAAATTATCAAAAAATGTGTAAAAACGTTTTTGAAAACGTGTGTGAAAACGTTTATAAAAACATGTGTGAAAACGTATATAAAAACGTGTGTAAAAATGTTTGTGAAAACGTGTGTAGAAACAAGTGTAAAAACGTATGTAAAAACGTGTGTAAAAATGTTTGTGAAAACGTGTGTAAAAACGTATGTGAAAACGTATATAAAAACGTGTGTAAAAATGTTTGTGAAAACGTGTGTGAAAACGTGTGTAGAAACGAGTGTAAAAACGTATGTAAAAACGTGTGTAAAAATGTTTGTGAAAACGTGTGTAAAAACGTATGTGAAAACGTATATAAAAACGTGTGTAAAAATGTTTGTGAAAACGTGTGTGAAAACGTGTGTAGAAACGAGTGTAAAAACGTATGTAAAAACGCGTGTAAAAATGTTTGTGAAAACGTGTGTAAAAACGTATGTGAAAACGTATATAAAAACGTTTGAAAAAATGTTTGTGAAAACGTGTGTGAAAACGTGTGTAGAAACGAGTGTAAAAACGTATGTAAAAACGTGTGTAAAAATGTTTGTGAAAACGTGTGTAAAAACGTATGTGAAAACGTATATAAAAACGTGTGTAAAAATGTTTGTGAAAACGTTTGTAGAAACGACTATAAAAACGTATGTAAAAACGTGTGTAAAAATGTGTGTGAAAACGTGTGTAGAAACGAGTATAAAAACGTATGTAAAAATGTGTGTAAAAATGTTTGTGAAAACGTGTGTAAAAACGTATGTGAAAACGTGTATAAAAACATGTGTAAAAACGTGTGCGAAAACGTATATAAAAACGTGTGTAAAAACGTGTGCGAAAACGTATATAAAAACGTGTGTAAAAACATGTGCGAAAACGTGTGTAAAAACGTGTGTGAAAACGTATGTAAAAACGTGTGTAAAAACGTGTGTGAAAACATATATAAAAACGTGTGTAAAAATGTTTATGAAAACGTGTGTAGAAACGAGTATAAAAACGTATGTAAAAATGTGTGTAAAAATGTGAAAACGTGTGTAAAAACTTATGTGAAAACGTATATAAAAACATGTGTAAAAACGTGTGCGAAAACGTATATAAAAACGTGTGTAAAAACGTGTGCGAAAACGTGTGTAAAAACGTGTGTGAAAACATATGTAAAAACGTGTGTAAAAACGTGTGTGAAAACGTATATAAAAACGTGTGTAAAAATGTTTGTGAAAACGTGTGTAGAAACGAGTGTAAAAACGTGTGTGAAAACGTATGTAAAAACGTGTGTAAAAATGTTTGTGAAAACATGTGTAAAAACGTGTGTAGAAACGAGTGTAAAAACGTGTGTGAAAACGTATATAAACGAACGAAAACATAAAAAAAATGAACGAAAACGTAAGAGAACGGATGAAATTGTATAAAAATGAACGAAAACGTAAAAAAAACGGACAAAAATGGATAAAAACGTAAGAGAACGGGTGAAAAAGTATAAAAACGGACTAATGTGAAAGTCTACGCAAACCATAGGGACCATTATTGTACCTTTTGTAGGTGAAAAAAAGTCCAAGGATGACCAGCGAAAGTCAACGCAAGCCACAGGGACTATTCCTGTCAATTTTCAAAGTTTGAAACCTGGTAACCTGCTGGTTCCAGGTCATATTGCGTATCTTGTGCCAAATTTGAAAGTTTGTTAGCTATCTACAGACTTTTTTTAGTAGGTTACGTATTTTGGTACTTTTGAGAAAGTATATTGCGTATCTACAAACTTAGTCCTAAGTATTATGGGTTTATACTGTTGTATTTCATGGAAAATGGAGTGGGATCTGAAACAACCTTGCAGAAACAAAGTCATTTGATCCTCTTGATTTCAGGTCTTATTAGTGAGTGCTTGATCTATCGGGCATAGGATTAAAAAAAAAAATCCGTAATCTGAAACGGTTTCTTTTCTTCCTAATCAACCACTATTGTATGACATGAATTGAGTTAGAACAGTCCCATGAATTATATAAACCCCAATAAATGTCAATTAAAGTCTAGTTATATGGGAGTAGTTGAATGCAAGTCTTTTCGTTGAATCGTGCGGATGTTGTTTTCTGATATACTACGATATACCAATAAATTGTATGTTCTTACCAAATAGTTTTTACTTGAATGTTAAGTATACAAGAAAGATATATGTTTACAACTAGATCAAGATATTATGATCATGTTCGAAAATTTTACAGAAAAGCTCAAGCTTAAAATTTTCAGCCAAATCTTGAATTTTTTGGATCTTCAAAAGGATTAAGCAAAAATTTGATCCTAACATGCAAATAAACGACATGCCAATAATCTTTAAGGATCCAGGAAGATAAAAAAAATTTGATCCGAACATGCAAAAAAACATTTGCTAGGTGAACAAACAAACAATTGTCAGAACCATTTGAAAATGGTTCATGAGGCTTTATAACTACGCGTAAAATCTAGTGGATCCATCATCCATAGATTTGGTAGAACAAATGATCTTAATAATTCCAGTCATTAGATCAAACGAATATACATGAACAACTATAACAAAATGGAAACATGCTTCTCAAAGACGATAACCGTAATCCCTTAGTCGAATAGACTGAATCCCATCATGTCCTGCAAATAAAACTAATAAACGTTCAATAGATACACTACAAAAAGAATTGAGTTGAAAGACATAAGAGGCTGCAATGGCACTTACATCATCATATTCTTCTCTCTCTTCGGCTGCAGCAGCAACAGTAAACTTTTTCCATCCGGCCATCAGTTCTGTGATTCTGTCCTCATCTCCATCAGCTCCAACTGCAAACCACAATTTATATCCCAATGGTTAGATCACATTTTGTGAATATTATTTTAACGTAATAGTGAACACAATTTATATCGGCAGGACATTGAGTTAGATAACGATTTACTACCACGTGAAGTATCATCCATACCTCGAAAAAACTGGAAACCTTTATCTCTTAAACGAGAGAGAGCCTACCAATGCAGAGAGAACATGATTAGAACAGTCAACAAACATACACATTTAAACCTATATGGAAGAAGAAAAAAAAAAAAAAAAAAAAAAAAAAAAAAAGACATTCATAGGGAATATATTACCTGTAAACAATTATAATCCCCAAGTGTAATATCTTTGACATGGCCAAGGCTTGATAAAAGCCCACTAAGCAATTCTTCTTCTATATCATCTCGAGTTCGTCCAAGGTCATCTGCAAAATGTCTGCTTCCCAGGTAATTGAAGTCAGCTTTGACTAAAGAAGATACATTTAGCAACAAAAGCTTCTCCAAATACAACTTTCCTATGATTGTTAGTGACAACATATAAGGTGTATTGATTTCGATAGTATCTATATAATTCTCCTTCCTAGGATACCTAATACCGTGGTTAGTCAAAACCAAGTTCTTAAATATCTTTGAAGTAGTTTCAATCCGCCCAACACCATAACAGCCGTCCAACTCCAAAGTTTCCAAACAAGGACTTCCGAATAGTATTTTTCCAATTGAATCTCCAACCAAATTCCCCGCATAAATATGCAAAAACTTAAGTTTTTCCCAATGAATAGCACCATTAGGAGGATTAAATTTACAACAAGAAATTTGCATACTCCTAAAACATGAATTGTTGAAAAACAATTCATCGTCATAGCTAAATGGTTCACTCGTATTATCCCTTATCGTTAAATCAACCTCTTGAACGTTACGAGTAATAGCATGAAGAATCCAACTATTGGATTGTGGCCGGGTATGAACCCAACGATTGTAAAAGATACGGATTTCGAATTTGTTGAGTTTCACATTGGTAGGACATTGAGTCAGGGTTTTGTCAATGAGATCATCACCATAACCTTCTGTGAAAATGAGATTAGGAAGTTTAGTCCAAAGATGTTGCCATCGTTTGGAGATAGTGGATGTTGTTCTAATCACCTCTTTTGTGGTCATTATTCTCTCTTTTTCTTCTTCTTCTTCGTAGTACTTGGCTTCGATGATTTTGATTCGAGAGATGATTTCGAGTAATAAGAAATCAGGTAACGAACTGATCCGATCTTCTTCTTCGGCCATGATTTTGATTTGATTTGGGATAAATTTGGGGTTATGAAGTTACGATAGGTTGACTATGTATTTATAAACTGTTTACATGGAGCGAAATGAATAAAATAAGGAAGCATAACAATTCATGATTTGAATAGAGATTAAATATGTTTACTTGGAGCGAAATGAATAAAATAAGGAAGCATAACAATTCAATTCATGATTTGAATAGAGATTAAATATGTTTACTTGGAGCGAAATGAATAAAATAAGGAAGCATAACAATTCATGATGACAATTCATGATTTGAATAGAGATTAAATATGTGTTTGATTATTTTTTAAATCAAATGTTTGGGGTTCACGCCTTCAAAACTCAACCCAACATAAATAGAAAATGTTTTAGTCTCTCTCTGCAATAATATACGGTATAGAGTAAATTACACCGTTGGTCCCCAAACTCTGCTCGATTCTCGCATTTGGTCCCAATTTCTCAAAAACCTCACTTTTAGTCCCGAAAGTCTGTGTCGGGTCCTTCTTGGCTATCCCCTTTTTTTTTTCCTTAGCTGGATGGGCAGGTTTATCCGGAAAATGATAACAGGTCAAGTGGGTCGCATGTTATAAAAAAGATATGGCTGTAATATTATTGTTTTTGTGAGAAAATGGATAAGCATTTGTGTGGGAACCAAAAAAAAACCCAATCCAACCCGTTTTGACTTGTTCGGCCCACCATTCTTTTCCACCTTTACCCTCACCTTAAATCTCTTTAAAAGATTTTATAAATGGCCAATATACCATCTCTTGCTTTTTAATATACTGTGTCATCACTGTGTGGATTCTGATCTTTTTTTTTTTTTTCCCCAACATGAACAGGGGCATTTGCACACCTACAGATTCTGTGACAACGTGTGGACGTTCATTCTTCAGGATGCACTCATCAAGTATGACGAAAGCCAAGAAAATGTTGGTCGAGTTAAGATTGTCGCATGTGACTCGAAGCTGCTTATGTAATGAGACCTGGTCTCTTGGTTCTGCTGGTAAATGTTAGTGTAGTACAAAATATTATGGGGTTTATACTGTTTTATTTCATGGAAAATGGAGTGGGATTTAAAACAACTTTGCAGAAACAAAGTTGTGTCATCCTCTTGATTTCCGGTCTTATTAGTGAGTGCTTGATCTATCGGGCATAGGATAATTTTTTTTCCTGTCATCTGAAACAGTTTCTTTTCTTCCTATCAAGCACTATTGTATGACATTGATCATATTTTGCAACGGAAAGAATTAACCCCAATAAATAACAATGAAAGTCTAGTTGTATAGTTGAATGCAAGTCTTTTTGTTGAATCATGCGGATGTTGTTTTCGATATACTACGTCACTACGATATGCCAATAAATTGTATGTTCTTACCAAATAGTTTTTACTTGAATGTTAAATAAAGAAGAAAGTTATATGTTCACAACTGGATAAAGATATTATGATCATGTTTGAAAATTATACAGAAAAGCTCAAGCTTAAAATTTTCAGCCAAATCTTTATTTTTTTGGATCTTCAAAAGGATTAAGCAAAAAGTTAATATATAAACTTTATGGATTCAGGAAGAAAAAAAATTTGCAAGGGGAACAAACAAACAATTGTCAGTAACTCAGTACCATTTGAAAAGGTTCATGAGGCTTTATAACTATCTGAACTTAAAATCTATTGGATCCATTATCCATGGATTTGCTAGAACAAATGATCTTTATAATTCCAGTCATTAGATCAGCAAAAAAACATGAACCATAACAAAATGGATACGTGCTTCTCAAAGACGATAATTGTAATCCCTTAGTCGAAACCGAAACTGAAACTCATGTCCTGAAAATAAAAATAATAAACATTCAATAGATACACTACAAAAAGAATTGAGTTGAAAGACATAAGTGAGTACTTACATCATCAGATTCTCCTGTTTCTTCAACTTTTTCCATCCGGAAGCAGTCAGTACTGTGCTTCTGTCCTCAACTCCATCAGGTCTAACTGCACACCACAATTTATAACCCAATGGTTACATCACATTTTGTGAATATTATGTTAATGTAATAGTGAACACAATAATATCGGCAGGATAATGAGTTAGATAACTATTCCTCCCAAACTCTGTTTTCAATTATTTCAACTGAACCACTATGAAATGAATGACTATCATGTGAAATATCATCTGTACCTCTAAAAAACTGGAAACCTTTATTTCTTAAACGAGAGAGAGCCTACCAATGCAGAGAGAACATGATTAGAACAGTCAACAAACATACACATCAAACCTATATGGAAGAAGAAGAAATAAAGGCATTCATAGGGAATATATTACCTGTAAACAATTATAATCCCCAAGTGTAATATCTTTGACATGGCCAAGGCTTGATAAAAGCCCACTAAGCAATTCTTCTTCTATATCATCTCGAGTTCGTCCAAGGTCATCTGCAAAATGTCTGCTTCCCAGGTAATTGAAGTCAGCTTTGACTAAAGAAGATACATTTAGCAACAAAAGCTTCTCCAAATACAACTTTCCTATGATTGTTAGTGACAACATATTTGGAGCATTGATTTCGATAGTATCTATATAATCCTCCCCAACATGAGGAGTGCCATGGTTAGTCAAAACCAAGTTCTTAAATCTCTTTGAAGTAGTTTCAATCCGCCTAACACCATAACAGCCGTCCAACTCCAAAGTTTCCAAACAAGGACTTCCGGATAGTATTTTTCCAATTGAATCCCCAACCAAATTCCCCCAATAAATATACAAAAAATTAAGTTTATCCCAACGAATAGCACCATTAGGAGGATTAAATTCACAAAACGAAATTCGCATACTCCTAAAACATGAATTGTTGAAAAACAACTCATCGTCATAGCTAAATGGTTCACCAATTCTATTATCCCATATCGTTAAATCAACCTCTTGAACGTTACGAGCAATAGCATGACGAATCCAACTATTGGCTTGTGGCCGGGTATGAACCCAACCATTGTAAAAGATATGGATTTCGAATTTGTTGAGTTTCACATTGGTAGGACATTGAGACAGGGTTTTGTCAATAAAAGAACAGTAACCAGTGACATCGTCACCATAACCTTCTGTGAAAATGAGATTAGGAAGTTTAGTCCAAAGATGTTGCCATCGTTTGGAGATAGTAGCTGTTGTTCTAATCACCTCTTTTGTGGTCATTATTCTCTCTTCTTCTTCTTCTTCGTAGTACTTGGCTTCAATGACTTTGATTCTCGAGATGATTTCGAGTAATAAGCAATCTGGTAACAAACTTATTCTATCTTCTTCGCCCATGATTTTGATTCGATTTGGGATAAATTTAGGGCAGAATTTAGGGTTATGAAGTTACGATGGGTGGCTCTCTGTATTTATTTAAAACACTTTTTAGGGTTATGATGGGAGTGAACGTAATGAAAACTAAAACAATTCCATATTTACCCACCACATGCTTTAAAAACATTGTATTTATGCACTAAAAACTTGTGTTTTGGGTAAAAAGAAACTTGAACTTGTCTAAATGCTTATTTGCACCACTTGTGATTCTGATCCGTATCATTACTCTAGTGCTTGAAAAGTGATTTTGATCCATATCATTACTCTTGTCTAAATGCTTATTAAATGTACACACCTATCGAGGTTTTGAATCTGAACCTCTTGTGAGACGAATCCAAGAACCTTACTACGAGGACATTTGGTGATGGTCTGTTTGTTAAAGTTAATTTTGCGCGTAACCTAATAATCATCTTGAAGATTGGATGTATTTTGTGATGATTTTCGTGCGAATCACGTGATACTTTCTTGTTTGCTTTGTGAAGATTAAGTTGGAGGATTACTTTGTGTGCCATTTAATGACTAGTGCAAAATCACGGAATACTAGCTGTTTGTTTATGGCGGTTGTTTACTGTATGTATGTGAGCCTAGCTTGAATTTGTGAGTAATGTGGCGATCTCTTGAAATGACGTCAAACCAATTCTATTTCTTTTAGATTTCGTGCAAATATTACACTTGTTTTGCGTTTATGGTCTGTTTGTTAGAATGTATTTTGTGCGTAACTTAATAACCCCCCGTGATGTACTTTGTGATGATTTTCGTGCGAATCACGTGATACTTTCTTGTTTGCTTTCGGAAGACTGAGTTGGAGGATTACCCTGTGTGTAATTTGATAACTAATGCACAATCACGCAATAGTTGCTGTTTTGTTATAGATTTTGAGTTTCGTTTTGTTTAATTCAAGTTTAGGTTCATCTCGTTGTTGATTATCTGAATTATGAATGCAAAATTGGGTTGTTTTAATGAGAATAATTTGTGTGTTTGCTATGTGTCAACCTTGAATTTGAACATTAATTTGTATGTAAGTTGATGAATCTCACGCAAAATCATGTGATATGCCTGCTATTTGTTTCAGATTTTGAGCTCCATTTTGTTTTATTCAATTTAAGAATCCATTTTGGTTAGCTTGTAGCTCATTACAGACAGTTATCTTTGGATATTAACAGGTCTTTCATCGACAAGACGAATGGCTACATTTGAGCTGTACCGCAGGTCAACAATTGGAATGCCTTTGACCGACACTTTGGATGAGATGGTGTCGACTGGGAAACTCGGCCTTGATTTTGTTATCCAAGTACTTGTTCAGTTCGACAAGGTTTCTTTTCAGCTTCATTAACTTTGTGTTACTTCCATCCCCTGGATATGTAGTACATATTATGTACTATACATAGTGTTGATTTTTCTGCAAATCATGACTCCTTTTGTGTTTGGTTGTAGTCATTGGCTGAGGCGCTGGACATTAAAGTTTGGACCAAGGTGTCCATTAAGGTAAATAGTTCTATCTCTTTCCCTTTATAAGACCGTAGTGCTGAAATTACTGAGCTTTGATCCAACAAATAATTTGTTCTTATCGTTCTGTGATTATATTAAGATTGTGCACGAGAGACACTGGGCTCACTTGAGTGATTTGTGAATTTTGTTTATAGCACAATTCTCAACATTGGGTAGGTGTATTAATAGAAAACAATGGTCTAAAGAGTCTTAGCTTGATTTAGAAAATGTGCAAAGCCGCAATAATACAATCTTTTTAGTATGTTCAACACATTGGATATTATTTCTGATGCTATTTGACATATTGAATTTTCTCAAACATGTCAAATAATTTTTTGTAGGAAATCGATAATAGATCAAGTGGGTCGAATATTATAAAAAAGATATGGCTGTATTGTTTCTGTAAGCATTCAATGCATTAATCATTCATAGGAAAATGGATAAGCATTTGTGTGGGTGAACCAAAATACCCAATCCAACCCGTATTGACTTGCCCGGCCCACCGTTCTTTTCCACCTTTACCCGCACTTCAACTCTCTGTAAAATGATTTTATAAATGGCCCATATTCCCTCTCTGGCTTGTTAATATGTATCATCACTGTGCCGATGCTGATATTTTCTGGTAACCTGACAGGGTCATTTGCACAATTGCACACCTACAGATTCTGTGACAACGTGTGGACGTTCATTCTTCAGGACGCTCTCGTCAAGTATGACGAAATCCAAGAAAATGTTGGTCGAGTTAAGATAGTGGCATGTGACTCGAAGCTGCTTATGTAATGAGACCTGGTCTCTTGGTTCTGCTGGTAAATGTTAGTGCAGTACAAATATTATGGGGTTTATACTGTTGTATTTCATGGAAAATGGAGTGGGATTTGAAACAACTTTGCAGATACAAAGTCATGAGATTTGAAACAACTCTGCAGAAACAACGGAATGGGCTTATACTGTTGTATTTCAGGTCTTATTAATTAGTGAGTGCTTGATCTATCGGGCATATGATAATACCAAGCACTATTGTATGACATTGATCGTATTTGCAGCGGAAAGAATTATATAAACCCCAATAAATAACAACATATAGTTAACTGCATGTCTTCTTGTTTAATCATGTAAATGTTGTTTTCCGATATACGTACTATGATATGCCAATAAATGGTATATGTTTACAACTGGATATATGCTTACAACTGAATCAAGATATTATGATCATTTTCGAAAAAATATATAGAAAAGCTCAAGCTTAAAACTTTAAGCCAAATCTTGATTTTTTGGATCTTCAAAAGGATTATGCAAAAAGTTACTAAATATAAACTTTAAGGATTCAAAAAGATAAAAAATTTGATCCGAACCTTCAAAGAACATTTGCTAGGGGAACAAACAAACAATTGTCAGTACCATTTGAAAATGGTTCATGAGGCTTCATAAATACGCGAACTCAAAATCTAGTGGATCCATCATCATCCATGAATTTGCTAAAACAAGTGATCTTAACAATTCCAGTCATAAGATCAAACAAAAGAACATGAACAGCGATAACAAAATGGAATCATGCTTCTCAAAGATGACACCGCAATCCCTTAGAACAATAGACCTCCCATGTCCTGAAAATAAAAATAATAAAAGTTCAATAGATACATTACAAAAAGGGATTTGGTTGTAGAATAGCAATGTACTTTTCTAAGTGTCCCGTTCTAGTACGTGTACTTTTTTTAAGTTTTAGAATAGCATTGTACTTCTATAAGTGTCCCGTTCTAGTACGTGTACTTTTTTTAAGTTGTAGAATAGCAATGTACTTTCCATAAGTGTTCCAATTTGGTATGTCATACTTTTCATAAGTGTTCTAATTTGGTACGTCATTCACGTACCAAATTGGAACACTTATCGAAAGTACATTGCTATTCTACAATCTAAAAAAGTACAAGTACCAGAACGGGACACTTATAGAAGTACACTGCTATTCTAAAACTTAAAAAAAGTACACATACTAGAACGGGACACTTAGAAAAGTACATTGTTATTCTACAACCAAATCCCTTACAAAAATAATTGAATTGAAAGACATAAGAGACTGCAATGGTACTTGCATCATCATCAGATTCTTCAAACTTTTCCCCTTCAGAAGCAGTGTCCTCTTCTCCATAAGCTCTAACTGCACGCCACAATTCATATTCCAATGTGTAACAATTCGCAATTTCAGGTCAATTACTATTCCCGGAAAATTCACTATTCACTTTTATATTCATGTTACTATTCATTTTTACTATTCATTTCTTTCCGAAATTTTCCCAAAAGTTGAGTTTTATTTGATATTCTCGAGTGATAAATCATTTCTATGGCAAATTAAATGTTTGACATCCGTCAGATCATTTTCGTGAAAGTTATTAAGGAATTACATGGAATTACACGTTTTAGGGTAAAACGTCAATCAGAAATTCTACGCACAACGAAATTTGATCCCGTCAGGTGACCCCACATCGGAAAAATGTTTGAAACGCTCATGATTTATTTGAGAATTAATCGTGACTGAGAAAAACATGACCAAAGACTTCCCGGCAGGTCACCCAAGCCAGTACTACTCTCGCATGAGCACGCTTAACCGTATGGGCGATTAACCGTTAGACCACGAAACGCATTTCTAAGACGATTTGAGTTTTCAACTTATTAGAAAAAGTCAACATATTTTTCCCTCCTCCATTGACCAAAGATCATCCCTTGATGTTATAAGTCATTTCGTGATTTTTAGGCTTACGGTTTGATGTCTAAAAGACATTTAATACCAACTGACACTAGACTGAGCCCAGTCTAGACATTATAAGTCATTTTAAATCATTTTTATCACATTAGAAAAGTAACATTTTACTTTTCTCAATTTTACGCAATATTTGTACGTTTTACGTATTACGCGTTTTAGACCCGTGTTTCCAGCTTTTAGCAGGGTTTTAGCACCCGATAGAACCTACCACTCATTTTATATTTTATTATGGAGTATAATGACATGTTTAACCATTCTTCCAAGTTTCGTATTTTTACGATACCCGGTTTTACGTTTTGTGACGTAACAACTTACGGTTAGCAATTTACGGAGTCGGAACTAGCTCCATAATCTTGGATAAGATCACCAAAAGTCCACCCTTGCTCCCCAAGGTTACCAAACCGCCCTAGGAGGGGGGAGTCACACCCATGTGGCTTCATCTCATGAAACTACCCTTAGATCATTAGTTAATTACAACTTGGTCACCAAGTTTTGGTAATTTCCTAGTGGTTTCCTAACCTCCTCATTTGGACTATAAATAGCCCCTCCTCCCTTCCTTTGGCCGGCCATCAAACCACACCACAACACTTCACATTTAGCTTATTTCCTTCATAGTTCAAGCAAGATTCAAGTGCAAGTTCAAGGTAGAAACCCTAGTTAAGTTATCATTCACCAAAACTCTTCCAATCCCTAATATACTTGGTGATTTCTCTTGAGTTTAAATCCACTCAATTCACCTCAACCTTCATCATCCATCTTTCAAGATTACAAGAGTAGAAAGATTGCATGAAGAAGTGGGTTGAAGCAAGTCTATCAATGTCCTATCCTTACATGTTAACTTCCTTTCATCTTTGAAAGCCAAAAGTTGTAAGCCAAACCCTAACATGATTCTTGTTAAATAATCATGTTCATGTTATTTACATGTTATTCTTGCTATATTATGTCTTGTAGTTATGTCCATGATGTATAAAAGTGAACAAAACAAGTTATTGTTATGGATTGTTGAAACAAGTTACTAAAACAAGCAAACTAATGAATTTCTTGGTAAGACCTGATCAAAATGGTAAAAATATGATATTTGATTATTACATATTGTGGTAGAGGACCTAACAAGGAAACCATAGCAATTTGAACCACCCAAAACGAGTATACGAGTCAAAAGTTACGCCCATTTGAAGTTACCAAAACTTTTCGGCAAACTGCCAAATACCATTCTGATCAAATTTGGGTTTTGAAAGTCCCACTTCTGGTCCGATTCATCAAAAAGTTAAAACACGAAAGTTGTCCGGAACGACGTTTTCGTTCAGGAACAAAGAAGCTCGAGCCCTGAAAACGCTTTCCGAGTGATAAATTTCTTCAAATTCTAAACAGCCCATTTTTAGACAAAGTCATTACATATAGGTTATGGTTTATGAAGACAAAAGGGGTCTTATGACCTAGAATCAAGACCACAACCATGGCTAGAGCCAAGGTTGAGTCTCAAGACCTTGGAACAAGGACCAAAGGTCATGGCTAGGCCATGACGAAATGACCATACCAACTTACATAGGCGTAAACATGAAACAATGAATTAGGCGATAACATGAACAAGCAATTTGGATCTACTTCACTTAAAAAGGAACCATGAGATATTACAAGAAAAAATGGTCATACAAGACTTATGAAACTTCCCCTAATAACAATCTTCATGTACTAATAAACTTTCCTAAGTTTATTCAAATATCGGACAAGTAACTTTTCGAATCAAAACTTATATCTATATATTTTATCAACTACTACAATAGTAGGGAGCCTCATGTGAGGAGTTCATTATGTAAGCCGTCGAGTTGATTTGTGGATTTACGAGTTAAAGTGTCCTGGCTCCTCGAACGCTTACTAACATGACTTCTGAATTATGTCGGCCCGAACGGTAGTAAACGATATACCAAAACATACATGTTTCATGAATCTTTCTTTCAAAGACTTATACTATACATCATACCACATCATGGACTAAATGCAAGATATATATATAGGCACTACTTCATATTCTTTACTCCGAACCTAAGTCGCAACATTCTATTATAGGTTGCTCGTAGAAACCTTCGCGATTCGACCATCACATTCACTACTCACTACATAACTTAAGGTGAGTTCGTAGCCCCACTTTCTATTGTTTAACTATTTTACAAACCCATGGGGGGAATACATGCTATTATTTTTCTACTCGAACACAATGCTTTCTACTGTATGCTACCCGACGATGTTTTATTGTCACTAAGTAACGATTGCCATGTTCGAAGTCCCTATATCATAAACCATTAGTCACTACCTATAGTGAGCGCGAATATTGTGAATAGATCTATTGGGATTGACGGATCCCATTTGTGTTGAACATCTACGAGTTCACACAAATGCACTATATTTGAGATTTAGAGGTATAATGGCAAAAGTACCTGGATAGGGCTTCTATAATGCCAATTTGTGGTTCGATGTTAATGCTTTGGTTGTATGAGCTTAGTGCAATAAATAACGATTTTTGTTTTCTAACTATGAATGTGTGATTAATTACCTCACATTACGATTATTGTGTTCAAACGATTTAACCAAACTCTAC
Source organism: Artemisia argyi (assembly GCA_030686995.1). Lineage (NCBI taxonomy): Eukaryota > Viridiplantae > Streptophyta > Magnoliopsida > Asterales > Asteraceae > Artemisia > Artemisia argyi. The sequence continues at coordinate 22,944,409 of CM060709.1, forward strand.
GAATATCACTCAACCTTTGTGTTGACCTCTCAAGCATGTATTTCAGGTTCATGACGATCAAGGATGGCACGGAAGCGCACAGATTCTCAAGAGGGCTATAAATTTTATTATCATTCAAAACTTATTTAATTTGTAAACATGGAACCATCTGGGACCTCATTTTGTAATATCTGATATTTATACAATTTGAATGATAAATCTTTTAAAACGACTCAATTGGAGTTCGTTTTCTATTATTGTGTCTATTGTGCCGTCAAGTAACACCCAGTTCGAATTCCGCTGCATCCATGAATTGGGGGTGTTACAGATTGGTATCAGAGCCATGGTTATAGAGAAACGGGTCTAATTGAGACCTAAACTATAACCACAATTACAAGCAAAAACATTTTATAGCCTTCCGCTCTTCGTGCCTTCCATCCTCCAGACGATTATGGACTTATTATGCAAGTTAGGCTACATAAACATATGAGTATACTGCTATATATATGCTTGCCATATTTCGAGCACTTCCCATAAATGATAGAATTATTTTACATTATAATTCTTCTTATAGAAATCATGTGCATACCCACTTCTCCCGATTATGTGCCCACTCTACCTAATAACTTCCAAGTCTTACCACCCTCACCCGAGTTCGGATTTGACTTCGTAAATGCCTTCGCTTCTGATGACGAAGAAGAACCTTTCGAAGATTCAACCGACGAAGAAGAGGATGAACCGATGCCAACTAATTTTGCGATGAATATTTCTAATTATTTTGAACAAAATTATATTGAGGCAGACTCCGAGGAGGATAATGAATACGAATATGTACTAGAGCCATTACCACCACCACTATCACCTCCCTTCGATATCCCTACATGTGATGAATTGGATCACTCATTATGGATCGTACCTCGACCACCATTGATCCAACAAGAAAGTCAACATGAAAACTACATCTTCTCAAACTTCATCGACTAGTACCTTTATGACACACTAAACCAAGAAGTTGTTTTGAAACACCAGTATCATCTCGTAATACACTACCTTGTAACTCACCGGCTAATTATGAATGTTGTGTTGGGAATTCTTAAGTAGGATGATTTATAATTATTTGAATGGATTGGGATGCCTTTTCATTTAAATAAAGACATTGTAAATCACCGAACCATAAGTTTATATTTCCCTATTTACATTGTTTGGGATGCCTCTCTATGTAAATAAAGAATTATAAACAAGTGGGCTTATTTGTATCCGAAATAACATAAGTATATTCATATAAACACACTAGGCATTTTCCACTACACGAACAAATACTAGTATATTTATATATACATTCGAGTTATTTTCAATCATTTTATCTAAACATATCTACACATGCCTATTTTATGGCATTTCGACACAACCACATTCTCCCAACCATGTTCCTACTCCAACATTTTATATCCAAGATATTGTAACGAATTACGATGGTCTTTTCTATTTTCCGGACATTGTATGATACAATGGTCTTAATCATTTCTCAAATGTTTTGAGTCACACAATGGTCTAACCTACTTCCCAGACATTGTGAATTGCACAATGGTCTAATCTACTTTCGAGACATTGTGATTTGTGCAATGGTCTCTGGAATTATTCTATCACCATCTTAGAAAAATCACTTCGTTGATACCACCCTATAAATCAATATCATGCCTTCATTTCCAACTTTCATCACAAACCACTAAATCTCAACATACCAAAATGAAGAACACAAACCTTCTTAACCTTCTCACCATCATCATCTTCACAACCCTTAATCCCACAAGCTCACTTCTGATCTTGAGGCACTTTTAAAGCTCAAATCATCCTTAGTTACACCACAAGCAACCTCATTACCCTTACAAGATTGAATACCATATGTGACTAAACCGAACATCACATTATTGGTCCTAAATTATACATAGCCTGATCACCTATGTCTAATTCAGGAGGGATCATGTTATGCTGGGAGCAGTCACTCGTATGTTTTCTTAGAAACGAACTTCTCACTTATAATCCTAAGACAAATTTCGTGTGAAATTCATGAAGTATTCATCCGATAGAGTACAACAATTAATCACTCTTACTCTACCTTTCCTACCTAAAAGTAAACCTCATCCTACGCCATACCCTGAGCCGAAAGGAACGGGTTAAACCACTACGAGTCCGAGCCTTAGTTTTAAACCATAAATTCAAACTTTCCTGCTCAAATCCTTCACGTTCAAGCTGAGGCAGTGAAAGAAGACATCCAAAAGGAAAAGTTGGATGGCATGATACAGAAGAAATTCGAAACCCGTTCTGATAGAACTCTATGCTTCCAAGGTCGAAGTTGGTTACCACTTTATGGTGGCCTACGAGACTTGATCATGCATGAACCTCACAAGTCCAAATACTCCATACATCCAAGATCTGATAAGATGTATCATGATCTTAAACTACTCTATTGGTGGCCAAACATGAAAGCCGATATTGCAACATACGTTAGCAAATGTCTTACATGCTCCAATGTAAAAGCCGAACATCAAAAACCATCCGGTCCATTGCAACAACCAAAGATTCTATGTGGAATTGGGAAAGAGTTACTATGGACTTCATTACCAAGCTCCCAAAGACATCAAGCGGTTATGATTCCATCTGGGTCATAGTTGATCGTCTCACAAAATCCGCACACTTTATACCAATCAAAGAGACTTACAAAATGGAACAACTTACTCGACTGTACGTCAAAGAAATAGTCTCAAGACATGGTACACGGATATCCATCATATCGGACCGAGATAGTAGATTTACTTCCAATTTCTGGCAGTCACTCCAGGACACCTTTGGAACAAATCTAGACATGAGTACAGCGTATTATTCTCAGACCAATGGTCAGAGTAAACGAAACATTCAAACACTTGAAGACATGCTTCGAGCTTGTATAATAGACTTTGGAAAAGGATGGGATACTCATCTTCCATTAGTCGAATATTCCTACAATAATAGCTATCATACAAGTATTAAAGCAGCTTCATTTGAAGCACATTGCGGTCGAAAATGTCGTTCACCTGCTTGTTGAGCTGAAGTGGGAGAAATTCAACTCACTGGACCAGATACGTAAGAAATACCCACATCTTTTTACCAACGAAGTTTCTACTCTCAACGAAAATTGATCTCCGGGACGGAGCTCTCATATGGGGTGGAGACTGTAACAATTCGCAATTTCAGGTCAATTACTATTCCCGGAAAATTCACTATTCACTTTTATATTCATGTTACTATTCATTTTTACTATTCATTTCTTTCCGAAATTTTCCCAAAAGTTGAGTTTTATTTGATATTCTCGAGTGATAAATCATTTCTATGGCAAATTAAATGTTTGACATCCGTCAGATCATTTTCGTGAAAGTTATTAAGGAATTACATGGAATTACACGTTTTAGGGTAAAACGTCAATCAGAAATTCTACGCACAACGAAATTTGATCCCGTCAGGTGACCCCACATCGGAAAAATGTTTGAAACGCTCATGATTTATTTGAGAATTAATCGTGACTGAGAAAAACATGACCAAAGACTTCCCGGCAGGTCACCCAAGCCAGTACTACTCTCGCATGAGCACGCTTAACCGTATGGGCGATTAACCGTTAGACCACGAAACGCATTTCTAAGACGATTTGAGTTTTCAACTTATTAGAAAAAGTCAACATATTTTTCCCTCCTCCATTGACCAAAGATCATCCCTTGATGTTATAAGTCATTTCGTGATTTTTAGGCTTACGGTTTGATGTCTAAAAGACATTTAATACCAACTGACACTAGACTGAGCCCAGTCTAGACATTATAAGTCATTTTAAATCATTTTTATCACATTAGAAAAGTAACATTTTACTTTTCTCAATTTTACGCAATATTTGTACGTTTTACGTATTACGCGTTTTAGACCCGTGTTTCCAGCTTTTAGCAGGGTTTTAGCACCCGATAGAACCTACCACTCATTTTATATTTTATTATGGAGTATAATGACATGTTTAACCATTCTTCCAAGTTTCGTATTTTTACGATACCCGGTTTTACGTTTTGTGACGTAACAACTTACGGTTAGCAATTTACGGAGTCGGAACTAGCTCCATAATCTTGGATAAGATCACCAAAAGTCCACCCTTGCTCCCCAAGGTTACCAAACCGCCCTAGGAGGGGGGAGTCACACCCATGTGGCTTCATCTCATGAAACTACCCTTAGATCATTAGTTAATTACAACTTGGTCACCAAGTTTTGGTAATTTCCTAGTGGTTTCCTAACCTCCTCATTTGGACTATAAATAGCCCCTCCTCCCTTCCTTTGGCCGGCCATCAAACCACACCACAACACTTCACATTTAGCTTATTTCCTTCATAGTTCAAGCAAGATTCAAGTGCAAGTTCAAGGTAGAAACCCTAGTTAAGTTATCATTCACCAAAACTCTTCCAATCCCTAATATACTTGGTGATTTCTCTTGAGTTTAAATCCACTCAATTCACCTCAACCTTCATCATCCATCTTTCAAGATTACAAGAGTAGAAAGATTGCATGAAGAAGTGGGTTGAAGCAAGTCTATCAATGTCCTATCCTTACATGTTAACTTCCTTTCATCTTTGAAAGCCAAAAGTTGTAAGCCAAACCCTAACATGATTCTTGTTAAATAATCATGTTCATGTTATTTACATGTTATTCTTGCTATATTATGTCTTGTAGTTATGTCCATGATGTATAAAAGTGAACAAAACAAGTTATTGTTATGGATTGTTGAAACAAGTTACTAAAACAAGCAAACTAATGAATTTCTTGGTAAGACCTGATCAAAATGGTAAAAATATGATATTTGATTATTACATATTGTGGTAGAGGACCTAACAAGGAAACCATAGCAATTTGAACCACCCAAAACGAGTATACGAGTCAAAAGTTACGCCCATTTGAAGTTACCAAAACTTTTCGGCAAACTGCCAAATACCATTCTGATCAAATTTGGGTTTTGAAAGTCCCACTTCTGGTCCGATTCATCAAAAAGTTAAAACACGAAAGTTGTCCGGAACGACGTTTTCGTTCAGGAACAAAGAAGCTCGAGCCCTGAAAACGCTTTCCGAGTGATAAATTTCTTCAAATTCTAAACAGCCCATTTTTAGACAAAGTCATTACATATAGGTTATGGTTTATGAAGACAAAAGGGGTCTTATGACCTAGAATCAAGACCACAACCATGGCTAGAGCCAAGGTTGAGTCTCAAGACCTTGGAACAAGGACCAAAGGTCATGGCTAGGCCATGACGAAATGACCATACCAACTTACATAGGCGTAAACATGAAACAATGAATTAGGCGATAACATGAACAAGCAATTTGGATCTACTTCACTTAAAAAGGAACCATGAGATATTACAAGAAAAAATGGTCATACAAGACTTATGAAACTTCCCCTAATAACAATCTTCATGTACTAATAAACTTTCCTAAGTTTATTCAAATATCGGACAAGTAACTTTTCGAATCAAAACTTATATCTATATATTTTATCAACTACTACAATAGTAGGGAGCCTCATGTGAGGAGTTCATTATGTAAGCCGTCGAGTTGATTTGTGGATTTACGAGTTAAAGTGTCCTGGCTCCTCGAACGCTTACTAACATGACTTCTGAATTATGTCGGCCCGAACGGTAGTAAACGATATACCAAAACATACATGTTTCATGAATCTTTCTTTCAAAGACTTATACTATACATCATACCACATCATGGACTAAATGCAAGATATATATATAGGCACTACTTCATATTCTTTACTCCGAACCTAAGTCGCAACATTCTATTATAGGTTGCTCGTAGAAACCTTCGCGATTCGACCATCACATTCACTACTCACTACATAACTTAAGGTGAGTTCGTAGCCCCACTTTCTATTGTTTAACTATTTTACAAACCCATGGGGGGAATACATGCTATTATTTTTCTACTCGAACACAATGCTTTCTACTGTATGCTACCCGACGATGTTTTATTGTCACTAAGTAACGATTGCCATGTTCGAAGTCCCTATATCATAAACCATTAGTCACTACCTATAGTGAGCGCGAATATTGTGAATAGATCTATTGGGATTGACGGATCCCATTTGTGTTGAACATCTACGAGTTCACACAAATGCACTATATTTGAGATTTAGAGGTATAATGGCAAAAGTACCTGGATAGGGCTTCTATAATGCCAATTTGTGGTTCGATGTTAATGCTTTGGTTGTATGAGCTTAGTGCAATAAATAACGATTTTTGTTTTCTAACTATGAATGTGTGATTAATTACCTCACATTACGATTATTGTGTTCAAACGATTTAACCAAACTCTACGAATATCACTCAACCTTTGTGTTGACCTCTCAAGCATGTATTTCAGGTTCATGACGATCAAGGATGGCACGGAAGCGCACGGATTCTCAAGAGGGCTATAAATTTTATTATCATTCAAAACTTATTTAATTTGTAAACATGGAACCATCTGGGACCTCATTTTGTAATATCTGATATTTATACAATTTGAATGATAAATCTTTTAAAACGACTCAATTGGAGTTCGTTTTCTATTATTGTGCCTATTGTGCCGTCAAGTAACACCCAGTTCGAATTCCGCTGCATCCATGAATTGGGGGTGTTACACAATGGTTAGATGACTGAGTTAGATAACCATTCCTCCCAAACTCTGTTTTCAATAATTTCAACTGAACCACTATGAGACGAATGACTAATGTGTGAAATATTATCTGTACCTCTAGAAAACTCGAAACCTTTAGCTCTTAAACGAAAGAGAGCCTACCAATGCAGAGAGAACAAGATTAGAACAGTCAACAAACATTAACATTCAAACCCATATGGAAGAAGAAGAAGAAAAAAAAAAAAGGCATTCATAGGGAATATACTACCTGTAAACAATTATAATCCCCAAGTGTAATATCTTTGACATTATGGCAAAGGCTTGATAAAAGCCCACTAAGCAATTCTTCTTCTATCTCATCTCGAGTTCGTCCAAGTTCATCCGCAAAATGGTTGCTACCCAGGTAATTGAAGTCAGCTTCGACTAAAGAAGATATATTTAGCAACAAAAGCTTCGTCAAATTTCCTTTGATAGTTAGTGACAACATATAAGGAGCATTGATTTCGATAGTATATTGATAATACCCCTCACCAGGATACCTAATAACCAAGTTCTTAAATCTCTTTGAAGTAGCATCAATCCGCCTAATACCATAACAGCTGTCCAACTCCAAAGTTTCCAAACAAGGACTTCCAGATAAAAATTTTCCGATTGATTCTCCAACCCAATTCCCCTCATAAATATGCAAAAACTTAAGTTTATCCCAATAAAGAGCACCATTAGGAGGATCAAATATACAACGCGAAATTCGCATTCTCCTAAAACATGAATTGTTGAAAAACAACTCATCATCATAGCTAAATGATTCACCGGTGTTATCACTTATCGTTAAATCAACCTCTTGAACGTTACGACTAATAGCATAACGAATCCAGCTATTTACTTGCGATGTAGGCTGAGTAGAACGTAAAATTTTAAGTTTGAATTTGTTGAGGTTTACATCGGTAGGACATTGATTTAGGGTTTTATCGATATAGGTGCAATCATTTTTTTATTTTTTATTTTTTTTTTGATGCAAAGGTGAATTATATTAATCTTCCAAACATATGTACATCATAAGAATAGAAGAAAGACTTGGACATATCCCAAATCTTTATACTCAGAACAATACTGCTAGTTATAACCATCAGACAACAAAACTAGTACATCTAACAGAATACAATCTAAGACAACACTATACCAGAAACTCAGCAAAACAAACATACACCACCAATTCACCTTAATTGCATCTTCCATCTAGCTACATTTCCATCTTACTCTTGTGCCATGCTCACTCATCCAACATCCACAGTAAACATAGCAATAAGAGTTAATGGCTTCGCTAGGTACCCATAACCCCTCCACAGCAAGGGCTCTTCCGGTTATACTACATTTCCATCTCAAAAAATGGCTTCATATAACTGGAAACACACTCCTTGTAACACCCCCAATTCATGGATGCAGCGGAATTCGAACTGGGTGTTACAGATTGGTACCAGAGCCATGGTTATAGAGAAACGGGTCTAATTGAGACCTAAACTATAACTAAAACTACAAGCAAAACCATTTTTATAGCCTTCCGCTCTCCGTGTCTTCCATCCTCCAGACGATTATGGACTTAGTAAGCATGTTATGCTACACAAACATATTAGTATATTCATATATATACCCCTTTTGAGCATTTCCCGTAGATATTTTATGCTACACAAACATAATTGCATATTAATATATGTACCCTAAACATAATTGAGCATTTCCCCGTAAGCATTTTATGCTACATGAACACATATAAGTATATTGATATATACACACTTAGCATTTTATGCTACATGAACACATATAAGTATATTGATATATACACACTAGGCATTTTATGCTACATGAACACATATAAGTATATTGATATATAAACTCGGTTTATTTTCAATCATTTATCTAAACAATGGACTAAACATATCTGTGTATGCCTATTCTAAGGCATTTCGGCACAGCCACACTCTCCCAATCATGTTCCTACTCCAATATTATATGTCCAAGACATTGTAACTGATTGCAATGGTCTTTCCTATTTTCCAAGACATTGTGAGATACAGTGGTCTCATTCACTTTTCAAGACATTGTGAGATACAATGGTCTCATTCATTTTCCAAGACATTGTGAGATACAATGGTCTCATTCATTTTTCAAGACATTGTGAGATACAATGGTCTCATTCACTTTTCAAGACATTGTGAGATACAATGGTCTCATTCATTTTTCAAGACATTGTGAGATACAATGGTCTCATTCACTTTTCAAGACATTGTGAGATACAATGGTTTCATTCATTTTTCAAGACATTGTGAGATACAATGGCCTCATTCATTTTCCAAGACATTGTGAGATACAATGGTCTCATTCATTTTCCAAGACATTGTATGATACAATGGTCTTAATCATTTCTCAAATGTTTTGTGTCACACAATGACCTAACCTACTTCCCAGACATTGTGAATTGCACAATGGTCTAACCTACTTCCGAGACATTGTGTTTTGTGCAAATGGTCTCTAGAATTATTCCATCACATCATCAATATCATTTCTTATGATATCAAAAACCCGTCACAATCTATCGATTTCAAAACAAGAAATATGAGATTTCTAAAGGACAAACTAATCCATCATCGACAAAAGCTGAACTTTCTCTACATTTATCAAAGTTTTTCTTCTGAAACCTTTATTGTTAAAAGTTCGTGATCCTGGCCAAGTATGTTCTATTTTAGAACTACTTAAAACTTCCTTTCCATACGTACCTACCCTTACTATCTTCTATGCAATGGAATATGAAAACATACGTTACCAGTCTTGTATGGACGGGACTTGCAACTTAAGGGTTTGACATCGCCTTTGTTTAGTGGACAGTTTCCCGAAAGCAACGGACATATCACAAGTATACCTAATTTAAGTATTTGGAAATTTTATCGAACCTTGGCTAAATATAGACTAGTCACCTATATTTAACCTAGGGACAGTGGAATATAGTCTGACTAACTATATTCGACTTAAAATTTTTAAATACTGAGAGTAGTTGTACTAGGGTTATGTTTAGGTTGATTTCCTACATGAACTCGATAAACCACCAGAATACATTAAAACAATCTAGAGACACGATAATATCTTACCACTCAGCGAAATCTTAACACCTTATTTGTGTTACCTAATTTCATTCTTGAAATTTTTCATTTATGAGATAATCCGAACTACTATCTTGGGATAGTTATCAATTATTCTCTTCATCCTGTAGAAGTACTATCCTGTTTAGGTCCTAAGGATACCATTCCATCATAAACTTTTAAAAATCTCTTAAGATTTTTAAAGCAAACTCAACATCTATACCTAAGAGTATTAATGTTAAGCATACACTACACACTTTTGTTCATCAACATATCATAACATTATCTTCACAACCGTTGGAACCATAAGCTCATTAACAGATTTTGATGCACTTTTAAAGCTCAAATCATCCTTAGTTACACCACAAGTACCCTCATCAGCTTTACAAGTTTGAATATTCATCTTGTACTTTTGGAACACCAATATCATCTCATAATACACTACCTTGTAACTCACCGGCTAAGTATGAATGTTGGGTTGGGAATTCTTAAGTAGGATGATTTGTAATTATTTGAATGGATTGGGATGCCTTTTCATTTAAATAAAGAAATTATAAATCACCGAACCATAAGTTTATATTCCTCTATTTACATTGTTTGGGATGCCTCTCTATGTAAATAAAGAATTATAAACAAGTGGGCTTATTTGTATCCGAAATAACATAAGTATGAAGTCAACCTACATTACATTGCTCGGGTATGGCTTGATACCTACATTACATTGCTCGGGTATGGCTTGATACCTACATTACATTGCTCGGGTATGGCTTGATACCTACATTACATTGCTCGGGTATGGCTTGATACCTACATTACATTGCTCGGGTATGGCATGATACCTACATTATATTCGCCACAAGAAATCCTATCTTTTCACCAACATCGCTTCAAACCATGACATAAACATTAGGTACAACAACCGATTACCTACTAGACTATGATTGCGACTACTATCCCAATTTCCATTGATATTCCACTACTATATCAATTTCCATTTATTGGATTCCCATGTAAATTACTATTGTTGTTCAACTGTTATATCAATTGCTATTGATACCTGACAACTATATCAATTTCCATTTTGATATTTAACTATATCAATTTCTGTACAACTACTATATCAATTTCTATTAATAATCGACTGCTATATCAATTTTCTTTGATATTCGACTATTATATGGATCTCTACTGATATTCAACCATGTTATTGACACACCATATTCTGAGACAAATCAAACTACATCACCGGTAATCCCAGACTTTGGTCCTCATAAGTAACCACACCTGTTCATCGACACCACTCCAACATATAACACACATAGAACTTCGGGACGAAGTTCCCCGTAAGGGGTAGAGACTGTAACAATTCACATTTTCAGGATAATTACCATTCCTGGAAAATTTCACTATTCACTTTTACTATTCATTTTTCCCGAAACTTTCCCGAAAGTTGATTTTTATTTGATATTCTCGAGTGATAAATCATTTCCATGGAAATTAAATGTTTGACATTCGTCAGATCATTTTCGTGAAAGTTATTAAGGAATTACACGTTTTAGGGTAAAACGTCATTCAGAAATTCTACGTACAACGAAACTCGACCGCGTTAAGTGACCCCGCATCAGAAAAATGTTTGACACCCTCATGATTTATTTGAGAATTAATCGTGACTGAGAAAAACATGACCAAAGACTTCCCAGCAGGTCACCCATGTCGGTACTAATCTCACATGAGCACGCTTAACCGAATGGGCGATTAACCGTTAGACCACAAAACGGGTTTCTAAGACATTTTGAGTTTTCAAAATTATTAGAAAAAGTCAACATAATTTTCCCTCCTCCTTTGACCAAAAATCATTACTTGATTTTATAAGTCATTCCTTGATTTTTAGGCTTACGGTTTGATGTCTAAAAGACATTTAACACCAACCGACACTAGACTGAGCCCAGTCTAGACATTATAAGTCATTTTAAATCATTTTTATCACATTAGAAAAGTAACATTTTACTTTTCTCAATTTTACGCAATATTCGTACGTTTTACGTATTACGCGTTTTAGACCCGTGTTTCCAGTTTTTAGCAGGGTTTACCACCCAAATGGAACCTACCACTCATTTTATATTTTATTATGGAACTTATTGACATGTTTATCAATACTTTCAAGTTCCATAATTTTACGACACCCGGTTTTACGTTTTGAGGCTTAATCATTTACGATTGGCATTTCCCGGAGTCAAAACTAACCAAGTAACTTGGATAATATCATCCAAGGCACACCTCACCCTCCCTTATCCATGTGAACCGCCTCTAGGAGGGGGGATTCACACTATGTGGCTCAATCTCATGCTAGGAGGCCTTAGATGAGAACATGTGTAGAACTTGGTGATCAAGTGTTGACAAGTCAAAGGAAGTAACCTCCTCAAGACCCTATATAAGCCCCCTCCCCTCCCTCTTGGTGCCGTGCATCCCCAACCCCAAATCCCTCTCATCCTTAGTTCATTTCCTTCTAATTTCTAGCAAGATTCAAGTGAAGTTCAAGTATAGAAACCCTAGCTTAGTTTCTAGTAATCAAAACTCTTCCAAACCCTAATATAATTGGTGATTTCTCTTGAGTTTAAATCCACTCAATTCACCTTAACCTTCATCATCCATCTTTCAAGAATACCAAGGGTAGAAAGATTGCATGAAGTGAAAAAGGGTTGAAGCAAGTCTATCAAAGTCCTATCCTTACATGTTAACTTCCTTTCATCTTTGAAAGCCAAAAGTTGTGAGCCAAACCCTAACTTGATTCTTGTTAAATAATCATGTTCATGTTATTTACATATTATTCATGCTATATTATGTCTTGTAGTTATGTCCATGATGTATAAAAATGACCAAAACAAGTTATTGTTATTGATTGTTACAACAAGTTACTAAAACAAGTAAACTAGTGACTTTCTTGGTAAGACCTGATCAAAATGGTAAAAATATGATGTTGGATCATTACATATTGTAGTAGAGGACTTAACAAGGAAACCATAGCAATTTGAACCACCCAAAACGAGTATACGAGTCAAAAGTTATGGCGATTTGAAATTACCAAAGATTTCCGGCAAAACTGTCAAATAGCTTCCTGATCAAATTTGGGTTTTGAAAGTCCTACTTCTGGTCCAATTCATCAAAAAGTTAAAACACGAAAGTTGTCCGGAACGACGTTTTCGTTCAGGAATAAAGAAGCTCGAGACCTAAAAATGCTTTCCGAGTGATAAAATTCTTCAAATTCTAAACAGCCCATTTTTAGGCGAAAGTCACTAGATTATGGTTATACTTTGAAAGGAACAAGAGGTCTTATGACCTATAATCAAGACCACAACCATGGCTAGAGCCAAGGTTGTGTCTCATGACCTTGGAACAAGGACCAAAGGTCATGGCTAGGCCATGACGAAATGACCATAACAACTTACATAGGCGTAAACATGAAACAATGAATTAGGCGATAACATGAACAAGCAATTTGGATCTACTTCACCTAAAAGGAAACCATGAGATATTACCAAGAGAAAATGGTCATTCAAGACTTATGAAACTACCCCTAATAACAATCTTCATGTACTAATAAACTTTCCTAAGTTTATTCAAATATCGGACATGTAACTTTTCGGATCAAAACTTATACTTTATCAACTACTACAATAGTAGGGAGCCTCATGTGAGGAGTTCATTATGTAAGCCGTCGAGTTGAGTTGTGGATTTACGAATTAAAGTGTCCTGGCTCCTCGAACGCTTACTAACATGACTTCTGAATTATGTCGGCCCGAACGGTAGTAAACGATATACAAAACATACATGTTTCATGAATCTTTCTTTCAAAGACTTATACTATACATCATACCACATCATGGACTAAGTGCAAGATATATATATTGGCGTGTTTATGTCTCCTTAGACATTACTCCGATCCTAAGTCGCAACATTCGATTATAGGTTGCTCGTAGAAACCTACACGATTCAACCGTTACATTCATTACTTGCTATCGTAACTTAAGGTGAGTTCATAGCCCCACTTTACATTACTTCAATGTTTTACAAACCCTTGGGGGGAATACATGCTATTATTTTTCTACTCGAACACAATGCTTTCTACTGTATGCTATTCGACTATGTTTTATTATCACTAAGTAATATCCTTGCCAAACCAAAATCCCTTATTATGAACCATTTAATCACTTGCGAGGGTTACTTGCAAGTGAGCGCGAATATTGTGAATAGGCCTATTGGGATTGACGAATCCCATTTGTTTTGATTAGTTCAAACAAATGCATTAATATTTGAGACATTAGGTATGACGGCAAAGTACCTACCGGGATAAATCTGCCGATCGATATTGGTACACGTTAACGTTTTGGTTTCATAAGCTTAGTGTATAATACATTTTATGGGCGTATAATAACGTAGCCTACCTGTTTTGTTTTCCAAACATTGGTGTGAGTCTACAGCTCACACTACGATTATTGTGTTCAAACGATTTAACTACCAACACATTGTGTTCAAACATTAAACAAACTCTATGAATATCACTCAACCTTTGTGTTGACCTCTCAAGCATGTATTTCAGGTTCATGACGATCAAGGATGGCACGGAAGGGCACGGATACTCAAGAGGGCTATAAATTTTATTATCATTCAAAAACACATTTATTATACATTGTAAACATGGAACCATTTGGGACCTCATTTTGTAATCTCTGATATTTATACAATTTGAATGATAAATCTTTTAAAACGACTCAATTGGAGTTCGTTTTCTATTATTGTGACTATTGTGCCGTCAAGTAACACCCAGTTCGAATTCCGCTGCATCCATGAATTGGGGGTGTTACACTCCTTGGGTGAGGACCAACCAATACCTCCTGTGGGAATGTAAAGTATGGACCATGAAGTGCCATCTTTCACCACTCTCAATTCCATACTACTTACACTCCCATCCAAGACCATTTACCCTTCACAAAAGGAAGCCCTACTTTATGGTACATCCACACCATGATAGACCTCCTATACAGCCAAACATAGCTTTCTAATTTCCTCCCAAGGCCAAACTAGAAAATACTATGAGGCTAATGTAGGTACAGTTACACAGTTTAGGACTCCAAGGTACAAGGAACTTCACAATTGTAATGGTCTGTGATAAGAATTACAGCAAACAAATCTTCATGAATTTTGTTTTTGTGTCAGGTGCTTCAATAACCCTCATGATGTTATGAATATCATCTCATGGCTAAAATCACTTTAGAACATAAATTACTTGAACCTCCACTACTATCCCAAACACTCCTTTATGCAGGCATATGCAACAACCCACATATTGACTGTTTATAATACCACTATTCCATTTCTCCATGACATTTCCAATTCAGACTTAATCATCCAATTTCAAATTTCAAATAGAAGCTGCACTCATCACTTCATTAGACTTCTTCACTTTCAAACTCATAATCATCATTCTGACACTTTCACATATTATTCTGCAAACAGTTTTACTATCTCTTGTTTCATCTCTAAATGTTCTGAAATTTCTCTCTTGCCATATGAAATAAACCATAGCTCCAAGACATAATCTCCTTATTACACTCCAGATGTTATTTGTGCAACCCATAGCAGCAATAGATGTTATAATACTATTCCATTCCTCATTCTGCACTATGCAATTCATCATTGGTAGCAGACTTTTCCAAATGTCATTTGAGAACTGACACTTAAAGAATAGATGATCATGAGATTCAGATTCACTTTTACATAAACAACATACCCTCATATCATAACTGCCCCAATTCTGTAACCTATCATGTGTCATCAATCGTGCCTGTATAGCCGACCATAGGATAAATGAATGTTTAGGAATACATTGCGTAAACCAAACTAAAGCCTCCCATGTAACTGCCACCGTTGACTCACACAAAGTGTTGTAGATGTTGCTTACACAAACTTTCATTACACCACCATTGCAATCAATCCAAGAGAGACTGTTATTTTTGGAATTATCAATTATAGGAACTTCAATTTGGTTAAGGAAAGGGTATTCCAAACTCTATTCACTAGGCCAATTCCACTGCCCATTATGGATCATATAAACAATCTTACTATTCTTATCCAGCCTTGCATTGTACAAACTCCTAAAAGAGACTAGTTTAATAAGAGGACCAAGACCACTCCAGTTGTCAAACCACATGAGGGTATCAACACCATTACCAATATCATATTTAAAGTGATTAATAACCATGTCTCTTATATCAAGAAGGTTCCTCCATCCCCAACTGTCTTTTACATCCTTTTGTACAACCCATATACTTGTATCTTGCAATTTTACTGTACTAATCCATTTAACCCAAAGAGTATCCTTTTTAGTTGCCACATTCCACAAATTCTTTACTAGTAATGCAATGTTCCACAATCTAAGATCCTTCAGACCAAGACCTCCACAGGCCTTAGGCTTACAAATGTTTTTCCAAGCCACCTTAGCTGTCCCATTAGAGGTTTCATTGTTATTCCATAAGAAGTTTTTCAGAACTTTGTTAATTTCTTTCACAGTTTCT
Organism: Artemisia argyi; assembly: GCA_030686995.1. NCBI lineage: Eukaryota > Viridiplantae > Streptophyta > Magnoliopsida > Asterales > Asteraceae > Artemisia > Artemisia argyi. The sequence goes on from CM060709.1 coordinate 22,960,774, forward strand.
TTTGGGAGCAAAAAGACATTACACCAATAGACTTGAATAGATTCCAAAACAGAGGCAATTAGCATTAATCTTCCAGCATATGTTAAACATTTGTTCTTCCAATTGTTCACTTTGTTCTTTACCTTATCAATCAAAGCCTTGCAATCATTTACACCCAATCTTTTAGCAATCAGTGGAACTCCCAAATATTTAACTGGAAGTTTACCCTTTGTGAAAGGGAGGATATTCAAAATGCACTGTTGATCCTCTTCACTTATGCTTCCAAAAAACACAGTACTCTTGCTAATATTAGGGAGCAAACTAGAACACTTACCAAATTCCTCAATTGAACTTTGAATTATCCTGACAGAATGAACATCACCATGACAAAACACAAGGAGGTCATCTGTAAAGCACAAATGAGTAACCTTCAATGCTTTACATCCAAAATGATAGTTGAACTCAGTAGATCTTCTTACATTTCTTTCCATCAGCAATGTGAAAAATTCCAAGACAAAAGTGAACAGATAAGATGATAAGGGGTCACCTTGTCTCAAGCCCCTTCCTCCTTTAAAATGTCCACAAGCTTCACCATTAACATTAATAGAAAAACTTGCAGTCCTAATGCACACTGATCGGCTCCAAACGGTCAACCTAAACTGACCAGGTGATGGTCAACAAGGTCAAACTGCCTAGAGTCAATGCTCCGCGGAAGTATAGTGGTTTCCCCGGGTCGTTATGTCCCGTCGAGGTGTGATGGTTATTTAAACGGGCTTGTGATCGGGTGAATTTGGACAGGAAAAGGGGTTTGAATGATTACACTACGAGATGAGAAATGAAAATAACTTAGAAATACTATATTAACATTTACTGATAATCAGATATACTAAAAACGTAAGCTAAGACTAAAAACGCGTTCGTTTGATTTAAATTTACGTTGACATACGAAATAAAACGCGAGTTTTGTAAAATAAAATACCTACGGATATGAAAATTACATTTTTACAATCCTAATGATAAAATAAAATTTTTAGAAAAAGAAAAATAATTTTTACACTATTTAATTAATCACTATTAATTAATTACTATTTAATTACTAATTAATAATATCTAAATTACACTAATTATGAAATTAAGCTAGAAAAATGAAAATTTAATTCTAAAAATTCTAAAATAATATAAAAGTAATTTTAAAACTAAAAATATATTTTTCCTACTTTTTATCTATTTATTATTAATTAATTTCTATTTATTAATCACTTAAAACTAAATTAAATTAAGAAAAATAGAAAATGAATAGTGAAAATTATGAAAAATTTCCTAAAATTATTTTATGATATATAAAACCTAGGAAAAATATAAAAAAGTACTGTTGTTAAATAAAAATTAATAAACCTATTTAATTAACTAATATTACTTAATTATTATTAAACTAATATTAATTATAATAAATACTAAATGAAAGGATAAAAATCTGAAAAAATTCCTACAATTACTTTAATGTACTAGGAATTTAATAAAAATATAAAAACATATAAGTACTTGACAAAAATTTAAAAAGAAAAATTATGTTAAATAGAAGCTATCACTAGAAATTAAGTTTGGTTTTTCTTGATTTTTCTTTTGCACACCTATTTAAATACTGAATATAAACAACTTTTGTGAAAACAAAACCTTTGAAACTCAAAAATAAGCAGATTGGAAGCTTAAATGTTTGGCAAATAAGCTTAAAAGCTTGAAATGAGATTAAGTACCTTGACAAGTTGAATGAACAAGCTACAAGCTACACTTAATGAAGAGATAAGCTAAAATTAGTGAAAGGCACTTAGAATAAGTGGACACAACCAGAAGAGTACCCTTAATAAGCTAAAAGCACTCAATAAGCAAGTCCAAATGCACCTGTCAAACAGGCCCTAAGACCAACTAGCAAGCCTGATTCCAAGCTTATTCAATAAGCTAGAAGTCAAGTTAAGCTAGGAAATGGAAAGTTGGGTGGGTGAGCTTCTGAAATGCTACACAGCAAACCCCAAGCTTAAGTAACAAGCTCAAAGTGAGCTTGTGAAAGTGGCTGTGAGGGCAGGGCAAAATGTGCAGCCCTTGGGGGCTAGATGTCAAACCAAGGTAAGCTAATCTGACGGGTACCAAATGCTCAAATAAGCCAAGAAATGTGATAATCAAACTATGAAAATCTTATAAGACAAAAATAAAGCTGTGACACTGACTTAAGCTAGGTTGAAAACAAGATCAAATGGAGGTTTGGAACTGTTTGATTGTGCAGGTTTGATGTAGGGGGTGCATTTCAGCTCACTCACAAGCTACAACTAAGTTTCCAAGATTAAGATGAGCTGAAAACTCAGGAATGCTACACTACAATCTAACAATAAAAAAAAAAATCAAAATCTAAACCTAAATCTAATATAAACCTTACTGATTTTGAGATCAAGATGGTGCATATGACTTAACAGTGAGTCACAAGTTAACATATAACTGTCACAACTCCCCAAGCTCTCATAAGCTACAACTAAGCTAAAAAATATTCAAGAAACTAAATTCTAAACTAAGATTCAACAATGAGGGGTAACAATTAAGTGCCAAATACAATATAAACATAAGCATACCCTAAGAATTAAGCAAATAACTGGAGTTAATGTTCAACCTGATGTTTAGAGCACAAATGAACAAGCGAAAACTGACTTCTAACCAAGCTAAGGATAAGTAGATACAAAGGATTAACTATGCTCAGATTACTAAGGAGTAGTAGCAGAATCTGCTGCTAAGGGGGCTAATAGGGGGCTAAAATAAGCTGAGACATAAGTGGTAAGAAGCAAACAGATAATGGTTCCAACTAGTCAATACAACTGGCTATCCTAAACACCAAATTTCAAGTCCTGAGCTCCCAAGCTGAGCAAGCTATGGGGTAAAGAAAATGGGTCAGAATTGGTTCAGCTGGGTGCAGGGCACAACTAGGCTCAAGTGGGTCACTTTGAGCCATCTAAAAGCGACCAAATAAAAATCTTAAAATTATGAAAAAATTGTTTTTGCAGGCAGAAGTTAGCAAAGATGCAAAGTACCAAATTTCAAGTCTAGTTACCAAATGGAGACCAAATTAAAAGTGCATGTATGAGGGTGTTTGGGACTGCTGTGCAGGGCTGCACATGGGTTTGGGTCAAATTGGTAGATTTTGACAAGCAAAGTTCCAAAACTAAAGATGCAGTAATTACACTAGCCTATGGGGAACTACTCCAAAGCAAACCTACAACTAAAAACAGCCTAATCTAAATCTATCCCACCTATTTTTGTAAAACAGTTTTTAATAACAATAATTTATAATTCACAAAAAAAACTTTTAAATACACTTGAAACTAACTAAGCTAATTCTAGAACTACTACTAGCATCAAACTAAAGCTAATCAAGCTTCTAAATTGGGCAATAAACAGCTTTTGGGCTAGATGGCATACTTATGCCAAACAGTCCTTAAAGGGAGCTTGTTTGAAATTTTACACTGACAATGATATGTTTAAAGCCAGAACCTAAAAAGAAATTATTGCACAAGCTACGATCAAACTAAAGGAGCATAGGTACATAGGAAACAAGCATTGAAAACTAGTAAATTTGAAGATTGCAATTCAAGATTAATGATAAATAATTTTAACAACTAAAATGAAATAACAATTGAAATTGCTTTAAACTGAATTATCAAGAGTACAAAAGTGGAAGTGAAGATGAAAAACAATACAGATTATACTTAATAATTATCAAATCTAAATTACACTAAAACCTATTTTAACAACTAAAATCTACTACTCTTTTCTGCTTCCTTTTTTCTTCTTTTATATTGCTGGATTAGGGTTTTCACAACCCACTTGTCTTTTCCCAATAGAATTCTCCACCCTTGGATGTGTGGAATGGATCCTGGCCTTTCAATTTCTTTGACGGGAAAGAGTGAATACACAAGTTAGGGTCTGTTTCTTGTTGCAGGGGGCAAATATTGGAATTTAGTGGTGGAAAGGTGAATAAAGGGGTGGAGTGGTGTAAGATAGGGGTGATAGGGGGTGATGATGGTGTTGGATTTGCAGGTTTTGCAGGGCACGGGTGTGGGAGAGGGTGAGGTGAAGTTGGGGTTGACTGGGTCAAACCTGAGGGAGTATATAAAAACGGACGGGGTATTATATTTTTAGGTGGTGGGCTTTTGGTGAGTTTGGGCCTGGGGTGTTTGGACTGGATCAGGCCATGGGATGAAGGGTGGGTAAATTTGGTTTGGATTGTTTGGTTTTAATTTTACAAAAGGGTCCGTTTGGTTTTGTAGATTTCACAAGGACCAATTTGTAATTTGCTGAAAATGGAGGGGTTGGAATTGTAACTGTTCCAAAGTAGTCACAAGGGTAAAATTTGCCAAGTTTTCATAGTCCAACGTAAATAAATGAGATTTTCCATTTTTGAACATCCGGGGACCAAACTTGTCAATTTTCAATGTTTAGGGGTCATTTTTGCCAATTTGTGAAAACTTTTATCCAAGGATCAATATTGAACATTTTAAAATTTCCAAGGACTAAAAATGATTTTTCATCCAAAAATATCCCACCAGGGACCATTTCTGCCAATGTTTGAAACTCCAGGGACCAAAACTATAAATTTCCAAAACTTTTCAGATTTTTCACCGAAGGACTAAATATGACAACTCATGATTTCAAAAGGACCTTTGGTGACTTTTCTTTCCAAATAAGTGCTCAGGGACTATTTTTGCCAATTTTTGAAAGTTGAGGGACTGAAACTGCCAATTTTGCAAACTTTGTACGTTTTTCATCTGTTTTTGCTCATTTTGCATCTAAAACATATAAAACACAATTTTGAAATATTTTTAGTATTTTGATGCATTACTGAGTGTTTTTATATGTTTTGCAGTTCAGATTTGACCAAAAATGATGAGTGTTTGAGCACTCATCAATCCCCCACACTAAACTATTGCTAGTCCCTAGCAATAAACTGTTTTGAAAACTTGATGGATTTTAAACTCTTTACCAAAAGCCATCACTTCTGGAGTAGCCAGGTGTGAGAACTGTGGTACACCTGATAACCGTGTGATTTTGAGCAAACCACCAACTGTCAACGGATTTGAGTAGTCTTTACCAAAAGCCGTTTGCTTCTGGACTAGCCAGCTCTTGATGGAATAGTCAACATCTTGGTGAGCTGATTACCAATTATGGATTTTCCACTGCCTTTACCACAAGCCATAATCTTGCGGGCTAGCCAACTCATTCGCTTTATGAGATATGGGGAGTTGATGAACCATACAATTTTGGGCAAATTGCAAGCCGTAAACGGATTTGATATATCTTTACCAAGAGCCGTTTGCTCCAGGATTAGCCAATCCCTTTGTCGGTTAGACCTGGCGGACTGATTACCACAAAAATTTTGAAGCACAAGTGAAAAATTTTTGAAATTTTGGCTAAAATCGGGGGTATTATATAGTAAAATGTGATAAAATTCGCTAGAATAGCGAATACCCCCCACACTTAGGATGAATATTGTCCTCAATATTCAAAATCCTGGCTATTATGCCGACTCTTTGAACGTAAAAGGGCAACATTACAAGCTAAGCGTGGAAAACACCATTTTGTATTTTCACTTCATAAGTAACCATAGCATGGGGATAATGATACATGAAAATGCCGGGATCAAAGATGGTATCTTCATTCCTGAAGGAGTGAAGAACAAGAGAAGTCACCCTGTAGGTGAAGAAAAGGAAGAAAACCATGATGAAAATCATGATTTGATATTCTTCCTCGAGAGGAGGCTCCGTAGCCTGAATTTGGATTACACGGGTTAAGCTCAAAAACATCCCGGGAGGGTGGGTGGGAATTTGCAAATTCTCATAATTGAGTGCATCTCCCCCCGGGCTATCAAACTCCGGAGGAGTCATGACATGATGAGTGAGTTCACCGGAGAACTCCTCATGAAGAAAATTATTCACAAGATGTGAATCTGTGGACTCATGTTCCGGAATAGACTCACCACAATCCTCATTCTGAATATCAAATAGTGGATTATCAGAAATCAAAGTGAATTCAGATTCGAATTCAAATAGAGGATTGGTGAGAGTAGTATTGAATGTTTCGGGAACAAAGTGATTATTATTCTCAATTGGATTGTCGGGATAAGAAGTGAGTGGCTGATCATGATAAAGGAGACTTTCAATTTCTCCAAGATCGGCTTCAAAGTCAATGAGATCATCGTTACTTCCCGTAGGAAGTGGATTGATGTGCGTGAGTTCATCGGCGAACTCCTCAAGAAGATGATCAGCATCAGAATGTGGAACTGATGCCTCAACATACTCGATGTCTCCATAAGATGCACAATCTTCGCTGCAATCGGAGAAAGTCTCAAATTGATCTTTTGGACACTCAAGAGGGGAAGGAATATCACACATATGATCAAAAGTTCCCTGTGACTCTCTTGGGATTGGGACAAGGATCTCAACACTAGACTTTATTAATTCGTCCGATTCCTTATCAGGAACAGTGTCAAGATGCTCGTCCCCCATGATCAAAGAGTGAGTGGGAACCTCGGGTGTGATAGCAGTTGTTTGAGATGGAATCTCAACTGCTGGGGTATCCACTGATGAACTTGATGGATCTTTATAGAATTGAAGGATATCAAGTGTATCCTCATCATCACTGTCATCAGGAATAAAATGGAACAAAGAGCTAGATCTGGCTGCTTTTTCTCTTGCAATAGATTCCCTAACAGATTTTTCATATGCATCTTGGGAATTTATTCTAGCAGCCTGCTCTTCAGCTAGCAATTCTTCCATGAATTTTTGATGAGTATGTCTTTGGGCAAAGTCTTTAACTAAACCCTTAAGTTCATCAACGATTTTCATCATATTTTGCATTTCTGGAAGAAGTGCTTGATTCATATCGTACTGTGGAGGTTGGTCATAATAGGGTGTGTCAAAATTGTCACAAGGGTATGAATTTCCCGTTTGACAATCTGAGCTGAAGTGTGGACCTCCACAGTAATCACAACAGTAAAACTATTGAGTCTGGACTGGTGAATCATATGGGTATTGGTCATAACCAAAGTTCTGATCATCACTGGAAAACTGTTCATAGACAAACGTGTTTCCGGATTGACACTCAAATCCTTGGTGAGGACCACCACAAAACTCACACAGATATGTCAGTATCTCATGATGTGGTGGCTGGTAGGATGAATCAGATGTATCATGGTAAGGATAGGGAGCTTGGTTATAGACAGACCCATCTCCTGACTCTACCATGCTACAACCGGGACAATTCCCGCCATTATGAGGACCTGATGAGGCGAAAAATGATCCGTTTTTAGGGGGTCATTTAAGCCCGAATCCGACTTTATTTGGTCAAATATTGCCCTAAATCGTTCCTTTTGTGATTTTAGGTGTTTGGAGAGTGAATTCTGGAAAAGAAGCCATTTTGGACGTTTTTGGAGCATAAAAGTGAAGAAAACGGCAAAGTATCAATTTTCCTTGCTGGAAGCACTTGGTGACGGCGTCAAGAGTTACACCCTGACGGTGTCAGATAGCAAGAATAAAATACCGTAGGTGGTGACGGCGTCAAAAGTCATCATGACGGCGTCAAAGTGCAAAGAATAAAATACCGTGGTTGGTGACGGCGTCACATAGGCCGTCATAAGTAGATCAAGCCCGTCCGAGGAAGAATTTGGCGGCGAGGTGACGGCGTCACATGTTTGTCTTGACGCCGTCAGCCTAGTTTTCCTATATATAGTTTTCTAGTTTTTTCATTAAAAAATAGAGAAGTTTTGGTGAAACCCTAAAGACGAATTTGGTGGTACTTTTACAGGTTTTTCAAGGGTTCCAAACCCTTGATACCTTGCATTGTAATTGAGATAAGTGTGCTTCTAATTCAATCAATATGTCTATGTGTTGGTTGTTTATATCTTGTTCTTGTCTCAATTCCATTATGCTAGGCTAGATCTCTTTTGTGTTTGCTTAGATCTAATGAAACCTAGATGTTGATTATGTGTTGATTACTTGTCTATTCTTGTTTTGGATGAATGATTTTATACGTTATGTAACACCCCCAATTCATGGTTGCAGCAGAATTCAAACTGGGTGTTACTCGACGGCACAATAGTCACAATAATAGAAAACGAACTCCAATTGAGTCGTTTTAAAAGATTTATCATTCAAATTGTATAAATATCAGAGATTTACAAAATGAGGTCCCAAATGGTTCCATGTTTACAATGTATAATAAATGTGTTTTTGAATGATAATAAAATTTATAGCCCTCTTGAGTATCCGTGCCCTTCCGTGCCATCCTTGATCGTCATGAACCTGAAATACATGCTTGAGAGGTCAACACAAAGGTTGAGTGATATTCATAGAGTTTGTTTAATGTTTGAACACAATGTGTTGGTAGTTAAATCATTGAACACAATAATCGTAGTGTTTGTAGTTAAATCGTTTGAACACAATAATCGTAGTGTTTGTAGTTAAATCGTTTGAACACAATAATCGTAGTGTGAGCTGTAGACTCACACCAATGTTTGGAAAACAAAACAGGTAGGCTACGTTATTATACACCCATAAAATGTATTATACACTAAGCTTATGACACCAAAACGTTAACGTGTACCAATATCGATTGGCAGATTTATCCCGGTAGGTACTTTGCCGTCATACCTAATGTTTCAAATATTAATGCATTTGTTTGAACTTAGTCAAAACAAATGGGATTCGTCAATCCCAATAGGCCTATTCACAATATTCGCGCTCACTTGCAAGTAACCCTCGCAAGTGATTAAATGGTTCATAATAAGGGATCTTGGTTTGGCAAGGATGTTACTTAGTGATAATAAAACATAGTCGAATAGCATACAGTAGAAAGCATTGTGTTCGAGTAGAAAAATAATAGCATGTATTCCCCCCAAGGGTTTGTAAAACATTGAAGTAATGTAAAGTGGGGCTATGAACTCACCTTGAGTTGGATGATGTATAATGAGAATGATGGATATGTCGTATGAACTTCTACGAGCAACCTAGAATAATTGTTGTAACTTAGGTTTGGAATAATGTCTAAGGAAACATAAACACGCCAATAAATGTCTTGCACTTAGTCCATGATGTGGTATGATGTATAATGTAAGTCGTTGAAAGAAATGATTCATGAAACATGTATGTCTTATATATCGTTTACTACCGTTCGGGCCGACATAATTCAGAAGTCATGTTAGTAAACGTTTGAGGAGCCAGGACACTTTAATTCGTAAATCCACAACTCATCTCGACGGCTTACATAATGAACTCCTCACATGAGGCTCCCTACTATTGTAGTAGTTGATAACATATATAGATATAAGTTTTGATCCGAAAAGTTACATGTCCGATATTTGAATAAACTTAGGAAAGTTTATTAGTACATGAAGATTGTTATTAGGGGAAGTTTCATAAGTTTTGTATGACCATTTTCTCTTTGTAATATCTCATGGTTCCTTTTTAAGTGAAGTAGATCCAAATTGCTTGTTCAATATATCGCCAATTCCTTGTTTCATGTTTACGCCTATGTAAGTTTACTTGGTCATTTCGTCATGGCCTAGCCATGACCTTTGGTCCTTGTTCCAAGGTCATGAGACACAACCTTGGCTCTAGCCATGGTTTTGGTCTTGATTATAGGTCATAAGACCTCTTGTTCCTTTTAAAGTATAACCATAATCTATTGACTTTCGCCTAAAAATGGGCTGTTTAAAATTTGAAGAATTTTATCACTCGGAAAGCGTTTTTAGGGCTCGAGCTTCTTTGCACCTAAACGAAAACATCATTCCGGACAACTTTCATGTTTTAACTTTTTGATGAATCGGACCAGAAGTGTGACTTTCAAAACCCAAATTTGATCAGAATGGTATTTGCCAGTTTGCCGCAAAGTTTTGGTAACTTCAAATGGGCGTAACTTTTGACTCGTATACTCGTTTTGGGTGGTTCAAGTTGCTACGGTTTCCTTGTTAAGTCCTCTACTGTAATATGTAATGATCAAATATCATATTTTTACCATTTTGATCAGGTCTTACCAAGAAAGTCACTAGTTTGCTTGTTATAGTAACTTGTCTTATCAATCATGTACAATAACTTGTTTTACTCACTTTTATACATCATGGACATGAATACAAGACATAATATAGCACAAATAATATGTAAATAACATGAATATGATTATTTAACAAGAATCATGTTAGGGTTTGGCTTACAACTTTTGGCTTTCAAAGATGAAAGGAAGTTAACATGTAAGGAAAAGGACTTTGATAGACTTGCTTCAACCCATTTCACTTCATGCAATCTTTCTACCCTTGTAATCTTGAAAGATGGATGATGAAGGTTGAGGTGAATTGAGTGGATTTAAACTCAAGAGAAATCACCAAGTATATGAGGTTATGGAAGTGTTTGATGAATGATAACCTAACTAGAGTTTCTACCTTGAACTTGCACTTGAATCTTGCATGAAACTTGGAAGAGAATGAGCAAAGGATATGGTGTTGGTGTGTGATATATCCCACGGCAACAAGAGGGGCAAAAGGGATTTATAGGAGCTTGAGGAGGTTACAATTCATTGACTTGTCAACACTTGCTCACCAAGGTTAACACATGTTAACATCTTAAGGCCTAAAGCATGAGATCAAGCCACCTAGTGTGAATCCCCCCCCTAGAGGCGGTTCACAAGCTTGGGGAGGAAGTGTTGGTCTTTGGATGATATTATCCAAGATATCTAGTTAGTTTTGACTCCGGGAAATGCCAATCGTAAATGATTAAGCCTCAAAACGTAAAACCGGGTGTCGTAAAATTATGGAACTTGAAAGTATTGATAAACATGTCCATATGTTCCATAATAAAATATAAAATGAGTGGTAGGTTCCAATTGGGTGGTAAAACCCTGCTAAAACTGGAAACACGGGTCTAAAACGCGTAATACGTAAAATGTACGAATATTGCGTAAAATTGAGAAAAGTAAAATATTACTTTTCTAATAGGATAAAAATGATTTAAAATGACTTATAATGTCTAGACTGGGCTCAGTATAGTGTCGGTTGGTATTAAATGTCTTTTAGACATCAAACCGTAAGCCTAAAAATCAAGGAATGACTTATAATGTCAAGGAACGATTTTTGGTCAAAGGATGAGGGAAAAATATGTTGACTTTTTCTAATAAGTTGAAAACTCAAATCGTCTTAGAAACGCGTTTTGTGGTCTAACGGTTAATCGCCCATACGGTTAAGCGTGCTCATGTAAGAGTAGTACCGGCTTGGGTGACCTGCTGGGAAAAGTAATTAACCTGAAAATGCGAGTTGTTACATGTTAGGCTTAAGAAAACTGGCAGATCTCCAAATGGTAACATGCTTGAACGTCTTAAGAAACATGAACCGAGGCGTACTAGGTCTTTATTGGTTGTATTTAATGCATGAGCCACTGTTTACAATCCCTATAGTTGTGCTGGGTCATGGTGTAGGAGGAGATAAGAGCTCATAGAGTTGGGGAGTTATGTATGCCACCCCACGAATGGTATTAAGGAATACAATCCGTCATCCATACAAGTATAACAAGTAATTAACATGTAAAAGATATCTAGGGAGTAATGAAGTCTAAGTAAACACAATTTTCTCCATTACTGCTCACAACCTTAGTATAATTTAGTTTAATTTCATTTTTATTATTTTATTTTGATTGCATCTTAGTTTTGGGTTAGTTGAATAGCAACTAATTCCGCCCTTTCCTCTAAAACCCGAGATTTTACTTGCTTTCATAAAAATATAAAAATACAAAAATAATCATCCTTCACCTTTAGCACTAGTAATTAGGTTTTCTAATCCTAGCGACACTATTCCTAAGCTGAACGATCAATCCCCCGGTACTTGTCACTATACTATACTACAACGATCAGGTACACTGCCTGGTGGGGGTTGTAAGCTTCTCGAGATCCCTCGAGAGGTAAAACAAGGTGCGATTCCCACGCATCAAGTTTTTGGCGCCGCAGCCTGGGGAATAGTTATTGTCTAGGTTAGGATTTCTTTTTATTAGGTCTACTTGCTAGATTCCTTTCTAGTAAGATTGTATTTTTATTTTTAGGTCTTCTTTAGTCTATCTTATTTCTTCGTGCTTTTGTTCGTAACTCTTTACCATCCGACATCATGGAAGATGGTAACATCTTTGAACCCGTCATCCCACCACAACAAAACCCACCATTAGAACCCCTTAGGCCCCGAACCTTAGGAGAGTACTCCTGACCTAGCCACCAAGGCTACCGAAACACCATTGAGCTCACCGGAGACAATGTGACCCCCTTGCAATCCGACACCATCCGGTTGGTGCAAAGCGGATGTGCATTCCATGGACTTCGTTCCGAAGATCCAAACCAACACCTTAAGGACTTCCTCAAAATCGTAGATTCCATAGACCTAGGTGTTGAAACTAGAGAGACTACCCGTTTACGCCTATTCCAATTCTCTCTACGGGATCAAGCTAGTCAATGGCTTGAGCGTTTACCCGCGGGATCCATCACCACATGGGATGATCTCACCACTCGTTTCCTTGCTCAATTTTTCCCACCGGGGAGAACTACTAAGCTTAGGAATGACATCTTGATGTTCCAACAACGTCAAAATGAATCTCTTTATGAAGCATGGACTCGTTTCAAGGACTTACTCCAAAAAGTCCCTCATCATGGCATAGATCTTTGGCTCCAAGTCCAAATCTTCTATGACCATATCGACATCTCCGCGAGGCGAACCATTGACCAATCGGCCGGTGGTAAGCTACGTGATCTTAGTGCGGAACAATCATGGGAACTCATAGAAGATCTTGCTCTCTATGACAACGAAAGTTGGAATGATCCCCGTGACTTGAACAAAACGGTCAAGGCAATATCTTTGCCTTCAAACAATTCTAGCACTCCCGACCGTAGGATCATGGAACTTGAAGGTCGAGTCAAGTCTCTCATGAAATCTTACGAAGCTCATAAACCTTCAAGCCAAGTAAGCAGAATCGCTTCTACATGCAAATTGTGCAATGGTCCTCATGAGACCTATAACTGCATGGAACTTCTAAAACGTGCTTATAACGAATTCACATCATCACACGTAGGTCAGGGTCCTCGAACTTCTGCCGAGGCCTATGAGGCATGGAAGGATAAACCTGACTTTAGAGGGTACCAAACGCGAAGCATATCCTTCAATGACTCCTCACCACTCACTTGGTCCGAGCATTTTCCGTCACAAGGTATCCCTAGGCAAAGCTGTGAAGATACTTTAAAAAAATTCATTCTATCTCAAGAACTACAGCTCACTACGCTCGAGGCAAAATTTAAACAACAGCAGGCTGACGTGAACAACAAGATTTGTAATCTGTTGACTGCTATCAAAGAGCATATTGATAATAAGCCCATTCACGTTGATGAGGTTAAATCTGCTACCGTCATGAGTCCACCAGCCTCCCCTGTAAAAATAAAAAGTCCTAGTAAGCTATTCAAACATCTATCTCCCAACGGAAAAGAACCTGTCAACCCCCCTGGACCAATCCACTTCGTAAACACCATCACCACAATATCTGCTTCAACATCCAACCCAACCCAACAACAACTTAACAAATTCAGTCAGACAGTGAAAGATGAAAGGAAAGAGAAATCGGAAGAGCATGAGAAAGATCCAACCATTTTGGGTGAATCTATTATAGAAAAACCCGAGAGAAAAATGGAGGATGTTGTTAGTGTGGGTAGCAAACAGACTAAGGAAAGTAACCCTAAGGTTTTCAAGATCCCCTGTACCATTAAGGAAAAGCTCTTAACCGATAGTCATATAGATCCTATGTAACAATTCGCAATTTCAGGTTAATTACCATTCCCGGAAAATTTCACTATTCACTTTTACTATTCATTTTTCCCGAAACTTTCCCGAAAGTTGATTTTTATTTGATATTCTCGAGTGATAAATCATTTCCATGGCAAATTAAATGTTTGACATTCGTCAGATCATTTTCGTGAAAGTTATTAAGGAATTACACGTTTTAGGGTAAAACGTCATTCAGAAATTCTACGTACAACGAAACTCGACCGCGTTAAGTGACCCCGCATCAGAAAAATGTTTGACACACTCATGATTTATTTGAGAATTAATCGTGACTGAGAAAAACATGACCAAAGACTTCCCAGCAGGTCACCCATGTCGGTACTACTCTCACATAAGCACGCTTAACCGAATGGGCGATTAACCGTTAGACCACGAAACGAGTTTCTAAGACGTTTTGAGTTTTCAAACTTATTAGAAATAGTGAGCGCGAATATTGTGAATAGGCCTATTGGGATTGACGAATCCCATTTGTATTGACTAAGTTCAAACAAATGCATTAATATTTGAGACATTAGGTATGACGGCAAAGTACCTACCGGGATAACTCCGCCGATTGATATTGGTACCCGTTAACGTTTTGGTGTCATAAGCTTAGTATTTGATAATAACTGTTCCGGGCGTATAACAACATGGCCCATATTTGTTTTCCAAACATTGGTGTGAGTCTATAGCTCACACTACCAACATATTGTGTTCAAACATTAAACAAACTCTATGAATATCACTCAACCTTTGTGTTGACCTCTCAAGCATGTATTTCAGGTTCATGACGATCAAGGATGGCACGGAAGGACACGGATACTCAAGAGGGCTATAAATTTTATTATCATTCAAAAACACATTTATTATACATTGTAAACATGGAACCATTTGGGACCTCATTTTGTAAATCTCTGATATTTATACAATTTGAATGATAAATCTTTTAAAACGACTCAATTGGAGTTCGTTTTCTATTATTGTGACCATTGTGCCGTTGAGTAACACCCAGTTTGAATTCCGCTGCATCCATGAATTGGGGGTGTTACAGATTGGTACCAGAGCCATGGTTATAGAGAAACGGGTTTAATTGAGACCTAAACTATAACTACAATCACAAGCAAAAACATTTTATAGCCTTCCGCTCTCCGTGTCTTCCATCCTCCAGACGATTATGGACTTAATAAGCATGTTATGATACACAAACATATTAGTATATTCATATATACCCATTTTGAGCATTTCCCTGTAGACATTTTTGTGCTACACAAACATAATTGCATATTAATATATGTACCCTAAACATAATTGAGCATTTCCCCGTAAGCATTAGTATATTGATATATAAACTCGGTTTATTTTCAATTATTTATCTAAACAATGGACTAAACATATCTGTGTATGCCTATTCTAGGGCATTTCGACACAATCACATTCTCCCAATCATGTTCCTACTCCAACATTTTATGTCCAAGACATTGTAACTGATTACAATGGTCTTTCCTATTCCCCGGACATTGTAACTGATTACAATGGTCTCGTCTATTTTCCAAGACATTGTATTATACAATGGTCTTAACCATTTCTCAAATGTTTTGAGTCACACAATGGTCTAGCCTACTTCCCAGACATTGTGAATTGCACAATGGTCTGACCTACTTCTGAGACATTGTGTTTTGTGCAATGGTCTCTAGCATTATTCCATCACATCATCAATATCATTTCTTATGATATCAAAAACCCGTCACAACCTATCGATTTCTAAACAAGAAATATGAGATTTCTAAAGGACAAACAAATCCATCATCGACAAAAGCTGAAGTTCAGCTCTACATTCATCAAAGTTTTCTTCTGAAACCTTCATTATTAAAAGTTCGTGATCCTGGCCAAGTATGTTCTATTTTAGAACTACTTAAAACCTCCTTTCCATACGTACCTACCCTTACTATCTTCTATGCAATGGAATATGAAAACATGGGTTACAAGTCTTGTATGGACGGGACTTGCAACTTAAGGGTTTGACATCGCCTTTGTTTAGTGGACAGTTTTCCCGAAAGCAACGGACATATCACAAGTATACCTAATTTAGGTATTTGAAAATTTTATCGAACCTTGGCTAAATATAGACTAGTCACCTATATTTAACCTAGGGACAGTGGAATATAGTCTGACTAACTATATTCGACTTAAAATTTTCAAATACTGAGAATAGTTGTACTAGGGTTATGTTTAGATTGATTTCCTACATGAACACGATAAACCACCAGAATACATTAAAACAATCTAGAGACACGATAGTGTCTTACCACTTAGCGAAATCTTAACACCGTATCTGTATGATCTAAATTCATTCTTGAAAATTTTCATTTATGAGATAATCCGAATTACTATCTTGGGATAGTTATCAATCCTTCTCTTCATCTTGTAGAAGTACTATCCTGTTTAGGTCCTAAGGATACCATTCCATCCTAAACTTTTAAAATCTCTTAAGATTTTTAAAGCAAACTCAACATCTATACCTAAGAGTATTAACATTAAGCATACACTAAGCACTTTTGTTCATCAACATATCACAACATTACCTTCACAACCGTGACAAACACAAGCTCATTAAAAGATCTTGATGCACTTTTAAAGCTCAAATCATCCATAGTTACACCATAAGCACGCTCATCAGCTTTACAAGATCGAATATTCATCTTGTACTTTTGGAACACCAGTATCATCTCGTAATACCCTACCTTGTAACTCACCGGCTAAGTATGAATGTTGTGTTGGGAATTATTAAGTAGGATGATTTATAATTATTCGAATGGATTGGGATGCCTTTTCATTTAAATAAAGAAATTGTAAATCACCGAACCATAAGTTTATAATTCCGTATTTACATTGTCTGGGATGCCTCTCTATGTAAATAAAGAATTATAAATAAGTGGGCTTATTTGTATCCGAAATAACATAAGTATGAAGTCAATAAACACTAGGTACAACAACCGATTACCTACTAGACTATGATTGCGACTACTATCCCAATTTCCATTGATATTCCACTACTATATCAATTTCCATTTATTGGATTCCTATGTAAATTGCTATTGTTGTTCAACTGTTATATCAATTGCTATTGATACTTGACAACTATATCAATTTCCATTTTGATATTTAACTATATCAATTTCTGTACAACTACTATATCAATTTCTATTGATAATCGACTGCTATATCAATTTTCTTTGATATTCGACTATTATATGGATCTCTACTGATATTCAACCATGTTATCAATCTCTATTGACACACCATATTCTGAGACAAATCAAATTACATCACCAGTAATCCCAGACTTTAGTCCTCATAAGTAACCACACCTCTTCATCGACACGACTCCAACATATGACACACAAAGAACTTCGGGACGAAGTTCCCCGTAAGGGGTAGAGACTGTAACAATTCGCAATTTCAGGTTAATTACCATTCCCGGAAAATTTCACTATTCACTTTTACTATTCATTTTTCCCGAAACTTTCCCGAAAGTTGATTTTTATTTGATATTCTCGAGTGATAAATCATTTCCATGGCAAATTAAATGTTTGACATTCGTCAGATCATTTTCGTGAAAGTTATTAAGGAATCACACGTTTTAGGGTAAAACGTCATTCAGAAATTCTACGTACAACGAAACTCGACCGCGTTAAGTGACCCCGCATCAGAAAAATGTTTGACACACTCATGATTTATTTGAGAATTAATCGTGACTGAGAAAAACATGACCAAAGACTTCCCAGCAGGTCACCCATGTCGGTACTACTCTCACATAAGCACGCTTAACCGAATGGGCGATTAACCGTTAGACCACGAAACGAGTTTCTAAGACGTTTTGAGTTTTCAAACTTATTAGAAATAGTGAGCGCGAATATTGTGAATAGGCCTATTGGGATTGACGAATCCCATTTGTATTGACTAAGTTCAAACAAATGCATTAATATTTGAGACATTAGGTATGACGGCAAAGTACCTACCGGGATAACTCCGCCGATTGATATTGGTACCCGTTAACATTTTGGTGTCATAAGCTTAGTATTTGATAATAACTGTTCCGGGCGTATAACAACATGGCCCATATTTGTTTTCCAAACATTGGTGTGAGTCTATAGCTCACACTACCAACATATTGTGTTCAAACATTAAACAAACTCTATGAATATCACTCAACCTTTGTGTTGACCTCTCAAGCATGTATTTCAGGTTCATGACGATCAAGGATGGCACGGAAGGACACGGATACTCAAGAGGGCTATAAATTTTATTATCATTCAAAAACACATTTATTATACATTGTAAACATGGAACCATTTGGGACCTCATTTTGTAAATCTCTGATATTTATACAATTTGAATGATAAATCTTTTAAAACGACTCAATTGGAGTTCGTTTTCTATTATTGTGACTATTGTGCCGTTGAGTAACACCCAGTTTGAATTCCGCTGCATCCATGAATTGGGGGTGTTACATCCTAGCTTCCCAGTCAACATAATCCCCCTCTCCCTATACCACAAAACCTTCCCAGAGCACATTGCGCGCGAGAGAGTAATAGAAAATCTATCAATTATGATTGGAGAGCTTGTTTACAATACCGACCTCACCGTGGTTGATAACACGGACCCTCTCACCAATCAAACGTTAACCCACCTTGTCCTTGGGATACCATTATCAATGAATCGGGAGCAATCCTTGATGAGAAAGATGGTAGTGTAGTACTCACCAATGGTGTTAGGAAGGTAATTTTTCGTAAGGGTAGTGAGGAGGTGTACGAGTATCGTCCCTCTCTTGAAGGGAATCTATATGGGTCAAAGGATGGAAAGTTGGGGAAGATAAGAAGGCGTGACCCAAATAATCTCAAAATTCCATGCATGATCGGTCACAAGCATTTTGATAACGTCTACATCAACATATTCATGCCTAAGAATGTTATGTCCCTATTCCATTACAACAATATCTGCAGATGGGGAATGATTTACAAGGGAGAGAAAGTGGTTGGTAAGGATCATGAAATCCAGGTGTTTGTAGGAAATATGGAATTCACGATTGTGGACAACATAGAGGACTATGTCGACCCTAGGTTATCACAAGTCGTCTTTGGAGCACCCTTTTGTGAAATCACTAATTTGATAGTGGATGACTTGAACGGGATCATGACCTTCACTGATGGGATTAGGAGGATTTCATACCAAACGCCATACAAGAGAAAAGACCTTAAGGAAATAGATTGTGACGGGCTTGATATGATGAGATCCCAACTTATCTTGTGTGACGAGGATGTTAGGAGAGGGTGTAGAAATATTTCTGATTTATCATGTGGATTCTTTAAGAATGTTAGTAAGCTTGGTCCTAAGTATCGACATGATGTTTTCGAATTCGAAGATCCAAAATACTTGCACTATGAAAGCGATACTAGTTTAGAAGACGACCTAGAGAATGGAACCAATGATGAGATCACGTAGTAACCCATGACTTTGAGTCTAGCTACAAGACTCGTAAATAAAGAAAAGCGCTTCTTGGGAGGCAACCCATGTTTTGTGTGATTTTATTTGTTTGATAGTTATCTGCTTCCGTATGCATGTTTTATTTGTATTGTTGGTTGATCATGTTTCTCAATTAAAATGTGGAAATACTTTATTATGTTGTTTGGCCTAGTCTTAACTTCAACCTAAAGGTATTTTTGCAAAAGATAAGTGTAAGGGGAAACCCCAAATATGTTTTTAAGAAACAAACCGATCATGATTCTCCACAATATTAAATGAACATGTATATTCGTATTTGTTAGAGTCAAATGCTTGTATTGAGTCATAATGAAGTTTTGCAGGATTTTCCAGGAAGTAGGACCAAGTTTTTCCAGAAATTTTCTGGAAACTTAACATAAGAATTTATGCAGGTCTATTCTGACGGCGTCAGAGTATTACTCTTGACGGCGTC
Source organism: Artemisia argyi (assembly GCA_030686995.1). Classification (NCBI taxonomy): domain Eukaryota; kingdom Viridiplantae; phylum Streptophyta; class Magnoliopsida; order Asterales; family Asteraceae; genus Artemisia; species Artemisia argyi. The sequence continues at coordinate 22,980,594 of CM060709.1, forward strand.
AGGAGTTAAAATCTGGAAATTTTACCGGTTTTGTTTTTCTAACGGAGTCTTATGGTTTTTGTGAATTATTAAGTTTTATAATCTCCAGGAAATCTGCAAACTTCATTCCACAAGCATTATATCTTACTTTGTTTTCTAGGATTTAGTAACTTATATAGGATGCCGCCGATTTTACGCGAGGTTGTCTTGTCTATTGTTGTCAGGTTTTACAGGTTATGTATGACAAGAAGATGATTTATATTCTGGAAGGGAAGCTTTGATTGTTCATTTTCTTGGAGGAAGATTTAACCTGGCCAACCTATAATCCATACCGAGCGAATCAGGGGAGTATTTGATTTCATTCTCTTTACTTCATCACTTTTACATTCTTTACTTGAACATTGGGGACAATGTTCATCTTAAGTGTAAGGGGAGGGTAAAAAGATGATACCTTACATAAGCACTTTCGCTTGAGTTTGTTTTGTTTGATAGTAGATGTGTAATAAAACTATGAGAAATACTTGTTAGTGCAATTTTAGCGCCAAATTTAAAATTTTTTACAACATTTAGGAGTGAAACTTTAGCCATAGCAAGCGTCTCATGGATAGGAGGTTGTATGACTAGCACATAACCGTATATTCAGAAAAATTTTCCACCCAAAAATGTGAGGTTCGCCTTTAGATTTGATAGGAAAAGCATTCATTATTGGTGCTTATGAGTGTACCGGTAGCATTTAGATTCTAGAACTTGCGTTAGTGATGCATCCCGAGACCGCTAGTGAGACTACATTCGTGTGGTAGGATTTACTACATGATAAGAGGCATTAGGATCACCCTTGTGTTAAACCCGTATTATAATTACTTGACCATTTAAGTCATATTGCTTGACTAGTTAAGTCAACTAATTTTTCCCATACCCTTAGCGTTGTACTCATTTTTAGTACACGAAACCCCTAGTACACCCCTCCGAGCCTATCTTTTCGTTTCTAACTTTAAGCATCTTACTTAAAGGAAGAATTTGTTACACCCCACTTAAATGTACAACCAAATCGCCTTAGCCTTCCGTGTATGCGCTCATTTTTAGTGCATTATTGTTATTTGTTAAACCCTAAGTTAACTTTCTAATTGATTACATGGTTGCTAAGTCGAGTCATATCCTTGTACATATTGTTTTGGGATGATTGGGACTCATGGGTAAGTACTTATTTTATGGAGTAATGGGGAAGAACATAATATTATTACCCCCATATGTGCGTTAATCTTAAAAGTGCTCCAAGTGTTTTGATTTTCTTAATTCGAGTCACTAGATTAGTTAAATGTAAAGTATGTAAAGATTCAAGTGTAAGGGGAATGCTTATACCCCTATGATGTATTATTTTGGATGGTAGGGTAAGAGTGTATGCAAAAAAAAAAAAAAAAAAAAAAAAAAAAAAAAAAAAAAAAAAAACATACGGACTACCATCCCTTTTTATTCTATGTTCATTTTATGTTTTCGTTATTTTTCATTTATTAGCTTAAGTCGAGTCTACTCTTGGCTTAGCAACGCCATCTTGTACATGTAATTAACCAAGATTGTTAACTCGCCACCAGTAAAACTTCTTTTATCCAACAAAACCGTGTAATTCATATCCCTATACCTAACATTACAACCCTTTAAAAGACCTCTTTGATAGTTTATCCTAGGTGCTTACGCCATGTGGTGGAGGTTTGATCCTTTCCCAAGCCTATGGTAATCTATTTTGCTATGACAGGTAGTGAGAGATATCTTCCATTTCCATAATGTTATATTACTTTATTACACCCGAGAGATGTGAGTATCTAAACACTATTTGTGAGGTGCTTGTGTATGACATCCGTGCTTGTCTATTGGTCTTTAGTGGAACGATTATTTATTGTAATTACTTTTATATTAGTGTTAAATGACCCATAACTTGTCTTTTGAGTAGAATAAAAGCTCATTTGCTTGAGGACAAGCAAATCTCAAGTGTAAGGGTATATGATGAGGCGAAAAATGATCCGTTTTTAGGGGGTCATTTAAGCCCGAATCCGACTTTATTTGATCAAATATTGCCCTAAATCGTTCCTTTTGTGATTTTAGGTGTTTGGAGAGTGAATTCTGGAAAAGAAGCCATTTTGGACGTTTTTGGAGCATAAAAGTGAAGAAAACGGCAAAGTATCAATTTTCCATGCTGGAAGCACTTGGTGACGGCGTCAAGAGTTACACCCTGACGGCGTCAGATAGCAAGAATAAAATACCGTAGGTGGTGACGGCGTCAAAAGTCATCATGACGGCGTCAAAGTGCCAAGAATAAAATACCGTGGTTGGTGACGGCGTCACATAGGCCGTCATAAGTAGATCAAGCCCGTCCGAGGAAGAATTTGGCGGCGAGGTGACGGCGTCACATGTTTGTCTTGACGCCGTCAGCCTAGTTTTCCTATATATAGTTTTCTAGTTTTTTCATTAAAAAATAGAGAAGTTTTGGTGAAACCCTAAAGACGAATTTGGTGGTACTTTTACAGGTTTTTCAAGGGTTCCAAACCCTTGATACCTTGCATTGTAATTGAGATAAGTGTGCTTCTAATTCAATCAATATGTCTATGTGTTGGTTGTTTATATCTTGTTCTTGTCTCAATTCCATTATGCTAGGCTAGATCTCTTTTGTGTTTGCTTAGATCTAATGAAACCTAGATGTTGATTATGTGTTGATTACTTGTCTATTCTTGTTTTGGATGAATGATTTTATATGTTAGGATTAAGAAAACTGGCTGATCTCCAAATGGTAACATGCTTGAACGTCTTAAGAAACATGAACCGAGGCGTACTAGGTCTTTATTGGTTGTATTTAATGCATGAGCCACTGTTTACAATCCATATAGTTGTGCTGGGTCATGGTGTAGGAGGAGATAAGAGCTCATAGAGTTGGGGAGTTATGTATGCCACCCCACGAATGGTATTAAGGAATACAATCCGTCATCCATACAAGTATAACAAGTAATTAACATGTAAAAGATATCTAGGGAGTAATGAAGTCTAAGTAAACACAATTTTCTCCATTACTGCTCACAACCTTAGTATAATTTAGTTTAATTTCATTTTTATTATTTTATTTTGATTGCATCTTAGTTTTGGGTTAGTTGAATAGCAACTAATTCCGCCCTTTCCTCTAAAACCCGAGATTTTACTTGCTTTCATAAAAATATAAAAATACAAAAATAATCATCCTTCACCTTTAGCACTAGTAATTAGGTTTTCTAATCCTAGCGACACTATTCCTAAGCTGAACGATCAATCCCCCGGTACTTGTCACTATACTATACTACAACGATCAGGTACACTGCCTGGTGGGGGTTGTAAGCTTCTCGAGATCCCTCGAGAGGTAAAGCAAGGTGCGATTCCCACGCATCAGGACCACCACACTGTAACACCCCCAATTCATGGTTGCAGCGGAATTCAAACTGGGTGTTACTCAATGGCACAATAGTCACAATAATAGAAAACGAACTCCAATTGAGTCGTTTTAAAAGATTTATCATTCAAATTGTATAAATATCAGAGATTACAAAATGAGGTCCCAAATGGTTCCATGTTTACAATGTATAATAAATGAGTTTTTGAATGATAAAAAAATTTATAGCCCTCTTGAGTATCCGTGTCCTTCCGTGCCATCCTTGATCGTCATGAACTTGAAATACATGCTTGAGAGGTCAACACAAAGGTTGAGTGATATTCATAGAGTTTGTTTAATGTTTGAACACAATGTGTTGGTAGTTAAATCGTTGAACACAATAATCGTAGTGTTTGTAGTTAAATCATTTGAACACAATAATCGTAGTGTTTGTAGTTAAATCATTTGAACACAATAATCGTAGTGTTTGTAGTTAAATCATTTGAACACAATAATCGTAGTGTTTGTAGTTAAATCATTTGAACACAATAATCGTAGTGTGAGCTATAGACTCACACTCATAGTTAGAAAACAAAGATGGGCTACGTTGTTATATGCCCGGAAAGGTTATTAATTCACTAAGCTTATGCACCAAAACGTTAACGTGTACCAATATCGATCGGCAGATTTATCCCGGTAGGTACTTTGCCGTCATACCTAATGTCTCAAATATTAATGCATTTGTTTAAACTTAGTCAAAACAAATGGGATTCGTCAATCCCAATAGGCCTATTCACAATATTCGCGCTCACTCGCAAGTAACCCTCGCAAGTGATTAAATGGTTCATAATAAGGGATCTTGGTTTGGCAAGGATGTTACTTAGTGATAATAAAACATAGCCGAATAGCATACAGTAGAAAGCATTGTGTTCGAGTAGAAAAACAATAGCATGTATTCCCCCCAAGGGTTTGTAAAATAGTTAAACAATAGAAAGTGGGGCTATGAACTCACCTTGAGTTGGATGATGTATAATGAGAATGATGGATATGTCGTAAGAACTTCTACGAGCAACCTAGAATAATTGTTGTAACTTAGGTTTGGAATAATGTCCAAGGAAACATAAACATGCCAATATATATATCTTGCATCTAGTCCATGATGTGGTATGATGTATAGTATAAGTCTTTGAAAGAAAGATTCATGAAACATGTATGTTTTGGTATATCGTTTACTACCGTTCGGGCCGACATAATTCAGAAGTCATGTTAGTAAGCGTTCGAGGAGCCAGGACACTTTAACTCGTAAATCCACAACTCAACTCGACGGCTTACATAATGAACTCCTCACATGAGGCTCCCTACTATTGTAGTAGTTGATAAAGTATATAGATATAAGTTTTGATCCGAAAAGTTACATGTCCGATATTTGAATAAACTTAGGAAAGTTTATTAGTACATGAAGATTGTTATTAGGGGTAGTTTCATAAGTTTTGTATGACCATTTTCTCTTTGTAATATCTCATGGTTCCTTTTTAAGTGAAGTAGATCCAAATTGCTTGTTCAAGTTATCGCCTAATTCCTTGTTTCATGTTTATGCCTAAGTAAGCTTACATGGTCATTTCGTCATGGCCTAGCCATGACCTTTGGTCCTTGTTCCAAGGTCATGAGACACAACCTTGGCTCTAGTCATGGTTGTGGTCTTGATTATAGGTCATAAGACCTCTTGTTCCTTTTAAACCATAACCTATATGTAATGACTTTGGCCTAAAAATGGGCTGTTTAGAAATTGAAGAATTTATCACTAGGAAAGCGTTTTCAGGGCTCGAGCTTCTTCCCTCCTGAATGAAAACGTCGTTCCGGACAACTTTTGTGTTTTAACTTTTTGATGAATCGGAGCAGAAGTGGGACTTTCAAAATCAAAATTTGATCAGAATGCTATTTAGGCAGTTTTGCCGGAAATCTTTGGTAACTTCAAATGGGCGTAACTTTTGACTCGTATACTCGTTTTGGGTGGTTCAAGTTGCTACGGTTTCCTTGTTAAGTCCTCTACTGTAATATGTAATGATCAAATATCATATTTTTACCATTTTGATCAGGTCTTGCCAAGAAAGTCACTAGTTTGCTTGTTATAGTAACTTGTCTTATCAATCATGTACAATAACTTGTTTTACTCACTTTTATACATCATGGACATGAATACAAGACATAATATAGCACAAATAATATGTAAATAACATGAATATGATTATTTAACAAGAATCATCTTAGGGTTTGGCTTACAACTTTTGGCTTTCAAAGATGAAAGGAAGTTAACATGTAAGGAAAAGGACTTTGATAGACTTGCTTCAACCCACTTCACTTCATGCAATCTTTCTACTCTTGTAATCTTGAAAGATGGATGATGAAGGTTGAGGTGACTTGAGTGGATTCAAACTCAAGAGAATCACCAAGGTTTCTAAGGATTTGAAGTAGTTTTGATGAATCAAAACTAAACTAGGGTTTCTATGTTGTTATAGCTCTTGAATCTTGGATAATACTTGGAAGAAATTTTGCTAGGGTTATGGTGTTGGTGTGGTGTGATGATGAACGAAATAGGAGGGGGAGGGGGTATTTATATGGTTTTTGAGGAGGTTACAAAGCATTTAGGATATTTATCTAACCTTGGAGGCCAAGTTCTACACTTGTTAACATCTAATGGCTCTAAGCATGAGATTATGCCACCTATGGGATGACTCCCCCCCCCCCCCTATGGCGGTTTGAAAGACTTAGGGAGCAAGTGTTGGTCCTTGGATGATATTATCCTAAGTATGTAGCTAGTTTTGACTCCGTAAGTTGCTAACCGTAAGTTGTTAAGTCACGAAACGTAAAACCGGGTATCGTAAAAATACGAAACTTGGAAGAATGGTTAAACTTGTCAAAATACTCCATAATAAAATATAAAATGAGTGGTAGGTTCTATCGGGTGCTAAAACCCTGCTAAAAACTGGAAACACGGGTCTAAAACGCGCAATTCGCGTAAAACGCTGAACTGAAAAACGTAAAATTCCAAAACTTTTGGAATTGTCATAAAATGATAGAAAATCATATTTCTATTGTTTATAATGTTTTATGGATATATCGGGATGCTGGAAGGACGTTTAAACCTAAAAGTAAATCTCGGACACGGCTTTGTGATTTTTGCAGAAATGATCCGACGAGCGTCAAACTCTCGGATTATCGTTAAAATAGTTTAACTTACGAGAATATGAAATAAAAATTTCTGAGATGAATAGTGAAAAGTGAATAGTAAAAAGTGAATAGTGAAATTTTCGGGAATAGTAATTAACCTGAAATTGTGAATTGTTACACACACCATTGGCAACCGCAATGGTGTGGATACGACATAGGAAGAATCAAAGGTTTACAGAGGGGTAGGGATAAAGAATCAAAGATGTGAGAGGGTAAATGAGAATGTTTTTGGGTTTTTGGATAAACATTTTATACAAATGAGAAAGAAAATGTTTTTGTGTTCGTTGAAAACTGAGTTTAAAAAGTTTTCGTGAATGGTTTTGTTTTTATAAGAAAATAAGAAGATAATATGAACAAGGGTGGTAAATATACAATGGATGTATATCCCGATTCACCAATATGCAAAACCGTTTAGAAAAGCGCGCACAACCTCCCCGACAGCGGCGCCAAAATTTGATCGGCTCCAAACGGTCAACCTAAACTAACCAGGTGATGGTCAACAAGGTCAAACTGCCTAGAGTCAATGCTCCGCGGAAGTATAGTGGTTTCCCCGGGTCATTATGTCCCGACGAGGTGTGATGGTTATTTAAACGGGCTTGTGATCGGGTGAATTTGGACAGGAAAAGGGGTTTGAATGATTACACTACGAGATGAGAAATGAAAATAACTTAGAAATACTATATTAACATTTACTGATAATCAGATATACTAAAAACGTAAGCTAAGACTAAAAACGCGTTCGTTTGATTTAAATTTACGTTGGCGTACGAAATAAAACGCGGGTTTTGTAAAATAAAATACCTACGGATATGAAAATTACATTTTTACAATCCTAATGATAAAATAAAATTTTTAGAAAAAGAAAAATAATTTTTACACCATTTAATTAATTACTATTAATTAATTACTATTTAATTACTAATTAATAATATCTAAATTACACTAATTATGAAATTAAGCTAGAAAAATGAAAATTTAATTATAAAAATTCTAAAATAATATAAAAGTAATTTTAAAACTAAAAATATATTTTTCTTACTTTTTATCTATTTATTATTAATTAATTTCTATTTATTAATCACTTAAAACTAAATTAAATTAAGAAAAATAGAAAATGAATAGTGAAAATTATGAAAAATTTCCTAAAATTATTTTATGATATATAAAACCTAGGAAAAATATAAAAAAGTACTGTTGTTAAATAAAAATTAATAAACCAATTTAATTAACTAATATTACTTAATTATTATTAAACTAATATTAATTATAATAAATACTAAATGAAAGGATAAAAATCTGAAAAATTCCTACAATTACTTTAATATACTAGGAATTTAATAAAAATATAAAAACATATAAGTACTTGACAAAAATTTAAAAAGAAAAATTAAAAAGCTAAATTATGTTAAATAGAAGCTATCACTAGAAATTAAGTTTGGTTTTTCTTGATTTTTCTTTTGCACACCTATTTAAATACTGAATATAAACAACTTTTGTGAAAACAAAACCTTTGAAACTCAAAAATAAGCAGATTGGAAGCTTAAATGTTTGGCAAATAAGCTTAAAAGCTTGAAATGAGATTAAGTACTTTGACAAGCTGAATGAACAAGCTACAAGCTACACTTAATGAAGAGATAAGCTAAAATTAGTGAAAGGCACTTAGAATAACTGGACATAACCAGAAGAGTACCCTTAATAAGCTAAAAGCACTCAATAAGCAAGTCCAAATGCACCTGTCAAACAGGCCCTAGGACCAACTAGCAAGCCTGATTTCAAGCTTATTCAATAAGCTAGAAGTCAAGTTAAGCTAGGAAATGGAAAGTTGGGTGGGTGAGCTTCTGAAATGCTACACAGCAAACCCCAAGCTTAAGTAACAAGCTCAAAGTGAGCTTGTGAAAGTGGTTGTGAGGGCAGGGCAAAATGTGCAGCCCTTGGGGGCTAGATGTCAAACCAAGGTAAGCTAATCTGACGGGTACCAAATGCTCAAATAAGCCAAGAAATGTGATAATCAAACTATGAAAATCTTATAAGACAAAAATAAAGTTGTGACACTGACTTAAGCTAGGTTGAAAACAAGATCAAATAGAGGTTTGGAACTGTTTGATTGTGCAGGTTTGATGTAGGGGGTGCATTTCAGCTCACTCACAAGCTACAACTAAGTTTCCAAGATTAAGATGAGCTGAAAACTCAGGAATGCTACACTACAATCTAACAATAAAAAAAAATCAAAATCTAAACCTAAATCTAATATAAACCTTACTGATTTTGAGATCAAGATGGTGCATATGACTTAACAGTGAGTCATAAGTTAACATATAACTGTCACAACTCCCCAAGCTCTCATAATCTACAACTAAGCTAAAAAATATTCAAGAAACTAAATTCTAAACTAAGATTCAATAATGAGGGGTAACAATTAAGTGCCAAATACAATATAAACATAAGCATACCCTAAGAATTAAGCAAATAACTGGAGTTAATGTTCAACCTGAAGTTTAGAGCACAAATGAACAAGCGAAACTTGACTTCTAACCAAGCTAAGGATAAGTAGATACAAAGGATTAACTATGCTCATATTACTAAGGAGTAGCAGCAGAATCTGCTGCTAAGGGGGCTAATAGGGGGCTAAAATAAGCTGAGACATAAGTGGTAAGAAGCAAACAGATAATGGTTCCAACTAGTCAATACAACTGGCTATCCTAAACACCAATATTTCAAGTCCTGAGCTCCCAGGCTGAGCAAGCTATGGGGTAAAGAAAATGGGTCAGAATTGGTTCAGCTGGGTGCAGGGCACAACTAGGCTCAAGTGGGTCACTTTGAGCCATCTAAAAGCGACCAAATAAAAATCTAAAAATTATGAAAAAAATTGTTTTTGCAGGCACATGTTAGCAAAGATGCAAAGTACCAAATTTCAAGTCTAGTTACCAAATGGAGACCAAATTAAAAGTGCATGTATGAGGGTGTTTGGACTGTTGTGCAGGGCTGCACATAGGTTTGGGTCAAATTGGTAGATTTTGACAAGCAAAGTTCCAAAACTAAAGATGCAGTAATTACACTAGCCTATGGGGAACTACTCCAAAGCAAACCTACAACTAAAAACAGCCTAATCTAAATCTATCCCACCTATTTTTGTAAAACAGTTTTTAATAACAATAATTTATAATTCAAAAAAAACTTTTAAATACACTTGAAACTAACTAAGCTAATTCTAGAACTGCTACTAGCATCAAACTAAAGCTAATCAAGCTTCTAAATTGGGCAATAAACAGCTTTTGGGCTAGATGGCATACTTATGCCAAACAGTCCTTAAAGGGAGCTTGTTTGAAATTTTACACTGACAATGATATGTTTAAAGCCAGAACCTAAAAAGAAATTATTGCACAAGCTACGATCAAACTAAAGGAGCATAGGTACATAGGAAACAAAAATTGAAAACTAGTAAATTTGAAGATTGCAATTCAAGATTAATGATAAATAATTTTAACAACTAAAATGAAATAACAATTGAAATTGCTTTAAACTGGATTATCAAGAGTACAAAAGTGGAAGTGAAGATGAAAAACAATACAGATTATACTTAATTATCAAATCTAAATTACACTAAAACCTATTTTAACAACTAAAATCTACTACTCTTTTCTGCTTCCTTTTTTCTTCTTTTATATTGTTGGATTAGGGTTTTCAGAACCCACTTGTCTTTTCCCAATAGAATTCTCCACCCTTGGATGAGTGGAATGGATCCTGGCCTTTCAATTTCTTTGGCAGGAAAGAGTGAATACACAAGTTGGGGTCTGTTTCTTGTTGCAGGGGGCAAATATTGGAATTTAGTGGTGGAAAGGTGAATAAAGGGGTGGAGTGGTGTAAGATAGGGGTGATAGGGGGTGATGATGGTGTTGGATTTGCAGGTTTTGCAGGGCACGGGTGTGGGAGAGGGTGAGGTGGAGTTGGGGTTGACTGGGTCAAACCTGAGGGAGTATATAAAAACGGACGGGGTATTATATTTTTAGGTGGTGGGCTTTTGGTGAGTTTGGGCCTGGGGTGTTTGGACTGGATCAGGCCATGGGATGAAGGGTGGGTAAATTTGGTTTGGATTGTTTGGTTTTGATTTTACAAAAGGGTCCGTTTGGTTTTGTAGATTTCACAAGGACCAATTTGTAATTTGCTGAAAATGGAGGGGTTGGAATTGTAACTGTTCCAAAGTAGTCACAAGGGTAAAATTTGCCAAGTTTTCATAGTCCAACGTAAATAAATGAGATTTTCCATTTTTGAACATCCGGGGACCAAACTTGTCAATTTTCAAAGTTTAGGGGTCATTTTTGCCAATTTGTGAAAACTTTTATCCAAGGATCAATATTGAACATTTTAAAATTTCCAAGGACTAAAAATGATTTTTTATCCAAAAATATCCCACCAGGGATCATTTCTGCCAATGTTTGAAACTCCAGGGACCAAAACTGTAAATTTCCAAAACTTTTCAGATTTTTCACCAAAGGACTAAATATGACAACTTATGATTTCAAAAGGACCTTTGGTGACTTTTCTTTCCAAATAAGAGCTCAGGGACTATTTTTGCCAATTTTTGAAAGTTGAGGGACTGAAACTGCCAATTTTGCAAACTTTGTACGTTTTTCATCTGTTTTTGCTCATTTTGCATCTAAAACATATAAAACACAATTTTGAAATATTTTCAGTATTTTGATGCATTACTGAGTGTTTTTGTATGTTTTGCAGTTCAGATTTGACCAAAAATGATGAGTGTTTGAGCACTCATCACACACCATAATCCAACCTATCATAGTCTCATGAAAACCAAACTGTTGCAACAACATCTCCATAAAATTCCAATTGACAGTGTCATAAGCTTTTTGTATGTCAATTTTGAAAGAGACTCTCTTAGGACCACCTGCTCTATCATAACCTTTCATTATCTCTTGAGCAAGTAGTATATTATCCTGAATTTGCCTCCCTGGTACAAATGCACTCTGGTTCTTATTAATCAGCTTATCCAAACACCCCTTAAATCTGCCAATTAAGATCTTGCTAATACACTTGTAAACCACATTACAACATGAAATGGGCCTGAAATCAGAAACCTTGAGAGGAGTTTTTATCTTAGGAACAAGAGATATAATGGTTGCATTTACTTCACCCAATAGCTTCCCAGAAGAGAAAAATTCTTTTATGGCCTTACATACATCACCTCCCACTACTGTCCAAGCTTTCTTAAAGAACTTTGCAGAATAACCATCAGGACCTGGTGCTTTATTGTCCCCAATACTAAACATAGCTTCCTTTATTTCCTTGTCAGACACATCTCTAATCATTCTTCTGGCTTCTGCATCAGTTAATTTCTTAGAAAAAAGAGATTCAGGTTCTTGAATATGCTCCACAGTAGAACTAATTCCCAGAAAATTTTTAAAGTGAGAAACAATTTGGTTAACAATCTGATGACCCTCATATCTGATCCCATGCTCATCATGAATAGAATTAATCCTATTCCTTTGATATATGCCCTTCAATACCTTGTGGAAGAAAGAATTGTTCTTGTCACCATAGTTAAGCCATTGAATTTTACTTTTTTGGAATAAAAGTTTTTCCTCATCAACCAGAGCCTCCAGTACTTCTTAAGAACAGAGCTTTCTTCTTCTCTAAGAGCTTTGTTAAAAGGATCAGCATCAATAGCAACTTGAACTTTCTTTACATCTTCTCTGAGCATTTTCACTTTTTCCATTAAATTGCCATTTTTCCAGTTGAATTGCTTCATGGGATACTTTAGGGCCTTCAATTTTTGAACCAGAGCATACATGCTATATCCATTCACATTAATCTTCCACTTCTCCTCTACCACATTAAGAAAATCTTCCTTATTAGTAACATAATTGGCAAATTTAAATGATTTCTTCCTGCTTTTAACACTATTAGGAATAGTCAAAAGAGCAGGACTATGGTCAGAAATTAAGTAAGGCATAAAAATAACATGAGCATCAGGAAATTTATTAAAGAAATCCTCACTACCCATGACTCTATCCAGCTTTTTAAGAATACCAGAGTTGTCACCTTGCTTGACCTTTAGTAAATGTTTTGTCCATGTAAAATGCAAACCAGTACTGCACAAATCCTCAACTTCAATTTGATTTACACAATTCCTAAAATCCTGCATATCTGATGTCATGTAAGAGCTACCAGCAGAGTGTTCATCAATGTTTAGAGTTACATTAAAATCACCACATATGATCCAAGGTAGACCATTAGTAACTTGCTTGTGTCTATTCAACTCTCTCCATAACTCTCTTCTTTCAATACCTCAATTAGTAGCATATACAAATGTGAAATAACTAATTAGCTTGTTATCCACATTTAATATTTTGCATAGAACAGTTTGCTTAGACATATGAATACCATCCTTAAGATGAGTTTCTAAAGTAACACATACATGTAATTTCTCATCTCTAATAAGATTCACCACTTCATCTTGTTTAGTAGATGAAGACATTCCTCTAATATTCCATACACCAAGTTTTAACTCCATACTTAAAGGAAGAAATAAGAACTGCCAACTAGCAGTCATGAAGCACATTCCTATCCATTCCTCTAATATCACCCACATTCATATCTTTAGCTATACCTTCCTCAACACTATACACATCTTCCTCAATACTAGTTACATTCTGTCCATTCACATCTACTATTAGCTCCCATCTTTTCCTGAAATAACCAAACATATCAGTACTCGAGTCCTTTGATTCCTCATTAGAAGGCCACTTCTTAATTCTGATGAAATAATCAACTTTCTCTCTTTCAGACATACTTTGTATTTCCAACATTTCACCTTCCTCATAATCTTCTAATGCGGCAAACTGGTTGGACATTGAAGTGCCTGTTTTGACCGTACTTTTCTTCTTGCCACCCTCATTAGTAGTACTATCATATTTCTTACTGTTATCCACTGTACTAGTAGTAATCCTCTCTGCAGTACTTACTTGAGCAGTCTTCTCAGCATTCACTTTTTTTTGCTGATATACGGTCTTTGTCTTATTACCATATCCACCATTAGTATTAAACTTTTTATTCTGATTGTTAGGTTTATTAGCAATATTTTAATTGTTAGGTTTATTCACCACATTGTTATTCTTCCCAGTTCTCTTATAAGCAACACCAATAAACCCATCATCATTACTATCCTCCTTATTGCAATCAACTTCCTTTCCCTTATCAGTAGAATTAGTACCAGTACAAGCTTTGTTACATTGACTATTATTGTGCCCAAATACATTACATTCCGTACATATAGGAGGAGTCCAATCATATTTAACTTGCACACTCTTTTGACCAATCACCTCCTTGAAACTGTTCCTGTACTTAATATCAATCACTACAAGAAAGTGGCTTTCTAGGACCCCCATAAGCGTCATAAAATGGTACTTGTTAGGACCTTTCATTTAATAGGACCAAGGATGAAAGCGTTTCATGTAAGGCGGTTGTAATAGGTCCAAAGCGTCCTAATATCTCAAATACCCTTATGAAACCAATTTTATGGTCGTATTATATGTCTATGAACAACCCAAATAGCGTCCTAATAAAACCATATTAGGACACTTTTACATTGTTTTGACATGTGATTACCTACTTTTAATCTTTTGAGACACATAAAAATGTCCTTAAAAGTATTGTTAGGACGCTTATGATTGATGCGTGGGAATCGCACCTTGCTTTACCTCTCGAGGGATCTCGAGAAGCTTACAACCCCCACCAAGCAGTGTACCTGATCGTTGTAGTATAGTATAGTGACAAGTACCGGGGGATTGATCGTTCAGCTTAGGAATAGTGTCGCTAGGATTAGAAAACCTAATTACTAGTGCTAAAGGTGAGGGATGATTATTTTTGTATTTTTATATTTTTATGAAAGCAAGTAAAATCTCGGGTTTTAGAGGAATGGGCAGAATTAGTTGCTATTCAACTAACCCAAAACTAAGATGCAATCAAAATAAAATAATAAAAATGAAAATAAACTAATTATTACAAGGTTGTGAGCAGTATTTGGAGAAGTTGTGTTTACTTAGACTTCATTACTCCCTAGATATCTTTTACATGTTAATTACTTGTTATACTTGTATGGATGACGGATTGTATTCCTTAATACCATTCGTGGGGTGGCATACATAACTCCCCAACTCTATGAGCTCCTATCTCCTCCTACACCATGACCCAGCACAACTATAGGGATTGTAAACAGTGGCTCATGCATTAAATACAACCAATAAAGACCTAGTACGCCTCGGTTCATGTTTCTTAAGACGTTCAAGCATGTTACCATTTGGAGATCTGCCAGTTTTCTTAAGCCTAACATATAAAATCATTCATCCAAAACAAGAATAGACAAGTAATCAACACATAATCAACATCTAGGTTTCATTAGATCTAAGCAAACACAAAAGAGATCTAGCCTAGCATGATAGAATTAAGATAAGAACAAGATATAGACAACCAACACATAGACATATTGATTGAATTAGAAGAACACTTATCTCAATTACAATGCAAGGTATCAAGGGTTTGGAACCCTTGAAAAACCTGTAAAAGTACCACCAAATTCGTCTTTAGGGTTTCACCAAAACTTCTCCCCTTTTAATGAAAAAACTAGAAAACTATATATAGGAAAACTGGGCTGACGGCGTCAAGACAAACATGTGATGCCGTCACCTCGCCGCCAAATTCTTCCTCGGACGGCCTTGATCTCCTTATGACGGCCTATGTGACGCCGTCACCAACCACGGTATTTTATTCTTTGGACTTTGACGCCGTCAGGATGACTTTTGACGCCGTCACCACCTATGGTATTTTATTCTTGCTATCTGACGCCGTCAGGGTGTAACTCTTGACGCCATCACCAAGTGCTTCCAGCATGGAAAATTGATATTTTGCCGTTTTCTTCACTTTTATGCTCCAAAAACGTCCAAAATGGCTTCTTTTCCAGAATTCACTCTCCAAACACCTAAAATCACAAAAGGAACGATTTAGGGAAATATTTGATCAAATAAAGTCGGATTCGGGATTAAATGACCCCCTAAAAATGGATCATTTTTCGCCTCATCATATACCCTTACACTTGAGATTTGCTTGTCCTCAAGCAAATGAGCTTTTATTCTACTCAAAAAACAAGTTAGGGGTCATTTAACACTAATATAAAAGTAATTACAACAAATAATCGTTCCACTAAAGACCAATAGACAAGCACGGAGGTCATACACAAGCACCTCACAAATAGTGTTTAGATACTCACATCTCTCGGGTGTAATAAAGTAATATAACATTATGGAAATGGAAGATATCTCTCACTACCTGTCATAGCAAAATAGATTACCATAGGCTTGGGAAAGGATCAAACCTCCACCACATGGCGTAAGCACCTAGGATCAACTATCAAAGAGGTCTTTTAAAGGGTTGTAACGTTAGGTATAGGGATATGAATTACACGGTTTTGTTGGATAAAGGAAGTTTTACTGGTGGCGAGTTAACAATCTTTGTTAATTACATGTACAAGATGGCGTTGCTAAGCCAAGACTAGACTCGACTTAAGCTAATAAATGAGAAATAACAAAAACATAAAATGAACATAGAATAAAAACGGGATGGTAGTCCGTATGTTTTTTTTTTTTTCTCTTTTTTTCTTTTCTATTTTTTTTTTTTTTGATTTTTTTTTTTTTTTTTTTTTTTTTTGCATACACTCTTACCCTACCATCCAAAATAATACATCATAGGGGTATGAGCATTCCCCTTACACTTGAATCTTTACATTTAACTATTCTAATGACTCGAATTAAGAAAATCAAAACACTTGGAGCACTTTTAAGATTAACGTACATATGGGGGTAATAAATGATGTTCTTCCCCATTACTCCATAAAATAAGTACTTACCCATGAGTCCCAATCGTCCCAAAACAATATGTACAAGGATATGACTCGACTTAGCAACCATGTAATCAATTAGATAGTTAACTTAGGGTTTAACAAATAACAATAATGCACTAAAAATGAGCGCATACACGGAAGGCTAAGGCGATTTGGGTGTACATTTAAGTGGGGTGTAACAAATTCTTCCTTTAAGTAAGATGCTTAAAGTTAGAAACGAAAAGATAGGCTCGGAGGGGTGTACTAGGGGTTTCGTGTACTAAAAATGAGTACAACGCTAAGGGTGTGGGAAAAATTAGTTGACTTAACTAGCCAAGTAATATGACTTAAATGGTCAAGTAATTATAATACAGGTTTAACACAAGGGTGATCCTAATGCCTCTTATCATGTAGTAAATCCTACCACACGAATGTAGTCTCACTAGCGGTCTCGGGATGCATCACTAATGCAAGTTCTAGAATCTAAATGCTACCGGTACACTCATAAGCACTAATAATGAATGCTTTTCCTATCAAATCTAAAGGCGAACCTCACATTTTTTGGTGGAAAATTTTTCTGAATATACGGTTATGTGCAAGTCATACAACCTCCTATCCATGAGATGCTTGCTATGGCTAAAGTTTCACTCCTAAATGTTGTAAAAAATTTTAAATTTGGCGCTAAAATTACACTAACAAGTATTTCTCATAGTTTTATTACACATCTACTATCAAACAAAACAAACTCAAGCGAAAGTGCATATGTAAGGTATCATCTTTTTACCCTCCCCTTACACTTAAGATGAACATTGTCCCCAATGTTCAAGTAAAGAATGTAAAAGTGAAAAAGTAAAGAGAATGAAATCAAATACTCCCCTGATTCGCTCGGTATGGATTATAGGTTGGCCAGGTTAAATCTTCCTCCAAGAAAATGAACAATCAAAGCTTCCCTTCCAGAATATAAATCATCTTCTTGTCATAAATAACCTGTAAATCCTGACAACAATAGACAAGACAACCTCGCGTAAAATCGGCGGCATCCTATATAAGTTACTAAATCCTAGAAAACAAAGTAAGATATAATGCTTGTGGAATGAAGTTTGCAGATTTCCTGGAGATTATAAAACTTAATAATTCACAAAAACCATAAGACTCCGTTAGAAAAACAAAACCGGTAAAATTTCCAGATTTTAACTCCTGACGCCGTCAAGAGTAATACTCTGACGCCGTCAGAATAGACCTGCAGAAATTCTTATGTTAAGTTTCCGGAAAATTTCTGGAAAAACTTTGTCCTACTTCCTGGAAAATCCTGCAAAACTTCATTATGACTCAATACAAGCATTTGACTCTAACAAATACGAATATACATGTTCATTTAATATTGTGGAGAATCATGATTGGGTTGTTTCTTAAAAACATATTTGGGGTTTCCCCTTACACTTATCTTTTGCAAAAATACCTTTAGGTTGGAGTTAAGACTAGGCCAAACAACATAATAAAGTATTTCTACATTTTAATTGAGAAACATGATCAACCAACAATAAAAATAAAACATGCATACGGAAGCAAATAACAAACACATAAACAAACAAACAAATAAATAAATAAAGCTTGGGTTGCCTCCCAATAAGCGCTTGTTTTTGTTCGAGTCACGAGCCTGACTCTACCCTTATTTCACGGATAAAGGTGAGGTTTTCCCTACACTTAGGATTAAGTGTGGGTGGTAGTAGCGATACACACCATCTCGGTGGAAGTATGCCACGTGAGGAAAGAGTGGTGGATGAATTATATGCTCAAAGGGTTGTGCCCCTATCATCATAACCTTACCTAATTCAATCGGGTTAATGGGTGGATTAAGATTTTCTCCTAGAAAGGGATCATTATCAATCAACTCCAAGAGACTACTAGTTGGGGATCCATCATGACCTAATAAACCCGGTTTAAACCCATAATGTTTCTTGTGATCAATCATAAATGGGTGATGTAAGCATGTAAGGTCATTTTCCACTCCTATATTGGCTTCCTCTCTACAAGGCTTAGAGTCCACTACCTTTATCCTAAGACTACCCGGACTATATGGTTTGATGGGTGGATCGGAACCTATCTCAATTCCTAAATTCTCATCCAAGGATGGAAGATTAGGTAACGGTTTTGGTTGAGGCTCCGGTTCATCAAAACTAGGAACTTCCCTAGAACTAAGAGTAAGGTTATCATTATAAGTATTCAAACCTATATCCTCTAGTTGTGTTTGGTTCAAAGGTTCTACCTCTATTGGGGTTCCTATAGTCTCTT
Source organism: Artemisia argyi (assembly GCA_030686995.1). Taxonomy (NCBI): domain Eukaryota; kingdom Viridiplantae; phylum Streptophyta; class Magnoliopsida; order Asterales; family Asteraceae; genus Artemisia; species Artemisia argyi. The sequence goes on from CM060709.1 coordinate 22,999,367, forward strand.
CTACTTCATCCGAATAAGTCACGGGCGGTGTGTGTGCCTCAAATGATGGTAGGACTTGTGGGGTAGTTGGTGGGCTTATGTTACTTACCTCATACTCCATTTTATCTAGATTACCTATGTGTTTGCTTTGTACTATGGCTTTAGGTGACATCCACACAGGTATCCCTAAGTAATCATCCCCAGATAAACTTCCTGTTTACTCCATCAAACTTGTTTTTGATTGATTTGTGATGTTGTTTATTGGGTTGTCTATTCTATAATAATATTGGGCACAGTTTTCTATGGTATCCCATGCTTCTTCATCAGTTAATTCCCTAGGGCCCCCATTGGCAAAATCATCGATGCACAATTGGTCACATCGGCTGACACGATAGTAAAAGGTTTCGGTTAGGGATGCTAAGGAGAGACTATGATGAGGGAATTTTCGAAGTAAAATTTTAAAACGAGTCCATGCATCATATATGGGTTCATCACGATATTGTTTAAAATTCGAGATGTCAATAGGGTAGAATGGTCTTTGTGGTTGGTGGTATGGTGGATTCGCGTACTCCATAATGGTGAACGGAAGAGTCAATGGAAATTACGAACAAACACACAAAGAAAAAGATAGACTAAAGAAAACCAAAAAAAATAAAAATAAAGTCTTACTAGAAAGGAATCTAGCAAGTAGACCTAATAAAAAGTAATCCTAACCTAGGCAATAACTATTCCCCGGGCTGCGGCGCCAAAAACTTGATGCGTGGGAATCGCACCTTGCTTTACCTCTCGAGGGATCTCGAGAAGCTTACAACCCCCACCAGGCAGTGTACCTGATCGTTGTAGTATAGTATAGTGACAAGTACCGGGGGATTGATCGTTCAGCTTAGGAATAGTGTCGCTAGGATTAGAAAACCTAATTACTAGTGCTAAAGGTGAGGGATGATTATTTTTGTATTTTTATATTTTTATGAAAGCAAGTAAAATCTCGGGTTTTAGAGGAATGGGCGGAATTAGTTGCTATTCAACTAACCCAAAACTAAGATGCAATCAAAATAAAATAATAAAAATGAAAATAAACTAATTATTACAAGGTTGTGAGCAGTATTTGGAGAAGTTGTGTTTACTTAGACTTCATTACTCCCTAGATATCTTTTACACGTTAATTACTTGTTATACTTGTATGGATGACGGATTGTATTCCTTAATACCATTCGTGGGGTGGCATACATAACTCCCCAACTCTATGAGCTCTTATCTCCTCCTACACCATGACCCAGCACAACTATAGGGATTGTAAACAGTGGCTCATGCATTAAATACAACCAATAAAGACCTAGTACGCCTCGGTTCATGTTTCTTAAGACGTTCAAGCATGTTACCATTTGGAGATCTGCCAGTTTTCTTAAGCCTAACATATAAAATCATTCATCCAAAACAAGAATAGACAAGTAATCAACACATAATCAACATCTAGGTTTCATTAGATCTAAGCAAACACAAAAGAGATCTAGCCTAGCATGATAGAATTAAGATAAGAACAAGATATAGACAACCAACACATAGACATATTGATTGAATTAGAAGAACACTTATCTCAATTACAATGCAAGGTATCAAGGGTTTGGAACCCTTGAAAAACCTGTAAAAGTACCACCAAATTCGTCTTTAGGGTTTCACCAAAACTTCTCCCCTTTTAATGAAAAAACTAGAAAACTATATATAGGAAAACTGGGCTGACGGCGTCAAGACAAACATGTGACGCCGTCACCTCGCCGCCAAATTCTTCCTCGGACGGCCTTGATCTCCTTATGACGGCCTATGTGACGCCGTCACCAACCACGGTATTTTATTCTTTGGACTTTGACGCCGTCAGGATGACTTTTGACGCCGTCACCACCTATGGTATTTTATTCTTGCTATCTGACGCCGTCAGGGTGTAACTCTTGACGCCGTCACCAAGTGCTTCCAGCATGGAAAATTGATACTTTGCCGTTTTCTTCACTTTTATGCTCCAAAAACGTCCAAAATGGCTTCTTTTCCAGAATTCACTCTCCAAACACCTAAAATCACAAAAGGAACGATTTAGGGCAATATTTGATCCAATAAAGTCGGATTCGGGCTTAAATGACCCCCTAAAAACGGATCATTTTTCGCCTCATCAATGATGTAACATCATGGCTATTTTAGCAACCAAGAAAAGGGTCCTAATAACTCAAATAAGATTATGATACCAATTTTATGGTCGCATAATAGGTCTATAAACAACCCAAATAACGTCCTAATAAAAACATATTATGACACTTTTACAATGTTCTAACATGTGGTAACCTACTTTTAATCTTTTGATACACATACAAGCGTCCTTAAATGTTAATTCTTAGGACGGTTATCATATACCATTATAGTTACTTTAACACCAAGAAAAGGGTCCTAATATCCCAAATACGATTATGAAACCAAATTTATGGTCACATAATATGTCTATGAACAACCAAATAACGTCCTAATAACAACATATTAGGACACTTTTACAATGTTGTAACACTACTAGAAAAAGTGCCAATAGCAACGGCCAAATTTCGTTGCTAAATGGCCTAAATTCATTGCAAAGTGACGTTAGCAACGACATTGGCAACAACTTAAGGTCGTTGCTATATCGCCCCATTTATATAAACATGTAGCTTAATAAACTAAACAAGCTCATTACACCAAAAGAAACCATTCCCATATAAACGGATGCAAGACTCATCTACTAATCGTTTACACTAACAATAACACATCAAGGTGGCTAAAGTTATAAATATAAAATAGCTCCCAAAAAGTTTAATACAGCTACACAAAACACTTATGGCTTTTACTCATGCCTCGGGGTCCAAGTGAAGATCAGAAGCTCAATCGAAGACATTAGAAATTAAGATAGCGCAGCCTTTTCTGATCTTGCATCACACCAATTACTATCATGTTATTCTTCTTCCACAACTTCTCAAGCAACTCAAGTGTCTTTTCCTTGATTCACCGTCCTACAAAAATAACCAGAAATTAATAACCATAATACATAATTGAGCATGCGAAAGAGATCATGGATCAAACAAAGAAAATAAGAACTAGTTCATGTTCTAAAGTATTAATTATCAACGAGAAATGAGTCGTACACACAACCAAATAAGAAAAAGTTATGAAACATTGTTAACTGAACTGTCAAGGGCTTTTGATAAACAACAGGGTTATGCATATTGCATACTTAAACATCACTATGTCATTGACTGTTAAAAAAATCATCAAATTTACAACACATGTACCTTTGTCGCGGCAATAAAATCCAATAGCCAATGACGGGTCGATGGACTCAAGGGGAATTTGTCGTATAGCACTGACAATGTATGGTATTTAAGAATTAAGAGTTAGAAGCTATAAGGGATAATGATATACTTATGATCAAAAAGTTTAACTCAGTCAAGTACATACTTGCAATGATATGATGAAGTATCAGCCTCCAAATTATCCTTGCTGATGTTAACTGCCTGAAGATACAACATAGAAACAGATTTGTGACAAAATAGACCTACACTTTGGAAACAGCAGCGGTCTAAATTACCGCTAGCCTATAGTTCGCCCCAGCATCAGAATCGAACAAACAAGATAGAAAGGTCGAAGATATTATTAGATCAAAACAACAAAAATCTAGGAACACAAAAAACTGACGAATGGTATATAAGATTCCTTCCAAGAGGGTATGCGATATGACTTGTAAAATAACTAGCTGTTAAAACTACCCTATAGTAACTTGGAATATTACAACAAATCACACGCAGCCTACAACCTCTCACAAACATTTACTCTTAAGTTCAAGAGTGGTAGGATACAAGTACGGGAGGACCCTAGTCGATTTTAACGTGTATAATTATATTAACTACAACATAGAAGATTTCTTTGCATATTTCAATAAATAAATCCATGGTAATCTAGAAAATGCCTAAACAAGAAATAATAGAACAAAGCAGGCAAGGACCAGAAAGATCAGAATGAACATCAAAACTTCTTTATGTCTTGTACTTGGCAAAACATTTTACAAAATTATTCATCAAAGAGGAAAATGAAGAATCAAATGGCCTTTTGCCTAAAGGTATTTGAGTCATGTATAAACGAAAGAGGTTGTGTATTCAAATCTTTGTTGAGACATACAAAAATATCTCAACTAGATGATTTAGGCGCATGAATAATTTTACTAAAAAAAATAATGTGTCTTTTGTAAATTAACCCAAGAGGTGAAACTACCATCACTCGATCTTGATATGCCCATCTAATCTCACCCGGATGCCTATATTTCGTGTTCCACCATTATACTCGCAGTCATCGAATAAAAGATATTGATCATATTGCTTAACAAACACTCAAATACAACAAAACCACAAGCCACATACATGTCGAGCTACAAGTTTATAAGACTAGGCATGAAATTAACAAGAAAAATAATCAATAGATAGATCTAAGATTGTATTAAACATACGATATATCATAGATTAGAGCAACAAGCGAATTCGATTATACCTCGGGTTAGAAGAAAAAAGGAGAGAGAGCGGCGGGTTAAGATATATAATTTGGGATAAGATTTAGGGTTTATTTTCTTTATGCCCCCTTTGGCCTTTTACCATATCTTTCTCCCGCTACCAATTTTCGTTTTGCCGCTCTTCAATTTGATTTTTTCGTTATTGTGGGAAATCATAAAAAGTTAAAAACTATATATTATAAAGTTTTTTTTTTTTTGAACGGCGGGTTAGTTGTTAGATGTTAGTTGTTAGTTGTTAGTTGTTAGTTGTTAGTTGTTGGCTCGAGTTAGTGTCACATCCTCGGGCAGAGATACCAACCGCGAGCCTCTCCTTAGGGGATAACCCCACTCCTATTCCCGATTCGCCTGATATTATTAGAGCTTGTGGTTCCCAAGTGAGGACAAGCTCATGATTATATATTAGAAAGTTTACTTATACAATTTGTAATAAACATCGTATTTTATTATTATTATTATTATTATTATTATTATTATTATTATTATTATTATTATTATTATTATTATTATTATTATTATTATTATTATTTTTTTATTGAAACATCACTTCATTAGAAAATCATAGATCATTAGAAAATAATAGGAATTATATGAAATTAGTGGGGAGCCGTGATACTAACCGGAGCCGTGATACACCAAGCCCCCAAAATCAAAAGGTAGTGTGGCCAATCTCAATTGCCATTCACCAAACCCAGATCTATAAGCAGTGACAATACGCTCCATAGAGGAACAAAGTGCCGCATCAAATGAAATCTGAGTGCGCTCAAATACCTGAGGAGAACATGTGCACGTAGAGAAGTTTAGCTTGGAAATGCCGGCACAAGCACGAAGTAGCAACAACTCACATTGAGGGTCCTTAAGCTTAGCGACAACATCCATGAGCTCAATAGCTTTAGCAACCCTTTACATCAAGTCGACCTTTGATAGGGATCGAGTCGACAATTTTGTTTTCGCTCAATGAGCTTTCTTTATGATAGGGCTGAGCATCGGGCCAAAACCGAACGAAACCAACGAAAACCAAACGGACGAGTCGGGATGATATCGTTAAACATGAAATGTTAAATGGATTAGTCGAGATGGTATCGTTACACATGAAATGTTAAACGGATGAGTCGAGATGGTATCGTTCCACATGAGATGTTAAATGGATAAGTCGATATAGTATCGTTAGACATGACATGTTAAACGGATAAGTCAATATGGTATCGTTAGACATGAGATGTTAAATGGACGAGTCGAGATGGTATCGTTAGACATGAGATGTTAAACGGATGAGTCGATATGGTCTCGTTACACATGACATGTTAAACGGACAAGTCAAGATGGTATCGTTAGACATGAGATGTTAAACGAACGAGTCGAGATGATATCTTTACACATGAGATGTTAAATGAACGAGTCGATATAGTATCATTAGACATGAGATGTTAAACGGACGAATCGATATGGTATCGTTATACATGAGATGTTAAACGGACGAATCGAGATGGTATCTTTACACATGGGATGTTAAACGGATGAGTCGAGATGGTATCGTTAGACATGAGATGTTAAACGGACGAGTCGAAATGGTATCGTTACACATGAGATGTTAAACGACGAGTCGAGATGGTATCTTTACACATGAGATGTTAAACGGACGATTTTTGTTTCTCTTCTGATTTTTGTTTCCTTTAGTAGCTTATACTACTGACTTGAGAATTCTGAGCTTAATTGGGATTCTAGATCTTATCTTGTTGCTTTAATTTGGTCTGCTAATCACCCCAGTAGGACTGAGATGCCCTGCACTCAGTCCTTTTTGCAATTCATTGTAATCAGTGCTTATGGCTTATTATAGTAGCTTATTCTGGTGTTTTTGAATCAAGCCTAGTTTATTTTAGCTTATTACTAGCTTATCAGTTTTTTTTCCCTTAAGCCTTAGTTTATTACTTGTTTTTGTCAACTGCTTAGTACTTTGGGCTTATTTGTATGCTTGCTTATTTCAAGTTTCCAGCAATAGTTGTAGTTTTGAAAAATACTTGTTCATTAGTGCTTTTCATGTTTGTAAAAAGAAAATAAAAAAAAAAAAAAAAAAAAAAAAAAAAAAAAAGTCCAAGAGCAGGGATCGAACACTGGTCTCTGGACTCCCAGACACACACAGCTTATTAGTGCTTTTGATGTTAATAATCCTTTTAAAATTTATTCCCTCATTTTCTATTCGAATTACTTAGCTTATTCCCAGCTTATTTGAATAAGCGGGGACCTTTTTAGTATTTTTCCTAGGATTGTCGTATCATAAAGTACTTTCAGTAAAACCAATGAGACCCAAGTGACAAGGGTCCTTGATGAGTGTGTGAATACTCGTCATTTTTGTCCCATTTAAACTGCAAAAACAACTGAAAATACACATATATACCAAATATTATTGCAAATATCCTTGGATTGTGTTTTTATGTCTTATAGGTACAAAAGGATTGAAAACGGAGCAAAAACGGTGATTTTCGAATGAGTGTCGATGACGTTTTCACATGTTTCAAGGCTAAGACGAAGTCAAAAATATTTTCCGAGCACACCATTGGAAAGAGCATGAAAAAACGAGTCTATCGGTATTTTATATGACAAAAGATGGTGTTATAAAAGATTAAACGGAGCTCGAACGAAGATTATTATTAAGAAAAATTCGGATCTGAGAAGAAAGGGTTAAAAAGAAATGAATGCAAGATATAACACAATCCCCTCCCTAGCTTAGTTCGGAGGGGCGTTCTTAGGCTGCCAAGAGGTCAGGGGTTCGAATCCCCTCCTCCCCCTTTCATTTTTAATATTTCACTTCAAATAATGAAGTGGTGCAAGCCCAGTTCCAGCCCAAGTAATTGAAACAGCCAACAGGCCCACGAGACCCAATTGTTTTATGACTCAAATATCAAGTGTCCTATGATGGTGTATCAATCTACGGGACCCAAGTGTCAAGTGTCATATTAAGTTATGTTTTAATAATACGTTTGCGAATAAGCGTTCTAAATAATTAATGTTTTATGACTTATGTATCAAGTGTCCTATTATGGTGTATTGTAATAAAACCATAATGAATATGCATCCTTTAAGAGTCCTATTAAGTTTTGTTATAATAAAACTTTTGCGAATAAACGTTCTAAAATAGTGATATTTTATGACTCAAAAATAACATGTCCTATTATGATGTATGATACTAAAGCCATTATGCATAAGCGTCCTATAAATGTTAACATTATAATAACCACGTCTTAAGGGTCCTATTAAGTTTTGTTATAATAAAACTTTTGCAAATAATCGTTTTAAAAAAATGATGTTATAAAACCATTGTACATAAGCGTCCTATAAAGGTTAACGTTATAATACCCACGTGTCAAAGGTCCTATTAAATTTTGCTATAATAAAACTTTTTGTGAATAATCGTTTTAACTAACTGATGTCTTATGACTCAAAACTCAAGTGTCCTATTATGGTGTATTATAATACAACCATAATGAATAAACGTCCTATAAAGCTAATTTATTAGGATCCATATTTTAAGTGTCCTATTAAGTTATATGATAATAGGACCCCAAATCATCGACCATCCTATTATATACCTTTTTAGGACATCGCCTAAGTAGCAAATATTTAAAAAGGACCCTAAACGCTCATATGTCCTATTAAACAGTTTTTTAGGACTCCATTATCATACCGTCCCACACAAAGGGTCCTAAAAAGCCACTTTTGTTGTAGTGAATCTTATCAGGTAAGCGCTTTTTAGCTTGCACTTCCACCAAAACCCTAGCATATCCTGCCCTTCCAAAAGCCAATTTACACATGTTAGCTGTCATAGCGTCCATTATCAAAGGTTTACCAATTCTACTTGCCAGTGCACTTATCCCATTAACAGTCCATGCTTCCAGAGGAACATTACACAATCTCACCCACAAAGGCAACTTATCTGGGTCAGTCTTATCATTTTCATCAATTTCAGTTGGAATAGTCTTAAGCTTGTTATCAATCACAGGTACATTCTTGTTAGCAACATAAGCATATGATTTATTATCAGGACCATCAGTATTCACCTTAACTTCCTTATCCAAACTATTGTTAGAGTTACTTACAGTGGGTGAAATAACATCATCTACTGCACAATTGCCCACAGAAGTACTATCCTGCTTATTCTGATCATCATCCTCCACACTTACTTCCACCTTATCCAACAACTCAGCCTCATTACTCTTATTAGTACATGCTTCAACATTTTCACCCTTTTCACATTCACTAACAGCACTAATTGATCCAAAATTGATATCAATATCAACAGCAGAAACCTCCTTATTCAACAAAACCCCTGCCTCATTGTTAACCTTCTTCCCCATACCCATTTCAGTACTCCTCGTTTCAGTATACACATCCACCTCAGTACTATTACCCATTTTTCCCAAATCAGAATCCCTATCATCTTCATTAACCAAATCAGTACTCATATCATTTCTCTTTTGACTCATATTTCCCAATACGTGATCATTGTATTTAGACGGAACCTTAATCTGTCTCTTTAGTAATTTCTTCTTATTTGACATGATTAAAGAATAAACCCTAACAAATATACACAAATGATGTAATCCAGAACAGAGTAGATTGAATTGAAATTAGGCGCGAAACCCTAATTTTCAAAATTCGGTAAAAACCAAAAAAATTGGTATCAAACGATGCGGAATGAAAAATTGAATCAATTGTACGGTTTAGATTTGAGAAATGAATTGGAAATTGATAGTAATTGAAGGAAAACAATGTTTTTTAATGGCGTAATTTGGGGGAAAGAAAAAGAGGGGTTTGTTAGAGGAGAGAGAAGAAAAAGAGTAATATAGGTGCAATCATGACCATAACCTTCTTTGAAAATGAGGTTAGGAAGTTTAGTCCAGAGATGTTGCCAACGTTTGGAGATAGTAGCTGTTGTTCTAATCACCTCTTTTGTGGTCATTAATCTCTCTTCTTCTTTAAAATAGAACTTTTTGATTTTGATTCTCGAGATGATTTCGAGCAATAAGCAATCTGGTAACAAACTTATTCTATCTTCTTCGCCCATGATTTTGATTCGATTTGGGATAAATTTAGGGCAGAATTTAGGGTTATGAAGTTACGATGGGTGGCTCTCTGTATTTATTTAACACACTTTTTAGGGTTATGATGGGAGTGAACGTAATGAAAACTATATTTCCCACCACATGCTTTAAAAACATTGTATTTATGCACTAAAAACTTGTGTTTTGGGTAAAAAGAAACTTGAACTTGTCTAAATGCTTATTTGCACCACTTGTGATTCTAATCCGTATCATTACTCTAGTGCTTCAAAAGTGATTTTGATCCATATCATTACTCTTGTCTAAATACTTATTAAATGTACACACCTATCGAAGTTTTGAATCTGAACCTCTTGTGAGACGAATCCAAGAACCTTACTACGAGGACATTTGGTGATGGTCTGTTTGTTAGAATTAATTTTGTGTGTAACTTAATAACCCTCGTGATGTACTTTGTGATGATTTTCGTGCGAATCACGTGATACTTTCTTGTTTGCTTTGCATGTGAAGATCGAGTTGGAGGATTACTTTGTGTGCAATTTGATCGACTCTAGTTGCTATTAGTTTATGATTCGTGTTTACTGTATGTGAACCTACCTTGAATTTAAGTGTGATTCAAAGAATCTCGTGCAAATGACCTGATACTTCTTTGTGTGAACCTTTGATTTGTGTTTAAGTTGATGATTATTGGCCGAATCATGTGCTGTTTGTTTATGAATTATGTGTAAATTTGAGCATTAGTTTGTATGTAAGGTTGAGGATTATCGTCGTGCAAGGCACATGATATGATAAGAATCGTTTAAGCTCAGACTTGTTAAGTCTTTATCTAGGAATAAAAATAACAAACATTAACATGCACAGCGGAATAATCAAAGAACAATGTTATTGCTATAAGGCTTCGTCGTCATCTCTACTCTAACATACATCAAAGCCCCAATGCTACGTGATCAAGTGTAGCACGGTTACATCCTAACAGCTATCTAAGATAGTTGAGGCTTAACGTCAATCTACCCTAGGTGTTTCCCATAAAACACCTGTACACTAGTCTAGGCGTTTTTCCAGCCCTAGACTTACACACACGTTTTTCTGATTTTACATTGTGGAAGACATATTAAAACCTATTCCCTGTATCTCTTTATATAATAGAGATACTAGGGTTACAAGGAATAAACTAATAAAATAAAAGATATGCTGTAATCTTTTTCTTTCTTTGCAAGTTTCTTCCTTTGTCTCCATAAGTCTTTCATCTTTCATATTTGTCAATATCAACTCAAAGTATAATTCCTAACAATCTTCCCCTAGTTGATATGACAAAACCAAGTATATGAAAGATGTCATCTTCCCCTCAAACCATGCATATCATCAAGGATCTTCAAGCTGCAATCTTCAATAAGCATTCTTCTTCCCCTTTTTGTCATCATCAAATAGGGGACAAATGTATGCAACCTTGATCTTCACAACCACGAATCAATATTACACGTCCAATCCATCTTTCCAATGTTTCTAAGTCGCCCACCATTAAGTTTTCCGCATCTATAGATGTACTTGAAACAATAGAAATCAAAACCATCAGTAGTAATAACAACTAGCAGTAGCAAAAACCTTCACCTCGATGTAGCATATAAATGATTAAACATTTAAACACTTAAGCTTCCCCTGAAACCCATATGTTAACCATTTGTTGAATCTTCAATTCTGTAGGCTCTTATGTAATGATTACTAATGAAGAAAACTAAGTATAACCAACTTGATGTTGAAGTAGAACCACCCAAACTTGTGCCTTATATCTTGTACTAAAATTGACTTCGAACGTATACTTAACGTATATGGAGATCGCAACCTCTTGACAAAAAATCACTGAGCACAATAACGTAACTCCTTCAAGTGTTTTGTCAATTCGTAGTCACCTGAACGAACAAACAAGTTACCTCCAACTGAAAAAGGTATGATAAAACACAAACCTGTGAAACTCCACTTCATCATCAAATAGGTGATAAAAACTTTTCTTCGTAACCAATTAGAACAAAATAAGAACGAGCCATAAATCTATTAAGCACCGAAACCAAAAATCATAACTCTTGTGTGTGTGTCTTCCCCTGTGTGTGTATTAGAACCAACCTGTTCCAAATTAAACATATACTTCCCCTCACTGCTCGTAACTCATGTCCATATTACTGCCTTTTAAAACATTAAGCATAGCAGTGGTAACTTTTCACTAGCAGTGGAAACGATAGACATGCGCAGTGGTAAAATTTGCATTAGCAGTGGTAACTCTGAAGCTAGCAGTGGTAACGTATAGTGTGCAGTGGTAACACTCTAAAGCTAGCAGTGGTAATATCGAGACAGCAGTGGAAACGAATAAAGCATCAGTGGAAACGTATACACTTGCAGTGGAAACGAATACACTTTGCAGTGGAAACGAATACACTTGCAGTGGTAACATGTAGTGCAGCAGTGAAAACGAAGAACTAGCCACATCGATTCATCCACAAGTATGTCTACTTCCAACACCTGCTGATCTGAATAATATGAATCAAAGTACCAAAGCAATCACCAGAAAATCAATCAGATTTGTTCCCAAGAGTTATCATATTAGGGTTTAGAAAAACCCTAGATGTCAAGTAACAGCTTTGAAACCCTAAGAACAGAACACATCAATAATCTTGATGTCATGTGTTATGTATCCCTACTAGGGTTCATCATCAATCATATGATTGACTCACCAAAGCTAGTAGAAACAATAATCATCACCATTCCTGTTTCGATTAAAATTAGGGTTTGCGAAAACCCTAATAGCCACGATTTGAACCTTGCACCAGAAACAGAAAACATCGACCACATATCATCAAGTCGACACCAAGAGAACAACATCAGAATCGCCTTTTTCTTTTTTTTTTTCTTTTTTTTTTTTTTAAGTATAAAGACGACACTTTCTAGCCTTTAGTGACACTTTTTAGAGTCACTAAAACCCCTAAAAATTCGAAACTATAACCTTTTCTGCAGCAGCCTTTTAGAAAAATCATATCTTTTTACTGGGAGCTCAGATCAAAGATCCCTCCGGTGGAACTCTTCCTTATCATGTAGAGAACCTCCAGTAAAAATTTCAGCCCGATCCAACGGTTAACGAAGGAGATATCATGCCTTGAAAACTGACCTGCAGTGAGTTACGAAAATTGAACCACAATCGAATTTTTCTTGTTTTCTTCGTTCTTCGACAACGAACCTTGTAAATCCTAGATATCAAGAACCTGGCTCTGATACCAATTGATAAGAATCGTTTAAGCTGAGACTTGTTAAGTCTTTATCTAGGAATAAAAATAACAAACATTAACATGCACAGCGGAATAATCAAAGAACAATGTTATTGCTATAAGGCTTCGTCGTCATCTCTACTCTAACATACATCAAAGCCCCAATGCTACGTGATCAAGTGTAGCACGGTTACATCCTAACAGCTATCTAAGATAGTTGAGGCTTAACGTCAATCTACCCTAGGTGTTTCCCATAAAACACCTGTACACTAGTCTAGGCGTTTTTCCAGCCCTAGACTTACACACACGTTTTTCTGATTTTACATTGTGGAAGACATATTAAAACCTATTCCCTGTATCTCTTTATATAATAGAGATACTAGGGTTACAAGGAATAAACTAATAAAATAAAAGATATGCTGTAATCTTTTTCTTTCTTTGCAAGTTTCTTCCTTTGTCTCCATAAGTCTTTCATCTTTCATATTTGTCAATATCAACTCAAAGTATAATTCCTAACATGATACTAGGTGTTTGTTTATGATTTATCTGATCACACATATCTACAAACATATATATGTCGGCTTCCTTTGTTATAGATCTTACTGTCTGTGAAGCTTGCGTTTGAGCACTAATTTGTGTGATTAGTTCATGTTTGTGACTTAAATGATTTTGTGTGTGTTTACTGCATGTCAACTTTGAGTTTGAGCTATTGTTTGTATGTAAGTTAAGGATACTAGTGCAAATTGATGTGATATACATGTTGTTTGTTTTACATTTTGAGTTTCGTTTTGTTTAATTCAAGTTTAGGTTCATCTCGTGGTTGATTATGTGAATTATGAATGCAAAATTGGGTTGTTTTAATGAGAATAATTTCTGTGTTTTCTATGTGTCAACCTTGAATTTGAACATTAACTTGTGTGTAAGGTGATGAATCTCGCACAAAATCATGTGATATGCGATATGCTTGCTATTTGTTTCAGATTTTGAGCTCCATTTTGCTTGATTCAATTTAAGAATCCATTTTGGTTAGCTTGTAGCTCATTACAGCCGGTTATCTTTGGATATTAACAGGTCTTTGATCGACAAGACTAGTGGCTACATTTGAGCTATATCGCAGGTCAACAATTGGAATGTGTTTGACCGACACTCTGGATGAGATGGTGTCGACTAGGAAACTTGGCCCTGATTTTGCTATCCAAGTACTTGTTCAGTTCGACAAAGTTTCTTTTCAGCTTCATTAACTTTGGATGTGATATTATTTCTTATGCTATTTTAAACATCGGCGTTTCTTAAACATGTCATATAATTTTTGTGGTGAATAGATTGAGTGGGTCGAATAAAAAAATGATAACAGGTCAAGTGGGTCGCATGGTGGTCATGTTTGGCAACAAGCGTTAAGGAAGCGTTTAGGAGCGGTAAGCGGTAAGCATTTGGATGAAAAGCTTGTTTGGCAACATCTCTAATAGCGGTTAAAACTATCCTAACCGCTCCAAAATGAAATGCTTCTTGAATGAGCATTCCAGAATTGCTCCAAGCGTTTAGATTCTGAAATTACATATATACCCTCATTTGTTTAATCATTTATTTTATTTTAATATTTATATGACTTTTTTCATAATTTTACACTTTATAATTACTACTACAGCTACATTACCAAACATGTTTTTTAAATAAACAAATACTGCTTACTGCTTACAGCTTACTACTACTGCCAACTGCTTCTGCTACGTGTCGCCAAACATAGCCGTTATAAAAAAGATATGGCTGTAATATTATTGTTTCCGTGAGAAAATGGATAAGCATTTGTGTGGGTCAACCAAAAAAACCCAATCCAACCCGTTTTGGCTTGTTCGGCCCGCCATTCTTTTCCACCTTTACCCTTACCTTAAATCTCTTTAAAAGATTTTATAAATGGCCAATATACACTCTCTTGCTTTTTAATATACTGTGTCGTCACTGTGTTGGTGCTGATTTTTTTTTCATGAACAGGGGCATTTGCACACCTACAGATTCTGTGACAACGCGTGGACGTTCATTCTTCAGGATGCACTCATAAAGTATGACGAAAGCCAAGAAAATGTTGGTCGAGTTAAGATAGTGGCATGTGACTCGAAGCTGCTTATTTAATGAGACCTGGTCTCAGTCTCTTGGTTCTGCTAGTAAATGTTAGTGTAGTACAAAATATTATGGGGTTTATATTGTTTTATTTCTTGGAAAACGGAGTGGGATTTAAGACAATCCTCTTGATTTCTGGTCTTATTAGTGAGTGCTTGATCTATGGGGAATAGGATAAAAAAATCTCCGTCATCTTAAACGGTTTCTTTTCTTCCTATCATCCACTATTGTATGACAACGAGTTGAGTAAGAAGTCCCATGAATTATATAAACCCCAATAAATAACAATGAAAGTCTAGTTATATAGTTGAATGCAAGTCTAGTTATAATGTTGTTTTTTGATATACTACGATATGCCAATAAACTCTATGTTCTTACCAAATAGTTTCATGAATGTTACATATACAAGAAAGATATATGTTCACAACTGGATCAAGATATTATGATCATATTCAAGAATTATAGAGAAAAGCTCAAACTTAAAAATTTCAGCAAAATCTTGATTTTATGGATCTTCAAAAGGATTAAGCAAAAAGTTAATATATAAACTTTATATGAAATTCTGGAAAAAATAAATTTTGATCCGAACCTGCAAAAAACATTTGCTAGGGGAATAAACAAACAATTGTTAGTACCATTTGAAAATAGTTCATGAGGTTTTACAACTATAATAAAACGAAACTTGACCGAAGGAACACCCCTGATTTGCAGCTACTCATTATGCATTCTTCGAGTCATTATGAAAGTCTAGTTGAATGCAAGTCTTTTTGTTGAATCATGTGGATTTTGTTTTTTGATATACTACGATATGCCAATAAATTCTATGTTCTTACCAAATAGTTTTACATGAATGTTAAATATACAAGAAAGATATATGTTCACAACTAGATCAAGATATTATGTTCATATTCAAGAATTATACAGAAAAGCTCAAACTTAAAATTTTCAGCTAAATCTTGATTTTTTGGATCTTCAAAAGGATTAAGTAAAAAGTTAATACACAAACTTTATGAAAATGGTTCGCGAGGTTTTATAAGTACGTGAACTCAAACAATAGGGGATCCATCATCCATGGAATTGCTAGAACAAATGATCTTAATAATTCCAGTTATTAGATCAACAAAGACTGCAACGGCACTTGCATCATCATATTCTTCTTTCTCTTCGGCTTTTTCTTTGTCTTTGTCTCGGCTGCAGCAGCAACAACAACCTTTTTCCATCCGGAATCAATAAGTTCTGTGATTCTGTCCTCATCTCCATCAGCTCCAACTGCAAACCACAATTTATATCCCAATGGTTAGATCACATTTTCTGAATATTATTTTAACGTAATACAGTAATAGTGAACACAAATTATATCGGCAGGACATTGAGTTAGATAACTATTCCTCCCAAACTCTGTTCTCAATTATTTCAAGTGAACCACTATGAGACGAATCACTACCGCGTGAAGTGTCATCTGTACCTCTAAAAAACTGGAAACCTTTATTTCTTAAACGAGAGAGAGCCTATCAATGCAGAGAGAACATGATTAGAACAGTCAACAAACACACACATTCAAACCCAAATGGAAGAAGAAGTCAAAAAAGACATTCATAGGGAATATATTACCTGTAAACAATTAGAATCCCCAAGTGTAATATCTTTGACATGGCCAAGGCTTGATAAAAGTTCACTAAGCAATTCTTCTTCTATATCATCTCGATCTCGTCCAAGTTTTCTCGCTAAACGGTTGCTACCCAGGTAATTGAAGTCAGCTTTGACTAAAGAAGATACATTTAGCAACAAAAGCTTCTCCAAACACAACTTTCCTATGATTCTTAATGACAACATACTAGGAGCATTAATTTCGATAGTACGTATATAATTCCAAATGTCATGCCTATACTTCGTGCCGTAGTTGGTCAACACCAAGTTCTTAAATCTCTTTGAAGTAGCATGAATCCGCCTAACACCATAACAGCCGTCCAACTCCAAAGTTTCCAAACAAGGACTTCCGGATAGTATTTTTCCAATTGAATCTCCAACCAAATTCCCCGCATAAATATGCAAAAACTTAAGTTTATCCCAACGAATAGCACCATTAGGAGGAGCAAATTCACAATACGATATTTTAATACTTGTAATACATGAATTGTTGAAAAACAACTCATCATCATAGCTAAATAATGCACCAAATCTAGTATCCCATATCGTTAAATCAACCTCTTGAACGTTACGAGTAATAGCATGATGAATCCAACTACTGGCTTGTGGCCGGGTATCAAGCGGACCACCGTAAAAGATATAGATTTTGAGTTTGTTGAGTTTCACATTGGTAGGACATTGAGTTAGGGTTTTGTCAATAAGAGAAAAGTAACCAGTGAGATCCCAACCATCGTATGTGAAAATGAGATTAGGAAGTAGAGTCCAAAGATGTTGCCAACGTTTGGAGATAGTAGATGTTATTCTAATAACCTCTTTTGTGGTCATTAATCTCTCTTCTTTTTTTCTCGTTTTGGTTTTGATTCTAGAGATGATTTCGAGTAATAAGCAATCTGGTAACGAACTTAGTCTATCTTCTTTCTCTTCTTCGGCCATGATTTTGATTCGTGAGATAAATCATTTAGGGCAAATTTTGGGGTTATAAACCGTTTACTTTATAAACCCTCTTTAGTCATTATTATTTATAACCCATTTACTTGGAGTGAAAGTAATATAATAAAGAAGCAAAACAATTCATTACTTTCCCAAACACCCCTCAACTTGTTTTAGATACTTTTAAGGGTTATAATGGGGTGAACGTAACAAAAACTAAAAAAATAAAATAAAAAATAAGGGTGCTTTTGATATCCTACTTTTCAGTGAATTTTGATTTGAATAGAGATTAATTATGTGTTTCGTTGTTATCTAAAGGATAAAAGTTATAAATGGTTAATGTACTTAAAAAATAACTCATTATTTTCTCAACATATTTTATTATTATCATTCTACTTAACAATGTTTCACGTTTGTTGTTATTATGCTTAATTAAATTGTTCTCTCTCATTTGAAATGACTTTAATGCCCTTATATCTTCTTCCAAAACACAACCAAGGGCATTCTAGTCATTATAATCCAATACTTTTTCATTCTCCCTCTTTCATTCAAAACAATTAACGGAGATTAAAAAAACACAAGTTAGTGAGTCTCTCTTAAGGGGTGTTTGTTTCGGCTTATATAGCTAGCTTATGGCTTATTTGGTTTTCGGCTTATGTTCATAAGCTCACAATTTTGTAGCTTATTTTGAAACTTTTCGGCTTATATAAGTTTATTATGTCATAATAAACTTTAAGTTTATTATGTTATAATAAACTTATATAAACCGAAAAGTTTTTTAAAAGGCCACAAAAAGTGAGCTTATGAAACATAAACCCAAAACCAAAATGCTATATAAGCCGAAACAAACACACTTTTATATATGTGACATGCTGTTTGTTGTTTCTCATATGCATGTGCGTGTTTGTTGTGTTTACTGTCTAACAGGTCTCGTCAGGTTGACCCATCGGGTTTGAGAAAAAAATGAGAAATTGAAAAGAGGTGTTAAGAAACAAAAAATTATCCATCAGTACACAATTAAAAGTTGTATTAAATTGGAACTGATTTGCACACTCTCAATTTTTATTAGCACACAACAATGTATGCATTAGACAGTTGTGCTTTTAAGTATAACCTACTTTAATAGCTTGTACTTTAGAGTGTCCCAATAAAAATATAGTGTGTAAGTCACTTCTCATATTAAATACTCATTTGGACAAAAAAAAAATATTACCCAACTTGACCCATAAATAACAAATGGGTCAAAAATTACCATATCTGGTTTAAACGATAAACAGAACAGGTTTCCCTATTACATTGTACATGGCCAACTGGGTTAATCCTGGGACAGTTTTTGACCCTTCTCTAACCACCCCAAATGCACGCACTTAGTGACGTTTTGAACCTAAACCTTTTGCGAGGAATCTAAAGACCTTACCACCAGGACATGTGGTGGCGGTTTGTTTGTTAAAGTTAATTTTGCGCGTAACTTAATAATCATCATGAAGATTGGATGTATTTTGTGATGATTTTCATGTGAATCATGTGATACTTTCTTGTTTGCTTTGCGAAGATTGAGTTGAAGGATTACTTTGTGTGCAATTTAGTGACAAGTGCAAAATCACATAATACTAGTTGTTTGTTTATGGCGGTTGTTTACTGTATGTATGTGAGCCTAGTTTGAATTTGTTAGTAATGTGGCGATCTCTCAAAATGACGTCAAACCAATTCTATTTCTTTTAGATTTCGTGCAAACATTACACTTGTTTTGCGTTTATGGTCTGTTTGTTAGAATTAATTTTGTGCGTAACTTAATAACCCCCCGTGATGTACTTTGTGAGGATTTTCGTGCAAATCACGTGATACTTTCTTGTTTGCTTTCAGAAGATTGAGTTGGAGGAATACTCTATGTGTAATTTGATGACTATTGCAAATCACGCAATAGTTGCTGTTTGTTTTAAATTTTGAGTTTGGTTTTGTTTAATTCAAGTTTAGGTTCATCTCGTGGTTGATTATGTGAATTATGAATGCAAAATTGGGTTGCTTTAATGAGAATAATTTGTGTGTTTGCTATGTGTCAACCTTGAATTTGAACATTAATTTGTGTGTAAGTTGATGAATCTCGCGCAAAATTATGTGATAAGCCTGCTATTTGTTTCAGATTTTGAGCTCCATTTTGTTCGATTCAATTTAAGAATCCATTTTGGTTAGCTTGTAGCTCATTACAGACGGTTATCTTTGGATATTAACAGGCCTTTCATCGACAAGACGAATGGCTACATTTGAGCTGTCCAGCAGGTCAACGATTGGAATGTGTTTGACTGACACTTTGGATGAGATGGTGTCGACCGGGAAACTTGGCCCTGATCTTGCTATCCAAGTACTTGTTCAGCTCGACAAGGTTTCTTTTCAGCTTCATTAACTTTGTGTTACTTCCATCCCCTGGATATTATGTACTATACATAGTGTTGATTTTTCTGCAAATCATGACTCCTTTTGTGTTTGGTTGTAGTCATTGGCTGAGGCGCTGGACACTAAAGTTAGGACCAAGGTGTCCATTAAGGTAAATAGTTCTATCTCTTTCCCTTTATAAGACCGTAGTGCTGAAATTACTGAGCTTTGATCCAACAAATAATTTGTTCTTATCGTTCTGTGATTATATTAAGATTGTGCACGAGAGACACTGGGCTCACTTGAGTGATTTGTGAATTTTGTTTATAGCACAATTCTCAACATTGGGTAGGTGTATTAATAGAAAACAATGGTCTAAAGAGTCTTAGCTTGATTTAGAAAATGTGCAAAGCCGCAATAATACAATCTTTTTAGTATGTTCAACACATTGGATATTATTTCTGATGCTATTTGGCATATCAAATTTTCTCAAACATGTCAAATAATTTTTTGTAGTGAAATTGATAATAGATCAAGTGGGTCGAATATTATAAAAAAGATATGGCTGTATTGTTTCTGTAAGCATTCAATGCATTAATCGTTCATAGGAAAATGGATAAGCATTTGTGTGGGTGAACCAAAATACCCAATCCAACCCGTATTGACTTGCCCGGCCCACTGTTCTTTTCCACCTTTACCCGCACTTCAACTCTCTGTAAAATGATTTTATAAATGGCCCATATTCCCTCTCTGGCTTGTTAATATGTATCATCAATGTGCCGATGCTGATATTTTCTGGTAACCTGACAGGGGCATTTGCACAATTGCACACCTACAGATTCTGTGACAACGAGTGGACGTTCATTCTTCAGGATGCTCTCGTCAAGTAAGACAAAATCCAAGAAAATGTTGGTCAAGTTAAGATAGTGGCATGTGACTCGAAGCTGCTTATGTAATGAGACCTGGTCTCTTGGTTCTGCTGGTAAATGTTAGTGTAGTACAAAATATTATGGGGTTTATACTGTTGTATTTCATGGAAAATGGAGTGGGATTTGAAACAACTTTGCAGATACAAAGTCATGTGATTTGAAACAACTCTGCAGAAACAACGGAGTGGGCTTATACTGTTGTGTTTCAGGTCTTATTAATTAGTGAGTGCTTGATCTATCAGGCATATGATAATATCAAGCACTATTGTATTACATTGATCGTATTTTGCAGCAGAAAGAATTATATAAACCCCAATAAATAACAATGAAAGTCTTGTTATATACTAGTAGTTAAATGCATGTCTTCGTGTTTAATCATGTGAATGTTGTTTTCCGATATACTACGATATGCCAATAAATGGTATATGTTTACAACTGGATCAAGATATTATGATCATTTTCGAAAATTATATAGAAAAGCTCAAGCTTAAAATTTTCATCCAAATCTTGATTTTTTGGATCTTCAAAAGGATTATGCAAAAAGTTTATATATATAAACTTTAAGGATTCAAAAAGATAAAAAATTTGATCCGAACCTGCAAAGAACATTTGCTAGGGGAAGAAACAAACAATTGTCAGTACCATTTGAAAATGGTTCATGAGGCTTCATAAATACGCGAAAATCTAGTGGATTTGATAAAACAAGTGATCTTAACAATTCCAGTCATTAGATCAAACAAAAGAACATGAACAGCGATAACAAAATGGAAACATGCTTCTCAAAGATGACACCGCAATCCCTTATAACAATAGACCTCCCATGTCCTGAAAATAAAAATAATAAAAGTTCAATAGATACACTACAAAAAGAATTGAATTGAAAGACATAAGAGACTGCAATGGTACTTACATCATCATCATCAGATTCTTCAAACTTTTCCCCTTCGGAAGCAGTGTCCTCATCTCCATAAGCTCTAACTGCACGCCACAATTCATATTCCAATGGTTAGATCACATTTTGAGTTAGATAACCATTCCTCCCAAACTCTATTTTCAATAATTTCAACAGAACCACTATGAGACGAATGACAAATGTGTGAAATATTATCTGTACCTCTAGAAAACTCGAAACCTTTAGCTCTTAAACGAGAGAGAGCCTACCAATGCAGAGAGAACATGATTAGAACAGTCAACAAAACATTCACATTCAAACCCATATGGAAGAAGAAGAAAAAAAAGGCATTCATAGGGAATATACTACCTTTAAACAATTATAATCCCCAAGTGTAATATCTTTGACATTATGGCAAAGGCTTGATAAAAGCCCACTAAGCAATTCTTCTTCTATATCATCTCGAGTTCGTCCAAGTTCATCCGCAAAATGGTTGCTACCCAGGTAATTGAAGTCAGCTTTGACTAAAGAAGATACATTTAGCAACAAAAGCTTCTCCAAATTTCCTTTGATTGTTAGTGACAACATATAAGGAGCATTTATTTCGATAGTATATTGATAATACTCCTTACCAGGATAACTAATAACCAAGTTCTTAAATCTCTTTGAAGTAGCATCAATCCGCCTAACACCATAGCAGCCCTCCAACTCCAAAGTTTCCAAACAAGGACTTCCGGATAGTATTTTTCCAATTGAATCTCCAACCAAATTCCCCTCATAAATATGCAAAAACTTAAGTTTATCCCAACGAATAGCACCATTAGGAGGATCAAATTCACAATACGAAATTTTAATACTCGTAATACATGAATTGTTGAAAAACAACTCATCATCATAGCTAAATAATTCACCAAATCTAGTATCCCATATCGTTAAATCAACCTCTTGAACGTTACGAGTAATAGCATGATGAATCCAACTACTGGCTTGTGGCTGGGTATCAAGCGGACCACCGTAAAAGATATGGATTTCGAGTTTGTTGAGTTTCACATTGGTAGGGCATTGAGTTAGGGTTTTGTCAATAAGAGAAAAGTAACCAGTGAGATCCCAACCATTGTATGTGAAAATGAGATTAGGAAGTAGAGTCCAAAGATGTTGCCAACGTTTGGAGATAGTAGATGTTGTTCTAATCACCTCTTTTGTAGTCATTAATCTCTCTTCTTTTTTTCTCGTTTTGGTTTTGATTCTAGAGATGATTTCGAGTAATAAGCAATCTGGTAACGAACTTATTCGATCTTCTTTCTCTTCTTCGGCCATGATTTTGATTCGATTTGTGGGATAAATAATTTAGGGCAAATTTTGGGGTTATAAACCGTTTACTTTATAACCCCTCTTTAGTCTTTATCATTTATAACCTATTTACTTGGAGTGAAAGTAATATAATAAAGAAGCAAAACAATTCATTATTTGCCCAAACACCCCTCAACTTGTTTATGATACTTTTAAGGGTTATAATGGGGTGAACGTAATAAAAACTAAAAAAATAAAATAAAAAATAAAGGTGCGTTTGATATCCTACTTTTCAGTGAAGTTTGATTTGAATAGAGATTAATTATGTGTTTCGTTGTTATCTAAAGGATAAAAGTTAAAATGGTTAATGTACTTAAAAAATAACTCATTATTTTCTCAACATATTTTGTTATTATCATTCTACTTAACAATGTTTCACGTTTGTTGTTATTATGCGTAATTAAATTGTTCTCTCTCATTTGAAATGGCTTTAATGCCCTTATATCTTCTTCCAAAACACAACCAAGGGCATTCTAGTCATTATAATCCAATACTTTTAACAAATCGAGGAGATGTCTTCCTCATAGGCCATTGACTATCAATCACCGGAGTCTTTCTCTCCGTCAAAGGGACTCTCTTTCTTGCCTATATAAAAACCAGATCTCATTCTCCCTCTTTCTTTCAAAACAATTAACGGAGATTAAAAAAACACAAGTGAGTGAGTCTCTCTTTAGGGGTGTTTGTTTCGGCTTATATAGCCATCTTATGGCTTATTTGGTTTTCGGCTTATGTTCATAAGCTCACAATTTTGTAGCTTATTTTGAAACTTTTCGGCTTATATAAGTTTATTATGTCATAATAAACTTTAAGTTTATTATGTTATAATAAACTTATATAAACCGAAAAGTTTTTTAAAAGGCCACAAAAAGTGAGCTTATGAAACATAAACAAAAAACCAAAATGCTATATAAGCCGAAACAAACACACTTTTATATATGTGACATGCTATTTGTTGTTTCTCATATGCATGTGTGTGTTTGTTGTCTAACAGGTCTCGTCGGGTTGACCCATCGGGTTTGAGTAAAAAATGAGAAATTGAAAAGAGGTGTTAAGAAACAAAAATTATCCATCAGTACATAATTAAAAGTTGTATTAAATGGGAACTGATTTGCACACTCTCAATTTTTATTAGCACACACTAATGTATGCATTAGACAGTTGTGCTTTTAAGTATAACCTACTTTAATAGCTTGTACATTAGGGTGCCCCTATAAAAATATAGTGTGTAAGTCTCTTCTCATATTAAATACTCATTTGGATCAAAAAAATATTACCCAACTTGACCCATAAATAACAAATGGGTCAAAAATTACCATATCTGGTTTAAACGATAAACAGAACAGGTTTTCCCTATTACATTGTAGTGATATTATTTCTGATGCTATTTTAAATATCGTCGTTTCTTAAACAGGTCATATAATTTTTGTAGTGAATAGATCAAGTGGGTCGAATTAAAAAAAATGATAACAGGTCAAGTGGGTCACATGTTATAAAAAAGATATGGCTGTCATATTATTGTTTCCGTGAGAAAATGGATAAGCATTTGTGTGGGTCAACCAAAAAACCCAATCCAACCCGTTTTGACTTGTTCGGCCCGCCATTCTTTTCCACCTTTACCCTCACCTTAATCTCTTTAAAAGATTTTATAAATGGCCAATATATATTCTCTTGCTTTTTAATATACTGTGTCATCACTGTGTGGATGCTGATCTTTTTTTTTTTTTTTTTTTTTTTTGTAACATGAACAAGGGCATTTGCACACCTACAGATTCTGTGACAACGTGTGGACGTTCATTCTTCAGGATGCCCTCGTCAAGTATCAGGAAAGCCAAGAAAATGTTGGTCGAGTTAAGATAGTGGCATGCGACTCGAAGCTGCTTATGTAATGAGACATGGTCTCTTGGTTCTGCTAGTAAATGTTAGTGTAGTACCAAATATTATGGGGTTTATACTGTTTTATTTCATGGAAAATGAAGTGGAATTTAAAACAACTTTGCAGAAACAAAGTTGTGTCATCCTCTTGATTTCCGGTCTTATTAGTGAGTGCTTGATCTATGGGGCATAGGATAAATTTTTTTCCTGTCATCTGAAACCGTTTCTTTTCTTCCTATCAAGCACTATTGTATGACATTGATCATATTTTGCAGCGGAAAGAATTAACCCCAATAAATAACAATGAAAGTCTAGTTATATAGTTGAATGCAAGTCTTTTTGTTGAATCATGCGGATGTTGTTTTCGATATACTACGTCACTACGATATGCCAATAAACTGTATGTTCTTACCAAATAGTTTTTACTTGAATGTTAAATAAAGAAGAAAGATATATGTTCACAACTGGATAAAGATATTATGATCATGTTTGAAAATTATACAGAAAAGCTCAAGCTTAAAATTTTCAGCCAAATCTTGATTTTTTTTGGATCTTCAAAAGGATTAAGCAAAAAGTTAATATATAAACTTTATGGATTCAGGAAGAAAAAAAATTTGCAAGGGGAACAAACAAACAATTGTCAGTAACTCAGTACCATTTGAAAAGGTTCATGAGGCTTTATAACTATCTGAACTCAAAATCTATTGGATCCATTATCCATGGATTTGCTAGAACAAATTATCTTAATAATTCCAGTCATTAGATCAGCAAAAAAAACATGAACCATAACAAAATGGATACGTGCTTCTCAAAGACGATAATTGTAATCCCTTAGTCGAAACCGAAACTGAAACTCATGTCCTGAAAATAAAAATAATAAACATTCAATAGATACACTACAAAAAGAATTGAGTTGAAAGACATAAGTGAGTACTTACATCATCAGATTCTCCTGTCTCTTCAACTTTTTCCATCCGGAAGCAGTCAGTACTGTGCTTCTGTCCTCAACTCCATCAGGTCTAACTGCACACCACAATTTATAACCCAATGGTTACATCACATTTTGTGAATATTATTTTAATGTAATAGTGAACACAATAATATTGGCAGGTTAATGAGTTAGATAACTATTCCTCCCAAACTCTGTTTTCAATTATTTCAACTGAACCACTATGAGACGAATGACTATCATGTGAAATATCATCTGTACCTCTAAAAAACTGGAAACCTTTATTTCTTAAACGAGAGAGAGCCTACCAATGCAGAGAGAACATGATTAGAACAGTCAACAAACACACACATTCAAACCAAAAAAAAAAAAAAAAAAAAAGTTTTACCTGTAAACAATTAGAAACTCCAAGTCTAATACCTTTGACATGGCCAAGGCTTGATAAAAGTCCTCTAAGCAATTCTTCTTCTATATCACTTCGATATAGTCCAAGTTTTGTTGCGAAATAGATGCTAACCCAGTAATTCAAGTCAACTTTGGCTAAAGAAGACACGTTTAGCAACAAAAGCTTCTTCAAGGACAACTCACCATTGATTGTTAGTGACAACATATAAGGAGCATTGATTTGGATGGTATCTATATAATCCCCAATGTTACGCATATACCTAGTGCTGTAGTGAGTCAACACCAAGTTCTTGAATCTCTTTGAAGTAACATCAATCCGCCTAAAACCATAACAATTGGTCATCTCCAAGGTTTCCAAACAAGGACTTCCGGATAATATTTTTCCAATTGAATCTCCAACTAATTTCCCCGAAAAAAGACACAACAATTTTAGTTTATCCCAACGAATCTTACCATTGGGGGGATTAATGACAAAGTGCGAAAGTTTCATACGAGTAATGCATGAATTGTTCAAAAACAGCTCATCATCATAGCTAAGATCTGATACTTGATCAGTTGTCACATTCGATGACCTCAAATTAAGTTCCTGAACGTTACGAGTAATAGCATAACGAATCCAGCTAGTGAATTGCGACGTAATAAGTGAAGTGGTAGTAACCCAACTAGAGTACCTAAAATTGAGTTTGAATTTGTCGAGTTTCAAATCGGTTGGACATTGAGTTAGGGTTTTGTTGATAAACGAAAAGTAATGAGTGTGATTAAAACCATAATTAGATGTGTCTAGGTCCAGTGCGAGGTTAGGAAGTAGAGTCCAAAGATGTTGCCATCGTTTGGAGATAGTAGCTGTTGTTCTAATCACCTCTTTTGTGGTCATTAATCTCTCTTCTTTTTTTCTCGTTTTGATTTTGATTCGAGAGATGATTTTGATTAATAAGTAATCCGATAACGAACTTATTCTATCTTCTTTTTCTTCTTCGGCCATGATTTTGATTCGGTTTGGCAAAATTTAGGGTTATGCTGGAATTAGGTGAATCTCTGTATTTATAAAGCGTTAATTAACTTGGAGTGAAAGTAATAAAAATCAATAATAAGGAAACAAAACAATTCATTATTTGCCCAAAGACCCCGAACTTGCATGGTTAAAACTCTTTCATGCTAATTACGCCTCATTCATCATAACCCAATTGAATAATCATGTCCCAAAAGATATACCAAAGATTTGATCTTTTCCATCACTTGTCATTCCCATTTGCGGTTTTCTTTAAATCTACCATGTAAACCACTATGGCACTATATAAATTGTGTACTTGTGTATGAACAGACAACACGTACAGCAACACATCATGTTTCATAAACCAACTGTTGTTTATAAGTTTTTCAAAGGTGAAAAGAAAGACTTGTTGTGGAAATTGCAATGGAGCTACATTTAGAGGCGGGTTTATGAGCACTTTCTTGTGATTATCAATGAAAATTTTGTGATTATTTACGTGAGAATCACATTATACTTTCTTGTTTATTTTGTGAAGACTGAATTGGAGGATTACTTTCTGTGCAATTTGATGACTCTAGTGCAAAATTACGCAATAGTTGCTGTTTGTTTATGACGCGTGTTTACTGTATGTGAGCCTTGAATTTGTGTGTGATTCGAAGATTGTCGTGCAAATGTGATGTATCAGTTCATGTTTGCTTCGGATGCTGAGCTTTCATGTTGTTTAATTAATTAAAGTTTAGGTTCATATTATGGTTGATTACCGATGAAAAAATTGATAGATTTGACCATGAATGATTTGTATGTGAAGTTGTGACTATGTTTATATACAAGATTATGAATCTGATACAAACTGTGATACTTCATATTTGTTTAAGATTTTGAGATCCGTTTTGTTTTGTATGAATCAAAGTATCTAAGTAGCTACATGGTTTCGATCTGCATGACACACTTGTGTATAATCCTGTAACAATATCAGTCAAGTATGTCTATGTTTTGTTTGGCTATAATTTTTTTACTGAGATAGTAGTGCTGAAATTACTGAGCTTTGATCCAACAAATAACTTGCTCTTATCGTTCTGTGATTATATTAGAATTGCAGTAGGGTAGAATGATTTTTGATGAAAAGGTGAAATATATATTACTCCAAACAATATGTACATGATCAAACTGTAAGATTGATGGCATATGACATTCCCAAACACCACCAAACTTACAGTATTATTAAATAATAATAATAATAATAATAATAATAATAATAATAATAATAATACTATAATAATATATATTAAAAAAAAAGAAAAAAAAAAAAAGTAGCTTATATAGCATGACAAACTAACATATATCCATAGTATCCTAGCAAAGAATACTAAATCACCAATTCACCATATGTGCAGATTACACCGTTCATCACACACAGATAACATGTTGTTGACACACTAAAGCCTTCATGTGTAGGGAACAAAATAGAACGAATATGCAGCCACAA
Organism: Artemisia argyi; assembly: GCA_030686995.1. Classification (NCBI taxonomy): domain Eukaryota; kingdom Viridiplantae; phylum Streptophyta; class Magnoliopsida; order Asterales; family Asteraceae; genus Artemisia; species Artemisia argyi. The sequence continues at coordinate 23,028,154 of CM060709.1, forward strand.
CCAGACTTCCTCCTGAATGTTGTGCCTTGTTCCAAAAATCTCATTTTTAAAGATCTGTTTCCGGAAGATCAATATGCAACCACAACAGGAAAGAAAGTACCATACAACTATCCAATATGTTCTGAAAAGGTAATCTTATTCACAACTCAAAAGAAAACTTACAACTATACAATAGCCGAATTACTATTACTGCTAATCGTCTCTAAAATATCCATTGAGGTGAACTGTCAGAAGATTATTATACATATGGATACAATACAAAAACATCAAAAGATGAGGCTAACCTCTCTGAGACAGCCTCTCGTTTGAGATTTGGTCTTTATAAGGTATCCACATTTATTATGACAAAAAGAAGCATGTCCTAGTATGATAATAAAAACAGAAGATTTATCGCAAAGCATATCGAAAATAGTGGAGAAGTCACATTATACTTCAAGTACACTATATCTGCATCTTCGGGATTGCTAGAAGCGCTCCGCTTACTTCTTCCCTAATGAATCAAAGTTTTCTACTTACTTAATATATTGTAGCAAAAGCAATGTTTGCTGGCGTATTACACAGCAGTTGCATGAATTTTTCTACCTGATCACAATTGCATATGTACGTGGAGTTTCAGGGCACCAGAAAACTACAGATGTAAAGAATCCCTTTACACGTAAGCATTCTGCTAATTTTAGTAACTTTACAACTGTAAACATATAAATAAATTGCATTCTTCACTCAACCAGAACATCTTTTTTAGCCAAGTCAATAACAAACAGACATAAACATCTTTAACATACTTCCTCGCTAAACTTTCTTAAAACTATCAACTACCGATTCATCACTTATGAACTAATGAAAAAATTCTGTAGCTTGGGAGATGACTACCGCGAAGATCTAAACCTTTACGAAACTGGAAACCTTTAGCTTCCAAACGAGAGAGAACCTATGAATGCACAGCGAACATGATTAGAACAATGGATATAAACTAGGAATCACACCCCTTGATAACAACCAAACCAAACCAAATTGAAAGAAAAAAAAAAAAAAAAAAAACCATTCATAGGGAGAATATTACCTCAAGACAATAACCCCAAAGTGCAATCTCGTTGACATGGCCAAGGCTTTGTAAAAGTCTTTTAAGAAATTCTTCTTCTATTATATCTTCTTTAGATTTAATAAACGAACACCTATGGTTATAATCATATAGGTGTACTTTGACTAAAGAAGACACATTTAGCAACAAAAGCTTCTCCAAATAAAAGCAATCATCGATTGTTAGTGACAATATATAAGGAGCATTTATTTTGATAGAAACTGCACCATACTCTAATGTAGAAAACTTCAAGTTCTTAACACTCGTTGAAGTAACATCAATCCGCTCAACATAACAATTATGCAAATCTAAAGTTTCCAAAACAGGACTTCCAGATAATATAGTTTGAATCATATCTTCATCTAGGCTCGCATTTTGAATAGACAAATACTTAAGTTTATCCCAACGAATAGCACCATTAGGAGGATTAAATTCACAATACGATATTTGAATACTCGTAATACATGAATTGTTGAAAAACAACTCATCATCATACCGAACCGGTTCTGGATCATGTATATTTAAATCACATAACCATAACTGAACCTCTTGAACATTACGAGTAATAGCATAATGAATCCACCTATTGATAGGTGGAAACCACAGAGTATTACTATCAATACAACTATTGAAAGTGATATCGACTTCAAATTTATTGAGTTTCACATCGATAGGACATTGAGTTAGGGCTTTATCGATAAACGAATGGTAATCAGTGTGATCAGCATCATCATATCTGTCTTCGGTCTTGATGTCATAATCGCCTAGGAAAGTAAGATTAGGACATTGAGTCCAAAGATGTTGCCAACGTTTAGAGATAGTAGATGTTGTTCTAATAACCTCTTTTGTGGTCATTAATCTCTCTTCTTTTTTTCTCGTTTTGGTTTTGATTCTCGAGATGATTTCGAGCAATAAGCAATCTGGTAACGAACTTATTCTATCTTCTTTCTCTTCGTCGGCCATGATTTAGAATCAATTTGGGATAAATTTAGGGTTATGATGAGAGTGAACGTAATAAAAACAAAAACATTAATATAAATAAAGAAACAAAACTATTCATTATTAGCAAAAAGAACCTTGAACTTGTCTAAAACAGCTTATTGCACCACTTGTGATTCTGATCCGTATGATCATTACTCTACTGCTTCAAAAGTGATTATGAACAACAGGCCATAAGTCAAATCTTGACAGATTTCAAAATATAGCAAGTTTCGTACTTTAAGTCTTTGAGTTTGTGAGCAAAAGGATACAAAGAGAACCGCAAATTATCAAGAAGTATTGAAGCATGCCTTACCGGTCGTTCACAAAAAGAATATGCATATATCATGAATATTGTTTTTTGACATACTGATACATTATGTGATTATAATTTTAAAGCCAATCCGGTTAATGGCATTATTAGACCCTCTAGTAGCTTTGCAAATCCATGGAACCAATTTTATTTGTGCTTTATGGCGTCATTTGAAGAAACACAAAAAATACCGGTTGATTGAAGGGGTTGCAAGAAGCGACGAGATAACAATACCCATTGATTGAAAAAATAGATTAACATTGTAATAATGTTTCGTACTCATTGATATATTGACAAGTACTTGTGTGGTCGACCCAACACTCTCTAGCTTGTTAACATAAGATGGCATACCTGTGTAGATGCTGATCTTTTTTTCTTTTAATGTAAACAGGACCATTTGCACACCTACAGATTCTAGTACAACATTTGGACATTCATTCTTCAGGATGCTCTCATCAAGTATGACGATTCCAAGGAAATTGTTAGTCGAGTTAAGATAGTGAAGCTGCTTATGTAATGAGACATGGCCTCTTGTTCTGCTGGTAAATGTTACTGTAGTACAAAATGTTAAGGAGTTTTTTTCTCTGTTGTATTTCATGGAAAACAGAGTGGATTCGTACCAAATTTTGCAGAAATGAAGTTGTGTGATTCTGATCTATCTTGTTTCCCGTCGTAATAGTAAGTGTTTGATCTATGGGGCATATGATACCTGTTTTTCCGCCCTCTGAAACAGTATATTTTCTTCCAATATCAAGCACCATTGTATGATATTGATCATACTTTTGCAGCGGGAAGAGTTATATAAATAACGATGGCCAGGATTCTAATAATGGATTAGATCGTGGTTTTTGTAACACCCCCAAAATTTGGTACAGCGGAAGACTCAACAAACTTTCGGGGTGCTACGGGGATTGGTATCCAACACAAGACATAATAGAACGAGATAAAGTAAACATAGGAAAAACACAACCAAAACGGGGTTTTAAAGTTTACATTTATCCCAACATCCTTCAGAGTCAGGCCCAAAAAATAAACGTAGGTCCACAATTTAATATCAGAGTTTAGAAAAATAGATCCATAAACCAGGTGCCATTGCCAAGCCTCCAATCCAAGCATCCATAGAGCATCACTTAATTTCCTGAGAAAACGTGCTAAAAGTCAGCTTTCGCTGGTGAGATCATAGGTTTAAATTCAACTAATAATATAGTGGACATATACGCAAAACGCTTGCTAGCTAGACTAAGGATTCGATAAAAGCCTGCGGATACCCTCCGCTCTCAACATAACACACGGATACCCTTTCGTAATAACATAGATATTCGGGTAACCCCCGCAATACCAATAAATACTCGGATAACCTCCGAAGTATTAATAACCTATAGGTGCACACTATAGTATTTAAATAAGTCAACCTTGAATAGTACACACGAAACTATGTGACTAAAGCTGACAATCCAAATAAGCCAACCTTGAATAGTACACACAACAAATATGTGACTAAAGCTGACAATCCAAATAAGCCAACCTTGAATAGTACACACAACATATGTGTGACTAAAGCTGACAATCCACCAATAACCAAATAAGCCAACCTTGAATAGTACACACAACATATATGTGACTAAAGCTGACAATCCATCAATAACCAAATAAGCCAACCTTGAATAGTACACACAAAACTATGTGACTAAAGTTGACAATAGATCCTAGTCCATACGCATAGCAAGTTTAAAAAGAATATAAAAGCGATAATAGTCCACGTAAAATGATTTGCACGTTTCTCACCCCAATCGTTGAAAACATAGTTCAAGAGTAAAAAGCGGGGCTATGACTCACCTCAAGTCCAGAAATCAACAATAAGAAATCGGTAGAGGTAAGATGTATAGTAACTCAAAAGACGGCAACTACGGACTCGGCGCAACCTAACAATATCAACTCGTTCAGAAATCATTTCCTCAATTTCAATATATTCCCAAACCCGGACGGGAATCCGTTTTATTTCCGAAAATCCATTTCGTATAAGTTTGGTGTATTTGCGTTTGGTATCCATACGGGTGGTGGGTCGACACAACTCAAACCAAGAAGTCACAACAAAAAGGATGATAAAACAATCTATGGGTCTAATATTAGCCTAATATATTACTTAAATAAATCATCGAAGTTTATCAAATCCGTCGATTTGGTAATCCTCCATATTTATTTACTTAATATACCATTCTAGGATTATACCCGAATCCTAGGTCACACATTGCACATAAGGTACTATATGGTATATATCAAAGTTTAATAACTTCACTAATTATACCGTTAAGCTCACCAAATTCGTCAATTTGGTAATCTCACGAGATACTTAGTAACTTATTATTCCCGTACACATACCACAACCTATGGGCGTCGTAGGATACGATGCCCATTAATATACTCAATTTAAACAACTAAATAGCTCTTATTTAACCCGTCGATTAAATAAGTTACGTAGTTATCGAAAATGAATGTATTAATCGTCATATATCCGTGACAACACGAACGTCACAAATAATAAACCACCTGGACTCAAGTGACCACAATCCCGTATAACTCGATTGTTTTCCTCGTTTATTAAAAAGATATTATTTGATTTAGTATTTATTCAACGTTAAAGATTTCGTTGTTAATTATAGTCGTTTAATTATAATAGCGCTCGTAATATTATTACGCTACTTTCATAGCATAATATTTATAGTCGCGTTATTATTATAATATTACTCGTGATCGTTTTATTATTAATATACGCACTTGTATAAATATATATACGTTTTCACGTTTATATATTTATATAAACGTTTATATTATTAATAATATTATTACGAGTTTTATTAGTTGTGTTTAATTATAAATAATTATCGAGTCATACGAAATGGCCACATGTCCGAGTCATCACTCTCGGCTCATTGTCCAAGTCCAAATAAAATGATAATTAAGTCAAACCAAGTAATTAATCTCCGTCCAACAACTTCCCAAAACACGTGCTACAACAATAGGGTCCGACTACGGCACCCGACTAGCCTATCTCCGTCAATCTAAGTGACCGTCTCACAATCGGTCCCCAATACCACTTTATCGACAACACTTCACAATATAAATCATTCTTCCAATTCAATCCCGGTTCCAAAGTAACGACTATAGTACCAAATACCAATAGCAATATACCACAATCACAACAATAACAAATGACAATAATAATAACAACATAAACATCACGAAACCAACTAGACCACCAAGTATATCATGCAATCCGGTTCGATTTACCAAGTCGAACCCGAGTCAAGGTTTCACCACGAGTCACGTGGGTCCCACCCGAGACCACTAAGGTCTCGGCTAGCTCAATCCGAGCACAAACCAAAACCAAACAGACCCTTGGGGTCTCGCTGCCACACTCAAACATCCATATCCACAGAATATCAACCATTCGAATGGCAACCAAAAGCATATATATAGTCGAGTATTCTCGACACCCAAACTAGGAGACCAAAATCAATCCAAACGCAAGATAATAGGATCAACATCCTCAGTATCTATAACCCAAGACCAAAATAATCAAGAACCAACACAAGCCGAGAGCTTGGAGCTCTCGGTTTCACATCGACAACCACCAAGAGCAAGAAACCCGGATACCAAACGGATTTATAGCCACGTTTTTATTAACAAAATAATCTTTCCCATTTGTATCAACAAGATTATATCAAAACCCCGTTAAAGAAACCCATGTTTCACGGATTTAAACCCACCTCGTGGCATACGAGGTGCACAACTAGGTAACCTACCTTTTTAAAGTTCCATACTCGCGAATCTCAGAGTAAAACAAGTAATATTAGTGGTCTTGATGGTGTGTACGGCGGCAGTGATTAACCAACGAGGTGATGTGGGGTGTTTGTACGGCGCGTGGGTTATACCATCGGATAGATCTCGATGAGATGGTTAATGTGGTGGTGGTAGTTTGGTCGTGGTGGTGGCGGTGTGGTGGTGGCAGCCGGAAATAGGGGCGGCGGCTAGGGTTGGTGATGAGATGGAGAAGAGGATGGGAGAGAGAGAGATATATTAAAAGAGAATAGGGGAGTGTTGGTGTGTGTGTTAGCAGTAGTCACAAAAATGACTTTTGTAATCTTTCCATTTCTTTCTTTTTGTAATAATAATAATAATAATAATAATCATAATAATAATAATAATAATAATACTAATAATAATAATATTAGTAATATTAAGGGTAAGGTGACTAGGTGTAGAATACACAGACCAAAACCCGAAACTCGTTTCAAATCTTTAATAACTTACGAGACGTTCCATAAATAAATATATATATAGTCGAATCCGTAGACTCAAGACATAAAATGTTAGTTAGGTTATCTAGTGCCGGAGTCAACGTAGTGTGTCACAACTCGTTAATTCTGGTCTTTTCCCGAACTTTCACATTTACTATTCATCGGTTACTATTCATCGATCACTATTCATCATTTTACTATTCATCATTTTTGAGGTCAGTTTGATATTCTGAGAAGCGTTTTAAAATTTTACTATTCATAAAATACTATTCATCTCCGGAGAAAATTTGTCATTTATACGTGGGTTGCGTCATTTTTGTAAACGTACGATTTTTAACCTAAGAAACGTTATCTTATGAACTAATATTTTGAATAATTGATCAGACACTCTCAACTATGGTCCTAACACATTTATTACTCATAATAATTATATAAAAATTATATTATTAATTTACCCGGTATTTTGGAAATTTATTTAAGTTATATCGTACGCCAAATTTAATTACGACGGTTTTCGTAAAAACTAAACAATGATCACCCGAACACCTAATATTTATACCCAACATATTTTCACAATTTTTATAACTTTATTATGTCCCAATTAACTTCATCATATTTTACTTCAACTCGTCACGGTTTATTTTTAGTTAACTCGGTACCCGGTATCACCTAAAACTAATTAATATCTAACCAATGTATACCAAAAGTCAAGATTTCTTCACTTTTCTTCCTTTTTTCTCCAAATTGCCGCCCCCCCCTTAACCAATTTCCCCATTTTATGGATCTTGTCCAACTTAATAATAATATAACTTATACTTATCATTTATTTCATTTCATTTCACAAATAATACACCAAGCAAACTCATCTTTTTCTCTCTTCTCTTGGTGATGATCGGCCAAGAACAAAGACCCAAGAAGAAACCATTAATTTTTGAAGATCAAGTGTTATTTGGGGTCTCATATGTATTCCTAGTTGGGGTTTTGTGATAAAACTCTAGTTTTCTTTACATCATCATCTTCAAAACTCATCCAATCATCAAGTAAGCTTCAAGTTCACTTGTTGATCTTTCCATACTTTTATTTTTCTAGTTTCATGTTGTTTATTCAAGATCCATATGCATATGATAGTTTATACCACTCTATTTATACTTTTTATAACTTTTGAACTCTAGAAATGGATTATAGTTAGATCCTTGTTAGATCCCCTTGATTTGATGATGTTTAGGAACCCATGACATCCTAAGAAGGTGTATGGTAGGATTAGACTAGCTTTGTGGTGTTTGAAAGTGGTTTGGTTGGATTAAAAACTAGTTTGGAACATTAGAAATGGTTTTTGAAACTACATATTGACCTACTGTCCTTAAAATGAAAACGTGGCAAACTCAGTGGGTTTGGGGTAACTTTTGACCAAATATTTAGAAAATACTTTCCGAGACGGAACTATGGCCGAAAACGGGGATGAAAACGAGTTAATAACGAAGGAGATACGCCAAAAACGAGTTTAACGACGAAAACTATATTTTCTGAAAACTGCATGCTGTTTGGCATTTTTAGACGGACAAATAGAGGCGTTAGACGTAACCTAGAGGAGCCGAGCTATTGAAAATATATTAGTATATACTAAAACGAATCCGTGGATGTAAAGAACGTAGAAAACGAGCTTAAAACGACCAAGTTATACACTTTTGAAACTAGGCGAACTATATATATATTTGACAACATCTAATAGCAAATATTCTCTTAAGTTATGGAAACACTATAAATCAACGCCAACACTTATTTTCAAACTACGAGTGGTATAGGCTTCATGTGCATGTACATTCATCGCATCCCCTCATAATTTAAGTAGATCGTATCATTCGTTCATTATAGGTCGCGGTTAGAGATCGAACCTCATTTCTGTGTAACCACTTTTGTCTTCGTAGCTATCGTACCAGGTGAGTCATAGCCCCTAATCTTTTAAATTGTTTTGTCAACTTTTGGGGGAGAATACATGCTCGTTTTTACTTGAACTATTACTTGACTCTTTAAACATGGTTTTGACTTGAACTTTATTATGAACTTTTGAACTTGTTTTGACCTTTTGAACTTGACTTGACCTTTGAAATTGACTTAAACTTTTGGACTTATTGTACTGTATGTTCTAAGACTTAAAGTCTCCCTTGTTCGGAGCAACGCTATAAAGTCTCCCATGTTCGGAGCAACGTTAAAAAGTCTCTCATGTTCAGAGCATCTTAATAAATCTCGCCATGGTGGAGTGACTAATAATTCTTCACCAAGTCGGTGGAGTGACTAATAAATCTTTGCCTAGGTGGCGGAGTGACTTGAAGTCTCCCATGTTCGGAGCAACGTTATAAAGTCTCCCTTGTTCGGAGCGGCCTTGACTTATTATTGACCACGGGTGTTTGACTACTAGACTTAAACTATTTTAGCAGTGGGTTGTGAACACACAGGTTACAAGTCTCTTATGGCGGGACTTGTAACTGAGTGGATTTACGATGCCTTTGCTGTGTGATCATTTTCTATAAACTTTATTTTTTTTAAACAAACTCTATGAACTCACCAACCTCGTGTTGACACTTTAGCATGTATTTTCAGGTTTTAACCTATGGCACGCTACAGGAGGTTTTGGCAGGGCATGGCATGGTCATAGAAGACTCTGATTATTTATATGGGGACCGTTTTAAACTATTTTAAGGGCCTACTTCCGCACTACTTTTAACGATGTAAAATCAATATTTTTGAATTAACCATTTTATTCTAAATGATTGAAGTGAAAACCATTTTTGAACTTGTGTTGTAATACTAATTGAGTTACACCCCAGCTACACGTATGCTTCCGCTGGACCCGATTTTATGGGGGTGTTACATAGTGCCAATAGAATTTAGAAATAAATTCTCATCACATCGATAAACCAAATTCGATTCCATAAATATTTTAGATATAATCAACCAAAATATTGGTTTTTCAAGTTCGTTACGAATAAAATTCCAAATATAATTTATAAACGAACTTTAATGTAATGCGGGTTTTCAAAATAACTCCCTAATTTGCCAGTTGTCACATCCTCCCAGCCTCAGAAGGAAACCCGTCCCGGGTTTCACTCGGAAAAATTCATCTATGAAGTGAAAAGCTTCGGATATCTCTTCCAGGACTCGTCCTCACGTTCCCACGTAAATTTTGATCCATGTCGGGAATTCCAACGAACCTTGACGAGCGGAATGCGACTTCGCTTGAGTCGTTTAACTTCACGATCTAAAATCTCAATCGGCTTTTCCACAAAGTTCAATTTCTCCTCAACACGAATATCTTTCACCGGTATAACCGGCATCTCATCAGAAAAACACTTCTTCAAATTACTAATATGAAACACATTGTGAACTTTACTCAGTTCCTGTGGTAATTCCAACCGATAAGCCATGGCCCAATTCTTTCCAGAATAAGAAGTGGTCCAATGTAGCGTGGGTTGAGTTTTTCACGTTTCCCGAAACGTATCACACCCTTCCAAGGCGAGACTTTCAGCATCACTTTGTCTCCAACCTGGAACTCTAGGGGTTTACGTCTCAGATCGGCGTAACTATTCTGTCTATCTCTAGCTGCTTGTAATCAATCACGAATTTGAGTCACTTTCTCAGTAGTCTCCAAAATAAGTTCAGGGCCTGTGAGTTGGCTATCTCCAACTTCAGCCCAACCAATAGGCGAACGACACTTTCTGCCATACAAAGCTTCGAATGGTGCAGCCTTAAGACTTGTGTGGTAGCTATTATTATAGGAGAATTCCGTAATGGGTAAATACTTCTCCCAGCCTTTACCAAAGTCTACGATGCATGCACGAAGCATATCCTCTAACGTCTAAATGGTCCTCTCACTTTGACCATCGGTCTGGGGATGATATGCAGTACTCATATCAAGTCTCGTCCCCAAAGCCATTTGAAGTGATCGCCACAAAGCTGACGTAAAGCGGCTATCGCGATCAGAAATAATCGATATCGAGACTCCATGACGAGGAATAATTTCCTTCACATATAACCTCGCAAGTTTATCCACACTATTATCTTCACTAATTGCCAGGAAATGAGCAGACTTAGTCAAACGATCCACAATTACCCAGATAGCGTCACCACCGCTAGCTGTCTTTGGTAATTTGGTAATAAAGTCCATTATGGTCCGCTCCCATTTCCAAACCGGGAGTTCTGGCTGCGTCAATAATCCTGACGGTCTTTGATGTTCGGCTTTAACCCTTAAACGTGTCAAACACTTACTAACATACAGCGCTATATCTGCCTTCATATTTGGCCATCAATATAACTTTTTCAAATCCTGGTACATCTTATCAGATCCAGGATGAATAGAGTATCTTGACTTATGCAACTCGTGCATAATTAACTCTCGAATTCCTCCATACAAAGGTACTCAAATCCGATCTCCAAAACATAATACTCCATCAGAACGCTTAACAAATCCCTTCTCATTTTCTGCCATCCCAAATATTTTCTAGCAGGTCGATTTTCTGCTTTCAGCGCTTCCGTTTGAGCTTCTAATATTTGAGACGATAATGGCGATGCGATAGTCATTCCTAATGACCTAACTCGTAACGGTGGGATTCTCTCCTTTCGACTAAGAGCATCAGCAACGACGTTTGCTTTACTAGGATGGTAGCGAATTTCACAATCGTAATCGCTTAGCAACTCAATCCAACGTCGTTGTCTCATGTTGAGCTCTTTTTGATTCAAGATGTGTTGCAGACTTTTGTAGTCAGTAAACACTACACACTTGGTTCCATACAAGTAATGTCTCCATATCCTTAAAGCAAAAACCACAGCACCTAACTCCAAATCATGGGTGGTGTAGTTCTTCTCATGCCTCTTGAGCTGTCGGGAAGCATAAACTATCACTTGCTCTCATTGCATTAACACAGCTCCCAAACCTTTATGCGAAGCGTCACAATAGACGACAAAGTCTTGGCTACCTTCAGGTAACGTCAAGATAGGAGCATTACACAACATCTCCTTAAGTAATTGAAATGCTTCCTCTTCCTTATCTCCCCATTCATACGTAACACTCTTTTGAGTCAATTTGGTTAATGGTTTAGCTATCTTCGAAAATCCCTCGATGAATCTTCGGTAATAACCGGCTAAACCTAACAATTGACGAACTTCTGTTGGGGTCGTAGGTGCAGCCCAATCTTTAATCGCTTCAATCTTAGCAGGATCTACATGAACTCCTTGCCTATCAATCACATGACCCAAAAATTGTACCGTCGGGATCCAAAATTCACATTCAGAAAACTTGGCATACGGTTTCTCCTTCCTGAGCAATTCTAAGGTAAGTCTTAGATGCTCCTCATGCTCCTTCTCACTCTTCGAATAGATTTAGAATGTCATCGATGAACACAATCACAAACTTATCTAAGTAAGGCTTACACACCCGATTCATGAGGTCCATGAATACCGCCGGTGCGTTAGTCAACCCAAACGGCATCACCTGAAACTCGCAATGCCCGTAACGGGTTCTGAAAGCTGTTTACGAAATATCTTTCTCGCGAACTCGAAGCTGATGATATCCCGATCTCAAATCGATCTTCGAATACACACTCGATCCTTAAAGTTGATCGAACAAATCATCGATCCTCGGTAACGGGTATCTATTCTTCACCGTTAATTTGTTCAACTCTCGAAAATCAATACACATACGAAACGATCTATCCTTCTTCTTCACAAATAAGATCGGGGCTCCCCAAGGCGAAAAACTTGGTCTTATAAATCCTTTTTCGGCTAACTCCGCCAATTGTTTCGACAACTCTTCCAGTTCGGTAGGTGCAAGATGATAAGGTGCTCGTGCTACAGGTGCAGCACCAGGCATCATCTCAATCTGAAACTCCACTTGTCTAGTCGGCGGGATTCCCGGCAAATCATCGGGAAACACATCAGGAAAATCACGAACTATAGGCACATCTCCAATGCACCTTTCCTTTTTCTTCGTCTCTCCCTTCTCAGAAATTTGAGCTAAGAAAAGGATAACATCCCTTCTCCATTAGCTTCGGTAACTTAGTGCAAGAAATGACTGCTAATCGGGATGGGCTCCTAGAATCCTTTCGGTCTCCTAATATATTTAGGACCTCCTTTCCGTATGGTACACGCACGATCTTCTCGTCGCAAAGTATGTGAGCACGATACTTCGACAACCAATCCTTACCAATGATGACATCAAAACTTCCTAACGTGACGGGTAGAAGATCTATGTTGAAAGGATGGTTCAAGAAATTTAACGTACAACCGCGAATGATAGTATTAATCCTTTCTAGGTTTCCATTTGCTAACTCTACATCATAACCAATTCCTAAGGCCATCGGGGGTTTCTCTAGTAATGGTTCAAACGTAGTAGACACAAAACTTCTATCAGCACCAGTATCAAATAGTATGGAAGCATAACGATTATTGAGAAGGAACGTATCAGTAACGACGTTCGGATCTTCTCCTCTCTCGTTCCCGAGTGCATACACTCTCCCATGAGCAGCTCCAGCTTCCACACGTTGGTCCTCATTATCTTGTCGTTCACGGTTTCCTCCAGCTCCACGGTTTCCATGATTGTATCCATTACCACCCGATCCTTAATTTCCTCAGTTCCATGATTCTCTACACTCATTCCTATAATGTCCCTTCTTTCCACATCCATAACAAGTAACATTTGTGTTACTCATAGTTTCAGGAGTAGCTTGAACCATAGCAAGGGGTCGTGCTCTACACTCCCTAGCTACATGTCCTCTCCTTGAGCAACTCTGACAAATCACAGTACATTGTCCTGTACGATTCTTGTAGCAACGACCACACTTGAGTGCATCACCATTTTGGTTCCTTTTATCTCCATTCCCAATAGCATAAGGCTTAGCAACAGCTTGTCGCTTGTTTCGGGGATCATTACCCTTAGGGTGATGGTCTCTCTTTCTCTTTCCATTCTTATCCCTATCAGCTCCTTCCAATTCTAATGAATCCATTAATTGTTGAGCGATTGTGATGGTCTCATGGATATTTGCAGGTCTAGCAGCAATCACATCATTCCTTATAGCTACAGGCAACCCATCAATATACCGCTCAATCTTTTGAGTCTCAGTTCGAACCATATCGGGGCAAAGTAAGGCCAACTCCTTGTAACGACGATTGTAAGTCGCCATATCAGTACCCTTCACTTTGTGATTCCAAAACTCAATCTCCATCTTCTTAACCTCATTTCTTGGGCAGTAAGTCTGAATCAGCAAAGACTTAAATTGCTCCCAAGTCGGAGCATAAGCCACATCACTTCCAACTGAATTACGGTAATTGTTCTACCAAGTTAAAGCTTCATCCTTGAAAGTAAAAGAAGCAAACTTTACCTTCGCATTCTCCGCACAACCACTGACATTAAGCACTGACTCAGTCTTCTCTATCCACCTGACCAAGCATACCACTCCTTCAGTTCCACCAAACTCAATGGGTCCACAAATTTTAAACTCCTTGTAGTTACCTCCATTAGCACGAACAGGTGGAAACGTTCCAGCAGAATTGTTGGAATGATTTGACTCAGCTAGTAGCTCAGCAACTTGTTGCTCCACAAGTTGATTGATCATTACTTGATCCACAGTAGGTGCGTTAAGTGGAACATGATCATTTGTCTCCCTGGACATCGACATTTTGATTCCTGTCGTTGCGATTAGTAGTGTCCAGGTGCTCAGGAGTAGGGGTTTCAACATTTTGAGTAAGACGGCGTCCTCGACGACTAGGGGTAGTCGTTGCAGGACCAGTTTTGGTAGCTCTAACAGGGTTTCGTCGTACACCATTAATATAATACTAACACAATATCAACCACGCAAATAAGACACAATTCTCCATGTACGCCAAAAATCGTAAAATATCATACGAGCTCACCATCGTCCATAAGTAGCGATCAATACATAGTTCCATACTACCAACAGGCATAATAGATACTAATCGTTCCATACGAGACGAACGTACAATCCGAATATCATGACATAAGAGATATAATAACTAGCTCTCCTAACCAAATACTCCTTGGCTTATGTAGCAACACAACAACCTGATTCCAAATCGATCTAGCCACGATGCTGGCGCAGACTCCTCAACTCCGCAACAACTCAACAATAAACTCAGCAATGACCATCTCAAGTCGGTCAGACATCCGCGAGATCCTCTCGCCCTGTGCAGTAATCTGAGCCCACATCCTACCAGTCTCACCTAACTCTGCATGCTCAGCAGAAACCTCAGAAGGTGCATCCGACGCCACAGGACTACCAGGTGGTGAATCAAACAAAAATGGATGATCAGGTGAAACCGGCTCTAACGGATGTATCGGGGAATCGGGCTTCGCAGAATGAACTGAATGTGCTAGCGACCCATCATCATCAGGCATATCCTCCTCCTGAGGATCATTCTCTTCCCAATCCTGAGGGTCATCATTCTCTTCCTCATCTTGAGGGTTATCATTCTGCTTACCCGCGTACTCCTCGTCGAAGGGGTACTCCATTACTCGTCATCTTCGAGCAGGCGAACCACGAGGCGATAAAGTCGGCGACTTAGGGCGACAATGCGACGATAAAGTAGCGGCCGAACGCATGACCAACACGTATGGGTCATCAGGGGCCATAGTGATCTACGATGGACGACGCGTACTCGCAATAACAATTCTTAACAACAACACGTGCAAGGAGGCTATTATTTGTGACAACGGCGTAGGGTAGGTGTAAGTGTTTCAAAACAACTAAAGCGCGAACTTAAAATATCGCATCAAAAATCATCATAAAATCCCAATTATATAATCTCAGTAAAGAGTTTCAAATACCGCATTACTAAAATCATTCGTAAAACAATTAAGTCATATAATTCCTCAAAACGCATATAATTCCTTAAAACGCCATCATATCACTTAAATCAATAAATCTCAAATCCTCAAATCATCTCAAGAATCCCATATCTAATAATCAACTCCAAAGATCTCATTCCAAATCATTATCTCAATATACCTCAATAATAATAATGATGCTTCGGCTTGGCGGGCTGGCGGGCAATGGTCGAGGATCATTTTCTATAAAAACCGGTTATAGTTTAGGTGTTTATTTACCTAGTTCTCTATAACCTTGGCTCTGATACCAATCTGTAACACCCCCAAAATTTGGTACAGCGGAAGACTCAACAAGCTTTCGGGGTGCTACGGGGATTGGTATCCAACACAAGACATAATAGAACGAGATAAAGTAAACATAGGAAAAACACAACCAAAACGGGGTTTTAAAGTTTACATTTATCCCAACATCCTTCAGAGTCAGGCCCAAAAAATAAACGTAGGTCCACAATTTAATATCAGAGTTTAGAAAAATAGATCCATAAACCAGGTGCCATTGCCAAGCCTCCAATCCAAGCATCCATAGAGCATCACTTAATTTCCTGAGAAAACGTGCTAAAAGTCAGCTTTCGCTGGTGAGATCATAGGTTTAAATTCAACTAATAATATAGTGGACATATACGCAAAACGCTTGCTAGCTAGACTAAGGATTCGATAAAAGCCTGCGGATACCCTCCGCTCTCAACATAACACACGGATACCCTTTCGTAATAACATAGATATTCGGGTAACCCCCGCAATACCAATAAATACTCGGATAACCTCCGAAGTATTAATAACCTATAGGTGCACACTATAGTATTTAAATAAGTCAACCTTGAATAGTACACACGAAACTATGTGACTAAAGCTGACAATCCAAATAAGCCAACCTTGAATAGTACACACAACAAATATGTGACTAAAGCTGACAATCCAAATAAGCCAACCTTGAATAGTACACACAACATATGTGTGACTAAAGCTGACAATCCACCAATAACCAAATAAGCCAACCTTGAATAGTACACACAACATATATGTGACTAAAGCTGACAATCCATCAATAACCAAATAAGCCAACCTTGAATAGTACACACAAAACTATGTGACTAAAGTTGACAATAGATCCTAGTCCATACGCATAGCAAGTTTAAAAAGAATATAAAAGCGATAATAGTCCACGTAAAATGATTTGCACGTTTCTCACCCCAATCGTTGAAAACATAGTTCAAGAGTAAAAAGCGGGGCTATGACTCACCTCAAGTCCAGAAATCAACAATAAGAAATCGGTAGAGGTAAGATGTATAGTAACTCAAAAGACGGCAACTACGGACTCGGCGCAACCTAACAATATCAACTCGTTCAGAAATCATTTCCTCAATTTCAATATATTCCCAAACCCGGACGGGAATCCGTTTTATTTCCGAAAATCCATTTCGTATAAGTTTGGTGTATTTGCGTTTGGTATCCATACGGGTGGTGGGTCGACACAACTCAAACCAAGAAGTCACAACAAAAAGGATGATAAAACAATCTATGGGTCTAATATTAGCCTAATATATTACTTAAATAAATCATCGAAGTTTATCAAATCCGTCGATTTGGTAATCCTCCATATTTATTTACTTAATATACCATTCTAGGATTATACCCGAATCCTAGGTCACACATTGCACATAAGGTACTATATGGTATATATCAAAGTTTAATAACTTCACTAATTATACCGTTAAGCTCACCAAATTCGTCAATTTGGTAATCTCACGAGATACTTAGTAACTTATTATTCCCGTACACATACCACAACCTATGGGCGTCGTAGGATACGATGCCCATTAATATACTCAATTTAAACAACTAAATAGCTCTTATTTAACCCGTCGATTAAATAAGTTACGTAGTTATCGAAAATGAATGTATTAATCGTCATATATCCGTGACAACACGAACGTCACAAATAATAAACCACCTGGACTCAAGTGACCACAATCCCGTATAACTCGATTGTTTTCCTCGTTTATTAAAAAGATATTATTTGATTTAGTATTTATTCAACGTTAAAGATTTCGTTGTTAATTATAGTCGTTTAATTATAATAGCGCTCGTAATATTATTACGCTACTTTCATAGCATAATATTTATAGTCGCGTTATTATTATAATATTACTCGTGATCGTTTTATTATTAATATACTCACTTGTATAAATATATATACGTTTTCACGTTTATATATTTATATAAACGTTTATATTATTAATAATATTATTACGAGTTTTATTAGTTGTGTTTAATTATAAATAATTATCGAGTCATACGAAATGGCCACATGTCCGAGTCATCACTCTCGGCTCATTGTCCAAGTCCAAATAAAATGATAATTAAGTCAAACCAAGTAATTAATCTCCGTCCAACAACTTCCCAAAACACGTGCTACAACAATAGGGTCCGACTACGGCACCCGACTAGCCTATCTCCGTCAATCTAAGTGACCGTCTCACAATCGGTCCCCAATACCACTTTATCGACAACACTTCACAATATAAATCATTCTTCCAATTCAATCCCGGTTCCAAAGTAACGACTATAGTACCAAATACCAATAGCAATATACCACAATCACAACAATAACAAATGACAATAATAATAACAACATAAACATCACGAAACCAACTAGACCACCAAGTATATCATGCAATCCGGTTCGATTTACCAAGTCGAACCCGAGTCAAGGTTTCACCACGAGTCACGTGGGTCCCACCCGAGACCACTAAGGTCTCGGCTAGCTCAATCCGAGCACAAACCAAAACCAAACAGACCCTTGGGGTCTCGCTGCCACACTCAAACATCCATATCCACAGAATATCAACCATTCGAATGGCAACCAAAAGCATATATATAGTCGAGTATTCTCGACACCCAAACTAGGAGACCAAAATCAATCCAAACACAAGATAATAGGATCAACATCCTCAGTATCTATAACCCAAGACCAAAATAATCAAGAACCAACACAAGCCGAGAGCTTGGAGCTCTCGGTTTCACATCGACAACCACCAAGAGCAAGAAACCCGGATACCAAACGGATTTATAGCCACGTTTTTATTAACAAAATAATCTTTCCCATTTGTATCAACAAGATTATATCAAAACCCCGTTAAAGAAACCCATGTTTCACGGATTTAAACCCACCTCGTGGCATACGAGGTGCACAACTAGGTAACCTACCTTTTTAAAGTTCCATACTCGCGAATCTCAGAGTAAAACAAGTAATATTAGTGGTCTTGATGGTGTGTACGGCGGCAGTGATTAACCAACGAGGTGATGTGGGGTGTTTGTACGGCGCGTGGGTTATACCATCGGATAGATCTCGACGAGATGGTTAATGTGGTGGTGGTAGTTTGGTCGTGGTGGTGGCGGTGTGGTGGTGGCAGCCGGAAATAGGGGCGGCGGCTAGGGTTGGTGATGAGATGGAGAAGAGGATGGGAGAGAGAGAGATATATTAAAAGAGAATAGGGGAGTGTTGGTGTGTGTGTTAGCAGTAGTCACAAAAACGACTTTTGTAATCTTTCCATTTCTTTCTTTTTGTAATAATAATAATAATAATAATCATAATAATAATAATAATAATACTAATAATAATAATATTAGTAATATTAAGGGTAAGGTGACTAGGTGTAGAATACACAGACCAAAACCCGAAACTCGTTTCAAATCTTTAATAACTTACGAGACGTTCCATAAATAATTATATATATAGTCGAATCCGTAGACTCAAGACATAAAATGTTAGTTAGGTTATCTAGTGCCGGAGTCAACGTAGTGCCAATAGAATTTAGAAATAAATTCTCATCACATCGATAAACCAAATTCGATTCCATAAATATTTTAGATATAATCAACCAAAATATTGGTTTTTCAAGTTCGTTACGAATAAAATTCCAAATATAATTTATAAACGAACTTTAATGTAATGCGGGTTTTCAAAATAACTCCCTAATTTGCCAGTTGTCACAGTTTTTACCACGATCTCCATCCTTTTTCTTCTTCCTTTCAGTTATTTTCTAGCAGTATATGTTTGAGATGCATTTTTTTTGCGAATTGATTAGTGTTGATTGTGAAGTGATAGCGGGGTAAAAGTGCTTGGGTAGTGGTAGAGAAGAAACGCTTATATGGCGATGATGTGGCAACAATACTTGTGCACCAAGACTAAAGTCATTTAAATAGAGGGAGATTGTTGGGCCAAATATTGCCCAATGGTCTCTTACAGAACATAAAACGACAGTAACCTTAACCCTTAATATGAATCAATGAGTGTTGTATAGATCAAGTGGGTCGAATTAACAAAAATGATAACAGGTCAAGTGGGTCGAATGCGATAAAAAAGGTATGGCTGTATTATTATTGTTTCTGTAAGCATTCAATGCATCAATTGTTCATAGGAAAATGGATAAGCATTTGTGTGGGTGAACCAAAAAACCCAGTCAAACCCATATTGACTTGCCCGGACCGCCATTCTTTTTCACCTTTATCTGCACTTCAGCGCTCTGTAAAATGATTTTATCAATGGCCCATATTCCCTCTCTTGCTTGTTAATATGTGTCAGCAGATCTGCCGATGCTAATCTTTTCTGATAACCTGACAGGGGCATTTGCACACCCACAGATTCTGTGACAACGTGTGGACGTTCATTCTTCAGGATGCTCTCGTCAAGTATGACGAAAGCCAAGAAAATACTGGTCGAGTTAAGATAGTGGCATGTGACTCGAAGCTGCTTATGTAATGAGACCTGGTCTCTTGGTTCTGCTGGTAAATGTCAGTGTAGTACAAAGTCATGTGATTCTCTTGATTTCAGGTCTTATTAATTAATGAGTGCTTGACCTGATCAAATGAGTGCTAGGTGCACATGGTGTTAATGATATTAAAAATTCGCGTCATTAGATCAAGTATATAGATTCTTAAACGGCTGAACTCGATATATTAAACTTGGTAACATTTGCAATCGCTGCAAAAATGACTAAAAAAGTTCAGATTGTCATATATGATAAGTTGACTATAACAATAATTGTATTTTTCCCGGCAAATTACCTGCAACGTGTCAAATAGAAACAATATTTTTTTTCTCTTCATATGCAGATAATAAATCTTTGATACCCTGATAAAATGATTGGAACCACAATGTGACAAAGCCCATGATATAGTGTCCACTTGTGAAGAAACCTCTTACACCAAGGCTCGTCAAGGGGTTGCAAGAGACAATTGCGTACAATACCCTCATTTGTATAACTTCGGTACAAAACATGGCATGTTTCTTATCATTTCATAAAGAAAGCCTTCATGTGTACGGAACAAAATAGAACGAATATGCAGGCACAACCAGACTTCCTCCTGAATGTTAAGCCTTGTTCCAAAAATCTCATTTTTAATCTGTTTCCGGAAAATCAATATGCAACCACAACAGGAAAGAAAGTACCATATAACCTTCCAATATGTTCTGAAAAGGTAATCTTATTAACAACTCAAAAGAAAACTTACAACTATACAAGAGCCGAATTACTATTACTGCTAATCGTCTCTAAAATCCATTGAGGTGAACTGTCAGAAGATTATTATACATATGGATACAATACAAAAACATCAAAATACGAGGCTAACCTCTCTGAGACAGCCTCTCATTTGAGATTTGGTCTTTATAAGGTATCCACATCTATTAAGACAAAAAGAAGCATGTCCTAGTATGATAATAAAAACAGAAGATGTATCGCAAAGCATTATCGAAAATAGTGGAGAAGTCACATTATACTTCAAGTACACTATATCTGCATCTTCGGGATCGCTAGAAGAGCTCTGCTTACTTCTTTCCTAGATAAGCATGAATCAATTTTTTCTACTTACTTAATATATTGTTGCAAAAGTAATGTTTGCTGGCAGTATTACACAGCAGTTGCATGAATTTTTTTACCTGATCACAATTGTATATGTACATGGAGTTTCAGGGCACCAGAAAACTGCAGATGTAAAGAATCCCTTTACACGTGAGCATTCTGCTAATTTTATTAACTTTACAACTGTAAACATATAAAATCATTGCATTCTTCACTCAACCAGAACATCTTTTTTAAGCCAAGTCAATAACAAACAGACATAAACATCTTTAACATACTTCCTCGTAAACTTTCTTAAAACTATCAACTACGGATTCATCACTTATGAACTAATGAAAAAAGTCTGTAGCTTGGGAAATAACTACCGCGTGAAATAAGATCTGAACCTTTACGAAACTGGAAACCTTTAGCTTCCAAACGAGAGAGAACCTATGAATGCACAACGAACATGATTAAAACAATGGATATAAACTAGGAATCACACCCCTTGATAACAACCAAACCAAACCAAATTGAAGGAAAAAAAAAGGCATTCATAGGGAGAATATTACCTCAAGACAATAATCCCAAAGTGCAATCTCGTTGACATGGCCAAGGCTTTGTAAAAGTCCTTTAAGCAAATCTTCTTCTACTATAACTTTTCTACCCGAACCCCCACGGGTATAAATATATAGGTGAACTTTGACTAAAGAAGACACATTTAGCAACAAAAGCTTCTTAAAGTAAAAGCAATCGTTGATTGTTAGTGACAATATATAAGGAGCATTTATTTTGATAGGAACTGCACCATAATCGACTGTAGAAAACTTCAAGTTCTTAACACTCGTTGAAGTAACATCAATCCGCTCAAAACCATAACAATTATGCAAATGTAAAGTTTCCAAAACAGGACTTCCAGATAATATAGTTTCAATCATATCTTCATCTAGTTCCCCAGTAGCAATACACAAACACTTAAGTTTATTCCAACAAATAGCACCATTTGGAGGATCAATTACACAATAATCCCCAAGTCTCATACTCGTAATACATGAATTGTTGAAAAACAACTCATCATCATACCAAACATGATCTGATAAATCAGATAAGTGCAACTCAACCTCTTGAACATTACGCGTAATAGCATAATGAATCCAACTATTGATATATGACAACCACTGAGTATTACTATTAACGTCACTATTGTAACAGATATCGATTTTGAATTTGTTGAGTTTCACATCGATAGGACATTGAGTTAGGGTTTTATCGATAAATGAAAAGTAATCAGTTAGATCAGAATCATCACATGTGTCTTCACAGTCATCATAGTATAGGAAAGCAAGATTAGGGCATTGAGTCCAAAGATGTTGCCAACGTTTGGAGATAATAGATGTTGTTCTAATTACCTCTTTTGTGGTCATCGTTCTTTTCTGGTAGCCGTACTTATTGTTGATTTTGATTCTCGAGATGATTTCGAGTAACAAGAAATCTGGTAACGAACTTAGTCTATCTTCTTTCTCTTCTTCGGCCATGATTTGTACGTAATCGATTTGGGCAAAATTTAGGGTTATGAAATTACGATGGGTGACTCTCTGTATTTATAATCTGTTTACTTGGAGCCTTAACTTATTTGCAAAAAGAACCTTAACTTGTCTAAAACGCTTATTCGCACCACTTGTGATTCTAATCCTATCATCACTAAAGATCCATCTTGTCCTCAAGGAAACTCTAGTGCTAGTGCTTCAAAAGTGATTTTTGATCAACAGTCCATAAGTCAAATCTTGACAGATTTCAAAATATAGCGTAGTTTCGTACTTTAAGTCTTTGAGTTTGTGAGCAAAAGGATACAAAGAGAACCACAAATTAGAGATGAAGCATGTCTTACCGGTCGCTCGCAAAAAGAATATGCATATCTCATGAATATTTTTTGACATACTGACACACATTATTCTTTTCTCAATTACATGTTATACATGGCTCGAGATGCCACTGTTAGAGTTTGACAATTAATAATCATATATTGCGGAAGCTAGGATCAAGTATAACAAGTAAATATTAACTAAAACATAAATAAGAACATACCCGATGCACTTCAATAAACCTTGAATCTTGTGTAAAATAGATCAATGATAAACCCCTTACCGTTTTGTTTATCGATCTCTTGATAATAACTATAGTGAGTTATTACCTCGTTCTTGTACACACAAATTAAACCGTATTAAGGTTATGCAAGTAACTACACAAGAAAATAGTTTTGATCACCAAAAATCGAAACCCTAAAAGTTTAGGGGTGTTCGACCGGTTTTGAGAGAGCAAGAAAAGGAGAGAAAAAGTTAGGGATAATTGTGTGCACAAAAGTTATGAAAAACAATTACCCTAAGATTTGTATTTATAGTGTTTAAGTAACTTTGGGAACAAGCTAGGGCAAGGGTTGCCCCTTGTGGATTTTCGGCCGACCCAACCCAAGGAGGGGGGTTCTAGACCCTTCCTTGGTTACCAAATTACATAAACACCCTTTTCTTCTCTTTTGTCTAACGGTCGTTAGTCCCTTTACCGTTAAGTACTAACGGTCGTTATATTCTCGTGTCTAATAATAAATATAATAAAACATTTATTATTTTTCCTTAATACTCATTTGTAATATGTGCAATCCCGAGGTCTCGGGTTCGATACTAGTCATTTACTTATTAATATTTATACGTAACTTTTAACAGCTCCCACTCGTATATCTATTAATAGTAAAATGACATTGGTTGGCGTCTTGCAACACCCCAATGCCCCCAGTTCGACCTGAGCTAGGTTTCCTGGAAAACCTTTAATGATTCATCATTATTATTATCCTTTCGCTTCTAATACTACATTAATAAATATGTGAGGTTCTTTATTAAATTATGTTTCTCGTCTCTTTATGATTGAACAAAATTACCAAAACATCTAAACGCATTCCAGATAGACTTTGGGCGTGGCCACGCAAACATTTTGTCAACCCTACGAGGGGCCCAGCAGTATTAAACTTCTGAACAAATCAGAAGGAACGAATTCTCTCTTGACTACAAGAATAACCCATGAACTTCGCAACACTTCTGAAAACAACCCTTATAACTTCCAATTACGATAAGCGGGTGATTGTCTCACAAAAATGCACTACATCCATGACTCTTATCTGGTATCTCAAGTCTGAGGATAACTTTAAATATGATTCTCACAATATATTTTAAATCATATTGTTGGGATAAGTCCAATACTCAATTCATTGAATATCATGTGAAATTGGTATGACTACTCATCAATATACTTTTAAGTATATCTTTAACTAATACTCAAAATTGTCTTAGTTTAATGATATTCCCATATCATTAATCGACAACGGACTATTTAGAATAGTTAATTATTCATGGATCTTAAACATGCAAATATAGGATATATTATTAAGACAATGAATGAATAAACATAAACAATACTTTATTTCAACTTGTTCTCGAACATAGTGGTGCTTAATCGGGAAATGTCTGGTGCCTTTCATGATTCCAGGTTCATTGGCAAATGTAATTGCAGCTGAGTTGTCACAATACATTTTTATAGGTCGCTGAATCGAAGGCATAACCCCAAGCCCTGAAAACAAACTTCCTAATCCAAACAGCTTCCATTGCAGCTTCTGAAGCAGCTATATACTCACTTTCTGTAGCAGACATCGCTAGTACACTCTGCATTCTGCTCCTCCAATCCACAGCTCCTCCATTAATGACAAAAACATAACCAGTCTGAGACTTCGTATCATCTTTATCACCTTTCCAAGAAGCATCGCAGTAACGTGTAACATCAAGTTCTGTAGATGGAGTGCCCCCATAAACTAAGAACATCTCTTTAGTAGCCCTAAGGTACTTAAGAATATTCTTAAAAGCAGTCTAGTGTTTTTCACCTGGATTCTGCTGATATCGACTGGTTAAATTCTGAGCAAACGCCACATCAGGCCTTGTGCTTTTCACCGCATACATAATAGATCCCACAGCCGAAGCATAAGGGACTCTCTTCATGCGTTGTACCTCTTCAGGTGTTGAAGCACAAACTTTCTCGCTCAAGCCATGTTGCTCTTGCATCGGCAAATATCCTTTCTTGGAATTTTGCATATTGAATCTCTTCAATATTTTATCAATATAAGCACTTTGGCTTAATCCAATTAATCGCTGAGATCTATCTCTATATATCTTGATTCCCAGAATAAATGCAGCTTCCCCTAAATCTTTCATAGAAAAACAACTTCCAAGATATGCCTTAACCTTTTGCAAACTTCGAATATCGTTTCCCATGATCAATATGTCATCGACATATAATATAAGGAAAATTACATTACTCCCACTAGCTTTGTGATATACACATGGCTCATCAAGATTTTGAGTGAATCCATACTTCTTAATTTCACTATCAAATCTCTTATTCCATTGTCGTGATACTTGCTTCAATCCAAAAATAGATCTTTTAAGCTTGCATACACGATCTGGGAATTCTGGATTCACAAACCCCTCAGGCTGCGCCATATAGATGTCTTCATCTAGGCGACCATTTAAGAAGGCGGTTTTGACATCCATTTGTCAAATCTCATAGTCATAGTAAGCAGCTATGGCTATAAGAATCCTAATAGCCCTTATGTCAGCTACATGAGAAAAGGTCTCCTCATAGTCAACACCAAAAGTTTGAGTATAGCCTTTCGCTACCAAACGGGCCTTATAGGTGTGTACAATGCCATCCATATCAGTCTTTTTCTTGTAGAGCCATTTACTCCCAACTAACTTGGCACCCGGAGGTAGGTCTACTTCTTCCCAGACTTCATTGTCTTTCATGGATTGCATTTCCCCATTCATAGCTCCCTACCATTTTTCCTTTTCAGGACTTTTCATGGCAGCTTTATAACTTGTAGGTTCATTGATACGTGGGAATCGCACCAGGCTTTACCTCTCAAGGGATCCTGAGAAGCGTACAACCCCCACCAGGCAGTGTACCTGATCGTTGTAGTATAGTATAGTGACAAGTACCGGGGGATTGATCGTTCAGCTAGGAATAGTGTCGCTAGGATTAGAAAACCTAAATACTAGTTCTAAGGATGAGGGATGATTATTTTTGTATTTTTATATTTTTTTTAGAAAGCAAGTTAAAATCTCGGGGTTGAAAGATTTGGGCGGAATTAGTTGCTATTCAACTAACCCAATACTAAGATGCAAACAAAATAAAATACTAAAAATGAAAATAAACTAATTTATACTAAGGTTGTGAGCAATAAGTGGAGAAAATATGTTTACTTAGATTTCACTACTCCCTAGACATCTTTTATACGTTAATTACTTGTTATAATTGCATGGATGACGGATCGTATTCCTTAATACCATTCATGAAGTGGCACAATTAACTCCCCAATTCTATGAGCTCTTATCTCCTCCTAAACCATGCCCAGCACAACTATAGGGATTGTAAACAGTGGCTCATGCATTAAATACAACCAATAAAGACCTAGTGCGCGTCGGTTCATGTTTCTTAAGACGTTCAAGCATGTTACCAATTGGAGATCTGCCAGTTTTCTTAAGCCTAACATATAAATCATTCATCCAAGACAAGTATAAACAAGTAATCAACACATAATCAACATCTAGGTTTCATTAGATCCAAGCAAACACAAGATAGATCTAGGCTAGCATGATGGAATTAAGACAAGAACAAGATATAGACAACCAACACATAGACATATTGATTGAATTAAAAGAACACTTATCTTAATTACACATGAAAGGTATCAAGGGGTTGGAACCCTTGAAAAACCTGTAAAATTCACACCAAAATCGTACTAGGGTTTCTCCAAAACTTCTCTCTTTTTTTTTAATGTGAAAATTAGAAAACTATATATAGGAAAAGGGGTCTGACGGCGTCAAGACCAAGCTTGTGACGCCGTCACCTCGCCGCCAAAACTATTCTCGGACTGCCTTGATCTACATTTGACGCCGTCAAGTGATAATCATTTCCAGGCCGTCATGACTTTTACTCTTGACGCCCTACTTCGTGACGCCTTCAAATCTGTACTGGATCATCATGGAATTTTGCTCTTGACGCCGTCAGTGAGTTACTCTTGACGTCGTCACCTACTGTTCCCAGCATGAAAAATTAAGACTTTGGCGTTTTCTTCACTTTTATGCTCCAAAAACGTCCGAATTGCTTCCTTTTCCAGATTTCACTCCCAAAGTACCTAAAATCACAAAAGGAACGATTTAGGGCAATATTTGATCAAATAAATTCGAATTGGGGCTTAAATGACCCCCTAAAAACGGATCATTTTTCGCCTCATCATATACCCTTACACTTGAGATTTGCTTGTCCTCATGCAAATGCGCTTTTATTCTAGTCAAAATACAAGTTAGGGGTCATTTAACACTAATATAAAAGTAATTACAACAAATAATCGTTCCACTAAAGACCAATAGACAAGCACGGAGGTCATACACAAGCACCTCACAAATAGTGTTTAGATACTCACATCTCTCGGGTGTAATAAAGTGTAAATTACAATATGGAAACGGAAGATATCTCTCACTACCTGTCATAGCAAAATAGATTACCATAGGCTTGGGAAAGGATCAAACCTCCACCACATGGCGTAAGCACCTAGGATAAACTATCAAAGAGGTCTTTTAAAGGGTTGTAACGTTAGGTGTAGGGATATGAAATACACGGTTTTGTTGGATAAAGGAAGTTTTACTGGCGGCGAGCTAACAATCTTAGTTAATTACATGTACAATATGGCGTTGCTAAGCCAAGACTAGACTCGACTTAAGCTAATAAATGAAAAATAACAAAAAACATAAAATGAACATAGAATAAAAAGGGATGGTAGTCCGTATGTTTTTTTTTTTTTTTTTTTTCTTGATTTTTTCGATTTTTTTTTTTTTTTTTTTTTTTTTTTTTTTTTTTTTTTTTGCATACACTCTTACCCTACCATCCAAAATAATACATCATAGGGGATGAACGTTCCCCTTACACTTGAATCTTTACATACTTTACATTAAACTAATCTAATGACTCGAATTAAGAAAATCAAAACACTTGGAGCACTTTTAAGATTAACGTACGTATGGGGGTAATAAATGATGTTCTTCCCAATTACTCCATAAAATAAGTACTTACCCATGACTCCCAATCGTCCCAAAACAATATGTACAAGGATATGACTCGACTTAGCAACCATGTAATCAATTAGATAGTTAACTTAGGGTTTAACAAATAACAATAATGCACTAAAAATGAGCGCATATACGGAAGGCTAAGGCGATTTGGTTGTACATTTAAGTGGGGTGTAATAAATTCTTCCTTTAAGTAAAATGCTTAAAGTTAGAAACGAAAAGATAGGCTCGGAGGGGTGTACTAGGGGTATCGTGTACTAAAAATGAGTACAACGCTAAGGGTGTGGGAAAATTAGTTGACTTAACTAGCCAAGTAATATGACATAAATGGTCAAGTAATTATAATACGGGTTTAACACAAGGGTGATCCTAATGCCTCTTATCATGTAGTAAATCCTACTACACGAATGTAGTCTCACTAACGGTCTCGGGATGCATCACTAACGCAAGTTCTAGAATCTAAATGCTACCGGTACACTCATAAGTACTAATAGTAAATGCTTTTCCTATCAAATCTAAAGGCGAACCTCACATATTTGGGTGGAAAATTTTTCTGAATATACGGTTATGTGCTAGTCATACAATCTCCTATCCATGAGACGCTTGCTATGGCTAAAGTTTCACTCCTAAATGTTGTAAAAAAATTTAAATTTGGCGCTAAAATTGCACTAACAAGTATTTCTCATAGTTTTATTACACATCTACCATTAAACAAAACAAACTCAAGCGAAAGTGCATATGTAAGGTATCATCTTTTTATCCTCCCCTTACACTTAAGATGAACATTGTCCCCAATGTTCAAGTAAAGAATGTAAAAGTGAAAAAGTAAAGAGAATGAAATCAAATACTCCCCTGATTCGCTCGGTATGGATAATAAGGTGGCCAGGTTAAATCTTCCTCCAAGAAAATGAACAATCAAAGCTTCCCATCCAGAATATAAATCATCTTCTTGTCATACATAACCTGTAAATCCTGAAAAAAAACAGACAAGACAACCTCACGTAAAATCGGCGGCATCCTATATAAGTTACTAAATCCTAGAAAACAAGATAAGATATAATGCTTGTGGAATGAAGTTTGCAGATCTCCTGGAGATTATAAAACTTAATAATTCACAAAAACCATAAGACTCCGTTAGAAAAACAAAACCGGTAAAATTTCCAGATTTTTTCACCGTCAGGAATGACCTGCAGAAATTCTTATGTTAAGTTTCCGGAAAATTTCTGGAAAAACTTGGTCCTACTTCCTGGAAAATCCTGCAAAACTTCATTATGACTCAATACAAGCATTTGACTCTAACAAATACGAATATACATGTTCATTTAATATTGTGGAGAATCATGATCGGTTTGTTTCTTAAAAACATATTTGGGGTTTCCCCTTACACTTATCTTTTGCAAAAATACTTTTAGGTGGAGTTAAGACTAGGCCAAAACAACAAGGTAAAGTATTTCCACTATTTAGTTCAGAAACATGATCTACCAACAATAAAAATTAAGCATGCATACGGAAGCAAATAACAAACAAACAAAATAAAATCACACAAAACATGGGTTGCCTCCCAAGAAGCGCTTTTCTTTATTTACGAGTCTTGTAGCTAGACTCAAGGTCATGGGTTACTACGTGACCTCATCATTGGTTCCACTCTCCGATTGTAGATATTCTTTGTAGAAACCAATCACCTTTTTCTCAACCGCCCCCATAATCATTTGGGCAAATTCCTTATTGACTTTATACCTTGGTCCTAGGGCCAAGCAATCTTTGTAATAAAGACTCTTTTTTTCCCATACATAATCCATGCCCTTTTTCTTATCCTCTTCGTTGATGTCCTCAAAAGCACCAACGTTGTCCTTATCAAACCGGGATATAAAGCGAAATTCTTTCATCCTATTAGGCATCCTATAAGTGATACTATCGGTGTTACTTGCAAATTGGATCGTTCCTTCTATCTCATCATATTCCAACTTAGACTCCTCAACAAATGGTTTGCCAAACACAACATTGGATAATCAACAATCAATAACATTAGCAAGATCTTCCACAATCATAAAGTCGGTGACAAAAGTGAAATTACCAACAAAGAAATGAAGACCTTTAACTCTCCCGACAAAGTTACAAACTCCACCGGGGTATTTGGGATCTCTTCTAGGTTCAAGTCTTGTTTTCACTATATCATTATAAACAGTTGAGGACATAATGTTGATTGGAGATTTAAAGTCAATGTAAGCATTGCTAATGTGCCTATATCCAATCATACATGGTATCTTAGCATTCTTAGGATCGCCTCTCTTAATCTTAGGTTCAATTATGGTGAAAGGAGATCGCGGGTTATCAATAAGATTATTATAATATGCAATCTCCTCCTTAGTGGGGTGTAAATTAAAATAGTCATTAAGTTTCGGATCTATTTCCCCCTCTTCAAGTCCCTCAATAACATTCACAAAGTCATTAGGCCCTAGGTCCTCATTTGAATACAAGGCGGTCGCTAGGTCACTAAATGCATGTTCGAGCTCAACCTTGATCAAACTATTAAGCTCCCTAAGTTCCCTAATCTCACTCTCAATTTGTTCACGCAATAAAACCACTTCTCTAGGGGAAAGGGGTGGATTCGCGTTTTCCATAGTGGTCAACGGAATAGTCAATGAATTTAATTTACTAACAAAGGCACAAAGAAAAAGATAGACTAAAGAGAACCTAAAAAATAAAAATAAAATCTTACTAGAAAGGAATCTAGCAAGTAGACCTAATAAAAAGAAATTCTAACCTAGACAATAACTATTCCCCGGGTTGCGGCGCCAAAAACTTGATACGTGGGAATCGCACCAGGCTTTACCTCTCAAGGGATCCTGAGAAGCTTACAACCCCCACCAGGCAGTGTACCTGATCGTTGTAGTATAGTATAGTGACAAGTACCGGGGGATTGATCGTTCAGCTAGGAATAGTGTCGCTAGGATTAGAAAACCTAAATACTAGTTCTAAGGATGAGGGATGATTATTTTTGTATTTTTATATTTTTTTTAGAAAGCAAGTTAAAATCTCGGGGTTGAAAGATTTGGGCGGAATTAGTTGCTATTCAACTAACCCAATACTAAGATGCAATCAAAATAAAATACTAAAAATGAAAATAAACTAATTTATACTAAGGTTGTGAGCAATAAGTGGAGAAAATATGTTTACTTAGATTTCACTACTCCCTAGACATCTTTTATACGTTAATTACTTGTTATAATTGCATGGATGACGGATCGTATTCCTTAATACCATTCATGGGGTGGCACACTTAACTCCCCAATTCTATGAGCTTTTATCTCCTCCTACACCATGCCCAGCACAACTATAGGGATTGTAAACAGTGGCTCATGCATTAAATACAACCAATAAAGACCTAGTGCGCGTCGGTTCATGTTTCTTAAGACGTTCAAGCATGTTACCAATTGGAGATCTGCCAGTTTTCTTAAGCCTAACACGTAAATCATTCATCCAAGACAAGTATAAACAAGTAATCAACACATAATCAACATCTAGGTTTCATTAGATCCAAGCAAACACAAGATAGATCTAGGCTAGCATGATGGAATTAAGACAAGAACAAGATATAGACAACCAACACATAGACATATTGATTGAATTAAAAGAACACTTATCTTAATTACACATGAAAGGTATCAAGGGGTTGGAACCCTTGAAAAACCTGTAAAATTCGCACCAAAATCGTACTAGGGTTTCTCCAAAACTTCTCTCTTTTTTTTTAATGTGAAAATTAGAAAACTATATATAGGAAAAGGGGTCTGACGGCGTCAAGACCAAGCTTGTGACGCCGTCACCTCGCCGCCAAAACTATTCTCGGACTGCCTTGATCTACATTTGACGCCGTCAAGTGATAATCATTTCCAGGCCGTCATGACTTTTACTCTTGACGCCCTACTTCGTGACGCCTTCAAATCTGTACTGGATCGTCATGGAATTTTGCTCTTGACGCCGTCAGGGAGTTACTCTTGACGCCGTCACCTACTGTTCCCAGCATGGAAAATTAAGACTTTGGCGTTTTCTTCACTTTTATGCTCCAAAAACGTCCGAATTGCTTCCTTTTCCAGATTTTACTCCCAAAGTACCTAAAATCACAAAAGGAACGATTTAGGGCAATATTTGATCAAATAAATTCAAATTCGGGCTTAAATGACCCCCTAAAAACGGATCATTTTTCGCCTCATCATTCATCAAGTTCCCCTATCAAGTTGTCATCACACTCCATGTTGAGACATAGACGTGTAGGAGCCTTCACAGATCTAGATGACCTGCGAACGGGAACCACTTCAACTTCAGGTGGAGGACCTAAACTTTCAGGTTCCACAGGAAGTTGGCTAGTGTTTTCAGAAGGTGCTACATCTTCATGATCGTCTTCCAGATCATATACTCTCCCACTGAATTCTTGAGATATGAGCTCCTTTTCTAAGAAGTCTCCATACCTTGCAACAAAAACTTTGTTTTCAGTTGGGTAATAAAAGTAGTAACCCATAGTTTCCTTAGGGTATCCTACGAAGATGCACTTCACAAATCTTTGTTGGAGTTTGTCTGCTGAGTCACGTTTAACATACGCATCACAACCCCAGACCTTTAGATAAGACAAGTTATGAGCTTTTCCAGTCCATAACTCATATGGAGTCTTATCCACCTTCTTTGTTGGAACCATATTCAAAATGCGAACCGAAGATTCCAAGGCATAATCCCAAAACGAGTAAGGGAGAGTTGTTAGATTAAACATAGATCGTATCATATCTTGCAATGTACGATTCCTTCTTTCAGATACACCATTTTGTTGTGGAGTATAAGGAGAAGTAAGGTGTTGGACAATTCCCTCCTTAGCTAAGTAATCTATAAACTCTTGACTCAGGTATTCACCACCTCTATCGGATCGAAGAGCTTTAATCTTCTTTCCAAGTTGCAACTCTACTTCTGCTTTAAACACTTTGAATGTTTCAAATACCTCATGTTTATGGTTAAGTAAATAAACATAACCATAACGGTTGTAATCATCCGTAAATGTTAAGAAGTAGCTAGCACCTCTCCTTGACACATGTCTAAGTGGTCCACACACATCTGTGTGAATAAGACCAAGTAGATCATTAGCCCTTTCAATCCTATTTTTAAAGGGTTTCTTTGTCATCTTCCCAGCAATGCAAGATTCGCACTTATCATATGATTCATCATTGATCTTTTCTAAAAGCCCATCATGTTGCAGCTTTTTCATGCGATCTTTGCCAATGTGAGCAAGTCGACAATGCCAAAGATAAGACGAATCCAGACCTTTCTTGATTCTCTTATTTTTGATGCTATACATTGAATTATTTTTAACAAAAGCATTATCATTATCATTCATATCAATTTCAAAGATACCATTCACAGCAATA
Source organism: Artemisia argyi (assembly GCA_030686995.1). Classification (NCBI taxonomy): domain Eukaryota; kingdom Viridiplantae; phylum Streptophyta; class Magnoliopsida; order Asterales; family Asteraceae; genus Artemisia; species Artemisia argyi. The sequence continues at coordinate 23,062,128 of CM060709.1, forward strand.
GCATTAAAATAAAAAACACCATTTAAAGAAACTGAAATTCCATTGCTAGAAATAGTATGATGAAATCCAAGGTTCAACAAACATGAAAATGAAATTACACCTCTAACAATTGACGGTGCATAATGACAATTATTTAAAGTTAGTACTAAGCCCGAAGGCAACACTAAATCATAAACTCCTGTAGCTTCAACTCCTGCATGCGCTCCGTTACCAACGTGCAAGAATTGTTGTCCATAGGCCAGCTTTCTCTCAACTCTGAACCCCTGCAAGGTATTGCAAATATGAATGCCACATCCCGTATCATATACCCATGAATTCAATTTAGGAGTAAGAGTGAATAATTCAATCATAAAGAACGCACCTGATGAACTGGGGTTACCAGCTTCATTCCCCTGCTTCTTGAGTCGCAAGTCATGAATGTAGAGAGGACAATTGCGCTTCCAATGGCCCTTTTCATGACAATGGTGACATGCCTGATCCTTCTTGTTTTGTGGATTCACCTTGTTCTGCTTAGGCTGATGTTGCTTCATCTTGGGTTGAGGTTGATAGGCCATGACCTGCTTGCCTTTGTTACCTTTCCCTTTGCCTTTGTTCACATGCGATTTCTTCTGGATTCTCCCCCCATGAATCGCCAACACTTGCGGGGTAGGAGCCTTGACCTTGGCTGGTAGACTTTTCTCATAATTAACAAGCAGTGCGAGTAATTCTGAGACTGTCTTCCCCGAGCAGTGCATGTTGAAATTCTGCACAAAACCAGCAAAGTCCTTGTTAAGGGCCCTGTTGATCAAGTGCACTTGCACATTCTCAGGGTAACCAAATCCAATTTTTGAAGCTGATCAAAAGATTCCTTCATCTCAGTCACATAATCTTCAACTGGTTTACCATCACCATTCTTGCAGTTGTGTAGCTTGTCAAGTTCATCATACAATTCAACTGCGGAAGGTTTCTCAGAAGATTGCTGAAGTACTTCAAGCATATCTTTTGGGAAAAAGTACTCAAACTTATTTTGCAACTGAGCACTCATGCTAGTGAGCATAAAGCAATCAACCTCATTAAACTTAGCATGTTTCTCCCTCCATGCCGCCTTAACTGCTTCTGATTCAGTAGCAGCAGGCTCAGCTGGGCATTCATCGGTCAAGAAATTAAGCTTACCGGTCGCCCTCAAGACAATTCTAAGCGAACGGTGCCAATCATTGAAATTTTTTCCAGTCAATTTTTCTCTCTCAAGATGACTCTTGAAAGCAGAAATCACAGATGGGTTATTGGGTTGAGCCATATCTACAGATAAAAGTTCAAACATTAGTATTTTCGATAATAAATATCTTCAAGAAAATAAAATACCTATAGCTATATTCATATAACCACCAAAATTTTCTTGAAAACTTAGGATCCAACTTTACATAGTTCCACCACATCAGTTGATCTGCTAGTGGTGAAAGTACAAAAGATAGTAATCTGTCGAACAATAATTGGCAAACAAGATTTCCAATTCCTAGATCATTATGGGAATTACATCAAATTGATTCATCAATTTGCCTTGTAAGCATGTTTCATCCCATCTCATGCCTTAAGTTCTAGGTCTCATGCACAACTTAATTAAGTCGTCTACCTTAGAAACTGTAAAATTACAATTATGGTCTCACGCGTTAAAAGAATTTTACCTTGTTATAGTAATTTAGCCTAGGTCTCACGTTTACTAAATTAAAATTCCAAGTGTTCCTTATAGATAGATGGCATATAACTTAAATTGTAAGGATATTCAATTTTGATATGTAAATCAAAATATGTATAAAGATGCATGCACTCACCTTTATAGCATAAGTTTTCAAAACCTTTTTATTACCAATTCGTGAAATTAATACACAAAGTTTTACTTGAGGTTTAATTAAACCCTAAGATAACTTTCTACAATTATGATTTTAAAAGTAATTCGTTTAAGACATATTCAAGATTGTGATAACCAAGGCAGACTCTAAGGCTCTTTTCTAAGCCTTCAAATCACGGTTATGAATATCGTCTTAAAGGACTTAATTTTAAAAGCATATTCGTACAAAACATCAATCAAGCAAAAGTTTATGGATTCAATCTCAAAATCATGTAATAAAGATTCAATCTTTATTACTTTAGGGTTTCACTATTATTAGTCTATATTATTTTCTTTTATGAAAATCACCCTTTTTATTGCTTACAATTAGTCCAACAATTAAGAAACAATAAAAAGACAAGTAATTAAAAGAAAAATAAACAACTAATAATAATAATGTGAAACAATTAGCCACATGCAAACCTTGTTAAAAGATCCTAATAAAATCAATTCTAGGTATAATTATGCATGTAATCAACCAAGGCCTTCTCCTCTTGATGGAGGAGAGTCACATACATTGACGAATCAATTGCGTAGGCCAAAGATGATATACACACCACATAGCATATAAATTGATTTTAATATATATGTATTGGAGTCTTCCCCAATTTTAGATCTATATAAAACATGTGACAAATAAATAAAACAAACAAGATCCATGACTAACATGCATGTTTCGTCATGGAATAAACCTAACAATTAACACATAGGTCACAAGTATGATCACATAACCGGTTAAAGACCTAGGGTTTCTAGTGATTACAAATTAATCAAGTTAAACCACAAACCCTAATTAGGGTTTTTATGTGGAAATCGACCCCCCCCCCCCCCCCCAAAAAAAAAATTAGGGCTAGGGTTTAAATTTTATTAAAAAAATTTAAAGAAAACCCTAGATCAAAAACATGTATCTAAAACAATTAAAGATCCGATTTTATTACGTTTTAGTAATCAATTACATGTTATACATGGCTCGAGATGCCACTGTTAGAGTTTGACAATTAATAATCATATATTGTGGAAGCTAGGATCAAGTATAACAAGTAAATATTAACTAAAACATAAATAAGAACATACCCGATGCACTTCAATAAACCTTGAATCTTGTGTAAAATAGATCAATGATAAACCCCTTACCGTTTTGTTTATCGATCTCTTGATAATAACTATAGTGAGTTATTACCTCGTTCTTGTACACACAAATTAAACCGTATTAAGGTTATGCAAGTAACTACACAAGAAAATAGTTTTGATCACCAAAAATCGAAACCCTAAAAGTTTAGGGGTGTTCGACCGGTTTTGAGAGAGCAAGAAAAGGAGAGAAAAAGTTAGGGATAATTGTGTGCACAAAAGTTATGAAAAACAATTACCCTAAGATTTGTATTTATAGTGTTTAAGTAACTTTGGGAACAAGCTAGGGCAAGGGTTGCCCCTTGTGGATTTTCGGCCGACCCAACCCAAGGAGGGGGGTTCTAGACCCTTCCTTGGTTACCAAATTACATAAACACCCTTTTCTTCTCTTTTGTCTAACGGTCGTTAGTCCCTTTACCGTTAAGTACTAACGGTCGTTATATTCTCGTGTCTAATAATAAATATAATAAAACATTTATTATTTTTCCTTAATACTCATTTGTAATGTGTGCAATCCCGAGGTCTCGGGTTCGATACTAGTCATTTACTTATTAATCTTTATACGTAACTTTTAACACTTTTAATGTAAATAGGAGCATTTGCTCACCTACGGATTCTAGTACAACATTTGGACATTCATTCTTCCGGATGCTCTCATCAAGTATGAGGAATCACAAGAAAACGTTGGTCGAGTGAAGATAGTGGCATGTAACTCGAAGCTGCTTATGTAGTAAGCTGAGAATTGATGTCTTGGTTCTGCTGGTAAATGTGTACTACAAATTTTAAGGGATTTAATTATTCCTCTATTGTATTTCATGGACACATAGTGGATTCGTTACAGTTTTTGCAGAAATGAAGTTGTGTGATTCTGATCTCTTTTGTTTCAGGTCTTAATAGAAAGTTTCTGATCTATGAGGCTTAGGATACCTGTTTTTCCTTCCTCTGAAACAGTTTATTTGATTATAGTAGGCCCGAGCCCGGTTTTCCACTTCAGCCCATTAATACTCCTCTTGTTGGAAACGAGTTGAGACAGCTCGCGAGTTATTCGAGATCGGCCCAATCACATGGCCTGGTTCGGCGCACTAATCCTATACCAATAGCCCAACATACTTAGTTTGGCCAATCCGGTTTAGGGGTGTAAACGAGCCGAGACAGCTCGCGAGTTATTCGAGATCGACTCGTAAACTACCGAAATCGACTCGAGTTCGAGCTACTCGAGTATATTGTCGAGCTCAAGTTCGAGCTAGAAATAGTTGGCTCGTGAAGCTCGCGAGCCTTAACGAGCTTTGGTTAAATTACATTTTTACCCTTTTGTATACATACATTTACTTAATTTTCATACAAATCGAGTCGAGCCGAGCTTGATATGTCGAGTAATTATCGAGTTCGAGCATGAAATGTATAAATAAATGAGCTCGAGTCGATTTTCGAGCTCGAGTTTTATCTCACGAGTCGAGCTCGAGCTCGAAGTATAAAGCTCGACCGAGCTCGAGTCGAGTTTCAAGCTCGAGTTATAGTATTCGAGTCGAGCTCGAGCTTGGCAGTACTCGGCTCGACTCGGCTCGTTTACACCCCTAGTCCGGTTCCGCTGTTGTCCCGAGGCACAAGACCATCTTGCCGCATGCTTTTAGTGCCACGACTCTACAGGGCCTACTAGCATAATCTACAGTTGTTACACTCGCTGATTAGATTGCCCCTAAGAGTTGCTCCCTGAGTGTGCTCACTGAGAAGTTCACTCACTGATGACATGACCATGAAACATCCATCAAAGAGTACAAAGCTGCACTCATTTGATGAATAGAGTGTCACTCTCTGAAGAGTGAACTCACTTAACTTTAATAGAGACTAATGAACACTTAACCACTATTAGATTCAGGGTGTTCAGGACCTAATGAGTGTCACTCTCTGAAGAGTGAACTCACTTAACTTTACCAGGTGTTAGCTGATCTCTAAAGTGCACTAAATTTTCCAACATTTGAGAGTGTTCTTTTTTAACTTTATATATGGGTTTACGAGCTCGACTTATATGTTTGAGGTATTCTGCATGCATATTAAACGTTTATACCTACTAGAATAATATATCACGCTTTGAATTTAACTTCCCTCAACCAGTTGTTCTTTTAACAGTCTTAGAGTGTAGGTGCACTTAGCCATAGGCGCGCGTTATAAGTGTCACGACGTCATCGTTTACTCTATACCATTTCTATAACACTAAACCATTAAAACACCCTCTCCAATGACATTCTTATGACACACCAACCAAAAACCCCACTTAAAAAAAAAAAAAAAAAAAAAAAAAAAAAAAAAAAAAAAAAAAAAACGCGCACCTACACTCTAAGACTGTAATGTGCAAAGACGGTGTAGCCATGGCGCCGTTATAGGCACCAAGGCACCCCTCTAAGTGACTATAATCCCCGTGGAACACATGCTCTTAAGGCTATGTTTATCTAAACTCTTAAGTTTATTATGGCTTAAATAATAAATTAAAAAAAAATAATATTTTGGTTGAAAATAAGATTGATCTTTTACACCAAATTTCGTGTTCTCTTTTATTTTATGCATTAGATCGTGGTTTTTACCACGATCTCCATCTTTTTTCTTCTTCCTTTTCAGTTATTTTCTAGCACTATATGTTTAAGACACATGTTTTTTGCAAATTGGTTAGTGTTGATTGTGAAGTCATAGCGGGGTAAAAGTGCTTGGGTAGTGGTAGAGAAGAAACGCTTATGTAGCGATGATGTGGCAACAATAGTTGTGCAACTGCAACCATGAGTGGCAATGAAACCAAGACTAAAGTAATAGCGTGCACAGTTATTTTGAAAAATGGAAACATTTATGACCAACCACTAGGTTCATGAAGCCCATGAAAAAATGTCATTTAAGAAGGAAACCCTCTGCACAAGTGCTAGGTCAAAGATTTGACCAATTGAATCTTACTAAATTTAAACATAAAATAGCTTAATCATAATTTAGTCACTAAGAAAATTGCAATTAAGTCATTTTTAGAATTCAAAACAAAACAAATTCAACAACACAAGAACCAAAACGAATGATAACTTAGGCTATTTGTATATTCAAATAGAGGGAGATTGTTGCGCCAAATTTTTGCCCAATGATCTCTTACAGGATGTAAAACAGTAAGCATAATCCTTTAATATGAATCAATGAGTGTTGTATATAGCTCTATCATCAACTAGCTTGAGAGACGCGATGCGATATGAGTGAGTAAAGTAGGGCTGAGCATCGGGCCGCTCCCGACCCGTCCCGACAAATCCCGACTATCCCGAATCCCGACAAAACGGAAAATGCAAACCGGGGTCCCGACCCGATTAAGCTTGGTTCGGTTTCGGGACAGTCGGGACGGGACGGGATCGGTCGGTTTGATCGGTTTTGTTTGTTGTTTTTTGGTTTTCGGCCCGTCCCGACCCGTTTGAGATCAGTTCGGTTTCGGGACAGGATTCGAGACTCAGGATTGGGACGGGATTCGGGAGTCGGTCAGTTTTGCTCACCCCTAGAGTAAAGTACATGAGCTAGAAACAACATTTATTATGGGCGGCAACTTCCCAAAAGTAAAAATAAAAAAGCAACTAAATGAAGTCAAACAAGTACGAGGAGTTGGTATAAAGGTGAAAATAGCTGTCAATATTATTGACTAAAGTATTGTTTCTTTTATTCTAAAAATAAAAGCATTTGTTCAATCAAAAAAGGAAAGCATTTGATGGAATCTGTATTTCTCTATTGAATATTTGTCACACATTGAAAGCATACTCCTCTTCTAAGAACATCATAACCTAAGCTAGCAAGATTGTGTTGTTCACTCATAAACTTTACCTTTGATTTTAGTTAACGTCTAGGAGACCTTTATTTGTCATCCAATTAAGATTGTGTTGTTCCACAACTAACCTTGCAAAGTAGTAAACCTTTTATTCATTTCTAATAAAATGTATACATTGAAAAATACGAATGGTGTTATCGGTCGTCAAATAATTCTTGTGTAAAACTTTGTTTTAACTTCAAAATATATTCTTGTTTTACTCAAATTTCGAGACCAACAAGGACCGCCAACGTGTTGCAAGAGACAATGGGATACAATACCCTCATTTATATAAATTCTGTACAAAATATGGTATTATTCTTATCGTTTCATAAACAAGCATTCATGTATATGCAGATTGAATGAGCAACAAAAATAAAATGAAAAACATTTTGCCTGAGTGTGGTTCAGAACACGACCAGCCTGAGCCAAGTGTCATGTGTCGAGAAGGCGCGATAATGTAACTGTTCATGATTTCAGAACACTAAGCTTTGCTAATGAAGTACGAATATCAGCACTGCTACATGCTTCGGGTGTCTGAATAATGTTGGGGCTTTCTGTAGGTGTAACATCTGAAAGCGGGTACACCCTGTTTGCATGGAGCTGGTTGTTGCTACTGCTGCCAATACCCTTCAGTATGACGGACTTGTGAATACCACCCAGAAAACCTTCATAATCTGTGTCACCACTTTCTCCAACAAAAACCACCACTTTCGACAAGTCCATACCCCATCGGAGATACAAGTACCTGAAGTTATAATGTGTTAATTCCCACTTCCTAGTGTTTTTCTTATTTCCAAGTATTATATTCTAAAGTATTTGATTATTTATAGCAACAGTTTTCTCATTTAGTTTTATTTTTTGTTATGTACTACTTTAATCCATAGACCAGGACATGTATAACTGTAAAATTTAGTACCTGAGGGCTTGAGAACGAGAAGCTGACACTGGAATGACATTAATTTTCTTTCCATTTTGACAATAAATAACATGACAACGAAGAGCTTGAATCCTCATTAACTTCCGAAGCTCCTTAACAGGAGGAACCTAAAAAATGAACCAATAGTACATTATTTAACAAATACCACATGCACACATACTGAAGGCGAGTTAATTATGTACCATCAAATCTATAGATGGATAAATGTGTCAGACTCGGGTTACTTTTATCTCTAATAGGCCAAATAGACCAATTCAATGGATATAAAGCTGCTTACATTTGGATGTGAAGAAAGCTTTCAAATGTATATAATCGTTAAAAATACATTTGGATATAATCGTTAAGAGTGCATTTTTGGTTACTTTTAATGTAAGACGGGTTGAAACCCTTCAAACTGTCTGGTTTTTTTAATCTAAAACCTCCTAAACAGATTTATTTGAAATATATGATAATATTTGTTATAGACTTTTTCTAATCTTATCTGACACATACAATTTCAGATTATTGAACGAGTATTTCAGGTCAACCAGAACGGTACCAAAGTATTACCTACCCGAGCCCATTACCCATCCCTGTGTCACCATTCAGATTATACCAGTATATCAAGAGACAGAAAAAGAGGTACTATAGCAAAGTTGAACTAACCAGTTCAGGCTTGTGAATGTTGAAAGCATAACAATAGTTGGTTGAGACTTCTTCATCTTCTGTAACAACATGTTCTTCATTCTTATTCTCGGCCTTCTTATCAATTATAGAAGATGCCCATTTTACCAAAGTCTTCCTGAGCCCTTCACCACCCCAACGGTACTCAATATGTGAATGGTAATACAGGTCAAACACAAATGGGTTGTCTTCAGAATGTGAAGATGAATAATAAAGATCAGCACCACTATTGCAAATGAACGCATCAAAATCCGAAGGATTCACACCCTTTGAAACCAGAAAATTGTGAACTTCGGCCATTCGTAAACTTGTTGCCAATATAAATCCAATAGATCCTTCGCTTTTCTCCTTATCTACAGCCTCAAATATTTTCCTAACATTATTGAAAAGAGATTCAATATCATCGTCATCAATTGCAACCACAAAAATATGTGTTCTCCTTCTCAATGCAGGGAATTTATGTTCATTTTTATCTCCTGAAACTGCCTTTTGTGCTCCTTTCCCGACACCCTTCGCATATGACAAAACAGCATTTTCTAATTTACTATTCCGATCTTCTGAATCCATTGAAAACTTTAAATTTAGAGATATATCCTGCATGTCTCTTAAGGAATCGCTTGGTGAGTCAGATTCAGAATTTTCATCATCATCGTCATTTTTTAGCCACCCTGGCTGCCTTGGTTTACAACTTGCTATTCGTGAAAGGTAAGTTTTGCAATGTTCAGTCCATGAAAACAGATGAATGTTTCTCAGCCCATTTGCCCTGCATTTGGCCCAAAGTTGCTTATCTGCAACAAGCTTTAATAAAGCATCTGCAATTGACTGTTGATCATGGGGATCAATAAGCAAACCATTGTCTAGTACCTGCAATGAAGAAATTATCAGTTCGCCGACCTAGTCCTATATAAGGTGACAAGATGCACTTAATATATCTAGAGATTCGATAAACAGGTCAAAACGGGTAATTTTGTGTGGGTCAAGTTGGATTGATCAAAACAATTACTGTTGACTACCTATAATTTTCTTGTGAATAATTGGTGTGTCAAGTATGATTACAAGACACGCTATTCCAATGAATATCTAATTTCTAATAATATAATTTAGTAGGTTTTATGTATTTTGATGCACTTTGACCAACTTTCAACTCATTTGACCCGTTTCATTTTAAGCTAATAATTACATACATAAAATACAAAACAAATCCCAAATGGGTTAGAATTTGCATCTTTAAATTAAAGAAACATAACTCACCCGATGTATATCCACAGGACCTCCATTTTTTGTAGCAACCATTGGTAACCCATGAGCAGCCGCCTGTTTAATAATATCTGACGAGTTAGGAAACGGTACAAAACCGACTAATGCCTTTGATTGCTAAAAATGTCAGAAGACTTTACCTCAATCAAAGTGAGTCCAAATGGCTCTATGAAAGCTGGATTGATGAAAACTCCCTGTCAAAACGTCATTCAAAGATTATAAAGCAAGAATTAATAATACACTTATCTTGCATCATTACTGATATTAGAATAAAATAGCAAATACAAAATCGTATTTTTAACGATTATCTCGATACAATAAAGGGAAACAGAAACTGATAGAATCAAATTATCAGTTATCAATACATCAAAAGCAATACTCCGTATATATTTATTCAAGTGTACCTTGGTCTTTGCTGCTAGCCTGTAGATGTCAGGGACTTCATTCTGCTTATGATGTTTAGGATATGCCACTTGCCCATAAAGATCGTACTTATCAATCAGCTTAATAATTGACATAAGCATTGATGCACTGGTGCTTGACATCTCGTCAATGTTATCTCGGTTACCCATAATTAATGTCTGCAAAAGTAAGTGAAAAATATTGCTTAGTAACAAAACAGGCCCAATCATGACTTGCCAGTAAAGAATATGACTACACAAACAACGTAAGCCATCATACAAGATTAGCAAGCTCCCTCAGTGGACGACACTCCCCGAATGCTTTAACCAAAGTTGTAAGGTTCTTTTTAGGATCTGGCCTAGCAAGAGCAAGTATCATGGGCTTGCGCGGGTTGGTAAAGAAGCGCATTATCTGCATAGAATGAAGTTAGAGACTTGTGCTTCTTTTAACATGAAATAGCTAGGAGCTTTAACTCTTAAATTTATAAATAATTAATCGAAAATAGAAAATAAACTTGAACCTCTGTCCAGATAGGTGGGTCTGGAGAAGCCTGATGATCTTCTCCACCTTCTGTTTCACCGTCCATATCACCCTCATGTGGAATAATATGATTGAACTCCATCCCAGGAGGAATTACCTGCCAGTAATTCAAGTGATTAATTATATATACAAAAGTAAAGACATAAGAATCTTAGTCTTGTATGGATAATCTACCCAGAAAAAAAGAAAATATTTTTCATACTATGCACATGTCTTAATAATTACACATAAAAAATCCATAAGGTGTCCAAATATTTTTGTCCCACCAGGATGAATACATCTCATACTGTTAGAACTTAGAACATTGTCTCAACACTGACCAATAAATGTAAGACACTCGATCCAACCGAAAATATCATTCTGGATGTGAAATCCTACTTAAAAAAAAAAGTGAAGGAGGTTGAAACCATGTGTTACCCTCCCTCATGCATCAAATTTGGTTTTCCAAGTAAACAGGTCTCACCCAGAATGAAACCACATAAACCAAAAAGATAGTGGAAAGCAGCAGATAGTAACCATGGCAAAAAAGGGCATGAATAGTGGAAAGTTTGGGTACTTACAAACATGCGAGGCATGAACCTGCCATAACAGCTCACGTTCCGCCTGATCCTAGCCCTAAGTTTTTTCTCTAGCACCGGGTCAAAACCATCATATAACCGCCACTGTTCATCTATTTCCTGTCTGGTGCTAGTTATAACCACCTCAGATGCATCAAGACTCGTCTCCTCAGCCTCTATCCTACGCATTATTTTGTATGTACTGTTAATTTCCTCTTTAGTTAATCTTCCTTGTCTCAGAAGTTGCTCCAACTTATCACGTCCAAGCGAGTGACCAGTGAAAAGCATTGGCACGTTCAGAGCACCAGATAGACGAGCCGCTGAGTCACCAGCATCAGCATAATGACCATGGATGGCAACAGGCCACACCGGGTGCCCACCACCAACTTGCTCGCCCAAAACTTTAGACATTTGTATTATGTGGCCAATTGCACCATCAACAAATTCAGGGATATGAGGCCAAAGAAGCTCTTTAGGGATATATTTGTCTTTTGGCCCAAATGGTATACGAATTATGTAAGCGCCGCTACTCTCTCCTATCTCCTCTGTCATACCATCAGAATTCCGTGGAGATAGCATTTCTGTTGGTTCGCCGTAACTCCAATCGACATCAGGACAGGCTACTTGTCTAGTGAGTAAATCAACTCGATAGACACCTGGCATTGAAGCTAAAGCTCTTGCAAGTTCTACAACATACTTGACCTAGAAACGAAGAAAGAACAAATAAGGCAAATCATCAAAAACAACCTAGAAAATACAATATCCAAAAATTATGAATTACTTCAAATGAGCAACAAAACGAATGCAGGCTAGAGTCCATACCTGACCGCCTGTATCAGAATCACGGCCAAGCTCCATATTTTCACCACGTATTAACCCGTGAAGGCTGTAAGAAATTTGATTATTAGAATACAGATATTGGAGTGTATCTCTACTCCCAGGTTTTACCTGGGGTAGGGGTAGGACCTGTCTACATTTCTACCTCCCCCATACCTCGCCTTCGCGGGATTGGGTATGTTGTTGTTGTTGTTGTTGTTGTGAGATATTGGAGTGTATGTTAGAAAGCATAGTAGCAATCCCACACAGCTATTCAATTAATAAGAAAGAAAAAAATAATAATAATAATAACAGGATGTAAAGAACAAACCTTATCAGTACAAGATACAGTTTTTTCCCCTTTTGCTGATTAACCCATGCCTCCATGGCATCAACGGAACTCATTCTGGGCAAACGACCTCTATGGCTTTCACCATGAGCAGATACATCACTAATGGTGTCTCCTTTCTCGCCCTCTGATAAGTCTTCTGACATATCAGCAACCGCTTCTCTACGACCCTTTTCACGCTCCATACGACGTTTGGACGCTCTGTGAGCTTCATCATTCTCAAGCTGATACACAGAATAACAACATTAACATAAATACTGGTATGAACGATTCTTCAGCCTAATTCAAATAGACCATGACCCTTTTGCACAGGTAATTTCATTCCAAACAGAAAACTTAGCATAGAGTGACCAAACTTTCAAACTGCGAGAACAACATATTCCACCCACAAAATCAAGTTTTTTCTAACTTAGGGGGTGTTTGGGATTACGTATTTTTCAGCTTATCGGGTTATTTTCAAGCAGACACAGTTTTGGGATTGCTTTTTTAACTTAGGGGGTGTTTGGGATTGCTTATATTTTCTGCTTATCTGGTAATGTTCAAGCAGAAACAGTTTTGCGATTACTTTTTTTAACTTCGGGGGTGTTTGGGATTACTTTTTCACAAACATATTGAACTAAAAGAAATTTATATATGAAATTGATTGAAATTTTTCAGCAAATAATTTATCCTTCGAGTATTATTGCCTTTTTTATATAATAAGCAAATCCAAACACCATTTCCATAAGTACTTATTCTATTGCAGAAGCATTAGCAGAAAAAATAAGCAATCACAAACACCCTTTATATGTCTATATCGGCCAAATCTACCCAAATGTTTACCGTCTAACTTCCATGGAAATTATTACCTCAATTCAACCTTCTAAAAATAAGTATTGTTTTTATAAATAAAAAAATCAACGGTGTAACATAAATCATAAGTCAACATCCATGTTGAGAATTTGTTCAGAAATAGAATCTGCTTCTAAAAGTAAGATTCTTTATGATAATATTCACCAACTGAACCAACACATATAATTGCATAAAAACAATATATAACAATTAAAATAAATAAATAAAGAACCTGTTTTTTCTGACGAGCTAAATTCCAAATCCTCCAACACATATTCTCAAGCCTGGTATTCCTTTCCTGCGGACTCCTCGTCGCTTGTGCCTAATCATCCATTCGAAATTTTAGACAAGTCAAAACACAGAACATAAACAGACAGATTAAACGCAGGCAACCCTTCAATACAATTCATCCCCATTAGCCTGATTCGGCTCTTTCAGATGAACTTATTCAACTCATCAACACAGACTCACACAACACGTGTACGATTACATGGAATACATACTACATACTCAGAGACACGCATATTAGCCACACATTAATGAACGAAACTTTTTTATCAGCAAAACAAAAACAGAGCAACACACACAAAATCAATTCAATTAAACTCCATAAAAATGAACTTAAAAAAACATACGGTATATAATTTTTTTTTTAAATACATAATAGAACAAAAAATAAAAACTCATAAATTTACATAAAAATTTAATTTAGTTCAACATATCAAACACATTAAACGCGTAAAACCTGATGAATTTACATAAAATTCAATTCCAATAATCACACACAAGGAACTTAACCAGTATGGGTCCCCCATAGATTTTTGCAGGGGTAGTGATCAGAGGCGGAGGCAGGAGGAGGCAGGGTGGTCACGTGCCCTCAAGGAAAAAAAATAAAAATAAATAAATAAATCTAGTGTAAATTTTTTAAAATATTTGCCCCTTCGACCATAACTTTCTGGCTCTGCCCTGGTAGTGCTTCCTTTTGTAAAAAAAATCTCGATTTCTCTTAAATGCAAAAAAAATATGTTACTATTTTTCTAATATTTTACGAACATATTTGTAGTGTAGTTTCTAAAAATTATCAAACTCCGCACTCGTAGTGCTTTCTTTTGTAAAAAATCTCAATTTCTCTTAAATGCAAAAAAAAAATATGTTTCTACTAGTTTTTTTTTTTTTTTCTTTTTTTTTTCATCCCGTGATATTTAGTCCCGGTTCCGTCCCATACAGTAAAATCAAAAAATATATATAAAAAAAGGGAGTAAAAAAAGTACTTTAACCCAAGAGCGATGAAGATCAGTCTCATCAAAACCAATAACATTATCAACAAAATATCTAGTCGGACTAAACCGTCCTCTTTCACGTAACAGCAGACTCGTTTTCGCGTCGTCCAGCCCTGGCCCCACGTCTAGTATCGCTTCTAAGTAACTGTTTATCCAATCGTTTCCCGCCATAATTCACTCTTTACTATCTGTGTTTTTTTTTATTATTTACTATGTGTTTGAGATGATGAATGTGTGATGAAGGAAGGAAGGAGAGGTTTTATTTATTTTATTTTTTGTTTGGAGAGAGAGCTGGAATCTAGGGGAAGAATAACCGCTGATTTGTTTTTTTGATTTTTTGTTTTCTTTTTTATTTTATTTTTTTATTGGTTGATTTTGTTGACAGCAAGTAACTGTTAAGAGTATTTTTAAAAACGGAATTCAATTTGTTTAAATGTTTTATTTGGTCCACGTAAAATTATTAAATTCGAGTTGGAATATATTTGGTTGTATACGTGTCTGGATGATGTGTCATAACTTTTTTTTAAAAAGTTACGGTATTAATACTTGAAAGTTAACTACTACGTACATTTTTTGTTCTTGTGGTTGTATCTGAATTTTACTTTTGGTCTAATTTTTAAAAAAGTTGAGATTTCAGTCCAAAAGACGTAATTTGGTTCCACTTTTGGTCTAATTTTCTAACGAAGTTAGTTCAGTTAATTAAGTGTGGCAACATTAGTACTTTAACCTAACGGTCGTTTGCAACATTAGTAATTTATACCGAAAATCGTTTGTAACGTTAGTCACTTGGTCCTTTCAGTTAGTTAGTACTTTAAAAAAAATCTAAGAAAAATTCGAAAAATAATGTTTTTTTTTTTGTCAAAAAAAAATTTTATTCCAAAAAAAAAAAATTCGAAAAAAAATTTTTAAGAAAAAAAATTCTAAATTTTTTTTTCTAATAAAAATTTCATTAAAGAAAATGTTTTTTTGTCGAAAAAAAATTTTTCCAAAAAAATTAATTCGAATTTTTTTTTTTTTTTTTTTCTTAAAAAATTCTAAAAAAAATCGAATTATTTTTCTGGAAAAAAAATTCAAACAAAATTAAAAAAAAAATAAAAAAAAAATAAAAAAATAAAAAAAAATAAAAAAATAAAAAAATAAAAAAAATAAAAACTTTATTTCTGAAAATAAATAATTTGAGAATTTTTTTTTTTAGGAAAAAAAATTCTAAACCTTTTAAAAACGTATCTACATTGCAAAAATGTGTGTAAAATGTATATACGTTTTTTTAAAAAATACCAAAGTACACACACATTGAAATCTAAGCTTTTTTGAAAATTGGACAAAAAGTAAAATTCAGATACAACCACAAGGACCAAAAATGTAGTTAAATCTAAAAAATATCGTTAAAGCTTTGTTTGGTATATAGTTCTTTTTAACTGTAAGTTTTTAGTTACAAAAATAATCTTTTCTAAAACAAGTAATTTTGTTTGAATACATCAATTTCAAGCTTTTATTTTAAACAAGTATCTTCAAAATGAAAAATTAAGTCATGAAGTTTTTTAAATATTCAAAGTTGTTAAAACATAAAATTACTAATAATATCTTATAATTACAGCTAATAGCTAATTTATCAAACACTTTTTATAGTTCACGTATTAAGACGAGGCTTCGTAAAAAGTTCTTTGTTATTTTATGGTCTAAATACTATTTTTAGCTCACACTTTTGTATAGATTGTGTAATGATGGCCTACAACATTATATTAAACTTAGTGGCACATCAGTTTTTCACTTAATCATCATCAAACAGGTGTAATAACAGTACAAACTTCATCACTCAAATATACCTTATTTATACACAAATATACACTACATCCCAACTCTCACACACACACAACCAAATTGATAAGTCAGTCATTCATGAAACTTTTTTTTTTTTTTTTTTTTTTTTTTTGGTACTAAGAAACGTGTCATCAAGTACCCTATTACACTTGCTTATCTGTTTTTTTTAAATAGCGAAAAATAAACTTTAATTGTCTTGTTTTTTATAACCATAACTTTGGATTTTTGCCAGTCTAATTCACGAAGTTTGAACTTATCGTCACAGATAATACAGATAATAGAACTAAGTAGAGCACATCCTTTATAAAAAGTGTTTTTTTTTAACGATTTTAAAAAGTTCATGGTGTAGAATTCTACAAAAATCTTATTCTAAAGAAGATAAACTATATAGACACGTAAGCGATTAGTACAAATTTTATCTTTTAACGTGTAAAAAGTAAAAGAGGAAAGTCAAAAGAAATTATTCGAAAGCTCTAAAATTTATTTCAGCACAAATAAGAGACAAATTAATTTAAAATCACAGAAAAATAATTTTTTTGGCGTAAGCTTCTTTGGTTTTTTGGACTATTCGGAACTTGTTACAAGTTGGAGTAAGTATATTTTTATATCATAGAATTGAAAAAAAAAAAAAAAAAAAAAAAAAAAAAAAAAAAAAAAAAAAGCGCTTATATATAACAATAAAAAAGTTATTCGAATTACTTGTTTCGGGAATTGTCTACTTATAGAGGATGAATGTGATGAGATAAGTTGATAAATACATAGAAGCTTGTAGTGTCTAACAGCAAACACTTTTAAAATTAGTAAATCACGGGTAAACTTTGATATTTAGCATCAATTAACTTTTGATGTTTAACTTTATGAAGACGCAAGTTAGGCAAATAATGTATGTATCTTCGTATTAGCAAAAATTTTGTAGGGCATGTTTAACTTACTAGGAAAACGTTTAGTAGTTAATGTATGTATCAGTGTCAAATAGTCCAAATATTAATTTACGATAAAGACATTAGATACTAGGAAATGGTTTTATAGGACTTAATTTATATTTAAATATTTTTATTATGTTTGTACATTCCCAAATAAAAAAAGTGTTTGGTAATACTTTTCTTTTTTGTTGAATTATTGAGCTTTGAGTGGGGTAAGAATATAATTGAGATATTATATTTTCAAAGAGCATATACTTTATTCTGTAATTATTTAAATTGCAGTGTGCTAATCCTAATAGCACATTAGTATTATTTCCTTTGTGCTTACACGCATGATATAACTTAGAAAATAGTTGGTTGCGTTACGCATATTCGTATGTTAGATTGACCATATAAAACAAAACGTGGGTATAAAAGAAAGTGATTATAAATAGCTAGTATTTTTTTTAGAAAGGCAACATAACATAAAACCCCAAACAATACAAGACATCCCACCTCGATTAATAAGGCAATTAAACGAGAGAGGGACCCTAAAGAAATAAAAACAAGGCTTACAAATAAAACCAGGAACTACTTAGAACTACATACTGACACGAATGAAAACAAAAAACAAAACACATGACCTATGGAATCTTCGATCACAATATACAATGAGCCAAAATCACAAGCTGTAGTAACCTTGAAGTCAAAAGCTAGGATCCATCCATTGTAAAATTCCAATCTCGACATAGGAACTGCACTTCCACAGAGACCATGAATAAGACTGTGACCCACCAAAATGAAGATATAGTATACCAAACCCATTTCTTGTTGACCAGTGATTAATGCCAAACATGTGAGCTGCTAGTACAAGAAAGCCTCTCCATTTGGTCGAACACATTCGCTAACCAAGAGAAAAAGAAACCTGCACCCACTGCACCCATATCCAAACAAGGAACCTTAAGATCCTATACCAATCAATAACTCACATAACCATTGTAGAACCTGAACCAACTGTCTTTGTACCCACTGATTCTCAACATTTGACTGATTGAGAATAAGACCTACTATATACTCACAACATTTGTTTACCTGCTGCTGCAGAAATGATTTGACAGCAGACCCGAAAATATTATCATAATTGAGAACCTGCAGTTGCTAAACACGGATGTTTCGGGGACTTCGTAACCATTGTTGCCAATCTATCAATTTGAATTTCTTTGATCTTCTCACAATCCACTCGAAACTCTTGAGTTGAATGTCTTGTAGAATCTTGTTAACACTTGCTATTTTATTACCAAACACACGAGCGTTTCTCTCCTTCCAAATGAAGTAACCCGAAGTCCAAACTAACGCTTGCCAAATATTTGATAGAGGGATAGGGATATTAACGTTTCCACTATGAGAAAAAAAGCGAAAATTACTTACATACCCCTGCATGGAGGGGTGTGTCCCAATCTACCCCAAGCTAGCGCCGCTTTCCAAAATACCCCAACATTCCCCTAAAATTCATACGCGACATATGGGGAACACACGTGTCAACATGCTACGATCGGGACAAAAAAAAAAGAATATTTCGCGTACAAATATAAGCGACATTATATATATGTACACGACATGTACATGTGGAGCAATTTGTAAAACAAAATTTTAAAAATTTACAAAAAACACCCTTTAACTTTTTGATAATTACAACTTTTTTATATAACAAACTTAATTTGTCAAATATTTAGCAAATTTGTTAATAAAAAAAATATCGTTACGAAGAGCTCTGAATTACGAACAAAACGAGCCCAATATTGATATGCTTTTGACGTACGTACGATTTTATAAAATTTCAAAATACCGTTTATAGGTTTATAAAATTATACAATTTTTGATATTCAATTTTAAGAACACGAATGCAGATCTCTTTGTTTATCCACTCATATAACATTAAAAATGACCTCGATCGGTACCAAATTTAACCTGACGATATTACTTTGAGCAAATGTGTAGTTTGTACGTAAGTTTGCACTTATTAAAAAACTAAGAGCACGTACATATTAGAACCACATTGAACATGTTAGCTTTCAATGATCAACTTACTTTTCGTAAAAGCACGTATATTACTAGAAGTCTAGAACAACCTTTTTGAAAATAAACTAGTCACTTATATACCTTAAAAATCTTCAATTTAGAAAATAACAAAATTATAAATACTTCCCCGATAACAAAAATAATAATTATATAGTGTTATACTCTTGTTAAGTTTTTAGTAAATGTAATTAGTTTAGGGTTATAAACCAGATTCGTGATCAAACTAGACGATTTTATAAACTTTTAAAACATACGCTTAAACCACAAGGGACAAAGACATATAATTCTATGAAATATGAATATCGTTTGGAAATATAAACGTAAATATTCATAAATTAAAAACGGTATAATTTTATAAACCTATAAACGGTATATCAAAATTTTATTAAATCGTACGTACGTCAAAAGCATATCAATATTGGGCTCGTTTTGTTCGTAATTCAGAGCTCTTCGTAACGATATTTTTTTTATTAACAAATTTGCTAGATATTTGCTAAATATTTGACAAATTAAGTTTGTTATATAAAAAAGTTGTAATTATCAAAAAGTTAAAGGGTGTTTTTTGTAAGTTTTTAAAATTTTGTTTTACAAATTGCTCCACATGTACATGTCGTGTACATATATATAATGTCGCTTATATTTGTACGCGAAATATTCTTTTTTTTGTCCCGATCGTAGCATGTTGACACGTGTGTTCCCCATATGTCGCGTATGAATTTTAGGGAAATGTTGGGGTATTTTGGAAAACGGCGCTAGCTTGGGATAGATTGGGACACACCCCTCCATGCAGGGGTATGTCAGCAATTTTCGCAGAAAAAAATTCAATCAATAGTAAAAACACTAGCTTTTATTATGAAACACTAGCTTTTATAAATAGCTAGTATTATGAAAAGAGATTGTTGAAGTTTTACTCCCCCGTTTCAAAAAAAGATTGTTGATAAAAAAAATTGAAAAATTGTGATATGTGTAACTAATGCTAGCTTTTATTGATAAAAAATTATTATTACCCTCATAACACTTATTTTGGGGCAAATATAAATAGTAATGTTGACCGTTTCTTGAGACAGAAGGAGCAACTCAATTGGATATATACAAAATGCTATTTAGACCTACTAATCATGTCTAAATACATGCCTAATGCATAAATTATTTGTACAATTGTATTATATACTTTCTTTCTTTAAATTCCCACCAATCATTTTTTTTAAATAAAACAATCAAATTATTAGGTACTGTCACACCTCGCCAAGGCGAAAACGCGAGGGTGTAACTTCATGGATATCATCACAACACCTGGTGTCTATATAGAGAACAACTACATGCACAAAAATAGAGCAAAGTACAAACACAAAGTGTTGTAACAATACCCTAAAACAAAATAACCAAAACAAAATCCGAAACAATACATAAATTCAAACATAGATGCTAAACCACTTCCAATGCAACTAAGGTCTCGTCTATCCACATCCTTCTATCTTATCCTTAGAAAGTTCACCTGAAAATGATGCTTAAATTGTCAGCATTACGTTGGTGAGATTCATAGGTTTAAGACTCATACACACTAGGTAACCAAAATCACTGTGATTACAAAATATAGCTGGACAAATAATTATAGTTATCATATAAGCAACATATGTTCACATGGCAATATCACACATAAGGCAACCATCGGGCGGAACGTTCCCACCGATCCAAATTCACAACATACCGGGCCGGAACGTGACCCCCGCTCCAAATAATGGGTAAATTAATACCCTCCGATCGGACCACACAGCATAGAAGTGAGTAGGGATGCTACTCTCCAATTAGGTCGTATGCACGAGCAACAGGGTAAGCACCCTCCCAATTGGACCACACAGCATTATCACACAACATATCATTACCGTTCACATATAGCCTAAATACGATAACATTAAAAGTCCGAGCTCTTTAACACACATACACATAATCACAGTAATTCAAGTCATTTAAGACAAGCATCATTCCCATCCCAAGTTTAAAACAAGTTAAAATATGAGACTATGAACTCACCTCAAACCTTGCAGCTTCCACAAAACCAAATCATAATCTATAACACACAAAATAAATCCACATTACACATGGTCAAGCTGAAAGCTACAACCCATGTAATACACATATAATGGATGTCTAAGACTCATATGACCCACCATGGATCTCCTAGACACCATACTAACCACCACCATAACCTAACACTCACTAAATCCCTTGCACTCTTAAAATCAGAAAACGCAGAATTTTTGGGTACATTTGCCCACATAAAATCACGACAAATAAATCTCAACAACTCACACCAAAAATTTACCATGGTCTCTCATAAGCATACAAGCTAATCCCAGAAGGCCATGGACCAATAACACACACAAGTACTCAAAAGAAAATCAAATTTGTCAACTGCTCAAATTCGGATCTGAACGCACACCAAAAAGTTTCAATTAACATAAAATACTTCCACAAGTTTTTATCGCGAATCCTTTTTGTGGTAGTCTAATATAACCTAATACTTAACTACTACAGAAGGGCTAGTCAAAATATCACTTTTATAACACAACTCACCCTAAAACTTTTACCCAAATTCTGTCCCGGTTTGACAGCATTGACACCTTAACAAAGAAAAATCAAAAGACCAACTTCCCGACCTTGAAATCAATCGTGGCCGGACTTTTTGGAAAGCTCTTTCATTAAACTTAAATTTAGACCTAAAATTAGTGACTTAACTCTTCACCATCTGTTATTTACACTCACATCTTTACAACCATAGTTTTCTGTCCAAACCCTAACACATAAACTAACGTGTTTTACACTCAATTCTCTTCACCAATCATCATAATATAATTATTAATTGACCCCATCATGTTTTAATTAATTAATTTACAGAAACTTACAAACCCTAGATCCATCATACTTAATATTACATGAATTTGAATAATTAATCAACCAATTGAACATGTATTTTAAGAATTTTACCTTGATTCTTGATTATTGCTTCCAAATTATAAACCCTAATTTTTTCTTCTTCCTTGGCCTCCCATGAACGACCAAAATCATAAAAAAAAAACGTTCAAGGGGTGTTTGGGTCTGTATATATATTGATTTTGGATAATCACTGAGCCTAAGAGTCATATTTGGACTTGAATTGAGTTTTCTTTTTCTCCCTTATCCCTTAAATTTGAATTATATATATATATATATATATATATATATATATATATATATATATATATATATATATATATATATATATATATATATATATATATATTATTTATTAAATTAATTTATTACACTTAAAACCTCATACTTTTCATATTTTACATATACCCATATCGAATCCTAACGTCTTACGCGATAAACCTTAACTTTTACGACAACCGGAAAAATAATCATTTTCAAAACAAAGTTTCCAAAAATAAATTTTCACTCTTTATAAATGTATAACACATAAAAACAAGCTCTTCGTAACTTGCTAACGCTCAAATACTTGAACGAAGACTCGTTACGCAAAAACGCAAAAACACCAAAACTACACAAGTCATTTCTACACCACAAAGGCGATCAAAATGAACTTTCCCAAATTCCATACTTTCCAAATCACAATAAAAACCATTTACGCAAAGGGATTTAGTGCTAAAACTCACTTATATCACTTCAAACACCTAAGACACACCAAACAAACGTCAACCGAGTCAAGACTATCAGTCAAACTGACCTGCCAAAATCACGGTTGTTACAGGTACATTTATAGGCATGATTAGTAGGCGCAACAATCATTTTTCATATACAAATAGACATTTCGTTGAAGGTGATGCTAATCGGGTTGCTTATAGCATAGCTAATTGGGCTCTAATGAGTTCCACAATGTAGGGATGGCAAAAGCACCCGAAACTGACGGGGAAAACCGAAACCCGAACCGGTTGGGTCGGGTTCGGGGGCGGGTTGGCGGGTTTTGATGCGGGTTTGGGTATTGATATAATTTTTTAGCCGGGTACGGGTTCTGGTAATACCCGCCTGATTACCCGTACCCGTATCCGTATCCGTTTACCCGAATCTATACCCGCTTTATTAATATTATAATTAACTAGAATATATATACATTATGTATATAATTTCTTCCATTATATTTTTTATATATGTATCTCTATTACATAACATATTTTATTTTGTACATGAATTATTTAAAAGCATTAAATCGTTTGATACTATATTCATTTTCTTTAACTTAAAAAAATATGATTATATTGGGGTGTTTTCATTTGTTTTTCCGGTGGATTTTAGTGTGACGTAATCTTAATACCATCATTTTGTCTATATATTATTTAATTGGGGATAACCGAAACCCACGGGGAAACCCAAAAAACAGATGGATAATATTAATCGGGTACCCGACGGGTTTTGGGTCGGGTTTGGATATGAATATTATAAACGGGTACGGGTACGGGTACGGGTTCACTAAAACCCGACCCAAACCCGACCCGTTGCCATCCCTACCACAATGTCAGTTGTTTAAGGATTAAAGTCAAATGTAGCAAGTTATTCGCTCTTTATTTTTATTTTTATTATTAAACATAGAAGCAAGGTTTACACAAATGAAAAATGATTTGTAGACCTAAATTGTTTGCCTAAAAATAGACCTACAATTATGATTGGTAGAATTTAAAATTTGATTGGTTAATATGAAGAGAGAGAAAAAGTGTTTGAAACTTGTCAAAATATGAATGGTGTAGACTTATTTGTAGGTCTATTATGTAGGCCTAAATATCATAACTTTGCATTTCTTAATTGTATTCTTAACTTTTGTTATGACAATCTTAGAGAATTAGTAACAAATACGGAGTAATTAAATAGCAACAAAAAATTAATGGCAATGGGCCACATTAGACGCATAATCATCTTCATTATTAAGAATAAAGTTAAACAACAAATCGATTGATGACATTTGGTACTAAGGAATTTTGAAAATATTGTCACTTTATAATAATTCTAATTTTGTCCTTTCAAAATTTGTTTATTCCCATTTTATGCATATACGTGTCCTAAAAGAAGTTTATGCTACAGTAGTATTTTAATAGAAAGTACTATTCTCTCATGATATCAAAAGATAGTTCCAGTAGTTTTTTATTTATTTAAGTTTAGTTTATTTTTTAAATTAAAAAAAAAAAAAAAAAAAGAATAAAATATGTAAATAACACACAAGAGTCAATCCGTGATTGGGTCATATGATTTAGACGGCACCTCAAAAACAAAAAGGTTATTGGACTCTTTTTGATATTTTCAATTATGCTTACAAGAATATTCTATTTTTATTTTCGTGATAAAATTCATATATTATATCGTCGACATAGTATACAACAAAAATAATACTGTAATAAACTCATCGCTAATATAGGGATGAACCCATTATTAACCTCGACTGTAATTATGAAAACTTCAAAAAAGAATTTGTTAAAATAAACCAAAGAGTTGCAATAAGTAAAATTGATCGAATTACAAATTTTGAGTTAATGGTCAATCTGGAAATATTAAGCTGAGTGTTTAGACCGGATATCCGTTGGTACATAGTAATCGGTGGGTTCGAATGTTCGATAGTTGGATTATTCGAGATGTCGTCTTTAAAGAAGACTACAAGACGTGATGGGATGGAGTGGAGTTCAACGAAGTTGAAGTTAACATACATAGTTTGTCAATTGTAAAGAATCGACCTTTCTGTTTTTTATGTAATAACCCTTTTAGATGTAATATTTTTCTGATTTTTTTTTTCAACCATAAAATAGGATATAAATGATTAAAATATTGATTTTGATTTTGATTTTGATTTTACGACTACGAAATAGATACATCGACTGAAATGGAATATGCAATAGAAGAGACAATCATGATGGGACTAATGGATATGTGCCTTTTGATTAAGACCAACCATTAGGCCTTCCATCAAACATACAAATGTTTGGGGAAATATATTTCTATTATCTCTTTCAAAACCAATTTTATATTCAAAAGCATCATTTTACAGGCATTAGTTGTTTGGCTCATTGTTGAAGTAAAAGTTCGTTTCTACTTCAGACAAGCGAGATGAATCCTTCGGACTATAGTGAGTCCTTCGGATTCAAAGTGACTCTTGCTTATGGTATACTACTTCGGATTTCTGCAAAACAAATACGTCCGTTAGACTCGCCCCGGGAATGTATCCCAGGACCAACCTCCGGCGTGAGAGTAAGTATATGTTCTTAGTGAGAGAAAGTATGAATAAAACTAGAGAGTAGGGAAAAATTAGTTAACCTTAAATGAAGATTTCCTCTCTATTTATAGACTTTCTACATGGAGTGCCAGGCTGGTTCGTACTTAGCCCATAATGTTCGCTAGTTTAAACTCCATTACCATATACTTTGGCGTACTTGTTTGTACCTTGGTCTAGGTACTTGTGGGCTTATCCGAAGGGTTTGTTATCTCCGGACGGCTGAGGTCATGCGGACATTTGTAACCCTTCGGATATTGGCCCGTATTATTTGAACACATCTGAGTGCATTTTACCTGATACG
The DNA here is from genome assembly GCA_030686995.1 of Artemisia argyi. Taxonomy (NCBI): domain Eukaryota; kingdom Viridiplantae; phylum Streptophyta; class Magnoliopsida; order Asterales; family Asteraceae; genus Artemisia; species Artemisia argyi. The sequence goes on from CM060709.1 coordinate 23,087,925, forward strand.
TATCCGGAGGGTATATCCTTGTACGGTGTGTATCCGGAGGGTACATACGTCATCAAAAGTTTAACCATCTAGACAATTAAAGCCGCCAAACCTTGTTTTTAGCTAAAAAATATCCCAATCATTATATAGTGAAAACACTATAGTATTATTCAAACATATGATGGACTGATGGACTGATGGTGTGTCCATGCCGGAGGGTTCTCATGTTAAGAAGGATGTACATGTGAGAGTTTCCGCAATGGATGAGGCTGATGTGTATGCTGTGGTAAAAGCTTTCGGGTTACCAGAGGATTTACATCCGAGGGTACCTCCTGCGGGCATGACGATGGATCAATTACCCGCGGACGCCATAGGTTTATACGCAGAATATTTCTTCGAAGGCGGTCTTGCTGTTCCTTTTTCTACCTTTCTTTTAGACGTTATTAGGTACTTTAAGGTTCATATTTCTCAGTTAGTTCCGTTGGGTATGCACCGTGCTACTCTTTTTGAGGTGTATTGCCGTAGCATGCACATTCCTCCTACTACTCCCTTGTTTCGTGTCTTTTATAAACTTAGCAAACAGGGTGATTGGTTTTCCTTCGAGAAACGTATTCATAGGGATAGGAAAGTATGCTTTGGGGATTTTCCTTCCTGTCTGAAGGGTTGGAAGATGAACTTTTTCTTGATCGATAGACGAGCTATCCCGTTTGCTATGCCGTGGAGGCATTCTGATTCGGATGTGTCAGATCCGTTTCCTAAGGCAGCTGAGTATGACGTTACTCATGCCGAAAGGCTTGCTGAGACAATTGTTGAACCCTGCCAGATTCCGCAAGCATTCTTGTATGCCTTGGGTTTATCGGATCACTGAGAGTTTCCTGGTTTCCGTCCGGCTTTGAGGGATGAGCAGGGAAGGGGTATAGCCTTTGTTATAAATGTGCATTTTTAAATTGTGCATCTTTTCTTGTTTTTAACGATGGATTTTGTTTATCCGCAGGTATAACCATGTCAAGCTATTTGAAGAAGCCTCCACTACGAAGGACGACGAAGATTATTCCAGGGGACCCGATTCCGGAAGGTCAGATGCGCCAGATGCACGTTACTCCCCCTGGCTTCGAATGCTGAGGTGCCTGAGAAGACCGATGAGCTAAAGAGCGTTGAAGTCCCGGATGACAAGGTTATAGCTGCGAAGGAGAAGAAGAAAGAGCAAGCTGTGAAGACGGGGTTGAAGAAACCTCCGTTGAAGAGAACTGGAGCAGGGAGTGTCTCTTCTCGTCTTCATAAGAGAAGCAAGGTTTCCGCTGGTGATACTGTTATTGATTTGGACACTGGAGAGGCCGTGGAGAGGCCAGAGCCTATCCGTTCTGTGCATCCGGAAGATTTGACATCTGGTATGTTCGGATGATCTTTTATGGTTGCTCCCTTTTTTTTATATTATTTTTTATCATTTGTTGACGGAGATCCTTTTGCTGTCAGGGGGTTCGGAGGGTGCATCCCGGCGTCCGGGAAAAGAAACTCTTGTGGATGAGGAGGATACGGAGGTTGATATAGAGGGGGATGGTGAGGATGATGTCACCTATGTACCTGCGTGGACTGTGACGAAGGAGACTCGTATGAACACTGCCACTGCTTGCCGAGACATGTTGATGAATTTGGCAACTCCCAAGGAGGAGAAATATCTAGATGACCAGGATGATGGAGAGGCTGTCCGCAGGTCGTGGCTATTGCTGGGCAAATGTGTCACGGCTCAAGCGGACGTTATCTTTCGTTTTGAGTCTCTTTTGGATAAGCACAAAAAATTGTCCGAGGCTCATAAGATCTGCGACAAGACTCTTGACGACAATTGGAAGATGTTTCAGCAGATTTCCGGTGAGTTTCAGAAACTTAAGGATGCTATCAAAGAGTGTGTGGAGGTGAATCCGGAAGGGTTGAGGAAACTTCGTGCTGAAAATGTTAGTTTGGAGGGTCGTGTTTCTGAGCTGGAAATAGAGAAAGAAGAATGGAGAAAAGTTTCCGCTGAGCAGAACAACCGGATCAAATTGTTGGAGGGGCAGTTGTCTGATGCCAGGTTGAAGCTGAATGACGAAGAAAAAGCTTATAAAGAGCTTTATCAAGAGAAGGTGGATATTGCTGTAGCCGCTGGGAATGCCGAGGTAGAAAGGAACCGTATCATAAATGAGTTCATTCCAGAGGCTATCCACCGTTTTCTCGGAAGTCATGAATTCCGGACAGCATTAGCAGAACCGTTCAATTTATTTTACCTTTCTGGGCTGATTGACGGGGCTAGTTTGTTCGAAGAGCCGGAGAAAGCGGCCAAGCTGTTGGGGGAAGTTGAGGGGATAGACATGGAAGCCGGGGCTAAATATGGCCTGTTATATGATCAGGCCCTCTCCCAGGACTATCCATTCATCCAGAAGATTCGCCAGACCGTCTACCGAAAGTTTGATGAACTTAATGCCCTGGTTCCTGATCCTGCACCTGCTCCAGAAACTGAAGCACCGGAAGCTGAAACCCATGTCGAAAACCCTTCTGCCAACCAGTCTTCAGGCCCCGATACTTCGGTCTTTGTTTGAGATGATGTCTTAAGGGTCTGTACACCTCCATTTTGACTATGGGTATAGGTGTTGCGGATTCTTTTTGAAGCTGTTTATCCACTTTGTTTGAGAGATGTATGTTGGGGTCCGGATACCTCCATTTTGACTATGGATTCAGGTATTCCGGATTCCCTGTGAAGCTTTTATCAATTGATGTAATAGGTTTTTGACGCTCCGTTATTCTGTAGAATGGGTCCCTCGGAACAACTATGTAATAGAATAGGTTTGAAATTCCATCTTTTGTTATTCCGTTATTCCGGAACATTTGTTGTAACCGATTTTTTGATCATATGAATATATCACTTTCTTTTGTTATTTATACTTAGTCTTTAAGCTACATGTGTGTTTTTCTGGGCAGTATGTAACTTATGGAACTTGGCCTTTAATTATATATTCGTGGGGTTTTACTTCATCGGACAACATATGCCTTACGGCTCTCGGCCATAGCTTATACCCTCATTGGGTTTTAATTTCTGGGCAACTTGTGCCTTGCGGATCTGGGCCTTAGGTTATACCCACTTGGGGTTTTGTTTCTCCGGACAACTTGTGCCCTTCGGATCTTGGCCTTAGATTATACCCTCTTGGGGTCTTAGTCTTTGGACAACTTGTGTCGTACGGCTCTTGGCCTTAGATAACACCCTCTTGGGGTCTTAGTCTTTGGACAACTTGTGTCGTACGGCTCTTGGCCTTAGATAATACCCTCTTGGGGTCTTAGTCTTTGGACAACTTGTGTCTTGCGGCTCTTGGCCTTAGATTATACCCTCCTGGGGTTTTATTTGACGGGATAACCTGTACCCTCCCGCATTTGGCCTAAAGTTATACCCACTTGGGGTTTTATTTGACGGGGTAACCTGTACCCTTCGGCACATGGCCTAAAGTTATACCCACTTGGGGTTTTATTTGACGGGGTAACCTGTACCCTTCGGCACCTGGCCTAAAGTTATACCCACTTGGGGTTTTATTTGACGGGGTAACCTGTACCCTTCGGCACCTGTCCTAAAGTCTCTTGGACAACTTGTGCCCTAATGGAAGCATTTTTTTTTTATATATATATGGTTCGAATGCATCGGATGTTTCATTGACGTGAAAATGGCTCGCGCCTTACAATAAATTCTGAAATAACAAAGTACATAATTGGTTACATAAAACATTTCTTTAGGTTAATTGCATGCCAGGTTCGAGGTACTTCCACGTCTTCCATGGTTTGGAGCTTGTACGTGCCGTGCTGATAAGCCTCCGTTATCCGATAGGGGCCTTCCCAATTAGGTCCCAATTTTCCTTGATCTTCCACCCTGCTAGCTTCGTTTCTCCGGTATACGAAATCTCCCACTTTGAAAGCTTCGGGTTTAACCCTTCGATTGTAATACTGCTCCACTTTCTTTTTGTATTTCGCTTCCCTTATGGCTGCCATTTCTCGCCGTTCTTCTAACAAATTTAGATTCAGATTAATTTCGTCGTCATTGTTCTTCGGATTTGCCATCATGGTCCAGAAGGTAGGCATACCAATTTCCGCCGGGATGACTGCCTCACTTCCGTAGGTTAGACTGAAAGGAGTTTCTCCGTTGCTAGTTTTCAAGGTGGTCCGGAAAGCCCATAACACGTTTGGTAATTCATCTACCCATCCGGACCTTTCTCTTCCAAGCCGGGACTTAAATCCCTTCATTAGACTTTTGTTGGCTCTTTCGACCAATCCGTTGGCCTGAGGATGAGCTACAGCCGTGTTGATTTGTGTAATATTCAACCTCTCGCACCAACTTTTGAACGGATCTCCCACGAAGTTACTTCCGTTGTCCGTGACGATTATCTTGGGTAGTCCGAACCTACAGACAATGTTATCCCACACAAATTTTTTGACTTCCTTACCGGTTGTTTTAGCCAACGGTTTCGCTTTCATCCATTTTGTAAAATAGTCTATTGCCACAATAACATACTTAACTTTTCTTGGAGCTTCGGGCAATGGTCCCAAAATGTCAATTGCCCATTAGAAGAAAGGCCATGGCGCCATGACGGAGGTTAATACCGTTTTTGGCAGCTTAGGAACCGGAGCGTGTATCTGGCATGAGTCACATTTCTGGATAACCTCCCTGGCATCCCGGTGCATGGTTGGCCAATAGTAGCCTTGTCTCATTAGTTTGGCTACAACAGATCGTGGTCCGGAATGCATGCCATATGCCCCTTCGTGTACCTCGCGGATGACATAATTAGCCTGGAGGGGTCCTACACACCGTAGCATTGGCCCTAGATAGGATTTCCTGAATAGTACTTCGTCGACCAATGTGTAGTGGCTTATTTTCATACGAAGGTTTCGGGCTTCATTTAGGTCCTCCGGCCATATTCCTTCTTTTAAGCATCGGAGTATGGGTGACATCCAATTTTCTTCTTCTTCTATTATTGTACTGATTATCTCTTCCTCGGTGGATGGTTTCTCCAATACTTCCACTAAGATTTCTTTCGTTAAGTGATTGAATGCTACGGACGCTAATTTGCTTAGCACGTCTGCTTTCTGGTTCTGTGCCCTTGGAATGTTCTTTATTTTAAAACGTTTGAAGCAAGCAATGTATTCTTTAGCCTTAGCGAGGTATTTGGTCATGCTCTCCGTGTATGCAGTGAACTCTCCGTTAATTTGACTTGCCACCAGGTTCGAGTCCACCCTTACGTCCAGCGCTTCTATGTGCATTTTCTTTGCAATTCGTAGTCCGGCAAGGAGTGCTTCGTATTCTGCTACGTTGTTAGTGGCATTAAAATTCATTCGGAGGGCATAAGTATATTCTTCTTTATCCGGGCTGATCAGTACTAGCCCCGCTCCGGAACCATTTTTACTGGAAGCCCCATCGGTATACAAGATCCATTCTTCGGTTTGGGAGATATTGCATATTTCCTTGCCCCTCCTTTTTGGATCCGAATGGATGGTGCCGATGGGTATTTCATTGATGAAGTCGGCCAATACTTGTCCTTTGACGGCATTTCTGGGTACATAGGTGATGTTATAAGCTCCTAATTCCATCGTGTATTTAGCCAATTGTCCGGAAGATTCAGCTCTGTTCAGTACTTGCTTGATGGGGTAATCCGTTATGACCTTGATAGGGTGAGCTTCGAAATATCGCCTTAGCCTTCTAGACAGATGTAGCAGCGTTAAGGCTTGTTTTTCAACCGGAGCATATCTTCTTTCGGCATCGTGCAGCGTCCGACTTACGTAGTGAACGGGAATTTGTCGTCCTTCTCTTTCAACCATCATTACCCCGCTTATTGCCTCCGTCGCTGCCGATAAGTATAGATACATGTCTTCTTTTGGTTTTGGTGTTGTTAGGCATGGTAGTTCTAGGATCATCTTCTTCATTTCTTGAAAAGCTTTTTCGGCTTCCTCCGTCCATTGATATCTTTCTTTGTTCTCCTTGGTAATGTTCTTCAAAGTTTCAAAGAAGGGCAATGATCTTTCAACGGATTTTGATAAGAAGCGGTTTAGTGCAGCTAACTTGCCACTTAAACTTTGCATTTCCTTTAGTGTTTTTGGAGATTGCATATCGGCAATTGCTCGGGTTTTTTTAGGATTTGCTCTAATTCCTTTGGAAGTTATCATGTATCCGAGAAACTTACCTTCTTCCACTCCGAACGAACATTTCTTGGGGTTTAATTTCATATTAATTTCCCGGAGGTTATTGAACGTTTCTACGATGTCGGCCAGGAGCTCTTTCTCCGATTGACTTTTAATGACCATGTCATCTACATATACTTCCAAATTCCTGCCAATTTGTGTCCGGAAAGCGGAGTCTACTAGCTTCTGATAGGTGGCTCCGGCGTTTTTCAATCCGAACGGCATTTTGACGTAGCAATATGTCCCCTGATTAGTATAGAAGGCCGTTTTTTCTTCATCTTCCTTTGCTATTTGTACTTGGTGATAGCCTTTGTAGGCATCTAGGAAACACTTATATCGGAAACCCATTACTGATTCAATCTTCCAATCTATCTCCGGCAACGGATAGTAATCCTTTCGGCACGACGAATTGAGATTTTTGAAATCGATGCACATCCTCCAACTTCCGTCCGGCTTTTTTACTAGCACGGGATTGGATATCCAGGTCGGGTATCGGACGGGTCTGATTATCCCTGCTTTTAACCATTCTTCTATATCCTCATTTATAGCTTGGTTCTTTTCTTCCGAAAAGAACCTCTTCTTTTGAGCAACAGGCTTGTCTTGGATATTCACATTGAGTTTGTGTTCCGCTACCCATCGGGGGACACCAGTCATGTCCGAAGGTTCCCATGCAAAAACGTCTTGGCTATTTTTGAGCAACGTAATTAGCTACCTTCTTCCTTCTTTTGAGAAATTTTTTCCTATTGTCACCAGCTGCTCCGGGTAAGCCGGATGAACCAATATTTCTTCTGTCTCCACTATTCTTTCTTCTGTCACGGATTCCGGAAGGCCTTCAAACTTCATTTCTTTTTCCATCAAGAACTTTTCTTCTAGCTTCCTGCATTCCGATATGATAACGGACCGGGTGACTAAAGTGGCTATGCCTCTTGGTGTTGGGAATTTCATCATGGCATGTATCGTGGAAGGGATAGCTCTCAATTTCTTCATTCCTGAACGTCCCAGTATTATATTATAGGGTGAGGGGGATCTTACTATTGCGAATACCATAGTCGTCCGGCGATATAGTCATTCGTTTCCGAAGCACACCTCCAGCTCTAACTTCCCCAACGGACTTATTGCTTCTCCGGCAAACCCGACTAGCGGTGTGTTCGTTTTTGTCATTCGGGACTGGATAGAGGGATCAAGGTTGAGAAAGCAATGTTCATACATCACTTCTATTGAAGCGCCTTGGTCTACGTATATCCTACGTACAGTATACCCTTCGATCTCCGCTTCCACTATCAATGGTTCTTCTGAAACATCCCCAGGGAGTATGGGAGGGAAACTTATGGGAGTGTTCATCCAATCCTCTTCCCGATCCATGTTTTTCCGCTTATACTTTCTTTCCGGATATCGAATCATGTTGATAATTCGTCCTTAGTTGGTGTTATTGTTATTTCTCTGAGGTGCTCTCTCCCTTTGCCGAACATCTTTGATCAAGTGGTCTAGTTTGCCCGTCTCCATAGCTTTTTTGAGTTGTTCCTTTAGATTGTGACAGTCGTTAGTGAGGTGACCCTTTTCCCCATGATAGTCACAATATTTGTCCATGTTTTCTCTGGCAGGTCTTCCCCTCAACGGAGGTGGTGCCGGAAGTCTAAGATGGTGTTCAGTTGCAAGGATTTCTTTGGGGGCTTTCGAGAGTACGTTTAAGTCTAAGGGCCGGACCTCCCTCCGATTTGCGTCATTGCGGCGGTAATCTGCTCCGTACTCATTCCTGTTTGGATTTTCATTCCTGGTTTGCCTATAAAGTACATAGTGATCATTTCGCCGGGGTCGGAATTCTTCCCGATGAGTATCTCGCCTACGATTACCTCGGAATGAGGATCGTTGCGTATTCTGGTCATTCCGGTTGTATGAGTTGGAATTGTAATCTTTTCTGTAATTATCTGCTCGTTCTCCCCTTGGCACCTCGGTCAACCGGTATGCTCTCTCGGAACGAATGAAATCGTCTACCCTCATCATCATTTCGGTTACCGTCCGGGGAATTTTTTCCGAGAACCTCTTTGCCAGCTCTAGACATTTGCAACCGTCCATAAAAGAAGATATTTGCATCACCTCCGGAACTCCAGAAATGCGACTAGCTTCATCGGTCCAACGTTCCTTGAACTCAGACATGGCTTCGTTAGCTTTTCAGACGATCTTAGTTATCTCCATAGGGTCTCGGATACATTTTCTTCGCAAGGCAAACCTATGCACGAATTGTTCACACAAAGTGTCCCAGTTGTTGATACTTCCTCGGGGAAGGTTGTCGAACCATCCTCTGGCCGCATCATCCAGAGTTTGCTGAAACATCATACACCATATGGGCATAGGCCAAGCACCTTGGTTGGCAGCCCCTTCGAACCTTGTGATGTGATCGTCCGGATCGGCGGACCCGTCATATAATTTTATGTGGGAGGGCATTGAGTATTTTGCATTTTTAGGTCCGGTGAAATCAATTATCCTTCGGGTGAACGGGCTCTTGGATGCTGCTTTGAAAGGCTTGGACAGATCGTCCATCACTTCCTCTTCTGTTTTATGTGCTTCGACGTCATGAGATTGGGCGGCTTCGAAGTCGAGATGGATAGGTTCGATCGGCGTTTCACCCGAAGTATTGTACTGTTGGATGAGAGCTTTTAGGGTGGCAATGTGGTTTTGAATTTGTTCCATGTTACTGGTTTGGGTATCGTTATCCGGGCGACTTCCACTTCCTTCAGGTGTTGCTGGGATAGGACCTGTCATCTCTTAGCTTAGGTAGAGTGAATGACGGGTCCCACGGATGGCGCCAATTTGTTGAAGTAAAAGTTCGTTTCTACTTCAGACAAGCGAGATGAATCCTTCGGACTAGAGTGAGTCCTTCGGATTCAAAGTGACTCTTGCTTATGGTATACTACTTCGGATTTCTGCAAAACAAATACGTCCGTTAGACTCGCCCCGGGAATGTATCCCAGGACCAACCTCCGGCGTGAGAGTAAGTATATGTTCTTAGTGAGAGAAAGTATGAATAAAACTAGAGAGTAGGGAAAAATTAGTTAACCTTAAATGAAGATTTCCTCTCTATTTATAGACTCTCTACATGGAGTGCCAGGCTGGTTCGTACTTAGCCCATAATGTTCGCTAGTTTAAACTCCATTACCATATACTTTGGCGTACTTGTTTGTACCTTGGTCTAGGTACTTGTGGGCTTATCCGAAGGGTTTGTTATCTCCGGACGGCTGAGGTCATGCGGACATTCGTAACCCTTCGGATATTGGCCCGTATTATTTGAACACATCTGAGTGCATTTTACCTGATACGTATCCGGAGGGTATATCCTTGTACGGTGTGTATCCGGAGGGTACATACGTCATCACTCATCATCTTTTATTAACAGTACAACATAATTTTTTATTATTTTTTGTTCTGTATTTTTTCGTCTTTTATTAGTTTATGTTTAGTATTTCCTGTCAAACTTTGTATTTTCTGTTCCGTTCTTTCTGTTTTATAATAACATTTACAATAGAAAAAAAATAAAAATAATAAAAATTAAAGAGGTGGAGTTATCAATTTAAGGGAGGTAGTAATACTAATAAGTAATAACCAAACCCTATTCAAAATTGAACTTATTGTTTAAATATATAGAACAAATAGTTCTATATACAACTTTTTTTTTTTTTTTTTTTTTTTTTTTTTTTTTTATTCTTATATTAAACTTAACTTAGTAAAGATATATGTATATATTATGGTAAAAGACATTAAATATAAAATATCAGTGAGAAATTACCAATATAATTCTATAAGATAGATTTTTACTTTTGGACTTACAGTATATTAATTGTAATTGTTGGTGTTTTACAATGTAATATACTATACATAGCCCTAAAGGCTATAGTAAAACTATCATGACACACAATACTTGTTTATACTCGGAAAATAAATCACTCATCTCTTACAAATAACTACCTAAGTCAACAATTTTTTTATTTTTTATTTTTTATTTATTTATTTATTTATTTTTTCATACTTCTATTTGTTAAACATAGCCCTTAGGGCTACGTATAGCAAAATTCTTTTAAAATTATCTAAAAGTATAAATTAGTATAAAACACATAGATTTTATTGAAACGACCCGGTTAACTTTTTTGTATAAAGGTGGTAAGAAAACATTTTTCCGTTAAAGTTGATAGATGTCAAAAGTTGCTTGCCTTCATGAATATAATACAAGTCACAACACAAAAAGATAATGGATAGACAAGTCATGTGACCTCTTTATCTTTGTGTCATAATTTTATGTTTAAGGTTTCAATAGTGGAATGTTTTTATAGTTCTAGAAAACTTATAAAACTTGAAAAGCAATGATAAAGTTGTTGAAGTAAAAGTTCCTTTCTACTTCAGACAAGCGAGATGAATCCTTCGAACTAGAGTGAGTCATTCGGATTCAAAGTGACTTTTGCTTATGGTATACTACTTCGGATTTCTGCAAAACAAATACGTCCGTTAGACTCGCCCCGGGAATGTATCCCAGGACCAACCTCCGGCGTGAGAGTAAGTATATGTTCTTAGTGAGAGAAAGTATGAATAAAACTAGAGAGTAGGGAAAAATTAGTTAACCTTAAATGAAGATTTCCTCTCTATTTATAGACTCTCTACATGGAGTGCCAGGCTGGTTCGTACTTAGCCCATAATGTTCGCTAGTTTAAACTCCATTACCATATACTTTGGCGTACTTGTTTGTACCTTGGTCTAGGTACTTGTGGGCTTATCCGAAGGGTTTGTTATCTCCGGACGGCTGAGGTCATGCGGACATTCGTAACCCTTCGGATATTGGCCCGTATTATTTGAACACATCTGAGTGCATTTTACCTGATACGTATCCGGAGGGTATATCCTTGTACGGTGTGTATCCGGAGGGTACATACGTCATCAAAAGTTTAACCAACTAGACAATTAAAGCCGCCAAACCTTGTTTTTAGCTAAAAAATATCCCAATCATTATATAGTGAAAACACTATAGTATTATTCAAACATATGATGGACTGATGGAGTGTATAACACTTTTACGTTGCACAATCAATTCGTTTAAGTTGAATGAAAAGTTAGGGGGTGTTTCTTTAGCTAACGATTTATATGAGTCTCACCTCTATATAAAGCTCTTAATTGAGAGGATATGATAAATTAAAGGTGCATTTGGTATGCCGCCATCAATCACAATTGGAATGATTTTGATAGTAGTGATGAGCCCCTCGGTATAAAAGATCCATACCTTACCCTTTTGAGGTATATGGAGTATGAAGCATTTCTCTCATTCATTACCATAGTAGTGGGCCTCCTCATCTTAAACAGACATCTTTAATCACTTTCATAGTCATAGTTTCATTCTCATAGTCGGATACCAAACGCACCCAAGTCTTGTGGATATAGACTATTTAAGGGATTTTTATGAGTCTCGCCTAAAAAGTAATAATATTAAATGGTATCCCTTAGCTAAAGGAAAACACTCCCGTCATTTATGACAAGTTGAATGAATTAGTCATTGTTGTTACTTTATAAGTTAACATGTCTAGCAAATCTTTTATATTAGAAAGTTGGAGCAATAACAAAAAAGTATTAACGCGAACAATGTTTAGCACAATCTACCGACTACCGAGCCATCTAAGGCCATAAGTAAAGCCCAATATTTGGCCCAAAAAAAATATTAAGCGCACAATTCTTAAATGTTTGCATATCAAATTTTGGATTTCACGATGTTGCTAGCATTTTGAGTAATTCTAGAGTTCACTATCGGGTAAATTTCGGTTCTTGCCAGGCATAACGGGATTAGCATTTGTGCCGCAAAGATCACGGGGTGCTCAGCTCCGGGTTGCATATGAATCCTCGCTCTCGCTTTCTTATTTTTTTATATTAGACATGAAAGGGCAAATGACCTTTTTGAGAGTTATGGCTTTTTGAATGCATGAAGGGCTTTTGACTCTTAATATTTTTGGCTTTTAACCATTTCTTTGGGCTCTCCAAAGTACCTATAAAAGGCAACATAACTTCTCTCATTCATCATCTAATTCTCATTCCAAAAAAACTAGTTATCGTACAAATAACTAAACCTTCTTGATCAGAGCTTGCGAGGGACGCAAGCTGGATACTTTATGAGCTTCGTGGTAATCTGAAATAAGACAAAGAAACACGTTTGGGTTAGACGGAGCGCAAAGTTGGACACTATGAGAATAAGTCATCCAATAATTTAGAGTTAAGTTTTAGAGAGAGAAAGTACAAAGGGGGTGAATGACATATCTCAAAATGGATGATTGAGTCGGCTATTTATAGGCAAACCATATGAAGGATCTAGATTTGCTACATTTCTCATTTGAGTTGGCTGAGAGGGAGCATTTCTCTCTAGCCATTGAGGAGGCTACGAGAATAGGCTTTGAGATCGTGCCCATGTGCGACTGTCTATATGCGCAACAACAAAGGACGACCGTTATTGAGTGGACTCCATAAGATCTTCTGTTTGTCTTGTAGTACTGGAGCTTCGACTCTCTCGGAAGTTGTGGTTCTTCGGAGCATAGGGGCTTCAAAGACTATCTTCTTGTGTATTGGTAGATTTCCTAATGGTAACCTAGTAAGCTTTATTCCGATGATCACTTTTGGGTGTCATGGGTGCATTATCGAAGGCTAGGCTTCGATAAGTGAGATAGGGTACACCATCAACTAGCAAATCTCTAAGTGTACTTGTGAGATAAATTGAGAGTTTGAGTGACATCTTATAATTACAAGAGATACAAAAGATTAGTGTTGAGAAAATGTGTGACTCCTAATTTTCATTATAGTAAACGTATCTTTTCTTACTCATGGTTTTTTCTGTCCTATTTGGGTTTTTCACGTTAAATCTGTGTGTCATCTTTTATCATATTTGATATTTTAGTTACGTTTTTGCTTCAGTCCGATGCCAGTTTTCGCAACATTTCACTCCACGAATTTTTAACCATCCAATACTTTGAATTGATTATGAAAAGTAATACCTATGACAATACATATCATTCCTTTCGGTCAAAGAATCATGTTGTTCCAGTAGGTGCAAACAATCTTTAAGTGACTACGCCAACCTCTTGAAAAAGGAGGGTTTTACCTAATTTGAATTTATATGGCAGTGGATTTAAACCCCATAAATTAGTCAGCTAAAAGATCGAAAACCATGTTACCCAAAAAAAGTAATCGTAAACATAGCATCAAGCTTTCAATGAATACTATCCCGTCTCAAAACAAATATCCTCTATGAAAGTTAGGCTGGACGCAGTAATATATTGCGATCGACAAAGACGATCGATTACATATCGATCTTATTGTTGTAGCAAATCGATCGGCACACGATTTTTTTGTATCTTGGTCGTGAACTCGATCGATATCATACCTTTTTTTTTTTTTTTTTTTTTTATTATTATTATTATTATTATTATTATTATTATTATTATTTTTTTGTGTGTGTGTATGTAGAAAATGTATTTTTGTAAGGTATGTTTTTTGTTGTGTAAGTCGCCCTTACTGGGACACCCAATCACCTGAAGGTCGCTGAAAAGAAAGCTGACGTGTCTAGCCTTATACACACTAAAATTACAAATTCCTTTAACTTTATGACGAAAGAAGTATAAATGCACAATATCTATATATAGAAATGACATCCAATCACCCCAAAACAAGGTGCAACAAATCTTATCAAGTCTACAGCCTAGCTACAGAATGAAATCTAAATATAGAAAGCACATAAACTTCAAATAAACCAGCTCACTTTGCTTACATATATGTGTGACATCAATTCCAATTATTTTCCAATATTTAGACCAACTTTTAACACCAACTTTTTTTACACTGTCATTGACCCTTCAAATCTAAATTTTATATTCATATATCCAAACACACACTTTCATTGTTCTTTCCAACTTCTGCATCAAGAAACATAACATAGGATTAAGGTTTATGTTCTTGTTATTCAGTCAAACTTCATAAAGGTTTGAACTTTATTCATTTCACATCTGTTGACTTGTATTATGACTTGTATTGCTGAGCTGTTTTTTTTTTTTTTTTTTTTTTTTTTTTTTTTTTTTTTATGGAGATTAAGGTGTTTTGAATAATGGGTTTTGTTTATTTTGTTGTTTAATCATCTGGGTTTGTCTCAATTGTGAAGAAATTGGATAAAAAGTGAGTCTTTAATATGCAAATTATGATGGTTGAGCCTGTTATAATAGTTTTGGTATGTTTCTGTAAGTTTTATGGGATTTGAGGTGGTTTTTGGTGATGGGTTTTGTTTAGTTTGCTGTTTTGTCATCTGGGGTTGTCTTAATTGTGAAGAAATTGGATAAAGATTGAGTCTTTAATATAACCCGCACCAAATGGCCTAGCTCAGTTGGCCACCAAGATTCCTTAGGGGCTTGGGGAGGGGAGGTCTCAAGTTCGAGTCCCACCCGAGACTTTTACCCCTTCAGGCGGAACATGAGGAAGTACAGGCGGAGTTCAAGGTCAGCATACTGCCCAATTGGATGTCACTGCTACCTGAACCACTAACAACTAACAAGCCGTTCAAAAAAAAAAAAAAAAAAAAGGCCTAGTGGACACATGATGTCTGCGCAAGGGGTCAAAGGTTCAAACGCCGCTAGATACACATTTTGGGTGGCTAGGGAAAGGGTTAGAAACTGTCACGGAAATACCCCTAAGCTGCATAAATCTTAGTGAAAGGCCGTCCCTGGGTAAACCTCATTCATTTATCGAGTCTTTAATAAGTAGTATATCTTGATGGTTGTGGTAAGAATGATGGGGTTTGTTTTAGTTTCATGTTTTATGACATGTGGTTGTGTCAATTGTGAAGAAATATATTGAAAGTTGTATGCAAATCTTGAGATTCGGTGCATCAGTTATAAGTATGTACTGATGTGATCATTTGGTTTTGTGGGTATGAAGAATTATGTTTGCTGATACAGATTCCCATTGTAGACTCATATATTTGTGTCTATCATAAGATGTTTAATGTCTGGCCAGTGGCCGATTTTCATTGAGTTTGGGTTATGTTTTCTTTATATTGGGAATACCCGTATGGTTTGTGCAAATAATGGAATGTTGTAAGATTAGGATGAAGTTCGACCATCATTAAGTGTTTAAGCATGGGGTTTTAGAAATCAAGGGTTTTGACTTTTGTGAATTGTGCTTCGGGAATACTTAGTTAAATTGTGTTTCTTAGGGGTTGTGTTAATGTGCATATTTTGATATTCATTATTTGTCATAATCACTTTTAATGGAAGCATTGACTGTTTGACAGATTGTAATCATTTATGGAAATACGGGTGTATAACAGTATAAGTACTTTTACACTATTATGTTAATATTGCGTTTATTGTAGTCAGTATGAAACTGATTTTTGACCACTAAACAATCAGATAGTCATACATAGTGATAAAAACCATTTAATCCAATACTAGTGATAGTTAGATAATCACTTTGAAAATATATGTCCAAAATCCAAATTAACATCCCCTACTTCAGTTTCTTTAGCAATTTTGGAACTTGCCCTTTTTTCACACATGTCACCATCTTAGTTTATTTTGTGAATAGGTTTGAAGGACTACACTCGACTTCAGCGGTGCAGAATATTTTTGTATTGTGTATTGAAGCACTCCATTATTCCTGAATCAGCTATGAAACCGTCTTTATTGATATATTTCTATATTACCAAGATGCCATTCCTCTAGTTTTGCTTAATGATGACTTGTAGAAGTTAGTGACACCCTTGTTATTTTGTATCGATGAGATGAAATAAATATGCTCGTAAATGAAAATGGGAGTGATCGTGTTGAGCTTTTTATTGTTGGTGCAATTACAAATCATATTTGCCTCGAGATTTTTACCTTTGAAGGCTTGTGGGACCTATCAGATTGGGACTTCGAGTGACTCAAATAGCAAACTGTTGTATATAAACGGGGTATTAGTAAGCAAAGACTTATTTTGCAAGTCCATCAAGTCGTATCGTACAAAACGTTGTTTCATCAACAAAAACGCCGAGAGTCTTTGCTACGAGGTGGATCATTCTACAGGTACACAAATATAACTTCGTATTCGTTCCATAATAATTGCAACCCTTTGAGCATTTGTCAAATATGTTAGATACCCATTGTCGCACACAAGGAAAAGTGTCCAACTCAACGCCATCATTTTCATGATAACCATAACACATGATTTTATCTCAGTATAAGAAATTTGCAATTTTTGTTCGCTGTCTTATTCTTGAAAACAGAAGTTTATGTGACCCAAGTCAATAACATAATCTTTTAATGACGATAAAGGGAAAAACGTAATTTAACTTTTAGGTCTTTTGGTAAAAGGAAATTTCTTTCCATTGGATGTCCCAAAAAGGTAAGTCTTACAGTATCTTGGGACAAAAGTATGCATAATGAATTGTTTAAACTTTATGACTTATCATTTTGACTTTTTGTCATTTGGATCAGACGGAAGAAGATTTCTACAAAATTTAGCACAAGACCAAACTCTAAAAGGAGAATTAAACAAGTCAAAGAGAAAAAAAGATGATAAAGATTCGGTTTTTAGTACCAAATATTTAGTGATCGGTGGATCTGGTATTGGGGTTTTGATATTATGTTGCAGTGTTTGTTGCCCATGCTTTCATGCTAGAAAGAAAGAAACCCCCCACATTGTTCTTGGCAAGGAGCCAAATTCAAGTAAGTGAAATTTTATACTCTTGATTTATTTTAAATGCCACGAAATCTTGAATTTTCATTTCCGATGATGCATTTAAGGCCTTAACTATGAGTTCTGTAATTGGTCAGAAAAGTTTCATTGTTAACAAACATGTCATTTCCTACGAGAAAAGTAAACAACACAACTCATAGGAAGTGTATACATCTGAAATCGACCCTTTCAGAAACCACAAAACTTTTCTCATTGTTAACAAAGCTTACCTTAACTATCAACAATCAACACTTTTGGCATTTTGGTTGGTTAATTTGGATTAATATATATTTTGCAGTGGACTCAACTTCATCTGTAGAAATGAACTCTGTTTCGGAAAAGGTTCCAGCTAGTCCGTTACGAGTTCCACCTAGTCCCAGTAGATTCTCAATGTCTCCAAAACTCGATAGGATTGGATCTGTTCATTTGACCATGAGCCAAGTTGCAAGAGCTACCCAAAACTTTGCACCAGCCTTAAAGTTAGGTGAAGGAGGTTTTGGAACCGTATACAAAGCTCAACTACCTGACGGTCAAGTGGTAGCCATTAAAAGAGCAAAAAAGGTAATCATACTTGTGTACAATATAATATTGAGTAAATTTTTTTCCTTTAAGAAGTATTTTTTTGGTCATAATAGTCACTAGGGAACCGTAGTTGGTATATAACATTAGAGGTGGCAAGATCAGCAGCTCACAGGTCCGAATAAGTTTAGATTGAAACATGTCAGTTTAGAGGAGGTGAGACCTGAACAAAATAATTTAAATAAAAGTACTAAAAGGGCATAGCTTTAGTCTATGTACTAACCTATAGACGTATAGCTCCTTTGGTATGAAATAGGTTCAAAAAGTTGACTTTTAGGTCAAACATACAAAATTGTCAATCACCTAATTGCACAGTTAATGTGGTTGATCATATTTTTTATGTTAAGAAAAAAAGTGACTACATCACTGAACTATCTAGCAATTGTTAAACGTTGGTATTAATTTTGTATTAAATTCCTACAAAAAGTTGAATTTGGCTTGTTTGACCTCAGAAGTCAAAGCATGCTCTTTTCTTTTGAACCAAGCGTGAATAGTTTAGGGCAGCCAAACTGTGAGCTTGTTAGCTTAAACTCCTATTTGTTTTTTTTCCGTCATTTTTTATGTTTATATTCAACATGAAATGAATATGTGATTGTGAGGCCTATTTATATATATAAGAAAATGGGATCTACAATATGAAGAATGGATAAAAACTGCTCCAAACCAATTAACCCTTAACTGTAAAATATTGTGTAGGAACATTTTGATGCTCTACAAAGTGAATTTAAAAGCGAGGTTGAACTACTTTCGAAAATTGATCATCGTAATCTAGTGAAGCTGCTTGGTTATGTTGATAAAGGAAACGAGCGCCTTATTATTACTGAATATGTACCTAATGGTACACTTAGAGAACATTTGGATGGTAAGTTTCTCAAGTCCATTGGCACCCTCATGACTCCGTTCATTTTTGCAATCTTAAAAATTTAGTTGCTTCTTGTTTCAGGTTTTCACGGAAATTTCTTGGACTTTAGTCAACGACTTGAAATTTGCATTGATATTGCTCATGGTTTAACATATCTCCACCTATACGCAGGTAAATCTTAACTCAAAGTTGGAATATTTTAGTAATCATATGATTCTTATTCAATATATGCTCATCAATACATTCCCTTTTTAGTATGATTTTTCTTGATCTTGTACAGAAAAGCAAATTATCCACCGTGACGTGAAATCATCCAACATTCTTCTAACCGAGAGACTGAGAGCAAAAGTGGCTGACTTTGGATTTGCAAGATTTGGTGATTCGGAGACTGATAAAACACACGTGGTGACCAAAGTAAGAGGAACAGTGGGTTACCTTGACCCCGAGTATATGAGAACCTATCAACTCACCCCAAAGAGTGACGTGTACTCGTTTGGGGTTCTACTGATAGAAATTCTTACGGGTCGTCGTCCCATTGAGTCAAAGAGATCTCCCGAGGAGAAGGTGACAATAAGATGGGTAAGTTCTACTTGTGCGTATCAAGCTGTACGTAGTGTATTGATAGATGTATATTGTGCGTTGTTTCTTATACTATACACAAAAGCATTTTTTCCACCTCTGGTGCATGACTCTATATAAGTGGTTATTTTCACTTTTTCAGGCATTTGGGAAATACAACGACGGTGACATTATGGATTTAGTTGACCCTCAAATGAAAGAAGCAGTGGACGGTGAAATCTTTGCCAAGATGCTCGGTTTAGCTTTCCAATGCGCAGCTCCCACACGAGCAGACCGACCAGACATGAAGGTGGTGGGAGAGCAATTATGGGTTATCAGAATGGACTATCTTAGACGTGGACGAAAAGGGTAAACTTTAGTCTAAACACGAAAAAGCATGAACCTTTCGTTTATATCAATCAACTTTTCACGCTTACATGACTTTGTAACATGTGGGTGTATGCCACTGCCGATGCGTGGTTGGTTTAATGTACGAGTATCTAATGCATGTGTCGTAACATGGTACAAGTGGTTTTGTGAGTTCCGTTGAAGATGGTTGGATTCGGCTTCATTCGCTGGATAAATTTGATGTTTTATGTTACGTGTTACATATTACTTGTGCCATGTGTAAATAAAAATGATGTATTTTGGTTTTTATATTTGTTAGTATTGATTAACATTTGTTTTCCAGGTTTTTTTTTTTTTTTTTTTTTTTTTTTTTTTTTTTTTTTATCATGGTTTTCGACCTTTTGGACGACTACTCTATATATGCTTTCGTAAAAAGAAGAGTCGTTTGTGCATCAAAACAAAATTTATAAATAGGCGAACTGTCGTTTTATCATTTTCCTCCCCCATAACCGAATTTGGCTTTTTTCCTTGGCTTATGATAAGGCTCGATTCGATCAAAACTTTCGTACCAGTAGATGATTGCCTTGCCTGCTATGGGTTCTTTGGGTCGCTTCAAAGCAATGGCTTTTACATAGACACGAGATTTTTCAAACAAGTCACAAAATTTAAGTTCATAAAAGCATTTTCCTTAAAACTTACATAGTTAATAAGTTTATTTGAATATTGTGGTAGGTTTATTTTTGTCATATAAGCTAATAAACCAAAATATATTTTTGTCATATAAGCTAATGTCGTTTTTTAGCTTGCAAGTTCATCAAGTTAACGTACACACTCAAATAATACTGCCAACATACAAATGACTTGAAAAATTGATTAATCATCATTTCAAAAATATTTTTCAACTTATATAGTATAACTATATAAGTTATACATAAGTATAAGTAAAAGAGTTATTTTATTCGTCTCAAAATAATTGTTAACTGACAAAAAAACACACAAATTAGATATTTTTTTACTTCTTAGCTTTAATTGATTAATTAACGTAAAGTTTGAAATATTAAATTTAAACAAGAGTAATATGATAAACTCGACCAAGATTCTTTATCTACTTTTAATAATGAACAATTAAATTGAGACATATTAAAATAAAAATGTTAACTATTAATTTGAGACCGCCGTAAATATTAAATAGTATCCAATCCAAAAAGTTATATAAATCATGCAATTTTTTTTTCTAATCAGTCGATTTTTATATTCACATTAAATAAAAAGTGTAATATTACTTTTCCAAAAATTTAAAAATAATAAGTGCATCTCTTGAATATGAAGAAAAGGGCAAATGGCACATCACCACCTATGGACGTGGCATATCAAAATGTAACAAGTCAAATAAGTCCCTGTCGGCAAACCGCATTCGTGTTCGGTCAAGACATACACAGTTACACACGGCTTTCAATATTATTAAAATTTGGGTTTTACTAGTAAAAGATGACATTTCACTTCACCTCCGTTATCTCAACTTTGTTCTCCATCACCTTTCTTTCATTTTTCACTTGCAGTAGTCATCATTTATTTTAATTTTTGCTAAAATATTTTACTCTATACAAACATACCTTACAAAATATATCACACTAACAAACTAAATAAAAATAACAAAAATACTCAATGAGGCCCAAAAATACACATAAACAAGTGGTAAGAGGTCACCACTTCGTCTAGTTTTATTTTTGCTCGTGCGTGACTATACACCCGTGAGGCTCAAGAGTGAGGATACCGTTACTTCTAGTCTAACTATATATTAAGGGATGTTTAATTTAGCTTATTTACTAGTACTTAGCTTAAAATTTTAAATGTGCTTAAATTTTCTTTTTATAAAGTTTTTGGTTATGCCTTAGTTTTGTATCTAAGCTCAAAAGTTTGTTAGAAAGAATGATGTATTTTACTCAAAACATAATCTAAAGCTCTCGAGTTTTTTTTTAGAAAAAAAATAGTAAAGAAGTAAGTCGTAAATATTTTCAGTCTAATTAAAAAAGAAAATCTTTTATTTCAAAATTATTAAATCATTTTTTTAGGTCATTTTTCACATTCTCTTTTTAAGTGATATCGGTGAATATAATTTTTTATGTTCCTCTTCATCTTTTTTCTTTAATTTATTTTTTAAAAATTGATTTACATACTATTTTTTTATTGGCACGCTTAGCTTTACGCATTATATAGTTGTACATTATCTACTATCTTTATCTGTTTGTATAGTTAAGAGGGTGCATGGACAGAACTATGTAGGGGCAGGGGAGAATCCCGACACCTAATGTAAATATTATAGATTTTATGGTTAATTTATTTGAGGTTACAAATAAATCTTCGATTTCGTCCCCTCAAAATAAATTTGGCCCTCAAAAAAAAAAAAAAAAAAAAAAAAAAAAAATCTAAGTTCCATGTGTCTATGAGCGTGTGCAAATGAAACTGCACAATTAATTACAAAATAAAAATATAAGAGCATCCACTATAGTGGTTTAAAAATAGGTCTAAAAAATTTTGAAGAGGTCCAAAAAATTTTACATCATAGTGAGCAACTATTTCAAGTCTAGGTGGCATGAAAAGGTCTAGTATTTTGAAGAGGTTTAAGAATTAATGACATTGCATTAGATGACAAGTTTATAAACCACCAAAAGCTTTATCTATAGTGGAATGAGGTTTATAACATAAAAAGCTTTGAAAATTAATGAAATTGCATAAGGTGTCAACTTTATAAACCTTTTAATAGGTTTATTATAGTGGATGCCCTAAGAAAAAAAAGACGCAATAGTTTTGACACTTTACAGGCTTTGTTCATCTCCTTGTATTATTATTACAAAACCCAAAATCTTGGCTTCAAACACAAACCACCAAAACCGCACCTTTCTCTCTCTCACACTAAAAAAATCCCCCCACCTTTTTCACCAAATCCTACTGTGTGTCATATCTGTGGCTTCAGTTTATTTATGAAAAGAAACCGTTAGAAAGTTGTTAAGTCAGTTAGAAGAAGGATTAAAAAAAAAGAAAAAAAATGTCGTTTGTTGGAGGATTGGTGCTGGGGGTAGTGGTAGGGATAAGTTTGATTGTGGTGTTTGTTAAGTCTGAGAATGCCAGATCTGCTCGTCGTTCTGCTCTTGTAAGTTCTTTTTTTTTTATATCCTTCAATTTCTGTTTTATATAGATTATTTTGTTTAGGTTTATAGCAGTAGTTTTATAGTAAAAGCTGTAATTATAAAGTGTGAAATGACGTAAAGGTAAACAGTACTTTTATTAGCCTTTTCTATGTTTGTAGATTACTTTGATTAAGTTAGCGACATAACGGTAGGGGTTTGTTTTATAAAAGCGTTTGGTAATTATAAATGACGTGAAGGTAAACACTAATTTTATTAGCAGTTTGTATGCTTCTAGATTACTTTGATTTGTGTATATATTATTTTGTTTAGGTTTAGCTTATTTTGAAAGCACTAAAGTGTGTGTAGTGGGTTGGGGTTTGTTTTATAAAAGCATTTGGTAACTTAGCTATAGCGGTAATTATAAAGTGAAAAATTACGGAAAATTAACAAGCGTTTTAGTCTAAATGGTTGGATAGGGTTGAGTTGTGTGAATTTTTTGTTTTATAAGTTTTTAGATTAGTTGGATTTATGTAAATTAATTTGTTTAGGTTTTGGGTAACCATGGTTTCCTACCTTTTGGCCGACTAATCTATGGGATTTGAGCCCCCCCCCCCCCCTCTTTCAGGAAGTTCGCACTTAGAGTTGTTTGCACCTAGCAGGAATTGAACTTGACCTCTCAATAGTTACTCAAGCTCCTTACCACTAGGCCACTCCTAAGTGGTTAAAATTGACTGTTTAGGTTTATATAAGTAGTAGTTGTTTCTTTTATAAAAGTGTTTGCTAGCGTAGTTGTAGCAGAGTAATTATAAAGTGTGAAATGACGTAAAGGTAAACGCTTATTTTATTAGTGGTTTGTATGTTTGTAGATTACTTTCATTAATATAGATTATTTTGTTTTCGTTTATCTTTAAGATTAGCATGTGGCTGGTTGTTTTATAAAAGCGTTTGGTGACATAGTTGTAGGAGAGATTATTAAGTGTGAAATGATGTAAAGATAAATGCTCATTTTATTAGTGTTTTGAATAGGAGTGTTTAAATGAAATTCAAAGGTGAATGCTCGGCAAACAAACATTATAATCTAAGTGCTGCAAAAAACTTGATGGTAAACACGGACTATGTTGAAGTGGTTGAATAGGGTTTAAGTTGTGTGAATTTTGTGTTATATAAGTTTGTAAATTAGTTGAATTCGTATAGAGTAATTTGTTTAGGTTTAGCTTAGCTACTAGTGGTAGTAGCTTTTTGTTTTATAAAAGCGTTTGGTAACATAGATGTAATAGTAATTATAAAGTGTAAAATGACGTGAAGCTAAAAGCCTTATTTGTTAGGGTTTAAAAGTGGAGTGTTTAAACAAAATTCAAAAGCTAAAGGTTAGTTGCCAAACACAAGCTATATTAAAGTGGTTAGATAAGGCTTGATTCATATATTCATATGTTTAGGTTTGCATTAGCTTTTACACACTAAAGTGTGTGTATGTGTGTGTTTTTGTGGATAGGGTTTGAATTGTGTAAACTAGAGTAAGATGTTACACGTTGTATAAGTTGAAAACAATTAATCTTTTTAACATAGAAGGTATGCTTAAGCCTTAGTCTATGTGCGTATGTGTTTGTGTGTGTGATTTTACTTGGTTGAAGTTGATTTGACTTGGGGGATCGAGATAGGTTGGGCGTAAGGAACTTTGAACCACTTTTTATGTTTATGCGTATATGCGTGGGTCTAAGCTTACAACTTTTATCATGCACAAACACATTACAATAGGGGTGGCAATTCTAGTCGGGTTCAGGTTGACAGGTTGGCGGGTCAGAAACCCCAACCTGAACCTGACCCATTTAAATCATCGGGTTAACTATGTCAACCCTAACCTGTTTACACATAACCCGAACCTGACTCATTTAACCCGTATATATACTTGTTGGCGGGTTAAATAAGTTACACGGGTTGAATAGGTTAAACGGGTTGTAGACTCATTTAACCCGTTTTATATACAAAAGTTGGCACATTACACGAGTTAATTAGGTTAAGCGGGTCGACTCGTTTAACCCATTAAGGCATTAACCCCGTATAATAAAATATAAATAATTTTTAATTTAAGAAAAAAAATCTTAAACGGGTTGGCGGGTCGACCCACTTAATTTATTCACAACCCAAACCTGACCTGTTTAATAAACGGGTTAGAAGGGTCGACCCAAACCTGACCCGAAATCTATTTACACTCAACTTGAACCTGTTAATTTTTGTGTCGGTTTCAGGTGGGGTCAGAAATTACCACCCCTACATTACAATGTGCTCCTGGCTTGATAGTAAGGTTGCGACTTGTGAACATCTAATCTGTTGGTCAGGAGTTCGATTTGCATTCATAAATACACGCACGCACATTTTTTAACTAACCTCAGAATGTTTGATATATAAGATAGAAGGTATTCTAACCTTGTGTGTATGTGTGAGATTTAACTTGGTTGAAGTTGATTTGAGCGTAATTATATGGGATGGACCGAGGGGCTACTTGTGCTTAAGATAGGTCGGGCGTAAGAACATTCTATGTTTATTTGTATAGGTGTAAGTGTAACTGTGTAAGGCTAATCTTTGGACCTATATCATTCACAATCACACCCCCACACACATTATAGAGTAAACTACACGCATGGTCCCTGAACTTGTGATTTTGTAGATGATCCTTAAATGGCCCCTGAGCTTGTGATTCCGTATATGATCATTAATTATCGAAAATTTATGCCAACATCTCTGGCACTTCGTAAAGTCGGTGGTACAAACACCGTAAAATCTATATCATCAATTAAATTTAGTCTGTTTTGACCTTTTACCCACCTTTCAACCTATAAACCGTGCCTTAATATCTTTACCCATCCAATCACCTGTTCAACCTCCACTCAGCCGTTGTTTCTTTTTCCGCGGTTCATCATTTTTCCCACCATTCTTCATAGTCTTCCGCGCGATGTAACTTCATTGATGCAACTCAGAATTAAATTGAGTATGTGAAATCAGGCACATGCTCAAGGACCATCCATAATTTGGGACCATCCGTATAATTTATTTCACATGGTATACGTAAGCTTAAAATGTTTGATCTTTAGCATAGAAGGTACGTACGTGTATGTGTGTGTGATTTTACTTGGTTGAAGTAGATTCGAGTTAAGTTGTACGTGAGGGGCGACTTGCGGGCTTAAGATAGGATGGGCGTAAGAAACTATGAATTACACACAATTTGACACATTCCTTGTTTATTTGCACAGGTGTAAGTATAATCTTTCGGCTTTTATCATTTATCAACACTCCCACACTCTCTCCAGGCTCTATTATGTGTAACTATGTGTGTAATTTGTTCGATTTTGAACTGATATAAGTGCAAAAGAACACATATTCAGTTTGCAAATTTCTTAATAAGTATGATAAATACTCTTAACTGTTTAGTTGAATATGATTTAGAATGATATTTGCTGGATTGTTTCCCTTTGTCTCTTTAGGGATGTGTTAATAAAGTTCGGCTTTAAAAAAAATTAGATTGATATGAGGTAGATGGATGTGCACTTAGAATCGTTACATGTTAAAAAAATAAACTTCACGTGTATATTTATTATTTATAAATGTTATTAATCTTTGGTTAAAATATGTGATAAAGGCGACAACGATTGCGGCTTTTGCTAGAATGACAGTTGAAGATTCAAAAAAGTTGCTTGCCCCTGAATTCTACCCTTCTTGGGTTGTTTTCTCACAGAGACAGAAGGTGAGTTTTTTTATTCTCCCTGCTTATTCACTTTTTCTCGGTGATTTTTATTTCTTGGGACTTATTATTCTGCTTATTTTTTCAGTTGACCTGGCTTAATACTCATCTCACAAAGATCTGGCCCTATGTTGACGAGGTCAGTTTAGCAAGGCTTGTTTTGTATTCGGTTCCTTATTTATCTGCTTTATTATGTAGTGAATGTCTAACTTTTATTTTGAATTGCAAACTTAGCATACACCGTGTCTCAGTTGGGACTTGAACCCACAACCATTTGGTTGATGGGACAACTATGTCTACGATACACCTTGGATACTGATGTGCTTGAAATAGTGTTTGAAAAATTCTGGTTATTTAAGGGAGTAATAGATAATCAAATACAGAACTGATTATCAAATATGATTATTTGGCATGCAGCTTATTATGCGGTTTTTGATGGTTCTGTAGGCGGCATCTGAGCTTATAAAGGCTAATTTGGAGCCAGTTCTTGAGCAATACAGACCAATTGTACTGTCTTCTTTGTCATTTTCTAAGTTTACACTTGGCACGGTCGCTCCACAGTTTACAGGTTAGTCTTATGACATTTATAACCAATTGTATCATTTCTTTCATTTGTTTTTGTGTTTAGTCAATACTTTGATTCGTCTTACTGGTTAGGTAACATGATCTGCTAGTTTAAGAAAATTTCACATATTCATGTTTTGCTATTTAGGAGTTTCTATCATCGAAGATAATTGTGAAGGAATAACTATGGAGTTAGAGATGAATTGGGATGGGAACCCTAGTATAATACTTGATATCAAGACCCGACTTGGTGTTGGATTGCCGGTGCAGGTAATTCAGCTTGCCTAGTCTTTTTGTGATACACATTCTTGATCTTTATCCATGAAACATCTTTTTCTCTGGCAAGACAAATTATAAGCTCTTAGATGTATTTTTAAATCAATTGTTTCAATTTGAAGTTGTACTAAGAATATTTACATTGTCCGGTATGGTTGATTATGATTGTGTTTTCTGACCAATTGTTGTCAACGTAATGAGATTTGGACTAACAAGGTAAATTATTTTCAAGAAAACCAAGTGTCGAGGGTAAATGTAAAATTACCTAAGCATCTCTAACTGCAGTTTTGTTTATCCAATTCTGAGCCTGATCCAGTAAGTCTTGATAATCAACATGATTGTTAATGCCGCCAATATGCTATTACACCCCTTCACAAGTTGAAATTTTGTGTTTACGAATAGAGACTTATAATATGTGGAGTGATTGATAATCAACATTTTTTTTTTTCCTCGTGATATATCAAAGGGGCTCAAAGTATATACAAACTTGACAATCTTGTGCTCTTGTATAGGTGAAGAATATTGCATTTACTGGTGTTTTCAGATTGATATTTAAACCCCTAGTTCCCGAGTTTCCTTGTTTTGGAGCTGTATCATTTTCTTTGAGACAAAAGGTATATCATTTTTTCCTCTTAATTTTTCCCTTTTAGTTATGCATCCTATAATTATAGTAAATCATTTTGTTTTTTTATTCTATTTTTTGCAGAAACAAATGGATTTTACTCTGAAAGTAGTTGGTGGTGACATTTCAACTATTCCTGGCGTTGCTGATGCCCTTGAGGTGTGTACATATTATGTATTTTTTCATTACATTATCTCTTTGACTATTGTGTATTTAATATGAGATGCAAATTGTATAGTATCTTATAACTTACATTTTGAGGTTCCATTTATTTGATCATTATTCACCAGCCTCCATTTTATGGTTCTCGTATTCAGTTCCTGCTCAACTCACATCCAGTATACCAGACCTACAACTACTTTCTAATTTCTTATAGTGGCAATTTGGACCCTTTTACTTTGGATGGGCTATTGTGGGTCTTGTTTTACCCAATGTATTTAACACGCTCATCTTGCCACCGAATGTTTCCTCACACTATATAGATGGGATCCTGGACAAAAAATGATGAACAAGCCTAAGATTTCTTTGTTGCAATTCCTTAATATCATTTTTATGCATTTGCTTAGAAAACTTATTTTGTTTATGCAGAGTACCATACGCGATGCTGTTGAGGATTCAATCACCTGGCCGGTTCGAAAAGTTATTCCCATTTTGCCTGGGGATTACAGGTACATGTTGCAACTTGCAAGCTTAGAAGCTTCAGTTTTAACCCATTTACTTATGAATTGCTCAGAATATATTTTCTATTTGGTCAAATGGTTGAGGGTCAACCTGCATGTATTTTTAATGCATACAACCTCCTGAATCGTTTTAGTCAAAGAATTAGATTATTAGTGAATTACTGTAATATAGTTTCTGTAATCATATTTGGCCGAGTTATTACTAAAAGAAATATGGAGAAAATGTTATTTTGGGTCAACTAGACCCAAGTCACCCAATTCAACCAACCCATGTTGGCCCATACCAAATACATATCCATTTAGACTTGTTTTACCCATCATGCCCATGTTGCTACCTTTATGCAAATCTGATGAAAAAAGTTATTAGTGATTTAGTAAAATTATACAAACAAAACATGATGACTTTATCTGACATATGATGTTTGTTATCATTAGTGACCTTGAACTAAAGCCTGTGGGGATATTGGAGGTGAAACTTGTTCAAGCGCAGGGTTTAACAAATAAAGACATTATTGGAAAATCTGATCCTGTTGCTAAGTTATATATCCGTCCCTTGCGTAATACAACGCAAACTAGTAAAGTTATTGTAAGTTATCTCTGTCCTATATACATTTTTCTCATTTTTTTCAGATATATAAAGATAACTTCTCTCTGTTACTATATCTTCAGAACAACGACTTGAATCCAATCTGGAATGAACATTTTGAATTTGTAGTCGAAGACGTATCCACACAACACTTGACAGTAAAAATATATGATGATGAAGGGCTTCAAGCAGCTGAACTCCTTGGATGTGCTCAAGTACAGTTGAGTGCACTCGAACCTGGCAAAGTGAAGGACGTATGGATAAAATTGGTTAAAGATTTGGATCTCCAGAGAGATAATAAAGATCGAGGGAAGGTGAGCACTCTCCATTATTGTCCTCAATAGCAAGCATGACAATACAATTATAAAATGTGAAGGTAGAAAAGTGTACCGGTCGGACAATTTGAGTAACTAGAATTATTTATATTCTTCTTTGTTGCAATGTCTTCTAGGTGCACCTGGAGCTACTATATTGCCCATATGGCATGGACAATGCGTTTACAAACCCGTTTACTTCCAACTTCACAATGACATCCCTAGAAAAGGCTCTTAAAAGTGGAGATACCGAAAATGGTGATATAGGAAGTAAAAAGAAAACTGTAATTATAAGAGGAGTTCTTTCCGTTACTGTGATATCTGCCGAAGACTTGCCGGCTACAGATCTTTTGGGGAAATCTGATCCTTTTGTTGTGCTCACTATGAAGAAAACCGGGATGAAAAACAGTACTAGGGTACTTTCACCTCTTTATTGAGCAAACCTGTGAATACCATATGCCTCTCTGTTTTAAAGCCTATTTTTAGACTATCTTTGTTTTTATAAAGTTATTACATGTATGTGTAGGTTGTGAACGAGAATTTGAACCCGGTTTGGAATCAGACTTTTGACTTTGTTGTTGAGGATGGGTTGCACGATATGCTTATTGCAGAGGTGTATGATCATGATACGTTTGGGAAGGTACAAACATATTTACATTACTTCCCGGTCAATAATAGTTTTTATTTATGGCAAGTTCGAACCAGCTACTTATGTCGGGTTTGATCTGGGCTGTATGTTATTCAAATGGGGTTGTTTAAAAAATTAAGCAAGAAAAGAAATTAGGTCAAATGGGTCAAAGGGAAGTCGCCTAAAGGGACTTTTTACCATTCTTATGACCCATCGGAGATAAAACATAACCCGAAAGGACAGATTGGTAAGTAAATGGTAAAAATTGCAACCTCTAGTAATGTACAAGCATCTGAATGGCTGAATTTTTACCAGACAATTTTTGAATGATTTTAAAACTGTTTTATGTGCAGGAGTATATTGGAAGATGTATTATGACACTAACAAGGGTCATATTGGAAGGAGAATATAAAGAGTGTTTTGTACTTGATGGTGCTAAATCCGGCAAACTTAATTTAAACCTCAAATGGATGGCCCAACCAATTTACCGTGATACTTAGCGTTTGAACACCATCATCTGGCAAACATGATCGCCAAGAAAACTTAATGGTTGACGAAAAGCAACAGGTACACATGATGTACATAATCTTTGTGATTTTTGTGGTACAAACAAAGATTATTTATGTAGAGTTTGAAGATAATAAGGGCATACGTTTGCTGAGTAGCAGGATTTTTTGTTCTGTATCATACTTATGACCTCTGTATCTTATGCAGTTTTTGTTTTCGATCAGTTACAAAATATTACACTTCTCACTACAAAACATTACACTTCTGTGAGGTACGGACATAATTGTGTTCTATAATTTCTACAGGTATTTCTTCAAACAATGTTTTCAATATGTTTGTTTCCTGTAATTATTATCATCTTTCTATAAGTAGTTGAAGTCGATACTGTTTAATGACTTTACAATGCTAAACACCATAAGAATCAGTGTATCCAAACAATTAAACACATAAATACATGCTTATGAACAAGCAATCTTCTACAAATGATAGATTAGGATGCAAACCGACGCCCATCCAATCCGACTTTGTTGTAAAATAAGAGGTTAAAAATTGAAATAGAGCAATTGATATTAAATGGAAACTTGGAGTAATGTTTCAGAAAGACGCCTATTAGAAAACTGAGACTAGAAAAGCACCTGGAGACGATCGATTTTGGATCAAACTGGAGATTGTTTTGTTGATGTTGCTCTTGTAATTGTTCTGATCCAACAAGATGACATGATAGTCAGCCGAAAAGTTGCATGGGATGTAACAAATTCTGCTCTTTCCTCAAAAACTGGATGACTGATTCTCTTGTATTATTGGAAAGTTTTATGAGTGTTTGGGATTGTGAATAAACTACCATTGACCCCTAAAGGTGTTTTTCACTTTTTCCATCCAAACACTCTTTATCCCTAAAGGTGTTTGATATTGCATTTTGAAAGTAGATTATGCAATCCGAAAATGATCAATCATAGATTAACTAGTAGATGGATAGGTTTACCCAGGTTATCCAAGACATCCGAGCCTTTGACTCAGATGCGCGGCGTTACTAATGTATTTCCGTGACTGTTTCCGACCTTTTTCCAAGTCACCCCCCAAGATGTGTGCCATGTGAGATTCGAACTTGAGACCTCTTGTGAGAACATCAGAGTGTAACCATTTCGGCTCTTTGGTGATGGTTTTCAGATTAACTAATTTTAATCTAATTTCAATGCTAATATAACAACATTTGGATACAAAACTAAATTAACCGTATAGAATTTGATCGTGAAAACAACACCCAATATTTACATTAGTTATACAATCCAACGTTCCGACCCACACAATAAAGAATGATTACAAAGACAAGTTTTAGAATTCCAAATCTGACTTTTATACAATTGCAACTAAAATCATAACTAAAAAGTGGCACACCAACTTCTTAAAAAGGTTCTAAAGCACCCTAAAATTTAGACATACCAAAGCTTCTTCGAGCTCAAAGAATGGTAGGTAATAATATCTCTATAGTTAAATACATTATGCTAAATTAAATTTGAAAACGATTGCGTTAAAACATAGGGCACGTCAGCAAGGGGCCCACGTTGACCCGCCAATTCATGGATATCCCTCACTATGTCAAACACTGCTTCTGGTTGAGCTAACTTGAGGGCGTTTTCAGACATTTTCTTGAGCTCGTCTGCATTTGTGCTGAACCATCCAGCCACAATCCGAGCTGTCTCCTTTGGGCTTCGGGTGAACACACCCGCACCATTGCCCACCACGTATGGGACGTTTCCCTTTTCCTGTTGGTTCAAAATAAAATTTTATAAATAACAGCTTGGACAATTGGTTGAAACTCGGATAAAAAAAGGTTGCAATTTATGGATTATGGGTCGATTTTGGTAGGGTTTTATCCCAAACTGGTCAAATAAAAAAAAGGGGACCCCAAGTTCCGAATATGAAGATGTAGAATTTACATACTTGTCCCGGAATATAGTCATTAAGGATGATTGGAAGTCCTCTGATCAATGCCTCAGCAATCGTGCCAGGACCCGCCTACAAGATAATACGGTTAGAATATACGCAAGAGACAATAATGCAGAATCAATACCCCAAATTTCAAACCAATAATGCAGAATCAATACCCCCAAATTTCAAACTTTTTAAAGCCACGATTGAACTCGTGAATTTACCATATGGGATATATCGTTTATGCAACTACAAACTAGTCCGGTCTAACGAAAAATACAGGGAAAATATCTTACCTTGGTTATAATGCAGTCACAAGCACCCATCCATTTCTGCATTTGCGTCTCAAATCCTCTAATCTGTGAAAGAAAAAACCACGGATTTTATTCATAGGTTAATCGATCATTACAGATAAAAGAAAGCCTGAATCCACCCATCATCAGTAAATCTTTCAAGATTGCCACATCTAGCAGTATAATCTTTTTTACCTTTACAGGGATCTTCCACTCTAGAGACTCGAGAGAAGAAGCTAAAGCCTTGTTTCGACCACATATTACTACCATTTGTCCCATTGGCTTCCCTGTTTCTTTATCAAATAAAGATTCTGCAAGAGCCTTTGCTGTTTTCTTCACGGGTCCCATCCCTTCACCACCTCCCATTAACAAAACTGCAGGCAATACCGGATCCAGTTCTAGCTCTACTCGCAAGTCATCCTGTAAAAACCCCAAGTCAACCCATGAAAACTTGAACTACCATAAATATGCGGGATAATTGTAAGAACTTGTGGTCAAGTTTCTATTTCAATTAACATTTTTTATTTATTTATTTATTTTTAAATCAACTTAATATTTATAAATCTTTTATAACCAATAAAATTGCCTACATGTTGGTACCTGTTTAGGCAATTTGCCCTAAAAAAACTAAGAAGAAAGTAGTTACCTTGTTGAGAACAGCACGAGCGAAAGAGGGTCGAACGGGTAATCCAAAAACACGTACTTGGTTTTCTTCAAGACCGTCAAACAATGCCCTCTTCGATACCTCTTCTGAAGGGCAGTAGCATCTTTTAACCCCTGGGTGAAACCTGGTTAAAATAACAAGAATATGAATATAATTTTTTTTTTTTTTTTTTTTGATAAATACTGTAATTAGGTGTAACAATAAGGGTGGCTTATTATGACTTTACCATGTCCGGTGGCATGTATTAAGATCTGTAATCACGGTCACAAAGATGACTTTCTTTTGTAATCCTTGCCATTTAAGTACCCATAAAGGAATATGTTGCATAAGAGGGTGAACACTGATGATAATGTCCGGCTTGTACTCCATTAAACCAGCCTCAACCTCCCTTCAATCCAGGATTTTGCCATATAAAAATAGAAGTCAGCAAACACAATCAATATTATGGAAATAGGTTTTTATGAGCGTCAAAACAGGTTAGTAACAAACACTTTATATCCAAACTATTTGAATTTTTATTTAAAAATAGTGTATTAAAGAAGATTATAATAAGTTTATTTCGATCAAGCAATTTATAAGATTTATGCTAAGTACAATCAAATGCCTTACAACCCGTCCGACCCGTTTCTTTTTAAATCTTATAACTTGACCCATTTGACCATTAGACATAAAACATAACCCATTTATAGGTAAAAGTATTGAAATTGTGACATCTACTTATCAAGTATCCTGTACTACCACAAAAGAAATAACATTTAACTACCATTTCACATCTTGTAGACTAATTAAAACGACATTATGCCGAAGAAACATCAGGAACAAAAAGATAAAAGTTATAGTGTGTTTATTGATGATGACAACAGGTGGTGGGGTGTTTAGCTTACTCATCATGTGAAGACAATAACTAAGTTGCTAAAATACATTATATCTAGGGAAATAGTCATGGGATGAGGCTAAATACATACTTGGCATAAAAGGCGGCAATAGCAGCAAGATAAACACCATGTATCCATCGAGGCGAAGTTCCATGAAACGCTACGCTCCAAAGTTGTACGTGTTTAACCATGAATTTGTACTGATTTTCCATGTCGTTTAATGGCCAACCCGTGTATTCTTTCCAAACATCCTTCACAAATATCTACAAAACCCAAGTGACTACTTTTAAAATCATGAAAACAAGAATTACAAGAGTATGAAAGTGACATTTCTTTGGATTTAGAAAAGATCACAGCACACACAAACCTTTAGACTAAGTCAAAGAACCAAAAGACCACCTATCCTAAAGTGAATCAATTTCTAATCTTGAAAGGCGCCTAGAGCCATGGACCATGGCATGTGTTTGGTTAGGATATAGTTTCACTCCTAAACTAATGATGTCACTTTTTTGCGTTTCTTGATGGTGAAAAAGATTATGTCGATAAGACTTTAAGATTATGTCGATAAGACTTTTAAACTTTTTCCGATTAATTACTTTGAGCAAGTTTAACCAAAAAGCTAACCGATTTCAATAACAATCTACAAAACTGGATGCTTTAACTAACAATTTTCAATGCTAACGAAATTCGAACATTTCACTGAATAACACATGTGAACAACATAGATATCTACACAAAAAGTTAAAGAAACTTGTACCCTGTATTCATCACCAAATTCCATCTTAAACGCATCACGAATCGCCTCAGCAGAAGCCCGGTGACCACCACCCGTATCACTCATCAAAATAAGCACATTCTTAGCTCTATCAGCACCAAGCTGCACCATTTCCATGGTATCACCTTCCTCCTGAATTTCATATCTCAATCTTTTCTGCCCATTACTACTCCCACCACCAAAGCCATAAACCCCAACTCTTTCAAACACCGCTTTTATCGAATTTTTCGGCGAAGCTACCACCATCACCTATATATACACACAACTATATGTATATATATCTTTTCTCCAAGAAAACAAAAACCCTTTAATATTTTTATATTTCAAAACAAACCAAGAAGTTAAAACATGCAAAGATCAAATCTTTATATATACATACAATTTATATGTATATATATCTTTTCTCCAAGAAAACCAAAACCCTTAAATATTTTTATGTTTCAAAACAAACCCACAAAGGAAAACAAAAAATATTAAAATTTTATTGTGTAACTTTTAAAAAACATAAATTTCAAGAAACACGCAACAGAGACATAAATTTTAAATATCTTTTTAAATACTGAATGTTTCAAGAAACTAACAACGACCCACTTGTTAAAAACTTGAAACAAACTTAACCCACCGGAGAAAATGTTTTCCGGCGAAGAAAGATATTTTCCAGCGAAAGTGTGCTGACAGTGAAAAAGACAGGAAAAAATGGTTGGTTTTTTATGCTGGAATGATACTTTTTTGTTGTTGCTTGAGGAGTTCAAGATGAGTTTATGGCCGTACGATTTGGGGTTTGAGTTCCGAATGTTCCGTAGTTTAGATTCGGATCTTTTGTTAGTTATTATTTGTTGTTTCTTGCTTCATTTTCATTGGTTTAAAAGGTACTTTATATTTAGGTCCTTGTAGAATACAAAAAGTTAAGGGTTGATCCTTTGAACATAATAACGACATCAACAATACCTAATCTTGTCAGAGTGACAGAACATGGTATGAGGGAGCTAGGATTTAGACAGTTTTAACATGTTATTGGGTTGACACCTCATTACACACCACCTCAGCACACACCACCAGTAGGTCATAATTTCTTTTTCTTTTCCACAAAAAATATCTACTCACTCACAAAAAATACCTTACTATAAAGGAAAAAAACAAAGGGATAACACTTGTCATTTGCATGGCTATTTGACGGATAACATGGTTATGGCTATAGGGGCAGTATGGCTATGCAATAGGGAAAAAATTGCCCAATAACGTGTTGTAGTATTTAACACTACGTCGGGCACTCTTAGAGAGTTAGGTGCAGTGGCAACCTAATAATTGTTACTGGGTTGTCACATCAACACATACCTAATAACACCACTATAACTAAAAAACCTTCTCCAGTTATAATAGTTATAGACGCTAGTGCGTCCCATAATACACCATCAAAAATACCTCCATTCACTAAATAAAAAGCGATCACACTCGCCAACCCAATCACTTTTGTCCCAATAACATGGCTATGGCTATGGGGGCGGTGCAGTGTGGCTATGCCATTTGGTAAAAATTTAAAAAAAAAAAAAAAAAAATCGCCTGTAACACGCCATAGCACTTTTACACCGTGCTCTCTTACACTCTGAAGTTTGCTTACAGGATATAGTTAACAAAAGGGTTGGCTAAATCTATCTTTAAGTGTGATGATTTGTTATAGTTTTGTTTTTAAAATGAATGCCTTTAGTTAGGAGTATGCAAAACTCGAGAAAAACCCTTAAAATATAAAATTGAACTAGTACATAGTTACACTGTCTAATAGGCTTTAGCAAGAATCCGTGTTGGTATGGTGGAATTCGGTTAGTGTGATGTAAGGTAAATTGGTTTCGGTCTAATTCAGTACCATATAATAGGAAAAGGTTGAGTATATCTTTTGATATTTGGTAATTCAAGTTTTGAATGCGAGTAGCCGAGTACCATCATGGCATCATGTGCTTGCCATGTGAATGCAATTTACTCTTTTAATTCGCACTCGTCATTTTCTCACGTACATGACACGGACGTAACGACTAGTGACTAGCATCCAGCTAGAACAGAATCTGTAAAAAGAAATACAACCTTACTACTTTAGAGCTGAGTTTGGTTATTAGCTGAGTGACCAGATACACATGTTATATATGGTATACTACAAGGACCAAAGTGTAATTTATATCTATATAATTATTTATAGGGGCGGAGCTAGTAGGGTGACTAGTGGGTGCTGAGCCACCCCTAATCAACCCACTTCATTCATTATTTACTTAGACTACGAGCCATTTTTCTACTAATTTTTTACATTCAGCCACCCCTTATTTTATAGGCATACCTACAAAATTCAATAATGAATAACTTAAACAATAAAAAACAACACTATAGATTAAATTCTGAAATAATATCCATCACTATGACTTGCCTTAAGCATGGTCGACCCCCCTTAACTAAAAATCCTAGCTCCACCCCTCATAATTTAATCATCAATGTTTTATTGTTTGACAAATGGAACCGCATCTTTTTGATTGTCTGATACAATTAACTATGTGATCATATAATTGCAATCATGCCCTTCTATTCTGTGTACGTTTGAATTTTACCAAAAGAGTCAAATTCTTTAAAGTAATTCTACCATGACTTTGACGTAATGTTTATAAAAATGTCTTGTATTCTACAATACGTTTCTTTCATATTATTGGAATATGACATCCGTGTGCACTAGTGGTTAGATATAAGTTAGTTCAAATTTAAACATGTTCACGTGCTTTTTGTTTTTCATAAGCCATTTAAAATTTAAAAACAAAGCTTTGTTAAGAAAATAAAGCTTAACATACTTATGGTTTTGTAGAATAGGATGCTTGGATTGAAAGTAAGCTTTCGATAAGATTATAACATATATTTCCTTTTACGAATCATTTCGGCTCTTAATGCTTTATAAAGATTCTCAAAGTTACAATATGGGTTGACAAATATCCGTAAATTTATCGTAAAAAAAAAAAATCTCAGAGGTAAAAACAAGACTAGTTTATCTTTGTTATTACGTTATCGGCTTGATATTCTATCTAAAACCCAAGCGTTATTGATACAACGTAATTAAGTAGATCATCTAATCACTAGGTTCTCGAATTCAAGTCTTGTGTTAGATAAACCAGTTTTGATTTGGTTCGATGAAATTC
Organism: Artemisia argyi; assembly: GCA_030686995.1. NCBI lineage: Eukaryota > Viridiplantae > Streptophyta > Magnoliopsida > Asterales > Asteraceae > Artemisia > Artemisia argyi. The sequence goes on from CM060709.1 coordinate 23,125,894, forward strand.
AAAGTTGAATCCATACAAGTTTTTTTTGTTTTTGACTTTAAAATAATGCTCACTAGTAGAAGTATGCCTACATCATGATCTAGTTTGAGAACTAATTATTTTTTATTGATTCGGTTATCTCCTAATAGGAAATAAACATGATCCATTAACACATGTTGTTAACCACTTAGGGGTGGTTTAGTGGTAAAAAGTTTGAGTAATTATTAATAGGCCTCAAGTTCAATTCCTGTTAGGTGCAAATGACTTTAAATGGTTATGTCAATTTTCTTGAAAAAGGAAGGTTTTACCCGGTTTGAGTTTGTGTGACGGTACGTTTAAATCTCGTGAATTAGCCTGCCAAAAAGTCAGAAACCATGGAAAAAATATTGTTCAAACAAAATTTTGTTTCTTGAAGTGAAATATATAAAAAGTACCTAGTTAGAAGTTCTCAATAAATAAAGGGGCAAAGTAGCAAAATACTTTCCAGGTTGGGCGCCAACTGTCAAATGGGGACTCAGGTTCGACTAAATGTTGACAGGCCCAAGTGGCAATATGTTCATTTGAGCTGGCTAAATAGTCAAGTAGTTAAGAATATTCTTATTTCTTAGTATAATTAGACACGAAACATATGTAATGGGATTTCTCTAATCAAGTCATCATTGTCATCGTTATACATTTTTAGGAACAAATGAGGTTTTTCTGTTCATGTTTAGTGAAGAAGGATTTCAATTTTGATGTACGCGACATAACTGGATTATCTTCATGATCGTTTCATACATTGCATGACAAATCCAAATAAGGAACTTGTGATTTTTGAAACTTAAACCTCTTATGTAACATATGGCGTCTTATCGCTAGTCTATTTGATGGTGACTACGTGTTACCTTGCGACAAACTAAAGTATTGTGGACGTATAGTCTGGAATGGGTCAGGCCCGGCAGACAGCGGCCCACTCTACGTCTAAACCCTAATCCATGCCTTATAAATATAAGGCTGAGATTCTCTTCTTAATAGAACACAACAGGTTACTCTAAACCTAATTCTTGTATACTATATCGCATCAATACTAACTTGACCGTCGGAGGTGGATCCCGGGGCTACGGCCTCGGGTCCACTCCTAACGGGTTCTCTTTGTTGACAGGTCTACTCAGGGCTCGAGAAGACGACGAACGGCCCAGGAAGAGTCGTCGAATCCAGCCCGCGCCAGATTATGTATCAACAATTATCTTGTACAATTATGTTTGGTGGTGGTTATGTATTACCATGTGAAACATTACTAGTTACATGCACCCTAACAAATAAAGATTTTCTGGATTTTCTGTTAGTAGAAGGCATTTTAGTTGGGCACTCAAACAATTTGTCACAAAATTTTCAACCAAACAAATTATTGTATTTGATAATCTTCGGCTTTCATAATTTATGATTTAATATATGGATCACATTCGTCACAGTTAGGAAGAAAAATATAACTGAGTCAAGATTATAGATCGTGATTCGTGTCTAACTTTCAAAGACAACTATAATCTTTACATATTTTTTAATAGCCAATATATCCATTAAAATATGACAGATAACAGGTTATTTGGCATAAACTAACATAACAAACACTCTACGTGCCTCTAGTTTGCTATGTTTTGACGAGTAAAATGTGTGTGTTTTTGCGATATTAGCGTTATCGACCTGTTTATACATAAAGTATTATTAAATATATAATATAGTAAACAATGTGGCTCTATAGTCTGTAAGACGACAACCGAGATATTACATCGGACCCATGTGACATCGATCTCGATTGTGATTTAATCAATGAACCGATACGTAACATCAAATTCAATCTTTGTATGCATAGTTTCTTAAAAAGCATTACTTTTTTTTTGGGTTGTTCAAAAATGGTAAGTTCTTTGTTAAATGCAATAACCACGTTCCATATATCCTAATCTAAACATTAAAATGCAATAACCACGTAGACTAGTGGTTGGGCTCTTTGATATCCTCACAAATTTTAGGTTAACTTTCATTTCTTTTTGGTAGTCACGGAAATTGTCACGTGGTTCTTGGTTAGTTCGCGTACATCTCAGACTTGCCCTTAACAAGAATCTTGAACGTTTAAAACCTCATGTGTTACCTGTTTACCCTTCCCATGCACTTCTTCCCTCCCAAAATGAATGTACACTTTCAAATTGCAAAGTTCTAGAAATTCTCACTAATTACAGTTTTCACCAATAAATTATGATCTTCACCTACTAAAATTTATTTTGTTGGTTGAAACACAAAATGAAAACTTATTTTGGGACAACCCAAAATAGAAATGTGGACAATTATTTTGGGATGGAGAGAGTATTTGAACGTAGAAAACCTCACCCATTACATGTTCACTCTACATAATTGAATTGCTCTTCTTTTGGCCAAAGTTCTTTATGGTATTTCATTGGATATACAAAGAATATACCTACTTGAAGAATTCTACAACTAGCTAGTAATCATTGTTCTTCATTTGGCCCTAATTTAATATACAATAAAGGGTAAATTGCAAAAATGGTTCCTAACATATCATGAAAATGCAAAAAGGGGACCGAGTCATAAAGGCATGCAAATTTGCCACTAACGTTTTGCAAAAATGCAAATTAGCCACCAAGAGCCATATTCCGTTAGTTTGATCGTTAAGTTCCATGTCATCGAGGGTAGTTTCATCTTTTGATGGTGCATTTTGCCGGGAAACTTTTGGTATAAGTGTGACATGACCTCAATAGCTAATTTTGGAAAGTTATTCTCATGTTACCATATTAAATTGTCACAACGGCTTCACACACACACAAGCAGAAACACACACACCCTTAACAAAACATTTACCATTCCCTTTTCCGGTAACATGTCTCGCTTTATAGATCTCGTCATTGCCTGTAACTCGTTTGTCATATCAGAAATGAGGCTATCTCATTACCAGCGAAAGGTTGAGGAAGACATTCATCATGCACAAGAGTTGATGAGTAGGTGCCAAAAGTTGTCTAATATGCTGGGTGTTGGGGGGACCTGATTGCGGAGCTCCAACTCTTAAGGGGCTCGAGAGCTGCAAGGGCCAATGTGAACAAGCTTAGGAGGATTCAGTCGGCTGATATGAGAAAGATGAGGGGGTTGATGAGGATGCTTAGGCAAACAAACGACAGCATTGTTTTCAAGATTGAGTTTGCTGTGAGGAAAACGTACATGTGAAGGGGTTGGGTGCTGGAGGCTGTGACGGGTTCTTTTGTTGTGTTTGTTGTGTATGATGAATGTAGGTAGTAGGTGGTTGGGCACTTTTGGAGTTGTGGTTTCTTTTGTTCGTTATGGTGCCACTGTCGTAGTGTCATAAGCTAGGTAGATGTAGGTGATGATGTAGGTAGGGGTTGTGGTTTCCCCTAAGGTTGTAAATGTATCCTTATGGTTTATGAATGGAAGGGGTCGTTTGATCCCGATTTTCTTGGTTTATACTTTATACTCTTCGATTCGTATCACAAATAATGAATTCTAACCATAAGACACAAACATATAACACAAACACAAAAGAAACAAACACAAACAAAGAAACAAAGACAAACATATTATATAGCAGAAACAGAAAACAGAGTATTGATAGTAGTCAATATTGACTAAAAATTTAACCCATCTCAAATATTGTTCAAGTTACATAATATTGGTCGGCATGTACCAAAACAGATGAACCCATCACAATGCCGCCACACACCCTTTGGTGTATTCGAAAGGGAGGTAAAATAGTTCCAAGTTACATTAGTCAAATTACATTAATAAATACAACCAAATTAAAACTGATATTGTTCTCTACATAATCCCAAAAGATTAAACCCATATGTCAATCTTCAAAAGCTTCTACTGGATAGGTGTGCAACTATACCTACACAATCAAAATATGCAAAGAAATGAGGTTACTATAATAGGCAATGCAATGTATCCAAAATATTTGCTAAACAATTTATTAGACTCACCTAATCAAAATAATACCACATTGTTACCCATTGATCTTGGTGCCCTTAGACCCAGTACGCAATTGTGATTCTAACATCACTTCTTGGTCTCAAAAAACCCCCACCCCTTGCTTCCACATTCACTGAACCAACACATGCTAACTTCTTCATAGAACCACCGTCTCTAATGACAATACCAGCCGGTTTGTTCCTGTTAACAACATCAGCCTCATCAACCTCATCAACCATATTTCCTTTTCTCTTATCCACAGACCTCTTCACCCTCTTTTTATGCTTCCCGAATTCTGGTTGTGAAGCATCAACATCATCCACTTTCCTTTAAATTTTTGAAGTGCTAGGCCTAAAAGGAGTTGAAGTAATAGAGCACCGCAAGCTAGCATATTCTTCTACCCATCCGACAACCTCCCCACCATCACCCTCTGCATCAATGTTGTTTAAATAGTAGGGAGATAACACTTGCTTTGTGTGAGCAACAAACAAGTCTACAAAACCGGCACGACAACCTAGCTCAATCATTGTATGCACATCATTTTCTGTGTAAATCAGCTTCAAACCTTCTTCTAATGATTTGCCAGGCAAACAAAAGAATACAGCCCATTTTTCTCCCCTAATGCGTGAAAAAATATCATCCAGACCTAGGTTAAAGACATGTCTATCACAGACAAAGCCACAAAGTGTAGAAACATTCCCTTGTACATACCTTAATGGACCAAATTCAAAGACTCCATTATTGTGCATGCGGAACACAACTTCACCCCCATAACCAAGTAAATCTGCCACATTTTAAATTCAAACGTCAATACTAGAACTGATAAGCTATAACTACATTATTTCATTGATTGAGTTGAAATGAAGCTATTACATCTGCATATAAAGGGAAGAACTTGGCGGGTAAAACTCTTAATTGACATTTGAAAGAGTTGACCCACCTTGACTATTGCTATCACTACATTACAATCAGTAAGCTAATTTGCAACATTGTATAGCAACTAAAAAGTCATTTAAGATGGTGAGTGTAATTAGAAGATATGACTGATGACCAATATTCAACTAAAGTAACACCCCATTCACATTTATCATTTTAAATCAAACTTTAAGTCTAACAAGCTACTACAGCTGCTACACCAAGTGCAGACTGAAGTATGCAATATTCTATATCTCACCACATTGAAACTTCAATGACACAGTTATGCAGACAAGTGCACACTGAAGTATTCAGGCTCAAGTGAAGCAGAGCAATGCAGTGTTCTATATCTCACCAAATTGAAACAAATTATACAAGTATAGTTGTAGTTTGGTTCATAAGTCAATGTGGTTTATACATAAACCAATTATACAAGACAGAGCAAAGAATTCCATCACAACACCTTAAAATTATACAACTGCAATTCATCAGTACACATTAACAAATCAGGAAACATTAACCAATGAAGACACATTAACATAAGAAAATTAACAAATTAGGAAACATGAACCAATTAGAAGACATTAACATAGCATCAAACGTAAGCAAATTAAAAATGTCTCAAATATATGAAGTATACTGCATTAACGTACCAATATCCGTATGCTCCTCCTTCCCCTCCTTCTTCTTCCCACTCCCTACAGGCCTTCCACTCTTCCTTTTTTGTGTACTTGTAGTCGAATGACTCCTCTCCTTCTTCTTCCCACTCCCTACAGGCCTTCCCCTCTTTCTTTTTGGTGACATTGTACTCGGTTTATCGTTTGGTATTGAAAAAGTTACTTTCTTTTTGGGCCTTCCCCTCCTTCTTTTTGTCTCTGCAACAACCTCATTGGAGCAACCGCTAACACTTTCAATGGTAGGAATAGATATCGCACCACTACCTTCCACATTTGGTTCGTTGAAAGTTTTGTTCCACAACCATTGAAGAATAACTTCTATCATCTCATTCCCTATGTTTGAACACGAACCATACTTGGCAATTAATTCATCACCAAATCTTTCCATAACTTCCTCAAATACCTCATCATTTAATAAAACCTTGGACCACGACTTTTCGGATGATTCCTTCCCCCTAATCAACAAAGATTTTCCCTTATCATTATTCGCTATAACTTGGGTCCTTTGTTCTGATTTACGTTTTTTTTTTCTTTTATAAAGGTTAGGGTTTGACGATTGATTATCTTCACAACGGATATGTAACTGGGTTGTTTTTGGGGATTTAATATACTCTGAAAAGGCACTCTAGTAATCTAGTAGCTTTAACTCAAGAGTTTACGTTGTTTGCAAATATAGTCCTTCACTTATAATTAGCGGGAGACAAAATGCACCATGAAAAGACGAAACTACCCTTGATAACGTGGAACTTAACGAGCAAACTAACGAAATACGGCTCTCGGTGGCTAATTTGCATTTTTGCAAAACGTTTGTGTCAAATTTGCATGCCTTTATGACTCGGTCCCATTTTTACATTTTCGTGATACGTTAAGGACCATTTTTGCAATTTACCCTACAATAAACTTTTGAATATCTCAAGGATATACCCAAATGAAGAATCCATTTGTATATGTCTTTAAGACATAAACTCATAAAGGCTTTAGTGTCTTGGTGTTCTAAGATTCTGGAATGATTGATGGTCGAACCAATATGCTTAGGTGACTTTTCCCAAAGTTTAACAAATGGTTTAACGAGACCACAAGACCGCCAAATTGTCTTATAGATTTAAATCTAGAGCAACTGGGTTACAATTAATGATGCATAATTCATGTTGATGATCACTTAATCACTGTGATAATAACAAGGTCCAATTTGCATGTGTTTCGAGTCAAGATGAAATTACTATTTCGCTCGAGTTTGATACTTTCTCCGTCTCAGAAAACTGTCAGCGTTGTAACACTATTTATTAAATTAAATATTTGTGTTTGTGTTACAGTCTAGTAGAACGTCTTAAGTATTTTAGACACTTTATTAAGTTCTATTCACACATTTAAGTAGTATTAAGTGGGGCGTTATTGTGTGAATATCCCACCCGTGAAGGTCATGTTTGACGCGTGAAGCCTATGACAGGGCGTGCAACTTGGCGTGCGAAGGGACGATTTTTGGGTTGATTGGTTGAAGGATTTCACCCAAAGAGAAAATAGGAAAAAGGTGTATGAGTGAAGTGTTATTATTATTATTTGTTTGTGAGTGTGTGAGTGAGGTATATTATGGGTATGCTTATATAAAGTGGGATATTTTATGTCGTGACCAAGTCAAAGATAAAGGTAAGATGGTGTGTTAAAAAACTAATGTGGCAGAGGTGAACATTTACATGTAGCTTAAATATTTGAACTCTAACATAGCGTTGGTATGTATGAATCAAAGTTAGAACGGAATAAATTATTTTAATGAAATGAAAGTATGTTGTTTGTTTTGAATTTTGTAATGGAATAGTTTATTCATTTGTTCATTCCATTATGTCTATAACTACCAATTTCATTAAATAACCACCCTCTAGTTCTTTTCAATTTCTTACGACATGGAATCACATTTTGCCATATTTAATTTAGAGTAAATTACACCGTTCGTCCTTGTGGTTTGCGTTGACCGCAGCCTATCGTCCTTTGACCGAAAAAAATGCACCGTCCATCCTTAAGTGGCAAACATTTTCTATCGTTTGTCCCTCACTCTAACGGCCCTCGTTAACAGTCGTTAAGTCACCCCACATAATATCCAAATTAGGGTATAATGGTAAATTTGCTATATTTCTTTTCATTTTCATTTAAAGAATATCACCACATAATATCCAAATTAGGGTATAATGGTAAATTTGCTATATTTCTTTTCATTTTCATAACGCTCTGTTCTCAAGGTTTTTTTTTTTTTTTTTTTTTTTTTTTTTTTTTTTTTTTTTTTTTTAAGTAATGGAAGAGGATGAGAAGGGAAATAAAAAAAAAAAGTGTTCTTGAGTTTTTTTAAGATGAAAAAGTATGGGACGGGAAGGTGAGAGGGAGGGAAGGGATGGTCTTTTGTGTGTATTTCTAATCAGCTCATATTTGGGGTGATTATGAGGGAATAGGTTTTATGAGAACATGGGCTTTTGTTAAATTACAATTATGTCCTCATTTATCATTCACGATCCATAAAATTGACCCAGTTACATCATTTATCTGCACATTATTTTCACAGACCTAGCAGTTTTTTTGCACATTAGTCTCACAGAAAATCATGCTATCCACTATAAGTCGTCATGAATGTGTTTTGTCATGCGTATACTGTATGTGTCATGCCATTATTCTCACAATAAATATTGGGTTGTGTTAACCCAACCTTCCCTATGGTGTCACATCAAGGGGGTTTAATCAAATCATGCAACTCGTGATGCATACCGTACAACCGGATGATACATCCAATCATTGCAAACCCTCCCTATGGGAGGGTGTGGTAACTCAACCTTAAATATATGAGTTTATGTATGCGTATGCTGTATGTTTCCATTACTACAACACATCCCAATTAAGATAAAATCTACCATGTGGTACAAGGACCTACCGGTGAGAAAAAGAAAGAGGCTAGGGAAGAGAAGGCGTGGGAACTGGGAAGAACTAGTGAAGGTGAGGATAAGACAAAAAAAAAACTAAAATTACTATTTTACCCTTTTAGGGGTATCATGTGGGGAGACTTAACGACTGTGAGGACCTTTAGAGTGAGGGACAAATGACAGAAAACGTTTGCCACTTAAGGACGGACGGTGCATTTTTTTGGGTGAAAGGACAATAGGCTGCGGTCAATGCAAATCACAAGGACGAACGGTGTAATTTACTCTTTAATTTATTGCATTCATTTCTAACGTCTATTGCATTGTACCAAACAACATACGTATTTGCTATATTTCATTCAAACATAGCAACCAGACAGGTAAATAAAACAGTAATTTATATTCCTTTTATCAATCCATTGTGGCTAACCAAAGAGACCCATTTCAGTAATCACTTTGCAAAAAGACAATGACGCATTGGCCCATGAATAGAGAAGAGAAAAAGACTTGAAAAGCCTGAAGTCTCTTTCTCACCAAAGCTTGAAAATGGCGTGTCGACGTAAGCCACCCATTCATAGTTTAAAACGAAATTAATTAATTAATTAAAAATATTCTTATATTAACATGAAAATTTCAAATATCAAATGTTGATTACTGCTAATTATTCAAAGTGATCCCAAATAAGAAACAAGTCGGCAGGGACGGACCCACTTGGGAGCCGGGCGTGGCACTGGCCACACCCGATTTTAGGTCACGAAGTGTAAATTGTTTTCAAAATACTTTTTTTTTTTTTTTTTTTTTTTTGCAACACCCATTTTTGCTAATAAATTTCTTATAGTGCAACTTTAGTGCTAATAATCATAAATAAAAATTTATGCAACACCTGATAAAAAATCTTGGGTCCGTCTATGCAAGCTGGTCGAATAATCAAGTCTGATAGAGTCAAACTTAAGGCGCTCAAACCGTGTAATATGTCATCTTCGCGTTTATACAAGGCTTTTTCTTTTGCTCGTATCTGAATGTCCGTGTTGGTTGAGACTTGAGCATATGTTATCGGAGTGCGATTTTAATGAATACTTGCTGATCATCTGAATAATAATTCTCAAGATGAAAGTTCAACCTACATCGAGAAAAGTCTTTTTAGCACCAACTTGCGCTTAAAACCCAACATTGTTGAGTCGAGCTCGAGTTTGTATGACTTATTATCAAAGATACTGTAAGTCTAAACTACTTTAAAGAGTGTACTTCTTAAATTACTTTAAAAGTGATGGCCAAAATTGATGGCAATGTCTTGTGAGATGAGGAATCATTTCTAAAAGTGATGGCCAAAATTGCACCCAAATGGCAACTCAAAACATTCAGTTTATGCACCCATGTGAATATGTGATAAATCATAAATGTCTCGTTAGTTGATTTAATGAATTGGTTGGGTGTTATATGTGCTTTTCATAGAATACTTTTTCCCCCTTCTAACTATTTCAAATGATATTTCATATTTGATCAATTCATATCATGAAATATAGGGTTTTTATAGTGAAAACAAGCAATGATAATATACAAATGTAAATGCAAGATAATAAGTATATAATAAAAGATCAAACCACAACATAAAAATTTATAGTGATTCGGTAACAAGGCTCATTCCTTGCCCTATTCCACTACCCGAGTTTTCGACGTGAGAGTTCACTTCACTATGTCAAACAAGCTCCCTTACTTGGCGGAGAAAATTGTACAACGTCGCTTACACATTTACGGATACTAAACTAAATATCGAGTTCTAACCGAGGTAGAACCAACCTTTGTCACTAATTATTTTGAGGACTAAAATATAACCTAACTTTCTATTTTGATGTAGCGCTGTTTATGAACTTTGAAGTATGATTGTAGGATATTGTAACACAACAAGGTTGCAAATACGAACTAATAACTATAACACAAGACTTGAAAATCTTCTCGTTGAAAATCTTCTTGTGTTCTTCCCTTGCTAGAAAGATGGATTAGTAATGTGTATCACTTGAATGGATATTAAACAAGATAATGATCAAAGAGTATGTAGGAATGTATAAAAGAATGCTAGAAAGATGATTGCAAGGGGTGAGCAAAATGGTATGCAAATGGCTTGCTTAAATAGACAAGACGAGGGTTGGACCATACCCCGACGGACCCACGGCCCCCAAGAGGAGTCCATCCCTCTGCAGGGGTCCGTCCCTCATAAACCTTGCCAAATCTTTGCCCAATGTTAATCTATGTTTGAGATCCATTCATGTCTTGTTTGGAATATTTTCTTAGCTGTGAGGCATGGAAAAGTGCATCAATGAAGACGAAAATTCTTACTTAATTATTAAACACATACTACCCTTAAAAGGACTAATTGTGTTTTTCATGGAAAACAAGTTTGATGCTTTTCTCTTTGGTTTTGGATTATTACCAAAATGGTTGATCCTTTGCATTTGATTTAATTCTCAAGAGAAGATGCCTTCTAGATGGTCATAGATTTATAAAACATTTTTGTTTAAACGAAAGTTATTTGTTTAAATAAAGTTCAAGTAAACTTTTGTGAAAGTTTATGAAAGTATACAATGTTGTATAAAATAATGTAGGTGTCTAATTAACCAATTGGCTAAGCACATATGGCTACCAGATGGCCACCTGGGTTCTTTTTGGAGCTTGGAGAGGGGGGGGGGGGGGGGGTCCCGAGGTTCAAGGTTTGAGTCTCGTAAGAGACAATGAAAATCCGGATTTTCTTCTTAGTGTGAAGCCGTGAGTTATAGTGGTTTCCCTTCACGGGTCTCTCCTAGTGGTTCGGGTCCTGGAGCCTGCCCGTTTGGATGGTTTAACTGGGGGTTTCGGATTTCAAGTGTGGTGCCGTTCTAAAAAAATGTAAGTGTTTAATGCATTATATATGATAAAACCTTCTTTGATCATTATGCAAGTTTTAAGGATCCATATTTATACCTTATGTGATTTTCATCAAGGAAAACTTAAGTCTAAAACTTGTTTACTTGAATTTGCACTTGATATATCTTTATTTGTCATTAACATAACTTGGAGAAATCAATAGAAATAACATTTTAATGCGTTTATTTGTATTAACATTTTATTTCAAGGGTGTTTGTATATAAGCGGATAGTCATCAACAAGCCAGGAAATTAAGCTTTTTACGAAATAAAAACCAAAATCAAATAAGCTCATTAGCTCACATATAAGCTTAAACAAACACCCTCAGCTCTTATAATTGTACTGTTTTACATGACATACCCTTTGTATGTGCCTATCTAATTATTTATTAGTTGTTGTTTAGTTTAAGACTAAATATGGTAAAATATTTTTCTCTTGTATAAACTGCGTTGTTTATTACCACCATTCAAAATCAGTCAATACAAGCTGAATTAACTTGCCTCATTGTTCAACTTTTTTAAATGGAGGGCTTTAACTAGATTGACTTGGTGTGACGATGAGCTCAAAATCTCAAAACTACGCGAACTAGTTGGTCAAAATGTCCAAAACTATGTTTAAAAAGCAAGTAGAAAAAGTTGATATGGATCAAACAGTTTGAATCTCAATTCTCAAACATATTGATAACGAAATAGCAAGCCCAATAAGATCGCAAAAGGAGGCTTGGTTCAAAACACATTCTAGCAAATTTACCTTTTTTGAAATTGGATTCAACTAAATGAGTTTTTATGTACTAGTGTAAGTTTATCAAATTTATTACTAGTATTAGCATTTCCATTTTATGGGTTTTAAATTGACACCAGTGGTCTCGTTAATACGCATGGTTTATACGAAACTCATATTAGACATATTGGACGCGACTCTTAATGAATTCGTGAATTCCCAATATGCCCTTTTCATTAATAAATGAGACACTTGTCTTAATCTTATTGGTTCTTTAATGGATCTTATTTTTACAATTTTAACTTTGATCTTACTGGATCTCAATTCTACATATATATATATATATATATATATATATATATATATATATATATATATATACTTGCTTATAGACCCGTGGAATCCACGGGATTTTAGAGGGCTTTTGATTAAAATAAGCTACGTGCGGTTATAAAGTAAGAAAGATGAACGAACATAAACGGTATGCAATATTTTAAAAACAGAACTATAAGTTATAAATGGCTGAAAATATCAAATACAATGCTTTTAAATAACATCAACTTTATTATAATACGGATTTATTGTCATTATCATCCATTTTGCACCTCCCCTTTATACATGGTCTTGTTAAATGCATGTAGTGGCCAGTATAACAGTTGAACATAACATCCTTTCCGTCAACATCTGAAAGTTTAAAAAAAAAAGTGTAAGTAGTATAAATTTTGGATATATAATAATTGTAAATAAAAAGAATCATATAAACATATAACATATATGATGTACATACCTATTGATCATTTGATCATAGACCATGAAGAACTTCTTTATATACTACATTCATAGTAGTAGTGGCTAGGTTACCCTCGGCATCCAAAACAGCAACTTTCAAACCCTTTTTGCTTTTGACACGTGAAAGAGCCACATATAGTTGTCCATGTGTGAACACAGGACGTGGTAGGTACAATCCGACTTTTGAAAGAGATTGGCCTTGGCTCTTGTTTATTGTCATGGCGAATGACACAGAAACGGGGCATTGTTTCCTAATAATCTTGATAGGCAAACGTTTATCAGATGGAGTAATTCTCAAGCGTGGTATGATAACCTTATGTCCAAAATGTGTACCATTAATGATCTGCGCTTGAATTGAAGTACGTGATAAGCGTAAAACCTGAAGTCTTGTCCCGTTACACAATCCATTGGATTGATCCAGATTACGAAGCAACATTATAGGGACACCAACTTTTAACACCAACCTATGATTTGGAACACCTGAGAACTTTAGTCCATTTATAAAATCTGTTGAGAAAACAGATTCATCTATTGATGACCCCCGATCACTTTTATCAATACTATCGCAACTAAGGTAAATCATCTCTTGACCTGGAAATGTCTTTAGCAAATGATCATTAATAGTGTCGACCACTTCATTGGTCGGAGCAAGAATGGCCTTTTCTTGAAAATAGGACGGATCGTCTATGTGAGACAAAAGGTTTGGGTACGTAAAATCTACAATAGATTTTATTGGGTCCGAAGAGTCATGTATTAGAATATCTTTGGGTATATCTATTTCAACCTCTCCGTCTGGTGCATCTCCGACGTTTCCATCTCCTATTTTTAGTATCCATTCAGCAAATTCACGGATCTCGTTAACATCCTCAGGGCGAGATCCAACGGTTAGCCTCATGTTGGCAGTTAACTTCAGAACCGTGCAGTGGTCCCACAAATATGATTGCTTTAAAGAAGCACTTACAATGTCTTGTCGGGAACCTTTTGGGATAACAGGAAGAACCTGTCTAAAATCACCACCAAATACCACTGTCATTCCACCAAAAGGCGTTTGGCAAATGTCAAACCTTGTCTTACGTAGAACATCGCGCAATGTCCTATCCAAAGCCTCAAAACAAAGTTTGTTGGTCATTGGTGCTTCATCCCAAATAATTAGCTTGCATTTCTTTAACAACTCTCCAAGATCACTTTGAGGGCAGATAGAGCAAGTAGAAGTCTCATCAATATTGATTGGAATATGGAATCTTGAATGAGCAGTTCTGCCACCTGACATCAGTAAAGATGCAATACCACTTGATGCGACGTTTATGACTACATCACCGTTCCTTCTAATACCAGCGGCAAGGGTTTTCCATAAATATGTCTTCCCAGTACCACCGTATCCATATACAAAATATACACCTCCTTTACCTGTTTCAACGGATGTCACGATAGTATCATATACGGTTTTCTGTTCTGTGGTTAAAGCTGTGTAAAGACGGGCATACTCAGATTGTAACTCTTCTGCATTATAATGAGTCTCATCATATAGAAGTCGATTACCAAACTGAGCTATGTATCTATCATCTGGCAATGGCATCTCAGGGAAACGTCTCAATGATGTGCCTCTCGATCGCATAAGTTCTTCGATCCAGAACAAAGCTACATTTTGCTTTTCATCATCACTAAGTCGCAAGCCTGCATAAATAATTTTTAGTAGTCAAGTAAAAGCAACATTAGTAAAACATTAGAGTGGACAAATATGTAATTCTGTATCTTATATTAAAAAAAGTCGAAGTACAGCTTAACATAAGGTTAAATTTAGACTTTATTAATAATTGGAAATTGCTAAAAATTGGATTTGTTTATTATTTTGTTGCTTGTGCATCATTATAAAAAATAAAATATTAATTTGGATAGCATGTGGTTGTTAGAAATCAAGGTTAAAGTGAGCTGTTAGAGGCTTTGTAAGCCCTGCACCAGTCTATTTTCTCTCGTCAGCCTAATTTCAAAAGCTCAGTTCAGTTAACTCAGCTGAACTTATGGTTTGAGATTTTTTTTGTTAGAAGTTTATACTACATGGTCGCTATATTTGCGCTTTGTTTGGACTTCGTTAGCTTATTTCATTAGTGCATTTTGCTCTGCAAGTTCACCATAAGGAATGTTTGTTTTGCATATATTCAGTTTCATTTTGGTCATAATCTGATCTTAGAAGGTTGTTGCTAGCTTCTCGTCTGTTTAATTTACCTTGTTTATTAACTGGTTAGTTACTTTAAACTTAGTCTAACCTTAAGATTAGTGTATTGACCTGGTAGGTATTATATTTTATTGTATAAATTCCATTGTAGGTTTATAAATAAACTGTTTTGGTATTAAGCTAATTCGTACCTATTTATAACCTTTTGAATATAAAACATGTTATCAGAAAACAAACATTTTCAGTAAGTCTTTTAGTTTTCAAAAGAAAGTAAACTAAAGTATGAAGTACACTGTTTTACTTTTTTTTCTGTGATGGATCAGAGTTGTTTGTTTATATATATACATAGAAGCAAAACTTAGTTAAGTTTCCGTCATGACATTATGACTATTCAATAGTTTGGGAAACAGTTGGTTGTATGTACACTTGTTTATGTAAGTCTATTAAGAATATTGAAGACTATACTACTCCAAAGTTCTTATGCTTACTGTTAGAGGTGATCAAATATGAGACAACTAACTGAACATGACAACTATAAAGATAAGTTTATTAAAACTATAAAATTATAGGAATAGTCAATTGTGTACCTGGTAGTCCTAAAATTTGACTTCTTTTGTACTCGACATCTTCGGCAAGCAAGTGCCATGTTTGTAACCAGACACTCAAAGGAGTTTGAAGTTCCTTTTGAGAAAGCAATGTTACAAAAAGATCGTGTAGATGTTCAGCGGACGCCCAGTGTGCTGCTTCTTTAATACTTTCAATATACTCCTTGTCGTCTTCTAAAAGACCCGCTGCATAGCAAGCTTCTTTGTATGTAGGATATTCAACATCGTCCCAGGTTCTTATTTCAGCATGACTCATACATCCTTTCTGGCAATTTAATAGCATCCTACAATAGTAAGCTTCACCGGTTGAAATAGGAACATTATGAATTCTACCAATTGCGTAGCCTTTCTTCCTGAATGTCCACATTCTTTTTTCGTCATTCCATACAAATTTTGTAGGAAACTCCACATACGAAAGTTCCCTTGCTGCAGGATACTTCTCATTCATTTTCATGCAAGCATCAAACATAGCTGCCCCTACTGATGGCTTGTTGACAGCTGTTTCAAGATCCGAGTTCTCGTCATATACAATTCGCTGCTCTCCTTCCAGGTGAAAAGAAAGTCTTTCAACATTTGGTGTTCTATAATGAATCTCGAACTTAAACAGCCTCCAAGCAGCCTCACACGCTGACAGGTACCGGCAATCATAGAAGGCCTTAATCTCATCAACTGGTTTACCACTTGGCTGACCTTCTACCGTTGTAGCCGGTTCATACAATTGTGCAGAGACTCGATCTGGACCTTTGTTTATATACTTAAACAAATACTTGATTGAACCCGTCTGATTACACCATTCAACATTAAGGTGACACTGATAACGTTTGAGAAGCATAGCATTGTAAGGGATAACATATCCGTTATGCAACTTGTGTCCACTCTTTTCAACATAGTTTCCGTTGTCACGTCTTCTATAAATTGGGTACCCGTCGGAGGAAACTGAACTCTGTTCAATGAAATTTTTTGGAAAGTGTTTGGTACATTTCCCGTCAGTGGTGAAAACTTGATTTGGCTCATCAGTACCGCAAGGACCATGCATCATAAAATCAGAAACTAATTTGTGCAAATCAGGATCCTCGTTCGGATCAGGTATCTCAGCAGATATGAACTTGTCGATATGTGCAGCATTCGGAATCTTGTCATCCTTATGCAAAAATAAACATATATGGGCATGAGGGAGGCCTCTCTTCTGAAACTCAACAGTGTATACGACTGCAAATGTTATGTTGAAGTTAGTTTGAAGTGCATGTAAAGGTCACATTCTAAGTAAAGTATACTTGTATGAATGGAAAAATTGTTATATAAAAAAATTTATAAACATTACCTGCTTGAACACGTCCAAAAAGTTTTAATTCTTTGACATCCTTGATCAATTGATCCAACTTCATTTTGAAAACTCTAGAAAGCACATCCGAACGATCGGTAGATGTAAGGTTGTGCTCGCGCATATACTGATTTATTTCAGGCCATTTAGGATTGCATGTGATGGTTAGAAACAAATTTGGACAACCATACCACCTACACAATGCCATGGCATCCAGATAGTTTTGTTGCATGTACCTTGGTCCACCGGTAAACGAAGAAGGCAATACAACAGGCTTCCCAAGTTGGGTAGGCTCATTATTTCCAGATGCGATGCTTTGGCGTATATTAGAGTATGTATCAGCCCTAAGTATAGACTGCTTTGAACGATGGAAATACATGCGCTCAGTCTCAACCATAGTGAAAGCATCCACAAGAAACTGTTGAAACAACCGACCTCCACGTATAAGCAAATTCTCTTGATTGGGACGGTCTTGAATATGATAGGCAAACCATTCACGCATAGTAACCGTTTTCTCTGTTTTTTTGGTGGCCGATTTCGAAGAGATTTTTTGATGGGGAATTCCCAAAGTATATCCATCTTGTGCACATGGCATCAACAAAGGGTATTGCAAAGCGAGGTACATAGGATGGAAAATATTAATACGTTTCAAAGGTCCATGTTGCATTTCCAAAACAATGTCACGATCCTCTATACATGAATCCAAGTCTCCTACAATAAGACCAGCAACCTCGTTGGCAGTAGGAAGAGTGTATTGGCGTCCATCTTTACCTCGCTTTGCAATTAGCCTTATTCGTATATTCTGCTCACTATCTTCCGTGTATCGGTCACGTGCCCTTCTAAATGTTTTAACCAAATCACTTGATTCATCTAAAACATCTTTAACTTGATTGATAATGTTGCGATCAACAGGATCCTTTGAGGTTGAAGGAGGCGATGAGTTAGAAGATTTTCTGATATGAATACAACAACGGGATTAGCAAAAACGAGTATTATAAGAGAAAAGATTTGTAGGCAACTTATGTGTACACATTAAAGAATTTTATATTTTATGGAATTACCTTAATGCTGATGCTCTATTCTCTGTTTCGTTTTCTGTGTCATATATATAGAGCTGTGAAAATTTGGGTGGTCCACCTGCTTCTGGAAGTAAGCTACCGATACTATGGTAAGTCTGGCCGTGTAAGCGAAAAACGTACGGACCACGTCCTTTCTTGTTGATTGAATCATCAACTTTCCCGCCCATTGAAGTAAAAGCGAACATGCTGTTGTACGTTCTTATATTGTTTTTGAAATTCTGGCTTTTGGCATCGTCGTTCATGAATAAGTCAAGCAATGGTTTTGGAGTTGGCGGTGGTGCTTGAAGTTTAACTTTGCCCTTGCCACAGCATATACTGTAAGGCTTATTATTGGGATTACTGTTCCCTGTTCTCGCTTCAGGTTCCCATAACAAAGCATGACATTTTGTACATTCAAATGTAGGATCTCCATGGTCGTAGTAATCTACATAATTATAAAAGATTCTTGTTAAATGATGTATATAAATAATGACATCTTCATTGGAATGAGTAAAAAAATAACACGTCCAATTACCTTCGGATATACCCACGTATTTGTCGTACACTTTCCTAACATGGCCTTCATCATCAAGATTAAAAGCAATAGGCGTGCGGGTTTGTAAAGGAGGTCTTTTAGATCTTTTGGTCCTTCTGGACGATTCTCCTGCCTCGTATCTTGAATTTTGTGTTGCAAACATATGAATTCTGGTTTTTGATGCCTGTTGAGGCCGTTCACTAACAGGAGTAACCAATTGTGTTTGAAAAGTAACTGTAATAGATTCAATAACAATGTTAGTACATGTATAATGAAAGGAATGTTTTCATTTAACGAATAGTTACTCCGTTCAGTAACAGGAGTCAGCAAGTATTTTTGATTGCTAATATTTTTAGATACTACCGTTTGAGATGTCGGTCAACGGAGAACGGGTTTTCCTTGCAGCTGCAGCTTGGGTAAGTTGACGACTGGTTGTTGTAACAGAGTTTGGTGTAGTTGCGGGAATATTCTCATCGTTAATCGTGATACGACGAACTGACCTTTGTGATGCTATATGAGATGAAAAAAAATGAATTAGATTTAGTAAATAAGTTTTTAACACCATGTAAAATTAAGGATATCAGGTAAAAATCGCTACCTTTATCTGAAGTTGGAGTTGTGAGAACATGTAAATTTGAATGACCTGTTGAAACATTTGCTTGGTTGTTTATATTAACTGCATGACTTGCTGTACATTTTTTCCAGACATGGATGCAAGACATTTGTTCCGATAAGGTTACTTAGAGACTTTAAAAGTCCATGACATATAGAAGTTAAGTTAATGAACTTTATAGTAAACATTACCTGTTTTGGTAGGCGCTCCAAATGCAGACATTTGATTTCTCGTTATTAGAGGATTCATTCCTAATGGCGTATTAAAAAATTTTGAAGCTTGGCATAATGATGTAATGCAATTATTGAGTATATACATAGTTGTTGACGTAATGCAGTTGTTGAGTATATAAATAGTAAAAAATGTAAGTACATAAATTAAAAAAGCCTTACCGGAAGACGAAGATGAAAGAAATCCAGAGTGATTGGGTTTAGGAAGTAGTACGCTTGTAGAGTGACTATATCTTCCTGTTATGATTCACATACATATATAATTGATTTTTAAGTAAAAAATGTAAGTACATAAATTAGAAATAAGTATGTAATTATAGAATAGTTTTACCACTAAGATGTGGTGATACTCTTGAATTTCTTGGTTTGGCAACATGAGTTGTTGGAGTTGGAATCTCAGGTGTTGTTTGTGTAGGAACCGGACCATGACCGTGTTGTGAAGGGGAATTTAGACTTTGGTTCCGATACACGGGAGATATATTATTTGCATTGGTTCCTATAGCAAATGAAGTTGTTAAGAGTAAAATAAAGTGACTAAGCAAATGAAACTACTTCTAGCCTTAGAGTATACAAACCAATTCCAAGTGTTTCAAATGAGGGATTTGTTGTTTGTCGTCCTATAACAGAATATGTGTTGTTTCTACGTGGAAGATCTATCAGAAACATTAATAGTATAATTTACTATATATAAAAGACTGAAATATTGGAAGATCTATGAAACACTTGATGTCATTCAAAAATTAACTTACTATTCGAGACGTCCGAAAGTGGTACCCTTTGATGAGTTGTTTGTTGAGTCGGTGTAGAACTTTTCAAGGAACCTATAAAACAAAGCAATCCAAATAATAAGATATTAGCATATCATATTTGGTTATTTTGATAGTTATTGACCGTTAATGTTTTGTATGATAAAGAATATACCCGAAAAAAATAGATTATAAAAGGAACAATAGTGTATTATGAACAATAAACAAACCTGATGGATTGTTTGTTAAGGGCAAACGTGTATTAGACAAACTCCATGGAGCAACATTTACAGTTAACGGATCATCTAATGAATGAAGAAGTAAAAATTAATGACACGAAGTGCAACAGTAAGTAGGTATTGTTAAAGACATAATGCGAAATAGAGTGTTACAATTCAATAGTTGCATCAAAGAAACCCTTCTTTTAGATGAAGATGAATCTATGAAAGTGGGTTGTGGAATAATGTCGGCTGATTGAAAAGAAGAAGATTGAAGCGATGTAGAATTGTTAGTGGAGATGGAAGTATTTTGCTGTGGTATTAAATTCCTATTCGGCAGTGTTGAAGAAGATGCATGCTTTCTTGGATTTCTTGAAGTTTTTTCATTCTCCATAGTCTTTTTAGGAAAATCGTTTGTGGGTAGCATGTAAAGGACTATGTCAGTACTTATAAGTCAAACGTATGGATTGACATCAAGTTGAAATTCATTTTGAAATTTGAATTAAATTAGCTATTAACATGGACATTGCATGATATGTATTAATGACTGCGATTTAAAATTAGTGGTTTTTAACATGGAGATTGCATGATATGCATAAAATATTTAACAAAAATAAAAGGGAACATACATATTGTTTCTTAAAAACGTCATAAAATAAGAATCAAAATAAACCAACGCATGTGATTATGTAGTAAAGATTGAGCACACGCAATAATCTTGTTATGAATATCAAACATCGTCATCGTCATTTTCACGTTCCGCATCATTATCGTCAATGAAATCGGCCAAATCAGAGCCATCGTCTGATCCATCAGTAGATTTGTGACTATCTGTTTCAAGATCGCTTAAGCCAATGCCATCTTCCTCATCGGTACCTTCTTCAGCGATATCACTTATATGAATGCCATTATCTTCACTAATGTCATCATGGTCATCATTAGTCTCTTCATCACTAAGGCTAAACAGATTGGATGACGACGTCATTTGTTTCTTGTTCACACACCTAAAAGTTATAGGTGCATCGTCATCAAGTTCCTATGTAAAAGAGTAAAATAAATGACATTAGTAATATATGTTAAAAAATGTAATATATCGTTGTGGTAAAATTAATACCGCGTTAGCATTATTTTCAATGTCATTGAGAATCTTATTTTGTGATAACAGGTCATCAGATGGTTCATCACAAGATGGAACATCAACATTTGTTTTTCTGACAAATTCACCATTTTTCATCAACCTTCCACGTTTGCGCGGGAAGGGAACATCCTGTAGAATTTTAACATAACGTACATATGTTATAACTTTACATGCATATTTTTATGAAACAAAGAATGTGATAGAAAAGTTTTTAATGCAATATATTGTTCTAATTCTTAGAATATGATCATTAGATAATTGGACAACCGTATTTTCTTTAGCGGACAAATCGATAGAATTGGATTCTTTAGCATCTTTTTCTCGCTTCCTTGTCTACATTGTAAAAAACAATATAATCAAAAATTAAAGTATAAAAATTAATTAGACTTACAAATGATTAACAAAATAAAAAAGTTCAATAATTTGTTGTTTTTTATAAACATGAAAACATACCTTTGATGATTTACTATTAACCATACTGTGTTATTAAGAAATTTGTTTACAATATTTGTGAATGAAGATGGTATAGTTTTTATAGAGGATGAAGGGCACATTATATTAGGAGTTGATTTGTAAAATATTTTAATTTATTTGTATAGTACCCATATATTTAAGAGTTGATTATATTAAATTTTATTTTATTTTATTTTTTATTTTATATTATTTTTTATTTTTTTATTTTTTTTTTATTTTTTATGAATCAAGACTTGTTTGGAAAGCTGAAAGCATAAAAATGTAAGTAAAGTGTATGCACATGAAAAAAACATTTAGGTTACTATAAGATATGGTGTTGTTAAGAATGCTTTGTCTAATAAGAAAAGATATATAGTCTATAAATTATCCTTTATTATAGCAAGTGCATATCATTAATGTATTTTGTAAGTAATAATAATGAATATCTTGTAAGTCTCCCAATTGCATAATTTCGGCAATGATTTTAGTAAAATCTGTTTCGGCTAATATTGGACTTATAAAAAAACGCATAACTAATAGTTTAGGAAAGTATTTTATGCTTTTTATTATTTAATTGACATAAATATAATGAGTTAATCTTGGCGAAATTACATGAACCACTTTATTTAAAAGGCCATTTTATGTAATAGTTAGAGCCCATTTGATATTCATAATCTTGTTAAATGAGTGTAAAGAAAACAGGTATTTTGTTATATAAAATTATGTAGAATATGAGCAAAGTCTTTAATATGTTAGTTTGTAAAGTTTATGATATATTCGGATTAGATAATATGGAAATGCCGATTGTGCAATGGACATTATGAGAATGGAATGTCGATATAACAGTTTCAAGAGATAGAAAAAGAAAAAATATCGTGACTAAAGAGTGTAAGATGGGCTCAAATTCAAATACCACTTGTAAGTAGGATATTGTAGTACATAAAATATTCATACTGATTTCTTATTCGTTACACTTATTCATTGAAATCATCGTAAGTAAATGTAGCAAGCATATGAATTGAGCCATTGATGTTGAACGCAATTCACTCTTCATCGAAGAAGTTTAGGTCAACAACATACTCATCATCAATATCATGGCCCATTTGACGAAGCTGATTGATTAAGTCATTTGCCTTGTTAATCTTTGTCAATAAACCGTTCAAAAGTTTTTGACATGCTTCTTGATCTCCAACATTAAAACGCAGCCAGTCAATGATAGGCTCTGGGTCAAAGTCATCTGGTAATCAAAATGTGCTATGTTAATATGTTTTAAAAGTATGTCAAGTATAGTAATCAATTATATTTTATTACCTTCATCTTCTTTCGAAGATTCACCTTCTTCAAAACACGAATCGGCAAAAGGTTTGCCAGCGAGTTTAGCCTTTGGAGTTGTTATAGATTCAAGTGGAACATCAGTGTCGTTGTTCTCACAAGCTTTTAATCCAACATCTTCATTGGAGCATACAGTTTTTTTTATCATCATCATCTATGGATGAGCAGGGATCAAATGATTTAGTCACACATAAATTTTCGAACATTTGTAAAACACTTTTTTATTTAGATGTTGCCATGGAAGATACTTGCCAAATTGTGTGTTTGTGATAAATGAGTTTGTGTTGAAACAATATTTATAGAGAAAACCGTATACATAATAATGTATACAGTCAACTATTGATCATCTATTTTCAACTAATATTATGTAGCAATTATGGTATTTTGATTTAATTAGTAACACACTTTCATAACCGAATAGCTGTCAAATTGATTGTGTAATATTTGCTAAATATACTGGGCTGAAACAATGTGATCAAATATAATTTAGGAAAGAATGTTTTTTATTAAAAGGCATATCTCATGAATGGAAACAGTTATACACTTTTAATATTAGCTAAATTACATCTTCTTGGTTATTTTAAAAGCCTCTTTCGTGTAACAGTGAGAGCACACAGAAATCTTCATACTCTTTGTAAATTCGACTTAAACGCAACAGGTATTTTTTACTCATCAACTATGAAGTAAACCTAAATATGATTTGCTTTTGTTGTATTATGCAATTGCCTTGTTATGGAAAACGTGTATGTAATGGGAGTACCTTGTATGCCCCTATTCGGTTAACTATGTTACTGTAAAACTGTGTATGTATGTTTTTTAAATATGAATATGTTTACTTGTACGTATTTTAATTTCGTGCTTAAACTTTGTAAATATGCTTGTGAATACGATTGATTATATTCATGTTAAAAGTGATATGAGTAGGAATTTAGAGTCAACTACACTTAGCCAATGGAAATATAAACATTGTTATCGTTAATAAGGTCTAAAACATTTAGTGTTGGTTTATCACGTTATTTGTAGATGACGAATAACTTACGTTACTTTTTGTTTACTTGAATAATGATTTAACAGAATGAGCCTTCAATTTGTTTTTTCTGTGAAGAAAGGAAAATTATCCAAGACACAGGTATTGTAATTTTTTCATTAAGTTATTTTACAATTCATTTCCTATTAAAATTATGTGTTTTCATATACAAAATCCTCTAAAAAAAAGTTTGATGTTTTTGTCATTTACAGCGTCTTCCGTCTCTCTTCACTGAAAGTTTTTACAAAGGAACTCCGTGGTTATACTTGATACACAATAAAGGAACAAAACACAAAGTATGGATTGAGAAAAAGTGTCAAAACAACTTCAGACTGTACGGAGAAGAGTGGGAAGCATTCGTTAAAGACAGTTCGTATACTAATGTAGCAGCATTACACTTTATTCAGGAAGAAGCGGATACATACTATGTAACTGCTTACGGTGAAGATGGATCTGAATGTGGTGGCTATAACCGCACGGAGATTGGAGCCCGCCAAATGAGATGCTTGGCTACGATTCAAAATGATCTTGGAATTTCTCCTGTAAGTGCAAAATTAAATGAAATGTTAATATATGAGTTATGTAAATTATATAACTATCTTATCATTTAGTTATAAAGAATATGTTGCTAAAATGTGTACGTAGGTGCTTCCTGGTGATTTCCTGCAAGATATAGTGAGTAAGGAATATGATGTGAAAGTGGGTGGTATGTTTTTAGCTACTGTGAGGCATCGTCGTGTTCCCATACCTGGAACAGGTAAGCCGGCAAAATATGGGAACATGTTTTCTGGTGGAGGTTGGGCTGAGGTTGTTGAGAGTCAACACTTGATGGCTGGCAAGAGAGTAGTTTTTACAAATCTCGGTGGAAATTCAGTTGGATTAATTTCGTTTGCATCAAATGGTCTTGGTCTTGGTTTCGAAAACATTCCAAGAACGATTTTGAATCGTTCTGTTCCAATAATCCGAGGGACTTTGGACAAAGGTATTATTTTAAAGTAATTTTCCAATTTTGTAGATAGTTGTGATGTATTATAATTGTGGCAAATTTTGAACATACTTGTGTGATTGACAATGAAAAATAGACAAAAGGATGTTTCACATCTATGATTGGGAAGGACATAAGCATGATCTGAACGAAGACGGATGTTTTTATAGCCCAATGCTTGATTACGTCAAAGATCGAAACCGTTTGGTAAGTGTATTTTGGCAATTTTGTTTAATTGATTACTTATTGTGACATTGAAGAAGATGTCTTAAAAAATGAATATGATTATAGATTTACTTTAATGGCAGACCATACCAGCAGCTTTTGTTAGAAAAAAATGAGATGTTCACTTTTGACAACGCACTCGTTCGGCATGATGGTAAGGAGTTCTCGGTGAAACTGGATCTACAAAGGAATAAAAAGAAATCAAAACATAAAAACCGCAACAACCATGTGACAATGATAGCTGATACGAAATGGAAGCAGATTAACAGGCAGTGTCGATTTCGGAAAGACAAAATGATTAGGTTCAAGCTCGTATCTTTCATGGAATCTTTGGATGAAACAGTTGATAAGGAGTTTCCGGTACTTTTGCCGGTTTTTGATATGTGTTGATGGAACTTGAAGGATGATTCAAGTTTTTGTTTTGTGGTTTGAATACTTGGTTGTTTTTGTTTTTTTTAAGTCGAATTTTTGAATAAGTGGCATACTTAAGACTTATAAGTTTGGTTATAGGTCAATTTGATCATGTAGGCTGAGATGTTGAATACTTTTATGTGAATTGTGTTGATGGAACTTGAAGGATGATTCAAGTTTTTGTTTTGTGGTTTGAATACTTGGTTGTTTTTGTTTTTTTGAAGTCGCATTTTTGAATAAGTGGCATACTTAAGAATTATAAGTTTGGTTAACGGTCAATTTGATCATGTAGGCTGAGATGTTGAATACTTGTATGTGAATTGTGTAGCTTATCGATAAGACACAAAGGTAATTTATCATTACGTTCATTTTGTGTGTTTTTTAATAATATATACAATTGATGGTTAGTTATAAATTAAATTGGTTAAAGAAACATGTTTTAACTTAAATTATCCCAAACTGAATATGCTGGTAAAACTGATAAGCATGGTGTGAGTATGTGGTAATCTTATGTAGTTGAAGTATGATGTGTTTTACTAAGTTATGTAGTTGAAGACTTATATTTGAGCATGTTGAATTTTTTGAATAACTAACATACTTAAGACATTGATGTTTCGTTTTAGTTGAATTTGATAATGTGGTTGCTTTTTTTATAAGTCGAAGTTTTTGACCAAGTCACTTACTTATAAGTTCGGTTATACTTCAATTAGACTATGTATCCTATCAGGTATACATAAGGGCCAATAACTGAAAATACATATATATAAGTCCAATTAGATAATATGTATAAGGCCCAATAACGGAAAATCCTATTGTAGGTTAGCCCAAGAATACGTGGTATATTTTGACCGGTCCTTTAAAAACATATTGACTACGCCTAATCTCATAAAGTAGATTTTTTACCACTTGCAAACGCCTAGTCTTTTCAAGTTAATGCACTAGCCATTCGATCATCAATCTTTGAAGATACTCAAAGGTCAGCTTCCATAATTTTTTTTTAATCAAAACCGTTTAAAGGTTAGTAGCAGTTGTTTAAAATCATACTTCTATATTGGAATGCAATATAGGTACTTGATTTGTAGTCGAATGAAAAGTAGGTAGCTTCTTATGATCTAAAATGCATGATGTTATTTTTTAGGATGATCGAAGATCCTTTTAGGTTGTATAAGATTATTAGATCAGGCTGGGTTAATGTGATTAAGTAATGCATCAGATTTGTGAAATTAATGAAAAACAATATATGTCTTATGTAGCACTTGTTAATCAAAATAGGATTTTCAGTTAGGGAAAAGATGCTTGTGGTTTTACTTGTTTTCATATGATACAAAACATGCTAAAAAGATGCAATATAGATACTTGATTTGTAGTCGAATGAAAAGTAGGTAGCTTCTTATGGTCTAAAATGCATGATGTTATTTTTTAGTATGATGGAAGGTCCTTTTAGGTTATATAAGATTATTAGATCAGGCAGGGTTAGTGTGATAGTAATGAATCAGATTTGTGAAAGTAATGAAAAACCATATATCTCTTATGTAGCACTTGTACATCAAAATAGGATTTTCAGTTACGGAAAAGATGCATGTGGTTTTAGTGGTTTTCATATGATACAAAACATACTAAAAGAATTTTCTTTGTTGATATATTAGTATAATGAAATCAATACTCTGTTGTTTATTACTTTATTTGCGACATGTAAACTAATTTGGTATATGCACAATTAATGTTTTTGTAGGAACATGGCTCCATTTGAATTTTGTGTTTGGTGTAACCACCGAACGTATCAGAAAGCACTGGTAATACTAACATATACCATACCTTAAACATATCTAGTAATGCCATTTTTTATTATTACTTAAGATAATGGCATTTGCTTGAAATTAGTTATGATTATTTAAATGTATAGACCATTGTTTCAGGCTTTGCCGCCATGTTTTTCGGAGGATGGGTTCAACATGAACAAACATGTATACATAATCAACTCCGGAAGGGTTCGTACTAAAGTCAACTTTGTGACACCTGTCCATGGACCTGTAACGCTCAAAGGTTACAAATGGAATCGATTCGCTAAGGAAAATATCACCAACCTTGTTTGGTTGTTACATTTTATCAAAGAAGGCGATGATACATGGTATGTTACAGGATATCATAGTGGTGGACATGAAGCTGCAGGATATGAAGATATAGAGGGTCGTTATTCAAGGTTCCAGACTCGTGTTTGGGCTTCAGCACTTCAACCTCTGGTACACGTTAATACATCAGTTAACCGGGTTTTTTTTAGTTATTGTATTAATATATTAACTTTCAATAATAAACATGTAAAATGTTAACTTGATTTGCAGAGAATTCCGGCTTCTTTCTTAACCGGTTTAGGGCAAGCAAGAAGTATTAGGATTAACGTGGAGGGTCACAGGTTTACAGTTCATGTGGATCGTGTGAATGGTCAAGGATGTGGAAAACTAGAAGGGGGGTTGAATAGTTTTACGTCTTTTTAATTAGTTGTAAAAATAGTTTTAGTGTTTTCTTAATTTTTAAAACTTAGATTCGATAGTATGTGATCTCAAGTATTGCACAATACAAACAAATATCAATACGAAATATATAACAATGATAAGTAATGAAATAAGTAAGAGATGGAAAGATCGAACCGCGAGACAAGAGATTTATAGTGGTTCGGCTACAAGGACACCTTCCTTGCCCTACTCCACTCCTCGAGCACCTAACTCGAGAGTTTTCTTCACTATATCAACAAGCTCCCTTATGGCGGAGAAAACCTTACACACCAATTTACACACCAATATACACACCAATCTACACACCAATTTACACACCAATAATCACACCAATAATCACACCACAACACCTTCACACCTAAGTCACAACTTCTACACACCTTCTTCAAATCAATCTACTTCACAACTAGCTACTTCAACTCTATCTTCTTCACACCAATAGATTTCCTAGCTTTTCTTCTTCACACCAAGCTATCAACTAATCACACAATCTATATCTAACACAACTATCTACAAGCAAATATTCACAACAATCTTCACAAAGAATATGTAAATAATCTTGATGATACACCAACAACTTGGATGTGGAGATCACAACAAGTTGTAATACTTCTTGTCTAGAAAGAAAGAAGTATTCTTCTCTTGCACTTGAGAGGATGGAAATTGGATCACTTTGGAACAAAGAATATATACACTTATGATCAAAGGATGAGAGAATAGAGAAATAGATCTAGATCAGAAAGTTTTGAAGTGCAAAAGGTGAGGAAAAAATGTGAACTGATCCAGTATTTATAGGGGAGAAAAACACTGTTCTGGAGCGTGGCCGGTCCCCTTAATTAGTGGCCGGTCCCCTTAATGATTAAGGGGGCCGCCTAAGGAATTAAGGGGGCCGCCCATTTCAGAACGTTGGTTTTTCTTGTCTTTTAGTGGGGAATATTTTTCTGGATAGAATTTGCCATTTTTGGTTGGAAATTTGAAATCATATATTTATTATGAATTAAACATATTCTTTTAATTCCAAAAGTAATTTTGTAAAAGATATAAGATGTTTAATACATTTTATAAAAATTCTAGTGATTAGAAAATTTTCCTTTGATCATGAAATGTAATAAACCCTTTGTTTATTCATACCTTAAGTGATATGGAAGCAAAGACAAATATTAATCACTAAAAACTTGTTTACGTCATAAGTTTTAGATTAATGAGTTTATGCTTTGTAATTATCAAAACATAGAGACATTGTTAATATGCTAACAATGTTTTAAGACATTATTTATGTCAACAATCTCCCCCTTTTTGATGATTACAAAACCTTAAACTCATTAGGTCTAAAAAGTAATTTTTAGACAAGAATTTAGAGTTTAACATTCTCTTCTCCCCCTTTTTGTAAAATCAAAAAGGTTAAAGCTCCCCTTGATGTATACTCCCCCTCATTTGAGAGCACCAAGGAGATGAGCTAAGGAAATCTTGGCTACACAAAATATTAGAAGAGAGCAAGGCAAATATACATGCAAAGCAATAGTTATAAAAATAGATTCATTCAAGTATCATAGAAAGCATTACATCATTTAATATGCTTAAGGCATATTAATCATAATAAAACAAATGAAAAGACATAGTCCTATATTGCCTAGAAAGAGCACTTGGACTTGCTTGCAACTCATGGTTGAGTGTTTTATTTGCTTGAAGGATAACATAAGCATGAAGCTTAGATGTTTGATGGAGAGGGATATGGGGTGGAGTATGGAGCGGAAGAGGTGGATCTCACGATGTTGTATCGTGTTAAGGGTGGTATTGGATGATTACGAGTGAGAAGATATTCAATCCAAGAAATATCTTCACTCAAGTAGAGGATTTGTTTTTGAAGGAATATGCAACAAGGGCAAAAGTGAGTGTGGTTGGTAACTTGATCCAGATTGAGAGAGTGGGGAAGGCAATTTGCATAGGGTGATGATGGAGGTTGCCCTTTGTTGCGTTGTGCAAGATGCATAGCAAGGAGATCACTAAGATCATGGATTTGGTTTATTTCATCACGGAACTTTTGCTTTTCCGTGGCAATGTGAAGAGGATCATAGGTTTGGTATGGATGTGTTGGATTTGTGTAGTTGGAATTGTAGTTTGATGGTTGGCCAATGTTGTATGGTTTGTAAAGAGGATCAAATGAATGACCTTGTGGGTTTGAGGTAAAGTTTGGGAAGTAAGAAGTTGGAGGTGTTGAATGACTTCCAATCTCATTGGTTATGATGGATTTGTTTCGAGGGCTTTTTCTTCGCCAAACGGGTCTTTCCGTCATCCTTGCTAGCCTTGAGGCTTTTGATTTTGGTTTGTTTGGAGGGTTCATGATGGGATGAATGGATAGTTTTGAGGATTGGGGATATTTATAGTGTAAGATTTGTGTGTTTAAGGATGGATAAGGTTTGTTGGAAGATTGGGACAAAGTGTGTTGGTTAAAATTGGGAAATGGAGGTTGAAATGGGCTGAAAAGCAGAAAAGATTCTGTAAACCCGACCATCAGATGGCCGGTCCCCTTAATTAGGGGGCGGTCCCCTTAATAATTAAGGGGGCCGCCTTACATAATTAAGGGGGCCGCCCATCTGGTGATTTCCAGGTTGCCAAAATTGGGTTTTTGGCAGAAAATTTTCAGAAAGGTTATGTGTTTGGATTAGAGTTCAAGCAAGTTCAATTCTCTTAGGCAATATAGAGTCTAATCTAATCAAGATATAGCATGCATGCAAGAACATATAGGCAAAAGAACAAATAATCAACACATAATAAGCAATAGGAGGTAAACAAAGGCAAGCACACTTAAGCTTCCTAAGGCACCTATCTTAGATTTAAGGCAAGGATAATTAGTGAGTGAAAAACTAGTGATGGATCAAGATGACACCATTATTAGTGAATTTGTCCTAGTGAGTGTCTATATGCAACAAATGTGGAGTTGTGATTGTTTCGACTCCTAGAAGCAAAAAGAAATAACGATCCTAAGAAACAATCCAAATAATCTCCTTGATTCAATTTTTGCTCGATCATGAATGTCAAAGACATATATTAGATTATATACCTTGACAATTTATGTGAGAGTTTATGCATGATTTTGAAATACAATGTTTTTAGAATTAGTCAACAATGCAAGGAAAATGATCTTCATGGAGTTCCTAGATTGTGAGAATAATTTTTAGAGAAAATTGATTGAGTTTTACAAAAAGGTTTATGCAAAGAAAATAAATTTTCCCAATCTTTAGTTTTGTGCGAAATAGATTCCTAGACTCAGAAAAGGTGAAATGGAAGAAAAATAAATTTCATGCAAGTATAAATTTGAAATAATTCAATATAATTTAGTCAACTTGTTCCATCATTCCTAATCCTAAACGCAAGTGGTTGAATAATTCACGCTTAAGGGGTTTTGTGAATATATCCGCAATGTTGTCTTCCGATGCAACCTTTTCTATAGATATATTTCCTTTTTGTACATTATCCCTAAGAAAATGGTGACGTACTTCTATGTGTTTAGTCCTAGAGTGTTGCACCGGATTTTTACTTAAATCTATCGCACCTTTGTTATCGCACATAATGGGGACATTTTCTAACCTAATGCCATAGTCTACGAGAGCTTGTTTCATCCATAGTGCTTGTTGACATGCCTTTCCGGCGCTTACATATTCGGCTTCGGTGGTAGAAATAGCAAGAGCGGTTTGCTTCTTCGAAAACCAAGACGTTAGACAACATCCCATAAACGTGCAAATGCCGCTAGTGCTCTTTCTATCTACGTAGTCTCCCGCATGATCCGAATCCGCATAGACAATGGTTTCTATGCCGTATTCCTTAGGATACCATAATCCTAAGTGTATAGTGCCTTTAACGTATCGGAAGATACGCTTAACCGCTTCTAGGTGAGAGGTTTTGGGATCCTCTTGAAAACGGGCACAAAGGCAGACACTAAACATGATATCGGGTCTACTTGCCGTCAAGTATAGTAAACTACCTATCATTCCTCTATACTTGGTGTTATCTACGGACTCACTTTCATCGTCCTTTGTGAGCTTTACCTCCGTAGACATGGGTGTTTTCATGGGTTTTGAGTCTTCTAGGCCAAATTTCTTAAGCATTTCCTTAATTTACTTAGATTGGTTAAAGAATATTCCATCTTCTAATTGTTTTATTTGTAATCCTAGGAAGAAGTTAAGTTCACCCATCATACTCATCTCAAACTCATCATGCATGATTTTGGCAAATTCATCACACATGTCTTGACAAGTCGATCCAAATATAATGTCATCAACATATATTTGAACAATGATGAGATTAGGGTCTTTCCTTTTAGTGAAAAGAGTGTTATCTACCATTCCCATGGAATAATCATGTTTAATAAGAAAAGCTTTTAATCGATCATCCCAAGCTTTGGGAGCTTGTTTGAGTCCATACAAAGCTTTCTTTAACTTATAAACATAATCAGGTTTCGCGAAGTCAATGAATCCTGGAGGTTGTGCCACATATACCTCCTCATTGATAAAACCGTTAAGGAATGCACTTTTCACATCCATTTGGAATAACTTAAAATCTAGGGCGCAAGCATAGGCAAGTAATATCCTAATTGATTCTAGTCTAGCTACGGGGGCATAAGTTTCATCATAATCAATTCCTTCTTGTTGATTATAACCTTGGGCAACTAACCTAGCTTTATTCCTAGTAACTATTCCATTCTCGTCTAACTTGTTCCTATATACCCATTTGGTTCCTATGATAGTCATATCCTTTGGATTTGGGACTAGTTCCCAAACATCATTTGCCTTAAATTGATTTAATTCTTCTTGCATAGCTATAATCCAACTTTCATCCTTTAAAGCCTCGCTAATATTCTTAGGTTCTATTGCTGAGAGGAAACAAAAGAAGTTGTTTTTATCTTGGGCTTGTGACCTAAGGGTTCTTTGGTTAAGATGTCCTATTATATTATCTAATGGATGTGATCTAGATTCTTTAATATTAACGGTTTCGTTATTTTCTAAGTGAATGTCTTCATTATCATTTCCTATGGGTTTTGTTTTACTAACCTCAATGGCTTCATCTTCGACTAAATCATCATCTTCTAAAGGTAGCGTTTTAGGAGGTGGTGGTGTTTCATCAAATGTTACATTTAGTGATTCCTCTATTTTCATGGAGTGTTTGTTAAGTATTATATATGCTTTACTATTTTGTGAGTATCCTAAAAATATTCCTTCATATGATTTTGGATCAAACTTAGTGAGGTAGTCCTTAGTGTTTAAGATATAGCATTTACTTCCAAATACCCTAAAGTAGCTTAAGTTTGGTTTTCTATTTCTTAATAACTCATAAGGAGTTTTTCCTAGAATTCTTCTAATTGATACCCTATTTAAAATATAAGTCGATGTATCTACGGCGTGACACCAAAATTTTTGTGGAATGGATTGTTCATTTAACATAGTTCTACTCATTTCTTGTAGTGACCTATTTTTTCTTTCTACTACCCCATTTGATTGAGGAGTACGAGGAGCGGAGAAATTGTGAGATATTCCATTTAACTCACAATATTTTCCGAATTGTACTTCGTTATCAAATTCCCTACCATGGTCCGTCCTAATGGCAACTATTGAGCATCCTAATTTATTTTGAATCATTTTACTAAATATTTCGAATTTTTCAAAGGCTTGGGTTTTGTCACTTAAAAACCTAGTCCACGTGTATCGTGAGTAGTCATCTACTATTACTAAGGTATATTTGTTTCCTCCATAGCTCCGCACAGCGGATGGACCAAAAAGATCCATATGTAATAATTCTAGGCACCTAGTAGTGGATACTATATTTTTAGCTTTGTGACTAGCATGAGCTTGTTTTCCAATTTTACATGCATCACAAAAATGTTTGTCATATTTTAGATTAGGCAAGTTTCTAACTAATTCCTTAGAGGCCAAAGATTGTATTTGTTGCATGTTAGCATGTCCTAATCTCCTATGCCACAATGTGGAGTTTTCGTCTAGGGTCGTTAGGCATATCCTATCTTCAGGTTTGTTTCCTAGTTTCATAACATATACACCTCCTTTCCTAATACCTCTACCTATAATTTTTCCATTCTTAACTATTTCGCTATCTTCTTCGGAAAAGATAACTCTACATTTATTATCGCATATTTGGCCTACACTAAGTAAGTTATATGTTAAATTATTTACATGTTCAACATTTTCAATAGTAAGTGAGTCTTGAGAAATCGTACCTTTGCCAATAATTTTTCCACGCAAGTCACTACCAAAAATAACGTTACCTCCGTTGTATGCCTTATATGTAGAGAATAGCTTTCGGTTCCCTGTCATGTGCCTCGAGCATCCAATATCCTTGATCCATTCGTCAGGCTCCAAGTCAATTCCAAGGCATATTTCGTCGGTTGCTTTTGCCATGAAACACTTTTCTTCTCTTGGTTTTTCCACTTCTTCTTTGTCACTATCACTCCATGTTCTACTAACAAATGCACCTTGATTATCATAACTTGGCGGCTTTAGACATTCACCAACGAGATGATTTGGACTTCCACATCTAAAGCATTTTCTTTTCACGTAATTGTTACTTCTATTTCTTTGGAACGATTTTCTATCGTCATGTGATGATCTAGTGAATCTTCCTCGTCTCTTGAAGAATTTCTTGAATTCTCTTATGGCCATTGCATATTCTTCATCTTCACTCTCGTCACTTGAGTCACTATCATCACACAGTTCCTTTTTGGCTTTTAGAGCAACGGATTTGACTTGTTCTTTCTTGGCTTTAACCGTTTCCAAATCTTTTCTTATAATTTCTTCATGGACCTTCAAGTTGCCAATAAGCTCATCTAGTGACAATGTCATCAAATTCTTTGATTCTTCAATAGCCGTGACTTTAGCTCGCCATTTCGGATGCAATGCCCTAAGAAATTTCCTAACATAATTTTTACTAGAAAATGTCTCATCAAGTGCTTTTAAACTTGTGATAATGGTGTTAAATTTAGCAAAAGCATTATCAATTGATTCCTCTT
The DNA here is from genome assembly GCA_030686995.1 of Artemisia argyi. NCBI lineage: Eukaryota > Viridiplantae > Streptophyta > Magnoliopsida > Asterales > Asteraceae > Artemisia > Artemisia argyi. Next base: position 23,161,333 of record CM060709.1, read on the forward strand.
CCGGAATCGTAAATTGTTCATATTGTTGTACAAGAAGATCTATTTTGTTATCTTTAACTTGACTATTACCTTGGTGAGTGATTAGTAAAGAATCCCAAATTTCTTTTGCGGTTTTACACATAAAAATTCTTTCATATTCTTTGCGTGGTAACGCATTATAAATAACCATTTTAGCCTCATTATTTTTTGCTAGTTTCTTTTTCAAATCATCATTTTGTTTTTCAAAAGCTACAATTTCATCCATTTTAGTTTCAACATTCTATTGAATAGGGGGAAAATCACCAAAGGTAATAATATGCCAAAGATCAAGATCTTTTGATTTCACATAGGTTTCGAATCTATTTTTCCAATATAAAAATCCATCACTTTCAAATAGTGGTGGTCTTTGCATAGATTGCCCTTCTAAATATTTTTCAGATTCCATAGATCGTTACAAGTTTTAAAATACAATATATTTTAAAATTCTTGCTAGACGTGGCTTCTGATACCAATTGTGGAAAACTAGAAGGGGGGTTGAATAGTTTTACGTCTTTTTAATTAGTTGTAAAAATAGTTTTAGTGTTTTCTTAATTTTTAAAACTTAGATTCGATAGTATGTGATCTCAAGTATTGCACAATACAAACAAATATCAATACGAAATATATAACAATGATAAGTAATGAAATAAGTAAGAGATGGAAAGATCGAACCGCGAGACAAGAGATTTATAGTGGTTCGGCTACAAGGACACCTTCCTTGCCCTACTCCACTCCCCGAGCACCTAACTCGAGAATTTTCTTCACTATATCAACAAGCTCCCTTATGGCGGAGAAAACCTTACACACCAATTTACACACCAATATACACACCAATCTACACACCAATTTACACACCAATTTACACACCAATAATCACACCACAACACCTTCACACCTAAGTCACAACTTCTACACACCTTCTTCAAATCAATCTACTTCACAACTAGCTACTTCAACTCTATCTTCTTCACACCAATAGATTTCCTAGCTTTTCTTCTTCACACCAAGCTATCAACTAATCACACAATCTATATCTAACACAACTATCTACAAGCAAATATTCACAACAATCTTCACAAAGAATATGTAAATAATCTTGATGATACACCAACAACTTGGATGTGGAGATCACAACAAGTTGTAATACTTCTTGTCTAGAAAGAAAGAAGTATTCTTCTCTTGCACTTGAGAGGATGGAAATTGGATCACTTTGGAACAAAGAATATATACACTTATGATCAAAGGATGAGAGAATAGAGAAATAGATCTAGATCAGAAAGTTTTGAAGTGCAAAAGGTGAGGAAAAAATGTGAACTGATCCAGTATTTATAGGGGAGAAAAACACTGTTCTGGAGCGTGGCCGGTCCCCTTAATTAGTGGCCAGTCCCCTTAATGATTAAGGGGGCCGCCTAAGGAATTAAGGGGGCCGCCCATTTCAGAACGTTGGTTTTTCTTGTCTTTTAGTGGGGAATATTTTTCTGGATAGAATTTGCCATTTTTGGTTGGAAATTTGAAATCATATATTTATTATGAATTAAACATATTCTTTTAATTCCAAAAGTAATTTTGTAAAAGATATAAGATGTTTAATACATTTTATAAAAATTCTAGTGATTAGAAAATTTTCCTTTGATCATGAAATGTAATAAACCCTTTGTTTATTCATACCTTAAGTGATATGGAAGCAAAGACAAATATTAAGCACTAAAAACTTGTTTACGTCATAAGTTTTAGATTAATGAGTTTATGCTTTGTAATTATCAAAACATAGAGACATTGTTAATATGCTAACAATGTTTTAAGACATTATTTATGTCAACAAAGGAGTCAACAATGAAAATGAATATCAAATGTTGACTGACAGTTGGGAACTTATTAAAGAAACGTTACATTTGAAAGCGGGAATGATTGTGGTGTTGACAAAGGTGCAAAATACTCAATTTTGGATGATGGCTTTTAATGGTAATGGAAGTCTACATACAAATCCACAATTTTTTGGGGCAACAACACTACATCGGATACAACCGAAATTAGCTTTTGAAGATCAAGATTCGATATAAATTTACGTTATAATCAACTAAAACATATGTATATTTATATACTCGCTTATAATACTATGATTGTATGTAAGAGGCTTTTGATGAACTTTCTTGTTCATGTGAGGGTTTAAAAGTTTGTATTGACAGTTCCTTATAATTCTTAAGATCCTTAAAAATTTTGTAAATGTATTTGTAGCGGATGACCGAATGCACCACATATGTCGCTGGCCAGCACACCGCGACCATTTTGGTGATTCTGAAGATACATTCTATAAGAGATATTCTTATATCGTGGTTATGAAACGGCTGGTAAGGAACATTCGTTTATATATTTGAATTTAAGTTAAGTCTTTTAAGATACTTAGTTATTGTTGTATGTTCCTCTTGGTAATATTACAGACAATACCGGCAGATTTTTTGGTGCACCATCCAATGCACATGTATACACATGCGCTGATGAAACACCAAAATGTTGAATACACAATGACTGTGAAGATGGAGTTTCATACGGAGGACCCAGATCGGACAAATCATATAAATGTATTTTGGGAATGGAGGGAGTTTGCTGATGAATGTGGGTATGGCTATCAAAAGATGATACGGTTCAAGTACATGTATCTCCTGAACGACCTGGAAGGACCAGCAATGGGGCAAATTCCGGTGTTTCACCTATGTTAAACATGTGTCGGCAAGCATATTTTATGGTTTCAGCTTGACGGTTTCATGGTAATGACTATGTTTAAAACTTATTAGGTTTGAATGTTAATGAATAATTTAAGACTATGTTTTGTTTGGATGTTGGTTTGTTATGGATTATAAGTTATGGTAGTAAAATTATATTAGTATTAGTAGTATTATGTTTGTCACTTGGTATTCTAATGTATGTAACATGCATAAACATTTATGCAAAAGTGTTAGTCGCGCAAAATGTTTATTTGTGAGTTTTAAAATTATACGATGGAAATAGATAAAAATAAAAATGAAAATGTTACAATTCATTCATTTTGGGTAGGAGCAGCCCTAACAAAAGCAGCCATTCGGTTAGCTTCAACATGGCCACTTATCCATCCATTTCTTTCCCATCTTCTTTCCATCCACCTTTGAGGATTTGGGTCGATAAGTGTTGGATAATGTCGATGAGCTAAGTAAACATCCAAAGCATGTTCAACATCAATCGAACATAGCCACGAATCAATGTACCATTCTTGTTCTATCTTACGAAGACTCCAATCTTCTTCCATTTGCACCGTGGGGACACGCATATAGTATGCGAAAACGTCATTATACTGACTTAGATGGTGAGCGACTAAGCGTCTAAGCATGGATAATGTTAGATTGTGTGTAGGTACGTTGCATATCATTAGTTCATCACCGCCCCAATAATCATAAAGCACGTTTGTTGTAACAACTCTACCGCCATGATGAATGCATATGTCAATAGTAGGAGGAGCGTCACCCGATTCACTGCAAGAATCAATGTAAGTGAAGGACATAATAAAAGAAACACAAGAAAATAAACAACAAAAGTTACTTGAAAGCACGAATCCTGCGATTCCCCGTATTGAATCGTAAAGGCATATTATTGTGCTTAATTGGAACCTAAAGATGAATCAGTACAGTGTATATGATGAAGAAGTGGGAGTTATTTATATAACTGAAACGGTTATATACTTTTAGAATAGATTTGGAAACATTTAAGGCTATCTATTTTTGAGAATAATTTGATTATTTGAAATTTGAAAAGTGATTGACAATAATTTAAAAAAAAAATCGTTTGTAAATAAATGCCAAATTATTTAGTTGACCTGCTAAAATATTGGGTTATTTATTATTTTGATTGAATTTTAAAAAATAATGATATGTTTACTTTTATGTGCATCATCGTGGTTACTGGTTTGTAACAGAATGTTCATGATTCAAATATTTCCCCATCGGATATTTAAATCCAAAATGTAGATGCTTTTTTTTATGCGATTGTTTATTAAAGATGCGAAATGGATGAAATTGTGGTAACAAAACATCAATAAAGATGATAATGTCATTAAAAAGGTAGTATATAACTGAAAAGTATATTGTTGATAAATACAAAGAAACTTGATAGAAAAGCCCTCTAAAATAATTAAACTATGTATTTACATATACTTGCTACATTATAATTTGATCCGCACATCAACTTGTCCAATAATGTAACGGTAAGTAACCTGAAAAGGAGAAAAAAAAAGAACCAACCAAAGGATGTCTAAGATGAAAAAAAAAATCAGTTATAACCTGCAACAAAAACTACAAAAAAAATTGCAAAAATAAAAGTCAATAAAGAGACAAACAATAGTATGGTTTTGGCAGTTGCATTGATAGTCCTAACAATCTTAGAATTACCTGAATAACACATTCATAATGAGTGTGTGAAAGTCTGAATAAAAATTGTTTCATAAAAGTGTTTCATAAGCCATAAACATTGTGCAAGTGAATTGGGACTCCCCAACCACAAAGACTGAATAAAAGTTGTATGTTCAGATGCTTATTGCAAGTGAATTGGGACTCCCCAACCACAAAGAGTGAATAACAGTTGTAACAAAAAACTTATTAAAACATTCTGATAGAGAGAATATAAATTGCAAGACTTAAAAGGCTTCAAGACTTCAAGGCCATCATTCATGGATCCTTTTCAACTTTGATTTCTACAGCTGTCTTTTTTGAATTAGAAGACATGCTCCCTTCTGCCTGCTCATCTGCTATACGCTTGTTCTTAGCTATAGTTTTGTTGATGGAGTGGTGTTCTCATCCGTTTGAGATTCCAATTCCTTAGCAATACGAAATACAGGATCAGTTGATCAGAAAATGATTCTAATGTAGGTGGTGATATTTTAAGTGATGTTAAACAAACTTACCAATGGTGTGACATCTGGTACAATGGAACTTGTAGCTTCGGTGTCCGGCTGCTAAAAAAGTCAAAATGTACAATCAGCTGCCATCCATAATAATAGACATGCGGAGTTTAGACAAATGTAATTCAAACAGCAACAAAATTAGTACCTTGACTGGGGTTGCATTTGCGTGAAGTGTGTCAATAATTTGAGTATCAGCGGACATACGCATGACGTTGAAGACAGGTAACAACTTTGTTGCATTGAATTTATCCATGAAGATCTTAAAGGCAAACTTGGTTCCAACAATCTTTGTAATCTCAGGGGGGACAAAATCACTATCACTGACCTACATATTAAATAATTAAAAAGGTATGCTTTTCCGCTAAAGGTGAATAAATAAAAAACTTATACAAAACGTGTTATGGTACCTTGCCATATTTGTCACACAGCTGGTAGGCTGATCTATCAGCAAACGCTTGCACCTCATCGTTAAATAGAGAGACAGAGCATGTACCCATTGAATCTTGAACGCGTACCTGAAGCCGGTACCTAAATTAAAAAAAAAATCAAAAACCTTATTAAGTATGGTGTTGCCCAAATGATGTAAGTAAATACCCATGGATTTCATTGTAAGAAAAAACTCACATTGTTTTCAGGCTCGAACATACGGCATTGCATTTAATACACCACCATTCGGTTGGCCCACCAACCTGATTTTTCGGGGAATCGTCTTCCAAATCCACAATGTCACTGGCCTTAACAACCTTCTTTTTGCATTTGCCACAACCTAGGTACCACCACCCCTCATCTTCACATATGCAATAATAGTGCCAACGATTACAGATGGCGTACCCTATTAATATGATAAGAAACAATATAATATTTAACGATTAAAATAGTCAACAGCATATAGTTATTGTAGCTTATGATAGTAGGACGTTGTACCTTTGGGATATCCAAGAGATCGACAATGTGCCTCATTTCTGCAGAAGTGGTAAAATCTTCTTTTGTTGAGTATCTTGAGGTGGTGGACATGCTTATTGTATGTTCAGATGTTTCATCTGCCTTCTTAGCAAGCAACCTATAAACAAATTTTTTTTAATATAACATAAGCAGGTGCATATATAACTTAATAGGAAAGTTTATTTTGTGTGATCATTTTATACATACAGTTGTCTAAAGTCCTCAACATCTTTAAATTCAGATGCTGTTATACTTTCCTTTCCGCTAAACAGGAACAACCTCGTTGCATTGTAACCATTCTGAAGACCCATTTTCCCTATGCAAATCAAATTTATGTATGGTTAGGTGTACACATATAAGATACATACAAAACTTACGACTTATGTTATAGGATGAGCGCATACCGTCCCACATTTTCATCATCCCAAGATGAAGAACAGCAATGATATTTGAATGGTCATCACATCCTTGAAGGAACTCAGAAAACTGTTGCGCAAAAGATCCCCACAGTGTGCACCTCATTTCAGTCCCCCTGCACGATAAATTAAAGATGGTGGACATGCATATATCTTCGAAAGTGAACATGTACAACGGCAATTTTATATATTATATAATGTACAAAATTGACTTACTCCGCATCAAGAAGGGTGAGCGGTTTCTTCTTCCCAGGTTTACCATTCTTGTCAAAACAATCAAGATCATCGCAAGCGATAACCTGGCCTATCACATCTGGACACAATAACCGGATGCATTATAAACAGCACATTTTTTCAAACAAAAATTAAATGCAATATACAACATTAGAAAGTATAGTTTAATGCACATGAGTACTTACCAAATTGGCCGACCTCCTCAACTCCTAGATTAGTTATTGTTTTAAAAGCTCTAAAGTCAAAACCATACACAGTGCCAGTAAAGTCATTACATTTTTGAACAAATGTATCGGCTAAGAAGCTTAGCCGGAGCCCGTTTTTTAGGAGCCTGAATTTGGGCTGTATCTCGCCCAGTGCATATCGTTGCAATGTGACTGCATTACCCTCTTCAAGTTGGTGTTTGTATTTATCAAACCAGTTTCATCCGAATTGTAGCTTGAATCTTGGTATTCTGTCGACATGAAAAAGGAAATTGATTAAAAAAAACCCAAAACAAAAAACTAATTAAAAAACACTTGCTGGTTCATCCATTATAAACAGCTATGCAAGTTAAAACATAAAATGTTAAAAACAATCAAAATGGCTTGCCTGTTCATCCATTACAATAAGCTCCATATTGATGATGTGGGATTTGCCAAATACAGGCTGCATCCAATTGCGTAGAACTCTTATGCGCAGTATCACATTGTCCTTAACAGCAGAAAGATCATTGATGTAGCCATTCACGAATTGGGCCATTTTTTTTTATGATATATGCCTTTAAGCGTACAAATCAGGATGTGAGTATTTAGGTCAATGATGTGAAGCATTATATAGGCAAATTATAACAATTAGGGCTAATTATTTGTAGAAGGTTTTTAATTTTATGATTCCAGCCCAGAAAAAATTAAAAATCTGCTAATAAAAATTGGGGGTAGACATTGAAATACAGGCTGCACTTCCTTAAATAACTATTGGCGAATTATTAAAAATCACAAATCAAACATTCCCAAATTAATTATTTCGGGGTCAAATGAATATATATGAACAATCAAAGAAAACATATATGAACAATCAAACAAAAATTATTCATTAAAAAATACCAATTAATACGTAAACATACAATTTGTTTTTATTAACAAATACCAATTAACAAATACCAATTAGCCTTTTTAAAAAATAATCATTAGCCCTAAATATAAATTATACATATGAGAAAATATGGGAAAAATAAATTAATAGAAAAAATTATGGGAAGAAACTTACAATGAAAACCAATAATAAGATTGGTAAGAATGAGGATCATTGCCTTGTTTAGGGTTTCAATTATTTTGGTCGATTGATCAAGCTTTATCATAGAATCTTGATTGCCTACTTTACAATCAATTAGAAAATGAAACTTTGGAATTGATAGGTTTGTTTACAATCAGTTACAAACCAATTAATGAATGGATACGCTTTCCATTTGAAAGGGGATGGTAAATGAAGGAGGAGCGTGTGAATGGAGGCGTTATGATAGGTGTGTTTGACTATATGAAGGAGGAGCGTGATAAACAATTTAATTACTTTCTAAAAATATTATTTGATTTTTATTTCGGAATGAATGTGTGGATGGGTAGTGCATTTAGGTGTTGTACGAAATTAATATTGGACCAATCACATGGAAGACACATCAGCCTCATTATTGCATAGTGTAACAACCCGCATTTTCATGACATTTCTCCTATTCACTATTCATCATTTACTATTCACCGGTCACTATTCATCATTTCACTATTCATCATTTTCGGAGTCAGTTTGTGATTCCGAGAAGCGTTCAGAAATTTTACTATTCATCATTTTCGGAGTCAATTTGTGATTCCGAGAAGCGTTCAGAAATTTTACTATTCATATGACACTATTCATTTCCGGAAGGAAATCACTATTCACGATTTCCGTTCATTTCATCGTAAACTGAGTTTACGAGTCTTCAAATTCGCGTAACCAATGTGGTTTCGCTGTGAATTCATGCATCATTCATTAATGACACGTCATATAGACTAGAGTAGTCTATATATCATCAGCATTTTAGGCCCTACACGGATATGCATTATTTCTATATACGTATGCTTAATTTGTAATTAACGTTACCACTCAGTTTTTACTACGAACGTATACCCAATACTCCCGACTACGATCCTAACATATTTTCATACTTATTATAATGATATAAAAATTATATTATTAATTTACCCGGTGTTTTGAAATCAATTACTATATTTCACGGTCGGAGCTTATAACTCTGTCGGTTTGCGAAATTTCAACACGATAATTATTTTAACACCCGATTATCATCAGGAATAATATTTTACAACTTTTACAACTTCGTCGTATTTTATTTCACCTCGTTAACATTTATTTTTAGTTAACTCGGTACCCGATAACACCCAATGTATGATTTAAACTAACAAATGCACATGTTATGGACAAGAGAACATTAATTAGCCCCAATTTCTTCCACCCTTTTTCCCTAATTGCAGCCCCCCTTGCCTCTTTCCTCTTTTTGTGGATCTTGTTCCCCCTAGGTCATATATATTTACATAAATACTTCATTTCTTCATTTTTACACCAAACAAACTCAAGCAAAATGCTCTCTTCTTCCTCCCTTTTTGTGTGTGAATCGGCCTAGATCAAGAAACAAGAAGAAACCTTAAAATTTTGAAGATCAAGTTTTGATCAAGTCTCATTTATACTCCTTGCTTGGATTTTGAAATAAAAATCCCAAGGTTTCTTACATAATCATCTCCAAAATTCATTAAATATTCAAGTAAGCTTCAAAAATACTTTTGATCTTTTCATACTTTCATTTACTTTATATTTTTATGTATTTTCAAGATATATTGGTAAAACATGCAAATATACTATGATCCATACCACTTATTGTTTATTTTGTTTTTATAAACATAGATCTACAATTTTTACTAGCAATCTCATTAGATCCACTAAGATTGGTGATGTCTAGGAACCCATGACACCCTAAGAAGGTGTATGGTAGGATTGGGTACTTGTGGAGTTGATTTGAAGTAGATCGGTTAAGATTTGAACAAAGTTAGTAACTAGGAAACTAAGATTTGACAAACTTTCAAAGCTACTGTCCATTTTCGTTAAAAGTGGGAAAATCAGTGGGTTTTGTGTAATTTTGGACCAAAGATTTAGAAAATACATTCCGAGACGAAACTATGGCCGAAAATGGGGATAAAAACGAGTTAATAACGAAGGAGATATGATTTTCCGAATATTAACAACGAAAAATACTTTCAAATATAGGTTCTGTCCCAAATCGCCAATTTCAGAAAACTCAGGGGTTTCCGGGTAACATTGGGTTAGATATTCAGAAAATACTTTCAAAAACGAAACTGTGGCCGCTTGAATCACTAAAATCCGAGTTACGACGAAAAAGATATGCTATTTTCAATTTTAACGACGAAAACTATTTTCTGAAAAATAGCTTGCTGTTGAACAGTTTTCATGGACTGTTTCGAGACGTAAAACTTCATCTAGCTGTCCCGACTTATCAAAAATATATTAGTACGTTGTCCCACGATTCCGGGGATATAAAGAACGTAGAAAACGAGCTTATAACGAAAAAGATACAAGCGTTTGAACTTAGATGATTTTTACAAATTTCCATCAGCTTCTCTATTATTATTTTGCCGCAAAACTGTCTTTGCGAGACACCACTTTCTTGGCTGTTTTTCTTCATGATCGGATCAATTTGAGTCCGAGCCGTAGTTTTATGAAATCAAGATCTTCCAATAAGCTTTTCAAATCAATTGGCCGTTCGTCGAATAGACTTATAACGAATAAACTACGACCTCATCTATATACCCGATAAACTATATATATTTTGACAGCTTTTACTATAATGAAATTTTCTAAGTATTGAACATAATACTTTCAAGTAACAACAATAAGAGTCGATTTTCTCATCGATTGAGACCCGTATCGCCAAAAGTTAAATGACACGACTTCAAGATATTGTTACAAGGTTTTCAAAAACGCCGAGTTTTATCACTAACCATTAACGTACAACATTTCGCGACTTGTTTTGCGAGGCCATTTTTGGCATATTTTCCAGTAATGAAAATGTTATTTTTGCGACAAAAACCTTATATTTGCCGATAGAACACCAAACAAGGATCGTGGAGTACCGTTTCAACCTATTTCCATGAAAAGTGGTTATTAACCTAACGAGACGTCAAAAACGTATTTGTCGACGATAAACGTTATTTTCAAAACTAATGAGTGGTATCGATAACATACGTATTTGCATGTGTAGCGTCATTTCATTTCTTACATTAGATCATATCATTCATATTAGGTTGCGGTTAGAGATCGTGCCTCATTTCTGTGTATTCATTGTTGTCATCATAGCTATCGCACCAGGTGAGTTCATAACCCCTACTTTTACTTGTTTCACAACTGTTTTGGGGGAAGATACATGCTCCTTACTATTTAAATTCAATGCTTGTTTTACTTGAACGTGATTCATTTTCTCAAACATTACTGGATGGTTGAAATACTTGATTGATTACTTGAATACATTATGAATTACTTATTCCATCCTTGATTTCTTTCTTATGAACACAAGTTCTTGCTTTTGCGGACATAAATATAAAACTGTTACTTTGCCTGAGTTACCTATTACTGCCACTGAAGTCCCCTTTATCATGAACCGTTAATTACATGCGTGTGAGCGCGAATGCTGTGGATAGATCTATTTGGGTTGACACCCCGTCCGAGTTGGTCGCGCCAACCTGTCAAACGGACGCATATCATTCGGATTACTTCCGAGTGTCTGGCAAACACTTAATTGGGGCATTTTATGCTTGATTGCATACGATTACGTCGAGCTTCGGGGTCATGAGCTTAGGCACTGTATACCTTATTTTTAGCTGTGACATTGTATTTGTTATATTATCTTGCTACTGAAAATCTCGTGTTCCGCAAATGACTTGTTTACTTAAACATATTACTTTTGGCAGTGGGTTGTAAACACACAGGTTACAAGTCTCTTATGGCGGGACTTATAACTGAGTGGATTTACGATGCCTCTGCTGGGAAATACTTGATTTCTGGAAACACTCGTTTACGGGAAATACTTGTTTACTTAAAACTATGAACTCACCAGCTTTATGCTGACGTTTTAGCATGCATTTTCAGGTTTTAAGCATTGGCATGCTACTGGAGGTTTTGGCAGGGCATGGCATGGTCATAGAAGACTCTGATATTCATTTGGGGACCGTTTTAAAATTATTTTAAGGGCCTACTTCCGCACAAATTTTAACAATGTAAATTCAATACTTTTGATTAAGCTATTTTATTCTAAATGATTCAAGTGAAAACCATTTTTGAACTTCTGTTGTAATACCAATTGAGTTACACCCCAGCTACATGTATGCTTCCGCTGGACCCGATTTCTGGGGGTGTGACAGATTGGTATCAGAGCTTTGGCTATAGCGAACTAAGTGTTTTTAAAACCTAGACTATAGCTACTTTCAAGAAAACTTAACCCTATGACCGTCACGTGCCTGCCTGCCAAGCTGAAGCCTCATTTGTGGTTAGTTGCTGACATAGGTGATGAGATTTGTGTCTCATTATCTGATATATTATATTCATTTATTATAATTGATTACTATAATTGTCTTTCATATAAGCATGTTCGCGTATCATATATGTCACCCTGTTATGTCTTTCTTTGCATAGTTTTATCATTTGACCTCGGGTTTGGTCACTTGCTTTTGTCTTTCAGAACCTCTTGGTATTTGTGAAGGACATGGTATTAGTATAACTGAACTGAGTATTTCAAAATTCATGGAACCTCGGTAGAATGTAGACTGGTCATCTACATTCGACCCGGGATAGTGAGATATAGGTTGACCACCTATGTCTGACTCAGAAGTGAATTTTGCAACACTGAGAATGGTTATAATAAAATTTTGTCTGGATTAAATCCCCTACTCAATTTCCAAATGTTTCATTCATGTGTGTGTATACTCTCGTTGTTACAACCTTCATACTTTTCATCACTTCGTAAACCACCGATTGGAAGCATGTCAGCTAGTCATTTTATTTCATGAACTTTCATATTTATGCACGATACACTCATATCACAGTATTTTCTTTTGTCACAATCTCATTTTGTTGCAGTTGTCACAGTCTCTTCCCTTCTCACCATCATTATCATTTCCTTTCCCCACCCCCATATATATAAGGAATTAGGTGACACTCTATAGATTCCGATGTCACTCATCCCTTACTACTCCCTATATTGATAAGTGGATATTATCAATGACCTCCCTAGGAAAGACTTTTCATACCTTCTATGAGGATGATCCCTCGGTACCATAAGATCATTCATAACTCAATAGAAATCTCAGGATATCACAAAACAATTCGAACCACTATCACTGGCCTGATCGCCAAAAATTCCAGAATCTATAAAGTATTGGCTTGACTGAATTACAAGATTCTTTTAGATACGAGTGCTCACTAAGCAACACCATAGAGATAAATCCAACCTCTTAACCAAGACTATAAATTGAACATGTCCTCACCAATAGACTTTATTCAAACGTTAGACACCTATGCATTTGTGCAGACATACATACCTAGCTATTTTATCCACTTAATACTTTCACTTTTAAATGGATTTTTCTCCAAACTACCGTTATACAAAACATATATCTTGTAAGAAATACTTTTCTGATGCACTTATTTTGACAAGCAAATTCCTTTTGGCTAATCTTTTACAAAACTATTGAATGTTACAAAATTTTAAACATCGATCTTTGGTAAACCATATTATCCACCTTATGTTGAAAATTTTCCTATATTGCATAACTACTAAATTTTGAAACATCAAGAAGGATGTTACCTAAAAAGCCGTTTGCTTAAACTTGTAGATTCATTTATTCGGGGAAGGTTTATGAACAAAACACAATCTCAAAACAAACTTTGAAAATCAATCACTATATTACCTCACTTATACCTTTAGGAACTTGTGATTTGACGACATAGAGCTTGGGGAAAACCTTAGTAATGGAGACTAAGCATCGTAGGTGGAGAAAGACTCAATTCACGACATCCTGCGGAGGATCCCAACCTTATCCTAATCTATTATTTGCAACAACACCCTTTTACGAATTTAACCCTGTAAGTCTTCAAAACAAGATTCATGATACCCATTTCAATTATTCCTAATAAAGGAATTTGATTCACCTCAACTCCTAGCGATTTCATTAAGATCACTTTGGAACCACACCACCTATCATCTGTAGACCAATGGTCAGAATTTGAGATTGATTCAAACCTAGGGAGATATGCCCAAATCGGGTGTGATTGACACTAGAAATGGTTGGATTAACCATTTGCCATAAATCAAAGTCAGTTGCTACCATAGTTACCACACGAGCTTAGAGACTACACCATTCGAAGCACTCTATGGTCGAAGTGTCAACATCCATTGACGGATCAAAACTTGGAAAAGCCCAACTCACTAGTCCCGTAAGCATTCAAGAAATAACAAGGAATTTCCTACAAATCAAGAATCAGTTACAAATTCGATAAGCTGTAAACCCTTAGAATTTCAAGTTCGTGGCATGATTATGTTGAAAGTTCTGCCTAGGAAAGGCATAATACCATTCAGAAAACTACATAAAGTTAAACCCGATATACATTGAACCATTTACGATTTCTGACAGAGTAGGCCTAGTGGCCGTCAGACTTGAACCTTGTTAGAGCTCAGTAACTTACACGATTATATCATCATCTTTTAACCAATACCACTCTAGAGACCAACACAAACTGAACTTCGGGACGAAGTTCCTTTTAAGGGGGTGAGACTGTAACAACCCGCATTTTCATGACATTTCTCCTATTCACTATTCATCATTTACTATTCACCAGTCACTATTCATCATTTTACTATTCATCATTTTCGGAGTCAGTTTGTGATTCCGAGAAGCGTTCAGAAATTTTACTATTCATCATTTTCGGAGTCAGTTTGTGATTCCGAGAAGCGTTCAGAAATTTTACTATTCATATGACACTATTCATTTCCGGAAGGAAATCACTATTCACGATTTCCGTTCATTTCATCGTAAACTGAGTTTACGAGTCTTCAAATTCGCGTAACCAATGTGGTTTCGCTGTGAATTCATGCATCATTCATTAATGACACGTCATATAGACTAGAGTAGTCTATATATCATCAGCATTTTAGGCCCTACACGGATATGCATTATTTCTATATACATATGCTTAATTTGTAATTAACGTTACCACTCAGTTTTTACTACGAACGTATACCCAATACTCCCGACTACGATCCTAACATATTTTCATACTTATTATAATGATATAAATATTATATTATTAATTTACCCGGTGTTTTGAAATCAATTACTATATTTCACGGTCGGAGCTTATAACTCTGTCGGTTTGCGAAATTTCAACACGATAATTATTTTAACACCCGATTATCATCAGGAATAATATTTTACAACTTTTACAACTTCGTCGTATTTTATTTCACCTCATTAACATTTATTTTTAGTTAACTCGGTACCCGATAACACCCAATGTATGATTTAAACTAACAAATGCACATGTTATGGACAAGAGAACATTAATTAGCCCCAATTTCTTCCACCCTTTTTCCCTAATTGCAGCCCCCTTGCCTCTTTCCTCTTTTTGTGGATCTTGTTCCCCCTAGGTCATATATATATACATAAATACTTCATTTCTTCATTTTTACACCAAACAAACTCAAGCAAAATGCTCTCTTCTTCCTCCCTTTTTGTGTGTGAATCGGCCTAGATCAAGAAACAAGAAGAAACCTTAAAATTTTGAAGATCAAGTCATGATCAAGTCTCATTTATACTCCTTGCTTGGATTTTGAAATAAAAATCCCAAGGTTTCTTACATAATCATCTCCAAAATTCTTTAAATATTCAAGTAAGCTTCAAAAATACTTTTGATCTTTTCATACTTTCATTTACTTTATATTTTTATGTATTTTCAAGATATATTGGTAAAACATGCAAATATACTATGATCCATACCACTTATTGTTTATTTTGTTTTTATAAACATAGATCTACAATTTTTACTAGCAATCTCATTAGATCCACTAAGATTGGTGATGTCTAGGAACCCATGACACCCTAAGAAGGTGTATGGTAGGATTGGGTACTTGTGGAGTTGATTTGAAGTAGATCGGTTAAGATTTGAACAAAGTTAGTAACTAGGAAACTAAGATTTGACAAACTTTCAAAGATACTGTCCATTTTCGTTAAACGTGGGAAAATCAGTGGGTTTTGTGTAATTTTGGACCAAAGATTTAGAAAATACATTCCGAGACGAAACTATGGCCGAAAATGGGGATAAAAACGAGTTAATAACGAAGGAGATATGATTTTCCGAATATTAACAACGAAAAATACTTTCAAATATAGGTTCTGTCCCAAATCGCCAATTTCAGAAAACTCAGGGGTTTCCGGGTAACATTGGGTTAGATATTCAGAAAATACTTTCAAAAACGAAACCGTGGCCGCTTGAATCACTAAAATCCGAGTTACGACGAAAAAGATATGCTATTTTCAATTTTAACGACGAAAACTATTTTCTGAAAAATAGCTTGCTGTTGAACAGTTTTCATGGACTGTTTCGAGACGTAAAACTTCATCTAGCCGTCCCGACTTATCAAAAATATATTAGTACGTTGTCCCACGATTCCGGGGATATAAAGAACGTAGAAAACGAGCTTATAACGAAAAAGATACAAGCGTTTGAACTTAGATGATTTTTACAAATTTCCATCAGCTTCTCTATTATTATTTTGCCGCAAAACTGTCTTTGCGAGACACCACTTTCTTGGCTGTTTTTCTTCATGATCGGATCAATTTGAGTCCGAGCCGTAGTTTTATGAAATCAAGATCTTCCAACAAGCTTTTCAAATCAATTGGCCGTTCGTCGAATAGACTTATAACGAATAAACTACGACCTCATCTATATACCCGATAAACTATATATATTTTGACAGCTTTTACTATAATGAAATTTTCTAAGTATTGAACATAATACTTTCAAGTAACAACAATAAGAGTCGATTTTCTCATCGATTGAGACCCGTATCGCCAAAAGTTAAATGACACGACTTCAAGATATTGTTACAAGGTTTTCAAAAACGCCGAGTTTTATCACTAACCATTAACGTACAACATTTCGCGACTTGTTTTGCGAGGCCATTTTTGGCATATTTTCCAGTAATGAAAATGTTATTTTTGCGACAAAAACCTTATATTTTCCGATAGAACACCAAACAAGGATCGTGGAGTACCGTTTCAACCTATTTCCATGAAAAGTGGTTATTAACCTAACGAGACGTCAAAAACGTATTTGTCGACGATAAACGTTATTTTCAAAACTAATGAGTGGTATCGATAACATACGTATTTGCATGTGTAGCGTCATTTCATTTCTTACATTAGATCATATCATTCATATTAGGTTGCGGTTAGAGATCGTGCCTCATTTCTGTGTATTCATTGTTGTCATCATAGCTATCGCACCAGGTGAGTTCATAACCCCTACTTTTACTTGTTTCACAACTGTTTTGGGGGAAGATACATGCTCCTTACTATTTAAATTCAATGCTTGTTTTACTTGAACGTGATTCATTTTCTCAAACATTACTGGATGGTTGAAATACTTGATTGATTACTTGAATACATTATGAATTACTTATTCCATCCTTGATTTCTTTCTTATGAACACAAGTTCTTGCTTTTGCGGACATAAATATAAAACTGTTACTTTGCCTGAGTTACCTATTACTGCCACTGAAGTCCCCTTTATCATGAACCGTTAATTACATGCGTGTGAGCGCGAATGCTGTGGATAGATCTATTTGGGTTGACACCCCGTCCGAGTTGGTCGCGCCAACCTGTCAAACGGACGCATATCATTCGGATTACTTCCGAGTGTCTGGCAAACACTTAATTGGGGCATTTTATGCTTGATTGCATACGATTACGTCGAGCTTCGGGGTCATGAGCTTAGGCACTGTATACCTTATTTTTAGCTGTGACATTGTATTTGTTATATTGTCTTGCTACTGAAAATCTCGTGTTCCGCAAATGCCTTGTTTACTTAAACATATTACTTTTGGCAGTGGGTTGTAAACACACAGGTTACAAGTCTCTTATGGCGGGACTTGTAACTAAGTGGATTTACGATGCCTCTGCTGGGAAATACTTGATTTCTGGAAACACTCGTTTACGGGAAATACTTGTTTACTTAAAACTATGAACTCACCAGCTTTATGCTGACGTTTTAGCATGTATTTTCAGGTTTTAAGCATTGGCATGCTACTGGAGGTTTTGGCAGGGCATGGCATGGTCATAGAAGACTCTGATATTCATTTGGGGACCGTTTTAAAATTATTTTAAGGGCCTACTTCCGCACAAATTTTAACAATGTAAATTCAATACTTTTGATTAAGCTATTTTATTCTAAATGATTCATGTGAAAACCATTTTTGAACTTGTGTTGTAATACCAATTGAGTTACACCCCAGCTACATGTATGCTTCCGCTGGACCCGATTTCTGGGGGTGTGACACATAGGAAGCTTTAGGGGGTTGTAAATTATTTTGGTTTATTAGAAGATATATATATATATATATATATATATATATATATATATATATATATATATATATATATATATATATATATATATATCGAAAAAAGAAAAAAAAAATTGAAAAAGAAAAGAGAAAAAACATACGGACTACCATCTCGTTTCATTCTATGTTTGTTTTATGTTTTTGTTATTTTTGATTTATTAGCTTAAGTCGAGTTGAAGTCTTGGCTTAGCAACGCCATATTGTACATGTAATTAACCAAGATTATTAACTCGCCACCAGTAAATATTGCATTTATCCAACAAAACCGTGTTTTCCATATCCCTACACCTAATGTTATAACCCTTTAAAAGACCTCTTTCATAGTTTATCCTAGGTGCTTACGCCAAGTGGTGGAGGTTTGATCCTTTCCCAAGCCTATGATAATCTATTTGCTATGACAGGTAGTGAGAGATGTTTTCCATTTCCTTATTGTGATATAGACTTTATTACACCCGAGAGATGTGAGTATCTAAACACTATTTGTGAGGTGCTAGTGTATGACCTCCGTGCTTGTTTTTGGTTTTTAGTGGAACGATTATTTGTTGTAATTACTTTTATATTAGTGTTAAATGACCCCTAACTTGTATTTTGATTAGAATAAAAGCGCATTTGCTTGAGGACATGCAAATCTCAAGTGTAAGGGTATTTGATGAGGCGAAAAGTGTACCGCTTTTAAGGGGCCATTTATGCCCGAATTCATGCTTATTTGATCAATTATTACCCTAAATCGTTCCTTTTGTCATTTTAGGTAATTTTGAGGAGAAATCTGGAAAATGAAGCGTTTTGGACGTTTTTGGAGCATAAAAGTAAAGAAAATGGCAAAGTCTCAAATTCCTTGCTGGGAACAGTACCTGACGATGTCAAGCCTTTATACATGACGGCGTCAAGAGTAACAAAAGAGGTTGATGTGGAACTTATAACGTGATGGCCCAGAACATTTTTAATGTAACTGGCCTGACGGCGTTACCAAGGCCGACAGGGTCCAAATACAAGTGATGGCCCAGAGGAGATTTGTACATGAAGGCGTCAAGTCTGGATCTAGGCAATACGAATTTTAACTTGGCGGCGAGTTGACGACGTCAGAGGCTAATACATGACGCCGTCAGGATGCTTAGTCTATATATATATATATATATATATATATATATATATATATATATATATATATATATATATATATATATATATATATATATATATATATATATATATATATATATATTCCAATTTTTCATTGTAAAAAGTGGAACAAATTGTGGAATACCTAAACCCGAACCCTAGGTCAAATTTCCTGCATATTGAAGGGGTTTCAAACCCTTCTTTCTTCCATGTTTTAATAAAGATAAGTTCTCCAATAATCATTCAATATGTCTATGTATTGTTTGATTCTATCTTATGCTTTTCTTTCTTTTAACATGTTAGGCTAGGCTTTTATTGTGTTTGCTTAGATGTAGTGAAACCTAGATTTTGATTATTGGTTGATTGTTTATTTATAATTGTTACGGATGATTGTATTCGATGTTAGGCTTAAGAAAACTGGCAGACTTCCATTGGTAACTTGCTTGAACGTCTTAAGAAACATGATCGGAGGTGTACTACGATTTTTGGTTGTATTTAATGCATAAGTGAATTCTAATGATCCCATGTTAGGAGCTTTTAGTCGGCTCGACATAGGAGTGAAGTAGGATCTTATAGAGTTAGGGAATATTGTACACGACCCTACGACTAGTATTAAGGAATATAACCCGTCATCCATGCAATTGTAACAAGCTAATTAACCGGTAAAAGATATCTAGGGAGTAATGAAATATAAGTAAACACAACTTTTCTCATTATTGTTTCCACCACATTAGTACATTAGTTTAATTTTCATTTATTTTATTTTATTTTGATTGCATCTTAGTTAATTGGGTCAGTTGACTAGCAACTAATTCCACCCACTTCTTCAAAATCCGAGATTTTACTTGCTTTTCATAAAAAAATAAAAAGTATAAAAAGAATCATCCCTCACCTCTAGACCTAGTTTAGTAGGCTTTCTAATCCTAGCGACACTATTCCTGAGTTGAACGATCAATCCCCCGGTACTTGTCACTATACTATACTACAACGATCAGGTACACTGCCAGGCGGGGGTTGCAAGCTTCTCAAGATCCCTTGAGAGGTAAAACCTGTTGCGAGGGCGCAATCCCACGTATCAAACTTCTTGATTGGTTTCACACTTAAGGTGCACGTTATCTTCTTCAGCGGCATCACTTCAAGACTTGTAGATTGGTACACTAATTAGGTTGCTTGTATGATCCTTGTCGGCGACATTACCTGCAACAAAAACATTCAAACTAGTAGTACATGCATCTAATTCAACTAAATGAATTTCTAGCAACATATTTTCGTCATCTTTGGCTTGAACATTCCCTTTTAACATATTTTACCATATGTCATTTGCCACTTTACATAAAATTGTTTTATCAAAATCAATTTTCGGCAAAGCTTTATAAATCAATATTTTTGCTTCAATATTTCTCAAAAGTTTCTTATGAAGTTTTGATTTACGAAATTTACTTTCATTAGGTGAAAATCACTAATTGAAATGATATGCCAAAGATCATAATCTATTGATTTCACATATCTTTCAAATTCATATTTCCAAATGACAAAATTTTTATTTTTGAAAAATGGTAGCTCATTCAAAGAACGCCCTTCTAGATATCTTTCAGACTCTATAGATCGATTCAAATTTTAAAGTACAGTATACTCTAAAGATCTTGATAACATGGAGCTCTGATACCAATTGTAGAAACTAGAAGGGGGGTTGAATAGTTTCACCGTTTCTTTTTACTTGCTAAAACATTTCGCCGTTTTTAGGTTCGGTTAATATTCTTTTGAAAACTTGTTGAATCTACTTGTTATGTGATATCTGATGAGGCGACAAAAGAGCCGTTTTTAGGGGGTCATTTAAGCCCGGATTTGAATTTATTTGATCAAATATTGCCCTAAATTGTTCCTTTTGTGATTTTAGGTACTTTTGGGGTGAATTCTAGAAAAGGAAATATTTTGGACGTTTTTGGAGCATAAAAGTGAAGAAAACGGCAAAGTCTTAATTTTCCTTGTTGGGAACAGTACCTGACGGCGTCAAGAGGCTTCATGTGACGGCGTCAAGAGTAAACAAGAGGTGGAAGTAGTGACGATCCAGAGAAATCGTGACGGCGTCAAGCTTGGCCGTCATGGTTCATGATATGGTGACGGCCTACAACTAAATTACACATGGCGGCGTCAAACTTGGATCTAGGCAATCCGATCTCATTATGGGCGGCGAGTTGACGGCGTCAGATATTCCTTCTTGACGCCGTCACCTTGTAAAATCTATATATAGTTTTGCAATTTTCATTCATTGTATGTAACTTAAGAGGGGATAACTTTGGAGAAACCCTAGCACGAATTTTACTGTTCTTTCAATGGTTTTTACCCTTTGAAACCTTTCATGTTCAATTGAGATAAGTATCCTTTCAATTCATTCAATATGTCTATGTGTTGTTTGAATATATCTTACGCTTGTCTTGAATTTAACATGCTAGGCTAGATCTTTTGCGTGTTTGCTTAGATGTAGTGAAATCTAGATGTTGATTATGGGTTGATTGTTTGTTTATAGTTGTTACGGATGAATGATTTCGATGTTAGGCTTAAGAAAACTGACAGACTTCCATAGGTAACATGCTTGAACGTCTTAAGAAACATGAACCAATGCGTACTAGGTTATTTTGGTTGTATTTAATGCATGAGCGATTTCTAATGATCCCATGTTAGGAGCTTCTTGCAGGCTCGACATAGGAGTGAAGTAGGAGCTTATAGAGTTGGGGAAGTACGTACGCCACCCCACGAATGGTATTAAGGAATATAACCCGTCATCCATGCAATTGTAACAAACTATCAACCTGTAAAAGATATCTAGGGAGTAATGAAACCTAAGTAAACACAATTCTCCCCATTATTGTTCACACCACTAGTTTAATTAGCTTTATTTTCATTTCTGTTATTTTATTTTGATTGCATCTTAGTTATTGGGTTAGTTGATTAATAACTAATTCCGCCCACTCTTCCAACAACCCGAGATTTTAATGGCTTTCATAAAATATAAAAAATACAAAAAGAATCATCCCTCACCTCTAGATCTAGTTTTTAGGCTTTCTAATCCTAGCGACACTATTCCTGAGTTGAACGATCAATCCCCCGGTACTTGTCACTATACTATACTACAATGATCAGGTACACTGCCTGGTGGGGGTTGTAAGCTTCTCGAGATCCCTCGAGAGGTAAAGCCTGGTGCGATTCCCACGTATCAAGTTTTTGGCGCCGCAGCCCGAGGAATAGTTATTGTCTAGGTTAGGATTTCTTTTTATTATGTCTACTTGCTAGATTCCTTTCTAGTAAGATTTTATTTTTATTTCTAGGTTTTCTTTAGTCTATCTTATTTCTTCGTGTCTTTGTTCGTAACCTTTACCATCCGACATCATGGAAGGTGGTAACATCTTTGAACCCATCAACCCACCACAACAAAACCACCCACAAAACCCACCACTAGCAAACCAACCTCTTAGGCCCCGAACCTTAGGAGAGTATTCCCGTCCTAGCCACCAAGGCTATCGAAACACCATTGAGCTCACCCAAGGAGCCAATGTGTCCCCCTTGCGATCCGACACCATCCGGTTGGTGCAAAGCGGATGTGCATTCCATGGACTTCGTTCCGAAGATCCTAATCAACATCTCAAGGATTTCTTTAAAATCGTAGATTCTATAGACCTTGATGTTACAACTAGAGAGTCGACCCGATTACGCCTATTCCAATTCTCTCTACGTGATCAAGCTAGTCAATGGCTTGAACGTTTACCCGCGGGATCCATCATCTCATTGGATGATCTCACCACTCGTTTCCTTGCTCAATTCTTCCCACCGGGGAAAACTGCGATTCTTAGAAATGATATCTTGATGTTCCAACAACATCAAGGTGAAACTTTCTACGAAGCATGGGCTCGTTTCAAGGATCTACTCCAAAACCCTCATCATGGTATAAATCTTTGGTTATTAGTTCAAATCTTTTATGACCATGTCGACTATCACACCAAACGTACCATTGATCAAGCCGCCGGAGGTAGATTGTGTGATAGGAACGCCGAGGAATCTTGGGAAATTATTGACGAACTTGCCACCGATAATCAAGAATTATGGGAGTTTAATCACACAATAGAAGCGGCCATTAACGCAATCTCAACACCTGGAGAGACTAATCAAATCTTCGATGAACTCCTTTGCAAGCTTGAGGCAAAAGTTGACTATTTCGAGGAAAGGCAAAAGAGACCTTTAAGTCCTAGACGAGCTGCTGTCAATTCTGTCTCGAAAATGACTTCAACGCCATTATCTGAGTCACCCTCTAGAGAGAATGTTGAGACCTTTGAAAATTATGCCCCACCTTATTCTCCTCCTGAAAAACTTTGCCCGGAATTCGAAGCTCGAATGAGAGAATATATGGCAACCCATTCTGAGCGGCTTGCTAGATTCGAGGAAGCAGTTTATAAACAAAATGAGGAGATGAAATAGAAAATGAAGGAGATGATGAGCCTAGTGGAGGAATATGCAAACCCGAAAACCCCAGAATTATGTTACTGAGGAAAGAAACCGCTACCCCCACTACCCGGTTTGTTAATTCCATCACACTTGTCCACACGGATAATGAGGAAAAAGAAACCCCTAGTGAACAAACCATTGAAGAACCACCAAAATCCCAATCATTAGGTTACTACCTAAAACATGATATAAACGAAAACACCATAACAAATTGGATAAAAGGTGACGGGCGTAACCAATCCTCCAAACAGGATTCAAAGAAGGAGAGAGAGGGGGATGATGAGTATGATACATTACCTGGAGGACCGGTATTTGAGAAATTACTTGTACAAAAAGTAGCTACTAAGCAGATGGCTTGTGGGAACTTTGAGATACCAGCCAGCATTGGAAATTTGCAATGTCTGAATGCTTTCGCCGACCAAGGATCAGAAGTAAATCTTATGCCCCTAACTGTCTACACCCAACTAACATCAGAAATGCCAGCCACCACCCGTGTTAGGCTATCCTTCACTGGACACTCTTATGTGTACCCTCTGGGAATTGCAGAAGATGTGCTGGTCAATGTTGCAGGATTCATGTATCCCGTTGATTTCATGATCATCGATGATAAAGGAGGTGGATGCATGCCAATAATCCTTGGAGCACCATTCCTTACCACCGCAAGAGCTGTTATTAGGTATGAAAATAGGAAAATTGAGCTTAAGTTAGGAAAAAGAAAGATTAGTTTTCCCATGACACCGCGATGTGCGCAAGAAAGCTTGATGAAGAGAAAGCTCAAAAACAACATTGACACATCGCCTATTCGTGTTCAGGAAAAGATTCTTGCATGGGAAGCGAGGATCAAAAGTTACAAAGAAACTAAACATGAAGGAAACAAAGGCTGCAACAAAGTTCATGTCAATTTTGATTATAGTCAACCAACGGGGAATCATGTACCATTCGCGAAAGGAGACCTGGTACTCTTCAGACACTCGGAGATAACAGTACCTCCCGATAAACCAAGTCCCTGGTGGTATGGGCCCTTCACGATTGAAGGCATAGGCCAAGATGGGATAGCTAACTTGAGCAGTAAAGGAGGAGGGGAGATGACTGCTAGTATCGATCGATTGAAACACCACCGCCACGATAGTGGGGATCATAATTATATGGGATACATCATCTCGAGAGATGAGGTCACGTAATTACCCATGACCTTTAGTCTAGCTACAAGACTCGTATAATAAAGAAAAGCGCTTCTTGGGAGGCAACCCATGCTTTGTGTGATTTTTATTGTTTGATTGTTATTTGCTTTCATATGCATGCTTTATTTTTATTGTTGGTAAATCATGCTTCAAAATAAAATTGTGAAAATGCTTTATTTTGTCATTTAACTTCGTCTTAACTTCATACAAAGGTATTTCGCAAAAGATAAGTGTAAGGGGAAACCCCAAATATGTTTTTAAGAAACGAAAATGATCATGATTCTCTACAATATTAAATGAACATGTATATTAGTATTTGTTAGAGTCAAATGCTTGTATCGAGTCATAATGATGTTTTGCAGGATTTTCCAGGAAGTAGGACATAAGTTTTTCCAGAAATTTTCCGGAAACTTGACGTAAAGATTTCTGCAGGTCACTTCTGACGGCGTCAGGAATTAACACCTGACGGCGTAATGTGTAAAATTCTGGAAATTTTGCTAGTTTTGTTTTTCTAACGGAGTCTTAAAGTTTTTGTTAATTCTTTAGTTTTATAAACTCCAGGAAATTTGCAAACATTCATTCCATAAGCATTATATCTTAATTTGCTTTTTAGGATTTTTTAGTATATATAGATTGCCGCCGATTTTATGCGAGGTTGCCTTGTTTGTTTTCTCAGGTTTAACAGGTTATATATGACAAGAAGATGATTTATATTTCTGGAAAAGAAGCTTTGATTGTTCATTTTCTTGGAGGAAGATCTAACCTTGTTACCGCACTATCCACACCGAACGAATCAGGGGAGTATTTGCTTTCATTCTTTTACCTATTTCACTTTTACATTCTTTAATTGAACATTGGGGACAATGTTCGTCCTAAGTGTAAGGGGAGGGTAAATGATGATACCTTATAGGATACACTTTCACTGGAGTTTGTTTGTTTGATAGTAGGTGTGTAATAAAACTATGAGAAATATTTGTTAGTGTTAATTTTAGCGCCAAATTTAAAATTTTTTACAACATTTAGGAGTTAAACTTTAGCCTTAGCAAGCGTCTCATGAATAGGAGTCGTATGACTAGCACAAAACCGTACTATTCAGAAAAATTTTCCACCCAAATACGTGAGGTTCGCCTTTAGATTTGATAGGAAAAGCATTTACTATTAGTGCTTATGAGTGTACCGGTAGCATTTAGATTCTAGAACTTGCGTTAGTGATGCATCCCGAGACCGCTAGTGAGACTACATTCGTGTAGTAGGATTTACTACATGATAAGAGGCATTAGGATCACCCTTGTGTTAAACCCGTATCATAATTACTTGACCATTTAAGTCATATTACTTGGCTAGTTAAGTCAATTAATTTTTCCCACACCTTAGTGTTGTACTCATTTTTAGTACACGAAACCCCTAGTACACCCCTCCGAGCCTATCTTTTCGTTTCTAACTTTAAGCATCTTACTTAAAGGAAGAATTTGTTACAACCCACTTAAATTTACACCCAAATCGCCTTAGCCTTCCGTGTATGCACTCATCTTTAGTGCATTATTGTTATATGTTTAAACCCTTATTTAATTATCTAATTGATTACATGGTTGCTAGGTCGAGTCATATCCTGTACATATTGTTTTGGGACGATTGGGACTCATGGGTAAAGTACTTATGTTATGGAGTAATGGGGAAGAACATCATATATTACTCCCATATGTGCGTTAATCTTAAAAGTACTCCAAGTGTTTTGATTTTCTTGATTCGAGTCATTAGATTAATTTATTGTAAAGTATGTAAAAATTCAAGTGTAAGAGGAATGTTCATTCCCTATGATGTATTATTTTGGATGGTAGGGTAAGAGTGTATGCAAAAAAAAAAAAAAAAAAAAAAAAAAATCGAAAAATTAAGAAAATGAAAGAATAAAAATAGAAAAAAAAAACATACGGACTACCATCCCTTTTTATTCTATGTTTGTTTTATGTTTTTGTTATTTTTCATTTATTAGCTTAAGTCGAGTCTAGTCTTGGCTTAGCAACGCCATATTGTACATGTAATTAACTAAGATTATTAACTCGCCACCAGTAAAGATTGCCTTTATCCAACAAAACCGTGTATTCCATATCCCTACACCTAACGTTATAACCCTTTAAAAGACCTCTTTGATAGTTTATCCTAGGTGCTTATGCCAAGTGGTGGAGGTTTGATCCTTTCCCAAGCCTATGGTAATCTATTTTGCTATGACAGGTAGTGAGAGATGTTTTCCATTTCCATATTGTGATATATACTTTATTACACCTGAGAGATGTGAGTATCTAAACTCTATTTGTGAGGTGCTAGTGTATGACCTCCGTGCTTGTCTTTGGTTTTTAGTGGAACGATTATTTGTTGAAATTACTTTTATATTAGTGTTAAATGACCCCTAACTTGTATTTTGATTAGAATTAAAGCGCATTTGCTTGAGGACAAGCAAATCTCAAGTGTAAGGGTATTTGATGAGGCGAAAAATGAGCCGTTTTTAGGGGGTCATTTAAGCCCGGATTTGAATTTTTTTGATCAAATATTGCCCTAAATCGTTCCTTTTGTGATTTTAGGTACTTTTGGAGTGAATTCTGGAAAAGGAAACATTTTGGACGTTTTTGGAACATAAAAGTGAAGAAAACGTCAAAGTCTTAATTTTCCTTGCTGGGAACAGTACCTGACGGCGTCAAGAGGCTTCATGTGACAGCGTCAAGAGTAAGCAAGAGGTGGAAGTGGTGACGATCCAGAGAAATCGTGACGGCGTCAAGCTTGGCCGTCATGGTTCATGATATGGTGACGGCCTACAACTAAATTACACATGACGGCGTCAAACTTGGATCTAGGCAATCCGATCTCATTATGGGCGGCGAGTTGATGGCGTCAGATATTCCTTCTTGACGCTGCCACCTTGTAAAATCTATATATAGTTTTGCAATTTTCATTCATTGTATGTAACTTAAGAGAGGATAACTTTGGAGAAACCCTAGCACGAATTTTACTGTTCTTTCAAGGGTTTTTACCCTTTGAAACCTTTCATGTTCAATTGAGATAAGTATCCTTTCAATTCATTCAATATGTCTATGTGTTGTTTGAATATATCTTACGCTTGTCTTGAATTTAACATGCTAAGCTAGATCTTTTGTGTGTTTGCTTAGATGTAGTGAAACCTAGATGTTGATTATGGGTTGATTGTTTGTTTATAGTTGTTACGGATGAATGATTTCGATGTTAGGCTTAAGAAAACTGGCAGACTTCCATAGGTAACATGCTTGAACGTCTTAAGAAACATGAACCAATGCGTACTAGGTTATTTTGGTTGTATTTAATGCATGAGCGAATTCTAATGATCCCATGTTAGGAGCTTCTTGCAGGCTCGACACAGGAGTGAAGTAGGAGCTTATAGAGTTGGGGAAGTACGTACGCCACCCCACGAATGGTATTAAGGAATATAACCCGTCATCCATGCAATTGTAACAAACTATCAACCTGTAAAAGATATCTAGGGAGTACTGAAACCTAAGTAAACACAATTCTCCCCATTATTGTTCACACCACTAGTTTAATTAGCTTTATTTTCATTTCTGTTATTTTATTTTGATTGCATCTTAGTTATTGGGTTAGTTGATTAGCAACTAATTCCGCCCACTCTTCCAAAAACCCGAGATTTTAATTGCTTTCATAAAATATAAAAAATACAAAAAGAATCATCCCTCACCTCTAGATCTAGTTTTTAGGCTTTCTAATCCTAGCGACACTATTCCTGAGTTGAACGATCAATCCCCCGGTACTTGTCACTATACTATACTACAACGATCAGGTACACTGCCTGGTAGGGGTTGTAAGCTTCTCGAGATCCCTCGAGAGGTAAAGCCTTGTGCGATTCCCACGTATCAATATCTATTTAGCTACTAACAAACATAAACAAACAAGTAATGTAAAGAGTAAGAAAAGAACACAACTAAGAGACGCAGCGATTTATAGTGGTTCGGCACGAAGCTCAGTCCTTCGTCCTACTCCACTCCCCGAGTACCACACTCGAGTGTTGTCAATCACTATATCAACACACTCCTTTAGGCGGTGCAATCCGTAAACAAGCTTACACAAGGTTTAACGACACTAAGTGGAATGTCGAGTTCTAATCGTAGTTAGAACCAATCTACTCCAAGGCCCACGTGGCCACACGAACAAGCACTCTTGTCCAACTTAGATCTTAACCCAATCCAAGCCTTCACACGAGATACACTTAGATCATCACCCGATCTAAGCCTACACACTAAGACTTACTTGGATCATCACCTGATCCAAGCCTTCACACAAGACATACTTGGATCATCACCCGATCCAAGCCTTTACACAATAACTCAACTAAGTCCTAACCTACACACTAGGACATCACTCTCCTCACAACAAGTACATGAGCTAATCTAGTTACAAGACTTCTTGGATCTTCACCTTCTTCCAAGTTCACACACATAACTCCATCCTCGACTCACACACAAGTCGGAAGTATTTACAATATTTACAAAACCTATAACCGTAACACTTGTTACGTTTGTGTGTGGACACCTATAACATCTCAAATCTTCATCTATGTCGAGAGTTCTTCTCTTGCACTTTGCGGAAGAGGAACACACTTTAACATCTCGAATCTTCATCTACGTCGAGAGTTCTTCTCTTGCATATTGCGGAAGAGGAAATCACTTATAAACATATACCGACATGTTATAGTGATCAAAGAAGGAAAGAAAAATAAAACATAAAGTTTTTGTGTGTGTTAGATCATTTTTTCTGATGAGAAATAGTTCACTATTTATACACGATATGAGGGAGGTGGCGGTCCCTTAAATAGGCGACGATCCTTTATCACTAAGGGACCGCCGACCACTTTAAGGGACCGTTCCGACAGACGCTCCCATTTTTTTTCCTGATATGGTGAAAACTTATCTGGTGAAAACTCAACTGTTTTGGGGAGAAATATAGCTGTTACAAATTTGAATTTTGAATATATTTTTTTAATAAAACATTTATTTAAAAACACAAAAATACTTTTGTGAAAATGTTTTGTCAAACTTTAAAATGTAAGTTTAGGAGAAAATAAAATTCTTTGATCACTTTACTAATGAAGGTATAAAGTTTGTTCATACTTGAAGTGACGTTGTAGTAGCTACGTAGAAGAAACGAGTTTCCTCGATTAAAAACTTATTACCCGTAACTTTACGTAACATGTCTTTATATTTTGTGATTATCAAAACACAAGAAGACTGAATAATGCAAATAGCGTTTTTGACATTATTTGTATTAACATGGGTGATAACGTATTATCTTGGTCTTCAACTGTCAGCACACTCTCTCCCTGTTCCAGTGCCGAAGCCGAATATATACCGTGGAGTTGCTAACGTTGTTGCTGAGATTGCATGGATCTGTAATTTGCTCAGTGAGCTACATTCTCCTTTATCGTCTTCAACCCTTGTCTACTGTGATAACATTAGTGCCATTTATTTAACATCAACATACAAAACATATTGAGATAGACATACATTTCATCCGTGACATGGTTACCACTAGTAAGGTGTGCTTTTTACATGTACCCTCTCGTTATCATTATGTCAAAATCTTCATCAAAGGGCTGCCTTCGGCTTTGTTTGAGGAGTTTCGATCCAGTTTGAGCGTCCAACCTCCTCCTGCTTCAACTACGGGAGAGTATTAGTTTATGCATTTGTAATAGTTGTATTAGGCCCATCAATGTACTTATAGGCATAGCCCATTGATATTAGCTCTAGAATAATCTCCTGTAAACTATATATTAAATGTATTCATTAATGATAATCAATGAATTATAACCTTCCAATAAAAACATGCATATCTTTTACCACTAAAGATCAAAACACATTTTTATGATGAAATCAAGGTTAACAATAATTAATCATGCATTTAGGGTTTTCATACGAACATATAACCTATACGAATAAGATGTCCATATGATCGATTTATTTATTTATTTATTTATTTTTAAATTGATGGGAACAATAGATTACTGGCATAAAATAAGTTTTTTTGTTTTTTTTGTTTTTTTTTTAAACAAGCATAAAGTAAGTTCACTAGATTGCAATAATGACATAAGTATATACTCTTCTCTTAATATGGTTAATATTGCACACTTGTGATATAGGGTGTGTTTGTTGAAACAACTAGTAACAGTTAGCACTATTATAGCACTTTAATTTATAAAAGTATTTGGTAAAGTAGTTGTAGTTGTAATTTTAATGTGTAAAATGATGCAATGCTAAATGCTTATTCAAAAAGCATTGATAAATTAGCGTTTTTATATTTTTAGAGCAGTGGGTACGGTCGTCGTTGGGCTTGTGTCGTTCTCCAAAAGTGTTGCCACGTAAGCAAAACAAAGAACGGCACCAGAAAACCTTTGGCACCACATTTTGTGCCGTTACAGTTAGCACCAGAAAATCTGGTGCAGTTCTCCATATTTGTTTCATTTACATAAAACATACATTATAATAATTAAAATAAACTTCATTAAATTAAAATAAATAAATAAATAAATAACACACACATACATTACATTAAAAAAAAAAAAAAAAAAAAAAAAAAAAAAAAAAAAAAAAAAACTTACATAAAAATAAAAACCTAAACGTTCATAAACTTCTTGGAATTTAAAACATTACAGAAACATAACATAAACATTACATAACCATTTAACTGTAATCCAGGTGATCCCAGGTTTGAGAGTTGTCAGATCGGTAATCATCGTCGTAAGGATCAAAGTTCGCAAACTTCTCTGCTTCTAACTCTGCTTCCACCTACTAAGCTCCTGCTCCTTACTCTCGTTCCAACCCCATCTTCTTCATAACTTAGCCGAAACTGATCTAGATGAGGTTGTTGTTGTTGTTGCTCAACAACTCTTGGTGCATCAGATGAAGTTGATGCACCTTGCACTCTTGGTGCATCACCAAGTGCCACATTTTCCTCAAAACTTCAACGGATCTTGTTAGAGATTTGGTCATGTATCTGATTCACACAAGACCACAACGTCTCAGTAACGGTAGCATTTTTACGATATTCATCATATAGAAATTGGTCGGTAACAGCTTTGCGTTCTTCCGATATGTCTTTGCACTCAACGTATCGTTGCCTCAAACGTTGTTTGAGTGCTTTTGCAAGCTCAAACTTCTTAATAACTTTGACAATAGCCTATTGTCGTTCCGTGTCGTCTTTTTCGGTTTGTTTTTTGATATACCTTTGCAATTGTTCGCCGGTGTGGGGAAGTTCACAAGCCATATTTTTGTATTTGATTTGTTGTTTGAGGTTGATATATAGAAGTGTGAAGTTTGTAGTTTATTTATAGGTAAATTAGGGGTTTAAGAAGATTTTTTTTTTGTTCAAAAATCACTAAATGGTAAAATTACCGTTACCAAACGTTAACGGTCACATTTTAACCCAAAAAATAAAAAATGGCATGGTGCCGTTCCAACGGCGCGAGCCACAATGGCACCAGAAGTGGTACAGTGCGCCATTCCATTTTCTGGTGCCGTTCTTTGGCACAACCATACCTCCCACTCTTATGAATGCTATATGTTTTCTTCCAAACGAGCTTTGTAACAATAATGCTATATGATAAATGCTAATTGCTTTAAAATACTCTCAAAATCTGTATGTCAAACACACCCATGCTTATACCAAGCTTATTTAGTGGTGTCCTAGTCACTTTTGGTGTCATACAAAGTTACATTCTAAAGACTCATATAAAATAAAGAATATATATATATATATATATATATATATATATATATATATATATATATATATATATATATATATATATATATATCTTCTTTATTTTATATGAGTCTTTGGAATGTAACTTTGTATGACACCAAAAATATATATATAGTGGTGTATTCTATGCAGTACCATTATTAGATACAGTACTTTACAGTATCATTTAAACCAATATTGACCGTCAGATTACTTAATCAATGGATAAGATCATTTGTGCCTTTAATGTAATTAATTAATAGATTAAGCCAATATTTAAAAAGGTAAAAAAGCTAAGAGGGGTAATCTAGGTATTTCATATTATCCCTAAAAAAATGCCAGTCTCTCTACATTAAAAAATAAAAACCGCCACTTATATATCAATCTACACCTCTCTCCCCCCACTTGACCTAAAAACCACCATCAGATCTCATTCGCAGATCCACCGCCGCCATCCCTTCCACGCGCCGCCAGCCATCAATAAAATTTTATGATCGGCGGTTGTGATTAAGGTTTGTCTCTCCGACTTTAATCATGGTAAGAATTTTTGTTTTGATTTTGTTTATAATTTAACAAACTCATTTTCTTATTGTGTAGTTTCTGTTTTAATCCAAGATCATTGCAAATATTATTGTTAATTATATATGCCTGATTAATGATGCAAGAGAAAAAGATTTATAATTCTTTTTTTTTGGTTCGAACTACAAAAGAATTCAACAATAGAAACGCCAGCGTCACAATCATCTTATCACTTATTTAAGGTTTGATTTTTTAATTTTGTATTGTATCCACATTCGTTGGTTTTAATTCCGGTTTGCGTTTCGAAAATCGTTATCAACTTGGCGTGATTTAAATTGCTTTTGGATTCATGATCACATCATGGTTTTTATATTTTAATAATTGTTTAGAAGCTATTTTTTTATGTAGTGACGTGGGTACACATTTTGAAATAAATATAAGAATGAAATATAAACTTTTATCTTGTTTGTTCGAGTTCTATGTAACTACTAACTTGTTCTTGTTTTGTTTGTTGATTTAAATATGGTAGGTTCTTTTATGATCTACATTTTTCACTTTTTGTCCTTCCTATAAATTTGTTTTACTTCGTTAATTTATTAAAAGTTCTTTTTTCGTTAATAACTAGTATTAATCTTTCTTAATATAAACATAAAGTATGTAATAGTTCCTTTTTATTCTTTTGAGCACATTACTAAATGATTAAATGACATGGTTACAAACGAATGGTACTTAAGAATTTGCACTACGCATTAGAAGAGCAATACTATAGCGAGGTCTAAAATTAGTAATTCAGTTACATAGTCCTTTTTGCTAATATTCTTGTCTTTATATTTGTTTTTTATAAAAATTTGCTTTTTGGTCAATTTGAACAATAGTGCATATATGTTATGGTAAAGAGTGCATATATGTTATGGTAAGTGTGCATGTATGCTGTACTAGTTGTTTGTATGTTTTAAGTATAAAACATCAATTTTCAAAACCTGATAAAAGATACAATACAAATAGACAAATAGTTGTTGGTTCTGTTATTTGAATCATATCCATTTTTTTAATGCTTTGTTGATTTATTTTTTAGCTAACATGATTGACTATTTAAGATTTTGTTTTTGTTTCGAAACAGGGATCGTGTTTTTGGTGCTTTAATTATGAAGTTTATGTGGTCGCTGCAAACATACATGTTTTTGAAAGTGTGCACATATGTTTTAATAAATTTGATGAGAAAGCCCAGCGTGCACCTATGTTCTTGGAAGGCGTGCAAATATGGTCTAATGAATTTGATGAGAACATGAAGAGTGCACACATATTTTTAAGTGGCTTGCACATTTATATTTAACATCATAATTGTAGTTGAATTGTATCTTATTTGATATCGAATTTTTTGTATAACATTTTTGTTCATGGTTTGCTATTAATTTTTAGAGGTTACATGTATATGATTTTGTTTTGGTCATAAATTCCAAAGATCAAAGAATGTACACTAGAAACATACGTGCAATTTCATTTTAAGCAAAATAAGTTTGACAAAACACATATGCATTTTCAGAAGACATGTCTATTGAAAACAGTAAAAAGTGCACTTTTAGAGAACATGTCCGTTAAATAATAATAATAATAATAATGAATTCCAAAAATTAAAGGGCCTAGAAAAACGTATTTTAATTAAAAAAAATCAAAAAGAAAGTAAAAATGTGTTTGACTATTTTACCTTTTTAAATTAATTAAAAAGATTTAGTGATACTAAATTATTATTGGTCTAAATGGTACTGTAAAGTACTGTATCTAAGAATGGTACTGCATATATATATATATATAACTGCATTATTAGCAGGGATTGTTTATGGCCAGCAATGTGGATGTTGGGGATGATGCCAAAATTATTCAGTGCTGGGGAAATAATGCAATCTGACTAAGCATTTTTTAAGATGTCCAGATAGCTAAAATTCAACGTACATATTAGCTAATGCTATACCTCAACAATGTTGATTTGGACATTTTTCTTAATAAAACGTTTTTATATATATGGTAGGTAAGACCCAATAACACGCTATCCTATGCGTGTACTTTTAGTTTTAACACACCAAAAACCGTGGAAATCTACCCCAATCAGTGTGAATAATTACACCCTTTGTTGTAGTGGAACAAGAAACAGATTTTTATAACTTAACAACTCAGATGGTTTACTTAGCGAGTGGTTTGGCTAAACTGGTTAATTGACCTACGTTGTAACTATCTTTACAATATTAGGCTGATTATAAAGCTATACAAAGTTGGATACTTAGGGCATTCACTATAGTAGTTTATGAAAAGGTTTATAAAATGATGAAGAGGTCTAAGAACTTGTGAACTATAGTGAAGATAGGTTTATTATGAATGGGTTTAGAATATTAAACCTCTTCATGATTTAATGCATTTGAATTTTGTATACTTTTTATAAAGCTTTATGAGGTTTATGTATAGTGAAGATAGGTTAAAGGTTTGTTAATTAATGACATAATAAAACTATAAACCTTTATAAATGTTTAACATAGGGATGCTATTTATATCTATGATTCTGTGAACAAGACAGACTTCTAAGCATACATATAAGTATATAACAGGTTCTTACCGTGACCCTCAGCCTACTACTCTATTTACTTGTTCCATTAAAACCCCATGTTGAGTCATGATCCCCACTTACGAGTCTGTTCGTAAAATTCGGGTTGGCAATTTCGAGTTACAGTTTTATGCAGCAGCAAAAAAAAAAAAAAAAAAAAAACATTTCATGTCTCGATAAAACACAAATACTGTCGATGAAGAAGCAATCACACTTCCACTAAAGAAATCATATTTATAGACTCTTATAGATATGGAATCCAAAACAGCCAAGTTTTCTGTGTGGACTCGTGATTCTTTCACACTTATTTGGTTATTCTTTCACGTGTAACCAACTATTATTCCTTAGCCTACCATACTTGTAACCAACTATTATTCCTTAGCCTACCATACTTGACATTTAACTAATTTTTAGATAATCATTTTATAATTAAAGTGTCCCCATTTATGTTTATTGCCAAGTAATTTCATTTAACGCTGGGAAATAGTTCTATAAAGTTTGTACCTATGATCCAAGCTTTTATCACAATTCTTTTCCACTAGTGGGCTCAATTCTTTGTTTCATCTTAATAGGGAGGTCCATTAAAATATCTTTCTCTGTTAAGTGGTTCGTATGATAATATTTTCAAAGCACTTAATTTGGTAAACAAGCCCTAACTTTGTAAGAAGGTTTGAAGATTTGCACTAAAATGGAAGAGAGACCGGAGGACTTCTTTTGCAATATGCCAAAGATGCAAGCTGGGAAGTATAAAAGCCATTTTTTTGGATTATTCATTCACTTTGCTATCTCATAATCTATCTAAATCACACACACACACACACACTCTCTCTCTCTCTATTTCTCTTTCTCTTTCTCTCACACACATATACAAACCCTAGTTTTCATATCATCTTGATCTTGTAATTGGTTAAGTTTCAATTGTTGTTATAGAACTAATATCATATAGATATTAGAGGTACGGCAGAGTAGCTGGAGTGTATCTTTGTGTTTGATTTAGTTTTTTTTTTAACAGCATGTGTTTGATTTAGTTTAAACTGATTAAGATCAGTTTTGTGTTTTTTTCGTTAATTGAGATTTAATAAAGTGTTTGTGTGAGTTAAATCATATTTTTCTACAAATTTCGAACAAATCATTCCTCATCATGTACTACTCTTTAACTATTTCATCATTGACTTCATCACAACCATGTCATCATTTTTCTATTGATGAGATCAAATCCTCAACCAATGATTTTGATGAGAAACTGGTCATAGGAAAGGGAGGATTCGGAGAGGTGTACAAAGGTCATATTTGTATAAACGAAACTACTCATGTAGTAGCCATCAAACGGTTGAATTCTTCTTCTGCCCAGGGGGAACTTGAGTTTAGTGCTGAAATTGAGATGCTTTCCACGCTACGTCACCGTCACTTGGTTTCTCTTATTGGTTATTGTAATGATAACAAGGAGATGATAATTGTTTATGAGTATATGCCTCATGGAACTGTGCACGATCATCTACACGAAGTTGATACTCACTTAAGTTGGGTGCAACGACTAAGGGTAGCCTTAGGTGCTGCACGTGGGTTACACTACCTTCACGAAGGTGGTGACACCAAACACGGAATTATACATCGTGATGTGAAGAGTTCCAACATTCTTTTGGATGAGAATTGGGAAGCTATGATTTCGGATTTCGGGTTGTCCAAAATAACCCCAGTTGACCACTCATTTTTTGCTAGTGTTAAAGGCACATTCGGGTATCTGGATCCAGAGTTTTTCTATTCCAAAAAACTGTCAAAGGCTACAGATGTGTATGCATTTGGGGTTTTACTGTTTGAATTGCTATCTGGAAGACTTCCGGTGGACGAACGCTACGATGATCTTGAGCACCGCAGTTTGGTAACGTGGGCTAAACAATTTGTGACAGAACAGAAATTAGAGCAAATGGTTGATTTTAAAATCAAGGGAACAATTTCGCCCAAATGCTTAAGACAGTTTGCTCAAATTGCAAATCGTTGTTTTGACAGTGTTTTAAAAGAACGACCTACTATGACTGAGGTTGTGGCCTTACTTGAGGCTTTACTAGACCAAGAAGAGAAAGTGAATACAAGCACATCGGGATTCACTTGGAATATTTATAAGTACATTCGTAAATCAACTAGAGAAAACCACGGTATGGGAAAACTTCTTATTATTGTTTAATCTGCATATCCTATTACCATTTAAGTAGTATTTTCTAACAGTGTTGTATCCCCATTTTTCATTTTACAAGACCAAAGGCGCACCTCTTTGCGTGGGGATTACAGGTACATGTTACAAGCTTAGAAGCTTCAGTTTTAACCCATTTTCTTATGAATTGGTCAGCTCAGAATTTCTTTTCTAATTGGTCAAATGGGTTTAGGGTCAACCTAATGTATTTTTATTGCATACAACCTCTTAAATCGTTTAAGTTAAAATTAGATCATTAGTGAGATATCATAGTTTCTCTAGTCGTATTTGGCAGAGTTATTACTAAAAAAATATGGAGAAAATGTTGTTTTGGGCCAACTAGACCCAAGTCACCCAACCCATGTTGGCCCATACAAGATACATTATTCATTTTGACTTGTTTTAACTTTTACCCATCATGCCCATGTTGCTACCTTTATGCATATTTGATGAAAAATGGTATTAATGATTTAGTGATGTAGGATAGAATACCAACAAACCTTAAAAACTAGTGCGGAATATTGCTCAAACTAACTGCACACGGGACCTCAAACGTTACATTTTTATTAAGATACCATGAGCAAAGAAGAATGTACAAACTGGCATCCCCTCACCTAGCTCCTTTTATAGAGATGAGGGGTACAACCGCTATGGAATTAGAATTCTATAGTATCTTTACTTGCCTTGCACAACAAACAATTAGTTTAAGTCTAACGCTAACTCTATTTAACTCGATACAATTAAATCCATATACATAGACTAGTTTCACTTTAGCCCTGTAAGAATTGCAACTATAATATAATGTCCACCTTAGTAGTGATTCTTAGTGTAATTCTTCATCAAATGTTGAAACCTCAAACCAGGGACCACCTTGTTAACAAAGCATTGTACCTTAATAAATATTCAAGTTAGCTTTCTTTAGACCTCCTTCACTTTCTTCCTTTTAACAGCATTACCCTCTGCACCCTCGTGACCGGGTACTCCGGTTTCCATAATGCCTGTCCTCAGCTTGCACCAAGGTGTACTTGCTCATTTACCAAGCAGTTCATGTTTGCCTTTCTGTTTAATCTCCAACTTTCTTTGAGCCACTATTGCATCATCGTTACTATGGTGAATTACCTCAGCTTCACGATTTCTCTAAGATCCTTGTAGTTCCACCTCAAACCAAACACGCTTTTGAACATGTGCTAGTTCCTTGAACCCAACTTGTTTTGAACCTCCATGTTTTTGTACACTATTCCAGTTCCCATTGAGCTTTTCGATGTTTAACCTAGTACTCGTACTAGCTATTCTTTTTCAACCTTGCTAAACACCTTGTCAAGTTGTTTCTTAACCAACTTTACAAACAAGTTTCACAAGTCCTACGCTAAACCCGCTTTCTTGTAATAATTGATCTACTAATCTTTAGAAAACATATACCTTGTATTCCTTGAATCCCAAGAGAAAGCGAAACCTTACTTGTCTTCCAAGAACCACCTAGACTTAATTTCAGAGAAACCCACAGAAACCTTCAAACTTCAATAATTCAAGATTCTGGATAGTCAATTAAAACCTAGAAGCCTTTTTACCCTTAGAACTCAAGAACCACAAAAAGAACACCTTGAAGCTTAAAGATTCAACCTTCTACGAACCCTTTCAAAGCTTGTACCTTGTGAAATTAAACCTTTGCAATACCAACCTTGATAAACCCCAACACTCTTGCAAAAATCACGAAATCTTAAGCCTTCAAATCCTTGATCGAAATCTAACTTAAATAGAACATGCAGATTCTAGACCAGCAACTTCGATCACATGTATCTCTCTATACAAAAATGCAAATGAAGATCACTTTTGTGAGATTCTAGATTTATGTGCCTTCGACCTACAATTCGAATTTCACAAAGATCCAACGGTTAACGAACTCGAAGTTTTAAATCTCCCACCGCCTAGCTAAAACCGACGAATCATAAAGAGAAGAGACTACTGTTAGGATTGTACCTTTGAGTAGACCTAGCTTCAAGAAACCAACATCGCCTTGGCTATGATACGACTTGTAGGATAGAAAACCAACAAACCTTGAAAGCTAATGCGTAATATTCACTCAAAGTAACTACACACGTGACCTCAAAACGTTACATCTTTATTAAGATACGAATGACCAAAGAAGAATGTACAAACTAGCATCTCCTTCAAATCCTTTTATAGAGATGAGGGGGTTACAATCCCAATATGATTATAATTCCTTAGTATCTTTGCTTAATTGGCTTTCACACTAAGCAATCCTAGTTTAAGTCTAACCCTAACTCTATTAACAATTAAATCCCTATACATAGACTAGTTACACTTTAGCCCACTAAAAATTGCTACTATAATATAACAACTAAAATTATACAAACGAAAACATGATGATTTTATCTGACATATGATATTTCTTATCATTAGTGGCCTTGAACTAAAGCCCGTGGGAACATTGGAGGTTAAACTTGTTGAAGCGCAGGGTTTAACAAATAAAGACATTATTGGAAAAGCTGCTCCTGTTGCTAAGTTATTCAACCGTCCCTTGCGTAATAGAACAAAAACTAGTAAAGTTATTGTAAGTTATCTCAGTCCTATACACATTTTTTTCCCCAGATATATAAAGATAACTTAATTTCTCTCTGTTACTGTATCTTCAGAACAACGACTTGAATCCAATCTGGAATGAACATTTTGAATTTGCAGTCGAAGACATATCCACACAACACTTGACAGTAAAAATATATGATGATGAACGGCTTCAAGCAGCTGATCTCCTTGGATGTGCCCAAGTACAGTTGAATGCACTCGAACCTGGCAAAGTGAAGGACGTATGGATAAAATTGGTTAAAGATTTGGATATCCAGAGAGATAATAAAGATCGAGGGAAGGTGAGCACTCTCCATTATTGTCCTCAATTGCAATCATGACAATACAATTATGAAATGTGAAGGTGGAAAAGTGTGTTGGTCGGACAAGTTGGGTAACTACAATTATTTATATTGTTGATTTAGATTCTTCTTTGTTGCAATGTCTTCTAGGTGCACCTGGAGCTACTATATTGCCCATATGGAATGGACAATCCGTTTACAAACCTGTTTACTCCCAACTTCACAATGACCTCTCTAGAAAAGGTTTCTAAAAGTGGGAATACCGAAAATGGTGATTTAGGAAGTAAAAATAAAACTGTGATTATAAGAGGAGTTCTTTCCGTTACTGTGATATCTGCTGAAGACTTGCCGGCTACAGATCTTTTGGGATTATCTGATCCTTTTGTTGAGCTCACTATGAAGAAAACCGGGACGAAAAAAAGTACTAGGGTACTTTCACCTCTTTATTGAGCTAACCTGTGAATACTATATGCATCCCTGTTTTAAGCCGATTGTCGGATTATCTTTGTTTTTATAAAGTTATTACATGTATGTAGGTTGTGAACAGGAATTTGAACCCGGTTTGGAATCTGACTTTTGACTTTATTGTCGAGGATGGGTTGCACGATATGCTTGTTGTAGAAGTATATGATCATAATAGATCTGGGAAGGTACATACATATTTACAATTTTTTCCAGGTCAATAATTTTGAAAATAAGCAAGAAAAGAAAGTAGGTTAAATGGGTCAAAGGGATTGGAGGTTTTGAGAATAAAAAATACATTTTTGGAGGGACTTTTTACCGTTTACTCTTGAGCTAGTTTTTCATATCATCCGTTTGACCCATCGAAGATAAAAAATAAATAAATAAATAACCGAAGGGAAGAATTGGTAAGTAAATGGGTGAAAATTGCAACCTCTAGTGATGTACAAACATGTGAATGGCTGAATCCTTAGTAGACATATTTTGAACCGTTTTAAAACTGTTTATGTGCAGGAGTATATTGGAAGATGTATTTTGACACTAACAAGGGTCATAATGGAAGGAGAATATAAAGAGTGTTTTGTACTTGATGGTGCTAAATCCGGCAAACTTCATTTAAACCTCAAATGGATGGCCCAACCAATTTACCATGATTCTTAGCGTTTGAACACCATCATCTGGCAAACATGATCGCCATGATAACTTAATGGTTTCCGAAAAGCAAGAGGTACACACGATGTACGTAATCTTTATGATTTTTGTGGTACAAACAAAGATTATTTATGTAGAGTTGAAGATAGTAAGGGCATACATTTGCTGAGTAGCAGGATTTTGGTTTTGTATTGTATTACCTCGGTATCTTATGCGGTTTTTGTTTTCAATCAATTATAATCTTAAAAGTGGTGGATGAATGATTTTCAGTCAGGGAATGCATTATCATAGTTCTTTTATTTAATTCTTTATCTCACTACAAAAGATTATATATCTATGAGGCACGCACATAATCGTGTTTTATATTTTTTACAGATATTTTTAATGACTATACAATGCTAAACACCATCAGAATCAATGCTAAATGCCATCAGAATCGTGTTTCTTTATCTGTTTGTTTCCTGTAATTATTACTGTATTATCTTTCTTTAAGAAGTTGAAGTCGATACTGTTTAATGACTATACAATGCTAATAAACACCATCAGAATCAGTGTATCTAAACAATTAAACACATAAAAACATCGTAGGAACACACAATCTTCTACATATGATAGATTAGGATGCAAACCGATGCCCATCTGATCCGACTTTGTTGGAAAATATGCGAGATTAAAAGTTGAAATAGAGCAATTGATATTGAATGGAAACTTGGAGTAATGTTATAGAAAGATGCCTATGAAAACTGAAGCTAGAAAACCATCTGGAGGCGATCTGTTTCTGATCAAATCAGAGATTATTTTTGTTGAAGATCAGGAGATGTTGCTCTTGTTATTGTTCTGATCCAACAAGATGACATGATAGTCAGCCGAAAAGTTGCATAGGTATTGCATGGGATGTAACATATTCTGCTCTTTCCTCAAAAACTGGATGACTGATTCTCTTGTAATTATTGGAAAGTTTTAAGAATGTTTGGGATTGTGTTTTAAAACCACATCACGGGTATGGTATTTGAAACAGAATAATAAGTTCTGAATAAATTACCATTTTTATTGGTGAGGTCTTGGGTGAATTTGACTCTTGTAGTTAGCAGCAGGGAAAAAGTTATAAATAACGTACTTTTCAAAATAACTCA
Source organism: Artemisia argyi (assembly GCA_030686995.1). Classification (NCBI taxonomy): domain Eukaryota; kingdom Viridiplantae; phylum Streptophyta; class Magnoliopsida; order Asterales; family Asteraceae; genus Artemisia; species Artemisia argyi. Next base: position 23,204,584 of record CM060709.1, read on the forward strand.
TTATGCTCTATGAACTTTACTTATTGTCATAATACATAACCGTTTTCATTTTATTTGGTTATTTAATGACAGTTTGAAACAAACATTTGCACTGTTAGTCCTTTAACTTTTTTTCAGTTATAAATTTACAATAATGGTTCTTGTGGTTTGGGTTGACTTTCACATTTTGTCCATTTTTACAAAAAAAATTTTTTTCACTTTTATTCAAAAAAATAAAAATTCTTTTCGAAATTTATTTTTCAAAAACTTTTTTTATATTTATTTTTACATCTTCATGCTCGGGAAAAAATCGGTACCACCAATTCGGTACGGGTTCAGTACCATTTTAGTACCGTGCTCATCCCTAGTCGTATTAATATCGATATACAAGATATGTTAAACGAGAGAGTTAAGATGATATGAATATATATGAAATGTTAAATGGATGATTCAAGATGATATTGATATACATAAGATGTTGAACGGATAAGTCGAGATGATATATAACACATTAAACATCAACACATTAAATAACAACACCAACACATTAAACAACAACAACAACTGCATATAAAGATTTTTCATGTCATCGACTTATCCATTTAACATCTCATGTATAACGACATTATCTCGACTCATGTGTTTAACATATCTTGTATAATGATATCATATCGATTCATCCGTTTAACATCTCATGTATAACGATATCATATCGATTCATCCGTTTAACATCTCCTGTATAATGAGATCATCTCTACTCATACGTTTAACATGTCTTGTATAACGATATAATCTCAGCTCGTCCGTTTAGCATCTCCTGTATAACGATATAAGCTCGACTCATCCGTTTAACATGTCTTGTTTAACGATATCATCTCGACTCGTCTGTTTAACATCTCATGTATAATGATATTATCTCGACTCATCCGTTTAACATATCATGTATAATGATATCATATCGACTTATCCATTTAACGTCTCATGTATAACGATATCATCTCGATTCATCCGTTTAACATCTTCTGTATAACGATATCATCTCGACTCGCCCGTTTAACATTTCTGGTATAACAATATCAGCTTGACTATTCCGTTTAACATGTCTTGTATAACAATATCATCTCGACTCGTTCGTTTTAACATCTCATGTATAACGACATAATCTTTACTCGTCTGTTTAACATCTCATGTATAACGATATCATCTTGACTCGTCCGTTCAACATGAGTTCTATAACGATATCATCTCGACTCATCCGTTTAACATCTCATGCATAACGATATAATATTGACTCATCCATTTAACATCTCATGTATAACAATATAATATTGACTCGTCCGTTTAACATATCATGTATAAAAATATCATATCGACTCACCCGTTTGACATCTCATGTATAAGATATCATCTCGACTCATCCGTTTAATATGAGATGTTAAACGGATAAGTTGAGATGATATTGATATATTAAGTTATGTTAAACAAGTGAGTCAAGAAGATATAGATATACATGAAATGTTAACGAATAATTTGAGATGATATGGATATACATGAGATGATATGGATATACATGAGATATACATGAAATGTTAAACGGATAATTTGGCTAGGGATACTAGGGTTAACCTGTTCGCTATCCAAATCTTCGACCACCATTCTTCTTATCACTCTCAACAGCATGTTCGTTATTTGGTATTTCAGTAACCTGTTCGCTATCCAAATCAATCTCAATTTCATATTTTTTGTTGTTGACTTCAGCCTCGATGTCACACCCCGTCTAAGGCGGAAACACGAAGTGCAACTGAGAAAGGCACATTGCGTAACATCATAGATTCATACCTTCTAATTATTTCAACAATAGTTTACAACTTTTACAAAATGATTCTTGTCTTAAATATGATAGAAAACATGTCTCCTTAGAAATCTTGTTGTCTTGAAAACATAGTAGCAAAATGGCAATTAATCTGACTCCAATAAACGTGCCTTCAAATACCTTAATAATGATTCACCTGAAAATGGTACTAGAAAACGTCAACATAATGTTGGTGAGCTCGTAGGTTTGAAAGTAAACCACGAAGCTGTGAATAATAGTGTAGGACAAATGTGATAATGATTACCAACTACAAGCACATTAACAAATCAGAAATAGTGTCACGCCAACTGAATCTATAGTGTACATCATACTCGTAACAAATATAACGTGGGGAGCTACCCCGATAGATCTATCAACATGTGGGCTCTCAAAAAGAGTTAACAGTTGCATCAACTGAACCTATCAACTTGTGGGCTCTCAGCAAAGAGTTAACAGTGGCGTAGTCATGTATTCTCGAAACAAACATGTCACAGCGTATAATCGCATCATCACACATATATGTCCAAAATCATATAAAACAGAAATTCACAGCATAAAAACATTTGTAAAGCATTGAGTACCATTTTCACCCCAAGGTAAAACATGTTAAAAAGTGGGGCTACGAGAACTCACCTCAAACAGCGAAGTAAAATATCATAAACGAACGATCAAACGGCGCTGCACGACGGTACCCCGGTCATGACCTAATAGTTAATGTCTTGACTCAGAACCATGCGATATGTAATTAAAATAGTGCACATGATTTCTCAAAAGTATTTGTTTTATCGGTTTCGTATCATTGTTTGTGTGGTGGTTAATAAGTTTGAATCGTAAAATACGTCAAAGTATATAATATATACTATATATATTATAAAAGAAAAAAAGAAAGAAAACAAGTAAACAAATATGTTTCGGCAATTTACCCGGTAAACCCCAAGTTAATTAATTATAATGTTTACGTTATAAGTGTTTACGCCTTTTTAAGTTACGGTATAAATGTGTAAGTCATTTTATAAAAATGACACAAAAGTACAATTTCGTGTTTTAGTCGAGTATTATTATAATAATATTTTATTATTTTTGTCTTTTTGTCGGGCTTAAGAAAAATAACTTATTGTTATGTATAATATTATATGGTTTGTCCATTTCTCAAGATTAAGTATAATCATAAAATAATATGATTTCATCATTTTGTCGGGTTTTTAGAAAATAAGTTTTATAAAAATATTTTCAAGTATGAGAAATTAATAAAAAAAATCGGGCATGACCCGTTCGTTTATAGTCAGTTTCCAAAGTTATAGACTTTTATATAAGAACACTTTTTCCCAACAAAACCACTTTCCGAAAAAACGCCAAATTACTGCATTTAAGCTTACATTTATCCAAAATACGCTCCAACAACTAATTTAACCCCTTTGCGCCAGTATTACTCCGTTTCGATAAGTTATTCACTAATCCGTTTTTATAAATCCAAAAATACCACTTTTAATTATTAGGCCTAGCAGCCCGAAGTTTAGTCCATTTAACAAGCCCAATACTATACAAACTTTAGCCCATTAATTAACCCGAATCAATATGCCACTATTAAGCCCAATAAGCCAACCAATAAAATAAGCTGGAATGCCGTAAGCCAAAAAGCTAAGTTTTAAAATTAGCAAATAAGCGAAACATTAATAAGTCAAAATGCACGCCGAAACATATAAACTCAAAATAAGCCAAAATAAAGTTTATTTCGTTCCCTTTTTTATTTAATCCGAGACGCATGTAAGTATAATAAGCACTATAAGTGCTTATAAACAAGCCGATAAGCCACTAAACAGTTTTTAGCAAAATATTTTATTACACCAAAACAACCACGCAAACTCAATGATACCCATATTTATTATTTTTTTTTTTAAATCCGTTCGAGACCCACAAGTATACTTTTATAACTTTTGTAATTTCTAGCATATGTTCTTACCAAATAAGGTGTACATCTTTAATGTGTGCATAAAAAGCTTCTCAAAAGTACAAGAAAACTAAGAAAGATTAACTTACAAAATAGGTGATTAAGGACCAAGAAACAACCCAAATGTTGTTTTAAATACCCAAAATACTTCTTTAAACCCAAGCCGTCAGCAAAGAGAGAAAAACAAATGATTTGTTGTGGTGCTGTTATTTGGTCGAGACCAAGGAGAAGAGAAAAAAAAGAAAGAGTGAAACTTTGTATATGTTTTGAATTGTGATGAGATTGGGTGCTTGTTTAATCTTATATCAATATTTAGTACATGTGGTGGAATGTAAAGACAAACTCAAGTAAAACAAATTAAGAAGCAAACAAAAATCATGTGCATTGTGTGAGTTGTGAGTATGATCAGTCCAAAATGAAACGAAAGAGGGGATATTTTTATTTTTTTATTTTTTTAAATGAAATAATATGGTTATAATATGTGGTGTGTTTAATATAAAAACAAATTTTCATATCATGCCAAGGTCTAGATCCCCATTACATGGGGAGTGGGCTGAGAATTGTAAGCACTTTTGGTGGGTTTTGTTCGACACAAAGACAAGCAAGAAGAGGAGGGGTTTTTTTTTTTTTTTTTTTTGGTGGGTATATGTTGTCCGAAAAATGTAGTTGTAATCCGTAAATTCGCGTTTTAAGTAAACGCTTTTTAAGAAGTAAGTAATAACTTATCAAAATAAATTTATTAAAGTATATTATGATAATTAAAGGCAAAATTTAATTATTGTCGTGTCGGTACGCATGTGGTGTTGTATGGAAGATATTGCTCGCTTCAAATCAAATGAGTTTCAAAGAGCTTGAAAATGTATAATAGACAATAATAAATGAAATTTATTATTAAAACAAGTTTGAAAATTATCGTTTGTCACAAATGATTTCGAGTTTTAATGAAAAGTATTGCCCTAAAATGCCGGTTGCTACACTCGATATGACTTTCAGATGCATATTGCATATAAAAAAGCAAATAGTAACAAGATAGTTCAATATTAGAATCATCATTTGGTTGATAGTCAATTAAAACATATTAATATAGTTATAGAATCAAAGCGAAAGATTAAGGCAGTGGTGGAAGAACTCGGATCAGACTAAAGAGTTGCTTCAGGTGGCAACCGTACACAGTGGCGGAGCCAGAAATAATGATTACGGGGGGCATCGGGCGGTAAAATAATCTTTTAGTATTACTTGAACAAATCGGGTCGGGTTTGATTAATGGCAACAAAAGTCATCTCTTCATGTAAATATCACTTAACATAGGTGTATATAGTTATAAAATAGAATTTGATTTGTAATTTTAACTTGTTTTAAAGAAAATAAATGGATATATTACATCCATATATCAAACACAAAATACTTACGAAAATTTAAACAAACAAATTGGAGAACAAATTTAATTAAAGCGTTTGCCACTCGGCGATCTTGTGATACAATGCTTGTGACTACTATCACTAAAATGTGAGAGGTCTTAAGTTCAATTCTACTAGATACAAACAACCCTGGAGTAATCGATCACGCCAACATTCTAAAAAGAGAAGTCGTCACCGGTTAGTCAAACGACGTGAATTAATCCACTAAAAGGTTGGAATACATGATTAATAGACACTCTAAAATTTCAAATTTTATCAATTGTCAAAACCCTTTATTCTTAGGGCCCTTTTGGTTTATAGCTTTTGAATTCAAGAAATAATTTCATTCCAAAAATTAAATGTTTGGTTCAAGTTTTTGGGAATCGAAGTGGGCTCGGTATTGATATTATAAATAACTAGAATATATACACATTATATATATTTTTTTTCATTATATTTTTTATTTACGTATCTCTATTACATAACATATTTTATTCTATACATGAATTATTTAAAAGCGTTAAGTCATTTGATACGATATTCATTTTCTTAAACTTAAAAAAAAAAATGAATATATTAAGGTGTTTTCCTTTATTTTTCAGGTAGATTTTAGTGTGACTTAATATTAATACCGCTATTTTGTCTATATAATGTTTAATTAGGGATAAACGAAACCCGTCGGGAAACCCAAAAACCCAATGGATAATATTAATCAGGTATCCGGCGGGTAATGGGACGAATACGGGTTTAGATATTATAAACGGGTGCGAGTACGGGTACACTAAAACCTGCCCCGAACCCGACTTGTTGCCATCCCTACGATTTAACATTATACGTACACTTTTGAAATAACATAGTACCTTTCTTACTGCGTATTTAATATATTAAATATTTGCTACTTATCTGCACCAAAAAAAAAAACTATTTGCTACTTATAAATGTTATTGTTGCAACCCCACTAGTGTCCCACTTTCCCATGTACTCCGTATTCTCTTCTTCTCCAAAAATATCTAAATTAATTAAATATGAATATAGCTTTAGAGATGATGTCTTGTTGTCACCAAAGATGCGGCCCCACTTTTGGTCAAGTTTCTGGTTGGATTTTTGTGGGTCCCACAAGCCGTCCCCCAAAGATAGATTCTATCGTCCCTAAAACTTTTGGACACGAGCCTTTGGAGACAACCCCTTTTGGGACAACTTGTTGTGCCAAAAAGTTTTGGAGACAACAAAACTTCACTTTTGGGGTTGACTCGTTCTGTCTCGAAAAGTCCCAAATGGTGTAGTGTGGGAACACTCTGACCCATGCACCTCTAACCGGGATGCCCAACTGACCTTTCCCAAAAGACCAGCTAGGCAATGATTACATGTCCCAGTGACCTAATTAGTCAGGAGTCGGGATCAAACCCAAACCATTCTTCAAAGAGGCCATCCTTTGATCAGTAATTTGCGGTGTGGGAATGATACCACCGGAACAAGCCCAAGATGGTATGAATAAACTACCATTGAGTACTACAATAATCATATTGTTCCATTCAAACACTTCTTGACCTCTAAAGGTGTTTGATATTTCATATTGAATGTAAATTAGGCAATTTAAAAATAATCAGTCATAGATTAAGTAGTAGATGGATAGGTTTTCCCAGGTTATCCAAGGCACGCGAGTCTTTAACTCAGATGCATGGCTTACTGAGGTATTTCCATGACCATTTCCGACCTTTTCTCAAGCCACCTCCAAGATGTGTACCTCGTGAGGTTTGAACTTGAGACCTCTTGTGAGAACCTCAGAGTGTAACCATTTCGGCTCTTTGGCGATGGTTTTCAGATTAACTAGTCTAAATCTAATTTAAATTCTAAAATAATCACATTATTTGGAAGCAAAAATAAAAGAACCGTATAGAATTTGATCAAGAAAACAACACCCCAATACTTACATTAGTTATACAATCCAACGTTCCGATCCACACAATAAAGAATGATAACTAACAGGCTAAAGTTTTAGAATTCCAAATCTACTTCATACAATTTCAACTACAATCATAACTAAAAAGTGGCACACCAACTCCTTAAAAAGGTTCTAAAACACCCTAGAATTCAGACACACAAAAGCTTCTTGGAGCTCAAAGAATAGTAGGTAATAATATCTCTAGAGTTATATACATTTTGCTAAATTAAACTTGAAAACGATTGCGTTAAAACATAGGGCATGTCAGCTAGGGGCCCACGTTCACCCGCCGATTGGATATCCCTCACTATGTCAAACACTGCCTCTGGTTAAGCCAACTTGAGGGCGTTTTCAGACATTCTCTTGAACTCGTTTGCATTTGTGCTGAACCATCCAACCACTATCTGAGCTGTCTCTTTTGGGCTTCGGGTGAACACACCCCCATTATTGCCCACCACATATGGGACGTTTCCCTTTTCCTGTTGGTTCAAAGTGCAATATTATAAAGGGAATATATTAGCTACAGTTTTTTGTAGCCAATTGGTTACAATTTTATGCTATAAATGTGGGGTCTTTGATTCTTTTTGTGGGTCACTGATTATTTTCTGTGGGTCCTTAATTCATTGCTTGTGTATTTTTTTTAAAGTATTGTAGCCAACTGACCATAAATCAAAGTTTGGATAATTGGCTAAAACTCGGACAAAAAAAAGTTTGCTAATTCTGGATTATGAGTCGATTCTGGTTGGGTTTTATCCCAAACTGGTCAAATAAAAAAAGGGAAAAACCCCAAGTTCAAATATGAAGAGGCTGATATTCTTTAACATATTACATATATATAGAGTAACATTGTTGCAATATACAGATGTACAATTTACATACTTGTCCCGGCATATAGTCATTAAGGATGATAGGATGTCCTCTAATGAATGCCTCAGCGATCGTGCCAGGACCCGCCTACAAGATCGAGTGATAAACAGTTAGAATATACGCAAGAAGCAATAATGCAGAATCAATACCCCACATTTCAAACCAATAATGCAGAATCAATACCCCCAGATTTCAAACTTTTTGAAGCCACGATACACGAACTCATGAAATTACCATATGGGATTTTTTTTTGGTAACCGTGATTTCCGACTTTTTGGCTAATTCACAGGGTTTGAACCCATCACCACACAGACTCAAACCAAGTAAAGCCCTCCCTTTTCAGGAGGTTGGTGTGGCCACTTAAGGTTGTTTGCACCTAGCAGTAATTGAACTTGAAACCTCACACATTTTAGAGTGATAGCCATAATCCCTTTTGCAACTAGGCCACCCGTAAGTGGTTACATATGGGATTTATCATTTATGCAACTACAAACTAGTCCGGTCTAATGAAAAATACAGGGAAAATATCTTACCTGGTTATTGCATCTCAAATCCTCTAATCTGTGAAAGAAAATACCACGGATTTTATTCATCATAGGTTAATCGATCATTACAGATAAAAGAAAGCCTGAATTCACCCATCATAAGTAATAAAGTAAATCTTTCAAGATTGCCACATCTAGCAGTATAATATTCTTTTACCTTTACAGGGATCTTCCACTCTAAAGACAGAGAACAAGCTAAAGCCTTGTTTCGACCACATATTACTACCATTTGTCCCATTGGCTTCCCCGTTTCTTTATCAAATAAAGATTCTGCAAGAGCCTTTGCTGTTTTCTTCACGGGTCCCATCCCTTCACCACCTCCCATTAACAAAACTGCAGGCAGTACCGGATCCAGTTCTAGCTCTACTAGCAAGTCATCCTGTAAAAACCCCAAGTTAACTCATGAAAACTTGAACCGCCATATTTAAAACCGGGATAATTGCATCAAAAACCGTCAAGTTTCTATGGTTGATTGAAATAAAAACCGTCAAGTTTGTATTTCAATCAACCATATTTTTTTTAATTCAACTTTACATTTTAAAAATCTTTTGTAGCCAACAAAATTGCCTACTAAAACTCAGATTTGACCAAAGTTGGTACCTTTTTATGCAATTGGTCCTAAAAAAACTAAGGAAAAATTAGTAACCTTGTTGAGAACAGCACGAGCGAAAGATGGTCGAACAGGCAATCCAAAAACACGTACTTGGTTTTCCTCAAGACCGTCAAACAAAGTCCTGAAGGGCAGTAGCATCTTTTAACCCCAAGGTGAAACCTGGTTAAAACAACAAGAAGATGAATATAATTTTTTTGGATAAATACTGTAATTATGTGTAAACAATAAGGGTAGCTAATTATGACATTACCATGTCCGGTGGCATGTATTAAGATATGTAATCACGGTCACAAAGATGACTTTCTTTTGTAATCCTTGCCATTTAAGTACCCATAAAGGAAAAGGTTGCACAAGAGGGTGAACACTGATGATAATGTCCGGCTTGTACTCCATTAAACCAGCCTCAACCTCCCTTCAAGTCAAGATTTTGCCATACAAAAATAGAAGTCAGCAAACACAATAAATATTATGGAAATAGGTCAATACAGGTTTCATTCAAAGCGGATATTTTTTATGAGCGTCAAAACACGTTAGTAACAAACACTTTATATCCAAACTATTTGATTTATATATAAAAATAGTGTATTAAATATGATTAGAATAAGTTTATTTCGATCAAGCAATTTATAAGATATATGCTAAATTACAATTCAAATGACATACGAGTTACGACCCGTCCGGCCCGTTTCTTTTTAGTTAAATCTTATAACTTGACCCATTTGACTGTTAGACATAAAACATAACCCACTTATAGGTAAAAGTATTGAAATTGTGACATCTACTAATCAAGTATCCTGTACTAACACGAAAGAAATCACATTTAACGACCATTGCACATCTTGTAGAATGTAGACTAATTAAAACAGCATTGTGCAGAAGAATTACCAGGAACATTAAGATAAAAGCTCTAGTGTGTTTATCGATGATGACAAGTTGACAACATGTGGTGAGGATGTTTAAATTACTCATCATGTGAAGACAATAACAAAGTTTCTGAGGAAAGAGTCATGGGATGAGGCTAAATACATACTTGGCATAAAAGGCGGCAATGGCAGCAAGATAAACTCCATGTATCCATCGAGGCGAAGTTCCATGAAACGCTACGCTCCAAAGTTGAACGTGTTTAACCATGAATTTGTACTGATTTTCCATGTCGTTTAATGGCCAACCCGTGTATTCTTTCCAAACATCCTTCACAAATATCTACAAACCCAAGTGACTACTGTTAAAATCATGAAAACAAGAATTACAAGAGTATGAAAGTGACATTTCTTTGGATTTAGAAAAGATCACAGCACACACAAACCTTTAGACTAAGTCACGAACCAAAGACCACCTATTCTAAAGTGAATCAATTTCTAATCTTAAAAAGTGCCTAGAGCCATGGACCATGGCATGTGTTTGGTTAGGATGTATCTTCAGTTTTTCACTCCTAAAATAATGATGTCACTTTTTTGTGTTTCTTGATGGTGAAAAAGATTATGTCGACAAAACTTCAAAAAACATAAACGGTTCTACTTTTTCCGATTAATTACTTTGAGCAACTTTAACCAAAAAAGCTAACCGATTTCAATAACAATCTACAAAACTGGATGCTTTAACTAACAATTTTCAAGGCTAACGAAATTCGAACATTTCACTGAATAATACATGTGAACAACATAGATATATCTACACAAAAAGTAAAAGAAACTCATACCCTGTATTCATCACCAAATTCCATCTTAAACGCATCACGAATCGCCTCAGCAGAAGCCCGATGACCACCACCCGTATCACTCATCAATATAAGCACATTCTTAGCTCTATCAGCACCAAGCTGCACCATTTCCATGGTGTCACCTTCCTCATGAATTTCATATCTCAATCTTTTCTGCCCATTACTACTCCCACCACCAAAACCATAAACCCCAACTCTTTCAAACACAGCTTTTATCGAATTTTTCGGCGAAGCTACCACCATCACCATATTTCACCACCACCACCTATATATACACACACAACTATATGTATATATATTTTTTCTCCAAGAAAACAAAAACCCTTTAATATTTTTAAATTTCAAAACAAACCAAGAAGTTAAAACATGCAAAGATCAAATCTTTATATATACATAAAAATAAAAATAAAAAACTATATGTATATATATCTTTTCTCCAAGAAAACCAAAACCCTTAAATATTTTTATGTTTCAAAACAAACCCACAAAGGAAAACAAAAAATATTAAAATTTTATTGTGTAACTTTTAAAAAACATAAATTTCAAGAAACACGCAACAGAGACATAAATTTTAAATATCTTTTTAAATACTGAATGTTTCAAGAAACTAACAACGACCCACTTGTTAAAAACTTGAAACAAACTTAACCCACCGGAGAAAATGTTTTCCGGCGAAGAAAGATATTTTCCAGCGAAAGTGTGCTGACAGTGAAAAAGACAGGAAAAAATGGTTGGTTTTTTATGCTGGAATGATACTTTTTTGTTGTTGCTTGAGGAGTTCAAGATGAGTTTATGGCCGTACGATTTGGGGTTTGAGTTCCGAATGTTCCGTAGTTTAGATTCGGATCTTTTGTTAGTTATTATTTGTTGTTTCTTGCTTCATTTTCATTGGTTTAAAAGGTACTTTATATTTAGGTCCTTGTAGAATACAAAAAGTTAAGGGTTGATCCTTTGAACATAATAACGACATCAACAATACCTAATCTTGTCAGAGTGACAGAACATGGTATGAGGGAGCTAGGATTTAGACAGTTTTAACATGTTATTGGGTTGACACCTCATTACACACCACCTCAGCACACACCACCAGTAGGTCATAATTTCTTTTTCTTTTCCACAAAAAATATCTACTCACTCACAAAAAATACCTTACTATAAAGGAAAAAAACAAAGGGATAACACTTGTCATTTGCATGGCTATTTGACGGATAACATGGTTATGGCTATAGGGGCAGTATGGCTATGCAATAGGGAAAAAATTGCCCAATAACGTGTTGTAGTATTTAACACTACGTCGGGCACTCTTAGAGAGTTAGGTGCAGTGGCAACCTAATAATTGTTACTGGGTTGTCACATCAACACATACCTAATAACACCACTATAACTAAAAAACCTTCTCCAGTTATAACAGTTATAGACGCTAGTGCGTCCCATAATACACCATCAAAAATACCTCCATTCACTAAATAAAAAGAGATCACACTCACCAACCCAATCACTTTTGTCCCAATAACATGGCTATGGCTATGGGGGCGGTGCAGTGTGGCTATGCCATTTGGTAAAAATTTAAAAAAAAAAAAAAAAAAAAAAATCGCCTGTAACACGCCATAGCACTTTTACGCCGTGCTCTCTTACACTCTGAAGTTTGCTTACAGGATATAGTTAACAAAAGGGTTGGCTAAATCTATCTTTAAGTGTGATGATTTGTTATAGTTTTGTTTTTAAAATGAATGCCTTTAGTTAGGAGTATGCAAAACTCGAGAAAAACCCTTAAAATATAAAATTGAACTAGTACATAGTTACACTGTCTAATAGGCTTTAGCAAGAATCCGTGTTGGTATGGTGGAATTCGGTTAGTGTGATGTAAGGTAAATTGGTTTCGGTCTAATTCAGTACCATATAATAGGAAAAGGTTGAGTATATCTTTTGATATTTGGTAATTCAAGTTTTGAATGCGAGTAGCCGAGTACCATCATGGCATCATGTGCTTGCCATGTGAATGCAATTTACTCTTTTAATTCGCACTCGTCATTTTCTCACGTACATGACACGGACGTAACGACTAGTGACTAGCATCCAGCTAGAACAGAATCTGTAAAAAGAAATACAACCTTACTACTTTAGAGCTGAGTTTGGTTATTAGCTGAGTGACCAGATACACATGTTATATATGGTATACTACAAGGACCAAAGTGTAATTTATATCTATATAATTATTTATAAGGGCGGAGCTAGTAGGGTGACTAGTGGGTGCTGAGCCACCCCTAATCAACCCACTTCATTCATTATTTACTTAGACTACGAGCCATTTTTCTACTAATTTTTTACATTCAGCCACCCCTTATTTTATAGGCATACCTACAAAATTCAATAATGAATAACTTAAACAATAAAAAACAACACTATAGATTAAATTCTGAAATAATATCCATCACTATGACTTGCCTTAAGCATGGTCAACCCCCCTTAACTAAAAATCCTAGCTCCACCCCTCATAATTTAATCATCAATGTTTTATTGTTTGACAAATGGAACCGCATCTTTTTGATTGTCTGATACAATTAACTATGTGATCATATAATTGCAATCATGCCCTTCTATTCTGTGTACGTTTGAATTTTACCAAAAGAGTCATATTCTTTAAAGTAATTCTACCATGACTTTGACGTAATGTTTATAAAAATGTCTTGTATTCTACAATACGTTTCTTTCATATTATTGGAATATGACATCCGTGTGCACTAGTGGTTAGATATAAGTTAGTTCAAATTTAAACATGTTCACGTGCTTTTTGTTTTTCATAAGCCATTTAAAATTTAAAAACAAAGCTTTGTTAAGAAAATAAAGCTTAACATACTTATGGTTTTGTAGAATAGGATGCTTGGATTGAAAGTAAGCTTTCGATAAGATTATAACATATATTTCCTTTTACGAATCATTTCGGCTCTTAATGCTTTATAAAGATTCTCAAAGTTACAATATGGGTTGACAAATATCCGTAAATTTATCGTAAAAAAAAAAAATCTCAGAGGTAAAAACAAGACTAGTTTATCTTTGTTATTACGTTATCGGCTTGATATTCTATCTAAAACCCAAGCGTTATTGATACAACGTAATTAAGTAGATCATCTAATCACTAGGTTCTCGAATTCAAGTCTTGTGTTAGATAAACCAGTTTTGATTTGGTTCGATGAAATTCAAAGTTGAATCCATACAAGTTTTTTTTGTTTTTGACTTTAAAATAATGCTCACTAGTAGAAGTATGCCTACATCATGATCTAGTTTGAGAACTAATTATTTTTTATTGATTCGGTTATCTCCTAATAGGAAATAAACATGATCCATTAACACATGTTAACCACTTAGGGGTGGTTTAGTGGTAAAAAGTTTGAGTAATTATTAATAGGCCTCAAGTTCAATTCCTGTTAGGTGCAAATGACTTTAAATGGTTATGTCAATTTTCTTGAAAAAGGAAGGTTTTACCCGGTTTGAGTTTGTGTGACGGTACGTTTAAATCTCGTGAATTAGCCTGCCAACAAGTCAGAAACCATGGAAAAAATATTGTTCAAACAAAATTTTGTTTCTTGAAGTGAAATATATAAAAAGTACCTAGTTAGAAGTTCTCAATAAATAAAGGGGCAAAGTAGCAAAATACTTTCCAGGTTGGGCGCCAACTGTCAAATGGGGACTCAGGTTCGACTAAATGTTGACAGGCCCAAGTGGCAATATGTTCATTTGAGCTGGCTAAATAGTCAAGTAGTTAAGAATATTCTTATTTCTTAGTATAATTAGACACGAAACATATGTAATGGGATTTCTCTAATCAAGTCATCATTGTCATCGTTATACATTTTTAGGAACAAATGAGGTTTTTCTGTTCATGTTTAGTGAAGAAGGATTTCAATTTTGATGTACGCGACATAACTGGATTATCTTCATGATCGTTTCATACATTGCATGACAAATCCAAATAAGGAACTTGTGATTTTTGAAACTTAAACCTCTTATGTAACATATGGCGTCTTATCGCTAGTCTATTTGATGGTGACTACGTGTTACCTTGCGACAAACTAAAGTATTGTGGACGTATAGTCTGGAATGGGTCAGGCCCGGCAGACAGCGGCCCACTCTACGTCTAAACCCTAATCCATGCCTTATAAATATAAGGCTGAGATTCTCTTCTTAATAGAACACAACAGGTTACTCTAAACCTAATTCTTGTATACTATATCGCATCAATACTAACTTGACCGTCGGAGGTGGATCCCGGGGCTACGGCCTCGGGTCCACTCTTAACGGGTTCTCTTTGTTGACAGGTCTACTCAGGGCTCGAGAAGACGACGAACGGCCCAGGAAGAGTCGTCGAATCCAGCCAGCGCCAGATTATGTATCAACAATTATCTTGTACAATTATGTTTGGTGGTGGTTATGTATTACCATGTGAAACATTACTAGTTACATGCACCCTAACAAATAAAGATTTTCTGGATTTTCTGTTAGTAGAAGGCATTTTAGTTGGGCACTCAAACAATTTGTCACAAAATTTTCAACCAAACAAATTATTGTATTTGATAATCTTCGGCTTTCATAATTTATGATTTAATATATGGATCACATTCGTCACAGTTAGGAAGAAAAATATAACTGAGTCAAGATTATAGATCGTGATTCGTGTCTAACTTTCAAAGACAACTATAATCTTTACATATTTTTTAATAGCCAATATATCCATTAAAATATGACAGATAACAGGTTATTTGGCATAAACTAACATAACAAACACTCTACGTGCCTCTAGTTTGCTATGTTTTGACGAGTAAAATGTGTGTGTTTTTGCGATATTAGCGTTATCGACCTGTTTATACATAAAGTATTATTAAATATATAATATAGTAAACAATGTGGCTCTATAGTCTGTAAGACGACAACCGAGATATTACATCGGACCCATGTGACATCGATCTCGATTGTGATTTAATCAATGAACCGATACGTAACATCAAATTCAATCTTTGTATGCATAGTTTCTTAAAAAGCATTACTTTTTTTTTGGGTTGTTCAAAAATGGTAAGTTCTTTGTTAAATGCAATAACCACGTTCCATATATCCTAATCTAAACATTAAAATGCAATAACCACGTAGACTAGTGGTTGGGCTCTTTGATATCCTCACAAATTTTAGGTTAACTTTCATTTCTTTTTGGTAGTCACGGAAATTGTCACGTGGTTCTTGGTTAGTTCGCGTACATCTCAGACTTGCCCTTAACAAGAATCTTGAACGTTTAAAACCTCATGTGTTACCTGTTTACCCTTCCCATGCACTTCTTCCCTCCCAAAATGAATGTACACTTTCAAATTGCAAAGTTCTAGAAATTCTCACTAATTACAGTTTTCACCAATAAATTATGATCTTCACCTACTAAAATTTATTTTGTTGGTTGAAACACAAAATGAAAACTTATTTTGGGACAACCCAAAATAGAAATGTGGACAATTATTTTGGGATGGAGAGAGTATTTGAACGTAGAAAACCTCACCCATTACATGTTCACTCTACATAATTGAATTGCTCTTCTTTTGGCCAAAGTTCTTTATGGTATTTCATTGGATATACAAAGAATATACCTACTTGAAGAATTCTACAACTAGCTAGTAATCATTGTTCTTCATTTGGCCCTAATTTAATATACAATAAAGGGTAAATTGCAAAAATGGTCCCTAACATATCATGAAAATGCAAAAAGGGGACCGAGTCATAAAGGCATGCAAATTTGCCACTAACGTTTTGCAAAAATGCAAATTAGCCACCAAGAGCCATATTCCGTTAGTTTGATCGTTAAGTTCCATGTCATCGAGGGTAGTTTCATCTTTTGATGGTGCATTTTGCCGGGAAACTTTTGGTATAAGTGTGACATGACCTCAATAGCTAATTTTGGAAAGTTATTCTCATGTTACCATATTAAATTGTCACAACGGCTTCACACACACACAAGCAGAAACACACACACCCTTAACAAAACATTTACCATTCCCTTTTCCGGTAACATGTCTCGCTTTATAGATCTCGTCATTGCCTGTAACTCGTTTGTCATATCAGAAATGAGGCTATCTCATTACCAGCGAAAGGTTGAGGAAGACATTCATCATGCACAAGAGTTGATGAGTAGGTGCCAAAAGTTGTCTAATATGCTGGGTGTTGGGGGGACCTGATTGCGGAGCTCCAACTCTTAAGGGGCTCGAGAGCTGCAAGGGCCAATGTGAACAAGCTTAGGAGGATTCAGTCGGCTGATATGAGAAAGATGAGGGGGTTGATGAGGATGCTTAGGCAAACAAACGACAGCATTGTTTCCAAGATTGAGTTTGCTGTGAGGAAAACGTACATGTGAAGGGGTTGGGTGCTGGAGGCTGTGACGGGTTCTTTTGTTGTGTTTGTTGTGTATGATGAATGTAGGTAGTAGGTGGTTGGGCACTTTTGGAGTTGTGGTTTCTTTTGTTCGTTATGGTGCCACTGTCGTAGTGTCATAAGCTAGGTAGATGTAGGTGATGATGTAGGTAGGGGTTGTGGTTTCCCCTAAGGTTGTAAATGTATCCTTATGGTTTATGAATGGAAGGGGTCGTTTGATCCCGATTTTCTTGGTTTATACTTTATACTCTTCGATTCGTATCACAAATAATGAATTCTAACCATAAGACACAAACATATAACACAAACACAAAAGAAACAAACACAAACAAAGAAACAAAGACAAACATATTATATAGCAGAAACAGAAAACAGAGTATTGATAGTAGTCAATATTGACTAAAAATTTAACCCATCTCAAATATTGTTCAAGTTACATAATATTGGTCGGCATGTACCAAAACAGATGAACCCATCACAATGCCGCCACACACCCTTTGGTGTATTCGAAAGGGAGGTAAAATAGTTCCAAGTTACATTAGTCAAATTACATTAATAAATACAACCAAATTAAAACTGATATTGTTCTCTACATAATCCCAAAAGATTAAACCCATATGTCAATCTTCAAAAGCTTCTACTGGATAGGTGTGCAACTATACCTACACAATCAAAATATGCAAAGAAATGAGGTTACTATAATAGGCAATGCAATGTATCCAAAATATTTGCTAAACAATTTATTAGACTCACCTAATCAAAATAATACCACATTGTTACCCATTGATCTTGGTGCCCTTAGACCCAGTACGCAATTGTGATTCTAACATCACTTCTTGGTCTCAAAAAACCCCCACCCCTTGCTTCCACATTCACTGAACCAACACATGCTAACTTCTTCATAGAACCACCGTCTCTAATGACAATACCAGCCGGTTTGTTCCTGTTAACAACATCAGCCTCATCAACCTCATCAACCATATTTCCTTTTCTCTTATCCACAGACCTCTTCACCCTCTTTTTATGCTTCCCGAATTCTGGTTGTGAAGCATCAACATCATCCACTTTCCTTTAAAATTTTGAAGTGCTAGGCCTAAAAGGAGTTGAAGTAATAGAGCACCGCAAGCTAGCATATTCTTCTACCCATCCGACAACCTCCCCACCATCACCCTCTGCATCAATGTTGTTTAAATAGTAGGGAGATAACACTTGCTTTGTGTGAGCAACAAACAAGTCTACAAAACCGACACGACAACCTAGCTCAATCATTGTATGCACATCATTTTCTGTGTAAATCAGCTTCAAACCTTCTTCTAATGATTTGCCAGGCAAACAAAAGAATACAGCCCATTTTTCTCCCCTAATGCGTGAAAAAATATCATCCAGACCTAGGTTAAAGACATGTCTATCACAGACAAAGCCACAAAGTGTAGAAACATTCCCTTGTACATACCTTAATGGACCAAATTCAAAGACTCCATTATTGTGCATGCGGAACACAACTTCACCCCCATAACCAAGTAAATCTGCCACATTTTAAATTCAAACGTCAATACTAGAACTGATAAGCTATAACTACATTATTTCATTGATTGAGTTGAAATGAAGCTATTACATCTGCATATAAAGGGAAGAACTTGGCGGGTAAAACTCTTAATTGACATTTGAAAGAGTTGACCCACCTTGACTATTGCTATCACTACATTACAATCAGTAAGCTAATTTGCAACATTGTATAGCAACTAAAAAGTCATTTAAGATGGTGAGTGTAATTAGAAGATATGACTGATGACCAATATTCAACTAAAGTAACACCCCATTCACATTTATCATTTTAAATCAAACTTTAAGTCTAACAAGCTACTACAGCTGCTACACCAAGTGCAGACTGAAGTATGCAATATTCTATATCTCACCACATTGAAACTTCAATGACACAGTTATGCAGACAAGTGCACACTGAAGTATTCAGGCTCAAGTGAAGCAGAGCAATGCAGTGTTCTATATCTCACCAAATTGAAACAAATTATACAAGTATAGTTGTAGTTTGGTTCATAAGTCAATGTGGTTTATACATAAACCAATTATACAAGACAGAGCAAAGAATTCCATCACAACACCTTAAAATTATACAACTGCAATTCATCAGTACACATTAACAAATCAGGAAACATTAACCAATGAAGACACATTAACATAAGAAAATTAACAAATTAGGAAACATGAACCAATTAGAAGACATTAACATAGCATCAAACGTAAGCAAATTAAAAATGTCTCAAATATATGAAGTATACTGCATTAACGTACCAATATCCGTATGCTCCTCCTTCCCCTCCTTCTTCTTCCCACTCCCTACAGGCCTTCCACTCTTCCTTTTTTGTGTACTTGTAGTCGAATGACTCCTCTCCTTCTTCTTCCCACTCCCTACAGGCCTTCCCCTCTTTCTTTTTGGTGACATTGTACTCGGTTTATCGTTTGGTATTGAAAAAGTTAC
Source organism: Artemisia argyi (assembly GCA_030686995.1). Classification (NCBI taxonomy): domain Eukaryota; kingdom Viridiplantae; phylum Streptophyta; class Magnoliopsida; order Asterales; family Asteraceae; genus Artemisia; species Artemisia argyi. The sequence continues at coordinate 23,224,346 of CM060709.1, forward strand.
TTTCTTTTTGGGCCTTCCCCTCCTTCTTTTTGTCTCTGCAACAACCTCATTGGAGCAACCGCTAACACTTTCAATGGTAGGAATAGATATCGCACCACTACCTTCCACATTTGGTTCGTTGAAAGTTTTGTTCCACAACCATTGAAGAATAACTTCTATCATCTCATTCCCTATGTTTGAACACGAACCATACTTGGCAATTAATTCATCACCAAATCTTTCCATAACTTCCTCAAATACCTCATCATTTAATAAAACCTTGGACCACGACTTTTCGGATGATTCCTTCCCCCTAATCAACAAAGATTTTCCCTTATCATTATTCGCTATAACTTGGGTCCTTTGTTCTGATTTACGATTTTTTTTTTCTTTTATAAAGGTTAGGGTTTGACGATTGATTATCTTCACAACGGATATGTAACTGGGTTGTTTTTGGGGATTTAATATACTCTGAAAAGGCACTCTAGTAATCTAGTAGCTTTAACTCAAGAGTTTACGTTGTTTGCAAATATAGTCCTTCACTTATAATTAGCGGGAGACAAAATGCACCATGAAAAGACGAAACTACCCTTGATAACGTGGAACTTAACGAGCAAACTAACGAAATACGGCTCTCGGTGGCTAATTTGCATTTTTGCAAAACGTTTGTGTCAAATTTGCATGCCTTTATGACTCGGTCCCATTTTTACATTTTCGTGATACGTTAAGGACCATTTTTGCAATTTACCCTACAAATAAACTTTTGAATATCTCAAGGATATACCCAAATGAAGAATCCATTTGTATATGTCTTTAAGACATAAACTCATAAAGGCTTTAGTGTCTTGGTGTTCTAAGATTCTGGAATGATTGATGGTCGAACCAATATGCTTAGGTGACTTTTCCCAAAGTTTAACAAATGGTTTAACGAGACCACAAGACCGCCAAATTGTCTTATAGATTTAAATCTAGAGCAACTGGGTTACAATTAATGATGCATAATTCATGTTGATGATCACTTAATCACCGTGATAATAACAAGGTCCAATTTGCATGTGTTTCGAGTCAAGATGAAATTACTATTTCGCTCGAGTTTGATACTTTCTCCGTCTCAGAAAACTGTCAGCGTTGTAACACTATTTATTAAATTAAATATTTGTGTTTGTGTTACAGTCTAGTAGAACGTCTTAAGTATTTTAGACACTTTATTAAGTTCTATTCACACATTTAAGTAGTATTAAGTGGGGCGTTATTGTGTGAATATCCCACCCGTGAAGGTCATGTTTGACGCGTGAAGCCTATGACAGGGCGTGCAACTTGGCGTGCGAAGGGACGATTTTTGGGTTGATTGGTTGAAGGATTTCACCCAAAGAGAAAATAGGAAAAAGGTGTATGAGTGAAGTGTTATTATTATTATTTGTTTGTGAGTGTGTGAGTGAGGTATATTATGGGTATGCTTATATAAAGTGGGATATTTTATGTCGTGACCAAGTCAAAGATAAAGGTAAGATGGTGTGTTAAAAAACTAATGTGGCAGAGGTGAACATTTACATGTAGCTTAAATATTTGAACTCTAACATAGCGTTGGTATGTATGAATCAAAGTTAGAACGGAATAAATTATTTTAATGAAATGAAAGTATGTTGTTTGTTTTGAATTTTGTAATGGAATAGTTTATTCATTTGTTCATTCCATTATGTCTATAACTACCAATTTCATTAAATAACCACCCTCTAGTTCTTTTCAATTTCTTACGACATGGAATCACATTTTGCCATATTTAATTTAGAGTAAATTACACCGTTCGTCCTTGTGGTTTGCGTTGACCGCAGCCTATCGTCCTTTGACCGAAAAAAATGCACCGTCCATCCTTAAGTGGCAAACATTTTCTATCGTTTGTCCCTCACTCTAACGGCCCTCGTTAACAGTCGTTAAGTCACCCCACATAATATCCAAATTAGGGTATAATGGTAAATTTGCTATATTTCTTTTCATTTTCATTTAAAGAATATCACCACATAATATCCAAATTAGGGTATAATGGTAAATTTGCTATATTTCTTTTCATTTTCATAACGCTCTGTTCTCAAGGTGTTTTTTTTTTTTTTTTTTTTTTTTTTTTTTTTTTTTTTTTTTTAAGTAATGGAAGAGGATGAGAAGGGAAATAAAAAAAAAAAAGTGTTCTTGAGTTTTTTTAAGATGAAAAAGTATGGGACGGGAAGGTGAGAGGGAGGGAAGGGATGGTCTTTTGTGTGTATTTCTAATCAGCTCATATTTGGGGTGATTATGAGGGAATAGGTTTTATGAGAACATGGGCTTTTGTTAAATTACAATTATGTCCTCATTTATCATTCACGATCCATAAAATTGACCCAGTTACATCATTTATCTGCACATTATTTTCACAGACCTAGCAGTTTTTTTGCACATTAGTCTCACAGAAAATCATGCTATCCACTATAAGTCGTCATGAATGTGTTTTGTCATGCGTATACTGTATGTGTCATGCCATTATTCTCACAATAAATATTGGGTTGTGTTAACCCAACCTTCCCTATGGTGTCACATCAAGGGGGTTTAATCAAATCATGCAACTCGTGATGCATACCGTACAACCGGATGATACATCCAATCATTGCAAACCCTCCCTATGGGAGGGTGTGGTAACTCAACCTTAAATATATGAGTTTATGTATGCGTATGCTGTATGTTTCCATTACTACAACACATCCCAATTAAGATAAAATCTACCATGTGGTACAAGGACCTACCGGTGTATTTGGTGTCTTTCATTAAACGTGTACACCCCTTGGAGCATGTAACTTGTTTCTCATCTAATCCAAAAAAAACATGTATATAATGTCATTACATAGAATGGCTGAATAGTTTTTTTTTTTTTCTTTTTTTTTTTTTTTTTTTTTTTTAAGCAAAAGCTGGATAGTATTTCATGTGAAGAGTAAATTTTGTTTTGAGGGTATTTTTGTAATTTGTGTAGCTTCCTTTCCTTTCCGTGCAACTTAATATAAAAACTCAAGAATACAAATAAAAATAACCACTTTTTTAACAATGTCATTCCCTGCTATCCCCTTCCCATCCTATCCCCTTCCATTTTTTTAAAATTTGACATGAGACGTTAAAGAATATCAAATAAAACCACTACCTCTCCCAGACCTCCCAGACACACATTCTATCATCATTTTCATCTTCAAAGTTCAACCCCCCATATCCACCTTCCATATCCCCAAATACAGCCACCACCATCTTCATCTTCAAAACTTAAATCACCATCACGTCCACCCATCGCCGGCGCCTTAATCTCAACCCACTGCTCTTGTCGTGCCTTAAATCTCAACCCACGCCGGAGAAGATGATAAATAATGAAGATGATGATGGTGGCGGCGGCGGCGGATCTATATGGTGGTGGCAGCGGATATAGTGGGGATGGCGGAGGGGTGGTGGGTTTTTAATAGATGTGTTTTGAGTTATTGTGTATATTGATGAAAAACCAAATGATAATTCTTGTATAGATTTTTTAAAAGATAGCAGCGATAAGATTATAGTGAAGGTGTGAGAAAAAGAAAGAGGCTAGGGAAGAGAAGGCGTGGGAACTGGGAAGAACTAGTGAAGGTGAGGATAAGACAAAAAAAAAAACTAAAATTACTATTTTACCCTTTTAGGGGTATCATGTGGGGAGACTTAACGACTGTGAGGACCTTTAGAGTGAGGGACAAATGACAGAAAACGTTTGCCACTTAAGGACGGACGGTGCATTTTTTTGGGTGAAAGGACGATAGGCTACGGTCAATGCAAACCACAAGGACGAACGGTGTAATTTACTCTTTAATTTATTGCATTCATTTCTAACGTCTATTGCATTGTACCAAACAACATACGTATTTGCTATATTTCATTCAAACATAGCAACCAGACAGGTAAATAAAACAGTAATTTATATTCCTTTTATCAATCCATTGTGGCTAACCAAAGAGACCCATTTCAGTAATCACTTTGCAAAAAGACAATGACGCATTGGCCCATGAATAGAGAAGAGAAAAAGACTTGAAAAGCCTGAAGTCTCTTTCTCACCAAAGCTTGAAAATGGCGTGTCGACGTAAGCCACCCATTCATAGTTTAAAACGAAATTAATTAATTAATTAAAAATATTCTTATATTAACATGAAAATTTCAAATATCAAATGTTGATTACTGCTAATTATTCAAAGTGATCCCAAATAAGAAACAAGTCGGCAGGGACGGACCCACTTGGGAGCCGGGCGTGGCACTGGCCACACCCGATTTTAGGTCACGAAGTGTAAATTGTTTTCAAAATACTTTTTTTTTTTTTTTTTTTTTTTTTGCAACACCCATTTTTGCTAATAAATTTCTTATAGTGCAACTTTAGTGCTAATAATCATAAATAAAAATTTATGCAACACCTGATAAAAAATCTTGGGTCCGTCTATGCAAGCTGGTCGAATAATCAAGTCTGATAGAGTCAAACTTAAGGCGCTCAAACCGTGTAATATGTCATCTTCGCGTTTATACAAGGCTTTTTCTTTTGCTCGTATCTGAATGTCCATGTTGGTTGAGACTTGAGCATATGTTATCGGAGTGCGATTTTAATGAATACTTGCTGATCATCTGAATAATAATTCTCAAGATGAAAGTTCAACCTACATCGAGAAAAGTCTTTTTAGCACCAACTTGCGCTTAAAACCCAACATTGTTGAGTCGAGCTCGAGTTTGTATGACTTATTATCAAAGATACTGTAAGTCTAAACTACTTTAAAGAGTGTACTTCTTAAATTACTTTAAAAGTGATGGCCAAAATTGATGGCAATGTCTTGTGAGATGAGGAATCATTTCTAAAAGTGATGGCCAAAATTGCACCCAAATGGCAACTCAAAACATTCAGTTTATGCACCCATGTGAATATGTGATAAATCATAAATGTCTCGTTAGTTGATTTAATGAATTGGTTGGGTGTTATATGTGCTTTTCATAGAATACTTTTTCCCCCTTCTAACTATTTCAAATGATATTTCATATTTGATCAATTCATATCATGAAATATAGGGTTTTTATAGTGAAAACAAGCAATGATAATATACAAATGTAAATGCAAGATAATAAGTATATAATAAAAGATCAAACCACAACATAAAAATTTATAGTGATTCGGTAACAAGGCTCATTCCTTGCCCTATTCCACTACCCGAGTTTTCGACGTGAGAGTTCACTTCACTATGTCAAACAAGCTCCCTTACTTGGCGGAGAAAATTGTACAACGTCGCTTACACATTTACGGATACTAAACTAAATATCGAGTTCTAACCGAGGTAGAACCAACCTTTGTCACTAATTATTTTGAGGACTAAAATATAACCTAACTTTCTATTTTGATGTAGCGCTGTTTATGAACTTTGAAGTATGATTGTAGGATATTGTAACACAACAAGGTTGCAAATACGAACTAATAACTATAACACAAGACTTGAAAATCTTCTCGTTGAAAATCTTCTTGTGTTCTTCCCTTGCTAGAAAGATGGATTAGTAATGTGTATCACTTGAATGGATATTAAACAAGATAATGATCAAAGAGTATGTAGGAATGTATAAAAGAATGCTAGAAAGATGATTGCAAGGGGTGAGCAAAATGGTATGCAAATGGCTTGCTTAAATAGGCAAGACGAGGGTTGGACCATACCCCGACGGACCCACGGCCCCCAAGAGGAGTCCATCCCTCTGCAGGGGTCCGTCCCTCATAAACCTTGCCAAATCTTTGCCCAATGTTAATCTATGTTTGAGATCCATTCATGTCTTGTTTGGAATATTTTCTTAGATGTGAGGCATGGAAAAGTGCATCAATGAAGACGAAAATTCTTACTTAATTATTAAACACATACTACCCTTAAAAGGACTAATTGTGTTTTTCATGGAAAACAAGTTTGATGCTTTTCTCTTTGGTTTTGGATTATTACCAAAATGGTTGATCCTTTGCATTTGATTTAATTCTCAAGAGAAGATGCCTTCTAGATGGTCATAGATTTATAAAACATTTTTGTTTAAACGAAAGTTATTTGTTTAAATAAAGTTCAAGTAAACTTTTGTGAAAGTTTATGAAAGTATACAATGTTGTATAAAATAATGTAGGTGTCTAATTAACCAATTGGCTAAGCACATATGGCTACCAGATGGCCACCTGGGTTCTTTTTGGAGCTTGGAGAGGGGGGGGGGGGGGTCCCGAGGTTCAAGGTTTGAGTCTCGTAAGAGACAATGAAAATCCGGATTTTCTTCTTAGTGTGAAGCCGTGAGTTATAGTGGTTTCCCTTCACGGGTCTCTCCTAGTGGTTCGGGTCCTGGAGCCTGCCCGTTTGGATGGTTTAACTGGGGGTTTCGGATTTCAAGTGTGGTGCCGTTCTAAAAAAATGTAAGTGTTTAATGCATTATATATGATAAAACCTTCTTTGATCATTATGCAAGTTTTAAGGATCCATATTTATACCTTATGTGATTTTCATCAAGGAAAACTTAAGTCTAAAACTTGTTTACTTGAATTTGCACTTGATATATCTTTATTTGTCATTAACATAACTTGGAGAAATCAATAGAAATAACATTTTAATGCGTTTATTTGTATTAACATTTTATTTCAAGGGTGTTTGTATATAAGCGGATAGTCATCAACAAGCCAGGAAATTAAGCTTTTTGCGAAATAAAAACCAAAATCAAATAAGCTCATTAGCTCACATATAAGCTTAAACAAACACCCTCAGCTCTTATAATTGTACTGTTTTACATGACATACCCTTTGTATGTGCCTATCTAATTATTTATTAGTTGTTGTTTAGTTTAAGACTAAATATGGTAAAATATTTTTCTCTTGTATAAACTGCGTTGTTTATTACCACCATTCAAAATCAGTCAATACAAGCTGAATTAACTTGCCTCATTGTTCAACTTTTTTAAATGGAGGGCTTTAACTAGATTGACTTGGTGTGACGATGAGCTCAAAATCTCAAAACTACGCGAACTAGTTGGTCAAAATGTCCAAAACTATGTTTAAAAAGCAAGTAGAAAAAGTTGATATGGATCAAACAGTTTGAATCTCAATTCTCAAACATATTGATAACGAAATAGCAAGCCCAATAAGATCGCAAAAGGAGGCTTGGTTCAAAACACATTCTAGCAAATTTACCTTTTTTGAAATTGGATTAAACTAAATGAGTTTTTATGTACTAGTGTAAGTTTATCAAATTTATTACTAGTATTAGCATTTCCATTTTATGGGTTTTAAATTGACACCAGTGGTCTCGTTAATACGCATGGTTTATACGAAACTCATATTAGACATATTGGACGCGACTCGTAATGAATTCGTGAATTCCCAATATGCCCTTTTCATTAATAAATGAGACACTTGTCTTAATCTTATTGGTTCTTTAATGGATCTTATTTTTACAATTTTAACTTTGATCTTACTGGATCTCAATTCTACATACTTATATATATATATATATATATATATATATATATATATATATATATATATATATATATATATATATATATATATATATATATATATATATACTTGCTTATAGACCCGTGGAATCCACGGGATTTTAGAGGGCTTTTGATTAAAATAAGCTACGTGCGGTTATAAAGTAAGAAAGATGAACGAACATAAACGGTATGCAATATTTTTAAAACAGAACTATAAGTTATAAATGGCTGAAAATATCAAATACAATGCTTTTAAATAACATCAACTTTATTATAATACGGATTTATTGTCATTATCATCCATTTTGCACCTCCCCTTTATACATGGTCTTGTTAAATGCATGTAGTGGCCAGTATAACAGTTGAACATAACATCCTTTCCGTCAACATCTGAAAGTTTAAAAAAAAAAAAGTGTAAGTAGTATAAATTTTGGATATATAATAATTGTAAATAAAAAGAATCATATAAACATATAACATATATGATGTACATACCTATTGATCATTTGATCATAGACCATGAAGAACTTCTTTATATACTACATTCATAGTAGTAGTGGCTAGGTTACCCTCGGCATCCAAAACAGCAACTTTCAAACCCTTTTTGCTTTTGACACGTGAAAGAGCCACATATAGTTGTCCATGTGTGAACACAGGACGTGGTAGGTACAATCCGACTTTTGAAAGAGATTGGCCTTGGCTCTTGTTTATTGTCATGGCGAATGACACAGAAACGGGGCATTGTTTCCTAATAATCTTGATAGGCAAACGTTTATCAGATGGAGTAATTCTCAAGCGTGGTATGATAACCTTATGTCCAAAATGTGTACCATTAATGATCTGCGCTTGAATTGAAGTACGTGATAAGCGTAAAACCTGAAGTCTTGTCCCGTTACACAATCCATTGGATTGATCCAGATTACGAAGCAACATTATAGGGACACCAACTTTTAACACCAACCTATGATTTGGAACACCTGAGAACTTTAGTCCATTTATAAAATCTGTTGAGAAAACAGATTCATCTATTGATGACCCCCGATCACTTTTATCAATACTATCGCAACTAAGGTAAATCATCTCTTGACCTGGAAATGTCTTTAGCAAATGATCATTAATAGTGTCGACCACTTCATTGGTCGGAGCAAGAATGGCCTTTTCTTGAAAATAGGACGGATCGTCTATGTGAGGGTACGTAAAATCTACAATGGATTTTATTGGGTCCGAAGAGTCATGTATTAGAATATCTTTGGGTATATCTATTTCAACCTCTCCGTATGGTGCATCTCCGACGTTTCCATCTCCTATTTTTAGTATCCATTCAGCAAATTCACGGATCTCGTTAACATCCTCAGGGCGAGATCCAACGGTTAGCCTCATGTTGGCAGTTAACTTCAGAACCGTGCAGTGGTCCCACAAATATGATTGCTTTAAAGAAGCACTTGCAATGTCTTGTCGGGAACCTTTTGGGATAACAGGAAGAACCTGTCTAAAATCACCACCAAATACCACTGTCATTCCACCAAAAGGCGTTTGGCAAATGTCAAACCTTGTCTTACGTAGAACATCGCGCAATGTCCTATCCAAAGCCTCAAAACAAAGTTTGTTGGTCATTGGTGCTTCATCCCAAATAATTAGCTTGCATTTCTTTAACAACTCTCCAAGATCACTTTGAGGGCAGATAGAGCAAGTAGAAGTCTCATCAATATTGATTGGAATATGGAATCTTGAATGAGCAGTTCTGCCACCTGACATCAGTAAAGATGCAATACCACTTGATGCGACGTTTATGACTACATCACCGTTCCTTCTAATACCAGCGGCAAGGGTTTTCCATAAATATGTCTTCCCAGTACCACCGTATCCATATACAAAATATACACCTCCTTTACCTGTTTCAACGGATGTCACGATAGTATCATATACGGTTTTCTGTTCTGTGGTTAAAGCTGTGTAAAGACGGGCATACTCAGATTGTAACTCTTCTGCATTATAATGAGTCTCATCATATAGAAGTCGATTACCAAACTGAGCTATGTATCTATCATCTGGCAATGGCATCTCAGGGAAACGTCTCAATGATGTGCCTCTCGATCGCATAAGTTCTTCGATCCAGAACAAAGCTACATTTTGCTTTTCATCATCACTAAGTCGCAAGCCTGCATAAATAATTTTTAGTAGTCAAGTAAAAGCAACATTAGTAAAACATTAGAGTGGACAAATATGTAATTCTGTATCTTATATTAAAAAAAGTCGAAGTACAGCTTAACATAAGGTTAAATTTAGACTTTATTAATAATTGGAAATTGCTAAAAATTGGATTTGTTTATTATTTTGTTGCTTGTGCATCATTATAAAAAATAAAATATTAATTTGGATAGCATGTGGTTGTTAGAAATCAAGGTTAAAGTGAGCTGTTAGAGGCTTTGTAAGCCCTGCACCAGTCTATTTTCTCTCGTCAGCCTAATTTCAAAAGCTCAGTTCAGTTAACTCAGCTGAACTTATGGTTTGAGATTTTTTTTGTTAGAAGTTTACACTACATGGTCGCTATATTTGCGCTTTGTTTGGACTTCGTTAGCTTATTTCATTAGTGCATTTTGCTCTGCAAGTTCACCATAAGGAATGTTTGTTTTGCATATATTCAGTTTCATTTTGGTCATAATCTGATCTTAGAAGGTTGTTGCTAGCTTCTCGTCTGTTTAATTTACCTTGTTTATTAACTGGTTAGTTACTTTAAACTTAGTCTAACCTTAAGATTAGTGTATTGACCTGGTAGGTATTATATTTTATTGTATAAATTCCATTGTAGGTTTATAAATAAACTGTTTTGGTATTAAGCTAATTCGTACCTATTTATAACCTTTTGAATATAAAACATGTTATCAGAAAACAAACATTTTCAGTAAGTCTTTTAGTTTTCAAAAGAAAGTAAACTAAAGTATGAAGTACACTGTTTTACTTTTTTTTCTGTGATGGATCAGAGTTGTTTGTTTATATATATACATAGAAGCAAAACTTAGTTAAGTTTCCGTCATGACATTATGACTATTCAATAGTTTGGGAAACAGTTGGTTGTATGTACACTTGTTTATGTAAGTCTATTAAGAATATTGAAGACTATACTACTCCAAAGTTCTTATGCTTACTGTTAGAGGTGATCAAATATGAGACAACTAACTGAACATGACAACTATAAAGATAAGTTTATTAAAACTATAAAATTATAGGAATAGTCAATTGTGTACCTGGTAGTCCTAAAATTTGACTTCTTTTGTACTCGACATCTTCGGCAAGCAAGTGCCATGTTTATAACCAGACACTCAAAGGAGTTTGAAGTTCCTTTTGAGAAAGCAATGTTACAAAAAGATCGCGTAGATGTTCAGCGGACGCCCAGTGTGCTGCTTCTTTAATACTTTCAATATACTCCTTGTCGTCTTCTAAAAGACCCGCTGCATAGCAAGCTTCTTTGTTTGTAGGATATTCAACATCGTCCCAGGTTCTTATTTCAGCATGACTCATACATCCTTTCTGGCAATTTAATAGCATCCTACAATAGTAAGCTTCACCGGTTGAAATAGGAACATTATGAATTCTACCAATTGCGTAGCCTTTCTTCCTGAATGTCCACATTCTTTTTTCGTCATTCCATACAAATTTTGTAGGAAACTCCACATACGAAAGTTCCCTTGCTGCAGGATACTTCTCATTCATTTTCATCCAAGCATCAAACATAGCTGCCCCTACTGATGGCTTGTTGACAGCTGTTTCAAGATCCGAGTTCTCGTCATATACAATTCGCTGCTCTCCTTCCAGGTGAAAAGAAAGTCTTTCAACATTTGGTGTTCTATAATGAATCTCGAACTTAAACAGCCTCCAAGCAGCCTCACACGCTGACAGGTACCGGCAATCATAGAAGGCCTTAATCTCATCAACTGGTTTACCACTTGGCTGACCTTCTACCGTTGTAGCCGGTTCATACAATTGTGCAGAGACTCGATCTGGACCTTTGTTTATATACTTAAACAAATACTTGATTGAACCCGTCTGATTACACCATTCAACATTAAGGTGACACTGATAACGTTTGAGAAGCATAGCATTGTAAGGGATAACATATCCGTTATGCAACTTGTGTCCACTCTTTTCAACATAGTTTCCGTTGTCACGTCTTCTATAAATTGGGTACCCGTCGGAGGAAACTGAACTCTGTTCAATGAAATTTTTTGGAAAGTGTTTGGTACATTTCCCGTCAGTGGTGAAAACTTGATTTGGCTCATCAGTACCGCAAGGACCATGCATCATAAAATCAGAAACTAATTTGTGCAAATCAGGATCCTCGTTCGGATCAGGTATCTCAGCAGATATGAACTTGTCGATATGTGCAGCATTCGGAATCTTGTCATCCTTATGCAAAAATAAACATATATGGGCATGAGGGAGGCCTCTCTTCTGAAACTCAACAGTGTATACGACTGCAAATGTTATGTTGAAGTTAGTTTGAAGTGCATGTAAAGGTCACATTCTAAGTAAAGTATACTTGTATGAATGGAAAAATTGTTATATAAAAAAATTTATAAACATTACCTGCTTGAACACGTCCAAAAAGTTTTAATTCTTTGACATCCTTGATCAATTGATCCAACTTCATTTTGAAAACTCTAGAAAGCACATCCGGACGATCGGTAGATGTAAGGTTGTGCTCGCGCATATACTGATTTATTTCAGGCCATTTAGGATTGCATGTGATGGTTAGAAACAAATTTGGACAACCATACCACCTACACAATGCCATGGCATCCATATAGTTTTGTTGCATGTACCTTGGTCCACCGGTAAACGAAGAAGGCAATACAACAGGCTTCCCAAGTTGGGTAGGGTCATTATTTCCAGATGCGATGCTTTGGCGTATATTAGAGTATGTATCAGCCCTAAGTATAGACTGCTTTGAACGATGGAAATACATGCGCTCAGTCTCAACCATAGTGAAAGCATCCACAAGAAACTGTTGAAACAACCGACCTCCACGTATAAGCAAATTCTCTTGATTGGGACGGTCTTGAATATGATAGGCAAACCATTCACGCATAGTAACCGTTTTCTCTGTTTTTTTGGTGGCCGATTTCGAAGAGATTTTTTGATGGGGAATTCCCAAAGTATATCCATCTTGTGCACATGGCATCAACAAAGGGTATTGCAAAGCGAGGTACATAGGATGGAAAATATTAATACGTTTCAAAGGTCCATGTTGCATTTCCAAAACAATGTCACGATCCTCTATACATGAATCCAAGTCTCCTACAATAAGACCAGCAACCTCGTTGGCAGTAGGAAGAGTGTATTGGCGTCCATCTTTACCTCGCTTTGCAATTAGCCTTATTCGTATATTCTGCTCACTATCTTCCGTGTATCGGTCACGTGCCCTTCTAAATGTTTTAACCAAATCACTTGATTCATCTAAAACATCTTTAACTTGATTGATAATGTTGCGATCAACAGGATCCTTTGAGGTTGAAGGAGGCGATGAGTTAGAAGATTTTCTGATATGAATACAACAACGGGATTAGCAAAAACGAGTATTATAAGAGAAAAGATTTGTAGGCAACTTATGTGTACACATTAAAGAATTTTATATTTTATGGAATTACCTTAATGCTGATGCTCTATTCTCTGTTTCGTTTTCTGTGTCATATATATAGAGCTGTGCAAATTTGGGTGGTCCACCTGCTTCTGGAAGTAAGCTACCGATACTATGGTAAGTCTGGCCGTGTAAGCGAAAAACGTACGGACCACGTCCTTTCTTGTTGATTGAATCATCAACTTTCCCGCCCATTGAAGTAAAAGCGAACATGCTGTTGTACGTTCTTATATTGTTTTTGAAATTCTGGCTTTTGGCATCGTCGTTCATGAATAAGTCAAGCAATGGTTTTGGAGTTGGCGGTGGTGCTTGAAGTTTAACTTTGCCCTTGCCACAGCATATACTGTAAGGCTTATTATTGGGATTACTGTTCCATGTTCTCGCTTCAGGTTCCCATAACAAAGCATGACATTTTGTACATTCAAATGTAGGATCTCCATGGTCGTAGTAATCTACATAATTATAAAAGATTCTTGTTAAATGATGTATATAAATAATGACATCTTCATTGGAATGAGTAAAAAAATAACACGTCCAATTACCTTCGGATATACCCACGTATTTGTCGTACACTTTCCTAACATGGCCTTCATCATCAAGATTAAAAGCAATAGGCGTGCGGGTTTGTAAAGGAGGTCTTTTAGATCTTTTGGTCCTTCTGGACGATTCTCCTGCCTCGTATCTTGAATTTTGTGTTGCAAACACAGGAATTCTGGTTTTTGATGCCTGTTGAGGCCGTTCACTAACAGGAGTAACCAATTGTGTTTGAAAAGTAACTGTAATAGATTCAATAACAATGTTAGTACATGTATAATGAAAGGAATGTTTTCATTTAACGAATAGTTACTCCGTTCAGTAACAGGAGTCAGCAAGTATTTTTGATTGCTAATATTTTTAGATACTACCGTTTGAGATGTCGGTCAACGGAGAACGGGTTTTCCTTGCAGCTGCAGCTTGGGTAAGTTGACGACTGGTTGTTGTAACAGAGTTTGGTGTAGTTGCGGGAATATTCTCATCGTTAATCGTGATACGACGAACTGACCTTTGTGATGCTATATGAGATGAAAAAAAATGAATTAGATTTAGTAAATAAGTTTTTAACACCATGTAAAATTAAGGATATCAGGTAAAAATCGCTACCTTTATCTGAAGTTGGAGTTGTGAGAACATGTAAATTTGAATGACCTGTTGAAACATTTGCTTGGTTGTTTATATTAACTGCATGACTTGCTGTACATTTTTTCCAGACATGGATGCAAGACATTTGTTCCGATAAGGTTACTTAGAGACTTTAAAAGTCCATGACATATAGAAGTTAAGTTAATGAACTTTATAGTAAACATTACCTGTTTTGGTAGGCGCTCCAAATGCAGACATTTGATTTCTCGTTATTAGAGGATTCATTCCTAATGGCGTATTAAAAAAATTTGAAGCTTGGCATAATGATGTAATGCAATTATTGAGTATATACATAGTTGTTGACGTAATGCAGTTGTTGAGTATATAAATAGTAAAAAATGTAAGTACATAAATTAAAAAAGCCTTACCGGAAGACGAAGATGAAAGAAATCCAGAGTGATTGGGTTTAGGAAGTAGTACGCTTGTAGAGTGACTATATCTTCCTGTTATGATTCACATACATATATAATTGATTTTTAAGTAAAAAATGTAAGTACATAAATTAGAAATAAGTATGTAATTATAGAATAGTTTTACCACTAAGATGTGGTGATACTCTTGAATTTCTTGGTTTGGCAACATGAGTTGTTGGAGTTGGAATCTCAGGTGTTGTTTGTGTAGGAACCGGACCATGACCGTGTTGTGAAGGGGAATTTAGACTTTGGTTCCGATACACGGGAGATATATTATTTGCATTGGTTCCTATAGCAAATGAAGTTGTTAAGAGTAAAATAAAGTGACTAAGCAAATGAAACTACTTCTAGCCTTAGAGTATACAAACCAATTCCAAGTGTTTCAAATGAGGGATTTGTTGTTTGTCGTCCTATAACAGAATATGTGTTGTTTCTACGTGGAAGATCTATCAGAAACATTAATAGTATAATTTACTATATATAAAAGACTTAAATATTGTAAGATCTATGAAACACTTGATGTCATTCAAAAATTAACTTACTATTCGAGACGTCCGAAAGTGGTACCCTTTGATGAGTTGTTTGTTGAGTCGGTGTAGAACTTTTCAAGGAACCTATAAAACAAAGCAATCCAAATAATAAGATATTAGCATATCATATTTGGTTATTTTAATAGTTATTGACCGTTAATGTTTTGTATGATAAAGAATATACCCGAAAAAAATAGATTATAAAAGGAACAATAGTGTATTATGAACAATAAACAAACCTGATGGATTGTTTGTTAAGGGCAAACGTGTATTAGACAAACTCCATGGAGCAACATTTACAGTTAACGGATCATCTAATGAATGAAGAAGTAAAAATTAATGACACGAAGTGCAACAGTAAGTAGGTATTGTTAAAGACATAATGCGAAATAGAGTGTTACAATTCAATAGTTGCATCAAAGAAACCCTTCTTTTAGATGAAGATGAATCTATGAAAGTGGGTTGTGGAATAATGTCGGCTGATTGAAAAGAAGAAGATTGAAGCGATGTAGAATTGTTAGTGGAGATGGAAGTATTTTGCTGTGGTATTAAATTCCTATTCGGCAGTGTTGAAGAAGATGCATGCTTTCTTGGATTTCTTGAAGTTTTTTCATTCTCCATAGTCTTTTTAGGAAAATCGTTTGTGGGTAGCATGTAAAGGACTATGTCAGTACTTATAAGTCAAACGTATGGATTGACATCAAGTTGAAATTCATTTTGAAATTTGAATTAAATTAGCTATTAACATGGACATTGCATGATATGTATTAATGACTGCGATTTAAAATTAGTGGTTTTTAACATGGAGATTGCATGATATGCATAAAATATTTAACAAAAATAAAAGGGAACATACATATTGTTTCTTAAAAACGTCATAAAATAAGAATCAAAATAAACCAACGCATGTGATTATGTAGTAAAGATTGAGCACACGCAATAATCTTGTTATGAATATCAAACATCGTCATCGTCATTTTCACGTTCCGCATCATTATCGTCAATGAAATCGGCCAAATCAGAGCCATCGTCTGATCCATCAGTAGATTTGTGACTATCTGTTTCAAGATCGCTTAAGCCAATGCCATCTTCCTCATCGGTACCTTCTTCAGCGATATCACTTATATGAATGCCATTATCTTCACTAATGTCATCATGGTCATCATTAGTCTCTTCATCACTAAGGCTAAACAGATTGGATGACGACGTCATTTGTTTCTTGTTCACACACCTAAAAGTTATAGGTGCATCGTCATCAAGTTCCTATGTAAAAGAGTAAAATAAATGACATTAGTAATATATGTTAAAAAATGTAATATATCGTTGTGGTAAAATTAATACCGCGTTAGCATTATTTTCAATGTCATTGAGAATCTTATTTTGTGATAACAGGTCATCAGATGGTTCATCACAAGATGGAACATCAACATTTGTTTTTCTGACAAATTCACCATTTTTCATCAACCTTCCACGTTTGCGCGGGAAGGGAACATCCTGTAGAATTTTAACATAACGTACATATGTTATAACTTTACATGCATATTTTTATGAAACAAAGAATGTGATAGAAAAGTTTTTAATGCAATATATTGTTCTAATTCTTAGAATATGATCATTAGATAATTGGACAACCGTATTTTCTTTAGCGGACAAATCGATAGAATTGGATTCTTTAGCATCTTTTTCTCGCTTCCTTGTCTACATTGTAAAAAACAATATAATCAAAAATTAAAGTATAAAAATTAATTAGACTTACAAATGATTAACAAAATAAAAAAGTTCAATAATTTGTTGTTTTTTATAAACATGAAAACATACCTTTGATGATTTACTATTAACCATACTGTGTTATTAAGAAATTTGTTTACAATATTTGTGAATGAAGATGGTATAGTTTTTATAGAGGATGAAGGGCACATTATATTAGGAGTTGATTTGTAAAATATTTTAATTTATTTGTATAGTACCCATATATTTAAGAGTTGATTATATTAAATTTTATTTTATTTTATTTTTTATTTTTATTTTTTTTTATTTTTTTATTTTTTTATTTATTTTTTTATGAATCAAGACTTGTTTGGAAAGCTGAAAGCATAAAAATGTAAGTAAAGTGTATGCACATGAAAAAAACATTTAGGTTACTATAAGATATGGTGTTGTTAAGAATGCTTTGTCTAATAAGAAAAGATATATAGTCTATAAATTATCCTTTATTATAGCAAGTGCATATCATTAATGTATTTTGTAAGTAATAATAATGAATATCTTGTAAGTCTCCCAATTGCATAATTTCGGCAATGATTTTAGTAAAATCTGTTTCGGCTAATATTGGACTTATAAAAAACGCATAACTAATAGTTTAGGAAAGTATTTTATGCTTTTTATTATTTAATTGACATAAATATAATGAGTTAATCTTGGCGAAATTACATGAACCACTCTATTTAAAAGGCCATTTTATGTAATAGTTAGAGCCCATTTGATATTCATAATCTTGTTAAATGAGTGTAAAGAAAACAGGTATTTTGTTATATAAAATTATGTAGAATATGAGCAAAGTCTTTAATATGTTAGTTTGTAAAGTTTATGATATATTCGGATTAGATAATATGGAAATGCCGATTGTGCAATGGACATTATGAGAATGGAATGTCGATATAACAGTTTCAAGAGATAGAAAAAGAAAAAATATCGTGACTAAAGAGTGTAAGATGGGCTCAAATTCAAATACCACTTGTAAGTAGGATATTGTAGTACATAAAATATTCATACTGATTTCTTATTCGTTACACTTATTCATTGAAATCATCGTAAGTAAATGTAGCAAGCATATGAATTGAGCCATTGATGTTGAACGCAATTCACTCTTCATTGAAGAAGTTTAGGTCAACAACATACTCATCATCAATATCATGGCCCATTTGACGAAGCTGATTGATTAAGTCATTTGCCTTGTTAATCTTTGTCAATAAACCGTTCAAAAGTTTTTGACATGCTTCTTGATCTCCAACATTAAAACGCAGCCAGTCAATGATAGGCTCTGGGTCAAAGTCATCTGGTAATCAAAATGTGCTATGTTAATATGTTTTAAAAGTATGTCAAGTATAGTAATCAATTATATTTTATTACCTTCATCTTCTTTCGAAGATTCACCTTCTTCAAAACACGAATCGGCAAAAGGGTTGCCAGCGAGTTTAGCCTTTGGAGTTGTTATAAATTCAAGTGGAACATCAGTGTCGTTGTTCTCACAAGCTTTTAATCCAACATCTTCATTGGAGCATACAGTTTTTTTATCATCATCATCTATGGATGAGCAGGGATCAAATGATTTAGTCACACATAAATTTTCGAACATTTGTAAAACACTTTTTTATTTAGATGTTGCCATGGAAGATACTTGCCAAATTGTGTGTTTGTGATAAATGAGTTTGTGTTGAAACAATATTTATAGAGAAAACCGTATACATAATAATGTATACAGTCAACTATTGATCATCTATTTTCAACTAATATTATGTAGCAATTATGGTATTTTGATTTAATTAGTAATACACTTTCATAACCGAATAGCTGTCAAATTGATTGTGTAATATTTGCTAAATATATTGGGCTGAAACAATGTGATCAAATATAATTTAGGAAAGAATGTTTTTTATTAAAAGGCATATCTCATGAATGGAAACAGTTATACACTTTTAATATTAGCTAAATTACATCTTCTTGGTTATTTTAAAAGCCTCTTTCGTGTAACAGTGAGAGCACACAGAAATCTTCATACTCTTTGTAAATTCGACTTAAACGCAACAGGTATTTTTTACTCATCAACTATGAAGTAAACCTAAATATGATTTGCTTTTGTTGTATTATGCAATTGCCTTGTTATGGAAAACGTGTATGTAATGGGAGTACCTTGTATGCCCCTATTCGGTTAACTATGTTACTGTAAAACTGTGTATGTATGTTTTTTAAATATGAATATGTTTACTTGTACGTATTTTAATTTCGTGCTTAAACTTTGTAAATATGCTTGTGAATACGATTGATTATATTCATGTTAAAAGTGATATGAGTAGGAATTTAGAGTCAACTACACTTAGCCAATGGAAATATAAACATTGTTATCGTTAATAAGGTCT
The DNA here is from genome assembly GCA_030686995.1 of Artemisia argyi. NCBI lineage: Eukaryota > Viridiplantae > Streptophyta > Magnoliopsida > Asterales > Asteraceae > Artemisia > Artemisia argyi. Next base: position 23,243,724 of record CM060709.1, read on the forward strand.
AAAACATTTAGTGTTGGTTTATCACGTTATTTGTAGATGACGAATAACTTACGTTACTTTTTGTTTACTTGAATAATGATTTAACAGAATGAGCCTTCAATTTGTTTTTTCTGTGAAGAAAGGAAAATTATCCAAGACACAGGTATTGTAATTTTTTCATTAAGTTATTTTACAATTCATTTCCTATTAAAATTATGTGTTTTCATATACAAAATCCTCTAAAAAAAAGTTTGATGTTTTTGTCATTTACAGCGTCTTCCGTCTCTCTTCACTGAAAGTTTTTACAAAGGAACTCCGTGGTTATACTTGATACACAATAAAGGAACAAAACACAAAGTATGGATTGAGAAAAAGTGTCAAAACAACTTCAGACTGTACGGAGAAGAGTGGGAAGCATTCGTTAAAGACAGTTCGTATACTAATGTAGCAGCATTACACTTTATTCAGGAAGAAGCGGATACATACTATGTAACTGCTTACGGTGAAGATGGATCTGAATGTGGTGGCTATAACCGCACGGAGATTGGAGCCCGCCAAATGAGATGCTTGGCTACGATTCAAAATGATCTTGGAATTTCTCCTGTAAGTGCAAAATTAAATGAAATGTTAATATATGAGTTATGTAAATTATATAACTATCTTATCATTTAGTTATAAAGAATATGTTGCTAAAATGTGTACGTAGGTGCTTCCTGGTGATTTCCTGCAAGATATAGTGAGTAAGGAATATGATGTGAAAGTGGGTGGTATGTTTTTAGCTACTGTGAGGCATCGTCGTGTTCCCATACCTGGAACAGGTAAGCCGGCAAAATATGGGAACATGTTTTCTGGTGGAGGTTGGGCTGAGGTTGTTGAGAGTCAACACTTGATGGCTGGCAAGAGAGTAGTTTTTACAAATCTCGGTGGAAATTCAGTTGGATTAATTTCGTTTGCATCAAATGGTCTTGGTCTTGGTTTCGAAAACATTCCAAGAACGATTTTGAATCGTTCTGTTCCAATAATCCGAGGGACTTTGGACAAAGGTATTATTTTAAAGTAATTTTCCAATTTTGTAGATAGTTGTGATGTATTATAATTGTGGCAAATTTTGAACATACTTGTGTGATTGACAATGAAAAATAGACAAAAGGATGTTTCACATCTATGATTGGGAAGGACATAAGCATGATCTGAACGAAGACGGGTGTTTTTATAGCCCAATGCTTGATTACGTCAAAGATCGAAACCGTTTGGTAAGTGTATTTTGGCAATTTTGTTTAATTGATTACTTATTGTGACATTGAAGAAGATGTCTTAAAAAATGAATATGATTATAGATTTACTTTAATGGCAGACCATACCAGCAGCTTTTGTTAGAAAAAATGAGATGTTCACTTTTGACAACGCACTCGTTCGGCATGATGGTAAGGAGTTCTCGGTGAAACTGGATCTACAAAGGAATAAAAAGAAATCAAAACATAAAAACCGCAACAACCATGTGACAATGATAGCTGATACGAAATGGAAGCAGATTAACAGGCAGTGTCGATTTCGGAAAGACAAAATGATTAGGTTCAAGCTCGTATCTTTCATGGAATCTTTGGATGAAACAGTTGATAAGGAGTTTCCGGTACTTTTGCCGGTTTTTGATATGTGTTGATGGAACTTGAAGGATGATTCAAGTTTTTGTTTTGTGGTTTGAATACTTGGTTGTTTTTGTTTTTTTTAAGTCGAATTTTTGAATAAGTGGCATACTTAAGACTTATAAGTTTGGTTATAGGTCAATTTGATCATGTAGGCTGAGATGTTGAATACTTTTATGTGAATTGTGTTGATGGAACTTGAAGGATGATTCAAGTTTTTGTTTTGTGGTTTGAATACTTGGTTGTTTTTGTTTTTTTGAAGTCGCATTTTTGAATAAGTGGCATACTTAAGAATTATAAGTTTGGTTAACGGTCAATTTGATCATGTAGGCTGAGATGTTGAATACTTGTATGTGAATTGTGTAGCTTATCGATAAGACACAAAGGTAATTTATCATTACGTTCATTTTGTGTGTTTTTTAATAATATATACAATTGATGGTTAGTTATAAATTAAATTGGTTAAAGAAACATGTTTTAACTTAAATTATCCCAAACTGAATATGCTGGTAAAACTGATAAGCATGGTGTGAGTATGTGGTAATCTTATGTAGTTGAAGTATGATGTGTTTTACTAAGTTATGTAGTTGAAGACTTATATTTGAGCATGTTGAATTTTTTGAATAACTAACATACTTAAGACATTGATGTTTCGTTTTAGTTGAATTTGATAATGTGGTTGCTTTTTTTATAAGTCGAAGTTTTTGACCAAGTCACTTACTTATAAGTTCGGTTATACTTCAATTAGACTATGTATCCTATCAGGTATACATAAGGGCCAATAACTGAAAATACATATATATAAGTCCAATTAGATAATATGTATAAGGCCCAATAACGGAAAATCCTATTGTAGGTTAGCCCAAGAATACGTGGTATATTTTGACCGGTCCTTTAAAAACATATTGACTACGCCTAATCTCATAAAGTAGATTTTTTACCACTTGCAAACGCCTAGTCTTTTCAAGTTAATGCACTAGCCATTCGATCATCAATCTTTGAAGATACTCAAAGGTCAGCTTCCATAATTTTTTTTTAATCAAAACCGTTTAAAGGTTAGTAGCAGTTGTTTAAAATCATACTTCTATATTGGAATGCAATATAGGTACTTGATTTGTAGTCGAATGAAAAGTAGGTAGCTTCTTATGATCTAAAATGCATGATGTTATTTTTTAGGATGATCGAAGATCCTTTTAGGTTGTATAAGATTATTAGATCAGGCTGGGTTAATGTGATTAAGTAATGCATCAGATTTGTGAAATTAATGAAAAACAATATATGTCTTATGTAGCACTTGTTAATCAAAATAGGATTTTCAGTTAGGGAAAAGATGCTTGTGGTTTTACTTGTTTTCATATGATACAAAACATGCTAAAAAGATGCAATATAGATACTTGATTTGTAGTCGAATGAAAAGTAGGTAGCTTCTTATGGTCTAAAATGCATGATGTTATTTTTTAGTATGATGGAAGGTCCTTTTAGGTTATATAAGATTATTAGATCAGGCAGGGTTAGTGTGATAGTAATGAATCAGATTTGTGAAAGTAATGAAAAACCATATATCTCTTATGTAGCACTTGTACATCAAAATAGGATTTTCAGTTACGGAAAAGATGCATGTGGTTTTAGTGGTTTTCATATGATACAAAACATACTAAAAGAATTTTCTTTGTTGATATATTAGTATAATGAAATCAATACTCTGTTGTTTATTACTTTATTTGCGACATGTAAACTAATTTGGTATATGCACAATTAATGTTTTTGTAGGAACATGGCTCCATTTGAATTTTGTGTTTGGTGTAACCACCGAACGTATCAGAAAGCACTGGTAATACTAACATATACCATACCTTAAACATATCTAGTAATGCCATTTTTTATTATTACTTAAGATAATGGCATTTGCTTGAAATTAGTTATGATTATTTAAATGTATAGACCATTGTTTCAGGCTCTGCCGCCATGTTTTTCGGAGGATGGGTTCAACATGAACAAACATGTATACATAATCAACTCCGGAAGGGTTCGTACTAAAGTCAACTTTGTGACACCTGTCCATGGACCTGTAACGCTCAAAGGTTACAAATGGAATCGATTCGCTAAGGAAAATATCACCAACCTTGTTTGGTTGTTACATTTTATCAAAGAAGGCGATGATACATGGTATGTTACAGGATATCATAGTGGTGGACATGAAGCTGCAGGATATGAAGATATAGAGGGTCGTTATTCAAGGTTCCAGACTCGTGTTTGGGCTTCAGCACTTCAACCTCTGGTACACGTTAATACATCAGTTAACCGGGTTTTTTTTAGTTATTGTATTAATATATTAACTTTCAATAATAAACATGTAAAATGTTAACTTGATTTGCAGAGAATTCCGGCTTCTTTCTTAACCGGTTTAGGGCAAGCAAGAAGTATTAGGATTAACGTGGAGGGTCACAGGTTTACAGTTCATGTGGATCGTGTGAATGGTCAAGGATGTGGAAAACTAGAAGGGGGGTTGAATAGTTTTACGTCTTTTTAATTAGTTGTAAAAATAGTTTTAGTGTTTTCTTAATTTTTAAAACTTAGATTCGATAGTATGTGATCTCAAGTATTGCACAATACAAACAAATATCAATACGAAATATATAACAATGATAAGTAATGAAATAAGTAAGAGATGGAAAGATCGAACCGCGAGACAAGAGATTTATAGTGGTTCGGCTACAAGGACACCTTCCTTGCCCTACTCCACTCCTCGAGCACCTAACTCGAGAGTTTTCTTCACTATATCAACAAGCTCCCTTATGGCGGAGAAAACCTTACACACCAATTTACACACCAATATACACACCAATCTACACACCAATTTACACACCAATTTACACACCAATAATCACACTACAACACCTTCACACCTAAGTCACAACTTCTACACACCTTCTTCAAATCAATCTACTTCACAACTAGCTACTTCAACTCTATCTTCTTCACACCAATAGATTTCCTAGCTTTTCTTCTTCACACCAAGCTATCAACTAATCACACAATCTATATCTAACACAACTATCTACAAGCAAATATTCACAACAATCTTCACAAAGAATATGTAAATAATCTTGATGATACACCAACAACTTGGATGTGGAGATCACAACAAGTTGTAATACTTCTTGTCTAGAAAGAAAGAAGTATTCTTCTCTTGCACTTGAGAGGATGGAAATTGGATCACTTTGGAACAAAGAATATATACACTTATGATCAAAGGATGAGAGAATAGAGAAATAGATCTAGATCAGAAAGTTTTGAAGTGCAAAAGGTGAGGAAAAAATGTGAACTGATCCAGTATTTATAGGGGAGAAAAACACTGTTCTGGAGCGTGGCCGGTCCCCTTAATTAGTGGCCAGTCCCCTTAATGATTAAGGGGGCCGCCTAAGGAATTAAGGGGGCCGCCCATTTCAGAACGTTGGTTTTTCTTGTCTTTTAGTGGGGAATATTTTTCTGGATAGAATTTGCCATTTTTGGTTGGAAATTTGAAATCATATATTTATTATGAATTAAACATATTCTTTTAATTCCAAAAGTAATTTTGTATAAGATATAAGATGTTTAATACATTTTATAAAAATTCTAGTGATTAGAAAAATTTCCTTTGATCATGAAATGTAATAAACCCTTTGTTTATTCATACCTTAAGTGATATGGAAGCAAAGACAAATATTAAGCACTAAAAACTTGTTTACGTCATAAGTTTTAGATTAATGAGTTTATGCTTTGTAATTATCAAAACATAGAGACATTGTTAATATGCTAACAATGTTTTAAGACATTATTTATGTCAACAATCTCCCCCTTTTTGATGATTACAAAACCTTAAACTCATTAGGTCTAAAAAGTAATTTTTAGACAAGAATTTAGAGTTTAACATTCTCTTCTCCCCCTTTTTGTAAAATCAAAAAGGTTAAAGCTCCCCCTTGATGTATACTCCCCCTCATTTGAGAGCACCAAGGAGATGAGCTAAGGAAATCTTGGCTACACAAAATATTAGAAGAGAGCAAGGCAAATATACATGCAAAGCAATAGTTATAAAAATAGATTCATTCAAGTATCATAGAAAGCATTACATCATTTAATATGCTTAAGGCATATTAATCATAATAAAACAAATGAAAAGACATAGTCCTATATTGCCTAGAAAGAGCACTTGGACTTGCTTGCAACTCATGGTTGAGTGTTTTATTTGCTTGAAGGATAACATAAGCATGAAGCTTAGATGTTTGATGGAGAGGGATATGGGGTGGAGTATGGAGCGGAAGAGGTGGATCTCACGATGTTGTATCGTGTTAAGGGTGGTATTGGATGATTACGAGTGAGAAGATATTCAATCCAAGAAATATCTTCACTCAAGTAGAGGATTTGTTTTTGAAGGAATATGCAACAAGGGCAAAAGTGAGTGTGGTTGGTAACTTGATCCAGATTGAGAGAGTGGGGAAGGCAATTTGCATAGGGTGATGATGGAGGTTGCCCTTTGTTGCGTTGTGCAAGATGCATAGCAAGGAGATCACTAAGATCATGGATTTGGTTTATTTCATCACGGAACTTTTGCTTTTCCGTGGCAATGTGAAGAGGATCATAGGTTTGGTATGGATGTGTTGGATTTGTGTAGTTGGAATTGTAGTTTGATGGTTGGCCAATGTTGTATGGTTTGTAAAGAGGATCAAATGAATGACCTTGTGGGTTTGAGGTAAAGTTTGGGAAGTAAGAAGTTGGAGGTGTTGAATGACTTCCAATCTCATTGGTTATGATGGATTTGTTTCGAGGGCTTTTTCTTCGCCAAACGGGTCTTTCCGTCATCCTTGCTAGCCTTGAGGCTTTTGATTTTGGTTTGTTTGGAGGGTTCATGATGGGATGAATGGATAGTTTTGAGGATTGGGGATATTTATAGTGTAAGATTTGTGTGTTTAAGGATGGATAAGGTTTGTTGGAAGATTGGGACAAAGTGTGTTGGTTAAAATTGGGAAATGGAGGTTGAAATGGGCTGAAAAGCAGAAAAGATTCTGTAAACCCGACCATCAGATGGCCGGTCCCCTTAATTAGGGGGCGGTCCCCTTAATAATTAAGGGGGCCGCCTTACATAATTAAGGGGGCCGCCCATCTGGTGATTTCCAGGTTGCCAAAATTGGGTTTTTGGCAGAAAATTTTCAGAAAGGTTATGTGTTTGGATTAGAGTTCAAGCAAGTTCAATTCTCTTAGGCAATATAGAGTCTAATCTAATCAAGATATAGCATGCATGCAAGAACATATAGGCAAAAGAACAAATAATCAACACATAATAAGCAATAGGAGGTAAACAAAGGCAAGCACACTTAAGCTTCCTAAGGCACCTATCTTAGATTTAAGGCAAGGATAATTAGTGAGTGAAAAACTAGTGATGGATCAAGATGACACCATTATTAGTGAATTTGTCCTAGTGAGTGTCTATATGCAACAAATGTGGAGTTGTGATTGTTTCGACTCCTAGAAGCAAAAAGAAATAACGATCCTAAGAAACAATCCAAATAATCTCCTTGATTCAATTTTTGCTCGATCATGAATGTCAAAGACATATATTAGATTATATACCTTGACAATTTATGTGAGAGTTTATGCATGATTTTGAAATACAATGTTTTTAGAATTAGTCAACAATGCAAGGAAAATGATCTTCATGGAGTTCCTAGATTGTGAGAATAATTTTTAGAGAAAATTGATTGAGTTTTACAAAAAGGTTTATGCAAAGAAAATAAATTTTCCCAATCTTTAGTTTTGTGCGAAATAGATTCCTAGACTCAGAAAAGGTGAAATGGAAGAAAAATAAATTTCATGCAAGTATAAATTTGAAATAATTCAATATAATTTAGTCAACTTGTTCCATCATTCCTAATCCTAAACGCAAGTGGTTGAATAATTCACGCTTAAGGGGTTTTGTGAATATATCCGCAATGTTGTCTTCCGATGCAACCTTTTCTATAGATATATTTCCTTTTTGTACATTATCCCTAAGAAAATGGTGACGTACTTCTATGTGTTTAGTCCTAGAGTGTTGCACCGGATTTTTACTTAAATCTATCGCACCTTTGTTATCGCACATAATGGGGACATTTTCTAACCTAATGCCATAGTCTACGAGAGCTTGTTTCATCCATAGTGCTTGTTGACATGCCTTTCCGGCGCTTACATATTCGGCTTCGGTGGTAGAAATAGCAAGAGCGGTTTGCTTCTTCGAAAACCAAGACGTTAGACAACATCCCATAAACGTGCAAATGCCGCTAGTGCTCTTTCTATCTACGTAGTCTCCCGCATGATCCGAATCCGCATAGACAATGGTTTCTATGCCGTATTCCTTAGGATACCATAATCCTAAGTGTATAGTGCCTTTAACGTATCGGAAGATACGCTTAACCGCTTCTAGGTGAGAGGTTTTGGGATCCTCTTGAAAACGGGCACAAAGGCAGACACTAAACATGATATCGGGTCTACTTGCCGTCAAGTATAGTAAACTACCTATCATTCCTCTATACTTGGTGTTATCTACGGACTCACTTTCATCGTCCTTTGTGAGCTTTACCTCCGTAGACATGGGTGTTTTCATGGGTTTTGAGTCTTCTAGGCCAAATTTCTTAAGCATTTCCTTAATGTACTTAGATTGGTTAAAGAATATTCCATCTTCTAATTGTTTTATTTGTAATCCTAGGAAGAAGTTAAGTTCACCCATCATACTCATCTCAAACTCATCATGCATGATTTTGGCAAATTCATCACACATGTCTTGACAAGTCGATCCAAATATAATGTCATCAACATATATTTGAACAATGATGAGATTAGGGTCTTTCCTTTTAGTGAAAAGAGTGTTATCTACCATTCCCATGGAATAATCATGTTTAATAAGAAAAGCTTTTAATCGATCATACCAAGCTTTGGGAGCTTGTTTGAGTCCATACAAAGCTTTCTTTAACTTATAAACATAATCAGGTTTCGCGAAGTCAATGAATCCTGGAGGTTGTGCCACATATACCTCCTCATTGATAAAACCGTTAAGGAATGCACTTTTCACATCCATTTGGAATAACTTAAAATCTAGGGCGCAAGCATAGGCAAGTAATATCCTAATTGATTCTAGTCTAGCTACGGGGGCATAAGTTTCATCATAATCAATTCCTTCTTGTTGATTATAACCTTGGGCAACTAACCTAGCTTTATTCCTAGTAACTATTCCATTCTCGTCTAACTTGTTCCTATATACCCATTTGGTTCCTATGATAGTCATATCCTTTGGATTTGGGACTAGTTCCCAAACATCATTTGCCTTAAATTGATTTAATTCTTCTTGCATAGCTATAATCCAACTTTCATCCTTTAAAGCCTCGCTAATATTCTTAGGTTCTATTGCTGAGAGGAAACAAAAGAAGTTGTTTTTATCTTGGGCTTGTGACCTAAGGGTTCTTTGGTTAAGATGTCCTATTATATTATCTAATGGATGTGATCTAGATTCTTTAATATTAACGGTTTCGTTATTTTCTAAGTGAATGTCTTCATTATCATTTCCTATGGGTTTTGTTTTACTAACCTCAATGGCTTCATCTTCGACTAAATCATCATCTTCTAAAGGTAGCGTTTTAGGAGGTGGTGGTGTTTCATCAAATGTTACATTTAGTGATTCCTCTATTTTCATGGAGTGTTTGTTAAGTATTATATATGCTTTACTATTTTGTGAGTATCCTAAAAATATTCCTTCATATGATTTTGGATCAAACTTAGTGAGGTAGTCCTTAGTGTTTAAGATATAGCATTTACTTCCAAATACCCTAAAGTAGCTTAAGTTTGGTTTTCTATTTCTTAATAACTCATAAGGAGTTTTTCCTAGAATTCTTCTAATTGATACCCTATTTAAAATATAAGTCGATGTATCTACGGCGTGACACCAAAATTTTTGTGGAATGGATTGTTCATTTAACATAGTTCTACTCATTTCTTGTAGTGACCTATTTTTTCTTTCTACTACCCCATTTGATTGAGGAGTACGAGGAGCGGAGAAATTGTGAGATATTCCATTTAACTCACAATATTTTCCGAATTGTACTTCGTTATCAAATTCCCTACCATGGTCCGTCCTAATGGCAACTATTGAGCATCCTAATTTATTTTGAATCATTTTACTAAATATTTCGAATTTTTCAAAGGCTTGGGTTTTGTCACTTAAAAACCTAGTCCACGTGTATCGTGAGTAGTCATCTACTATTACTAAGGTATATTTGTTTCCTCCATAGCTCCGCACAGCGGATGGACCAAAAAGATCCATATGTAATAATTCTAGGCACCTAGTAGTGGATACTATATTTTTAGCTTTGTGACTAGCATGAGCTTGTTTTCCAATTTTACATGCATCACAAAAATGTTTGTCATATTTTAGATTAGGCAAGTTTCTAACTAATTCCTTAGAGGCCAAAGATTGTATTTGTTGCATGTTAGCATGTCCTAATCTCCTATGCCACAATGTGGAGTTTTCGTCTAGGGTCGTTAGGCATATCCTATCTTCAGGTTTGTTTCCTAGTTTCATAACATATACACCTCCTTTCCTAATACCTCTACCTATAATTTTTCCATTCTTAACTATTTCGCTATCTTCTTCGGAAAAGATAACTCTACATTTATTATCGCATATTTGGCCTACACTAAGTAAGTTATATGTTAAATTATTTACATGTTCAACATTTTCAATAGTAAGTGAGTCTTGAGAAATCGTACCTTTGCCAATAATTTTTCCACGCAAGTCACTACCAAAAATAACGTTACCTCCGTTGTATGCCTTATATGTAGAGAATAGCTTTCGGTTCCCTGTCATGTGCCTCGAGCATCCAATATCCTTGATCCATTCGTCAGGCTCCAAGTCAATTCCAAGGCATATTTCGTCGGTTGCTTTTGCCATGAAACACTTTTCTTCTCTTGGTTTTTCCACTTCTTCTTTGTCACTATCACTCCATGTTCTACTAACAAATGCACCTTGATTATCATAACTTGGCGGCTTTAGACATTCACCAACGAGATGATTTGGACTTCCACATCTAAAGCATTTTCTTTTCACGTAATTGTTACTTCTATTTCTTTGGAACGATTTTCTATCGTCATGTGATGATCTAGTGAATCTTCCTCGTCTCTTGAAGAATTTCTTGAATTCTCTTATGGCCATTGCATATTCTTCATCTTCACTCTCGTCACTTGAGTCACTATCATCACACAGTTCCTTTTTGGCTTTTAGAGCAACGGATTTGACTTGTTCTTTCTTGGCTTTAACCGTTTCCAAATCTTTTCTTATAATTTCTTCATGGACCTTCAAGTTGCCAATAAGCTCATCTAGTGACAATGTCATCAAATTCTTTGATTCTTCAATAGCCGTGACTTTAGCTCGCCATTTCGGATGCAATGCCCTAAGAAATTTCCTAACATAATTTTTACTAGAAAATGTCTCATCAAGTGCTTTTAAACTTGTGATAATGGTGTTAAATTTAGCAAAAGCATTATCAATTGATTCCTCTTCCGGAATCGTAAATTGTTCATATTGTTGTACAAGAAGATCTATTTTGTTATCTTTAACTTGACTATTACCTTGGTGAGTGATTAGTAAAGAATCCCAAATTTCTTTTGCGGTTTTACACATAAAAATTCTTTCATATTCTTTGCGTGGTAACGCATTATAAATAACCATTTTAGCCTCATTATTTTTTGCTAGTTTCTTTTTCAAATCATCATTTTGTTTTTCAAAAGCTACAATTTCATCCATTTTAGTTTCAACATTATATTGAATAGGGGGAAAATCACCAAAGGTAATAATATGCCAAAGATCAAGATCTTTTGATTTCACATAGGTTTCGAATCTATTTTTCCAATATAAAAATCCATCACTTTCAAATAGTGGTGGTCTTTGCATAGATTGCCCTTCTAAATATTTTTCAGATTCCATAGATCGTTACAAGTTTTAAAATACAATATATTTTAAAATTCTTGCTAGACGTGGCTTCTGATACCAATTGTGGAAAACTAGAAGGGGGGTTGAATAGTTTTACGTCTTTTTAATTAGTTGTAAAAATAGTTTTAGTGTTTTCTTAATTTTTAAAACTTAGATTCGATAGTATGTGATCTCAAGTATTGCACAATACAAACAAATATCAATACGAAATATATAACAATGATAAGTAATGAAATAAGTAAGAGATGGAAAGATCGAACCGCGAGACAAGAGATTTATAGTGGTTCGGCTACAAGGACACCTTCCTTGCCCTACTCCACTCCCCGAGCACCTAACTCGAGAGTTTTCTTCACTATATCAACAAGCTCCCTTATGGCGGAGAAAACCTTACACACCAATTTACACACCAATATACACACCAATCTACACACCAATTTACACACCAATAATCACACCACAACACCTTCACACCTAAGTCACAACTTCTACACACCTTCTTCAAATCAATCTACTTCACAACTAGCTACTTCAACTCTATCTTCTTCACACCAATAGATTTCCTAGCTTTTCTTCTTCACACCAAGCTATCAACTAATCACACAATCTATATCTAACACAACTATCTACAAGCAAATATTCACAACAATCTTCACAAAGAATATGTAAATAATCTTGATGATACACCAATAACTTGGATGTGGAGATCACAACAAGTTGTAATACTTCTTGTCTAGAAAGAAAGAAGTATTCTTCTCTTGCACTTGAGAGGATGGAAATTGGATCACTTTGGAACAAAGAATATATACACTTATGATCAAAGGATGAGAGAATAGAGAAATAGATCTAGATCAGAAAGTTTGGAAGTGCAAAAGGTGAGGAAAAAATGTGAACTGATCCAGTATTTATAGGGGAGAAAAACACTGTTCTGGAGCGTGGCCGGTCCCCTTAATTAGTGGCCAGTCCCCTTAATGATTAAGGGGGCCGCCTAAGGAATTAAGGGGGCCGCCCATTTCAGAACGTTGGTTTTTCTTGTCTTTTAGTGGGGAATATTTTTCTGGATAGAATTTGCCATTTTTGGTTGGAAATTTGAAATCATATATTTATTATGAATTAAACATATTCTTTTAATTCCAAAAGTAATTTTGTAAAAGATATAAGATGTTTAATACATTTTATAAAAATTCTAGTGATTAGCAAAATTTCCTTTGATCATGAAATGTAATAAACCCTTTGTTTATTCATACCTTAAGTGATATGGAAGCAAAGACAAATATTAAGCACTAAAAACTTGTTTACGTCATAAGTTTTAGATTAATGAGTTTATGCTTTGTAATTATCAAAACATAGAGACATTGTTAATATGCTAACAATGTTTTAAGACATTATTTATGTCAACAAAGGAGTCAACAATGAAAATGAATATCAAATGTTGACTGACAGTTGGGAACTTATTAAAGAAACGTTACATTTGAAAGCGGGAATGATTGTGGTGTTGACAAAGGTGCAAAATACTCAATTTTGGATGATGGCTTTTAATGGTAATGGAAGTCTACATACAAATCCACAATTTTTTGGGGCAACAACACTACATCGGATACAACCGAAATTAGCTTTTGAAGATCAAGATTCGATATAAATTTACGTTATAATCAACTAAAACATATGTATATTTATATACTCGCTTATAATACTATGATTGTATGTAAGAGGCTTTTGATGCACTTTCTTGTTCATGTGAGGGTTTAAAAGTTTGTATTGACAGTTCCTTATAATTCTTAAGATCCTTAAAAATTTTGTAAATGTATTTGTAGCGGATGACCGAATGCACCACATATGTCGCTGGCCAGCACACCGCGACCATTTTGGTGATTCTGAAGATACATTCTATAAGAGATATTCTTATATCGTGGTTATGAAACGGCTGGTAAGGAACATTCGTTTATATATTTGAATTTAAGTTAAGTCTTTTAAGATACTTAGTTATTGTTGTATGTTCCTCTTGGTAATATTACAGACAATACCGGCAGATTTTTTGGTGCACCATCCAATGCACATGTATACACATGCGCTGATGAAACACCAAAATGTTGAATACACAATGACTGTGAAGATGGAGTTTCATACGGAGGACCCAGATCGGACAAATCATATAAATGTATTTTGGGAATGGAGGGAGTTTGCTGATGAATGTGGGTTTGGCTATCAAAAGATGATACGGTTCAAGTACATGTATCTCCTGAACGACCTGGAAGGACCAGCAACGGGGCAAATTCCGGTGTTTCACCTATGTTAAACATGTGTCGGCAAGCATATTTTATGGTTTCAGCTTGACGGTTTCATGGTAATGACTATGTTTAAAACTTATTAGGTTTGAATGTTAATGAATAATTTAAGACTATGTTTTGTTTGGATGTTGGTTTGTTATGGATTATAAGTTATGGTAGTAAAATTATATTAGTATTAGTAGTATTATGTTTGTCACTTGGTATTCTAATGTATGTAACATGCATAAACATTTATGCAAAAGTGTTAGTCGCGCAAAATGTTTATTTGTGAGTTTTAAAATTATACGATGGAAATACATAAAAATAAAAATGAAAATATTACAATTCATTCATTTTGGGTAGGAGCAGCCCTAACAAAAGCAGCCATTCGGTTAGCTTCAACATGGCCACTTATCCATCCATTTCTTTCCCATCTTCTTTCCATCCACCTTTGAGGATTTGGGTCGATAAGTGTTGGATAATGTCGATGAGCTAAGTAAACATCCAAAGCATGTTCAACATCAATCGAACATAGCCACGAATCAATGTACCATTCTTGTTCTATCTTACGAAGACTCCAATCTTCTTCCATTTGCACCGTGGGGACACGCATATAGTATGCGAAAACGTCATTATACTGACTTAGATGGTGAGCGACTAAGCGTCTAAGCATGGATAATGTTAGATTGTGTGTAGGTACGTTGCATAGCATTAGTTCATCACCGCCCCAATAATCATAAAGCACGTTTGTTGTAACAACTCTACCGCCATGATGAATGCATATGTCAATAGTAGGAGGAGCGTCACCCGATTCACTGCAAGAATCAATGTAAGTGAAGGACATAATAAAAGAAACACAAGAAAATAAACAACAAAAGTTACTTGAAAGCACGAATCCTGCGATTCCCCGTATTGAATCGTAAAGGCATATTATTGTGCTTAATTGGAACCTAAAGATGAATCAGTACAGTGTATATGATGAAGAAGTGGGAGTTATTTATATAACTGAAACGGTTATATACTTTTAGAATAGATTTGGAAACATTTAAGGCTATCTATTTTTGAGAATAATTTGATTATTTGAAATTTGAAAAGTGATTGACAATAATTTTAAAAAAAAAAAATCGTTTGTAAATAAATGCCAAATTATTTAGTTGGCCTGCTAAAATATTGGGTTATTTATTATTTTGATTGAATTTTAAAAAATAATGATATGTTTACTTTTATGTGCATCATCGTGGTTACTGGTTTGTAACAGAATGTTCATGATTCAAATATTTCCCCATCGGATATTTAAATCCAAAATGTAGATGCTTTTTTTTATGCGATTGTTTATTAAAGATGCGAAATGGATGAAATTGTGGTAACAAAACATCAATAAAGATGATAATGTCATTAAAAAGGTAGTATATAACTGAAAAGTATATTGTTGATAAATACAAAGAAACTTGATAGAAAAGCCCTCTAAAATAATTAAACTATGTATTTACATATACTTGCTACATTATAATTTGATCCGCACATCAACTTGTCCAATAATGTAACGGTAAGTAACCTGAAAAGGAGAAAAAAAAAGAACCAACCAAAGGATGTCTAAGATGAAAAAAAAAATCAGTTATAACCTGCAACAAAAACTACAAAAAAAAATTGCAAAAATAAAAGTCAATAAAGAGACAAACAATAGTATGGTTTTGGCAGTTGCATTGATAGTCCTAACAATCTTAGAATTACCTGAATAACACATTCATAATGAGTGTGTGAAAGTCTGAATAAAAATTGTTTCATAAAAGTGTTTCATAAGCCATAAACATTGTGCAAGTGAATTGGGACTCCCCAACCACAAAGACTGAATAAAAGTTGTATGTTCAGATGCTTATTGCAAGTGAATTGGGACTCCCCAACCACAAAGAGTGAATAACAGTTGTAACAAAAAACTTATTAAAACATTCTGATAGAAAGAATATAAATTGCAAGACTTAAAAGGCTTCAAGACTTCAAGGCCATCATTCATGGATCCTTTTCAACTTTGATTTCTACAGCTGTCTTTTTTGAATTAGAAGACATGCTCCCTTCTGCCTGCTCATCTGCTATACGCTTGTTCTTAGCTATAGTTTTGTTGATGGAGTGGTGTTCTCATCCGTTTGAGATTCCAATTCCTTAGCAATACGAAATACAGGATCAGTTGATCAGAAAATGATTCTAATGTAGGTGGTGATATTTTAAGTGATGTTAAACAAACTTACCAATGGTGTGACATCTGGTACAATGGAACTTGTAGCTTCGGTGTCCGGCTGCTAAAAAAGTCAAAATGTACAATCAGCTGCCATCCATAATAATAGACATGCGGAGTTTAGACAAATGTAATTCAAACAGCAACAAAATTAGTACCTTGACTGGGGTTGCATTTGCGTGAAGTGTGTCAATAATTTGAGTATCAGCGGACATACGCATGACGTTGAAGACAGGTAACAACTTTGTTGCATTGAATTTATCCATGAAGATCTTAAAGGCAAACTTGGTTCCAACAATCTTTGTAATCTCAGGGGGGACAAAATCACTATCACTGACCTACATATTAAATAATTAAAAAGGTATGCTTTTCCGCTAAAGGTGAATAAATAAAAAACTTATACAAAACGTGTTATGGTACCTTGCCATATTTGTCACACAGCTGGTAGGCTGATCTATCAGCAAACGCTTGCACCTCATCGTTAAATAGAGAGACAGAGCATGTACCCATTGAATCTTGAACGCGTACCTGAAGCCGGTACCTAAATTAAAAAAAAAATCAAAAACCTTATTAAGTATGGTGTTGCCCAAATGATGTAAGTAAATACCCATGGATTTCATTGTAAGAAAAAACTCACATTGTTTTCAGGCTCGAACATACGGCATTGCATTTAATACACCACCATTCGGTTGGCCCACCAACCTGATTTTTCGGGGAATCGTCTTCCAAATCCACAATGTCACTGGCCTTAACAACCTTCTTTTTGCATTTGCCACAACCTAGGTACCACCACCCCTCATCTTCACATATGCAATAATAGTGCCAACGATTACAGATGGCGTACCCTATTAATATGATAAGAAACAATATAATATTTAACGATTAAAATAGTCAACAGCATATAGTTATTGTAGCTTATGATAGTAGGACGTTGTACCTTTGGGATATCCAAGAGATCGACAATGTGCGTCATTTCTGCAGAAGTGGTAAAATCTTCTTTTGTTGAGTATCTTGAGGTGGTGGACATGCTTATTGTATGTTCAGATGTTTCATCTGCCTTCTTAGCAAGCAACCTATAAACAAATTTTTTTTAATATAACATAAGCAGGTGCATATATAACTTAATAGGAAAGTTTATTTTGTGTGATCATTTTATACATACAGTTGTCTAAAGTCCTCAACATCTTTAAATTCAGATGCTGTTATACTTTCCTTTCCGCTAAACAGGAACAACCTCGTTGCATTGTAACCATTCTGAAGACCCATTTTCCCTATGCAAATCAAATTTATGTATGGTTAGGTGTACACATATAAGATACATACAAAACTTACGACTTATGTTATAGGATGAGCGCATACCGTCCCACATTTTCATCATCCCAAGATGAAGAACAGCAATGATATTTGAATGGTCATCACATCCTTGAAGGAACTCAGAAAACTGTTGCGCAAAAGATCCCCACAGTGTGCACCTCATTTCAGTCCCCCTGCACGATAAATTAAAGATGGTGGACATGCATATATCTTCGAAAGTGAACATGTACAACGACAATTTTATATATTATATAATGTACAAAATTGACTTACTCCGCATCAAGAAGGGTGAGCGGTTTCTTCTTCCCAGGTTTACCATTCTTGTCAAAACAATCAAGATCATCGCAAGCGATAACCTGGCCTATCACATCTGGACACAATAACCGGATGCATTATAAACAGCACATTTTTTCAAACAAAAATTAAATGCAATATACAACATTAGAAAGTATAGTTTAATGCACATGAGTACTTACCAAATTGGCCGACCTCCTCAACTCCTAGATTAGTTATTGTTTTAAAAGCTCTAAAGTCAAAACCATACACAGTGCCAGTAAAGTCATTACATTTTTGAACAAATGTATCGGCTAAGAAGCTTAGCCGGAGCCCGTTTTTTAGGAGCCTGAATTTGGGCTGTATCTCGCCCAGTGCATATCGTTGCAATGTGACTGCATTACCCTCTTCAAGTTGGTGTTTGTATTTATCAACCAGTTTCATCCGAATTGTAGCTTGAATCTTGGTATTCTGTCGACATGAAAAAGGAAATTGATTAAAAAAAACCCAAAACAAAAAACTAATTAAAAAACACTTGCTGGTTCATCCATTATAAACAGCTATGCAAGTTAAAACATAAAATGTTAAAAACAATCAAAATGGCTTGCCTGTTCATCCATTACAATAAGCTCCATATTGATGATGTGGGATTTGCCAAATACAGGCTGCATCCAATTGCGCAGAACTCTTATGCGCAGTATCACATTGTCCTTAACAGCAGAAAGATCATTGATGTAGCCATTCACGAATTGGGCCATTTTTTTTTTATGATATATGCCTTTAAGCATACAAATCAGGATGTGAGTATTTAGGTCAATGATGTGAAGCATTATATAGGCAAATTATAACAATTAGGGCTAATTATTTGTAGAAGGTTTTTAATTTTATGATTCCAGCCCAGAAAAAATTAAAAATCTGCTAATAAAAATTGGGGGTAGACATTGAAATACAGGCTGCACTTCCTTAAATAACTATTGGCGAATTATTAAAAATCACAAATCAAACATTCCCAAATTAATTATTTCGGGGTCAAATGAATATATATGAACAATCAAAGAAAACATATATGAACAATCAAACAAAAATTATTCATTAACAAATACCAATTAATACGTAAACATACAATTTGTTTTTATTAACAAATACCAATTAACAAATACCAATTAGCCTTTTTAAAAAATAATCATTAGCCCTAAATATAAATTATACATATGAGAAAATATGGGAAAAATAAATTAATAGAAAAAATTATGGGAAGAAACTTACAATGAAAACCAATAATAAGATTGGGAAGAATGAGGATCATTGCCTTGTTTAGGGTTTCAATTATTTTGGTCGATTGATCAAGCTTTATCATAGAATCTTGATTGCCTACTTTACAATCAATTAGAAAACGAAACTTTGGAATTGATAGGTTTGTTTACAATCAGTTACAAACCAATTAATGAATGGATACGCTTTCCATTTGAAAGGGGATGGTAAATGAAGGAGGAGCGTGTGAATGGAGGCGTTATGATAGGTGTGTTTGACTATATGAAGGAGGAGCGTGATAAACAATTTAATTACTTTCTAAAAATATTATTTGATTTTTATTTCGGAATGAATGTGTGGATGGGTAGTGCATTTAGGTGTTGTACGAAATTAATATTGGACCAATCACATGGAAGACACATCAGCCTCATTATTGCATAGTGTAACAACCCGCATTTTCATGACATTTCTCCTATTCACTATTCATCATTTACTATTCACTGGTCACTATTCATCATTTTACTATTCATCATTTTCGGAGTCAGTTTGTGATTCCGAGAAGCGTTCAGAAATTTTACTATTCATCATTTTCGGAGTCAGTTTGTGATTCCGAGAAGCGTTCAGAAATTTTACTATTCATATGACACTATTCATTTCCGGAAGGAAATCACTATTCACGATTTCCGTTCATTTCATCGTAAACTGAGTTTACGAGTCTTCAAATTCGCGTAACCAATGTGGTTTCGCTGTGAATTCATGCATCATTCATTAATGACACGTCATATAGACTAGAGTAGTCTATATATCATCAGCATTTTAGGCCCTACACGGATATGCATTATTTCTATATACGTATGCTTAATTTGTAATTAACGTTACCACTCAGTTTTTACTACGAACGTATACCCAATACTCCCGACTACGATCCTAACATATTTTCATACTTATTATAATGATATAAAAATTATATTATTAATTTACCCGGTGTTTTGAAATCAATTACTATATTTCACGGTCGGAGCTTATAACTCTGTCGGTTTGCGAAATTTCAACACGATAATTATTTTAACACCCGATTATCATCAGGAATAATATTTTACAACTTTTACAACTTCGTCGTATTTTATTTCACCTCGTTAACATTTATTTTTAGTTAACTCGGTACCCGATAACACCCAATGTATGATTTAAACTAACAAATGCACATGTTATGGACAAGAGAACATTAATTAGCCCCAATTTCTTCCACCCTTTTTCCCTAATTGCAGCCCCCCTTGCCTCTTTCCTCTTTTTGTGGATCTTGTTCCCCCTAGGTCATATATACATACATAAATACTTCATTTCTTCATTTTTACACCAAACAAACTCAAGCAAAATGCTCTCTTCTTCCTCCCTTTTTGTGTGTGAATCGGCCTAGATCAAGAAACAAGAAGAAACCTTAAAATTTTGAAGATCAAGTCATGATCAAGTCTCATTTATACTCCTTGCTTGGATTTTGAAATAAAAATCCCAAGGTTTCTTACATAATCATCTCCAAAATTCATTAAATATTCAAGTAAGCTTCAAAAATACTTTTGATCTTTTCATACTTTCATTTACTTTATATTTTTATGTATTTTCAAGATATATTGGTAAAACATGCAAATATACTATGATCCATACCACTTATTGTTTATTTTGTTTTTATAAACATAGATCTACAATTTTTACTAGCAATCTCATTAGATCCACTAAGATTGGTGATGTCTAGGAACCCATGACACCCTAAGAAGGTGTATGGTAGGATTGGGTACTTGTGGAGTTGATTTGAAGTAGATCGGTTAAGATTTGAACAAAGTTAGTAACTAGGAAACTAAGATTTGACAAACTTTCAAAGATACTGTCCATTTTCGTTAAACGTGGGAAAATCAGTGGGTTTTGTGTAATTTTGGACCAAAGATTTAGAAAATACATTCCGAGACGAAACTATGGCCGAAAATGGGGATAAAAACGAGTTAATAACGAAGGAGATATGATTTTCCGAATATTAACAACGAAAAATACTTTCAAATATAGGTTCTGTCCCAAATCGCCAATTTCAGAAAACTCAGGGGTTTCCGGGTAACATTGGGTTAGATATTCAGAAAATACTTTCAAAAACGAAACCGTGGCCGCTTGAATCACTAAAATCCGAGTTACGACGAAAAAGATATGCTATTTTCAATTTTAACGACGAAAACTATTTTCTGAAAAATAGCTTGCTGTTGAACAGTTTTCATGGACTGTTTCGAGACGTAAAACTTCATCTAGCCGTCCCGACTTATCAAAAATATATTAGTACGTTGTCCCACGATTCCGGGGATATAAAGAACGTAGAAAACGAGCTTATAACGAAAAAGATACAAGCGTTTGAACTTAGATGATTTTTACAAATTTCCATCAGCTTCTCTATTATTATTTTGCCGCAAAACTGTCTTTGCGAGACACCACTTTCTTGGCTGTTTTTCTTCATGATCGGATCAATTTGAGTCCGAGCCGTAGTTTTATGAAATCAAGATCTTCCAACAAGCTTTTCAAATCAATTGGCCGTTCGTCGAATAGACTTATAACGAATAAACTACGACCTCATCTATATACCCGATAAACTATATATATTTTGACAGCTTTTACTATAATGAAATTTTCTAAGTATTGAACATAATACTTTCAAGTAACAACAATAAGAGTCGATTTTCTCATCGATTGAGACCCGTATCGCCAAAAGTTAAATGACACGACTTCAAGATATTGTTACAAGGTTTTCAAAAACGCCGAGTTTTATCACTAACCATTAACGTACAACATTTCGCGACTTGTTTTGCGAGGCCATTTTTGGCATATTTTCCAGTAATGAAAATGTTATTTTTGCGACAAAAACCTTATATTTGCCGATAGAACACCAAACAAGGATCGTGGAGTACCGTTTCAACCTATTTCCATGAAAAGTGGTTATTAACCTAACGAGACGTCAAAAACGTATTTGTCGACGATAAACGTTATTTTCAAAACTAATGAGTGGTATCGATAACATACGTATTTGCATGTGTAGCGTCATTTCATTTCTTACATTAGATCATATCATTCATATTAGGTTGCGGTTAGAGATCGTGCCTCATTTCTGTGTATTCATTGTTGTCATCATAGCTATCGCACCAGGTGAGTTCATAACCCCTACTTTTACTTGTTTCACAACTGTTTTGGGGGAAGATACATGCTCCTTACTATTTAAATTCAATGCTTGTTTTACTTGAACGTGATTCATTTTCTCAAACATTACTGGATGGTTGAAATACTTGATTGATTACTTGAATACATTATGAATTACTTATTCCATCCTTGATTTCTTTCTTATGAACACAAGTTCTTGCTTTTGCGGACATAAATATAAAACTGTTACTTTGCCTGAGTTACCTATTACTGCCACTGAAGTCCCCTTTATCATGAACCGTTAATTACATGCGTGTGAGCGCGAATGCTGTGGATAGATCTATTTGGGTTGACACCCCGTCCGAGTTGGTCGCGCCAACCTGTCAAACGGACGCATATCATTCGGATTACTTCCGAGTGTCTGGCAAACACTTAATTGGGGCATTTTATGCTTGATTGCATACGATTACGTCGAGCTTCGGGGTCATGAGCTTAGGCACTGTATACCTTATTTTTAGCTGTGACATTGTATTTGTTATATTGTCTTGCTACTGAAAATCTCGTGTTCCGCAAATGACTTGTTTACTTAAACATATTACTTTTGGCAGTGGGTTGTAAACACACAGGTTACAAGTCTCTTATGGCGGGACTTATAACTGAGTGGATTTACGATGCCTCTGCTGGGAAATACTTGATTTCTGGAAACACTCGTTTACGGGAAATACTTGTTTACTTAAAACTATGAACTCACCAGCTTTATGCTGACGTTTTAGCATGTATTTTCAGGTTTTAAGCATTGGCATGCTACTGGAGGTTTTGGCAGGGCATGGCATGGTCATAGAAGACTCTGATATTCATTTGGGGACCGTTTTAAAATTATTTTAAGGGCCTACTTCCGCACAAATTTTAACAATGTAAATTCAATACTTTTGATTAAGCTATTTTATTCTAAATGATTCAAGTGAAAACCATTTTTGAACTTGTGTTGTAATACCAATTGAGTTACACCCCAGCTACATGTATGCTTCCGTTGGACCCGATTTCTGGGGGTGTGACAGATTGGTATCAGAGCTTTGGCTATAGCGAACTAAGTGTTTTTAAAACCTAGACTATAGCTACTTTCAAGAAAACTTAACCCTATGACCGTCACGTGCCTGCCTGCCAAGCTGAAGCCTCATTTGTGGTTAGTTGCTGACATAGGTGATGAGATTTGTGTCTCATTATCTGATATATTATATTCATTTATTATAATTGATTACTATAATTGTCTTTCATATAAGCATGTTCGCGTATCATATATGTCACCCTGTTATGTCTTTCTTTGCATAGTTTTATCATTTGACCTCGGGTTTGGTCACTTGCTTTTGTCTTTCAGAACCTCTTGGTATTTGTGAAGGACATGGTATTAGTATAACTGAACTGAGTATTTCAAAATTCATGGAACCTCGGTAGAATGTAGACTGGTCATCTACATTCGACCCGGGATAGTGAGATATAGGCTGACCACCTATGTCTGACTCAGAAGTGAATTTTGCAACACTGAGAATGGTTATAATAAAATTTTGTCTGGATTAAATCCCCTACTCAATTTCCAAATGTTTCATTCATGTGTGTGTATACTCTCATTGTTAGAACCTTCATACTTTTCATCACTTCGTAAACCACCGATTGGAAGCATGTCAGCTAGTCATTTTATTTCATGAACTTTCATATTTATGCACGATACACTCATATCACAGTATTTTCTTTTGTCACAATCTCATTTTGTTGCAGTTGTCACAGTCTCTTCCCTTCTCACCATCATTATCATTTCCTTTCCCCACCCCCATATATATAAGGAATTAGGTGACACTCTATAGATTCCGATGTCACTCATCCCTTACTACTCCCTATATTGATAAGTGGATATTATCAATGACCTCCCTAGGAAAGACTTTTCATACCTTCTATGAGGATGATCCCTCGGTACCATAAGATCATTCATAACTCAATAGAAATCTCAGGATATCACAAAACAATTCGAACCACTATCACTGGCCTGATCGCCAAAAATTCCAGAATCTATAAAGTATTGGCTTGACTGAATTACAAGATTCTTTTAGATACGAGTGCTCACTAAGCAACACCATAGAGATAAATCCAACCTCTTAACCAAGACTATAAATTGAACATGTCCTCACCAATAGACTTTATTCAAACGTTAGACACCTATGCATTTGTGCAGACATACATACCTAGCTATTTTATCCACTTAATACTTTCACTTTTAAATGGATTTTTCTCCAAACTACCGTTATACAAAACATATATCTTGTAAGAAATACTTTTCTGATGCACTTATTTTGACAAGCAAATTCCTTTTGGCTAATCTTTTACAAAACTATTGAATGTTACAAAATTTTAAACATCGATCTTTGGTAAACCATATTATCCACCTTATGTTGAAAATTTTCCTATATTGCATAACTACTAAATTTTGAAACATCAAGAAGGATGTTACCTAAAAAGCCGTTTGCTTAAACTTGTAGATTCATTTATTCGGGGAAGGTTTATGAACAAAACACAATCTCAAAACAAACTTTGAAAATCAATCACTATATTACCTCACTTATACCTTTAGGAACTTGTGATTTGACGACATAGAGCTTGGGGAAAACCTTAGTAATGGAGACTAAGCATCGTAGGTGGAGAAAGACTCAATTCACGACATCCTGCGGAGGATCCCAACCTTATCCTAATCTATTATTTTCAACAACACCCTTTTACGAATTTAACCCTGTAAGTCTTTCAAAACAAGATTCATGATACCCATTTCAATTATTCCTAATAAAGGAATTTGATTCACCTCAACTCCTAGCGATTTCATTAAGATCACTTTGGAACCACACCACCTATCATCTGTAGACCAATGGTCAGAATTTGAGATTGATTCAAACCTAGGGAGATATGCCCAAATCGGGTGTGATTGACACTAGAAATGGTTGGATTAACCATTTGCCATAAATCAAAGTCAGTTGCTACCATAGTTACCACACGAGCTTAGAAACTAAACCATTCGAAGCACTCTATGGTCGAAGTGTCAACATCCATTGACGGATCAAAACTTGGAAAAGCCCAACTCACTAGTCCCATAAGCATTCAAGAAATAACAAGGAATTTCCTACAAATCAAGAATCAGTTACAAATTCGATAAGCTGTAAACCCTTAGAATTTCAAGTTCGTGGCATGATTATGTTGAAAGTTCTGCCTAGGAAAGGCATAATACCATTCAGAAAACTACATAAAGTTAAACCCGATATACATTGAACCATTTACGATTTCTGACAGAGTAGGCCTAGTGGCCGTCAGACTTGAACCTTGTTAGAGCTCAGTAACTTACACGATTATATCATCATCTTTTAACCAATACCACTCTAGAGACCAACACAAACTGAACTTCGGGACGAAGTTCCTTTTAAGGGGGTGAGACTGTAACAACCCGCATTTTCATGACATTTCTCCTATTCACTATTCACCATTTACTATTCACCAGTCACTATTCATCATTTTACTATTCATCATTTTCGGAGTCAGTTTGTGATTCCGAGAAGCGTTCAGAAATTTTACTATTCATCATTTTCGGAGTCAGTTTGTGATTCCGAGAAGAGTTCAGAAATTTTACTATTCATATGACACTATTCATTCCCGGAAGGAAATCACTATTCACGATTTCCGTTCATTTCATCGTAAACTGAGTTTACGAGTCTTCAAATTCGCGTAACCAATGTGGTTTCGCTGTGAATTCATGCATCATTCATTAATGACACGTCATATAGACTAGAGTAGTCTATATATCATCAGCATTTTAGGCCCTACACGGATATGCATTATTTCTATATACGTATGCTTAATTTGTAATTAACGTTACCACTCAGTTTTTACTACGAACGTATACCCAATACTCCCGACTACGATCCTAACATATTTTCATACTTATTATAATGATATAAATATTATATTATTAATTTACCCGGTGTTTTGAAATCAATTACTATATTTCACGGTCGGAGCTTATAACTCTGTCGGTTTGCGAAATTTCAACACGATAATTATTTTAACGCCCGATTATCATCAGGAATAATATTTTACAACTTTTACAACTTCGTCGTATTTTATTTCACCTCATTAACATTTATTTTTAGTTAACTCGGTACCCGATAACACCCAATGTATGATTTAAACTAACAAATGCACATGTTATGGACAAGAGAACATTAATTAGCCCCAATTTCTTCCACCCTTTTTCCCTAATTGCAGCCCCCCTTGCCTCTTTCCTCTTTTTGTGGATCTTGTTCCCCCTAGGTCATATATATATACATAAATACTTCATTTCTTCATTTTTACACCAAACAAACTCAAGCAAAATGCTCTCTTCTTCCTCCCTTTTTGTGTGTGAATCGGCCTAGATCAAGAAACAAGAAGAAACCTTAAAATTTTGAAGATCAAGTCATGATCAAGTCTCATTTATACTCCTTGCTTGGATTTTGAAATAAAAATCCCAAGGTTTCTTACATAATCATCTCCAAAATTCTTTAAATATTCAAGTAAGCTTCAAAAATACTTTTGATCTTTTCATACTTTCATTTACTTTATATTTTTATGTATTTTCAAGATATATTGGTAAAACATGCAAATATACTATGATCCATACCACTTATTGTTTATTTTGTTTTTATAAACATAGATCTACAATTTTTACTAGCAATCTCATTAGATCCACTAAGATTGGTGATGTCTAGGAACCCATGACACCCTAAGAAGGTGTATGGTAGGATTGGGTACTTGTGGAGTTGATTTGAAGTAGATCGGTTAAGATTTGAACAAAGTTAGTAACTAGGAAACTAAGATTTGACAAACTTTCAAAGATACTGTCCATTTTCGTTAAACGTGGGAAAATCAGTGGGTTTTGTGTAATTTTGGACCAAAGATTTAGAAAATACATTCCGAGACGAAACTATGGCCGAAAATGGGGATAAAAACGAGTTAATAACGAAGGAGATATGATTTTCCGAATATTAACAACGAAAAATACTTTCAAATATAGGTTCTGTCCCAAATCGCCAATTTCAGAAAACTCAGGGGTTTCCGGGTAACATTGGGTTAGATATTCAGAAAATACTTTCAAAAACGAAACCGTGGCCGCTTGAATCACTAAAATCCGAGTTACGACGAAAAAGATATGCTATTTTCAATTTTAACGACGAAAACTATTTTCTGAAAAATAGCTTGCTGTTGAACAGTTTTCATGGACTGTTTCGAGACGTAAAACTTCATCTAGCCGTCCCGACTTATCAAAAATATATTAGTACGTTGTCCCACGATTCCGGGGATATAAAGAACGTAGAAAACGAGCTTATAACGAAAAAGATACAAGCGTTTGAACTTAGATGATTTTTACAAATTTCCATCAGCTTCTCTATTATTATTTTGCCGCAAAACTGTCTTTGCGAGACACCACTTTCTTGGCTGTTTTTCTTCATGATCGGATCAATTTGAGTCCGAGCCGTAGTTTTATGAAATCAAGATCTTCCAACAAGCTTTTCAAATCAATTGGCCGTTCGTCGAATAGACTTATAACGAATAAACTACGACCTCATCTATATACCCGATAAACTATATATATTTTGACAGCTTTTACTATAATGAAATTTTCTAAGTATTGAACATAATACTTTCAAGTAACAACAATAAGAGTCGATTTTCTCATCGATTGAGACCCGTATCGCCAAAAGTTAAATGACACGACTTCAAGATATTGTTACAAGGTTTTCAAAAACGCCGAGTTTTATCACTAACCATTAACGTACAACATTTCGCGACTTGTTTTGCGAGGCCATTTTTGGCATATTTTCCAGTAATGAAAATGTTATTTTTGCGACAAAAACCTTATATTTGCCGATAGAACACCAAACAAGGATCGTGGAGTACCGTTTCAACCTATTTCCATGAAAAGTGGTTATTAACCTAACGAGACGTCAAAAACGTATTTGTCGACGATAAACGTTATTTTCAAAACTAATGAGTGGTATCGATAACATACGTATTTGCATGTGTAGCGTCATTTCATTTCTTACATTAGATCATATCATTCATATTAGGTTGCGGTTAGAGATCGTGCCTCATTTCTGTGTATTCATTGTTGTCATCATAGCTATCGCACCAGGTGAGTTCATAACCCCTACTTTTACTTGTTTCACAACTGTTTTGGGGGAAGATACATGCTCCTTACTATTTAAATTCAATGCTTGTTTTACTTGAACGTGATTCATTTTCTCAAACATTACTGGATGGTTGAAATACTTGATTGATTACTTGAATACATTATGAATTACTTATTCCATCCATGATTTCTTTCTTATGAACACAAGTTCTTGCTTTTGCGGACATAAATATAAAACTGTTACTTTGCCTGAGTTACCTATTACTGCCACTGAAGTCCCCTTTATCATGAACCGTTAATTACATGCGTGTGAGCGCGAATGCTGTGGATAGATCTATTTGGGTTGACACCCCGTCCGAGTTGGTCGCGCCAACCTGTCAAACGGACGCATATCATTCGGATTACTTCCGAGTGTCTGGCAAACACTTAATTGGGGCATTTTATGCTTGATTGCATACGATTACGTCGAGCTTCGGGGTCATGAGCTTAGGCACTGTATACCTTATTTTTAGCTGTGACATTGTATTTGTTATATTGTCTTGCTACTGAAAATCTCGTGTTCCGCAAATGACTTGTTTACTTAAACATATTACTTTTGGCAGTGGGTTGTAAACACACAGGTTACAAGTCTCTTATGGCGGGACTTGTAACTGAGTGGATTTACGATGCCTCTGCTGGGAAATACTTGATTTCTGGAAACACTCGTTTACGGGAAATACTTGTTTACTTAAAACTATGAACTCACCAGCTTTATGCTGACGTTTTAGCATGTATTTTCAGGTTTTAAGCATTGGCATGCTACTGGAGGTTTTGGCAGGGCATGGCATGGTCATAGAAGACTCTGATATTCATTTGGGGACCGTTTTAAAATTATTTTAAGGGCCTACTTCCGCACAAATTTTAACAATGTAAATTCAATACTTTTGATTAAGCTATTTTATTCTAAATGATTCAAGTGAAAACCATTTTTGAACTTGTGTTGTAATACCAATTGAGTTACACCCCAGCTACATGTATGCTTCCGCTGGACCCGATTTCTGGGGGTGTGACACATAGGAAGCTTTAGGGGGTTGTAAATTATTTTGGTTTATTAGAAGATATATATATATATATATATATATATATATATATATATATATATATATATATATATATATCGAATATCGAAAAAAGAAAAAAAAATTGAAAAAGAAAAGAGAAAAAACATACGGACTACCATCTCGTTTCATTCTATGTTTGTTTTATGTTTTTGTTATTTTTGATTTATTAGCTTAAGTCGAGTTGAAGTCTTGGCTTAGCAACGCCATATTGTACATGTAATTAACCAAGATTATTAACTCGCCACCAGTAAATATTGCATTTATCCAACAAAACCGTGTTTTCCATATCCCTACACCTAATGTTATAACCCTTTAAAAGACCTCTTTCATAGTTTATCCTAGGTGCTTACGCCAAGTGGTGGAGGTTTGATCCTTTCCCAAGCCTATGATAATCTATTTGCTATGACAGGTAGTGAGAGATGTTTTCCATTTCCTTATTGTGATATAGACTTTATTACACCCGAGAGATGTGAGTATCTAAACACTATTTGTGAGGTGCTAGTGTATGACCTCCGTGCTTGTTTTTGGTTTTTAGTGGAACGATTATTTGTTGTAATTACTTTTATATTAGTGTTAAATGACCCCTAACTTGTATTTTGATTAGAATAAAAGCGCATTTGCTTGAGGACATGTAAATCTCAAGTGTAAGGGTATTTGATGAGGCGAAAAGTGTACCGCTTTTAAGGGGCCATTTATGCCCGAATTCATGCTTATTTGATCAATTATTACCCTAAATCGTTCCTTTTGTCATTTTAGGTACTTTTGAGGAGAAATCTGGAAAATGAAGCGTTTTGGACGTTTTTGGAGCATAAAAGTGAAGAAAATGGCAAAGTCTCAAATTCCTTGCTGGGAACAGTACCTGACGATGTCAATCCTTTATACATGACGGCGTCAAGAGTAACAAAAGAGGTTGATGTGGAACTTATAACGTGACGGCCCAGAACATTTTCAATGTAACTGGCCTGACGGCGTTACCAAGGCCGACAGGGTCCAAATACAAGTGATGGCCCAGAGGAGATTTGTACATGAAGGCGTCAAGTCTGGATATAGGCAATACGAATTTTAACTTGGCGGCGAGTTGACGACGTCAGAGGCTAATACATGACGCCGTCAGGATGCTTAGTCTATATATATATATATATATATATATATATATATATATATATATATATATATATATATATATATATATATATATATATATATATATATTTCCAATTTTTCATTGTAAAAAGTGGAACAAATTGTGGAATACCTAAACCCGAACCCTAGGTCAAATTTCCTGCATATTGAAGGGGTTTCAAACCCTTCTTTCTTCCATGTTTTAATAAAGATAAGTTCTCCAATAATCATTCAATATGTCTATGTATTGTTTGATTCTATCTTATGCTTTTCTTTCTTTTAACATGTTAGGCTAGGCTTTTATTGTGTTTGCTTAGATGTAGTGAAACCTAGATTTTGATTATTGGTTGATTGTTTATTTATAATTGTTACGGATGATTGTATTCGATGTTAGGCTTAAGAAAACTGGCAGACTTCCATTGGTAACTTGCTTGAACGTCTTAAGAAACATGATCGGAGGTGTACTACGATTTTTGGTTGTATTTAATGCATAAGTGAATTCTAATGATCCCATGTTAGGAGCTTTTAGTCGGCTCGACATAGGAGTGAAGTAGGATCTTATAGAGTTAGGGAATATTGTACACGACCCTACGACTAGTATTAAGGAATATAACCCGTCATCCATGCAATTGTAACAAGCTAATTAACCGGTAAAAGATATCTAGGGAGTAATGAAATATAAGTAAACACAACTTTTCTCATTATTGTTTCCACCACATTAGTACATTAGTTTAATTTTCATTTATTTTATTTTATTTTGATTGCATCTTAGTTAATTGGGTCAGTTGACTAGCAACTAATTCCACCCACTTCTTCAAAATCCGAGATTTTACTTGCTTTTCATAAAAAAATAAAAAGTATAAAAAGAATCATCCCTCACCTCTAGACCTAGTTTAGTAGGCTTTCTAATCCTAGCGACACTATTCCTGAGTTGAACGATCAATCCCCCGGTACTTGTCACTATACTATACTACAACGATCAGGTACACTGCCAGGCGGGGGTTGCAAGCTTCTCAAGATCCCTTGAGAGGTAAAACCTGTTGCGAGGGCGCAATCCCACGTATCAAACTTCTTGATTGGTTTCACACTTAAGGTGCACGTTATCTTCTTCAGCGGCATCACTTCAAGACTTGTAGATTGGTACACTAATTAGGTTGCTTGTATGATCCTTGTCGGCGACATTACCTACAACAAAAACATTCAAACTAGTAGTACATGCATCTAATTCAACTAAATGAATTTCTAGCAACATATTTTCGTCATCTTTGGCTTGAACATTCCCTTTTAACATATTTTACCATATGTCATTTGCCACTTTACATAAAATTGTTTTATCAAAATCAATTTTCGGCAAAGCTTTATAAATCAATATTTTTGCTTCAATATTTCTCAAAAGTTTCTTATGAAGTTTTGATTTACGAAATTTACTTTCATTAGGTGAAAATCACTAATTGAAATGATATGCCAAAGATCATAATCTATTGATTTCACATATCTTTCAAATTCATATTTCCAAATGACAAAATTTTTATTTTTGAAAAATGGTAGCTCATTCAAAGAACGCCCTTCTAGATATCTTTCAGACTCTATAGATTGATTCAAATTTTAAAGTACAGTATACTCTAAAGATCTTGATAACATGGAGCTCTGATACCAATTGTAGAAACTAGAAGGGGGGTTGAATAGTTTCACCGTTTCTTTTTACTTGCTAAAACATTTCGCCGTTTTTTGGTTCGGTTAATATTCTTTTGAAAACTTGTTGAATCTACTTGTTATGTGATATCTGATGAGGCGACAAAAGAGCCGTTTTTAGGGGGTCATTTAAGCCCGGATTTGAATTTATTTGATCAAATATTGCCCTAAATTGTTCCTTTTGTGATTTTAGGTACTTTTGGGGTGAATTCTAGAAAAGGAAATATTTTGGACGTTTTTTGAGCATAAAAGTGAAGAAAACGGCAAAGTCTTAATTTTCCTTGTTGGGAACAGTACCTGACGGCGTCAAGAGGCTTCATGTGACGGCGTCAAGAGTAAACAAGAGGTGGAAGTAGTGACGATCCAGAGAAATCGTGACGGCGTCAAGCTTGGCCGTCATGGTTCATGATATGGTGACGGCCTACAACTAAATTACACATGGCGGCGTCAAACTTGGATCTAGGCAATCCGATCTCATTATGGGCGGCGAGTTGACGGCGTCAGATATTCCTTCTTGACGCCGTCACCTTGTAAAATCTATATATAGTTTTGCAATTTTCATTCATTGTATGTAACTTAAGAGGGGATAACTTTGGAGAAACCCTAGCACGAATTTTACTGTTCTTTCAATGGTTTTTACCCTTTGAAACCTTTCATGTTCAATTGAGAGAAGTATCCTTTCAATTCATTCAATATGTCTATGTGTTGTTTGAATATATCTTACGCTTGTCTTGAATTTAACATGCTAGGCTAGATCTTTTGCGTGTTTGCTTAGATGTAGTGAAATCTAGATGTTGATTATGGGTTGATTGTTTGTTTATAGTTGTTACGGATGAATGATTTCGATGTTAGGCTTAAGAAAACTGACAGACTTCCATAGGTAACATGCTTGAACATCTTAAGAAACATGAACCAATGCGTACTAGGTTATTTTGGTTGTATTTAATGCATGAGCGATTTCTAATGATCCCATGTTAGGAGCTTCTTGCAGGCTCGACATAGGAGTGAAGTAGGAGCTTATAGAGTTGGGGAAGTACGTACGCCACCCCACGAATGGTATTAAGGAATATAACCCGTCATCCATGCAATTGTAACAAACTATCAACCTGTAAAAGATATCTAGGGAGTAATGAAACCTAAGTAAACACAATTCTCCCCATTATTGTTCACACCACTAGTTTAATTAGCTTTATTTTCATTTCTGTTATTTTATTTTGATTGCATCTTAGTTATTGGGTTAGTTGATTAATAACTAATTCCGCCCACTCTTCCAACAACCCGAGATTTTAATGGCTTTCATAAAATATAAAAAATACAAAAAGAATCATCCCTCACCTCTAGATCTAGTTTTTAGGCTTTCTAATCCTAGCGACACTATTCCTGAGTTGAACGATCAATCCCCCGGTACTTGTCACTATACTATACTACAATGATCAGGTACACTGCTTGGTGGGGGTTGTAAGCTTCTCGAGATCCCTCGAGAGGTAAAGCCTGGTGCGATTCCCACGTATCAAGTTTTTGGCGCCGCAGCCCGAGGAATAGTTATTGTCTAGGTTAGGATTTCTTTTTATTATGTCTACTTGCTAGATTCCTTTCTAGTAAGATTTTATTTTTATTTCTAGGTTTTCTTTAGTCTATCTTATTTCTTCGTGTCTTTGTTCGTAACCTTTACCATCCGACATCATGGAAGGTGGTAACATCTTTGAACCCATCAACCCACCACAACAAAACCACCCACAAAACCCACCACTAGCAAACCAACCTCTTAGGCCCCGAACCTTAGGAGAGTATTCCCGTCCTAGCCACCAAGGCTATCGAAACACCATTGAGCTCACCCAAGGAGCCAATGTGTCCCCCTTGCGATCCGACACCATCCGGTTGGTGCAAAGCGGATGTGCATTCCATGGACTTCGTTCCGAAGATCCTAATCAACATCTCAAGGATTTCTTTAAAATCGTAGATTCTATAGACCTTGATGTTACAACTAGAGAGTCGACCCGATTACGCCTATTCCAATTCTCTCTACGTGATCAAGCTAGTCAATGGCTTGAACGTTTACCCGCGGGATCCATCATCTCATTGGATGATCTCACCACTCGTTTCCTTGCTCAATTCTTCCCACCGGGGAAAACTGCGATTCTTAGAAATGATATCTTGATGTTCCAACAACATCAAGGTGAAACTTTCTACGAAGCATGGGCTCGTTTCAAGGATCTACTCCAAAACCCTCATCATGGTATAAATCTTTGGTTATTAGTTCAAATCTTTTATGACCATGTCGACTATCACACCAAACGTACCATTGATCAAGCCGCCGGAGGTAGATTGTGTGATAGGAACGCCGAGGAATCTTGGGAAATTATTGACGAACTTGCCACCGATAATCAAGAATTATGGGAGTTTAATCACACAATAGAAGCGGCCATTAACGCAATCTCAACACCTGGAGAGACTAATCAAATCTTCGATGAACTCCTTTGCAAGCTTGAGGCAAAAGTTGACTATTTCGAGGAAAGGCAAAAGAGACCTTTAAGTCCTAGACGAGTTGCTGTCAATTCTGTCTCGAAAATGACTTCAACGCCATTATCTGAGTCACCCTCTAGAGAGAATGTTGAGACCTTTGAAAATTATGCCCCACCTTATTCTCCTCCTGAAAAACTTTGCCCGGAATTCGAAGCTCGAATGAGAGAATATATGGCAACCCATTCTGAGCGGCTTGCTAGATTCGAGGAAGCAGTTTATAAACAAAATGAGGAGATGAAATAGAAAATGAAGGAGATGATGAGCCTAGTGGAGGAATATGCAAACCCGAAAACCCCAGAATTATGTTACTGAGGAAAGAAACCGCTACCCCCACTACCCGGTTTGTTAATTCCATCACACTTGTCCACACGGATAATGAGGAAAAAGAAACCCCTAGTGAACAAACCATTGAAGAACCACCAAAATCCCAATCATTAGGTTACTACCTAAAACATGATATAAACGAAAACACCATAACAAATTGGATAAAAGGTGACGGGCGTAACCAATCCTCCAAACAGGATTCAAAGAAGGAGAGAGAGGGGGATGATGAGTATGATACATTACCTGGAGGACCGGTATTTGAGAAATTACTTGTACAAAAAGTAGCTACTAAGCAGATGGCTTGTGGGAACTTTGAGATACCAGCCAGCATTGGAAATTTGCAATGTCTGAATGCTTTCGCCGACCAAGGATCGGAAGTAAATCTTATGCCCCTAACTGTCTACACCCAACTAACATCAGAAATGCCAGCCACCACCCGTGTTAGGCTATCCTTCACTGGACACTCTTATGTGTACCCTCTGGGAATTGCAGAAGATGTGCTGGTCAATGTTGCAGGATTCATGTATCCCGTTGATTTCATGATCATCGATGATAAAGGAGGTGGATGCATGCCAATAATCCTTGGAGCACCATTCCTTACCACCGCAAGAGCTGTTATTAGGTATGAAAATAGGAAAATTGAGCTTAAGTTAGGAAAAAGAAAGATTAGTTTTCCCATGACACCGCGATGTGCGCAAGAAAGCTTGATGAAGAGAAAGCTCAAAAACAACATTGACACATCGCCTATTCGTGTTCAGGAAAAGATTCTTGCATGGGAAGCGAGGATCAAAAGTTACAAAGAAACTAAACATGAAGGAAACAAAGGCTGCAACAAAGTTCATGTCAATTTTGATTATAGTCAACCAACGGGGAATCATGTACCATTCGCGAAAGGAGACCTGGTACTCTTCAGACACTCGGAGATAACAATACCTCCCGATAAACCAAGTCCCTGGTGGTATGGGCCCTTCACGATTGAAGGCATAGGCCAAGATGGGATAGCTAACTTGAGCAGTAAAGGAGGAGGGGAGATGACTGCTAGTATCGATCGATTGAAACACCACCGCCACGATAGTGGGGATCATAATTATATGGGATACATCATCTCGAGAGATGAGGTCACGTAATTACCCATGACCTTTAGTCTAGCTACAAGACTCGTATAATAAAGAAAAGCGCTTCTTGGGAGGCAACCCATGCTTTGTGTGATTTTTATTGTTTGATTGTTATTTGCTTTCATATGCATGCTTTATTTTTATTGTTGGTAAATCATGCTTCAAAATAAAATTGTGAAAATGCTTTATTTTGTCATTTAACTTCGTCTTAACTTCATACAAAGGTATTTCGCAAAAGATAAGTGTAAGGGGAAACCCCAAATATGTTTTTAAGAAACGAAAATGATCATGATTCTCTACAATATTAAATGAACATGTATATTAGTATTTGTTAGAGTCAAATGCTTGTATCGAGTCATAATGATGTTTTGCAGGATTTTCCAGGAAGTAGGACATAAGTTTTTCCAGAAATTTTCCGGAAACTTGACGTAAAGATTTCTGCAGGTCACTTCTGACGGCGTCAGGAATTAACACCTGACGGCGTAATGTGTAAAATTCTGGAAATTTTGCTAGTTTTGTTTTTCTAACGGAGTCTTAAAGTTTTTGTTAATTCTTTAGTTTTATAAACTCCAGGAAATTTGCAAACATTCATTCCATAAGCATTATATCTTAATTTGCTTTTTAGGATTTTTTTAGTATATATAGATTGCCGCCGATTTTATGCGAGGTTGCCTTGTTTGTTTTCTCAGGTTTAACAGGTTATATATGACAAGAAGATGATTTATATTTCTGGAAAAGAAGCTTTGATTGTTCATTTTCTTGGAGGAAGATCTAACCTTGTTACCGCACTATCCACACCGAACGAATCAGGGGAGTATTTGCTTTCATTCTTTTACCTATTTCACTTTTACATTCTTTAATTGAACATTGGGGACAATGTTCGTCCTAAGTGTAAGGGGAGGGTAAATGATGATACCTTATAGGATACACTTTCACTGGAGTTTGTTTGTTTGATAGTAGGTGTGTAATAAAATTATGAGAAATATTTGTTAGTGTTAATTTTAGCGCCAAATTTAAAATTTTTTACAACATTTAGGAGTTAAACTTTAGCCTTAGCAAGCGTCTCATGAATAGGAGTCGTATGACTAGCACAAAACCGTACTATTCAGAAAAATTTTCCACCCAAATACGTGAGGTTCGCCTTTAGATTTGATAGGAAAAGCATTTACTATTAGTGCTTATGAGTGTACCGGTAGCATTTAGATTCTAGAACTTGCGTTAGTGATGCATCCCGAGACCGCTAGTGAGACTACATTCGTGTAGTAGGATTTACTACATGATAAGAGGCATTAGGATCACCCTTGTGTTAAACCCGTATCATAATTACTTGACCATTTAAGTCATATTACTTGGCTAGTTAAGTCAATTAATTTTTCCCACACCTTAGTGTTGTACTCATTTTTAGTACACGAAACCCCTAGTACACCCCTCCGAGCCTATCTTTTCGTTTCTAACTTTAAGCATCTTACTTAAAGGAAGAATTTGTTACAGCCCACTTAAATTTACACCCAAATCGCCTTAGCCTTCCGTGTATGCACTCATCTTTAGTGCATTATTGTTATATGTTTAAACCCTTATTTAATTATCTAATTGATTACATGGTTGCTAGGTCGAGTCATATCCTGTACATATTGTTTTGGGACGATTGGGACTCATGGGTAAAGTACTTATGTTATGGAGTAATGGGGAAGAACATCATATATTACTCCCATATGTGCGTTAATCTTAAAAGTACTCCAAGTGTTTTGATTTTCTTGATTCGAGTCATTAGATTAATTTATTGTAAAGTATGTAAAAATTCAAGTGTAAGGGGAATGTTCATTCCCTATGATGTATTATTTTGGATGGTAGGGTAAGAGTGTATGCAAAAAAAAAAAAAAAAAAAAAAAAAATCGAAAAATTAAGAAAATGAAAGAATAAAAATAGAAAAAAAAAAAACATACGGACTACCATCCCTTTTTATTCTATGTTTGTTTTATGTTTTTGTTATTTTTCATTTATTAGCTTAAGTCGAGTCTAGTCTTGGCTTAGCAACGCCATATTGTACATGTAATTAACTAAGATTATTAACTCGCCACCAGTAAAGATTGCCTTTATCCAACAAAACCGTGTATTCCATATCCCTACACCTAACGTTATAACCCTTTAAAAGACCTCTTTGATAGTTTATCCTAGGTGCTTACGCCAAGTGGTGGAGGTTTGATCCTTTCCCAAGCCTATGGTAATC
This sequence comes from Artemisia argyi, assembly GCA_030686995.1. NCBI lineage: Eukaryota > Viridiplantae > Streptophyta > Magnoliopsida > Asterales > Asteraceae > Artemisia > Artemisia argyi. The sequence continues at coordinate 23,282,139 of CM060709.1, forward strand.
TATTTTGCTATGACAGGTAGTGAGAGATGTTTTCCATTTCCATATTGTGATATATACTTTATTACACCCGAGAGATGTGAGTATCTAAACTCTATTTGTGAGGTGCTAGTGTATGACCTCCGTGCTTGTCTTTGGTTTTTAGTGGAACGATTATTTGTTGAAATTACTTTTATATTAGTGTTAAATGACCCCTAACTTGTATTTTGATTAGAATTAAAGCGCATTTGCTTGAGGACAAGCAAATCTCAAGTGTAAGGGTATTTGATGAGGCGAAAAATGAGCCGTTTTTAGGGGGTCATTTAAGCCCGGATTTGAATTTTTTTGATCAAATATTGCCCTAAATCGTTCCTTTTTTGATTTTAGGTACTTTTGGAGTGAATTCTGGAAAAGGAAACATTTTGGACGTTTTTGGAACATAAAAGTGAAGAAAACGTCAAAGTCTTAATTTTCCTTGCTGGGAACAGTACCTGACGGCGTCAAGAGGCTTCATGTGACAGCGTCAAGAGTAAGCAAGAGGTGGAAGTGGTGACGATCCAGAGAAATCGTGACGGCGTCAAGCTTGGCCGTCATGGTTCATGATATGGTGACGGCCTACAACTAAATTACACATGACGGCGTCAAACTTGGATCTAGGCAATCCGATCTCATTATGGGCGGCGAGTTGATGGCGTCAGATATTCCTTCTTGACGCTGCCACCTTGTAAAATCTATATATAGTTTTGCAATTTTCATTCATTGTATGTAACTTAAGAGAGGATAACTTTGGAGAAACCCTAGCACGAATTTTACTGTTCTTTCAAGGGTTTTTACCCTTTGAAACCTTTCATGTTCAATTGAGATAAGTATCCTTTCAATTCATTCAATATGTCTATGTGTTGTTTGAATATATCTTACGCTTGTCTTGAATTTAACATGCTAAGCTAGATCTTTTGTGTGTTTGCTTAGATGTAGTGAAACCTAGATGTTGATTATGGGTTGATTGTTTGTTTATAGTTGTTACGGATGAATGATTTCGATGTTAGGCTTAAGAAAACTGGCAGACTTCCATAGGTAACATGCTTGAACGTCTTAAGAAACATGAACCAATGCGTACTAGGTTATTTTGGTTGTATTTAATGCATGAGCGAATTCTAATGATCCCATGTTAGGAGCTTCTTGCAGGCTCGACATAGGAGTGAAGTAGGAGCTTATAGAGTTGGGGAAGTACGTACGCCACCCCACGAATGGTATTAAGGAATATAACCCGTCATCCATGCAATTGTAACAAACTATCAACCTGTAAAAGATATCTAGGGAGTACTGAAACCTAAGTAAACACAATTCTCCCCATTATTGTTCACACCACTACTTTAATTAGCTTTATTTTCATTTCTGTTATTTTATTTTGATTGCATCTTAGTTATTGGGTTAGTTGATTAGCAACTAATTCCGCCCACTCTTCCAAAAACCCGAGATTTTAATTGCTTTCATAAAATATAAAAAATACAAAAAGAATCATCCCTCACCTCTAGATCTAGTTTTTAGGCTTTCTAATCCTAGCGACACTATTCCTGAGTTGAACGATCAATCCCCCGGTACTTGTCACTATACTATACTACAACGATCAGGTACACTGCCTGGTAGGGGTTGTAAGCTTCTCGAGATCCCTCGAGAGGTAAAGCCTTGTGCGATTCCCACGTATCAATATCTATTTAGCTACTAACAAACATAAACAAACAAGTAATGTAAAGAGTAAGAAAAGAACACAACTAAGAGACGCAGCGATTTATAGTGGTTCGGCACGAAGCTCAGTCCTTCGTCCTACTCCACTCCCCGAGTACCACACTCGAGAGTTGTCAATCACTATATCAACACACTCCTTTAGGTGGTGCAATCCGTAAACAAGCTTACACAAGGTTTAACGACACTAAGTGGAATGTCGAGTTCTAATCGTAGTTAGAACCAATCTACTCCAAGGCCCACGTGGCCACACGAACAAGCACTCTTGTCCAACTTAGATCTTAACCCAATCCAAGCCTTCACACGAGATACACTTAGATCATCACCCGATCTAAGCCTTCACACTAAGACTTACTTGGATCATCACCTGATCCAAGCCTTCACACAAGACATACTTGGATCATCACCCGATCCAAGCCTTTACACAATAACTCAACTAAGTCCTAACCTACACACTAGGACATCACTCTCCTCACAACAAGTACATGAGCTAATCTAGTTACAAGACTTCTTGGATCTTCACCTTCTTCCAAGTTCACACACATAACTCCATCCTCGACTCACACACAAGTCGGAAGTATTTACAATATTTACAAAACCTATAACCGTAACACTTGTTACGTTTGTGTGTGGACACCTATAACATCTCAAATCTTCATCTATGTCGAGAGTTCTTCTCTTGCACTTTGCGGAAGAGGAACACACTTTAACATCTCGAATCTTCATCTACGTCGAGAGTTCTTCTCTTGCATATTGCGGAAGAGGAAATCACTTATAAACATATACCGACATGTTATAGTGATCAAAGAAGGAAAGAAAAATAAAACATAAAGTTTTTGTGTGTGTTAGATCATTTTTTCTGATGAGAAATAGTTCACTATTTATACACGATATGAGGGAGGTGGCGGTCCCTTAAATAGGCGACGATCCTTTATCACTAAGGGACCGCCGACCACTTTAAGGGACCGTTCCGACAGACGCTCCCATTTTTTTTCCTGATATGGTGAAAACTTATCTGGTGAAAACTCAACTGTTTTGGGGAGAAATATAGCTGTTACAAATTTGAATTTTGAATATATTTTTTTAATAAAACATTTATTTAAAAACACAAAAATACTTTTGTGAAAATGTTTTGTCAAACTTTAAAATGTAAGTTTAGGAGAAAATAAAATTCTTTGATCACTTTACTAATGAAGGTATAAAGTTTGTTCATACTTGAAGTGACGTTGTAGTAGCTACGTAGAAGAAACGAGTTTCCTCGATTAAAAACTTATTACCCGTAACTTTACGTAACATGTCTTTATATTTTGTGATTATCAAAACACAAGAAGACTGAATAATGCAAATAACGTTTTTGACATTATTTGTATTAACATGGGTGATAACGTATTATCTTGGTCTTCAACTGTCAGCACACTCTCTCCCTGTTCCAGTGCCGAAGCCGAATATATACCGTGGAGTTGCTAACGTTGTTGCTGAGATTGCATGGATCTGTAATTTGCTCAGTGAGCTACATTCTCCTTTATCGTCTTCAACCCTTGTCTACTGTGATAACATTAGTGCCATTTATTTAACATCAACATACAAAACATATTGAGATAGACATACATTTCATCCGTGACATGGTTACCACTAGTAAGGTGTGCTTTTTACATGTACCCTCTCGTTATCATTATGTCAAAATCTTCATCAAAGGGCTGCCTTCGGCTTTGTTTGAGGAGTTTCGATCCAGTTTGAGCGTCCAACCTCCTCCTGCTTCAACTACGGGAGAGTATTAGTTTATGCATTTGTAATAGTTGTATTAGGCCCATCAATGTACTTATAGGCATAGCCCATTGATATTAGCTCTAGAATAATCTCCTGTAAACTATATATTAAATGTATTCATTAATGATAATCAATGAATTATAACCTTCCAATAAAAACATGCATATCTTTTACCACTAAAGATCAAAACACATTTTTATGATGAAATCAAGGTTAACAATAATTAATCATGCATTTAGGGTTTTCATACGAACATATAACCTATACGAATAAGATGTCCATATGATCGATTTATTTATTTATTTATTTATTTTTAAATTGATGGGAACAATAGATTACTGGCATAAAATAAGTTTTTTTGTTTTTTTTGTTTTTTTTTTTTAAACAAGCATAAAGTAAGTTCACTAGATTGCAATAATGACATAAGTATATACTCTTCTCTTAATATGGTTAATATTGCACACTTGTGATATAGGGTGTGTTTGTTGAAACAACTAGTAACAGTTAGCAGTATTATAGCACTTTAATTTATAAAAGTATTTGGTAAAGTAGTTGTAGTTGTAATTTTAATGTGTAAAATGATGCAATGCTAAATGCTTATTCAAAAAGCATTGATAAATTAGCGTTTTTATATTTTTAGAGCAGTGGCTACGGTCGTCGTTGGGCTTGTGTCGTTCTCCAAAAGTGTTGCCACGTAAGCAAAACAAAGAACGGCACCAGAAAACCTTTGGCACCACATTTTGTGCCGTTACAGTTAGCACCAGAAAATCTGGTGCAGTTCTCCATATTTGTTTCATTTACATAAAACATACATTATAATAATTAAAATAAACTTCATTAAATTAAAATAAATAAATAAATAACACACACATACATTACATTAATTAAAAAAAAAAAAAAAAAAAAAAAAAAAAAAAAAAAAAAAAAACTAACTTACATAAAAATAAAAACCTAAACGTTCATAAACTTCTTGGAATTTAAAACATTACAGAAACATAACATAAACATTACATAACCATTTAACTGTAATCCAGGTGATCCCAGGTTTGAGAGTTGTCAGATCGGTAATCATCGTCGTAAGGATCAAAGTTCGCAAACTTCTCTGCTTCTAACTCTGCTTCCACCTACTAAGCTCCTGCTCCTTACTCTCGTTCCAACCCCATCTTCTTCATAACTTAGCCGAAACTGATCTAGATGAGGTTGTTGTTGTTGTTGCTCAACAACTCTTGGTGCATCAGATGAAGTTGATGCACCTTGCACTCTTGGTGCATCACCAAGTGCCACATTTTCCTCAAAACTTCAACGGATCTTGTTAGAGATTTGGTCATGTATCTGATTCACACAAGACCACAACGTCTCAGTAACGGTAGCATTTTTACGATATTCATCATATAGAAATTGGTCGGTAACAGCTTTGCGTTCTTCCGATATGTCTTTGCACTCAACGTATCATTGCCTCAAACGTTGTTTGAGTGCTTTTGCAAGCTCAAACTTCTTAATAACTTTGACAATAGCCTATTGTCGTTCCGTGTCGTCTTTTTCGGTTTGTTTTTTGATATACCTTTGCAATTGTTCGCCGGTGTGGGGAAGTTCACAAGCCATATTTTTGTATTTGATTTGTTGTTTGAGGTTGATATATAGAAGTGTGAAGTTTGTAGTTTATTTATAGGTAAATTAGGGGTTTAAGAAGATTTTTTTTTTGTTCAAAAATCACTAAATGGTAAAATTACCGTTACCAAACGTTAACGGTCACATTTTAACCCAAAAAATAAAAAATGGCATGGTGCCGTTCCAACGGCGCGAGCCACAATGGCACCAGAAGTGGTACAGTGCGCCATTCCATTTTCTGGTGCCGTTCTTTGGCACAACCATACCTCCCACTCTTATGAATGCTATATGTTTTCTTCCAAACGAGCTTTGTAACAATAATGCTATATGATAAATGCTAATTGCTTTAAAATACTCTCAAAATCTGTATGTCAAACACACCCATGCTTATACCAAGCTTATTTAGTGGTGTCCTAGTCACTTTTGGTGTCATACAAAGTTACATTCCAAAGACTCATATAAAATAAAGAATATATATATATATATATATATATATATATATATATATATATATATATATATATATATATATATATATATATATATATATATATCTTCTTTATTTTATATGAGTCTTTGGAATGTAACTTTGTATGACACCAAAAATATATATATAGTGGTGTATTCTATGCAGTACCATTCTTAGATACAGTACTTTACAGTATCATTTAAACCAATATTGACCGTCAGATTACTTAATCAATGGATAAGATCATTTGTGCCTTTAATGTAATTAATTAATAGATTAAGCCAATATTTAAAAAGGTAAAAAAGCTAAGAGGGGTAATCTAGGTATTTCATATTATCCCTAAAAAAATGCCAGCCTCTCTACATTAAAAAATAAAAACCGCCACTTATATATCAATCTACACCTCTCTCCCCCCACTTGACCTAAAAACCACCATCAGATCTCATTCGCAGATCCACCGCCGCCATCCCTTCCACGCGCCGCCAGCCATCAATAAAATTTTATGATCGGCGGTTGTGATTAAGGTTTGTCTCTCCGACTTTAATCATGGTAAGAATTTTTGTTTTGATTTTGTTTATAATTTAACAAACTCATTTTCTTATTGTGTAGTTTCTGTTTTAATCCAAGATCATTGCAAATATTATTGTTAATTATATATGCCTGATTAATGATGCAAGAGAAAAAGATTTATAATTCTTTTTTTTTGGTTCGAACTACAAAAGAATTCAACAATAGAAACGCCAGCGTCACAATCATCTTATCACTTATTTAAGGTTTGATTTTTTAATTTTGTATTGTATCCACATTCGTTGGTTTTAATTCCGGTTTGCGTTTCGAAAATCGTTATCAACTTGGCGTGATTTAAATTGCTTTTGGATTCATGATCACATCATGGTTTTTATATTTTAATAATTGTTTAGAAGCTATTTTTTTATGTAGTGACGTGGGTACACATTTTGAAATAAATATAAGAATGAAATATAAACTTTTATCTTGTTTGTTCGAGTTCTATGTAACTACTAACTTGTTCTTGTTTTGTTTGTTGATTTAAATATGGTAGGTTCTTTTATGATCTACATTTTTCACTTTTTGTCCTTCCTATAAATTTGTTTTACTTCGTTAATTTATTAAAAGTTCTTTTTTCGTTAATAACTAGTATTAATCTTTCTTAATATAAACATAAAGTATGTAATAGTTCCTTTTTATTCTTTTGAGCACATTACTAAATGATTAAATGACATGGTTACAAACGAATGGTACTTAAGAATTTGCACTACGCATTAGAAGAGCAATACTATAGCGAGGTCTAAAATTAGTAATTCAGTTACATAGTCCTTTTTGCTAATATTCTTGTCTTTATATTTGTTTTTTATAAAAATTTGCTTTTTGGTCAATTTGAACAATAGTGCATATATGTTATGGTAAAGAGTGCATATATGTTATGGTAAGTGTGCATGTATGCTGTACTAGTTGTTTGTATGTTTTAAGTATAAAACATCAATTTTCAAAACCTGATAAAAGATACAATACAAATAGACAAATAGTTGTTGGTTCTGTTATTTGAATCATATCCATTTTTTTAATGCTTTGTTGATTTATTTTTTAGCTAACATGATTGACTATTTAAGATTTTGTTTTTGTTTCGAAACAGGGATCGTGTTTTTGGTGCTTTAATTATGAAGTTTATGTGGTCGCTGCAAACATACATGTTTTTGAAAGTGTGCACATATGTTTTAATAAATTTGACGAGAAAGCCCAGCGTGCACCTATGTTCTTGGAAGGCGTGCAAATATGGTCTAATGAATTTGATGAGAACATGAAGAGTGCACACATATTTTTAAGTGGCTTGCACATTTATATTTAACATCATAATTGTAGTTGAATTGTATCTTATTTGATATCGAATTTTTTGTATAACATTTTTGTTCATGGTTTGCTATTAATTTTTAGAGGTTACATGTATATGATTTTGTTTTGGTCATAAATTCCAAAGATCAAAGAATGTACACTAGAAACATACGTGCAATTATCATTTTAAGCAAAATAAGTTTGACAAAACACATATGCATTTTCAGAAGACATGTCTATTGAAAACAGTAAAAAGTGCACTTTTAGAGAACATGTCCGTTAAATAATAATAATAATAATAATTAATTCCAAAAATTAAAGGGCCTAGAAAAACGTATTTTAATTAAAAAAAATCAAAAAGAAAGTAAAAATGTGTTTGACTATTTTACCTTTTTAAATTAATTAAAAAGATTTAGTGATACTAAATTATTATTGGTCTAAATGGTACTGTAAAGTACTGTATCTAAGAATGGTACTGCATATATATATATATATATAACTGCATTATTAGCAGGGATTGTTTATGGCCAGCAATGTGGATGTTGGGGATGATGCCAAAATTATTCAGTGCTGGGGAAATAATGCAATCTGACTAAGCATTTTTTAAGATGTCCAGATAGCTAAAATTCAACGTACATATTAGCTAATGCTATACCTCAACAATGTTGATTTGGACATTTTTCTTAATAAAACGTTTTTATATATATGGTAGGTAAGACCCAATAACACGCTATCCTATGCGTGTACTTTTAGTTTTAACACACCAAAAACCGTGGAAATCTACCCCAATCAGTGTGAATAATTACACCCTTTGTTGTAGTGGAACAAGAAACAGATTTTTATAACTTAACAACTCAGATGGTTTACTTAGCGAGTGGTTTGGCTAAACTGGTTAATTGACCTACGTTGTAACTATCTTTACAATATTAGGCTGATTATAAAGCTATACAAAGTTGGATACTTAGGGCATTCACTATAGTAGTTTATGAAAAAGTTTATAAAATGATGAAGAGGTCTAAGAACTTGTGAACTATAGTGAAGATAGGTTTATTATGAATGGGTTTAGAATATTAAACCTCTTCATGATTTAATGCATTTGAATTTTGTATACTTTTTATAAAGCTTTATGAGGTTTATGTATAGTGAAGATAGGTTAAAGGTTTGTTAATTAATGCCATAATAAAACTATAAACCTTTATAAATGTTTAACATAGGGATGCTATTTATATCTATGATTCTGTGAACAAGACAGACTTCTAAGCATACATATAAGTATATAACAGGTTCTTACCGTGACCCTCAGCCTACTACTCTATTTACTTGTTCCATTAAAACCCCATGTTGAGTCATGATCCCCACTTACGAGTCTGTTCGTAAAATTCGGGTTGGCAATTTCGAGTTACAGTTTTATGCAGCAGCAAAAAAAAAAAAAAAAAAAAAAAAAAAAAAAAAAAAAAAAAAACATTTCATGTCTCGATAAAACACAAATACTGTCGATGAAGAAGCAATCACACTTCCACTAAAGAAATCATATTTATAGACTCTTATAGATATGGAATCCAAAACAGCCAAGTTTTCTGTGTGGACTCGTGATTCTTTCACACTTATTTGGTTATTCTTTCACGTGTAACCAACTATTATTCCTTAGCCTACCATACTTGTAACCAACTATTATTCCTTAGCCTACCATACTTGACATTTAACTAATTTTTAGATAATCATTTTATAATTAAAGTGTCCCCATTTATGTTTATTGCCAAGTAATTTCATTTAACGCTGGGAAATAGTTCTATAAAGTTTGTACCTATGATCCAAGCTTTTATCACAATTCTTTTCCACTAGTGGGCTCAATTCTTTGTTTCATCTTAATAGGGAGGTCCATTAAAATATCTTTCTCTGTTAAGTGGTTCGTATGATAATATTTTCAAAGCACTTAATTTGGTAAACAAGCCCTAACTTTGTAAGAAGGTTTGAAGATTTGCACTAAAATGGAAGAGAGACCGGAGGACTTCTTTTGCAATATGCCAAAGATGCAAGCTGGGAAGTATAAAAGCCATTTTTTTGGATTATTCATTCACTTTGCTATCTCATAATCTATCTAAATCACACACACACACACACACTCTCTCTCTCTCTCTATTTCTCTTTCTCTTTCTCTCACACACATATACAAACCCTAGTTTTCATATCATCTTGATCTTGTAATTGGTTAAGTTTCAATTGTTGTTATAGAACTAATATCATATAGATATTAGAGGTACGGCAGAGTAGCTGGAGTGTATCTTTGTGTTTGATTTAGTTTTTTTTTTAACAGCATGTGTTTGATTTAGTTTAAACTGATTAAGATCAGTTTTGTGTTTTTTTCGTTAATTGAGATTTAATAAAGTGTTTGTGTGAGTTAAATCATATTTTTCTACAAATTTCGAACAAATCATTCCTCATCATGTACTACTCTTTAACTATTTCATCATTGACTTCATCACAACCATGTCATCATTTTTCTATTGATGAGATCAAATCCTCAACCAATGATTTTGATGAGAAACTGGTCATAGGAAAGGGAGGATTCGGAGAGGTGTACAAAGGTCATATTTGTATAAACGAAACTACTCATGTAGTAGCCATCAAACGGTTGAATTCTTCTTCTGCCCAGGGGGAACTTGAGTTTAGTGCTGAAATTGAGATGCTTTCCACGCTACGTCACCGTCACTTGGTTTCTCTTATTGGTTATTGTAATGATAACAAGGAGATGATAATTGTTTATGAGTATATGCCTCATGGAACTGTGCACGATCATCTACACGAAGTTGATACTCACTTAAGTTGGGTGCAACGACTAAGGGTAGCCTTAGGTGCTGCACGTGGGTTACACTACCTTCACGAAGGTGGTGACACCAAACACGGAATTATACATCGTGATGTGAAGAGTTCCAACATTCTTTTGGATGAGAATTGGGAAGCTATGATTTCGGATTTCGGGTTGTCCAAAATAACCCCAGTTGACCACTCATTTTTTGCTAGTGTTAAAGGCACATTCGGGTATCTGGATCCAGAGTTTTTCTATTCCAAAAAACTGTCAAAGGCTACAGATGTGTATGCATTTGGGGTTTTACTGTTTGAATTGCTATCTGGAAGACTTCCGGTGGACGAACGCTACGATGATCTTGAGCACCGCAGTTTGGTAAAGTGGGCTAAACAATTTGTGACAGAACAGAAATTAGAGCAAATGGTTGATTTTAAAATCAAGGGAACAATTTCGCCCAAATGCTTAAGACAGTTTGCTCAAATTGCAAATCGTTGTTTTGACAGTGTTTTAAAAGAACGACCTACTATGACTGAGGTTGTGGCCTTACTTGAGGCTTTACTAGACCAAGAAGAGAAAGTGAATACAAGCACATCGGGATTCACTTGGAATATTTATAAGTACATTCGTAAATCAACTAGAGAAAACCACGGTATGGGAAAACTTCTTATTATTGTTTAATCTGCATATCCTATTACCATTTAAGTAGTATTTTCTAACAGTGTTGTATCCCCATTTTTCATTTTACAAGACCAAAGGCGCACCTCTTTGCGTGGGGATTACAGGTACATGTTACAAGCTTAGAAGCTTCAGTTTTAACCCATTTTCTTATGAATTGGTCAGCTCAGAATTTCTTTTCTAATTGGTCAAATGGGTTTAGGGTCAACCTAATGTATTTTTATTGCATACAACCTCTTAAATCGTTTAAGTTAAAATTAGATCATTAGTGAGATATCATAGTTTCTCTAGTCGTATTTGGCAGAGTTATTACTAAAAAAATATGGAGAAAATGTTGTTTTGGGCCAACTAGACCCCAAGTCACCCAACCCATGTTGGCCCATACAAGATACATTATTCATTTTGACTTGTTTTAACTTTTACCCATCATGCCCATGTTGCTACCTTTATGCATATTTGATGAAAAATGGTATTAATGATTTAGTGATGTAGGATAGAATACCAACAAACCTTAAAAACTAGTGCGGAATATTGCTCAAACTAACTGCACACGGGACCTCAAACGTTACATTTTTATTAAGATACCATGAGCAAAGAAGAATGTACAAACTGGCATCCCCTCACCTAGCTCCTTTTATAGAGATGAGGGGTACAACCGCTATGGAATTAGAATTCTATAGTATCTTTACTTGCCTTGCACAACAAACAATTAGTTTAAGTCTAACGCTAACTCTATTTAACTCGATACAATTAAATCCATATACATAGACTAGTTTCACTTTAGCCCTGTAAGAATTGCAACTATAATATAATGTCCACCTTAGTATTGATTCTTAGTGTAATTCTTCATCAAATGTTGAAACCTCAAACCAGGGACCACCTTGTTAACAAAGCATTGTACCTTAATAAATATTCAAGTTAGCTTTCTTTAGACCTCCTTCACTTTCTTCCTTTTAACAGCATTACCCTCTGCACCCTCGTGACCGGGTACTCCGGTTTCCATAATGCATGTCCTCAGCTTGCACCAAGGTGTACTTGCTCATTTACCAAGCAGTTCATGTTTGCCTTTCTGTTTAATCTCCAACTTTCTTTGAGCCACTATTGCATCATCGTTACTATGGTGAATTACCTCAGCTTCACGATTTCTCTAAGATCCTTGTAGTTCCACCTCAAACCAAACACGCTTTTGAACATGTGCTAGTTCCTTGAACCCAACTTGTTTTGAACCTCCATGTTTTTGTACACTATTCCAGTTCCCATTGAGCTTTTCGATGTTTAACCTAGTACTCGTACTAGCTATTCTTTTTCAACCTTGCTAAACACCTTGTCAAGTTGTTTCTTAACCAACTTTACAAACAAGTTTCACAAGTCCTACGCTAAACCCGCTTTCTTGTAATAATTGATCTACTAATCTTTAGAAAACATATACCTTGTATTCCTTGAATCCCAAGAGAAAGCGAAACCTTACTTGTCTTCCAAGAACCACCTAGACTTAATTTCAGAGAAACCCACAGAAACCTTCAAACTTCAATAATTCAAGATTCTGGATAGTCAATTAAAACCTAGAAGCCTTTTTACCCTTAGAACTCAAGAACCACAAAAAGAACACCTTGAAGCTTAAAGATTCAACCTTCTACGAACCCTTTCAAAGCTTGTACCTTGTGAAATTAAACCTTTGCAATACCAACCTTGATAAACCCCAACACTCTTGCAAAAATCACGAAATCTTAAGCCTTCAAATCCTTGATCGAAATCTAACTTAAATAGAACATGCAGATTCTAGACCAGCAACTTCGATCACATGTATCTCTCTATACAAAAATGCAAATGAAGATCACTTTAGTGAGATTCTAGATTTATGTGCCTTCGACCTACAATTCGAATTTCACAAAGATCCAACGGTTAACGAACTCGAAGTTTTAAATCTCCCACCGCCTAGCTAAAACCGACGAATCATAAAGAGAAGAGACTACTGTTAGGATTGTACCTTTGAGTAGACCTAGCTTCAAGAAACCAACATCGCCTTGGCTATGATACGACTTGTAGGATAGAAAACCAACAAACCTTGAAAGCTAATGCGTAATATTCACTCAAAGTAACTACACACGTGACCTCAAAACGTTACATCTTTATTAAGATACGAATGACCAAAGAAGAATGTACAAACTAGCATCTCCTTCAAATCCTTTTATAGAGATGAGGGGGTTACAATCCCAATATGATTATAATTCCTTAGTATCTTTGCTTAATTGGCTTTCACACTAAGCAATCCTAGTTTAAGTCTAACCCTAACTCTATTAACAATTAAATCCCTATACATAGACTAGTTACACTTTAGCCCACTAAAAATTGCTACTATAATATAACAACTAAAATTATACAAACGAAAACATGATGATTTTATCTGACATATGATATTTCTTATCATTAGTGGCCTTGAACTAAAGCCCGTGGGAACATTGGAGGTTAAACTTGTTGAAGCGCAGGGTTTAACAAATAAAGACATTATTGGAAAAGCTGCTCCTGTTGCTAAGTTATTCAACCGTCCCTTGCGTAATAGAACAAAAACTAGTAAAGTTATTGTAAGTTATCTCAGTCCTATACACATTTTTTTCCCCAGATATATAAAGATAACTTAATTTCTCTCTGTTACTGTATCTTCAGAACAACGACTTGAATCCAATCTGGAATGAACATTTTGAATTTGCAGTCGAAGACATATCCACACAACACTTGACAGTAAAAATATATGATGATGAACGGCTTCAAGCAGCTGATCTCCTTGGATGTGCCCAAGTACAGTTGAATGCACTCGAACCTGGCAAAGTGATGGACGTATGGATAAAATTGGTTAAAGATTTGGATATCCAGAGAGATAATAAAGATCGAGGGAAGGTGAGCACTCTCCATTATTGTCCTCAATTGCAATCATGACAATACAATTATGAAATGTGAAGGTGGAAAAGTGTGTTGGTCGGACAAGTTGGGTAACTACAATTATTTATATTGTTGATTTAGATTCTTCTTTGTTGCAATGTCTTCTAGGTGCACCTGGAGCTACTATATTGCCCATATGGAATGGACAATCCGTTTACAAACCTGTTTACTCCCAACTTCACAATGACCTCTCTAGAAAAGGTTTCTAAAAGTGGGAATACCGAAAATGGTGATTTAGGAAGTAAAAATAAAACTGTGATTATAAGAGGAGTTCTTTCCGTTACTGTGATATCTGCTGAAGACTTGCCGGCTACAGATCTTTTGGGATTATCTGATCCTTCTGTTGAGCTCACTATGAAGAAAACCGGGACGAAAAAAAGTACTAGGGTACTTTCACCTCTTTATTGAGCTAACCTGTGAATACTATATGCATCCCTGTTTTAAGCCGATTGTCGGATTATCTTTGTTTTTATAAAGTTATTACATGTATGTAGGTTGTGAACAGGAATTTGAACCCGGTTTGGAATCTGACTTTTGACTTTATTGTCGAGGATGGGTTGCACGATATGCTTGTTGTAGAAGTATATGATCATAATAGATCTGGGAAGGTACATACATATTTACAATTTTTTCCAGGTCAATAATTTTGAAAATAAGCAAGAAAAGAAAGTAGGTTAAATGGGTCAAAGGGATTGGAGGTTTTGAGAATAAAAAATACATTTTTGGAGGGACTTTTTACCGTTTACTCTTGAGCTAGTTTTTCATATCATCCGTTTGACCCATCGAAGATAAAAAATAAATAAATAAATAACCGAAGGGAAGAATTGGTAAGTAAATGGGTGAAAATTGCAACCTCTAGTGATGTACAAACATGTGAATGGCTGAATCCTTAGTAGACATATTTTGAACCGTTTTAAAACTGTTTATGTGCAGGAGTATATTGGAAGATGTATTTTGACACTAACAAGGGTCATAATGGAAGGAGAATATAAAGAGTGTTTTGTACTTGATGGTGCTAAATCCGGCAAACTTCATTTAAACCTCAAATGGATGGCCCAACCAATTTACCATGATTCTTAGCGTTTGAACACCATCATCTGGCAAACATGATCGCCATGATAACTTAATGGTTTCCGAAAAGCAAGAGGTACACACGATGTATGTAATCTTTATGATTTTTGTGGTACAAACAAAGATTATTTATGTAGAGTTGAAGATAGTAAGGGCATACATTTGCTGAGTAGCAGGATTTTGGTTTTGTATTGTATTACCTCGGTATCTTATGCGGTTTTTGTTTTCAATCAATTATAATCTTAAAAGTGGTGGATGAATGATTTTCAGTCAGGGAATGCATTATCATAGTTCTTTTATTTAATTCTTTATCTCACTACAAAAGATTATATATCTATGAGGCACGCACATAATCGTGTTTTATATTTTTTACAGATATTTTTAATGACTATACAATGCTAAACACCATCAGAATCAATGCTAAATGCCATCAGAATCGTGTTTCTTTATCTGTTTGTTTCCTGTAATTATTACTGTATTATCTTTCTTTAAGAAGTTGAAGTCGATACTGTTTAATGACTATACAATGCTAATAAACACCATCAGAATCAGTGTATCTAAACAATTAAACACATAAAAACATCGTAGGAACACACAATCTTCTACATATGATAGATTAGGATGCAAACCGATGCCCATCTGATCCGACTTTGTTGGAAAATATGCGAGATTAAAAGTTGAAATAGAGCAATTGATATTGAATGGAAACTTGGAGTAATGTTATAGAAAGATGCCTATGAAAACTGAAGCTAGAAAACCATCTGGAGGCGATCTGTTTCTGATCAAATCAGAGATTATTTTTGTTGAAGATCAGGAGATGTTGCTCTTGTTATTGTTCTGATCCAACAAGATGACATGATAGTCAGACGAAAAGTTGCATAGGTATTGCATGGGATGTAACAAATTCTGCTCTTTCCTCAAAAACTGGATGACTGATTCTCTTGTAATTATTGGAAAGTTTTAAGAATGTTTGGGATTGTGTTTTAAAACCACATCACGGGTATGGTATTTGAAACAGAATAATAAGTTCTGAATAACCATTTTTATTGGTGAGGTTTTGGGTGAATTTGACTCTTGTAGTTATCATCAGGGAAAAAGTTATAAATACATAACGTACTTTTCAAAATAACTCATTATTCTCTATCAACTATACTTATTGTCATAAGGGCATCCACTATGGTGGTTTATGAAAAGGTTTATAAAATTATGAACAGGTCTAAAAACTTGTAAACCATAGTGGACATCTATTTCATGCTTATGTGTCATGAAGAGGTCTAGGATATTGGACCTTTTCATAATTTAATGCATTTGAATTATGTGAGATGTTGATAAAACTTGAAAAGGTTTATGCATAGTGAGAATAGGTTTATAAAACAAAAAGGTTTATAAATTAATGTCATAATACAATTATAAACCTTTACAAAGGTTTACCATAGTGGATGCCCTAATACATAACCGTTTTCATTTTATTTGGTTATTTAATGACAGTTTGAAACAAACATTTGCACTGTTAGTCCTTTAACTTTTTTTCAGTTATAAATTTACAATAATGGTTCTTATGGTTTGGGTTGACTTTCACATTTTGTCCATTTTTACAAAAAAAAAAAAAAAAAAAAAAATTCACTTTTATTCAAAAAAATAAAAATTCTTTTCGAAATTTATTTTTCAAAAACTTTTTTTATATTTATTTTTTCAAAAATAAATTTGAAATTTTTTTTCATACAACATTTTTTTTTCAAAATTTAATTTTCTAATTCTTTTTTTCGAAAAAAAAATTCAAAAATAATTATCGAAAAAAAAATTCTTAAAATATTCGAAAAACAAAAATATTTTTTTGGAAATTTTTAGAAAATATTCTAAAAAATGTATATATTTTTTAAAAATTTTCGAATAAAATTTTTTTAGAAAAATATTTGAATAAAAATATTTTCTAGAAAAAATATATATTTTTTTTAAATTCGAATAAAAAAAATTTTCGAATAAAATTTTTTTAGAAAAATATTTGAATAAAAATATTTTTTAGAAAAAAATAATATTTATGAAAAAAAAAAATTATTAATTTTTTTCAAATTTTAATTTTTTTTACTGTTTTTAGAAAATTTCAGTTTTTTAAAAATTTTAACTTTTTTAAAAAAATTTAAAATTTTTTTAACTTTTTTTAAGTTTTTTTTTTTAATCTGGATTAAACTTTTTTTTTTTAATTTTAAAAAAAAAATATGGACGAACATTTATTTTTTTATTATTTTTTTAAAAAATGCATATTTAAAAAAATTATTTTTTTATCACAAATATTAATTTTTTTTTAATTTTGATTTTTAAAGAAAATTAACTTTTAAAAAAAAAAAAAATTTCCTTTTTTAATACATTTTAATTTTTTTAATATTTTTTTTTTAATTTTATCTTTTTTTAAAATTTTTAAATTTTTTTAACTTTTTTTTTCTAAATTTTTATTAAAAAAAGATTTTATCTAGATTTCAAAAAAAATGTTTAAAAGTTTTTTTTAAATGATCGTTAGTATAAAGGACTAACGGTGCAAATGTTGGTTGCAAACGATCGTTAAATAACCAAATCAAATGAAAACGGTTATGTATTATGACAATAAGTAAAGTTCATAGAGCATAATGAGTTATTTTAAAAAGTACGTTATGTATTTATAACTTTTTCCCTTAGCAGTATGGACAGTCCTTGGTTAGTAACTTTGTATGTCTTGTTTTTGCTTTTGCTTTGGGTGCTTTTGTATGTGATTGCCCAAACTACCATTTATTTTAACACGAATAAATAACATTACAAAAGGTGTAAATCTGTGGCACTACACCAAAAAAGATTATTAGGGACGGAATCATTGGGGATAATAGGATGTTGTCTTTAAAGGTTCAGTGGCTCCCACTATTTTCAACTCTTTCTTTGTCAAATGGTTGACTGTTGGACCCAAACTTTGGGGGACGACGTATATTGTCCCTAAAGGCTATGTCATATATTTTAATTTTTTGATTGGCTTGCTTGTGGACATAGGTATTTTATGTCGTCCCTAAAAGTGAGCTCATAAATTTTTGGTTTTTTAGACAAAAATTAAAAATAAATAAAAAAATATCTCCGCACTTTTAGGTACAACGTGTGTAGTTCTTAAAAGTGAATTCAATTAAAAAATAATTTATAATTGTTAAAATTAATTTTTAAGATATATAAATTTACTTATTCACAAAATTAATATTTTATTAAGGTATAAAAAATATTTTTTTAGTTGACGTGTTTTAAAAGTATTTGTAATTATTAAAATTAATTTTAAAAGTTACATAAATTAGTTTATTCACAAAAATAATATTTTATTAAGGTATTTCTATCTAAAAATGTTTTTAAAATTATTTATAATTATTAAAATAAATTTTTAAAAGATATATATATATATATATATATATATATATATATATATATATATATATATATATATATATATATATATATATATATACACACGAAATGTTAAACGGATTATTGAAAAAGATATAAATATATACATATTATGTTAAGCGGATGAGTCGTATTTAGGGATGAGCATGTGGATCCGAATCTCGGTATCGAACCGGAATCGTACTGAAACCGTACCAACTCCCAATACACGGTACATTACCGGTACCATGAATTGAGCCCAAAAAAATTTTGGTACCACTAATACGGTACCGGTACCAAAGCGGAAAGTACCGGAAAAAATCCTGAAAATTGAGTAGTCATATTTTTTTAATTAAATAACTTATCCAAACACCCATTTGGCCCGTTCCATATCAAACAATAGCCATGTAAAACATACGAAAAGAAACCAAACGTTTAAAAAACTTATTGTGACAACTATAGATCCTTCATAAACGCTCCTAAAAATTAAACCCGAACCTATTTTATAAGTTTTTGAATGTTTGTATGTTACGAATATCTTGGTAATGTATTTATTTAAGTGTTGGTTGCGTTTTGTGTCACGTCGTGGTTTGAAATCACTTGAAAATGCACGTTTTTTCCTATTTTTTGTTGCATTTTCTTCAAATCCTATTTGGTTTAACAAAAAACGGGAAGAACTGTATAGGTACCGATTTCCCGGTACCCGAATCCCGTCCGGTACGGTACCGGTACCCACCTTCATGCTCGGGAAAAAATCGGTACCACCAATTCGGTACGGGTTCAGTACCATTTTAGTACCGTGCTCATCCCTAGTCGTATTAATATCGATATACAAGATATGTTAAACGAGAGAGTTAAGATGATATGAATATATATGAAATGTTAAATGGATGATTCAAGATGATATTGATATACATAAGATGTTGAACGGATAAGTCGAGATGATATATAACACATTAAACAACAACAATAACACATTAAACATCAACACATTAAATAACAACACCAACACATTAAACAACAACAACAACTGCATATAAAGATTTTTCATGTCATATCGACTTATCCATTTAACATCTCATGTATAACGACATTATCTCGACTCATGTGTTTAACATATCTTGTATAATGATATCATATCGATTCATCCGTTTAACATCTCATGTATAACGATATCATATCGATTCATCCGTTTAACATCTCCTGTATAATGAGATCATCTCTACTCATACGTTTAACATGTCTTGTATAACGATATAATCTCAGCTCGTCCGTTTAGCATCTCCTGTATAACGATATAAGCTCGACTCATCCGTTTAACATGTCTTGTTTAACGATATCATCTCGACTCGTCTGTTTAACATCTCATGTATAATGATATTATCTCGACTCATCCGTTTAACATATCATGTATAATGATATCATATCGACTTATCCATTTAACGTCTCATGTATAACGATATCATCTCGATTCATCCGTTTAACATCTTCTGTATAACGATATCATCTCGACTCGCCCGTTTAATATATCTGGTATAACAATATCAGCTTGACTATTCCGTTTAACATGTCTTGTATAACAATATCATCTCGACTCGTTCGTTTTAACATCTCATGTATAACGACATAATCTTGACTCGTCCGTTTAACATCTCATGTATAACGATATCATCTTGACTCGTCCATTCAACATGAGTTCTATAACGATATCATCTCGACTCATCCGTTTAACATCTCATGCATAATGATATAATATTGACTCATCCGTTTAACATCTCATGTATAACAATATAATATTGACTCGTCCGTTTAACATATCATGTATAAAAATATCATATCGACTCACCCATTTAACATCTCATGTATAAGATATCATCTTGACTCATCCGTTTAATATGAGATGTTAAACGGATAAGTTGAGATGATATTGATATATTAAGTTATGTTAAACAAGTGAGTCAAGAAGATATAGATATACATGAAATGTTAACGGATAATTTGAGATGATATGGATATACATGAGATGATATGGATATACATGAGATATACATGAAATGTTAAACGGATAATTTGGCTAGGGATACTAGGGTTAACCTGTTCGCTATCCAAATCTTCGACCACCATTCTTCTTATCACTCTCAATAGCATGTTCGTTATTTGGTATTTCAGTAACCTGTTCGCTATCCAAATCAATCTCAATTTCATATTTTTTGTTGTTGACTTCAGCCTCGATATGACTTTCAGGAGCATATTGCATATAAAAAAGCAAATAGTAACAAGATAGTTCAATATTAGAATCATCATTTGGTTGATAGTCAATTAAAACATATTAATATAGTTATAGAATCAAAGCGAAAGATTAAGGCAGTGATGGAAGAACTCGGATCAGACTAAAGAGTTGCTTCAGGTGGCAACCATACACAGTGGCGGAGCCAGAAATAATGATTACGGGGGGCATCGGGCGGTAAAATAATCTTTTAGTATTACTTGAACAAATCGGGTCGGGTTTGATTAATGGCAACAAAAGTCATCTCTTCATGTAAATATCACTTAACATAGGTGTATAGAGTTATAAAATAGAATTTGATTTGTAATTTTAACTTGTTTTAAAGAAAATAAATGGATATGTTACATCCATATATCAAACACAAAATACTTACGAAAATTTAAACAAACAAATTGGAGAACAAATTTAATTAAAGCGTTTGCCACTCGGCGATCTTGTGATACAATGCTTGTGACTACTATCACTAAAATGTGAGAGGTCTTAAGTTCAATTCTACTTGATACAAACAACCCTGGAGTAATCGATCACGCCAACATTCTAAAAAGGGAAGTCGTCACCGGTTAGTCAAACGACGTGAATTAATCCACTAAAAGGTTGGAATACATGATTAATAGACACTCTAAAATTTCAAATTTTATCAATTGTCAAAACCCTTGATTCTTAGGGCCCGTTTGGTTTATAGCTTTTGAATTCAAGAAATAATTTCATTCCAAAAATTAAATGTTTGGTTCAAGTTTTTGGGAATCGAAGTGGGCTCGGTATTGATATTATAAATAACTAGAATATATACACATTATATATATTTTCTTTCATTATATTTTTTATTTACGTATCTCTATTACATAACATATTTTATTCTATACATGAATTATTTAAAAGCGTTAAGTCATTTGATACGATATTCATTTTCTTAAACTTTTTAAAAAAATGAATATATTAGGGTGTTTTCCTTTATTTTTCAGGTAGATTTTAGTGTGACTTAATATTAATACCGCTATTTTGTCTATATAATGTTTAATTAGGGATAACCGAAACCCGTCGGGAAACCCAAAAACCCAATGGATAATATTAATCGGGTATCCGGCAGTTAATGGGACGAATACGGGTTTAGATATTATAAACGGGTGCGAGTACGGGTACACTATAAATGTTATTGTTGCCATCCCTACGATTTAACATTATACGTACACTTTTGAAATAACATAGTACCTTTCTTACTGCATAGTTAATATATTAAATATTTGCTACTTATCTGCACAAAAAAAACTATTTGCTACTTATAAATGTTATTGTTGCAACCCCACTAGTGTCCCACTTTCCCATGTACTCCGTATTCTCTTCTTCTCCAAAAATATCTAAATTAATTAAATATGAATATAGCTTTAGAGACGACGTCTTGTTGTCACCAAAGATGCGGCCCCACTTTTGGTCAAGTTTCTGGTTGGATTTTTGTGGGTCCCACAAGCCGTCCCCCAAAAATAGATTCTATCGTCCCTAAAACTTTTGGACACGAGCCTTTGGAGACAACCCCTTTTGGGACAACCTGTTGTGCCAAAAAGTTTTGGAGACAACAAAACTTCACTTTTGGGGATGACTCGTTCTGTCTCGAAAAGTCCCAAATGGTGTAGTGTGGGAACACTCTGACCCATGCACCTCTAACCGGGATGCCCAACTGACCTTTTCCAAAAGACCAGCTAGGCAATGATTACATGTCCCAATGACCTAATTAGTCAGGAGTCGGGATCAAACCCAAACCATTCTTCAAAGAGGCCCTCCTTTGATCAGTAATTTGCGGTGTGGGAATGATACCACCGGAACAAGCCCAAGATGGTACGAATAAACTACCATTGAGTACTACAATAATCATATTGTTCCATCCAAACACTTCTTGACCTCTAAAGGTGTTTGATATTTCATATTGAATGTAAATTAGGCAATTTAAAAATAATTAGTCATAGATTAAGTAGTAGATGGATAGGTTTTCCCAGGTTATCCAAGGCACGCGAGTCTTTAACTCAAATGCATGGCTTACTTAGGTATTTCCATGACCATTTCCGACCTTTTCTCAAGCCACCTCCAAGATGTGTACCTCGTGAGGTTTTGTAACACCCCCAAAATTTGGTACAGCGGAAGACTTAACAAGCTTTCGGGGTGCTACGGGGATTGGTATCCATTCAAAGTCATGAAAGAACGAGATAAAGTAAACATAATCAAAATACAACCACGCGGGGTTTTAAAGTTTACATTTATCCCAAAATCATCCAAGTCAGGCCCAAAAGAAAATAAACATAGGTCCACAATAGTTATCAGAGTTTTAGAAACATAGATCCATAACCGGTGCCAATGCCAGACCTCCAATCCCAAGCATCCGCAGAGCATCACTTAATTACCTGAGAAAACGTGCTAAAAGTCAGCTTTCGCTGGTGAGATCATAGGTTTAGATTCATAATTCAATATAGTGGACATATACGCAAAACGCTTGCTAGCTAGACTAGGCCTCAATCATCCAACCAAAATAATCCAACCAAATCAAATCAACCCTATAGGTGCACGCTATAGCTCAAATCCATCCAATCAATAGCTTACCTAGATCAAGTCTAGGCCTCGCTCTATAATCAATCCAATAGCTTACCTAGTTCGGGACTAGGCCTCGCTCAACAATAAATCAATAGCTTACCTAGTTCGGGACTAGGCCTCGCTCTATAACCAAATCAATAGCTTACCTAGTTCGGGACTAGGCCTCGCTAAATCCTACCTAGTTCTATAAGCATAGCAAGTTTTAAAATAAACGAAGCGATAATAGTCCACATAAAACATTTGCACGTTTCTCACCCCAAGTATTGAAAAACAAAGTTCAAGAGTAAAAGTGGGGCTATGACTCACCTCAAGTCCAGAAATCCTCAAAAGAAACGATAGAAGAAAGACGTAAGTAATCTCAAGCAACTCACGTAACGGCGACTACAGACTCGGCACTTCCTAACAATATCAAACTCGTTCAGAAATCATTTCCTCAAAATCAAATATTCCCATTCCCGAACGCAATCCATTTTACTTTCCAAAAATATCCATTTCTCGAATTAACTTCATATTCATTTGAAATTCGACGTTTGGTATCCATATGGGTGGAGGGTCGACACAACTCAAACCAGAAAGCCACAACAAACAAAATAACAAACCAACTATAGGTCTAATGTTAGCCCAACATATTATTTAAATAATTATCGAAGCTTATTAAATCCGTCGATTTGATAATCTCCTATATTTATTTACGTAATATATCGTTCCAAGATTATACCTAACCTAAAGCACATTGCACAAAAGATTCTATTGGATATATATCGTAGTCCAATAAATTCCCTATATATATCGTCGAATCGGCCAAGTTCCACGAGACATATAGTAATTTATTACCCTAAAACATATACCACATCCTATGGGCGTCGTGGGATACGATGCCCATTAATATACTCATTTTATATCGTCAAATAACTCGATCTAGAATAAGTCACTCGATATATAAAATGTTTATATTAATCGTCATATATCCGTGACAACACAAAAGTCACAATATAAAGCCCACTTGGACTTTAAAGACCCACAATTCGTATAACTCGATAAGTTTCTAATTTATAAACAAAATCACATTTTTAATTATTAGTTACCCGACTTATGTTTCGCCATTATTTATATAATTATTATTTATAACAATAGTCTGACATTTATTACACTATTTGCATAGTATAATAACTATCGTTTTATTATTATACGTTTACTCGTGATCGTTTTATTATTAATATACGCATTTATATATATATATATATATATATATATATATATATATATATATATATATATATATATATATATATATATATATATGTGTGTGTGTGTGTGTGTGTGTGTGTGTGTGTGTGTGTGTGTGTATGTATATACGTTTAACACGTCTATATACGTATATAAACGATTATATTCTTAATAATATTATTACGAGTATTATTTTTAATATCGATTTTTAAATATTTATCGAGTCATAAAATTTGGTCACATGTCCGAGTCATGACCCTCGGCTCATAGTCCAAGTCCAAATAATAAAATCAAGTCACAATAATAAATCAACTCCGTCCAAACAATCCCATATCCACGTGCTACAACATGAGGGTCCGACTACGGCACCCAACTAACCTATCTCTGTCATCTAATTGACCGTCTCACAATCGGTCCCCAATTCCATACTCGTCAACACAACTCCAAATATACTCACAATCAAGAAATACCGCATCGCGTCCGAATAATATACCAATGTACCACAACACAATCACAACAAAAATAAATAATAATCACAAGTAACATATTGTCCGAAAACCAAGTAAGCAACGGGTTGAGTTACCAAGTCAACCCGGGTCAACATATGCTCAAAACATGAAACGGAAGCCACACTCGAGACTCATGAGTCTCGGCTAGCTCCTTGAGCTCAATCGAACCAAAACAACCCCTAGGGGGTGTTCGGCCAAAAATACCAACGACCACAAGGGTCGACCAATCATAACCGAGAGCAACCAAACATCACAAATGGCACCAAGAATAAAATATACACATCAAAGGTCAAGAAAATCGACCCAAAACTACCCAAACCGAGAGCATAACTCTCGGTCGAGGTTCGACCCATCGGAAAAGTTCACACCCGGATACCAAACCTCCATTTAACCATTATTATCAAAACCCATTTAATTCTTGTCTCAAAATCCATGAAAACCCGAAAGAGAAAATGAAAACCGTGACCCATAGTCACGATTTGAACACAAACCCGAGTCAAGACTCGACCTACCTTCAAAAACCAAAGCCAAAACGAATAGATCTTCAAGAAATAATAAAAAGTGGTGATGAACTCGTGAGGATTTAATTTGAAATCGGTGTTAGAGTGGGAGTTAGAGCGCGTGGTTAGTACCAATAGATAGATCTCGAAAAGATGGTGAAGATGGTGGTGTTGTTTTTATGGTGAGGGCGACGGTGGCGGCGCTATGGTGGAATAAGGGTGGCGGTGGTGTTGGGTTCAAAAGAAGAGAGAGAGTGTATTGGTGAGATGTTGGTGATGGTTGTGTTTTGCTATGTGACAGCCACAAGGACGATTCATGTTATTTACTCTTATTAAAAAAAAAGATAAACTTTTTAAAAGATAATAATAATAATGGGTGTAGGAGATTTAGTAGCCCGGTGTCAATACACGGACTAAACCCGAAACTCAAATAACCAAAATGTCTTTCAAACCGAACCCATTCCAAAATAATAATATCCGATCCAATAATAAAATGAAATTAAAATTGTTAGGTTAATCTAGTGCCGGAGTCAATGTAGTGCCAAAAATAACGATCTCACAATAAATTATCACGACCGAATCAAACCAAACCATAATTAAATAACCAAATCTCATAAATATCGTACGATTAAAAATCACGTACCAACGTTTGTAAAATATCTCGTCATAACAAACTTTCAAAATTTCCAAATTTATAATTTTAATGTAATGCGGGTTTTAAAACGGCTCCCTATTTTGCCAGTTGCCACATCCTCCCAACCTCAGAAGGAACCCATCCCGGGTTTCTCTCAGAATAACCCATCTACGAAGTAAAAAGCTTCGGATAACTCTTTCGAAACTCATCCTCACGTTCCCACGTGAATTCCGGTCCGTGCCGCGAATTCCAACGAACTTTGATGAGCGGAATACGACTCCTCTTGAGTCGTTTGATCTCTCTATCCATTATCTCAATCGGCTCTTCCACAAAATTCAAACTCTCATCCACACGAATATCCTTGATTGGTATAACTGGTGTTTCCTCCGAAAGACATTTCTTCATATTGCTAACATGAAATACATTATGAACTTTACTCAATTCCATCGGTAATTCCAAACGATAAGCTACGGGCCCAATTCTTTCCAAAATAAGAAATGGTCCAATGTAGCGGGGATTAAGTTTCCCACATTTCCTAAAATGTATCACACCCTTCCAAGGCGAGACTTTTAACATCACTTTGTCTCCAACCTGGAATTCTAGGGGTTTACGCCTCTGATCGGCGTAGCTTTTCTGCCTATCTCTAGCTGCTTGTAGTCGATCTCGAATTTGCGTTACTTTCTCAGTAGTTTCCAAAATAAGCTCAGGGCCTGTGAGTTGGCTATCTCCAACTTCTGCCCAACCAATAGGTGAACGACATTTACGACCATACAAAGCTTCAAATGGTGCAGCCTTAAGACTTGTGTGGTAGCTATTGTTGTAGGAGAACTCCGCAAGGGGTAGATATTTCTCCCAGCCTTTACCAAAGTCTATGATGCATGCACGAAGCATATCCTCCAAAGTCTGAATAGTTCTCTCACTTTGACCATCGGTTTGGGGATGATATGCAGTACTCATATCAAGTCTCGTCCCCAAAGCGGTTTGAAGTGATCGCCACAATGCTGACGTGAAGCGGCTGTCGTGATCCGAAATAATCGATATCGGAACTCCGTGACGAGAAACAATCTCCTTCACATACAACCTCGCAAGTTTATCCACACTATCATCTTCACTAATCGCCAGGAAATGAGCAGACTTAGTCAATCGATCCACAATTACCCATATAGCGTCGCAACCGCTAGCTGTCTTTGGTAATTTGGTAATAAATTCCATCGTAATCCGCTCCCATTTCCAAACCGGGAGTTCTACCTGCGTCAACAATCCTGACGGTCTTTGATGTTCGGCTTTAACCTTAGAGCAAGTCAAGCACTTACTAACATACAACGCTATATCTGCCTTCATATTTGGCCACCAATATAACTTTTTCAAATCCTGGTACATTTTGTCAGACCCAGGATGAATAGAGTATCTTGACTTATGCGACTCATGCATAATCAACTCTCGAATTCCTCCATACAATGGTACCCAACTTCGCTCTCCAAAACATAATACTCCATCAGGACGCTTAACAAATCCCTTCTCATTTTCTGTCATCCTAAATATGTTCTCAGCAGCTCGATTCTCTGCTTTCAACGCTTCCGTTTGGGCTTCTAATATTTGAGATGGTAATGGCGATACAATAGTCATTCCTAATGACCTAACTCGTAGCGGTGGAATTCTCTCCTTTCGACTAAGAGCATCAGCAACAACGTTTGCTTTACCCGGATGGTAGCGAATTTCACAATCGTAATCGCTTAGCAACTCAATCCAACGTCGCTGCCTCATGTTAAGCTCTTTTTGGTTCAAAATCTGTTGCAGACTTTTGTGGTCAGTAAACACTACACACTTGGTTCCATACAAGTAATGTCTCCATATCCTCAAAGCAAAAACCACATCACCTAACTCCAAATCATGGGTGGTGTAGTTCTTCTCATGCTTCTTGAGCTGTCGGGAAGCATAAGCTATCACTTTCTCTCGTTGCATTAACACGGCTCCTAAACCTTTATGTGAAGCGTCACAATAGACGAAAAAATCCTCGTTACCTTCGGGTAACGCCAAGATAGGAGCACTACACAACATCTCCTTAAGTAACTGAAAGGCTTCCTCTTCCTTATCTCCCCATTCATACTTAACACCCTTTTGAGTCAATTTGGTCAACGGTTTTGCTATCTTCGAAAATCCCTCAATGAATCTTCGGTAATAACCGGCTAATCCCAAAAATTGATGAACTTCTGTTGGGGTCGTAGGTGCAGCCCAATCTTTAATTGCTTCGATCTTAGCAGGATCCACATGAACTCCTTGTCTATCAATCTCATGACCTAGAAATTGTACCGTCGGAATCCAAAATTCACATTTCGAAAACTTGGCATACAGTTTCTCCTTCCTAAGCAATTCTAAGATAAGTCTTAGATGCTCTTCATGCTCCTTCTCACTCTTCGAATAAATCAGAATGTCATCGATGAACACAATCACGAACTTATCTAAGTAAGGCTTACACACCCGATTCATGAGATCCATGAATACCGCCGGTGCGTTAGTCAACCCAAACGGCATCACCTGAAACTCGTAATGCCCGTAACGGGTTCTGAAAGCCGTTTTCGAAATATCTTCCTCGAGCACTCGAAGCTGATGATATCCCGATCTCAAATCGATCTTCAAATACACACTCGATCCTTGAAGCTGATCGAACAAATCGTCGATCCTCGGTAACGGGTATCTATTCTTCACCGTTAACTTGTTCAACTCTCGATAATCAATACACATGCGAAATGATCCATCCTTCTTCTTTACAAATAAGACCGGGGCTCCCCAAGGTGAAGAACTTGGTCTTATGAATCCCTTTTCGGCTAACTCCGCTAATTGTTTCGACAACTCTTCCAATTCAGTAGGTGCAAGATGATAAGGCGCTCGTGCTACAGGTGCAGCACCAGGTATCAACTCAATCTGAAATTCCACTTGTCTAGTAGGTGGAATTCCCGGCAGATCATCGGGAAACACATCCGAAAAATCACGAACTACAGGTACATCTCCAATGCACCTTTCCTTCTTCTCCTTCTCTCATTTCTCAGAAATTTGGGCTAAGAAAAGGTAACTTCCTTTTTCCATTAGCTTTGGCAACTTAGTGCAAGATATAACCGCTAATCTAGATGGGCCTCTCAAATCCTTTCTATCTCCTGGTATGTTCAGAATCTCCTTGCCGTAAGGCACACGCACGATCTTCTCATCGCAAATTATATGAGCACGATACTTCGACAACCAATCCATACCAATAATGACATCAAAACTTCCTAACGTGACGAGTAGAAGATCTATGTTGAAAGGGCGATTTAGAAAGTTTAACGTGCAACTGCGAATGATAGTCCTAATCCTCTCTATGTTCCCATTAGCTAACTCTACATCATAACCAATTCCTAAGGCCATCGGGGGTTTCTCTAGTAAGGGTGCTGATTGGTGCTAAACCACCAACTTATATTGACCAAGGAATGGTCAACAAAGTCAAATAGCTTAAACCAATGCTCCGCGGAATATAGTGTTTCCCCAGGTCGTTATGTCCCGACGAGGTGTGAAATGTAATCAAAAACGGGTTTGTGATCGGGTGAATTTGGACAGAAAGGGGTTGTGAATGATTACACTAAGGAAATACGAATGAAAACGATGCAAACAAACTATATTAACAATAACGCGAAACCTAATTAGCTTAAAACGTAAACTGAAAACTTAAAATCAGAAATTGCTTATACGTAAGCAGAAAAATAAGCCAATCGGCTTAAATAGAAGCTATCACTTTATTTATGTTTTTGGTTTTTCTTATTTTACAAACTATTTTTACAAACGTAACCTAAATTTTTAAAAAACGTAAAAGTTAAATACAATGCGAGTTGCAAATAACGTACGAAAAGTAAAATTAACGCAACTAAAACATGAATTCAAACGAGGAATGAAAATTAAAACTCAAAAACTACTTAAAAGTCTACGGGAATGATAATAGAAAGTTAGGGAACCCTATAACGTAATCTAAAATTAAAAACGCGAAAGTTAATTAAATAAAACGCGAGTGCGCAAAATAAAAAGTGAAATTTACGCTACGCAAACCCTACGGACATAAAAATTACATTTTTACGATCCTAACGTTAAAAGAAAATTTTGAGAAAAAGAAAAATATTTTTTAGACTTTTTATTTATTTATTATTAATTAAATACTAATTAAACTAAATATAATTATTAAAAGTACTAAACTTTTTTAGAAAATTATGAAAATTTTTGGAAAACTAAGTTAACTAATAAGTAAAACAGGAAAAATAAAAAATTGGAAAAAGCTACCTTAATAAGCCCTAAATAAGCTAAACAGTTAGTTTAAGCTTATTTATGCTAGGGAGTATTTAAAAGAGTTGATATGTAAGGAATAAACGAAATAAGTCCCAAGGGCAGTTGGTATTGTGTGTGAGGTTGTGTCTGTGTACGCTAGGTCCCAGGTTCGAATCCCATTACCCCCCACTTTTTGCAATTTTTTTTTTCACTTTTTCTTTTTACAAATACACTGAACAACTAAAAATAATAAACTTTTGAAAAACCAAACTTTTTAAAACATGAAAATAAGCTCTGTTAGAGCTTATTTGCCCAACAGAAGCTTAAAGGCTTACAATTGCTATTTTAAAACTGAAAAAGCTAATAAGCAAACTAAAAGCTGAAACTTAAAGTTAAAATAAGCTAAAAGTAAATGGAAGTAACTAAAATAAGCTATAACAACAGGAAAAACAAAACTAAATAAGCTTTAATTCACATAAGCAATTCCAAGCAAACTTAGAACCAAGCAGTCCATTTGGCTGTTTGCAGCCCTATGTGGGCCCTACAAATAAGCTCAAGAATCCAAAATAAGCTTTGAACCCAGAAGCTGACCTGGAGGGCTTCATAATAAGCCACAAAGTACAAGCTGGGACCCACTATTGAGACCTATGGGGATCTTGGAAATTGGGTCTGTGAGATACTAACATGAAAACCACACAGCATGATCTGATGGACTAAATACTTACAAGAGCTATGATAAGCATGATTTTCAATGTTTAAATGACAATAGACTTACAAATCAGTGAGTTAAACTAAAATGACAAAACTAAAAAGCTTATACCAGCTTATGGCTACAACAGTGGTGAGATTATGAGTATTAAGTGAGATTTTGAAATAAGCAGTTATAACAATCAAGCACTAGAACTCAAACCAAGGGAAACACAAACTAATATGAGCTCAGGAAATCACAATAGTTCAAGAACAAGAATCACTCAGGGACATGAAATCAACAAGTTCAGTTACATGAATTATCAAAAATAAAAAGGTAGCAGCAGCAGCAGCAGCAACCAAACAGGCCAAGAGAGGGCTTATTTACTAGCACTCGATAAGCTAGTTTGGCAAAACTAAAAGTAGTCCTAATGATTCTACCTAGGGGGCTATCTAAACCTACAAAAACCTAAACCTAACTCTAATTAATGAACCAATTAGGTGCAATAGAAAACTGCCCAGCAACTGAGGTTCAGGGGAAATGCTGGGTCAGACACCCTACTTTTGACCCAAATCTAAGTGCACAAATGTATTTCAAAATGAAAACTTCTTTTTGATTTAAGAAAACAAGCTGCCAAATAACATGAAAGAGCAATGTCCAAGCATTTTCAACTTGTTTTAAAACCTAGAAACCATCTGATGTTCTGTTCCATCTTGGCAGACATGAAAAAAAATTGACTTTTAAATTAAATCTAAAGGTTGACTAATGTGAGTTTTAAATCTTCCTAGACTACTGGGTATGTTGTATTATACTAACATGAAACTAAATTCAACTATATGAACACATCTTAAACCTAGAATTTGGAGTTGGGATCCCGTAATCCTAACAGTGATACAACTAGGGGAGATCAAAGCAACTTTTTGACTTTCAATGAGGTACCCTGTGTATCTTAGGCCATAAATGACCTAAATGGAACTATTTTCAACTGTCTACACCTAATGACTAACTTAAAACAAGCTTGTGCACAAAATTAAATCCAAATCCAAACACCCCTAAAGTGGTGACTGTTTGATTTTATTGAAAGAGAAATTCAACAAACTACCTTAAAGTTATAGAAACTAGATTAATTTAACTAAGTTGATGCTAAACAAACTTAAATGAATAGAAAATAAAAGACAGAAATAAGCTGATAAGCAACTTCCTATTTTTTTGTGCTTTTGGAAATTTAGAATTAAGCTAATGGTATTCTAAGAAGTGCACTAAAAAGTATCATGGAACTGAGCAAAGTAAATAGCAATGAGCACTGAGCAATAAGCAATGAAAAGCAGGTCAATAAGCAGTTACTATAGTGATATAAAAGAAAATCTCTTTGAACTTTTATTGAATTCCAGAAAAGGGTTTTACAAACTGAGAAAGTTAACAATACTTTGAAAATAAAACTAAACTTAATTCTACACTACATTCACTACTATTAACTACTCTAAAAATCCTAATTAACTAACAACTGCAAATGGTTACAAATCGAATTTATTTATACTAGGAGACTACATAGGGTTTCTTTGCTCCTTGTGCTTTCTTGTGAGCAAATCCCATCCCTCCAATCACTCTGAATTCATCTCAGCCCTTCATATTGACTTGGTGCCCAAAAGTGGTGTCTTGCCAGTGTGAATGAAGAGACAAGTGCACTGGGGATGTTGGGGTTGACTTATGGGAGTTGTAGGGTGGCATGGTAGGTGTGTTGGAGAATGGAGGGGGGGGACAAGTATGTTGGGAGTGCAGTGGTGGTGGGGGCTGGCTTGTCTGGTGTTGGTGATTTGGCGGGGAAGAAGGAAAAAGGGGGTAGGGTTGACTTATGGTTTGACCCGTTGGTTTAATATTAGAAGTGGAGATGGGCTTGGAGATGGGCCAAGAAAGGGTGTTGGACTATCTTGTTGGGTGGGTTGTATTTGGATTAATGGGGTGTTAAAAACATTAGGATCCGTTTGGTATTTTAGTGTGAAATTCACAAGGACCAAAAATGTAATTACTGAAAGTTACGGGTCTGGTTTGTAACTTTTTCAAAGTGGTAACCAAGGACTAAATTTGCTATGTAATAATAGCCAAAGACCATAATTTCAATTTTCCAAATTTGAAAATCCCGGGGACCTATTTTGTCATTTTTCAAACTGCAGGGACCAAACGTGTAATTTTCTCAAAGTTTTCACCCAAGGATCGTTTTTGGTAATATTTTACTTTTAAATGCCTTGGGTTGACTTTTCTTTCGTTTTAAAACTTCAGGGACTAGTTTTGTCAATTTTTGAAACTTGAGGGACTGAAACTGCCAATTATGCAAACTTTGTTCGTTTTTCATTTGTTTTTAAACATTTTGCATCTAAAACATATAAAACACACTTTTGGAATAATTTATGTATTTTGATGCGTATTTGAGTGTTTTAGGATGTTTTGGCAGTTCAGATACGATAAAAATGATGAGTATTTACACACTCATCAGGTGCAAACTTAGTGGACACAAAACTCTTATCGGCACCAGTATCAAATAGTATGGAAGCATAACGATTATTGAGAAGGAACGTACCAGTATCAATGTTCGGATCTTCTCCTCTCTCGTTCCCAAATGCATACACTCTTCCATGAGCAGCTCCAGCTTCCACACGTTGGTCCCCATTATCTTGTCGTCCACGGTTTCCTCCAGCTCCACGGTTTCCATTATTGTACCCATTACCACCCGATCCTTGATTTCCTCGGTTCCACGATTCCCTACACTCATTCCGATAATGTCCTTTCTTTCCACATCCATAGCAAGTAACATTTGCTTTGCTCATAGTTTCAGGAGTAGCTTGAACCATAGCAAGTGGTCGAGCTCTACAATCCTTAGCTATGTGTCCCATCTTAGAGCAATTCTTGCACATTACAGTACATCGACCAGAATGATGCTTGTAACATCGGTTACATTTGGGTGCATCTCCATTGTAGTTCTTCTTGTCTCCATCTCCCATGGCATAAGCTCTAGTAGTTGTTTGTCTCTTGTTTCGACGATCATTACCCTTAGAGTGATCATCCCTCTTTCTCTTTCCATTCTTATCCTTCTCAGCTTCTTCCAATGCCAAAGAGTCCATCAATTGTTGAGCGATAGTGATAGCCTCATGAATGTTTGCAGGCTTAGCAGAAATCACATCGTTCCTTGTAGCTACCGGCAATCCATCGGCATACCTCTCAATCTTTTGGGTCTCAGTCCTAACCATATCGGGACAAAGTAAGGCCAACTCTCGATAACGGCGATTGTAAGTTGCCATATCGGTACCTTTCACCTTGTGGTCCCAGAACTCAACCTCCAGCTTCTTAATCTCATTCCTTGGGCAGTAAGTCTGAATCAACAAGGACTTAAATTGCTCCCAAGTCATAGCATAAGCCACATCACTCCCAACCGAGTTACGGTAATTGTTCCACCAAGTTAAAGCTTCATCCTTAAAAGTAAAAGAAGCAAACTTTACCTTTGCATTCTCCGCACAACCACTGAGATTAAATATTGACTCAGTCTTCTCAATCCACCTAACCAAGTAAACCACTCCTTCAGTTCCACCAAACTCAATAGGTCCACAAATCTTAAACTCCTTGTAGTGACATCCGTTAGCACGAACAGGTGGAAATGTTCCAGCAGAATTGTTGGAATGATTTGACTCAGCTAGTAGCTCAGCAACTCGTTTCTCCACAAGTTGATTGATCATTGCTTGATCCACAGTAGGTGCGTTAAGTGGAACATGATCATTGTCTCCCTGAACATCAACATTTTGATTCCTGTGGTTGCGATTAGTAGTGTCCAGGTTATCAGGAGTAGGGGTTTCAACATTTCGAGTAAGACGGAGTCCTCGACGACCAGGGGTAGTCGTTGCAGGACCAGTTCTGGTAGCTCTAACAGGGTTTTGTCGTACAGTCATTGATCGAAATCACAATACAGGTTCATAAGTCTCCAATAACACATACCATAACGTCCAACAAGAATCCGATTGGTGAAAGTCGAAATTCGAACATAATACCAACACAATATCAACCATGTAAATAGGAACACAATTCTCCATGTACGCCAAAAACCGTAGAACATCACACGAAATCACCATCGTCCATACAAGTAGCGATCGATTCTTCGTTCCAAAATACCAAAAGACATAATAAATACTAATCGTTCCATACGAGACGAACATACAATCCGAATAACAAGACTTAAGGGATAGAATAACCAGCTCTCCTAACCAAGCACTCCCTGGCTTAGGAAGCAACACAACAACAATACAAATCCAAATTGATCTAGCCATGAAGCTGGCGTAGACTATTCAACTCCGATCTCAAACCATCCAAATCTCTCCATAACGATACCAGATCAACACTGTATATATCTCTATCTCTCTTGAGGTCTGCTGCCTCCTTCTCCAACTCCGTGTTCCTCTGCCACAGCTTGCGATCTGTCTCGCGAGCCATGAGGAAACCTCTTTGCAGACTCTCTATCTGCTCACGTATCCCAATCATACCTCTCCTAATCGCGGTCGTCCTTCCCACGATATTAGTCAAATCAACTCTTATCTCAGCAATAAACTCAGCAATAATCATCTCAAGTCGGTCAGACATCCGCGAGATCCACTCGCCATGTGCAGTAATCCGAGTCCACATCCTACCAGTCTCACCCAAATCTGCATGCTCAGCAGAAACCTCAGAAGGTGCATCCGACGCCACAGGACTACCAGGTGGTGAATCAAACAAAAACGGATGATCAGGTGAAACCGGCTCAATCGGATGCATAGGTGAATCAGGCTCCTCAGCCTGAGCTGGCGGCACAATCAAATCATCATCATCAGGCATCTCCTCCTCCAGAGGGTCATCCTCCTCCTCAGGGTCATCATCATCACCCTGCTCAGCCTCCTGAGGGTCATCAGCCTCAGCCTCATCCTCACCCTCGTACTCCTCCTCCTCATCGGAAGAGTACATCATCAATCGTCGTCTCCTAACAGGTGAACCATGTGGTGAAGGGGTAGGTGATCTAGGACGAAGACGCAATGATGCGGGTGGCACCTCAGACAGAAGAGAATGAGC
Organism: Artemisia argyi; assembly: GCA_030686995.1. Lineage (NCBI taxonomy): Eukaryota > Viridiplantae > Streptophyta > Magnoliopsida > Asterales > Asteraceae > Artemisia > Artemisia argyi. The sequence continues at coordinate 23,318,214 of CM060709.1, forward strand.
ATCAATCTGTAAAGGTGGTGAAGTAGGGCGTACCGACATACGTGTCGTAGCTCGGTGGGCAAAACGTGGAGCCACACGAGCCAAAGCCTGATGAAGAGTAAGCTGCCTTGATGTACCAGGGAGCCCTAGAGAAGATGAGGGTCCCTGCGTAGATGCAGCAAGTGGTGCTGAAGTAGAACCTGTCGGTGTCATAGTAGCTGAATGCATGGCAACCTGGTAAGGGTCATCAGGAGTCATGGTGAAATGTGCTGACAATACTGGTGTAGTAAGAATATCTTCAACAACATCAGGCGTATGGGAGGCCATAGTCTGTGACAACGGCGTAGGGTAAGTGTAAGTGTTTCAAAACAACTAAACCGCGACTCAAAATACCGTATCCAAAAATCATCATATAATTCCAAATCGTATATAATCAAGAAAGATTTAAAATACCGCATTACTAAAACCATTCTCAAAACAATTAAGCCATATAATTCCTCAAAAACGCATATAATTCCTCAAAACGCCATCATATCACTAAATCAATAAATCTCAAATCCTCAAATCATCTCAAGAAATCCCAAATCTATAATCGTCTCAATAATCTCATAATACCTCAATAATAAACAATGATGCTTCGGCTTGGCAGGCTGGCGGGCAATGGTCGCGGATCGTTTTCTATAAAAATCGGTTATAGTTTAGGTGTCTATTCACCTAGTTCTCTATAACCTTGGCTATGATGCCAATCTGTGACACCCCCAAAATTTGGTACAGCGGAAGACTCAACAAGCTTTCGGGGTGCTACGGGGATTGGTATCCATTCAAAGTCATGAAAGAACGAGATAAAGTAAACATAATAAAAATAAAACCACGCGGGGTTTTAAAGTTTACATTTATCCCAAAATCATCCAAGTCAGGCCCAAAAGAAAATAAATATAGGTCCACAATAGTTATCAGAGTTTTAGAAACATAGATCCATAACCGGTGCCAATGCCAAACCTCCAATCCCAAGCATCCGCAGAGCATCACTTAATTACCTGAGAAAACGTGCTAAAAGTCAGTTTTCGCCGGTGAGATCATAGGTTTAGATTCATAATTCAATATAGTGGACATATACGTAAAACGCTTGCTAGCTAGACTAGGCCTCAATCATCCAACCAAAATAATCCAACCAAATCAAATCAACTCTATAGGTGCACGCTATAGCTCAAATCCATCCAATCAATAGCTTACCTAGATCAAGTCTAGGCCTCGCTCTATAATCAATCCAATAGCTTACCTAGTTCGGGACTAGGCCTCGCTCAACAACAAATCAATAGCTTACCTAGTTCGGGACTAGGCCTCACTCTATAACCAAATCAATAGCTTACCTAGTTCGGGACTAGGCCTCGCTAAATCCTACCTAGTTCTATAAGCATAGCAAGTTTTAAAATAAACGAAGCGATAATAGTCCACATAAAACATTTGCACGTTTCTCACCCCAAGTATTGAAAAACAAAGTTCAAGAGTAAAAGTGGGGCTATGACTCACCTCAAGTCCAGAAATCCTCAAAAGAAACGATAGAAGAAAGACGTAAGTAATCTCAAGCAACTCACGTAACGGCGACTACAGACTCGGCACTTCCTAACAATATCAAACTCGTTCAGAAATCATTTCCTCAAAATCAAATATTCCCATTCCCGAACGCAATCCATTTTACTTTCCAAAAATATCCATTTCTCGAATTAACTTCATATTCATTTGAAATTCGACGTTTGGTATCCATATGGGTGGAGGGTCGACACAACTCAAACCAGAAAGCCACAACAAACAAAATAACAAACCAACTATAGGTCTAATGTTAGCCCAACATATTATTTAAATAATTATCGAAGCTTATTAAATCCGTCGATTTGATAATCTCCTATATTTATTTACGTAATATATCGTTCCAAGATTATACCTAACCTAAAGCACATTGCACAAAAGATTCTATTGGATATATATCGTAGTCCAATAAATTCCCTATATATATCGTCGAATCGGCCAAATTCCACGAGACATATAGTAATTTATTACCCTAAAACATATACCACATCCTATGGGCGTCGTGGGATACGATGCCCATTAATATACTCATTTTATATCGTCAAATAACTCGATCTAGAATAAGTCACTCGATATATAAAATGTTTATATTAATCGTCATATATCCGTGACAACACAAAAGTCACAATATAAAGCCCACTTGGACTTTAAAGACCCACAATTCGTATAACTCGATAAGTTTCTAATTTATAAACAAAATCACATTTTTAATTATTAGTTACCCGACTTATGTTTCGCCATTATTTATATAATTATTATTTATAACAATAGTCCGACATTTATTACACTATTTGCATAGTATAATAACTATCGTTTTATTATTATACGTTTACTCGTGATCGTTTTATTATTAATATACGCATGTATATATATATATATATATACGTTTAACACGTCTATATACGTATATAAACGATTATATTCTTAATAATATTATTACGAGTATTATTTTTAATATCGATTTTTATATATTTATCGAGTCATAGAATTTGGTCACATGTACGAGTCATGACCCTCGGCTCATAGTCCAAGTCCAAATAATAAAATCAAGTCACAATAATAAATCAACTCCGTCCAAACAATCACATATCCACGTGCTACAACATGAGGGTCCGACTACGGCACCCAACTAACCTATCTCCGTCATCTAATTGACCGTCTTACAATCGGTCCCCAATTCCATACTCGTCAACACAACTCCAAATATACTCACAATCAAGAAATACCGCATCGCGTCCGAATAATATACCAATGTACTGATGAGTGCTCAAACACTCATCATTTCAACCGTATCTGGACTGCCAAAACATCCAAAAACACCCAAAAACGCATCAAAATACACAATTTATTCCAAAAGTGTGTTTTATATGTTTTAGATGCAAAATGTTTGAAAACAAATGAAAAACGAACAAAGTTTGCACAATTGGCAGTTTCAGTCCCTCAAGTTTCAAAATTTGGCAAAACTAGTCCCTGGAAGTTTAAAACAAAAGAAAAGTCAACTCAAGGCAAAGAAAAGTCAAAATTTATCAAAATAAGTCCTTGGGTGATAAAGATTGAGAAAATTACACTTTTAACCCTTAAAATCCAAAATTGACAAAAATGGTCCCTGGAATTTCAGTAAATGACAGATTTGGTCCCTGGTGGGATAATTTTGAATGAAAAATCAATTGTGGCCTTTGGGAAGTTACAAAAATCATTTTTAGTCCCTGGGTGAAAGTTTTGTGGAAATTACATGTTTGGTCCCTGTACTTTGCAAGTTTGGCAGAATTGGTCCTTGGAAATTTTAAAATGGAAAAATTTACTTTCATGGTCCTTGAATTATTACTACGTGGCAGGAATAATCCTTGGAACAAGTTGGGAAAATTACAATTCAGGTCCCTCAAAGTTGCAGATTTACATCATTGGTCCTTGTGTTTTTATGTTTAACCAAATGGACCCTTAAAGTTATTAAAAAACCAAACAAACCAAACCACCCTTGGCCTGGTCCATTTTACTAGCCCAATCACTAACCCTACCCAGCCCACACTATAAATAAAACAAACACCCCACCGTTTTTATTATAAACCTCCCAGGTCAACCCTTGACCTTTGACCCCACTCCCCTCCAAAACCTCAGCCTGCAAAACCCTGCACACACTCCACACTTTCCATCATCACAAGCCACTTCCCCCTCCTCCATCATTACCCACACCCCAAACCAAACACTAACATCCAAATCCCACCTCCCTGCCAATTATTTAACTCCCAAGTTGCATAAAAGTTTTTCCCGCCAAAATGATTGAAGGGTCAAGATCACATGGCAGTCATCCAAGGGTCCTTATTTTTGATGGGAAATGCTCAGTGGGTCTGGAAACCCTAATGGCTGATTATAAAAGAAGAAGAATGGAAGCTGAGTGGGAGTTAGTTAATTTAGTTAAGTTTTAGTAGTTCTTAATGTAGTTTTAGGTTCGAATTTAATTAATGTAATGCTTTAAATTAAGTGTTGTAATTCATACTCCCAGTAGTGTAATCAAGTTTGAAAATCAATACAAGTCAGTTTAATTTTTATTCCTTTGCAATCCACTTCATGTTTCAAGCTTAAAATTATATTTATGTTAGAATGTGTTTAATAAGCTTCCTCAAACCAATTTTCTGTGAGTCTTGGCTTACCTTGGGTTACTATAGCTATTGGTTATCTAAGAGTTCCACAGAGCACACTTCATTATAATTTTTCAGAATAGTCAACATACAGTCAACTATGTGAAGAACCAGGCTATTGAGCTTGCTTTGAAGGTGATGAGGAAGAATCCTAGGACTTCTTAGTCCAAACTCTCAACCCTGTTCAGTCACTTGTGCATTTTCCCTTTTTATCAAGCTCTGACCAAGTTGTGAGTTCATTTCATTCTCTATTATATGCAATTACTTATGCCTTGCTTCCTCAACTGCCATTTTAGCTTTCTATTTGTCCCTTTGGTTTAATAATCATAATAGGAGTAAGTTACATTGCCTGTATTGTGCCTTTCATGCTTTTCGTTCATTATTTTGTTTGCTACTGCATTTCCTTTGATAAATCTGTGTTATTGTGTTTTAATTGTTAGTTGTAGGATTTGATCTCTCAATCTGCCTTTAATGTATGTAAGAAACTTAGTTTGATTCTTAAAATTGGCTAAAGTAGGGCTGAATTTGTATCTCATAATGAATCAGTTAGTTAAAGGGATGTTTGGATTTGCTATTTTGATTGTGTTCTGGTTATTATTTATTGTTAGTGATGGTTAGAATAAGTCATCTTAGGTGTTACTAGAACTAGGAGACCATAAAAACCATAGGTCACTTATCAAAAGTCAAAATTAGCTTGTTAATTCACTGTCTCAGTCATTGTTAGTAGTTAAGTGCTAGTAAGCATCAAATCTGTTTCATAGTAGTTTATATAGCTTATTATAGTTGCATTTTAGCTTAGTATAACATAATTAATCAATTAGGACCTGTTTAAATCTCACTTTAGTCAAAGTTTGCAAAAAAATCAAAAAGTCAAAACTTGCATACTGCAGAGTTGAGACAGATTTCAAAAGGATTTGTAGGATTCAATTTGGTTTAGAAATTGATAAACATTGTTGATCTCTAATCTCTGGTAGCTTGTCTCTTATTGCCAAAAAGAATTTTGAATTTTGGAAACCATTTGGTCATTAAAAATTAACCTTGAAGTCGCCTGTTTGGCTGTTTGCCTGCCCTGCACCAGGGTACAAGGTTGTTTCAGCCTTTTTCATAAGCTTCCATTAAGCTTTTTAGAAATACTTAGCTTGTGAAATTTGTTGTTTTGGAAGCTTTCAGTTCCTACTACTTTATCCTTGTGCTTGTCTCTCATTGGTATGCTTACATAGTTACTTATTTTGGTTCTTAACATAAGCCCACCCAACTGATGTTTATCACATCAGTGAGCTATGAGCTCACTTTCATAAGCTCTTTCTGAGCTTATGAGTGAGATTTAGCTTGTGTTATTAGGTTTTTTGGAAAGCTCAGTGACTGAGCTTATTGGTTCCAAGTTTGTTGTGGGCTCATTAGCTTATCAGATAAGCTAAAAAGTTCCCTTCAAGTGGCCTGTGTGGCCTGCTTTTGGCCCCTGAAGGTCTGTTTGGTCTGTGGGTTGGGATTTGCTTATTTGCTCATTTTGCTTGTTCATATTGTTCTTATCTATGTGTTTTAGCTGATACTCAGTATGTTGTAATAGATCTTAGCTTAATTTAGCCTTAGTTGTAGCATTACAGCTTTTGTAGTAGCTTGTTTCCAACCCAAAAATCCCATTTAAGCTTATCTTCATTAACTGTTGGGAGAATAAGCTGAAACTGAGCTTATTTGAAGGTTTTGAAAAAGTCCCCTTTGTAAAATTTGATTATTAGTTGGTGTTGAATAATGTTGTGACAGAAAAAAGAAAGAAAAGAAAAATAAAAGCAAAAAAAAGTGCAAGAGGTGGGATTCGAACCCTGGACCTCCTGCACCCCCAAGCATTACAACACAACATAACACCCAACTGCCCTAGGGACTTGTTTCATTAATACCCTACCACCCTTCCCTTTTAATACCATTTTCCTTTTTTAGCTTATTTAAGCTTATTTGCTTATTTTCCAGCTTATTTCTACCTTTTTCCCCCTCCTCCTATTTTTCTTAGGTTCCTGTTACTACATAGCATTTCTACTAATTTTTCCAGATTTTCTACTTTTCATTTTCTATTTATAATAATTAGTTTTAGTTTTATTAGTTTTAATAAAAAAAAAGTCAAAAATAAATCTTTGTACTGTTTATTTATAAGCATTTAGGAGTTTTTATATTTTTTCTAAGTTTTTAGTAGTTTAAGTAATTTATAGAAAAAGTTTTACAATTTCTACTTTTTATTTAGTATTTCTAATAATTTAATTTAGTATATTTAGTCTAATTAATATAAATAGTTTTTAATTAATAATAATTAATTAAATAGTTATAAAAATTATTTTCTTTTTCTAAAAATTTTCTTTTATCGTTAGGATCGTAAAAATATTATTTTCATGTCCGTAGGGTTAGCGTAGCTCAAAATTCACTTTTTATTTCGCGCACTCGCGTTTATTTTCATTTTAACTCGCGTTTTATTTAATAACTTTTGCGTTTTTTTTATTTAGGTTACGTTATTAAAAGTAGTTTGCAAAATAAGAAAAACCAAAAACATAAATAAAGTGATACAACACAATCACAACAAAAATAAATAATAATCACAAGTAACATATTGTCCGAAAACCAAGTAAGCAACGGGTTGAGTTACCAAGTCAACCCGGGTCAACATATGCTAGAAACATGAAACGGAAGCCACACCCAAGACTCATGAGTCTCGGCTAGCTCCTTGAGCTCAATCGAACCAAAACAGCCCCTAGGGGGTGTTCGGCCAAAAATACCAACGACCACAAGGGTCGACCAATCATAACCGAGAGCAACCAAACATCACAAATGGCACCAAGAATAAAATATACACATCAAAGGTCAAGAAAATCGACCCAAAACTACCCAAACCGAGAGCATAACTCTCGGTCGAGGTTCGACCCATCGGAAAAGTTCACACCCGGATACCAAACCTCCATTTAACCATTATTATCAAAACCCATTTAATTCTTGTCTCAAAATCCATGAAAACCCGAAAGGGAAAATGAAAACCGTGACCCATAGTCACGATTTGAACACAAACCCGAGTCAAGACTCGACCTACCTTCAAAAACCAAAGCCAAAACGAATAGATCTTCAAGAAATAATAAAAAGATGTGATGAACTCGTGAGGATTTAATTCGAAATCGGTGTTAGAGTGGGAGTTAGAGCGCGTGGTTAGTACCAATAGATAGATCTCGAAAAGATGGTGAAGATGGTGGTGTTGTTTTTATGGTGAGGGCGACGGTGGCGGCGCTATGGTGGAATAAGGGTGGCGGTGGTGTTGGGTTCAAAAGAAGAGAGAGAGAGTGTATTGGTGAGATGTTGGTGATGGTTGTGTTTTGCTATGTGACAGCCAGAAGGACGATTCATGTTATTTACTCTTATTAAAAAAAAGATAAACTTTTTAAATGATAATAATAATAATGGGTGTAGGGGATTTAGTAGCCCGATGTCAATACACGGACCAAACCCGAAACTCAAATAACCAAAATGTCTTTCAAACCGAACCCATTCCAAAATAATAATATCCGATCCAATAATAAAATGAAATTAAAATTGTTAGGTTAATCTAGTGTCGGAGTCAATGTAGTGCCAAAAATAACGATCTCACAATAAATTATCACGACCGAATCAAACCAAACCATAATTAAATAACCAAATCTCATAAATATCGTACGATTAAAAATCACGTACCAACGTTTGTAAAATATCTCGTCATAACAAACTTTCAAAAATTCCAAATTTATAATTTTAATGTAATGCGGGTTTTAAAACGGCTCCCTATTTTGCCAGTTGTCACAGGTTTGAACTTGAGACCTCTTGTGAGAACCTCAGAGTGTAACCATTTCGGCTCTTTGGCGATGGTTTTCAGATTAACTAGTCTAAATCTAATTTAAATTCTAAAATAATCACATTATTTGGAAGCAAAAATAAAAGAACCGTATAGAATTTGATCAAGAAAACAACACCCCAATACTTACATTAGTTATACAATCCAACGTTCCGATCCACACAATAAAGAATGATAACTAACAGGCTAAAGTTTTAGAATTCCAAATCTACTTTCATACAATTTCAACTACAATCATAACTAAAAAGTGGCACACCAACTCCTTAAAAAGGTTCTAAAACACCCTAAAATTACACACAAAAGCTTCTTGGAGCTCAAAGAATAGTAGGTAATAATATCTCTAGAGTTATATACATTTTGCTAAATTAAACTTGAAAACGATTGCGTTAAAACATAGGACATGTCAGCTAGGGGCCCACGTTGACCCGCCGATTGGATATCCCTCACTATGTCAAACACTGCCTCTGGTTAAGCCAACTTGAGGGCGTTTTCAGACATTCTCTTGAGCTCGTTTGCATTTGTGCTGAACCATCCAACCACTATCTGAGCTGTCTCTTTTGGGCTTCGGGTGAACACACCCCCATTATTGCCCACCACATATGGGACGTTTCCCTTTTCCTGTTGGTTCAAAGTGCAATATTATAAAGGGAATATATTAGCTACAGTTTTTTGTAGCCAATTGGTTACAATTTTATGCTATAAATGTGGGGTCTTTGATTCTTTTTGTGGGTCACTGATTATTTTCTGTGGGTCCTTAATTCATTGCTTGTGTATTTTTTTTTGAAGTATTGTAGCCAACTGACCATAAATCACAGTTTGGATAATTGACTAAAACTCGGACAAAAAAAAGTTTGCTAATTCTGGATTATGAGTCGATTCTGGTTGGGTTTTATCCCAAACTGGTCAAATAAAAAAAGGGAAAAACCCCAAGTTCCAATATGAAGAGGCTGATATTCTTTAACATATTACATATATATAGAGTAACATTGTTGCAATATACAGATGTACAATTTACATACTTGTCCCGGCATATAGTCATTAAGGATGATAGGATGTCCTCTAATGAATGCCTCAGCGATCGTGCCAGGACCCGCCTACAAGATCGAGTGATAAACGGTTAGAATATACGCAAGAAGCAATAATGCAGAATCAATACCCCACATTTCAAACCAATAATGCAGAATCAATACCCCCAGATTTCAAACTTTTTGAAGCCACGATACACGAACTCATGAAACTACCATATGGGATTTTTTTTGGTAACCGTGATTTCCGACTTTTTGGCTAATTCACAGGGTTTGAACCCATCACCACACAGACTCAAACCAAGTAAAGCCCTCCCTTTTCAGGAGGTTGGTGTGGCCACTTAAGGTTGTTTGCACCTAGCAGTAATTGAACTTGAAACCTCACACATTTTAAAGTGATAGCCAGAATCCCTTTTGCAACTAGGCCACCCTTAAGTGGTTACATATGGGATTTATCATTTATGCAACTACAAACTAGTCCGGTCTAATGAAAAATACAGGGAAAATATCTTACCCGGTTATTGCATCTCAAATCCTCTAATCTGTGAAAGAAAATACCACGGATTTTATTCATCATAGGTTAATCGATCATTACAGATAAAAGAAAGCCTGAATTCACCCATCATAAGTAATAAAGTAAATCTTTCAAGATTGCCACATCTAGCAGTATAATATTCTTTTACCTTTACAGGGATCTTCCACTCTAAAGACAGAGAACAAGCTAAAGCCTTGTTTCGACCACATATTACTACCATTTGTCCCATTGGCTTCCCCGTTTCTTTATCAAATAAAGATTCTGCAAGAGCCTTTGCTGTTTTCTTCACGGGTCCCATCCCTTCACCACCTCCCATTAACAAAACTGCGGGCAGTACCGGATCCAGTTCTAGCTCTACTAGCAAGTCATCCTGTAAAAACCCCAAGTTAACTCATGAAAACTTGAACCGCCATATTTAAAACCGGGATAATTGCATCAAAAACCGTCAAGTTTCTATGGTTGATTGAAATAAAAACCGTCAAGTTTGTATTTCAATCAACCATATTTTTTTTAATTCAACTTTACATTTTAAAAATCTTTTGTAGCCAACAAAATTGCCTACTAAAACTCATATTTGACCAAAGTTGGTACCTTTTTATGCAATCGGTCCTAAAAAAACTAAGGAAAAATTAGTAACCTTGTTGAGAACAGCACGAGCGAAAGATGGTCGAACAGGCAATCCAAAAACACGTACTTGGTTTTCCTCAAGACCGTCAAACAAAGTCCTGAAGGGCAGTAGCATCTTTTAACCCCAGGGTGAAACCTGGTTAAAACAACAAGATGAATATAATTTTTTTGGATAAATACTGTAATTATGTGTAAACTATAAGGGTAGCTAATTATGACATTACCATGTCCGGTGGCATGTATTAAGATATGTAATCACGGTCACAAAGATGACTTTCTTTTGTAAACGTTGCCATTTAAGTACCCATAAAGGAAAAGGTTGCACAAGAGGGTGAACACTGATGATAATGTCCGGCTTGTACTCCATTAAACCAGCCTCAACCTCCCTTCAAGTCAAGATTTTGCCATACAAAAATAGAAGTCAGCAAACACAATAAATATTATGGAAATAGGTCAATACAGGTTTCATTCAAAGCGGATATTTTTTATGAGCGTCAAAACACGTTAGTAACAAACACTTTATATCCAAACTATTTGATTTATATATAAAAATAGTGTATTAAATATGATTAGAATAAGTTTATCTCGATCAAGCAATTTATAAGATTTATGCTAAGTACAATTCAAATGACTTACGACCCATCCGACACCCATTTCTTTTTAGTTAAATCTTATAACTTGACCCATTTGACTGTTAGACATAAAACATAACTCATATATAGGTAAAACAGTAAAAGTATTGAAATTGTGACATTTACTTATCAAGTATCTTGTGCTACCACAAAAGAAATAACATTTAACGACCATTTCACATCTTGTAGACTAATTTAAACGACATTATGCAGAAGAACCATCAGGAACAAAAAGATAAAAGTTTTAGTGTATTTATTGATGATGACAACAGGTGGTGGGGTGTTTAGATCACTCATCATGTGAAAACAATAACTAAGTTGCTAAAATACGTTATATCTAAGGAAAGAGTCATGGGATGAGGCTAAATACATACTTGGCATAAAAGGCGGCAATGGCAACAAGATAAACACCATGTATCTGTTAGAATTTAATAACCATGACAATCGTGTGTATATATATATATATATCCCCCTATATATAATAGCAATACCTGCCAACTAGATAAGGCCACTTGGCCAAAAAGAAATCATGTTTAATGCCACGTTTAAGCCATGTCACCAAATCACACACCTCACACATGCCTGGAACACTTCTCCTCACGCACAATTCAAAACACACACAGTTTGACATTCAAACCCTAGCTAAAATCTCTCACCAATTAATCTCATCTATTTTTTCTCCATCAAATTCAAACCCTCACTAAATTCTCTCACAAAATCAATTTATTTTTGTTAATCACAGCCTCATGATCTTCGTTCCATCAATAACCTCAAAAAATACGATTCATTAAACATTAAAAAAATCCCTAATTCAAAGCGACATGATATACACCCTAATTCAAACTATACATGCCCAGGCGCCGATACTAAGAGTTTGAAAGAAGGTGTTTCAAATTAGGAAGATCATCAACTATTAAATAGAAGAAGTTGTGATTTGTTCAAGGTAATCACTTATTTTTTTATTAGCTTTTAATTGATTTTTGTTACTCTTATTTGTGTTTGAATTGGATTTAAATGAAGTTATTATATAGCCATATAGGTGACAACAATATGCACATCAAGTGTTTGATAAAATGTTAGAATGAAAATGTTTGCGTTTTTGTGCTTTATCAGATTATAGCTGTGATTTGTTTCACGTGAACACCCACTATTTTATAAAAATCTTGAATGAAACTTATGTTTAATAAAAGATTTCTATAATTATAGCTAAATTTTATATTTCTTTGAAACTGATATATCGTTCGCGAAATATATCCCAATCTTATTTTAGAGATTTGAAAACAAGTTTGCTTTTTGTGAGACAATACTTTTAGAGATATAAAAGATATTTTGGGTGAAAGTAAAGGTAGTTATTTGATGATCTCATTAGGAGTTTAGGCTAAACTCATATGGAAAGAGCAAATGATATAATTTTTGGAAACATTTTTTTTTATTCTTTTTGTTGAGTAGGGTTTAACTACACTATAAGGTGAAACATGGGGAGGAGTAATTTCGGCATTCGGAAGCTAATCAAGAGAAACAAATGATCCAGGTAATGGCTAAAAAAAGTTTCAAATTATAAGATGCTTGACTTCATATGTATGCACAAGGGATTTGATATTGATTATTCAAAGGAAGAGGCTGTTTGGCATTGCTTATTTAAGTGCTTGTCTGGCTATTATTAAATACATTAGAAACCTATAATTAGCAATCCAAACATCCCCTTATCTGCAAATCTAAACACTATCTCATGCATTGTGTTATGTTGTAGTAAATTACTATATTCTTAACATTTCGAAAAGCACAAGCAATCCTCATTTTCGAGTATCCTCGGTCTTGTAGAAATTGAAGGCATAACTAAAATAAAATGATATAAACTATAGGGTATTATGATAGTAAGTGTTGCTCCATAACAGCTCATACGTATAAACGATTTGGGATTGATTATTCAATGGAAGAGACTTTTTGGCATTGCTTATTTAAGTGCTTGTCCGACTATTTCTAAATAGACGATAAAAATATAATTAGCTATCAAAACACCCCCTTATCTGCACTAACCATTGAAACACCTAAAAACAATCCATATGCATTAAAGAAACACATACACAACATCATTCTATATAATCAATAGCATCGGGCTTATTATGTTATAAAAACACAACAAGGTTATTGATTAATTGTTTATTAGTTTTTTAAAGGGTTGATAGGGTATGTTATTAAAATGCATAAGCTGCTCTCAAAATAATCCTAGCCAAACACCCACTAAATAACATGTAGAATTCGCTGCAAGGTTAGATAATCAGTTGATTAAATCTATCAATTGTGTTTCAGGTGATTGACCGCAGGAAGCAAGAACGTCATATGGTTGCAACATTAGGCAGGTTCAGTGTTATTTGGGACTTCCATCAAGTGAAGACCAGTGCACATGAATGCTACCGAAACCAACACGGTGGAGATGTTCCGAGAATGGGTCCAATTGGTGTTCATAAACACTTAGCACCATACTTGCCTTCACACCCTGTGGTAAGCACTAAAATCCAAAGCTCAACACTCTTAATTATTGCCAGTCTATGTATATATATCGAGTATCTGAATCAATACATTTCATACAAGTAGAATTGAGATGTTGCAAAGAATGGGAATTGTGATAATGTCATGAAGGATGCTTGAGTATGTGCTAAACTCCATCAGACGGGGTCATTTTACTCAAGATTATAATTTATAGACTTTACAAAATATGTAATCATATTACACACTGGTTACCTATTAAAAAAATTGGACAATGGGTCAACTTGACATAAACTGAATATAATATTTACTCATTCTGACCCGTTATGCAACTCGCCCATTTTGTCCCCTCTAGCACTTTCCAAATCAAAGCAAAATCATAACACTACAATCCATTTATTATGAATTTGATTAGTATGTAAGATTTCAAATTGATGATGGTGTGCAATTATCTTAAATGTATTTGAAAGAAATAATGGGTATATCAGTACCACAGCAGGCCCTGTTCAGAAATCAAAATATATCATGGAAGTAACTTGCTGAAACATTCATTCCCACCTTTGTGCATATTCGGGTTGAAGCACAACGTTGGTTACAAACACAAGGTACCATTACCATCCCATTTAATTTGAGTTATGACATACATCAGTCTTTATTTTGATATTCTAACTCATGTATTATAATTTTCTCAGGGAAATGTGCAAACCTACTATTAGAAATATGAGGCACAACAAAATCAATATTTGTTTGATCAAAAATGTTTTTAATGTGTTGTTGTTAGGTATTCCCGGGACTGTAAAATCTCAGTTTTTAAAGTAAGTGATTCATGTTTTTTTTATCTACAACTGGACCATATATGAAACAATAGTAGCACTAACGTTTTTCAAAACTTTGTTATGTAGATATGGTGAAAAATCTTGACAGCGGGCAGTTTACACAACAGGTAAAGGCGCTTTTGTTGTTGGTCTTACAACAATCGTGCACAAGGATTTAGTCACACGAGAATGGACACTTGAAGGAGGCTCTCGGACTAGCTCATAAGGGGATAAGTAAATGAATGATCAAGACAGATAAGTAAGTATGTGTCTGATTTTCAATAAAATGAATGATCAAGACAGATAAGTAAATATGCGTATGATTTTCTATAGTTTCATTGGTAAGTAAATATTAGTTGTCTGATATATGTCACAAGTTATTTACTTTGTTTATTGTAAATATATGTCACAAGTTTCGATAACTAATAACTTGTGAACGCTAAAAACCAGCTGGAGATCATAGTATTAGTATTTATCTTTCTACCTGACTTGTGAACGCTTAAAGGAATGGTTTGAGGGCCAACATCCAATTTACTTGACTGTTCCACATGGGTTAAACGTGATTGTTACATACCTCAAGGGAGTCATGGTTTAAAGGTACATACTATGTTTTCTTTCAGTTTTACTATTTTAGTCAATCTGCTAATAAAACTTACTAAAGAAACAAATTAATAGTATATCAATAGTCATATATCAAACGCAAACAGGGATGCCCCATTTAGTATAATGAGCTATATGACCTATTTACTTAGTTTTTATCTTGAGCATGTTACATGAAATATCGAAGAATGTTAGCTAAAAATGAGACAAGTCAAATTGCTCGAAGGTGTCCAATGTGTTTTGGGTCAACCCACCCGTTGATATATGTACCAAAAATCACCCTCAATTTTTTTTATTTTACCAAAACCATCTTTGACCTTACACAGCCTACGCAACCTGCCCATATTTCCACCTCTATGTCTTGACGTCAAACATGATTGACAAATCCTCTCAAACTTAATGAGACAAACTATTGAATACAACCAACAAGTGAGCAAGTGAATCAGATATTAAAAACCTCTAGCATCGAGTTTGGTAAGAGAATGACCACCTCAGATAAGTTGCTTCTACGTGTAAATAATGAACTTCCTTGGTATCCGAATAGCCCTCGGTTACAACAATTATCTTGATAGCCCTAAATTTATTACACAAGACTGTGATAAATATTATCTTTTTAGCAATTGGCCCAGGTTCTATAGAAGCCATTTTCACCCATCTAGAGATACAAAATAACCTGTAGCGACCCATTTTGACGTAAATAGGTTGAACAGGCTACCTATTTGTAATTTTACTTTCAATTTCTTGATTGGCCCTTTATTTGTAAACAAGAACAAAAAAGTACAAAGGTAGCATTTGGATTGACAAAATAAATGGTGACAAGAATAGTATAAGATGTATTTTAGTTGATTTTAATGATTTGGATAATATTTACCACCGTATATGAAAATTATGAAACTATATCTGTTATGGTTGACTACCAAATTTATTTGTTACCAACCCGAATAATCAAGAAAAATATGGAATAATAAAATGATGTATTAGTTGTCGTGTTTATGTAATGCAGGTGACTTTAGCATACAATTTTTTTCCCATTCTTCTAGATTTACTAAATTTCGTCATCCAGTGTTCATTGAGTAGTACAAACTGGGACAATATGCTCCAAATTAAGTTTCTTTTAAGACTTCCTCTAGGACAACATGTTCTAGGCCCATCAATTCAAGCCTCCCTATTTGCTAATATGATGCTATAAAAGTATGCAGTTTAAGAGAAATTATTTGGATTACCTGCTTATGTAATTATGTAATTTGGATATGTGTTTTCCAGGTGTTCACATTCGGTGACTTTCAACATATTGCAATGCTTGAAATATTACTAATTCTTTTTATTTTTCATTTTTTCCCACTTGACTCCTTAAAGAAATTATAACTCGGATTGACAAATGTTAAAAAAATGGGCAATATCCATCTTTATTGGCAGTTTTAGGAGTTTCGAGATTTGTGACAATATTATTTCAGTTATGTATTATAAATATTTGGTTTCCTAAACATGTGTTTAAAATACAGGTATTTGACATTAGATGAAGCAGATAGATTGGTGAATCTTGGATTTGAGGATGACATCAGAGAAGTATTCAATGACTTCAAAGCACAAATCCAAACTCTACTGTTTTCTAAAACCATACCTGCAAATATCCAAAATCTTGCACAAGATGTTGTTTATGAGGAGCGGGTGAAGGAGTTGATGTCAACACGCACAATAATAGACATGGACAAAGCCCCACTAACTACTAAGTTGGTTGCGAAAGTGCATGGCCAAGATGTGATATTATCGATATAAAAAATGAAGGCCATCTTTGCTTTTGTCTCTCGATTAGATTTCCTTGCTGATATGTATTCGGTTTATGAAGCATGCTTTTTGTGAAATCAGAATTCCATCACTTGAGTAAGACTCTCTTCATTTTAATTTTCATTTATCATATGAATTGTCCCGATTTTGCTGTCTGATATAACAGTCTCACTAACTTATGCATAAATTCTAAAAATCGATAAGGAAAAGGATTTGGCAACATGTAAGTAACCAACTTTATTTCTTCCCTTGGTTGGCAGGTTAACAAAGGGAGGCTTTCTGAGAAGAGAGTTATAAGGTACTTTCAACATCTTATTGATGTTATTGCATATTGCCAAAGAAAAGGCATGTATCATAGGAATTCAAAGCTGAAAATGACTATTTAAAATAAGATGCTTTTATTGTGAGAGGTACATATCCATATATTGGAATATCTAACCCCAAAATCTTTTAAATTTGAAGGGAGGCTGAAGGATCCTGATTTTGGACACGACACGTTACCGCAAAAAAAGTGTTGGTTTTCAGTACATGTGGAAAAATAGGCGGGATGTATTTCAAAACAGGGGGTCATGCGAGGTTACCCGAAAATGCTTTTTCGAACACTTTTATTGGAGTATAATAAAATGTCATTTCTGGATATGATTACAAAACCATATTGTTACCATTATTCAACAAATATGAGTTAGTAGATTGTACAAATTAGAATTATATTAGCGAATTTAGATACGTTTAACCCGCTGTGCTTGGCTATTCTTTTATTTGACTCATTAAAGAGAAAACATAACCAAAACAACCAATAAATTAGTATATGGTTTGAATTTTCCATCTTTAGTTTGCAGGATTCATAGAAATTTCCATATTGACACGAGGCATCACTTGATGTGTTTTCATGTCGTTCCTCTTGAGCTTGGCATTGAACTTCTGTTACCACTTGTGGAATCCCATGTTACAATGCAACCGAGGTACATCCTCTTTAGCCTGCTCACCGGGCGGGTCATGAAGCTAAAAAAAGG
Source organism: Artemisia argyi (assembly GCA_030686995.1). Taxonomy (NCBI): domain Eukaryota; kingdom Viridiplantae; phylum Streptophyta; class Magnoliopsida; order Asterales; family Asteraceae; genus Artemisia; species Artemisia argyi. The sequence goes on from CM060709.1 coordinate 23,335,791, forward strand.
CCAGCGCACCTTATATAAGCGATGATCATGTTATTGATCTCAACTTCTTCAGTGATGATGAAAACTAAAAGTGTGTCTTTTAGAAACTTCATTAGACACTTCTCTTTTAAAGTTAATGAACAATAAAAACGAAGGAAACAAAATTTGTTAGTTGAATATACATGTTACCACTTATGATTCATTTTTCGTCGAATTAATTTATGAATAAGTGTTTTATGAATGTTTGTTAATTGAATATATGCTACAAGTTATGTTTGCAAAACTTATCATGTTAACGTATATTATAAATCATAAACAAGATTTCATATGAACCTCGCCCACCCATCGAGCGAGTCATGAATTAGAAATGTTTTTCTACACTTTAACAAAACAATTTGCTCCGTATGCCTAGAATAATATTTAATTACAAATAATAATCATATTTAAATTTTAATAACAAATTTCAGAAACAAAATTACATTTAAATCACAATCTTAACCAATTTAGATATATAAATTAGAAAAGTTTAACCAGATATTACATGAGACTCGCCCGGCCATCGGCCGGGTCATGAAGCTAGTATATATATATATATATATATTCTAATATCAAGTAGTCACATATGCGGAAGCATAGGATCAAGTATAACATATAAAGGTTAACTAAAACATAAATAAAGAACGTACCGTAAGCAATCTTGAATTCTTGAACAATTGATGAACCCTAATTAGGGTTTATAAGGATCAATGAATAACCCTTTACCGTTTTGTTATTCGATCCAATATGTAAACAATAATGTGTTTACACCACGTTCTTGTACACACGTACTAATAGCGATTCGATGTGAATGCTAGTTCAAGTCACAAGTAAAGCACTAAACAAAACAAGGTTAAGCTTTGTACAATATATGTAGGGTCGAACCACTTTTATATATGTAAGGTGGGTGGCAACCTTGTGGTTTGCAAGGTTCGGCAACCCTTGCCGATCGGTAAACACGATTGCCAACCATGCGGCATCCAAATTTCGGCACCTCTTGCATAATTCACCGAATCGGTGGGGAGAGTTTCAAGGTATATGTTACCGTTTAACATTAAATGGGAGGAGCATGTATTGCTTTGAAAAAAAAAATCCCTATAAATAAGTACATACAACACACTGATGCACCGAAACTCCATTTAGGCTGGCGTTCCCGTTTGGGAACGTGGTGGGAACGGATACGCCGTCGAAACGCCACCGAAACGTTTCCAAGGCGTTTCCCGAATCTGCGAAACGTTTCGTATGAAGTATCCTTACCGTTTCTGGAATATCAAGAAGTTTCCAAGCCGTTGCTGGATTTCCGGAGGTCTGGTTCATCGGAATAAATTGGAGAGGAAGAGTTACAAGGGAAAGTGGGATAGAGAATTGTGGGGTCACGTGATTTGGCATTTCATACAAGAACTTTTCAATTAATAGTAGTCGTGTTAAAATAGGAGTAGTAAATATAATGCATATTGTATTATTTATCATCTGATCTGTACTTCTTTGTTTTATCTCTCTTTGTCTTTTTAATTTAAATTTTATTATTGATATATATTTAATGCTTGATTAGGCAAAAAAATTAGGCAAGATTGCCACTAAAAAAAAGTGTTTAGGCAAGATTAGGCAAAAAATGTGTTGGACAACCTTGATTGGTTGTTTTCTTTAAAAGAGGAGGCAATGTGTGACAAGGTTGCCACCCCCTAACAGTCGAACTATAATTCAATGAAGAAAGAATATTAAGCAAACCAAGCATGTACATGACATTCGTAAACACATTGCATGCATGGCATAAATATCATAATCATGATATACAGTAAACATATATAATAATTAAAAGGGTTGTGTGTATCGTATGAGTTGGTTGAATCTCTTTCGAATGAGACCTAGGTTGTGTTTAAATAGCATTTAAACTTGTCCAACAAGTCATTGCTAGCACCTCCTTAAGTTTCAAAACTCGACACTCGACCCTTTTTCTTTTTCCTTGTTCGACCATATTAATCAACACCACATGAATTTGGTTTTCATACTAATAAGTCCCTCATGTATTAGTTACTTTATTTGTGATTTAATAATTAAATATAACTATTTATATATTAATTATTTAACATCGACTCTTATACGTAAAGTGTGCAATCCCGTGGTCTCGGGTTCGATACTAGACATATACTTATTAATATTTATCCACAAACTCTAACAACTCCCACTTGGATATCTATTAATAGTATAATGACATTGGTTAGCGTCTAGCAACACGTCAATGCCCCTAGTTCAACTCGAGGGAGGTCTCCTGGAAAAAACCTTTAATGATTCATCATTATTATTATTATCCTTTTGTTACTAATACCACGTTAATAAAGATATGGATCTTAGTCATTCTTTAATTAGCAATTCTGTTTCTCGTTTTTTATGATTGAACAAGATTACCAAAACATCTGAATGTATTCCAGATAGACTTTGGGCGTGCGCACGCAAACATCTTGTCAACCCTACGAGGGGCCCAGCAGTATTAAACTTCAAAACAAATTTGAAGGAACAAATTCTTTCTTGACTACAAGAATAACCCATGGACTTTGCAACACTTCTGAAAACAACCCTTATGACTCCCTATTACGGTGAGCGGTAGATTGCTTCACAAAAATGCACTACATCCATGACACTTATCTGGTATCTCAAGTCTGAGGATAACAAATTCATGATTTACTTACTGACAAGATCCATAAAGTAAAATCATGTAGTTGGGATAAGTCCTATATTCAATTAATTGAATATCATGTGAAATTGGTATGTCAACGCATAAATATACTTTCAAGTATATTCTAACCAATACTCAGATTTGTCTTAGTTTAATGATATTCCCATATCATTAATTGACAACGGACATTTTAGAATAACATAAGTTATTCACGGATTTAAACATGCAAATACAGGACACAATTTATTATTAATGAAAACAAACGTACTAAGTACTTTAATTCATTATAAATAATAATTGCTCAATGTCCTTTATCCAAATACTAAATAGATCAATGCATGATAACTCTAGTTAATGAATTATGCTTCAAGTCATGTCATTCATACTTGTTGACAGGGCATAAATCAACTAACGTTGATCTATAGGAATTTTGAGAATACTTATTTCAAGAATTCAATTATTGAAGTTCTTGTATGTGTGCATTCAACAATCTTGATATTGCCACACAATACTTCATAAATGGTGTGTCATCCTCAATCACCAATTTATGACAATTAAACTTTCAAACAATTTTAAAGTTTAAAGTATTCTAATTCTTTAATGTATAATGCAACTATGCTCTTAGTTGAGTACAACTAGTTCACATGGCTATTAATAAGGATGAAATCCTTCCATGACTAGTTATTGAGTGTCGTCTCAATTTAAACCAGCATCATTGTATATAAAACACAATATGCTCTTTAAAATTCTGTAAACTTAATATCCATTGTGTAATTTTTAGGAGCTATTCCAGGTTTGAGGATCATTATTCTAAGGTCAAACATATTTCTTTAGAATATTCATTACACAAGATATCAAATATTGTTAAATCATTAAGCATTTAAGCATGATGTAACAATAATATAATGCACATGAAAATCCTTCAGTCATACTTAGATTTATATTCATGTTCTATCTTTTCATAATATATATCCATTTTCTAAATGATATATTATGTTCTATTAGAATTTATTTACCGCACATGTTTACTTAATAATAAACTTTTATTCCAAGGTTGTATGTTTTATTTTCTAAATCTTTCAAATAAAGTTTCATTCCAAACTAAGTCTAACATTTTACTTATATGGAATGTTACTCTAAAACATATATGATTTAGTAAATCAAACATAATACTCCCACTAGCTTTCAGGAATACTTAGAAATTATCTTATTTCAATTATAAATCAAAACTTGGATATAATAATTAAACATAAGATTAATCTCCTAGATGCATGCATTTATCCATTCATGGATTATTGCACTTTGTACACTTCCAAAGATTTGTTTGAATTCATAAACTCCTTTTGATTACTAATCGTCCTCGCTCAAGTAATCATACAAGAAAGAGTTTTGATATTCATTGTCAAGTTTCATATACACGAAAATAAGCATGACAATTACAATCTTTGTATCTTTAATGTGCTTAAGAAAGAGTATTCAATCATAGTTAATTGCTTAAGTATGATTAATAATCTTGTCATAAGACATGCATTAAGATATGTGTACAATTTTGTTCATATGATTTCTACTCAAAGATTTAAACCACTAGGGTTACATTATCTTTGAATACACTCATCTTCATTCTCTAACCATTAAGAATTAAGATAAACCAAATTTTAAGTTTGAATATCTTTATGAACAGCATCTACAACATTCATAATATGAGTAATTTACCCAATTCATTATTCTTGGTAATACTACATCATATAATCTTTAGCATATTAATTAAATACCTGAGATATCCAAGTGTATCTATGAATGATAATTCCATCATCTTGAGGTTTATCATTTACATGTTTTGCCTCATCATGATTTTTACTAGTGTGTTTTTAGAAGATTATGTATCTTGTAATTATATCTTATCAAGATAAAATACTCCCACTTGCATTTAGTATTATATAGAATAAAATACTTAGCAATTAGAGTAACAATCCGACGTTCTCTTTTAGGACATTACAAATACACATTGACAGTTCCTGAAATTCTTTTGTTAACAACCTACCCATAAGTAGCTTAACAAATTCAAAACTCCAATTTAATACTTAATATGATTCATCACATTTCATAATGTCTTATTAATCTTCTAGGAGTCTAATTGAGTATATTCAATCCATACTCAATTTTCTAACCTTGATAACTTTCGAAAGAAAAGAAGTCATAGTTATCTTTAATCAAACAATCTAACAAGAGTTTGATTTCCCTAACTGAACATACCATTAAATGTGGTATTTCAATTAGAATTAATATTGTAAGAAGATCTAATATATATAAGATAACCATAATCCTTTTGGTATACCTATTTACCAACTAAGTCAACTTAATGGTATAATAGTATTTCCAAACCAATTGCATGCTTTATAACACAAGTACTTTCTGTAACACCCCCAAAATTTGATACAGCGGAAGACTCAACAAGCTCTCGGGGTGCTACGGGGATTGGTATCCAACACAAGACAATATAGAACGAGATAAAGTAAACATAATAAAAACACAACCAAACAGGGTTTTAAGGTTTACATTTATCCCAACATCATTCAGAGTCAGGCGCAAAATTAAATAACAGTAGGTCCAAATTTAGTAATGGTGTGAAGCGGGTAACGTGGGTAAAGCGGGTAACGTGGGTAAATGTAAAACATGTGGCCCGAACCCGAACTCAATTCAATATTTCAATATCTCTCGAAAAACATCTCGTAAATAATTTAAAATACAGTCGGACTCGTAAGACGAATCATAAAACTTTCGTTAGGTAATCCTAGTGCCAGAGTCAACGTAGTGCCAAGTGAGAATTCAAGTATACATCACCGAGCATTAAATCAAAAATGAATTATGAACATAATTCACGAATTCCATAACGTCATTAATTAGAAATATCCATAAAATAGGTCTTACAAGTTCGTTGTGAAATAAAATTTCAAGTAAAAATTATAAACGAACTTTAATCGTAATGCGGGTTTTTAAAATAGCTCCCTAAACTGCCGGTTGTCACATCCTCCCAGTCTCAGAAGGAAACCCGTCCCGGGTTTCACTCGGAAAAATTCATCTACGAAGTGAAAAGCTTCGGATATCTCTTCCTGAACTCGTCCTCACGTTCCCACGTAAATTCTGGTCCATGTCGGGAATTCCAACGAACCTTGACGAGCGGGATGCGACTTCGCTTGAGTCGTTTAACTTCACGATCTAAAATCTCAATCGGTTCTTCCACGAAATTCAGTTTCTCATCAACACGAATATCCCTCATTGGAATGACGGGCATTTCATCGGAAAGATATTTCTTCAAATTACTTACGTGGAACACGTCGTGAACTTTACTCAATTCATGTGGTAATTCCAACCTATAAGCCACGGGCCCAATCCTTTCTAAGATCAAGAATGGTCCAATGTAGCGTGGGTTGAGTTTACCACGTTTCCCGAAACGTATTACACCTTTCCAAGGCGAGACTTTCAGCATTACTTTGTCTCCAACCTGGAACTCTAAAGGTTTACGTCTCTGATCGGCGTAGCTCTTCTGCCTATCTCTGGCGGCTTGCAATCGATCACGAATCTGAGATACTTTCTCTGTAGTTTCCAAGATAAGTTCAGGGCCTGTGAGTTGGCTATCTCCAACTTCTGCCCAACCAATAGGCGAACGACACTTTCTGCCATACAAAGCTTCGAATGGTGCAGCCTTAAGACTTGTGTGGTAGCTATTATTATAGGAGAATTCCGCAAAGGGTAAATACTTCTCCCAGCCTTTACCAAAGTCTATGATGCATGCACGAAGCATATCCTCTAACGTCTGAATGGTCCTCTCACTTTGACCATCGGTTTGGGGATGATATGCAGTACTCATATCAAGCCTCGTCCCCAAAGCCGTTTGAAGTGATCGCCACAAAGCTGAAGTAAAATGACTATCGCGATCCGAAATAATAGATATCGGGACTCCATGACGAGAAATAATTTCCTTCACATATAACTTCGCAAGCTTATCCACACTATCATCTTCACTAATAGCTAAGAAATGAGCAGACTTTGTCAAACGATCCAGAATTACCCAGATAGCGTCACAACCACTAGCTGTCCTCGGTAATTTGGTAATGAAGTCCATAGTAATCCGCTCCCATTTCCAGACTGGAAGTTCTGGTTGCGTTAGTAATCCTGACGGTCTTTGGTGTTCAGCTTTAACCTTAGCACATGTCAAGCACTTACTAACATACGATGCTATATTTGCCTTCATATTTGGCCACCAATAGAACTTCTTAAGATCCTGGTACATTTTATCGGACCCAGGATGAATAGAGTACCTTGACTTATGCGACTCACGCATAATCAATTCCCGAATTTCTTCATATAAAGGTACCTAAATCCGATCTCCAAAACATAATAATCCATCAGAACGCTTAACAAATCCTTTCTCATTATCAGCCATCCCAAATATATTCTCGGCAGATCTATTTTCTGCTTTCAACGCTTCCGTTTGAGCTTCAAGTATTTGAGACGGTAATGGCGATACGATAGTCATTCCCAATGACCTAACTCGTAACGGTGGTACTCTTTCCTTTCGACTAAGAGCATCAGCAACAACGTTTGCTTTACCAGGGTGGTAGCGAATTTCACAATCATAATCGCTTAGCAACTCAATCCAACGTCGCTGTCTCATGTTGAGCTCTTTTTGATTTAAGATGTGTTGTAGACTTTTATGATCAGTAAATACAACACACTTTGTTCCGTACAAGTAATGTCTCAATATTCTTAAAGCAAAAAACCACAGCACCTAGCTCCAAATCATGGGTAGTGTAGTTTTTCTCATGCTTTTTGAGCTGTCGGGAAGCATAAGCTATCACCTTCTCTCGTTGCATTAACACGGCTCCCAATCCTTTATGTGAGGCATCACAATAGACGACGAAATCCTCGTTACCTTCCGGTAACGCTAAGATAGGAGCACTACACAACATCTTCTTAAGTAATTGAAACGCTTCCTCTTCTTTATCTCCCCATTCATACGTAACACTCTTTTGAGTCAATTTGGTCAATGGTTTAGCTATCTTCGAAAATCCCTCAATGAATCTTCGGTAATAACCAGCTAAACCCAAAAATTGACGAACTTCGGTTGGGGTTGTAGGTGCAGCCCAATCTTTTATCGCCTCAATCTTAGCAGGATCCACATGGACTCCTTGTCTATCAATAACATGACCCAAAAATTGTACCGTCGGAATCCAAAATTCGCATTTCGAAAACTTGGCATAAAGTTTCTCCTTCCTGAGCAATTCCAAAATGAGTCTTAAATGCTCCTCATGCTCTTTCTCACTCTTTGAATAAATCAAAATGTCATCGATGAATACAATTACAAACTTGTCTAAGTAAGGCTTACACACACGATTCATGAGATTCATGAATATTGCTGGTGCGTTAGTCAACCCAAACGGCATCACCTGAAACTCGTAATGCCCGTAACGGGTTCTGAAAGTCGTTTTCGGAATATCTTCCTCGCGAACTCGAAGTTGATGATATCCCGATCTCAAATCGATCTTCGAATACACACTCGATCCTTGGAGTTGATCGAACAAGTCGTCGATCTTAGGTAACGGGTATCGATTCTTCACCGTTAACTTATTCAACTCTCTATAATCAATACACATACGAAACGATCCATCCTTCTTCTTCACAAATAAGACTGGGGCTCCCCAAGGTGAAGAACTTGGTCTTATGAATCCTTTTTCGGCTAACTCCGCCAATTGTTTCGACAACTCTTCTAGTTCGGTAGGTGCAAGACGATAAGGCGCTCGTGCTACAGGTGCAGCACCAGGTATCAACTCAATTTGAAACTCCACTTGTCTAGTCGGCGGGATCCCCGGCAAATCATCGGGAAACACATCAGGAAAATCACGAACTATAGGCACATCTCCAATGCACCTTTCCTTTTTCTTCGTCTCTCCCTTCTCTGAAATTTGGGCTAAGAAAAGGTAACATCCCTTCTCCATTAGCTTCGGTAACTTTGTGCAAGATATAACTGCTAATCGGGATGGGCTCCTAGAATCCTTTCGGTCTCCTAATATGTTTAGGACTTCCTTTCCGTATGGTACACGCACGATCTTCTCGTCGTAAAGTATGTGAGCACGATACTTCGACAACCAATCCATACCAATGATGACATCAAAACTTCCTAACGTGACGGGTAGAAGATCTATGTTGAAAGGGTGGTTCAAGAAATTTAACGTACAACCGCGAATGATGGTATTAATCCTTTCTATGTTTCCATTTGCTAACTCAATATCATATCCAATTCCTAAGGCCATCGGGGGTTTCTCTAGTAAGGGTGCAAACGTAGTGGACACAAAACTCCTATCGGCACCAGTATCAAATAGTATGGAAGCATAACGATTATTGAGGAGGAACGTACCAGTAACGACGTTCGGATCTTCTCCTCTCTCGTTCCCGAGTGCATACACTCTTCCCTGGGCAGCTCCAGCTTCCACACGTTGGTCCCCATTATCTTGTCGTCCACGGTTTCCTCCAGCTCCACGGTTTCCATAATTATACCCATTACCACCCGAGCCTTGATTTCCACGGTTCCGCGATTCTCTACACTCATTCCTATAGTGTCCCTTATTTCCACACCCATAACAAGTAACATCTGCCTTATTTCTCATCTCAGGAGCAGCTTGAACCATAGCAAGAGGTCGAGCTCTACAGTCCCTAGCTGTGTGTCCTTTCTTTGAGCAATTCTGGCATTTCACACTACACCATCCAGTATGATGCTGATGGCAACGATCACACTTGGGTGCATCACCATTCTGATTCTTCTTATCTCCATTCCCAATAGCATAAGCCTTAGCTTGTCTCTTGCTTCGGTGATCATTACTCTTAGAGTGACGGTCTCTCTTTCTCTTTCCATTCTTCTCCTTATCAGCTTCTTCTAATTCCAACGAATCCATAAGTTGTTGAGCAATTGTGATTGCCTCATGGATGTTTGCAGGCCTAGCAAAAATCACATCGTTTCTCGTAGCCACAGGCAACCCATCAGTATACCTCTCGATCTTTTGAGTCTCAGTTTTCACCATATCTGGGCACAACAAGGCTAATTCCTGGTAACGACGATTGTAAGTCGCCATATCATTACCTTTCACCTTGTGGTTCCAAAACTCAATCTCTAGCTTCTTAACCTCATTCCTTGGGCAATAAGTCTGAATCAGCAAAGACTTAAATTGCTCCCAAGTCATGGCATAAGCTACATCACTCCCAACTGCATTTCGGTAGTTGTTCCACCAAGTCAAAGCTTCATCCTTGAAAGTAAAAGAAGCAAACTTTACCTTCGCATTCTCCGCACAACCACTGACATTAAACACTGACTCAGTCTTCTCAATCCATCTGACTAAGTAAACCACTCCTTCAGTTCCACCAAAATCAATGGGTCCACAAATCTTGAACTCCTTGTATTGACATCCATTAGCACGAACAGGTGGAAAAGTTCCAGCAGAATTGTTGGAATGATTTGACTCAGCTAGTAGTTCAGCAACTCTTTGCTCCACAAGTTGATTGATCATTGCTTGATCCACAGTAGGTGCATTAAGTGGAACATGATCATTGTCTCCCTGAACATCAACATTTTGATTCCTGTTGTTGCGGTTAGTGGTGTCCAGGTTGTCAGGAGTAGGGGTTTCAACATTTTGAGTAGGTCGACGACCTCGGCGAACAGGAGTAGTCACAGCAGGACCAGTTCTGGTAGACCTAACAGGGTTTCGTCGTGGTGCCATTGATCTGTAACATCACACAAGTTCATGAGTCTCCAATAGAACTTATCGATATGCTCAACAAAACATTTCAACGAAACCAATCATGGAAAGAACAGCGACAATACACCACGTAACATCAATAAAGCGAATAAGGACTCGATTTCCATAACACCCAAAATCACATAACACCATATACTAATAACCATCAACCATACAATAGCGATCTAACATCGTTCCAACTAACGGATAACACAAAACGTACTAATCGTTCCACAAGAGACGAATACTGAACAAAATACATCAAAATATGATAAATAGCTTTTCTAACCGAACACTCCTCGGTTAAGAAAGCAACAAGATAACATAACCCAAGCAACTAGCCACGCGGCTGGCGGAGGCTCCTCAACTCCTGACTCAAGCTATCAAGATCTCTCCATAACGATCCTAGCTCCACGCTATGGGTGTCTCGGTCTCTCTTGAGGTCAGCCACCTCCTTCTCTAGCTCGGCATTCCTTTGCCAAAGCTTGCGGTCGGCCTCACGAGCAGTAACAAATCCTCGCTGCAAACTATCGATATGCTCGTGGACGTCTATCAAAACTCTCCTCAGCTCAGTAGCCCTGCCCACAGCGACAGTCAAATCAACTCTCAAATCTGCTAAAAACTCTCCAATAACTCTCTCAAGTCGGTCAGATACACGTGCAACTCTCTCACTAAGCTCAGTAATCCGAGCCCACAACCTGCCAACCTCACCCAACTTTGCATGCTCCGCAGAAACCTCAGAAGATGCATCCGACTCAACGGGACTACCAGGTGGCAACTCAAACAAGAACGGATGATCAGGTGAATCAGGCTCAATCGGGTGTACAGGTGAATCAGGCTCCTCAGCCTGAGCTGGTGGTACTAACTCATCATCATCATCAGGCATCTCATCCTCCTGAGGGTCATCCTCCTCCTCAGGGTCATCATCATCACCCTGCTCAGCCTCCTGAGGGTCATCCTCCTCCTCAGGGTTATCAGCCTCATCCTCACCCTCGTACTCCTCCTCCACCTCATCGGAAGAGTACCTCATCACCCGTCGTCTCCTACTAGGTGAACCATGTGGAGATGTAGTAGGTGATCTAGGACGAAGACGCAATGATGTGGGTGGCGCCTCAGACAGAAGAGAATGAGCATCAATCTGTAAAGGTGATGGAGTAGGGCGTACCGACATGCGCGCCGTAGCTCGGTGGGCAAAGCGTGGTGCCACACGAGCCAAAGCCTGATGAAGAGTAAGCTGCCTCGATGTACCAGGGAGCCCTAGAGAAGATGAGGGTCCCTGCGTAGATGCAGCAGGTAGTGCTGAAGTAGAAGCTGCCTGTGATACAGTAGCTGAAGACATGGCTATCTGGTAATGGTCATCAGATGCCATAGTGAACTGTGCAGGTAAAACCGGTGAAGTAAGAATATCCTCGACGACATCGGGCATATGGGAGGCCATGGTCTGTGACAACGGCGTAGGGTAGGTGTAAGTGTTTCAAAACAACTAAATCACAACTCATAATACCATTCCAAATATACTCATCAAATAGTTCCATCATATAATCTCAATAAAAAGAATTTCAAACACCGCATTACTAAAATGTTTATTAAACATATAGACCATATAAATCCTCGAGAACGCCATCTTATTACTAAAATCCATAAACCTCAAATCATCTCAATAAATCCCAAATCTAACAATCATCTCAAATATCTCATAATACCTCAAATAATAGAAGATGCTTCGGCTTGGCGGGCTGGCGGGCGGTGGTCAAGGATCATTTTCTATAAAAATACGGTTATAGTTTAGGCTTTTATTTACCTAGTTCTCTATAACCTTGGCTCTGATACCAATCTGTAACACCCCCAAAATTTGATACAGCGGAAGACTCAACAAGCTCTTGGGGTGCTACGGGGATTGGTATCCAACACAAGACAATATAGAACGAGATAAAGTAAACATAATAAAAACACAACCAAACAGGGTTTTAAGGTTTACATTTATCCCAACATCATTCAGAGTCAGGCCCAAAATTAAATAACAGTAGGTCCAAATTTAGTTATCAGAGTTTAGAAAAATAGATCCATAAACCGTGTGCCTTGGCCGAGCCTTCCATTCCAAGCATGCATCTCAACACTTAATTACCTGAGAAAACGTGCTAAAAGTCAGCTTTCGCTGGTGAGATCATAGGTTTAAATTCATCTAACAATATAGTGGACATATACGCAAAACGCTTGCTAGCTAGACTAAGGATTCGCTAAAAGCCTGTGGATACCCTCCGCTCCAACATAACACACGGATACCCTCCGTACTAACATAGATATTCGGGTAACCCCCGCAATACCAATAAATACTCGGATAACCTCCGAAGTATTAATAACCTATAGGTGCACACTATAGTATCTAAATAAGTCAACCTTGAATAGTACACACAACATATATGTGACTAAAGCTGACAATTCCAAATAACCAAATAAGCCAACCTTGAATAGTACACACAACCTATATGTGACTAAAGCTGACAATATATCCTAGTCCATACACATAGCAAGTTTAGAAAGAATATAAAAGCGATAATAGTTCACATAAAATAATTTGCACGTTTCTCACCCCAAGTATTGAAAACATAGTTCAAGATTAAAAAGTGGGGCTATGACTCACCTCAAGTCCAGAAAATAGCAAGAAGAAGTCGGTATAAATAAGATGTATGATAACTCACAAAACAGCAACTACGGACTTGGCACGACCTAACAATATTAACTCGTTCAGAAATCATTTCCTCAAATTTATAATATACCCAAACCCGGACGAGAATCCGTTTTATTTCCGAAAATCCATTTCGTATTAGTTTGGTATGTTTGCGTTTGGTATCCATACGGGTGGTGGGTTGACTCAAAACAAACCAAAAAGATCACCTATAGAATAATAAAATAAACTATAGATCTAATATTAGCCCAATATATCATTTAAATAAATCGCCGAAGTTTATCAAGTCCGTCGATTTGATAATCCTCATATTTATTTACGTAACATACCTTTCCAAGATTACACCCAACCTAAAGCACATAGCACATAATTACTATATAGTATATATCATATTTTAATAAATTCCTCATATATATCGTCAAATTGGCCAGATTTCCCGATATATACACTCGCAATTTATTACACTTTACATATACTACAACCTATGGGCGTCGTAGGATACGATGCCCATTAATATATTCATTTCATATAACCAAATAACCCGGTTCGACCCTACGGTTAAGTGGTTATTTAGTTATATAAAACGTTTATATTAATCGTCATATATCCGTGACAACACGAAAGTCACAAATAATAACTTACCTGGACTCGAGTGACAACGACTCCGCATAACTCGATAAGTTTACCCGTTATATATACAAAATGACATTTTATTAACCGTTTAATAATTGTCGGGAGTTTCCCGTTTTATAACAAATTTTTATAATAATAATACGTTCAATAATATTACGCCACTTTCGTAGCCTAATATATATATCTAATTGTATTATTTATAATACGACTCGTGATTATTATTATTATTAATATACGCGCCTATATAATTATATATACGTTATTCACGTCTATATATTCACATAAACGTTTATATTATCAATAACTATTATTACGAGTTTTATTATTTTCGTTTTAATTGTAATAGTTATCGAGTCATACGAAATGGTCACATGTCCGAGTCATGACTCTCGGCTCATTGTCCAAGCCCAAAGTAAATAACAAAAGTCATAATAACCAAAAGTATCTCCGTCCAACACAATCTCAATCCACGTGCTATAACAATAGGGTCCGACTACGGCACCCGACTAACCTATCTCCATCAATCTAAGTGACCGTCTCACAATCGGTCCCCAATATCTCTTTTCGTCAACAACTTCACAATACCAAAATCAATATCCAATGTCGAGACCAAACACGGTCTCGACCCACATGTATTCGGCCGAAATATCAACCAAAACAATTTCAAAACCAAGTAAGCCACGGGTTGAGTTACCAAGTCAACCCGGGTCAACATATGCTCAAACATGAAACAGAAGCTATACCCGAGACCCATAGGTCTCGGCTAGCTCCTTGAGCTCAAACCGAACCCAAAACAGCCCCTAGGGGGTGTCGGCTGGTAATCCATACGACCACAAGGTCGACTAGCAACATGATAGCACCAAGAGTCCGAATAAACAACAAATGGGTCAATAATAACATCACTCAAGACCCAAGCCGAGAGCCAAGGGCTCTCGGTTAGCCTCAACCCAACGAGCAACACAAACCCGGATACCAAACCTCTTTTTAAACCATTTTTATTGAAAACCCACTTGATTCTTGTAACAAGAATCATAACAATCCGAAAAATAATGAAATCCGTGACTCTTAGTCACGATTCGAACCCACAACTCGAGTCAAAACTCGAACTACCTTCCAAAACAAAGCCAAATCGAAGAGATACTCAAGAACTAATAAGAAGATGATGATGAACTCGTGATAATATGATTCGAATTTGGTGTTAATGTAGGAGTTAGGGCGCGTGTAGGGGTAGATCGAATAGAGGATGAGATGGGGAGTCTATTTGTAGTGGTCGTGTAGTGTGGTGGTCGGCGGTGGAGCAGTGGTGGTGGCCGGATTGTTGTGTCGGCTAGGGTTAAAGAAGTAGGGGAAAAGAGGGAGGTGAGAGAGATGAGTGAGTGAGTGTTTGTGTGTGTGGGTGAACCGAACCAAAGGGACCCTTTTGTATTAACTCTTTTAAATTTTTTTTTTTGTTAATAATAATAATAATAATAATAATAATAATAATAATAATAATAATAATAATAATAATAATAATAATAATAATAATAATAATAATAATAATAATAATAATAATAATAATAATAATAATAATAATAATAATAATAATGGTGTGAAGCGGGTAACGTGGGTAAATGTAAAACATGTGGCCCGAACCCGAACTCAATTCAATATTTCAATATCTCTCGAAAAACATCTCGTAAATAATTTAAAATACAGTCGGACTCGTAAGACGAATCATAAAACTTTCGTTAGGTAATCCTAGTGCCAGAGTCAACGTAGTGCCAAGTGAGAATTCAAGTATACATCACCGAGCATTAAATCAAAAATGAATTATGAACATAATTCACGAATTCCATAACGTCATTAATTAGAAATATCCATAAAATAGGTCTTACAAGTTCGTTGTGAAATAAAATTTCAAATAAAAATTATAAACGAACTTTAATCGTAATGCGGGTTTTTAAAATAGCTCCCTAAACTGCCGGTTGTCACACTTTCGACCAAGTCACTTCATGTTTATGTCTCATAAAAACATAAACTTGTTATAATCCCACTATACGTTATTAATCATTGATCAACTTAATGACTTCTTGCATATGTCTTAATTAAAAGATCATAACAAGCTAACATCTTACTTTATTATAAGTCTTGTAATACTTAAAAGACTTCATGTTTATAACTATACAATAAAGTATAAACATGTATAATTAAAGTAATCATGAACACCATCATTTGGTTTCAATAATAATTTCAAGTTAACACACTACTTCATGTTTATTTATGTCATTCTAATAGTACATAATTATTGAAGTAGTATTTTTATTGACACATGTTCTAATAGATGTCTAATTCAGAAACAGTAAATTATCCATGTTGGTCTCACGCATACATGGAAATTCACCTTGTTGTTAATATCTAGCCTGCGTCTCACGTTTACTAAATTTCAACACCAAGTGTTTCTCAGATTAGATTTATATTAATCATATTAGAACTAAAGTCTCTTACTTTGCAGTTAAGAGAATCCGTTAAATCATATTCTTATGTGTTGTACCTTGCACATAATGTAGATTTCTTCCACTTGTGCATGGAACAACATCGTGTACCATATAAAACAACACGCACGCGTTTGTTAATGTGAACAATATGGTTTGTGTCATTAGCATAACTAGTAGATATAGAGTTTACTCAATCAATCAAGGAAACGCACATGACTATCCTTGAAAATATTAGTTTCTATATTTGGAAAGTATTTATTTTGAGATGTTCAAAGATAAAGTAGAGTATTACCAAGATAACAATCCTTGTGACTCCCACTGAATTAGAGATCATTACTATGATTCCTTATTCAGTAATACACACATAATACTCTCACTGAATTCGACAACATTGTAAATGTTGCATTAATCCAGTGAAAGGAAAAAGTGTGCTATTCACTTTTCTACATCTTTGAGAAAACCCATTCGTAACAATTAATTAGGTACTAAAAGAATGTATTCTTCTACATAAATGTGATTCATCACATTCCAAACTATTAACTTGAAAAATTGGGCATGCAATTTCTTCCTAAGGAGATCTACCATTCCAACAATTGTATGTAGTATCTTTAAATGGTCAAATCAAAACAACTAGATAAAATAATCTAATTCGTCTTTTACCATTTTGCAGTAATCAGTCTAGCTTCTAATTTAATAACTCATAAAGTGCAAATAATCTTACTATTAAATTTTGCTATGAGTTATGTATTTAGAATTTAGACAATTCTAATCATCCTATTATACCTTTCTCATTCATAAAAAGGATTAGGATTAAGTCTCACACTTCTCCTAATGGAAAGAAGACTAGATTTATTCTTTTAGTAAAATTGACTCTAACCAAAAACCCCAATGGGTGTAGATCAATTTACTTGATAAAAGAATAACTTACGTTTACGGTTTTAATGTTGCATTAATACATTTAAAGAATTTACAAAATTCAATTTTAGTATTTTCGATAATTTATATTTCCAAGAAAATATAATACCTAAGGATATATTCATATAACCAACATATTTTCTTGAAAATCTAGGATCCAACTTTACATAGATTCCACCACATCAGTTGATCTGCTAGTGGTGAAAGTATAAAAGATGGTAATCTGTCGAACAATAATTGGCAAACAAGATTTCCAATTCCTAGACCATTTATGGGATTTACATCAAATTGATTCATCAATTTTCCTTGTAAGTATGTTTCATCCCATCTCATGCCTTAAGTTCTAGGTCTCACGCATCAACTTAATTAAGTCGTCTAACTTAGAAACTGCAAATTCTCCATGTGTGGTCTCACGCACACTCAGAAATTTACCTTGTCATTAAAATTTAGCCTGCGTCTCACGTTTACTAAATAATAACTTCAAGTGTTTCTTATAGTTAGATGGCATGTAACTTAAATTTTAAGGGTATTCAATTTTTGATATGTCAATCAAAATATGTATAAAGATGCATGCACTCATCTTTATAGCATAAGTTTTCATAAAAACTTTTTAGTACCAATTTGTGAAATTAATACACAAAGTTTTACTTGAGGTTTTAAAAACCCTAAGATGACTTTCCACAAGAATGATTTTAAAAGAAATTCGTTTAAGACATATTCAAGATTGTGATAACCAAGGCAGACTCTAAGGATCTTTTCTAAGCCTTCATATCACGATTATGAATTTGTCTTAAAAGAGTTACTTTTAAAAGCATGTTGTATAAAACATCAATCAAGCAAAAGTTTATGGATTCAATCTCAAAACATGTAACAAAGTATGAATCTTGCTAGTCTCGCCTGGGAGCGAATTACCGTGCGAAGCGAACCGTTGTTGGCACATAAGACTCCGCAAGATTCAATCTTTATTACTTAGGGTTTCACCATTATTAGTCCGTATTATTTTCTTTTTGAAAAAATTACCCTTTTATTGCTAACATCATGTCAAACAATTAACAATAAAACAAGTAATCAAAGAAAACATAACAACCAATAATAAATAAAGTGAAACAATTAGCCACATGCAATCCTTATTAGAAAATATCCTAATAAAATCAAGTCTAGGTATAATCATGCATGTAATCAACTAAGGCCTTCTCCTCTTAATGGAAGAGAGTCACATACATTGACGAATCAATTGCGTAGGCCAAAGCTAATATACACACCACATAGCATATAAATTGATTTTAATATATATTGGAGTCTTCCCCAATTTTAGATCTACCTAAAACATGTGATAAATAAAAAAAACACCAAGATCCATGACTAACATGCATGTTTCGTCACAGATTAAACCTAACAATTAGCACATAGGT
This sequence comes from Artemisia argyi, assembly GCA_030686995.1. Classification (NCBI taxonomy): domain Eukaryota; kingdom Viridiplantae; phylum Streptophyta; class Magnoliopsida; order Asterales; family Asteraceae; genus Artemisia; species Artemisia argyi. Next base: position 23,354,390 of record CM060709.1, read on the forward strand.
CACAAGATACGTTCACTTAACCGGTTAATGACCTAGGGTTTCTAGTGATTACAATTAATCAATTAAACCACAAACCCTAATTAGGGTTTTAAATGGAAAATCGAACCCCCCCCCCATAAATTAGGGTTAGGGTTTCAAATTTTATAAACAAAAATTTTAAGGAAAAAACCCTAGATCAAAACATGTATCTAAAACAATTAAAGATCCGATTTTTATTATGTTTTAGTAATCAATTACATGTTATACATGGCTCTGATACCACTGTTAGAATTTAATAACCATGACAATCATATATATATATATATATATATATATATATATATATATATTCTAATATCAAGTAGTCACATATGCGGAAGCATATGATCAAGTATAACATATAAAGGTTAACTAAAACATAAATAAAGAACGTACCGTAAGCAATCTTGAATTCTTGAACAATTGATGAACCCTAATTAGGGTTTATAAGGATCAATGAATAACCCCTTACCGTTTTGTTATTCGATCCAAGATGTAAACAATAATGTGTTTACACCACGTTCTTGTACACACGTACTAATAGCGATTCGATGTGAATGCTAGTTCAAGTCACAAGTAAAGTACTAAACAAAACAAGGTTAAGCTTTGTACACTATATGTAGGGTCGAACCACTTTTATATATCTAACAGTCGAACTATAATTCAATGAAGAAAGAATATTAAGCAAACCAAGCATGTACATGACATTCGTAAACACATTGCATGCATGGCATAGATATCATAATCATGATATACAGTAAACATATATAATAATTAAAAGGGTTGTGTGTATCGTATGAGTTGGTTGAATCTCTTTCGAATGAGACCTAGGTTGTGTTTAGATAGCATTTAAACTTGTCCAACAAGTCATTGCTAGCACCTCCTTAAGTTTCAAAACTCGACACTCAACCCCTTTTCTTTTTCCTTGTTCGACCATATTAATCAACACCACATGAGTTTGGTTTTCATACTAATAAGCCCCTCATGTATTAGTTACTTTATTTGTGATTTAATAATTAAATATAACTATTTGTATATTAATTATTTAACATCGACTCTTATACGTAAAGTGTGCAATCCCGTGGTCTCGGGTTCGATACTAGACATATACTTATTAATATTTATCCACAAACTCTTACAGTATCCATCGAGGAGAAGTTCCATGAAACGCTACGCTCCAAAGTTGCACGTGTTTAACCATGAACTTGTACTGGTTTTCCATGCATGTTGTTTAATGGCCAACCCGTGTATTCTTTCCAAACATCCTTCACAAATATCTACAAAACCCAAGTGACTACTGTTAAAATCATGAAAACAAGAATTACAAGAGTATGAAAGTGACATTTCTTTGGATTTAGAAAAGATCACAGCACACACAAAACCTTTAGACTAAGTCAAGAACCAAAGACCACCTATCCTAAAGTGAATCAATTTCTAATCGTAAAAGGCGCCTAGAGCCATGGACCATGGCATGTGTTTGGTTAGGATGTATTTTCACTCCTAAAACAATGATGTCCTTTTTTTGCGTTTCTTGATGGTGAAAAAGATTATGTCGACAATACTTTTAAACTTTTTCGGATTAATTACTTTCAGCAAGTTTAACCAAAAAGCTAATGATTTCAATAACAATCTAGAAAACTGGATGCTTTAACTAACAATTTTCAACGCTAACGAAATTCGAACATTTCACTGAATAATACATGTGAACAACATAAATATTTACACAAAAAGTGAAAGAAACTTGTACCCTGTATTCATCACCAAATTCCATCTTAAACGCATCACGAATCGCCTCAGCAGAAGCCCGGTGACCACCACCCGTATCATTCATCAAAATAAGCACATTCTTAGCTCTATCAGCACCAAGCTGCACCATTTCCATGGTGTCACCTTCAGGGACGGAGCCAGAAAAAAATATGACCGGGTGCACAAATTTTTTTGAACCGTAATATAATAGAGTTAAAACGTGAATTAAAACGAAGATTTCATTAAAACGATAAATAAATGAACATATTACCTTCCAATTAGTGATTCTACGATCTCCCTTAACAAAATAACACTTACGTGCACCCTCATTTTTAATATTAATAAGTTCTTCTTTCTCTATAGAACACAAGTTAAAGCGCTGTTAAAATAATCATCACCCATCCGATTTCTCACATCAGTTTCAATGAGCTTCATTTAAAAAAAAAAAAAAAAAAAAAAAAAAAAAAAAAATCTTTTAACCGTAGCAGTAGCAACAGGCAAGACTAAAGTCAACTTCAATTAAGCACTACTTTTCATATATATGTAACTACGACAACAATAAAAATGCCCCATGACAACACAATTGGGGTGCTATTCATATTCTAATATATTGTTGACTATCACTTGTCTTAATAGAAATTGCATAGTTATTCACTTATTCTTATTGCCCTAAGCCCGATGATAGATTATACGGAACCAACAAATTAGTCAAGATTTCATACAAAAAAATCAAAACATGAAAACTTTAAAAGACATAATAAACAAATGAAAGGTATATGTTACGACTTACGAACCTGTTTCATCTTTGTGTGTTGGGTAAATTTTGGATTTTATAAATTGTTAGGATGATGAATAAACTTGTTCCATTAATAAACCTATTTCATCTTTGGGTTTTTGTGCTTGAATTTATTAAACTTGTTTTATCTTTGGGCGTTTACAAAATTTTATATTTAAAATATACGAACTAAATAATACTAGAGACACATTTAATGCACCAGGTGCATTTAAGATACATTTAGGTAAAATCGATAATTTTTTAAAAAATTAACACTATATCGAAAAAATCCATGGGGTGCACGTGCACCCGCGGGCACCCCTTGGCTCCGTCCCTGGTCACCTTCCTCATGAATTTCATATCTCAATCTTTTCTGCCCATTACTACTCCCACCACCAAAACCATAAACCCCAACTCTTTCAAACACAGCTTTTATCGAATTTTTCGGCGAAGCTACCATCATCACCATACTTCACCACCACCACCTATATATATACACAACTATATGTATATATATCTTTTCTCCAAGAAAACCAAAACCCTTTAATATTTTTATATTTCAAAACAAACCAAGAAGTTAAAACATGCAAAGATCAAATCTTTATATATACATACAAACTATATGTATATATATGTATATATATCTTTTCTCCAAGAAAACCAAAACCCTTAAATGTTTTTATGTTTCAAAACAAACCCATCAAGGAAAACAAAAAATATTAAAATTTTATTATGTAACTTTTAAAAAATATAAATTTCAAGAAACACGCAACAGAGACATAAATTTTAAATATCTTTTTAAATACTGAATGTTTCAAGAAACTAACAACGACCCACTTGTTAAAAACTTGAAACAAACTTAACCCACCGGGGAAAATGTTTTCCGGCGAAGAAAGATATTTTCCAGCGAAAGTGTGCTGACAGTGAAAAAGACAGGAAAAAATGGTTGGTTTTTTAAAATGTTTAAATAGTGACGAATGAGAGAAGTTTATGCTGGAACGATACTTTTTTGTTGTTGCTTGTGGATTTGAAGATGAGTTTATGGCCGTACGATTTGGGGTTTGAGTTCCGAATGTTCCATAGTTTAGATTCGGATCTTTTGTTAGTTAGGATGCGTTTGGTTTGAGGGTGTCACCGGGTATGGAATCAAAGAAGAAACAAATACTTTGTTTGGTTGGTTTTGGGCCCACCATTTTGGGAATCAAGGAATGAAATTTCATTCCACACAAATTTGGGGGGTTTCTCCCAATCCACCCAATCAAAAAAAATTTTTATTTGATAAATTTTTTTCAACCACACATTATTTATTCTTTTTCTTATTTTATAATTTTTTCAACCACAAATTATATATAATAATATATTTTCTCTCTCCTATTTTTTTCTCAAATCTTTCCCACTTCTTTCAAACCTTTCTCAAATCCAAATCCAAATCCAATTCCATTCCCACTTGCGAACCAAACGCACCCTAATATTTGTTGTTTCTATACTTCCTTTTCATTGGTTTAAAAGTACTTTATAGTTAGGTCCTTGTGGAATAGAAAAAGATACTGGTTGATCCTTTAAAAATAATAACGACAACAACAATACCTAATCTCGTCACATGGTATGAGAGAGCTAGAATTTAGACAATTTTTACCTTTATGCAATGTTTTTGAGTTTAAAATTGAGAAGAAAAGAAAGGAAATGGAAATAACTAAAGATAATCTTGTGTTCTTAAGATCTTTTACCAAAAGAAAACAAAACAAGAGAAAGAGAGATCTAAGCCTTTTTTGATACAAAATCTTTCGCCCAGATTTGAGAAGAAGAGGGAAGAAAGTAAAGTGTTTTACTTCTTTTCTGTTCTTTTCATTTCTTTTCTTTTAATTAAAATCTCAAGAACTAAGCTTGAAAGCTAGGTGCAGTTAGAGCTGGCAATTTTGACACGAAACCTGTTAACACGACACGACACGACCTGTTCTTAACAGGTTTCGTGTCACCCCTTAACAGGTTTCGTGTCATAACAGGTCCGGACCTGTTAAGACACGAATAAAATTAACAGGTTTCGTGTCTTAACAGGTCGGACCTGTTAAGACACCTGTTAAGACACGAGACCTAACACTAGCCCAACATCATAGCCCAACACCAAATTTTAACACCCGAATCAAACTTCCAGCCCAATTATATACTTCCCATATAATCAGTTATCTAACCTAACCCTAAACAAATCAAACTTCTGCCCCCTTTCACCAATCTCTCACCAAACCTCATCTCTTCTCATCAAAATAATCAAACCATTTACCATTGTTTGGTGAGTATAAGGGAACATTTGGGACTTTAATCGGTTAGGATATGGAACATGAAACTGCCGGTGTTCTTCAAGATGATTTACAAGAGTTGTTTCATGTTAAATTAGAGCATATTGTCGAGTATGTTGATTATGATATTGATAATCATATTGAATTGTATACTTATTTAAATTAGAGCAAATATGATGTAAGATTTTTTCATCTAAACACCATTAGATGTGGTAGTTGACTGGATATTTCTTAGCTTGTGATTAATACCATTTTTGGATCTGGGTTGTACCAATCAAAATCTGTGTAAGAGATATAGGCTAACAGGTCCCTTAACAGGTTCCTTATCGTGTAACATGTTAATTTTCGTGTCGTGTTCGTGTTCGAAAAAAGTGACACGATTTTTTATCGTGTCGTGTTCGTGTTTAGGTCATTCGTGTTCGTGTCTTATCGTGTTCGTGTCTTATTGTGTCGTGTCAGACACGATATGCCAGCTCTAGGTGCAGTGCAACCCAATAACATGTTACAGGCTTGACACCTTAGCACACACCACCACTATAACTAAAACACCTTCCCCTACATATAACTGTTATAGGCGCTAGTGGGTCATATTTTCTTTTTCTTTTCAACCAAAAATACATACTCACTCACAAAAATACCGTACCCACTAAACAACAACAACACTCGCCATTTGCATGGCTATTTGACGAACAACATGGCACATGGCTATGGCTATGGGGGCAGTATGGCTATGCCATAGGGAAAGAAAATGCCCAATAACGTGTTATTTAACACTGCACTGGGCACTCTTATAGGGTTAGGTGCATTGACAATCTAATAACTGTTATTGGGTTGTCACATCAGTACACACATAATAACACCACTATAACTGAGACACCTCTTTAACCATAAAAGTTATAGGCGCTAGTGCATCACATAACACACCATAAAAATTACCTCAACTCACAAAAAAGCGATTGCGCTCGCCAACCCAATCACTTTTGTCCCAATAACATGGTTACGACTATGGGGGCTGTGCAATATGGTTATGCCATTGAGGAAAAAAAACTGTCTATAACACGTCATAGCACCCTTGCACCGTGCTCTCTTACAGTATGAAGATTGCTTACATGATATAATTAACAAAAGGGTTGGCTAAATCTATCTTTAGTGTAATGCTTTGTTATGGTTTTGTTTTTGAGTCGAGTTATATTACAAACCAAATATTCCTCACATACCAAGGGACTCATCCCCACCATCCATCTAAAAAGGAAATTAATGGTTGAGATTAAAAGGATTTTATTATTTCACCCATTTTTTATAATTTAAATATCTCTTAAACCGTTAATCGTTAAGCGAAAATAATTACACCATCGCGACGGGCATTTAATTATCTTTCTATAGACGGGCACTTTGATATACTTTCGAAAAAAAAAAAAAATCATTTTTTTCACATTTTTTTTTCCTGGCCGAAAAAAAAATCATATATGATATTCATATATGATATTACATATAATATCATATATGATATTGCATATCATATATGATATGCAATATCATATATGATTTTACATATAATATCATATATGATATTACATATCATATATGATATGTAATATCATATATGATATTATATGTAATATCATATATGATTTTTTCGGCCACGAAAAAAAAACGTGAAAAAAACGAAAAAAATTTTTTTTGTCGAAAATATATCAATTAGCCTATCTATAGAAAGATAATTAAATGCTCGTCGTAACGGTATATTTTTTTTCGCTTAACGATTAACGGTTTGAAAGATATTAATATTTGAAAAAAAAGGATGAAAGTGGGTTTTTTAAATTGTTGGGATTAATCTCATTCATTAGATCAAATAAAGATGGAGGGAAGATGGAGGGTGGAGATTAGTCCCTTGGTATGTAAAAAAAGTTTGGTTCTCAAATGATCTTTACTCTTTGTTTTTAACATGAATGCCTTTAGTCAGGAGTATGCAAAACTCGAGAAAAACCCTTAAAATATAAAATTGAACTAGTACATAGTTACACTGTCTAATAGGCTTTAGCAAGAATCCGTGTTGGTATGGTGGAATTCGGTTAGTGTGATGTAAGGTAAATTGGTTTCGGTTTAAATTTCAGTACCTCATAAAGGAAAAAGGCAGAGTATATGCTTTGATACTTGGTATTCAAGTTTTGAATGCGAGTAGCCGAGTACCATCATGTGCTTGCCATGTGAATGTAATTTACTCTTTTAATTCGCACTCGTCATTTTGTCACATACATGACACGGACGTAACGACTAGTGACTAATAGCATCCATGCTAGAACGGAATCTGTAAAAAGAAATACAACGTTACTACTTTAGAGCTGAGTTTGGTTAATTAACCTCTTTAGATGAGTGACCAGATACACATGTTATATATGGTATACTACAAGGACCAAAGTGTAGTTTATATCTATATAATTATAATTATTTAATCATCAAGGTTTTATTGTTTGACAAATGGAAACGCATCTTTTTAATTGTCTGATACAAATTAACTATGTGATCATATAATTGCAATCATGCCCTTTTATTCTGTGTACGTTTGAATTTTACCAAAAGAGTCATATTCTTTAAAGTAATTCTACCATGACTTTGACGTAATGTTTATAAAAGGGTTGTGTTAGGGAAACGGGGTCTACCCCCACCCTCCCTAACACTAGCCCACTGTTGCAGTACTGTTCATGCAGCTTTTGTCCTTTTGACTTTTTTTTTTTTTTTTTTTTTTCTTTTTCTTTTTCTTTTTCTGTTTGTTTTTTTTATTAGTCCAATAGGTACAAAAGAGTATGAGTGTCGATACTTCGCGTGGAAAGATGAATTTGAAGCAGAGCACTTTAATCAACCATCTTCTTCAACGCATTGCTCAAACTGCGTTGCTACAAAAAATGAGAACAAGTTGTTGAAGGCAAGAATAAAGGCGCTGGAAATAGAGTTAGAAATGGCAAGAAATCCTGAGGATCACGCTTGTCAGTCGGGTGCAAGGCTCCATGATCTTTTAAATGAATTGAATAAACTTCATATGTCGTAAATGTTGTTGTTTTTAAATAATATGTATAATATTGTCGTTTAATTTAATAATAACAGTTGTTGTTGTAGTTATTTAATGTGGTAATATTTAACGTGCTATTATACAAAACATTATACATATACAAAACATTATTATACATACATAATCCTTTTTACATACATAATCATTTTTATTTAAACAAACAAAAAAAAAAAAAAAAAAAAAAAAAAAAAAAAAGGAAATTGCAGCCACTAAACGACAAAATAGCAAAAAGTCAAAAAAAAAATATTAAACAAGTACACCCTACTCTTATTAGAGAGGGTTAATCTAACCGATAGCCCCCGTTGCTATAACTCGTCCCTTATAAAAATGTCTTGTATTCTACAATACGTTTCTTTCATATTATTGGAATTGTCTGAGTTATAGCAACGGGGGTATAGGGGGGGTGCATGGAAGGTTTGTGCTGCCGCCGCCTGTACTGTCTGCTTTAATGCTTGTACATTTGACTAAAAATAGGTGGGACCCCCCATGTAGACCCCGTTTCCCTAACAGCCCCCATTGGAATATGACATCCGTGTGCACTAGTGGTTAGATATAAGTTAGTTCAAATTTAAACATGTTCACGTGCTTTTTGTTTTTCACAAGCTATTTAAAATTTAAAAACAAAGCTTTGTTAAGAAAATAAAGCTTAACATACTTATGATTTTGTAGAATAGGATGCTTGGATTGAAAGTAAGCTTTCGATGACATTATAAGCGAATCATTTCAACTCTTAATGCTTTATAAAGATTCTCAAAGTTACGATATGGGTTGACAAATATCCATAACTTTATCGTAAAAAAAATCTCAGAGGTAAAAACAAGACTAGTTTATCTTTGTTATTACATTATCTGCTTGATATTCTATCTAAAACCCAAGCGTTATGATACAACGTAATCATGTAGATCTAATCATTAGATTCTCGAATTCAAGTCTTGTGTTAGATAAATCAGTTTTGATTTGGCTTGATGAAATTCAAAGTTGAATCCATACAAGTTTTTTTGTTTTTGACTTTAAAATACTGCTCACTAGTAGAACCATGCCTACATCATGATCTAGTTTGAGAACTAATTATTTTTGATTGATTCGGTTATCTCCTAATAGGAAATAAGCATGATCCGTTATCAAATGTTGTTAATTAACCACATAGGTGGTCTAGTAGTAAAGAACTTGGATAACTATTAAAAAATCTCAAGTTCAATTCCTGTTAGGTGCAAACAACTCTAAATGGTCATGTCATCTTTTTAAAAAGGGATGATTTTACCAATTTGAGTATGTGTGGCGGTAAACTCAAATCTCGTGAATTAGTTTGCCAAAAGGTCAAAAACCATGATTACAAAAAAAAAAATGTTGTTCAAATAAAATTTTGTTTCTTGAAGTGAAATATATAAAAAGTACCTAGTTAGAAGTTCTCAATAAATTAAGGGGCAAACTAGCAAAATACTTTCCAGGTTGGGCGCCAACTGTCAAATGGGGACTCAGGTTCGACTAAATGTTGACAGGCCCAAGTGGCAATATGTTCATTTGAGCTGGCTAAATAGTCAAGTAGTTAAGAATATTCTTATTTCTTAGTATAATTAGACACGAAACATATGTAATGGGATTTCTCTAATCAAGTCATCATTGTCATCGTTATACATTTTTAGAGCATGGGTACAGTGGTGCCATTGTTGGCGCCATCACCACCAGCCCAAAAAACACGACGGCGCACCTTACCGGAGGTGCGCCGTCCCAACGACTCAGCACCATAGCAATTTTTTTTCCTTCAATAACTTGAAGTTGTCCACTGGGTGAAGCTTATTAAGTTAAGCAAGCCTAGGTGAGAGTAATATCGGGTTGGGTGACCAACTGGGAAGTCCTCACATGGGGACCTCAAGCTCTAATGATATCAACCAGCTACCTTAGAAGCCTGGGCCCAACCATGTGATGTTTTGATCCAACTAAAGGACGCGAGTTCGATTCCGTTCCGCAAGCATGATTGGGTATTGGGTGGAGGTATTTCACAGGCATCAAACATTTGCTGGGTAGGGTTGATGGGTACCATTATGGTACACAGGGTTGAGGTGTCCCTGCCAATCTACACTTTTTGATCCAACTTGAACTGTTATCGTTATATAGCAAATAACCATTTTTTTTTTTTTTTTTTTTTTTAGGTAGGCAGTGCAAGGAAGAAGAAGAAAGGAAAAAGTAGGGTTTTTGTTTCGGCCAAAGCTATTGTTTTTGGGCCAAGCTAGTGGATATTTTTGTTTGGTCCAAGTTTACTCAGTTGGGCTTAGCTATGTAATGTATTTTTTAATGTAATGTGTGTTTTTTTAATTAATAAATTTTTTTAGTTTATATTGTGTATATTTTATTTTATTTAAAAGAAAAAAAAAATTGGCCGACGGTATCAGAAATTCTGATGCCAACGGATACCCCTGAAATGTGATACCGTGGGTTTTCTGTTGCCATGAAGCTTTTTGCTGACGTGGCAGCAAAAAAGTTCCACGGCACCAAGCCATGGCACCAACGGTACCCAGTGCTCTTAAGAACAAATGAAGTTTTTCTGTTCATGTTTAGTGAAGAAGGATTTCAATTTTGATGTACGCGACATAATTGGATTATCTTCATGATCGTTTCAGACATTGCATGACATATCCAAATAAGTAACTTGTAATTTTTGAAACTTAAACCTCTTGTGACGTAAGGCGTCTTACCGCTAGTCTATTTGACAGTGACTACGCGTTACCTTGCGATAAACTAAAGTATCTTGTACAATATGTTTGGTGGTGGTAATTATGTCTTACCATGTGATACATCACTAGTTACATGAACCCTAACAAATAAAGGTTTTCTGGATTCTGTGTTCGTAGAAGGCATTTTAGTTGGTCACTCAGATAATTTGTCACAAAATTTTCAACCAAACAAATTATTGTATTTGATAACTAGTTATAATGCCCGCGCACGCGCGGGTTTTTAAAAAAAATAATTTGAATTATATATTTTTATTTATTAAAAAACAAATAATTTAATCTTTGTTTTGTTTGAATTATGATATTTAATTATAGTTTTTTATTATTAAAGATAATTATTTAAAAATTTTAATCATATTGTTAATTGCATTTTATCTATATTTTTTGTATTTATCTTCTACTTGTATTATGGATAAATATAAAATGTTAACTAATAAGTAAATGTTTTTTTTAAATAAAATTATTACTAAATAAGGTATGAATGCATTTTTTTGAAATGGAAAATTCCCAATAGGGTTTTGTTTTATTATATAAAAAAGATCTTCGGCTTTCATAATTTATGATTTAATATATCGATCACATTCGTCACAGTTAGGAAGAAAAATATAACTGATTCAAGATTATAGATCGTGATTCGTGTCTAACTTTCAAAGACAACTATATAATCTCACATATTTTAAATAGCAATATATCTATTAAAAATATGACAGATAACATGTTATTTGGCATAAACTAACATAATAAACACTCTACGTGCCTCTAGTTTGCTATATTTTGACGAGTAAAATGTGTGTTTTATTGCGATATTAGCGTATGGATCTGTTTATACATCAAGTATTAAATATAATATAGTAAAACAAAATGGCAAACAATGTGGCTCTATAGTCTGTAAGACGACAACCGAGATATAATTAACACAGGACCCATGTGAAATCTCGATCATGATATAAATAGATGAACCAATATGTAACATCAAATTCAAATCTTTGTATAAAATAGTTTCTTGTTCAAAAAGCATTTGCATTTTTTGGGTTGTTCAAAAATGGTAAGTTCTTTGTTAAATGCAATAACCACGTTTATAGGGATAATTCCATATATCCTAATCTAAACATTAAAAATGCAATTACCACGTAGACTCGCCCTTTGATATCGTCACAAATTTTAGGTTAAATTTCATTTCTTTTTGGTATTCACGAAAATTGTCACGTGGTTACTTGGTTGGTCTGCGTACATCTCAGACTCGTCTTTTCCAAGAATCATGAACATGTAAAACCTCATGTACCTGTTTACTCTTCCTCAGTGGCGAAGCTAGAAAATTTTCAGTGGGGGGTCGGAATCTAAATTTTATTTTTCCTAAGGCTATTTTTCGGGTAATAGCGAAATTTTGAAGGGTCGAAACCGAATATACCGAAATTTTTCTACATGAAAACTATATACCCCTAAATCATTGTTCTTCATTTGGCCCTAATTTAATATACAATAAACTTTTGAATATCTTAAGGATATACCGAAATGAAGAATCCATTTGTATAAGTCTTTAAGACAAACTCATAAAGGCTTTAGTGTCTTGGTGTTCTAATATACGGGAAGGGAGGTGATTTGCACACTCTTTATTTTGATTGGGACACTCAATGTACAAGTTTATAGAGCACATTATAAACACTGTACAACTATATTATGCATAAAATAGAGTGTCCCAATCAAAATCTTGAGTGTGCAAATCAATTCCCATACGGGAATGATTGATGGTCGAACCAATATGCTTAGGAGATTTTTTCAAAAGTTTAATCAAATGGAAAAGATGATAATAATTCAGTATAGACCATTCTTCATTGTACACTATATTGGTTTAACGAGACCACCAAATTGTCTTATAGATTTAAATCGGTCATAAAGCAACCGGGTTACAATTAATGATGCATAATTCATGTGATGATCACTTAATCACCATGATAATAACAAGGTCTAATTTGCATGTATTTCGAGTCAAGATGAAATTACTATTTCGCTCGAGTTTGATACTCTCTCCGTCTTAGAGAACTGTCAGCGTTGTAACACCTTTTATTAAATTAAATTTTTTTGCTTGTGTTACAGTCTAGTAGAACGTTTTAAGTATTCTAGACACTTTATTAAGTTATATTCACACATTTAAGTAGTATTAAGTGGGACGTTATTATGCAAATATCCCACCCGTGAAGGTCATGTTTGGCGCGTGAAGCCCATGACGGGGCGTACAACTTGGCGTGCGAAGGGACGATTTTTGGGTTGATTGGTTGTAGGATTTCACCCAAAGAGAAAATAGGAAAAAAGTGTATGAGTGAAGTGTTATTATTATTATTATTATTATTATTATTATTATTATTATTATTATTATTATTTGTTTCTGAGTGTGTGAGTGAGGTATATTATAAGTATGATTGTATAAAGTTGGATACTTTTATGTCGTGACCATTAATTCAAAGATAAAGGTATGATGGCGTTTTAAAAACTAATATGGCATAGGTGATCAACATTTACATATAACTTAAATATTTAAACTCTAATATAGCATTTGGTATGCATGAATCAAAGTTGGAATGGAATAAATTATTACAATGAAATGAAAATATGTTTGTCTGTTTTGAATTTTGTAATGAAATGATTTATTCATTTGTTTATTTAATTACGTTTGTAACCACTAATTTTATTACATAGTCATCCTCTAGTTTTTTTCAGTTTCTTACGACATGAAATCACATTTTGCCATATTTAATTTATTTCATTCATTTCCAACGTCTATTGCATTGTATCAAACAACATACGTAAATACTATATTTCATTCAAATATAGCAACCAAATAGATAAATGAAACAGTAATGACTCGATCATTTAATTACTATTTTCATTTTATTACATCATATCATCCATTATATTCCTTTTATCAATCCATTATGTCTAATCAAAGAGATCCATTTCATTCATCACTTTGCAAAAAGACAATGACGCATTGGCCCCATGAATAGAGAAGAGAAAAAGACTTGAAAAGCCTGAAGTCTCTTTCTCACCAAAGCTTGAAAATGGCGTGTCGACGTAAGCCACCCATTCATAGTTTAAAACGAAATTAATTAATTAAAAATATTCTTATATTAACATGAAAATTTCAAATATCAAATGTTGATTACTGCTAATTATTCAAAGTGATCCCAAATAAGAAACAAGCCGGTCAAATAAAGTCTGAACGAGCCAAACTTAAGCCGCTCAAACCGTGTAATATGTCATCTTCGCGTTTATACAAGGTTTTTCTTTTGCTCGTATCTGAATGTCCGTGTTGGTTGAGACTTGAGCATATGTTATCGGAGTGCGATTTTAATGAATGCGTGCTGATCATCTGAATAATAATTCTCAAGATGAAAGTTCAACCTACATCGATAAAAGTCTTTTTAGTACCAACTTGCGCTTAAAACCCAACATTGTTGAGTCGAGCTCGAGTTTGTATGACTTATTATCAAAGATACTGTAAGTCTAAATTACTTTAAAGAGTGTACTACTTAAATTACTTTAAAAGTGATGGTCAAAATTGATGGCAAATGTCTTGTGAGATGAGGAATCATTTCTAAAAGTGATGGCCAAAATTGCACGCAAATGGCAACTCAAAACATTCAGTTTATGCACCCATGTGAATATCTTATATACTAAAAGCTTAAGTTGTCTTATAAATGCAAAGTGCCCTCCATAAATGTTTTTTGAATTGATTGTGAAATGTGGAGGCTTCATGTGTTAGTACATTGATTTAATAGTCATGCATAAGGGTAAATACATAGAAATCGTGCACAAAAGTTTGTACGGTACAACATGTTTCAAGCCATCTCTAAACCAATAAATGTTTCATGAATTAAAAGTGAAATGTGGAGGATTCATATGTTAGTACATTGATTTAATAGTCATGCATAAGGGTAAGTACATAGAAATCATGCACAAAAGTTTGTACGTTACAACATGTTTCAAGCCATCTCTAAACCTCAAAGAATACAAACCAAAAATGCCATGAATGCATAAATTTAACACACCTATTAATGATTAGTCTTTTTACCTTCCCGTCCATGAGTTACAAATATTTTATCAACTATATAATGTGTCAAAAATCACACACAACAAACCACAACTTCCTCCACACCGCGTGCACATTTGGGCTACAACTTATTATGATGTTAAAGTAAGCATCATATCATCTTACTCATTTAGCATATTGTTTTATATTATTTTATGAAAATTTCACGTGCATTTTGTGTGTGTAACAATGTAGGACATAAAGATGGTGCTTAGGAGCTTTGGTAGTAACATCATCTTCTCTAATGGTTTAAGAGATCCTACACATCGTTTTCTTATCAACTAAGTGGAACATGCATGAACATTTTTACTTTGATAAAAAATGCGATATATTGATTAACTGTATTTAAGTTACTAACGATCAACTATATCTAATTTTTTTTGTAGCGAGTCAAGAAGCATTAAAGAAAGAGATCGAGAAGTCACAAAAATTATATCAAGAACAAAAAATGCAAAAGGCCAATGAACAACAATGATAAAGACAACAACAACAAGAACAAAGCCACGGCTACCGGTGGGATGAATACTTAGCATTCATATTAATAGTATGTTACAAATTAAACATGCAATATTTTACTTCATGTAATACCGATAAATAGGCTAATACTATTGATTCGTTAGCAAGTAAGTTTATTGAAAATAATGTGACGAGCATTTAATTTTTAGTCAATAATTATTACTACACTTTGTTTGTGCATTTTAATAGTTTTGCTCTTAATGTAGTTTTTTGTCTTGCGTTGTGTTAATGTCACTTTCTTAATTAAACGTCTTGGAATATTGCGTGACTTTGATATTTGATATGACTGTGTAATTATATCGATGTTACATATTGAAAATGGTAGTATATAATAAAAATATTTTCACACTATTATCATAACAATGAGAATCTTCTAAACCGAAGAAGTATGTAAAGGAGAAGAAAATTGTATTTGAAATGTTATCCTACACCTATTACGAGGTAAGCATTATTCATTTGAGTTTGAGATCATGTGATTCATGTCGTCATATTGTAAATACTTAGAATGAGTTACTAATGAATGCTCCAAATTCGATATTATAATTTATGGAAAAATGTTGTAATAAGGCATTAATTAAAAAATAATTTATGTAACTTACTCATATTAAAAATTACATATGAAAAGCCTCATTTAAATATAACATTTTGAAAAAAACCTCTTCACATTAAAGAAAGAGATAGAGAAGTCACGAAAATTGCATTAAGAACAAAACATGCAAAATGCCAATGAACAACAACGACAAAGACAACAACAAGAAGAACAACAACAAGAACAACGCCACGACCACCGGTGTCAATATAGATGAATACTTAGCATTCATATTAATAGTACGTTACAAATTAAACATGCAATATTTTACTATACGAATTATAATTTATTATACGAATTATAATTTATAATCTTTAATATACTAATTACTTTAATGTTTTATGTTTTTATAGTTTTGTTAAAAAGGAAATTTGTTTTATAGTTCACTTTTTATAATGTAATTTGTTTGAACAACGAAGTCCGTCTTTCACAAAAAAAATGAGAGTTTCAAACATGAACCGAAAATTAGTCCCGAACATTACGAAAACAACAATTAGATCCAACCTATGTGCATCGCATGGGTCCTGGGGCAGTCCAAACCTATTTGCATTGCACGGGGATGAATATAAAAGGTCTCAAACATTAATGTCATCGCTTCATATTTAAAATAATTTATGTAACTTATACATATTAAAAATTTACATGTGAAGAGACTCTTTTCAATATAATATCTTGAAAAAAAATCTCTCTTCACATATACTCTTTTAATGTCAATAAACTATTTTAAATGTATGTCATGCTTAGAAATGTGATACCATCACAACTTAGATATATAATGACGAAAATAAGTTCCGAAGATTACGATATAAAAACTTATATACATCTCATGTGCAACTCATATACAACTAAATAAAGTACTTTATTCTTATAAACCTTAGAAAATGAGTAATAATATGACAACTTTTATACATCATACGTACCAAATATTAAGATATAAAAACTAATATACAACCCTAAAGAAACAAAGAAAAGTCTATTAAAAACGTTTAAAGGTTAACACATTTGTGATACCATGACAACTAAAATCTAAAAAGACAAACATAAACACAAAAAACTATACTTTGACAGCTTCTACAAAGCCCATGTGCATCGCACGGGCTATCCCGGATACATCCATTTAAAATAATATATATAAAGCTTAGAAAATGTGAGATACCATGACAACTTAAATATAAAATACCGAAAATAAAAGCCAACTACTACACTCTCACAAAATCTATACAGCATACGTCCCGAATATTACGCAATAAAAACTTATATACAAACCATATGCAACTCAATAAAGTGTTTTAAATACGTATAAAGGTAACAAAATTTATGATACCATCAAAACTTAAATATAAAATGACGGAAAAAAATACAAAAAATTACACTTTAACAATTTTTATTAAGCCCGTGTGCATCGCACGGGCAATTCTGCCTAGTGTGATAAATCATAAATGTCTCGTTAGTTGATTTAATGAATTGGTTAGCTGTTATATGTGCTTTTAATAGAATACTTTTTTCCCCTTCTAACTATTTCAAATGATATTTCATATTTGATCAATTCATATCATGAAATTTATAGTGAAAA
The DNA here is from genome assembly GCA_030686995.1 of Artemisia argyi. Lineage (NCBI taxonomy): Eukaryota > Viridiplantae > Streptophyta > Magnoliopsida > Asterales > Asteraceae > Artemisia > Artemisia argyi. The sequence continues at coordinate 23,371,784 of CM060709.1, forward strand.
CAAGCAATGACAATATACAAATGTAAACGCAAGATAATAAGTAAATAATGAAAAGATCAAACCACAACACAAGAATTTATAGTGGTTCAGTAACAAGGCTCCTTCCTCGCCCTATTCCACTTCCCGAGTTTTCGACGTGAGAGTTCACTTCACTATGTCAAACAAGCTTCCTTACTTGGCGGAGAAAATTATACAACGTCGCTTACACTTTTACGGATACTAAACTAAATATCGAGTTCAAACCGAGGTAGAACAAACCTTTGTCACTAATTATTTTGAGGACTAAAATACTAACCTAACTTTCTATTTTGATGTAGTGCTATTTATGAACTTTGAAGTATGATTGTAGGATATTGTAACACAACAAGGTTGCAAATACGAACTAATAACTATAACACAAGACTTGAAAATCTTCTTGTTGAAAATCTTCTTATGTTCTTCCCTTGCTAGAAAGATGGATCAGTAATGTGTATCACTTGAATGGATATTAAACAAGATAATGATCAAAGAGTATGTATGAATGTATAAAAGAATGATAGAATGATGATTGCAAAGGGTGAGCAAAATGGTATGCAAATGGCTTGCTTAAATAGGCAAGACGAGGGTTGGACCATACCCGACGGCCCTCTGCAGGGGTCCGTCCCTCATAAACCTTGCCAAATCTTTGCCTAATATTAATCCATGTTTGAGATCTCATTCATGTCTTGTTTGGAATATTTTCTTACTTGTGAGGCATGGAAAAGTGCATGAATGAAGACGAAAATTTTTAATTAATTATTAAACACATACTACCCTTAAAAGGACTAATTGTGTTTTTTCATGGAAAACAAGTTTAATGCTTTTCTTTTTGGTTTTGGATTATTACCAAAATGGTTGATCTTTTTCTCAATGAAGGATTGCATTTGATTTAATTCTCAAGAGAAGATGCCTTCTAGATGGTCATAGATTTATAAAACATTTTTGTTTAAACAAAAGTTATTTGTTTAAATAAAGTTCAAGTAAACTTTTGTGAAAGTTTATGAAAGTATAAAATGTTGTATAAAATAACGTAAGTGTCTAATTGACCAATTGGCTAAGCACAGATGGCTACCAGATGGCCACCTGGGTTCCTTTTGGAGCTTGGGGAGGGGGAGGCTCCCGAGGTACAAGTCTCGCAAGAGACAATGAAAATCCAGATTCTCTTCCTAGTGCGAAGCCGTGTGTTCTAGTGGTTTCCCTTCGCGGGTCTCTCCTAGTGGTTCGGGTCCCGGAGCCTGCCCGTTTGGATGGTTTAACTGGGGGTTTCGGATTTCAAGTGTGGTGCCGTTCTAAAAACGTGTAAGTGTTTAATGCATTAGATATGATAAAACCTTCTTTGATCATTATGCAAGTTTTAAGGTTCCATATTTATACCTTATGTGATTTTCATCAAAGGAAAACTTAAGCCTAAAACTTGTTTACTTGAATTTGCACTTAATATATTTTTATTTTTCATTAACGTAACTTAGAGAAATCAATAGATAACATTTTAATGCGTTTATTTGTATCAACATTTTATTTCAGGGGTGTTTGTATATAAGCGAATAGTCATCAATAAGCCAAGAAATTAAGCTTTTTATGAAATAAAAACCAAAATCAAATAAGCTCATTAGCTCACATATAAGTTTAAACAAAATCCCTCTTATAATTGTACTGTTTTACATGACATACCCTTTGTATGTGCCTATCTAATTACGTAGTATTTATTAGTTGTGTTTAGTTTAAGACTAAATATGGTAAAATATTTTTCTCTTGTATAAACTGTGTTGTTTATTACCACCATTCAAAATCAGTCAATACAAGCTGAATTAACTTGCCTAATTGTTCGACTTTTTTAAAAGGAGGGCTTTAACTAGATTGAGTTGGTGTGACGATGAGTTCAAAATTAAATCTCAAAACTACGCGAACTAGTTGGTCAAAATGTCCAAAACTATGTTGAAAAAGCAACTAGCAAGTAGAAAAAGTTGATATGGATCAAACAGTTTGAATCTCAAACATATTGATAACGAAATAGCAAGCCCAATAAGATCGCAAAATGAGGCTTGGTTCAAAACACATTCTAGCAAATTTACCTTTTTTGAAATTGGATTCAACTAAATGAGTTTTTATGTACCAGTGTAAGTTTATCAAATTTATTACTAGTATTAGCATTTCCATTTTATGGGTTTTAAATTGACACCAGTGGTCTCGTTAATACGCATGGTCTATACGAAACTCATATTAGACATATTGGACGCGACTCGTATACAAAAGGGCATCAGGTTACATGAGATAACGATTAAATATAAGACCACGACTCGTTTGGCAAAGTGAGGCTTTTTGTTGCACCTATCATAGTTGAAATTTATTTAGTAAGAAATAGTTGCATATTGACCGGCTAAAGACTCCACAAGTTCTCAAGATGAAAAGGAACGTCACAAAACATTTATGGCCTTGAAAAACCTCATCAATGCAATTATATATGCAAAACGTTGTGACGCTTCGTGTGTCCAAAAATGTAATCTATAAAATACTATGAAAACTTTTAATATTCATATTCAAAGCACACCACAAAATCAAAATGTCAGACAACGTACATCCAATTTGAAATGCAAGCCGAGATCATCAAAAGACTACCTGTGAAGTCATTGCTTCGATTTAGATCCGTCTCAAAACCGTGGAAGCTTTTCATTGACAGCCCGAAGTTAACTTCTAGCTATGGTATTCATCACACTAAGTCACATCGCTTACTCATAAGGTACGAAACTGCAGTTGATCTTTCTGAAGAAAAGTATGTTTCGTTTGTCGATGGTGACACTTTTGCTCAACAAATGTTTGCTCACACTGTTCCTGCGTTCGCTAAATTACTTCAGAACTTGAACGTAATTGGCTGTTCTCAAGGCTTGTTGTGCATGCATGGTCATTTAGGTAACAACGTAATGCAAAACGTTGTGACTAGTACGCTTCATGTCTCCAGTAAGATCATATTTAAAAATGTTATAAAAACTTTTGAAACTCATAAAAATATTCACATTCAAATTCTAAAGCACACCCTAAAATCAAAATGTCGGACAACATCCCATTCGAAATGCAAGCCGAAATCATCAAAAGACTACCTGTGAAGTCATTGATTCGATTTAGATCCGTCTCAAAACCGTGGAAGCTTTTCATTGACAGCCCGAAGTTAACTTGTAGCTATGGTATTCATCACACTAAGTCACATCGCTTACTCATAAGGTATGAAACTGCAGTTGATCTTTCTGAAGAAAGTATGTTTCGTTTGTCGGTGACACTTTTTCTCAACAAATGTTTGCTCACACTGTTTCTGCGTTCGCTAAATTACTTCAGAACTTGAAAGTAATTGGCTGCTCTCAAGGCTTATTGTGCATGCATGGTCATTATTTTGGTATGAACTCTCAAAGGAAGAATATGATTGTTCTTTGGAATATATCAATTAGAAAGTCGGTCGGTATTGTTGTACCTGGTTTATTTGACTCTCCATTTGTGGTTTCTTTTGGTTTTGGGGTTTGTCCTCCATTTGTGGTTTCTCTTGGTTTCGGGGTTTGTCCTGTCAGTAATGACCCTATGATTGTCAAGTTTACATCTGTTGATCCATCTTGGCAATGGAAAAAAAAGGTTAGCCTCCCTTGGCAAGTTCATGTATTTACGTTGAGCTCGGGGAGTTGGAAGAGTTTATCTACAAACTTGCCATGTGGTACATTGACAATTAACCCATATCAGGTTGTTATAGATAGATTTATTTATTGGGCTGCTTCTGATAATCTGTTTTTAACAGACGGAGAAGGGCAGAAGCCATTCCAAAATTTTATTATGTCTTTTGATATGACTAGCAAAGAGTTTAAGGTGGTAAACCTCCCAGATAGCTTAGCACATAAGCTTCCTTCATTGATCAGTTTATCTAAGTTACGAGAGTCACTTGCTCTGTTTGAGCATGGAACAATCAACGAGAAATATGCTTGTGTAGTATGGATGATGGAGGATGTAGTTACAAAATCGTTTACCAAATATTTTACTATTAGCACCCGCCATGTTTATGATAAGAAACTTGGATTTCGGAAGAATGGTGAGCTTATAATCGAAGTACAGGCATGGAACAATCAACGAGAAATATGCTTGTGTAGTATGGCTTGTTAGTTATGAACCCTCGTCAGAACTCAGTAACGATCTTCTATTCTATGGAAAAAGGTCTTCGTTCTATGTGAGCTCGTACGTGGAAACACTGCTTTTGTTGGATCAAGTTGATTGCAGCATTCTTGAAAATTTTAATTGATGACAAACAGATGACTATGAGAGCATGCATGGTACGTAGTTAAAGACTCTGGTGCTATTGGTAACTACTAGCTACATCTATGCAACGAATTAGTTTTGTTCTATCGAAACTGATGTAATGTAATACATAAGGTTTATGCGAAACTCTTCTTTCATAAAATCAGACAAATTTCCTTCTTTCTTATAGACGAACATTGCTATTTCACGAAGTATATCAAATATATACGATCTCCTTGTAATTTAAGCTTCAAATCAACACATCTTGATATCTAAGATTCTTGTTCAGATATATCCGAATTGAAAATGCACTTGTCAATGAATAAGTACTCTCAATTTCTCATATAGATTTGTACTTCACTCATTTCAAAATAAGTATTTACCTTACTCTATTAGCATGCTAAAAAATAAGTTCCAACTTAAACTAATGTAGAATGTGAGTAAAATTCTTGTTTTTACTCACTTATGAGAAAATTATTGAGTACAACTAGTGGCAGAATTAAGATCAAAACTGACCTAGTGCACAATTTTGTTTTAGGTTGAAATATAAAGGGGAGAAAAGAAAAAAGTTCAATTTTATTACATCGACTAAGTTTAAACAAGACAAAAATACACCGTTGGTCCCTAAACTTTTCACGAAACATCGCTATTGCCCTTAACTTTTCAAAATCGTCGCCTGGCGTCCAAAACTATGGATTTTGAGGCCGACTGCCTCTCTTGACCAGAAATGGGGAGGTCAATGGTAAGTTTTGGTTATTTTTCCAAGGGCAATATAGTCCAACCACATTTACAACTAGGGTATGGTTTATGTATAACCCTACATTCAATTTGAGGGACCAATCGTGTTCTTATATACTCTTTGTCAACAACTTGACCACAACTTCTCAGATACGTTTATTAATTATTTCGCGGGAACCAATAAACTCATAACTAACCGTTGATTTTTTAGTAAGTCCCGATGATGTAGCATACACATTGTAACTTACAACATATACTGGAAACAGCCCTCAACAACGGTACCTATAGTTATTCCATAAACAAAAGGAAAAAAAGCCAAAGAATGGCAGACATGGAGCTTAGTAAGCCACAAGTGATGGATAAGATGGTAGAGTATGTGAAGGCAAAATATGGTATTAGTTGGTTAGAAAGTGATGAAATGTCTGATGAGATGTATGAAGATTTATGCATATTTGCCAAAGAAGCCGAAGCGATCAAAGGTTAGTTTAGTTTACTCTATTTGTGTCATGGTTAAAATCTGATGTCCTTGTGTTTTTGTTGTATTTCCAGATACCAATTCTAAAAGAAAAGAGGTTGATGCATCAAATGCACTAACTGTTAGCACCATTGTTCATAAAAGTCCAAAACCAAGTAAAATGGTTACAAATGTTGTACTAGGTCTTGTTGCGGCAAATGTAAGCAACAGCAATAAGAGGAAACATTGGTATGTGTCTCCCCCTAAGGATCTCAACTGTCCCACTATGAATATCAAGTCCCCCATCAAAAAGTTCACTTGCTATTTTTAGTGGTTTATGTAATAAAGATGTTAACTTTTTGGAATGATGATTGCTAATGAAATAGTTGGATTTTACATTTTTGTTTTATTTGTTTACGGTTTTTACTTTGCAATCGCATATGTAGTATATTTTAGTGTTTGGAATAACTTAATTTGACTATTAAAGTCAACATATACCCAAAAAACAACATAGTAATCAAATTGCATTGTTATAACATATGAATTACAACATATCAGTTCAATTGCATTTATTAAACTGAAAGACAACATAGAAGTTCTTGCTCCTCATTCACTTGGATAAATGACTAGCACTTTCATCAGTTGATTTATGAGTTGTAGGTCCTTCAGTAGGTGTTTCACTTGCAGATTCTTCACGAGCTGATTCACTTAGGCATACTCCACTTGCTGTTTTAGTTGTAGTTGTCGTTGTAGTTGCTTCAATTTGTTTGTCACCACTGCCCATGTTAGCACGACCTCTACTATAATAGTTAACACCTAAGCCATTCACATACCCACCACAAATCGGTTATAGTTGTCTTTTCCCCTGTAACATCAGCTGTTGTGGTGTAAGATGGGGTTCCCATTTTTCAAGGCACGATGGACAAGTATACCACATGAAATTTTTGTAAGGGGGACGCCTTGCAAAAAACATCAATCCAGTCCTGTTTTCCCTTTCAACCCAACAGTCAATCCAGACCAAATGACAACCATTTTGTGGATCCATTGTGAAAACCAATTGAATACATCAAGAGTTGATGATAATGTATTATATAATAGATGGAGAAAGGATAAAGGTTCAATGAGGTTGTTGAACAAGTAGGTAGTATTAAAGACACGGGTAAATGCATACAATACAGCCAAAAGACTACAAGTTTTTTAAATTGTTAACTATTGCAAAGTACCAACATCACAAACTTAAACTTCAATTGTATTCCGGGTGATCCCAAGTCTGAGAGTTGTTTGAGTCGTAACCGTCGTCGTAAGGATCAAAGCTCGCAAACCTCTCTGCATCTAACTGAGCTTCCAATCTGCTCAGCTCCCGATCCTTGTCAGAGTTCCAGCCATCTTCATAAGCTATCACATTTTCCTCAAAGCTTAGTAGAAAGTTATCCAGATGAGGTTCCTGTTGTTGTTCAATTTGTTTGTACATTTTCTCTTCTTCCAAAAACTGGTAGAATGCTTCTTCTGCTAGGCTTAACTGCTCCTCATCTTCATCCAACCTTTTATATTCTTCTTGTAAAAAAAGAGATTCAAGAATCTCTTGTTCCATAGCCTGCCTTATCTCCTCTTCATCCATCCACTAATAAAAAAATATAAAATAAACAAGAAAATTAATATATGCATAAATCATTTCCTATTTAAACACAATAGATCATTAGTGAATCATACTATGAATGTTTGCATACATGTTGCCTTCTCCCATCAACATGCCTTTTTTTTCTTCGTATGTTACTTTCATTTTGGGGTTGTGGAGATCGTTCCTTGTGACAACTTCTCTTATTATGTCCAACGGTCTGACAATTAGAGCATTTCATCTGTTTACGAGATCTAGATCTACCCATTGATAAGCAATTTCAGGGGCAAAATACTAGACTTATTTTGAATTTAAATTTGGGGATACTAATGGTCAAAATACAATCATACTTATAAAAGCATCCATAAAGCTTTATGGTAAGCATAAGACGTGGTAAAGGACGAAACATATGAAATCAATATGTTTACACTGTTTCACGAAGGACCAAACATATAACACCAATGTCAATAAGTGATTAAGCATTTAAGCTATACAAGCAACAAACAAAAATCAAAAACAAAAGCGGATTAAGCAAAATAGATCTTCATTTCATTCGATAACATAGATCAAAAGTACATGATAGTGTGATACTAGAAGATCAAGCAAAATACATAATTCATAAAGCCCAAAAGACAACACACATTACACACTAAATTTTTCACCATTACTGATTAACAAGAAAATCAAGTTTTCCTAAGAAAATCAAGTTTTCCTAAGAAAATCAATGAAATTGTTCCTGCCCCATACCTGAGCATGGGTTTCAGTAATCATCTTGTTAATCTCCATAGCCTTGATGACATTTTTCTTTTGAATCTTCTAAAGATATTGTAGAAGCCTCCATGACCTAAGGGAAGTACGCCATCCTTCTAGTTCAGCCATAAAATCTTGGGTTTCGTGGGTCACATGAACCAAATCCACATAACACTTGAGGAGTCCTTTTGCAAGCTCTATATCCTTGTCGTTCTCGCGTTGATAGTACACACCAATGCTAGCAAAAAGTTCATGGGAATCGGTGGCGGTTGCAAGTTCCTGTAGGAATGGGAATTCTGACATTTTTTTGGTGTTTTGTGTTTGGGAAGTAACTTAATTGTGTGTTTGGTATGCAAAACCTTTGGGGTACGGGCCCTTAAATACTAACTGAACTGATGACGTGACAAACTCAGGGACCAAATTTGATATTACTATACCATAAAGAGTAAAGTTATTAAATGGCGGGAATTTTAAGTATACAAACGTCAACGTTGGCAAGGTTGGGGACCAAGGGCGAAATTATACAAAAATTGTCCAATACGCTTAAGTTATTCGTTTGGGTAACGCCCCAATAAACCCGACCCAATGACTCGACCAACTTAACACTAAAAAGTTTCATAATAACCCAATACAGAGAAAAATCAATCATTCCACATTGTGAGAAACAACGTTGATGCAAGTTAATGGAAATGAACATATTTGTGACAACATTTAAATGTTCATAACCACAAGATGAAGGAGAAGTATTGTTCCGGATTCACACAAATGGGAGATTTGAATGTACCCCACTCAGGTATAAAGGCGGATCCATTATTAATGTTAATGCTTTTAGGTATGATAGGGGTATCTTTAGTTCAACCCTAGATAATCTATTATCAGAGATTAAGGAACCAAAATGGGCGGTGTTTATTCGTCATCCAAATAAATCGCTAGAAAATGGGTTGCACTTGATTTATAAGGACGAGGATTTCCTTAAGCTATATGATTTTGCGGAAACACATGAGTCAGTTGATATTTTTGTTATACATAGGCCCCAGATGTTAGCAGAATTTTATTTGGAAAACATTGGTTTTGAGGTTGTGGGTTGGTTAGAGGAAAATGCTAACTTAAGAATGTCAAGTGGGAGACCTTTTATGACTCGCCGTAAATGGAAGGGTATAGATAAGAACAAATTGCAGGTTGGTGTTGTTATCAAAGAGGAAAAAGATGTTATCCATGACAAAACCAGCAAACAAGAAAAAGATGTTATCCATGACATCAAAAATAAGGGAAAGGGTAAGCTGATTATGGAAGAGGATGATTTGCAAGAGGAAAAGGGCGAGGAAGTTGTAAAAACTTATAAGCAAGGTTTTGATGGGAACGGGAAGGCTATAATGGTTCAAATTCCTGGTTTTGATGGGGAAAACATTGCTGATGGGCCTGGTGATTGTGATGTTGTGCCTAGTGGTGCTAATAAACGTTTTAAAAGTAGTGAAAAGATTACCAATTGCATACTTTCCCTTTGTGCCAACAAGCCATCCTAAGTAAGTTTTCAACTTTGAATTGCATGGCTTGTGTTTTATATTACGTTACACCAATTATACCTTTTATAATTTGAATATTTGGTGTTTGGATACTTGTTTTTCCAGGCACATTTGCAGTTTGCCCATCAGTGACAGGATGAATGTTTTTGTATGTTGATAATCCACTTCCAGTATGTATATCGTTAGAAGGTTCATCAGGTGAAGGCTGTGCAGTGGAGGTCGCATTGTCTTCTCCAATTTTGTGTTAATTAGCAGTAGAACCTTGTATTAGACAATGTTTTAATTCATTTTCATGTTATATCAGACATTGTTTGCCCAGTTGACTACTATAAGTAAAACTAACCAAATGCTAAATGCTAAAAAGTCAATGTGTTAAGTCATTTTCATGTTGTCTTATACATTATCTTTTATGGTTCTACATATTAGATAGTTGTTGACCTTTAAAAAGTCAAACTAACCAAATGCTAAATGTGATGGTATACGCACCACAATCGATCACACCTTTTTATCAGAAAAACCAAACACAGTGGCCACTAAACATTTGATGAACCTATTTTATTATTTAACTCCAATATGCAATTGCTAATCCAAACAGCCACTATGGTTAAAAAGGCAAATCGTTTAATTACTTAGACATCTAATAATCAAACTGCCAAATTGACTTGTAACAGTCAAACTAAAGAATTAAACAACATGAAAAATATTGATTGACGAACAATTTAATTTATTCAAAACCCAGATTTTTATTGATTGATCTCATGTTGACAACTATTACAAACTTCACTACCATCTAAGCATACACTTAGCTAGACCCACAACTTTCCCTATCACCATTTTCCTTCAATTCCTTCCTTTCCTTTAGATAATTAAACAGAGCTTCAAGTTTTGTAATCCTTGTTTCCAAATCATCACACTTTGGTAACACATTGTCGGCAGCCTCTTTCTTCTCCTTCTTAGCACCCAAACGATGTCCCTTGGAGCAATCCTCTTTCCTCAACCCAGTGTAAAAACCTTTCCCCTTATCGTTTTGTGCCATTCTTAGTTATTTTTATTGAATCTATGTGTGTTGCGTTGTTGATAGTTGAGGATTTTATAGAATTAAATTGAATGTCGGGTTAGACATAAACCATACCCTAGTCGTAAATGTGGTTGGACTATATTGCCCTTGAAAAAATAACCAAAACTTAGCGTTGACCTCCCCATTTCTGGTCAAGGGACGCATTCGGCCTCAAAATTCATAGTTTTGAATGCCAGGCGACGATTTTGAAAAGTTAAGGGCCATGGTGATGTTTCGTGTAAAGTTTAGGTACCAACGGTGTATTTTTGTCATTAAACAAAGTTCAGTGAACTTTTCATATATTAATGGCCAAATCAAGCAAAGACTATAAACAATCTTTTTCTGAACCAATTGCATTTACAATTTTTTTTTACCATATGAAAATTTAGCATTGCTATATGAAATTCCATTAGGATCCCGAGACTCCTAGTTACTCCCCTAACTACAAGTCATATATTTACATTTTACACATTTGTGTATGATAAGGCGAAAAATGTACAGCTTTTAAGGGGTCATTTAAGCCCGAATCGTGATTATTTGATCAATTACGGCCCTAAATCATTCCTTTTGTCATTTTAGGTACTTTTGAAAAGAAATCTGGAAAAGGAAGCATTTTGGACGCTTTTGGAGCATAAAAGCGTACCTGACGATGTCAAGACTTCACACATGACGGCGTCAAGCTTGGCAAAAGAGATGGAAGTGGAAAATACACATGACGGCCTAGAACATTTTTATGGCAATTGACCTGACGACGACACCAAGGCCGTCAGGGTCAAAAATGTATGTGACGGCCCAGAGCATAATTCTTTCTTGACGGCATCAAGATTGGATCTAGCCAATACGATCCTTAATTTGGCGGCGAGTTGACGGCGTCAGAAACTATAACGCGACACCGTCAGGAGGTATTATCTATATATATTTTTTTTTCCAATTTTTCATTGTAAAAGTGTGGAACATTAGGAGAACTTTGGAGAGCTTAAACCCTAGACGAATTTTCGGTAAAAATAAGGGTTTCAACCCTTGTTCCATCCATGCTTAATTGAAGATAAGTTTTCCAATAAGCATACGATATGTCTATGTGTTGTGTGATTCTATCTTATGCTTGTATTTCTTTTAACATTCTTGTGGACGTATGGTCCGGACTGGACCCTACATGGGCCAGGCCCGGCAGACAGCGGCCCACTCTATGTCTAAACCCTAATCCATGCCTTATAAATATAGGGCTGGGATTCAATTCATAACAGAATATAACAGGTTACCTTAAACCTAATTCTCATATGCTCCGCGCATCAATACTAACTTGACCGTCGGAGGTGGATCCCGGGGCTACGGCCTCGGGTCCACTCCTAACGGGTTCTCTTTGTTGACAGGTCTATTTAGGGCTTGAGAAGACGACTAACGGCCCAAGGAGAGTCATTGAATCAGTCCGCGCCAGATTATGCATCAACAAGTTGGCGCCATCCGTGGGACCATGACAACGACAAGTTTCGTGCTCTCACGTCACCGGAAAGTAACCATTGAGTTCAAAAGCCGGTAACTTTAAAACAATATATTAGTTAATTATGTGTTGATCTAACACTTATTTTTTATGCCGCTGAGCATGAATTCGATACGTACGCACGTTTATTTTTCCAATACTAATTGATGAGAATTGATACCTACGCACGTGTCACCAAAAGTAAGGTAACTATAATCCTTATCCTCTACAGGGGAATACTATAATCCTTATTATATTATGTGAATGTTTGTTTAATTGTTTATCTATAGCCGTACACGCTATCTTTTGACATATGCAATATTCTCGCAATATTTTCTAAAATTAATAAAGATATCCCAATATCTTTTAAATATTAAAAAGATTTTACATAAATCTTGTATCTTGATAAACACGATTTTATCTATCGCTATGAGCGCACTAAGTCCGCACGATCGGACCAACTTTATCTTTTCACCGCAATTTAATTAGCGCGCATCTTTTAGACGCGAACAGCGCAGTCGCGATAAATCTACCCGCGTTAGGCCGTGCGTAAAAACATCTTCGCAGGTTAGCTACATGCGCGCCGTGAGCGCTCCACGATGCTAAGTCGATCGCCATGAGCGCACGCAGACAAAAGCCGTGGTAATCTGCGATCATCCAAAAACGTTAAAGCCTATGCGGTCACGAGATAAATCCATCTGCGTATGTGCGTGCGATTGAAACTATTAGTCGCGGTCACGGTACTTCCATCCGCGCCATTGTTTTTATTATAATAAAAAAGAAAAAGATCACCTTAATCGCCATGCGCGCACTATTTTTATTATTGGCTACGTGCTACTTCTTTTATATAGTTTGTAAAACCTCACGATAGGTGTAATTCGTACTAATACTTCTCTTATATGCTATGTGCTATACTTTTGCTATGCGCTAATCTTTTACCTCATTAGGTTTTATATGTTGCGATTCGCAGCATATACTTCTAATATTTGCATTGAGTATTTTTCAGGATTTGAATAACTAAGTTTAATACTCCTACACAAGTAGCACCATCAAACTTGGGGGGCTACCAGGGTATATAATACCACTGTTTTCGTACAAGTCACGCAGGCATATTCGGAAGCAGATCGTACGTAAGAGGTATTGCAAGCCCAGTACAAAGACGGATTTGAATATTCGCACCATCTTGCCGCAGGGGAGACGTCCTCTGTCGGTTGTAAAGACGCATGTAATGTTCGCACACAGCGCGCACCGCGCGCACCTTTGTTGCACACTGCGCACATCCTTGTTGCGCACAGCGCGCACTTCTGCCACAGAAGCACGTCTTCTGTCGCACCATGCTGCACCGCTACTTGTACAAAAGGTACGTTCTTATCCAGGAGGCAGCATAGGGATCCACCTATCCACCTTCACCATTGTGAGACAATCACAATCGCAATCCCAGTGCGCACTATCGCATGTGGGCTGCGCAGTATGATCCGTCCCATGTGCACACATGGGCCATGCCATTTTGGTTAATTGGGCCTACGCGGCCATGAACAGAACTTAAGTCTAGCATAACATAGTCATGCACTATGTCATACTAAACTTGGGGGGCTTGTGGACGTATGGTCCGGATTGGACCCTACATGGGCCAAGCCCGGCAGACAGCGGCCCACTCTATGTCTAAACCCTAATCCATGCCTTATAAATATAGGGCTGGGATTCAATTCATAACAGAACATAACAGGTTACCTTAAACCTAATTCTCATATGCTCCGCGCATCAATACTAACTTGACCGTCGGAGGTGGATCCCGGGGCTACGGCCTCGGGTCCACTCCTAACGAGTTCTCTTTGTTGACAGGTCTATTTAGGGCTTGAGAAGACGACTAACGGCCCAAGGAGAGTCGTTGAATCAGTCCGCGCCAGATTATGCATCAACAATTCTAGGCTAGATTTTTATTGTGTTTGCTTAGATGTAGTGAAACCTAGATGTTGATTATTGGTTGATGGTTTGTTTATAATTGTTGTGGATGATTGTATTCGATGTTAAGCTTAAAAAAACTGACAGACTTCCATTGGTAACTTGCTTGAACGTATTAAGAAACATGATAAGAGATGTTGATTATTGGTTGATGGTTTGTTTATAATTGTTATGGTTTAATTTTTTTATACACACCAACTTTTAGTAACTCTTTTTTATGTTTTATTGAAAACTTCTGCACTTAATATTTGTGTTTTTACTATAAACAAAACTAAGCTATAATATTATTAGGTGTGAGTTCAGGGGTTTTTCACTAAGCTTCTAAAAAAAGCTTATAGCTTTATCATACACTTATTGTATTATAGTAATTGAATAAGACAATAAGCACCTTTAATAAGCATAACCAAACACCCTTTTAGTTCTAATATGAAGTTTTTTTATTTGATGTTATGACTAACTTTGTTGTTATCCTCACTATAATGCAACATGTTAGTGGTTTTTTTGCGTTTTTTAGAAAGGATTAAATATCAACGCATGATTGTCGTGGAATAATTTTCTACGCATGCTCAAGGTATGAATGTATTATTTAGTTGAGTTGCTGATTTAGATAATACATAAATGCATTTTAATGTACCAAAGATGTGTTTTAGCGCCTATATGGGAATTTTATTGTAGGAATTCTTTTCGGAGCGTAATTTGACTTTGAATAAGTTAATGAAACTTAGCATGTGTTTGCTGTCAAATATAACACTATGTGTGTCAACCAACGGTCTAAAATATGGGTATCTTTTACTTTGATAATTTATGCCAATTGTAAAGAAAGTTGCATTAAAGTGAAAGGTCGGTAAGGATCCAAACAATCCTAAAATATACTTGCGAATATACACTTTGTCATTTTTTTCATGTATTTATAATTTACTTATACAAGTAATAATAATTCCTTATATAGTTCGGGCTTAGCGAAAAATTATTCTTATACATTATAAATAAACGTAAGATTAAATTTGAGTTTTACCCAATACATCTTTTTCCGTTTCTCTTTAATAAAGAAGTTATAGTGTAAGTATCTATGTTAATTTGGTAATTTTATGATCAAACATGAGAAGTAAATAACACAAACTTATGAAAATACAACTTTACAAACAAAAAGGTGCATTAATAAAAAGGATATGATAGTTATTCATAATTAAGAAAATGAATCAATATTCAAAGCTATCTAAATATGCTACATATTTTAACGAAAATATTAGTAAAAGAAATACCACAATCACAAAACACATCGTAAATTGATAGCACGGGTTTGCAAAACTAAAAGCATATATCACTAACATCTCATGCAAGTCAAGTATCATCATGTGATTTTGCTTGAATAATAAAATATAATTTTTAATCCAAAAGCATTCTCTTAAAATAACAGGTAGGATAACATATACATATGATTTTTTATTTTTAGTCCACCAAATAAAACTATTTGAAACATGTTAAGTGATTCATTTCTTAATTAATAATAATACATAATTAAAACGAAATTATAAAAACCCTGTTCGTGCACAGGTATCATAACTAGTTGAGAAAAAGAGCATTTAGGTGGATCGTGTGTTACAAAGGTTACAAGAGATAAATCCAATTGGAAGAAAACTTTATTCTAGATCCAAGTAAAAGTATAACATAAGAATTTTGTATATATTTACTTAGACAGTTTCGTCATTTTTTTACCTGGTTTTCCGACTCGACATTACGAGCTGACTAATCCAAATGCGACTATCCTTTTGGATAGCCCAGAGTCGACGCAGGTGAACCTCCATGGCCACAAGCGGATTAGTTTTCTCCCCGTTGGATTCGAACCCTTGACCTCCAATTTGAAAAGCTGGTATTCTTACCGCTGATCACCCCTGTGGTTACTTTCGTCATATTTGATGGACATTACAAATAAAATATAAATTTGGCCCTTCGAAACTAATTAATATTCAATTCGCTCCTTCACGTATGTTAATTCAAGTTTCAGATTATGAAGGATATGCTCTTTCTTCATCTTCTTATATGAGGAATATGGTAAGATGGCACAATGCACGGAGATAACCGCATCACAAAATTCAAAAGATGTTGATGTTAGTGATTTTCCGGTATTAAAGGCATCCGCTCATGTATCGTTTGCAACTCTTCACTTACTAAGAGGTATTATTTCGTTTCAAGTCCCAGTCACAAACTGGACATCTAATATGATTTACGGAGTAATACGTGTTAGTATCATGTACCTGATAGTTTTATTACATTTGAAGCCGATACATTTTTTATTTTTTTAATCATGATTTCCTACTGTTTGGCTACCTAATTAACGATGTTTTAGAAGACACAATTTTGACCAAACAATAGTGACCAATGTTCAAAATAAAAAGATTTAGATTCAATTCATGATACAAATTTCACCTAAACCATGATGCATGAGTGGTCTAGCTAATGAAAAATAACTTGTTGATATCATCACAAAAATGTAAAAAAACTTAAAATACGAAATATAAATATTACAATACGAAATATAAAAAAACTTAAAACAAAAATACAACGATTAAAAAACTGAATCTTAGGAAATTTAAACCATACGAATTACAAATACTTATTCATCGTCTTCGAAATCATCTTGTTGTTGTTGTTGTTGTCATTGAAGATGTTTCTGCCAAACATGCTCCATAAGGTCTCGTTGGAGTTGAGTATGCGTTTTTTGGTCGCACATTTCCCTTTCCTTGCGACGCTGGGTATTACATCTGTCGACCCACCTTTCTTGCCTCAAACGTGGTGATGGATCCACCCACATTTCGCCATACTCACGTAGTGTAAACTTTTTATCTTTTAAAATCATGTTATGCAAAATAATACAAGTATACATGATTCTACTTATCTTGACAATTTCATGTTGATGTGCCGGTTGTTGTAGTTTACCCCAACGTCCTTGAAGCACATTAAAAGCACGTTCAATATCCTTTCTTGCACTTTCTTGCTTCCTTTTAAAATAACCATGTTTTTCGTCATTCGTTGCCGAGAAGGATTCGACGAAAGTTGCCCACTGTGGGTAAATTCCGTCAGCTAAGTAATACCCATGTTCATACCTTCTTCCATTTATCATATAACGTGCTCTTGGGGCTTTGTTAGCAAGAATGTTGTCAAATAAAGGAGAGTTATCTAAAACATTAATATCGGTATTTGCCCCTGCCATCCTAAACAATGCATGCCAAATCAATAAATTTTGCGAAGCAACAGCTTCAAGCATTATTGTTGGGTATCTTTTATCACCCCTATCAAATTGTCCTTGCCAAGCCACCGGACAATTTTTCCACGCCCAATGCATGCAATCAATGCTACCAAGCATTCCCGAAAAACCATGTTCACGCTCATGTTTTTCATAAATACTTTGAACGTCGGACCATGTTGGTTTCTTAAATACTCCGGCATAAACAAAGTCATAACGCACTTGTTAAAATTATTAAGACAATCACGTGAAGTATGCTCACCCATTTGCAAATACTCATCAAACGCATCGGGTGAGCTGCCGTATTCCAATTGGCGTATGACAGATGTACACTTTATAAGAACACTTATACTCATGCGACCCGTAGCGTCGGGCCCTACACTAAAGAATTTAAAATGATCCGGAAGAGGATTGGAAGTATAAAATTCAATACCTTTGACTATTTCAAAAAATAGTTTCCGGCTCATACGAAACGTTCTACGAAAATAACAGTGCGTATACTTACAACATTGAATGAAATAGTCATTACGCAAACGTTCTTCGGCAAGCTCACGTTCACGAAATATGTGGATATGAGACATTTGAGGATGAACTGCTTCTTGTTCTAAGTGTTGCTGATACTTGTATGCGGCAATCATAAAATCCAAATAAGTTTCTTCATCTATGTCTGACGAGTGCCGAGATAATTCGTCACTTTGATTTGGATCCATTGGTAATGAACAATTTTTTTTTTTTTCTTTTTAGATGAAGTATATAAACTTGAGAATTAGTAGTGGATGTGTGAAAAAAAATTATGTATTTAGTTGGTATTTATAGTGGTGGGAAAATGGTTTTGATTTTTTTTTTAATATTTAGGTAATATAGCCATTATTTAAACATTAAGGGACTCAGTATGTATTTTTTTTAAATTTAAAAAACGGCTAGTTGGGGTGAAGTGATTTTTTTTTTCTTCTTTTTAACACAACTGGCCTTTAACTCAGCGTCAAGTGGCTAACGCCATACGTTAACACGAGCTTAACTTGGTCTTACGGTGTGGTTAACACCGGTTTAACGCGCAAAATTACTATACTAACGCAGGTCCTGCGTTAGTTTTGCAAATGCTCTAAGTTCACAAAAATAATACTAGTGTACTTGGATCAAATCCCAATTCAACGGATTTACCTTATTCTATTTTTTATTTTTTTTATTGGAATTTAATTCAACTAAATAAAATTTCAAGAAGTACTATATGATCTTTATCAAGTCTATTGATAGTTAATACACCAATGGCCAGTCATCAATACCTTTGTTGAAAGTTTAGTTTCACCGATGCCCATCAATGTAAATTAAGGTAAAACTTGATCAATCTTTTCATTTGGTTTCACTTTGTTTTTAGTTGTCAACAATATATATATATATATATATATATATATATATATATATATATATATATATATATATACCCTCAAGCCACTCGTTGCGGGGGTTCGAATCTTGAGCATGACCCGGTTTTCATCCGGCTGTTTCTCCAGCAAGGTAAACTTGTGTGGAGGCAGTACGGTTTCCGGGAGAAACCCGTTACCACCTGAGATCAGCGTGGACCCGGTTAAAACAACATAGTCTGGCGGGGTGGTGATGGGGCCTTCGCTGTCCGCGAAGGTGGTCATTTCAAAGTTGAAATTCACCTTTCAAAATATATATATATATATATATATATATATATATATATATATATATATATATATATATATATATATATATATATTGTCTGCAATTACTCGCTGGAGTCGTTTACTGTATACGTACTACTACTTTGCATATATAAATGTAAGGAACTTAATGGCTTTTTAGTAGTTTTTTACTACTTGAATGAAGGATCCAATGGGTCTTTGTTGTTGTTATGAGCCACAGTAATAGTAGGCTGTATTATTGATTTATTTCTACAACAACCTTTTTTGTCGAAAATTTTCTTGCTGATAAATCGGTGCTATGTTTCAGGATGCCTGTCGCTTTTTGGACCTTTTAGAAGCTGTTTGCGTTTCCTTTAGCATCTATGTTTTTTTTACTTTTTAGTCTTCTTTTAGAAGTAATACATCATCTTTACTTCATGTTTTTTGCTGAATTGTTTGTTTTAAAGTTTTTTGAGACGTATTTAATTAGTTCTGTTTTAAGAAACATGGTTTGCAAGTTATATTAATGTACATCTATTTCTGTTAATATATATATATATATATATATATATATATATATATATATATATATATATTTGTTGGTTTTGTTGTATCACCATGATGTGTGGTATGACAAAAAACAAACTTACAGGAGACACGCAAGTGATTCTGCTGTGATTGGAACATTGACATGTTGATTGTTGGAAGGACATCGAGTAGCGCCTAACACTGCAAATGGACTTGGGATATGATGTAGTAGTATACTAGATGAACTGAGCAAATGAGCCACAGTTTGCAAGAGGGTGATGGTGGTGGTGGCGGTAGAGGTTGGCGGTGGTGGTAGAGAGTGGTGGTGGTGGTGAAGTGAAATAAAATATCAAACTCAAATTGCAAATTTAATCCTTTAATCAACAGTAGCAATAAAATGACGATAATGCCCTCGATGACATTGCACTTAACGGGAAAATTAACGGAAAAGGCCTCTCGGTGGCGATTTTGCAAAAATGTGAAACGTTGGTGTCTTTTCTGCGCTACTTTTTGTTTCGGTCTCGTTTTTGCAATTTCATAAAAGGTGAAGGACCATTTTTGCAATTTACACTAATAGTTACATACACGAGGTATTTAGAAATTTCAAAAAGTCAATTTATTGCAATTCCAAAGCTTCCGTGCATGGCACCATATAGTCAAAGATAAAAAGAAATCGTCAGAAAACATTTATGGCCTTCAGAAACTTCATTAATAATGCAAAACGTTGTGACTACGCTCATGTCTCCAGTAAGATCATATTTAAATTTGTTATAAAAAATAGTTTAAGCCCCGTGTAATATACAAGTTGTATAAATGGGTTTGTCTAACTTGTGCTCTAAAGGCACAAGTTAAACACACTAAAAGACAACGGGACCCTATAGAAAAAGACATTGATATCCACATAAACTGTAATTTTCTGTGGGATTTTGGTGTCTTTTAGTGTACTTAACTTGTATCCTTAGGGCACAAGTTAAAAAAATCCTGAATAAATAAACGTTTGTAATATTTTTACTCATTTTATCAATATTTATCTTTTTATATAATAAAATAAAATCACAAGTAGGAACTTTTGTATTTCAAATAAAAAAATTATTTTCTTATTAGGTAATATTTTAATTATTATTTTTTAATTTATAAATTCTAATATTCATTTTGTTGATATAATAAACAAGTAGAAGATAAATGCAAAAATTATAAATAATATGCAACTAAGAATAGAATTAAACTTTTTAAATGATTATCTTTAATAATAAAAAAATTTATTTAAAAATCATAAATTACACAAAACAAAGATTATATTATTTGTTTTTTAATAATTAAAAATATTATTAAAAAAATTTAAAAAACCCCGCACGTGCGCGGACTTTATAACTAATATATTGCAACAATGAAAAGCCAGAACTATAATGAAAATACACTGAGAAGCAATCCGTTAAATATTTTATTAAAAGATTAACAAAGTGAAGATGAGCAACGAAGTTGCTAACATTTAAAGTCAAAAATTTGTTCATTCCAAACTCAAGGTTGTATACACATAGAGATGGCATTGGACAAAACCACGATTAAACTAAAGGTGTGTTTGTGTCACACCCCCAATTTACCTGACTTGCAGCGGAATGGAATACCTGGGGGTGTCTGTCATAGCACCACAGTTACAGTTACATTGAACGACCTAAAGTGTCGTTTGGAAAATACTACATTTGATCATTGAAATAATCCAGAGTTTACAAAATGAGGTCCCCAAGAGGTGTTGCATGTTTATGAAAAACAAGTCATACTAGATCAAATGTTTACATAAGTGCATGAAATAATGATGAGACGCGTCGACTCCGCGACTCCATGAAGGTCCAAATGCATGTCACATGAGCTACCTTAATAACCTGAAATACATTGCTAAAACGTCAACACGAATGTTGGTGAATTCCATAGGTTTGTAAAATGTAATGATGTACGGCCACCACAAGTAAAAGTGCAAGATAAAAATCTCATGAAAATTGTACAATAGACCTTAAGCTCATGACACTGAAGCTATGACTGATGAAACTATGCCCCTCCTGAATGTTCTGCCGAAACACTCAAATGTAAAAGACATGACATGCATCCGCTTACTGTTGGTAATCACTACCACGGATGGAGGCGTCACCCTCGATAGATCTATCCACTCACTCTCGCTTAACGGTAAATTAACGGTTCATGATGTTACAGGGGACTTATCACATGGCAAGGTAACTTAAGCAATGTACATGTTTGAATACTTGGGCTCGTACTAAAATGATTGATGCAATGTATTCCCCCCTGTGGGATTTGAAAACAATCAAAAATGTTGAATTGAAAACGGGGCTATGAAAACTCACCTTAACTGATGAAACTGTGATGAAGTGAAATGAACAACAATGAACAATTAGCTGCCGCAACCCAATATGATGGTACCATGAACATGTAATGAACTGAAAGACAAGGCGCGCACACTAGCCGCAACCTAATGTGAATGATGAACGATCTACTTTAGATCATGAAATAATGTTATGAATGTCCATGCACATGTTTCCTATACCACTCTACTCTTTGAAAAACACTTGTTGTTATCAAAAGTATATATTCCAAGACTTAGGAAAATATGGCTATTAGAAAAATAAACTAGTTGTAATATATATACTTATATATATATCGTATGTACCAATGTTTGTGTTGAAATCCTCGGTTTGAAATCCTTGAAATAACGCCTTGTGGTGATGAAAATATACTTGTGTTCACTAATACGTCATTAGTTATGAATTTAGGTACTTGGTTAATATTTCTAGAAAATCTAGAATTTAGTACGTAGAGTTATTATTATTTCTAAAAGCTGCCAATTATAGAGGATTTTTGCCGATATGGAAACGTGAATATCTTTGTCGTTATAAGCCCGTTTTACTTGTTCTTTATATCCACGGTTACGTCTTAACATGTAGTAATATATTTTAGAAAGCTTGACCCCTCCGGGTTATGTCTAAAGTCTCTTTTTGTCCGACGAAAAACGTCCATCAGCATGTATTTTTCCGGAAAATAGTTTTCGTCAATAAACTTGCAAAAATCATAACTTCTTCGTTATAAACTCTTTTTAATCCGTTCTTTCGCCTACGGATTCGTTTTTGAAAGTATTTTCTAAAAATTTTGCCAAAGTTTCCTTTATGTTTACTGATTTTCCTGGATTTACTAAAATGGGACAGCATGTAAATATACTTGTTAGAAATCCATTTCCAAGGTTCAAAACTAGTTTCTACTTCAACCAAATCTCTTGCAAACACCACAAATCTATACTAATCCTACCATACACCTTCTTAGGGTGCCATGGGTTCCTAATGACTAGTAATCAAGTTAATTTAACAAAGAAACACCTAAATCACAATCTAGGGTTTGTATGATCAAAAAGTCTTCAAAAATAAAGTGGTATAACTAGTATGAGCATGAAATTAAGCATGAATACTATGAGATATAAGTGTTAATTAGATGAAAACATGAAAATAAATTTGAATACTCACTTTGAAATAATAGGTGATTAGATGATGAGAAACCTTGGATTACTTGTGTTTTTGTGTTATGATTCTTGATTAGGATGATGAAATGAACAACTTTGATGCTTTGTACTTTGAAAAATAATGGATTTTGGTTATGGATCATATATGGGTCGTGGGTTTTGGGTTTTGGGGTGAAAGAGATGAGAAAAAATGAGTTTATGATTCTATGAATGTGTATGTTTATGTAAAAAGGTGTTTATGGGGTTTTTGGTAAATATTAGGATAGTTATATTGTATAATACTTGTACATAAATACATGAGGTTAAAATGAAATCACATGGTGTCTAGGGGAGGGCATGTGGCCGGTTTTTAATGTGAAAAAGAGATGCAAAGTCGGTTTTGATCACTTAGAAGATATAGTGTATTATTAGTTGTAGTTTAGTGTAAGTATTTGTTATAATCGGGTACCGGGTTTGCTAGAAATAAATGTTAACAAAGTTGACCGGGACTTAATAAAGTCATAAAAATGTTAAAAATATGTTGGGTACAGTTACTGAGTGTTCGGGTGATTATTGTTTAGTTTTCACGAAAACCGTCGTTATATTCATAAGCTTACGTTATAAATAAAATAAATTTCCAAAATACTGGGTAACTGAATGTTATAACTTTTATAATGATAAAATGGATATAAAAATATGTCAGGACCATTGTGGGAATATTTAGATATATTCGTCGCGTATAAACCGTGTGTTAACGTTTATTTATAAATAATTATAAGGAAAACGTTAAATGTATCAAATATATAAATTTGAAAATCCTAAGAGTGGTATAACATGTAAATGACCTACTGATGATATGCAGACTGTCTCTAGTCCGTATGCAGTGTCCTTACTGATAATGCATGAATTCGCACCTGAACCAATACGGTTACGCAAATTTGAATACCCGTAAACTAAATTTACGATGAAATGTGTAATGTACGTGAATGATGAAATCTTTTCCCGCAATGAATAGTGTTCAGTGAATAGTAAAATTTCTGAATGCTTCTCGGAATGTCAAACTGACACCAAAAATGATGAATAGTAAAATGATGAATAGTGTTTTGATGAATAGTGTTTGATGAATAGTGTTTTTCCAAAGTTCGGGAAATGACCTGAAATGACTTGAAATGGTGAGTTGTGACAGTCTTCCCCTCTAAAAGGAACTTCGTCCCGAAGTTCAGTTTATGTTGGTCTCTGAAAACATATTGGTGAAAAGGTGATGATATTCGAGAATTCCAGCGAACTCTAACGATAGGAATTCGACTCTGATTCAACTGTTTGACCACACGGTCCATGGTTTCTGTTGGTTCTCTTACAAGGTCTGAGATTGTCATTTGGGTTGGATCCCTTCCAATGGAATCATGAGTGACTCATCTGAAAGTCATTTCTGGTGATCTGAAAATGTGAAATATGTTCGTGTAATCCTGTTGTTCTCTGACAATGTTCAAGTCTGACGGCCACTATGCCTTCTCTGTCAGAATATTAAATGGCCCAGTGTATATTGGTGTAACTTTCCAAGTTTTCTTAATGGTTTACAACTTATTGAACTTGTAACTGATTCTTGACTTGTAGGAAATTTCTGGTTATCTCATGAATTCCTACTGAACTAGTGAGTTGAGCTTTTTCTGAGTTTGGCCCATCAATCGATGGTCTGCGCTTCTTAATGTTTTAAATGTGGTACTGGTAATATATACTGCTGAATTCTGCCAGAACTCAAGTTTGTATGCTAGTTGGTCGATTCTAAAATGAATCTTAAATAGTCCAATATGCTAAAGGTTCAACCTTTCTTGTTATCCAATTTGTATCATGCCAATCCAAGGCATTGCTTTTAACTTAGTTTGTTCTCCCACTTGAATCTGGATGGTTTGTTATTCAGGATACCCAATCCAAATGATATGTGTTATGTACCAATCTAACTTCTGCCAGTTTCTCGCTGTTGGTGTGATAACTATTGTTGTAGATGAATTTGATTTATGTTAAATGATTGTTCCAACCTTTTCTAGAGTCAATCACTCATGCTCTGAGCATACCTTCCTATGTTTGAATTGTTCTCTCGCTTTGACCATCGTTCTGAGGATGATAGGTGATGTTCACATCTAAATGGGTTTCTGAAGGAAATCCTGAAATGATTACCTGAAGTCCAAGATGAATCGGTTTCCTTAACAGGAATAACTGAAATGGGTACAATAAACCTTTGTGACTAATTCCACAACGTTCGGTCCTTCGAACTTGGCGTTATCTGAAAGGGATAGAACATAGGTAACAGTTTGATTCCTTGTGTTTTGTTCCAACGGATGATAATACATATGTCTTTCTTTGTCTAGTGGGTTTGGTCTCCACTACTGATGTTCGTGATTAATTTGTGATGTTCCTCCTAATTCCTTCATCACATATTCCAAATATTCTTTATTGTCAAGTCATAAATCCTAAATGCATAAGCGATGTTGTAGGGAAAGTGGTTCTGGAAATTTGTCTCGCGATTGTGAGTTTTGGTTGAAATCTTTTTCTGAATAAACGAATTTAGAAAATGGAGCAAATGATTTACTGGGTAATATTTTCTTGATGATTCAAAATCCAGTAGTTATGAAATAGGAACTGTTTTCAAACATGTTGTGATTAAGACTGCTTACCAAAGTTTGATGTCTATGTATATTTCTCATTGTACAATATTGTTGCTAAAGATTGACCAAAAAGGATCGTACTTGTTCAAAATAGGAATTTCAGAAATCATTTTTCCACAAGGTAGGTGATTTATGTAAACGCATCAACTTTATTTAAAAGTGAAAACACTAACAAGGATAAAATGGTAGAATAGGAAATGTTCGCTTAAATGCATAGATGTCTAACACTTAGTTCCTGAGGTTGGATAATGTCTATTGATGGTTATCTGGCATAACTACAAGCATAGGTATTTAGACTAACTTAAGTCCTGAAATAGTTTATCGTTGTAATTGGCAAGACGAAGGTATCACTTGATGTTGTGTCGATGAATGTCTATTCTGTTTTCCCATGTAGATGAGGAGATATGTTCTGGCTTGATCCCTTGCTTGGTATGAAGGTGAGGTTATCTGAAATTTCTAGACATAATGCCTTAGAGGAATCTACATCGATATTCTTGATTCAAACAATTGTACTTTGTGAAAACTTACTGCAGGAAAGTTTATGTATGGATGAGGCCATGTTTAAATGAAATGCTCTACAGTCTCAATTAGAAGCTTGGTTTATTTCTATTATGTTGTCCTGCGGACATTTATTGAGTTCAATCCTGTAGCTCAATCTAGCTAGTACCCTTAAACGATAGAATGTGAAAAACTAAGTCAGAGATGGTGATTCTGATGGTCTCGCGGTATCTTAGGATTTGTTGTTGAGTTATGAATTATCTCACTATATACTTCTAGTTCTGGTTAGTAGTTCTGTAATCCTTTTGTTGCTTCTATTTTATATGCAAATCCTGCATGTAATTGATATGGAAGGTCTCTCTTAGGGAAGTCAATGGGAAAATCCAACTTAATGGCTAAGTGAGTGACAGGTAGGGTAAGTATCCAGGGATAGTTCGGCAAAAGGGATGTTTATGGAAAGGTTCCTTTGTTTACAAAACTTTTACATGAAGATTGTTATTAACAATCCTTTGAAAAGGTAATTATTTCCTTCATGGCATAATCCTTCCTGAATTTTACATAGGTGATCAGGCTATGTATAATTGAGGACTAATGATGCGATGTTGGATTTTGTCAAAATATCATAACTTTTATCAAAAGTTTTAGATGGTGTTCAACGCATTGTTATAAAAATGGTGTCCTGATATTTTCTTTCAAGTAACATGAAAATTGCTTCGCGTAACAATAGTAAATACTTGGTGTAATGACAGAAAATCAATTTATAGGATGGTAATAAAATAGCTTACTTCAGAAATTTTTCTGTAAAACAGTTTCCCCATATGATAGTAAAATAGCTTGAATAGTGTATTGGATACGTGGGTGAATCTTGTCGAATGGTAATAGTCTACTAATTCGTCAAAAACGAAATCAACCTAATTCCTGATGAGACAATGCTAAAATGTTGCGAAACGATTGAAGTCTGAGCAATTGGGATAGAAAATGGAGTAAACGATGGTTATGATTATCACCTAGGTAACAAAGGATAGATACTACATTTGATAGGAAAGTGCTTAATACCACTAGGTCATGTCATCGTACCAACGGTAAGTACAAAAGGAAAGATACAGCCCTAAAGGGCTCGAACTACGATTTTTATATTGAAACAAAGCTCCTCCTGCTGAAGCATTGTTGTTATCCTTGATGTTGCTAATATCCTGACGGTTCTCTTTCAACAGCTCACGCTATTCCTCGAGCGATTCAGTCTTGATTCCAAGTTCCTGATTTTTCTTATTCCTTAGCTCCGGGCAGTCATTCTTGAAATGCCCTAAGTTTCCACATTTGAAGCAACTCCCTGGGGTTTTCTGATTTGTGAGTTTCCTACAATCCTTAGTCCCATGACCCTGCTTCTTGCACACTCCACACGGTTCACTGCAATGACCTCGGTGATATTGATTACACAGGTTGTAGTAAGGTAACTTTCCAATATACCTTCTCTTTGTGTACGGTTCTGCAGCAAAGGCTCTATTCACTTCTTGTCCTTTGGGTGATTGTTGAGCAGTATTGCAACCTAGGTTGTTGTTCCACTTCCTTTTATTGTCACTATTGTTTCCTGATGTCTCGGTGTGAACTATGAGTTCCTTTGCTTCGATCGCCATTTTGATAATGTACTTTTCAAGTTTCTTGCTTTCTGGTTCATCCATTGCAGGACCTAGTCGTGTTGATTAATAAAAATGAGTAGTGTACTCGTCAACCTCATTTCCTACCATGGTAAAGTTTAGTGTTTCCTGTTCCTTTGCTCATAATTCATTTCCCACACCAAATGTTATACCCATCATCCTTCTTAGTTTCTCCCAAGAGTGTGAGTAGGCAGCATCAACTCCTACCATCTTAATAGGTTTGGTCCACCATTCCTGGGCATGATCCTGAAAAGTGCATGTGGCGAACTTAACCTTGTCTTCCTTACAACAGTCGCCACATTGAAATATTGTTTCTATTTCTTCGAACCATTTGAGAAATTTCTTTGTGTTTCTAGTTCCGCTAAAGGAGGGAGGATTGCACCCCATAAATTCCACGTGAGTAAGTTCCTTAGTGAGGGCGGTGACTATGTTCTTGGCAATGACTTGTCCAACAGCAGCTTGCGTCATGCTTGGAGTGGTTTGCTTAAATTTCTCTTTATCAAATCATAAGTGACCATGAGGATCTATAGGTAATCAAAGTCATCATATTCACAACACATGAATATAATACATGAAAATTTCGGTCTACGTGAACCGGTATCACAAATAGCACAACCATTTCTTACATAGTAGAGTCACACTTGATATATTTGTTTGTACAACAATCAAAAGACAACAAGTTCTTTAGACTATGTCCCACACTTTCTGTGGCTAGGATAATAGTAAAAGCTAGTGAGGATGTAAATCTGGTCTAGGGACTTCCTGGTGTCCCTCTGTGTGAAATCAGGTTTGTGGCATCATAAGGTCGAGATAGTCCTGAAGTGGTGTCTGAAGTTGTGCATCTATCAAATCTTAGATAATGTAGGTTCTGAACCATTCCTGAAGAATCTGCGGATGTTTCTGTTGAGTCCGTGTTGTTGATATTATCTACTAGATGTTATCTAGTTCATGGCAAGTGGGAATGGAAAAGGAAAATGACAATGATGGTACCAATGAATGAAATACTACCCTCTTTCGCGCTACCTCGCGACATCCAAAAGGCAAAACTAAAGTACACACTGTGGGAAGGCCAATAGTGTAATAAGTAACTGATGGTGGTGATAGTACCTGAGTAGTAAGTGCCCTACTAGTGATGGAAAGAAAACACACTATCTTCCTTGCAATAAGCATCCTAATAAGTCCATTAAGATTAATTCTGAATACACTACCAAAAGGCATTCTATGTACGGGCTGAATGATAGGAAAACCCTGTTCCTATGGCAAATCAATAGTACTAATGGTGGTGTAAATGCAACTGGTGGTATAATGGTAGTGGAAGATGACAAGGCATCTTCAATGTCGGAATCCGATAAAAGGATGTCAGGGTGAGTATCTGAAGACATGTCACTTGTGAACCAGGTCAATAAAATGATATACATATACGGATATGAGTATAAATAACTCGCACAGGGTATGTATGAAACAACATGTATCACGATTATGCACTTATGATGAAATGATGAGATGCTATGCTGATGTGGTTATAGTCTAGGGTCCAAGATACATCCTAGTTCGCTATAACCTTAGCTCTGATACCAATCTGTCACACCCCCAATTTACCTGACTTGCAGCGGAATGGAATACCTGGGGGTGTCTGTCATAGCACCACAGTTACAGTTACATTGAACGACCTAAAGTGTCGTTTGGAAAATACTACATTTGATCATTGAAATAATCCAGAGTTTACAAAATGAGGTCCCCAAGAGGTGTTGCATGTTTATGAAAAACAAGTCATACTAGATCAAATGTTTACATAAGTGCATGAAATAATGATGAGACGCGTCGATTCCGCGACTCCATGAAGGTCCAAATGCATGTCACATGAGCTACCTTAATAACCTGAAATACATTGCTAAAACGTCAACACGAATGTTGGTGAATTCCATAGGTTTGTAAAATGTAATGATGTACGGCCACCACAAGTAAAAGTGCAAGATAAAAATCTCATGAAAATTGTACAATAGACCTTAAGCTCATGACACTGAAGCTATGACTGATGAAACTATGCCCCTCTTGAATGTTCTGCCGAAACACTCAAATGTAAAAGACATGACATGCATCCGCTTACTGTTGGTAATCACTACCACGGATGGAGGCGTCACCCTCGATAGATCTATCCACTCACTCTCGCTTAACGGTAAATTAACGGTTCATGATGTTACAGGGGACTTATCACATGGCAAGGTAACTTAAGCAATGTACATGTTTGAATACTTGGGCTCGTACTAAAATGATTGATGCAATGTATTCCCCCCTGTGGGATTTGAAAACAATCAAAAATGTTGAATTGAAAACGGGGCTAAGAAAACTCACCTTAACTGATGAAACTGTGATGAAGTGAAATGAACAACAATGAACAATTAGCTGCCGCAACCCAATATGATGGTACCATGAACATGTAATGAACTGAAAGACAAGGCGCGCACACTAGCCGCAACCTAATGTGAATGATGAACGATCTACTTTAGATCATGAAATAATGTTATGAATGTCCATGCACATGTTTCCTATACCACTCTACTCTTTGAAAAACACTTGTTGTTATCAAAAGTATATATTCCAAGACTTAGGAAAATATGGCTATTTGAAAAATAAACTAGTTGTAATATATATACTTATATATATATCGTATGTACCAATGTTTGTGTTGAAATCCTCGGTTTGAAATCCTTGAAATAACGCCTTGTGGTGATGAAAATATACTTGTGTTCACTAATACGTCATTAGTTATGAATTTAGGTACTTGGTTAATATTTCTAGAAAATCTAGAATTTAGTACGTAGAGTTATTATTATTTCTAAAAGCTGCCAATTATAGAGGATTTTTGCCGATATGGAAACGTGAATATCTTTGTCGTTATAAGCCCGTTTTACTTGTTCTTTATATCCACGGTTACGTCTTAACATGTAGTAATATATTTTAGAAAGCTTGACCCCTCCGGGTTATGTCTAAAGTCTCTTTTTGTCCGACGAAAAACGTCCATCAGCATGTATTTTTCCGGAAAATAGTTTTCGTCAATAAACTTGCAAAAATCATAACTTCTTCGTTATAAACTCTTTTTAATCCGTTCTTTCGCCTACGGATTTGTTTTTGAAAGTATTTTCTAAAAATTTTGCCAAAGTTTCCTTTATGTTTACTGATTTTCCTGGATTTACCAAAATGGGACAGCATGTAAATATACTTGTTAGAAATCCATTTCCAAGGTTCAAAACTAGTTTCTACTTCAACCAAATCTCTTGCAAACACCACAAATCTATACTAATCCTACCATACACCTTCTTAGGGTGCCATGGGTTCCTAATGACTAGTAATCAAGTTAATTTAACAAAGAAACACCTAAATCACAATCTAGGGTTTGTATGATCAAAAAGTCTTCAAAAATAAAGTGGTATAACTAGTATGAGCATGAAATTAAGCATGAATACTATGAGATATAAGTGTTAATTAGATGAAAACATGAAAATAAATTTGAATACTCACTTTGAAATAATAGGTGATTAGATGATGAGAAACCTTGGATTACTTGTGTTTTTGTGTTATGATTCTTGATTAGGATGATGAAATGAACAACTTTGATGCTTTGTACTTTGAAAAATAATGGATTTTGGTTATGGATCATATATGGGTCGTGGGTTTTGGGTTTTGGGGTGAAAGAGATGAGAAAAAATGAGTTTATGATTCTATGAATGTGTATGTTTATGTAAAAAGGTGTTTATGGGGTTTTTGGTAAATATTAGGATAGTTATATTGTATAATACTTGTACATAAATACATGAGGTTAAAATGAAATCACATGGTGTCTAGGGGAGGGCATGTGGCCGGTTTTTAATGTGAAAAAGAGATGCAAAGTCGGTTTTGATCACTTAGAAGATATAGTGTATTATTAGTTGTAGTTTAGTGTAAGTATTTGTTATAATCGGGTACCGGGTTTGCTAGAAATAAATGTTAACAAAGTTGACCGGGACTTAATAAAGTCATAAAAATGTTAAAAATATGTTGGGTACAGTTACTGAGTGTTCGGGTGATTATTGTTTAGTTTTCACGAAAACCGTCGTTATATTCATAAGCTTACGTTATAAATAAAATAAATTTCCAAAATACTGGGTAACTGAATGTTATAACTTTTATAATGATAAAATGGATATAAAAATATGTCAGGACCATTGTGGGAATATTTAGATATATTCGTCGCGTATAAACCGTGTGTTAACGTTTATTTATAAATAATTATAAGGAAAACGTTAAATGTATCAAATATATAAATTTGAAAATCCTAAGAGTGGTATAACATGTAAATGACCTACTGATGATATGCAGACTGTCTCTAGTCCGTATGCAGTGTCCTTACTGATAATGCATGAATTCGCACCTGAACCAATATGGTTACGCAAATTTGAATACCCGTAAACTAAATTTACGATGAAATGTGTAATGTACGTGAATGATGAAATCTTTTCCCGCAATGAATAGTGTTCAGTGAATAGTAAAATTTCTGAATGCTTCTCGAAATGTCAAACTGACACAAAAAATGATGAATAGTAAAATGATGAATAGTGTTTTGATGAATAGTGTTTGATGAATAGTGTTTTCCCAAAGTTCGGGAAATGACCTGAAATGACTTGAAATGGTGAGTTGTGACAGTTTGGTAGAGAGAAAAGAAATTAGAGAAATGGAATTTCATCAAATTCACTGGTTTGGTAAAGAGAATTAAAAAAGTGGAGAATTTAGGAGAAATTAGTGGAGAGTTAGAGAGAATTGGATAGTGTAAATTCGTTACTCTCATTTCCATAATTTTAGTAGAGATTTTGGAGAATTGATTTTTTTTTTTAAACAAAATATTTAATATTTTTCTTTTAAAAATAATCTTTTTATAAAAAATAATTTTAAAAAAATATATTTTTTTAGAATTGTTATTTAGAAAAAATTATTATTTTTTAATAATTTTTATAAAAAATAAATTAATTTTTTTTAAATAATTTTTTAAAATAAATTAAAAAAAATAATTAAAAAAAATATTTTTTTTAAATATATATTTTTTAGAATTGTTATTTTGAAAAAATAAATTTTTTTAAATAATTTTTAGAAAATATAAATTAAAAAAAATTAAAATTTTTTAAAAAATAAGTTTTTTTAAAAAGTATAATTTATAAAAAAAAATTAATATAATTTTTTAGAATTGTTATTTAGAAAAAAAAATTTTTTTTTTAAATCAACAATTTTTTTTTTTTTTTTTTTTTTTTCATTTCTCAGGTCAAGTCTCTGTTGTTACCAAACATTAGAATTTAACAAAATTCTCTACTGATTTCTATTTTCGGAATTTATATTCTCTGTTTCATTTCTATTCTCTGAAATTCTCTACCAAACGTGCCCTAAGGGGGTGTTTGGTGGGGAGTTTAAGAGGGTGGGGAATGAGTAAGATATTCAAAAGGGCCCACCTCCCTTATTATATTGTGCTTGGTAAGGGAGTGTAAAGGAATTGATTACCCCGAAATGAGTAATCAACCGTTATAAAGTAAATTTGGGGTAAGTCATTGATTACCCACCTCACTTATTCCTTTACATTCTCTTTCCCTTTTCTTTTCCCCACTTTGAACCATGCGTGCCCTAAATAATTAGAGCTAAGTAGGACTTTACTATATATATGTAAGAAAGTTTGAAAGTTAAAGAATACTGTACTTCTTTATGAACCGAAAGTTATTAATTAGTAGTAAAAGTTAAAAATACTTCACTATATATAAGACTTTAAATAAAAATATACAAAAGAGTAAATAAGATTTCTACTTCATTCACGACATTAAATACATAATTTCTCATGTACGAAAACATGTTGCTAAAGTGATAATTGTCTTTCTTTATTTGCGTCTAAACAAAGCATACTTTCTTTGTACAACTGGTCAAAAAGCTAAAGCTACGACTGTCAAGAAGTACTATATGATCTTTATCAAGTCTATTGATAGTTAATACACCAGTGGATCAGTGGTCTATACACGAGGTTTTTAAAAGGGGCTCTTTATCCCCACCTTCTTAATTTTTTATTTATTTTTTATTTTTATAATTTTGCTAATATATAAAAATTATAAATCTGAAAGTGCAGAACAAAAAATATAAAGTTTAATATATCAAATACTTAAAACTGTCAAAAATACGAAACAGAAACTGACAAAAAACTTCGTTGTACTGAAATAAAAAAGAGACAGAGAAGTACAAAAAAAATATTCCCCACTAAAGGGGTACAGTTAACACAATCTTTTGAAAATTTCAAACAGTCAATTTATTGCAATTCCAAAGCTTCCATGCATGGCATCATATAGTCAAAGATAAAAAGGAATCATCAGAAAACATCGAAAACATGCATGGCATCATATAGTCAAAGATAAAAAGAAATCGTCAGAAAACATTTATGGCCTTCAGAAACTTCATTTCATTAATAATGCAAAACGTTGTGACTAGTAAGCTTCATGTCTCTCCAGTAAGATCATATTTAAAAATGTTATAAAAACTTTTGAAACTCATAAAAATATTCACATTCAAATTCTAAAGCACACCCTAGAATCAAAATGTCCGACAACATCCCATTCGAAATGCAAGCCGAAATCATTAAAAGACTACCTGTGAAGTCATTGCTGCGATTTAGATCTGTATCAAAACCATGGAAGTTTTTCATCGATAGCCCGAAGTTAACTTCTAGTTATGGTATTCATCACACTAAGTCACATCGTCTAATCATAAAGTACTTAGATGCAGTTGATTCTGAGGAAAAATGTGTTTCGTTTGTCGATGGTGACACTTCTGCTCAACAAATGTTTGGTCACACTGTTCCTGCGATCTCTAAATTACTGCAGCACTTGATCGTAATTGGCTGTTCTCAAGGCTTGTTGTGCATGCATGGTCATTTAGGTAACAACTCTGGAAGGAAGGATATGGTGGTTCTTTGGAATATATCAATCAGAAAATCGGTTGGTATTGTTGTGCCTGGTCCATTCGACTATCCATTTGTGGTTTCTCTTGGTTTCGGGGTTTGTCCTGTCAGTAATGACCCTATGATTATCAAGTTTACGTCTGTTGATCCATATTTGCAATGGAAAAATAAGGTTAGCCTCCCTTTGAAAGTTCATGTATTTACGTTGAGCTCGGGGAGTTGGAAGAGTTTATCTAACAACTTGCCATGTGGTCCAATGTCAATTGACCGGTATTCGGTCGTTATAGATAGATTTATTTATTGGGTTGCTTATGATGATCTAACTACAGATAGTGAAGGGCAAGATCAGTCAAATAATTTTATTATTTCTTTTAATATGACTACCAAAGAATTTAAGGTGGTAGACCTATTTGATACCTTAGCACATAGGTCTTCTCCATTAAGTATATCTAAGTTAGGAGAGTCACTTGCATTGGTTGAGCATGAAAGAATCAACGAGAAATATGTTTGTGTAGTATGGATGATGGAAGATCTAGTTACAAAATCATTTACAAAACTTTTTACTTTTAGCACGCACCTTGCAGTGCCTAGGACACTTGCATTTCGGAAAAATGGCGAGCTTATAATCGAATATACAGCAGATATTAATGAAAGAAAAGCTGGGCTTGTTGCATATGAACCCTCGTCAGAACTCATTAGCGATCTTTTATTCTGTGGAAAAATATATTCTTTCTTTGTGAGCTCGTACGCGGAAACACTGCTTTTGTTGGATCAAGTCGATTGCAGCATTCTTGAAACTTTTAATTGATGATATACAGATGACTATCAGAGCATGGAAGTTAAATTTTTTGTGGCCTCTTGTTGCTTCCTTTTTGTTGTTTAGTTTTAGGATTGGTCGTTTGGTTTTATTTTGTATGTCGCGCCGTGTACTTTTGACTTTTGTTTCGTGTTTCCTTCTTTCGGGTTCCTTTCTCCTTAATCATCTTGTTTGGAGAGTTTGGAATACCGTTTGTTTGTATTGTTTTTGCGTGATTCTTATATATTGTTGACTTTCTAAAAAAAAAGATTGTCTGCTATTGTTACTACTAGCTACTTCTATGGCAAGAATTAGTTTTGTTCTATCGACACTGATGTAATAAACTAGTTGGAAAACCGCGCGTTGTCTCGGGGTGTTTTCCGAATAGGGAAAGTGTAATAACGGCCGGTAACTAACATTAATTTAGTGACTAAGGACTAACTTTGCAATGGACGTATAACATGAAGGATCAATCATGTAAACTATTCGAGGACTAAATATGCAACAAACTTTTGAGATGAAGGACCAATTTGGCATGGATTTTTAAAGAAAATGTTAAAGATAACGGCCGTTAAATATCTAACGACCGTTAGTCCCGACCCGCCCCGCCCAAACCCGACTCGGGCTAAATGGTTTCTACAGTGTTTTGCATGGGTGAGGTTGCCATAAAAGCTCCCAACAAATGTATATATGTATAATGAGGTTTATGCGAAACTCTTCTTTCATATAAATCAGACAAATTTTCTTCTATCTTATCGACTAACATTGCTATTTCACGAAGTATATCAAATATATACGATCTCCTTGTAATTTAAGCTTCAAATCAACACAGCTTGCTTGATATCTAAGATTCTTAAATGCACTTGTCAATGAATAAGTACTCTCAATTCCTCATATAGATTTGTACTTCACTCATTTCAAAATAAGTATTTACCTTACTGTATTAGCATGCTAAAAAATAATTGTAGTTCCAACTTAAACTAATGAAGAATGTGAGTAAAATTCTTGTTTTTACTCTCACTTATGAGAAAAGTATTGAGTACAACTAGTGGCAGAATTAAGATCAAAAGTGACCTAGTGCATAATTTTATTTAAGGTTGAAATATAAAGGGGAGAAAGGAAAAAAGTAAAATTTTATTACATCGACTAAGAGCCCGTTTGGTTTATGGGTTTATAAAGGATTTAGGATTAAAAATTTAAAAATTAAAATCATGTATTTGGTTGCATTTTTAAAACTTAGTGTTTAGACTCATATCTTAAATATTTGGGGATGTACTAAGGCTAGTGGTAGTGGCCCGGAATAAATCGATCGAGTGTATCGATCGATCGATAGTTCGATCGAGCGTGGCCACTGTGGGATATCGAGCGCCGGACGTTTGGATGCAATATCGATCGGTTTTGCAACCGATATTCAAGAAAGGATTTGGCATGTTTGGGACAAAAAGTAACCGTTTAAATATTAAAAAAAAAAAAAAAACTTTTTTTTTTTCAAAAAACATTACCACTTTTCATCCTATAAATACCATCAATCAAACCCACATTCAAACACATAATTTCAAACACAATTCAAACAAATTAATCATCAATATTCATTCACCATGTCCATGTTGTCTTACGAGTATTTGTTTGGTTCTTTGTCTTCCGACGATGACGAAGAAGTTTTTAGTGAGTTTGTTGAGGTGGCGGAGTTTACGGTCAACGCTTGGAACGCGTATCAAGCAAATCAGCCAAAACGTAAAAGAATGTACATACCTAGGGATCATGTTACTGCACACAAAAGGGATATTATCTTACTGACGGGATATACCCACAATGGTCTGTTCTTATTAAGTCCATTTCAAATCCTCCCATGGATGATCATAAAAGGCTATTGTATAAGAGGAAGCACGAAGCAGCAAGGAAAGATGTGGAACGGGCTTTTGGTGTATTGAAGAAGAAGTGGAAAATGCTTAAAGTTCCAGCTCGAGGGTTTTTTAAAAGTGATCTCAAAGATATTATTTATACATGTATCATATTACATAATATGATCATAAAAGACGACCAGCGGGCAATATGTCCTACATGGCACCAAGAGGAGGTCCACCAACCACACGATCCCTTAAATACATTTGAAGAATCTTTAGCAATTTCTCTGGAGCTCGATAACGCAGCAATTC
Organism: Artemisia argyi; assembly: GCA_030686995.1. Classification (NCBI taxonomy): domain Eukaryota; kingdom Viridiplantae; phylum Streptophyta; class Magnoliopsida; order Asterales; family Asteraceae; genus Artemisia; species Artemisia argyi. The sequence continues at coordinate 23,409,287 of CM060709.1, forward strand.
ATCAAAACTTAAAAGCTGATTTGGTCGAGCACATTTGGAGAAATCGTAGACATCATCGTCTCCCTCATGACAATGAAGACGAAGATGAGGACGATGATGATGAAGAAGATGAAGAATTTTTGTGATGTTTAGTCATATTTATATTTATTTTAGTATTGTAATGTTTTAATTCCGTATCGTATCGTTTATGTAATGTTTTTACGTTTTATTAATAAAATGTGTGTTTGTGTTAAAAAATAGTTTTTTTTTAAAGAAAAAAGAAAAAAAAAAAGATGATGCAATATGGGTTGCCACTGTGATGAGAGAGATGAATATGGGTTGAAGAGAGAGAAAGCTGAGGTGGCAGCCGGAAAGATGATGCAATATGGGTTGCCACTGTGAGTAGCCTAAGGATGCGTTTGGTTCTTAGGAGTTGAGGTGGGTCCATGGCATCATAGTTAAATTATGTCATTTGGTTTCAGGGTTTATATTTTGGCATAAGAATTAAGGGGGTGCTTGGTAAAGGGTTTAAGGGGGTGGGGTATGGGTAAGGAATTCAAAAGGGCTCACCCCACTTAAATTAGGTGCTTGGTTAGGGGTGTTCAAAGGTATTGATTACCCCGTAGTGGGTAATCAATATTATAGAGTAAATTGAGGGGTAAGGTATTGATTACCCACCTCACTCAATCTTTTGCATTCCTTTACCCTTTCCCTTTACATTTACTTTTCCCACTTTGAACCAAGCGGACCCTAAATCTCAATATCAGGGCATATGCAATCACTGCCCCCACATCTTACTTTTCTGACTTGGTTTTACTTTTGTGGACCCTACTTACCTTTTCACTCTATCTTTTTTTTCTTTTATAATATTTATATAATATAATGCTTACTTTAATTCTTATACCAAATCATAAACAAACATTTTTCTTCAAAACCTTATCTTTCTCTTTTTTACTCTTCTTTCAACCCAATTCTAAATCCTATCCCCGGATGTAAACCAAACGGCACCTAAAGTAAGGGGTAGTAAGGTTTTATGACACAATGTGGGCCCATATATTTTCTTACTCTCATATTTTTCTTTTTATCTCATCAATATAATATAATTAATTTTTAATTTATATTTTCATATATAATATATTTTTAAATATTATTTTCTCTCTCTTACTTAAAATCCAAATATTAAACCAATTTCAAATCCAAAATCAAAATCCTAATCATAAACCCATCTACAAACCAAACAGACTCTAAGTTTAAACAAAGTTTAATGAACTTTTCATATATTAATGGCCTAATCAAGCAAAGACTATAAACAATCTTTTTCTAAACCAAATGCATTTAGAAATCTTTTTTTACTATAAGAAAATTTAGCATTATTGCTATATAAAATTCCATTAGCATCCCGAGACTCCTAGTTACTTCCCTAAGAGAAGAGGGAGTCATAACGCCAAACTCATGTTATTCCTATGTGGCACTTTTGAAACTCACGTTATTGCGTTAAGACCATTTCCTGCATCTAGGCGTTGGGCTTGCGTTTTAACGCAAGTTGCTGCACTAACGTGCGTTACAACGTGAGAAAGGAGCACAATTAAAAAAAAAAAAAAAAAAAAAAAAAAAAAAAAAAAAAACTGGTGTTATTTGGTGTTATGATTTTCTGGTGTTTTTTGGTGTTATGTTATTTGGTGCTGAGATGATGTGGCGCTGACGTGGCGCGGTGTTATTTTATAACATGTGTTATGATTCCCCATACTCTAAGTACAAGTCATATATTTACATTTTACAAATTTGTGTACTAATGTTTGAGTAAAAATATTGTTTTTACCGGGCATTGATACACCTACCCACTGGGTAGTTTACCTGGATGAAGTGACATTCAGTCATTGGGAGACAAGGAACAAAACATTAATTGTGTTTTTATTCTTTTCATGCCATATATTACAAGTATTGCCACATTGTTTGCCAACTCACATGGGTAAACTACCTAGTGGGTGAATTAAGTTTTCTCCGTTTTTACCTACACTCATTAAAAATTTAAGTAAAATTCTTGTTTTCACTCACACATTGTTATAGGATTTATCATTTACGAAAAACATAAATGACATAATATATTTCTATAAAAGCCCCAAATAAATTACTATTACACGCTTTGCTTATCTACATATATAAAGTAAATTATTTTCTTTAAAAACTTATGAGAATAAGTTACAAATTATACAAAGTTAAAAGTATTCATGTAAACCTATAAATATTACAAAAAGTTACAAATTATAAAGTTATACTTATAACAATAAGTTACAAATTATATAAAGTTAAAGGTATTTATGTAAACCTATAAGCATTCAAAAAAATTTATTAAATTTTCAGTTTTAGGACTTTTTCGTAAAGTAAGATAACTGACAGGGACTATTTATGTAACTTTTTGTTACGCAAACACTTTTGAGGTTTAACTGAGGGACTGTCTTGTAATGGCAGTTTACTAAATGAACTTTTTTTGTTAACGCATGAGAATATTTCCATAACCGCAAATAAACCGTATGGGCTAATTTTGCCATTCTTGCTATGGGTTTTTACTCTTCATTCAACAGTAAAAACTTCCTGTTTTTGTTTGTTTTAATAATAATGAAAATATTAACAAAACAGGAATAGTAATACAATAATTGAGAAAAGGAACATTTAGGTGGATTGTGCGTTACAAAGGTTACAAAAGATAAATCCAATTGGAAGAAAACTTTATTCTAGATCCAAGTAAAAGTTTAACATAAGAATTTTGGTTATATTTACTTAAACAGTTTTGCCATTTATTTTTTATTTTTTATTTTACATGGGTTTTCGAATCGGCATTGCGAGCCGACTAATCCCAGAGCGATTATTTTTTTTGGATAGCTCGAAGTCGGCGCAGATGAACCTCCATAGCCACAAGGGGATTAACTTTCTCCTCGTTGGATTCAAACCATTGATCTCTACTTTAAAAAGCTGGTATTCTTATCGTTGGGTTATACATGTGGTTAGTTTCGTCATTTCACGCATGTTAATTCAAGTTCCAATTAAGAAGGATAAGCTCTGTCTTCATCTTCTTGTATGATGAATATCGTAAGATAGCACAATGCACGAAGATAACCGCATCACAAAATTCAAAAGATGTTGATGTTTAGTGATTTTCCGGTATTAAAGACATCCGCTCAAGTATCGTTTGCAACTGTGCACTTACTAGGAGGTATTATTTCGTTTCAAGTCCCAATCACAAACGGGACATCTAATATGATTTACGAGTAATATGTGTTAGTATCATGTATCTGATAGTTTTATTACATTTGAAGCCGATGCATTTTTATTTTTTTAATCATGGTTTACTATTGTTTGGCCACCTAATTAACGAGGTTTTAGCGGATACAATTTTGACCAAACAATATTGACCAATGTTAGAAATAAAAAGATATAGATTCAATTCGTGATACAAATTTCACCTAAACCATGATGCACGAGTGTGGTCTAGCCAATGAAAAACAACTTGTTTCTATCATCACTAAAATGTGAGATGTCTGAAGTTTAATTCTGTTAGTTGCAGATAATTTAACATGGTCATGTCAACTTTAAAAAAAAGAAGAAAAATTAATTAGTCAGTCTAAAATTAGAAACCACGATCGAAAAAAGTAGAAAATTATGAGAGGAGGTGGTGGTAATTGGTAAACCTACTTTTTTAGAAACAACCTTAATACATGTTTAATTCGTGTAAAGAAATTACCTATAAAAAAAAAAATAGTAATCATTGACTTATAATGAGAGGAACATAAAAATATGATTGGGCCTTCTTGATGGGCAGACGTGCATAATTATGTATAATCTAAATTGTTTTTCATTAAAGGCTTTTATTTGCCATTCGATTTGTGTGTGATTATTAGAGGTGGCAAAAGGGTTAGGTTGGGTCGGTTTGAATTATGGGTCAAATGGGTCATGGGTCAAATGAGTCATGCTTTAAGAATGGGTTGAATGGGTCATGGGTCAAACGAGTTAGGTCGGATTGGATCGGGTCGACTCGTTACATTTCCACTGTAATCATGCTACTATACTACTATAGTATGTTTTGTCCGTTTTTTTACGTTTTAGTATGTTTTTTTACGTTTTCGTCCGTCTTTCTATGTTTTTGTCCGATTTTTTACATTTTCGTCATTTTTTTTCTTCGTTTCGTCCGTTTTTTTACGTTTTAGTATGTTTTTTTACGTTTTCGTCCGTCTTTCTATGTTTTTGTCCGATTTTTTACATTTTCGTCATTTTTTTTCTTCGTTTCGTCCGTTTTTTTACGTTTTCGTCTGTTTTTTTACGTTTTCGTCCGTATTTTTATGTTTTCGTCAGTTTTTTTACGTTTTTGTCCGATTTTTTACGTTTTCATCAGTTTTTTACATTTTCGTCCGATTTTTTACGTTTTTGTCCGATTTTTTACGTTTTTGTCCGATTTTTTACGTTTTCGTCAGTTTTTTCACGTTTTCATCCGTTTTTTCACGTTATCGTCCGTTTTTTTTAAGTTTTCGTCTGTTTTTATGTTTTCGTCAGTTTTTTTACGTTTTCGTCAGTTTTTTCACGTTTTCATCAGTTTTTTAACGTTTTCGTCACTTTTTTCACGTTTTCGTCTCTTGTTACGTTTTCGTCCGATTTTTTACGTTTTCGATAGTTTTTTTATGTTTTCGTCAGGTTTTTTACGTTTTCGTTTGTTTTTACGTTTTCGTCCGTAATTTTACGTTTTCGTCAGTTTTTTTACGTTTTCGTTATTTTTTTACGTTTGCGTCTGTTTTTTACGTTTTCGGCCGGTTTTTCGCGTTTTCGCCCGGTTTTTCGCGTTTTCGTCCAATTTTTTGCGTTTTCGTCTGATTTTATACGTTTTCGTCTGGGGTTTTACGTTTTCGTAAGTTTTTTTACGTTTTCGTCATATTTTTTATATTTTCGTCAGTTTTTTAATGTTTTCGTCTGCTTTTTTACGTTTTTGCCCGATTTTTCACGTCTTCCTCCAATTTGTCACGTTTTGTCTGTTTTTTAAGTTTTCGTTGGTTTTTTTTACTTTTTCGTCCTTTTTTAACGTTTTCTATCAATTTTTAAAACGTTAAAAAAGCCGACGCAAACGTAAAAAAACTGACAAAAACAAAAAAAACACAAGAAAAAGCGAAAAAAACAAACGAAAACAAAAAAATCAGACGAAAACGTAAAAAAACTAACAAAAATGTAAAAAATTGACGAAAATGTAAAAAAACAGACGAAAATGTAAAAAAACAGACGAAAACGTACAAAAAGTGACGAAAACGTAAAAAAAAGACGAAAACGTAAAAAATCAGACGTAAACATAAAAAAATTGACGAAAATGTAGAAAAAACTGACGAAAACGTAAAAAATCGGACGAAAACGTAAAAAAACTGACGAAAACGTAAAAAATCAGACGAAAACGTAAAAAAAACTTACGAAAACGTCAAAAATCAGATGCAAACGTAAAAAATCGAACGAAAACATAAAAAATCATACGAAAAGGTTAAAAATCAGACAAAAACGTAAAAAAACTGACGAAAACATAAAAAAACTGACGAAAACGTAAAAAATCAGACGAAAACGTAAAAAAACTGACGAAAACGTAAAAAACCAGACGAAAACGTAAAAAACTGACGAGAACGTAAAAAAACTTGCGAAAACATAAAAAAGCTGACGAAAACGTAAAAAAACTGACGAAAACATAAAAAAAACTGACGAAAACGTAAAAAATTGGACGAAAACATAAAAAAACTGACGAAAACATAAAAAAACTGGCGAAAACGTAAAAAAAACTGGCGAAAACATAAAAAAAACAGACGAAAACGTAAAAAAAAACGGACGAAAACGTGAAAAGACTGACGAAAACGTGAAAAAACTGACGAAAACGTAAAAAATCGGACGAAAACGTAAAAAAACTGACGAAAACGTAAAAAGTCAGACGAAAACGTAAAAAATAGACGAAAACGTAAAAAATTGGACGAAAACGTAAAAAAATTGACGAAAACGTTAAAAACCTAATGAAAACGTTAAAAGAGTGACTAAAACGAAAAAAATGTCGAAAACGGAAATAAACAGACGAAAGCGTGAAAAAATGGACGAAAACGTAAAAAATGGATGAAAACGTGAACAATCTGACGAAAACATCAAAACGGACGAAAAGTTATAAAAATATAAAAAAAAGACACATAGTGGTGGTTGAGTTATCATCCGACCCTTAAGTGACCCATTCGACCAATTTGTTGACCCATTCGACCCATTTGTTGATTCACATAAGTCTAATTGTTGACCCATTTGACCCATTTCTTCTTGAAAAGGTTAACCCAATCCAACCCATAAGTTGTTATTTTTGACCCAAACCAACCCATTTTTCTTTAAATGGGTTGTGATTGCCACCTCTAGTGATTATAAGAAAAACTACTTGGGCCACGAGTAATAATCGTGTCATTTGTGTGACTATCTATATAACAAGAGAAATAGGTAATTTGATTAATTCATGAATTGTTTAAAAACAAATCCAAGGAACATACGGAATACAATTTCTATTCTAAATTAATGGTTGTATCCTATACAAAGAAAACTATCTATATGATGAGGTATGGTCTCCTCTGGATACTTTGGAGGAGATAATCACAATTAGTCTTTAATATTTCTAAGACAAATCCACTCTATGATGGAGCAGTGCCTGGACATGATGCATAGTGACGGAGCAGTGCCTGCCGCAGCAGTGCCTGCATCGGTGCTAGTACAATAGCCACTGACATACAAGTACAATGATGTACAAATGAGCACAGAGGCTTTGGTCCACAACCGGTACTTGTAGCATAACAACAACTTGGACCCCGAGGACCACGCCTGACACTCTTCATCGATATGTGTGCTGCCCCTAGAAGACAACTTAGTCCCCACAATCCTTTTGTCATGGGGCTAAGCCCAGGTAGTATAAAAGGAGATGTTCACACATATTAACACACACTCTATTTCTCACTCACCTCTCTTACTATCTCTCTCTAGTTTCTCTCACTAAAACTTATGCCAAGCATATACTTATTCTCACACCGGAGCTTGGTCTCGGATTAAAAACCCGGGGCGAGCTAACGGTGTTCTTTCTTATTTCATCCAAGAGACGAAGGAGCCACTGCAAGACTTCCGCGAGAGCAACTACGAGGCCTCCACAGGAGCAGCTGCAGGACCTCCTAAGGATTAGGGCTGAAGAGCACTTACGGAAGTTTGCTCAAACATTGGCGCCATCCGTGGGACCCTTATACCAATCTACTAAGTTCTAAGCAATGAATGGTTGTATTAGGGATTCTCATTCGGAGGAAGGGAAAAACTTGAACACCGGGATACAAGGGACTGAGAGAACTCCTCCGGGAGGATCCTCCGTCCCCGCCGGACCAGTTCATGAAGGACCTTCCCCGAAGTTCATGAAGCAATACATTGAGGTGTTAAGGACCGTGATGGAACTAGACAATAAGGGCAAGGAGAAAGTAATTCCCCGTAGACTCTGGTGCGGAGGATCATGAGGTGCTGGACCGGAGGAGTCTCGGGAAAGTCCATCGATGGAGGTCAAAGGATACTCCTCAGATGGATCAAGGCCATGCGAAGCGCCATTCGTCTTGCACCCACTCGTTCTATCTCACATATCAGTTGCAAATACTTGTAAGTGCTTGAACTCTTTGTTTTCACGTGTTCTAAGGATTCCATGAGAATTTAAAAAGCACATAAATAGATCTGTTGGTACCGCAACTGTTAATCTCGCCTTAGCCTCTTGTGAACAATGCATATCACCATATCCAAAGTATATATTTAGACCTCATACCTAAAACACACGTCGTGCATGAAGGAGCATCGTATTAGGCTTTCTAGGAGCATGCATAGTCTACACCAATTGGCAAGACGATGTCATCTAGTGGATTAGGAGTGCCTCCTTAAGGGGAGTGTCTCCTCCGGAGGAGTATCTCCACCCTATTAGTCACTAGGCTTGACTTAAACTATAATCTTGTTCCATGATATTGCACCGTGAGCTACAGTCTAAAATGTAATTGTTCTTGTGAGAATGATTCACATACGGGTTGTCGAATACCCACCTTTAGGGGTATGATCCGTAAAGAGCTAGAATGCAAAGGTATAACAGCATGCACTCAATGCTCCGTTACGCGATAGGCCTCCGGGCCAATGTATCTTCGGAGCCATCCTATAGTCATATACATATAAATGTCTTATCCTACTATATGGGAGAGAGCTCCAATGTGTAGTTTTGTGTCACAAGTAATAGCTCTGATCTTATGAACATGCTCGGTTAGGCACTCATCGGGAGTGATATGAGAAAATTCATCCTTCGGGTGTAATGAATGAGAACTACGTACTTCCTTCGTCGGAGTAGTCATGCTATAGCCAGAGGCATCGGAACCTCCTTGAAAAGGAGATAGAGGCTATTCGCTTCTTTTCTAGGATGGGATCCCCGACTATGCCCCGGCTAAAGACTATTTCCTTCATTTCATAAATAATGGGAGGAAGTAGAGTCTGTAAAACAACCTCTGTCTAGATTGTGTTATTGAACTTGTTATCATAAAACAATCAAATAACGTCAGATGGTTCGCTACCTCCGTACGAAAAAGGATAACTCCTACTAATATGTTCCCCATGGTGAAATTGTACCATCGGTGGTTAGGCTGAGCAACCTTTGCTAATTTACTCCGTAGCAGAAGGCCGGGAACACCCACCTTTCCTTTCGCGCGTATAGGCTACCAGATGACTAGCTACATCGGTAGTGGAATGTACACACACTATAACTACATTCATGAGTTGGCAAGTTAAGCAACTCAAAGGACTTAGGTCCAGAATACATCACCATCAGGTAGTGCCCGTGGAGGACTTGCACGCCAGGGCCTAGTAATAACGCAAACATGTGGTTTAGTACTATACGGAAAGACACTTCCGTGAAGGGACGTCTCCGAAACATCTTAAGGATGAACCACCTTGACTTAGTTTATGCACTTGTGATGATCCACATAAATGATTGACATCCGAAGTGATAGTACAATCTTTGATCTGGCTAAAACTCCAACTAGACCATAAACTCTTACGAAGTGGCAGAACAACCATTCTGGAGTGATGGCAAAATAATCAATGGAACAATTACTAACTAGCGCATAACCTCCTCAGGAGTGATGGTAAAATCTTTGGTTGAGCAACCTCTACTTGGCTCTAGTAGTTACTCTCCGGTAAGTAGCTACACTTGAGGGAGAGGGTAGAACAAGGATATCCAAGTGATGCATATATTAAAAGCACCATTATAAGGTGCTACATTGGTATGCGCTGCATATAAGCACACGCTACATCAAAATATAAAAGTAACACAAAGATATTGATCTGAGTGCCACATCTAAACATGGAATAAGTATGTCGGTGCACTAAACCTACAAAATATAATGGTAAATGCGTTATACCGAACTAGACACTCTGTCAACAGCTGCTGCATCGGCAGGTGCTGCATCGGCAGGTGCTGCATCGGCAGGTGCTGCATCGGCAGGTGCTGCATCGGCAGCTGCTGCATCGGCAGCTGCTGCTGCATGTACAGCTGCTGCTGCATGTACAGCTGCTCCATTGGCAAATGTGTGTCAAACACATTATGTGTTGTGTATTTATCTAAGTGTTGGAACGCATCGACAATATCAATGGCACAATTATAATATTAATGTTGTGCATCCATAATTGTTAAAATCTATGAGTGGCTAACAGATGTTACTCTGGGAAACCCTACCGATGCAGGGTGTGGTGCTGATAAATGTCTAAATACTCATCATTTCTGTCACATTTAAGCTGCAAAACATCTGAAAAACATACAGATATGCTTTTAAATATATGAAATATCATGAAATTGTGTTTTTAGGTGTTACAAGTGCAAAAGGGATGAAATCTGATGAAAAACAATACATTTTACATAATTTACAGTTTCAGTCCCTGAACTTTGACAAATTGGCAAAACTAGTCCCTGGTAAATCAAAACTTGTAAAAATATCATAAAAGGTCCTTGGGATTCATAAGTTGTTAGGAAAAGTCCTTTGAAGTTAAAATTCACAAATTTACAACTTTGGTCCCTCAACTTTGGAAAAGTGTCAAAATTAGTCCCTAAGGTTTTAAAAATAAGAAAATAATTAAAATAAACCTTATACTATTCCTAAATGACATATTTGGTCCTTTGTGTTAATATTTGATATTTACAGGTTAAGCCCTTCAAGATTCAGAAAATTACAATAATGGTCCCTGGAGTTTGAGGTATTGACAGAAAAGGTCCCTGGGCATTTAATATGGAAAATTATCATCTTTGGCCCTTGTACTATTCACACTTGTCAAGTTAGGTCCTCATTATTACTTTTGGAAACTTACAAGACCAGCCCCTCAACTTTTCCATAATTACAAAATTGGTCCTTGTTAGTTACTTATACAAACGGACCCTATTATTATTTAAACCAAAACCAAAATAAACCCAACACACCAAAGCCCACCCACTATCCTAATTTCCAGCCCAATCCTAGCCCAGTCCAATCCTGAGTCAAACCCGGTCAAACTTCAACAAATACCACTCCCCCGCTTTCCACTGTTCATCTCCCTCACAAACACCCCCAAACCCAGAAACCAGGTGGTTTTGCCACCTCTTCACCACCACCTCAGCCTTCCACCTCACCTATCTACTCTCTCTATCACCTCAGTACATAGCCCACTCCTTCATAAATGCTTCCCCACTCATTTTCTCTACCAAAACCACCCTAGTCCTCTGTTTTCAACCTAAACCATCAACTTGGCCTCCAAGCCTGTTTCCTTGTCCCTCCACCTCATACTACCTCCCAAACTTCCTTAATTGCAATATTACGGCTGCAAGTTACTAGTTCCAGTTTTCCCGCCAAAAAGGGAATTTTGATGGCTGAGATTCAATTGACCAAATTGATGGATGAGATGAGTTGGGAAAGTCTTGGAAGACTGCAATAGCTTCAACAAGTTACTATAATAGGAAAGAGAAGCAGAAGAATAATGTTGTCACTAGTTTTTAGACCAATTCGTAGTGTAATCTTTAATTTTCATGTTTAAACCTTTAATTTCAGTCTTTATTTAAATGTTGTATCACATTTTCATATCAATGAAAGTTTAATGTTCAAGTATTTCCAGTCTCAGTTGTTGTTTCAGTTATGCAGTTTTCAAGAATTTCAAAAATCTCAATAAGTTGTATGTTGTTTGTTGTTGTTGTTTATTGATCTCATAAGTCCATTTAAGCTCTGACAAAGCTTTTGGAAGCTTTTAGATATCTTATAATTCAGTTTAGAGTATAATTACAAAATTCCAAAGAAAATAGAAAAAAATAGTGGAAAAATAGAAAATCAAGTAAAGAGGAAGAAGGATACTGAGCAAGGTGTTATTGGGATATATTTCTGGTTTAGAGTCCTATGGGGGACACTAGGGTATGATTTGGTCCTTGGTTCAATCACTTCTCAGCTTCTTTCATTTGTAAGCTTTTATATACATTTTTACTATTCTACTGTTTAAGTATTTAATTAGCTTAGATATTGTTAATTTTAGGTTTCTGTATTGTTAATTAGCCATTATCTCAACTAAAATCAGTTATTTGTTTTTAAGATCTATTAGTTCTAAAAAAATCCAATTTCTCACAGTGGAAAACTCACTTTTGACAAATCTGAGTTTTATACTTGTGGCATGGTTGATTTATGTTCAATTAATCTTAGTTAATCATAATATAGTATTAGGAATCATATTTAAGGTTTAGGTTTTGAATCTGCTTCACAAATTTCCATAACAGGTTCATTATAGGGTGTTTGGTTCAGACTGTTTGGAAGGCTTATGGAATTCATTGTTGTTATTTTAGCTCAGAATATGCACCCTTAGGATATTTTAGGTCATAGTGGTCATAAGATTTGGTACCAATAGCTACAAAAGTCAAAATCCAAAACCAAACTCCTTGACAGTTAACTGTCAAGGATTTAGGGTCCATAAACCCAACCATTAGCTCATATCTTGTAGTTTTAGATTAAATTAGGTCTCTTGTAGCTTAATACAGCTTAATCAATCAGTAGTAGTGATTAGAATTTGGTAAAAGTCAAACTAGGTAAGTTTTTCAAAAAGTCAAAAGTTACAATTCCAGAAAATCTCAAATATTGGGTGATTTTTGTAGAATTTAGGAATAGGATTCAAGCTTTAAGATTTTGTGGACTTGGAGTCTACCAGCTTATCTTCAAGGTCCCATACAGCTTATATTTTTAGCATTTTTCTTGTGGGCCCCACAAAGCCACAAAGTGACTTGCAGGGCACACCCCTGCTCTGTCTCAGCAGCTGCACAACCAAACACCACTCTTTTGAGGTGTTTTCCAGCCACCTCAGTGGGCCCCATTACCACCACTTAGCTTTTTCCAACCCCCCTCCTACCAGGGAGTAGCCATTGACCTTTGGTTTGACTTGAATCCCAGTGGACCCCACCTAAATAAGCCCATAAACATTGTCCCCATTCTGTGTTGCTTTTGAGTTTTGGATTAGCTTATTTGTGCTTATTAGCTTATCTACTGAGCTTATTTGACCATTTTAAGCTTTGAAAAGTCTAATCAACTTATTTGAACCAGAAAATACCAAGGTGGGTCCCACATAAGCTCTATTGAGCTTATTTCCCTTTCAAGTCAACAAAAGTCAACTGGGGAAGCAATAAGCTTCCACAGTGCTTATTTCTAATTTTTAAAATTATTGTTTTTATTAAAGTTTTTTGTTTTTAAGTATATTTTAGTTTTGTAAAAGAAAATTCAAGAAAAACCAAAATAAAAATAAGTGATAGTTTCTATTTAATTTAATTTAATTTTAATTTTCATTTTTATATTTTTATTAAGTAATCTGTATTTTTATATTTTTATTAAATTCCTTTTATATTAAAGTATTTTTCATAATTTTCTTAGATTTTTATATTGTCATTTAGTATTTATTATAATTAATAATAGTTTTATTAATAATTAATTAATAAGTAAGTTATAAATAGCATAATTAATTTTTATATAGTAACACATAGTTTTTATATTTTTCCTAGCTTCTAAATAATATAAAATAGTTTTATAAATTTTTCCATAATTTTCTAAGTTAGTTTAATAATATTTGTAATTTAAAATAGTTTAATTAGTATAATTATTATAAAAAGTTTTTAATTAATAAGAAATTCATAAAAAGACAAAAATATTTATTTTTATTTTTTATACTTTCTTCAAGTTCTATTTTAGGTTTAGAAAATATTTTTATAAGTTTTTAGTTTAATTTGTTGTATTTATAATTTTCTAATTAATTAGTTAAATAGTTTTTAATTAAATAATTAATAATAAATAATATAATAATCTAAAAAATAGTTTTATTTTTAGTTTAATTTTATTTTAAGTTTAAGTTTATAGAATTTTCATTTTTAACCCCTTTAGTTTATTTTTCTTAAAACTCACCTTTTTCTCAGTACGCAATCGCGTCTGATTTTAAATTGGTGTACGTTTTAACGTTTTTAAATACCTAGCTTTTACGTAATCACTCTTATAGTTTAATTAAGTCATTTTAAGTTATAAAACCCTAGGTAATCACACACACACACACTTTATACCTTCCCTGTTCACTTTCACTAATCACAGATTCGTTTTTGATCATCACAACCTCGTTGGGACTTACGACCCGGGAAAACACTGTATTCCTCGGAAGCATTTGCCTCAGCTTAGTTTGACTTTACCATTGACCATTCACAAGTGGTTAAGAAATAATCGTCTGACTAGTTTGAGGCGAATCAAAATTTGGCGCCGCTGCCGGGGAGGTTGTGCGCTTATTTTAAGCGATTTTGAGCATTAGTGATTGTTGAATATACATCCATTGTATATTTGCCACCTTTGTTCATATTTTCTTATTTTCTTATTATATTATATCCTTTTCCCTCTATACCTTTTAATTCTAAACTTCTTCTAATCTCATGGAATCTTTCGACTACGACGAATTCTGGTGCAAAGTTAAAAAAGTTAATGCATTGTCACAAATTCCTAGAATTCGTATTGTTCATGATGATCCATCAATTCTGCGTAGGGAAATGGCTCGAGAAGCCGGGGTGAAAAAGGACCAGTTACTTCCCTCTGGAAGTACTAAATACGTCCAACCCACGGTTATCCAAGATTCTAAACCCTCAATTGCTCCTAAGCCGTCTAAGATTAAAAGTCTTTCACAATTTACGATTAGAAGCAAACATGCAGAATTTAGCCCGGTGACTAGCAAGGATGACTTGCCAAATCTTCACGTTTCTCAAGAACCAGAACCGGAAACCATAACGGAAGTGGTGGAAATTCCTAGCTCTCAGAGCACTCCACTTGTCCCACCTCCGGATCTTTCTGAATGTTCTTCGAGACTTGATAGTCATCCGGATTCTTGTGTTTATCCCTGGGGCATATGCTTTTATTGCAAAAGCCCGATGGAGAACAGCTATCGTTGTTTCCAATGCATTTGTGAAAAATGTGGAAATAATTGTAGCAATGGATATTGTACTGTATGCAACAGATTCATACAGCAATATTCATGTGAATTTTGTGGAGGTCCTCATTATGAATCTGTTTGTCAATCAGGAAACTCGTTTGTCTATGAACAGTTTTCTGATAACAATCAGAATTTTCAGAATGACCAATATCCATACGATTCACCTTACCAAACTCAACAGTTTAACTGTTGTGAGTACTGTGGAGGTCCCCACTTCAGCTCTGATTGTCAAACAGGGAATTCACTTCCTTGTAACAATTATGACTATCAGTATCAAGACCAACCTCCACAGTACCAACCTATTCAAGCAACTCCTCAAGAAACCAATCAAGATTGGTTACTAGAGACTCGAGAGTCATTGAAAAAGTTAATTGAGGAGTTGACTAAGAATTCGCTTCGCGATGCACCAAGTTTATCTTGTGCTAAGTGTGGGGGTCCCCATGATGATAATCAATGTCAACCTTCCGAGTTTGACACAACCACACCCCCACAATTTTCAAGCATTCCATATTCTAGTTTTGCCATGTATAATCCTCTTGGAAAAAGTATGGAAGAATTGCTTGCGGAGCAAAGAGCAGTTGGAACACATTCCAATTTTCTAAATACTGCTCTTATCGATGACGATGATGATAGTGACGATGAAGATACCATTGGTATTCTTCCAGAAGAATCATCAAGTTCATTGGTAGAAATCCCACAAATCCAAACATCGCAGGGAGGTAAGATTATGATAGAACTACTAGCAGAAAGTGCTAGTCCTTTTCAACTCTCTCCATCTGCCGTTATCACACCCGAGATTCCCACTAACTCTCTAAACATGGGGGATGAGCATCTTGACACAATTCCTGCAAAGGAATCGGACGTATTCATAAAGTCCAGTGTTGAGAACCTTGTTCCAATCCAGAGTGAGTCACAGGGAACTCTCGATCATATGTGTGATATCCCTCCTCCTCTTTTCTTTTCTAAAGATCATTCTGAAACTTCTTCCGATTCTAAATGTACATCTCATGGAGAAGTTGAGCATGTTGAGGTTTCATTTCCTCATTCTGATGTTGACCCTCTTCTTGAGGAGTTCACTGATGAGCATGCTCACATTGATTCACTTCCATCAGGAAGTGTTGATGATCTTTCTGATTCTGAAGCCGATGTGGTAGAAGTTGAAACTCTTTTAAACTCTAAACCCAGCATCGAGCTTAGTGATTCACATACTGATGACCATTCTTTATCTTTTGAAGACATCAGTTATGTGGACGAATTTCCTTCTGAGCTTGTCAACTCAGAAGAAGAGAATGATGAAGTTATTGACACTGAAATTAAAGATGAAGCACTACGTGCAACATTATTAAAAGTCAGTCTTCTCATTTCTAGAATCGAGGCTTTTAATGCAAAGCCTATTTCATCTACTATCCCCGTCAAGGATAGTGAGATTTTGATCAATGATTCTATTCCGGAATTGCAAACGTTCCATTTTGATCAAACGGAAGAGAAGATAAGTGGTATCACCACTTCTCATTCTTATAATTCTCTTCCCGATTATGAATCATTTACTATTGAGGAGTTCCCCAATGAATTCACTCAACTCAATCCCGAATACGAATCATTCACCTTTGAGGAGTTCTCCTGTGAACTCACTCATATCATATCTCCACCGGAGTATGATAAATTCTATTTTGATCTAGACATACCCATAATATGTCTTGATCAAACGAGCTTAAACGAGGAGATTCATGAACCAATGAATTCTCCTATTGAGGAAGAAGAGTTAATCATGATTTTCATCATGACTTTCTTTCTTTTCTTCATATATCCTGTTCCCTATCCTGTTCTTCACTCTTTCGGGAGTGAAGACATTATATTTGATCCCGGCATTCTCATTTATAAATTATGAGCCGGTTACTTGTCTCATCGGTGTGGAACTTTCACGTGCTTCAAATGTTTATCCAAACATCTTGAATGAAAGTCCGATTGAGATTGTCTCTTCCACTTGCTTCCCCATGGACAAATCAAATACGGGGTCGAGTCAAGCTAGTGACTCGGGAATCAAAAACATTAGCAAAAACATGGGTTTTCACCCGTGTGTAACACCCTAGTGTGGGGGAGATGCCCCACATGTTGTATATATATATATATCCTCTAAAAAAAAAAAAAAAAAAAAAAAAAAAAAAAAAATGTACATATAGTGATAGCTTCTATTTAAGAAGTTTTATCTAAAAAAATAATTGTATGTATATACACATAAAATAAAGGCTATAGAGTATTTTCTTCTTACGTTCTAAGTTCGGTTTAACACCCGGTATTTTGAATATTGAGGACAATATTCAGTTCTAAGTGTGGGGGGAGATTCGTCTAACGAATTTAAACACATGTTCCATCAAGAACCCCCATTTTAGCCAAAATTTTAAAATTTTTTCTCACTTAGAACGCAATAAATGGTATCAATCCTCCATGTCTAACCCACAACAGGATTGGCTAATCCAGGAGCAAACGGCTCTTGGTAAAGATATCTCAAACCCGTTATGGCTTGCAATTTGCCAAAAATTGTATGGTTCATCAACTCCCCATAACCTATAAAGCGAATGAGTTGGCTAGCCCGCAAGATTATGGCTTGTGGTAAAGGCAGTGGAAAAACCATAATTGGTAATCAGCTCACCAAGATGTTGACTATTCCATCAAGAGTTGGCTAGTCCAGAAGCAAACGGCTTTTGGTAAAGACTAATCAAATCTGTTGACAGCTGGTGATTTGCTCAAAATCACACGGTTATCAGGTGTGCCACAGTTCTTACACCTGGCTACTCCAGAAGTGATGGCTTTTGGTAAAGAGTTCTTTCAAATCCATTAAAACTTCATAAAATATTGCTAGGGACTAGCAATAGTTTAGTGTGGGGGATTGATGAGTGTCTAAATACTCATCATTTCTGTCACATTTAAGCTGCAAAACATCTGAAAAACATACAGATATGCTTTTAAATATATGAAATATCATGAAATTGTGTTTTTAGGTGTTACAAGTGCAAAAGGGATGAAATCTGATGAAAAACAATACATTTTACATAATTTACAGTTTCAGTCCCTGAACTTTGACAAATTGGCAAAACTAGTCCCTGGTAAATCAAAACTTGTAAAAATATCATAAAAGGTCCTTGGGATTCATAAGTTGTTAGGAAAAGTCCTTTGAAGTTAAAATTCACAAATTTACAACTTTGGTCCCTCAACTTTGGAAAAGTGTCAAAATTAGTCCCTAAGGTTTTAAAAATAAGAAAATAATTAAAATAAACCTTATACTATTTCTAAATGACATATTTGGTCCTTTGTGTTAATATTTGATATTTACAGGTTAAGCCCTTCAAGATTCAGAAAATTACAATAATGGTCCCTGGAGTTTGAGGTATTGACAGAAAAGGTCCCTGGGCATTTAATATGGAAAATTATCATCTTTGGCCCTTGTACTATTCACACTTGTCAAGTTAGGTCCTCATTATTACTTTTGGAAACTTACAAGACCAGCCCCTCAACTTTTCCATAATTACAAAATTGGTCCTTGTTAGTTACTTATACAAACGGACCCTATTATTATTTAAACCAAAACCAAAATAAACCCAACACACCAAAGCCCACCCACTATCCTAATTTCCAGCCCAATCCTAGCCCAGTCCAATCCTGAGTCAAACCCGGTCAAACTTCAACAAATACCACTCCCCCGCTTTCCACTGTTCATCTCCCTCACAAACACCCCCAAACCCAAAAACCAGGTGGTTTTGCCACCTCTTCACCACCACCTCAGCCTTCCACCTCACCTATCTACTCTCTCTATCACCTCAGTACATAGCCCACTCCTTCATAAATGCTTCCCCACTCATTTTCTCTACCAAAACCACCCTAGTCCTCTGTTTTCAACCTAAACCATCAACTTGGCCTCCAAGCCTGTTTCCTTGTCCCTCCACCTCATACTACCTCCCAAACTTCCTTAATTGCAATATTACGGCTGCAAGTTACTAGTTCCAGTTTTCCCGCCAAAAAGGGAATTTTGATGGCTGAGATTCAATTGACCAAATTGATGGATGAGATGAGTTGGGAAAGTCTTGGAAGACTGCAATAGCTTCAACAAGTTACTATAATAGGAAAGAGAAGCAGAAGAATAATGTTGTCACTAGTTTTTAGACCAATTCGTAGTGTAATCTTTAATTTTCATGTTTAAACCTTTAATTTCAGTCTTTATTTAAATGTTGTATCACATTTTCATATCAATGAAAGTTTAATGTTCAAGTATTTCCAGTCTCAGTTGTTGTTTCAGTTATGCAGTTTTCAAGAATTTCAAAAATCTCAATAAGTTGTATGTTGTTTGTTGTTGTTGTTTATTGATCTCATAAGTCCATTTAAGCTCTGACAAAGCTTTTGGAAGCTTTTAGATATCTTATAATTCAGTTTAGAGTATAATTACAAAATTCCAAAGAAAATAGAAAAAAATAGTGGAAAAATAGAAAATCAAGTAAAGAGGAAGAAGGATACTGAGCAAGGTGTTATTGGGATATATTTCTGGTTTAGAGTCCTATGGGGGACACTAGGGTATGATTTGGTCCTTGGTTCAATCACTTCTCAGCTTCTTTCATTTGTAAGCTTTTATATACATTTTTACTATTCTACTGTTTAAGTATTTAATTAGCTTAGATATTGTTAATTTTAGGTTTCTGTATTGTTAATTAGCCATTATCTCAACTAAAATCAGTTATTTGTTTTTAAGATCTATTAGTTCTAAAAAAATCCAATTTCTCACAGTGGAAAACTCACTTTTGACAAATCTGAGTTTTATACTTGTGGCATGGTTGATTTATGTTCAATTAATCTTAGTTAATCATAATATAGTATTAGGAATCATATTTAAGGTTTAGGTTTTGAATCTGCTTCACAAATTTCCATAACAGGTTCATTATAGGGTGTTTGGTTCAGACTGTTTGGAAGGCTTATGGAATTCATTGTTGTTATTTTAGCTCAGAATATGCACCCTTAGGATATTTTAGGTCATAGTGGTCATAAGATTTGGTACCAATAGCTACAAAAGTCAAAATCCAAAACCAAACTCCTTGACAGTTAACTGTCAAGGATTTAGGGTCCATAAACCCAACCATTAGCTCATATCTTGTAGTTTTAGATTAAATTAGGTCTCTTGTAGCTTAATACAGCTTAATCAATCAGTAGTAGTGATTAGAATTTGGTAAAAGTCAAACTAGGTAAGTTTTTCAAAAAGTCAAAAGTTACAATTCCAGAAAATCTCAAATATTGGGTGATTTTTGTAGAATTTAGGAATAGGATTCAAGCTTTAAGATTTTGTGGACTTGGAGTCTACCAGCTTATCTTCAAGGTCCCATACAGCTTATATTTTTAGCATTTTTCTTGTGGGCCCCACAAAGCCACAAAGTGACTTGCAGGGCACACCCCTGCTCTGTCTCAGCAGCTGCACAACCAAACACCACTCTTTTGAGGTGTTTTCCAGCCACCTCAGTGGGCCCCATTACCACCACTTAGCTTTTTCCAACCCCCCTCCTACCAGGGAGTAGCCATTGACCTTTGGTTTGACTTGAATCCCAGTGGACCCCACCTAAATAAGCCCATAAACATTGTCCCCATTCTGTGTTGCTTTTGAGTTTTGGATTAGCTTATTTGTGCTTATTAGCTTATCTACTGAGCTTATTTGACCATTTTAAGCTTTGAAAAGTCTAATCAACTTATTTGAACCAGAAAATACCAAGGTGGGTCCCACATAAGCTCTATTGAGCTTATTTCCCTTTCAAGTCAACAAAAGTCAACTGGGGAAGCAATAAGCTTCCACAGTGCTTATTTCTAATTTTTAAAATTATTGTTTTTATTAAAGTTTTTTGTTTTTAAGTATATTTTAGTTTTGTAAAAGAAAATTCAAGAAAAACCAAAATAAAAATAAGTGATAGTTTCTATTTAATTTAATTTAATTTTAATTTTCATTTTTATATTTTTATTAAGTAATCTGTATTTTTATATTTTTATTAAATTCCTTTTATATTAAAGTATTTTTCATAATTTTCTTAGATTTTTATATTGTCATTTAGTATTTATTATAATTAATAATAGTTTTATTAATAATTAATTAATAAGTAAGTTATAAATAGCATAATTAATTTTTATATAGTAACACATAGTTTTTATATTTTTCCTAGCTTCTAAATAATATAAAATAGTTTTATAAATTTTTCCATAATTTTCTAAGTTAGTTTAATAATATTTGTAATTTAAAATAGTTTAATTAGTATAATTATTATAAAAAGTTTTTAATTAATAAGAAATTCATAAAAAGACAAAAATATTTATTTTTATTTTTTATACTTTCTTCAAGTTCTATTTTAGGTTTAGAAAATATTTTTATAAGTTTTTAGTTTAATTTGTTGTATTTATAATTTTCTAATTAATTAGTTAAATAGTTTTTAATTAAATAATTAATAATAAATAATATAATAATCTAAAAAATAGTTTTATTTTTAGTTTAATTTTATTTTAAGTTTAAGTTTATATAATTTTCATTTTTAACCCCTTTAGTTTATTTTTCTTAAAACTCACCTTTTTCTCAGTACGCAATCGCGTCTGATTTTAAATTGGTGTACGTTTTAACGTTTTTAAATACCTAGCTTTTACGTAATCACTCTTATAGTTTAATTAAGTCATTTTAAGTTATAAAACCCTAGGTAATCACACACACACACACTTTATACCTTCCCTGTTCACTTTCACTAATCACAGATTCGTTTTTGATCATCACAACCTCGTTGGGACTTACGACCCGGGAAAACACTGTATTCCTCGGAAGCATTTGCCTCAGCTTAGTTTGACTTTACCATTGACCATTCACAAGTGGTTAAGAAATAATCGTCTGACTAGTTTGAGGCGAATCAGGTGCTATCCGTGATATTGTAAACATTGCACATACGAAACACCAAGACAACCAAAAATGTGCAAATACTAAGATAACATAACAAATGTATGAATAAAGAGCCACTGCTTCGGGTAGGATTCTCCTCTGAATGAGAATTCTTCGAATGGTTACACAAAGAATGTCTAGCCGGTGGGTTTCTTTTGTTATGCTTAAGTACATGCATAATATATACATATTGGTATATGATACGAGAGAAGTGGGAATTACCTCCGATGGAAACCTCCGTAAACCCTCCAATGGAAACCTCCGAGGTACCTCCGATGGAGAACTCCAATCGATACCCTTATGGTCGGGTTACCTCCGAACGAGTTTCTCTCCGATGGAAAGCTCCATTCGAAACTCTCCAATGAGTACTTCGATCGAGGCTAATGAGTACCTCGGATCGAGAAAAAAGTACTCCCAATCGAAAACCTTGTTTGAAATACCAAACACTTTCCTCCTATGGAGAACTCCAATCGAAACCCTTGTGGTCGGGTTACCTCCGAACGAGTTCCTCTCCGATGGAAAGCTCCATTCGAAACTCTCTAGTGAGTACTTCGATCGAGACTAATGAGTACCTCGGATCGAGAAAAAAGTACTCCCAATCAAAAACCTTGTTTGAAATACCAAACACTTTCCTCCGATGGAGAACTCCAATCGAAACCCTTGTGGTCGGGTTACCTCCGAACGAGTTCCTCTCCGATGGAAAGCTCCATTCGAAACTCTCTAGTGAGTACTTCGATCAAGACTAATGAGTACCTCGGATCGAGAAAAAAGTACTCCCAATCAAAAACCTTGTTTGAAATACCAAACACTTTCCTCCGATGGAGAACTCCAATCGAAACCCTTGTGGTCGGGTTACCTCCGAACGAGTTCCTCTCCGATGGAAAGCTCCATTCGAAACTCTCTAGTGAGTACTTCGATCGAGACTAATGAGTACCTCGGATCGAGAAAAAAGTACTCCCAATCAAAAACCTTGTTTGAAATACCAAACACTTTCCTCCGATGGAGAACTCTAATCGAAACCCTTGTGGTCAGGTTACCTCCGAACGAGTTCCTCTCCGATGGAAAGCTCCATTCGAAACTCTCTAGTGAGTACTTCCGATCGAGACTAATGAGTACCTCGAATTGAGAAAAAAGTACTCCCAATCGAAAACCTTGTTTGAAATATCAAACACTTTCCTCCGATGGAGAACTCCAATCGAAACCCTTGTGGTCGGGTTACCTCTGAGCAAGTTCCTCTCCGATGGAAAGCTCCATTCGAAACTCTCTGGTGAGTACTTCGATCGAGACTAATGAGTACCTCGGATCGAGAAAAAATTACTCCCAATTAAAAACCTTGTTTGAAATACCAAACACTTTCCTCCGATGGAGAACTCCAATCGAAACCCTTGCGGTCGGTTTACCTCCGAACGAGTTCCTCTTCGATGGAAAGCTCCATTCGAAACTCTCTAGTGAGTACTTCCGATCGAGACTAATGAGTACCTCGGATCGAGAAAAAAGTACTCCCAATCGAAAACCTTGTTTGAAATACCAAACACTTTCCTCCGATGGAGAACTCCAATCGAAACCCTTGTGGTCGGGTTACCTCTGAACGAGTTCCTCTCCGATGGAAAGCTCCATTCGAAACTCTCTAGTGAGTACTTCGATCGAGACTAATGAGTACCTCGGATCGAGAAAAAAGTACTCCCAATCAAAAACCTTGTTTGAAATACCAAACACTTTCCTCCGATGGAGAACTCCAAATGAAACCCTTGTGGTCGGGTTACCTCCGAACGAGTTACTCTCCGATGGAAAGCTCCATTCGAAACTCTCTAGTGAGTACTTCGATCGAGACTAATGAGTACCTCGGATCGAGAAAAAATTACTCCCAATCGAAAACCTTGTTTGAAATACCAAACACTTTCCTCCGATGGAGAACTCCAATCGAAACCCTTGTGGTCGGGTTACCTCCGAACGAGTTCCTCTCCGATGGAAAGCTCCAAACGAAACTATATGTTTGTGATGTTATTCATGACTAGAGCTCCAAACGAAACTCTATGTTTGTGAAGCTACTCGAAAAAAGCTCCAAGTTTGTGATGCTAGTCGAATGAAACACTCTGAAAGAAAATCCTTCAGTTTGTAAGGATACCTTCGATCAAGGTCCTTCAGTATAAGAATACCTCCGATCAAGATCCTCACCCATGGTTTACCCAACTCTTCCAACAAAAACTGCCGATCGAAGTCTTCAAGTTTCGATGAAACTCCGAATGAAAACCTCTAGTTGTTATTCTAACCAAATAAAACTCCAAATGACAGCCTCGTGTTGTGATTCCAGTCGAATAAAGCTCCGAATGAAACACAACAGCGGAGTAGGCAAAGAACTCTAACATAGACCTTTGAGCGAAATACTCAACCGGTGAGACAAATTTTCAGAAGTCTAGTACCAACTCTTTGGCAACACGATACTACTAGACTGGGGGGCATGATGAGATACAAGGTACAAAATTGTTGGTATGTTCCAAAAATCTCTTAACCTCCGAACAAAACACTCAGACGAATGAGCAAACTTTCTAACTAGCGAACTTCGACATTAAGGCACAATATCGGTACGATCCACGCGACTAACAACATAAGGAACATCACTTCGGGAAGTGGATTCAGGTCTAGTCTTGACTATCGAGACATGGCATACAATTCATCACCAATATGTGGTGTGAATTACCAAGTGGGAATCGCCAACCGAATCGATATTCTTCCCGTCGCACCCCGAATACTTATACAGTCAAGAGGAGAAAGTCTCTCATCAATCTCATCACCTTTTTCGTTTGATGGCTCACTAAACCCTGCTTCAGAACTTCTCTTGGTCAATCCCCACCTTTTGGTTGCATTGGAAGGCTCTTGCAGCTTAGTAGAGGTTTTTTGCTTGGTCACTACCTTGGCCTTTGCAACCACTTTGTGATCAGGTCAAGTGGCAATAATCTTCTCCGGAGTAGGTGCATGAATAGCCAAATCTTTTGGGACAGGTGAAATAGTATAGTTAGTGACCCACTCTTGTATTGGAAATTATTGGCATTCTTGGAAACTCTTTCACCTCCGATCGAGACATTCGAATGATCAGACAAAATTCTTTGAGTCTAGTACCAACTCTTTGGCAATACTTTAATACTAGACTGGGGGGACATGATGAGGTATGGTCTCCTCCGGATACTTTGGAGGAGATAATCACAATTAGTCCTTAATATTTCTAAGACAAATCCACTCTATGATGGAGCAGTGCCTGGACATGATGCATAGTGACGGAGCAGTGCTTGCCGCAGCAGTGCTTGCCGCAGCAGTGCCTGCATCGGTGCTGGTACAATAGCCACTGACATACAAGTACAATGATGTACAAATGAGCACAGAGGCTTTGGTCCACAACCGGTACTTGTAGCATAACAATAACTTGGACCCCGAGGACCACGCCTGACACTCTTCAGCGATATGTGTGCTGCCCCTAGAAGACAACTTAGTCCCCACAATCCTTTTGTCATAGGGCTAAGCCCAGGTAGTATAAAAGGAGATGTTCACACATATGAACACACACTCTATTTCTCACTCACCTCTCTTACTATCTCTCTCTAGTTTCTCTCACTAAAACTTATGCCAAGCATATACTTATTCTCACACCGGAGCTTGGTCTCGGATTAAAAACCTGGGGCGAGCTAACGGTGTTCT
Source organism: Artemisia argyi (assembly GCA_030686995.1). Taxonomy (NCBI): domain Eukaryota; kingdom Viridiplantae; phylum Streptophyta; class Magnoliopsida; order Asterales; family Asteraceae; genus Artemisia; species Artemisia argyi. The sequence continues at coordinate 23,434,437 of CM060709.1, forward strand.
TTCTTATTTCAGCCTAGAGACGAAGGAGCCACTTCAAGACTTCCGCGAGAGCAACTACGAGGCCTCCACACGAGCAGCTGCAGGACCTCCTAAGGATTAGGGCTGAAGAGCACTTACGGAAGTTTGCTCAAACACTATATTTTGAGTTTTAATTTCTCTATATATAATAGCATACATATATATCGATCTAAATTAAAGCTTCTTGCTTTACAAGCACCAAAACACAGTCATCGATCTAAGGTTTTCAATGACAAAATCTATGGTTGTTATGGGTCTTTTAATTCTTGTGTGGTTCATCCAGATTATTGATGCATCTAATGAGTTTAGAGTTGAATCAACGACATGTAATCAATGGACTGAAAGAAACCGTTTACAATTTGGGCAAACCGTAGGTAAGTAAGTTATACATTAATAGATTTTCAATATTGAGCTTAGTTCTTATATGTGTTTTTGCTGTTGGTTTTATAGTATACATGTACGAGGCTGAAAAGAACTTGGTGGTCAAAATAAGGCAAGAAGATTACATCATATGCAATGCGCCATCACCAATTAATGCAGAAAAATATAGCAACGATTACTCAGTGGTCAAGTTGAATCAAACCGGGCCTAATTATTCCATTAGTGGAATGGTCGAAATCAACAACGACAAGATTATCATCCAAGTCATAGCGAATCAAAAGCTTAAAACTCCAAAAACAGCTACAACTCTGATGAGTGTCTAAATACTCATCATTTCTGTCACATTTAAGCTACAAAACATCTGAAAACATGCAGATATGATTTAAAATACTGGAAATATCACCAAACTGTGTTTTTAAGTGTTACAAGTGCAAAAGGGATGAAAACTGATGAAAAACATACAAAATAAACATAATTTATAGTTTCAGTCCCTGAACTTTGACAAATTGGCAAAACTAGTCCCTGGTCAATCAAAACTTGTACAAATATCATAAAAGGTCCTTGGGATTCATAAGTTGTTAGGAAAAGTCCTTTGAAGTTAAAAATCATAAAATTACAACTATGGTCCCTCAACTTTGGAAAAGTGTCAAAATTAGTCCCTAAGGTTTAAAAATAAGAAAATATTCAAAATAAACCTTATACTATTCTAAAATGACATAACTGGTCCTTTGTGTTAACTGTTTGATATTTACAGGTTTGGCCCTTCAATTATCAGAAAATTACAGTTTGGTCCCTGGAGTTTGAGAAATTGGCAGAAAAGGTCCCTGGGCATTTAATATGGAAATATTACATTTTTGGTCCTTGGGTTGTTCATGAATGGCAAGTATGGTCCTTATAATAATTTTGGGAAAGTTACAAAATCAGTCCCTCTACTTTGGCTGAATTACAAAAATGGTCCTTGTGAACACTTTATACCAAACGGACCCTTATTTATATTAATACCCAACAACTTATAACTCCAAACCAGCCCACCTTTTTCACTCCATACACCACCCCAGCCCAATCCCCTCTCCTTGGCCCAATACCAAAACCAACCCACCCCGTTTAATACAAATGGGGTCAAACAGTCAACCTTTCCCAAACCGCCTCTTCTCCTCCACCTCACCCCCTCCTTCTTCATCCTCCACCTGTAAATACTATCCCTGCCATCCCCACTTGCCTACCCACTCTCCTCCACCTCACTAAACCTACTCCCTCTTCCACCCCTGCCAAATCCCATCACCAATAAATGTGTCTCCACTCCTTTTTCCACCAAAAACCACCACTTCCTCTGTTTTTCAACAAAACTTCCCCAACTTGGCCTCCAAACTATATCATGTGTCCCCTGCCACCTCCACAAGTTTCCAATATTCCTTAAATTGCAGACTTTGGCTCCAAGTTTACTTGTACGACTTTGGCGCCAAAAAGAGGATTCAAAGGTCAAGATTAAATTGGATCAATCCAATGGTTTTAAATTGATGGGAAAGTGTCAGTAGACTACAAGAAACTCAAAAGACATCTATAAAGACCAAGGATGAGGCAGAAGAGAAGAGTATCATTAATTTTCATAAGTTTTTGATCAATTTACATTACTGTCACTTTAATTATCTTGCAATTTACTTTTCCAGTGTACTTGTTAAATTACATTCGTGTAATTTTAACTCTTTTAAAGTTTTAATATCAAAGTCTTGTGTTACCTAATTCTTATCCGAATTTAATTTCCTTGCATTTTAAATTATTGTTGGTTAATGTTGTTGTTAGTTGACTCAAAACTTCACATAAGCTCCTGAAAAAGCTCATTGAAGCTTTTAGAGACCTAAAATCAGCTTTAATCTAAAAAAAAGAAAACACAAAAAGAAATAAAGAAAATAGAAAAGAAAAGAAAAATCAATCTTTGAAGGCATCAAGAAGGAGCAAGGTTTATACTGGATTGCCTTGGGTATTGTAGTGCTTGTGGAAGCTAATAGGAAAGGTTCTTGGTTCTTGTTTCATTTGTTCTCAGCTTGGAATCACTTTGTAAGCAAAACAGAAAAAACTCATTTTTTGCTTTCTACTGTAGATTAGCTTAATTGTTGCTTATTCCTGTATTTTCATGCTTAGTCAGTATATTTGAGTTATATTAGTACTTAACATTTGGTCCTTGTTCATTATTTTCTTTTATGCTTATATTTTTATTCTAGATTGCCATATATAGCTTAATAGTGATTTGTGTAATTCTGTTGTTATAAGTAGTAATTTTGTGCTTTAATAAGTCTATTACATCATAATAAGTCATAATTAATCAGTTTCATGGTCTTATATAATCATTCTCTTTGAAAACGTGCTAAATCAGTAGATTCAAGGGGTGTTTGGATTAGTGGTTTGGACCACTGTGTCTTTTGTTCTAGGGACAAATCTTGGTTTAGACAACTTATATTATGTCATAATAGTGTAGTTTTAACATAAATCCAAGTTGTGTTATTGTGAAAAGTCAAATCTCACCAAAAAATTCATTTAGCTGTCTACTGTGTGGACAGTGGAGTCTCAAAACCCCCTCACTTGATCACAACTCACATCTTTAGCTTATTATAGGTTCTATATAGCTTATATTAACTTAATTAATCAGTAGTGAGTGTTAGAATCTCATATTAGTCAAACTAGCTAAGTATTACAAAAAGTCAAATTATACCATTCTCAGATTTTCTCAAATCTTGAGGGATTTTTATAGATTTATGTAATAGGTTCTAGAATCTGAAAATTGTTGTGGTAATAGACTAATAGCTAAACTTTTGATTCCCCACATTGTTATATTTTTGTGATTTTTAGGGTGGGCCCCACACTTGACCAAAGACAACTGCAGGGAGATAACCTCCCCTGCACATCAGCAGCTCAGTCTATACCACCACCTTTGGTGGTGGTTTGTGACCACCTCAGTGGGCCCCATTAGTCTTACTTAGGTTCTTACAACCCCCCTCCTAGTAGATTCTTAGGATTGACCAATAGTTTGACCTGATACCCAGTGGACCCCACCTGTATAAGCCCCAAAAGTTTGTCCCCTAATCTGTCTCAGTCACAATAAGCAAGTGCTTATTCTGAGCTTATTGGCTTATTCAGTGGAAACTTATTGATTTTTCTTGCTTAAACAGGTTTACTTAACTTATTTGAACTTGAATAAACCATAGTGGGTCCCACACAAGCTCATTTGAGCTTATTTGCTTAATTAGTCAACTAAAGTCAACTGTTAAGCTTCTTAGCTTATACACTGCTTATTATTAAGTTATAAATTAATTGTTTTTACAAAAGTTGTTTATTTTTAGATATAATATAGTTTTGTAAAAGAAAATTCAAGAAAATACAACATAAAAATAAGTGATAGTTTCTATTTAATTTAATTAAATTTAAATTTTCATTTTTAGATTTTTATTAAGTAAATTGTAATTTTATATTTTTATTAATTTCCTTATATATTAAAGTATTTTTAACAATTTTCTTAGATTTTTATTTTGTAATTTAGTATTTATTAGAATTAATAATAGTTTTATTAATATTTAATTAATAAGTATGTTTTAAATAGCATAATTACTTTTTATATAGCAACACCTAGATTTTATATTTTTTAAAGCTTTTATAAGTCATAATATAGTTTTAATAATTTTTTCATAATTTTATAAGTCATTTTAGTATTATTTTTAATTTAAAATAGTTTAAGTAGTATAATTAATATAAATAGTTTTTAATTAATAAAAAGCTTATAAAAAGACAAAAACATTTATTTTTATTTTTTATACTTTCTTCAAGTTCTATTTTAGGTTTAGAAAATATTTTTATAAATTTTTAATTTAAGTTGTAGTATTTATTATTTTTAGTTTTAATTAAGTTAGTTTTAAATAAAAAGTTAAATAGTTATTAATTAAATAATTAAATAATAAATAATATAATAATATAAAAAATAGTTTTCTTTTTAATTTAATTTTCTTTTTAGTTTAAGTTTTTAGAATTTTCATTTTTAACCCCTATAGTTTATTTTTCTTTAAAACTCACCTTTTTCTCCGTACGCAGTCGCGTACGTTTTTAATTCCTTTTACGTTTTTAAGTTTTCTTATTTCAAGGTTTTGTTTATATAGCTTATTAAAGCTATTTTATTTTATCCTTAGGGTAATCACTAATCACATACCCTTTCCTGTTCAATAATTCCCGATCACAGATCCGTTCTAACTCAGGATATCGCACTTCCAAGGGACATAAACGACCCGGGGACACTAAACTCCTTGGATATATTTGTATTCACGTTTCTTTAGTTTAACTTTTATTGTCAACCATTTTCAAGTGGTTGACTCTAGAACATATAACTAAGAATTTGTGAATCAATTTTTGGCGCCGCTGCCGGGGAGTGCGCTGCGTTGAACGATTCTGAAGTATCAGATTTGTTGAATACCTATCCATAGTACATATATCTTATATAATATCCTATTTCCATCTTCCATAAAACATATAAAACACCAAAAATATTTTCTTTTTCTTTCTATATATATAACATAAAATAAAAACCTAAAAATACTCTTCTAACCCTTATCTAAGTTTCCTTCATTTTCTAAGGATTCTTAGACTCGTCCTAGTGCATGCGCACTCGTTCTTCTAGGTCTACAAGCCCTTTCCGTGAGCTTGCTGACATACCTCGAAGAATCCGTGGACGTTCAGCTCCATCAGTCGTACCCGAGATACGTACTGATCCTAAAATTCCTGTCATCATGACAGAAGACCGTCCGATGAATGAGCTTCTCCAAGCACCCATCGAGGGTTACGGAGATGCTATTGTTGTTCCAGCCATCGTGGCTGAGAATTTTGAGCTCAAGACTGGGTTGATTAATCTGGCAACCCAGAAGCAATTCTATGGTTTTGATAGGGACAATCCTCATGATCACATTAGATGGTTTAACCAAATCATTGGTACCATCAAATGTAAAAATGTCCCTGAGGAATCAATCAAACTTCTTCTCTTCCCATTTTCCATCGAAGGCAATGCCAGGATTTGGCTTGATAAACAACCACCTAAATCGATTGAAACATGGGGAGATTTGGTTCATAAATTCATTAATGAATTTTTTCCTCCTTCCAAAACCACATTTCTTAAGAATGAGATCATGAAGTTCTCTCAAAGGTTTGATGAACCATTCGGAGAGGCATGGGATCGTTTCAAAGAATTGCTCCGCAGATGTCCACATCACAGTTTCACCGAATTGATGCAAATGGACACTTTCTACAATGGGTTAAACCCATCTGATCAAAATTCTCTAAATGCCTCAGCTGGAGGTAATTTTCTGAGCAAATCCACAAAGGAAGCCATTGCTCTCATTGAAAACATGTCTAAGGTCCGTACTACGAGAGATAGAACTTATAATTCTCATGCTAGTGCTAGTCCTCCTACATCATCTCCCGTGACTTCTAGCACTGATTCTCAGATTGCTGAACTCACGAAGGCTATCCAAGCGTTGGTTTCCAAGAAAGAGTCCGCTCCGCAAACTTCTCAAAATGCTGAAATTAAAAAGGTAGACGTTTGTGTTACTTGTGGAGGTCCTCATCCATACTACAATTGTACCCACACCGCTGGCAATGCAATTGAAGTCAATGCTATAGCAGGCAGTCCCAATCAAGGAGGAATTCCATTCCGTCCTCAAGTGGAAACAAACTACCGTGCTAACAACCAGGGAGGACAGCCTGGATTATACCAACCAAACAATGCTAATAGGTTCATTCCTAACCAGCAAAGAGGGCAAAACCCACATAATCAATATCATGTCCCGAGCAATCAAATGGTTCCTTTTCAATACCCACCCCACAAGGGGAATTCAAATCCAGGGTATTCAGCTCCTGCTCATCAAATGGTTCCTTATCAAGAATCTCCCTCTAATGAGCTCGCTAACCACATCAAGGTTAATGATGTTAACATGAGGGCAATGCAGAACCAAAGCTCCAATTTGAAGAATGAATTTGATTCTTCAATTAAAAAGAACAACAATGAGCTGAGAAACGATATTAAGGACATGTTTGCTGGTTTAATGAAACAACTAAATCCACCTTCCACCTCGGGAAGTCTCCCGAGTAATACTATTGCAAATCCTAGGGGTGAACTCAAAGCTGTCACTATTCATAGTGATAAAGATGGACCAACCATGGTGACAAAGGACCCGGTACTTCCTTCTAATAATGGAAGTGCTCATTACGTCCAAACCACGGTTGTCCCAAATTCTACATCCCCTGTTACTCCTACATCGTCGAGAATAGATCCTACTCTTTCTCGATTCACGGTTAAAAGTTTGTCAAGCAATCTTTATGACCAAAGGGCAGCTGTGACTTATTCTCATATGCTAAATTCTTCCCGTAGGAGTGTATTAGACGATAGCAATGATGAGGAGGATTCCAATGTCATCAAAGCTATCACCACTCGTAGTGGTGCTGCTTATGATGGACCTTCAATGCCTATCCCTCCTCCATTGTATGATGTGGAAAAAGAGGCGGAGGATACAACAGACAAAGTGCAAATTCCAAGTTCACAAAGTACAACACAAGTCTCTCCTCCGGCCCTCCCTAAAAAGAAATCCAAATCAAGAGTTGTCTTTGAATCTGTAGCAACTCCTGAGGATACCATCCCTAAATCCAAACCTTTTAAGCCTACCCTTCCTTACCCTTCACGCTTGAATGAACAAGAGCACCGCGAGAGGTCTAATTACCAAACGGACAAACTCTTGCAAATCTTTAAAGATTTGCAATTTGACATAAGTCTTGCGGATGCTGTAATCTTGATGCCCAAGTTTGCATCAACAATCAAACAGTTGTTAAACGACAAGGAGAAATTGGTTGAATTGGCAAAAACTTCTCTAAATGAGAACTGCTCTGCAGTTATCTTAAAGAAGCTTCCCGAAAAGCTTGGAGATCCTGGAAAATTTATCTTACCTTGTGAATTTCCAGGAATGGTTACATGCAACGCCTTGGCCGATCTGGGCGCCAGCATCAACCTGATGCCTAATTCAGTATGGAAGAAACTTTCTCTTCCTAAACTTACCCCTACCTGCATGACTCTTGAGCTTGCAGATCGTTCCGTATCTATGCCCCTCGGTATTGCCGAGGACGTATTTGTGAAAGTAGGGAAATTCCATTTTCCAGCTGACTTTGTGGTTGTTGAATTCAATGCTGATCCTAGGGTTCCTCTCATTCTTGGACGAGGATTCCTAAGAACGGGCCACGCTCTTATAGATGTATTTGAGCGTAAGATCACATTGCGTATGGGTAATGAGGCTATTACCTTTAACCATGATCAAACTTCAAAGTACTTCTCCAATTATAACTCTGCATCGGTTAACCGAATCGATGTCATTGATGTTGCCTTACAGGAGTACTCTCAAGAAAATCTTGGTTATGTTCATGATTTGGTGAGTGGTGATCCCACTCCATTTTCTCATTCCATCATTCCCGACTCTTCTACTTCCTTAGTTCCGGTTGAGGAAAGTGATCCCATTTGGGATGAAGATGAGACTGAAGGTGGTCCCATTTGGGATAAAGATGATGAGAGTGATCAGGAGGGAGATATTCTTCTCCTTGAAGAATTGTTAAATAATGATCCAATTCCCCTTCCTCCGCTAGACTCTTCAACTTCCCTCACTCTGGTTGAGGAAAGTGATTCTATTATGGATGAGATTAATGATTATCTCAATCTGGATACATTTCTTCCTGGTATTGATGATACCGAGAGTGATCAAGAGGAAGATGTTATTCTTCTTCTTGAACAAATAATGTACCCAGAAAATTATCCCACCCTCCCACCCAAACAACTTCATAAAGAGGAATTCAAATCAGTTGAAGAAACTGATAAAATTCCTGAGATCAAGCACAAGACCTTGCCTCCTTCAATTAAATTTCAAATTCTTGAGGAGGAAGTTCTTGTGATTACTGCTGTTCTGATCTCCCTACTACCCTTCACCTACCCGGTGATTTCTCCTTCCCTTCACTCATTCGAGAGTGAGGATGTTACTTTTGACCCTGGCATTTTCCATATAACATTGGTTTAAATGCCAGATATATCTCTCTTGGTGTGGAACTTTCATGTACTTCAATGTGTATGCAAATATTTTGTATGAAAGTCCGATGGAGATGGTTTCTTCCACTTACTTCCCCTTAGATTTTCACATTGCTTTTTCTCCCGGCCTGTTCAGGAGATCTTTATTACAGTTAACCGTTCACAAGCGGTTAGCTTGCGTGATAAACCTGACAGTTTGGGAGAAAAGGAATCAAATACGGGGTCGAGTCAAGCTAGTGACTCGGGAATCAAAAACATTAGCAAAAACATGGGTTTTCACCCGTGTGTAACACCCAAGTGTGGGGGAGATGCCCCACATGTTGTATATATGTAAATATCTTTCATAAAAAAAAAAAAAAAAAAAAAAAAAAAAAAAAAAAAAATGTACATATAGTGATAGCTTCTATTTAAGAAGTTTTATCTAAAAAAAATATTTGTATGTATATACATGTAAAATAAAGGCTAAGAGTATTTTCCCTTTTACGTTCTAAGTTCGGTTTAACGCCCGGGATTTTGAATATTGAGGGCAATATTCAGTTCTAAGTGTGGGGGGGGATTCTCTCGAATTCAAACACATGTTCCATCAGGAACCCCCAATTTAGCCAAAAATTTTAAAATTTTTTCTCACTTAGAACGCAATAAATGGTATCAATCCTCCATGTCTAACCCACAACAGGATTGGCTAATCCAGGAGCAAACGGCTCTTGGTAAAGATATCTCAAATCCGTTTACGGCTTGCAATTTGCCCAAAATTGTATGGTTCCTCAACTCCCCATTATCCTCAAAAGCTAATGAGTTGGCTAGCCCGCAAGATTATGGCTTGTGGTAAAGGCCGTGGAAAAACCATAATTGGTAATCAGCTCACCAAGATGTTGACTATTCCATCAAGAGTTGGCTAGTCCAGAAGCAAACGGCTTTTGGTAAAGACTAATCAAATCCGTTGACAGCTGGTGATTTGCTCAAAATCACACGGTTATCAGGTGTGCCACAGTTCTTACACCTGGCTACTCCAGAAGTGATGGCTTTTGGTAAAGAGATAAAATCCATTAAATCTTCATAAAATATTGCTAGGGACTAGCAATAGTTTAGTGTGGGGGATTGATGAGTGTCTAAATACTCATCATTTCTGTCACATTTAAGCTACAAAACATCTGAAAACATGCAGATATGATTTAAAATACTGGAAATATCACCAAACTGTGTTTTTAAGTGTTACAAGTGCAAAAGGGATGAAAACTGATGAAAAACATACAAAATAAACATAATTTATAGTTTCAGTCCCTGAACTTTGACAAATTGGCAAAACTAGTCCCTGGTCAATCAAAACTTGTACAAATATCATAAAAGGTCCTTGGGATTCATAAGTTGTTAGGAAAAGTCCTTTGAAGTTAAAAATCATAAAATTACAACTATGGTCCCTCAACTTTGGAAAAGTGTCAAAATTAGTCCCTAAGGTTTAAAAATAAGAAAATATTCAAAATAAACCTTATACTATTCTAAAATGACATAACTGGTCCTTTGTGTTAACTGTTTGATATTTACAGGTTTGGCCCTTCAATTATCAGAAAATTACAGTTTGGTCCCTGGAGTTTGAGAAATTGGCAGAAAAGGTCCCTGGGCATTTAATATGGAAATATTACATTTTTGGTCCTTGGGTTGTTCATGAATGGCAAGTATGGTCCTTATAATAATTTTGGGAAAGTTACAAAATCAGTCCCTCTACTTTGGCTGAATTACAAAAATGGTCCTTGTGAACACTTTATACCAAACGGACCCTTATTTATATTAATACCCAACACCTTATAACTCCAAACCAGCCCACCTTTTTCACTCCATACACCACCCCAGCCCAATCCCCTCTCCTTGGCCCAATACCAAAACCAACCCACCCCGTTTAATACAAACGGGGTCAAACAGTCAACCTTTCCCAAACCGCCTCTTCTCCTCCACCTCACCCCCTCCTTCTTCATCCTCCACCTGTAAATACTATCCCTGCCATCCCCACTTGCCTACCCACTCTCCTCCACCTCACTAAACCTACTCCCTCTTCCACCCCTGCCAAATCCCATCACCAATAAATGTGTCTCCACTCCTTTTTCCACCAAAAACCACCACTTCCTCTGTTTTTCAACAAAACTTCCCCAACTTGGCCTCCAAACTATATCATGTGTCCCCTGCCACCTCCACAAGTTTCCAATATTCCTTAAATTGCAGACTTTGGCTCCAAGTTTACTTGTACGACTTTGGCGCCAAAAAGAGGATTCAAAGGTCAAGATTAAATTGGATCAATCCAATGGTTTTAAATTGATGGGAAAGTGTCAGTAGACTACAAGAAACTCAAAAGACATCTATAAAGACCAAGGATGAGGCAGAAGAGAAGAGTATCATTAATTTTCATAAGTTTTTGATCAATTTACATTACTGTCACTTTAATTATCTTGCAATTTACTTTTCCAATGTACTTGTTAAATTACATTCGTGTAATTTTAACTCTTTTAAAGTTTTAATATCAAAGTCTTGTGTTACCTAATTCTTATCCGAATTTAATTTCCTTGCATTTTAAATTATTGTTGGTTAATGTTGTTGTTAGTTGACTCAAAACTTCACATAAGCTCCTGAAAAAGCTCATTGAAGCTTTTAGAGACCTAAAATCAGCTTTAATCTAAAAAAAAGAAAACACAAAAAGAAATAAAGAAAATAGAAAAGAAAAGAAAAATCAATCTTTGAAGGCATCAAGAAGGAGCAAGGTTTATACTGGATTGCCTTGGGTATTGTAGTGCTTGTGGAAGCTAATAGGAAAGGTTCTTGGTTCTTGTTTCATTTGTTCTCAGCTTGGAATCACTTTGTAAGCAAAACAGAAAAAACTCATTTTTTGCTTTCTACTGTAGATTAGCTTAATTGTTGCTTATTCCTGTATTTTCATGCTTAGTCAGTATATTTGAGTTATATTAGTACTTAACATTTGGTCCTTGTTCATTATTTTCTTTTATGCTTATATTTTTATTCTAGATTGCCATATATAGCTTAATAGTGATTTGTGTAATTCTGTTGTTATAAGTAGTAATTTTGTGCTTTAATAAGTCTATTACATCATAATAAGTCATAATTAATCAGTTTCATGGTCTTATATAATCATTCTCTTTGAAAACGTGCTAAATCAGTAGATTCAAGGGGTGTTTGGATTAGTGGTTTGGACCACTGTGTCTTTTGTTCTAGGGACAAATCTTGGTTTAGACAACTTATATTATGTCATAATAGTGTAGTTTTAACATAAATCCAAGTTGTGTTATTGTGAAAAGTCAAATCTCACCAAAAAATTCATTTAGCTGTCTACTGTGTGGACAGTGGAGTCTCAAAACCCCCTCACTTGATCACAACTCACATCTTTAGCTTATTATAGGTTCTATATAGCTTATATTAACTTAATTAATCAGTAGTGAGTGTTAGAATCTCATATTAGTCAAACTAGCTAAGTATTACAAAAAGTCAAATTATACCATTCTCAGATTTTCTCAAATCTTGAGGGATTTTTATAGATTTATGTAATAGGTTCTAGAATCTGAAAATTGTTGTGGTAATAGACTAATAGCTAAACTTTTGATTCCCCACCTTGTTATATTTTTGTGATTTTTAGGGTGGGCCCCACACTTGACCAAAGACAACTGCAGGGAGATAACCTCCCCTGCACATCAGCAGCTCAGTCTATACCACCACCTTTGGTGGTGGTTTGTGACCACCTCAGTGGGCCCCATTAGTCTTACTTAGGTTCTTACAACCCCCCTCCTAGTAGATTCTTAGGATTGACCAATAGTTTGACCTGATACCCAGTGGACCCCACCTGTATAAGCCCCAAAAGTTTGTCCCCTAATCTGTCTCAGTCACAATAAGCAAGTGCTTATTCTGAGCTTATTGGCTTATTCAGTGGAAACTTATTGATTTTTCTTGCTTAAACAGGTTTACTTAACTTATTTGAACTTGAATAACCATAGTGGGTCCCACACAAGCTCATTTGAGCTTATTTGCTTAATTAGTCAACTAAAGTCAACTGTTAAGCTTCTTAGCTTATACACTGCTTATTATTAAGTTATAAATTAATTGTTTTTACAAAAGTTGTTTATTTTTAGATATAATATAGTTTTGTAAAAGAAAATTCAAGAAAATACAACATAAAAATAAGTGATAGTTTCTATTTAATTTAATTAAATTTAAATTTTCATTTTTAGATTTTTATTAAGTAAATTGTAATTTTATATTTTTATTAATTTCCTTATATATTAAAGTATTTTTAATAATTTTCTTAGATTTTTATTTTGTAATTTAGTATTTATTAGAATTAATAATAGTTTTATTAATATTTAATTAATAAGTAAGTTTTAAATAGCATAATTACTTTTTATATAGCAACACCTAGATTTTATATTTTTTAAAGCTTTTATAAGTCATAATATAGTTTTAATAATTTTTTCATAATTTTATAAGTCATTTTAGTATTATTTTTAATTTAAAATAGTTTAAGTAGTATAATTAATATAAATAGTTTTTAATTAATAAAAAGCTTATAAAAAGACAAAAACATTTATTTTTATTTTTTATACTTTCTTCAAGTTCTATTTTAGGTTTAGAAAATATTTTTATAAATTTTTAATTTAAGTTGTAGTATTTATTATTTTTAGTTTTAATTAAGTTAGTTTTAAATAAAAAGTTAAATAGTTATTAATTAAATAATTAAATAATAAATAATATAATAATATAAAAAATAGTTTTCTTTTTTATTTAATTTTCTTTTTAGTTTAAGTTTTTAGAATTTTCATTTTTAACCCCTATAGTTTATTTTTCTTTAAAACTCACCTTTTTCTCCGTACGCAGTCGCGTACGTTTTTAATTCCTTTTACGTTTTTAAGTTTTCTTATTTCAAGGTTTTGTTTATATAGCTTATTAAAGCTATTTTATTTTATCCTTAGGGTAATCACTAATCACATACCCTTTCCTGTTCAATAATTCCCGATCACAGATCCGTTCTAACTCAGGATATCGCACTTCCAAGGGACATAAACGACCCGGGGACACTAAACTCCTTGGATATATTTGTATTCACGTTTCTTTAGTTTAACTTTTATTGTCAACCATTTTCAAGTGGTTGACTCTAGAACATATAACTAAGAATTTGTGAATCAAACTCCAGCTCCAACATGCGAAGATGAAAGATTCCTTCTGGGCTTTTGCTTTTGCTATGTGACGATTATTGTGTTAGCGGTGTTAATCACCATTCACATTGATGCGAGTCAACGGAAGAAGAATTGAATCAGGGTGATTAACTAGCCAACAACTTGAACATAAAAATAGGTCCGAAGCCAGTACATGTTCGTATTATCCTTAGCTTGTTAAATATTCGTATGAATTTAAGATTTCCTATTTTTAATTTTTATCATATGCGCTCCAGTACTCATTAGTTGTTTTGTGAGGGATATGTAGGAGATTAATATTACTGATATGTCTGTCGATATTAATATAAATGTGTGTTTGTGGCCAATTTGCATATCATGTACATTGGTATGCAATTTTCATGTGAAAAAGGATGATCAGAAATCAAATTTTGAGTGCCAAGAGTGATCTTGATATAGTCTACAAGTTCTTTTAACAGCAATTAGCCAATTATCTCATACTCAACTAACTACCTCACAATATACATGTATATACACTAGACAAATCTTTGACATAGTAAATTGGGTTCACTATGCATATAGCGATGCTAAAAAAATATTTTCTTTCAAGTTAACACAAAAATAATTGTTTGTGAACAAGATTCCAAATACATAATCAACATTGTGAATACATAATCAATTGTCATAACTGATTAAACAACATAAGACCAAGAAAAGCCATTGTCTGGTACAAGAACATCAATTTAGAACATTTTCAGCAAAATAGTGTTGTAGCTAATCTAAGCATTTGACCACCAAGTAATAAAGCCATGTTCAACAACAGCAACCTAAACAACGAAACCGCCTTTTCCGTTTAGTAGTATTAACTGACTCAACAACAATATGACTTGCAGGATAACCCAACTCAACAACCGGAGGTTGAGCATTATCTGGCTCATTAACTAAAGCCGCCTCAGCACACATTGGAGTAACAACACCTTCTACAGCATCCAATTGACGAATTACTGTAATTGGGGGAGCATGGGGAAGAGACAATCATTTCATTTCTAACATTATTCTGGATTCATGACCATTAATCCTCAAAGGTTTGGCCAAAAGTATGTGGGCAAGGTACTTTCTTTTATCACAACCTCGTAGAGTAGATTATCTTGGAAGCATGATAATAGTTCAAGGAAGATGACTTTGTATAGAAATTGTAGGTTGCTAATTCTCAGGATATTCTTATATTTTCAAAAGCTTCGAAGAAAGCTTAGGGTGAAAGTTAGTGAGGTTACATACTATGGGGTTCCTACATTGTAAGTTGACAATTGATCACACATCCATACACCATTAACAATCATTGGATGACTAATACCTTACGGATGGGATAAAACAAAGACGACTAATAGAGAAAAATACCTTATGGAATTTATCTCCAAGGAACTGAACGAAGTTGAATCAGAAAAGTACCAATATGGAGAGTTAAATGATCCGCAAAGTATCCGTAGAGAACTTGAGCAAGAGCAATTTACCTTTTTATTAACCAGAAGAGTTCCCTTGACAGCATAACCTTCTTTGAACAATCGGCATTGGACAAGCTTATAACAACGAACCATTAGTAACATTTATTGGTTCTCCCATGCAAAATTCTTTGCTTTTCAGTCCCTGTGATTCTTCCTCGAGCTTCAGAAGATCGATAAGCTTATAACAAGTGGAGAAAAAAATGGCAGTGTTAGACAACCAACAATAATAACAAGTTGAGACATGAGTAAAAGTTTAAAATTACCACCAGAAGACCTATTTACACATGATCAATGAGTGTAAAATTTTACCTCAAAATTCTCATCCTTTGTGCCTTTCGCTTCAATGAAATCTTTTGCACACTGATAAGGTACTTGATAGGTTAGAACAGATTTAGAGAAGAAGAAGCTAAAGAGAGGGATAATTCACCAAATCTGATCTGCTTATTCATTGATACGTTTAAACATAAATAGATATGCAAGTTACAATCATACCCCTTGCATAATAGAAAATAACCGAAATTCCCTTAAACTAGAAACATAAATATAAAATACTAAAAACATAAAATAATTAACGTATCAATACTCCCTTCTTAACCCACTTTTTGCCCTCAAAAAGGGATTCAAGTGACCTTATCTTCATCACCTTCATCATCTTCATCATCTATCACCTTGAGCATGTAGATTTGTTTGTTCTTACACTTGTGGCCCGGAACAAACCTTTCGGTACACCAGAAACATTCCTCTTTTGCCCTTTTTAACTCGAGTTCATTGCTCGTCAAACGCCTCGAGCTAAGCGTTCCCGGTTTACTTGGTGACTCGTTTGTTGGGGTTGGGAGCAATGGAAGTTTTGAAGCATTAACCGGAGGTGTTATTTTGACATCTTCGGTTTGCGGCCCACCCTCCCCCTCGTTGAGACGCTTCATCAAGCTTGTGTTGTTGATGGTTTGAATTCTTGCTAACCCATACGCGTCACGTAGTGTTGGAGGCTTGAACATCTTTACCGGCCCTTTAATTTCCGGCTTCAAACCCTTCAAATAAAGGCTAACCGCATAGGATTCGCTAACAGTAACCTTGTTAAGCAAGCGATCGAAACCTGAATTATATTCTTGTAAACCCTTGGCATCATCAGTAAGTTGAACGAGAGATGCAATCTCTTCCATAGGGTCTTCAAACATTGCATTAGAAAAACGACTAGATATTGCACTAACATAATTTGCCCATGGAAAGTCCACCACTGTTACCCCTCTTACCTTCATGAAGGACCAGTGCCATTGTATGGCTTCTCCGTCGAGGTGAACAACTGCACATCTCAGTTTGAGGTTATCCGGAGTTTCATCAAGCGCGAAAAAGTGTTCGCAGCGATAGAGCCATCCATCCACATCTTCACCTGAAAACCGAGGAAACTCAACCTTCCCGACCCGCATAGGCCGAGTACCCTTCCGTAAATCATCACCAAACAGCCCTTTTCCAGCCCCGCCTCCGCCACTGGAACCGCCGCCGCCGCTGAACCCTCCGCCGCTGAGCTGTTCCGTGACTGCTCGTAAGATCTCTTCTTGTTGTTTCATTGACTGTTCTTGTTGTTTCAACAGTGTGGCTAGGGTTTCTTGGAGATCTGAGATAGCCTTGCCATGTTCCTTGAGAGTGTTGTCAATTTCTTGATTACGAGTGTTTGTCATGGTGATCGAGGATCGACTGGAATTCTCTGATACCCTTGATAAGGTACTTGATAGGTTAGAACAGATTTAGAGAAGAAGAAGCTAAAGAGAGGGATAATTCACCAAATCTGATCTGCTTATTCATTGATACGTTTAAACATAAATAGATATGCAAGTTACAATCATACCCCTTGCATAATAGAAAATAACCGAAATTCCCTTAAACTAGAAACATAAATATAAAATACTAAAAACATAAAATAATTAACGTATCACACACAAAAATGCCAAATCTTATACGGGGTTAAATGAAAGTAGGAGCTACAAATGGACAAAAAGCAAATGCAGGAAAGTGATATAAACAAACTAAGATATTATGATGTTCAAAAATTCAGGTGATGAAGGATATCATTACAAAAAGCTTAACATATGCATACCTTAAAAGATATTCCAACCAGTGGTCACTGACTTGAATAGCATCATTACAAAAAAAGCTTTCCAAAAATCTCACAAACTATGCTTCATACAATCCACAAGAAAATTACTCTACAACTGAAAGCCATTTTAAAGTATTAAGACCAACGGGAATCTTTGTGGGAAGGATCATCTTCATAAGGGTCGAAATGCTCCACAACTGAAAGCCCTTTCTAAAAGCGTTGCAGCTGATTGAGAAGCCGATTCCAGTCTTGTCTGCAGTATTTTTATCTTCATAGACAAGCGCTTGCAGTTTGAGCAGTTTTCTTCACGCCCACCAGAAGAAGAGGAAAGAAAATTCCTTGTGGTAGGCGTGGAAGGTCCTGGAGAAGAACTTGAACTTCCTGCTCCCACTTTTATGGGCACGGACTCCTCACAGCTGCAGTTCTTCTCACCCTGTATAATATATTTTAGGTAGCCTAAGCAATGACAAGAGAATTATCAATTTAACATACATCTATGGGGCATTAGTCCTGATGTTGGATAGCAAGAAAGGAAATTGAGGCTATTTCAAAACAAAGGAGGCTTACGGTTGTCTCTTGTATAGTTGACATTTCTATCATGTCGTCCCAAAGGAAAAACCCGCACTTCGAAATTTTTGTCTACACCTTTTTAATATTAATCTATATCTATATTTGTATTATAATAATTAGATTAGGTTTTTATTGTTTTGAGTATTATATTATTCGTTTTAGTTAGTTATTATTATTATGATTATTAACTAAACCTAAATTCTTCCGGGAAGTCCTCTTTGATCACAGGGTCTGTTGATACCAGGCTTTCAAAGTCCTTCAATGAAGGTTTCAACCCACTAGGGTTCGAATCTGGAGAAGGCAGGGTTTACTTCAAATTAAGTGTCGTGCCTTCGGGCGGCTTAAGTTGAAGGTTTTCCCCCCATCGGGTTTCAATTGGACATGGATTTCCCTTAAAGAAAGTAACCGTTCAAAAAAAAAAACTAAACCTAAATCCTAATCCATCATAAATAACCTTTTCCCCATATCCATTTACACATACAACTTCATAATTTCACCTTAAAAAACACACACCATTTCTCTCAACCCAAATCCATCCACTCACCATCATAATCCACCACCATCATCCACATCCATCACCATCTTTCATCATCTACATCAAAACCCACTAGCTATTTTCATCCATTTATTGAAGATTATTCATCCACAAATTAAGGTGTAGATTGGCGGGAACACCCTGACCCCGGTGGCACCAGCCATTGTCCACCCCATAAGGAATAGCTCCAGGCAACTCTCCTGACCTAGTGGGGCACCAACTGGAGTGAGCCCTCTTATCCACAAAGTCTCTCCAGTGAGCCCATAGGTTTTACGGAGGTGGGTACCTATCTGGGAGCAAAGTGCCAGGGATGGGATTCGAACCCGAGTCTATTGACTCAAGAACGAAAGCCTCACCCACTGGACCCATGCCCCAGTGGTAGAAGATTATTCACATTTGGAGGATTTTGGAGTTTTGGGGCTTTTTTTGAAGATTGAAGAAGACATCATCAATTTTCATCTTTTGAGCTAGAGATTTGGGTTGTATTCTGCTACTTATTTTTATTTGTTTGTCTTTTACGTTTTCGTCTATTTTTTTACGTTTTACTCAGATATTTTACGTTTTCGTCTGTTTTTTTTACATTTTCGTCCGTTTTGAGCGTTTTTGCCTTTTTTACGTTTTTATTCGTTTTCTTACGTTTCCCTCTGTTTTCTTACGTTTTCCTCTGTTTTTTTGCGTTTTCGTCCGTTATTTTACATTTTCATCCGTTTTTGCGCGTTTTCGCTCGTTTTTTTTTATCGTTTTCATCCGCTTTTTGCACGTTTTCATCTTTTTTTTTTACGTTTTTGGCTGTTTATTTTGCGTTTTCTTCCGTTTTTTAACGTTTTGGTCCGTTATTTTATGTTTTCGTCCGTTTTTGCGCGTTTTCGTCTTTTTTTTACATCCTCAACCATCTTTTACGTTTTCGCACGTTTTCTTAGGTTTTCGTCTGATTTTTACGTTTTCGTTCGTTTTTTTACGTTTTCGACCGTTTTTTACGTTTTCTACCGTTATCTAATGTTTGTCCGTTATTTTACATTTTCGTCCATTTTTGCGCGTTTTTGTCCTTTTTACGTTTAAAAAAATGGACGAAAACGTAAAAAAACAGAAGAAAACGTAAAAAAAAAAACAGAGCAAAATGTAAGAAAATGGACAAAAACGTAAAAAATTAGATGAAAACGTAAAAAAACTGACGAAACGTAAAAAAGACAGACGAAAACGTGAAACGTAAAAAGACAGACAAAAAGGTAAGAAACTGACTAAAACGTAGAAAAACAAACGAAAATGTAAGAAAACTGACAAAAACGTAAAAAAACAGACGAAAACGTAAAAAAGCGAACAAAAACGTAAGAAAACTGACGATAACGTAAAAAACTGGTGAAAACGTAAAAAAACATACCAAAACGTAAGAAAAACGGACGAAAACGTAAAACGTAAGAAAAGGAAAAAAAACGTAACAAAAACAGACGAAAACCTAAAAAATTGACGTAAACGTAAAAAAAACAGAATAACACGTAAAAAAACAGACAAAAACGGACGAAAACATAAAAAAACAGAGTAAAACGTAAGAAAACATAAAAAACGAAGTAAAACGTAAAATAACGGACGAAAACACGCAAAAACGGATGAAAACGTAAAAACGGACGAAAAATATAAAAACGGAAAAAAAAAAACACGACATCTAATGGTGGTTGAGTTATCATCCGACTCTTAAGTAACCCATTCGACCCATTTATTGATTCACATAGTCTAATTGTTGACCCATTTGACCCATTCTTTGCCAATGGGAAAACCAATACAACCCATAAATTGTTATTTTTTACCCATAGCAACCCTTTTTTCTCTAAATGGGTTGTGATTGCCACCTCTAAATTTGTAAAACATTAAATGACTGTCTATGCATGATTATTGGTGTTTTATTTTATTTGGTGATTATGATTTATGAATAGTGAGTTTGGTGTGTTCATTTAGGCATTAGGTATGAAACCCATTTTGTGATGATATTGTTTAATTGATGGTTGATAGATTGTTTGAGTGAAATTAGGGATTTTGACGTTTTAGGTCAATGTTTGACTAGTCAATAGTTAGAATAGCATTGTAGGTGGAGTTCATTTGCAATTGCCCGATTGATTTGAACTCCATTTATTGATGACCATTTGTTTTGGCAATGAATTATTACAGGAATAGTGAACGCGAAACCGAGTGCTAATTTGATCATAAATAATCATAATTATATACATATATATACATAATGATATGCATTCAAGTAACGCTTGAAATAATGTCATGTTTTAACACATATTTGGAAGAAGAGAAAAAAATTTGTTACTAGTCGATTTATGATGAATCGGGTTTAGGCCGGGTTTAACTCTTTTTATATTGATTGTTATAAGTAGTTATTTAGTCGGTTTATGAATCGGGTTAGTAATCATGAAAGAATAGAGAGTATGGATTATTAGAATGGAATGTCCAGATCCATTTCAGTAATAGAGAGTACGGGGCGTGTTTAGTTAGCTGAATTCAGTTATTAGTGTTTGAGGGATTGCAAGAGTTAGAATGTGTATTTGGTCCCTATAATATGTTGTTTTATTCTTTATCCTTGGCATGTTTTGTAAAGTTTTGTCCTCTTTTTTGTGCTAATATCATTCACCTTACCACAACAACACCACAAAAAATTATAGCAGTCACCGGATTCAGGGGGTGTTTGGGTTTGCTTATTGAAACAGATAACGAGTTTTGTCTGTGGATATGGTCTTATTACTGGTATGGATTATGTCATGATGCTGATATCGTCCTTTACTGGTGTATTCAATAGTGTTTTCTTTGTTGTGTTGTCAGTCTTTTGATTATGCTGTTTTGAGACCACATTCACCTCTAAAACTCGAGCACATCGCATGCATCCATATCAACAACATTATACCATATTTTTTTTTATGATTAAACGAAGATGACATGAAAAAGTCTTATCCAATAGGATGTACAAACCCCTTCCAAGCCATAATTGGCTAGAAAATAAAAAATAGACATTCGACAAACCCATGGCTAATACAATGAGCAAATACCACATGAACTATAATACCAAGAAACATTATACTATTTCATTTGATATCTATCTTTGACTACATACTCTTTGGCAGGATTACCATTTAATTTATAGACAAAATATGCATCCTTTTTATACGAATATAAATTTTTATGTCAAAGATACGTACCACCTTTTAACCAAAAAGATAATTTTCAGATGTGTACTAAAATTCTCATTTAGGTTCCAAACTATAACCAAAATGGGACCTTTCAGATGTACACAGTTGACATTTAGATAGGATTGTTTAACCAAAAAGATAATTTTCAGATGTTTACTAAACCTCTCATTTAAGTTCCATCCTATAACCATAACGCGAACTTTCCAGGTGTAACACGCGTTATTTTTTTGGTCCAATGAGAACTTTCAATTAAAATGAGAATGTATAAATATATTCTTATTTAGCTTCTATCTTCTAATTAAAATATGAACTTTCAAATGTATAAGTATATTCTTATTTAGGTCCAATCTTCTAATAAAAAAATAATCAAAGTTCGAAGAACTTTCTCTTTCGGTCGTGATCGTGAGCTTGAGTTGTATTTGAGATTAGAAGATGTATTTGCTATCTCAGGTTTCCTGTTGACGGTAGCCTACCGATTGTATGTGAAGATATAAATACTAAGAAGATTTGCGTTGATATGCTTAGCACTTACGAGGAAGAAGGTAAAATGAAAATTAAGGTGTCTAAACGATGGTTGAAAGACACGTTTGCGGCAGTTCCGGAAAATATATCAGAAGATGCCATTGCACATAATGTACAATGGTGTCTAATGTACCTTATTGGAACTAAAGTTCATCCAAATTGCGATAAATATTGCATGATACTAAGCCTTATAATGCTTGTTGTCATTCTAACACATCGTCCTCACTGAGTTCTAGGATTTGTAAAAATATTAAGTAGGAAAAAATATATATATATTGACATGGTGTACTAGGAAATACAAATTTTCGTTAAATGATTAGTATGTCTTGACTAATTTTATCATCTCTCTTTCCTTATTACTATTTATTAACTCACCTAACTTTACCTAACATTTTTATTTATTACCTAACATTTTTATTTATATATGGGAACATAACTTTTTTTAACCACATAAAATTCACTCCATGTTTTTTATATCTTACATTCCCTCTTTTGTTTCTTGTTCTCCGGTGATTGTGGCTAGCAATGGTGTTGTCATTTTTACTTATACCTCGAAAAAATTTCTTTTACCTGTATGTGTTGACCCATGTAATAGAATTTCACTTTGGGTTGACCCATGTGATTGTGGCTGATCCAGTAAGAAAGACTACTTGGTGTGGAGTAGTGATTCCTAGAATCATAATGTATCAAAAAGCTTGAATTTCATACACTTTTTTTAAGGCTTAAAACCCTATTTCTCACTATTAGTCAAAATTAATCAAAATAAGCCACAAATTTCTTGATTGTGTTTCTCTCATTTTTTGTCTACGCGTTGCTTTATTCTTACTTATGTAAGTTATTTTGTCTGTACTATTTTGGGTGTGTTTGGTTTATGGGTTTCTTCCAAATGATGTTTGGATAAGGGTTTAGGGAATGAGGAATGGGATTGATTTGTTTGGTTAATGAGTTTATTTTAGGAATATGGGTATGAAACCCATGAAACCATCATCTAAACCTAACAAGAGTGGTGGGTTTACAAAACTATACCCATACTGATTCCCTTGCCAAACCAAACACCCCCTTAAACTGAAGGGGGTCACAGAGTCACCTTCTCAAAGGTCTGGGCATTTCCATATGCAATGTATGCTTTTGGACCCAAATCTCGTTTATCAGATTTAGCAATAGTTGGTGGTAACATTGCAGCAAGATTCAAAAAACTTGTCTCTGGATTAGTGTATTCTGGGAACGGCAAAGCACCGATGAACTCATCAAAATGTATTGGCAGCACATCGAGAATGTTATGTTTAGGGGGAAACTCCTTTAGCTTGAGCAGCTTTGACTGTGATTTCTTATATTGTTTTTCATCAGATATGCACCACCTTTTAACCAAAAACTAAAATTCTCATTTAGGTTAGAAACTATAACCAAAATGGGACCTTTCAATGTACAAAATTGACATTTTAGGTAGGATTGTTTAACCAAAAAGAGAATTTTCGGATGTTTACTAAACCTCTCATTTAGGTTCCATCCTATAACCATAACGCGAACTTTCAGGTGGTGTAACATGCGTTATTTTTTAGGTCCAATGAGAACTTTCAATTAAAATGAGAACGTTCTCTTATTTAGCTTCTATCTTCTAATTAAAATCTGAACTTTCAAATGTATAAATATATTATTATTTAGGTCCAATCTTCTAATAAAAAATAGGGAAATGCTAACAACAACCCTGAGGGTTGTCGTTAACAACAAATTTCACTTTTCTTGTTTTAAAATAATACTAACATTAAGACATGACTAAAAACATGTGCCACCTTTTTCGCTTATACAACCAATGAATGAAATGGATTACAAATGTGTTTGATAAAAAAAATGAGCTAATAACTAATTCATTGTGATTTTGTTTGGATAATGCATTATTTTTTGAATAAAATGTGAAAAGTTTGTTGTTAGTGACAACCTTAAGAGCTGTTATTAGCAAAACCCTAAAAAATAATCAAAGTTCGAAGAACTCTCTCATTTCGGTCGTGATCGTGAGCTTGAGTTGTATTTGAGATTAGAAGATGTATTTGCTATCTCAGGAAAAGGTTTCCTGTTGACAGTAGCCGACCGATTGTATGTGAAGATATAAATACTAAGAAGATTTGCGTTGATATGCTTAGCACTTACGAGGAAGAAGGTAAAATGAAAATTAAGGTGTTTAAACGATGGTTGAAAGACACGTTTGAGGTAATTCCGAAAAATATATTAGAAGATGTCATTGCACATAATGTACGAGAGTATCTAATGTACCTTACTGGAACTAAAGTTCTTCCGATAAACCAACTCATTATCCGGTATATTGGTTACAATTTTTAAACGACTTGTCTCCTTCAAAGTTAAATGATGTTGCATGGGGTGCTGCCCTTGCTATGTAGCATACTAGTCTCGGATCGGATAAGAGAGAGAATGTCAAGGGGCCCAATTTGAATTCTTAAGGTATTCTTTAAATTCAGGATTTACTTTATTTTATATACTATTTCTATGATTATTCCGACTTACAATTTAAGTTTTTTATTATTGTTTGCAGTTCTTTGTTATGGAAAAAATTCCTAAAATTGCCAATCTTATATGGGGATGCCTATTGGTTCATCTGAAGAGAAAACATTCCCTCTTTTTCAATACTGGTCCCCACTCATGGTACGCCCTGGTAAGGATTCGAGAAAGCCAAAAATGAAATAATTTGAGTTTATCCGTGACGAGATGCCAAGTGAGGTATGTTTTTGCAAACTACTTCTAGTTAAGTAGCCCCAAACAGTGTTGTAAAACTTGGACTACTCGGCCGAGTACTTGGCGATTACTCTCAACTCGGGGAGTCCCCGAGGAGAGTTGGGGTCAACTCGAGTCAAACATAATCTAAGGTTGACGTTTCTAGTATATTTTTAATTTTCTACTTACATATTTACATATAATTTCAAAAAAAATAATTTATATATCCCATTTCATGATGTAAATTTGATTACATATTTTGATTATCCGGTATATTTGCATAAGAGAATCTTCTTTTCTCAGGTAATACTGTTCAACTTTGATCAAATTATATATCATGAGCCAGAAAAGAGTTTCCACCAACTTGACATTATAAATCTTCAACCGGTGGGAAGATTGGACGTTCTTAGTTTTTAAATCATCTAAGGGATGTTGAAAGAGAAAACTAATGGTTCCATATCATCCCTACATCGAAATGTGGAAGAATCGGCATCTTGAAATCAACTGCATCAAGGATGCTCGTGCTAGTTTTTTACTTTCTTCAGTGCTTGCCGAAAACGATTCTGATGGACCTCAATCCAACCAACAAAATGATCTAGAATACTTTTTCAATGATGTTGGCCTTTTAGCTGATAAAGCATTCATGATTGCTGATAATTCCAATGGCAAGACACATGCTCAATCAATGATTTTATTTGCAAGCGTATCTGACTTTTCTCATTCAACGAAGTTCAATACTCTCAAAGACCATTGCAAGATGAAATTATGAATGATACGAGTTCATCCATGCCTTCGAGATCGAGGAAGAAAAACCAACAAGAAACTTCCCCCTTTTGTAATTGTAAGATAACTCCCGGTCAATGATTTTCTTTGCAAGCGTATCTCACTTTTCTTATACTTTGCATTCATGATTACCGATATTTCCAATGGTAAGAGACATGCCCAGTCAACGAATTTATTTGCAAGCATATCTCACTTTTCTTATACTTTGCAGATGATCAGATCAGGGATGATACCGATCCATCTATGTCCCCTACGTTAATACAACCAGGGCTAAATGTTAATATCACTAGAATAGGCCGTGACCAAAAAACGCCAAATAGCCTCTTTTCTCCATCACGTAAGAAACCACAACCACATGTGAGAGGAAGAAAAAAAATTGAAAAATAACTAAAATTTGCTTGATTGACGTTTATTTAGAATTTGTTTTTCTTGTTTGAATGTGTGTTTGAATCATGATGTGCCCAAATTGCGAAGCACTTTGATTATGTTTGAATGTATTTTTGAATTGAGTTGTGCCCAAATCGTTTCGTTTCAATCGTCTAAGTGTTAAACCTAGGTGAATCGCAGGTTGTCTTGTCCAAATCGTTTCTAATACAAGCAAGTGTTCGGGATCAACAAGTGGGTTCATACAGCCAGGTAAATTTGTATTGTCAGTTGAAACTTAGTACTACAAGGCTAAACTTAGTATTGTTTGGGTAACCGTTAGTGCTGTTTGGGCATAACTGTTTTTTAAATATAGCCGTTGAGATATTTTTAGCAATAACTTCGCTTATAGGTTTCATAAATTGGATAATTCTTAATACTTTCTTTAATTTATAAGATTTCTTTCCTCTTAAGAAAAGATTTATTCAAGTCGATCCAATCGAAACCAAGTGTTCTTTATAACATATCAATTGGCTTTCCCAAACGCGCTTTCTCTCATAAACAATCATAACTCAGAACCCTAATAAAACTTTCATCAATCATAATGGCTAATTTGGATTTTTGTGATAAGCACAACATGGTCGCGTTCTTGGAGAAACCAGAAGGTAGTCAAGATTTTCATTAGATAGTGAATTTTCTTAATGGTAACCACATCATGTATGCTCTTTTAGAGAATTCTACTCTCTGCTTCTCAAATCAACACAAAATCTATATCAATTACCTAGACACTCATCTTTTGATAACGAACACATATTTTGAAATCACTAGTAATGACAAACGTAAGTATTGCAATCACAAGTATTCCCCACATTAATGAGTTAAAATTTTACACCATCATCCAGAATTTACGGACAAATCTGCTGGAAGCAAAAACAATTTCTCTTTAATTTCTATATTTTTATAATGGATGTATACCATATGACCCAGGAGGCACAGAAAATTCCTAAGTCACATAAGACTCAAAATGACCAAAAAATCTAGAACATTAAGTTATCAACATAATTTGGACAAGACAACATGCGATTCACCTAAGTTTAACACTTGACGATTGAAACGATTTGGGCACATCACAATTCAAAAATACATTCAAACATAATCAAAGTGCTTCGCGATTTGGGCACATCACGATTCAAACACACATTCAAACGGGAAAACACATTCTAAATAAACGTCAATCAAGCAGATTTTAGTTATTTTTCTTTTTTTTCCTTCCTCTCTCACATGTGGTTGTGGTTTCCTCCCTGATGGAGAAAAGAGGCTATTTGGCCTTTTTTGGTCACGGCTTATTCTAGTGATATTAACATTTAGCCCTAGTCATACTTTAATAGCACGCTTTTTTATGTAATCACCTTCTTGGGGTGGGGGACCGGCATCATCCATATCTAATCATCTGCAAAGTATAAGAAAAGTGATATATGCTTGCAAATAAAATCGTTGACTGGGCATGTCTCTTGCCATTGGAAATATCGGCAATCATAAATGCAAAGTATAAGAAAAGTGAGATACACTTGCAAAGAAAATCGTTGACCGGTAGTTGTCTTACAATTACAAAAGGGGGAAGTTTCTTGTTGGTTTTTCTTCCTCGATCTCGAGGTCATAGATGAATTCGCATCATTCATAATTTCATCTTGCAATGGTCTCTAGGAGTATTAAACTTCGTTGAATGAGAAAAGTCAGATACGCTTGCGAATAAAATCATTGACCGGGCATGTGTCTTGCCATTGGAATTATCGGCATTCATGAATGCTCTGTCACCTAAAAGGGCAACATCGTTGAAAAAGTCTTCCAGATTATTTTGTTGGTTGGATTGAGGTCCATCAGAATCATTTTCGGCAAGCACTGAAGAAAGTAAAAAACTAGCACGAGCATCCTTGATGCAGTTGATTTCAAGATGCCGATTCTTCCACATTTCGATGTAGGGATGATATAGAACCATTAGGTTTCTCTTTCAACATCCCTTAAATGATTTAGAAACTAGAACGTCCAATCTTCCCAACAGTTGTAGATTTATAATGTCAAGTTGGTGAAAACCCTTTTCTGACTCATGATATATAATTTGATCAAAGTTGAACAGTATTACCCGAGAAAAGAAGATTCTCTTATGCAAATATCTCAGGTAATCAACATATGGAATCAAATTTACATCCTGAAATAGAGTATTTAAATAGTAACAGAAAGATGGTGATTGGGGGCACGGTTGGGAAACTCGCAACTCCAACTCTCCTCGGCGGCGAAAATTTTCAGGAGTAATCGGCTACTCGGGGAGTACTCGGGTCGGGATTTTTATATATAAATTATTATTATTTTTTAATTATATGTAAATATGTAGTAGAAAATTAAAAATATACTAGAAACTTCAAACCTTAAACTATGTTTGACCCGAGTTGACCCCGAGTTGTCCAATTCCTTCGAGTTTGACCCGAATTTAATCGAGTTGGACCGTTTGACCGAGTTGCCCCAACTCTCCTTGGGGACTCCCCGAGTTGAGAGTTATCACCAAGTACTCGGCGGAGTAGTCCGAGTTTTACAACACCGTTTGGGGGTACTTAACTAGAAGTAGTTTGCAAAAACATACTTCACTCATCATCTGGTCACGGATAAACTCAAATTGTTTCGTTTTTGGCTTTCCCGAATCATTACCAGGGCGTACCATGAGTGGGGACCAGTAACGAAAAAGAATGACCGTTTTCTCTTCAGATGAACCAATAGGCATCCCCAAAATAAGATTGGCAATTTTAGGAATTCTTTCCATAAAAAAGAACTACAAATAATAATAAAAAAACTTAAATTGTAAGTCGAAATAATCATAGAAATAGTATATAAAATAAAGTAAATCCTGAATTTAAAGAATACCTCAAGAATCCAAATTGGTCACTTGACATTCTTTCTCTTATCCGATCCGAGACTAGTATGCTACATAGCAAGGGCAGCAGCACCCCATGCAACATCATTTAACTTTGAAGGAGACAAGTCATTTAAAAATTGTAACCAATATACCGGATAATGAGTTGGTTTATCGGAAGAACTTTAGTTCCAATAAGGTACATTAGATACCCTCGTACATTATGTGCAATGGCATCTTCTGATATATTTTCCGGAACTACCTCAAATGTGTCTTTCAACCATCGTTTAGACACCTTAATTTTCATTTTACCTTCTTCCTCGTAAGTGCTAATCATATCAACGCAAATCTTCTTAGTATTTATATCTTCACATACAATCGGTCGGCTACCGTCAACAGGATAGCAAATACATCTTCTAATCTCAAATACAACTCAAGTTCACGTTCACGACCGAAAGAGAGAGTTCTTCGAACTTTGATTATTTTTTAGGGTTTTGCTAATAACAACCCTTAGGGTTGACATTAACAACAAACTTTTCGCCTTTTATTCAAAAAATAATGCATTGTCCAAACAAAATCACAATAAATTAGTTATTAGCTCCTTTTTTTATCAAACACATTTGTAATCCATTTCATTCATTGGTTGTGTAAGCGAAAAAGGTGGCACATGTTTTTAGTCATGTCTTAATGTTAGTATTATTTTGAAACAAGAAAAGTGGAATTTGTTGTTAACGACAACCCTCAGGGTTGTTGTTAGCATTTCCCTATTTTTTTATTAGAAGATTGGACCTAAATAAGAATATATTTATACAATTGAAAGTTCAGATTTTAATTAGAAGATAGAAGCTAAATAAGAGAACGTTCTCATTTTAATTGAAAGTTCTCATTGGACCTATAAAATAACGCATGTTACACCACCTGAAAGTTCGCGTTATGGTTATAGGATAGAACCTAAATGAGAGGTTTAGTAATCATCCGAAAATTCTCTTTTTGGTTAAACAATCCTACCTAAATGTCAATTTTGTACAACTAAAAGGTCCCATTTTGGTTATAGTTTCGAACCTAAATGAGAATTTTAGTTTTTGGTTAAAAGGTGGTGCGTATCTAATGAAAAACAATATAAGAAATCACAGCCAAAGCTGCTCAAGCTAAAGAAGTTTCCCCCTAAACATAACTTTCTCGATGTGCTGCCAAGACATTTTGATGAGTTCATCGGTGCTTTGCCGTTCCCAGAATACACTAATCCAGAGACAAGTTTTTTGAAACTTGCTGCAATGTTACCACCAACTATTGCTAAATCTGATAAACGAGATTTGGGTCCAAAAGCATACATTGCATATGGAAATGCCCAGAACTTTGAAAAGGTGACTCTGTGACCCCCTTCAGTTTAAGGGGGTGTTTGGTTTGTCAAGGGAATCAGTATGGGTATAGTTTTGTAAACCCACCACTCTTGTTAGGTTTAGATGATGGTTTCATGGGTTTCATACCCATATTCCTAAAATAAACTCATTAACCAAACAAATCAATCCCATTCCCATTCCTCATTCCCTGAACCCTCATCCAAACATCATTTGGAAGAAACCCATTCCCATACCCATAAACCAAACACACCCAAAATAGTACAGACGAAATAACTTACATAAGTAGGGATAAAGCAACGCGTAGACAAAAAATGAGAGAAACGCGATCAAGAAATTCATGGCTTCTTTTGATTAATTTTGACTGATAGTGAGAAATAGAGTTTTAAGCCTTAAAAAAAGTGTCTGAAATTCAAGCTTTTGATACATTATGATTCTAGGTATCACTACTCCACACCAAGTGGTCTTTCTAACTAGATCAGCCCATTTACAAATTTCATTTGGGTCAACCCAAAGTGAAATTCTATTACATGGGTCAACACATACAGGTAAAAGAAAAACTTACGAGATATAAGTAAAAATGACAACACCATTGCTTGCCACCATCACCGGAGAACAAGAAACAAAAGAGGGAATGTAAGACATAAAAAACATGGAGTGAATTTTATGTGGTCAAAAAAAGTTATGTTCCCATAAATAAATAAAAATGTTAGGTAATAAATAAAAATGTTAGGTAAAGTTAGGTGAAGTAATAAATAGTAATAAGGAAAGAGAGAGATGATAAATAGTGTGTGTTTGTAAGAGAGAGAGAGAGAGTGTTAAAGACAAGTAAATGTGTAGTGTGTTAATAATTCCTTTTTTTTATTATATCAATAAAAAAGGTAAGTTTTGTGGCACAACAAAACTTCGTAGAACAACATATAGTATAAAACTAACATGTCAATTTAAACATAAAATTAGTCAAGACATACTAATCATTTAACGAAAATTTGTATTTCCTAGTACACCATGTCAATATATATATATATATATATATATATATATATATATATATATATATATATATATATATATATATATATATATATATAATCTATTTTCCTACTTAATATTTTTACAAATCCTTCTACTGAGTGAGGACGATGTTAGAATGACAACAAGCATTATAAGGCTCAGTGTCATGCAATATTTATAAGGTTCAGCAACTGAGTGTGGCGAAGAGTTTTGGCTCTTCATTTGGGTTATCATTTTAATATTTACATTTTAAAATACCTTTCACTCATAACAAAAAAACAACTAAATTATACTTTCTATTGCTGGCGGAGCATAGAGAAAATATAGTGACATGGCAAGTCGTTTCGTCCATCGGATCACTTTATTAATTGATCTGAGCCGCATAAATTAGAAGTCAAAGTTTTCTGCTTTTTTGCCAACTTTTTAGTAATTCAGTTTAAGAATTGAGGCACGTTTCCAAATACATGAGGAACCTTTCAAAACCGGATAAGTTTGAAAGTAAACACTTTTATAGTTTTATTTATAATTGTTAATTAAAGAGCATTATCTTAAATTTGTTCTCAAATCTCTTATCATATTAGTACGTATATATCTGAAACTGGTGCAAATCTCCTTGTGTTGCTCTTTCTGTAGTCTTTGCCAAATAGTACTCAAAACCATCAACACACACGCCACTAAAATCCAGATGACCACTGCATATCTATAATGCTGGTCATTTCATAACTATTACGAAAACTTCCAAGACTAAGGATGTGCAATTCTATAAGAGTCCCAAGTTAGGAGGTATGATTCCGCTAATAATATTTTCTTTTACATTTTTCCAAATAAACTAAATTTTATTCATTAAAATAAAATTTGCAATACGAAACAAACAAATGATACGAGAAAAATAAATAAATAAAAATAAAATAAAATAAACATATAACAAATAAAAAACACAAGAAACTTAAGAAATACAATATTGCTATGTCAGTTTTGATTATATTTTGCCATTATTTCTTGTTTCTTTCGGATAAGAGTAGCTTTTAGTGGTGTTCATCGGTTCGGTTATCGGGTTGTTATAGTTTATTTGGTTCAGTTAATTCGGTTAAAAAAAATTTAAATTTTCTAGTTAATTCGGTTAAAAAAAAATTATGGGCTGACCCGAACCAAAAACCGAACCGAACCAAAAACTGAATTTGAATTCGGTTCAGTTTTCGGGGCTGACCCGAATTACAGCATTATTTTTTTTTTTAAGAATTTAATTATATAAATTTTTGGCAAATAAAAATTATTTTCAGCATAAAAAGAGTTTTTATTATATTAGGATAAAAAATTTAATGGTTTTTTTGTATATATGAAAAGTATATATATTCATGTAAATTCGGCTTTCGATTCAGATAGTCAAAATCATATCCAAACCGAAAACAAAATTTTTAGTTCGGTTCGGTTCTGGCAAATTCGGTTTGGTTGTAAGTTCAGTTTAGTTTTTCTCGGTTCGATTCGGTTTTCAGCTTATTCGGTTATTACCCAAACAATGCACACCTCCAACGGCTTTGGGTTCTGGCAACGTGTCGGCCTTCGGATATAGACTAGTGGGAGGTCACAGAGAATTTACCTATTCATAGAGTGATCCTAGATATAGACTCTCCTTCTTTATTCGATACTTTTTCTTAAAAGAAAGAAAGAAAAAAAAAAGTGATGCAACTTCTTAGCTAAAGTTTAGGGTAGGACTTGTTGACATGATTAGAGCTGACATAATTAGAGCTGGCAATTTTGACACGAAACTTGTTAACACGACACGGCACGACCTGTTTTTAACAGGTTTCGTGTCAGGTCTTAACAGGTTTCGTGTCTTAACAGGTCCGGACCTGTTAAGACACGAATGAAATTAACAGGTTTCGTGTCTTAACAGGTCCGGACCTGTTAAGACACGTTAAGAGACATGTTACTGTTACAATGTTAGTAAAGATGGATATATGGTCCTTGTGTGGACCGGTCACAAACACAACCACACATCTTCATCATTTCTCTCAACCAAAAACCCTAGCAGCGGATCCTTTTTCCGGCAGCCATCACCTCACCGCCGGTCACCACATCACACGACCACCACCATTCGATTCCCCATCACCTCCTCTTCTCGATCCACTACTACACGCGCCAATATTTCTTTCTTTTGACCTCGTTATAAACCAAACGCGCCTCATTTTCGTGTGTTTTCTTGTCAAGATTGAAGGTAAGGCCGAGTCACGCTCGTTTGTGACTCGGTATTGGTGAGACTGTGACCTAGGGTCACGAGTTGTATACTTTTTGTTGGGTTTTGATTAAAAACGTGATATAAATGTGGGTTTACATGTAAAACGAGGTTTTAAACAAGATTTGGTATCCGGGTTTCTATGTTTTTGTGGGTGTCGAGACTCAACCGAGAGCACAAGCTCTCGGCTTGTGCTAGCTCGGGCTTATATAACTTTTCTTGATTATTTTGACCTCGATGTGATGTTCTTGAGGGTGTTAGGATTAGTTTATTTGACCTCGATGTGATGTTCTTGAGGTTAGGATTAGTTTATTTGACCTCGATGTGATGTTCTTGAGGGTGTTAGGATTTGTTAACAGGTTCCTTATCGTGTAACCTGTTAATTTTCGTGTTGTGTTCGTGTTCGAAAAAAGTGACACGAATTATTATCGTGTCATGTTCGTGTTTAGGTCATTCGTGTTCGTGTCTTATCGTGTCGTGTCAGACACGATATGCCAGCTCTAGACATAATGTAAGATGGAACGTGGGAATTCAAGGTCTCATGAACTACTACCAAAAACCTACTTTCTTTTTTCTTTTTAGACAAACGATATCAACTCAAGTCTATGGATGGATCCAGATCCACGGGTCAATCGACCCCGGGCGATGAGCATGATGAATTTATACTCATATAGGTGAGGAATCACTCTTGATCTTTTTTATTAGGGCCTACAACTTCTCTAAGCCGACTAACATCCCTTTCCATTGCACATTAATCAAACAAAGAAGACGACTATAGGACCGAATTCGCTTTCCATGGTTAATTGGTCGTCCCATTCCTTTTGCATGTCTCATTTAATTTGGGGGGAGACGGTCGTCGACCCAACCTTATGAGTATTCGGACTATAACAATTCCGACGAATAGTCACTCACTTTTGACAGTTATACGATTTCAGAAGATGATCTAGAATTGGGTCAATTATGTTTATTAAAAGTAGAGAATCGAGTTGTTGTACCAGCCAAAAAGTCATCTACGTATTATTGTAACATATGTTGATGTACTTCATATAGTTGGCTTGTACCTTCCTCGGGTGTAAAATGTGATGTTGTATGTAGTCGTTTAAATCAAACCTCTATTTTGGTATAACGAGAAAGAGTTCACTATCGTGAGTGCATTGAGATTTGTGGAACTAATCATGCCTATATACGTGCGCCCAGAAAGCTGAGACCGACGCACCACCCGAGAAGCAAGCTATTACAGTGAGCGGCTCGAGCAGTATGGAGCCGAAGAGCAAGTTAGTATTACATGTTCCCTCACAAACAAACAAAAAATTAAGTCTCAGCAGTAGGCTAATTCTATTTTATTTTATATTTAACATTTGTTGTTGTATAAAGTAACCATTTGACTATTTCTTACACTCTATTCTCAAGTTTTTTTGGAAAAGAAAAAGAAAGCAAAAGAAAAGCAAAGTAGAAAAAAAGGGAGGAGAAGAAAAAAAGTGAACTTGTATATATATGTTCTCAAGCTGTGTAAGAATGAAAAGTAAAAAAGAAATAAATGTCATTTTTACAATAATGCCCTCATAGTAAGGAGACAAGTACTAATTATAAGGGGTAGTTGCGGTAATTTACATTTCCTTTTTTTTTTTTTTTTTTTTTTTTGTTCCCTCCCTTCCGCTCCAAAAATAGGGTGAAAGTTTTAAAAGCAAAAAACTCCCTCTTTCACCCATTTACTTTCACTTTTCTTACTAAAAAAACTTAAGAAGATGAGTTTTTTTACATTCCATCGCTTTCTTTATATTTCTTCGAGTGTTAAAAGTTTTACAAAAAACGCCCCATAAGCTTATTAGTAATACAAAATCATGTTAACCCATTAAGCTTAACACTCATTTAGGTTAGTACTTAGTACTACTCGTGAACCTATAAAATTCTATAGTTCCACTCTTTTACACTATTTTACTATTTTCATTATCATTGTTAACACTTTTGATTGGACATACATACAATTGTGAACATTTTTAATTTGTAGCTACAAAATAAATATTTTTTACAACCGTTGGAACACGCGGGCAAAATTATGTCGTTAACTTCAAAACTCCAAAGTAACAAAACTACCAATAAATATACTAGTTTAACAACCAAACATACACATCACTAGTGAAAAAGATACAAAAATGCAACTTTCTTAGCTTACTAATTTAACAACCCACTAACAGGTGTACTTCAAAGTTTTTAGATCACCAAAAATTTTCAACCAGCCGCACCAAAAACAAGCAGTAATGTGGGTAACTGTGACTAACCAATCTTTGACTTACAAAAAAATAACCATTCTATAAGAACATCTAATGGCTAAAATCTTCGACCCACAATTTTAAAGCTTTAATCTTAGTTATTTTTTTATCAGCAACAGATAAGAATCATAACTAGAAGAAATTAAGACAAATTCTAGGCTTATAACTTTGACCTAAAGTTTTAAAGATTGAATCTTTTTAGGCATTTAGAGGGCTCAAATCTATGGCCTAAAGCTTGAATCTTTTATGATTTCTGGTCAATAACATACACAAGACTTGACAGATTGAACATTCTACAAATGATTCCATCTAGTTCAAGATATAAAAAAACATCTTTTCTTCAAATTACTAGTAACACAATGTAAACAGGATTTAACCTACAATATGAGTTTATATGGAGCCAATTATAACAGCTACAAGCCTACAACAAAACAATAATTTAAGATTTTTCAACAGATCCATACCTTTCTCCATCCCCAGGGATCAGATCAGTTCTGATCATTGCAGAAGAATTAGGTCCTCTCATCTCATCACCAAACTGAAGGCAGCACGCCGCTATGTGAACCCTACAGTAAGATAAAAGATCAAAGATTAAATCTATTTTATGACAAGAATTCTTAAAGCTTGAATGGGTTTTTATTTCTTATAAGAATATGAACAATCAGAGCAAAACAAGAAATTGTATAGCTTCAATCTTTGAAACTAAACCTTAGTTTATTTCTGAACAACTGATGCAAATCTGAACAATTAGCAGATCAAGACATTTTCAAGGTGTAAAACGTTGACCCAAAGCTTTAAAGCTTAAAAAAAAACTGATTTCTAATCAAGGGTTAATTGCATAAATGGGTAACGTTCTTTGCACATTTTCGTAATTTGATTACATGAATTAATTTTATCAATTCCAGTCAGTTTCTATGAGTTAAACTGTCCATGTCAGCTTTGTCTTTTTCATGTTATCATTCCAGCGTATCTTTTTTTGGGTAAAAGGTCAACGACCCGGTAAATATATTACTCCAAAAAGCATTTAAGCTGGGAAGCTCGGACTCGGCTAACATCCCCAGCGTACCGGTGTCGACGCGGGTACCGGTGCGGAATCCGGACGGGACGCGGGGAGGAGAAAGTGGACGCGGCTGTTCCCCGAAGATGAAGATGAAGAGATGCATTTTAATTTATTAAAAAAGTTATCCCACCAAAATATCAAGAAACCTCACGAGTTGACTCGGTGGTGAGTCAACCTATGCGTAAAACACGTTTTCTTACCGTATCTTCAATCGATCTACAAGTTTAGAGCATGAATATGGTGGTGGTAAAGTTGTGGTGGCGGCGGTGATGAAAAATCGAGGTGATGGTGGTGTTTTGGTGGTGCGTGTTGTACCGTAAGTGGTAGAGGGATGGATGAGGGTCACGTGGGTGGTGGCGGTGTAGTGTTGTGATCGGTGGTGTGATGGTGGTGGTGGTTTGCAGGTGGCGGCGGCAGACAGAGAGAAAGGGAGATAGTGAGATGAATATGAAATGTGGAGTGGGGTTTAGGGTTAGGTTATTATTAGTTTAGTGTATTTTAAGAATTTGCAATTGGGTCCCTGTGATGTGTAAGTTTTAACTAAAAGGGTTGGGTTTGAGGACCGTGTGTAAATTTTTATAAACTATCCCGGAATTACTCGTTTTTAATGCAATTTTAATACCCCGTGTCCAGTTTTCAATGCAATTTTAAGGTGGCGTTTAGTTGGAAAACATTTTCTTTCATTTCCTATTTCTTCTTTTGTAGGGAAAGGGAGGGAAGTTTGATTTCCACAAAACAATAGAAAATTTAGAAAACGCGTTTAGTCTGAAAAACATGTGTTTGTGTTTTTCATTTTCCAAAACTAGAAAACATGTTTAAGTAGTGTTGTTTTATATCTCAATTCACTATTTACCTTACTAATATTATAAAAACATCATCAAAACACAATAACAAATATTACAAACTAACCAACTAAATTATAAAATAACTAAAAAAAATCTAATACGAGAAAATAAAGAAATTAAAAAATTAAAATATAATATCAAATAACGTTTTTGTCCGATATTTTACGTTTTTGTTTGTTTTTTTACGTTTTCGTATGTCTTTTTACGTTTTCGTCAGATTTTTTACATTTTCATCCGTTTTTTTTTACATTTTCGTCAGCTTTTTTACGTTTTCGTCCGTTTTTTTACATTTTCGTCCGATTTTTGGGTTTTCGTTTGTTTTTTTCTTTTTCGTCTGTTTTTTAAAATTTTCAGGTTTTTTAAGTTTTCGTCCGTTTTTTAATGTTTTCTTCAGATTTTTTACGTTTTCGTCCGTTTTTTTCGTTTTTGATAGATTTTTTACGTTTTTGTCTGTTTTTCTCCGTTTTCATCTGATTTTTTATGTCTTCGTCCGTTTCTTTACGTTTTCGTCAGTTTTTTTACATTTTCGTCTGATTTTTTATGTTTTCTTCCGTTTCTTTACGTTTTCGTAAGTTTTTTTTTACGTTTTTGTCCTATTTTTTACGTTTTCGATAGATTCTTTACGTTTTCATCCAATTTTTTATATTTTCTTTCGTTTTTATATGTTTTCGTCAATTTTCTTACGTTTTTGTCCATTTTTTTTACTTTTTTGTTTGATTTTGGATGTTTTCATCTGTTTTTTTATAACATAAAAAGTCTAGTGAAAAAGTATAAAATCTGACGAAAACGTAAAAAAATGGACAAAAACGTAAATAATCTGACGAAAACATAAAAACGGACGAAAACGTAAAAAATCGGACAAAAACTTAAAAATATGACGAAAACGTAAAAAAAACGGATGAAAACGAAAAATATCGGACAAAAACTTAAAAAACCTGACGAAAACGTAAAAACACGGACGAAAACGTAAAAACATGGATGAAAACGTAAAAAATCAGACGAAAACGTAAAAAATCTTACGAAAACCTAAAAAAACTGACGAAAATGTTAAATATCTTTCTATAAGCAAGCTCCCTCCGGCTATCCAGGGACAGGACGGCTCTCGGTTCTTTTTCGTCAAATATCTGACAAAAACGTAAAAAAAACGGATGAAAACTTAAAAACTCTGACGAAAACATAAAAAAAACGAAAAATAGCGGCGGAAAACGTAAAAACACGGACGAAAACGTAAAAAAACAGACGAAAACGTAAAAAATCTGACGAAAACGTAAAAAAAACGGACGAAAACGTAAAAAATCAGACGAAAACGTAAAGAATCGAACGAAAACGTAAAAAATCTGACAAAAACGTAAAAAATCTGACGAAAACTTAAAAAAATGGACGAAAACGTAAAAAATCCGATGAAAACGTGAAAAAACAGACGAAAACGTAAAAAATTTGACGAAAACATAAAAAAAACGGACAAAAACGTAAAAAACCTGACGAAAAAGTAAAAAAAAACGGACGAAGACGTAAAAAACCTGACGAAAAAGTAAAAAAAACGGACGAAGACATAAAAAACGGACGAAAAAGTAAAAAATCAGACGTAAACGTAAAAAAATGGACGAAAACGTAAAAAACGGACGAAGACATAAAAAATGGACGAAAACGTAAAAAATCGGACGAAAACATAAAAAAATGGACGAAAAAAAAATCAATCGAAAACGGATTTGGGGTATTTTAATGGAAAATAGGGGAAAACAAAAAAAATTTGTTTTGTAGTTTTGTGTATTAAAGTTGGAAATAGGAATTTTGTGTTTTGTAGAGAATTTTATCAGAAAACACTAACTTGAACGCAATCTCTGTTTTCCTTGTTTTCCACAAAACATTTTGTGGAAAACAAGGGTGTTTTCCCTCAACTAAACGCACCCTAATTATTTACTCTTATTATGAATTATAATACCCCGTGTCCCCAAGTCGATATTCAAAATTTGGACTCTTTCAAAACGAGTCCACGAATCCTTAAAATCATATCTTGAAAGGTCCGACCCTTGGACACGTACCCGAGTCCGACACCCGTACCCGAGTCCGAGCATCCTAGCATTTAAGTACAACGCCATTGTGGATACACTTATCAAATGAAGGTGGTCAAAATGGCATCAAACGCCATTGTGGATACACGTGAACTGATGACATAGAAAAACAAAAGCCTGCATGAACAAGTTTACTCGCTGACGTCCATTGAACTTATAATATTTGCAATTTTTTTGCTGTTGTTAACCTAATTGAAGAAAAACTAATACTCCGTAGAATATGACTGCAATTGATACTATTTGAATAAATATTACCTAGATTGAGAACAGATGGAAAGAACGTTACCCGACAATGCAAATTTACAATCAGGAGAGATAAAGAGTTCAAGACATTTAAAATACTCAATGTCCCCAAAGTATTAAAGATTGAATGTTTTAAGGCAATTTAGAAGCTTTAATCTTTTGACATTTTAATCTTTCTTTAGGACATTTAAAGGCTTAAATTTCTGACCCAAAGCTTTAACCTTCTATGATTTCAACAAACAAACGACTTGTAGATGATGCCATCAAATTCATAATTGAAAAAGCCATCTTTATCTTAAAATTAATGATAATCACACGATATAAACAAATCATTTAAACTTTATTTACGTTTTAATAACAGTAGACATAAATAACACAGAAAGATACAAGTTATTTATACAATTCAAAACCTTTTCCATCTGCGATACTCAGATCAGATCAGATTATTGCAGAAGAAAAGAAAGGTCATCATCTCACTCCAAATTGAAGGTAGCCCGCCCCTATGAGAAGACGGAACTTTGAAGTTTAAATCTTTTTTTATAACAAAGTTTTAAAGCTTAAACACTTTTTATTTCTGAAAACAAGTCTTACCATGTACAGAGTTAGAACACATCAAGACAATTTAAAGCTTACATCTTTTTAAATTCTGATAAAAAATTTTAGGCTTCTTATCAATTAAAAGAGATGACACATTACATATCATTTCCTATAAAAACTGATACAATTAGACAAATTTATATCAATTAGAAAAAATTGGTAATCCACCGCCACTTTATCTGAGTTTTGATGAAAGCCGATAATAACAACAACAAGAACTATATTTTTTTCAACAAATGTATACCTTCTCCCCATCCCCGACGAGCGTAACAGATAGTTGCAGAAGCATTGAAGCAAAGAAGTTTCTTCATCTCATCTCCAAATTAAAAGCTGAACCCTAGAATAATATAAAACCACAAGGCTTAATTTTTTAAAGACAACGCGATAACAAATTTTATCAAATAGAACACCAATGAGCAAGTCAACTTAAAACTTAAATCTTTGAACCAAAGCTATAAAGCTTCAATCTTTCTAATGTACCATACAAAACTGAACAATCATAGCAGATCTGAACACTTGTAAGCTTCTTATCA
The DNA here is from genome assembly GCA_030686995.1 of Artemisia argyi. NCBI lineage: Eukaryota > Viridiplantae > Streptophyta > Magnoliopsida > Asterales > Asteraceae > Artemisia > Artemisia argyi. The sequence continues at coordinate 23,475,487 of CM060709.1, forward strand.
AACAAAAACATTTGAATCTTTATGATATTTGATAAAAAAAAATATTCACAATTTGCACAAATCAACTTATATAAAGCTTAAATCTTTAAACCAAACCTTTAAAGCTTAAAGCTTTTTTGCTTACTAATCAACAACATATACAAATCTTAACAATTAAACAATTTACAACTAATTCCATTAAATTAACAACTCAAAAAACACATCTTTATCTTCATATAAAAACAATAAAACCAATATTAACAAAAGAACAAAACTTTATCATCAAAATCAACAATTAAACAAAATTACAAACAATTAAACCAAACCCAAATCTATAAAAACATTATTTATCACAAAATAACACCAAAAAACACCCAAAGATCCAAACTTTATCACCAAAACACAAAAAAATGTAAAAAAGATTCAATTTTTAGCATAAAATTGATACCTATTTCCATCTTTGATCATCAGATTGATGTAGATGATAACTGAAGTGTTTGTGTTTGTGTTTGTGTCAGAGGCTTCACATTGACTGTTTCACTTGATGAGGTCATGAGGATACTGTTTTTCTTGGGCTACCGTACAAGTATCATGGGCCAAATGAGGGTAAATTCGGGTGTTCACAAATTGGGTTATACCCACATGAATAGAAGAAAAACCCAGTTACCAAAATGAACTCTTTTACACTATGTTTTACAAGAATGAACCGTTTTTATATGTTTTACGAGAATGACTAATATATGTCACTCTCAACCTTGTGAGGGTTATGTCACTGTCAACCAATATGATTCATTCATTTTAAACCCAATTACGAGAATGAACGTTATATGGAGTGGTTTTACGAGAATGAACCATTTTTATATGTTTTAACAAAGTAACAAATATATGTCACTATCAACTTTTTTATCTTCCATTTGTGTGGCCCATGAAAAGTTACACATGTGCTCATATGAGATAAGCATTTACTGTACTTTTTTTTAGCAAGAATTGAAGTACTACTGTAGTTGAACAATACTTTTCGATGATTTTATATGTTCATATCTGAAAACAGGGATGATGAAGTAATTTTGAGTAACCAAAAACTATTCACAGATTTTACAACTCATATCATACACAGTAAAGCAAATTTAAATGTTATAAGACAATGTTTTGCATTATTACTACGTTATAATGTATGTGATATACTGCTTACTCTTGAGCTCCAAAAACACACGCATGAACATCACAAACCCAGATTTTCGCCTCCAAAAGCAGACCTAATACTCCATGTTAACACACATTGCCCTCGACCACGCCTAGACTCAAATCCACACGCCTGTCACATCGCCCCCGACCTCGCCTAGAGTCAACTTCACATCGCCTATGCATGTTCACCTCGCTCACATCCACGCCTAGACATGTTCACCTCGCCTGATTTTTACTCCTATACTAAGATCGCCCAGAATTTCGCCTCCCCAAGGTGTGCCCGCCCACCACATCGCCCACCACCTCGCCAGCTACCTCACCCAGCTCTTCACGCCCACCACCTCGCCTAGAAAAATGAGAGACACATGTACGGTTCAAAAGTTGTCATGAACTGAATCTAACGAATCATATCAAAAGTTCATTTTCGTAAAAAATGTGGGCGAGGTTTATTTTTGCAAACGGATACTTGTTATGGTTCATTTAAGTAATTTACTCTTCATTTTAATCTATCTATCTATCGATGTTTGCGTTATCAAACCAACCCCACCATTTGATATCACATATAAGTGTTGTCCCTGTACCCCACGTGTCACTCCAACATGATTCATATATAAACGTGTTTTGCATATATTATGCATGCAAACTTTTGCAAACACGTCACATAAGCTCAAATGTAGTATGGATAAACCATTCATGCACATATTTAACTTAGTATCATATGAGTAAATCCAACCAGTTCATGCATACTCAGTTTGTTACCCAGCCACACCACTTCATCATGTCAACTTTGAGAAACCAAAGATGTTATATCATTTTGCGAACCATTCTTGCAAACCAACAAAAACATACAACACGTAAGTCAAGTAACAACTCATTCAACACTCTATATCATCGCGTAGCTCCTCACCTAGATCATCGCCTAGTTGTTAGCTCTCTTTAAGTTTCATTTTCATCTTGCTTAGCTACTCGCCTAGCTCCTCACATCCTTGGGTAGAACATCGCTTAGCTCCTCGCCCATGCCTAGGGCTCGCGTAGCTCCTCACCCAGACCCTCGCTTAGATCCTCCATTTTGCATAAAACGCTCGCGTAGATCCTCGCCCAGACCCAAGAACCCTCGCTATCACCTCGCTCAGGCGTCGCCTAGTGCCTCGCCTAGAGCCACTTCTGTAACACAATTCAATTCCATTCGCCTACAACTCGCGTACATCTCGCCTAAACCCTCCTATCTTTCTCACCTCGCCTGCACCTTGCCTAGTATTCCTTTTACTCATCTAATGGTTAGAAACTAATTTACGGATATATCTAACGGATAAAATGTCAAATGTTCATTTTCGATACTTTTACAAGCGAGGTTTATTTTCGATAACTAGTTGCATAAAATGTTCATTTTGGTAATTTACTCTAGAAGAAAACTGAACTCGAATTAAATATTCGATTTTCGATTTAAATGTGGTATTAACATAATTTAAATCGCATCGAATAAATAGAACAATCAAATAACTAAATAGATGAACACCCATAGTAAAAGTTACTTGTCTTTTCAAATCATTACTAAAACTATTTAAACTTAATTATTTTACATTATTGCATAGTAAGTTGTCTTGATAAGACTTAAACTCGTAACTTTTTTGTAGAGATATAAGATAAGTTAGGTTATTCATAAGTGTTTATGTATGGTACGTAAAGCAAGGATTTGGGTAAATGAATGGTGTGAGATGTGACTAATTGTATGTTCAGTTTCTCTTTAGTGGTAAGAACCCCAAGATAAGAGCATGTATCTAAACCCGGTGTAACGCTCACATACAACTAGGGTTTATTGTGAGTTGCAATGTAGAAATGATAATTTGTCTCTTCTCATGAAATGCATCGGTATTTATAACGATGCATTTGGGGTTGTGTGCGACTCGTGGATGTGATCCAATGGTCCTAGATGATACATGTGGTGGAGACAAGAATGATATGTGATGTGGTATATTTGGCTCAAATGATTATGGGAATATTTGACATGATTCACTCGTACTAATGAAATACCCACGACAATACCTTTGCACGAATGAGGTAGTTGCACACGGCTTTCGTGCCATACCGATATAGGGGATAAGTTGTCAGGCTCATTGTTACCTTAGAGTTGGTTCTCCAGGCAAGAGTTGCTTCACATTCGGCCGATAATTGTTAGAATTATTAGATCACAGTAATCTGAGAGTCGTGTAAACACTTTCAGATCGAAGTATTTCGATGGTTCTATCGAAATCTTTAATCGGATAAAACTCAGATTTTGAACCGAGAATATGTTATTATTTGTTATGAAACAGAACCAGAATGCAGATGCAAAAATATGACCAATCAAACCCAATTCGGTTGTAACTTCCCTTGGCAGTTATTTAACTACCGAACGGTTAAATTTAACGGGTAAAAATTAATGTCCCAAACACCGGGAATTTTATTTTTAAGTGCGTTTTTTGACCCCAGCCAGGGGCGCTGCCCCTTGGACCCTGCCAGAGGCTGCCGCCCCTTGGACCCTGCTACCAGGGGTTGCCGCCCCTGGAACCCCACTACCGGGGGCGCTGCCCCCGGACCCCCGTGATTCGGGGCGATAATCACAATAACGTCATACAAGTGTGCACTCCGCACAATCCCGACATGTTGAACATTTATCATGATTACACATTGGTCAAGTAAGTCGATCCATTACACTTAAATCATATTGATGATGTAAAATCACCAACAATAATTGCTTAGGAAGTTGGTTTCCCATGCGGTGTTTATTGGGCCTTTAGCCTTATGAGCCGGTTATGATCGTGTGAGCTTTAGCCATATAGGCTAACTCGTATATGTTATTAATAAGCTACTTGTGATCGGTTCGTTAAAAGCTTAAAATGAGTATGTACCATAGTCTGAGCTTAGTTTATGACTCATTTAGTAAACATGCAAGTTAAGAAAACGAGTTTGAGACTACTCTGTGTGCTTAAGAAGTTGAGTTCGAGTTAAACTTTATTTCGTTTAAGCTTGTCGTCAACATAACTCGAGCTTTAACTTGTGAAATTTGTCATGAGTTTAGCTCGAGCAAGCATTCAACTCGTTTCCATCTTACCTTTCGATTGATGGCCACTCATGTATAGTTAGGCCAAAAGCCATTTTGTTTTTGCATAACATGTTTCACATAGCCAATGCATGCGGTCAGATTATAACTCATGTCTAATGTACCATGCCAATGCCGCTACATATATAAACGAATAGTTTACATTTTATTTATGTATGATAGAAGCATACATAACCAAATGGGTAAGTGAATAACATTCCGCGCATAATTTCTTAAGTTAATTTGTCGTCGTTCACATATGAACACTCACATTTTTTATTTTTATGTGCTTTTAAGTTTTTTTTTTTTTTTTTTTTTTTTTCCCCTCTCTCCACCTCCTCATTAAGTTTGCATCATGTAAATAAAAATGAGGTCTACAATATGTACATATGCTTTAGAGCCTTGGTGTCGGTGGCCGTAAGGCCTTGCACAGACTAAAAACATCAGCCGATAATGTAAGGACGACATCAGTCCTGACATTGTAATCATCAGCCGATGTCATCCGTCGTTTTCTTTTTTGTGTTGAATTGGGTTCTAATTGGGCCAAGGGGTGTCCCCAACCTTTTTAGAAAAAGGATGATTTTTTATTTATTATATATATATATATATATATATATATATATATATATATATATATATATATATATATATATATATATATATATATATATATATATATTTAAATTATAGGTTCCGGTTATAAAGAAAAATGCTGAAGTAGTAACACTTTTTACTATAACACGAAACGGATAACTCAGAGCACCTGATGCTCTTAGGTGTTTTGACTCACATAAACGAACTGCCTATGCAAAGTTATAGATTTAAACGCATTCCAATTTTTTTTTATTTATTTATTTATTTATTTTTTTTTAACTAGTCTTAGTTGCGTCCACCTTTTTCCATAGTACGTTAAGGTGAATTGAATTAGTTATCGTTTCATCATTTAAAAAGGCCTTTCAGAAATTACTTCGTGAACCAACAATATGAAAGATATCAATATATAATAGGGTTAAAGCCATATACTACCAACAAATTTTCAAATTTTTATCGAGTTAGTTGATGAGTTTTTTTATTACACATCCTAATAAAACTTTTGAATTTGTACAAAGTTAAGTAATATGAGAGTAAATTGCAAAAATCGTTCATGTGGTTTGCCAATTGGCAGGGTGAGTCTATATCTTTTCAAAAGTGCCCTCGGTGTCCTTGTAGAGAACTTGCAAATGCACTTTTGGTCCCTGGCTAAAATTAAATGATTAAATTACACTCATAGGGACCAAAATGAAAGGGAAGACAAAGATAGTATTTTAGTAATTTAACTTCAGACGTAATCAAATGCGCACTTGTAAATTTCTTAAAAAGATAATGAGTGCGCTTTCGAAAAAATATGGATTGAATCTACAATTTGGCAACACACAAGGACCATTTTTCAATTTACTTTTAGTACTATAAAGTCGATATCACATGGTTAGGTGTTAACTTTCAACCCTGTAACCCTTTACTTTTCAGCGTACTTCCCACTTCGCTCAACTCATTTTCACTTCAACAAATTCACCCCCATTTTCAGTTAACCCTAGTTTCATTATTCATGTAAGATCATCACATTGTTATCAGCTATGGTTAAGTACGTTTAATATCGTTATCAACAAATTCACCCCCTATGGTTAAGTACGGTACGAAGTGTTGTAAATTTTAGTCATACTTTTATTTTGAAATGTTATCAAGTAGTCAGGATATGAATATATTACTACTAATAATAATGTGGATTGTATGTGTAGGCCAAGTGTTTGACGAATTTCTTGAGCACTGTTGATAATGTGGATCCTATTCTTGATAGTGAAAATCTTTTTGTTAACAGATTATCTGAGCCTGAATCTATATCAATGATTGCAGAGGTATCTTCTACTGAGATCAAGAATGCCATGTTTGAAATGAAAGATGAAAAGGCTCCAGGACCAGATGGTTTTACAGCTGCATTCTTTAAGAAAGCATGGAGTATTGTGGGGAGTGATGTATGTGATGCTGTAAAAGATTTTTTCAACAATGGAAAACTGCTTGGTGAGATAAACTCAACTGTAATTTCTCTTATTCCTAAAACCAAACACCCTACAAAAGTAACAGACTATAGACCTATCGCATGTTGTAATGTTATTTACAAATGCATTAGTAAAATCCTCACAAATAGAATCAAGGGATCTCTTAATAAGCTGATTAATCAGAATCAAAGTGCATTTGTGCCTGGGAGATTAATTCAGGACAATATTCTTCTCACTCAAGAACTGTTGAAGGGTTATAATTGTAAAAATGGAGCTAAGAGATGTGCCTTAAAAGTGGATATAGCAAAGGCTTATGACACAGTAAGCTGGAACTTTTTGAGAAGTGTTCTTCAACAATTTGGCTTTCATGATAAAATGGTAAAGTGGGTGATGACTTGTGTTACAACTGCAAGCTTTTCTATCAATGTCAATGGTGAAAGACATGGGTTTTTCAAAAGTGGCAGGGGTCTTAGGCAGGGTGATCCTATCTCACCCTACCTTTTTACTTTAATCATGGAAGTTTTTTCATTAATGATGGCAAGGAAGATTAATCAGAGTCATGGCTTCAAGTACCATAAAGGATGTAAAGAGATTCAACTTACTCATCTTTCTTTTGCTGATGATCTTCTTATATTAAGTCATGGAGATTACGCCTTAGTCAAAATCATCAGGGATGTTTTAAATGAATTTAGTGCTACTTCTGGTTTAAAGCCAAATATTGGGAAAAGTACAATTTTCTTTGGGTGTGTGGATGCAGGGGAGAGACAAAGAATTCTTGATATTCTTCCTTTTAGCATTGGGAAATTACCTGTGAAATACCTTGGGATTCCTCTGTTAGCAAAAAACATTGGTATAAATGACTGCAAAGTCTTGGTTGATAAAGTGAAAAATAAGATCAATGACTGGAAGAATAAGACATTGTCTTATGTTGGCAAACTGCAATTGCTTGCATCTGTTCTCACAGCAATGCAGACTTATTGGGCAGCTGTTCTTAAAATTCCTAAAACTGTTGTGAAAGAGATTAATAGCCTTCTCAAGAGTTTTCTATGGAGTCAAGGAAAATGCAGTAGAGGAAAAGCTAAAGTAGCTTGGTCTGTAGTATGTTGTTCTAAAAAGGAAGGTGGGCTTGGATTGAAAAGTTTAGAGCTATGGAATGAGGTTCTTCTTATTAAACATATTTGGAAGATTATGACAAATGCAGATAGTCTTTGGGTGAAATGGGTCAATAGAGTGAAGCTTAAAGACAAAAGTTTTTGGGATGTGAATGTAGAGAATCAAGATAGTGGTACTTGGAAGGCTTTGTTGGAATTAAGAAGTAAGGTCAGACCTTTCATTATTCATACTATTGGTAATGGTGAGAAGACTTTGATGTGGTATGACTATTGGAACACAACAGGTCCACTATCTACCTTTATTTCTAACAAATGTATCTATGATGCAAGATTATGTGTTAATGCTTCTGTTGCTGATATGATTGAGGACAACAACTAGTGCTGGCCTGATGATTGGTGCAATAAGTTTCCTTTTTTGAGTCTAATTCAAGTCCCTACTTTACAAGCAAACAGTGTTGACACAATTAAATGGAGAACAAAAACTGGACAATTGGTTAATTTTTCTACGCAAAAAGCATGGTGTGATTTAAAAATGGATTTGCCAGTTGTTAAGTGGTATAAAGCAGTATGGTTCGCTCAGTGTAATCCAAGATGGGCTTTCACTCTTTGGATGGCTATTAAAAGAAAACTGCTCACACAGGATAGAATGATGAAGTGGAATAAAGATATTCTCTTATGTCCTTTATGCAAGATCACTAATGACTCACACAATCACTTGTTTTTCTAGTGTGAGTACTCAATTGAAGTTTGGAAGGATTTGAACAAGGAAATCAAGATTAATCATATTCCTGATGCTTGGGATCAAATTGTTCTAATGATGGAAGACATGGCTTGTTCTAATTCTATTGGGAGTATTATTAATAGACTCATTATTGCAGCAACTGTTTACTATGTTTGGAAAGAAAGAAATGAAAGAATTTTCTCACAAGATGCAAAACCTGTTGAGGTAATTGTTATGAACATAAAGGAACAGTTAAGACTTCAACTTATGAGCATTAAGGTGAGGAAAACTGTGAATACTATGAAAGCTGAAAAGGTATGGAACATACAGTTTCATAAATAAGGAAGTTGTATCAGATGAAAGGTATTGGCAGTGGTAAAGTTTGGTCTCAGAATTAAGTCTTGGTTATGCAAGCTGTGGTATTGGTCTCTCCCTTTGGTTTTCCTGATATCTTAGTGAGCTAGATTCTCTGATTTCTTGTTGTATATGGGTAGTTTTGGAGCTGGTTTGATTGTCTGCTAGCTTTGTTCTGCCTTAAAGGGGTGTTTGGATCACTGGATAACAGAGGCAAAAAGTCTAAAATTTTCTACTGTTTTATTGATACAAGCCATTACAATTGTGAGATACCTTGTAACTTGGAGTCCTAACTGTGTGACTGTACCTAATATAGCTCCATAGTATTTCTCTAGTTTGGCCTTGGGAGGGAACTAGGAAGCTATGATAGGCTAGTTAGGAGGTCTATCTCAGTATGGATGTACCATAAAGTAGGGTCTCCTCTTGTGAAGGGTAAATGGCTTGGGTGGATGGTGTATGATAGATGGAATAGAGAGGAATGAAAGATGATCCTTCTTGGTCCATCCAATACATCATCATAGGAGGAATGGTTGGTCTTCCCTCAAGGTGTGTGTTCCTAATTGATTGAAGCCATTCTTAGAGATGGAAATGTAAGTCAATTGGCAGAGCCCTTGATTGGATGGGTAATGGGTGCCTAGTGATGCCACCCTCCATTCTACTTAGTCTACTGTGGTGGCAGGTTGAGTGGATTTGTGGAATGGAGTGGTGGAAATGTAGCTAGATGGTAGGTGCATTTATTAAGGTGAATGTTTGTTTTGAATTGAGTGATTCTGAAGATAAAGATCCTGTGGTTTTCTTGGTCTTCTGGTTTTGGATGTCATCAGATTTTAGTATCATTAGATATGTTCTTAGCTTCATCAGACATCGGATGTCTTAGAATAGATAGTTCTTTGTATTTTGTTGATGTATCTGATTTGGGAAATGCCCAATATCAGCTTTATGGTTATTTTCATGATGTAAATTTTGGTTAAGTAATATATAATTCACCTTTGCACCAAAAAAAAAAAAAGTGTTTGACGAAATGCCTGACTGACGTATGTGTGTTTTTTTTTTTGTTGTTGTTGGGAATTAGGGTGTAAACGAGTCGAGCTTTTGTCGAGTAACTCACGCTTGAGCCCAGAAAATAAGCTTGAGATGTTTAACGAGTCGAGCTTTTAAGTGATATATACATGTTTTTTTTATATATATTATGTATGTATATTTTAAGGGTTTATTACTTTATTAGCAAATACACTACGGGTCCGCTTGGTTCAAGTGAAAGGGAATGAAAAGGAATGAGTGAGGTGGGTAATCAATACCTTACCCCCCAATTTACTCTATAATGGTTGATTACCCACTACGGGGTAATCAATACCTTTGCACTCCCTAACCAAGCGTCATATATTGAGTGATGGGCCCTTTTAAATATCTTACCCATTCCCCACCCCTTAACACCCCCCCCCCCCCCCCCCCCCCCCCCAAGCACCCCCTAAGTGTAAATACTTATTTATGAATTTATCAAGATTTTTGAGCCGAGCTCGAGCCGAAATCAAATCTTATCGTTTTAATTTTAGTTGGTTTAATAACACATCTTTACAAATAAATCAAGCTTTTCAAGCCGGATTCAAACTTTCTTGAGCCGAGCTCAAGTTTCCATCATGAATGCTCGTCGAGCTCGAGACGACATAATCTTGTCGAGTCGATCCCCGCTAAACTTTGACTCGATTCGACTCATTTACACCCCTACTTGAGAATACTTGCATTCGTGAATTCAGTCTTGATAAAAGACGATATGTTATAGGGTAAAATATGCTACTGTATTAATAAGAGCATGTTTACTCATATTCTGTTTTTTTTGAAAGGTGTTTACTCATATTCTGTTAATTAATGTCACGTTGGTTTGAAGTACAAACCATCAATGAATGCCTTACTGCATAGGCTACTTTCTAACGTGCATCCAACATTTAAGTTCCAAGCAATTTGATTTTTTCTTAAAATTTGGAATTGAAAACTGAATCAAGTACGTATTATAATTTGGTCGGTTTCTGGTTTGTTATTTTTAGTTTCAACTGGATACATCAAAATTAGAAATTGAACCTACATTTTGATCATTAGTCCTAATTTTGGCATTGGATGAGAAATTCAAATAAGCACCGATTAAAAGTTTAGTATGCTATGTCAGGGGAGTAACATAGAAATATAAAGCAAATGGTTTAGGTGTTGAAATCAGTTATTGAAGTTGGTTGTATTGTAAGGATTCTCAAGTTCTAACCATGTTTGGTGTAAACATATCTGAAGTAGCCATGCAAACCTCCTAAATGGGAGGGCTTACCCGGTTTAAGTTTGTGTGGCGGTGGGCTCAAGCCCCATGGATTAGTTGGCCAAAAGGTCGGAAACTATGGTTGTCAGAAAAAAAAGAATGAACAAAAGTAATAATAAAACCACACCTAATATACTTTCTACTTGAAAGCAAAAGGTGCAAAATGGGTCGAAATTCACTCAATATGTAATGCAAATCCTTAACAGCCTTTTAAATCATAATTATTTATGACAGTTGGATTGTTTTTTAATAGTATATATTTGTAGCTGTACTTAATGTATAGATCGTCTAAATGCAGAGCCTGCCAAACTTACTGCACTAAGGATGTACAAAAAACCGTGCTAGATGCAGAGCCACATCAAACTACTGGCTTCATTTTTTTTCATTGGTGCGGGTTCTTAAGCTTTTCGAACTGTCTATAGTTAAATAAAAAATAAAAAATAAATAAATCCTGCACAAAATATACTAATGCATCTTGCAGGTTAAACTATTGTTCTAATGCACCAAAGTTTAACCAGCTAGATGTAGCACAAACTTATTCTGTCTTCATGGGTTCTTTGTTGCTTTGGTTGTTGTGGGTTCCTGTTTTGGTATCTTTATCTTCAAATCATGGGTAGCTTTTGCTGTTTGTTTAGAAAGACACCTTTTAGCGGATTTGATATCAGACTCAGTTCGTTTAATGATTTCGGCTGTTTTGGGCGGGGTTGAGACCTCAAGTATTTGATTGGTTGATACGAATAAGATTGATACGAATGATAGTTCAATTTTTTATGATTAAATTAAAGATTTTATATGATGGTATAATAAAATATTATTCATTTGATGTTTAAATAATGAATATAGTGGTCAATTTTATATTAATTCAAATTAATATGTGTTTTGAGGTTTTATATATGAATATGAATAGTATTCTTCCTTTACGAAAATATAATTAAAACTCCCTCTAATTAATTCATTTTTCCAGGTCCTGTGCACGACTCACATAAAAGTTGAAAATGTCGTTGCAATATGCCCAAATAAAATAAGATATTCATACCTTGTCTATTTTAATATCCATCTCACAACCTTGTCTATTTTAAAATTTTAATATCCATCTCACAACCTTTCATTTCTTATTTCTCAAAACACGCAATCACCACCACCACGACTTTTATCAAGTTTGGTTTGTTCAGTTTTATTCAGTTATTTAGAGTTTATGTATTTTGTTTTGTTTATAATTGTGGTATTAATGTCTACGTGTGTTAATTTTTTAGTTTGTTAGACTTTTGTAGATACTTTAGGATTTTACTGACTTATTTCGTAGTTCGAAACTAGTTTATCCCATAGAAGCCCGTCGGAGATTAATTTATTAGAAGTTAATTTCAGAAAGTCTCTTAGACCACTTTTAGAATGTTTTCTCTTAATAAGGTTATGAATGTGAATAGCCAATTAGTATTTGAGAAATATTTGACAAAAATTCGAAGCATTTCTCTACCAGTTACCAATCATGCCAACTCGTTTTGACCCGCCTTCTTGTCATCTAAATAATTCTTCTGTATCTATATTTCAAACAAGATTGATAATGTGTGAATCACTGTCATAAGGACTAGAATTTCAATTCACCAGAAATTTCAATTTAACAGGATCATTGAATGGCATTTTCTTCAAACTCATCCGTTCAAAAGAGCTTCAAGTATGATGTTTTTTTAAGCTTCAAGGGTGAAGACACCCGTAAAACCTTTGTCGATCATCTTTATCAAGCTCTTAAGGACAAAGGCATTTACACATACAAAGATGATGAGAAAATCCAGAAAGGGAAAAGGGTTAGCGATGATCTCATCAAATCCATTAAAGACTCGAAATTTTACATCATTGTTTTTTCCAAAAACTATGCATCTTCATCATGGTGTTTGGAAGAGCTTGTCAAGATTATGGAGTGTCAAAAGATGACTGAGCACACTGCTTACCCTTTGTTCTATGATGTGGAACCCACTGAAGTCCGAAAACAAAGTGGGGCTGTTGGTGAAGCTTTTGCTAAGGGAAAAAATCATTAAATAGTAATGAAGTTTCATTAGTGTTCCAATTTAGTCACTCATACTTTTTTTTGTGAGGTTTAACCACTCAAGTTTCACAAGTGTTCCATTCTTATGTAATTTTTATGTTTGAGTGACCAAAATGAAACGGTTCTCAAACTTCGTTATTATTTTGTGACTTTGATTTTTCTTAAGTGTGCATAACTTGGTTGTACGTTGAGTTGGTTGGGATTAGTTAAATTCAGGGGGTGGGTATTTATTATCAAGGTACAACTAAACGATGCAGTTATTTTAAACATTTACACAACATTGGAACACTTTTTAAACTTGAGTGGTTGTTGTAGTTAATATAAAGTTCGAGTGACTGAATTGGAACAGTTGTGAAACTTTGTTACTATTAGGCAACATTTTCCCTTTTGGTAAACATGAAAATTCAGAGGCTGCTGGGAAATGGAGAGAGGCTTTGAAAGAAGCAGCCAATCTGGTTGGATGGGAGTTGAAGAACACTCTTGATGGGTAATTCGTTCATCATATATCTATGCTTTCCCTTTTTTTCTTACATTTGTTTGTTGCTAATTTGTGTTTAAGAAGGATCATGGATGAAAGATTAAGATTATAGTATTATGTTTCTACTTCATATATGAATGTATGCTAAACAGGTCTTGTTTTTACATACACACAGGCATGAAGCTAAATTCATCAAAAAAGTTGTTCAAGAGATATCACTAGAGTTACGTCCCATTAATTTGGGCTTTGAGAAAAGTTAGTCGGCATGAAGACTCGAGTAAAGGCTGTTGTTTCATCTTTAAAAGTTGGTATTGATGAAGTTCGCATGATAGGGATCAAGGGCATGGGAGGGGCTGGGAAGACAACTACAGCGAGAGCTGTTTTTGATCATCTATCTAATGATTTTGAAGCTAAAAGCTTTGTTGAGAATGTGAGAGAAGTTTCAAATGGCTCAGTGTTTGGTTTGAAGAAATTACAAGAACAAGTCCTTTCAAAAGTGCTAAATGAACACGTCACTCTAGATAGTGTTAATGATGGGAAAAACATGATGAAAAGGAGTATGTGCTGTAAAAAGGTTCTTCTTGTTCTAGATGATGTGGATCACATAGAACAACTTAAGGCGTTAGCCGGTGAGCCCAAATGGTTTAAGCCTGGAAGTAGAATTATCATTACAACAAGAGATGAACAAGTATTGGTGGCACACAGAGTGAACATGATTCGTGATATGGTTCTCTTATCAAAGCAGGAAGCAATTTCCCTCTTTAGTAGGTATGCATTTGGAAGAGAGAATCCACTTCAAGGATATGAAGAGCTGTCAGGAAAAGTTGTACGCTATGCTGCTGGTCTTCCCTTAACAGTCGAAGTATTGGGTTCATTTCTCTGTGGTAAAGATAAGCATGAATGGGTAGATGCCATAGACAGATTAAAAAGAATTCCCTTAAAGGAAACTTTGGAAAAGCTAGAATTAAGCTATATCAGTCTGGAAGATGAATATAAGGAAATATTTCTAGACATTGCATGCATATTGAAAGGCGAGGACAGAGAATATGCAATCAGAGTGCTTGAAAGCTGTGGATTTCATGCTAGAATTGGTTTAAAAGTTCTTGAGCAAAGATCTCTCATAACTGTTTCTGAATATGAGGTCTTGGGGATGCATAACCATATAGAAGAAATGGGAAAGAATATTGTTCGTCGATCACACCCCGATGAACCTAACAAAAATAGCCGATTATGGATTGTTGAGGAGATTAACGAGATATTGGCTAATGACATGGTAAAGATCAGTTTACTTGTAAGGTGGAGAAAACTAATACATTTTCATTTGTTCTGACTTCTGACGCTGTTTTTGGATTGCAGGGTACTGAAGCAACAAGATGTCTAAAACTTGATATGTCAAGAGAAAATTCGGGAATTGTAATGAAAGGTCTTGGAAAAATGAAGAAACTTAGATATCTTCAAGTGAATTATGCAGATTATGATTCTGAATTTTACTGTGATCCAAAATTTGATCATACTAATACAAACTCTCTCAAATATCTAAAATGTAGGAATTACCCTTTCTTGTATTTACCCATAACATTTCAAGCAAACAATCTTGTTGGACTTGATATAAAGTACAGCAAAATGGTACAACTTTGGGAAGAGGGAGAAAAAAAGGTAGAATAATTGTTGATCGGTTGTTTTGCATAATTCGCAATAATGCTATTAAATTTATTATTTGTTAATGCGCTAATATTAATCTTTTTGTCTTGTTTTTGTTGGCAGGTTCTTCCAAAACTCAAGTTCCTTTCTCTCTCAGAGTCAAACTTGACGACCTTTGACTTTAGTATTACTCCGAATCTCGAGAGGTTATCTCTTAGAGATTCTTATAATTTAAAAGAACTTTACATGCCTGGTCAAAAGCTCAACTACCTTGAGATCAGTTGCTCAAAGTTAAGAACTTTTAACCTTGGGTTGACTCCGAATCTCGAGACGTTATCTCTTGAAGCGTCCTATAATTTAGTAGAATTTTTCATGCCTGTTTGCTGTCAAAAACTCAAGCATGTCGATATCAGTGGCACAAAGTTAAGAACTTTTGACCTTGGGTTGACTCCAAATCTCGAGACGTTATCTCTTTATAATTGTGCTGATTTTGAAGAACTTCACGTGTCTGTTGCATGTCCAAATCTCAAATCCATCGACCTTTGTTACTCAAGGTTGAGGAGCCTTGACCTTGAGATGATTCCAAATCTTGAGATGTTATATCTTGCAGGATGTGATGAGTTGGTAGAAATTAACGCTCCGGTTGGATGTATGAAAAAAGTTGTTAACTTATACGTAAGTGGTTGTGCTCTTCTTGAGAAGTTACCTGAAGATATTGGCCGATTTGAATGTTTAAAATCGATAGATATAGCAGATACAAGCATAAGTCATCTCCCACATAGCATTTTGGGGTTAAAAGGTTTGTGGATCGGTGCATCTCCAGAGCTTCTTCAGTTGTATGATTTTCCTTCAGAGATAAAAACCGGACCCTCGTACTATTGGTGAGAAAATATCAGGCACTTTCTTTGTTTTCTAAATTCAATTTTTTTCTACTTTAATATCGAATTTGACATTGCCCGACAAAAATTATTCGAACAAAATAATAGTTTTTTAGGAAGAAAAAATAAAATAAATTACACGAATGGTCCTTATAGTTTATAAAAAATTATAGATTTGGTATCTGAATATCAAAATTTACATGAATGCTCTTCAGTTTAAAACTTGTTACACTTTTGATCGTTATTGTGTTAAAGATGTAAGAGTTTCAAAAGGATGCTAGAGTCTAGACGGTACATAGATAAGACAAATATGGATTTTCTTAATTGTGTAACTCTCCTACATGTTTTCATAAATTCTCCATTTTGTCATTTGCATTTTATTTTCAGACTAATAGCGCAATTCCATGCAAGCTAAAGTAGTTTCTTGGTTCTTACGGTGGCATTGCATAGAGTATGATCAAGTTGAGGTCATACCGGCTACCTTTAATAGAAGATTCATGCAACCTGATTATGGATGCTGCAAGAACAACAAATGCAAAGACAATGGGCCCAGTTCCATTGCCAACCAAGCAGATAATCTATTGTGCGCTTAAATCCCCCCATGTACACAAAGACGTGAGATTCCATTTTAAGATCAGGACGCATAAAAGGCTCATTGATATCCTAAACCGTACTGCACAAACCATTGACTCTTTGATGCAGCTTGATGTATCTGCTGGTGTCAATGTGAGGTTAAGCTTTAGAAATGTATTTCAACTCCTCTTTTTGGTATTAAATGCTGTTATTACACCTTTGGTAGTAGATTTGCTACTTGTATCATTGTTGATTAATGGAATGGTGTTTTAGTAATTTTTTTTTGTAATTTTATAACCTTGAAATGATGGTTCTGCAAGTCACAAATGGTTCTGGTTATTGTTTACAATTGAAACATGATCATGCCTTTGCATTATGAAGTTGACATTGATTACGTGCTTCAGCTTTATATGAACTGCTTACTTGAAAAAACATTGGGACAAAGCTTGTAAACTTTGAATCATAACTTAACTTGAAACTCTAAAACCATATCAAAGCTGAGGTTTTAAGTTTGATTCCTACAATGTGTAGTTGGGTGTCTGGTTTTATCCGGTTTGGGTTTGGGTTTGAGTTTGTCTGCGAGGTTTAAACCATCAGATTTATCAGTCAAAATGCTAAAAATCATTGTTGCTATAGAAAAGGAGGGAAAAATAAATACTAAAACATCTGATGATATGTAATAATAAATAATGCACGTAATAAGTCTCCTAATCCAGATAAATTCTTCGCAAGCATAACATAATATCTTAAATTCATAAGTATCAGTTTTAGAAACGTAATGCGGTATTTAAAAGAGCTCCTTAAATTACCAATTGTCACAAATAACCACCTCATCCTACGTCAGCCATGTACCCACAGACACCGTGCTAAGGCATCAATTGCCAGAAGGGTCTGAGGTAAGAGAGTGTAACAATTATAGATGGCGCATTAGTCTATGATTACACATAGGGTAGTTTACTAGTATTTTCTTTTTATATCTAGTATTAAAACGTTTTTTCTTCAAAAAGTCGTTTTACGTATGAAATATGCATGAATTCATACCACGATTTGTTAAGTTAGGAAAAACAAATCTTTTTTGTAATAAAATTGTTCAAACTTGGGTTACCCTTTGTGACAACTCGCATTTTTCAGGTTAATACTTGACCATAAACTCAAAATATTTTACTTTGAATACTTGAATTCACCCTTTTATACCGTTAGGTTAACCTGCGTAAAATGGAAGACTTCTTTAAACGTATACCGGCACTAGACTAAGTTTAGTCTACATCAACTAATTACTTTATGAGCCTTATAAACATGTTTTATAAGTACACATCTATATTTACCAAAAATTCAAAATAACCCCCCTCCTTAGCTTCTAGAAAACTGGCCAACCTAAATGGTAAGCCAAAACATGATTTTGATGATTTATAAACATCAATTTATCCAAAGTCTTCCAAGCATAAATATATCAATTAAAAATATGACAGATAATAGGTTATTTGGCTTAAACTAACATAGTAAACATTCTACGTGCCTCTAAAATGCGAAAGACTTTAGTTTGCTATATTTTTGACGAGTCAAATGTGTGTATCGATCTGTTTATACTTTATACATCAAGTATTAAATATAATATTTTTTTTAGAACGGCAATTTTTTCCACAACCTACACTTATCTTACAATATATCTCACAAATGCCTTCAGCGAGGCTTGAACCCACAACCTCTAGGTTGATGAGAACTCACATACTACTAGACTTAAGGCCTTGGCAGTATTAAATATAATATAGTAAAACAAAATGGCAAACAATGTGGCTCTATACGTAAGACGACAACCGAGATATGACATTGGACCCATGTGAAATCTCGATCGTGATATAATCAATGAACCGATATGTAACATCAATTCAAATCTTTGTATAGCATAGTTTCTTGTTCAAAAAGCAGTACATTTTTTTTGGGTTGTTCAAAAATCGTAAGTTCTTTGTTAAATTTTATATTTTTACTATTACTATAGATAACCACGTAGACTAGTGGTTGGGCTCTTTGATATATCCATACAAAATTTAGGTTAACTTTCATTTCTTTTTTGTAGTCACGGAAATTGTCACGTGGTTACTTGGTTAGCACTCCGCGTACATTTTAAATTCGCTCTTTTCAAATAACCTGAACATGTAAAACCTCATCTGATACCTGTTTTCCCTTCTCAAGTACTTCTTTAATTCATCCTCAAAGTAAATGTATACTTTCAAATTGCTCAAAGTTTTAAAAATTTCCACTAACTACATTTTCCACCAATAAATTATCACATCCACCCAATAAAATGTATTTTGATTGGTTGAAACACAAAGTGGACATTTATTTTCATACATCTCAAAATAGAAATGTGGACAATTATATTAAGACGAAGAGAGTAACTTGAACGTAAAAAACCTCATCCATTACTTGGTTCAGTGGTAGTCTTCTACGTCTGGGCGAAGGTTCATCTTGAAGTTGTTGGTTTTGTTCTTCTTCGAATGCCTCTTCTTGATCTTCGATGTTATTATTAGCAGGTTTTGTCACCTTCTTATAAATCTTACATAGCACCCACCGAGTCAACTGCATGAATAGACAACAACAATCTTTTACAAATCATATGAACATATATATAACAGATAAAAGGCAGTTTATGAGAGAATTTAGTGATCAACTAAGCTTTTAGAAAATAATAAATTACCTTGTTACTGTCCTCTTTTTGTTCTTGGCTTCCTATTGGGATATTGGGATTATCCGTGGTATATTCATGCATTAGCCAATCCGTCTTGTTACCCTTCTCGTCAATATAAAATAAACATGTTTTCGTTCCAATAACTTGATTCATGTCATCACGCTGCGGTTTACCCTTTTGACTTTTCTTCCAAGTACAGCCACTCTTGGTTTTCCTATTCGATTGGTTTCCATTAGGGTGTTTTCGCTCCCAAGGCATCAAAAAGTACCACTTGTTTTCACAAGAGCGATATTCTGGTTTTGCTGTTGTATCAAGAAACAGATTTCCGGTTAATTTAGAAACAAAGTATTACTTGTATGAACTCATTGTAAATTGCTATTCTAACTTAGCTTCTTGATAGTCTTAATAAAATATTAAACCGTTCAAGAAAAAAAGAAAAGAAACAACATAATACTCGTACTCAACAATTGAAACCCAAACTAACAAAGATATTTACTAACCTGTAAGTTCATCAGGATCATAGTCGTATATATTGACCTCATAATATCGGCATTTGGGGTGTCGTCTTCCTGTATCAATCTTTGGTTTCAAGTAGTAAACAATGAGCTCCACATCAGTTGGACAAAAGCGGTAGCCAGGTTCAAGCGAATCAGCATAATCATGAGCTCCACATCAGTTGGACTTTGACCCGAACCCGACCAACCCGACCCGATTAACACCCCTACTTGTAATGGTGATTTTAAAGCTTCTTCACAAATCGCAATACAATAGATGCTGGACTTTCGTAAAGCTCATCCAGTATCTACTTTCAGACATCTATTCTAAAGGTTGTGTTCTTTTTCTCAATTTGTTTCTAGTGGTTTCAAAGTTTCAGTCATGTAACTGTTATGTAACATTCTGTTTTCACTGCGTGTTACCAATTTCAATCTCGTATACATACAAATAAATCACTTTTAAAATGGCAAGATAACGAATCATGATGTGTAGAACCAACTGTTACTATGTTGTGAGTGATCCATATCAGTTGTATAACTAACTAACCTTACACATGTAGCATGTTTTTTTATGAAAACCATTCCAATATTCTGTCCCACATAAGTTAACGAAGAAAATGATGGTAGATTATCTACCATTGTGTATAGCAACTGCAGATAATTTCTTCAAGTTTTTCAATGAATGACGTATAGCAACTGCATATAATCATCTTCAACAAGACACAATGCAAGATAGAGGGGGTGTTTGGGTTAGATTTAACTAGCATATAGTGGAAAATGTGATTGGTCTATTATACCCTTGATGATATAACTAAAAACGGACATTGACCTTAGAATTACAGGCCAAAGGACGCAATCGGCCTAAAAAAACTTGAGGAGGGACGCACGGAGATGTTTTTCAAAAGTTAAGGTGCCTGGTGATGTTTCGTGGAAAGTTTAGGGACCAACGGTGTATTTTAGTCTTTATTTTAGGTTGAAATATAAAGCTAAGGGGGAAAAGAAAAAAGTACAATTTTATTACATCGACTAAGTTTAAACGAAGTTCAATGAACTTTTCATATATTAATGGCCAAATCAAGCAAAGACTATAAACAACCTTTTTCTGAACAAAATGCATTTACAAATTATTATTATTATTTTTTTATTATTATTATTTTTTTACCATAAGAAAATTTAGCATTGCTATATAAAATTCCATTAGGATCCCGAGATTCCTAGTTACTCCCCTAAGTACAATATATTTACATTTTACACATTTGTGTACTAAAGTTAGGTTTTTTTTTTTTTTTTTTTTTAGCTGCAGTCATTAAAAATTTAAGTAAAAATCTTGTTTTCACTCACACATTGTTATAGGAATTATCATTTACGAAAAACATAAATGACATAATATATTTCAATAAAATCCGCAAATAAATTACTATTGCACGCTTTGCTTATATAAAGTGAAAATTTTGCATAAAAACTTATAAGAATAAGTTACAAATTATCTATACTACTCGTGGAAAACTAGAAGAGGGGTTGAATAGTTTACCGGTTTTAAACTTGATTTTCTTCTAATACTTTTACGTGTAATTACCAATTAAGACGTATCAAACAATAAATAATATGCAAGAATAAAAGTAAGAAACGATCAAACCATAACACGATTGTTTATCGTGGTTCGGCTACAAGGACTCTTTTCCTAGCCCTATTCCACGCCCCGAGTAACAACTCGAGAGTTTTCTTGCACTAGTCAACAAGCTCTTTTATCCGGCGGAGAAAACCTTACACGTCGCTTACACACTATTTCCGACACTAAGCTAGATGTCGAGTTCTTTCACAAGGGTACAACCACTCCCGATAGTTCTTTTACAAGGGTACAACAACTCCCGATACTCAACGTATTTTGAGGACTAAAATACTAACCGATCACTACAAATGGATACAATACAATGAAGTATAAACTTTACTAGTTTACACTAAGGGTTCATTTGGTAGGACGTAATGAAATGTTAAATGAGTGGAATAAGCGATGTAATGTAATAATTCATTACCCTTATTAATAATGTTTGGTTCGTATGATAGGACAGAATGCAATCAATAAGAAAAAGACAAAAAAGGTCATAGTTAATAAGAAGTGTATTTAGGGTGTGTTTACTTTTTTCCTTAATGCTTCTTAATGACCACTTGAGTATATAATATTATTTTTTTTTTATTTGGGCCTACCAATTATCTTTGATGGTCTTTGTGCATAGAGAGTGAGAATACCTACCCATCCCCATTAAGAGGTATTAAGGGAAAAAGGACCCACATAACCCTTAGCTAAGAAAAAAAGTAAACAAGCCCTTAATATGGTTAGTTAATGGTGGGCTTTTATGTAATTTTGATTACATTACGGACGTAATGAAAAAAAAAGAGGGAGCCTCTATGGAATGAAAATGATGGTTTTTGATGTAATGAGTGATTACATGTAATGAGTCATTGCATTCCATAATTAAAAACAAACATAATTTTATCATTCCGTCGTAATGTTCTTTTCCATTCCTACTCTTATTACGATATACCAAACACTATGTAATGCTATGCTAGACAAGTCTTGCAACGTTGTGTTGAAGCTTGTATGCTCGTGATCTTCTTGCTACAAAGAAAGACTCACATATATGAAAGTTTACTGAGTTAGAAATGAAACTCAAGAAGTGAGTTGCTATTTATAGGCCTTCAAACAGACCAACCCACGGAAACGGCGGAACCCATCCTTTGGTTCCGTCCGTTGTGCCCGAGGGTTCCGCTAGCATGTCTGACAGAATCCTGCATAAAATATTTCACAATCTAACACAATATTCTTAAGATCTCCCAAAGTCAACTTTGAGATCTTGAGTGTGAATCAATACATAATAAAACATGTTTCTTACACACTTATACACATGTTTCCTTGAAGGGACATGTATGATGCAAGGGATGATGTAACTTAACATATTATTTCTAATTTTAGATATTCCTAAAAAAGGAAGTATACTTGTGAAAATAGTTTATGTATAAAATCAAAACATGTTTGTTTGAGATGCTTAGCAAGTGAATGTTCTACTAGAAAGAGTTTGCTTGCTTATATCCTAATATGACAAACTAATTAGTAAACTTGCTAAATATACATAATGGACATTTTCAATACATGTACTTAAACTAAGGTATACTTACTTAGAAATTACTTTGTGAAAATATGTAAATGTAGTTTGAGTGAAGTTACGTAAAAGACTTTTAAACTATATTTATGATTTGCTAAAAATAAACTTTATCTTTTGTAGTTAACAAAACTAAAAAAGATCGTAAAATATAAACAACGTTTTAAGGCGATATTTGTATTAACAATCTCCCCCCTTTTTGTTGACGACAAAACATATATTTTATTTTACGCAAATGGATAATTATAGATTTTGAGCCTTTTGAAAACTTACATTTGATATGATTATTTCAACTTTTGAGTATGTCATTTTAGATGATGTATTAAAAGTTGATTTTGTAAAATATATATCCTATCTCCCCCTTTTTGTCGAAACAAAAAGAAGAGTAGCGAAGCGGAAATGTGTTAAGCCAAATGCTCCCCCTTGAACAATACTCCCCCTAAATGGAGTGCCAAGAGAGGATACATGGATTTTCGTCCTACAAGAAAAGGTTAGTTTGTTGTAGAGATAAGGATGAGAGCATAATACCAAGTATAAGAGACTAAGCATTCATCACACAACAACTGTTTAGTAACAAACAACCAAAAGAGAATGACCAACACAATATATATAAGTAGAACCATTTCATTTCAAGTAAAATTTAAATTTTGACTATAAATAGTCAAACCTAAAGACTTGAAGAAAGTCTACTATTTAAAGAACAAACAAACAAGGTGAAATGAAAACTACACCTACAAATAAAAAGGTTCCTAAGTGAGATTCTACCATTATTTGATCCTAAGAACGCTCTATGCTTGACGCAAGTGAGAGATGGCGTTAAGACGCTCCAAGATGTGGTTAAGGATGAACCTCATTTCATCTTGGAGTTGATGTACCAAGATGTTGCACCCCTCACTTAGGTGAGCGGTTCTTTCGCACATGGTGCAACCATGGCAAGGAGGTGGTGGTTGTGGAACTTGGTTTGGAGTTGGTGGATCATTGGTGGTGGTTGAAACATTTGTTGTTGCGGGAGCAAAGGTGGATGGTTGAGAGGTGTGTCGGTTTCCTACAATGGATGAGTACATTGCGGTTTGGAAATCCATGGCTTGGGTGAGATGAGAATCAATCATGTGCTTGAAAGCATGGAGGCTTTCTAAGCGAGTGTTGAGTTCTTCATGAGAGTTTGGAGATTTGGTCCACAAGGAAGCTTCAATTTCCTCATAAGTAGGAAATATGGATTCAAACCGGTTGGAAAAGTCATGAGGTGGTTGTTGTTGTTGATCATGATGATGAAAGCTTGGTTCTCCATAAAGAGGACCGTGGATGTCATTGTAAATTGGATGAAACAACAATGGTTGTTGATGAGGATGATCTTGTGGAAAGATGGAAGGTATAGCGTGCTTGTAAGCCAAACGCTCTATTAGCGATGGTTGAGGAGGTTTTTCCTCCAATGGGTTACTTGGTTGAGACCTAGGTTGTTGTTGAGTTTCCATTTGTTCCATAGTATCAAAAAGTGGCAATGGTAGTGGATTTGATGATCTTGGAGGAAGGTCATCCAAAGTTTCCATAAATGGATGTGGTGATGTTGGTGGTGTTTTGAAGAGTTCCATAGGTGTCATTTTTGGTGATTGAGGTGATGGAGTTTTTGAGGGTTGACTTGGTGCCGAAGGTGGTGTTGGATCACTTGGAGTTATGGTTGGTGGAGGAGTGGTGATTTTGTTGACAATGCAAGGGTTTGGAGATGGTGTTGGAGTAGCAAGGTTTAGGAAGTTTTTATCATTGATTGGTGATGAAATATTGAGGGATGAATCACTTGATGATGATGAGCTAACTTGGATGGTTTTGTTGAAACAACAAGGTTTGACGCTTATTCTAGCCGTTCTCCTAATTGGTCTTGATGATTCCGATGAGGTGGTTGATTTTGTCATTGCAAGACTTTGGTAGGATTAGAAGTATGAGATTAAGAGAAGTGAAGGTGGTGGTGTGAATTGGATGTGTGCATTGTTGATCAATTTATAGGAAGAGCAAGACATGGAAATTGGTGTTTGGATTTGATGTTGATCCATACAATGTTAGAGGTTTCTAATGATTTGGAAGAGTTCCAAGAAGTTGTCAAATCATTGGAAGTCAATCCAATGGAGTTGGATGGAGTGAAAGACTAAGTGGGGAAGTAAATGCTATGTGATCATGGTAGATACATGTTGATTTGGAGGAACCAAAGGAATGGTTCCTTGCTTGTATCAGAAAGGTTCCTTGGGGTAGTTAAGGCAAATTTGAAATTTTGGTGGGAATGATGATGCTATAGGTTAATGGGTGATTAGATAGCTCTAGAATTACTGATAAATGCTAACTAGCATGTAGGAAGCAAGTTTGGATACTAAGGATTGCTAGAAAAATTCAAAAAATTCAAGAATCAAAATTTGCTGAAGTATGGCGGAACCCAGCGACAACACGGACGGAACCCATTTTTGGGTTCCGCCGTATCCGTCAGCAGAAAACTTGGAGGAACCAAGTAGGATAACGGACGGAACAAAAAATTGGGTTCCGCCGTATCCGTGTAGCCTCAGAATCGAGACAGAGTGCATTTTACGAGCACGTGAGTTTTCCGAATTCCAAAATTTTTCCTAAAACTTAAGCAATCAATTTTTTGTAGATCAAAGAAACAAAAATTGCAGGTAGAAACACGCTTACCTATATAGTTTGAGAGAGCGATTCTAGCACTCAGAATTTTGGCCGAAAAGTGAAAATAGCATAATACCAAATTCTTATCCCCTGCAAATTTGGTTAGTTCACACATAATCCATCAACATAATATCATCCTAAGACATCATAAAATCATAACATAACATTGTTTTGATGACCAAATTGTTTAAATGCGCTCTTGTGCCAAACACCCTCTTATCTCGCTCATTTCTTGTTCACCTTCTTGTAGATCTTCCCAAGGTATCTCCCAAAGCATTTCCACATGCCTTTGGTCTGTTTGTACTCCTCCGACTCATTTGGTATGGCTGGAAGTTGTGAGAGGTACTCAAGAGGAGGGAGCCTAGAATTAGGTAGATTGTCGTCTTCACTCATGGAGGATGATGATGATGAGGTTGGAGGGTGAGGACGTTTACCTTTGGCTTTGTAGACTCGCTCATCACTTAATGGCACAAAGGTGTGAGGAATGAGAGGATAATCTAGGCGACGACCTCTAGGAGTTGGAGGAAGAGACGGGTGAGAAGCATCCCGTATGGAAGAGCGGTGGTACCTTGAACCGAGATGTTTGCCATCCTTTTGGCAATGTAGTAGGCTAAGTTGAAGGTTTGTCGGGTGGAAACACTATAGAGCATGTAGGAGAGACAAGCATTGATATGGTCCCTATTTCCTAAAGTGCTAATGACATTGGCCCTAATGATCTCCTCTCATTTCAAGAATTGTGGTCTCAACTCATTGAGCTCCATTCCAAACGGGTCTTTGGCTACTTCCTCTCCTCCTCGGGTTCTCCTAGTGTGAGAAGTCCTAACAAAAAGATGGTCACGAATTTCTTCTTTGGTCACTAAAAGGGTATCATAAGGATGAATGCGGTCATGAATTGAGTCAAGAGTTGAAAGTGGCCATTTGTCGGTGTAAAGACATGTGCCCCGATTAGGAACACGAAGGACTTGAGCAAATTGAGCTAAAGTGATTTCAAAGTCATTTTGGTTGATAGAGAAGTTTAGTGACATGAGACCTTCATCATCCGTGCTAAGGGTCACGGAAGCATAGAATTCTAGGATGAAATGAGGACAAATTGGCTCATCTATGTCTAAGAGACAATCAAAGCCAATAATAGAGAGTTGTTCCCTAATGTTGGTTCCGGTAAGGAAATTAGGATCAATGGTTCTACCCTCATGAACATAACGCCTCTCAAGGTTCTTAAAGATTTCTACTTGGGCCGAGGTTAGCCCTTTGGTCTTGTGGTGTTTGGGTAGGTATTTGGTGGTATCTTTGTGGTCATAGAAGGTTACGGGAGGCATGATGAACCTAGAAAACATAATTATCAAAATTTTAGCTTATGTAAGTAGTGGTTTATGTATCAAAAATTCTAGTGTGTGCCTATATGAAAACAATATGGAGTTGTGATTATCTCGACTCATTTTAATGTTAAAATGGTTTTACTTATGCAACTTTTGTGTAAATTTTGAGATAATCCAAATGCTCCTAGTTCAATGTAGCTACGGTTGAATGTACCCGAAAATACATATTAGTTATGTATTCCCTTTAGCATTCAAGAGACATAATGCAAGCAGTGATGTTTTAAATATAACGTTTTTATTTTGTATTATCAATGAAAAGCTATTTTTCCTAAATGTGAGAATATTTTTCAAAATTTTGACATGGGGTATTTGGTATAATGTGATATAATGTGATAATGTCTTACAAGATGCAATTCCTAACTAATGAAAAACATAAATTGTTTTTGTTTATAACAAATTTTCTTCATGAATTCCTAAGTTGACGCATAACCCAAAGTTTTTAGTTTTGCGCATAAATAGAGTTTCCTAGACATAGATCATGAGAGTAATTGTGTTTAGAATACTTACAATGATGGTAGGAATGAAGAATGGCTGAGCAAGAACCCTAATTTTCGTGTGAAAATGGATATAAAAGTGAATAGTAACTGTTTTTTTGGTGAGTGGTATAGAGTATGGGGCTTGTATGGTTTAATATATAAAAAGAGAACCTGGACAGATGGTTGACGGACTGGGCGGAACCAAAAAGAGGGGTCCGCCCTTTGATTATATTGGTTCCGCCAGTCCTGCAGATTAAGGACATGAAATTTTTGTTTTTGATTTCTACGATTTTATTTAACGTTTGAACTATGAAGTAGGTTCCATAAGTCCTAGTCCTAGTCTAAGAAGATTAAATGGTTCACGTTTAAGAGGTTTTGTAAGAGTGTCGGCAATGTTGTCTTTGGAGGATACTTTCTCGATGGAGATGTTTCCTTTTTGAACATTATCACGAAGGAAATGATGACGAATTTCTATATGTTTAGTACGAACATGTTGGACTGGATTTTTACTTAGGTTGATGGATCCTTTGTTGTCGCAAAGGATAGATATGTCTTTAGTCACAATTCCGTAGTCCACGAGAGCTTGCTTCATCCAAAGAGCTTGTTGACATGCTTTTCCGGCCGACACGTATTCGGCTTCCGTTGTTGAGATTGCGAGTGTCATTTGCTTCTTTGAGAACCATGAGGTGAGACAATGTCCAACAAAAGTACAAATACCACTTGTACTTTTTCTATCAACATAGTCACCGGCATGATCCGAGTCGGCATACACTATAGTTTCTACACCCGTTCCTTTAGGATACCATAATCCTAGATGTGTAGTGCCTTTGATGTACCTAAAAATTCTTTTTACGGCTTCAAGATGAATTGTTTTGGGATCCTCTGGAAAACAAGCACATAGACAAACGCTAAACATAATGTCGGGTCTACTAGCCGTGAGATAAAGTAGACTCCCAATCATACCCCTATATTTAGTGTTATCTACGGATTCACTTTTCTCATTCTTTGTAAGTTTGGTTTCCGAGGACATAGGCGTTTTGATAGGTTTTGAATCTTCTAAACCAAATTTCTTAAGCATGTCTTTTATGTATTTAGATTGATTAAAGAATATCCCATCTTCTAATTGTCTAATTTGAAGTCCTAAGAAAAAGTTGAGTTCTCCCATCATACTCATCTCAAACTCGTCATGCATGATTTTAGAGAATTCATTGCAAAGCTCTTGACAAGTTGATCTGAATATTATGTCATCAACATAAATTTGAACTATGATAATGTGTGATTCATTCTTCTTAGTGAAGAGAGTGTTGTCAACTAGGCCCATGGTATACTTTTGGTCAACTAGGAAGGTTTTAAGTCGATCATACCATACTTTTGGAGCTTGCTTAAGTCCGTATAAGGCCTTTTTAAGTTTGTAAACATAATTAGGTTTTTCAAAGTCGGTAAAGCCCGGAGGTTGAGCAACATAAACTTCTTCATTAATAAAACCATTTAAGAATGCACTTTTGACGTCCATTTGAAAAAGTTTAAAGTCATGTGCGCATGCATATGCAAGTAAGATTCTAATTGACTCGAGCCTAGCAACCGGAGCAAAAGTTTCATCATAGTCAATGCCTTCTTGTTAATTATAATCTTGTGCTACTAGCCTAGCTTTGTTTCTAGACACAATTCCGTTTTCATCCATTTTATTTCGAAAGACCCATTTTGTTCCAATTATAGTTTGATTCTTTGGTTGAGGAACTAGTGTCCAAACATCATTTCTAATAAATTGGTTCAATTCTTCTTGCATAGCAATTATCCAAGATTCATCACTTATAGCTTCTTTTATATTTTTAGGTTCAATGGTTGATATAACACAAAAATAGTTACTTTTATTTTGAGCTTTTGATCTTAAGGTTCTTTCATTAAGTTTACCTATGACACTATCTAATGGATGACTTTTAGATTCTTTGACATTGACTATTTCTCTATTTAATAGTTCATCTTCCTTGTCGTTTTCTAACTCAATTTGATTAACAACTTGACTTTCAACTAAGTCATCATCTACCAAAGGTGATGTCTTAGAGGGAGGTGGACTTTCGTCGAATGTTACATTCAAAGATTCGTCGACTCTTAAAGTTTCCTTATTTAGAACAATATAAGCTTTGCTATTTTGTGAATATCCAAGGAACACACCTTCATAAGACTTTGGGTCAAATTTAGTGAGATAATCCTTTGTGTTTAGTATAAAGCATTTACTCCCAAAGACTTTAAAGTATCCTAATGTTGGCTTTTTACCACTATATATTTCATATGGAGTTTTATCTAAAAATTGTCTAATTAGGACTCGGTTTAAGATATAAGTTGATGTGTCGACGGCATTACACCAAAAAATTTATGGAATATTTTGTTCGTTAAGCATTGTTCTACTCATCTCTTGAAGTGTCCGGTTTTTACGTTCTACTACACCATTAGATTGAGGAGTGCGAGGAGCCGAGAAATTATGTGTTATGCCATTTTTGTCACAAAATTCACCAAATTGTATTTCGTTATCAAATTCCCGACCATGATCCGTTCTAATAGACACAATGCAATTTCCTACTTGATTTTGAATTTTCTTTCCAAGAATTTCAAATTGTTCGAAAGCTTCATTTTTACTTTTCAAAAATCTTGTCCATGTATATCGTGAAAAATCATCTACTATGACCAAAGTATAGAAGTTGCCTCCATAACTTTGAATAGCAGATGGACCAAACAAATCCATATGCAAAAGTTCTAAACATCTAGTTGTGGATACCATATTTTTAGCCTTATGGCTACTATGAACTTCTTTACCAATTTTGCAAGCATCACAAAAGTTTTGGTCGTATTTCAACTTGGGTAGGTTTCTAACTGATTCCTTAGAGGATAGGGATTGAATAAGTCTCATATTAGCGTGACCTAAGCGTCTATGCCAAAGAGTCGAGGACTCATCTAATGAGGTAAGGCAAAGTTTATCTCTAGATGTTTTATCAATCTTCATGACGCATACGGTGATTTTAAGAACTCCTTTCGCTATAGTTATACCATCTTTAAGTATTTTACTTTCGTTTTTACTAAAGAGTACTTTATACTTTTTATGGCAAAGTTGGCTAATGCTAAAAAGATTAAATCCTAAGTTATCAACATGAGCTACATCATCAATAGATAGAGAGTCATGAGAGATAGTACCTTTTTCAATGATTTTACTTTTAAGCTTGCTACCAAAAGTAACGTTACCTTCGTCATAGACTTGATATGTAGAGAAAAGACTTTTGTCCCCCGTCATGTCTCTTGAACAACCGCTATCTTTATTCCATTCATCCGGTTCCAAACACACTTTCAAGCACACCTATTTTATAACAAACATTCAAACATTTGGTCCCCAATATCTCATGGGTCCATTTTGGTTAATCATGCCATTACCTTGATTCATGTAAGGAAATGGTGGATATGGGTTCCAAGATATATAGTTTGGAGCATGATGATGTCTAGGTAAGTTTTGACCCCAACTATGTTGAAAGTAGGGTTGTGTGTTGTAGTTGCTCTTTGGAAAGGGGTGTTTGGATATAGACGGTTTAGGTCTTGGTTGAGTAGTTCTAGTTCTAAATTCATTTTTAGCAAGACCTACTCCTATTTTAATGGCCGGTTTAAGTTTGGTTTCAGTAGAACTAATGTTTGACTTCTTTGTAACTTTAACAAATTCACTACGGTTAGTTTTTAAGCTATTATGTTCTGCAGCAGTGTCCACGGAACCAATGGGTTCAACGGGCGGAACCAAATTTTTGGTTCCGTCAGTTCCGTGGGTCATTGCTGCAGTTTTGTCATTTTCTTGTCCTTTTTCGCCTTGTTTCGTTAAACTACTTATTGATCATGTTTTCATGAATCCTAACCCTGTTCTATCAAAGTGTGACTTTTGGAGTTTCATTATTTCATCCGCACAACAAATACTTTTATCAAACTTCTTAAACTTTGAGTTTTGTTTAATAAGACTATCTTGTGTGATTTTAAGCTTCTCAATTTCAAGTTTGAATTCTTGACATGATTTGCACGTTGTGTCAATGTTTTTACTCTTTTCCAAACGTTTGGCTTTTTCTTTTAATTCATAAACTTCGTTTTCTAAAAATTCCTTTTTATTCTTCAAAAATTTGTTTTTGTTTATGATTTTTAAGCTTAACTATAAAGTTTGTTGTATTGTTGTTCTAATGTGTTATCATCAATAGAAGAATAAGATGAATCGGATTGTACCTCATTTGAGCTTTGAGCCATAAGAGCTATTTCGTCATTTGTTGGCTCTTCATCATCATTCTCACTATCTCTCCAAGCACCACTTACAAAAGCACTTTGAGTTTTGCTTTTGGGTGGTTTTGGACATTCTCCTATTAGGTGACTTGTATCTCCGCATCTAAAACACTTTCTTTCATTCTTTACTTTCTTAACATCCCGATCTTTACGTAGAGACTTCTTTTCATCTTTAGGTTGCCTAACAAACTTTCCTCGTCTTCTAAAGAACTTCTTGAAGTCTCTAACCGCCATGGCATACTCTTCATCATCACTATCCGAACTTGATTCCTCATCGTCATTTGATTCTATTCTAGCTTTTAAGACAATAGATTTTACTTTTTCTTTTTGCCTCTAACTATCTCCGAATCTTTTTCCATCACCATTTCGTGAACTTTGAGGTTTCCAATAAGCTCGTTAAGTGCCATGCTTGAAAGATCTTTAGAATCTTCAATAGCCGTTACTTTTGCTCTCCACTTAGGATGGAGTGCTCTAAGGAATTTCCTGACAAAATTCTTGCTACAAAAAGATTCATCAAGTGCTTTAAGTGAAGTAATAATAGTGTTAAATCTAGCAAATTGATACGTGGGAATCGCACCAGGCTTTACCTCTCAAGGGATCTTGAGAAGCTTACAACCCCCACCAGGCAGTGTACCTGATCGTTGTAGTATAGTATAGTGACAAGTACCGGGGGATTGATCGTTCAGCTAGGAATAGTGTCGCTAGGATTAGAAAACCTAAATACTAGTTCTAAAGGTGAAGGATGATTATCTTTGTATTTTTATATTTTTTAAAAAGCAAGTAAAAATCTCGGGTTTGAAAGATTTGGGCGGAATTAGTTGCTAGTCAACTAACCCAATACTAAAGATGCAATCAAAATAAAATACTAGAAATGAAAATAAACTAAATTAAACTAAGGTTGTGAGCAATAAGTGGAGAAAATGTATTTACTTAGATTTCACTACTCCCTAGATATCTTTTACACGTTAATTACTTGTTATAGTTGCGTGGATAACGGATTGTATTCCTTAATACCATTCATGGGGCGGCGCACTTAATTCCCCAATCCTATGAGCTCTTATCTCCTCCTATGCCATGCCCGGCACAACCATAGGGATTGTAAACAGTGGCTCATGCATTAAATACAACCAATAAAACCTAGTGCACATCAGTTCATGTTTCCTAAGACGTTCAAGCATGTTACCATTTGGAGATCTGCCAGTTTTCTTAAGCCTAACATCGAATTCATTCATCCAATACAACTATAAACAAGTAATCAACACATAATTAACATCTAGGTTTCATTAGATCCAAGCAAACACAAGATAGATCTAGCCTAGCATGATGGAATTAAGACAAGAACAAGATATAGACAACCAACACAGAGACATATTGATTGAATTAAAAGAATACTTATCTCAATTACACATGAAAGGTATCAAGGGCTAAGAACCCTTGAAAAACCTGTAAAATTCGTACCAAGTTCGTACTTAGGGTTTCTCCAAAACTTCTCCCTTTTAATGTGAAAATTAGAAAACTATATATAGGAAATAGGGTCTGATGGCGTCAAGACAAATTTTGTGACGCCGTCATCTCGCCGCCAAAATAATTCTCGGACTGCCTTGATCCAGATCTGACGCCGTCAAGTGTTGTATGTTTCCAGGCCGTCATGCGTTTTCCTCTTGACGCCCTACTTCGTGACGCCTTCAAATCTGTACTGGATCGTCATGGAAATTACTCTTGACGCCGTCAAGATTTTCTTCTTGACGCCGTCACCTACTGTTTCCAGCAAGGAAAATTAAGACTTTGGCGTTTTCTTCACTTTTATGCTCCAAAAACGTCCGAATTGCTTCCTTTTCCATATTTCTCTCCCAAAGTACCTAAAATCACAAAAGGAACGATTTAGGGCAATATTTGATCAAATAAATTCAATTCCGGGCTTAAATGACCCCCAAAAAGTGGTTCATTTTTCGCCTCATCATATACCCTTACACTTGAGATTTGCTTGTCCTCAAGCAAATGCGCTTTTATTCTACTCAAAATACAAGTTAGGGGTCATTTAACACTAATATAAAAGTAATTAAAACAAATAATCGTTCCACTAAAGACCAAAGACAAGCACGGAGGTCATACACAAGCACCTCACAAATAGTGTTTAGATACTCACATCTCTCGGGTGTAATAAAGTATAAATTACAATATGGAAACGGAAGATATCTCTCACTACCTGTCATAGCAAAATAGATTACCATAGGCTTGGGAAATGATCAAACCTCCACCACATGGCGTAAGCACCTAGGATAAACTATCAAAGAGGTCTTTTTAAAGGGTTGTAACGTTAGGTGTAGGGATATGAAATACACGGTTTTGTTGGATAAAGGAAGTTTTACTGGTGGCGAGTTAACAATCTTGGTAAATTACATGTACAATATGGCGTTGCTAAGCCAAGACTAGACTCGACTTAAGCTAATAAATGAAAAATAAGAAAAACATAAAAATGAACATAGAATGAAGAGGGATGGTAGTCCGTATGTTTTTTCTCTTTTCTTTTTTTTTTTATTTTTTTTTTCTTTTTCTTGATTTTTTTTTCGATTTTTTTTATTTATTTTTTATTTATTATTTTTTTTTTTTGCATACACTCTTACCCTACCATTTAAAATAATATATCATAGGGGATGAACATTCCCCTTACACTTGAATCTTTACATACTTTACAATAAACTAATCTAATGACTCGAATTAAGAAAATCAAAACACTTGGAGTACTTTTAAGATTAACGTACATATGGGGGTAATAAATTGATGTTCTTCCCCATTACTCCATAAATAAGTACTTTACCCATGAGTCCCAATCGTCCCAAAACAATATGTACAAGGATATGACTCGACTTAGCAACCATGTAATCAATTAGATAGTTAACTTAGGGCTTAACAAATAACAATAATGCACTAAAGATGAGCGCATACACGGAAGGCTAAGGCGATTTGGGTGTACATTTAAGTGGGGTGTAACAAATTCTTCCTTTAAGTAAAATGCTTAAAGTTAGAAACGAAAAGATAGGCACGGAGGGGTGTACTAGGGGTTTCGTGTACTAAAAATGAGTACAACGCTAAGGGTGTGGAAAAAATTAGTTGACTTAACTAGCCAAGTAATATGACTTAAATGGTCAAGTAATTATGATACGGGTTTAACACAAGGGTGATCCTAATGCCTCTTATCATGTAGTAAATCCTACTACATGAATGTAGTCTCACTAGCGGTCTCGGGATGCATCACTAACGCAAATTCTAGAATCTAAATGCTACCGGTACACTCATAAGCACTAATAGTAAATGCTTTTCCTATCAAATCTAAAGGCGAATCTCACATATTTGGGTGGAAAATTTTTCTGAATATATGGTTATGTGCTAGTCATACAATCTCCTATCCATGAGACGCTTGCTATGGCTAAAGTTTCACTCCTAAATGTTGTAAAAAATTTTAAATTTGGTGCTAAAATTACACTAACAGGTATTTCTCATAGTTTTATTACACATCTACCATTAAACAAAACAAACTCAAGCGAAAGTGCATATGTAAGGTATCATCATTTTACCCTCCCCTTACACTTAGGATGAACATTGTCCCCAATGTTCAAGTAAAGAATGTAAAAGTTAAAAAGTAAAAAGAATGAAATCAAATACTCCCCTGATTCGCTCGGTATGGATAATAAGGTGGCCAGGTTAAATATTCCTCCAAGAAAACGAACAATCAAAGCTTCCCTTCCAGAATATAAATCATCTCCTTGTCATACATAACCTGTAAATCGTGAGAAAACAAACAAAACAACCTCGCGTAAAATCGGCGGCATCCTATATAAGTTACTAAATCCTAGAAAACAAGATAAGATATAATGCTTGTGGAATGAAGTTTGCAGATTTCCTGGAGATTATAAAACTTAATAATTCACAAAAACCATAAGACTCCGTTAGAAAAACAAAACCAGTAAAATTTCCAGATTTTTACACGTGACGCCGTCAAGAATTAATTCATGACGCCGTCAGAAGTGACCTACAGAAATTCTTATGTTAAGTTTCCGGAAAATTTCTGGAAAAACTTGGTCCTACTTCCTGGAAAATCCTGCAAAACTTCATTATGACTCAATACAAGCATTTGACTCTAACAAATACGAATATACATGTTCATTTAATATTGTGGAGAATCATGATCGGTTTGTTTCTTAAAAACATATTTGGGGTTTCCCCTTACACATATCTTTTGCAAAAAAATACTTTTAGGTGGAGTTAAGACTAGGCCAAAACAACAAAGTAAAGTATTTCCACTATTTAATTGAGAAACATGATCTACCAACAATAAAAATAAAGCATGCATACGGAAGCAAATAACAAACAAACAAAAATAAAATCACACAAAACATGGGTTGCCTCCCAAGAAGCGCTTTTCTTTATTTACGAGTCTTGTAGCTAGACTCAAGGTCATGGGTTACTACGTGACCTCATCGTTGGTTCCACTCTCTAGGTCGTCTTCTAAACCAGTTTTGTATTCCGGACCTAGTTGCAAGCATTCTTTGTAGAAACCAAGCATCCTATTCTTTACATACTCTACTCCTCTACGTCTATCCTCCTCATTTCTATAATAAGCCGCTTGCTTGTGTTCCTTTTCGAAATTAGATAGAAGGCGGTATTGCTCAATCTTGTAGGCCATTTGATAGGCAACCTCATCATTCTCTTTCTTGAATCTAACTATCCCTAGAGTCAGGTCATAACTCATCCTAGTGGCTTCAACAAATGGTTTTCCAAATATTACTTGGCTTAGGCAATCATCTATCACCGTACGAGTGTCTTCTACTATCATAAAATCGATCTCATAGGTGAGATTACCTATAATCACATGCAATCCCTTCACTCTTCCTACAAAATTACTTATTAAATTCCTATTGGGCATCATCCTAAAATCGAGTTGTTTCTTCATCACCCAATTGTAATAAGTCCTAGTCATGATGTTTACTGGAGATCTAAGATCAATGTAAGCTTTCCATATATGCATGTGCTCGATATTGCATGGTATGTTAATGTTAGAGGGGTCTCCCATTTTTATAAGGGGGGTGCCAAGGATATATGGTCTCTCGGGTCTATCGAATAAATCCTTATGGTATTCCTATTTTTCCTTGGTGGGCAACTTATCAAAGTACTTTTCTTTAGGCTCTACTTCCTCTAATTCCTCTTCCTTTTTAACCTCAACTTCCTTACTTTCATCCCTAGTCTTGGTTTCTACTCCAACTTCATCTTTGTCACTCCCTTCTATCTCCTTATCTATCGGCTTAATGGTGACAACATTGACAAAGTGGACATGTTTGGATGATGAGGGGTCCTTAATTTGGATTCCGTTATTGGTGTCCCTAGTGTCCTTCCTAGGTGTGGCTAACGCTTGGTTGTTGAGGGCCTTCAACAAGTTGTCAATCTTTTTGGTCATCTCCGTTTGTTGTTGGTTGAATTCGGTTTCAAACCTAGCTATGCGAGCTTCTTGAGATGCCATAAACTTTGACATCAATCCTTCAAGATTGTTGGTACTACCATAGTTGTTAGAAGGATTGTTGTTGAAAGTACGGTTGGATGGTGGACCGTTTGGTTGGTAACGATTAGGCGGATTGGAAGAATTGGGTTGATTTTGTTTCCACCTAAGGTTTGGGTGATTTTTCCAAGAGGGGTTGCATGAATCACTGTAAGTGTTTGGCTCGGGCTTGAAAGTGTACCACTTATCTCCCGCTTCGTCGGTACGCGTGGATATGTAGTCCGCAAAAGCTGTTCCGGGGAGTTCCACACAATCACGAGTGTCGTGGGGACCACTACATAATTCGCATGAAGAAGTGATTTTGTTCACTTGGCTTGAAGGTTTAGGAGCTTCGTAAGATTTCATGAGAAACTTGACTTGGTCCTCAAGTTCCATGATCCTACGGTCGGGAGTGCTAGAATTGTTCAAAGGCAAAGATATTGCCTTGACCGTTTTGTTCAAATCACGGGAATCATTCCAACTTTCGTTGTCATAGAGAGCAAGATCCTCTATGAGTTCCCATGATTGTTCCGCACTTAGATCACGTAGCTTACCACCGGCCGATTGGTCAATGGCTCGCCTCGTAGAGATATCGATATGGTCATAAAAATTTTAGACTTGGAGCCAAAGATCTATGCCATGATGAGTGACTTTTTGGAGTAAGTCCTTGAAACGAGTTCATGCTTCATAAAGAGATTCATTTTGATGTTGTTGGAACATCAAGATGTCATTTCTAAGCTTAGTAGTTCTTCCCGGTGGGAAAAATTGAGCAAGGAAACGAGTGGTGAGATCATCCCATGTGGTGATGGATCCCGCGGGTAAATGCTCAAGCCATTGACTAGCTTGATCCCGTAGAGAGAATTGGAATAGGCGTAATCGGGTTGTCTCTCTAGTTTCAACACCTAGGTCTATGGAATCTACGATTTTGAGGAAGTCATTAAGATGTTGGTTTGGATCTTCGGAACGAAGTCCATGGAATGCACATCTGCTTTGCACCAACCGGATGGTGTCGGATCGCAAGGGGGTCACATTGGCTCCGGTGAGCTCATTGGTGTTTCGGTAGCCTTGGTGGCTAGGTCGGGAATACTCTCCTAAGGTTCGGGGCCTAAGAGGTTCTAGTGGTGGGTTTTGTTGTGGTGGGATGACGGGTTCAAAGATGTTCCCGTTGTCCATGATGTCGGGTGGCGAAGAGTTACAAACAAAGACACAAAGAAATAAGATAGACTAAAGAAAACCTAAAAATAAAAACAAAATCTTACTAGAAAGGAATCTAGCAAGTAGACCTAATAAAAAGAGATTCTAACCTAGACAATAACTATTCCCCAGGCTGCGGCGCCAAAAACTTGATACCTGGGAATCGCAGCAGGCTTTACCTCTCAAGGGATCTTGAGAAGCTTACAACCCCCACCAGGCAGTGTACCTGATCGTTGTAGTATAGTATAGTGACAAGTACTGGGGGATTGATCGTTCAGCTAGGAATAGTGTCGCTAGGATTAGAAAACCTAAATACTAGTTCTAAAGGTGAAGGATGATTATTTTTGTATTTTTATATTTTTTAGAAAGCAAGTAAAAATCTTGGGTTTGAAAGATTTGGGCGGAATTAGTTGCTAGTCAACTAACCCAATACTAAAGATGCAATCAAAATAAAATACTAGAAATGAAAATAAACTAAATTAAACTAAGGTTGTGAGCAATAAGTGGAGAAAATGTATTTACTTAGATTTCACTACTCCCTAGATATCTTTTACACGTTAATTACTTGTTATAGTTGCGTGGATGACGGATTGTATTCCTTAATACCATTCATGGGGTGGCGCACTTAATTCCCCAATCCTATGAGCTCTTATCTCCTCCTATAACATGCCCGGCACAACCATAGGGATTGTAAACAGTGGCTCATGCATTAAATACAACTAATAAAACCTAGTGCACATCAGTTCATGTTTCCTAAGACGTTCAAGCATGTTACCATTTGGAGATCTGCCAGTTTTCTTAAGCCTAACATCGAATTCATTCATCCAATACAACTATAAACAAGTAATCAACACATAATTAACATCTAGGTTTCATTAGATCCAAGCAAACACAAGATAGATCTAGCCTAGCATGATGGAATTAAGACAAGAACAAGATATAGACAACCAACACATAGACATATTGATTGAATTAAAAGAATACTTATCTCAATTACACATGAAAGGTATCAAGGGCTAAGAACCATTGAAAAACCTGTAAAATTCGTACCAAGTTCGTACTTAGGGTTTCTCCAAAACTTCTCCCTTTTAATGTGAAAATTAGAAAACTATATAAAGGAAATAGGGTCTGACGGCGTCAAGACAAATTTTGTGACGCCGTCATCTCGCCGCCAAAATAATTCTCGGACTGCCTTGATCCAGATCTGACGCCGTCAAGTGTTGTATGTTTCCAGGCCGTCATGCGTTTTCCTCTTGACGCCCTACTTTGTGACGCCTTCAAATCTGTACTGGATCGTCATGGAAATTACTCTTGACGCCGTCACCTACTGTTCCCAGCAAGGAAAATTAAGACTTTGGCGTTTTCTTCACTTTTATGCTCCAAAAACGTCCGAATTGCTTCCTTTTCCAGATTTCTCTCCCAAAGTACCTAAAATCACAAAAGGAACGATTTAGGGCAATATTTGATCAAATAAATTCAATTCCGGGCTTAAATGACCCCCAAAAAGTGGTTCATTTTTCGCCTCATCACAAATGCACAATCAATAGTTTCATCTTCGGGAAAAGAAAATTGTTCATATTGTTGGACAAGAAGATCAATTTTGTTATCCTTAACTTGTGAATTTCCTTCATGAGTAGTGATTAAAGATTGCCAAATTTCTTTAGCGGTTTTGCACATAAAAACTCTTTCATACTCTTTCTTAGGTAAAGCATTATAAAGCATCATTTTTGCTTCATTATTTTTGGCAATAAGTTTCTTTTGATCATCACTATGTTTAGTAAGTGAACTATCCTCATCTCGACCACTTCCGCTAGGCTTATGATCACCTTCAATAATAATATACCATAGATCTATGTCCTTTGATTTTACGTAAGTTTCAAAACGGTTTTTTCAATAAATAAAACCATTTGGTTCAAATAGTGGTGGTCTTTGCATAGATTGCCCTTCATTGAAATTTTCAAAATCCATGGATCGTTTCAAGTTTTAAGATACAATATATTTTAAAATATTGAGTAACGTAGCTCTTGATGCCAATTGTGGAAAACTAGAAGGGGGGTTGAATAGTTTACCGGTTTTAAACTTGATTTTCTTCTAATACATTTACGTGTAATTACCAATTAAGACGTATCAAACAATAAATAATATGCAAGAATAAAAGTAAGAAATGATCAAACCATAACACAATTGTTTATCGTGGTTCGGCTACAAGGACTCTTTTTCCTTGCTCTACTCCACTCCCCGAGTATCCAACTCGAGAGTTTTCTTGCACTAGTCAACAAGCTCCTTTATCCGGCGGAGAAAACCTTACACGTTGCTTACACACTATTTCCGACACTAACCTAGATGTCGAGTTCTTTCACAAGGGTACAACCACTCCCGATAGTTCTTTTACAAGGGTACAACAACTCCCGATACTCAACGTATTTTGAGGACTAAAATTCTAACCGATCACTACAAATGGATACAATACAATGAAGTATAAACTTTACTAGTTTACACTAATGCTATGCTAGACAAGTCTTGTAACGTTGTGTTGAAGCTTGTATGCTCGTGATCTTCTTGCTACAAAGAAAGACTCACATATATGAAAGTTTACTGAGTTAGAAATGAAGTATATGCAGTTAAATATATTAGAGAGTGATAACCAATACTCAAGAAGTGAGTTACTATTTATAGGCCTTCAAACAGACCAACCTACGGAAACGGCGGAACCCATCCTTTGGTTCCGTCCATTGTGCCTGAGGGTTCCGCCAGCATGTCTGACAGAATCCTGCATAAAATATTTCACAATCTAACACAATATTCTCAAGATCTCCCAAAGTCAACTTTGAGATCTTGAGTGTGAATCAATAAATAATAAAACATGTTTCTTACACACTTACACACATGTTTCCTTGAAGGGACATGTGTGATGCAAGGGATGCTGTAACTTAACATATTATTTCTAATGTTAGATATTCCTAAAAAAGGAAATATACTTGTGAAAATAGTTTAAGTATAAAATCAAAACATGTTTGTTTGATATGTTTAGCAAGTGAATGTTCTACTAGAAAGAGTTTGGTTGCTTATATCCTAATATGACAAACTAATTAGTAAACTTGCTAAATATACATAATGGACATTTTTAATACATGTACTTAAACTAAGGTATACTTACTTAGAAATTACTTTGTGAAAATATGTAAATGTAGTTTGAGTGAAGTTACGTAAAAGACTTTTAAACTATATTTATGATTTGCTAAAAATAAACTTTATCTTTTGTAGTTAACAAAACTAAGAAAGATCGTAAAATATAAATAACGTTTTAAGGTGATATTTGTATTAACACTACTTATAAAGCATTTAGCACCCTCTCTCTTCCAAATTTTTTAAGATTTTCATATATAGATTTTGAGTAAATACAACTTGTTAAGCTATATGTTCAACTAATTTATGCATAAACACCTACATATATTGATCGGTCAACAGTTATAATTAATGTCATCTTTAAAACACCTCTTTGATAAAAGGTATAACTAATAAAACACAAGGTACAAACAAATCAAGCTACAAAGGGACCACTCTCTCTCTCCATTAAATGCACCTAAAACTTAAAATTAAAACATACACATGATAAAGTATATGGTACACTCTTCTTGATCTTAGAAACTGCTGCTAATCTGCTATTAATGTATCAAGATTTTTGATGACTTTGTTTAAATAATTCCTGGTGTAGACGCGATGCTTCCCTCCTGTCCATATTTATGCTTCCTTCCATATTTAGTTAAGAAAGTTAATTGAAAATAAAAGAAGACGAACAGAGGAACATGTAATATTCATCACCAACACTTCAACAACAACAAATCCAATATATCAGCTTAGAAGTCTTCCCAAACTTGAGTCCCTTACATTGGATTTTCAGGAGTGCAAGGTAAGACCAATTTGAGTTTCACACTTCAAATTCAATCTTTAAAAATTCTGATAATTTTACATGTTGTAGTTATTGGCAGAAGGTAGCTCCTGGATGAATGTACCTGTGGCATTTCTATCCCTCAAGAATCTAAATCTATCCGGAGTCAATTTTGGGAACAATGCAATGGTAGCATTCATCATTCAAATGATTCGTAGAGCTCCAAGATTGCAAATGCTATAAACCAAAGTAAGTCGAATGCAATATGTATTATGCTTCACATCAACCTAAATTGCCATGGTTATGTATCTCAATTTGCAGCCTTCATTCGAAAGTGATCTACCTTTGAAAAGTTATTCATTACGTTTAGGAAGCAACAGAATGGGGTCGGGCCAGCTCGAGAGTGTGGTGTTTCGATCTTTTCCTATATCAGTTAATGAATTAACAATAATAAAGTTTGTACTTGCTTATTCCCCCTTGCTGGAGAAACTTTATATCAAGCTTTGCACTCTGAATCATGATCACGCTGAAAATGTGGTGATGAATTGGGAGTTGGCTAGGGAGCTGTTGAAACTCCACCGAGCTTCCCCCACAGCCGAAGTGGAATTCTTCTAGTTTTTTTATGTTTATTCTATGGTTTGTTTAATGTTTAGCTTGTACCCTATGACAATTAACGACGTATTTTGCTGTTCCTGTTTCATTCTATGGTTTGTTTAATGTTTAGCTTGTAATTACCCTAAATGGTGTTGTTTGAAATATTGTGGGTGTGTTGTGGATATGGAAATTTGACTTTTGAAAGTCAAAGTTACATATAACACTTCAACTTGGTATTAGAAAGTGCAGGTTGAAACTAGCATATACATTATGATCCATAGAAAGCAACATTTCAATTAATGAGTCAATTGGTAAATGACAATTTTATTTGAAGTTTGACTATCGAAAGTCATAATTAAAATTCTATGAGTCAA
Organism: Artemisia argyi; assembly: GCA_030686995.1. NCBI lineage: Eukaryota > Viridiplantae > Streptophyta > Magnoliopsida > Asterales > Asteraceae > Artemisia > Artemisia argyi. The sequence continues at coordinate 23,518,588 of CM060709.1, forward strand.
ATAACCCCTTTTGACTAATAAAGTCAACACCAACACGAAGTGTTACTAATTATCCGTTATAAAACCTAAAGTTAAGCATATATTGCATCATACTTCCAAAATTGTGTATGGATAAACCCATATGGTTTATCCCACACATATAGTTTACAAAACAATTGTCTAAGCATTGTCAAGTTGATTTGTGCCCACAAATCCACCATACATACAAACTACATAATTTGTTTACATAATATCATTCATCCAACTTTAAAGCTCCATCAGCACACATCAAAGTGTAAAACTCTTTGTGACATGTTAGTTTCATCACCTAGAAAGAAGCGGACCATTGAACCTTGACCAAAATGTGCTTCTGCCCTCAATTGCCTGAAACTAGATAATGAAACAATAGCCACTTGCCTCCTGACCTTCCCTTGACCAACTTGAAGTGTCCTCTCACGAACTTCGAACTCTTTCTCTATGATTTTATGCTTCACAGCCGCTCTAGAGAACCCATACAAGTTGTACTTCTTAACAATTCTTGATGGAATGGATTGATAAAAAATGTACAAAACTTATCATTAGTTTGTCATGGGATGCTTCTAATACACATTTTGATCCATCAATCTTTATATCAGAAAAACAATATATGATACAAATGAAATTCATATATCTTATTAAGCAACTCTGTCACTAGACTTACAAGTCGGCTGTCTCTCTAGAAGGATGCAGTCATCTTCCTGTAGAATGCCCTTTCTTCTTGGTCATGGGCTGTGTGGTGTTCCCAATTACACATCCAATTCATCCGAGGGGCTTCAAAATCTGAATTTAATATTACATATAATCAAATAACTTACACTGCTGTGAGATACTTGGTGTCGTTAAAGTTAAAAAACTAAAACATACTGATGAGTGTGTGAATACTCATCATTTTTTGTCGTATCTGAACTGCCAAAACATCCAAAAACACTCAAATGTGCATCAAAATACTAAAAATATCCCAGGAAGTGTGTTTTATATGTTTCAGATGCAAAATGTTTAAAAACAGATGAAAAACGTACAAAGTTTACATAATTGGCAGTTTTAGTCCCTCAACTTTCATAAATTGTCAAAACTAGTCCCTGAACATTTGTTTTGTAAGAAAAGTCAACCCAAGGCATTGAAATGTCAAAAGTTATCTAATATGGTCCTTGGGTGAAAACTTTGAAAAAATTACACATTTGGCCCCTGTACTTTCAAACTTGGCAAAATTGGTCCCCGGGTGATTTTCTTTGGAGAATGATGAGGCGAAAAATGATCCGTTTTTAGGGGGGTCATTTAAGCCAGGAATTGAATTTATTTGATCAAATATTGCCCTAAATCGTTGCTTTTGTGATTTTAGGTACTTTTGGAGTGAATTATGGAAAAGGAAGCATTTTGGACGTTTTTGGAGCATAAAAGTGAAGAAAACAGCAAAGTCTTAATTTTCCTTGCTGGGAACAGTACCTGACGGCGTCACAAGCTTCTTCATGACGGCGTCAAGAGGAAAACAAGTGGTGAAGTGGATAGAGTCCATGGCGATCCAGAATGATTTTATACTAGGGCATGACGGCGTCACCATAGGCCGTCATGGTCCCTTTACACGTGACGGCCCAGAGGAAAATTGCTCTTGATGGCGTCAGATCTGGATCTAGGCAATCCGATATTATTATGGGCGGCGGGTTGACGGCGTCATAATTTTCTTCTTGACGCCGTCACATTGGAAAATCTATATATAGTTTTGTAATTTTCATTCATTAGGGAGGACAATTTTAGGGATAACTTGGAGAAAACCTAGCACAATTTTATCAGTATTTTCAAGGGTTTTCACCCTTTGAAACCTTTCATATTCAATTAAGATAAGTATCCTTTCAATTCATTCAATATGTCTATGTGTTGTTGGAATATATCTTACGCTTGTCTTGATTTTAACATGCTAGGCTAGATCTCTTGTGTGTTTGCTTAGATGTAGTGAAACATAGATGTTGATTATGGGTTGATTGCTTGTTTATAGTTGTTACGGATGAATGATTTCGATGTTAGGCTTAAGAAAATGGCAGACTTCCATAGTGTAACTTGCTTGAACGTCTTAAGAAACATGAACCAATGCGTACTAGGTTTTTATGGTTGTATTTAATGCATGAGCGAATTCTAGTGATCCCATGTTAAGAGCTTCTTGCAGGCTCGACATAGGAGTGAGGTAGGAGCTTATAGAGTTGGGGAAGTACGTACGCCACCCCACGATTGGTATTAAGGAATATAACCCGTCATCCACGCAACTGTAAAAAACTATCAACCTGTAAAAGATATCTAGGGAGTAATGAAATCTAAGTAAACACAATTTTCCCATTTATTGTTCACACCACATTAGTAATTAGCTTTATTTACATTTTTGTTATTTTATTTTGATTGCATCTTTAGTTACTGGGTTAGTTGACTAGCAACTAATTCCGCCCACTCTTCCAAAACCCGAGATTTTAATTGCTTTTATAAAAATATAAAAATATAAAAAGAATCATCCCTCACCTCTAGACCTATTTTTTAGGCTTTCTAATCCTAGCGACACTATTCCTGAGTTGAACGATCAATCCCCCGGTACTTGTCACTATACTATACTACAACGATCAGGTACACTGCCTGGTGGGGGTTGTAAGCTTCTCGAGATCCCTTGAGAGGTAAAGCCTGGTGCAATTCCCACGCATCAGAGAATATGCAACAATGGCCCTTGAGAAATCTAAGGGTTGCAAAAATTGATCCTTGAAGTAACTTTGGAATGATGGCAGAATGGGTCCTTAAAAATCAGAATATTACATGAATGGTCCTTGTGTTATTTAACTAAACCAAATGGACTCCCTTTTTATTACCCACCCAATCCAATCCAAAACACAACCCAACACCAACACCCAAGCCCATACTACCCCAGGCCCATCACCAAAATCTACACCTCCCATTTTAATAATAAAAACAGGTCAAACTTGACCTTTGACCACCTCCACCTCATCACCCCCTCACGGGTTCCTGCAAACACTAAACACCATCATCACCTTCACACCCCTGCCTTCACCCTAGCTACACTCCATCATCATCATAACTACCCCCTCCAAACACCTCAGTGCAAAACTTGATCCCTGGCATAAGTAATTAGTGAAAAACGCCAAAGTAATTTTGGCGCCAAATCCATTTAAAGGCGAAGATTGATTCATTCTCATCCAACGGCTCTGGATTGATGTGGGATTAGCTCAGAAGGTCTCCTAAACCCTAATTCAAGCATATATAAAGAAGGAGATGGAGCAAGAAAGAGTGTGTAATTTTTAGCTTATAGTAGTTATGTCGAATTAGTAATCTTTTTATTTTTAGTGTAATTCTCAGCTTTCAAAGATTGTACTCAGTAGTTTCAAGTGTAATCTCAACTAGTTTTCCAATAAATTTCAAGTTCACAAGTTCTAATCAGTTGCCATTTTAATTTAGTTCCAAATTTTCATTATAGCTAAAAGTTGTTAAATATTGGTATTCAATGCTAACCTGAGCTTATTTAAGCTTTCTTATAAGCTATTTGAAGCTTTTAGATCACCTAGAGGACTGTTACTCAAAAACTTAAAAATAAAAAAAAATAGGATAAAATCATTCAAAAATCAAAAATCAATGAACAGAGGTCAAGAATGCACGGAGCACTGTGAATTATGGAAGGCAGTGGGTTAGTGGCTTGTGGAAGTCTATAGGAGTGGTCATTTGGTTCTTGATTCACATTATTGTGGCAGGAAGGCATTTGTAAGAATTTCTTCCATTTCATGATTTCACTTTTCATGGGCTTGATTTTTGCTTAATTGTGTTCAGCTGTGTCTATTAGGTATTATTGAATCATATTGTAGCCTAAAAGGATGTACTAGTTCATATTAAATAATTAGTGTTTAAATCTTTTGGATCACTGTCAATTTTTAGTCTAATATAGAATATTGGTCATTTGTAGTTTATAGTCAAGAATATGTACTCATTAAGGTTTATTAGTTCAAACTAAAATGATATAAATTAGATTTATGGTCCCATTCAACCATTTGCTTTGAAAATCACCATATCAAAATCCTTAAGGAGTGTTTGGATTTGCTGATTGTTGGGTGATACACTGAGCTTTTGTTGTTATTCTTGGTTGTTGCATGTCTCAATAGGTTCCAATATAACTGATGAGGCGAAAAATGAACCGTTTTTAGGGGGTCATTTAAGCCCGAATTTGAATTTATTTGATCAAATATTGCCCTAAATCGTTCCTTTTGTCATTTTAGGTACTTTTGGAGTGAATTCTGGAAAAAGAAGCATTTTGGACGTTTTTGGAGCATAAAAGTGAAGAAAACGACAAAGTCTTAATTTTCTTTGCTGGGAACAGTACCTGACGGCGTCAAGAGTAAACAAGAGGTGGAAGTGGTGACGGTCCAGAGAAATCGTGACAACGTCAAGCTTGGCCGTCATGGTTCAAGATATGGTGACGGCCTAGAACTAAATTACACATGACGGCGTCGATTCCGGATCTAGGCAATCCGATCTCATTATGGGCGGCGAGTTGACGGCGTCAGAAATTCCTTCTTGACGCCGTCACCCTGTAAAATCTATATATAGTTTTGCAATTTTCATTCAATAGTGTGTAACTTTAGAGGGTGTAACTTTGGAGAAACCCTAGCACGAATTTTACTGTTCTTTCAAGGGTTTTTACCCTTTGAAACCTTTCATGTCAATTTGAGATAAGTATCCTTTCAATTCATTCAATATATCTATGTGTTGTTTGAATATATCTTACACTTGTCTTGAATTTAACATGTTAGGCTAGATCTCTTGTGTGTTTGCTTAGATGTAGTGAAACCTAGATGTTGATTATGGGTTGATTGTTTGTTTATAGTTGTTACAGATGAATGATTTCGATGTTAGGCTTAAGAAAACTGGCAGACTTCCAATGGTGACATGCTTGAATGTCTTAAGAAACATGAACCAATGCGTACTAGGTTATTATGGTTGTATTTAATGCATGAGCGAATTCTAATGATCCCATGTTAGGAGCTTCTAGCAGGCTCGACATAGGAGTGAAGTAGGAGCTTATAGAGTTGGGGAAGTACGTACGCCACCCCACGAATGGTATTAAGGAATATAACCCGTCATCCACGCAATTGTAACAAACTATCAATCTGTAAAAGATATTTAGGGAGTAATGAAATCTAAGTAAACACAATTCTCCCCATTATTGTTCACACCACTAGTTTAATTAGCTTTATTTTCATTTCTGTTATATTATTTTGATTGCATCTTAGTTATTGGGTTAGTTGATTAGCAACTAATTCCGCCCACTCTTCCAAAAACCGAGATTTTTAATTGCTTTTATAAAATATAAAAAATAGAAAAATAATCATCCCTTACCTCTAAACCTAGTTTTAGGCTTTCTAATCCTAGCGACACTATTCCTGAGTTGAACAATCAATCCCCCGGTACTTGTCACTATACTATACTACAACAATCAGGTACACTGCCTGGTGGGGGTTGTAAGCTTCTCGAGATCCCTCGAGAGGTAAAGCCTGGTGCGATTCCCACGTATCAAGTTTTTGGCGCCGCAGCCCGGGGAATAGTTATTGTCTAGGTTAGGATTTCTTTTTATTAGGTCTACTTGCTAGATTCATTTCTAGTAAGATTTTATTTTTTATTTATAGATTCCTTTAGTCTATCATTTCTTTGAGTCTTTGTTCGTAAAAACCTTTCTGTGGAAAACTAGAAGGGGGGTTGAATAGTTTTAGCGTTTTAAAATCTTTTTAACTTGTTTAGTTAGCTTTGAAACTTTCCGTTTGATCAAAGATATATGCACAATCACAAATATATAACATGCAAGTAAAGGAAAGAAACGATCAAACCACAACACGAGTATTTATCGTGGTTCGGCTACAAGGACTCTTTTTCCTTGCCCTACGTCCACGCCCCGAGTATCCAACTCGAGAGTTTCTTTCACTAGTCAACAAGCTCCTTTCACCGGCGGAGAAAACCTTACACGTCGCTTATACTTTTACCGACACAAAGCTAGATGTCGAGTTCTTTTACAAGGGCACAACCACTCCCAACACTCTTTGTATTTTGAGGACTAAAATACTAACCACTCACTTCAGAATATACACAAACAAATGACGCGTAAACAATACTAGTTTACACAATACTAAGCTATCAAGTCTTGCAACGTTGTGTTGGAAACTTGTAACTTTTAGACGACCTTGTGAGCTTCTTTGCTACAATAGAAAACTTCACATGTACAAGGTTAAGAGGTTAGAAGAAAAGGATCAGTGTGTGTGTAAAATATGTGCTCAAGAGGTTAGCCAAAAATCAAGTTATGGCTTGGTATTTATAGCCCAACAAACTGTGGACTCGGCGGATCAGGCGGAACCCTCATTTGGGTTCCGCCCGTGTACCCCCAGGGTACCGCCGGGTCTGCAGTAGGTTTTGGCAATAACTTCCCAAACCAAACAAGGTCTTGTCTCATAACTTCTATCAACCAAACAATGTCACATCACTTGAAGTTAGTCAAACATGAAACTTGTAAGCAACATGAAAGCAAGTCAAACACACAACTTGCCATAAATACATAATGACAAAACTTGCCATAAATATGATGTGACTTATTTCTAATTTAAGAAATAAACTTGTGTTATGTTTTATGAAATGTAAAATGTAGCAAAAGTCTAGTTTATGCAAGTCTTAAAAACTAAGAATATGTTTTGCTTAAAATTAAAGTTTACATTTTGTCGTTAACAAAACTTAGCGAAGATCGTAAAATATAAATAACGTTTTTAGGCGATATTTGTATTAACAATCTCCCCCTTTTTGTTGATGACAAAACATAAACTTTGTTTTTAAGTATCACACAAAATCTTGGTTTTTAAGACTTAAAAAAAAAATTATATTAACCTTGTTTTACTTAAGAGATGAAAAGCATATTAAGTATTGAAGGTATAATATATTTCTCCCCCTTTTTGTCGAAACAAAAAGTAGAGTAGCGAAGCGGAATAATCGCCATGCTCCCCCTTGGTCGATACTCCCCCTAAATGGAGTACCAATATGGGAAACATGGATTTTGAGACCTACAAAAAAAATGGTTAGTTGATGATATATATAGTCAAGTTTGTAGTTACCACACACATTGCAACCACATTGACAACACAACTTTGATCAACCAACATTGCACAAAATAAGTAGAAAGAGATTTCATTTCAAGTAAAATTTTGACTTTTAAAAAGTCAAAAGACAAGAAATGTGTACATATGCTTCTACTTGTACACAAAAACTAAGAAAATAAAAGAAAATCCTACATTCCTAATGTGGGGCAAACGGCCTCCAAGGGTTGGTTTAGGATTTGTTGGGGTGGGAAAGTGCATCCAAACGTTCAATGACGTGTTGGAATGCAAACCGGGTTTCATTTTGGAATTGGTGAAGCACGGTTTTTATGGTTTCACCCATTTGCTCACAATGTGGGCAACCATGGGGATGGGTGGGTGAAAATGGGTTGGTTTTTGTGTCTTGGTTTAGGGGTGGGTTTGGTTTTGTTTCTTGGGTGGAGGATGGATTTGGTATTGATTCAAGCAAGGTGGTTTGAAATTCCATTGCTTGATGAAGGTGGTTGTCAACCATGCTTTGTATTTCCTCATAAGAAGGAAAGAAAGACTCATAGGTTTGGGGTTGAGAAGGTGGTGGAGTTGGGTGATCATTGTTTTCAAAATTTGGTTCTCCATAGAGAGGACCATGGATTTCACGGTAGATAGGGTGAAACAACAACGGTTTTGGTTGTTGGTACATTGGTGGTGGTGGTTGGGTAGGTTCAAGATCATCATCAAGGTCAAAAATTGACCTTGGTGATTGGTTTGCAAAAGGTGGTGGTTGGGTATGTCTAGGTGGTAGATCATTCAAATCTTGGACATACGGGTGTGGTGATGTTGGAGGAGACCCGAAAAGCTCCATAGGTTCAACTTTTGGGAATGGTGATGGTGATGGAGTCTTTGATGGTTGAGTTGGAGCACTTGGTGGAGTTGGGTCAATAGGTGATTTAGTAGGTGGTGGAGTGTGCTCATTTGGTTCATTGGGTGATGGAGTTGGAGATGCTAGGTTCAAAAAGTGTTCATTTTTTATGGGTGATGTGAATTCATCCGAGGATGAAGAGCTAAGGTTGATGGGTTGGTTACACCAAAGTGGTTTCACACTTATCCGGGCGGTTTTCCGGATGAGTTTTGAGGTTTGAGAGGTGTTTGTTGACTTGGTCATGGTGAAAAATGGTTTAAAGTTTCAGAATTGTGAGGTAGAAGGTGTGATTTGTTAGTGTTTAGGAAGGCTTGATTTATAGTGATGAAGGTTTGTGGGAAGGAGTGTTTGGATTTGATGTTAGTCCATACAAAAATGGTGGTTCCTAATGATTTGGAAAACTTAATTGTGGGTTGTCATGTCATGGAAGTCAATCCAATGAAAATGGTGAAGTGAGAAGACAAGCTTGCACTAAATGCTTAGTGGTTTTGGTGAGTTTGTTTGATGAGAAATTCTCAGGGATTTCAAGGAGCCTCTAAAAGGGGTCCTTCCTTGTTGTGTGAAGGAGACTTGAGGTAGTTATAGCTATTTTTGAATTTTGGCGGGAAATGGGTTTGGGTGAGTTCTAAGGAATGCTAAGTACCTTAGTAAGCTAAACACATTGCAAGTAATGGATTTCTAGCTAAAAGGATTGGATTTTGGTGTTTGGATGTTGAAATGTTGAAAAGAAAAATAAAAATTCTGCAGGAAACTGGCGGTACCCTGGGAAGACACAGGCGGAACCCAAATTTGGGTTCCGTCTGATCCGTTGGGCCAAACCTGGGTTACCCAGGTTTTGAACGGGCGGAACCCAATTTTGGGATCCGCCTGTTCCGCCAGTGCTGAAAAACGGGACAGAACGCGATTTAAACCCGCTAGACGATTTTCAAATTTTTCAAAAAGTCCTAAAACCAAAACTATAATTCATATCTGGTTAGGAAATGCAAAAATTAGACATGTAAACGCTCAAATTATAAGACTTTGATCGGGGGCTAGCGAAATTCACTAAACTTAGTGAAAATAAGATAATCATGAAATTTTTGACAACTTGCCAAACGTTGTCATCCTGCAACATTGTTAGTTGAAACATGTTCCAAAGTGTATTAAACATTGTACTAACACACAAATACATGACAAACATTGTTTAAAACTACCAAATTGTTTTAATAGCACCTTGTGCCAAACACTCCTAACACACCCGCACTCATTGACGGTCCATCTTCTTCTTCATCTTCCCGAGGAATCTCCCGATGTTTTTGAACATCCCTTTTGTTTGCTTGAACTCCTCCGACTCATTTGGAATATCCGGAAGTTGGGAAAGGTATTCTAGAGGTGGGAGCCTAGAGTTTGGCAAATTGTCATCTTCACTCATTGAGGAAGAAGATGATGAGGTATGAGGACGTTTTCCTTGGGCTCTATACATTCTCTTATCACTTAGTGGGACAAAGGTATGTGGGATGAGAGAGTAGTCAAGACGAAGATGGTTTGGAGTTGGTGGAATGGGTGAAATGAACCTAAAGAGACGGGTCAAGAGCATTCCATACGGCATAGCCGTTGTGCCATGCACGGGAATGTCGGCCATTCTCTTAGCCATGTAGTAAGCAAGATTGAAAGGTTGCCTAGTGGATAAAGAGTAGAGCATGTAGCATAGGCAAAGGTTGATATGGTCTCGGTTTCCTATAGTGCTTATAACATTGGCTCTAAGGACTTCCTCCCATTTCTTGAATTGGGGCAAGAGTTCATTAAGTTCCATTCCATATGGATCCTTTTCGACCTCATTTCCCCCACGGGTTCTCCTAGTGGTGGTTGTCCTAACAAAGAGGTGGTTACGGAGTACATCTTTTGACACAAGTGGTGTATCATAAGGATGGAAACGGTTATCTAGGGTGTCAAGGGTTGATAGGGAGTGCAAATCGGAGTAGATACAAGTACCTTGGTTTGGAATTCCTAGGATTTGAGCAAACTCCTCAAGAGTGAAGGAATAATGATTACCACTAACCCTAAAGTTGACGGATATGAAATCATATTCTCCCGTGGAGAGGGTGACGGAGGCATAGAATTCTAAGATGAATCTAGGACAAATAGGCTCGTCTATAGTCAAAAGACACTCAAAATTGATTGCGGCGAACTCGTTGTAAAGGTTTGTGCCTTCTAGGAAGGACGGGTCAATGGTTCTACCCTCATGGACATAGTGTTTTTCTAAGGCTTTGAAGATGTTGACTTGGTTTGGGGTAAGGCCTTTTGTTTTGTGGTGTTTTGGTAGGTACTTGATTGTGTCCTTGTGGTCGTAATGGGTTAGAGGAGGCATGATGATACCTAGAACAACAAAATTTTCACATTTTAGTTTAAGTAAACTACTTATTTTAATGTGGATGTTCTAGTGTGTGCCTATATGAAAACAATATGGAGGTGCGGTTATCTTGACTCATTTTGATGCATCAAAAGTGTTTTATAATGCAAGTTTTGTTATAAAAACAAAAGATAACCCAAACACTCCTAGTTCAATGTAGCTACGTTTGAATGTACCCGAAAATACATATTAATTATGTATTCCCTTTAGCATTCAAGAGACATTATGCAAGTGATGTTTTGAACATAACGATTTGATTTTGTATTCTCAATGTGAGACGAAAAAATATTTGTCCTACTTGTGAGAAATTTTTGCAAAAATTTGACATGGGGTGGTTTAGCAAGTATGTTTACACTAAGTGAGAAAGCACTTCCTAACTATGGGAAACATGATTAGTTTTGTTAAACACCTAATTTTTATGCATGAGTTTGTTAAGTTTAATGCATAACCCCAAGTTTTTGTTTTTGTGCAAAAATGGAATTCCTAGACTCAGATCAGGATTGTAATCAAGAAAAGATACTTACAATGATGATGGATTAGTAATGTGTTTGAATGGGAGACCAGAATTTCGTGGGTATGGTTGAGAGGAATGGTGAATAGTAACAGTTTTTGGAAGTTGTGGTATGGGATAATGGGTGTTTGGTTTAATATAAACAAATGTATAGGTTCTGCAGGTCGGCGGACACGGCGGATCCCAATATTGGGTTCCGTCCGTTATGTCTCAGGGTTCCGCCGACCCTGCAGTGGAAAATGGTTATTGATTTGTTTTGATTTTTGTGATTTTTGTCTAATGTTCAGAACTACAGTGTAGGTTCCATGAGTCCTAAGCCTAGCCTAAGAAGGTTAAAAGGTTCACGTTTAAGGGGTTTGGTGAGGATGTCGGCTATGTTGTCTTCGGAAGAAACTTTCTCAATTGAGATATTTCCTTTTTGAACGTTGTCACGAAGGAAATGATGACGGATTTCAATATGTTTGGTACGAGCATGTTGAACCGGGTTTTTGCTGAGATCAATGGCACCTTTGTTGTCACAAAGAATTGTGATGTCGTTGAGTTGAATTCCGTAGTCGACAAGAGCTTGCTTCATCCAAAGAGCTTGTTGACATGCCTTTCCGGCCGAAACGTACTCGGCTTCCGTTGTTGAAATAGCAAGAGCCGTTTGCTTCTTAGAGAACCATGAGGTGAGACAATGTCCAACAAAAGTACAAATACCACTTGTGCTTTTTCTATCGACATAGTCACCGGCATGATCCGAGTCGGCATACACTATGGTGTCTATTCCCATTCCTTTGGGATACCATAATCCTAAATGTGTAGTGCCTTTAATATACCTAAAAATCCTTTTAACGGCTTCGAGATGGGTAGTCTTAGGATCTTCTTGAAAGCGAGCACATAGACAAACACTAAACATAATGTCGGGTCTACTAGCCGTTAGGTAGAGTAGACTACCAATCATACCTCTATATTTAGTGCTATCTACGGATTCACTTTCCTCATCCTTGGTGAGTTTAGTTTCCGTGGACATGGGAGTTTTGATAGGTTTTGAATCTTCTAATCCAAATTTCTTAAGCATGTCCTTAATGTATTTAGATTGGTTAAAGAAGATACCATCTTCAAGTTGTTTAATTTGGAGTCCTAAGAAAAAGTTGAGTTCTCCCATCATACTCATTTCAAACTCGTCATGCATGATTTTTGAGAAATCCACACATAATTCTTGACAAGTTGATCCGAATATAATGTCATCAACATAGATTTGGACTATGATAATATGTGAATCTTTCTTCTTAGTGAAGAGAGTATTATCAACTAAGCCCATGGTGTACTTATGGTCAACTAGGAAGGTTTTAAGTCGATCATACCATGCTTTTGGAGCTTGCTTGAGTCCGTAAAGAGCCTTTTTAAGTTTGTAAACATAATTAGGTTTTTCAAAATCGATGAAGCCCGGTGGTTGAGCAACATACACTTCTTCATTAATGACTCCGTTTAGAAATGCACTTTTGACGTCCATTTGAAAGAGTTTAAAATTATGTGCACATGCATAAGCAAGTAAGATTCTAATTGACTCGAGCCTAGCTACCGGAGCATACGTTTCATCGTAGTCGATACCTTCTTGTTGATTATATCCTTGTGCTACTAGCCTAGCTTTGTTTCTAGACACAATTCCATTTTCATCCATTTTATTTCGAAATACCCATTTCGTTCCAATTATTGTTTGACACTTTGGTTGAGGAACTAATGTCCATACATCATTCCTAACAAATTGGTTTAATTCTTCTTGCATTGCAATTACCCAAGATTCATCCTTAATGGCTTCATTAATATTCTTAGGTTCAATGGTTGATACGAAACAAAAATAATTACTTTCATTTTGGACTTTTGATCTTAGTGTTCTTTCATTAATGTTGCCTATGACACTATCTAATGGATGACTTTTAGATTCTTTGACATTAACAATTTCCTTGTTTAATAGTTCATCTTCCTTGTCATTATCTAAGATTTTTTGACTTTCAATTGCTTGGCTTTCAACTAAGTCATCATCTACCAAAGGTGATGTCTTAGAGGGAGGTGGACTTTCGTCAAATGTTACGTTCAACGATTCCTCGACTCTTAAGGTTTCTTTGTTTAAGACAATGTAAGCTTTACTATTTTGTGAATATCCAAGGAATACACCTTCATAAGACTTTGGGTCAAATTTGGTGAGATAATCCTTGGTGTTAAGAATGAAGCATTTACTCCCAAACACTCTAAAATATCCTAATGTAGGCTTTTTACCTTTATAAAGTTCATAAGGTGTTTTATTCAAAAATCGTCTAATTAAGACTCGATTTAAAATGTACGTTGATGTGTCAACGGCATTACACCAAAACTTTTGTGGAATAGATTGTTCATTAAGCATTGTTCTACTCATCTCTTGTAATGTCCGGTTTTTACGTTCTACTACACCATTAGATTGAGGAGTACGTGGAGCCGAAAAGTTATGAGTAATTCCATTATTATCACAAAATTTTCCAAATTGAAATTCATTATCAAATTCACGACCGTGATCCGTTCTAATAGACACAATATTAGATCCTACTTGATTTTGAATTTTCTTACTTAGAATCTCAAATTTATCAAAAGCTTCATTTTTACTTTTCAAAAATTTTGTCCAAGTATATCGTGAGTAATCATCTACTATGACCAAAGTGTAGAAGTTACCTCCATAACTTTGTACAGCGGATGGACCAAATAAATCCATATGTAAAAGTTCTAGACATCTAGACGTAGACACCAAGTTTTTAGCCTTATGGCTATTATGGGCTTGTTTACCGACTTTGCAAGCATCACAAAAGTGTTGGTCATATTTCAACTTAGGTAGGTTTCGAACTAAGTCTTTGGAGGAGAGGTTTTGGATTAGTCTCATGTTAGCGTGTCCTAAACGTCTATGCCATAAAGTTGAAGATTCATCTAATGAGGTAAGACAAAGTTTGTCTCTAGATGTTGAATCCAACTTCATGACGTATACGTTGTTCTTAAAGACACCTTTGGCTATGGTTATACCATCTTTAAGTATTTTACTACCGTTCTCACTAAAAAGAACATTATACTTATTACGACAAAGTTGACTAATACTAAGGAGATTAAATCCTAAGTTATCAACATGAGCAACATCATCTATAGAAAGGGAGTCATGAGAGATTGTACCTTTTCCGATGATTTTGCTCCTAGCATTACTACCAAACGTAACATTACCTCCATCACATTTGTGATATGTTGAGAAGAGGCTTTTATTACCCGTCATGTGCCTTGAACAACCGCTATCCTTGATCCATTCATCCGGATCCAAGCAAACTTTGAGGCACACCTATTTTATGAAAAACACTCAAACATTTGGTCCCCAATTTCTCATGGGTCCATTTTGGTTAAGCATACCATTAATTTGTCCCAAATATGAAAATAGATCATAAGGGTTCCATGGCATGTAGTTTGAGGTTTGGTAATGTCCAGGAGTGTTTTGGTTCCAAACATGTTGGTAGTTTGGTCGAGCATTGAAGTTGCTCTTTGGAAAGGGGCGTTTGGGAATTGGAGTCTTAGGTCTTGGTTGAGTAGTCTTAGCTCTAAATTCATTTTTACTAAGTCCTACTCCAGTTTTAAAGGCAGGTTTGGTTCCATTTTTATATATGACTTTAACAAATTTAGAACGATCCGATGTGGATGGTGTTACTGCTGCAGCAGACCTGGCGGAACCCTCGGGACCAACGGGCGGAACCCATTTTTGGGTTTCGTCTGGTCCGCGGGCTGCTGTAGCAGTTTTGTTTGTTTCATGTGTGTTCTTTTCTTGTTTCGTTTGTTCCTTAACGATTTCTACTTTCCTGAAACCTAGACCTGTTTTATCAAACGGTGACTTTTGAAGTTTCATTATTTCATCCGCACATGAAATGCTCTTATCGAATTTTTTGAACTTTGTGGTTTGTTTGATTAGATCATTTTGAGTAATTTTAAGTTTTTCAACTTCAAGTTTAAGTTCTTCACATGATTTGCATGTGGTTTCAATACCTTTACTCTTTTCTAATCTCTTAGCTTTTTCTTTTAATTCATAAACTTCATTTTCTAAAAACTCCTTTTTAGTTTTCAAAAATTTGTTTTTGTTTATGATTTTTAAGCTTAGTTCACAAAGTTTGTTATATTCATTTTGTAAAGTATCATCATCTATAGAGGAGTAAGATGAGTCGGAGAGTACCTCATTTGAGTTGTGAGCCATGAGAGCAATATCATCATTCTTTGGCTCATCATCATCTCCTTCGTAGTCACTCCAAGCACCACCCACAAAAGCTTGTTGAGGTTTGCTCTTGGGTGGTTTTGGACATTCTCCTATAAGATGACTTGTGTCTCCACACCGATAACACTTTCTTTCAACTTTTCCTTTTCGATCATCACGATCTTTCCGGAAGTTTTTCTTGTCATCTTTGGGTTGCCTAACAAACTTCCCTCGCCTAGGAAAGAACTTCTTGAAGTCTCTCACGGCCATAGCATATTCCTCATCATCACTATCCGAAGTAGATTCTTCATCGTCACTTGATTGGACTCTAGCTTTCAAGGCAATGGACTTAACTTTTTCTTTCTTGCCTCTAACTAGCTCCGAATCTTTTTCCATTACCATTTCATGAACTTTGAGGTTTCCAATAAGCTCATCAAGTGACATGCTTGAAAGATCTTTGGATTCTTCAATTGCCGTCACTTTTGCTCTCCACTTCGGATGGAGTGCTCTAAGAAATTTCCTGACAAAGTTCTTACTACAAAAAGATTCGTCAAGTGCTTTGAGTGAAGTAATAATAGTGTTAAACCTAGCAAAAGCATTATTAATAATCTCATCTTCGGTAATAACAAATTGTTCATATTGTTGAACAAGAAGATCAATTTTGTTATCTTTAACTTGTGAATTTCCTTGATGAGTGACAATTAAAGATTGCCAAATATCTTTGGCGGTTTTACATAAAAAGACTCTTTCATATTCTTTCTTAGGCAAAGCGTTGTAAAGCATCATTTTAGCTTCATTATTTTTACCTATTAATTTCTTTTGATCATCATCTTTAATGTTAGTAACTACGTTATCACCATCAACAATTATATACCATAAATCTATATCTTTAGATTTCACGTAAGTTTCAAAACGGTTTTTCCAATAAATAAAACCATTTGCTTCAAAGAGTGGTGGTCTTTGCATAGATTGCCCTTCTTTGTAATTTTCAAAATCCATGGATCGTTTCAAGTTTTAAAACACAATATATTTTAAAAGCTTGAGTAACGTAGCTCTTGATGCCAATTGTGGAAAACTAGAAGGGGGGTTGAATAGTTTTAGCGTTTTAAAATCTTTTTAACTTGTTTAGTTAGCTTTGAAACTTTCCGTTTGATCAAAGATATATGCACAATCACAAATATATAACATGCAAGTAAAGGAAAGAAACGATCAAACCACAACACGAGTATTTATCGTGGTTCGGCTACAAGGACTCTTTTTCCTTGCCCTACGTCCACGCCCCGAGTATCCAACTCGAGAGTTTCTTTCACTAGTCAACAAGCTCCTTTCACCGGCGGAGAAAACCTTACACGTCGCTTATACTTTTACCGACACAAAGCTAGATGTCGAGTTCTTTTACAAGGGCACAACCACTCCCAACACTCTTTGTATTTTGAGGACTAAAATACTAACCACTCACTTCAGAATATACACAAACAAATGACGCGTAAACAATACTAGTTTACACAATACTAAGCTATCAAGTCTTGCAACGTTGTGTTGGAAACTTGTAACTTTTAGACGACCTTGTGAGCTTCTTTGCTACAATAGAAAACTTCACATGTACAAGGTTAAGAGGTTAGAAGAAAAGGATCAGTGTGTGTGTAAAATATGTGCTCAAGAGGTTAGCCAAAAATCAAGTTATGGCTTGGTATTTATAGCCCAACAAACTGTGGACTCGGCGGATCAGGCGGAACCCTCATTTGGGTTCCGCCCGTGTACCCCCAGGGTACCGCCGGGTCTGCAGTAGGTTTTGGCAATAACTTCCCAAACCAAACAAGGTCTTGTCTCATAACTTCTATCAACCAAACAATGTCACATCACTTGAAGTTAGTCAAACATGAAACTTGTAAGCAACATGAAAGCAAGTCAAACACACAACTTGCCATAAATACATAATGACAAAACTTGCCATAAATATGATGTGACTTATTTCTAATTTAAGAAATAAACTTGTGTTATGTTTTATGAAATGTAAAATGTAGCAAAAGTCTAGTTTATGCAAGTCTTAAAAACTAAGAATATGTTTTGCTTAAAATTAAAGTTTACATTTTGTCGTTAACAAAACTTAGCGAAGATCGTAAAATATAAATAACGTTTTTAGGCGATATTTGTATTAACACTTTCCATTGACTTTTCCGTTCACCATTATGGAGAACGCGAATCCGCCAAAATTTTCATCCAATCGACCAAACCTACTACAAAATCTACCCTTTTCACTTCAAAATGACATCTTGATGTTTCGACAACATCATGGTGAATCTTTTCCCGATGCATGGACTCGTTTCAAATACTTACTACAAAAATTCCTTCACTATGGTCTTGATTTATTGCCTCTACTTCAATTATTTCACACTCGTATCGACTACGAAACCCAAATGAGGCTTGACTATGTAACAGATGGGGAGTTTTGGGAGTATGATGTCAAAAACGCATGGGAAAACTTTGAGATTCATGCCCAATACAAGAGTGGAACATGGGACCCAAAAAACGTAAGTGTAGACCTATTTTCAATTTGGAAGGCTCAATCGAAAAGTTTGTTTAGGGCTAAAAAGATTAGAGTTGAGACAACTAGGTGCATGTCATGGTTAGGCACTACCTTAATACAAGATGAACACATAGGTGATCTTGATAAGATGGAGGATAGAGTAGAAAATCTAAGCCCACCAAGTACCCCACAAGTCCTACCATCATTTGAGGCATACACACCGCCCGTGACTTATCCGGAAGAAGTAGAAGAGACTTTAGGAACCCCAATTGAGGTAGAACCTTTGAACCAAACACAAATTGAGGATATAGGTTTGAATACTTATAATGATAACCTTACTCTTAGTTCTAGGGAAGTTCCTAGTTTTGATGAACCGGAGCATCAACCAAAACCGTTACCTAATCTTATATCCTTGCATGAAAATTTAGGAATTGAAATAGGTTCCGATCCACCCATCGAACCATATAGTCCGGGTAGTCTTAGGACAAAGGTAGTGGACTCTAAGCCTTGTAGAGAGGAAGCCAATATAGGAGTGGAAAATGACCTTACATGCTTACATCACCCATTTATTATTGATCACAAGATACATTATGGGTTTAAACCGGGTTTATTAGGTCAAGATGGATCCCCAACTAGGAGTCTTTCGAAGTTGATAGAAAATGATCCCTTTCTAGGAGAAAATCTTAATCCACCCATTAACCCGATTGAATTAGGTAAGGTTATGATGATAGGGGCACAACCCTTTGAGCATATAATTCATCCACCACTCTTTCCTCACGTGGCATACTTCCACTGAGATGGTGTGTATCGCTACTATCACCCGCACTTAATCCAAAGTGTAGGGAAAACCTCCCCTTTCGTTAAATAAGGGTAGAGTCAGGCTCGCGACTCAAACAAAAACAAGCGCTTATTGGGAGGCAACCCAAGCTTTATCTATTTGTTTGTTTGTTTGATGTTATTTGTTTCCGTATGCATGCTTTATTTTTTATTGTTGGTAGATCATGTTTCAAACTAAAATTGTGAAAATGCTTTATTTTGTCGTTTAACTTCGTATTAACTTCATACAAAGGTATTTCGCAAAAGATAAGTGTAAGGGGAAACCCCAAATATGTTTTTGATAAGATCGTTTATAGCTCGAGGTTGGATAAACCTCATCTAGGGATTGCACAATAATAATGAATGAACACGATACGCAGCGGAATAAACAAACACATCATTATTATTGCTAACAAGGTTTCTCGTCATCATCTCTACTCTAACATACACTAAAGCCCCAATGCTACGTGATCAAGTGTAGCACAGTTACATCTTAACAACTATCTAAGATAGTTGAGGCTTAACACAAATCAACTAACCTAGGCGTTTACATAAGCATACTCACGCCCTAGGTTTACACACACACACCTTTAATGACTACATTATGGAAGACACAATAAAACCTATTCCCTGTATTCTGTTTATATAATACAAAATTAGGGTTACAAGAATACTACGAAGGACTAAAATATAAATCTTCTTTTGCAAGCAAGTCCTTTTCCATATTTTGTAGTTTTCCTCTTTGTCTCCATAAGTCCCTCATGTTTCACATGTTTTGTCTTATCAACTTAATTGTAATTCCCAACAGTTTTTAAGAAACGAAATTGATCATGATTCTCCACAATATTAAATGGACATGTGTATTAGTATTCGTTAGAGTCAAATGCTTGTATCGAGTCATAATGATGTTTTGCAGGATTTTCCAGGAAGTAGGACATAAGTTTTTCCAGAAATTTTTCGGAAACTTAACATAAAGATTTCTGCAGGTCACTTCTGATGGCGTCATGAGTTTACTCCTGACGGCGTCATGTGTAAAATTCTAGAAATTTTGCTAGTTTTGTTTTTCTAACGGAGTCTTAATGTTTTTGTTAATTATTTAGTTTTATAAACTCTAGGAAATCTGCAAACATTCATTCCACAAGCATTATATCTTACATTGTTTTCTAGGACTTGTTAGTATATATAGATTGCCACCGATTTTACGCGAGGTTGCCTTGTTTGTTTTCTCAGGTTTAACATGTTATGTATGACAAGAAGATGATTTATTTTTCTGGAAGGGAAGCTTTGCTTGTTCATTTTCTTGGAGTAAGATCTAACCTTGATACCACACTATCCACACCGAACGAATCAGGGGAGTATTTGATTTCATTCTTTTACCTATTTCACTTTTACATTCTTTAATTGAACATTGGGGACAATGTTCATCCTAAGTGTAAGGGGAGGGTAAATGATGATACCTTATAGGATACAATTGCACTTGAGTTTGTTTGTTTGATAGTAGGTGTGTAATAAAACTAAGAGAAATACTTGTTAGTGTAATTTTAGCGCCAAATTTAAAATTTTTTACAACATTTAGGAGTGAAACTTTAGCCTTAGCAAGCGTCTCTTGGATAGGAGATTGTATGACTAGCAAAAACCGTACTATTCAGAAAAATTTTCCACCCAAATATGTGAGGTTCGCCTTTAGATTTGATAGGAAAAGCATTTACTATTAGTGCTTATGAGTGTACCGGTAGCATTTAGATTCTAGAACTTGCATTAGTGATGCATCCCGAGACCGCTAGTGAGACTACATTCGTGTAGTAGGATTTACTACATGATAAGAGGCATTAGGATCACCCTTGTGTTAAACTCGTATCATAATTACTTGACCATTTAAGTCATATTACTTGGCTAGTGAAGTCAACCAATTTTTCCCACACCATTAGCGTTGTACTCATTTTTAGTACACGAAACCCCTAGTACACCCCTCCGAGCTTATCTTTTCGTTCCTAACTTTAAGCATCTTATATAAAGGAAGAATTTGTTACAACCCACTTAAATGTACACCCAAATCGCCTTAGCCTTCCGTGTATGCACTCATCTTTAGTGCATTATTGTTATTTGTTTAAACCCTTAGTTAATTATCTAATTGATTACATGGTTGCTAAGTCGAGTCATATCCTTGTACATATTGTTTTGGGACGATTAGGACTCATGGGTAAAGTACTTATGTTATGGAGTAATGGGGAAGAACATCATTTATTACCCCCATATGTGCGTTAATCTAAAAAGTACTCCAAGTGTTTTGATTATCTTAATTCAAGTCATTAGATTAGTTTATTGTAAAGTATGTAAAAATTCAAGTGTAAGGGGAATATTCATTCCCTATGATGTATTATTTTGGATGGTAGGGTAAGAGTGTATGCAAACAAAAAAAAAAAAAAAAAAAAAAAAAAAAAAGGAAAAAAAATAGAAAGAGAAAATAGAAAAACATATTGACTACTATCCCGTTTTATTCCATGGTTATTTTATATTTTTGATTTATTAGCTTAAGTCGAGTCTAGTCTTGGCTTAGCAACGCCATATTGTACATGTAACTAACCAAGATGATTAACTCGCCACCAGTAAAGATTGCCTTTATCCAACAAAACCATGTATTTCATATCCCTACACCTAACGTTATAACCCTTTGAAATACCTCTTTGATAGTTTATCCTAGGTGCTTACGCCATGTGGTGGAGGTTTGATCCTTTCACAAGCCTATGGTTATCTATTTTGCTATGACAGGTAGTGAGATATGTTTTCCATTTCCATATTGTGATATATACTTTATTACACTCGAGAGATGTGAGTATCTAAACACTATTTGTGAGGTGCTAGTATATGACCTCCGTGCTTGTCTTTGGTCTTTAGTGGAATGATTATTTGTTGTAATTACTTTTATATTAGTGTTAAATGACCCCTAACTTGTATTTTGATTAGAATGAAAGCGCATTTGCTTGAGGACAAGCAAATCTCAAGTGTAAGGGTATATGATGAGGCAAAAAATGAACCGTTTTAAGGGGGTCATTTAAGCCCGGATTTGAATTTATTTGATCAAATATTGCCCTAAATCGTTCATTTTGTCATTTTAGGTACTTTTGGAGTAAATTCTGGAAAAGGAAGCATTTTGGACGTTTTTAGAGCATAAAAGTGAAGAAAACGGCAAAGTCTTAATTTTCCTTGCTGGGAACAGTACCTGACGGCGTCAAGAGTCTTCATGTGATGGCGTCAAGAGTAAACAAGAGGTGGAAGTGGTGACGGTCCAGAGAAATCGTGACGACGTCAAGCTTGGCCATCATGGTTCAAAATATGGTGACGGCCTAGAACTAAATTACACATGATGGCGTCAAATCTGGATCTAGGCAATCCGATCTCATTATGGGCGGCGAGTTGACGGCGTCAGAAATTCCTTCTTGACGCCGTCACCCTGTAAAATCTATATATAGTTTTGCAATTTTCATTCATTAGTGTGTAACTTTAGAGGGTGTAACTTTGGAGAAACCCTAGCACGAATTTTACTGTTCTTTCAAGGGTTTTTACCCTTTGAAACCTTTCATGTCAATTTGAGATAAGTATCCTTTCAATTCATTCAACATGTCTATGTGTTGTTTGAATATATCTTACACTTGTCTTGAATTTAACATGTTAGGCTAGATCTCTTGTGTGTTTGCTTAGATGTAGGGATACCTAGATGTTGATTATGGGTTGATTGTTTGTTTATAGTTGTTACGGATGAATGATTTCGATGTTAGGCTTAAGAAAACTGGCAGACTTCCAATGGTGACATGCTTGAACGTCTTAAGAAACCTGAACCAATGCGTACTAGGTTATTATGGTTGTATTTAATGCATGAGCGAATTCTAATGATCCTATGTTAGGAGCTTCTAGCAGGCTCGACATAGGAGTGAAGTAGGAGCTTATAGAGTTGGGGAAGTACGTACGCCACCCCACGAATGGTATTAAGGAATATAACCCGTCATCCACACAATTGTAACAAACTATCAATCTGTAAAAGATATCTAGGGAGTAATGAAATCTATGTAAACACAATTCTCCCCATTATTGTTCACACCACTAGTTTAATTAGCTTTATTTTCATTTCTGTTATATTATTTTGATTGCATCTTAGTTATTGGATTAGTTGATTAGCAACTAATTCCGCCCACTCTTCCAAAAACCGAGATTTTTAATTGCTTTTATAAAATATAAAAATACAAAAATAATCATCCCTTACCTCTAGACCTAGTTTTAGGCTTTCTAATCCCAGCGACACTATTCCTGAGTTGAACGATCAATCCCTCAGTACTTGTCACTATACTATACTACAACGATCAGGTACACTGCCTGGTGGGGGTTGTAAGCTTCTCGAGATCCCTCGAGAGGTAAAGCCTGGTGCGATTCCCACGTATCAATAACAGAGAAACAGAAAAATCCAATGTTTGTTAGCAAGAAAGTCAAAACTCACTTAATTAGCTCATAAAGTGTTAACAGTTAGGGATTTGGTGATCAAGACAACTCAAATCAGTTCTATAGTTGTTAAACTAGCTTCATATCATTTCATGGTAGCTTGTTTTAACATAATCAGTCAATTAGGACCCCTCAAAAGTCACAAAAGTCAATTTAGTTCATTATTATAAAAAGTCAAAATTACCTAGTTCTCAGAAATTCCAAATCTTCCAGGAATATTCCTGATTTTTGTGAGTTGAATTGGAGTTGAAATTTGTTGAGGTTAAAGTATTCCAGCTAAACTACAAAGATTTATGCTTAGCTTAATTTTGTGATTTTTATTGAAGAATGTGCATAAGTTTATTTATGGCTGCAGGGGGTGCAACCTCCCCTGCACCAGGCCATTGGCCATCTTTCATAGACCAATTGTGAGCATACTAGTGGACCCCACCCTTGGCCACTTGGCTTTTTGAAGAGCTTGTCACCTCTGGTTTCCATAACCAGGCTTAGATTGGGCTGTAGCTTATTTGGACCTCCACTTGGAACCTGTTCTCAGGCTTCAAACTGAGCCTTCAGTTTTTGAGCCAACTTTCCAGAGCTCACACAGAGCTCAATAATAAGCCATAAGCCTAGCTTATTGGCTTATTTTGCAGCTTGTCAGCCCAATATTGTAGGTCAACTCTAAAATTGGACCCCCTTTCATCACTATGGACCCCACAGTACCCCAAAGGTCCTAGTTCCAAGTCTGTTTTGGTCTGTGGGATTATTGATGTGCTTATTATTGTTTATAGCTTATCCACTAGTGCTTATTCTGTCAATTAGGATTATTTGAGTGCACCATAGTTGTTTACATCTAGTTCAGCCTTATTAAATAGTTATTAGCTTTTTGGTTCAAAATTCATTTTGATCATAGCTTATTAGGACTCACTGTCTTAATTTGGGCTTTTCAAATAGCTTATTAATAAGCTCTGATCAAACTCTCTTTGTAAAAAGTTCTTAATTATGATAGTAAAAGTAGTTTGTAAAAGAAAATCAAGAAAAAACCAAAAATACAAAAAGTGATAGCTTCTATTTAAGCCCTTTGGCTTATTTTTATCCTTATTTATAAGCAATTTCTAATTTTAAATTTTTCTTAGGCTTCTTATAACCTGTAGGATTTTTAGTAATTTTTTCAGATTTTTCTTTTGTCATTTGATATTTTTTTTTTATAATTTAATTTAGTTTAAATTAATAAAATAATTAGTTTTTAATTAATAATAATTAATTAAAAATAGGAATAATAGGGTTTCTATTTTAAAATTAGTTTTATAATATTTTAGATTTTTTTTAAATTTAATTTTCATTTTTCTAGTTAAATTTCATAATTAGTTATAATTTAGTATAATTTAGATAATTAAAAAGTAATTAATAATTAGTAATTAATTAATAGTAATTAATCAATTAGTGTAAAAATTATTTTTCTTTTTCTAAAAATTTTCTTTTGTCATTAGGATCGTAGAAATATAAATTTCATAGCTGTAGGATTTTATTTGCTCCTGTTTCACTTTTTATTTTGTGCACTCGCGTTTATTTTAAATTCAAACGCGCGTTTTTAGGTTTAGGTTACATTTTTAGTGTATCTGATCATCAGTAATTGTTCTTATAGTGTTTCTAAGTTAATTTCATTCCTCTTCTCATAGTGTAATCATACAAATCAAAATTTTGATCTTCCTGTTAAATCACCCGATCACTTAAAACGTTTTCAAATCCAATTGCAATCTCGCTGGGACATAAACGACCTGGGGAAACACTGTACTCCTTGGAGATTTGGTCTGAGACGTTTGACTTTGTTGACCATTCACTTGGTTGACTTAAGTTGACTGTTTAGGACCAATCACATACCATAGTCAGTTGGTTGGTGACAAAGGGCATTCATGGTTATGTTGGTGTTGTATGTCTCCACTGTTGTGATGGACCCTCCATCATGGTCAAACAACATGACATTATACTCCTCTCCCGGAACAACCTGAGTAAACACCATTTTTTGACCATGTGACATATTCAAGTCTTGGGACAGTTTCTCCCAACCACATCCCCACAGGGCTGTGTGGACATATCGATCATACCAATCTTGTGTAACCTCCAGCTCTACATGGTAATCAGTGGTGTTACTAGTAACCATGACCGACTTTGTAGCTGCTGGACCATGCATATATGCTAGAAAATCTTCTAGCATTGGCTGGCTAAAATGAGATGTGTCTATCACATCAACCATAAATCTCCAAAACTGATCATGACCTGGTTCATAATTTTGCAACTCCTCCCCATACTCATTGTAGGTAGCTACATAAAACACATCCTCACCCTCTTCTATAAAATGTAAGTAAGCAACATCCGAACATGTGATGTTGTGCATCGCAAAATCATTCCACCTTGCTCCCTCAACAACACACACTAATTGTGATACTCTTCTTACACTAACTCTCCATCTAGTCCCCGCATAGTTAACTAAGTAAATATACCGATTCCCATGATAGGATCCTCCTAACACGAAATCACGATGCAGTTCCTGTATATCAATATTAAGTTTTAAGCATTGTCAATTTTGTTAATACAAATATCGCCTAAAAACGTTATTTATATTTTACGATCTTTGCTAAGTTTTGTTAACGACAAAGTGTAAACTTTAGTTTTTAGTAAAACATACTTTTAGTTTAAAGACTTGCATAATTAGACATTTGCTACATTTACATTTCTTATAAAACACAACACTTTTTATATTTCTTAAAATAGAAAAACATTACATTTACATATTACTTAAAATAGTAAATGTTAACATCACATCATGCATTTATGGTAAGTTTGTGTGTTTGACTTCCCATAACCTCTTACACATTTTTGGAAGTATTCTACTTTGATTCAATGTGTATTTGACTAGAATTAAGTTGATGTGACTTTGGTTGGTTTGGAAAGATTTATTGCAAAACCTACTGTCAGCCTGGCGGACCCCTGGAGGTACACGGGCGGAACCCATTTGAGGGTTCCGCCTTATCCGCCAGTGCTGCTGAAGGTCTTGCTATAAATACCAAGCCTTGTGTTAAAATTTTCTCTTATCACTTCTCATTACATTTTACACACACACACATTCATAGCATTCATCTGACCCTTTAACATTTCATTTTGGGTGAAGTTTCTTTTGTAGCAAAGAAGTTCACAAGTTCATATAAAATTACAAGTATTCAACACAACGTTGCAAGACTTGTTAGCTTAGCATCGTGTAGACTTTGTGTAGTTTACACTTCATTTGATTGTGTGTTTTCAGTTGTGATCGGTTAGTATTTTAGGTCTTAAAATACATAGTGTGACGGGAGTTGTTGTACCCTTGTAAAAGAACTAACGGGAGTGGTTGTACCCTTGTAAAAGAACTCGACATCTAGCTTAGTGTCGGTAATCGTGTAAGCGACGTGTAAGGTTTTCTCCGCTAGTGAAAGGAGCTTGTTGACTAGTGAAAGAAACTCTCGAGTTGGATACTCGGGGCGTGGACGTAGGGCAAGGAAAAAGAGTCCTTGTAGCCGAACCACGATAAATACTCGTGTTGTGGTTCGATCGTTTCTTTCTTTATACTTGCATGTTATATATTTTCTTTGTGTTCATATCTTTGATTAAACGGAAAGTTTCAAAAGATAATTAAACGAAAAACCGGTAAAACTATTCAACCCCCCTTCTAGTTTTTTACAATTGGCATCAAGAGCTACGTTCCTCAAGCTTTTAAAATATATTGTGTTTTAAAACTTGAACGATCCATGGATTTTGAAAATTACAAAGAAGGGCAATCTATACAAAGACCACCACCTTTTGAAGCAAATGGTTTTATATATTGGAAAAACCGATTTGAAACTTACGTAAAACCTAAAGATATAGATTTATAGTATATAATCATTGATGGTGATAATATAGTTACGAATAGTAAAGATGAAGATCAAAATAAATTAATTGCTAAAAATAATGAAGCTAAAATGATGCTTTACAATGCTTTGCCTAAGAAAGAATATGAAAGAGTCTTTATGTGTAAAACCGCCAAAGAAATTTGGCAATCTTTAATAGTCACTCATCAAGGAAAATCACAAGTTAAGGATAACAAAATTGATCTTCTTGTTCAACAATATTGATCTTTGATGAGGCGAAAAATGAACCACTTTTAGGGGGTCATTTAAGCCAGGAATTGACTTTATTTGATCAAATATTGCCCTAAATCGTTCCTTTTGTGATTTTAGGTACTTTGGGAGTGAAATCTGGAAAAGGAAGCAATTCGGACGTTTTTGGAGCATAAAAGTGAAGAAAACGCCAAAGTCTTAATTTTCCTTGCTGGGAACAGTAGGTGACGGCGTCAAGAAGGAGTTTCTGACGGCGTCAAGAGTAATTTCCATGACGACCCAGTACAGATTTGACGGCGTCAAGAGGTAGGGCGTCAAGAGTAAAATTCATGATGGCCTGGAAATGCATAATATATGACGGCGTCAAAAGTAGATCAAGGCAGTCCGAGAAATATTTTGGCGGCCGTCACCTATTTGGTCTTGACGCCGTCAGACCCTATTTCCTATATATAGTTTTCTAATTTTCACATTAAAGAGAGAGAAGTTTTGGAGAAACCCTAAGTACGAACTTGGTGCGAATTTTACAGGTTTTTCAAGGGTTCCAAGCCCTTGATACATTTCATGTGTAATTAAGATAAGTGTTCTTTTAATTCAATCAATATGTCTATGTGTTGGTTGTCTATATCTTGTTCTTGTCTTAATTCCATCATGCTAGGCTAGATCTATCTTGTGTTTGCTTGGATCTAATGAAACCTAGATGTTAATTATGTGTTGATTACTTGTTTATAGTTGTTTTGGATAAATGATTTTTATGTTAGGCTTAAGAAAACTGGCAGATCTCCAAATGGTAACATGCTTGAACGTCTTAGGAAACATGAACCGATGTGCACTAGGTCTTTATTGGTTGTATTTAATGCATGAGCCACTGTTTATAATCCCTATGGTTGTGCTGGGCATGGCATAGGAGGAGATAAGAGCTCATAGAATTGGGGAGTTAAGTGCGCCACCCCATGAATGATATTAAGGAATACAATCCGTCATCCATGCAACTATAACAAGTAATTAACGTGTAAAAGATATCTAGGGAGTAGTGAAATCTAAGTAAACACATTTTCTCCACTTATTGCTCACAACCTTAGTATAATTTAGTTTTTTTTCATTTTTAGTATTTTATTTTGATTGCATCTTTAGTATTGGGTTAGTTGACTAGCAACTAATTCCGCCCAAATCCTTCAAACCCGAGATTTTTATTTCCTTTCTAAAAAATATAAAAATACAAAAATAATCATTCCTCACCTTTAGAACTAGTATTTAAGTTTTCTAATCCTAGCGACACTATTCTCAGCTGAACGATCAATCCCCCGGTACTTGTCACTATACTATACTACAACGATCAGGTACACTGCCTGGTGGGGGTTGTAAGCTTCTCAAGATCCCTTGAGAGGTAAAGCCTGGTGCGATTCCCACGTATCAATCTTCTTGTTCAACAATATGAACAATTTACTATTCCCGAAGATGAGATTATTGATAGTGCATTTGCTAGGTTTAACACTATTATTACTTCACTTAAAACACTTGATGAATCTTTTTGTAGCAAGAATTTTGTCAGGAAATTCCTTAGAGCACTCCATCCGAAGTGGAGAGCAAAAGTGACGGCAATTGAAGAATCCAAGGATCTTTCAAGCATGTCACTTGACGAGCTAATTGGAAACCTCAAAGTTCATGAAATGGTAATGGAAAAAGATTCGGAAATAGTTAAAGGCAAGAAAGAAAAGGTTAAGTCCATTGCCTTGAAAGCTAGAGTCCAATCAAGTGATGATGAAGAATCTAGTTCGGATAGTGATGATGAAGAATATGCCATGGCCATTAGAGACTTCAAGAAGTTCTTTCGTAGATGAGGGAAGTTTGTAAGGCAACCTAAAGATGACATGAAAACCTTCCGAAAAGATCGTGATGATAAGAAAGGAAAGGTTGAAAGGAAACGCTTTAGGTGTGGAGACACAAGTCATCTCATAGGAGAATGTCCAAAACCACCCAAAAGCAAGTCTCAACAAGCTTTTGTGGGTGGTGCTTGGAGTGACTATGAAGAAGATGACGATGAGCCGAAGAATGATGAAATTGATCTCATGGCTCACGACTCAAATGAGGTACTCTCCGACTCATCTTACTCTTCTATTGATGATGACACCTTACAAAAAGAATATAACAAACTTTGTGAATTAAGCTTAAAAATCATAAACAAAAATAAATTTTTGAAAACTAAAAAGGAGTTTTTAGAAAATGAAGTTTATGAGTTAAAAGAAAAAGTTAAGATATTAGAAAAGAGTAAAGGTATTGACACATCGTGCAAATCATGTGAAGAGCTTAAACTCGAAATTGAGAAACTTAGAATTACTCAAGATGATCTAATAAAACAAACCAGAAAGTTTAAGAAGTTCGATAAAAGTATTTCTTGTGCTGATGAAATTATGAAACTTCAAAAGTCACCATTTGATAAAACAGTACTAGGTTTCATGAAACTAGAAACTTCGAAGAGTCAAACGAAACAAGAAAAGAAAGCACAAGAAACTAACAAAACTGATACAGCAACCCGCGGAACAGACGGAACCCAAAATAGGATTCCGCCCGTTGAACCCAAAGGTTCCGCCGGGTCTGCAGCAGCAGTGACAGCTTCCACGTCGGATCGTTCAAAATTTGTTAAAGTCACATATAAAAATGAAACAAAAACCTGCTATTAAAACTAGAGTAGGACTTAGTAAAAACGAATTTAGAACTAGAACTACTCAACCGAGACCTAAGACTCCTATTCCCAAATGCCCCTTTCCAAAGAGTAACTACAACACACGACCAAACTACCAACATGTTTGGAACCAAAACACTTCTGGACATTACCAAACTCCAAAATACATGTCGTGGAACCCTTATGTTCTATTTTCATACTTGGATCAAGTTAATGGTATGTTTAACCAAAATGGACCCATGATAAATTGGGGACCAAATGTTTGAGTGTTTTTCATAAAATAGGTGTGCCTCAAAGTATGTTTGGAACCGGATGAATGGATTAAAAATAGCGGTTGTTTAAGGCACATGACGGGTAACAAAAGCCTCTTCTCAACTTATCACATATGTGATGGAGGTAACGTTACGTTTGGCAGTAAAGCTAAGAGCAAAATCATCGGAAAAGGTACAATCTCTCATGACTTTCTTTTTATAGATGATGTAGCTCATGTTGATAACTTAGGTTTTAATCTCCTTAGTATTAGTCAACTTTGCCGTAATAAGTATAACGTCCTTTTTACTGAAAATGGAAGTAAAATACTTAAAGATGGCATAACCATAGCCAAGGGTGTTCTTAAGAACAACGTGTATGTTATGAAGATGGATCAAACATCTAGAAACAAACTTTGTCTTACTTCATTAGATGAATCTTCAAATTTATGGCATAGACGTTTAGGACACGCTAACATGAGACTTATATAAAACCTCTCCTCCAAAGACCTAGTTCGAAACCTACCTAAGTTGAAATATGACTAACACTTTTGTGACGCTTGCAAAGTCGGTAAACAAGTCCATAGTAGCCATAAGGCTAAAAACTTGGTTTCTACATCTAGGTGTCTAGAACTTTTGCATATGGATTTGTTCGGTCCATCCGCTATACAAAGTTATGGAGGTAACTTCTATACTTTGGTCATAGTAGATGATTACTCAAGATATACTTGGACAAAAATTTTGAAAAGTAAAAATGAAGCTTTTGATAAATTTGAGATTCTAAGTAAGAAAATTCAAAATCAAGTAGGGTCTAGTATTGTGTCTATTAGAACAGATCACGGTCGTGAATTTGATAATGAATTTTAATTTGGAAACTTTTGTGATAAAAATGGTATTACTCATAACTTTTCAGCTCCACGCACTCCTCAATTTAATGGTGTAGTAGAACGTAAAAACCGGACTTTGCAAGAGATGAGTAGAACAATGCTTAATGAACAAAACGTTCCACAAAAGTTTTGGTGTAACGCCATTGACACATCAACATACATTTTAAATCGAGTCTTAATTAGACCATTTTTGAATAAAACTCCTTATGAACTATATAAAGGTAAAAAGCCTACATTAGGATACTTTAGAGTGTTTGGAAGTAAATGCTTTATTCTTAACACCAAGGACTATCTCACCAAATTTGACCCAAAGTCTTATGAAGGTGTATTTCTTGGATATTCACAAAATAGTAAAGCTTACATTGTTTTAAACAAAGAAACTTTAAGAGTCGAGGATTCGTTGAACGTAACATTCGACAAGAGTCCACCTCCCTCTAAGATATCACCTCTGGTAGATGAAGACTTAGTTGAAAGTCAAGCTATTGAAAATCAAGTGATCTTAGAAAATGACAAGGAAGATGAACCATTAAGCAAAGAAATTGTTAATGTTAAACAATCCAAAAGTCATCCATTAGATAATGTCATAGGAAAAATTAATGAGAGAACACTAAGATCTAAAGCCCAAAATGAAAGTAACGACTTTTGCTTCGTGTCAACCATTGAACCGAAAAACACTGACGAAGCCATAAATGATGAGTCTTGGGTAATAGCCATGCAAGAAGAGTTAAACCAATTGGTTAGGAATGATGTATGGACATTAGTTCCTCAACCAAGGAGTCAAACAATAATTGGAACAAAATGGGTTTTTCGTAATAAAATGGATGAAAATGGAATTGTGTCTAGAAACAAAGCTAGGCTAGTAGCACAAGGATATAATCAACAAGAAGGCATTGACTACGATGAAACTTTTTCTCCGGTTGCTAGGCTCGAGTCAATTAGAATCTTACTTGCATATGCATGTGCACACAATTTTAAACTCTTTCAAATGGACGTCAAAGTGCATTCTTAAACGGGGTTATAAATGAAGAAGTGTATGTTGCTCAACCACCAGGCTTCATCGATTTTGAAAAACCTAATCATGTTTACAAACTTAAAAAGGCTCTTTACGGACTTAAGCAAGCTCCAAAAGCATGGTATGATCGACTTAAAACCTTCCTAGTTGACCATAGGTATACCATGGGCTTAGTCGATAATACTCTCTTCACTAAGAAGAAAGGTTCACATATTATCATAGTCCAAATCTATGTTGATGACATTATATTCGGATCAACTTGTCAAGAATTATGCGACGATTTCTCAAAAATCATGCATGACGAGTTTGAAATGAGTATGATGGGAGAACTCAACTTTTTCCTAGGACTCCAAATTAAACAACTAGAAGATGGTATCTTCTTTAACCAATCCAAATACATTAAGGACATGCTTAAAAAATTTGGTCTAGAAGATTCGAAACCAATCAAAACACCCATGTCCACGGAAACAAAACTCACCAAGGATGAGGAAAGTGAATCCGTAGATAGCACTAAATATAGAGGTATGATTGGAAGTCTACTTTACCTAACGGCTAGTAGACCCGACATTATGTTTAGTGTTTGTCTATGTGCTCGTTTTCAAGAAGATCCTAAGACAACTCATCTTGAAGCCGTTAAAAGGATTTTTAGATATATTAAGGGCACTACACATTTAGGTTTATGGTATCCCAAAGGAACGGGAATAGACACCATAGTGCATGCCGACTCGGATCATGTCGGTGACTATGTTGATAGAAAAAGCACAAGTGGTATTTGTACTTTTGTTGGACATTGTCTCACCTCATGGTTCTCTAAGAAGCAAACGGCTCTCGCTATCTCAACAAAGGAAGCCGAATACGTTTTGGCCGGAAAGGCATGTCAAAAAGCTCTTTGGATGAAGCAAGCTCTTGTCGACTACGGAATTCAACTTAACGACATCACCATTCTTTGTGACAACAAAGGAGCCATTGATCTTAGCAAAAATCCAGTTCAACATGCTCGTACCAAACATATTGAAATCTGTCATCATTTCCTTCGTGATAACGTTCAAAAAGGAAACATCTCAATTGAGAAAGTTTCTTCCGAAGACAACATAGCCGACATTCTCACAAAACCTCTTAAATGAGAACCTTTTAACCTTCTTAGGCTAGGCTTAGGACTCACGGAACCTACATTGTAGTTCTGGATATTAGACAAAAATCACAAAAATCAAAACAAATCAATAAGTCTTTTTCTCAGCAGAGTCAGCGGAACCCTCAACCATAACGGGCGGAACCCTCTTTTTGGTTCCGCCGTATCCGCCGACCTGCAGAACTTTTTCTTAGTTTATATTAAACCAAACACCCATTATCTCATACCACCACTTCCAAAATACTACTATTCACTTCACCATTCATCCACAGCTACAAATTTTTGGTCCTTCCTTCATTCACATTGCTCATCAATCATCATTGTAAGTATTCTAAACATGATTACACTCCTGATCTGAGTCTAGGAATTTTATTTTTGCACAAAAACAAAAACTTGGGGTTATGCTTTAACTTAAGAAACTCATGCATAAAATTAGGTGCTTGACAAAACTAATCATGTTTCCCATAGTTAGGAATTG
This sequence comes from Artemisia argyi, assembly GCA_030686995.1. Lineage (NCBI taxonomy): Eukaryota > Viridiplantae > Streptophyta > Magnoliopsida > Asterales > Asteraceae > Artemisia > Artemisia argyi. The sequence goes on from CM060709.1 coordinate 23,552,115, forward strand.
CATTATTATAAGTTATTAACAGGTTTACTAAAGCACCCCATGTCAAATTCTTGCAAAAATTTCTCACAAATAGGACAAATATTTTTTCGTCTCACATTGTGAATACAAAATCAAAACGTTATGTTCAAAAACATCACTTGCATAATGTCTCTTGAATGCTAAAGGGAATACATAACCAATATGTATTTTCGGGTACATTCAAACGAAGCTACATTGAACTAGGAGCGCTTGGGTTATCTTTTGTTGTATAACAAAACTTGCATTCTAAAACGTTTTTGAGCATCAAAATGAGTCAAGATAACCGCACCTCCACATTGTTTTCATATAGGCACACACTAGAACATCCACATTACAATAGTCGTTTACTTAGACTAAAATGTGAAATTATGTTTTTCTAGGAATCATCATGCCTCCTCTAACCCATTACGACCACAAGGACACCATTAAGTACCTACCCAAACACCACAAAACCAAAGGTCTTACTCCAACTCAAATCGACGTTTTCAAAGCCTTAGAAAAGCGTTATGTCCACGAAGGTAGAACCATTGACCCATCCTTCATAGAAGGTACAAACCTACTTATGGAACTTGCAACCATCAACTTTGATTGTCTCTTAGAAATCAATGAACCTATTTGTCCTAGGTTTATTTTAGAATTCTATGCATCCGTCACTCTCTCCACAGATGAGTATGGTCGCATGTCTATTAACTTTAGGGCTAGTAGTCATCAATACTCCTTCACTCTCGAGGAATTTGCTCAAATCCTAGGTGTCCCAAACTGTGGTACTTGCATCTACTCCGACAAGCATTCCCTCTCAACTCTTGACACACTCATTGACCGCATCCATCCCTATGATACCCCTCTTGTGTCCAAGGATGAACTTCGTGACCACCTCTTCATTAGGACCACCAACACTAGGAGAACCCATACTGGAAATGAGGTTAACAAGGACCCATATGGAATGGAACTCAATGAACTCAAACCCCAATTCAAGAAATGGGAAGAACTCCTTAGAGCTAATGTCCTTAGCACCATAGGAAACCGGGATCATATCAATGTTTGCCTTTGCTACATGCTCTACTCCTTGTCCGTTAGGCAACCCTTCAACCTTGCCTACTACATGGCCAAGAGAATGGCCGACATTCCCGTGCAAGGCACAACGGCTATGCCGTATGGAATGCTCTTGACCCGTCTCTTTAGGTTCCTCTCACCCATTTCGGCAACTCCTAGAGGTCTTCGCCTAGACTACTCTCTCATTCCATACTCTTTTGTCCCACTAAGTGATAAGAGAGTCTACAAAGCCCATGGAAAACGTCCTCATCCTCCTACCTCATCCTCATCATCCTCAATGAGTGAAGATGAGACTTTGCCCAACTCTAGGCTCCCACCTCTAGAATACCTTTCCCAACTTTCGGATATTCCAAATGAGTCGGCGGAGTTCAAGCAAACAAAGGGGATGTTCAAAAATCTCGGGAGATTCCTTGGAAAGCTCAAGAAGAAGATTGACCGTCAATGAGAGCGGGTGTGTAGGAGTGTTTGGCACTAGGTGCTATTTGAACAATTTGGTCGTTTTAAACAATATGTGTTATGTATTTGTGTGTTGGTAGGATATTTAGTACTATTTGGAACTTGTATGAACTAACAATGATGCAGGACGACAACATTTGGCATGTTGTCAAATTTTCAAGAATATGTAAAATTTCACTAAGTATAGTGAAATTCGCTAGCCCCCAGTCAAAGTCCAATGGTATGCGTGTTTACATGTCCATTTTTTGCATTTCCTAACCAGATATGAATTATATTTTTGTTTTTAGGAGTTTTCAAAAAATTTGAAAATCCTCTCGCTGGTCAAAAAATTTGAGAACCCTCCGGAGGGTTCCGCCAGTGTTATCTCAGGGTTCCGCCAGTACACCTGCAAATTTTTTTTATTTCTCGACATTTCAACTTCCACTCAACAACAAATCATCCTTTTTAGATAGAAACTCATTCCCTACTATTTGTTAAGCACATTAAGGTCTTTCTCATCCTCTAGTACTCATAGAAAATCATTTCCCGCCAAATTTCAAACTTAGCCATAACCACCTCAAGGAACCTTTACCCATAAAGGAAGGAACCCTTCCAAAGGTTCCTTGCAATCCGTGAAACATATACCTTCAACAAATTTTCCAAAACCACTAAGCATTTAGTGCAAATCTTTGTCTTCTTCCTTCACCATTTTCATTGGATTGACTTCCAATGATTTGACAACCCTCATTAATCTTCCAAATCATTAGCAACCTCCATTTTTGTATGGTTAAACATCAAATCCAAACACTCCTTCCCATACTTCTTCACCTCTATAAATTTAACCATCTTAGAACACCCTCAAATCACACCATCACCATCACAATCTCTGATCCTAAACCTCTAATCAACCATTTTTACAATGACAAAGTCAACAAATACCTCTCAACCATCTCGACCCGTTCGGAGAACCGCCTGCATAAGTGTCAAACTACACAATCAACTTAAGTTCTTCATCCTCGGATGAATTCTCCTCACCCATCAAAAATGAACATTTTCTAAACCTTGCATCTCCATCTCCATCACCCAAAGGACCTAATGAGCTCACTACTCCACCACCAACAAAATCACCCATTGACCCAACTCCACCAAGTGCACCAATCCAAACATCCAAAACTCCATCACCATCAACACTACCTAAACTTGAACCAATGGAGTTATTTGCGTCTCCTCCAACATCACCACATCCTTTTGTACAAGATCTCAATGATCTTCCACCAAGATCAATAAATCCACCACCTATGACAAACCAAAACCCAAGGCCATTGCTTGACCAAAATGAGCCTTTTGTCCACAACCAACCACCACAACAAGAGTACCACCACCCAAAACCATTGTTATTTCACCATATCTTCAAAGACATCCACGGTCCTCTATATGGAGAACCTAACTTTGAACACCATGATCACCCAAAACCTCCACATTCCCAATCCCAACTCTTTGAGTCTTTCTTTCCTTCTTATGAGGAAATTCAAAGTATGGTCGAAAATCACCTCCATCACGCAATGGAATTTCAAACGACCTTGCTTGACTCCATACCAAACCCATCCTCCACTCAAGAAACCAACAACAACTCACCACCACCACCATCATCAAACGCCCCATTTCCACCCACTCATCAACATGTTTGCTCACAATGTGAGCAAATGCTCAAAATAGGTGAAATCATCAAGATGTTGCTTCACAAATTTCAAGATGAAACTCGCTTTGCTATACAACACATCATCGAGCGTTTAGATGCTCTTTCCAACCCAAACAAATCCTAGACCAAGTTTGGAGGCCATTTGCCCCATTTAGGAAATGTGTTGAATGACTTCTACTTATAGAAGTAGGATTTTATTTTTCTTTTATTTCTTGGTTATTTTTTTCTCTTTTATTTTTATTTTTAGAAGTAGGAGGATATTTTTCATTTCTTGTCTTTGACTTTTATAAAGTCAAATTTTACTTGAAATGACATCTTTTACTACTTTCTTATTTGCATTGTTGGTTGATCATATATGAGTTGTGATTGTGGATGCTTATATTCTCATATGTGTGGTGACTACAAGCTTGATTTTGTGTCATTATCACCAACTAACCATTTTTTTGTAGGTTCAAAATTCATGTTTCCCATCTTGGCACTCCTTTTAGGGAGAGTATCGACCAAGGAGGAGCAAGTGCATAGTTCCGCTTCGCTACTCTTCTTTTTGTTTCAACAAAAAGGGGGAGAAAGATATATTAACTTATAAACTTAAAATGATTTTCATCACTTAAGTAAAACAAGTTTAATATAACATTTTTTTTTAAAAGTCTTAACACTAAAATTTGTGAGTTACTTAAAAACAAAGTTTATGTGTTGTCATCAACAAAAAGGGGGAGATTGTTAATACAAATATCGCCTAAAAACGTTATTTATATTTTACGATCTTTGCTAAGTTTTGTTAACGACAAAGTGTAAACTTTAGTTTTTAGTAAAACATACTTTTAGTTTAAAGACTTGCATAATTAGACATTTGCTACATTTACATTTCTTATAAAACATAACAATTTTTATATTTCTTAAAATAGAAAAATATTACATTTACATATTACTTAAAATAGTAAGAGTGATGGTAACCTTGGTGCCATGGGCCAAAAGGTGCTGCCATGTCAACAAAAATTTCCACGGCACCAGAAATCCCACGGCACCACATTCTGGCCGTATCCGTTGGCACCAGAAATTCTGGTGCCGTCGGCCTATTTTATTTTATCTTACTTTATTTTTCCTTTACATAATTTAGGGATATATGAAATTAAAATTAAAACACATGAGATTAACTAATAGGAAGGAAAAAAAACTTAGGGACTACATTACAAACATATTAAGGACTAATGATGTAAAAAAATGTAAAATGAACTTAAAATTTAAATACTCTAAACAAAAAGGTATAAAACGAAAAAGTAAAAAAAAATAAAAATAATAAACAACAAAACCTACCTTTCTTCTTCCCTTCTTCTTCCTGCGCCTGCAAACACCAAAAAAAAAAGCAAAAACATAAACACAAACATAAACACAACATATAAACACAACATACAAACACGAACATAAGCAAACCCACCAAAAAAGAGAGGAAAAAAATTAAAAAAAAAAAAAAAAAAAAAAAAAAAAAAAAAGCTCCACCGCGCTGGCTGGCCACCACGGCGCAAGGGCCGACGGCGCCACCGGCGGTACCGTCCGCCGTCAGTTTTCTTCGGCTGGTGCGATGGCGCCACCCTAACAGCCATCGGTACCCCTCACTCTAAATGTTAACATCACATCATGCATTTATGGTAAGTTTGTGTGTTTGACTTCCCATAACCTCTTACACATTTTTGGAAGTATTCTACTCTGATTCAATGTGTATTTGACTAGAATTAAGTTGATGTGACTTTGGTTATATTAATGGTCTAATCAAGCTAGGATTATAACAAATTTTTATTATTATTATTATTATTATTATTATTATTATTATTATTATTATTATTATTATTATTATTATTATTTTGAATTAAATGCTTTATTTATTTATTTATTTTTTTTAAAAGAAAATTTAGCATTGCTATAAAAATTTATCCCAAGACTCTTTATGCCCTGAGTACAAGTCACGTATTTACATTGTACACATTCGTATACTAAATTTTGAGTAAAAATATTTTTTTTACCTACATTTATTAAAAATTTTAGGTAAAAATATTGTTTTCACTCACACATTGCTTTAGGTGTTGTCATTTACTAAAAGAGTTAATAAAATGTAATAGCAATGTATTTTTTCATTTATTCACTTATTAGATTCAAAAAAGTATCACAATAACTAACAAACTTTCAAATTTTGATTCATTATCATACGCATGCATACGTGTCTTTACAGACAACCGACTACATTGGTTAAATTGAATACATTGATTTTTTCTTTTTTATTTTTAGTTAATTACATGAAGTTAAGTGTTTTAAAATACCCATCAAACTTTATTATATGTTTTAAAATACCCATCAAACTTTCTCAAATGTTCATTTAACAGACACTCAATCTGATGTGGATCATCATGGTACAAATTTATGATGTGGCATATACATTTTTTCAGCTGACTTGAATTTTGGAGATAAAAAACGGGTTTTTGGTGATATCAACCCAAAACAAACAAAGCTTGAGAGGTATTGTGAAACTTTTTTGGGTTTATAATGGGAAAGTACGTTGCTATTGGAGGATTGAGTATCATGAAAAGTTTCAACTAGCTATTTGGTCCCCGGTGGCACATCATTTCAACACTCACAATTCAAAATACCTCTAACTCATAACTAAAAACAACTAAGCCATTTAGGCCCGATCCACCCCAATTTTATTTTCTTTTCCATTTTTCTAAACAAAGTATATTCGTTTCATCCAAATTAAAATACAAATAACATACATTTAAAAGAAAAACTTTACAAAATTATGTAAAAGTTAAAAAAAAAAAAAAAAAAAAGAAAGAAAGAAAGAAAGAATAAAAGGAAAAAAGAAAAGAAAAAAAAAAGTAGATAGAAACATGAATAGTAGCCGAGACAACAACAACATGGAACCCAATTAGAAAGATTAAGGTGTGATACGAACCTATTCCAGGCTCGTATCGATTCATAAGTCCAAGTGTAGAACTCACTCAAAAAGCTAGCTTGTAAGAGGAGGGGATACCTATTATAAACCTCCATCCAATCCGATACTTGGGCGATGTGGGATCTAACAAGGTGCCGTTTGTTTTAACCCTTTGGTTTGGGTTTTAGAGTGATCAGTGATGTGAGAGTAACATGGGTTGTTGCTTTTGACATCAATACCATAAAACTGAATTCTCGTAAAGAAAGTGGGTTTTGTTGCATTTGAAGTAGAGTCATTATGTGTATTTAACGAGGATGTCAGCCCGCGCGTTGCCGCGGGGTATTTGTATATGTTAGTTTATACGGCCAAAAGAAAAGGGATCTGAAGTCGAACCATTGTTATTAATACTATTATCATATAATGTTAGAGATGCCAAATCGTGACATAGCATATCGCATTTGGACAGGGAAATCACTTAAATGGTAACTGTTTACAAACTTATTTATGTACTAAATGGTAACTGTAAGTTTACACTTGAATGTTTGCAAGCCTCAAAAGATAGAAGGTTTGAGGCGTTCCAGTACAAAAGATAAACTTCCATAATACTACAAACAAAATGGACTCAAAGCTATAAGCCCATGACTAATGCTGCTACAGTGGAATTATAAACCAACCATGAACTCTTGTTTGGCTTTGCAGCAGATTCTGGGTCACTTAAAGGAAAAGCCACGTCCAGTTTCATAAGGCAACTTGTTTCAACCCATTCGACCCGAAACCCATTTGGCCAATTTTAGCAGCAAACTTCCAGCTTTCTCATTAATGCATATGTAATCCCAGTGGTATAACTGTTCCAAAACCTACAAAAACCTATACCAAGCAGGTTCCAAATTTTATTAACGCATCAAATTAATTTTTGGTGCAAATATTTCAGAATACAAAAGGAAAGGGAACAGAATAAACAATTAAAAATAATCGGTTAAGGGTTGCTTGCACAGATTTGGTCTAAGGGGCTGTTTGGACATATTCGTTCTAAGGGGCTGTTTGGACAGATTCGGTCTAAAGACTTGTTAGGACACTCGTAAATTAATTTGGATAGCTTTAGTAATAAGCACCTGTTCCATTCGTAGCTTTGGTATGCTGGGCTGAGCCTGATTTGTTGTTCCAATCGTGAAAGCCAGTATAGCTGCCTTTGTGCAAGGTTTCCCAGGCTGAAGCCAATTCATCTAACCTGATAGACAACACTCTGTCAGGTCAAATTACATAATTCACTGTACTCATCCATAAAATTAACCAATGTGATACAATTAAAATGCGCCCATTAAAGTCTTGAGCGATAATGAGGACGCGGGTGAATCAACATGCTTTCATGTTTACTGTAATAACATGATTTGCCAAGATGCGGGCGATTTCACCTTTGTGGAGTCCACCAAACAGCATTCCAACATCGTACACATACCTTTCTAATTCAATATGATTGAAAATGGTAAATCAATTAATTTGATTTACGTTTTTCAATCATATTGAATTAGAAAGGTATATATGACAGTAGAAAAAATGGTTTGATTTAGCTTTTTCAAATTGCACTAATCCTCTTAGATGCTATTAGTGAAAATATTACTTGATTGAGGTTATAAAATCCTAGGAAATATTCAGCATGTCGCTTTCCATAACCTCATTATCTGCAAACAAAGATGACAATTAATGGGTACTTATATCAATCCATACCTAGGTAGACGAATCTGTATTTTATCAACTACAAGATTCAATGGAGATTAGATTAGTAATTTCTTCTTTATATAGCTCGTCGCACAATTGTGAGTTCCCATACCCGAGTTCCAATACCTGCAGAAGTATACATAGCACTGTCAAGCATACGTGTATAGAAAGTAAGACCTTACAGATGATGGTATCTTCTTTGAATTTTTTCTTACCTTGTGACTTCTCTGCACATAGGTGCTCCTCAACCCCATTGCTAATAACTTGATTGTTCAGATTGTTAGATTGTTCAGATGGTACGCTACGGTCGCTACCTGAAGCATACACTTGCAACAGTCAAAGGAAGTCGCCTTTTTGGAGGCAGTTTGGTCTTCTTGATCCGTATCCGCCTATAAGAAATCAGCAGTTATTCAATAACAAAATAATAATAATAATAATAATAATAATAATAATAATAATAATAATAATAATAATAATAATAATAATAATAATAATAATAATAATAATAATAATAATAATAATAATAATAATAATAATAATAATAACACTCCAAGACCACCGACCACAAAAAGCAAATGGGCATAAGCAGGTTGACCTTGCTCTTTCTTTAAGAACTTGGTTGACGGTCAACCTTGTAGTAACTAAAGAAAGAGCATAAATTATATTGACTTGTTGCGGTGGTTAAGTATATACTATGCCAGCATCATCCCTGATAATAAGCATACCATTGACTGTTATAAATGCAATTCCAAACACCCCTTTGTGACATTACTACATTACTACCTTAGAACTCTTTGTTGCTTCCTGTTTTAGTCTTACGCAATGGCAACATTAACCATCTCACGGTACACCTGTGCAATAAAAAGAATACATCTGTTAGTAAAATTACAATCAGCACTTAGGACAAAATGTCAAAGCTGTAGTAGTCAAAACATAAAAACACATATGAAAATAGTTTTTTGTATCAAAATTGGCATTCAAGACACATTTATTTCGAAAAAGGTTGAGTCACATCAGCCTTAAGCCGAAAAGGTTCAAAATAAGCCACAAAAAGTGAGCTTATCCAACATAAGCCCAATATCAAATAAGCCATAAGCCGGTTATATAAGCCGAAACAAACACCCTCTGTTACTGCCATCTCTGCAGGTACAAAAGACAAAACACCGCATATATACAACGCATGATCATCCCGGACCTGAAGCAGATTAAGATACTATGCCATGGAATGATAAATGTTTCAGCAGGTAGGTGTGACAACATCGACCCTTTTACTCATCAATGGGACAATTTAGGGCTGCTATATCTCCAATGGGTCATATGTGTCAAACGATCTAACTGGTTTGAAAGTTAACTGGATTCTTTCAGCAAAGCATAAAAAATCCTCAACCGTTCTATTAAAAATATATATATGCAACGACTGATTTTGTAATATAACTCACACAATTAGTACGCTAAAAAATGTATATGTGCAAACAAAAACCTGCGAGGACCGTTTTGATCAGTACTTGAACACAACCTATCAGCTAATTCGCACATTAGCCGTCTCAGCAATGGCAGAGAAAACTGCCAAATTAGGCCCAAAAGTGGGGCGGGTGTACAAACCCATATTTTTTTGAAGCATACCTGTACTAAAAACTACCGCTGATCCAACCCAGCTGTTCTGCCTATTTTGCCAACTAAAAAACATTAATAAAGACTCTAAAATCAAAATTGTCAATTCGCTAACTCCTACGACTACCTTGTTGTAAGCTGTTGATTATCTAAACGATAGCATGAGTGAAAAGTATTTACAATATGAACTTTACTCTGCACATAACAAATAAAACAACAACACACCAATCAATGAAAACACTAAAGTCTCATGGGCAAAAGCATCCTGTAGAATTTTTAATTCACAACTTATACACAACCTATGACGACATGTTATTATGACTTAATTTCAAGCAACGAATTCTACAATGTTATAATATCATATGATCAGGACTTGTATATTGCTTGCACAATTTATAAAATCAGCAGTCACGACTAAATATAGCAGCTTAAAGATTCAGTTCACATAATTATGACTGCACTTTATACACACCACAGCTTATAACCACAACTCATACATAACTTATGTATTTATACAAAATTAATACACACCTAATACAGCTTATGCACAGCTTATGGAATCAGCATGTCTCATCGTCCTCATATCTTTAAAGCTCAAATTGCAGTCGCTATTGTTCCTGGCTCGAGCCAACCATATCAACCACTGAACATATTACACACTTTAGAAACTATTTCAACAATATATAAAAACGACTTAATTAAAGCAAAAAGAAGCACATAATGTACCTGCAACCTATAGACTGTTGTTATCTCAAATTGCTGCATCTTGGTTATACTTGATGTATTCAAGTGTTTTCATCAGCAGCCTAAAAAGTTCAACGCAAAGTCAAACTGTTTAATCAACGACAACCTAAAAGTCGCAAAATCCAGTGCAAGGTTAAGGTGCATACCTCAAATGTTCTTATCAAACATCATTTGTTGTTATTTATAGCCACAAAGCAATCATCATCAGAGGCCATAATAAGCCTGTGCAAAACGCGTTGTCAAAAAAAGTGTGACTCAGATTTGCAATTACGGATAACTCATATTCCAAATAACATGACTAACAAAACCCATAAATCATTTAATCAAATAATTAAAACCCATTAAACAAAATACATAGATTATTTAAGCAAGTGTACCGATAAGCATACATATCACAAACCCATTAACGATATGAATAAACAATCACAAAATTAACAAATTCAAGCATCAAGATTCAGTTTTTATGCCGAATAAAAGAAAACCCATATGACAAAAGCTTCAAAATAAAAAACTCATAAGCAAATTCATTGGTTTTACATATACCAAATTAATTATGATTGAACGCACCTTGAATTGTTGATCCCCTGTTGAAGCAAATACGCTCATGAAGCAAGTAAATAAGCAAATCCAAACACCCTCCAAAAAAAACAAAACCCACCTAAAAAAATTGTTCCAAAGTAATGAACCCAAACAATAAATTGAGAAATCATAAAGAGAATCAGTTATATTAAATTAAATTTTGAGAAAATGATACTAACCTCCATAACCTCGTTTCCTATTAGCAGCAACAACATCAACACCATCGAAGCTCAGAACAGATTCCCCACCCCAAAACGGAGCTCATCGATTCTCCATGGATATTATTTGTATGTGTTTCTGCACACACATACACATATGTTGATTGAGATGAGTTGGAAAGATAAGAGGTGCTGGCAGCAAATTTGAGAGCTGTGTTGTGTCTTGGGGGTTCTGGAGGGATCTGGAATCTGGGTGTTGTGGGGGTGGGTTGGGGGATACTATAGATCGAAGCACTGTAGCAAAGATATTTTTTAATATTTTTTTACTGTAGATCACTCACAGAAGCACTATAGCGAAGGGAATAGTACAACCACGGGAATTGTATCTTACTAGGATTGTAAGCCGCGCGTTGCCGCGGGAGTCGGATTTTAAATATGGTGCCGTTCCCCAAAAAAAAAATAAAAAAAAAATAACTGTAGCTACTGTAGCAAAATTATTATTTTAAGAAAGTTACTGTTCACCTCTCACAAAAAGTACTGTAGCAAGGGGAACAGTAACACCCACGCTAAATGTATAATATATATAATGTATAATTTCAACCACAAATTACATTTTTGTTTTATTTTAACTTTATTATTTTAATATTAAAACAAATAAAAATATATTATTGTATATCTAATAAAATATTTTATCACTCATATATATATTTCTTCCACATCAAACACACATAGACTGATATACCTTAAAAGCAACCGCAACCTCAACCTCTTCGCCACCACATCCTTCGTCAGATCTAGGTAACTGCGTTTTTAATTTAACAGTTTCGTTTAGTCATGTTTTTAATTTTATTGATTGCATACAAACTGTTCGATAAAATGTCTAGCTGAATTACTACTGTCTTATTCTGAAAATGTTGTGGATTGTATGTGTAGACCAAGTGTTTGATGAAATGCCTGACTGAGTTTTTTTTTTTTTTTTTTTTTTTTTTTTTTTTTTTGCTTGAGCCTTGAAAATTAGCTCGAAATGTTTAACGAGTCGAGCTTGAGCTTATATAAGTTTGACTCTAGTTATTGTCAAGCTAAGTGATATTTTTTCGAGCCAAATTATGAATGTAACGTTACAAATAAATCTAGCTTTTCGAGCCGGATTCAAACTTTCTAGAGCCGAGCTCAAGCTTCTATCGTGATTGCTCGTCGAGCTATCGAGCTTAGCTCGAGCTGAACATAACCTTGTCGAGTCGAGCCCAGCCAAACTTCGACTCGATTCAACTCATTTACACCCCTACTTGAGAATACTTTGAATTCATGAATTCAGTCTTGATAAAAGACAATATTTAATAGGATAAAATATGCTATTAAGAAGAGCACGTTTACTCATATTCTGTTAGTTAATGTCATGTTGGTTGAAATGGTTTAACTTGAAGTACGAACCACGATTTGCCCCAGTGTGTAGTATTATCAAACCATTAGTGAATGCCTTACTGCATAGGCTACTTTCCTACGTGCATCCAGCGTTTTAGTTCCAAGCAATTTGATATTTTTAAATTTGGAATTGAAAACAGAATCAAGTACGTATTATAATGTAGTCGGTTTCTGGTTTGTTATTTTTAGTTTCAACTGGATACATCAAAATTGGAAACAGAACATACATTTTGATCATCAGTCCTAATTTTGGCGTTGGATGAGAAATTCAAATAAGGGCCGAGTAAAATTTTAGGTATACTATGACTGGGAGTAACATAGAAATATAAAGCGTATTAATAATTTGAAAGAGATTTTCTGTTTGATTTTGACATACAAATATTTTTGAGTATTACAGTAGGTTCAGAACCTTTTATTTTGGCAACTTTATTTGGACGTGGGGAATGGGGCGTTTAGTAGTATAGCCCTAAAAGTATGCTTGGGAACAGATAAGGGGTGTTTGGATTGGCCTATAATTCGAAGAAAATGTCCTGTTTGATTTCGAGTTTTGGCGGGAAATCCCGGTTTAAAATCCCCTTTTCTTTAGGACGATATGATGTACCGGAACCAGACCAGGTAACGGGCAAATGGTTTAGGTGTTGAAATCAGTTGTATTGTAAGGACTCTCAAGTTCTAACCATGTTTGGTGTAAACAAATCTGAAGTGGCCATGCAAACCTCCTAAATGGGAGGGCTTACCCGGTTTAAGTTTGTGTGGTGGGGGGGACTCAAGCCCCATGGATTAGTCGGCCAAAAGGTCATGTCTACTTAAAAGCAAACAGTGCAAAATGGGTCGAAAGTCACTCAATATGTAATGCAAATACTTACAGCCTTTTAAATCATAATTATTTTTGACAGTTGGATTGTTTTTTTAATAGTATTATATTTGTTTTTTGGTGAAAATGGTGAATCATATATTACTTCTCATCAAATATATACAGCCAAAATGCAAGTCTATCAATACTATGACATGCCCCATAGCTATTTCATAGACTGCAAAAGGAAAACATCATGACTAATGCTTATACTTTGAGCACATATACAGCAAATAATACATTTCACCATACATTCACCAATTCACCATAAGGATTTACATTCCCCCCTCACTGCATTCAATCCAAACTAACTGATATAGATTACATCCTCATATCAGTTGCTTGGACAGAACACCAGTAGGAGGCCTCAATCCCTCCTGTCAAACCATCCATCCTCCAAGGGTAATGTACTAACCTTAGACTACATTTCCAAACTTACATTAGCAGAACTATATCTGACCATGCAACATCATCCTCACATGTCAAACATGGCCTACTTCTGCAAGCTGGCATCATCCAAAGCAGTCCATTACCATCCTCCACAAAGTATTCGAGAAAACTTTAACTACATTTCCCTCCTGAATCTTAATCAACTACTCTAAATGTTGCTTCCTCTACACATTTAAGAGTAGTGACTAAGAATCAATCAGGCATCATCAAAGCTTTCCAAAACACTGTGGGAAAATCCCAGTTACCTCTGGAAACCTACTTTATGATAGCAACTACTAAAACCACACGAACAGAGCAGCTTACTTGCATTTCAGTTCCTAATCTTTCATAAGACACTGAATCAAGTGAACTGATATAACGTGGGCAGTTCATCATTACCAAGGTACAAGGCCATCAGAGTAACTACCATCCAAACACCCCTTATACACCTTTGAGCCTCACTTTAGGAGGTAGCCCATCTTCCATGGCTCACCAACTAAACACAGACTCAAATTAATCATTCTTTCTCAATTTGTCAATCCAAATATTCTTTATTCCCCATTCATCAAACACTTCTCTCACATTCTTTGAATCCAGTACTTTTAAGCTCGATAGTATCGCTTTCACAGTTTCTTCAATATCATTCCACACATCTTCCCATTTCCTTAGAACCTTCTGGAATTGTCTCATATTCCTTTCCTTCCAGATAAAGTACACAGTAGCTGCAAATACAATCTTTTTCACTATGATCCAAATATTTCTTCTGTTTGGCTGTCTTTCCAGTTCCTCCAATATCTCTTTCCACACCTTACTTCTTGATGCACATTTGTTTAGCTTTGTCACATATGCAAGCAGAGAAAGGACATGTGAAAAACAAATGTTGATGGGAATCAGCTTCCTGGGAACATAATGAGGATTTCATTTATTTACTTGGCATCCATCTACTTATTCTCTTGCACCAATATCCATACTATAAATGCATGTCTAGGGATAAAAGAAGAGAACCATAGAACCTCATACCATGGAACTTTCTCCTCCAGAGTCCTCAAATCTTTCCAAACTCTGTTAATGCTGAACTTCACAATATTCTTATCTCTACTCAACCATTGTACACAGTCATCTTTATTTGCATCAACGGTAGGAACTTTAAACTGGTGCAGAATTGGATATTTTACCATCCATTCCTCTGGCCAAATCCACTTCCCATTTATAATCAGATCAGCAACTTTTGCATTATTTGAAAATCTAGCAGCATACACTTCCCTTCTAGAGAGGATACTATCCAATGTCACATGAATGCTGCAAGTGTCATGCCAAATATCAGTATCTTTCCCGTTTTCAATATTACTCCAAATATGTGGTCTCACTTCATCTCTTAGTTCACGCAATTTCCTCCATCCCCAACTAGTATTATATTTGTAGCTGTACTTAATGTATAGATCGTCTAAAAATTGAAGAATGGACAATAACGTGTTGCCAGGCTAGACCTGCCCACTCCACCCTTCTTACTGCATATGCGTATAATGTGTTAAAATGCAAACATGTTCGTATATGTGTATGTCAACTTCTGGAAAGGAGCGTTTACAAGGTTGTCAGTGTGTTTATTTAGCGACAGTGCCATTGAATTTGTTAGTTTCTATAGTTACTCATTTATATTTCCTCAAAGTAAAGTGCATTTTATTGAGCAATTAAACTTTATATTAGCACTCACATGTTACATCTATATTGTGAAGGTTGTAATGGGACCAAGATGGAAATGGAAAGGGTCAGAAGTGAAAGCACTTGCAAATCCCATTTCAAAGTCAATTTTGGATCTTCAACGTTCTCTACAAAAATCAAATTCTCGAGGAATACTCTCCGACTGTAGCGTTCTTCTTTTAAGTAATCCTGAACAGACTGACCTTTTGAATTTAACCTGTTTTGGCCGACCAATTATCACAGTTAAAGATAAGCATGATAATGATAAGCAGTGGTTTCAGTTTACTTTAGAGGAGGCCTTTTATCTATGCTTTTCCTTAAAATGTATTAAGATTTTAGGTGGTGATCATAGTATAAAAACACATAATGAGTTATGGGACCACATGACTTCCAAAAGCGCATCCTTCCCTGATTTTTTCAAGGCTTATTCTCATCTACGGGACAAGAATTGGGTCGTGAGGTCAGGGTGTCAGTATGGTGTTGACTTTGTTGCTTACCGTCACCATCCTTCACTTGTTCACTCTGAATACGGTGTGCTGGTTTTACCTGAAGGGAATGCGAATGAGAACATGAATGGTAATGATCGGTTAAGAGTTTGGTCTGATTTTCAATGCACGCTTCGACTTTGTGGTAGTGTTGCAAAGACATTGTTGATTCTTCATGTAAACAGAAATGGTGCAAATTTGATTGGTTCGTCACCTTCTTCTTTAGATGGATATAGTGTCGAAGAGCGTACAATCACAAGATGGAATCCAGAACGCTGCAGGGAGGATCAAGCACTTGAGACCAAGTAGGTTACATTAACTCTTCCTGTAATATGACTGGTCATATTATTATTAGTAACAGCTTGTTAGCTGAATACGTGTTTATCATGCTTCATGATGTACGGATATTTACCAAAGAAGCCTGTTTCAGATAGTAGTATGTTGATGGTTGTTATTTATGTTTTCCCTCTTTAAATTTCATTTGGCTTCTGCTTCTAAGTGCCCAACTGGTTTAAATGAATGGAAATGGGTTAACCACTCAAGGGTGGGCGAGTGGTTGAACACATGGGAAATAAACACTCCAAAGTAGTTGTCCCAGATATGACAAGTTAACCACCAGTTTCATAAGTGATGTTATACAAACTTGTCACAAGGGTGAAATATATATATATATATATATATATATATATATATATATATATATATATATATATATATATATATATATATATATATATATATATATATATATATATATATATAATGTAACGTGGGAAACTGACTTGCAAATCGGTATTGTTGGTTATATTAGCAGGTAGCTTGTCCACATGTAAGCATGTAATAAAAGTTAACTGGAATTTCTGCTTCTTTTTCTTTAGTTTTAGTTGCTTATTTTTCTGCTTCTTGTCCACATGTAAGCATGTAATGAAAGTTTACTTTTGATGTATTACTTGTTCCATTTGTAAAGGAGAAACACATTATAAATTAAATTAGTAATCGATTAGAAAATGAAACACAGATAACATTCACAATCAAGATAATTGATATGGATCAACAGTTTGGATCTCAAATATGTTAAGAACGAATAACAAGCTCAATAATAAGGCTTTCATTCAAGTTCGTGATTACGGATTTCTTATTGGGGAATTAAATTAAATTCAACTAAAGGAGATTTTGTGCAGTACTATCATTGTTCATTATGTATATCAGCTTTACTGATAGCATTAGCATTTTTATTTTTCTGGTTACAGTAGTATCAACACCTTTCGTCTTGTTGATACAAGGGGTTTATGCAAAACTCATGTTTCCTTCTTTTAGATGGCGGATTTGACTCATTCACAATATTGCCATAAGAGAAGGATCAGGTATAAGACCTCGACAGTACTGTTAGTCTCAAATCAACATATCATTACGACACACCAAGAGAAGTAGACACATGACATTCTTATTTAGATGGTACATCGCGAAAGTTCACTACTAGATGTCTAGGTAATTCGTAGTAGTTTCATTCCACAAATATTGTTTTATTGAAGCGTATAAAAGATAACTAACAAACTGTCAATGGAATTGTATAGAATGTCAAATGAAAGTAAAATGTCCTTATGATTGCACTCATATTTTGTATTTGTATCTCATCCGATCCTGTGTTCAGACTTCACAATTAGTGAGGTTTACAAATTTTTATCAATAACTTTAGCAACACCTAGCCACCATTTTTCTCGTGTGAATGTTAAATCAGCAACCTATGAATTTGATAAGGAACTTTCCATGGAGTACTTAAGATACAGAAAAAGTATACAAAGCTAATGTTGGATGCAGAGAAGCTTGCGTTGTTGCCATCAAAAGGTTAGATTCAATGTATCCATTCTCGCTTGATGTGATTTATTGGTTGTTACCATAATATCAAATGCTTGCACAAAAGGAATCATAACCATTGAGCTGTTTAAAAATGGGACAAAACACTACTAATATCCTTGAGTTGACTATTGACTCCTTCGGAATTTAAGAGAGAACTGCAAAATGCATCCCTGTAGTTTACACATTTTGGCATTTTATATTCCTGTCAGAAACTTTTGGCAATATACATCCCCCGTTAGGCAAATGTTTGTCACAATACATCCCTCGTTAACAATAAGGACTAACGGTGCAAAATTTTCCTCCGTTATCTCTTAACGAGACTGAAAATATTACACCGTTAGCCTTCGTTAACCAAACATTTGCACCGTTAGTCCTCTTTTTTAGAAAAATTTTTTTTAAAAATTTAAAATTAAAAAAAAAAGTTAAAATTAAATAAAAAAGGAAAAAAAATTAAAAAATTAATTTTTTTAAAGTTAATATTTAAAAAAAAATCAAAATTTAAAAAAAAAATATTTGCGAAAAAAAAAATTATAAATAATAATTAATTTTTTTTAAAAATGCGCATTTTTTTAAAAATTATTTTTTATAAAAAAAATGCGTATTTTTTAAAAAAATTTAATTTTTTTTATAAAAATTAATTTTTAAAAAAAATTAATGTTTTAAAAAAAAAATTAATTTTTTTTCGCAAATATTAATTTTTTTAAAAAATTTTGATTTTTTTTAAATATAAACTTTAAAAAAAATAATTTTTAAATTTTTTTTCCTTTTTTTAATATTTTTAAAAAATGCTTATTTATAAAAAAAAATTATTTTTTTTTCGCAAATATTAATTTTTTAAAAAAATTTTGATTTTTTTTAAATATTAAATTAAAAAAAAATTAATTTTTTAAATTTATTTCCTTTTTTTTAATATTTTTAAAAAATGCTTGATTTTTTTAGGGGCAATTTCATTTATATCTTTGCAAAATTCAAAAATTTCATATATATCCTTTTGATGCATTAAATGCATTGTACTTTATGCATAAAAAACTAGTAAAAATGATATATATGAAATTTTTGAAATTTTCAAGGATATATACATGAAATTTCCATTTTTTTTAAAATATTAAGTTTAAAAAAATTTAATTTTTAAATTTTTTTTCCTTTTTTTTTTAATTTTAATTAAATTTTTTTTTTCTAATAAAAAGGACTAACGGTGCAAATGTTTGGCTAACGAAGGCTAACGGTGTAATATTTTCAGTCTCGTTAAGAGATAACGGAGGAAAAATTTGCACCGTTAGTCCTCATTGTTAACGAGGGATGTATTGTGGCAAACGTTTGCCTAACGGGGGATGTATATTGCCAAAAGTTTCTGACATGGATGTAAGATGCCAAAATGTGTAAACCACACAGATGTGATGTATTTTGTAGTTCTCTCGGAATTTAATTTATTCTTTTGGTTATTCATTTACATTTAAAGACTTTTATAGCCTACCATGGTTGATTGGTTGGTTGACTTTTGAATAACAAAATAAAATGTCACCACCCATGCTTATTACCAAGTACTTCCATTTTAAGTTGAGAACTAGTTCTATATAGTGTTTTATAATCCAAACTTTCATCACATTATTCTCAAAACATTCTGATCATATCTCGATATGTACTTTGGAACCAGTGAAGGTGACAAACTGTCATCATTGACTTCAACACAGTCCTGTCGCCGGTTTTCTCTTGCAGAGATTCAATCTGCAACTGAAAACTTTGGTGATGAATTGGTCATAGGACAGGGAGGATTCGGAAAGGTGTACAAAGGTCATATTTGTTTTAACGAAACTAGTCATGTCGTAGCCATCAAACGGTTGGATTCTTTTTCCACCCAGGGGGAACATGAGTTTAGAGCTGAAATTGAGATGCTTTCCAAGCTACGTCACCCTCACTTGGTGTCTCTGATTGGTTATTGTAATGATAACAAGGAGATGATACTTGTTTATGAGTATATGCCTCATGGAGCTCTACACGATCATCTACACAAAGATGATATTCATTTAAGTTGGGTGCAACGACTAAAGGTAGCCATAGGTGCTGCACGTGGGTTAGACTACCTTCACAAAGGTGGTGACACCAAACACGGAATCATACATCGTGATGTGAAGAGTTCCAACATTCTTTTGGATGAGAATTGGGAAGCTATGATTTCGGATTTTGGGTTGTCCAAAATAATCCCAGTTGACCACTCATTTTATGCTAGTGTTAAAGGCACATTTGGGTATCTGGATCCAGAGTATTTCTATACAAAAAAACTGACAAGGGCTACAGATGTGTATGCATTTGGGGTTTTACTGTTTGAATTGCTATCTGGAAGGCTTCCGGTTGACATACGCTACGGTGAGGAGCAATGCAGTTTGGTAAGGTGGGCTAAACAATTTGTGAAAGAACGGAAATTAGAGCAAATGGTTGATTCCAAAATCAAGGGAACAATTTCGTCCAAATGTTTAAGACGGTTTGCTCAAATTGCAAATCGTTGTTTGGACAGTGTTCCAAAAGAACGGCCTACTATGACTGAGGTTGTGGCCTTACTTGAGGCTTTACTAGACCAAGAAGAGAAAGTGAATAATCTTACAAAATCACCAAGCACATCAGGTTTCACTTGGAATATATATAAGTACATACGTAAATCAACTAGAGAAAACCATGGTATGGACAACTACTTATATGTAATGCAAGTTTACCATAATTTTTTTAAGTTTTCATGGGTTGTATGTAGGAGCTATAGCACGACTCCCATTGGCTGAAAAGGTAAAAATAGCATTAGGAATTGCTCGAGGGATTGTTTTCTTGCATAAGACACGAGATGGCATTCATGTATATTCACATTGGGGAGGAACCATCAGTATGTTTCGGCTAGACAGACATAATATATTGCTTGATGAGGTATAATATAAATATAGGCTTTAAAATACTAACATGACCATATACTAGTTTAATCTTTAAAGTTGAAATATAAATTTGCAGGATTTTACAGTAAAACTTTCAGATTATGAGGTTACTAAGTTGTTGCACGGTCACCATCCTTACAATATTCGTGACGATAGTGGTCTTGTTTATGGTGACTATTATCCTGGATTTAGTAAGTTACTTCATTTTGTAGTCTGGGCTATGTTTCTGTAATAGCATACATCCAAACAATTAAGCATTATTACGCAGAGCCATTTCAGCTACATAGCAATCTCGATGGTTTTGCACTTGTACTCACGGAGGTACTCACAGGGACACAAATTTCTTACGAAAATGATCAAAAGATTGATGAGTTATTATCCCAACATGGAAAACTGCCATTGCGTCGTATTGCAAGATTATTTTTTGAAATGTGCAATGAGGTGGATTCGGAATCAAAGATGCTAACATTGTTGGAGGAGTATGAGATTTATAGATGTCGGAATGGGGCATTCACAACAACTGCTGAGAGCTGTTTATCGTAAGCATCCCTTAATTAAACTCTTTTCTTTCAATATTCTTAAAACTGACTCAAAAACCAACATGAAGTATCAGCATATCCCTAGGTTCAGATGTATACCATTTTCGTCAATGCTTCTGTTGGAATAATATTAAGCTTAGTTTGCAATCATATGCTAATACCATGGATTTTTCTCTTGAATGTGTATACAGTAGGGGGAAATCGTGTAGAATCTAATTGCGCCATGGAAATGAAAAGAAAGGCAGAAAGATAAAATTGGTTCCACCATATGGTAAGAACCAAAAATGAAGTTGAGAGAGAGAGAGCCCGAAGAGCTGATTTTCATGTTTGGTTTTGTCTTGTGGTGGAATGGAAGTGGCTTTAACTCAGAAACATGTCTCTTAACTAAAAGGAATTCCAAATGACTGATGATTTGTTGCTCCATTGTGGGAAAAACGTGCCAGAGATGCTAATCGAATGTCATAGCTCAAATGAAACCAAGTGTGTCGCATCAACCAAAGGTTCAAATCTCATCAAAGGCGTGTGCAAGCTATTATCAGTACATAACTTGTTCTTAAACCAGCATGTCTTAGCAAAGTCAGGCCGGTATAGACAATCAACAACCATATAGTAGTTTTAGTGTTATTGTGAAATGCACTTCCGCCATACGCCAATTGGCATGAGGCACATCACCTGATGCATTTGACGACGAATATTTACAAATGGGTGAACATTGTGCACATGATTGTCTTGATTTTTTTTACTATGTGCATTATTGATTTGTACATGCCGATTTTTTTACAAAAATCGGACCTTAATGACATCCAAAATTTATATGCTGCACATAAAACGATCAAGGTCTTCTGGGAATCCTTAAAAGCATTGATTGTATGCATTGAGAATGGACAAAATGCTTGAAATCATGACACGGGCAATTTTGAAGAGGTGATAAAAAGTTATCCAAAAATAATGCTTGAAGTTGTTGCTTCGTACTATTTTTGGATTGGCATGCTTTTTTTGATGTAGCGGGTGCGAATAACGATGTAAATGTTTTAAATAATTCTCTGTTATTCGACGACCTTCTTGATGATATCACGTTTGTGTTGGTGGTTATGAGTCCAGAACAGGGTTAAGATAATCAATAGCCTAACTACGTACCAATGAAGGTTACCGGATATCACTTGAAATCGTGTTATCACTTTCCAAAGTAAACTATTCGACCCTAATGCCTGGGTATCACGAATATCTACTTGGGATAAGACCAAATGTTTGTTATTGAATTAGGCACAAATCAATAACCCTTTGCGTTTTAGTGTTGTATGTTTTGTGTGTACCTTTCATGCATAATATGATTTCCTATTTATAGGAAGATACTTATGGCTAGTCAAATGGAATTATGAGAATTAATCGGCCCATTAATCTCCACATAATTATCCCCATTATAGCCTAAAATAGTGGTTACTTGACCAGTTAAACGAGGTCATAAGTGTAGATGTAACTGCCATTTGAATAGGTCAAATCAGTTACATAAACATCAGCAGAATCCACTTATCCCTAGCAGCAGAATTGCTGCTCAGCAGCAGAGTCATACTACTAGCAGCAGAATTACTATCAGCAGAATCCTAAGCTAGCAGTAGGATCCACTATCAGCAGAAACCAATACTAGCAACAGAATACTGCACAACCACTATTCAGTCAGGGTAATCAGGGACTTGATGGGTGTACACTCCGTACCTCCAAACCCATAACCAAGTATGATTTGATCCCTCAAGTGCACTAAATTTTCCAACAATCCTCTCCAAATTTAGTTCACTTCCTTTGCATGAAAATAAAACAATAAACAAAAACGTATGCATAAACGAAAATATCCTGAGGATTGAATTTCCATCTTAGTACATTACACGTTCAAATATTCGAGAATCAGGGTGTTCTAAGAATTAAACCCTTCAACCCATTTGAATACCTGAAGGTAAAATACACATACATTTTCAAACACTTCAACGCTCCTGACACTATACAAGCCATGTGTCCATATCCAATTCATAAATGTTGTAAAAGCCAAAAATCCAAAGCTCCCTGAAGCGGCAAAACTTCAACATTTACATAGGTGGTTCCTCTTTATTCATGCTCCTGCTTAGCACTTTTTCAAAAAAAAAAAAAAATTAACCATTAAGAAGTTATGACTTCATCCTCCTTTCCAGCAGGTTCCAAGCACAAACCTTGGGATGTTTGTAAAACATGTGCTCCGGTACACTGAATGTTCAGCTTTCCACATTGAACTCAGCTCCCAAGTTTCCTCAAGAGGGAGATGGGTGTCTTAGTATTCAGTGACTAAGTTGGACTTTAAACCCATCCATTTAACAGACTTTAAAACCAAGTCTCTAGCCAAACCCTTTGTCAAGTGATCAGCTAAATTTTGTTGAGATCTAACAAAGTCTATAGAAATCACCCCATTCATGATAAGCTCACGAATCATGCTTTGCCTGACACCTAAGTGTCTACACTTCTCATTGTACATCTAGCTATAAGCCTTTGCCAATGTAGCAGCACTATCACAACAGATAGAAATTGGTGTTATAGGTTTAGGCCACAATGGAATCTCAAGAATCAAGTTTCTCAACCATTTAGCTTCTTTACCAGCAGCTGCTAAAGCTACAAATTCAGATTCCATTGTTGAACTGGTGATACAAGTTTGCTTCTTGGATGCCCAAGAAATTGCACCTCCACCAAGTAGGAATACCCAGCCACTGGTAGATGAATTGTCTTCAGTGTTACTGATCCAACTTGTATCAGTGTAACCTTCCAACACTGAAGGATAACAAGTATATGAGAGTGATGAGGCGAAAAATGAACCACTTTTAAGGGGTCTTTTAAGCCCGGATTCAAATTTATTTGATCAAATATTGCCCTAAATCGTTCCTTTTGTCATTTTAGGTACTTTTGGAGTGAATTCTGGAAAAGGAAGCATTTTGGACGTTTTTGGAGCATAAAAGTGAAGAAAATGGCAAAGTCTTAATTTTCCTTGCTGGGAACAGTACCTGACGGTGTCAAGAGCTTCTACATGACGGCGTCAAGAGTAATGCAAGAGGTGGAAGTGGATGAAGTCCGTGATGATCCAGTACAGAATTACACTAAGGACATGACGGCGTCACCATAGGCCGTCATGGTCCATTTACTAGTGACGGCCTAGAATATTTTACACATGACGGCGTCAAAAGTGGATCTAGGCAATCCGATTTTATTATGGGCGGTGAGTTGACGGCGTCAGAAATTCCTTCTTGACGCCGTCACGTTGGAAAATCTATATATAGTTTTGCAATTTTCATTCATTAGTGTGTAACTTATAGGGAGTAACTTTGGAGAAACCCTAGTCCGAATTTTATCAGTATTTTCAAGGGTTTTCAACCCCTTGGATCCTTCATGTCAATTTGAGATAAGTACTCTTTCAATTCAATCAATATGTCTATGTGTTGCTTGAATATATCTTACACTTGTCTTCAATTTAACATGCTCGGCTAGATTACTTTTGTGTTTGCCTAGATGTAGTGAAACCTAGATGTTGATTATGGGTTGATTGTTTGTTTATAGTTGTTACGGATGATTGTATTCGATGTTAGGCTTAAGAAAACTGGCAGACTTCCATTGGTAACATGCTTGAACGTCTTAAGAAACATGATCAAAGGTGTACTATGATTTTTGGTTATATTTAATGCATAGGAGAATTCTAATGATCCCATGTTAGGAGCTTTTAACAGGATCGACATGGAGTGAAGTAGGATCCTATAGAGTTAGGGAATATTGTACACGGCCCTACGACTAGTATTAAGGAATATAACCCGTCATCCACGCAATTGTAACAAACTATCAACCTGTAAAAGATATCTAGGGAGTAATGAAATCTAAGTAAACACTACTTCCCCATTATTGTTTACACCACATTAGTAATTAGTTTTATTTTCATTTCTTTTATTTTATTTTGATTGCATCTTTAGTTATTGGGTTAGTTGACTAGCAACTAATTCTGCCCAATCTTCCAAAACCCGAGATTTTACTTGCTTTTATAAAATATAAAATACAAAAAGAATCATCATTCACCCTTAGACTTAATTTAGGAGGCTTTCTAATCCTAGCGACACTATTCCTAAGCTGAACGATCAATCCCCCGGTACTTGTCACTATACTATACTACAACGATTAGGTACACTGCCTGGTGGGGGTTGTAAGCTTCTCGAGATCCCTCGAGAGGTAAAGCCTGGTGCGATTCCCACGTATCAGAGAGACTATAATCTATAGTTCTCTTCAAATACTTCAGTACCTCTGAATTGCTTGCCAGTGCTGAGCACTAGGATTACTAATATACCTGCTCAGTTTACCCACAACAAAAGCAATGTCAGGCCTTGTACAAGTCATGGCATACATCAGGCAGCCAATCACCCTGGAATACTCAAGTTGAGATACAACTTTGCCAGTATTCAGCATAAGCTTCTTAGTGGTATCCATGAGAGTACTCACTAGAGTACAATTAAAGCAATTAAATTTCTTCAGTACCTTCTCTATGTAATGAGACTGAGAAATTGATATACCATTGCTTTCATGTTTGATCCTTATAACAAGGAAAACATCAGCCTCCCCCATGTCCTTCATGGAGAACTTTGATGACAAAAATTCCTTTGTCAGGTCAACCTGATTTTAGTCAGTACCAAAGATCAACATGTCATCAACATATAGACAAATGATGACTCCTTTACCAGATTCATCAAATTTGCTATATACACATTTGTCAGCCTGGTTAAGAACATAACCGACAAAACCACTTCATCAAATTTTTGATGCCATTGCTTAGGTGCCTGTTTCAGTCCATATAAAGACTTAATCAGTTTGCACACCTTGTTTTCATTGCCAGGCAAGATGAAGCCCTGAGGTTGGTTCATATAAACCTCCTCATCCAATTCACCATTCAAGAAAGCTGTCTTCACATCCATCTTATGAATAATCAGATTGTGAATTGATGCCAAAGCAATCAACAATCTTATGGTACTGATACATGCCACAGGGGCATAAGTATCAAAGTAGTCTATCCCTGACCTTTGTTTAAAGCCCTGAATGATAAGTCTAGCCTTGAACTTTTCAATAGTTCCATCTACCTTCATTTTCCTTTTGAAAATCCATTTGCAACCAAGAGGTTTGCAACCTGGTGGTAGATCAACCAACACCCAAGTGTTGTTGCCCATGATGGAGTCAATTTCATCATTAATTGCTTCTTTGCAGAAAGCAACATCCTGGGACTTCATTGCTTCTTCAAATGTTTTGGGATCATCCTCAACAATGAAGCAATAGGAATATTGGTCATAGACCTCATTCCTTGTACCTTCAATTAAATATAATTGAAACTCAAGTCCAAATGACTTTGGAGTCCTGACCCTTTTGCTCTTCCTGAGCTCAGGTTCAGGTTGTTGAACCACAACCTCATCAGGGGCCTGAGATGATAAATCATCAGGGACCTCTGATACACCAATGTCATTAGTTCTATTTGGAATTATGTGACTTGGTCTAGGGACTGATGAGAATATATTCTCATCAAATAGTGCATCCCTTGATTCAATTATTGAATTAATTGAAACATATTCATTAGGTTCAATAACATAGAACCTGTATGCCTTGGAATGCTCAACATATCCAACAAAGATGCAATCAATGCCTTTTTCACCCAAAGTTTTCAATTTTGGATCAGGGAGTCTTACAACAGCCCTACAACCCCAAACCCTGAGATAATTCAGGTTGGGTTTCTTTTTATTCCATAGTTCATAAGGGGCGACTTTGTTCCTTTTGTTGGAAACCCTATTTAATAAATAGCAAGCTGTTAACATAGCTTCACCCCAGAACCCTTGACTCAGTCCTGAGTACGATAACATGGAATTAACCATCTCGTTCAATACCCTGTTTTTCCTTTCAGAAATACCATTTTGCTGAGGAGTATAAGGGGCAGTCGTTTCATGGATTATACCAACAGACTGAAAATACAGAGTATCCATGTACTCACCTCCCCTATCAGTCCTGAATCTTTTGATCAGAGACCCAAGTTGCAATTCAACTTCAGTTTTAAATACCTTGAATTTATCTAATGCTTCATCCTTGGTATGTAACAGATAGACATAACAAAACCTAGAAGCATCATCAATAAATGTCACAAAGTACTTCATGTTCCCCAAAGAGGGAGTGGCATGCAAATCACACAGGTCACTGTGTATAAGCTCCAAGAGCTCAGTCTCACGTTTAACACCCTGAAAAGGTTTCTTAGTGATTTTGGTCAACATGCAAGTTTTACACTTTTCAGTGTCCATGTCAAATGCTGGGATTAACCCATCCTTAGACATATCTTGCATCCTTTTAAAATGTACATGGCCAAGTCTAGCATGCCACAGGGTAGAGTCATTCAGTTTAGAGGTTGACATAAAGGCTGAGTTAACAATGTCAGTGACAATGTTACGCCTGAACATTTGATTACACAAATAGCCAAAACCAATAAACACACCATGTTTGGACAATATAAATTTATCAGATTCAATAACTTGTTTATATCCATGATAATTCAAAACACTACTTGAAACCAAGTTTTTCCTTTAACATTAAACAAAGTTACAATCTTTCCAGAACTAAAATTAAGATCTACACAACCACGACCATGCACCAAAGCTGTTGACTCATTTCCCATGTGAAGAATAGATCCATCATTCAGTGATTCATAAGTCTTGAACCAGCATCTATCTTTGCACACATGAACAGTTGCTCCAGAGTCAACTCACCACGCAACATCATCATCCTGCACATAGTTAGATTCAGATACATATGTAACATAATAAACCTGAAGAGATTCATTAAACATATTCTGACCTTTCAGTGAGTTGGCTGGACCACCACTTCCTGAACCACTAGTGCCTGAACCATTGGATTTACCTCCAACCTTAACACCTTTGCAATCCCTTTTAATGTGACCAGATTTGCCACATTTCCAACAAGTAGGTGTTGCATTCTTGTTAGCATCAGCCCTAGTGTTATCCTGATGTTTACGTTTGCCTTTGTTGTCATTGTACCTGGTGGAATTGTTATGTTCCACCATATTGACAACAGATGCACCAGTAGCATTGCTACTCTTTGGCTTGTCATTGTCCTGCGCCCTGAGACAATCCTCAATACGCAGATGACTACCTAACTGAACAAGTGTCAATTCTTCCTTCTTATGTTTCAAGGTATGCTTGAAATCTTTCCAAGAAGGAGGGAGTTTGTCAATGATACAAGAGACTGAAATAGCCTCATCCATGTTCATTTTGTGCTGTGTAAACATTCCAAGTATTCCAAGAAGTTCATTGTATTGTTTCATAACTGGTCTTGAATAAGTTATTTTGTAATTTGTGAAATTACTAACAAGAAACTTCTTACTTGATGCATCCCCAGCCATATATTTGGCATCCAAGGAATCCCAAAGTTCTTTGGAAGATTCAACATTCTGATAAATGTCAAAGAGAGAATCAGACATACCATTGAGGATTAAACCTCTGCAGACATAATCATCATTCTCCTATTTGCTTCTTTTCCTTATCTGTTCCACAGAAGCATTATCCCCATGATCTTCAGGAATGGTAGTGCTTAGAACATACACCACATTCATGCTTGATAGCAAGAAGTGCATCTTCTTTTGTCATCTTCTGAAACCAACACCTTCAAAGTTTTCCAATTTGGAAAAGCTAGCAGCCATATGCCTCATAGCAGTAACCATTGATTATCACTAAATAGTTTACTTTGATTGTTGGTGGTTATGAGCCCAGAATAGGGTTAAGATAATCAATATCCTAACTACGTACCAATGAAGGTTACCGGATATCACTTGGAATCGTGTTATCACTTTCCAAAGTAAACTATTCGACCCTAATGCCTGGGTATCACGAATATCTACTTGGGATAAGACCAAATGTTTGTTATTAAATTAGGCACAAATCAATAACCCT
This sequence comes from Artemisia argyi, assembly GCA_030686995.1. Taxonomy (NCBI): domain Eukaryota; kingdom Viridiplantae; phylum Streptophyta; class Magnoliopsida; order Asterales; family Asteraceae; genus Artemisia; species Artemisia argyi. The sequence goes on from CM060709.1 coordinate 23,581,231, forward strand.
TTGCGTTTTAGTGTTGTATGTTTCCTGTGTACCTTTCATGCATAATATGATTTCCTATTTATAGGAAGATACTTATGGCTAGTCAAATGGAATTATGAGAATTAATCGGCCCATTAATCTCCACATAATTATCCCCATTATAGCCTAAAATAGTGGTTACTTGACCAGTTAAACGAGGTCATAAGTGTAGATGTAACTGCCATTTGAATAGGTCAAATCAGTTACATAAACATCAGCAGAATCCACTTATCCCTAGCAGCAGAATCGCTGCTCAGTAGCAGAGTCATACTACTATCAGCAGAATCCTAAAGCTAGCAGTAGGATCCACTATCAGCAGAAACCAATACTAGCAGCAGAATACTGCACAACCACTATTCAGTCAGGGTAATCAGGGACTTGATGGGTGTACACTCCGTACCTCCAAACCAATAACTAAGTATAATTTGATCCCTCAAGTGCACTAAATTTTCCAACAGTTTGTGGCTCCGTTTCTAGTAAATGGAGTTCAATATGACAAAGGGTGTTACCTAGCTGACAGTATATACCCAGAATGGGCAACGTTTGTCAAATCATTTACGGTTGCACGAGACGAAAAACACGCGCTTTTTAAACGGCGACAAAAAAGTGCAAGAAAGGATGTCGAACGAGCTTTCGATGTTCTCCAAGGGCATTGGAGAATTATACAACAACCGGCGCGTTCTTACCATATATATCAACAAGATACGATGTACTTGCATCATATTGCATAACATGATTTTGAAAAATCAAAAATTTGCCATAGGTGAATTCAATGAGTTTTATATTAGTCGACTATCAAATATACAACGTACTTGAGTCGAAAGATGTGAAGTTCAACGGAAGAAGGCAAAAAAATTACGTGACAAACAAACTCACGAAAGCCTTCAGCGAAATCTTATGGAGCATCTATGGCAACGACATCAACAACAAAATTAGTCAATTAATAATTTGATGTATTTTTATTTTTCCGTATTCTTTTTCTTATTTTTTTTTATTTTTTATTTTTTGAAAGGCGATACAATAGAAAGGGAGATGATTTATTTTTCCGTATTCTTGTTAATTCTTTTTCATATATATTTTTTATTTTTTGTATTTTTTTTGTTTCCAAGATTGTAATTTGTATTTTATTTTAATGAATGAAATATTGTTGTTTGAAGAAAATGGAAAAGAAAAATAATGATGGGTCACAAAAGTGTAAGTTAGATGCAAGTTATTCGTTGGATCTTCCGGACAAGGGTCACAAAAGTGTAAGTTAGATAGTAATAATATGGATCAGGATCACAAGTGGCGAAAGAAAGCGTTTTAAACAAGTTCAGGGGTTTCTGGGAAAATAATGAACTTTATTACTTACACTCCAAGTTAAGGGTTTATAAATACTCTCCGATAGATTCACCGAACTGCGATATCACATTCACCCTCATAAGTCATAACTTCATAATCATGGCCGAAGAAGAAGATTTAATAAGTTTGTTACCGGATTGCCTATTACTCGAAATCATCTCTCGTTTACCCACCACAAAACATGCTATTAAAACAACAAGCACTCTTTCCAAACGTTGGCAACGTCTTTGGACTCTACTTCCTACTCTCGTTTTCATAGGTCAGGATGACATCCTAGAGCAAAGAATTTATCATGATCCCACCGATTACTATTCATTTATAGACAAAACCCTAACTCATTGTCCTACCAATGTGAACCTTAAAAAGTTTAAATTTCAAATTAAGAACTACAAGAATGCTGCACTGCATACATCGCAAGTCAATAGTTGGATTCGTTATGCTATTACTCGTAATGTTCAAGAGGCTGAGATAAGAATATGGAAACATACATGCGATGAATTTAGCTATGACGATGAGTTGTTTTTCAACAATTCATGTATAACGAGTATGAAACTTTCACATCAACTTCACAGTTGTGTATTTAATCCTCCTAATGGTGCTATTCGTTGGGATAAACTTAAGTGTTTGTGTATAGATGATGGGACATTAAGTGAACATTTTATAGGAATATCCAGAAGTCCTTGTTTGGAAACTTTGAAATTGAACTATTGTTTGCTTGCTAGGCGTTTCGTAAAGTCCTTGTTTGGAAACTTTGGAATTGAACGATTGTCGTGTGATTTAGAAACTTACGAAAGGTTTGGCTATGACCTCTTTGACGAAGACGAAAATGAGTACTTAATGAGTATTAAATTTTCCCGTTGTGAATTTAATCCTCCTAATGGTGCTATTCGTTGGGATAAACTTACGTTTTTGTGTATTGATAATGGGAAATTAGTTGACGATTCAATTGGAAAAATATTATCCAGAAGTCCTTGTTTGGAAACTTTGGAGTTGAAACGCTGTTATGGTTTTAGGCGGATTGATGTTACTTCTAAGAGTGTTAAAAACTTGGTGCTCAATCGTTACGGATATAGGTTTCCTGGGAAGAGTTATATACGTACACTAGAAATCAATGCTCCCTATATCTTGTCACTAAAAATAAAAGGAAAGATGTATTTGGAGGAGTTTTTGTTGGAAAATGTGTCTTCTTTAGTCAAAGCTGACTTGAGTTACCTCGGAAGCAGACATTTCTCGAATGATCTTGGACGACATCGAGATGATATAGAAGAAAAATTGCTTCGAGGACTTTTATTAAGCCTTGGCCATGTCAATGAGATTACACTTGCGGATAATCATGCAGTTGGGGAGTTCACTCATTTACTGCGGGTAATATTAAAGAATGCGTGCTTTCTTTTCTTTCCACTGGGGTTTGTTTCTGTGTGTGTTTTTGGTAAAAGGGTGTGATTATATTCACTGCACTGCTTTAATGATGTTCTCTTTCCATTGGTAGGCTCTCTCGAGTTTCGTAAAGGTTCAGATCTACGTGGTAGTTATCCCTACTACTACAGAGTTTTTTCATTAATTGATGTTGCCGCTGCAGATGAGGACAGAATCCCGAAACTGTTTACTTCCGCTGCAGCCGAGACAAAGACAGAGGAAAAAGTTGAAGAGACAGGAGAATCTGATGATGTAAGTACCATTGCAGTCTCTTATGTCTTTCAACTCAATTCTTTTTGTAGTGTATCTATTGAACGTTTATTATTTTTATGTTCAGGACATGTCGGGATTCAGTCTATTCGACTAAGGGATTACGGTTATCGTCTTTGAGAAGCATGTTTCCATTTCGTTATCATTGTTCATGTTTGTTTGGTCTAATAACTAGAATTAATAAGATCAATTGTTCCAGCAAATCCATGGATGATGGTACCACTCGATTTTGAGTTGGTGTAGTTTTAAAGCCTCATGAACCATTTTCAAATGGTACTGACAATTGTTTTTTGTTCCCCTAGCACTTGTTTATTGCATGTTTGGATTATTATTAAAAAAAAAAAAAAAAAAAAAAAAAAAAAAAATCTCTTCCTGAATCCATAAAGTTTATATATTAACTTTTTGCTTAATCCTTATGAAGATCCAAAAAATAAGATTTGACAGAAATTTTTAAGCTTGAGCTTTTCTGTATAGTTTTCGAACACGATCACTGTAAACATATATCTTTCTTGTATATTTAACATTCATGTAAAAAACTATTTGGTAAGAACTTATACGTTATTGGCATATCGTAGTATATCAGGAAACAACATTCACATGATTTAACAAAAAGACTTGCATTCAACTAGACTTTCATAATGACTGGAAGAATGCATAATGAGTAGCTGCAAATCAGGGGTATTCCTTCGGTCAAGTTTCGTTTTATTATAGTTGTTCCGTTTGGGTTATTCAGGTTTGTCCAATTGTGAATCCACTCAATCCGGACAAGCTCACTGATCCAACCTACCGCATAAGAGCACCTGGCTTATTCTATCAAGTTTTTGGTTAACCAAGTATGAGGAAATCAAGTTGTGCAACTAAAATTCTCACAAAGATAGTAGTTGCTCTATTTCGTCACTGAAGTAATCATCATTTTCTACATATGCATCATCTTGATCCTCTGACTTTTCATTGAGCTCGGCTGCATCAATGTTCTCATTGCTGACTTGGCTCCGGTTTTTTAACATTTGCCCTTTGTTAAGTCCTGTCCTATAATAGAACGTTTCCTTGTGAATGTTCCAATCTGCGACTGGTTTCATTGCTGACTGTTTTCTGTAATACATCGAAACAATTAAGCATTATTATGCAGAGCCATTTCAACTACAGAGCAATCTTGATGGTTTTGCACTTGTACTCACGGAGGTACTCACAAGGACACAAATTTCTTACGAAAATGATCAAAAGATTGATGAGTTGTTATCCCAACATGGAAAAATGCCATTGCGTCGTATTGCAAGATTATTTTTTGAAATGTGCAATGAGGTGGATTCGGAATCAAAGATGTTAACATTGTTGGAGGAGTATGAGATTTATATATGTCGGAATGGGGCATTCGCAACAACTGCTGAGAGCTGTTTATCGTAAGCATCCCTTGATTAAACTCTGTTCTTTCAATATTCTGAAAACTGACTCAAAAACCAACATGAAGTATCAGCATATCCCTAGGTTCAGATGTATACCATTTTCGTCAATGCTTCTGTTGGAATAATGTTAAGCTTAGTTTGCAATCATATGCTAATACCATGGATTTTCTCTTGAATGTGTATACAGTAGGGGAAAATCGTGTAGAATCTAATTGCGGCATGGAAATGAAAAGAAAGGCAGAAAGATAAAATTGGTTCCACTAGATGGTACGAACAAAAAATGAAGCTGAGAGAGAGAGCCCGAAGAGCTGATTTTCGTGTTTGGTTTGTCTTGTAGTGGAATGGAAGTGGCTTTAACATGGAAACATGTCTCTTAACAAAAAGAAATTCCAAATGACCGATGATTTGTTGCTCCATTGTGGGAAAAACGTGCCAGAGATGCTAATCAACATGTCATAGCTCAAATGAAACCAAGTGTGTCGCATCAACCAAAGGTTCTAATCTCATCAAAGGCGTGTGCAAGCTATTATCAGTACCCAAAATATATATATATATATATATATATATATATATATATATATATATATATATATATATATATATATATATATATATATATATAGTGTAACTTTCAAACGAGAACCATTTTAACTGCGAGAACTGAGAGAACCACCAAAAACATACATGCACGCCTTCAATAACTGTATTTTTGCACATATGTTTTAAAAACAACACATATGTTTTAAAAAAAACATAGTTGTTCTAAAGAATTTGATAAGAAATTGAAAATACAAAATTTTTCTTTGAAGGAGTGCATGTATGTTCTTATAAGACGTGCAACGACAATAATGCGGCCGTGTGTAAGGTTTTTGTGAAAAAAGATGATGAGTTTATAATGATATTGAAGAACATAGGTGGATGCTTACGATTATTGATGATTTGCATGTATTTTTATTTTATTTTAAAAGGCGTGCATGTATGTTTTTGCTGGTTCTCTCAGTTCTCGCAGATAAAATGGTTCTCGTAAGAAAATCCCCCTATATATATATATATATATATATATATATATATATATATATATATATATATATATATATATATATATATATATATATATATATATATATATAGGATGCTAAGAATGTCAAGAGTATAATAAACTCAAAAGCTGGGTGATTGCTTCATGGTGGACGATGCACTATGTCAACTTCAGATGACTATATATAAGTCGCAAGGCAAGATAGTATTCACGACCCGTGACTATTCCACAAAAAGTTTCTGTGTCGCAGAACGAACCATTATAAAACAGGAAACAAGTCATGTATGAAATGCTATTGACATAGCAACTAATAGATGGGGTTGAAGGTCGGAGGACAACAATCATGCCTGGTTGCTTGGCCTTCGCAAAAGATCGAGACTTGAACTCGCTCCTAGTCAAAGCTATGTCATTTATATAATAGTGTTTATTTTTTCCAATTCGGGTAATTGTAATTATAAACTTAATACAGTCTTAACCATTGTTGAAATATATTCTTTTTACATAACGTGTTCTTAAACCAGCATGTCTCAGCAGAGTCAAGCCGGTATAGACAATCAACAGCCACTATAAAACGCATGAGATATAATATTAATTTTAAAAATATCGCGTTCACATAATACCTCAAGAATCTGCATATAATTATAAGGCTTGATACATGTGCACCTGATCAAAAGAAGGCCCTTAAACTATCTAGTTATATTTCTCTACAAACTTCCTGGTTTTACAAAGGAAGTAAGCACTAAGTTCAACAGCTAATGCATCTCAAAGTCTACTCAATTGTTGACAGATGATGAGGGTATACATAACGGGCAGGGTGGATCCCTTCTATCTTCCTTACAGGTTCTTGTTTCTAAACAATCTGCATGATAGGTATGACCACAAACTAGAACTGCCACCACGGAATTATCACCCGTTTTCTGTTGACATGACCCGCAAGGCATATTCATTACCTGAGGGGATATGAACTCCATTACCGCCGGATTTGATCTGATTCTGTCAAGTCTCCGTGATGCCTTATCCCTCCTCCCTGTAAAAAAAAACAAAAATAAGAAATCAGTAAGTATTACATTAGCAATTTCTTTTTTCTATTCTTATTCAATATTCAAAAACCATTTCAAGAAAGAACCAAGTTTTCTTCAATATGGGAATTCAAGAATCTATTGAAACAAAACAATTGCTAACAAACTGATTAAGAAGGGGAACTCGCTGATTTTAACCAGTTGTTACTGCCGACGGGTTAGATTGGGGTTGACCCATAAACACTTTTTATCCAATTCTAAAAGATAGTGTTAATTACGATTAAAAGAACAATATTATTTACAATGACTATCTACTTTCTTGAATAGTTAAGATAGGTTGCATGCATTATATATAGGCTTTTGGTGATTTTCACCCTGTTTGACCTGTTTCCTTTTGAATAATTCTTCTTAACTGACCCGTCTGAAAAAAAAAAAAAAAAAAAAAAAAAAAAACATAATCGAAATCGACCCATTCATAAGTAAATGGGTTGAATGGGTCGAGAGCAGTAGCTTAGATAACACTAGCAGTGATGAAGCCAAAAAGCGACAAGCTCAAAGAGAACATCAGTTAATTTTACCACAAAAGTCAAACTGCAGGTCTCATTTATGTAAATGAAGTGAACATAAGGGAAAAAAGGAACAAGGATCACCTGCATTATATCCAAATCCCGATTCGTGTCGATGACCAAATTTCCAAGAATGTCTGTCATCACGCACGGTAGACTTTCCATGAGATGTAGATGTGCCACCATGATTAGGGTCATGTCTTTGCGAATGTTGGATGCTGTAGTAATGGCGTGGACCGTTTGATAACAATGCCCGGTTCATATTGTGGTGGCGCTGATGGGTAGATGCATGGTGGTGGGCATGCTGTGATCTTTCCATGATATTTGTGAGAGATGATGGTGATGTCGGCTTTGCTACACCAGAGTTAGACGAATTCTGATAATAAGTGAATGTTAAAAATGTCGAATCCCAAGGTATAACATAAAATAAATGAAAAATGCTGAAATAAGCGTAGTATTTAAAATGTGGGAGGAGAAATCAACCTCTTTTGAAGATGATTCCATATGATAAGTGTGTGTCATGAAACCTGCATGTATCGAAATGAAATGCAACCATGAGTTAGATTCTAGTTTCATTCACTAGCTTTGAATAACTTTAAACGGATGAAGAAAAAAAGGAACACAATGAATCAAAATGACCCCTAACACAACTACCATAACCAAATAACTTTTATCCTTGACAATCTCCTAACAGCTAGGGTTCACGATGTCCATGTTTCTGAACAATCAAAATCAAATCTCATAATGAAGTTTCCATCTACAGCATCAACACCATCCCAATAATCAAATAAATTATGGCTATTAAATAAAGATTGCACCTTTATCTACTAATTATCCAAACCAGGACTTTAGTACTTAATCATTATACAACCCAAGAACATAACCTCAAATTCAAACATAAATAACCAAACCCGCATGAAATTAAACAAAACAATCTCAAGGCGGCCTGAGGGTGCTACAAGAGACCGATGTTTAAACCTCGCTGATGAAATGTTCATGGAAAAGTGGCCACAATAAAACCGGATAGGCCATGTGCATTAGAGCCAAAAAAGCTCGACTTTCCCATGGTAGCCCGAATAGGGATCCCTTTCCGTTTTAACCACCACTAAGAGGTCTTAGGTTCAAACTTCACTAGGTACCCTGTTAGGGAAAAAGTCAGGTTCGGTCACAGAGATACCCTGTTAGGCCGCGCGCATCTGAGTCAAAGACTCGCCCTCCTCGTATTAACCTAAACCGGGAAAACCTAATCCATTTACCATTAAAGATAACTAATAAGTTCACAAACCCATGATCAAATTTCTGTCAAAATGATCGCTAACACAAGAACCCTAACCTAATATTTTGCTCCTTAACAATCTACCAACACCTAGGGTTCACAATGTCCATTTTTTTACATATACATTATATCGAAATTCATCACGGGGTTTTCAGATACACCATCAAGATCATCATCCAAAGACCAAATCTTTACTTTTATAGATAATTATAAAAAACCATAACCATAACCTCAAATCCTAACATAAGGAATCAAACCCATTATAAATAACTAACAAAGTCAACAAACCCATGATCATTTTTTGTAAAATTGATAAAAATCGAATCTTTTTTTAAAAAACCTAAAACAGGGATTTAGTACTTGATCATAAAAAACAGGGATTTAGTACTTGATCATAAAAACCCATCAGCATAACCTCAAATTAAGCCATAAAGAATCAAACCCATTTGAAATTAAGCAAAACCCATTATAAATAAGTAAATAACTAACAAATTCAACAAACCCATGATCAAATTTTGTTAAAAATGATAAAAATCGAATCTTTTTCTAATTATGACCCAAAACAGGGATTTAGGACTTTATAAAAAAAAAAAAGCTCAAATTAAGCCATAAATAATCAAACCCATTTGAAATTAAACAAAACCCATTATAAATAACTAACAAATTCATCAAACCCATGATCAAATTTATATAAAAATGATAAAAATCAAATCTTTTTTTAAAAAACCTAAAACAGGGATTTAGTACTTGATCATAAAAACCCATCAACATAACCTAAAATTAAGCCATAAAGAATCAAACCCATTTGAAATTAAACAAAACCCATTGTAAATAACTAACAAATTCAACAAACCCATGATCAAATTTTGTTAAAAATGATAAAAATCGAATCTTTTTCTAATTATGACCCAAAACAGGGATTTAGTACTATATAAAAAAAAAAAAACTCAAATTAAGCCATAAACAATCAAACCCATTGGAAATTAAAAAATAACTAATAAAAATAACAAATTTATATAAAAATGATGTATTCTTTTTAATAAAAAAACAAGAAATGCATAATAATAATAATACCAGGGGAAGGAGGGGTTTTGTTCCGATCAGCTCTTCGTTTTCTTTTCTCCATTTTTGATTTCAAAATTTAACGGCTAATTGAATTAGATTTATTATTAGGGTTTTTTGGTCGTTGGAAATTTGGGGGAAAATATTGACCTGAAATGTTTTGTGGAAAAAAGTTTGTGTGAAATGAAATGAGACAAAGTTCTTGTAATAATGTCTGTTTTGTCACTTTGTGACTTTTGTTTTTGCAATCCCTCCAAGTGTTTGTTTGTTGTGGGTGATACTTACACCACAAAAAATGATGCACACATCACAATATCACATCATTATTGCATATAGTACAACATAATATTGCATAAATTGTGGTGTATGCATCATTTTTTATGGTGTAAATATCAACACCCTTGTTTGTTTGGTTCCAAATGGCAAATTCATTACCACTTATTTTATTTTAACTTTTTTAAAACAAAAAATGTAATACCATCTCACAAAATATCACATCATTATTGCATATAGTACAACATAATATTGCATAAATTGTGGTGTATGCATCATTTTTTGTGGTGTAAATATCAACACCCTTGTTTGTTTGGTTCCAAATGGCAAATTCATTACCACTTATTTTATTTTAACTTTTTTAAAACAAAAAATGTAATACCATCTCACAAAATATTACCTAGAGGGTGGCAAAGGTGGCCTTACTTGTATAAACTAGAAAAGAATAAGAAATGTTTTGTTAGAGATCGGATTAGGCGAGGCAATAATGGCTGGGATTTTTGTGGGGAGTGGTATAGAAGTCCAGCGACTGTGGTGGAGATTTCGGAATTTCAAGATTTGGGTGAATTGCTTCAGAATTTTTCGGCCTCTAATACGGATGATAAATGGGTTTGGGATGGTGGTACCAGTGAAGTTTTTTCGGTCGCAAACTGTAAGTCCCTCATGCGTATAGGTAGAGATGCTAGTAGACCGCATAATATGCAATGGGAAGGGTGGGTACCGATTAAAGTTAACATGGTATCGTGGCGGGCCGAATTTGACCGTCTCCCGACTCGGGATGCTTTAGTTAAAAGAAGAATTATCATTGTGGATGTTGCTTGTCCGCTGTGCGAGGCTGCAAATGAAGAGATAAACCACATGTTTGCGGGTTGCGGATATTCTTTTGATGTGTGGAATTACATTTTTAGATGGTGCAAATTGGATCCATTCTTTGCTTATGACTTTGATGATTTACTCCAGCTTTTTAGGAATGTTCATGGTGGAAAGTGGAGGAAAAAAATTGTGAGGGGTATAGTAATGGTCACGGTTTGGGTTATTTGGAAGACAAGGAATCAGTGGCGGAACTTGAACACTTATTTTGGAGGGGGGGCGAATATATTTTGGGAGGGCCGAATCGAAGATTTGTTTGTAAACTCAACTAAATTACCCCTAAAACCTATAATATTTACACTAGTTGCCGCAACTTTTGGGGGGCCGGGACCCTCCCCTGCCCCTTAAAAGGTCCGCCCCTGCAAGGAATGAAAAGGTGTTTCAACAAGTTTCAAGGCAAGTGAGAGAGTTAGTCGCTAAAGTTAAGTCATTTCATTCTTATGGTTAAAAAATAGATCGAAATTTAAAGGTATTGTTTGGAATGATTGGGTCAAGGACCCGTTGTATATGTGTAATTAGTTTTGGCGATCCTCGCTTTGAGGGTTAGCCGGTGTTTAATGAAAGTTAATGTTCAAAAAAAAAAAAGAGGGTGGCAATTTGTGCCTTAAAAAAATAGAAAAAAAAAAAAAAAAAAAACTCAATTGGGTAAACTTGTAAAAGATTTTGACACATTTAGTCTATTTTTTATTTTATTTTTTATTTTTTGAAATGAGCATATATTATCCATTTAAAAGTTAAATGGGCACAAGCGATCACATATTTTCTCTCGATTGGAGAATACTACATTTGTTTTTAAAAAAACTATTAATACAAATAATGTTAAAAACGCCATTTGTATTATTCAGTCTCTACTAGTTTTGATAATCACAAAATATAAATACACGTTACGTAAAACTACGACTAATAAGTTTTTGATCGAGAAAACTCGTTTTCGTCTTCAACATCACTTAGGGTATTTATAAACATCTACCAACTTGTGTATGTGATCAAAGGATTTATTTTTCATCAAAACATCACATTTTCATGTCACAAAACATTTTTACAAAAGTATTTTTGTATAATTAAAAGAAAAGTTTTATTAAGAAAATGAATTCACATTTCAAATGTATAACAACCATATTTCCCGCTCAAAACCGACAGAAATTTTGCACCAAATAAATTTTCACCACATCAGGACAAAAAGAGGAGCGTCTGTCGGGATGGTACTTTAAATGGGCTGACAGTCCCTTAGCGATAAAGAACCGTTGCATATTTAAGGGACAACCCTCCTCTGTCATGGCGTCTATAAAATACAGAACTGTTCTCTTTCAGAAAACTGGCCTCTTATGCACTAAAAACTTTCTGTATTCCCAAAATCATTCCAAACTATCTTCTTTGATCATATTATCGGGTTCTAAGTTGTTTACAAGTGATCACACTCGTAATTCCTCTAAAGTGCAAGAGAAGAACACTCGTTGTTGTCAAGAAACTAAGTGTTGAAGAAAAGTCTTTCTCATCTCATACCGTTGTTGCGGATCTCTTCCAAACCTCCATTCTTTCATATTGATTCTTGTATGTGATTGGACTTGAGTGCGAGTCCTATATTGTGTTTTGTTGTATCGTGCCATCGTGTTGGTACGAGGTGTGTAGTCACGTGGGCTTTGGTAGATTGGTTCTAGCTAGGATTAGGACTCGACATTCCGCTTAGTACCGTTAAACTTGGTGTAAGCTTGTGTAAGGTTTCTTCCGCCATAAGGGATCGTGTTGATATAGTGTTTGTGAAACTCTGGAGTGTGAGACTCGAGGAGTGGAGTTGGACGAAGAGAGAGCTTCGTGGCCGAACCACTATAAATCTCCATGTCCCGGTTTGATCGTTTCTTTCCTTATCTTTACTTACTTACTTGCTATTATATTTATTTGTTGTTTGTGTTGATATCACATAAAGATCGAATCGAATCACTTTTCATAAAACTATCTTGTAAAAGAAAATTTTCTAAAACGTAAACAAAAACGGTGAAACTATTCAACCCCCTTCTAGTTTCTACAAAAACTTATAGATATAATGTATTTAATTTTTTAAATATAAATGAAGTGTTACGTTTGAGGAATTTATGTCGTCGTTTTAGGTCTTTTCTAAAACGATTCGTATAACATACGCCCATTTTGTCCGTCCCCGTTTAGCCCGTGCCCACCCGTTTTGCCACCTCTAATTACCTGTGTACAATGCTCTTTTAAGATGTTTTAAAATAAGTATTCATAAACTTCATGCATTTTAAAAGTGAATACTTAATATGAGATAGATGGATTACTTTTATTAGCTACTACAAGCCTACAAATGCTTGTGAGAATTCACAATGCTAAAACTTTTATAAAGACTTATGTGATACTTCTGTGTAAGCATAAAAAGAATTAGCCAGTGTGTTATTCTAAATTATTGATATTCTAAAATATTTTTTTAATCCTTTTTAATGTTATACTGTAAAATTTGATATCAATTAAATATTGATATTTTTTATAGAAAATAATTAGTCAGTGAGTTAAGATGCTTAATGATAACGCTCAAAGTTAACATGTTTTTATAAGCGTTATTAGTGTTTTTGTGTATGTTATTTGGTTGTTTTTATATGCTTTTGCAACTAAATCGTATCAAAGTATTTTTTTGTAGCATATGTAGCCAAATGCAGGAAAAATAGAGAAAAAGTGAAGAAAATGAAGTATACGCGATTACACGAAGATTCCCAAGCTCAAAAGTCCAATCTGTGAAGCAATTCATATGAGAACCTAAGTTTTGTCATTTCCAAGTTCCAAGTTCAGAAGTTAATCAAGTCAGGATAGTGTATAAAGAGCTACACAAGGAAAAGTCAAAATCCAAAACAGCCAGGATTTACCATCCGATCGGATAGCCATAATGACCATTTTCTATCCGATCGGTATCAACCCGCAACCGATCGGATGGTCATTTCTGCATGTTTTTGCCAATTTTTGTGCACGAATCTTGGTCTTTTGTCCCATGGTTCTAGGCCCTTCTTAGTATCTTATTGTCCAAGTTCCAGCATTTAAGTCCCTATTCATTACTAGGAGTATTGGACAAGCCTATAAGGACCTCAAAAGTGCACAATTGAAGACACCATTCAAGATACCATTTACTCTCATTACTACTCACAATTATTATCATCATCTAGCTCTCAAAGGAGGGAAATTCGTGCAAAAAGAACCAGGAACTTTGGAGGACCAAGGAAGCAACATTTGGAGTTCGAAAACCTCAAGAAATTATCACCAACACTTAGGTTATCAATACCTTGTTATTTGTTATCAATTTCAAGGCATTGTAAGACTTATAACCATGGATTCTAATGTTAAATATTATGAGTTTATTTGCATGTTTGCTATGAGTGGCTAGTAATCTTTTTACACTTGTTTTGATGATGTTTTATACTTAGTGATAGTTATGATTGTGATAACATGTTTTAATTCAATTTCAAGTCAATCCTAAGAACCAATTGTACCTTAAGTTTCATCGTGACATTTGTTTAGCCAAGTTTAACTAATTGATAATAGTTTCAAGGGTCGAAAGATTTGTTATTACTCAATTAGTTATAATCATTTGTCTATGAATGATTGCTTTTCACCATAATTATTCTTGACTAAACAAAGAAACAAGAAGTATGATTGTAATGAGAATGCTTTTATAACATCAAATCGGATTGTTTGTAAATCTTTAGTTGGATGAAAGTTTAAATGTTTATAAACAATTGTAACCTTTTTGTCTATGAATAGGTTACCTTTTGTATTGACCATTTCTTAAGAGTATTTGATTTGTAATAAGGGTTTATTCTTGTGTTTAAGATATTCACCATACCTTATGAACCTTTTATAGATCTTGAATTGATTGGTTTATACCTAAAGCTTGTTTTTATGAACTAAAATCTTGACGAAGGTTTAACTTGTAGAAACAATATATTAGATCTAGGGGTGAGCATCGGGCCGGATCCCGACCCGATAAGTACCGATACCGACAAACCAAAAAAACCTATCCCGATACCGATACCGACTTCTGTCGGGTCGGTTCGGTTTTAGTCGGGCTATGTCGGGTCGGTTGTCGGGTACACCATATCCAGCCCGACATGAAATGGCAGTAGCATCGGAAATGGCAGAAAATATAAACTATATAGGTGATGCCGAACCTTCTTTTGGAGTCATACAGCTGAACCGCGTGGATTGGCAGATGCGTGTTGGCCATGCCAAATATGCTGATCCAGTCCAGATATGGGACCGAAAACCAAATGCCGGTGCATTTTTAGGTCTGTTCAACACAACTAATTATGACTCTGACCAAAACCAAATGCTTTTTGTTGAGTTTGATTCTTATGTAAACGCATGGGATCCACAATATGCCATATTGTGTTTCTGATTTAGACAGAACTTCCAAATGGATAAAAACAAGAAAGCGGCTCTATTTTACCTTGATAACCTAATGTATTGTCGGGCCTTGTCGGGCTTAAGTCGGGCTGCAGTCGGTTTAACCCGATACCGACATACAAACTTTACTCTAACCGAATACCGACCCGCTAAGGAACTTGTCGGTTTCGGGCCTTATCGGTTCGGTCGGTTTGTCGGGCCTTGTCGGTTTCGGTCGGTTTTGCTCACCCCTAATTAGATCACCATCTAATTATCTCAACCAACATGTTATCAAAAGTTATCACAATCATGTGTGTCATTAAGTAGAAAACTAGTCTAAGCAAGTGTAGTTTTTAATTTATTGAATTTGCTTATTATCTTATTTGCGTACATTAGAGATTTACTTTTAGACTTATATTTTGATTCACTCACAAATCCCTGTGAACGATCCCGACTTACCATCATATCTTGCTATAACGGACGAGTACACTTGCTCGTATGTGTTGTTTCTAGATTTGGTAATTCATCCTTATAAATTTAAAATTTGCACTAACAAATAGCACATCAAGTTTTTGGCGCCGCTGCCGGGGATTTTGATTGTGTTTCTTTAAGTTTTAAATGTCCGTTTATTTTCGTGTTCGTTTTCTAAAAAAAAAAAAAAAAAAAAAAAAAAAAAAAAAGTTCTTAGCATCCATCCGATCGGATAGACTTCCAACCGATCGGTTTCCTATTTTTTTTTATTTTACCGTAGTGTTCATCCGATCGGTTTGGTATCCAACCGATTCGGATAGATTTTTCTGTTTTTTATTATTTTTTTTCTTGTTCTTTTGTTTAGGTAATTGACTCAATTCTCTTGGTAGTTGTATGAACACTCGTTCTACTACTAAAAAGCTTAGTACACCTTTATCCGATCCCGAAAGTTTGTTTCGTAAGAAAAGATCTTCATCTATTCTTAATTGGTTTGATAATCTTTCCGAAGAACATCCGATTTCCAATCTTTTTGAACAAATACCCATGGCTGACAATCAACCCATGTGGGCCGCCAATAGAACCGTAGCACCTACTCCTGGAGTTGCTATTGTTGTCGCCGACCTTGGTGAAAACTTTACCGTTAAAGGTCACCACCTTTCTATGATCAAAGACCGTCAATTCGATGGCCGTTCGCGGGCCGATCCGCATAAACACATTGCCGAATTCATTGAAATTTGTGGCATGTTTCGTTATGGAAATACTAATGTCGATGCTATTAAGCTCAAACTTTTTCCATCATCACTCGCCGGAGATGCCAAAGTATGGTATAACGAATTAACCCCAGGAACTATCAATACTTTGGAGGAGATGAGGCAAGCTTTTGTAAGCCGATTCTTTCCACCTGCCATGTATGATAGACTAATGGGAGAAATCCGTGCTTTTTCACAAAATCCTAATGAATCTCTTGTTGAAGCTTGGCTTCGCATGAAAGATTTGCTCCGAAGTTGTCATAGTCATAATTTAGGACGAGGAACAATAATCCAAATCTTTTATCATGGTCTTGATGAAGCATCTCAAGCAATCCATGATGCCGGAGGAATTTTCCTTTACAAAACACCTAACGAGGCATATCAACTTCTTGAAGATCGAGTACTCCTTAAACTCGATTGGTCAAAAGATTCCAAAACCAAACCCCTATGGAAAACCGTTGCTTTTGCCGAAAGTTCAGATAATTCGAATCTCATGGACAAAATAGAAGCCTTGTCTTCTAAAATGGACTCGCAATACAAAGATATAAAAGGAGAAATGAAAGAAATGCGAGATGGCTGTAATAATTGTGGAGGAAATCACACAGCATCCGAGTGTGATGACCAACCCATGAATAGACCCAACGAAGGGGAAGCCAATTATGTCCAAGGAGGATATCGTGAAGGAGGTTTTCGTGGTAATTATTACGGAAGAAGTTTTGGAAATTGGCAAGACCGCCAACAAAGGGATAACAACCGTGATTTTTAACCTCGAGTAGACAATCCAAACCCAACAAATTTAGATAAAAAGGAAGAATCTGATTTCGAAAAAATGATGCGAGAATTCGTAAATGCTCAAAGAACCACAAATGAGTTTGTAAAAACCCAATTTTTTAATCTCAAAACCAAAGTTGAGCAAGGTCAGAAAAATCATCAAGCTTCTATCCAGGATCTTGAACAAAAATTTGGTAGACTCTCTGATCAATTTTCTTCTCGAATTCCTGGTACATTACCAAGTAACACCCAATCCAATCCAAAACCATCTGGATCAAACGATAAGAATTATCATCCACTACAAAACAGAAATGAGCATATCAATGCTGTATTCACTCGAATTGGTCTCTCATATGATCCACCACCCATTCCTACCGATAAAACTCTTATTCAAGATGAGGAGGAGGAAGAAGCTGAAGAAGAAGCAGTTGAAGAAGAACCAACCTGAAAACCAGCCAAAGAAAATACCATTCCGCCAATAAAGCCTTATACACCGAAGATACCATATCCACAAGCCCTAAGAAAAGAGAAAAGAGAGGAGCGAAATAAGAAGTTTTTAGAGATGATCAAAGAAGTTAGAATTAACGTACCCCTCGTTGATGTTCTAGCTGGAATGCCCAATTATGGGAAATTTTTGAAAGAACTTCTTAATAATCGAAACAAGTTGGAACAAATTTCCGCTACCGTTCTCAATGAAGACTGCTCTGCTATAATTCAAAACAAAATTCCACCAAAACTTGGAGATCCCGGAAGTTTTCTTATACCATGTACATTAGGAAACAACATCACATGTGATGCTTTAGCCGATTTAGGTGCAAGTATCAATTTGATGCCCTATTCGTTGTATTCTAAACTTTCCATCAATACATTGAAACCTACTAAGATGAGTATAAGATTAGCCAACCATACATACCAATATCCTGTCGGGGTTTCTGAAAATATGCTTGTTCAAGTTGGTAAATTTGTTTTTCCTGTGGATTTTGTCATCTTAGAAATGGAGGAAGATAGTCGAGTACCCTTAATCTTAGGAAGACCTTTCTTAAACACTGCTGACGCCATGATTAAAGTCAAAGGCAAAGAACTCAATCTTGGAGTAGGAGAAGATCGAATCACATTCTTAATCGATAAAGCAATGAAATATCCAAATTCCAGTGATGACACATGTTATAACATCGATGTAATTGATGAAGTCACTGAAGAAGAATTGGATGCATTACTTGACGATTCGAAACCATTCATGACTACTTCAGAAAAGATTAGTGAAACAGATTCTGATAAAGAATTTGAGGAATTCATGAAAATAAAATTAGAAGAAGAGGAAGAAGAGAAATTTGAAGATATCACTGAGAAAGATCAATTGAAAACCAAATCATCTCTAGGAGAACCACCCACTAATTTGGAACTCAAAACCCTTCCCAATAATCTAGAATATGCTTACTTAGAAGAAAATTCACTTCTTCCAGTAGTCATATCGTCGTTGCTCGAAACAAATAAAAAAGAAAGACTCGTTTCTGTTCTTAAGAAGCATAAACGCGCTTTTGCGTGGAAAACTTCTGATATTCCAGGAATTACTCCAGATTTTTGCAAACACAAAATCAATTGTGAAGAAGGTACTAAACCCGTTGTAGAAAGACAACGTCGACTCAACCCAAATATGAAAGAAGTTGTTAAAAAGGAAATCATCAAACTTCTTGACGCATGAATTATTTATCCTATCGAGGATAGCCCATGGGTGAGTCCAGTTCATTGTGTTCCAAAGAAAGGAGGAATGACTGTAGTGACAAACGAAAAGAATGAATTAGTTCCTACTAGAACTGTCAATGGATGGCGAGTATGTATTGATTACAGAAAACTTAACAAAGCCACCAGGAAAGATCATTTTCCTTTACCGTTCATGGATCAGATGCTCGAAAGATTAGCAGGAAACAAATACTTTTGCTTCCTCGATGGTTTTTCGGGATATTTCCAAATTCCTATCGATCCAGCCGATCCAAGAGAAAACCACATTTACATGTCCTTTTGGAACCTACGCTTACCGGCGTATGCCTTTTGGTCTATGTAATGCACCTGCAACTTTTCAAAGGTGTATGATCGCAATATTTCAAGACATGCTTGAAACATCTATGGAAGTTTTCATGGATGACTTTTCAGTTTTTGGTGATTCTTTTGAAACTTGTCTTTCCAATCTCGATAAAATGCTTGAGAGATGTGAAGCTGCACATCTAGTTCTTAATTGGGAAAAATGTCATTTCATGGTAACTGAAGGAATTGTGTTAGGACACAAGATATCAAGTTCAGGGATGGAAGTAGACAAAGCTAAAATAGATGTTATCACCAAATTACCACCACCAACTAACGTTAAAGCCGTTAGAAGTTTTCTAGGTCATGCCGGTTTTTACCGCCGATTTATCAAAGATTTTTCGAAAATATCACGTCCTATGACTAAACTTTTAGAAAAAGATTATGTATTTGATTTCAATGCTGACTGCATTAAAGCTTTTGAAACATTGAAAAGTCAATTGACTAGTGCCCCAATTATAGTTGCACCTAATTGGTCACTACCATTTGAAATCATGTGTGATGCAAGCGATTTCGCTGTTGGAGCTGTTTTAGGACAACGTGAAGGAAAACATTTTCGTCCTATATACTTTGCTAGTAAAACACTCACCAATACTCAACAAAACTATACGGTTACGAAGAAGGAATTATTAGCTGTAGTTTTTGCATTCGACAAATTCAGATCTTATCTCGTGCTTTCAAAAACGATAGTTTTTACAGATCATTCCGCACTCAAATATCTGTTTACCAAACAAGATGCAAAACCGCGTCTTATCAGATGGATTTTATTACTGCAAGAATTTGATATCGAAATAAAAGATAAGAAAGGAGCAGAAAATCTTGCAGCAGATCATTTGTCACGTCTCGAGAATCCGAATTTGGAAGAATTAAAAGAAAATGAAATTAATGATTATTTTCTAGAAGAAATTCTCATGACGATAGATAAAGATGATGATGAGGAAATACCATGGTTTGCAGATTACGCAAATTATCTTGCAGGAGATATTCTTAAAAAAGGGATGAGTCACTACCAACGTAGTAAGTTCTTTTCAGAACTAAAACACTATTATTGGGAGAAACCTTACCTTTTTAAAATGTGCAAGGATGGAATGATACGAAGATGTGTTTCGGGTGCCGAAACAAGAAAAGTTCTTGATGAATGTCATCATGGCCCAACTGGGGGACATTATGGTCCTTCCACTACAGCTAGAAAAGTTTTTGATGCTGGATTCTATTAGCCTACAATTTTCAAAGAAGCATATACTCTCGTTCAAAACTGCGATGCGTGCCAAAAATCCGGTAACCTTTTTCGAAGAGACGAAATGCCTCAAAAGAGCATTCAAATCTGTGAAATATTCGACATTTGGGGAATTGATTTTATGGGACCTTTCCCTAAATCACACAAGTACGAATATATCCTCGTTGCAATCGATTATGTTTCCAAATGGGTAGAAGCTGAAGCTCTTCCTACTAATGATGCATGAGTTTTTGTCAACTTTCTCAAAAAGCTTTTTGCTCGCTATGGAATTCCTAAAGCTTTAATAAGTGATAGAGGATCTCATTTCTGTAATAAACAAATGGAGAAAGTAATGAAACGATATGGAGTTCATCATCGTTTTGCTACAGCTTATCATCCACAAACTAGTGGTCAAGTCGAAAATACCAATAGAGCTATAAAAAGAATACTTGAAAAAACGGTTAAAGACAATCCTTCCGTTTGGTCAAGGAAATTAGATGACGCTCTATGGGCATTTCGTACGGCATATAAGACACCAATTGGTACAACACCATACAGACTTTTGTATGGGAAAACATGTCATCTACCGTTTGAACTTGAACACCGTGCTTACTGGGCGTTAAGAAGCTGTAATCCTGATCTAAAAATAGCTGGAGAAAAGAGATTTTTGCAATTACATGAACTTGATGAGTTAAGACTTCAAGCTTATGAAAACTCCAAGCTATATAAAGCAAGAACTAAAGCATATCATGATAGAAATCTGAGAATTCGAAAACAATTCAAAGCTGGAGATAAAGTTCTGCTCTTCAATATGAAATACAAGTTTAAAGCTCCGAAACTCAAGCCAAAATGGTTTGGACCATATGTAGTGAAACATGGATTTCCATCAGGTTATGTTGAACTTTATGACAAACATGGTGGAAGTTTCATTTTAAATAGGCACCGAATTAAACTCTATTATGATAAAGAGCAATTAAACGTGATTTCTAATGAAGAAATTTCATCCGAATTTGAATATGAAGCTATCACATTCATGGCTCCACACAAGGGAATAGTTCCTTGGGCACACAGTAATGGTTTTATCTATGATGCTCTTCCTAGAGCATGGGAAAATGTTACATTGGAAAACATAGATGAAACAGGAGAGGGAATTGTGATAGGAAATGTGTTGTATATCCCTAAAAGGAAACATAACACTAAAACTTCATAATCTATTCGAAGTTTGAGTTCGGCTGAGGACTCGTTAATAAAACAAGCGCTTCTCGGGAGGCAACCCGTGTGTTTATTTTTATTTTTGTTTTTGATTTATTTTTCAGTGTCTATACCCCAAAGTTTTACCACTTGGTCGAACTTAAGTGTGGGGGTGTACCACTAATTTGAATAAAATCGCAATGCTTTTTGTTTGTTTGTTTTTGTTTCTAATAATAC
The DNA here is from genome assembly GCA_030686995.1 of Artemisia argyi. Lineage (NCBI taxonomy): Eukaryota > Viridiplantae > Streptophyta > Magnoliopsida > Asterales > Asteraceae > Artemisia > Artemisia argyi. The sequence goes on from CM060709.1 coordinate 23,602,875, forward strand.
AGGTGTTGATTGTAAGAAACAGAAGATTGGATAGAAACACAACACCGGATATCATGGTTTATTTTCTCATTTTCCCTACTTTCATACTTTTAAGTTCGTTTAACACATTGAGGACAATGCTTAACTTAAATGTATGTGGGTGGGGGGGGGGGGGTAGGTAAAATAAGAAATTAAGTCTAATATCGATTTAATTTTTAAATTTTGTTTGTCCTTATAATCTAGTTGTTTTTACGCTTTTAGGAATAATTTAGTAGAATAACTGGATCTACCTGTAACACCCCCATTTTTAAAGTTTGTCGCAGCGGAAAAATAAATTTGGGTGTTACGGTGAGGATCGAAGTTTTAACCAATAAAACGGTTTAAAAGAAACATTTTGAAAGTCATTTGTCATTTAAATAATAATTTTGATAAAAGATGAACCATTTGATTTAAAATTTTATGAAAAGATATAAAGATTTGTAAAAATGACAAATTTGATTTTTACACCATTTTAATTTATCAGAGTCATAAATGCCCACTCCGTGTCTTGTCCTGCTCCGTTAAATTACCTGAGATACACATGCTTAAAAGTGTCAACACAACGGTTGGTGAGTTCATAGAGTTTTAGGAAAAACCCTTTATTTTATTAGATTTCAGGAATATTTGGTATTGTTAAAATACAAACAAAAATGAAACAATTATCGAATATATTCACAATTAAATCATATAAATATTCAATCACATTCAATAAAGAATCAATAATCTTAACATGAGCTGGAAACTCATGATACTAAATCAATCAGATAAACAATTCACATATGGGCGAACCTATACAGCTGTATCTAAATATATATGTTGAATACATATATATACTATTCCTTTATAGATATTGCACCAAGCCTCATGACACGCAAGACGTTAACAAATACCGTAAACGGCGGGTGTTCATCAAATCAATGATGAATTTGCCCTCGTGTAATAGGTGATTTGCCAATTCCTATTTTTACTCAAATATAGTGTATCACGACTAATGCGGCTAACCAATTGCAATTGGCATTCCGTCAAGCATTAGTGGGATCGGAGGTCAACCCGAAACAGGTTTCGAAGCTGTCCACTATATTCGCGCTCACTTTTCAGTGATTAATGGCTCATGATAGAGGGGCTTTATGGCGATAAGGTAACTTAGGCAATATCAAGGACCTATGGGCTCATTTAGCACACATCATGAAATCAAGTATCGTATCACAGAAATTCAATTGAAAACAGTATCGTTTGAGTATCAGAAATTCAGTTTGAAAATAGTATCGCTTGAGTATCAGAAATTCAGTTTGAAAATATTATCATTTGAGTATCAGAAATTCAATTTGAAAATAGTATCGCTTGAGTATCAGAAATTCAGTTTGAAAATAGTATCGCTTGAGTATCAGAAATTCAATTTGAAAATATTATCTTTTGAGTATCAGAAATTCAGTTTGAATATATATCGCTTGAGTATCAGAAATTCAATTTGAAAATATCATCTTTTGAGTATCAGAAATTCAGTTTGAATATATATTGTCAGTAACACATTTATATCACATATCACAATAATCAAATTGGGAACAATTTTCACATGAATATCAATATTTCAGTCAAATGATTCATCAATATAGATTTTTCACATACCACAATAATCACATTGGGAATATCAATATATTATAAATCACAAATTATATTATTTTAATATCAATTAGGAAATTGATTTGAATCATGTATTTTATTTTATTTCATATACTTATCAAGTTATCAAAGTATATGTAAGCATGTATCTCCCCCAATGAGTTAAAAACAATTATTGGAAATGGGGCTATGACTCACCTGGATTGATTTGGGAAGGATGAAAAGTAAGATAGGTGGTGTGTAGTAATTACACACCTTTTTATTACCAAATATCGACCCAAAAATGACTATTTGAGCTAACAAATGCCAAGAAAACATGTGTTTCTATATTTGTGATGTGCAGGTACGGATATTACGGAAAACAAGCAAAAACCCGGAAAAACGGGCACGAGAGTATGAAAGGTTCAAAAGCCGGTGCCGGGAAGCAGTTTTCAAGATCGAATCATTATTCGAGCTCAATTCGTCAAAGTCAACCTTGAAGAATCATCAGTTGGCAAGATTAGCCCATGGATTAAGTTTCCTGAATTGGCAGAAATGACCCTTAAAGTTTCATAAAATACAAATTTGGTCCTTGAGATATTTTACAACAATAATATAAAGCCTGATCCAAGATATTACTAGACCAAGCCCACTCCAAATTATTACCCAAGCCCACTTCATATTAAAACTAACCCGAGCCCACTTTCTTCCTTTGGTCAAAATATATTATCCGGATAAAGTTAGGGTCAAAGGGTCAAACATAAGAATAAAAGTTACCCCCCGCTCTTATTTTTCCCCCAAATTCCCAGACCATAAGAACCCTAAATACCCTTCTCTTAAATTACCCACTCCCACCACAATGAACCTCGTATTAAGGGTACGATTGTCACTTCCCATTCCCTGACAAGGTCTGACACAAAAGAATGACGCGTGGTTTGCTCTGATTGGCTGGAACACGTAATTGGGAGGATTTGAAGCTTCTGATTGGTTCACGATTGTCACAAGGGATCTAATAATGGATATTCGCAGAAGATGCTATTTCTAGAAGCCTTTTGAAGACGCTCCTCTCCTCAGCTCGTGACTATATAAAGCACCTCACCTCACCACATTGAAGGCTGTTAGTTTTAGGAGTAGCTTAGTCTAGTTGTAGATTTTAAATTAGGGTAAATTAGTTTGTAGCTTATAGCTTATTGTTTTCAGCTTAAATTTACTTATCTTTAAATAATGTAATAGACTCCTTTTAATGAAATGTCAGTTTTCATATCCTTGTCTCAATTTACTTTCAAAGCTTTTTAAAGTTTCAAGTAGTTAATAAGCTCTAAATTCTGTTTTCATAAGCTCTCTGTCTTATCAGCTCATTTTAGCTTCCTAAATATCTTAAAGTGAGTTTTGCTACCTTAGTTACTGCTTCAATTAGTTTTACAATGCTGGTCAATGGAAGTCAAACCACAGGTTGATGATGTGTTCATGGTGTTGATCTTGTCCCTGGTGTGGTTTAGCCTATCTAAAGATAGGCTTGTTACAAAAGAAGTCCTTGTTCAGCTAGGACTTAGCTTGTAAGTCTCATTATTTCAATCTCTTATTTCTTAGCTGTACAATTGAGTTTACTAGTGTAGATAGCTGATTTTCAATTTACTAGTTGTTACTTTTGCTAAATTTGATTTTAATTGAATATTTGAGTTAGTCTCGTAGTGAATTGGTTGTGAATTTCATTTTACTAGTATTAGATTAGTTAATTACTCTTGAATTTGCAATTTGTTGGTTGAGGTGTTGATTGCGTTTCATGATTCAGTAGTTCTCATATCTGCTTAAGCTGGGTTATTCTGATGCTTATTAAATCTTCTGTAGTCATATTTTGGTTTATTTGATGATTCTGATTCAATGATGTTCTATTTAGCATTGATCTATGATTATGTGTCCTTGTTGCCGAGTGCTGCTTTTTGCGGTTTAAATGGTTTCCAGAAGTATTAGAGATATAAGTTTGATCATTAGATTGTATATTGGTGGTCTTAATTTTAGTTGGACAGTGCATTTGTGATCTTAAGGGGTGTTTGGTTAAGGGTTTATTCTGGTGTAATTGTTACTTACAGGTTATCATTTCTGCTTAGTTAGTTTGTAACAGGTTAGTATAGTAAGTATCTGCATAATATTTAGTGTTCTTCTAGTGGTATAGTCATAATTAGTTTTAATCTTCCATTTCCCCTGCACCATTATAGTTGCTCATAACAGTTTTCTTTCATGGTTCCTTGTTTGATTTGCTTGAGATTTAGTCTAGAAATAGCTTGTAGTATCTAGGATTGATTTAGATTTTTAATCTTGTTTGGTAGCTGTTTTAATGAGCTCATTTGATTGTTTAGTCTAAGCCTACTATAAGTTTCCATAAGACTTTCCAAACCTGTAGCTGCACTTAATTGTTTCAATCAGTAAAGTTCTTAGATCTGCCATATGTTCTTTTAAGTATTTCTTTACCCTATTTTTGGGCTTATTGGCAGTGACTAGTATAAGTTTTATATATCCGAGTTTGGTTTTGTATTCTGAGCTTAATTGTTCAGCTTGTTTGATCTGCTGTTAATTAGGTGTGCAGCCCTGCACATTTGTCCAACTCCCTCTATTCCCAGTTTGTTTTCTGATTATTATATGATCCGTAATGTCTGCAATTTGGAATGTGAGTTTATTGGTTGCATATCTACATGATTTTACTGCTTTTATGATTGAGCTTTTAGTATTTTAGCTTATGCATTAGCTTTAAGTTTACCCCATTAGACTGATTTGAGTAGTTTGAATTCAGTTTCTATTAGTTGTAGAATTCAATTATTTGAACTTTAATCTGAGCTTATTTGTCATTTCTGTTTTTAGATTAGAGTTTAGTGGTGTTTTTCATTGTTCCTTGCTCCTGGCTTATTTCTGATGCTTATCAGCTTATTGCATAGCTTAATTGCCAACTGCTTATTGCTCATTTCTGATGTTACTGAGCTTATATCTGTTCTTTCTGGATATTCTTGAGCTTATAGTAGTATAAATCAGTAGTGGTATCAGTTTGGTAAAGTTTTGTGGCAAGTGCTTATAAATAAGCACTTGCCATAAGCTGTTTTGGCCTGTTTAAGCATTTCTGCTTATTAGTTTTAATTCAAAATTTTTCTGCAAGCTCTCTATTATATTTTAGAATTTCTGGTAATTTTTCATAATTTTCTGAGCTCATTTGCTATTTTTCTTAATTTCTTTTAGTTTAAAATCATTTTTAAATCAATTTTAAATACAAAAATCAAATAAAAAATCAGAAAAAGTCTTGAAAAATACAAAAATATTTTTATAATTTCTTTTATAATATTTTAGAATTTTTAGAATTTTATTTTTATTTTTCCGAGTTATTTTTCTATTTTTCTTTATTTTTAATTCATTTTTAATTCAATAAATAGAAATTTAATTCTAGAAAATAAATAAAAACTCAAAAAAAATATTTTTCTTTTTCTTAAAATTCTTTTTAATAGTTTTAGATTTTTAGAAAATATTTCCAAGTTCGTAGGATCATTTTTAAATAAACGTTACGTTTTAATATTTACGTGTGCATTTCCGTTTTCGCGTTTTTAACTTCGGTGCATAATTAGACTGTACTCTTTGCATATTTTATAGTTGTTTGTGAATACTTGAATATCTCGATTATATTTTTCACTTTACCACTTTTCATGACTCGATTTCGCGATACGAAAATTTACGACTCCATTCTGCCTTCGCTGGGAAAACGACCCGGGAAATACTTTCATCGGTATTTCTTCGGAACTTAATTATAACTAAATCAAAATGGCGCCGCTGCCGGGGAAGGTGGACGTGAGTTTTGAATATTTGTGTTGAAAAATCGTGTTGTGTTAAGTTTTTAACTATCTTGTATATATTTTCTATAAAAACATAAAAATTTGAAAAATCAAAAACAAAAATAATCTTCTTATCCTCTTATCCGTATAATTCTTCTTCTCTCACCTTCTATCTATCTATCCTCATTTATGTCTTCGGTTTATCATCGTGGAAGATTTCATTATATTCCACCCGTCGTAGATGATGGAACCAAAAGTATGGAAGAATTGTTCTTGGAGGGCCATAGGCAGATTATAAACGCGTTATTTTGTAAACATGGCATCGATTCTTCGAGTGGCAATCCCACTCCGTCTTCTGAATCTATCATCCCTGACTCTTCCCGTCCTTCTCTCACACCGGTTGAGGGAAGCGACCCCGTTTTGGAAGATGTCGATACTTCTCTTAATGATTCTATTTCGACTGAGATTGTTGAAGATAAGCCGTCAGATCCTTTGGAGCCCGAGCTCGAGGAATTTTTACCCGATTTTGTGAAAAATGATTTTGATACGGTCGAGGAAAGTGAATTACCTCCTATTGACAATCCGAATGATCATGATGAGATATTCTCCGATTCTGAAGATGACGATTCTATATCGTGTGGAGAAATCGAATATGTCGATGACGATCCTATGGAGCCCGAGCTCGAAGAATTTTTACCTGACTTTGAGAGTTTTACCTTTGATACGACTGAGGAGATTAGTGGCAATCCCACTTATCGTCCTGATTTTTCTAATACGACTTATGAAGCTTTTAATTTTGATATCGATCACTCGGAAGAGACGAGTCGTGGCAGTACCACTTCTCATGCTTTTATCTCTCTTCCGGAGTATGAGTCGTTTCGTTTTGATAAATTTGAATGTGAAATGGAAAAGTTTTCTAAACCGGAATTTGAAAGTTTCAGATTTGATCTTGATGTTGATCATGATCCGGGTGGAGTTCTTAAGAATGAGAGTTTTAATGAAAATTTTTTACCATCCCTCCCACCCGGAAAAGATTTTCAAATGAGCTTAATTGATAAGAATCATAATTCTATAATTATGAAGTTTTTTTTTGATGAAGATGAGTTTTTTAAGATTGTTATTATGACGTTTTTACCATTCGTGACGTTTGGTGTGATTTCTCTTATCCTTCACTCCGTGGGGAGTGAGGATGTTGTTTTTGACCCTGGTATCGGTTTTCAAAGTTTTCAAAATTAACGTACCAGCGGTTATCTATTCGGGATGGAACTTTCAAATACGTCACAAGTTTTTCAAAATATTTTGAATGAAAGCCCGAATGAGATTATTTTTCCACGGTTTCTCCCCAAGGACGAATTAATTCGGGGATCGAGTCAAGCTCATGTGACTCGGTGAACAAAAACAAGCGCTTCGTGGGTGGCAACCCATGCTTATCCCAATTTCATCTTCTTATTTTCTTATTTCTAACACCTAATGTGAGGAGGGCTACCTTTTCTACTCTTGTGTTTCGTGGTTGTTTGTGATGTTTGTTCAGGATTGTCCATGATTTATGATGACTTTCGTGCTCGTTATTTCTTCACTTGGAGTCTCATTCATCAGTGCTACTTGGAAATCCTATATCCGTTAATCTTATCGACTAACGTTTTCTTTGGCATAATTAATAAACGGCCTAGAATTTTGTTAGGATTGCCTTAACCCATAAAACATTGAGGACAATGTTTCGTTCTAGTCGGGGGGAGGGTGAATCTTCGATTCGATTTTGACCTTGCATTTTTCACAAGTCGTGTACTCTTGTAACTCCGTTTTTCCATCAAAAAATATAAAAAATTGAAAAAATGAGAAAATTTTCAAAAAATTTGAAGAAAAATGAATGAAAAAGTACAAAAAATGTGAAAAAGTTGAAAAGTTGTGCAAAAATATGAATAAAGTTTGAATAAGTGTTTTGACACCTTGTTGACTTTCTTGCTGGCGAGAGTAGGAATAAATTTTTTGACTTGACCGGGCGTGTTGAGCCCTAGCTTGTTCCCTTAACCAATGATGATCACATAAGCTTGTGCTAGTTTTGTACACCAGGAGCTATAAAATGCGAATTCTTTCTTAAGAATCTGCAAGTTCCCGTACTTGACTTTATACATGCGCAGCTTAAAAGCTTTCGCTAGTCTTTTACATCAGGAGCTAGAAAACGCGAATTCTTCTTCTAGAATTTGCAAGTTTCCGTAACTGACTTTATATATGCGTGGCTGATTATCGGCTAAGTATTTGCGGGTTTCATTATTTGGAATCTTAAATTGCGAAGAGCGAGAAATGATAGAGTTTATTTAGAAGTTAGATGCTAAACGTGGAGTAGTGGTTCTCTTTAGAGCTCATGAGAGGTACTTGTGGCTTTTTACTCCCATCAGATACGTCACCAATATATAAATAGATGTTCTAGGTTAATTAGTGGTATTTCGGTTTGAATAATATTTAGTTCTTTGTTTTCTTAAGAGAATTTTTGCTTTAGAAATTGGGTACATATCAAGGAACACCAAAAATAAGAGCCAAAAGTAATAAATCAAAAGTCAAAGTTGACTATGCATGTGGTTTTGGAGCTACCCGATAAGCTTCCGTTGTATTATGAGAAAAATCAAAGAAAAAAGTGAAAAATATGAGAAAAGTATGAAAAAAAGTGAAAAATAAAAAAAAAGTGAAAGTTGTAGTATTGTTGAATAAGAGCTATGTATGTATAAATAAGTTGTTGGCGCGTGAGGTGCATGTGATACGTGATTAGTAATCAGTCACATGAGGTGCACGTGATTGTACTCCGCAACTTATATCTTTTATATGTATGTATCCCTAATTCCTTGATGTGGACCGAATTTCTATTGCAGTGGTTCTTAAAAGAAAATGAATAACTACTTATCGTTTAAACTTAGGTGTCACTATCGGACTTAAAAATATTGAAACGAGAAAATATGAAGAAATTCATTTCTCAACAAAAATAAAATATTGAGATACAAAAACCTAGGACATGGGAGTAAGGAGTTTCCACAAGTAACTTTTATGAGTAGTGTTAGCATCTAATTTGTAGATAAGCTGTGATCTCGTTTGTACGCTTAGTTTGGGGACTTGTGAAAAATCAAGGATGACGAATTTTAACCGTACGGTCACTTTTCTATGAAAAGTGTTTCTACTCGTTGACCCTAATAATTATTGCAAGATAATGAAAGTTCAACAAACCGTCACAAGTGTGAATTATGGAAAAGTCCAAAAATAGAAAGTATAAGTGGAATAAAGGAATAAAAGGAAAATTTTGGAAAACGGAGCGTTTTTCGGGAATAAACGATTTTGTAATCTCTTTTGAACCGCCTTGCTACTTTTCAAAGTTAGTAAAAAGAGTATCGAAATTATTTATCCCGAGAGCGTGAATTGATCACATTGCGTGAGGACACGGCAATACTTTAGTCGGGGGGATTTTGGTGTGTAGTAATTACACACCTTTTTATTACCAAATATCGACCCAAAAATGACTATTTGAGCTAACAAATGCCAAGAAAACATGTGTTTCTATATTTGTGATGTGCAGGTACGGATATTACGGAAAACAAGCAAAAACCCGGAAAAACGGGCACGAGAGTATGAAAGGTTCAAAAGCCGGTGCCGGGAAGCAGTTTTCAAGATCGAATCATTATTCGAGCTCAATTCGTCAAAGTCAACCTTGAAGAATCATCAGTTGGCAAGATTAGCCCATGGATTAAGTTTCCTGAATTGGCAGAAATGACCCTTAAAGTTTCATAAAATACAAATTTGGTCCTTGAGATATTTTACAACAATAATATAAAGCCTGATCCAAGATATTACTAGACCAAGCCCACTCCAAATTATTACCCAAGCCCACTTCATATTAAAACTAACCCGAGCCCACTTTCTTCCTTTGGTCAAAATATATTATCCGGATAAAGTTAGGGTCAAAGGGTCAAACATAAGAATAAAAGTTACCCCCCGCTCTTATTTTTCCCCCAAATTCCCAGACCATAAGAACCCTAAATACCCTTCTCTTAAATTACCCACTCCCACCACAATGAACCTCGTATTAAGGGTACGATTGTCACTTCCCATTCCCTGACAAGGTCTGACACAAAAGAATGACGCGTGGTTTGCTCTGATTGGCTGGAACACGTAATTGGGAGGATTTGAAGCTTCTGATTGGTTCACGATTGTCACAAGGGATCTAATAATGGATATTCGCAGAAGATGCTATTTCTAGAAGCCTTTTGAAGACGCTCCTCTCCTCAGCTCGTGACTATATAAAGCACCTCACCTCACCACATTGAAGGCTGTTAGTTTTAGGAGTAGCTTAGTCTAGTTGTAGATTTTAAATTAGGGTAAATTAGTTTGTAGCTTATAGCTTATTGTTTTCAGCTTAAATTTACTTATCTTTAAATAATGTAATAGACTCCTTTTAATGAAATGTCAGTTTTCATATCCTTGTCTCAATTTACTTTCAAAGCTTTTTAAAGTTTCAAGTAGTTAATAAGCTCTAAATTCTGTTTTCATAAGCTCTCTGTCTTATCAGCTCATTTTAGCTTCCTAAATATCTTAAAGTGAGTTTTGCTACCTTAGTTACTGCTTCAATTAGTTTTACAATGCTGGTCAATGGAAGTCAAACCACAGGTTGATGATGTGTTCATGGTGTTGATCTTGTCCCTGGTGTGGTTTAGCCTATCTAAAGATAGGCTTGTTACAAAAGAAGTCCTTGTTCAGCTAGGACTTAGCTTGTAAGTCTCATTATTTCAATCTCTTATTTCTTAGCTGTACAATTGAGTTTACTAGTGTAGATAGCTGATTTTCAATTTACTAGTTGTTACTTTTGCTAAATTTGATTTTAATTGAATATTTGAGTTAGTCTCGTAGTGAATTGGTTGTGAATTTCATTTTACTAGTATTAGATTAGTTAATTACTCTTGAATTTGCAATTTGTTGGTTGAGGTGTTGATTGCGTTTCATGATTCAGTAGTTCTCATATCTGCTTAAGCTGGGTTATTCTGATGCTTATTAAATCTTCTGTAGTCATATTTTGGTTTATTTGATGATTCTGATTCAATGATGTTCTATTTAGCATTGATCTATGATTATGTGTCCTTGTTGCCGAGTGCTGCTTTTTGCGGTTTAAATGGTTTCCAGAAGTATTAGAGATATAAGTTTGATCATTAGATTGTATATTGGTGGTCTTAATTTTAGTTGGACAGTGCATTTGTGATCTTAAGGGGTGTTTGGTTAAGGGTTTATTCTGGTGTAATTGTTACTTACAGGTTATCATTTCTGCTTAGTTAGTTTGTAACAGGTTAGTATAGTAAGTATCTGCATAATATTTAGTGTTCTTCTAGTGGTATAGTCATAATTAGTTTTAATCTTCCATTTCCCCTGCACCATTATAGTTGCTCATAACAGTTTTCTTTCATGGTTCCTTGTTTGATTTGCTTGAGATTTAGTCTAGAAATAGCTTGTAGAATCTAGGATTGATTTAGATTTTTAATCTTGTTTGGTAGCTGTTTTAATGAGCTCATTTGATTGTTTAGTCTAAGCCTACTATAAGTTTCCATAAGACTTTCCAAACCTGTAGCTGCACTTAATTGTTTCAATCAGTAAAGTTCTTAGATCTGCCATATGTTCTTTTAAGTATTTCTTTACCCTATTTTTGGGCTTATTGGCAGTGACTAGTATAAGTTTTATATATCCGAGTTTGGTTTTGTATTCTGAGCTTAATTGTTCAGCTTGTTTGATCTGCTGTTAATTAGGTGTGCAGCCCTGCACATTTGTCCAACTCCCTCTATTCCCAGTTTGTTTTCTGATTATTATATGATCCGTAATGTCTGCAATTTGGAATGTGAGTTTATTGGTTGCATATCTACATGATTTTACTGCTTTTATGATTGAGCTTTTAGTATTTTAGCTTATGCATTAGCTTTAAGTTTACCCCATTAGACTGATTTGAGTAGTTTGAATTCAGTTTCTATTAGTTGTAGAATTCAATTATTTGAACTTTAATCTGAGCTTATTTGTCATTTCTGTTTTTAGATTAGAGTTTAGTGGTGTTTTTCATTGTTCCTTGCTCCTGGCTTATTTCTGATGCTTATCAGCTTATTGCATAGCTTAATTGCCAACTGCTTATTGCTCATTTCTGATGTTACTGAGCTTATATCTGTTCTTTCTGGATATTCTTGAGCTTATAGTAGTATAAATCAGTAGTGGTATCAGTTTGGTAAAGTTTTGTGGCAAGTGCTTATAAATAAGCACTTGCCATAAGCTGTTTTGGCCTGTTTAAGCATTTCTGCTTATTAGTTTTAATTCAAAATTTTTCTGCAAGCTCTCTATTATATTTTAGAATTTCTGGTAATTTTTCATAATTTTCTGAGCTCATTTGCTATTTTTCTTAATTTCTTTTAGTTTAAAATCATTTTTAAATCAATTTTAAATACAAAAATCAAATAAAAAATCAGAAAAAGTCTTGAAAAATACAAAAATATTTTTATAATTTCTTTTATAATATTTTAGAATTTTTAGAATTTTATTTTTATTTTTCCGAGTTATTTTTCTATTTTTCTTTATTTTTAATTCATTTTTAATTCAATAAATAGAAATTTAATTCTAGAAAATAAATAAAAACTCAAAAAAAATATTTTTCTTTTTCTTAAAATTCTTTTTAATAGTTTTAGATTTTTAGAAAATATTTCCAAGTTCGTAGGATCATTTTTAAATAAACGTTACGTTTTAATATTTACGTGTGCATTTCCGTTTTCGCGTTTTTAACTTCGGTGCATAATTAGACTGTACTCTTTGCATATTTTATAGTTGTTTGTGAATACTTGAATATCTCGATTATATTTTTCACTTTACCACTTTTCACGACTCGATTTCGCGATACGAAAATTTACGACTCCATTCTGCCTTCGCTGGGAAAACGACCCGGGAAATACTTTCATCGGTATTTCTTCGGAACTTAATTATAACTAAATCAATAGGATGAGATTTATGGGAACGTCTTTAACACAGAACCTGATAAATATATTTATCAGAGAAAATAACCAAATACTATTTGGTAACTACGAACGAATAACGAATAAACATTATTCGTTATGACGAATAGATGATGTGAAGTGAAATTATTATTATGTTATGCATGATATGAAAATACTTTATATAAAATATCCATCGTAGTTTTACCCTTTTAAATCGTAAGTAAAAATATTAATCTGTTAGGTATCGTTATATATATAGTTAACGTAAAAATAAATAATATATATATAAAACATAACAAAATGCATATGACGTGAGGGTTGCCGTAAAATAGAAAATAAAATAAGAATGTCAAATAAATAATGTGTAGTCCTTGTCCTTTTTCCAATTTTACACTTTTTATACTAACGACGTTAGCGTCACACCGTTAGTCCTTTTTATATATATTTACAATTTTAGTCCACTACATGTCCAATATTACCATCTAAACTTGTAAGAATATTATATTATCAATTTTTATCCTTTCTTTCTGTTTCTACATTTTTAGTCCTTAGTTTTCACAGTTTTCACATTTAGTCCCTATACGTGTCGTCGCGTTACATTTTTAGTCCTATTTTTGCAAAAATGATTATAAAAATTTTATGAAAATTTCCATGGCTTCTTTTATCACTTTCTAGCTTATTTCAAATGCTTATTCCATAAAAAGCTTATTTTTCTATCTAATGGGCCTTAACGAAACATTATATAAGCCCATTTAAAATTTTATAGGCGAGGGCATGAAAATTCTTTTGGGCTTGAACTTGGGCTTACTTTGTGATTCTAAAAATATATTTTATGGGCCCAGTGGGCTGTTAAAACTCAAAGTCTTGTTGGGCCTTGTTTTAGCCCACTCGACAAAACTTATTAATTTTTATATAAGTTTGGTTTTAAAAATCTGGTTTATGTCGATTGGATTTGGCTCAAGTAGGATGTCAAAACGTGGATATTTTTATAAGTCGTGTATATGAAACTAATAGTTTTCTAGGTGATCTATTAGTACGTAAAAAAATATGGTACGTTTGTTAAGTGAAATAAAAAGTTATACGTAGGTTTTGTGGCATGTTTGGATCGATTATTTATTTTAAAAAACTTGAAATAATCACTAAGTGTTTTAGATGAAATTTATACGTGTGATATGGTTTGAATTGGTCTCGTTATATGCATGTAACATGAAAGTAAAGGTGAAACAAGTGTGCTACGTGACTCCTAGGCCTACCAAGATAGAGGCTAGTCACGTTTCGTGTTCTAAAGATATTTATATACGTGTATATGTATGCTAAAATGAAAGACGATGAAACAATATTCATATAATGCATGACATATATTTAACATAGGAAATGGATTGAGAAAGGTTGAAAACTACTTACAAACACCTTAGAGGTGATTTAAAAGTCGAGAGTGATAGGATTGAGCACAAGAATATCACGTTTCCAATATATAACCCAAACGTTATATATATATTAAAACCCGATTTCCTTTCTTGAGTCCAAGCCAATATAACCTTCGACTTATTAGTTTGTAGAAATAGTTTTGAGGATGAAACGTTTATGTGAAGCGTTTGAGAATGAAGGAAACTAAGTGCATGCATGGTCGTATATATGTATTATCTTGGAACGAATTGTGTGGTTTGGAAATTCATTCAAGAAACACAAGGACAATGTATGTCAGTGAACCTAGCTTCCTAAATGAGTTTTATAATGAATTCAAGAGAGTTGTGAGAGCACATTTCATGGGAAATGTTTGTGGTGAGTCATGTATGCTTGTCGACATAACCATATATACATAACGATTTACAAAATCGTTCGTTACTCATATATACTTGATCATATTGAACATTTGAGCATAAATTCATCTTAGAAATATTATTAGGATCATTTAGAATCAAACGGGGATTAAAACGGATAAGAAATGGATTAATCATAAATCGTTTGGGTCGATTTATGACTAAACGAAATGCCTCTTAAAAACGTATCAAATATTAACGTATGAACGTGAAATTTGACACACTAATAGTTGGCTAGGTGTTTAACGAGATTGTGCAAAAATATATATAGGTCGTGTGTACGAATTTGAAATGAACGAGGGGTTTCGTAGCTTACTTAGTCGATTTGTAATTTTTATTATTATTGAAATTGGGTTATGGTGTGGGCCGGTTGGGCTTAGGGGATTAAGGGCCCGATTGGTTTTTAGTTAATTTTTAGTAATTAGTTTTTATTAATTAGGTTTAGTTAAATAATTATTTTGTTAATTTTGTCGAGAACTTGTTTTGTCGTTTGACGAATTTGACAATATCGTAATTGTAACCATTTCAATATACAAAGAAAATTTTAAATTTCCCCGTAAAAATGGTAATTACAATAATGACAAAGAATATTTATTAAATTAACCGAAGTTAATTATGTGAATTTTCGCGAGGTTTTACAGTACCCACATGTCATTTTGAATTTCGTCCCGAAATTCAAATTTAATGTGATTACTTGAGTAAAGAATTTTTGAACAGAGATTGTCGGGAGATTTTTATTCCTAAAACTACGGAAACGGGATTCAGTTAGATTTACTTGTACCCCACAAGATAAGATAACTGAAGTATTTAAGGGTTGTGAATATTTGAAATTAGTGGTCATGAATAGTAAAATAACGGCTAGTAATAGTGACCCCAACGGTCGGGAATAGTGCCCAACGGTCACCTTCTAACCTATATATACCACTACCAATTTCCACTCCTTCCATTAATCACTTTCCTCTCATTTTCCATCAAAATGCCGCATCTCATAACCATCTTAGCGATTGTGTACGTCGTTCTTGCCGCTATCTACTTGGCGTACGTTCCGGATGAAGACTTTGGATTCTTGGTTGCGATCTTGATGTTTGTCGTACCCCTGACCATCCTTGCTATTACCGTCGACAAGATCTGGGAGTAAAATCTTAAGCTAGGGTTGTTTTGGATTAAGTTCTCGTTATGTTTTTATGTATTTGTAACGAATAATGAATAAAACTCGTTTTATTTTTAAGAATTTGTATCATTATTATTTTTAATATTTGGTTTATATTTATTTTTCAGCATAATTAAAGTGATTCATCCTGTGGTGGCTCTTGCTATTGTTTTGTTGGTGGGAGTCTTATTTGTCATTGCGGATCAACCTATTGAAGATTCCTTTGTTTGTATTGTAATAATTGTAACGATAGCACTTCCGATGCTAATTATTTGTTTATGTATTAATTTTTATGGATTTTAAATAAAAATTTCACTATTGATGTCTTTTGTTAGTTATCGTGAATTATTGGTGTTTTTCTTAATTATACTTTTGTTGATTCCTATCATAATGGTGATGACATATGATAGGTATTTATTATGAGTTGTTCAATGTATTATGAACAATTTATTTTAGCTTTTTATCTTGCTTTTGAATGAAGATTGTTATTAAATTATTTGATAATATCATTGTTCCTTTCATAACATAATTCTTCCTAAATTATACATAGTTGATCAGGTTATGTATAATTGAGGACCAAATGATGTGATGTTTGGTTCAATCATATATTTATATAAATTGTTTTAGATGGTGTTCAACGTGCTATTTTTATGATATAACACGTAATTTCTTTTGAAATAAAGTGGAAAATTTTAGGATTCATATTATAATTAAAAGATTTATGGAGTAATTATTGTATATTGTTATCTGATAGATGAGATAGAAATTGAAATTAACTTGGATTATTATTATTATGGAAATATTACAAGGGAGATCTTTCGATACGGTAGAAAGATTATTGTTTAAGTTACATCCATAGTAACTTGAAGTGAAATACAGGAAAGAAATACAACTTAGGAAATTTTAAACTAGATTTTATTTATCTTCAACAGGAATTTACTCATCTGCTCCAATCTAGTTGCCATTTTCCTTGATACTATCAGGGTCTTTAAAGATTCTTCATTTTCTTGTAAAGGTCTTTGCTTTCCAATTAACATTGTAGTTTGGACATCGTTTCTCATGATGACCATGTCCACCACATCCGTGACATACAATGGTTGTTGGTTGTACTTTCACTTCCTTAGTCCTGCAGCTAATTGTTTGATGACCTAATTTCTGACATTTCATGCATCTAACCCTACATTTCCCGATGTGATGCAGGTTGCATTTCTTACACCAGGGTAGAGTTCCGAGATAACCATTTCCAGAAACAGGTGCAACAAGACAATTTCTATTAGCTATCTGATTGATTCCCAGCTGATGTTGATACTTCATACGGTTTTCTAGATGTTTGCGATATCGATCTTGAGCATTGAAGATGTTGCAGTAGACGGGATTGACGGTTCCTGTGTCGGGTAGCTTCCTCTTCTGATTATTTCCATTTGGTAACATTCCATGCCCAATTCCTTGATGATGGTTGAGGGTAGGGTTGATCATTCCTTCTTGAATCTTTAAGTGAGGTGGCCTATACTTCATGAAATTTACAGGGTTTTGATTACCAAGTATACCCGTCTCTCTTCTCGGATAAACTACGGTAGTCCCTTCTAGTACCACCGACACTATGTCATTTACCAATTTCTGGATAGCTCCAGGAGTCATAGAAATTTCTGATGATGATTGATATGCATTGTTCATGTTTTCCATTTTCTGTAAACAAAAATGAAACTCAACATTAGAATCCATATTATATCAGAAAAATTTAAATAATGAAGTTAATTATTTCATTTATGATAGACTGAATTTACTCCCTACTGTAATCTAATTTCAAGATGTCTTTGTTGTATCATTTTATTAATGATCAACTCTTGATATGGGATTACTAAAGAACAAACCGACTTGTCTATTTCAAATGAAGTTTAATTATCTTTTCTTCATTCTTAAATTCCACTTTCAAAAATTGGTATTTAGATGATTCTTAAAGTTTTAGGTTAATTATGAAAATTTTTAAGAAATCTTAATTATTTGTAAGAAATCTTACGGTAGATTTGAATAATATTACAGATGTAAACAGAATATTAATAACTTGATCGATTGTCTTTGCAAGATAAACGATACAAGATCTTTTATTAATACTTCATTGATCTGAATAGATTCATTTGGTTGTTATAGAAATAACAAATGATGAAATTTTTGCATGAAATATGGGGATTCATTTCATACATGATTTATACGGAGGAAAAGATTGAATCATAACATAAAGATATAACAGAAAGGATGTTATTATACAATATGTTTTGATTACACGTTCTGAAGTTTCAGAATTATTGAATATTACAAGAAATATTAACCAAGTCTATTTGGTTTATTAGGAACAACAAGGAAACTTGTAAAATTTAAGATTAGTTACGCGTGTGACGTAAATATCTAATTTCTTTCTCAAGTTCGAGTTGTGCAGCTTCCATGTTTAAGAAACGTTCTTGACATATGTTCATTTGGTTTGCCAACATACTCTCTAATGCGGCAATCTTTTGACCCTGGTTTCTGGCTGCATCTCTGGCCATCCATAGGGTTCTCTCAATATCTCCAATTCTTACATGTGTTTGACCGTGTTCTCTTCTTGCACAACGAACCCTGGAGTCCAAACTTCCAAGTTCCTGGTTGGTGTTGTTCTTTATTTCATTAATCTTCATCCCTATCTCACATATTGTTTTCCTTTCAGCATCAGCCCTCTTGAACAATGCGTCAAGGTTACGGTCGTACCATTCAAATTGAGTTGGTCGTAACCCTTTCAGCTGTTCAGTGTGAGCATCCAATATGCCGGTATGTCGATAAATAAGATTCCATATTGATTCAGGAGTACTTATACCGTAGTCGGGAGAGTTAGGTGAAGATAAATTATTTGGAGAATTAGGTATTGTGGAATCTGAAGTATAAGGTAATGGAGAAATTGGTTCAACATTCGTCCATGATATCTCTTGGCTCGAACCTTGTCCAACTTCGAATGTTGCCTGGCCACCAATCAAATTTTCATGTGATTTGGTAGCTCTCCGGATTCTTTGACGTAAAGGTGAACGAATAGGTGACGACAGAGGTGATCTCGGATTTATTTCTATATTATGTTGGGATTTTATTATTTGTATGTAAGGATCTTCATTATTTGGAGAATTCTTATTGATTGACGAGGTACTAGTATTATGGAGAGTAGAATTGATATTCACGGGCGTTCCTGAAGACATGCTACAGTAGTAACCCAAGAATAATATTTTATGAGTATTTTGTATGTTAAAGATATAACAGTACAGATGAAATAACAATTGTATATGAGTAACTATTAAGCATGTAAGATAATCTCAATAAATAAAGTATGGAGCACGGCAGTCTGCAGACACGGAGGGCATAAATTATTATGGTGTAAAATCATTATTTTGAAAATGAAGTTATAGTTTTAATGTTTGAAAACATTTAATTCTCTATAACTGTAGCTCTGATACCAATCTGTAACACCCCCATTTTTAAAGTTTGTCGCAGCGGAAAAATAAATTTGGGTGTTACGGTGAGGATCGAAGTTTTAACCAATAAAACAGTTTAAAAGAAACATTTTGAAAGTCATTTGTCATTTAAATAATAATTTTGATAAAAGATGAACCATTTGATTTAAAATCTTATGAAAAGATATAAAGATTTGTAAAAATGACAAATTTGATTTTTACACCATTTTAATTTATCAGAGTCATAAATGCCCACTCCGTGTCTTGTCCTGCTCCGTTAAATTACCTGAGATACACATGCTTAAAAGTGTCAACACAAAGGTTGGTGAGTTCATAGAGTTTTAGGAAAAACCCTTTATTTTATTAGATTTCAGGAATACTTGGTATTGTTAAAATACAAACAAAAATGAAACAATTATCGAATATATTCACAATTAAATCATATAAATATTCAATCACATTCAATAAAGAATCAATAATCTTAACATGAGCTGGAAACTCATGATACTAAATCAATCAGATAAACAATTCACATATGGGCGAACCTATACAGCTGTATCTAAATATATATGTTGAATACATATATATACTATTCCTTTATAGATATTGCACCAAGCCTCATGACACGCAAGACGTTAACAAATACCGTAAACGGCGGGTGTTCATCAAATCAATGATGAATTTGCCCTCGTGTAATAGGTGATTTGCCAATTCCTATTTTTACTCAAATATAGTGTATCACGACTAATGCGGCTAACCAATTGCAATTGGCATTCCGTCAAGCATTAGTGGGATCGGAGGTCAACCCGAAACAGGTTTCGAAGCTGTCCACTATATTCGCGCTCACTTTTCAGTGATTAATGGCTCATGATAGAGGGGCTTTATGGCGATAAGGTAACTTAGGCAATATCAAGGACCTATGGGCTCATTTAGCACACATCATGAAATCAAGTATCGTATCACATAAATTCAATTGAAAACAGTATCGTTTGAGTATCAGAAATTCAGTTTGAAAATAGTATCGCTTGAGTATCAGAAATTCAGTTTGAAAATATTATCATTTGAGTATCAGAAATTCAATTTGAAAATAGTATCGCTTGAGTATCAGAAATTCAGTTTGAAAATAGTATCACTTGAGTATCAGAAATTCAATTTGAAAATATTATCTTTTGAGTATCAGAAATTCAGTTTGAATATATATCGCTTGAGTATCAGAAATTCAATTTGAAAATATCATCTTTTGAGTATCAGAAATTCAGTTTGAATATATATTGTCAGTAACACATTTATATCACATATCACAATAATTGAATTGGGAACAATTTTCACATGAATATCAATATTTCAGTCAAATGATTCATCAATATAGATTTTTCACATACCACAATAATCACATTGGGAATATCAATATATTATAAATCACAAATTATATTATTTTAATATCAATTAGGAAATTGATTTGAATCATGTATTTTATTTTATTTCATATACTTATCAAGTTATCAAAGTATATGTAAGCATGTATCTCCCCCAATGAGTTAAAAACAATTATTGGAAATGGGGCTATGACTCACCTGGATTGATTTGGGAAGGATGAAAAGTAAGATAGGATGAGATTTATGGGAACGTCTTTAACACAGAACCTGATAAATATATTTATCAGAGAAAATAACCAAATACTATTTGGTAACTACGAACGAATAACGAATAAACATTATTCGTTATGACGAATAGATGATGTGAAGTGAAATTATTATTATGTCATGCATGATATGAAAATACTTTATATAAAATATCCATCGTAGTTTTACCCTTTTAAATCGTAAGTAAAAATATTAATCTGTTAGGTATCGTTATATATATAGTTAACGTAAAAATAAATAATATATATATAAAACATAACAAAATGCATATGACGTGAGGGTTGCCGTAAAATAGAAAATAAAATAAGAATGTCAAATAAATAATGTGTAGTCCTTGTCCTTTTTCCAATTTTACACTTTTTATACTAACGACGTTAGCGTCACACCGTTAGTCCTTTTTATATATATTTACAATTTTAGTCCACTACATGTCCAATATTACCATCTAAACTTGTAAGAATATTATATTATCAATTTTTATCCTTTCTTTCTGTTTCTACATTTTTAGTCCTTAGTTTTCACAGTTTTCACATTTAGTCCCTATACGTGTCGTCGCGTTACATTTTTAGTCCTATTTTTGCAAAAATGATTATAAAAATTTTATGAAAATTTCCATGGCTTCTTTTATCACTTTCTAGCTTATTTCAAATGCTTATTCCATAAAAAGCTTATTTTTCTATCTAATGGGCCTTAACGAAACATTATATAAGCCCATTTAAAATTTTATAGGCGAGGGCATGAAAATTCTTTTGGGCTTGAACTTGGGCTTACTTTGTGATTCTAAAAATATATTTTATGGGCCCAGTGGGCTGTTAAAACTCAAAGTCTTGTTGGGCCTTGTTTTAGCCCACTCGACAAAACTTATTAATTTTTATATAAGTTTGGTTTTAAAAATCTGGTTTATGTCGATTGGATTTGGCTCAAGTAGGATGTCAAAACGTGAATATTTTTATAAGTCGTGTATATGAAACTAATAGTTTTCTAGGTGATCTATTAGTACGTAAAAAAATATGGTACGTTTGTTAAGTGAAATAAAAAGTTATACGTAGGTTTTGTGGCATGTTTGGATCGATTATTTATTTTAAAAAACTTGAAATAATCACTAAGTGTTTTAGATGAAATTTATACGTGTGATATGGTTTGAATTGGTCTCGTTATATGCATGTAACATGAAAGTAAAGGTGAAACAAGTGTGCTACGTGACTCCTAGGCCTACCAAGATAGAGGCTAGTCACGTTTCGTGTTCTAAAGATATTTATATACGTGTATATGTATGCTAAAATGAAAGACGATGAAACAATATTCATATAATGCATGACATATATTTAACGTAGGAAATGGATTGAGAAAGGTTGAAAACTACTTACAAACACCTTAGAGGTGATTTAAAAGTCGAGAGTGATAGGATTGAGCACAAGAATATCACGTTTCCAATATATAACCCAAACATTATATATATATTAAAACCCGATTTCCTTTCTTGAGTCCAAGCCAATATAACCTTCGACTTATTAGTTTGTAGAAATAGTTTTGAGGATGAAACGTTTATGGGAAGCGTTTGAGAATGAAGGAAACTAAGTGCATGCATGGTCGTATATATGTATTATCTTGGAACGAATTGTGTGGTTTGGAAATTCATTCAAGAAACACAAGGACAATGTATGTCAGTGAACCTAGCTTCCTAAATGAGTTTTATAATGAATTCAAGAGAGTTGTGAGAGCACATTTCATGGGAAATGTTTGTGGTGAGTCATGTATGCTTGTCGACATAACCATATATACATAACGATTTACAAAATCGTTCGTTACTCATATATACTTGATCATATTGAACATTTGAGCATAAATTCATCTTAGAAATATTATTAGGATCATTTAGAATCAAACGGGGATTAAAACGGATAAGAAATGGATTAATCATAAATCGTTTGGGTCGATTTATGACTAAACGAAATGCCTCTTAAAAACGTATCAAATATTAACGTATGAACGTGAAATTTGACACACTAATAGTTGGCTAGGTGTTTAACGAGATTGTGCAAAAATATATATAGGTCGTGTGTACGAATTTGAAATGAACGAGGGGTTTCGTAGCTTACTTAGTCGATTTGTAATTTTTATTATTATTGAAATTGGGTTATGGTGTGGGCCGGTTGGGCTTAGGGGATTAAGGGCCCGATTGGTTTTTAGTTAATTTTTAGTAATTAGTTTTTATTAATTAGGTTTAGTTAAATAATTATTTTGTTAATTTTGTCGAGAACTTGTTTTGTCGTTTGACGAATTTGACAATATCGTAATTGTAACCATTTCAATATACAAAGAAAATTTTAAATTTCCCCGTAAAAATGGTAATTACAATAATGACAAAGAATATTTATTAAATTAACCGAAGTTAATTATGTGAATTTTCGCGAGGTTTTACACTATCCACTGGTAAAATTAGTAATTTTGAAAAATTTGAGATGTGTCCTGATTAATATTGCAATCCATTTTTTTGGATCGATAACATTTGCTAGCACATATTATAACCATTTCCTCTAAATTGTGAGGATTTTTGCCTGTTAATATCTAGCATACATCTTTTATGCTTGAATCTTTTGTTATGAGTGTGCCGGTGATTTTATTTATTCTAGAACTTGTACTTGTAAATCATTACGAGACCGTTGTGAGATTACATTTTTGTAATATAAGTATACATACGTGATAAGAGACAACCTTAGGATTTTAACCAAATAGCCTTCATTATTGATTTTTAGCTAGTCACATTGATTAGTTAATTACCAATTTTTAACCCTTTTGTTAGCGTTCATTTTTAACGCTAGATACCCTTAGTTACACCCTCCGAGCCATCCTTTTCGTTTTTGTTACATCCAGAAAAATACAAAAAGATTTTATACTTTAAACCTTAGCCTAACCCTTGTCAAAGTCTAAATGGTGGGTTGCTAGTTGCTTGGTTGATGGATAGTTTCTGATGATTATTAGTTAGCCACACTTCACTAATCATGTGTGTGCCATTCCGACAAAGACGGAGACTGCAGCTTCTTATTTGTGGTGATGCTTATGCGAAGTGTGGGGGAGATGTGATGTATTAAAAAAAAAGGTAAAAAAAAAATGAGAATAAGTCATCGCAACTATAAGGTGACAATTATAGCAAATGTGCTATATGTGAAGATGAAGTTATGTGATATGTTGTTAGCCAATATGCTATGAAGAATATTGTTATGGTGAATCGATGTATCGAAATGTGACCGAAGAAGATATGATTGTAACTATAATCATTTTTGGGTTTGCGGTTTGTTCAATAACTAGCAACAATGAGACTTAGACTTGATTTTATTTTTCTTTTAAAACCAATTTCATAAATATTCTCATGCCTTATCCCTACCCTTCCCAAATTACTTTATCTTTCCGAATATTGTAATGGCTTTGTGAGAATATCAAGTGCAAGAATATTGTAGTGACATCCGGTTTTTGAGTAATCAAGAACTCGCGCCAGTAATCTATTGTGTTTTTGTATGAGATGTTTTAACATAAGCCTGGTATAACCCGAAGCCTTACATTACAACCCGAATAAAAGACCTCTTTGATATGTAGACTTGGTGCTTACGCCATTGCTGTGTAGTTTTGTTTCTTGTACAAGCCTATGGTAATAATTAGATCATGACTGAGCAATGAGTGTGATTTCTGTTATATATACTCCACTACTTAAATAAATGAGTGATTGAGTGAATTATACTTCGTTCCTTTTTCGTGAGGTGTTTTAGAAATGTTAATCAAGCAATAAAATCATTGGGTATTGTTCAACATCTCGATTTTTCACCACTTAAGCTTAAAAATGAGCATATATTATCCAATTAAAAGTTAAATGGGCACAAGCGATCACATATTTTCTCTCGATTGGAGAATACTACAATTGTTTTTAAAAAACTATTAATACAAATAATGTTAAAAACGTCATTTGTATTATTCGGTCTCTACTAGTTTTCATAATCACAAAATATAAATACACGTTACGTAAAACTGCGACTAATAAGTTTTTGATCGAGAAAACTCGTTTTCGTCTTCAACATCACTTAGGGTATTTATAAACATCTACCAACTTGTGTATGTGATCAAAGGATTTATTTTTCATCAAAACATCACATTTTCATGTCACAAAACATTTTTACAAAAGTATTTTTGTATAATTAAAAGAAAAGTTTTATTAAGAAAATGAATTCAAATTTCAAATGTATAACAACCATATTTCCCGCTCAAAACCGACAGAAATTTTGCACCAAATAAATTTTCACCACGTCTGGACAAAAAGAGGAGCGTCTGTCGGGATAGTCCTTTAAATGGGCTGACGGTCCCTTAGCGATAAAGAACCGTTGCATATTTAAGGGACAACCCTCCTCTGTCATGGCGTCTATAAATACAGAACTGTTCTCTTTCAGAGAACTGGCCTCTTATGCACTAAAAACTTTCTGTATTCAAAATCATTCCAAACTATCTTCTTTGATCATATTATCGGGTTCTAAGCTGTTTACAAGTGATCACACTCGTAATTCCTCTAAAGTGCAAGAGAAGAACACTCGTTGTTGTCAAGAAACTAAGTGTTGAAGAAAAGTCTTTCTCATCTCATACCGTTGTTGCGGATCTCTTCCAAACCTCCATTCTTTCATATTGATTCT
Source organism: Artemisia argyi (assembly GCA_030686995.1). NCBI lineage: Eukaryota > Viridiplantae > Streptophyta > Magnoliopsida > Asterales > Asteraceae > Artemisia > Artemisia argyi. The sequence goes on from CM060709.1 coordinate 23,628,046, forward strand.
TGTATGTGATTGGACTTGAGTGCGAGTCCTATATGGTGTTTTGTTGTATCGTGCCATCGTGTTGGTACGAGGTGTGTAGCCACGTGGGCTTTGGTAGATTGGTTCTAGCTAGGATTAGGACTCGACATTCCGTTTAGTGTCGTTAAACTTGGTGTAAGCTTGTGTGAGGTTTCTTCCGCCATACGGGATCGTGTTGATATAGTGTTTGTGAAACTCTGGAGTGTGAGACTCGAGGAGTGGAGTTGGGCGAAGAGAGAGCTTCGTGGCCGAACCACTATAAATCTCCATGTCCCGGTTTGATCGTTTCTTTCCTTATCTTTACTTACTTACTTGCTATTATATTTATTTGTTGTTTGTGTTGATATCACATAAAGATCGAATCGAATCACTTTTCATAAAACTATCTTGTAAAAGAAAATTTTCTAAAACGTAAACAAAAACGGTGAAACTATTCAACCCCCTTCTAGTTTCTACAAAAACTTATAGATATAATGTATTTAATTTTTTAAAAATAAATGAAGTGTTACGTTTGAGGAATTTATGTCGTCGTTTTAGGTCTTTTCCAAAACGATTCGTATAACATGCGCCCATTTTGTCCGTCCCTGTTTAGCCCGTGCCCACCCGTTTTGCCACCTCTAATTACCTGTCTACAATGCTCTTTTAAGATGTTTTAAAATAAGTATTCATAAACTTCATGCATTTTAAAAGTGAATACATAATATGAGATAGATGGATTACTTTTATTAGCAACTACAAGCCTACAAATGCTTGTGAGAATTCACAATGCTAAAACTTTTATAAAGACTTATGTGATACTTCTGTGTAAGCGTAAAAAGAATTAGCCAATGAGTTATTCTAAAATATTGATATTCTAAAATATTTTTTTAATCATTTTTAATGTTATACTTTAAAATTTGATATCAATTAAATATTGATATTTTTTATAGAAAATAATTAGCCAGTGAGTTAAGATGCTTAATGATAACGCTCAAAGTTAACATGTTTTTATAAGTGTTATTAGTGTTTTTGTGTATGTTATTTGGTTGTTTTTATATGCTTTTGCCACTAAATCGTATCAAAGTATGTTTTTGTAGCATATGTAGCCAAATGTAGGAAAAATGGAGAAAAAGTGAAGAAAATGAAGTATACGCGATTACACGAAGATTCCCAAGCTCAAAAGTCCAATCTGTGAAGCAATTCATATGAGAACCTAAGTTTTGTCATTTCCAAGTTTCAAGTTCAGAAGTTAATCAAGTCTGGATAGTGCATAAAGAGCTATACAAGGAAAAGTCAAAGTCCAAAACAGCCAGGATTTACCATCCGATCGGTTGGAGTCTAATCGATCGGATAGCCATAATGACCATTTTCTATCCGATCGGTATCAACCCGCAACAAATCGGATGGTCATTTCTGCATGTTTTTGCCAACTTTTGTGCACGAATCTTGGTCTTTTATCCCATGGTTCTAGGCCCTTCTTAGTATCTTATTGTCCAAGTTCCAGCATTTAAGTCCCTATTCATTACTAGGAGTATTGGACAAGCCTATAAGGACCTCAAAAGTGCACAATTGAAGACACCATTCAAGATACCATTTACTCTCGTTACTACTCACAATTATTATCATCATCTAGCTCTCAAAGGAGGGAAATTCGTGCAGAAAGAACCAGGAACTTTGGAGGACCAGGAAGCAACATTTGGAGTCCGAAAACCTCAATAAATTATCACCAACACTTAGGTTATCAATACCTTTTCATTTGTTATCAATTTCAAAGCATTGTAAGACTTATAACCATGGATTCTAATGTTAAATATTCTGAGTTTATTTGCATGTTTGCTATGAGTGGCTAGTAATCTTTTTACACTTGTTTTGATGATGTTTTATACTTAGTGATAGTTATGATTGTGATAACATGTTTTAATTCAATTTCAAGTCAATCCTAAGAACCAATTGTACCTTAAGTTTCATCGTGACATTTGTTTAGCCAAGTTTAACTAATTGATAATAGTTTCAAGGGTCGAAAGATTTGTTATTACTCAATTAGTTATAATCATTTGTCTATGAATGATTGCTTTTCACCATAATTATTCTTGACTAAACAAAGAAACAAGAAGTATTGTAACACCCCCAATTCATGGTTGCAGCGGAATTCGAACTGGGTGTTACTTGACGGCACAATAGTCACAATAATAGAAAACGAACTCCAATTGAGTCGTTTTAAAAGATTTATCATTCAAATTGTATAAATATCAGAGATTAAAAAAATGAGGTCCCAGATGGTTCCATGTTTACAAATTACATTAATTGAGTTTTGAATGATAATAAAATTTATAGCCCTCTTGAGTATCTGTGTCCTTCCGTGCCATCCTTAATCGTCATGAACATGAAATACATGCTTGAGAGGTCAACACAAAGGTTGAGTGGAATTAGTAGAGTTTGTTAAATCGTTTGAACACAATATGTCGTAGTGTGAGCTATAGACTCACACTCATAGTTAGAAAACAAAATCGTTATTTATTTCACTAAGCTCATGCAACCAAAACATTAACATCGAACCAACAAAATTGGCATTATAGAAGCCCTATCAAGGTACTTTTGCCATTATACCGCTAAATCTCAAATATAGTGCATTTGTGTGAACTCATCGTTGTTCAACACAAATGGGATCCGTCAATCCCAATAGATCTATTCACAATATTCGCGCTCACTAAAGGTAGTGACTAATGGTTCATGATATAGGGACTTCGAACATGGCAATCGTTACTTAGTGACAATAAAACATAGTCGTGAAGCATACATTAGAAAGCATTGTGTTCGAGTAGAAAAATAATAGCATGTATTCCCCCCATGGGTTTGTAAAATAGTTAAACAATAGAAAGTTGGGCTACGAACTCACCTTAAGTTATGTAGTGAGTAGTGAATGTGATGGTCGAATCGCGAAGGTTTCTACGAGCAACCTATAATAGAATGTTGCGACTTAGGTTCGGAGTAAAGAATATGAAGTAGTGCCTATATATATATCTTGCATTTAGTCCATGATGTGGTATGATGTATAGTATAAGTCTTTGAAAGAAAGATTCATGAAACATGTATGTTTTGGTATATCGTTTACTACCGTTCGTGCCGACATAATTCAGAAGTCATGTTAGTAAGCGTTCGAGGAGCCAGGACACTTTAACTCGTAAATTCACAACTCATCTCGACGGCTTACATAATGAACTCCTCACATGAGGCTCCCTACTATTGTAGTAGTTGATAAAATATATAGATATAAGTTTTGATCCGAAAAGTTACATGTCCGATATTTGAATAAACTTAGGAAAGTTTATTAGTACATGAAGATTGTTATTAGGGGTAGTTTCATAAGTCTTGTATGACCATTTTCTATTTGTAATATCTCATGGTTCCTTTTTAAGTGAAGTAGATCCAAATTGCTTGTTCAAGTTATCGCCTAATTCCTTGTTTCATGTTTACGGCTATGTAAGTTTACTTGGTCATTTCGTCATGGCCTAGCCATGACCTTTGGTCCTTGTTCCAAGGTCATGAGACACAACCTTAGCTCTAGCCATGGTTGTGGTCTTGATTATAGGTCATAAGACCTCTTGTTCCTTTTAAAGTATAACCATAATATAGTGACTTTGGCCTAAAAATGGGCTGTTTAGAATTTGAAGAATTTTATCACTCGGAAAGCGTTTTTAGGGCTCGAACTTCTTTATACCTGAACGAAAACGTCGTTCCGGACAACTTTCGTGTTTTAACTTTTTGATGAATCGGACCAGAAGTGGGACTTTCAAAATCAAAATTTGATCAGAATGCTATTTAGGCAGTTTTGCCGGAAATCTTTGGTAACTTCAAATGGGCGTAACTTTTGACTCGTATACTCGTTTTGGGTGGTTCAAATTGCTATGGTTTCCTTGTTAAGTCCTCTAATGTAATATGTAATAATACAATATCATAATTTTTCCATTTTGATCAGGTCTTACCAAGAAAGTCACTAGTTTGCTTGTTTTAGTAACTTATCTTAACAATCAATTACAACAACATGTTTTAGTCATTTTTATACATCATGGACATGAATACAAGACATAATATAGCAAGAATAACATGTAAATGATATGAACATGATTAATAAACAAGAAGCATGTTAGGGTTTGGCTTACAACTTTTGGCTTTCTAATAAAGAAAGGAAGTAACAAGTAAGGAAATGGACTTTGATAGACTTGCTTCAACCCTTTTCACTTCATGCAACCTTTCTACCCTTGGTATTCTTGAAAGAGATGTAATGAAAGTTGAGGTGACTTGAGTGGATTCAAACTCAAGAGAAATCACCAAAGTTCTAGGGTTTGGAAGTGTTTTTGATTACTAGAAACTAAGCTAGGGTTTCTATCTTGAAGTAGCACTTGATCCTTGCTAGAAATTAGAAGACTTAAAGCTAAGTGTGAATGGTTTTGGTGTTGGAGGTGGACGGCAAACAAGGGGGGGGGGGGGGGGGGGGGGCTTTTATAGTGTCTTGAGGAGGTTACAAAGTATGACTTTGTCAAAGCTTGTTTAGGAAGCTTGTACACATGTATTCATCCAAGGTAGCTTAGCACAAGATCAAGCCACATGAGAGTGTGACTCCCCCCCCCAATGGCGGTTCATAAGGCTAGGGGGAGGTGAGGTGTGCATTGGATGATAATATCTAGATATTTGGTTAGTTTTTGACTCCGGGAAATGCCAACCGTAAATGATTAGGCTTCAAAACGTAAAACCGGGAGTCGTAAAATTATGAACCTTGAAAGTATTGTTAGACATGTCCATAAGTCCCATAATAAAATATAAAATGGGTGGTAGGTTCCATTTGGGTGGTAAAACCCTGCTAAAACTGGAAACACGGGTCTAAAACGCGTAATACGTAAAATGTACGAATATTGCGTAAATTTGAGAAAAGTAAAATGTTACTTTTCTAATAGATTAAAAATGATTTAAAATGACTTATAATGTCTAGACTGGGCTCAGTCTAGTGTCGGTTGGTATTAAATGTCTTTTAGACATCAAACCGTAAGCCTAAAAATCACGAGATGACTTATAACATCAAGGGATGATTTTTGGTCAATGGAGGAGGGAAAAATATGTTGACTTATTCTAATAAGTTGAAAACTCAAATCATTTTAGAAGCGCGGTGCAGGTATAGGCTAGGGTTACGGCTGAGTAAAAACGCTTAAAACTGAAAATTCCAGTTTTTCACGGCCGAAGTTTATTCTGGTCATATTTTTCTTAGTCATGATTTATTCTCAAATAAATCATGAGTGTGTCAAACATTTTTCTGATGTGGGGTCACCTGACGGGGTCGAATTTCGTTGTGCGTGGAATTTCTGAATGACGTTTTACCCTAAAACGTGTAATTCCTTAATAACTTTCACGAAAATGATCTGACGAATGTCAAACATTTAATTTGCCGTGGAAATGATTTATCACTCGAGAATATCAAATAAAAATCAACTTTCGGGAAAATTTCGGGAAAAATGAATAGTAAAAGTGAATAGTGAAATTTTCCGGGAATAGTAATTATCCTGAAAATGCGAATTGTTACAAGTATGATTGTAATGAGAATGCTTTTATAACATCAAATCGGATTGTTTGTAAATCTTTAGTTGGATGAAAGTTTAAATGTTTATAAACAATTGTAACCTTTTTGTCTATAAATAGGTTACCTTTTGTATTGACCATTTCTTAAGAGTATTTGATTTGTAATAAGGGTTTATTCTTGTGTTTAAGATATTCACCATACCTTATGAACCTTTTATAGATCTTGAATTAATTGGTTTATACCTAAAGCTTGTTTTTATGAACTAAAATCTTGACGAAGGTTTAACTTGTAGAAACAATATATTAGATCACCATCTAATTATCTCAACCAACATGTTATCAAAAGTTATCATAATCATGTGTGTCATTAAGTAGAAAACTAGTCTAAACAAGTGTAGTTTTTAATTTATTGAATTTGCTTATTATCTTATTTGCGTACATTAGAGATTTACTTTTAGACTTATATTTTGATTCACTCACAAATCCCTGCGAACGATCCCGACTTACCATCATATCTTGCTATAACGGACGAGTACACTTGCTCGTATGTGTTGTTTCTAGATTTGGTAATTCATCCTTATAAATTTAAAACTTGCACTAACAAATAGCACATCACTTAAGTCGTTGAAACAAAGGTTAACTTCACAGATAGGTAAGGAATTTTCACAAATTTCTAATGTTAGGTAACGAATTCTCAAAAATATTAATATAACTAACAAAACTTGTTGAAACCGTCCATGTTAAATTATAATTAAAAGAGTTAATTACTTAAATGGATATTTTGGTCTTTTCAAGTGTCTCTATCTTTTAACCAACCACCACCACCACCGTACATACAAGATAACAATGGATTTTGGCCTAGCTACATCAAAGATGTAAATAATTACATTACAAACAAATAGTTCAGCTGAGATGAATATGTTACATAAGCCTTTGTTTTAGCAATCAAGTTTAAAACTTCATAGCCTTTTCACCTTTTTATAACACTAGACATAACGACACTACGTGTAACACCCCAACCCGGCTTGGGTCCGGAGCGCTACAGTATGGTGACATATCAAAACATACAAAGCATACAACGCAAGCGGAAGACTTAAAACAAAAGATTACAAGGGAAAAATCTCCTATGCTCTCTCTTCACCCAAACCCAGCTTCCAACCTAAAACCTGCCGCAGGAAAGGAAATGCGGCTGAGCTTAAAAAGCCCAGTGAACAGATATATAACAAAACAAATGGATAAATGAAACGTATATGAGAAACAGGACATCATAAGCTTCTGCTAAAAGGAATATCATCTGTCAAATGCATAAGAGATCAACATACACTGAACGAATATCATAAGTCAAAGGGAAACGAAGTATGAAAGTTATATCACATAAGCATAATCATAAGGGAAAGTTAATGAGCACGTATCAACAAAGAAGCGTCCAAACAAGGTATTTGAATGGATAAACGAATCATAGGAAAACCACGAGCCGACCTGCCAAGGTACTTGACAGATCTCATACATACATACATAATCCATAATCACCTGTCAAAGGATACGGAGAGGGGAGACCTCTCGGTACCACATGGAGGAGCGACCTCCCAAACATGAAGGAGTAGAGAAGCACCTACCCACATTCACTATACATACACATAATCGTACATAAACATAAGTGCTAGGTGATCGGTGTATTTTACATACACCTCATAGCATGTTAATTACGCATTGTTGCATTGTTATTCGTCATCATACATGTACTTTGAGGGTGTTTTGTGGTTATGTATACTATGCACACAAATGAGCTAAAGTTACAATATTACAAGCCTAAAATGAAGATATGAGAGATTTGGAGATTGTTGCATTATTTTGGTCATAACTTTTTTGTTCGAGCTCCGTTTTAGATGATTCAAAAGGCCACGGAAGGAGAAAAAATATATCTCTATGTTTATGTGATAAAAAGCATGAAAATCTGGAATTAATTGGTGTTGGTACCTAGCTACAAAATGCAGCTCGTGGTGTATTAAAAAAATTGGGCTTCTATTGGTCTTTTGGTGTTTTAATATTATAGAGCATGTTGGGCCCTTTGTTGGATTACTGTTGGACTGCAGCACAGAAAAGAAAGAAAAAGAAAAAGAAAAAAAGGGTTTGGGTTCTGTTGGCTTGGACGAAAAGAAAAATAGGGATTTATCCCTATATATATAGCACATTCGACAAACAGAAAGGGGGATCCCATTTGCACGAAGAAACACAGATTCGACAAGCCATTCATCAACAAACAAACAAATCTCAGACGCCATTATTTTTGTATCACTCGCAGATCACAGGGAATTATATTCAACATATATATTAATTATTTACTCGACGATCGTGCAAGGATATTAAAGGATTTAATTCCTTTGAATACTTTACGTAGCAGTATGCAAGGCAGAAACACATATACGATGATGTCTACGATTGTGATGCGCGGCTAAACCTTTTTGTAATCTCTCCCGGTAAAAGATATATTTGGTTTGATCATATTTACGGATTTTATTTTGTTTGCCAAACATTAATTCATATAATTTTAATGCATATCATTTGTGGGATTCAATGTTTTAATATAATTATTTGATTGAATTATTATAAGACATATTATTGTGAGTCAACGATTGTGGCAAGCCTAATTATTGTAGGGGTTAAGAGGGTCGTATGGTAAACATAATTTGTACCCATGATTGTTCACTTGAGTAATTATAAAATTAATTGATAGGATTATTGTAAGAAATGTTATTGCTAGTCAATGCGTCGTGCCGAGTCCAACTAGTTAGGGATTAAGACGATTCATGTGGTGAACATAACTTGTGCCCAAAAGTCCTGGTCTTATCAGTATATTCGGAGCCGGGAGGCATTGCTTTTACTCAACTGTTTACAACTCTTTTTTATTTGTTTATTTATTTTTTTGCTGCTTATTTGCTTTCTAGTTAATTAATAGTTTCATTATTAAGTTTCATTTGCTTTTTACTTTTCGTAATTTGATTATTAGTGTAATCGGTATATTATTTATTACAATTTCAAAACCAAAACTTTTATTGATCAGCGATCACCTCAAGACTTAAATTAAAACCACATACTCCTCGTGGATACGATACCCGCTTGCCCTATCTAGTATAAGGTAATTAGGTTTATTTTTTATCGGTACAATGACATCGGTCACTAGGATGCTTCCATACGCCCCCCATACATACATACGTACATCCCTGCTCGCAGGACAGGTATACACATATCATAAATGGCCAGGAGATCTCATAATCATAATTATATCAAACAAAGTGGGGACGCCGTGGATCAATCACACCTCCACAGAAAGTGTCATGCCATCGGTGCCTCGATGACACGCCCATGGTACCTCCATGAGTAGTTAAAAACTCGGGCATAAAAAGGAACGAAGCATACATACATACATACATACACATAATCATAGTAGCATATCCGAATCATATCATAGCATAATCATAATCAGAGGAGTGTCAAATGAAAGTGAATCGTATATCAACGAGATCATATCAAGTAATCATATCAAAGGAATCATAGAGAACGAATCAAACATAAGGGAATATAGCAATGGCTTAGGGAATCTTATAACGAATCAAAGATCAAGATCAAATCATGAGAGAGAAAGCACCCTTGCTGAAAGGGCAGAATATCTGTACCTTAAACGCCAACGAATTCATAACATATGTAAGCATAGGGAAACACTAGATTACCCATTTTAGTCGGCTTTACATTTTTAGTAACTTTATAGCAACTTTCCAAATAGTAAGTTTCCAAAAATAGCACGTTTCCATATTTAGTAAGTTGCTCGAAATAGTAATTTTGATACTTTAGGCTTACAAATGACAATTAATAAACTTAAAGGTAAAAAAATGACAATTTATAGTTTAGGGTTTATTATATCAATTTAGTAAAGTTTAGGGTTTAATGTAACCATATGTTGAAGTTTAGTGCTAAGTGTGTGACTTTAAAATTCTATAGTATTTATTTGTAGCTAGTTTTCTAAATTATGGACCAATTATGTAAACTTAAATTTAAACTCATGAAGATGACGTGAAGTATTTTCGCCATATTAATGCAGATATGCATTTTACAACCCAGCAAAACGTTACTAAGAACATCGATATCGAATTAAAGTTTCTGTTTTGTGAATAGGCGATTGGACCCGAAATTTACTGTTTATAGATACGAGTGGTCGATTCATATATTAATTAGGGTGTGTTATAGCCTTATAGGTGATAAAAAGGTCGACTTTTAGGGCGAACGAGCATGTTAGCCCGCGCGTTGCTGCGGGGATGCTTTATCGATGCATAGAACAATTGTGATAATGGATATGTAGTTCGTTGTGTATATGTAATGTTGCATTTATTCAGTACCTTTCGTTTTTGATTTTTTTTTTTTTTTTTTTTTTTTTTTTTTTTTTTTAAGTTTGATGTGAGCTATTTTTACAAAAAAATGAGTCCAAGTAATACAAAAATATATGTTACACTACTCTTGAAGGAAAAATTATGTGACCATTGCCCTTTAGTTTTAAAGTAAATGGTATATTTCTGGTATACACAACCAATAATACTCTAAAAACCATGCTAGTTTTCTAATACAAAATACAACTTGGTATGTGGCATATTCTTTAGAACTATTGTTAAACTGTAAAACTAAAAGGAAAGCAACTTGCTAATTTTGGGTGAGAATTCCACAAATGCAAATATATAATATGAAATAGATCTAAACCGAACTACTATACAACTTCGTTTTTTCTCTACTGGCAACCAAAGTAATGTATGTGGTCTTTCTAGTCACATGTGTATCTGGTCTTCCATTCTCACTGGTAGCCGCGAGCACCAGTAACGTTAACAACATTAGACTTCCAGGTTGCTAGAGTAAATGCGTCAGCCTAACTTTACCATTCCTACAACAAAAAAAAGTATGGTAAAAGTTAAATAAAACTGACAGAGTTGTGTCATTATCTTTTTCTTCTAATTCATATTCCGGGGTTTGTGGTGGTAGGAGATTCATTTTTGGCCTTTTTCTAACAGTTTCTATATCATTTATCAATACTATAACCATAGGCGAATGCTAGCACGAATGCTTCAGCAAGAGAACCAACAATCCCGGCCCCCGTAATTTTTTCAAACTGAAGCATCAAAAAATCAGCAAGTTTGACAGATAACTTTCCAGAAGCATTAAAGAAGATGACCTGCAATTGTTATCCTGGTTACTTGGCAGTCAGCTTTAAGTATTTTCGCCTAAACAACATTAGCTTCCATCACACACGGTGCTCACTATTGTAATATAACACAGATATTAAGAATGGGATTATGATACCCATTTTTTATATGGCTTATTCAAGATCGCAAGGTGATTGAACTAAACATTTAGGATGCATTCAAACGTAGGGAAACAACTGACACTAAATATAAACCGGTAGCAAAATGAATAGGTCGAACAGAGTGGGTAGCATGCGAAGTTGGGCCAACTCATAAACACTGTTAATGGAACTTCTTTTTTATTTTTTATTTTTTTTTCCATTTTTTTTTTTTAAATATTTGAAGTTTGAAATATAATTATTGATGGCATTTCGCCTCTTATAAATTAACAGAACCCAAATGGAGTCATTGACCCATTTAAAAATGAATAAAACAGAACCCTCTCAATATATCTGAAATAATAAAATTAACAGGCATAAATTACCATACATTAAAGTTTCGGCTTGAATGCATTTTTATGGGTTGTTCTAAACCTACACAACTAAGCCAAATTAACAAACTTTATTAATAAGTCGTCAATTCCGTTAAAAATGCATCTTTTTGGGTGAGTATCATACTCTGACCCCTTTTCTTAAACCCAATATTTGTTCAATTTACCCGTTTAGCCTCATAGAGATAGAACGAAACCTGAATTGACCCATTAATAAGTAGCAGGGTAAATTATTGTACCTGTGACTGACCCAACTATCATGATTCTTTTTGACGGATTATCTGACTACTATAAGTCATCAAGCAACAATCTTGTAAGCAAGTGATCACCAAGATGATCAGCGCCAACAGTAAGTTCAAACAGATGTGTAAGTAGGCTCTTTAGAAGCTAGTAAATAAACCGTGGCGTTGCAAATCAGCACACCAAGTGATTGACCCGATTGCTTGAAGTTTCCAACAAACTGTCTGACACTAACAAATGATGAGAGGTGTAAATGCATCAGTTACACTCTTTATGAAATGGATTATTGTTCAAGTGATAAAAATTTAAAAATCAAAACTTTAAAGAACTTACATAGCCTTTACCGCGAAAATGCAGCTCCCAAGTCCTGATCTAGAAGATAGCTGTAAAACTCGGGTGCTATGATACAAATATGCTGCCTAATCCCGATAGCCCAACGCGCCTGAATGCGTAATCATAAAGCAAGACCTAAAAAAATCACGAAGTTTTCATTTGGTTATTTTAAGAAAATCCAAAACAGTTTAGCAAGCTACAAACAAAAGCAAATTACGTCTAAATACTTAATGAAGGACGATTGAAGTGGACAAAGGAAGTGTTTGGTTTAGCTAACTTGCATAACGTATGGCTTTATTGTTTGCAAAAGCTGAGAAGTTCCATTTTTAATAGGTTACTAACTTATCAAGGTCGGCTTATGGAGTTAAATAACCCGTAAGTCAAAGCAGATAAAGCTATAAGCACATGAGCCATTACATATGAACTTCTCGCCTTTTCCAAATTTCAATGTGCCCATGAGCTTCTACAAACATGTCAAACCAAACAATTCAACACATGATCGAACTCGACTAATGATAATCAACACCTATTAATTAGTTATATATCTAACAATAGAGACAAACTTTTACTTTGATAAAATGCAGCAGTTTGCCATCATATTCTTTTTTTAGAGAATATCGGGTGCAATGTTCACTGGTGTTGAAACTGCTCACTTTGGCTGAGAATGCAAATCGTTGACTGGATTACGTAAAAAATGACAACGTGGTAAAAAGATTACCTTTGAGTAACCAAAATTAGATATTTTAACTCGAGGAGGTGTGCCTCCGTCTAACATGTTTTCAATGGTAAGATCTGTGTGACAAATTTCCTGCACTATAAGCAATCCATCAAGACTAATTTCCAAACACGCTAAGGGGCTGTTAGATTAGCTTATTGGTTGGCTAAATGGTGTACTGAAATTTTAAGAAGCCACATATATCAGCTTATAAGCTTATCAACTCCGGTTTATGGCTTAACAAAATCAATAAACCAACACTAATACGCTTATAAGCTGTAAAAAGTAACCTTCTTGATTTTCCAAATCTCAATAAGCCTATAAACCCAACCCCTATTGTAGTACACCACTGAATGATTTTGCATACATGATTGCGTATCACACTAATTCCAATAAACATCATCTAAATGCATATATGGGTATTCAAATTTCAAAGGACATAAAGTTTACCTCTTGTGCGTATGACCAATTTGATGTCCCTGCTTCCAAATGCATTCTCTGTGGACATTTCTCATAATTTTGTATATTAACCAACATCCTGCAATATTTAATGCTCAAATTAGTGTACACATCACAAACAAAATTCCTATGTTTACACAGTCAATTTAGACCATAACATGTCCGGTAGATAAATGTGACGAATTTTCCTCTTGAATATCCCATATATAACATAGAATTGCCACACATTCACACACCTGGAACAACTGTCATGACTACATTAAATCTTTTTTACAATTATATTATTCGTTAAACTTGCTTCCATATAATCTTCTAAAATTCATTTTTCTTCGTTTATATACAGATTTGGTTTTTCCTTCTTAGGTAAGTGACACAACAGCCGTTATTTTCCACCTAATACCAACATTTCTGCTATAAAGTTAACAACAAATAAGGTAGAATAAATCACCATGAAATTATGATGTTACTAAAGCAAATAAAACGTCACATATGAACCTTTCATCAATAAGGCCTGCAATTCGAAATTTAGGCTTGTTACCCAAATCGAAAATAAGCCCTCCTACTAAGCAATATCACATTCATTGTTAAGAACCCCACTATCAAATTCGTTGTTATCTATTGCTATTAACTTTTAAGCCTCACAAATCCATCATCTACAATTGCTACTTATTTACCTGGCAACCCGTGGATGGCTATTCTGCTTGGTGGACTGAGTGTGCGAAGACGACCCTGACAATAACTGTTGTGGTTGCCTTTTTTGACCCGAAAGAACTGGAAAACTGGTACTTGCAACAGCTGGTTATAGCAAAAAGACAATGTAAGAAAGTTTGTTCATCAGAAAAAGGTACAAAAATTAGCACCTACATAAATAATAAAGTAGAAACAGAAAATTTTGGGCCGCATACCATTATTCACAACTGAATTAGATCGTGCTTCGACTGAGCAAGTAGATGTTTGTTGGCGCTGAGCTGACTGGTCATTGTAGCCACACGGGGCCGAACATTCCGTTCAGCAACATGACCAAATGACCGGGGTGCAGGCAACTGTGGCTCAAGAACTCGCTTGTCCCGCAAGCAGGCTGAATCGTTAAAGATGGCTACAGACAGTTTAGCCAGAAAGAAGAACGTGTAAGACAACAGCAAAAGAGAGCTAAAAAAAAGGTAAGAAAATACATCCGTAATAACTAATAATGTGTATATATAAAATAATAGTCGGAAACGTAAAGAACATATAAACCTTTATCTGTGCGCCGAGACGGACATACACCTTGAGCAATGGTATGGCCAAAGGGTGAAGCTGAATGCATAAAAGTGTGACTTTGGTTAGAAGCTCCATTCTCTGGTGGCAACCCTGCATGTGCACAAGAGCATCAGTAAACACATACATTAAAATACAAATATAGTGTAACACCCCCAATTCATGATGCAGCGGAATTCAACTTGGGTGTTACTTGACGGCACAACAGTCATAATAATAGAAAACGATCTCTAACCGAGTCGTAATAAAAAGAGTTGTCATTCATATTATTCAAATATATCAGAGTTTACATAGTAAGGTCCCAAAAGGTTCCATGTTTCAAAATACATCAATATAAAGTCTTTGATGTTTTTAGCGAATGACATAATAGTTTATAGCCTTCTTCCTTCGGTACGTGCCCTTCCGCTCCATTCTTGATTATCATGGACCTGAAATACATGCTTAAAAGGATCAACACAAAGGTTGAGTGATATTCATAGAGTTTGTTTAACGGTTGAACACAATATGTTGGTATTAAGAGTTAATTAGACTCATACTCATGTTAGAAAACAAAACAGTTATTATTATATACTAAGCTCATGCAACCAAGACGTTAACGTGTACCAATATCAATCGGCGGTTTTGTTGCCCCGGTAAGTACTTTGCCGTCATACTTAATGTTCAAATATAGTGCATTCGTTTGAACTAATTTGCTCAAACAAATGGGATTCGTCAATCCCAATAGGCCTATTCACAATACTCGCGCTCACTAATTCTAGTGATTAAATGGTTCATGATAGGGGCCTAGGATTGGCAAGGTAGGTACTTAGTAATAATAAAACAATCAGGCAGCATACAGTTTCAAAGCATTGTGTTCGGTTTAAAAGTAGCATGTATTCCCCCCAAGGGTTTGTAAAACATTGAAGTAATGTAAAGTGGGGCTATGAACTCACCTTAAGTACGATAGCAAGTAATGAAGGTGATGGTTGGATCGTGTAGGTTTCTACGAGCAACCTATAATAGAATGTCGCGACTTAGGATCGGAGTGAAGAATATGAATAAGTGCCTATATATATATCTTGTATTTATAGTCCATGATGTGGTATGATGTATATTTGTAAGTCTTTGAAAGAAAGATTCATGAACATGTATGTTTTGTATATCGTTTACTACCGTTCGGGCCGACATAATTCAGAAGTCATGTTAGTAAGCGTTCGAGGAGCCAGGACACTCTAACTCGTAAATCTACAACTCATCTCGACGGCTTACATAATGAACTCCTCACATGAGGCTCCCTACTATTGTAGTAGTTGATAAAATATATAGATATAAGTTTTGATCCGAAAAGTTACATGTCCGATATTTGGATAAACTTAGGAAAGTTTATTTAGTACATGAAGATTGTTATTAGGGGTAGTTTCATAAGTCTTGTATGACCATTTTCTCTTGGTAATATCTCATGGTTCCTTTATAAGTGAAGTAGATCCAAATTGCTTGTTCAAGTTATCGCCTAATTCATTGTTTCATGTTTACGCCTATGTAAGTTGGTATGGTCATTTCGTCATGGCCTAGCCATGACCTTTGGTCCTTGTTCCAAGGTCATGAGACACAACCTTGGCTCTAGCCATGGTGGTGGTCTTGATTATAGGTCATAAGACCTCTTGTTCCTTTCAAAGTATAACCATAATCTTGTGACTTTCGCCTAAAAATGGGCTGTTTAGAAATTGAAGAATTTTATCACTCGGAGAGCGTTTTTAGGACTCGAGCTTCTTTTTTCCTGAACGAAAACGGCGTTCCTGACAACTTTCGTGTTTTAACTTTTTGATGAATCGGACCAGAAGGGTGACTTTCAAAAACTCAGAATGCAAAACAGTAAGGTTTTGGCAGTTTTGCCGGAAATCTTTGGTAACTTCAAATGGGCGTAACTTTTGACTCGTATACTCGTTTTAGGTGGTTCAAGTTGCTATGGTTTCCTTGTTAAGTCCTCTATTGTAATATGTAATAATCCAATAACAAATTTTTACCATTTTGATCAGGTCTTACCAAGAAAGTCACTAGTTTGCTTGTTTTAGTAACTTATTGTAACAATCAATCACAACAACATGTTTTAGTCATTTTTATACACCATCGACATTCATACAAGACATAATATAGCAAGAATAATATGTAAATGATATGAACATGATAAATTAACAAGAAGCATGTTAGGGTTTGGCTTACAACTTTTGGCTTTCTAATAAAGAAAGGAAGTAACAAGTAAGGAAATGGACTTTGATAGACTTGCTTCAACCCTTTTTCACTTCATGAAATCTTTCTACCCTTGGTATTCTTGAAAGATGGATGATGAAGGTTGAGGTGAATTGAGTGGATTTAAACTCAAGAGAAATCACCAAGTATATTAGGGTTTTTGGAAGTGTTTGATGAATGATAACTTAACTAGGGTTTCTATCTTGAACTTTCACTTGAATCTTGCTATAACTTGGAAGAAATAAAGCTAAGGATGGATGGTTTTGGTGTTGGAGGTAGACGGCAAACAAGGGAGGGGAAGGGGGCTTTTATAGCTCAATGAGGAGGTTACAAAATGAGACTAGTCAATGCCTTTCATGACAAGCTTAACACATGTAAACATCTCAAGACCACATTGCCTAGGATCAAGCCACACCAAGGGTGACTCCCCCCCTATTGGCGGTTCACAAGTTCTAGGGGGGTGAGGTGTGCTTGGCTTGATAATATCCTAAGATATTTGGTTAGTTTTGACTCCGGGAAATGCCAACCGTAAATGATTTGGCCTCAAAACGTAAAACCGGGTGTCGTAAAATTATGAAACTTTAAAGTATTGTTAGACATGTCCATATGTCCCATAATAAAATATAAAATGGGTGGTAGGTTCCATTTGGGTGGTGAAACCATGCTAAAACTGGAAACACGGGTCTAAAACGCGTAATACGTAAAATGTACGAATATTGCGTAAAATTGAGAAAAGTAAAATGTTACTTTTCTAATATGTTATAAATGATTTAAAATGATTTATAATGTCTAGACTGGGCTCAGTCTAGTGTCGGTTGGTATTAAATGTCTTTTAGACATCAAACCGTAAGCCTAAAAATCACGAAATGACTTATAACTTCAAGGGATGATTTTTAGTCAATGGAGGAGGGAAAAATATGTTGACTTATTTTAATAAGTTGAAAACTCAAATCATCTTAGAAACGCGGTGCAGGTATAGGCTAGGGTTACGGCTGAGTAAAAACGCTTAAAACTGAAAATTCCAGTTTTTCACGGCCGAGGTTTATTCTGGTCATATTTTTCTCAGTCATGATTTATTCTCAAATAAATCATGAGTGTGTCAAACATTTTTCTGATGTGGGGTCACCTGACGGGGTCAAATTTCGTTGTGCGTGGAATTTCTGAATGACGTTTTACCCTAAAACGTGTATTTCCTTAATAACTTTCACGAAAATGATCTGACGAATGTCAAACATTTATTTTGCCATGGAAATGATTTATCACTCGAGAATATGAAATAAAAATCAACTTTCGGGAAAATTTCGGAAAGAAATGAATAGTAAAAATGAATAGTAAAATTTTCCGGGAATAGTAATTAACCTGAAATTGCGAATTGTTACAGACTCCACCCCATATGAGAGCTCCGTCCCGGAGATCAATTTGCGTTGGGAGTAGAAGCTTCGTTGGTAAAAAGATGTGGGTATTTCTTACGTATCTGGTCCTCTCGTTCCCATGTGTATTCAGGACCACGTCGTGAGTTCCAACGAACTTTGACAATTGGAATACGGCTTTGCTTGAGTTGTTTGACCTCTCGGTCCATGATTTCTACAGGTTCCTCAATAAATTGAAGATCATCATTGAGTTGAATTTCATCGAGTGGAATCACGAGTGATTCATCCGATAAGCATTTCTTTAGGTTAGATACATGGAAAGTGGGGTGTACACTACTGAGTTCTGATGGAAGCTCAAGTCTGTACGCCACAGGGCCAACCCTGGCTAGGATTTTGAATGGTCCGATGTATCTTGGGTTTAGTTTTCCTCGTTTACCGAATCGTATCAAGCCTTTCCAAGGCGATACCTTTAGCATAACCCTATCTCCAACTTGGAATTCTAGGGGTCTGCGTCGTGTGTCGGCATAACTTTTCTGTCGATCTCTTGCGGCTTGCAGTTGACTTCTGATTTGTACAATCTTATCTGTTGTTTCTCGAATGAGTTCTGGTCCAGTGAGTTGAACTTCTCCCACTTCAGCCCAACAAGCAGGTGAACGACACTTTCGATCATAAAGTGCTTCAAATGGAGCTGCTTGAATACTTGCATGATAGCTGTTGTTGTAGGAAAATTCGACTAATGGTAGATGAGTATCCCATCCTTTTCCAAAATCTATTATACAAGCTTGAAGCATGTCTTCAAGTGTTTGGATGGTTCGTTCACTCTGACCATCGGTCTGAGGATGATACGCTGTACTCATGTCTAGATTTGTTCCAAAGGCGTCTTGGAGTGACTGCCAGAAATTGGAAGTAAATCTACCATCTCTGTCGGATATGATGGATATTGGTGCACCATGTCTTGAGACTATTTCTTTGACATACAGTCGGGTTAGTTGTTCCATTTTGTAAGTCTCTTTGATTGGTATAAAGTGTGCGGATTTTGTGAGACGATCAACTATGACCCAGATGGAGTCATAACCGCTTGATGTCCTTGGGAGCTTGGTAATGAAGTCCATAGTAATTCTTTCCCATTTCCAAGTAGGAATCTCTGGTTGTTGCAATGGACCGGATGGTTTTTGATGTTCGGCTTTTACTTTGGAGCAGGTAAGACATTTGCTAACATATGTTGCAATGTCGGCTTTCATGTTCGGCCACCAATAGAGTAACTTAAGATCATGATACATCTTATCAGATCCTGGATGTATGGAGTATTTAGACTTGTGTGATTCATGCATGATCAAGTCTCGTAGGCCACCATAAAGTGGTAACCAACTTCAACCTTGGAAGCATAGAGTTCCATCTGAACGGGTTTCGAATTTCTTTTGTATCATGCCATCCAACTTTTCCTTTTGGATGTCTTCTTGTTTCACCGCCTCAGCTTGAGCGTGAAGGATTTGAGTAGGAAAGTTTGAATTTATGGTTAAAACTAAGGCTCGGACTCGTAGTGGTTTAACCCGTTCCTTTCGGCTCAGGGCGTCGGCTACTACGTTTGCCTTTCCTGGGTGGTAACGAATGTCGCAGTCATAATCACTTAGTAATTCCAACCAACGACGTTGTCTCATGTTTAGTTCTTTTTGGTTCAAAATGTGTTGTAGGCTTTTATGATCGGTGTACACAGTACATCTAGTACCGTATAGATAGTGTCTCCAGATTTTTAGTGCAAAGACCACAGCTCCTAACTCTAAGTCATGAGTGGTGTAATTTTCCTCATGAACCTTGAGTTGTCTTGATGCATAAGCCATGACCTTATCGCGTTGCATCAACACGGCACCTAACCCTTGGTGCGATGCATCATAATAGACTACAAAATCTTCGATCCCATCTGGCAATGCTAGGATAGGAGCACTACAAAGTTTCTGTTTGAGGGTTTGGAAAGCTTTTTCTTCGTCTTCATTCCACAAGTATTTCTTGTCTTTCTGAGTTAGCTTAGTCAAAGACTTTGCTATTGAGGAAAATCCTTCAATAAACCTTCGATAATACCCGACTAAACCCAGAAATTGACGAATTTCTGTAGGTGTGGTAGGTGTTGGCCAATTTTTGATAGCTTCAATTTTAGCAGGATCGACATGTAAACCGGTCTTGTCAATCACATGCCCAAGGAATTGTACTGATTGAATCCAAAATTCACATTTGGAAAACTTTGCATACAATTTCTCTTCCTTGAGTAGTCCTAAAATTGTTCTCAGATGTTCTTTGTGTTCTTCTTCGTTTTTGGAATATATGAGAATGTCGTCTATGAATACGATCACGAACTTGTCCAAATATGGTTTACACACCCGATTCATGAGATCCATGAATACTGCCGGTGCATTTGTTAACCCAAATGGCATCACTTGGAATTCATGGTGACCATATCGTGTCCTAAAGGCTGTTTTTGGAATGTCTTCATCACGAATTCTAACTTGGTGGTAACCTGATCGTAGGTCAATTTTTGAGTAATAGGTTGAACCTTGCAATTGATCGAATAAGTCATCAATTCTTGGTAGTGGGTAACGGTTCTTTATGGTTAATTTGTTTAGCTCACGATAGTCAATACACATTCGTAATGACCCATCTTTCTTTTTCACGAACAAAACTGGAGCTCCCCAAGGTAAGGAACTGGGTCGAATAAATCCCTTGTCCGAAAGTTCTTGTAATTGATTTGATAGCTCTTGCATCTCTGAAGGTGCTAGCCGGTATGGTGCGCGGGCAACTGGCGCCGCTCCTGGTATTAAATCAATTCTGAACTCTATTTGACGATTTGGTGGTAGTCCGGGTAAGTCTTCGGGAAAGACTTCAGGAAACTCACGGGCAATAGGAACATCTTCGAGACGTTTTTCATTGGATTTCTTTTTGGTTACGTGGGCTAGAAAAGCATAACATCCTTTCTCAATGTACTTCATGGTTTTGATACATGAGATGATGTTTATTCGAGTCCCACTTTGATCACCACGAATGATCAAAGTTTCATTGTCACATGGAATGTGCACAACTCTTTCACCACAAATAATGTTAGCTTGATGTTTAGACAACCAATCCATGCCAATAACAACATCAAAACTTCCGAGTTCGATTGGCATAAGATTGATGTTAAAGGGGTGGTCTAAGAGATTAAGGGTACAGTTTGGGATTACGGTATTGGTATTTACTAAGTCACCGATAGCTAGTTCAATACTATAACTAGTGGTTAAAGTAATTGATGGAATATCAAGTAAAGGCGCAATTCTAGTAGATATAAAGCTCATATCAGCACCAGAATCGAATAAGACTTTAACAGGAATGTTATTGAGTAAGAACGTACCGGTAACCACGTTCGGGTCTTGGTGTGGTTCTCCATTTCCCATGACATAGGCTCTACCACGAGCACCTCCGCCTTGGGGTCCTTGGTTTTGAGGACAGTTGTTCTTGTAGTGTCCCCTTTCACCACACCCGAAACATGTAACTATGGGCTGTGTGTTAGCCCCAGTAGCTATACCCTTGCCCCTACAATCCTTGGCAAGATGTCCGGGCTTCTGGCACTTGTTGCATTTGGCCGGGCAAGGACCTTCATGATGGTAGTTGCACTTGGTACATTGTGGTAGATTACCAACGTACTTACCACCAGCTGGTGCAGCAACATAAGCCGTCGCGGCTTCTTGTCTCTTGTTCTGCTGATTGTGATGGTTGTTGTTTCGGGTTTGGTTGTTGTTGTTGTTGTTGTTGTTACTCCCACGGTTACCATCCCATGGTCGCTTGTTGTTGTTGTTCTTGTTGTTGTTACGGTAGTTGGAATTGTTGGGATTATTGGTATTGCTGGCGTTGTTGGTGTTGTTGGTATTGTTGGGGTTGTTTTGCTTTCGGGTTTCCGTCATACGTACCACTTGATCCATGAGGCTGCGGGACATCCGCATAGCTTCATCAAGTTCCTTGGGATTTGCCGAAGTCACATTCCCCTGTATGCTTGATGGAAGTCCCCAGATATACCTTTCCAACAATTTTTCCTTTGTGGAAACCATTGTTGGACAAAGTATCCTCAATTCCTGGAATCGACGGTTGTAGGTTATGATATCATTACCCCTAACCGTATGATCCCAGAATTCAACCTCCAACTTTTGCATTTCGCTGCGAGGGCAGTATTCCTTGATCATCATTTGTTTCAAATTAGCCCAAGTAATCTTATAGGCATTCTCAATGCCCATGGGTTGAGCAATTGAGTTCCACCAAGACAATGCCTCATTCAACAGAGTACTCGTGGCATACTGAACTTTGTCACCCTCGGTACATTTACTGACCAAGAACACTGACTCCGCCTTCTCAAACCAACGGGTCAAACCCACAGCTCCTTCAGTACCCTTGAATTTGATGGGTTCACATTTCAAGTAGGAAATGAACGAGCAACCCTTTGGTACAGTAGCAACATTGTTCACCGGAGGGGTAGTTGAGTTCGGTCCTCCAAGGTTAAGACTGGCAATTCTTGCAGCTTCCGCAGCTATAGCAGCTTCCGCAGCAGTGGCGGCTTCGGCGGCTGCTGCAGCATCAGCGGCTGCTGCAGCATCAGCAGCTGTGGTGGCTTCGGCAGCTGCTGCAGCTACGGCTGCTCGTTCCGTGACAAGTGCTGCATTGACACTGTCCTTTACTAGTTTGCGGATGGCAGCTTGAGTCATCGTTGGTGGTGTCTTTTTCTTTGGCGCCATGATTCTATTATTCAAAAGATACGTTGTAATTAGAGAGTTGTGAGATGAGCACAATTTTTGATAAGAATGATGGGGTAATAATGTTGAAACTTAAAAGCATAACACATGATAGTATATAAAACAAGAGTTTTATTAATATAACGTTGATTACAAAATCGAACTTATTACAAGTTCATTCAAAACTTACTAACTGATACTTTCAGTTAGTAATTACAACTTTGTACTAAAGATAACTAGTACAATAACACTGGTCTAACGTCGGTTGGGAGGTTGTCGTAGTCCGGACGGATTATTAATTCCGCGTGTTGCTAACACATCTACACTTTCATTCGGACGGTATTCTTTGACATCCTTTTGGTATAGCCTTTGTTGTATGGCACTCATTTGAGTTTGCATTCCACACAAATCATTCTTAAGTTGATACCTATCAAAGTTTGCAACATCTAACCGGATCTCTGCGGTATTTAGGCGGTGAAGTAGTTTATGAATTTGTACCGCATCCTGTTCTTGGGCCCTCTCAACCAAAGTAAGTCTATCCTTGACGTTATCCAAGCCACTCAAAGGATTTAAGACTACTTCCCCAACATGAGTCGAGTCACTCTTCACGTAGCTCATGTCAAGCTTAAACCAATATAGGTCGTCTCGAGCATTCATGGCATCCATTCTGGCAGAATTTACCTTGGATATATAGTCGTGCATTTGACTTGCCATACTTTGAACTTTGAGTTGGGTTAGGTTGAGAGCTTGTTTCAAAGAGTAGATTTCGTATTGAGCTGAGTTAACAAACATATGTGTAGATGTAGATGTTCCGCCGGTTTGGTGAGTAGAATTCGGAACTTGAGCTGGAGTGGTACGGTTAGATTCGGATGAAATTGGTGAAACAGGAGGTGGAGATGTTAATGGTGATAGATGTGGCACCAATATTTGTTCCTCCGCTTCCTCATCGATGCCTTCGATGTCAACATCTATTTCAGGATCCTCTTCGTAATCATCGATGTTTATGTCCATATCCATTTCAGGATCTTCGTCCGAATCTATTTCGTTGTCTAGATCCTCATAAGGTTCTTCCTCATCATCGTAGTCAATTGCCTCAAAGTAAGGATCATTAGGTTCGGGAAGAATTGGTAAATACTCAGGCATAGCAGGAAGATGATCGGGAGATGGAGGTGCGGACATGATGTCTACAATTAGTATTTCGATGTCAAAATAAATCAAATACTTATGGAAAATGTTCAAACTATGGCAATGTGCATATAACAATATACAAATATGTTCATGTAGCATAACATGTGTAATAAGTCCATAATCTTCTGGAGGATGGAAGGCACGAAGAGCGGAAGGCTATAAAAATGTTTTTGCTTGTAATCGTAGTTATAGTTTAGGTCTCACTTAGACCCGTTTCTCTATAACCTGGCTCTGGTACCAATCTGTAACACCCCCAATTCATGATGCAGCGGAATTCAACTTGGGTGTTACTCGACGGCACAACAGTCATAATAATAGAAAACGATCTCTAACCGAGTCGTAATAAAAAGAGTTGTCATTCATATTATTCAAATATATCAGAGTTTACATAGTAAGGTCCCAAAAGGTTCCATGTTTCAAAATACATCAATATAAAGTCTTTGACGTTTTTAGCGAATGACATAATAGTTTATAGCCTTCTTCCTTCGGTACGTGCCCTTCCGCTCCATTCTTGATTATCATGGACCTGAAATACATGCTAAAAAGGATCAACACAAAGGTTGAGTGATATTCATAGAGTTTGTTTAACGGTTGAACACAATATGTTGGTAGTAAGAGTTAATTAGACTCATACTCATGTTAGAAAACAAAACAGTTATTATTATATACTAAGCTCATGCAACCAAGACGTTAACGTGTACCAATATCAATCGGCGGTTTTGTTGCCCCGGTAAGTACTTTGCCGTCATACTTAATGTTCAAATATAGTGCATTCGTTTGAACTAATCTGCTCAAACAAATGGGATTCGTCAATCCCAATAGGCCTATTCACAATACTCGCGCTCACTAATTCTAGTGATTAAATGGTTCATGATAGGGGCCTAGGATTGGCAAGGTAGGTACTTAGTAATAATAAAACAATCAGGCAGCATACAGTTTCAAAGCATTGTGTTCGGTTTAAAAGTAGCATGTATTCCCCCCAAGGGTTTGTAAAACATTGAAGTAATGTAAAGTGGGGCTATGAACTCACCTTAAGTACGATAGCAAGTAATGAAGGTGATGGTTGGATCGTGTAGGTTTCTACGAGCAACCTATAATAGAATGTCGCGACTTAGGATCGGAGTGAAGAATATGAATAAGTGCCTATATATATATCTTGTATTTATAGTCCATGATGTGGTATGATGTATATTTGTAAGTCTTTGAAAGAAAGATTCATGAACATGTATGTTTTTTATATCGTTTACTACCGTTCGGGCCGACATAATTCAGAAGTCATGTTAGTAAGCGTTCGAGGAGCCAGGACACTCTAACTCGTAAATCTACAACTCATCTCGACGGCTTACATAATGAACTCCTCACATGAGGCTCCCTACTATTGTAGTAGTTGATAAAATATATAGATATAAGTTTTGATCCGAAAAGTTACATGTCCGATATTTGGATAAACTTAGGAAAGTTTATTTAGTACATGAAGATTGTTATTAGGGGTAGTTTCATAAGTCTTGTATGACCATTTTCTCTTGGTAATATCTCATGGTTCCTTTATAAGTGAAGTAGATCCAAATTGCTTGTTCAAGTTATCGCCTAATTCATTGTTTCATGTTTACGCCTATGTAAGTTGGTATGGTCATTTCGTCATGGCCTAGCCATGACCTTTGGTCCTTGTTCCAAGGTCATGAGACACAACCTTGGCTCTAGCCATGGTGGTGGTCTTGATTATAGGTCATAAGACCTCTTGTTCCTTTCAAAATATAACCATAATCTTGTGACTTTCGCCTAAAAATGGGCTGTTTAGAAATTGAAGAATTTTATCACTCGGAGAGCGTTTTTAGGACTCGAGCTTCTTTTGCCCTGAACGAAAACGGCGTTCCTGACAACTTTCGTGTTTTAACTTTTTGATGAATCGGACCAGAAGGGTGACTTTCAAAAACTCAGAATGCAAAACAGTAAGGTTTTGGCAGTTTTGCCGGAAATCTTTGGTAACTTCAAATGGGCGTAACTTTTGACTCGTATACTCGTTTTAGGTGGTTCAAGTTGCTATGGTTTCCTTGTTAAGTCCTCTACTGTAATATGTAATAATCCAATAACAAATTTTTACCATTTTGATCAGGTCTTACCAAGAAAGTCACTAGTTTGCTTGTTTTAGTAACTTATTGTAACAATCAATCACAACAACATGTTTTAGTCATTTTTATACACCATGGACATTCATACAAGACATAATATAGCAAGAATAATATGTAAATGATATGAACATGATAAATTAACAAGAAGCATGTTAGGGTTTGGCTTACAACTTTTGGCTTTCTAATAAAGAAAGGAAGTAACAAGTAAGGAAATGGACTTTGATAGACTTGCTTCAACCCTTTTTCACTTCATGAAATCTTTCTACCCTTGGTATTCTTGAAAGATGGATGATGAAGGTTGAGGTGAATTGAGTGGATTTAAACTCAAGAGAAATCACCAAGTATATTAGGGTTTGGAAGTGTTTGATGAATGATAACTTAACTAGGGTTTCTATCTTGAACTTTCACTTGAATCTTGCTATAACTTGGAAGAAATAAAGCTAAGGATGGATGGTTTTGGTGTTGGAGGTGGACGGCAAACAAGGGAGGGGAAGGGGGCTTTTATAGCTCAATGAGGAGGTTACAAAATGTGACTAGTCAATGCCTTTCATGACAAGCTTAACACATGTAAACATCTCAAGACCACATTGCCTAGGATCAAGCCACACCAAGGGTGACTCCCCCCCTATTGGCGGTTCACAAGGTCTAGGGGGGTGAGGTGTGCTTGGCTTGATAATATCCTAAGATATTTGGTTAGTTTTGACTCCGGGAAATGCCAACCGTAAATGATTTGGCCTCAAAACGTAAAACCGGGTGTCGTAAAATTATGAAACTTTAAAGTATTGTTAGACATGTCCATATGTCCCATAATAAAATATAAAATGGGTGGTAGGTTCCATTTGGGTGGTAAAACCCTTCTAAAACTGGAAACACGGGTCTAAAACGCGTAATACGTAAAATGTACGAATATTGCGTAAAATTGAGAAAAGTAAAATGTTACTTTTCTAATATGTTATAAATGATTTAAAATGATTTATAATTTCTAGACTGGGGTCAGTCTAGTGTCGGTTGGTATTAAATGTCTTTTAGACATCAAACCGTAAGCCTAAAAATCACGAAATGACTTATAACTTCAAGGGATGATTTTTAGTCAATGGAGGAGGGAAAAATATGTTGACTTATTTTAATAAGTTGAAAACTCAAATCATCTTAGAAACGCGGTGCAGGTATAGGCTAGGGTTACGGCTGAGTAAAAACGCTTAAAACTGAAAATTCCAGTTTTTCACGGCCGAGGTTTATTCTGGTCATATTTTTCTCAGTCATGATTTATTCTCAAATAAATCGTGAGTGTGTCAAACATTTTTCTGATGTGGGGTCACCTGACGGGGTCAAATTTCGTTGTGCGTGGAATTTCTGAATGACGTTTTACCCTAAAACGTGTATTTCCTTAATAACTTTCACGAAAATGATCTGACGAATGTCAAACATTTATTTTGCCATGGAAATGATTTATCACTCGAGAATATGAAATAAAAATCAACTTTCGGGAAAATTTTGGAAAGAAATGAATAGTAAAAATGAATAGTAAAATTTTCCGGGAATAGTAATTAACCTGAAATTGCGAATTGTTACAGACTCCACCCCATATGAGAGCTCCGTCCCGGAGATCAATTTGCGTTGGGAGTAGAAGCTTCATTGGTAAAAAGATGTGGGTATTTCTTACGTATCTGGTCCTCTCGTTCCCATGTGTATTCAGGACCACGTCGTGAGTTCCAACGAACTTTGACAATTGGAATACGGCTTTGCTTGAGTTGTTTGACCTCTCGGTCCATGATTTCTATAGGTTCCTCAATAAATTGAAGATCATCATTGAGTTGAATTTCATCGAGTGGAATCACGAGTGATTCATCCGATAAGCATTTCTTTAGGTTAGATACACGGAAAGTGGGGTGTACACTACTGAGTTCTGATGGAAGCTCAAGTCTGTACGCCACAGGGCCAACCCTGGCTAGGATTTTGAATGGTCCGATGTATCTTGGGTTTAGTTTTCCTCGTTTACCGAATCGTATCAAGCCTTTCCAAGGCGATACCTTTAGCATAACCCTATCTCCGACTTGGAATTCTAGGGGTCTGCGTCGTGTGTCGGCATAACTTTTCTGTCGATCTCTTGCGGCTTGCAGTTGACTTCTGATTTGTACAATCTTATCTGTTGTTTCTCGAATGAGTTCTGGTCCAGTGAGTTGAACTTCTCCCACTTCAGCCCAACAAGCAGGTGAACGACACTTTCGACCATAAAGTGCTTCAAATGGAGCTGCTTGAATACTTGCATGATAGCTGTTGTTGTAGGAAAATTCGACTAATGGTAGATGAGTATCCCATCCTTTTCCAAAATCTATTATACAAGCTTGAAGCATGTCTTCAAGTGTTTGGATGGTTCGTTCACTCTGACCATCGGTCTGAGGATGATACGCTGTACTCATGTCTAGATTTGTTCCAAAGGCGTCTTGGAGTGACTGCCAGAAATTGGAAGTAAATCTACCATCTCTGTCGGATATGATGGATATTGGTGCACCATGTCTTGAGACTATTTCTTTGACGTACAGTCGGGTTAGTTGTTCCATTTTGTAAGTCTCTTTGATTGGTATAAAGTGTGCGGATTTTGTGAGACGATCAACTATGACCCAGATGGAGTCATAACCGCTTGATGTCCTTGGGAGCTTGGTAATGAAGTCCATAGTAATTCTTTCCCATTTCCAAGAAGGAATCTCTGGTTGTTGCAATGGACCGGATGGTTTTTGATGTTCGGCTTTTACTTTGGAGCAGGTAAGACATTTGCTAACATATGTTGCAATGTCGGCTTTCATGTTCGGCCACCAATAGAGTAACTTAAGATCATGATACATCTTATCAGATCCTGGATGTATGGAGTATTTAGACTTGTGTGATTCATGCATGATCAAGTCTCGTAGGCCACCATAAAGTGGTAACCAACTTCGACCTTGGAAGCATAGAGTTCCATCTGAACGGGTTTCGAATTTCTTTTGTATCATGCCATCCAACTTTTCCTTTTGGATGTCTTCTTGTTTCACCGCCTCAGCTTGAGCGTGAAGGATTTGAGTAGGAAAGTTTGAATTTATGGTTAAAACTAAGGCTCGGACTCGTAGTGGTTTAACCCGTTCCTTTCGGCTCAGGGCGTCGGCTACTACGTTTGCCTTTCCTGGGTGGTAACGAATGTCGCAGTCATAATCACTTAGTAATTCCAACCAACGACGTTGTCTCATGTTTAGTTCTTTTTGGTTCAAAATGTGTTGTAGGCTTTTATGATCGGTGTACACAGTACATCTAGTACCGTATAGATAGTGTCTCCAGATTTTTAGTGCAAAGACCACAGCTCCTAACTCTAAGTCATGAGTGGTGTAATTTTCCTCATGAACCTTGAGTTGTCTTGATGCATAAGCCATGACCTTATCGCGTTGCATCAACACGGCACCTAACCCTTGGTGCGATGCATCATAATAGACTACAAAATCTTCGATCCCATCTGGCAATGCTAGGATAGGAGCACTACAAAGTTTCTGTTTGAGGGTTTGGAAAGCTTTTTCTTCGTCTTCATTCCACAAGTATTTCTTGTCTTTCTGAGTTAGCTTAGTCAAAGACTTTGCTATTGAGGAAAATCCTTCAATAAACCTTCGATAATACCCGACTAAACCCAGAAATTGACGAATTTCTGTAGGTGTGGTAGGTGTTGGCCAATTTTTGATAGCTTCAATTTTAGCAGGATCGACATGTAAACCGGTCTTGTCAATCACATGCCCAAGGAATTGTACTGATTGAATCCAAAATTCACATTTGGAAAACTTTGCATACAATTTCTCTTCCTTGAGTAGTCCTAAAATTGTTCTCAGATGTTCTTTGTGTTCTTCTTCGTTTTTGGAATATATGAGAATGTCGTCTATGAATACGATCACGAACTTGTCCAAATATGGTTTACACACCCGATTCATGAGATCCATGAATACTGCCGGTGCATTTGTTAACCCAAATGGCATCACTTGGAATTCATGGTGACCATATCGTGTCCTAAAGGCTGTTTTTGGAATGTCTTCATCACGAATTCTAACTTGGTGGTAACCTGATCGTAGGTCAATTTTTGAGTAATAGGTTGAACCTTGCAATTGATCGAATAAGTCATCAATTCTTGGTAGTGGGTAACGGTTCTTTATGGTTAATTTGTTTAGCTCACGATAGTCAATACACATTCGTAATGACCCATCTTTCTTTTTCACGAACAAAACTGGAGCTCCCCAAGGTAAGGAACTGGGTCGAATAAATCCCTTGTCCGAAAGTTCTTGTAATTGATTTGATAGCTCTTGCATCTCTGAAGGTGCTAGCCGGTATGGTGCGCGGGCAACTGGCGCCGCTCCTGGTATTAAATCAATTCTGAACTCTATTTGACGATTTGGTGGTAGTCCGGGTAAGTCTTCGGGAAAGACTTCAGGAAACTCACGGGCAATAGGAACATCTTCGAGACGTTTTTCATCGGATTTCTTTTTGGTTACGTGGGCTAGAAAAGCATAACATCCTTTCTCAATGTACTTCATGGTTTTGATACATGAGATGATGTTTATTCGAGTCCCACTTTGATCACCACGAATGATCAAAGTTTCATTGTCACATGGAATGTGCACAACTCTTTCACCACAAATAATGTTAGCTTGATGTTTAGACAACCAATCCATGCCAATAACAACATCAAAACTTCCGAGTTCGATTGGCATAAGATTGATGTTAAAGGGGTGGTCTAAGAGATTAAGGGTACAGTTTGGGATTACGGTATTGGTATTTACTAAGTCACCGGTAGCTAGTTCAATACTATAACTAGTGGTTAAAGTAATTGATGGAATATCAAGTAAAGGCGCAATTCTAGTAGATATAAAGCTCATATCAGCACCAGAATCGAATAAGACTTTAACAGGAATGTTATTGAGTAAGAACGTACCGGTAACCACGTTCGGGTCTTGGTGTGGTTCTCCATTTCCCATGACATAGGCTCTACCACGAGCACCTCCGCCTTGGGGTCCTTGGTTTTGAGGACAGTTGTTCTTGTAGTGTCCCCTTTCACCACACCCGAAACATGTAACTATGGGCTGTGTGTTAGCCCCAGTAGCTATACCCTTGCCCCTACAATCCTTGGCAAGATGTCCGGGCTTCTGGCACTTGTTGCATTTGGCCGGGCAAGGACCTTCATGATGGTAGTTGCACTTGGTACATTGTGGTAGATTACCAACGTACTTACCACCAGCTGGTGCAGCAACATAAGCCGTCGCGGCTTCTTGTCTCTTGTTCTGCTGATTGTGATGGTTGTTGTTTCGGGTTTGGTTGTTGTTGTTGTTGTTGTTGTTACTCCCACGGTTACCATCCCATGGTCGCTTGTTGTTGTTGTTGTTCTTGTTGTTGTTACGGTAGTTGGAATTGTTGGGATTATTGGTATTGCTGGCGTTGTTGGTGTTGTTGGTATTGTTGGGGTTGTTTTGCTTTCGGGTTTCCGTCATACGTACCACTTGATCCATGAGGCTGCGGGACATCCGCATAGCTTCATCAAGTTCCTTGGGATTTGCCGAAGTCACATTCCCCTGTATGCTTGATGGAAGTCCCCAGATATACCTTTCCAACAATTTTTCCTTTGTGGAAACCATTGTTGGACAAAGTATCCTCAATTCCTGGAATCGACGGTTGTAGGTTATGATATCATTACCCCTAACCGTATGATCCCAGAATTCAACCTCCAACTTTTGCATTTCGTTGCGAGGGCAGTATTCCTTGATCATCATTTGTTTCAAATTAGCCCAAGTAATCTTATAGGCATTCTCAATGCCCATGGGTTGAGCAATTGAGTTCCACCAAGACAATGCCTCATTCAACAGAGTACTCGTGGCATACTGAACTTTGTCACCCTCGGTACATTTACTGACCAAGAACACTGACTCCGCCTTCTCAAACCAACGGGTCAAACCCACAGCTCCTTCAGTACCCTTGAATTTGATGGGTTCACATTTCAAGTAGGAAATGAACGAGCAACCCTTTGGTACAGTAGCAACATTGTTCACCGGAGGGGTAGTTGAGTTCGGTCCTCCAAGGTTAAGACTGGCAATTCTTGCAGCTTCCGCAGCTATAGCAGCTTCCGCAGCAGTGGCGGCTTCGGTGGCTGCTGCAGCGTCAGCAGCTGCTGCAGCATCAGCGGCTGCTGCAGCATCAGCAGCTGTGGTGGCTTCGGCAGCTGCTGCAGCTGCTGCAGCTACGGCTGCTCGTTCCGTGACAAGTGCTGCATTGACACTGTCCTTTACTAGTTTGCGGATGGCAGCTTGAGTCATCGTTGGTGGTGTCTTTTTCTTTGGCGCCATGATTCTATTATTCAAAAGATACGTTGTAATTAGAGAGTTGTGAGATGAGCACAATTTTTGATAAGAATGATGGGGTAATAATGTTGAAACTTAAAAGCATAACACATGATAGTATATAAAACAAGAGTTTTATTAATATAACGTTGATTACAAAATCGAACTTATTACAAGTTCATTCAAAACTTACTAACTGATACTTTCAGTTAGTAATTACAACTTTGTACTAAAGATAACTAGTACAATAACACTGGTCTAACGTCGGTTGGGAGGTTGTCGTAGTCCGGACGGATTATTAATTCCGCGTGTTGCTAACACATCTACACTTTCATTCGGACGGTATTCTTTGACATCCTTTTGGTATAGCCTTTGTTGTATGGCACTCATTTGAGTTTGCATTCCACACAAATCATTCTTAAGTTGATACCTATCAAAGTTTGCAACATCTAACCGGATCTCTGCGGTATTTAGGCGGTGAAGTAGTTTATGAATTTGTACCGCATCCTGTTCTTGGGCCCTCTCAACCAAAGTAAGTCTATCCTTGACGTTATCCAAGCCACTCAAAGGATTTAAGACTACTTCCCCAACATGAGTCGAGTCACTCTTCACGTAGCTCATGTCAAGCTTAAACCAATATAGGTCGTCTCGAGCATTCATGGCATCCATTCTGGCAGAATTTACCTTGGATATATAGTCGTGCATTTGACTTGCCATACTTTGAACTTTGAGTTGGGTTAGGTTGAGAGCTTGTTTCAAAGAGTAGATTTCGTATTGAGCTGAGTTAACAAACATATGTGTAGATGTAGATGTTCCGCCGGTTTGGTGAGTAGAATTCGGAACTTGAGCTGGAGTGGTACGGTTAGATTCGGATGAAATTGGTGAAACAGGAGGTGGAGATGTTAATGGTGATAGATGTGGCACCAATATTTGTTCCTCCGCTTCCTCATCGATGCCTTCGATGTCAACATCTATTTCAGGATCCTCTTCGTAATCATCGATGTTTATGTCCATATCCATTTCAGGATCTTCATCCGAATCTATTTCGTTGTCTAGATCCTCATAAGGTTCTTCCTCATCATCGTAGTCAATTGCCTCAAAGTAAGGATCATTAGGTTCGGGAAGAATTGGTAAATACTCAGGCATAGCAGGAAGATGATCGGGAGATGGAGGTGCGGACATGATGTCTACAATTAGTATTTCGATGTCAAAATAAATCAAATACTTATGGAAAATGTTCAAACTATGGCAATGTGCATATAACAATATACAAATATGTTCATGTAGCATAACATGTGTAATAAGTCCATAATCTTCTGGAGGATGGAAGGCACGAAGAGCGGAAGGCTATAAAAATGTTTTTGCTTGTAATCGTAGTTATAGTTTAGGTCTCACTTAGACCCGTTTCTCTATAACCTGGCTCTGGTACCAATCTGTAACACCCCCAATTCATGATGCAGCGGAATTCAACTTGGGTGTTACTCGACGGCACAACAGTCATAATAATAGAAAACGATCTCTAACCGAGTCGTAATAAAAAGAGTTGTCATTCATATTATTCAAATATATCAGAGTTTACATAGTAAGGTCCCAAAAGGTTCCATGTTTCAAAATACATCAATATAAAGTCTTTGATGTTTTTAGCGAATGACATAATAGTTTATAGCCTTCTTCCTTCGGTACGTGCCCTTCCGCTCCATTCTTGATTATCATGGACCTGAAATACATGCTAAAAAGGATCAACACAAAGGTTGAGTGATATTCATAGAGTTTGTTTAACGGTTGAACACAATATGTTGGTAGTAAGAGTTAATTAGACTCATACTCATGTTAGAAAACAAAACAGTTATTATTATATACTAAGCTCATGCAACCAAGACGTTAACGTGTACCAATATCAATCGGCGGTTTTGTTGCCCCGGTAAGTACTTTGCCGTCATACTTAATGTTCAAATATAGTGCATTCGTTTGAACTAATCTGCTCAAACAAATGGGATTCGTCAATCCCAATAGGCCTATTCACAATACTCGCGCTCACTAATTCTAGTGATTAAATGGTTCATGATAGGGGCCTAGGATTGGCAAGGTAGGTACTTAGTAATAATAAAACAATCAGGCAGCATACAGTTTCAAAGCATTGTGTTCGGTTTAAAAGTAGCATGTATTCCCCCCAAGGGTTTGTAAAACATTGAAGTAATGTAAAGTGGGGCTATGAACTCACCTTAAGTACGATAGCAAGTAATGAAGGTGATGGTTGGATCGTGTAGGTTTCTACGAGCAACCTATAATAGAATGTCGCGACTTAGGATCGGAGTGAAGAATATGAATAAGTGCCTATATATATATCTTGTATTTATAGTCCATGATGTGGTATGATGTATATTTGTAAGTCTTTGAAAGAAAGATTCATGAACATGTATGTTTTGTATATCGTTTACTACCGTTCGGGCCGACATAATTCAGAAGTCATGTTAGTAAGCGTTCGAGGAGCCAGGACACTCTAACTCGTAAATCTACAACTCATCTCGACGGCTTACATAATGAACTCCTCACATGAGGCTCCCTACTATTGTAGTAGTTGATAAAATATATAGATATAAGTTTTGATCCGAAAAGTTACATGTCCGATATTTGGATAAACTTAGGAAAGTTTATTTAGTACATGAAGATTGTTATTAGGGGTAGTTTCATAAGTCTTGTATGACCATTTTCTCTTGGTAATATCTCATGGTTCCTTTATAAGTGAAGTAGATCCAAATTGCTTGTTCAAGTTATCGCCTAATTCATTGTTTCATGTTTACGCCTATGTAAGTTGGTATGGTCATTTCGTCATGGCCTAGCCATGACCTTTGGTCCTTGTTCCAAGGTCATGAGACACAACCTTGGCTCTAGCCATGGTGGTGGTCTTGATTATAGGTCATAAGACCTCTTGTTCCTTTCAAAGTATAACCATAATCTTGTGACTTTCGCCTAAAAATGGGCTGTTTAGAAATTGAAGAATTTTATCACTCGGAGAGCGTTTTTAGGACTCGAGCTTCTTTTGCCTTGAACGAAAACGGCGTTCCTGACAACTTTCGTGTTTTAACTTTTTGATGAATCGGACCAGAAGGGTGACTTTCAAAAACTCAGAATGCAAAACAGTAAGGTTTTGGCAGTTTTGCCGGAAATCTTTGGTAACTTCAAATGGGCGTAACTTTTGACTCGTATACTCGTTTTAGGTGGTTCAACTTGCTATGGTTTCCTTGTTAAGTCCTCTACTGTAATATGTAATAATCCAATAACAAATTTTTACCATTTTGATCAGGTCTTACCAAGAAAGTCACTAGTTTGCTTGTTTTAGTAACTTATTGTAACAATCAATCACAACAACATGTTTTAGTCATTTTTATACACCATCGACATTCATACAAGACATAATATAGCAAGAATAATATGTAAATGATATGAACATGATAAATTAACAAGAAGCATGTTAGGGTTTGGCTTACAACTTTTGGCTTTCTAATAAAGAAAGGAAGTAACAAGTAAGGAAATGGACTTTGATAGACTTGCTTCAACCCTTTTTCACTTCATGAAATCTTTCTACCCTTGGTATTCTTGAAAGATGGATGATGAAGGTTGAGGTGAATTGAGTGGATTTAAACTCAAGAGAAATCACCAAGTATATTAGGGTTTTTGGAAGTGTTTGATGAATGATAACTTAACTAGGGTTTCTATCTTGAACTTTCACTTGAATCTTGCTATAACTTGGAAGAAATAAAGCTAAGGATGGATGGTTTTGGTGTTGGAGGTGGACGGCAAACAAGGGAGGGGAAGGGGGCTTTTATAGCTCAATGAGGAGGTTACAAAATGAGACTAGTCAATGCCTTTCATGACAAGCTTAACACATGTAAACATCTCAAGACCACATTGCCTAGGATCAAGCCACACCAAGGGTGACTCCCCCCCTATTGGCGGTTCACAAGGTCTAGGGGGGTGAGGTGTGCTTGGCTTGATAATATCCTAAGATATTTGGTTAGTTTTGACTCCGGGAAATGCCAACCGTAAATGATTTGGCCTCAAAACGTAAAACCGGGTGTCGTAAAATTATGAAACTTTAAAGTATTGTTAGACATGTCCATATGTCCCATAATAAAATATAAAATGGGTGGTAGGTTCCATTTGGGTGGTGAAACCATGCTAAAACTGGAAACACGGGTCTAAAACGCGTAATACGTAAAATGTACGAATATTGCGTAAAATTGAGAAAAGTAAAATGTTACTTTTCTAATATGTTATAAATGATTTAAAATGATTTATAATGTCTAGACTGGGCTCAGTCTAGTGTCGGTTGGTATTAAATGTCTTTTAGACATCAAACCGTAAGCCTAAAAATCACGAAATGACTTATAACTTCAAGGGATGATTTTTAGTCAATGGAGGAGGGAAAAATATGTTGACTTATTTTAATAAGTTGAAAACTCAAATCATCTTAGAAACGCGGTGCAGGTATAGGCTAGGGTTACGGCTGAGTAAAAACGCTTAAAACTGAAAATTCCAGTTTTTCACGGCCGAGGTTTATTCTGGTCATATTTTTCTCAGTCATGATTTATTCTCAAATAAATCATGAGTGTGTCAAACATTTTTCTGATGTGGGGTCACCTGACGGGGTCAAATTTCGTTGTGCGTGGAATTTCTGAATGACGTTTTACCCTAAAACGTGTATTTCCTTAATAACTTTCACGAAAATGATCTGACGAATGTAAAACATTTATTTTGCCATGGAAATGATTTATCACTCGAGAATATGAAATAAAAATCAACTTTCGGGAAAATTTCGGAAAGAAATGAATAGTAAAAATGAATAGTAAAATTTTTCGGGAATAGTAATTAACCTGAAATTGCGAATTGTTACATATAGTGTAAGAATTAACAACCTCATGATAACTAACGTTAACAAATAGGTAACATTGAAGATGGTTACTGTCTATCGCATAACCATTAACATCGGAATTATCAAAATACAGGTACAGATTGGGGACAATGTTGAGTAACCTTTGTCTAGCTATGGTTTGTCTCCCAGAGGTGAAAGTTAAGTCTTTGGTTTCTGGATTATTGGGTGTTTTGGTATCACGAATCCGTGAATCAGCATTGTTGGAAACATAACCTACATCATAAAAAGAATGCAACTACAGAGACCTTTAATCCCAAAGCAACTTATAAGTAACTCCCAAAGAACAATCCTAACTACATCATCAAAAAAATAGAAGTGTAAAGATCGTTAATTCCAAAACAGGTTGCCGTACAGCTGCAAACTTAGTGACACTGGTCGACACGGCGCAAGCAGTAGCATCCTTGCGCAAACCCACCCAAACATGTGCCAAACAGCCACTTACAAACGTATTATAATCAACCCCTAATTCCAACAAAACCAAATCCCAATTCCAACAAAACTCACATACTATAACCAACCCCTAATTCCAAATATCCAAACTTAGTAATTTGGAAACCAAACCAAACCAAAAAAAAAAAAAAAAAAAAAAAAAAATCCTAGTTCCAAGTATCCAAATCCACTTACAAACTCCTTACGAATACTTATATCTCCTGACCACACCATACAACTTATAATCTTCACAGCATTTCAATAACTTAGGAACTAAAAATACATAAACTTTATAAAAACCACTACTCCGTAAAATTTATTTAAAAAGAAGAAAAAAAAAAAAAACAACAACAATTTCGGTTTCTTCTTCTCCTTTGACTAAGAGTGACACCAAACTACACCTAAAGTGTGTTCCATAAATAACAGTACAAACTTTTTATTTTAAAAAAAATGTAAATCAAACCTTTTATTATTTTTTTACTCTAGCCTTCTTTGTCATCCATGAATCTCACTGAAAATAGTTGGAACCTGTAATTAAACAAAACCCATAAATAAAATTACAAACTTTTTTATAAAAATTAAATAAATTACTGATGTTTGCGTTTTTTTTCACACCAATTATATATTTCAAGTATCTCACCTAGTTTCTCATTTTGTTGAGCAAAAACCTAATTTTTGCCTCTTGATTAACCGCAATTAAATCTTGAAACATGAAAGAAACCCCCAATTATGAAGGGCTAAGATTGGCTAAAGGAAGATCCAACCGTAAAATTAACAATCATCAGGAAAATATAAAAACTTACTTGGGAGATGCACGTCTACGGGTCAAAGTATCTGCATGTTGGATGTGTATTTGATTTTCTCACATCGATTTGTAACACGAAGAAAAGATGTTTGAATAATCGGTGAGTGTCTTTTTAGAGAGAGGAGCGTTTGTTTTTTTAGAGAGAGGAAGATGATAGTGGTGTGTGGAAGCTTCAAGAGAGAGATGATATAATTCATATGTACAGTATCAAACAGTTGTCAAAGTACATGATATTTGAACGGAAAACGGGGTGCACTGTTACTAAAGTAGTGTAGCAGGCACCCCACATTAGCCAAACTCACCAATGATGCAATGTCACGTGGGAAATTAAAAGTAAACTACCATTGAACAACCAATAAGGCTACGGATTTAGTTCATAATTATCCCGTAATACAAATGCATTGTACCCCGTTTAATAACGCCTTTTAGTATATAGAATAATAACACATAACGTCACAACAGCTACAAGACCATGATTTGTAATGTTTTAAATTAGGTTCCATGCTCATGCGAATGTTACGTAAAACAGCCCATGCGACAAAACTTTTTAACGATCCAAAACGAGGCCAACCAAGCATGTATTCAAGTCAACTCAATGATTACTTAATATGTGTTTTCTATTGAGTTTATGGGTCGACAAGAGCTGCAACAATCCGACATCAACACATATACGATTCATGTTTTATTTGCTTCTATCATCCTGTTCTATATTTCATTATATACACATTATACTTAGGTTTCATTTCCAGAATTTAATTCATAATTTAGAGGTTAAAATGAGCTTCGCAAAACCGAAACGGAACGTATAACAACAAGTACGAAGGATCCAAAACAGAATGAGATTGACATATATGATATCCATTATTTCGTGTGATTACTGTAAGTGTTTAGGTGACATGCGAACGTACTTATATATGTAAAGAATCACAATGAAGGAAAATAGAACAAGGTGTGATACGTTACCCTTGATAATCGATTGGAAGAAAACGGAGCACCAAGAATCCAAATTAAACCAAACTGAAGATCAAGCAAACCATCCCTCTCGAACCTGTGATATACACGACCAATACACCACCTCATTCGAATATCGAACCAGCCGAACATGCGAGTCCAAAACCCCCCGAACAAACGTAAATTACCCACGTCCAAGCTTCCCTTTTCGAGCCAGAATTCACCACGTTAAAACCACCCATTGACCAGCAATAGTCGACCACAATCACCATCCTTCTTTTGCACTACTTTGTTCGAACAGGAAGGTGGGAAAAGAAAACAAGCAACAGCCGTCATTTTGAGTTTGTAGAATTCTAGGGTTTTGTGAAATTTTATAAATAAAATAGGTGTGTGTTTTGGTAGTAAATAAAATGAGAATAGGGTGATGAGGGATGAGGTCGGGACCAATCCCGTCCCGAATTGATGCTCCCGTTTTTTTCCCGGGCATGAAAGGTGTGTACCGTTCCCGTACCGAACGGGATTCCGATACCGGTACCGGTTCCGGGATACGGGACCGGGAAATCGGTACGTATCGGGTTATTCCCGTTTTTTTTAAAAAAACTTGAATGATATTTAAAACTTGTATTGTACAAAGAATGTACGAGCCATTTCCATATATATGTGCATGCTTGTTTCAAGAATGTACAAATTGGCACATAAATTAACAAAAGTCTGTAGATGTTTGTTAATCTCTGCGAATGATATAATCACTCATATAGTGATATCAAATGATATAATAATCATTGATATAATCAATGATATTGAATGTAGAAACATGGACACCCATTCGAATGATACAGATTAAAGTCATTAAACATAAATATTAAACATACCTCCATTGTTTTCCAATCATAAAGATTGAGATGACTTATGTTTTCCAATGATATGAATGAAGAGCCGCTGTTGTTACTAATTAGTAGCATCCAGAAGGGTTTTTTTTTTTTTTTTTTTTTTTTTTTTTTTTTTTTTTTTTTGGGTTAGCCTGTATGCATAGAACAAATGGGTTTTTGAATATAATTCCCTAAAAAACATGGACTATTCTAATTTCGGTACCCAATCGGGATTTCCCGAATAAGTCTCGGCCCGAACCCGAAAGTTCCCGATTTTTTTAGCCTTATTTAGAAGTCCCGGTACCGTACCATATATCAGGACTCAGTACGGTTTCGGTACGGTACCGTTACGGTTACGGGAATCGGGTCGATATGCTCATCCCTATGATTGATTTGGTATTAAATAGAAAACGTGTAAATGTGTTGAGTATATTCGGTTTAGATAAACAATGAAGAGGATGGATTGTCAAATTTGGAATGTGCCGAGTGTGATGGAGTGAATATCGGAATTTGATTTGCCAAAGAAATCTACAATTGTGATACCATCCAATTCCTCTTACGTGTGATAAAAGACCCATGCAAATACTTTCCTATTTCATTTCCAACTGAAATCGTGTACAAATATAGTTCATGGTCTAGAAAGGTTTCAACCAATATATAGAGAAAAGTTCATTTAGGGATTAGTTTTTTGTTATCCCCATCATCCATCTAATTTGATCTAATAGTAAGAATTAACCTAAGATTTAATATAAAAACCTAAGTCCATATATATATATATATATATATATATATATATATATATATATATATATATATATATATATATATATATATAGGGAAAATGTTAGCTACAATTAATTGTAGCTAGTTGGCTACAATTCCTTTGAAAAAACTTTTAATAATGTACAGTTCAGTCCCTGCGGTTAGA
The DNA here is from genome assembly GCA_030686995.1 of Artemisia argyi. Classification (NCBI taxonomy): domain Eukaryota; kingdom Viridiplantae; phylum Streptophyta; class Magnoliopsida; order Asterales; family Asteraceae; genus Artemisia; species Artemisia argyi. The sequence continues at coordinate 23,669,235 of CM060709.1, forward strand.
CCCTGACACATATTTTCCCCCTGTCCCCACCTTTTTTTTCAAAGGAAATGTAGCCAATTGGCTACATTGTGTTGTAGCTATGTTTTCCCCATATATATATATATACTAGACGAATACCCGTGCATAGCAACGGGATTTTATAACGACAGATCGTTTAGTGATAAAAGAAAGTTTATGGGTTATAAATGAAAAATAATAAAAGTTAGGGGTGGCAAATCTTGCCTAATTTGTAATTTTTGGGCGATTTTTTGACATTTTTTTTTTAAAGTTTGGGGCGTTTTTTGCCCCCTTGCATTTATTTGATGGGCTCTTACAGGCAAAAGATAAAAACAGATATTATTAGATGGGCTTTCGAATCACACAATTCAACTTTCAAGCAATTACTCTCATTTTTTTTCCGACTAATTCACTTGTCACTGGTAACTATAAAACATTCCAACTATTTTAATTTTAATTTATCTCATTTATTTACTATTTTATGCATAATTATTTAATACTCTAATTAATTGATAGATATATTTAATTAAGACTTAAATGCTTGATCTTTTTTTACAAGATGAATTAAAGGGGTTTTTAGGACTGTTCCGAATGTTTTTAATAGTTGAATTATAATTTGCTCGTTTTAGCCCGTGCCCGTTTGGTCCGATTTATAATTTGTCCGTTTAGCCCGTGCCCGTTTTAACACGTGCCATTTTAGCCCGTGCCCGTGCCCGCCCGTTTTGCCACCTCTAATAAAAGTTTGAAGATTTAGGGATTAAATGTGTTGACTTATTGACTTTGATGCTTAAGCTCATGTCAACATAATGTTTTGAAACCCGGTTGAACCGTTCCGGTCGAAAAATGGGTCGATTTAAACCGAGTCATGCTTTTAATAACTGAACCCGTCGTGTCCAGTTTTCAAAACTATATGTTTTTCCCAGTTGAACCCGTTGGTCCGGTCCAGTTTTCAAAACTATATGCAACATCAACTTGTTAGCTTGTATAAAGTTTTGTGTATTTTATTAATTTGTATAATGTGTATAATAACATATACTTTTCATTTTAGGGTGTTTTGAAAATAACATTAATTAGTGTGTTTAATTATTTTATATTTTATATTATGTTGTAGCTTGTTTAAATTGTATATTGTGAAAATTTTATTGTACTTTTTTTTAGTAAGGGGTGTTTTAATTGATTGTTTTTTAATTTGATATAGATGCTTTTAATTGGTTGTATCATATAAATAAATTATTGTAATTTTAAGTTATGGGGTGTTTTAATAAGAGCATTAATTACACAATTCATTTTCTCTCACCCTTGTAGTATAGAAAGGCAAAATGGGGATTGATTAAAAATTCATTTTTCCACTTTTCCCCTTTGACTAAATCTACATTATAAGTAGTTAAGATATATATATATATATATATATATATATATATATATATATATATATATATATATATATATATATATATACATTATATATAACAGGAGGCGTTACACGCGTATTGCCACCTCATTGTCCAGTCATTGCCATGTAATTCAATTTCTGCCATGTCATCACAATACATACATGTGGATTTTTCGTTATATTAAAAAATGACCATGTAAAGAATTGAACTTGGGTTGTTTGGAAAATTAACACATATGATTACCACATGACCAACACAATTCTTGGGATTTATTTTGTAGCCTATTATTGATAAAGGTATGTATAAACACAGATAAATCCCTAAAAAAAAGTCGATTATTATAATGTCTATAATTATAATATTGAATATTTATCATAATCTTTACCATCTTTAGTTTATCACAAACTCTAAAACACAGATATACGATTCAGAAGTAAAAAACGATTCCTAGAGAAAAAAACCATACCACACAAACCCTAATTGAATAATCATAAATCTATGCAACTATTTGCAGTTATTCTATAGTGATGCATGTAAAATGGAAGAACCCTTCATGTTGGAAGTCATCATATTATATCATGTTTAAAGTATACATATGTATACTATGTTTATTTGTAATACAGGGTTTTTGCACCTTCATAGCTTCTATACCAGTAGAGATCGATTCATGAATTGAACCCCGCAGTGCGAAAGTCTAATAATATGTAGAGATCGAACAGGTATTATTTTTTTAGTTTATATTTGTAATTTTTGTGGCCACCCTTTTGTATTGATCTGTTTTTGGTGGTCATGGTTGTAGGTTCATCATCATCATCGAATCTAAGTTATGATTTGAAGCCAACCTCATCTATCCACCAAGATTGTAAATTGTATATTATTTTAAAAAACAATTCAACCCTTGATAATTTACGGTTCGATTTTGTATGTCAACTGTTGTTATGTGTCTTATGTTTTTGGTACATATAATGTGGTAATTACAGCCTGTGTTTGTGAGATTAGCAGTAAGGATTCAACTTTCATTCATACATCAGGTAGTGGAATGATTAAACTTACACCAAAAGGATACAGGGTGGTGAGGTTCAACATATACAGAGTGAATCCATAGCTCAAAGAGGTAAAGACTTGAGGGGTCAACTTGCAACACCTATGGCTATGAATAGGGTTGGCTACTGATTTCTTTGAAAAATGTACTTCTTGAGTCCTGCATAACAATAACACTGAAATGGGCTTTTTTTCAGAGATGACAGAATGGCTGTGGTTTGCTTACTACACCGGGGCTCATGCCATTGTTGGACATCACATTCTTGGTATATTCACTAACTAGACTTCTGGCCCATGTAGCCGCAACCAAGTTTAATTGTTTGTATGCTTGAAATTCAATTTAATCATATCTTCACTAATAAATTGCCGTAACTTTATCCTTTGTAATTCATATGTTTGATAATTAATAGATAACTAATGGTGAAAAGCTTAGTTGAAATTAAGTTTCGCAGTATGACTGTTGCCAATTGTAATAAAGTAGCTACAAATGTTATATATTTGAAACTATAGATTCAAAGATTTTGTATTCATTTGAATGGTATTATAAATGTTGTTAAAGTAATTATTACTTATGATGCGATTTCTCATGTTCGGGACAAGTTTTGATTTTAATCAACTTGATATGTGTTTTGTTTCTTAAATATAACGATTATTTCTACTATCTTGATTTAAATGTGGCGAGCCATGCTATGCAGGGGTACCGATGTCCACAGTTGTCTAAATGGGAATGGGCATTGGTGACGTTAGAGCTTCTCTTCAGGTTAGTCTACACACCGAGACATTATATGTGCTTCACTACTGAATTTTGAGTTGTAAGCTTGATAATATTCATATATTCGTAGGCAAAGTTAGAGTTCGAAAACCATAATCGTAAAGGCTGCAACTATGAATCTCAGTATGAGCGGCAAAGCCCAAGTGTGTATCACACTTTTATTGTTTGGACTCATGAATTCTTAGCATGGGAAGACCATCCTTGCCAACTATACATATCAATAGCAGATTTTTTGGTTCATTAAACCAATTTGTAATGATCTAATATAATTATACAGTTTACTTATTTTTTTATAGACATGTTAAAGCTTATTTCATTCGAAGTCTGAAGAACCAGTACAGGTGTCTACCTCAACCAACAGGTTACCACCACCATCATATGCAACACCTCACATCTCAGTTAGGATTAAACTCATATGGAACAAGTAAAGGTTCAGGTTTGTTCAGACATAACCCAAGGTGAAACAGGACCTGGAGCAATTTCAATTCAGACCCCAAGGCTAATCGCAAGAAACAAATGATACAGGTACTGGATAAACTTTTTTTCAAAATATTATTATTACAGCCTGCGCTCGACATGCTAGAGTTGTTGTGGAAGCTAATTGCTTTAAAAATGTGGCTTTAAAGAGTTTTGGGTTGTTTTAAAGGACTAATAGGCCTAATACTCTGCGAACAGTTGAGAGAAATTAAGGTACATTGTAATTGTCTAAATAAGCAATTTAATCGAGTTATGGAACAATACTTATGGAATTCAGTTATCTTAATATGATCATATAAAAACTTGAATGGCAGTGAAATAAAAGACCATTTATCGTTATAAAATTAGCACAGTTGTCAAAAGACTCGCAATTTTGCTCAAATAATGATCAGTTTTGTACATGCAGGCAATGAGAATACTTTTAGACGACCACCAAGACTTAATCTTCGATCCTTGTGCTAATCTACTTGCTGGTAAGTTGCATTATTATTAGTCATATTTCTCTCACAAATTTAACTCTATGTGGAGCAAGATGGCAAGCCAAGCCCTATTATAGAACTGCTTAGAAAGAAACTCCCTAGATCAAGTGAGATAAGCGAGGTAGACCGATTTCCAAGTGGATAGTTGGAAGAAAAGAGACTGGATGGAACAAGCGAGAGAATACAACGATTGGAAAAAAGTGACGGGTTAGTTTCTGAACCTTAGCCAGATCAGATTACAAAATATAAGCGATTTATAAAAAAAATCGGCCAAAAGTAATAGATGAAAGAATGTACACTGTGACCAGTGACCAGTTAGTCTATAAATTTTGATTATTGTAGATGGAGACCCAAAACTGTTCTGTGGTCAGTTGGTCACATATGAAGTAGTGTAGATTCTAATGTTTTCATGAAGGATGGGATGTTAATCTAATTTAGATGGTAAAATATTAGATTATACAAGCATCATCTGACATGTTGCGGTTTCAGTCATTTTTTGTTTATTCTTAAGAATGTATCTGAATAATAACATGGTTGTCTCGGTGCTTGAATTGGTCAGTATACATATTATAGCGTACTTTAGTCATTCGTCTTAAATTTTTCACCATATTACCATATTAGTTTCATAATCTTTGAAATGTTCATATCTACTAAATACCAAATTTATGATCTAGAGATAAGTAAATCAACAAAGATGGATCTTAATACTTTGGAGAATGGGGGATCCATGAAAACCCTCATTCATTAAAATTGGTTCTGGTAGAGCTCATTAAGTACATCAGTGGTTTCATATTTTCACCATTAGCGTATCCAAACAACCATTTAAAAACAATGTGATCCTACTGTTGGAGACATGTCCGGTTTACTAATATTTAATGTGTCCGGTTTACTAATAGACATGTCGCTGAAAGTCATTTGAGTAACGGTCACAATGTCCAAATGTACGCTCATTCAATTACATGCATTCTTAATCCTAGGGTGTAATTAGTCTCCTACCTATTTCAGCAATTTCTTTCGATAGGTCATATGTTGCTACGTATGCAAGGTGTTAATAGGAGCCACATAGTTGTTTTTCAATACTAAACAACACGTATATAAACTATTGAGCTCTATCTAATTTATGATTCTTTTATCTTATTTGATATCCTCACTGATACATGCTTATTTTCATTTCACCAGCATACGAAAACCGATGAGTAAGATGAAGACATTTGTCTTCTGGAGCTAATTATCTGATAGTATTTAATAAACTGATTTTGCGTTAGACCATATCCTCATCTAGGGGTATAAGTATAATGGCTTTACATAATGTGATAATCTGTTTCATACTGTCTGCAAGTCTGCAACATATTGCAGCAAATAAGTTTCACTTTATATAATTGTTTCACCCATATTAAACTCATTATGAGAGACTTCACTCATGTTTAACAAACGTCTCTGCCTTTTTTCACAAAGTAGCTGAATAATTGAATGTAATGTGCTGCAACCCATACAACACATTTGACCGTTCCCCTTTTAGCTAATCATTTTTATTTTTAGTTTGGGTTAAACTGAGTTTTGTTTGCTTTGCAGGACACGTGGCTTTACCTAAAGGTAGAACTAATGAAGGGTTGCACTGTCGTGTGATTACTAAGATAAACTCAAATTGTTCACACAACCAGTGAAAATAGTAAACCGTATTCAGGATGACTAATCCAAAACTCTGAAGAACAAAACCGCGGGGTGACGATAATCTGCTGTATGGAGCGCAAGGGGTATTTTGTACATCTTACTGAGCGGTGACTTTGTGTTAGTCATGTTGCTCAGTTTGTTGATCTTGCCACGTGGGTGTGAATGTTCCTCTGTGAATAATTTGGTTAGGAAAGGTCTATTCAACAGCGAGGGAAACTGAAAATCCATACGCTAAGGATCAGTCACAAATTTGCAATCCGAAAGTTGCCACTTGGCTTATAGTAACCGAGATTTTAACTGGTGGGACGTTACGGAAATAACTAAAGGATTTGGCCATGGAATTTTGGATACACGTGTGGCGATTGGGTTTTCACTTGATATAGCTCGTGGAATGAGTGCTTGCATGCCCACAGGATCATTAACCATGATCTAACACCTGGTAAGTCACATTACTCCTAATATAATTAAACCGAGTAACCGGGTCGTAGCACAAAAAATTTAGATTAATTGAAATGTTGGAAGAAAGTGTCTGAGAGCTTAAAAAAATTGTGCCTGCAACTTATTACTTAGTATAGTCTTGAGCCACACGTACAATGAGGGTGTTTGATTAGCTAATTTTTGGATATAAAAAGATACTTTGGGATACGTTTGTTTATCAATCCTAAAACATAATCCACATATTGTAAAATTATAAATTTTTGTTGAATACATGTTTGATAAAAGTCTTGAATGTATTTTTTTATAGGTAGTCTTTTGGTGTTTAACATTTTTGTTCATCAATCCACGACTGGATCAAATGGGAGGCATATTCAATGAATATGTATCGAATAAAATCATGACTTTTTTAAAACATCTTAACCCATATATGCTTTTGTAACTTAGTATAAGATCATGTTATAAAGGATGATCCACATATGTTGAGGATCATATCAGACGGGCCACATCACAAATCCAGGCCTCATATATATTAGTCATATCTGCCTATGTGACTTTAGTTTTGCTGGTGTGATCTTTAGTTTTTTTAGTCTTCAATTATTTTTACCATAAAAATAGGAACAGGAAAGACAACTTTGTCTACTGATCACAACCTATACTTGATTGGAGATGATGAGCATTGTTGGAGTAACAAGGGTGTGTCGAATATCGGAGTCGGCTGTTATGCAAAGTATTGATTTCTCGAGGGAGAAAGACCTGAGATCTGGAATGCAAGTAAATTCTGGACTGGTATGATTTTTATGAAACTTTCAATACTTTAACTCATATGATGTTTTAAAAAATTTTAACATGCAAATCATATACTTTTAGTGTTGGAAAATGTTGTATTTGACATGCATACTAGGGAGGTGGATTATCTACACACATCTGTCAAAGAGAATACTCGTGCCACATACCCCATTGAGTACATCCCCAATGCCAAGACCCCGTGTGTAGGTTCACACCCGAAGAATGTTATTCTGTTGGCGTGTGATGCATTCGGTGTGCTTCCACCAGTGAGCAAGCTAAACCTTGCTCAGACCATGTATCACTTCATCAGTGGCTATTTAGCTTTGATACAAACTCATAATATTATTCAGTTTTGCACTTATGGGTTTATATTTAGGTAGCTGCTAAGCAAATAGAGATTGTTTGCATCTTTAGGCGTGGTGAGGAAGCAACAAAAACTGCCAACAGGTTAGGTTTTAAGATGAAAGGTATTCAAGTTTCTTTTTAAGCTATATTTATCATTAGTTAATTTTTTCTTATTTTATTTTGCCGATTTCATTTTTACTAGACATTCCTTAATATTGAAATGAGCTCAAATAGAGATTTTTTGCATCTTTAGGCGTGGTGAGGAAGCAACAAAAACTGCCAACAGGTTAGGTTTTAAGATGAAAGGTATTCAAGTTTCTTTTTAAGCTATATTTATCATTAGTTAATTTTTTCTTATTTTATTTTGCCGATTTCATTTTTACTAGACATTCCTTAATATTGAAATGAGCTCAAATAAGTGATCCTTCTGAAGTGTGTAGATGATGAATGGGGTCCGGTGCGTAGCTTTAACTGGTTTGATACTCATGGAACTTCTATGAGTCGCACAAATAAGTTGATTAGTGGGGACAATAAAGGAACTGTTGCTCGCCATATAGAAGATATGCACCTATCAAAAGGGTCAAAGAACCCACACCCTTTTGAATTCAATCCGCCCGCCCCACTCATCTAGCAAATTACCACTAAAGTCTTAGTGGTGTTATTGATGCAATGCAGATCATGAATTAATGGAACTTGCGGCTTCTTTCAAGTCCACTTTAGTTAAACCAGAACCAAAACTTGAGCATACCAAGACGGATCTGGAGTTCTTTTGCATCTTTGAGTACCGCAACAAAATGAATATCGTACGGAGTAGCATAATTAGCATAGGAACTTTGTCATTTTGGGTTAAACGAGAGCAGTTTGCTCAGCCTTTTTTTTACTCTTTGTTTTTGGTAGTTGGTATTTTTTAAATAGGTCTTTGGTTCATGTTTGTAATAAGTAGGCTTTTTTGCAACCCATTGTTATCAATAATTTTAAGCATTAATCATTTTTTTCCATTACGCAAGTTAATATACTAACAAAGGAAAATCATTCATTCACATTCAAGGATCAGTACATGGAACTACATGTTTATAATAAGTAGGCTTTTTGCAATTTTTGCAACCCATTGTTATCAATAAACTTATGATTAATTGGTGTTTAATATGCGTAACTTAAAAACATATTATGGAATAGGTCACTTAAAGGAGCCGGAGTCGATAAAGCAACACCAACATCAATAGTTTTGAGAAGTAACGAAAGAGCTGAAAGACGAAAAGAGATATTTGTTACCATACAGTTTATTAAAAATAATTTGCTATGGTTTACAACATCAAACTAAAGAAATATCTTTACATTGATACAGTTCTTCAAAAATTTGGAGGAAAAGTTAAATGCTAGAGAGGCTGAAAGAACTCAACTTAGCACTTGAGTAGCTTCGAGTGTCACGTTCACAAAAATTATACAAAGAAACTTTATTCTGTATTTGAGTTTATTTGGTTGTATATTTTAGTTTTGCGTATCACTTTGTAACTTTTTTCTCCCATATTCGATAAACGTTTGTTTCTTTTTGTTCTTAATGCATTAAAAAATTTTGGTATGTTTATATCTTATTTTTCCATTAACTTATTTTCTTCAAGGATATTCATAAGTCATGGACGGGCTATGCTGCTACAAATGTTGTGTATAAAGAAACGTGATTTCGCATTTGAGTTTAAATCATATACTATGTTGTTGCAAAGAACATTGTAACAAACACAAACAATTTGACAAACTTTGGTACTATTCTTTTAAAAATCTTTGTACAATAAACAATTATTTAACACCAATATTTAGCTAAACAAAAACATGTAAACGATAATTATAGGTCATGCCCGCCCATCGGGCGGGCTTCGAAAGCTAGTATATATATATATATATATATATATATATATATATATATATATATATATATATATATTTTCCTTTTTTTTGTCTTTTTTCACTTATTTATTTATTTTTTTAACATTTTTTTTTACCTTTTTTTAATCACTTTTTTTAGATCATTTTCTTTTTTGCCTTTTTTTAATCACGTTATTTTAAATCAATTTTTTTTTTAATCACATTTTTTTAAATCAAGTTTTCTTTATTTTTATTATTATTTTTTTAATATATAGATTCACGTTTTTTTTACTTTATTACGTTTTCGTTCGTTTTTGTCTGTTTTCACATGTTTATATATGTTTTCAGACATTTTTGTTCGTTTTCGTCCATTTTATTACGTTTTCGTCTGTTTTTAGACGTTTTTATACGTTTTCGTCCATTTTTTCCGTTTTCGTCTGTTTTCATATGTTTTTGTCCGTTTCGGCAGTTTTTTATACGTTTTCAGACGTTTTTGTTCGTTTTCATACGTTTTCATCCGTTTTCAGTCGTTTTCGTCCATTTTCATACATTTTTGTCCGTTTTCATAAGTTTATATATGTTTTCGTCCATTTTCATACGTTTTCGTCCGGTTTTACACGATTTTGTCCGTTTTATTCGTTTTTGTCCGTTTTTATACATTTACATTTGTTTTTGTCTATTTTCATACGTTTTCTTCTGTTTTCGTCCATTTTCAGACGTTTTCGCCCGTATTTATACATTTTTAGATGTTTTCGTCCGTTTTTCCTACATATTCGTCTGTTTTCTTACTTTTTTGTCATTTTTCAAACGTTTTTGTCCATTTACATAGGTTTTCGTCCGTTTTTAAATTTTTTCGGCCATTCTTAGACGTTTTCATAAGTTTCTGAATATCACAAGTAATATTCTGTGATACTCAAACGTTTTTGTCCATTTTTATCTGTTTTTATACATTTTTGTCCTTTTTTTCAAATGTTTTCGTCCATTTTCATACATTTTCGGTAGTTTTTATACGTTTTAAGATGTTTCTATCCATTTTTATATGTTTTCGTCTGTTTTTTTACGTTTTCGTCTGCTTTTATAAGTTTTCGTCCATTTGTAGACGTTTTCATCTATTTTTATATGTTTTTTCATTCGTTTTTGTCCGTTCATAAACTTTTTCGTCCGTTTTTATGTACTTTTGTCCGTTTTCAAATATTTTCGTCAGTTTTCAGCAGTTTTTATACTTTTTTGGCAGTTTTTATACGTTTTCGTCCATTTTCATCAATTTTTCATACGTTTTCAGGCGTGTTTTTATGCTTTAATACGTATTCGTTCTTTTTCTTATGTGTTTTTTTAGTTTTTATACGTTTCTGAATATCAATTGATATTCTTAATATCACAAGTAATTTTCTGTGATATTCAAAATATCACTTGTAATATTAAGAATATCAATTGTGATATTCAGAAACGTATGAAAATGGAGGAAAATGTATGAAAACGAACGAAAACGTATGAAAGTGAAAAAAAACGTGAATTAAAAAAAACGGAAAAATCACTTGTAATATTCTGAATATCACTTGTAATTTTCTGAATATCACTTGTGATTTTCATGGTACAAAACATTTGTTGAAAATCACTTGTGATATTCAGAATATCACTTGTGTTCAATTAATACTTTGTAACATGAAAATCACAAGTGATATTCTGAATATATCACAAGTGATATTCTAAATATCACAAGTGATACTCAGAAAAGTACAAGTGATATTCATGTTACAAAACATTATTTGAAAATCACTTGTAATATTTAGAATATCAATTGTGATTTTCATGTTACAAAACATTAGTTGAAAATCACTTGTGATATTCAAAATATCACTTGTGATACTTAGAATATCACTTGTGATTTTTTGAATATCACGTGTGATTTTCTGAATATCACGTGTGATTTTCTGAATATCACTTGTGATTTTCTGAATATCACAAGTGATTTTCATGTTACAAAACATTAGTTGAAAATCACTTGTGATATTCAGAATATCACTTGTGATATTCAGAAACGTATGAAAACGTCTGAAAGTGGCTGAAAACATTTAAAAATAGACGAAAACGTAAGAAAATAGACGAAAATGTAAGAAAACTAATGAATGCGTACGAAAACGGACGAAAACGTTTAAAAACGGACAAAGATGTATAAATTCCGACGAAAATGTCTGAAAACGAATGAAAACGTCCAAAAATAGACGAAAACAGATGAAAGTGTATGAAAAAGGACAAAAACGTATAAAAACGGACGGAGACGTATAAAAACGGACGAAAACGTATGAAAACGAACAAAAACGTATAAAAACGGACGTAAACATATAAATGTAGACGAAAACGTAAAAAATGGATGAAAACGTATGAAAACGGACAAAAATGCATGAATATAGAAGAAAACGTAAAAAACGGACGAAAACGTATGAAAACGGGTGAAAACGTATGAAAACGGGCGAAAACGTAAAAAAACGGACAGAAACGTATAAAAACGGTCAAAATCGTGTAAAAACAGACGAAAACGGATGAAAACGTTTATAAACTTATGAAAACGGACAAAAACGTATAAAAATGAAAGAAAACGTATAAAAAAGACGAAAACATATAAAAATGTCTGAAAACAGACGAAAACGTAAAAAAATTGATGAAAACGGATAAAAACATCTGAAAACGTATATAAACATTTGAAAACAGACAAAAACGGACGAAAACGTAATAAAGTGAAAAAAATGTGAATTTATATAATAATAATAATAAAACTTGATTATAATAACGTGATTGCAAAAAAAGGCAAGAAAAAAAAACTTTTAAAGTAAAGTGATTCAAAAAATAAAGGAAAAAAAAAGAATCTAACAAAACGTGATTCAAAAAAGGCAAAAAAAAAAATGTTAAGAAAAAAGTTAATAAATAAGAAAGACAAAAAGACAAAGAAAAAGGAAAAAAAAGACATGAACTTAAGTTTTCATATTAAATCTTAGGTTAATCCCCACCATTAGATCAAACTAGATGGATGGTGGGGATTTGTTCCTCAGTATGTAACAAAAACTTGATCCTTAAAATAACTCACCTCCCAATATATAAATGTGTGATGTTAACAAAGAGTGTTGAATTTTATTTGGGGCTTAGGTGAAGTCGAAAGGGAATATTTGCGTCGCTATTCTCGTATAGCTCGGTTCCAAAATAAACATAATGAGGATTAGGACATATTTTATATTTTGAAATTTAATCTATAACATATAGTTTTATGTCATATATCTGAAATAAAAATGAAAAACTTGAACCGTATTTTCGGGCGTTATATTATTTGTTTCATTAAGGTCTGCAGTTGATCTTTTGACACCTTGGCTTATCTCTACTTCTTCTTACTGCCTAGGCTGCAACGTTTAAATTCCTCAATTCCTTGACTTATATCTACTTCCATATATGACTTACAGTTACACACATCAAAGGCCATTTAACTAAACTCATCACAACTCTAATCACCTTTACAGCCCGTGTACCACTTCATCATGTTCCTCTAGCCACATTTTATCATTACCAATCAAGTGCACATGAGTTTTTGGCCCTGAAAACTTGTTAATTTCAGTAATAAAACAAGCTAAATCCATCCTAGACATTTCATCGAACACTTTATATGCAGTACTTAAACACCACAAACGTCATCCACTACCACCACTAAACACCACAAACCCACCACCATAGTGTTGCCTATGCCGTCGTCAACCAACACCAACACTTGTCATTTTTTCTCAGATTTGCACCACCACCAACACTTGTCTTATTTACAGATTTACAAACACAAACTCATTTTAACCATCACCTCTTCCAAAACCAAAACCACCACCAACCATTATCATCGTTAGAAGAAAAGTAATAATCTAAAAAACACTTACAAACACCAACATCATTATCATCACCAAATCTATACATCTTTCAAACCAACTTAATATTTGTTTGATAAAAAGAAAACAAACCCCACTTAATTTGTTCAGACACCAGATCTACAAACCACCAAATTAATGAAGGTGAGGGTTGAGCGAGTTATTTTTTTTAATGTAACCTGACCACCACAAAGTCGCCGGCAATTAGGTGGCAAAAGTGGGGGTTAAGAGGCGGTGGTGAGCTGCGATGGAGGTGGATGAGGTCGTAGTGGTTTATGGAGGTGGATGATGGCTGAGGTGGTGGTGATAGTGGTTTATGAAGATGAGATGAGATTGGTTTGTGTGTTTGTGATTAACTCTAATAAAAATATATAATAAAAAAATGACGTGGTACAATGGTAACCGGTTGCACCTGTTACAAGTTGCAAAAATAGCACATATTGCCTAACATTGACGGTTTCAACAAGTTTTGTTGGTTATATTAATATTTTTGAGAGTTCGTTACCTAACATTAGAAATTTGTGAAAGTTCATTACGTATATGTGGAATTAACCTTTAAAACAATCTTCCCCTCTAACATTAAATGCTTTTAGATATTTTTCATGAAAAAAAAAAAAAAAAAAAAAAAAAAAAAAAAAAACAACAACTTCCATTGAAGAAGTACTTACATCAGGTACACCTTGTGTAGAAACTAGAAGGGGTGTTGAATAGTTTCACCGTTTTTATTTACGTTTTAGAAAATTTATTTTTACAAGTTATGTTTATGAAAATGATTCGATTCAATCTTTATGTGAAATCGACTCAACAATAAATAGAAGCAATAATGAGTAAGTAAAGATAAGGAAAGGAACGATCAAACCAGGACACGAAGATTTATAGTGGTTCAGCCACGAAGCTCTCTCTTCACTCCTACTCCACTCCTCGAGTCTCACACTTGAGAGTTTTACAAGCACTATATCAACACGCTCCCTTATGGCGGAACAAACCTTACACAAGCTTACACCAAGTTTAACCACACCAATTTATCAAAGCCCACGTGGCTTCACACCTCATACCAACACGATGGCACGATACAATACAATACACAATACAAGACTTGCACTCAAGTCCAATTACATACAAGAATCAATGAATAAGGATGGTGGTTTAGAAGAGATCTGCAACAACGGTATGAGATGAGAAAGACTTTTCTTCAACACTTCGTTTCTTGACTACAACGAGTGTTCTTCTCTTGCACTTTAGAGGAATGATGAGTGTGATCACTTGGAAACAACTTAGAACCCGATAATGTGATCAAAGGAGATAATTTGGAATGATGGCGAAGCGAAAAGTGTACCGCTTTTAAGGGATCATTTAAGCCCGAATTCGTGATTATTTGATCAATTACTGCCCTAAATCGTTCCTTTTGTCATTTTAAGTACTTTTGAGGAGAAACCTCAAAAAGGAAGCATTTTGGACGTTTTTGGAGCATAAAAGTGAAGAAAACGACAAAGTCTTAAATTCCATGCTGGGAACAGTACCTGACGACGTCAAGATCATGACGGCGTCAAGAGTGATAAAAGAGGTGGAAGTGGAAATTATAACGTGACGGTCCAGAACATTTTTAGTGTTATTGACCTGACGGCGTCACCAAGGCCGTCAGGGTCATGTTACATGTGACGGCCCAGAGTATATTTACACATGAAGGCGTTAGAACTGGATATAGGCAAGACGACTCTTAACTTGGCGGCGAGTTGTCGGTGTCAGAGGCTACTACATGACGCCGTCAGGATGTTTTATCTATATATATTTTTCCAAATTTTCATTGTAAAGTGTGAAACATTAGGAGCATAAACCCTAGGTCAAATTTTCTTCATATTGCAGGGGTTTCAAACCCTTCTTTCATCCATGTTTTAATAAAGATAAGTATTCCAATAATCATTCAATATGTCTATGTGTTGTTTGATTCTATCTTATGCTTGTCTTTCTTTAACATGCTAGGCTAGGTTTTTATTGTGTTTGCTTAGATGTAGTGAAACCTAGATGTTGATTATTGGTTGATTGTTTGTTTATATTTGTTGTGGATGATTGTATTCGATGTTAGGCTTAAGAAAACTGGCAAACTTTCATTGGTAATTTGCTTGAACGTCTTAAGAAACATGATCGGAGGTGTACTACGATTTTTGGTTGTATTTAATGCATAAGTGAATTCTAATGATCCCATGTTAGGAGCTTTTAGTCGGCTCGACATAGGAGTGAAGTAGGAGCTTATAGAGTAAGGGATTATTGTACACGGCCCTACGACTAGTATTAAGGAATATAACCCGTCATCCATGCAATTGTAACAAGCTAATCAACCGGTAAAAGATACCTAGGGAGTAATGAAATCTAAGTAAACACATTTTTGCTCATTATTGTTTCCACCACATTAGTTTAATTTCGTTTATTTTTATTTTATTTTAATTGCATCTTTAGTTATTTAGGCTAGTTGATTAGCAACTAATTCTGCCCACTCCTTCAAAACCCGAGATTTTACTTGCTTTTCATAAAATATAAAAATACAAAAAGAATCATCCCTCACCTCTGGACCTAGTTTAGTAGGCTTTCTAATCCTAGCGATACTATTCCTGAGTTAAACGATCAATCCCTCGGTACTTATCACTATACTATACTACAACGATCAGGTACACTGCCTGGCGGGGATTGCAAGCTTCTCAAGATCCCTTGAGAGGTAAAACCTGTTGCGAGGGCGCAATCCCGCGTATCAAATGGATTTGGGAATACAGTAAGTTTTAGTGAATAAGAGGTGAATTTTCTAAAAGAGAACATTTCTGTATTTATAGACGCCAGGAAAGAGACGGACGGTCCCTTAAATATGCGACGGTCCTTTATCACTAAAACCACTTTAAAGGACCGTCCCGACAGACGCTCCTCTTTTTGTCCTGACGTGGTGAAAACTTATCTGGTGAAAAATTCTTGTCGGTTTTGAGCGGAAAAAATGGCTGTTATGCATTTGAAATTTGAAAACATTTTCTTAATAAAACATTTCTTTAAATTATACAAAAATACTTTTATAAAAATGTTTTGTGACATGAAAATGTAATGTTTTGATGGAAAATAAATCCTTTGATAACATACACAAGTTTGTAGGTGTTTATACATACCTTAAGTGATGTTGAAGTCGAAAACGAGTTTTCTCGATCAAAAACTTATTAGTCATAGTTTTACTTAACGTGTATTTATATTTTTTGATTATCAAAACTAGTAGATACCGAATAATGCAAATGGCCTTTTTGACATTATTTGTATTAACACCTTGGTTAAGAAAAATAAAGTTCACGCCAATAAATCATATATTACATTGTACTAGACGAGCACCCGTGCATAACAACGAGATTTTATAGCGACAAATAGTTTTAGTGATAAAAAAGTTTATGGTTTATAAACGAAAAAGAATAAAAGTTTGAGGATTTGAGGACTATACATAATATTTTGAAACCCGGTTCAACCCAGGTGGTTCAATCGGTCGAACCGTTCTAGTCGAAAAACGGGCCAATTTAAACCAGGTCAACCCGTCGGGTTGGGTCGAAAAATGGGTCAAATTAAACCATGTCAACCCGCCGGGTTTGAAGCGTCTCCGGTCAACCCGTTGTTCGATATGTATTAATAGTGTGTTAATAAGTCAACTAATTAGTCATTGCATTATTTATCCCATTGCCTTAAAAGAGTTTTCATTTAAAACATATGTTTTCAACATTTCCTTTTTATTTTTAACTTTTCACTTTTCACTTTAAGTGTTTTTCCTTTAGTATAGATAATACTCCGTAACTGTTTGTTAGGCATATGTTAATTTTTTTTAATAAATCCACAATTTTCTTTTAAATACAAAACAATTAAAATATATATAAAATGTACAAGTTATAAATTATCAGAACTAAATGTGATTTTTAGTTTGAAAGAAAACACTTTTTTTTTCTTCTAAAATTTGCTTCAAAGAGCTCTAACGGTTGTCCAAAAACCGTTAGAATTCTATTTGAGATATTTTAGCTACGAGCAAAATGTATTATTGTAACAAATTAGCGGGTTATTCGTGCCATGCAAAGTAAAGAAAGAAAACGATACTGTATATTAAATGGTTCACGACATTCTCTAAGGTGTAATAATCAAGTAATGCATATGTTATTTGCTAAAAACAAGTCTCGTGACTTTGGTTTTGTAACTCACTGAAAGAAAAACAATAGTCAAAAGTTCTTTATAGATCAAATTTTTACCATAGAACCCATCAATAAATCTTAGCCACTATTTTTTTTTTTATCAAAATAAAAAAATAAACTTCTACCCTTTTTTTAAAACTTAAATATTTCGCAAACCGTAAATCGTCAAGCTACAAAAAAAAAAAAAAAAAAAAAAAAAAAAAAAAAACCATCGCGACGAGAATTAAGTTATCTTTCTATAGACATGCATTGTTATATACTTTCGACGAACTTTTTTTTCGCCCAGAAAAATCATATATGATTCGTAAGAATCGAATCATATATGATTTTTTACGAATCATATATGATTTTTTCTGGGCGGAAATTAAAAAAAAAAAAAATCGTCGAAAGTATATAACAATGCATATGTATAGAAAGATAATTTAATTCTCGTCACGATGGTATTTTTTTGTAGCTTGAAGATTTACCGTTTGCAAGATATGTTGTTTTGAAAAAAAAATGTGAAAAATATAAATGGGTGGCTATGATTGGTTGATAGATTCTATGGCATGTATGGGTTCTTCATGGATCTCAACTCAAAAACAATATCAAAAAATTTAAAACTTCTCATAGTTTCATATTATTTTTTATGATGAGTTTTTTTGGAAATGATTTTACGAATTTTATATTTAGAGCATTAGTTATTAATATGAATAAAAATATTGAGCAAATTTGTAAAATTTATATGAATAAAATGTAGCTATATTTCTTTCAACTTATACATTTTTATTTTAAGGATTATAAGGGTATATTGGTAATTTACTTACGCTGAATGTAGAACCCAAGAATCACCTTCTGGAGGACGAGATTGATCAAAATATGCCATTATTCTAGAGAGAGAAAGTAGAGAGAAGGTGAGGTGAAACAAAGATGTTTTTATTATTATAAATTATGCTGCACACCCACACCCCTCAAGTGAAGCCTTGAGGGGTATTTATAGTCCTTACATAAGACAACTTTTACAATATTACATTAGTAGTCCCTGCACTTTATGCATTCTAGTTGTCTACTCCAATTCACGTAAATATCGCTCAGCTTCATTTCTAATAATCTCCCTCCAGCTGGAGATATACGTGAATTGGTTACAATGATTCCTAACAAGTAAAATAAAACAATCAAAGTAAGCGCAGCAATGCTGAGGAAGACTTCGTAGCTCCTTTTTTTCATAAATATCCCCAGCAATCTTTGTTTACTTGTAGACGAATCACTTGCTAATCTAATTGGGTTATTACTCCCTCCCAATTAGTAAACCATATTTATTTACATGCTCCCTCCCAAATGGACAACCCGTTTGATATAACCTTGATGCTTGTTGAAGAAGTATCTTTGAATTCTGCCCATATAATCTTCAGTCTCATGCACAGCGGAAAATGAATCTTTGACTGATAATATGTAACTTCTTCACAGGTTTGTTTGGGGATCATCGTATCGTCATCTTCAACTCACTTAGAATGCTTTCAGTTCTTCAATAAAAGCCCCAATGTACACATTTCTCCCTCCTGGATGATGACGATTTCTCGGAATCATCATAAATATGTGTACATAAACATATCAACTGGAAACAACATACAAACAATACCCCATGAGTGAAATGGCATTAACTATTCTCTCTACAATTCATCTCAGATCAACCTCTTTTCACTTCCATTGGCTAATAGTAAGTGACCACGTGTGGAGACAACCCGATATGACAAACTTGAGTGTGAAGTAAAATTCTCCAGACTTGTGACTTACGCTTGTACTATCCTGATTAAGAACCTATACTGAGCACAACAACATTACTCCTTACAATATAGGTAGTGGCATATACCCAACCATCCATCCTTTATTGTATATCCGTCTCTTGAACAATCCACAACCTTGTGTGACACTGAGCACCAAAACGTAACTCCTTAAAGTGATAGCTATTGTGAGCATTAAGAACCAACTTATGCGTTTATAGATCTCACACATAGCTAGATGTCCAAGTCTTAATCACTATCCCATGAATGCTCAAACAAGGATCTTCAAAAGTCTTCATCCAACCAACCCCTAGACCTTGAGATACTAAGTACACGCACCCGTAAAACGTCACTTCAAGCTCAAATAAGTAATAAACAAATTATCCCCGTAGTCACCTTTTGATAACGTGTCAAAATTTAGCCATCGATCTTTGGTGAATCTTGATCAGGATCTTTTAAGCAATTCGTGGTGTGTTTTTGGTGAAGTATGAAATTCAATCTCGTTGATTCGTAGTGATTTCAGATTTTCCCTCCAAAAATATAATTGGAAAAATTTCTCCCTCAAAATTTGGAAATCACTAAAAATACAATGCTAAGGTTACTAGAAAATTTTGAGTATTAAAAATTTTTACGCAAAATTTCACCGAAAAAATTTGAATTTTGGCCTAAAAATTTGAATTTCGGGCCAAAATTTTCAACGTTATACCAAACTTTGAATCTCGCGTAAAAATTGAACGTTTAGTCTCCTCTCAAAAATAAATTTTACTCAAATTTTCCCGCCAATTTTTTTTTTTTTTTTTTTTTTTTTTTTTTTTTTTTTTTTTTTTTTTTTTAAACTCGATAACATCATCCCAACTCGATAAACATTCCTAACTCGGTAACCTTGGTATACTCGATAATCTCCCTAACTCGGTAACCTTGCTAACTCGATAACCATTCCCTAACTCGCAACTTTCTCCTTCTTCAAACTCGGTAACCTTATTGTAACTCGGTAAGATCTTGAAACTCGATAAGTTCTTTTGTAACTCGATAAGCTCAGAAAAATTTGGCAGAGTTTCGTTTAGGTATTAGCCACAAACAACCTTACTCGATGAACGATAAGGTAAAAGGCTAACTCGCCAAACTTGAGTCCAAACTCGGTAAGTCTTAAATATCCTAACTCGATAAGATTTATTATCCTAACTCGACAGAAACACCCTAACTCGATAGAATACTCTAACTCGCTAGGATCCAAACTCGGTAAGACAAGTTCCAAACTCGATATCCTAACTCGATAGAAACACCCAAACTCGATAATCATCTGATGAACAGTACCAGATCCGATTTTTTTCACCCAAAAACACGATTTTTCACCACAAAACACCACGATTCGCCCCCGGTTAGCTCTGATACCAATTGTAGAACCCAAGAATCACCTTCTGGAGGACGAGGTTGATCAAAATATGCCATTATTCTAGAGAGAGAAAGTAAAGAGAAGGTGAGGTGAAACAAAGATGTTTTTATTATTATAAATTATGTTGCACACGCACACCCCTCAAGTGAAGCCTTGAGCGGTATTTATAGTCCTTACATAAGACAACTTTTACAATATTACATTAGTAGTCCCTGCACTTTATGCATTCTAGTTGTCTACTCCAATTCACGTAAATATCGCTCAGCTTCATTTCTAACACTGAATCTTCAGCATTTTCCAGCATGGTCTAGACGCCTTTATAAGATACTAGAAGAATATTCACGTAAAGCGACAGTGTATAGCGGCAAATAATTATATTTGTAAACTTGTGGTTTTGGTGTTACCTTACGGGTTCAATTTGTAGTCATTGTGAGATAGAACGTTTGTGGGTTAAAAACGAAAATTGTAAAAACTTTGAGAATGAAACAATATTTTTAAACTATTAAATTAGTAGTAAATTTTGTAACAATTTTTAATTGGTGCTCTATATATAGTATAAATGTAAGTTAATTATTTTAAAAGGAATTTTGATGAATTAACTTTATCCATTTTTAAAAGATTTTAAGTTTCAAAAAATAGCCAAATTTATTTTAAAAGTAGTAGAGATAGATGTTGTCCTACATATGATGTTGATGCATTTTTAGAATATAATGTGACTTAACGCACACAAGTTAATACAAGAGATTCAACAATTGTGACAACTGGCAATTTAGGGAAACTATTTACAAACCTGCATTACTTTGAATTTAATGATTTTTGGAATATTTGAAAAACTTATTGTGATGGATTTGTGAACGTTGGAAACGTGATTTTAAACTTTATGATATTTATGGAAGTTGGGTTTTAATTATTAGTTTGGTTTATTATTATTCGTGATGTTTTATTTTTGAGATAATTATTTGGCACTACATTGACTCCGGCACTAGGATAACCTAAAAAAATTTTATATATTTTAAATGACTGGTTCGATTATTATACATTTCTGGATCGTATCGTGGGATTTTGAATACTTGGGAATGATCTTGGTTCGAGAGAGAATCGGTTAATTTTAAACAAGTTTCGGGTTTGGTCCACGTAAATTTCATCGGGTTACCTCACCCACCTTTTTAATACTATTATCATTATTATTATTATCCTTTTATTATTATTATTATTATTATTATTATTTTTTGTGGGCTTGAAGGCCGGTTTTGGCTTGTGGGTTTTATCACCCTACGCACCACACAAACACACACACAAACATAAACATACAAACACAACCATTTCCATCTCCCTCTCTACTAAATCAACACAACCACCAACAAACCCTAGCCGCCACCTGCTGCCGCCTCACCGCCGCACCACCACCATCACCACTCACACCAAAATACTCCCCGTCATCTCCTTCACCATGTTTTGTAACACACGCGCCTCAAAGTGAACCCCCCACCTCTCGATTTGGTTCACCGCCGCGCGTACACCACACCCACACCACCATTTCTTTGAAGTTAATATAGATCTGTGAGTTTGAAGGTGAGAAAACACGTTTTTATACATGGGTTTGACTAAATTGAGTCAAACTCGTTTTGAATATTGATTTTGGGGCAAGATTTTAAGAGTAAAAAGATATTGGGAAAGATTTTTGATAAAGTTATGGTTTGGTATCCGGGTTGGGTCAATTTGGGTTCGAAATTGTGGAAGGTTTTGATTGTTGGATGATTCTTGGAGGGTTTGATGCTCGGATTGAGCATAACCGAGACCCAAGAGGTCTCGGGGTTGCGTTTTTGTGGCTCGTTAAACATGCCGTGACCCAAGGGGTCCCTCGTTGTGTCTTGTTGTTGTTGTTTAGGATTGGCCGATGACCCAAGGGTCTGTTTGGGGTTTGATTTGGCTCGTTATGAGCAAGACCGTGACCCTTTGGGTCCGGTCGAATATTATTGTGACTTGTGTTGTTATCCGACCACTATGGTCCGATTGGTTTGACTCGTATGGAGCAAGCAGAGATCCAAGAGGTCTCGGGTGTGATCACAATTCATGTGGTTTAATTTTTGACCCGGGTTGACTTGGTAAATCAACCCGTAAGTGTGTTATGTTATTTGGTTGTCGTTTATAATTGTCGGATTAATTTTGGTTGTCGTGTTGTTATTATTTGACCATGGTTATTTTGAACTTGAAGGGGTACATTTGGACTTGTGTATTTGATTATGGAGTTGTGTTGACGAAGTGGTATTGGGAACCGATTGTGAGACGGTTAAACTAGATTGAAGGAGATAGGTTAGTTGGGTGTCGTAGTCGGACCCTATTGTTGTAGCACGTGATTTGGGATTTGATTTGGACGGAGTTGGATTGCTTTATTTTGAATTGGTTATTTTATTTTGGACTTGGACAATGAGCCAAGAGTGATGACTCGGACATGTGACCAACTCATATAACTCGATAAATAATTTTAATCAAACGTTAATAATAAAACTCGTAATAATATTATTGGTAATATAACCGTTTATATAAGTATATAGACGTGAAAAACGTATATATAAATATATAAATGCATATATTAATAATAAAACGATCACGAGTAATATGTTATAATAACGTGACGATAATTATTATACTATGAGAATAGTGTAATAAATGTCTGGAGCGTTACTATAAATAATGACGAAATCTATTACGTTGGGTAATTACTAAATAAAATATGTCTTTTAATAAATGAGGAAAACTATCGAGTTATACGGGGTTGTGGTCACTTGAGTCCAAGAGGACTATATTATTATTGTGTGACTTTTGTGTTTGTCACGGATATATGACGATTAATATATCTATTTTCTATAACTACGTAACTTATTTAATCGACGGATTAAATAGGGTCTATTTAGTTATATAAAATGAGTAAATTAATGAGCATCGTATCCTACGACGCCCATAGGTTGTGGTACATGTTTAGGAATAATGAATTACTAAATATCTCGTGGAGCTGGCTAAAGTGACGAATTTGGTAACTTGACGATATATATATAGGGAATTTATTAAACCTCGATACTTACCATATAGTACTCTAAATGCTATGTGACCTAGGTTTTGGGTATAATCTTAGGGCGATATATTACGAAGATAAATATGGGGGATTACGAAATCGACGGATTTGATAAAATTCGATGATTTATTTAATTAATATATTGGGCTAATATTAGACCTATAAAGTGTTATCTTGTTCTTTTTCGTTGTGGCTTCTTGGTTTGAGTTGTGTCGACCCTCCACCCGCATGGATACCAAACGTCAAACTCCAAACTAATATGAGGATAATAAGAGAAATGGATTTTCGGAAAGTAAAATGGAATACGTTCGGGATTGGGAATATTTGATTTTGAGGAAATGATTCTGAATGTGTTTATATTGTTAGGAGTTGCCGAGTCTGTAGTTGTCGTTATTTGAGTTGCTTTACATCTTACATCTATCGATTTCTTTTGCTGGTTGCTGGACTTGAGGTGAGTCATAGCCCCACTTTTACTCTTGAATTTTGTTTTCAATACTTGGGGTGAGAAACGTGCAAATTGTTTTATGTGGACTATTATCGCTTTGTTTATTTTAAAACTTGCTATGCTTATAGAACTAGGTAGGTTATAGTGCGAGACCTAGTCTTGAACTAGGTGAACTATTGATTTAGTTATAGAGCGAGGCCTAGTCCCGAACTAGGTAAGCTATTGATTGGTTGCGAGCGAGGCCTAGTCCCGAACTAGGTAAGCTATTGGATTGGTAATAGAGCGAGGCCTAGACATGAGCTAGGTAAGCTATTGATTGGATTGTTTTGAGCTATAGCGTGCACTTATAGGGTTGGATTATTTTGGTTGGATGATTGAGGTCTAGTCTAGCTAGCAAGCGTTTTGCGTATATGTCCACTTGATTTAGTTATGAATTTAAACCTATGATCTCACCAGCGAAAGCTGACTTTTAGCGCGTTTTCTCAGGTAATTAAGTGATGCCCTTGGATGCTTGGATTGGAGGCTTGGCTATGGTACCTAGTTATGGATCTATTTTCTAAAACTCTGATAAATAATTGTGGACCTATGTTTATTTCTTTTGGGCCTGACTTTGGATGCATTTGGGATAAATGTAAACTTTAAAACCCCGTTTTGGTTGTGTTTTTCTTATGTTTACTTTATCTCGTTCTTTTATGTCTTGTGTTGGATACCAATCCCCGTAGCACCCCGAAAGCTTGTTGAGTCTTCCGCTGTACCAAATTTTGGGGGTGTTATAGATTGGTATCAGAGCCAAGGTTATAGAGAACTAGGTAAATAGACACCTAAACTATAACCGATTTTTATAGAAAACTATCGTCGACCAATGCCCGCCAGCCCGCCAAGCCGAAGCATCACTATTTATATTAAGGTATATTGAGATGATTAGTAGATATGAGATTTTTGAGATGATTTGAGGAATTGGGATTTGTGGATTAAGTGATATGATGACGATTTGAGGATTTGGGATTTATTGATTAAGTGATATGATGGCATTTGAGGAATTATATGGCTTAATTGTTTTATAAACGTTTTAGTAATGCGGTATTTGAAATCTTTCTTGGAAATATATGATTGGGATTTTTATGATGATTTTGATACGATATTTTGAGTTTGCGATTTAGTTATTTTGAAACAGTTACACCTACCCTACGTCGTTGTCACGAACCATGGCTATGTTACTGAGAATGTTCTTACTGGTACGCGTCGCTTAGCACAGATCACTATGGCCCCTGATGACCCATACGTGATGGTCATGCGTTCAGCCACTACTTTATCATCCCATTGTCGCCCTAAGTCACTGATGTTATCGCCTCGTGGTTCACCTGCTCAGAGATGACGATTGAAGGAGTACTCCTCTGACGAGGAGTATGAGGAGGAGTACGAGGGTGAGCGGGAGAATGATAACCCTCAAGATGAGGAAGAGAATGATGACCCTCAGGATGAGGAAGAGGATGATCCTCAGGAGGAGGAGATGCCTGATGATGATGGGTCGCCAGCACATTCTGCGAAGCCCGATTTCCCGATACATCCGTTAGAGCCGGTTTCACTTGATCACCCGTTTTTGTTTGATTCACCACCTGGTAGTCCCGTGGCGTCAGACGCGCCATCTAAGATATCTGCTGAGCGTGCAGATTTGGCTGAGACTGGTAGGATGTGGACTCGGATTACTGCACAGGGCAAGAGGATCTCGCGGATGTCTGACCGACTTGAGATGGTTATTTGTCACACCCCCAATTTACCTGACTTGCAGCGGAATGGAATACCTGGGGGTGTCTGTCATAGCACCACAGGTCCCCAAAAGTCACGTAAAATAGTACAATAGACCATAAGCTCATGACCCCGAAGCTATGACTGATGAAATTATATGCCCCTCCCGAATGTTTTACCAGAACACTCCCAAAATGTCAAAATGAAATGCATCCGCTTACTGTTGGTAATAACTACCACGGATGGAGGCGTCACCCTCGATAGATCTATC
The DNA here is from genome assembly GCA_030686995.1 of Artemisia argyi. Taxonomy (NCBI): domain Eukaryota; kingdom Viridiplantae; phylum Streptophyta; class Magnoliopsida; order Asterales; family Asteraceae; genus Artemisia; species Artemisia argyi. Next base: position 23,695,272 of record CM060709.1, read on the forward strand.
CACTCACTCTCGCTTAATCGGCAAATTAACGGTCCATAATAATAAATAGGGGACTTTAACAGGTTGGTAAGGCAACTTAAGCAATGTACATATGTTTTGGTACTTGGGCTCGTACTAAAATGGTTGATGCAATGTATTCCCCCGTGGGATTTGAAATCAAAATATTGAATTGAAAACGGGGCTATGAAAACTCACCTGATATGATGGTACCATGAACATGTAATGAGCTGAAAAACAAGGCGCGCACACTAGCCGCAACCTAATATGAATGATGAACGATCTACTTTAGATCATGAAATGATGTTATGAATGTCCATGCACATGTTTCCTATACCACTCTACTCTTTGGAAAATACTTGTTGTTATAAAAAATATACTTTTTCCAAGACTTAGGAAAATATGGCAACTAGAAAAAATAAAACTAGTTGAAATGTATATATATATATATATATATATATATATATATATATATATATATATATATATATATATATATATATATATATATCGTATGTATCAATGTTAGTGTTGAAATCCTCGGTTTGAAATCCTTGAAATAACGCCTTGTAGTGATAAAAATATACTTGTAATCACTAATACTTCATTAGTTATGAATTTGGGTACTTGGTATTATTTCTAGAAATCTAGAGTTACTACGTAGTTTTAGTGTTATCATTTTACCAAAAGCTGTCAAAACAATATAAGTTTTGCCGATATTGAAACGTGAATATCTTTGTCGTTATAAGTCCGTTTTACTTGTTCTTTATATCCACGGTTACGTCTTAGTATGTAGTAATATATTTTGGAAAGCTTGGCTCCTCCGGGTTACGTCTAAAGCCTCTTTTTGTCCGACGAAAAACGTCCAACAGCATGTATTTTCAGAAAATATACTTTTCGTCAATAAACTTGCAAAAATCATAACTTCTTCGTTATAAACTCTTTTTAATCCGTTCTTTCGCCTACGGATTCGTTTTTGAAAGTATTTTCTAAAAATTTTGTCAAAGTTTACTTTATGTTTATTGATTTTCCTGGATTTACAAAAATGGGACAGTAGGTTTATATACTTGTTACAAATCCATTTTTCATGTTCAAAACTATTTTCTACTTCAACCAAATCTCTTGCAAACACCACAAAGCTATACTAATCCTACCATACACCTTCTTAGGGTGCCATGGGTTCCTAATCACTACTAATCATGTTAATTTAACAAAGGAACACCTAAATCGAAATCTAGGGTTTGTATGTTCAAAAAGTTAACAAAAATAATGTGGTATAGCTAACTTGTACATGAAATTAAGCATGAAAACCATAAGATACAAGTATTAATTTGATGAAATCATGAAAATAAATTTGATAACTCACTTTGAAATAATAGGTGATTAGATGATGAGAAATCTTGTGTTACTTGTGTTTTTGTTGCAAGAATCTTGATTAGAATGACAAAAGGAACAACTTTGTAGCTTTGATCGTTGAAAAATAATGGATTTTGGTTATGGATTGAGTTGGGTCGTGGGTTTTGGGGAAGAAAGGGGAGGATGAAAACTTTTTGGATCTTGAAATTGTGATGTTATGATTTTGGTTTTTGGTTTTGATATAACATTAGAGGTTTATAGTATAATAGTAGTACATTAATGCATGAGGTTAAGAAAATATATATCATGTGTCTAGGAGTGTTTTTATGGCCGGTTTTCAATGTGTAAAAGAGTAGCAAAGTCGGTTTTGATCACTTAGAAAATGTAGTGTAATATTAGTTGTAGTTTAGTGTAAGTATTAGTTATAATTGGGTACCGGGTTTGCTAGAAATAAATATTAACGAAGTTAACCAGGACTTAATAAAGTCATAAAAATGTTAAAAATATGTTGGGTACAATTACTGAGTGTTCGGGTGATTGTTGTTTAGTTTTCACGAAAACCGTCGTAATATTTATAAACTTAAGTTATAAATAAAATAAATTTCCAAAATACTGGGTAAATGAATGTTATAACTTTTATGATGATAAAATGGATATAAAAATATGTCGGGACCATTGTGGGAATATTTAGATATATTCGTCGCGTTTATAAATCGGGTGTTAACGTTTATTATAAATAATTATAAGAAAAACGTTAAATGTATCAAATATGTAAATTTAAAAATCCTAAGAGTGGTATAACATGTAAAGGACCTACTGATGATATGCAGACTATCTCTAGTCCGTATGAAATGTCCTTACTGATAATGCATGAATTCGCACTTGAACCAATACGGTTACGCGAATTTAAATACCCGTAAACTAAATTTACGATGAAATGAATAATGCACGTGAATGATGAAATTTCTTCCGGAATGAATAGTGTTCAATGAATAGTAAATTTCTCAAATATTTCTCAGAATATCAAATTGACCTCGAAATTGATGAATAGTAAAACGATGAATAGTATTTTGATGAATAGTGTTTTTCCAAAGTTTGGGAAATGACCTGAAATGGTGAGTTGTGACATTATTGCTGAGTTTATTGCTGAGTTGAGAGCTGATTTGACTACTGTCATGGGCAGGACGACAGCGATTAGGAGATGTATGATGGAGATGCATGAGCAGGTAGAGAGTCTGCAGAGAGGTTTCCTCACGGCTCGCGAGGCAGATCACAAGCTGTGGCAGAGGAACACAGAGTTAGAAAAGGAGGTTGCAGACCTCAAGAGGGACAGAGATACATATTGTGTTGAGCTGGGATCGTTATTGAGGAATTTGGATGGTTTGGGATCGGAGTTAAGGAGTCTACGCCAGCAACATGGTTAGATCGATTTGGATTTGCGTTGTTGTTGTGTTGCTTACTAAGCCAGGGAGTACTTGGTTAGGAGAGCTGGTTATTCGATCCCTTAAGTCATGTTATTCGGATTGTATGTTAGTCTCGTATGGAACGATTAGTATTTATTATGTCTTTTGGTATTTTGGAACGAAGTATCGATCACTACTTGTATGGACGATGGTGATTTCGTATGATATTCTACGGTTTTTGGCGTACATGGAGAATTGTGTTCCTATTTGCGTGGTTGATATTGTGTTGGTATTATGTTTGTATTTCAACTTTCACCAAATCGGATTCTTGTTGGACGTTATGGTACGTGTTATTGGAGACTTATGAACCTTGTATTAGGACTTCGATCAATGGCCCCACGACGAAACCCTGTTAGAGCTACCCAAACTGGAACTGCCGCGACTACCCCTGGTCGCCGAGGATGTCGTCCTACTCGAAATGTTGAAACCCCTACTCCTGATAACCTGGACACCACCAATCGCAACAACAGGAATCAAAATGTCGATGTTCAGGGAGATAATGATCATGTTCCATCGAATGCACCTACCGTGGATCAAACAATGATCAATCAACTTGTGGAGCAACGAGTTGCTGAGCTACTAGCAGAGTCAAATCATTCCAACAACTCTGCTGGAACATTTTGCCACCTGTTCGTACTAATGGATGTAACTACAAGGAGTTCCGAATCTGTGGACCCATTGAGTTTGGTGGAACTGAAGGAGTGGTCTACTTGGTCAGGTGGATAAAGAAAACTGAGTCAGTGTTCAATGTCAGCAATTGTGCGGAGAATGCAAAGACAAAGTTTGCTTCTTTTACTTTCAAGGATGAAGCTTTAACTTGGTGGAACAATTACCGAAATTTGGTTGGGAGTGAAGTGGCCTATGCCATGACTTGGGAGCAATTTAAGTCTTTGCTGATTCAGACTTACTACCCAAGGAATGAGGTTAAGAAGCTGGAGATTGAGTTCTAGAATCACAAAGGGTACCGATATGGCAACTTATAATCGTCCTTACCAGGAGTTAGCCTTGCTTTGCCCAGATATGGTTAAGATTGAGACCCAAACGATTGAGCGGTATACTGATGGGTTGCCTGTGGCTACAAGGAACGATGTGATTGCTGCTAGGCCTGCAAATATACATGAGGCTATCACTATCGCTCAACAATTGATGGATTTGTTGGAATTGGAAGGAGCTGATAAGGATAAGAATGGGAAAAGAAAGAGAGACCATCACTCTAAGGGTAATGATCACTGAAACAAGCGACAAGATGTTGCTAAGGCTTATGCTATTGGGGATGGAAATAAGAAGAACCAAAATGGTGATGCACCCAAGTGTGGTCGTTACTACAAGAATCATTCCGGACGATGTAATGTGGTGTGCAAGAATTGCTCAAGGATGGGGCATATAGCTAAGGACTGTAAAGCTCGACTACTTGCTATGGTTCAAGCTACTCCTAAAGATATGAGTAAGGCGAATGTTACTTGTTTTGGATGTGGGAAGAAGGTACACTATAGGAATGAGTGTAGGGAATCATGGAATTGAGGAAATCAAGAATCGGGTGGTAATGGGTACAATCATGGAAACCGTGGAGCTGGAGGAAACCGTGGACGTCAAGACAATGGGGACCAACGTATGGAAGCAGGAGCTGCTCATGGGAGAGTATATGCACTTAGGAACGAGAGAGGAGAAAATCCGAACGTCGTCACTGGTACGTTCCTTCTCAATAATCGTTATGCTTCCATACTATTTGATACTGGTGCCGATAAGAGTTTTGTGTCCACTACTTTTGCACCCTTACTAGAGAAACCCCCGATGGCCTTAGGAATTGGTTATGATGTAGAGTTAGCTAATGGGAACATAGAAAGGATTAGGACTATCATTCGTAGTTGCACATTAAATTTCCTGAATCACCCTTTCAACATAGACCTTCTACCCGTCACGTTAGGAAGTTTCGATGTCATCATTGGTATGGATTGGTTGTCGAAGTATCGTGCTCATATACTTTGCGATGAGAAGATCGTGTGTGTGCCTTACGGATAGGAGATTCTAAATATACAAGGAGATCTAAAAGGTTCGAGGGGCCCATCCCGATTAGCGGTCATTTCTTGAACTAAGTTACCGAAGCTAATGGAAAAAGGATGTTGCCTTTTCTTAGCTCAAATCTCTGAGAAAGGAGGGAAGGAGAAGAAGGAAACATGCATTGGAGATGTGTCGCTGATGTATTTCCAGATGATTTTCCGGGAATCCCGCCTACTAGACAAGTGGAGTTTCAAATTGAGTTGATATCTGGTGCTGCACCCGTGGCACGAGCGCCTTATCGACTTGCACCCAATGAACTGGAAGAGTTGTCGAAACAATTAGCGGAGTTAGCCGAAAAAGGATTAATAAGACCAAGTTCTTCGCCTTGGGGAGCCCCAGTCTTACTTGTGAAGAAGAAGGATGGATCGTTTCGCATGTGTATTGATTATCGAGAGCTGAACAAGTTAACGGTGAAGAATAGATACCCGTTACCGAGGATCGATGACTTGTTCGATCAGCTTCAAGGATCGAGTGTGTATTCGAAGATCGATCTGAGATCGGGATATCATCAGCTTAGAGTTCGCGAGGAAGATATTTCGAAAACGGCTTTCAAAACCCGTTATGGGCATTTTGAGTTCCGAGTGATGCCGTTTGGGTTGACTAACGCACCGGTGGTATTCAAGGATCTCATGAATCGGGTGTGTAAGCCTTACTTAGACAAGTTTGTGATTGTGTTCATCGACGATATTCTAATTTATTCGAAGAGTTAAAAGGAGCATGAGGAGCACCTAAGGCTTATCTTAGAATTGCTTAGGAAGGAGAAACTGTATGCCAAGTTCTCCAAATGTGAATTTTGGATTCCGACGGTACAATTTTTAGGTCATGTGATTGATAGACAAGGAGTTCATGTAGATCCTGCTAAGATTGAAGCGATTAAAGATTGGGCTTCACCGACGATCCTAACAGAAGTTCATCAATTTTGGGTTTAGCCGGTTATTACCGAAGATTCATTGAGGGATTTTCGAAGATAGCAAAACCGTTGACCAAATTGACTCAAAAGAATGTTAAATACGAATGGAGAGATAAGGAAGAGGAAGCATTTCAATTACTTAAGGAGATGTGTTAGGAATACAAATATTCCTGTAAAAGTCTCGGTCACCTAATGATTGTAATTGCATTAAGTTAGCTCGTAGTTAGTTTGTTTATTAGTTAATTAGTATTAGTTTAAGTAACACCGTGGAAGAAGGACAGGTCTTCACCCACTGTATGCCTGATCCACAGCCCGGGAGTGGGCGTAATATTGTAACTATAAATACCCCTCTCCACATGTGGAGAGGGTTGGACCTTCATTCACTTTAATCTAATATTTTCTTTTTTTCTTTCAAGGTTCCTTTCTTTCTTTCTTTCCTCCCTTCCTCCTCACTTCTACGCCCCTCACATCCACTCTTGAACCTGTTTCCTACTTAATTAGTATTCTACAATTGGTATCAAGAGCCAAGGTTTCATCTTAGGGCCTTGTAGAATCAAATTTGATGATGTTTTGAGTGGTTTTGTGAGTTTGGAGTCACTTTCTTGGAAAACATCTTGGTTTAATCTATCTAGTGTTGTTATACATGTTTGTGATGTACTTTTATGTTCATTAGTGTTTGTGGAACATTGTAGTGTAGTTTGTGTTACCATATCATTAAGCTATTTGAAGTTTGGAGTTGATTATGGGCGATTTTCTTGGTTGCGGTTAAGTCCACTGTTTCATTGCTTGGTTGCGTTTAAGTTCTGCTATCTGCGATTAACTTGCTGCGTTTACTATTTTGGGAATACAAACAAAACGCAACGATAGTGACACTTTTGGACCATTATCACTGCGTTTAGTTTTCTGCGGTTAATCATTTGCGGTTATCTGTTCTGCGGTTTGGTATTAGTTGCGGTTAGTGTCCTGCGGTTAGTATCTTTGGCCTGCGGTTTGCTTAGGTTGCGGTTAGTTCATACTGCGACTGGATTTTGTTGCGGTTTGGTAGTATTTGCGGTTAGTGTCCTGCGGTTAGTATCTTTGGCCTGCGGTTTGATTAGGTTGCGGTTAGTTCATACTGCGACTGGATTTTGTTGCGGTTTGGTATTTTCTGAGGTTAGTGTTCTGCGGTTAGGTCAAGTTGTGTTCTGCGGTTAGTATCTTTTGGTTTGGTAATTTCTTATTTGTGATGTCGACTTCTTCCGATGACATTCAAGCTGCGGGGTCTGACACCCGACCTCCGATGTTGGATAGAACTGACTATGAATCATGGGCTCAAAGGATACGGCTGTACTGTCTAGGTAAAGATAATGGGGTTAACATCCTGAAATCCATCGATGAGGGACCCTTTCAAGTGGGTACTACTAGAGACACGATTTCAGAAGCAACTGATCAACTACCGACCGTGTTTGGTCCTGATAGACCTCGCACTTACAATGAGTTGTCTGAAGAAGAAGAAGAAAAGAAACGCTATGATGCAGACATCAGAGCTTCAAATATCATCATTCAAGGCCTTCCCAAAGATGTCTACAAACTAATCAACTTCAACACTGAAGCAAAGGCGGTCTGGGATAATGTCAAAATGCTTCTTGCAGGATCTAAGTTAACTAAAGAAGATCGTGAGTCACAGCTATACGATGAATTTGAGCATTTCAAAATGATTCCAAGTGAAAGCATCACTGACTATTACGTCAGATTCCACAAGCTGGTCAATGACATGAGAGCCATCAAGATGACGATGCCCAACATACAGCTTAACTCCAAATTCGTGAACAACATGGCACCGAAATGGGATAGGTTTGTCACAGCTGTTAAGCTCAACAAGGGTCTCAGGCATACCAATTATGAACAGCTGTATGCGTATCTCCAACAACATGAGAAACATGCAGCTTATGATCGGCTAATGCGAGAAAAGCTCAATCTGTCTGCAACTAATGAATCTCTTGCTTTTGTCTCCAATGTTCAACAATCTTATCAAACCTCTAATGATCAAGTTCAACCATCACAATCATCCTCCAGGTCTACCCCTACCAATAGTCAATCATCAACTCCCTCACCATCTGCTTTGAATACTCAACTTGATTCTGGGTATTCTCACACTGACATGATGATTGATAATCTCTCCAACCAAGTATCCTTACTGGTCCAACAGTTCAGGGCTGCACTCCCATCTACTAACAACCAGCTCAGAATCTCATCTAATCCACGTAATCAGGCAGTCATTGAAGATGGTCGAGTAGTGGTGCAGAATGTGCAGGGAAGACAGAACTTCAACCAAAGAAATGCTGGTAGAGAGAATGGGCAGTACAGAGTTGGGAATGCTCTTCAAGCACAAGCTAAGCAGCCGAAATGCTACAACTGCGGAGGGTTGGGCCATATTGCTAGGAACTGCACTCTCCCAAAACGTCCCCAAAACTCTGAGTACTTCAAAGACAAGATGTTGCTGATGCAGGCACAAGAAAATGGGACTGTGTTGGATGAAGAAGCTTTGCTCTTTCTGGCTGGTAATGATGGGAACACCTTTGATGCTGATGTGGATGATCAACCTGTTCAGGACATGGCTCTTAATGACCCAAATATCTTTCAAGTTGAAGAGTGTGATGCATTTGACTCAGACGTGGATGATGAACCAACTGCTCAAACAATTTTCATGGCTAATCTGTCTGCAGCAGCATCCTCTTCACAGCATCCTGATTTATCAATAACGTCTGCCATCTCTGAGGTACCAAAATCTCCTAAACATGATCTGAATAATTCTACACCTGTACAGGGGGCATGTGACTCTGTACAACTCAAGAATATCGTCAACACAGACATCACTGATATGGGTAATACCAATAATATCCCATATGAAATGTATGTGAATGACAATGGACCCCCAGTTGTACCAAGTGACATGCCGTCTATTGATTCTAGTAAACATGAGGTATATGAGCACTCTATATACAACCCTGATGATTCCCTGATCACTAGAATCAACACCCTTAAGGACCAAGTAAACATTTATGAGCAGCGTGCTAAGTTTGAGCTGAATGAACGTGAGCAGAAAATGGAATGGCAACTGCGTACTTACATATCTGAAAACAATTCCAAACAAGAATCATTAAAAAGGGAACTAGTTTCTTTAAAGAACCAATTGAATCAAACCGTCAAACAAAAACTTGAGGTTCAAAAAGGTTTGACTACAATCAAACAAGAATTCAAAGATAAAGAAACTAAACTTCTAAATGACTTCTCAAAATTAAAAACGTTGAAAAATAAATTGGAAGATAAGTTGTACACACAGGGCCAAACCATTCAATCTGTTCAAATGATGGAAAGCCACAGGAAGTTAAGTGATGAATTTAGCGAACATGATACCTCCAAACCCAAAGCAAGATTCCTTAGAATAGGTCTTGGTGCACAACCTGCATTATATGATGCAAAAACTATGCTTGAACCTAACCATGCCCCTCCTGATACACGATCCTATGACCACATCAATGAGGCAGAGGATAGAACTAGGGCAAAACTTGCTGAACGTTTGAAGGATCCTAAATGCATTGTTAAGAATCTCGTGTTTCACTATGATTATGCAAATGACAATCATACTGCAATTTTTGTTCCTCATAAGAGAATTTTTCCTGAAAAAGTGTTTTGGAATATTGACATTGAGAGAATGCAAGCTGAAAAAGTTGTAGGTAACACACGCACTATGTTTAGAATTGCTCACCCAACTGCCTATCCCCTGAACACACCTAGGCACCTTGTACCTTTCACTCTTCCCACACAATGCAATACTCTAATTGGGCTGCATGTGCTAGGTCAATTGTTCAATGACTTTGAGAAAACCTGTAAAATAAGAATTACACCTACAGGGATTACAGAAGGGGAAAGGGGTTTTGAGCAAACAAAACAGTGTTACCTAACTGAAGTTATGCCATTTTTTAAACTTCTAAAAGAACAATTTGAGGGACTTAAAAACACCATTAATGATGATGTGACTCAAATGAAAAAGGTTTTTGATGAAGTGGAAAGTGAGGGTAACCAACTTGCTATTGATCTCAAACACAGTGAAATTGACAGAAAAAACATTCTCATCATGAATGAAAATTTGATTGCTAACTGCATTGCTAAAGATGTGTTTTATACTATTACCAACTCTGCGCTATCTGCTCGACAATTTCATGAAATGTCGGTTACTTTGAATGTCTTCCAAAATCGTGTGATTGAGCTTGAGGGGGAGAATTACAAACTTACTGAAAAAATTCAAAACGATGATCATGATAACATGGTCAGGAATTTCTCAAAACTAGAAGTTGATAATCTGAACCTACAATTAAAATATCAACATCTAGAAGAAAGTATAAAAATATCAAATGCCAAGATATCTTCGGATGTTCCTGAATTTGATACATGTTTTGAATTAGCCAAAAAGGATGAAGTAATTCAAGCTCACTCAAACACGATTCGGAAGTTGAAGGTCCAAATTACACAATTAAAATCGAACAGAAGCGATGTGACCAATACCAATTACCAGAAGTCTATGGATTCTCAAAATTTTCAAAAACAGGGCATTATCAATGAGTTACAACATGAAAATGAGTGGCTTCGTGCTGAAATGTCCAACGCTAAACAACGTTATAAAGAATTGTTTGAGTCTATCAAAACAACACGTGACCAAAACAATGAGAAAGTCACCTCTTTGTTAAATGAAATTGAGAATCTAAAGACCATGGTGAAGGGTAAAATGCCCGTTGTTTCATGTGATCATGCAATTTCCAATGTACATGCTTGTAATAAATATGCGTGCGATGCTGTGAATGTTTCTCTTCCCCTTAGGAACAATAAGTTAGTTCATAATAACTATCTTAGAAATCTTAAGGATTGTCTGGCCATACTTAGAGAAACCATTGAAGATAAGAGGATTTCTAAACCACTTGATGATGTTATTATTGGTGCGTGCTTCCTCACTAATAGGGCCCAGGAATTATTAGAATATGCCATAGGATCATGCCCCAAGAATGATACCAAGTCGGATAGGACAACTGCATTGCACCCTCTCAGTGGCAACAAGCATGTCACAGTTGACTTTCCCATACCATGTCACAATCCTCCATCTTGATCACCAGTAAACAAGTAGCAACTAATCAGACTAATGTTCCCATCATTGCTTCTACAGGAGTAAAAGGTGTATCTAATGCTAGCAAGTCACAGCCTAAGTGCAATACAAAGAATGATAGGACTTTGCTGGCTAAGAGCTCACTTATGAAGGAAGTAGAAGAATCATCTAGGAACAATAAAGTGTTGCTTAGTGAAAGGAATCGAGTTGATTCAAACATTTGTGTGAAAAATGATGTAATTAATTCGAATTCTGATGCTATTTTTAAGACGTGTAACAAATGCTTATTTTATGGTAATCATGATGCATGTGCTGTGTCCTTTCTTAAACCCACTATGCAATCATCAGTCATGAATGTTTCTAGTATTAAACGGGCAAAACAAGTATGGAACAAAACAGGAAAAGTTTTCACTAATGTTGGTTATCAATGGAGACCTACTGGAAGGAAACTCACTCTGAGGGAAAAGTGCCCAGTGACTAGGATTACTAACTCTAGAGTCATGCCTATTAGGAAGTGGAGACCTACTGGTAGACTATTTCCAATAGAAGCAATAAATACCACTTCTAGGTCTAGTGCATCAAAATGTGAACACTCCAGTGAGATACCTGTTACTTATGATAATCCAATATTTGTGTGTTCTAACCAAACAGACCCCAATTGTGTGTGGGGCTCCAGCTTTTTCAGTTATCCACGATTGTCTGGTTTCAAATGCAGGTCGTACAAATCGTCCTTTGGTATTTGGACTCAGGCTGCTCAAAACATATGACTGGTGATCGTTCAAGGCTCAAGAATTTCGTGGAAAAGTTTATTGGTACGGTTAGGTTTGGGAATGACCACTTTGGTTCTATAATGGGTTATGGTGATTATGTCTTTGGAGACAGTGTTATATCCAGAGTTTACTACGTGGAAGGGCTTGGGCACAATCTATTTTCTGTTGGTCAATTCTGTGACTCAGATCTCGAAGTCGCCTTCAGAAAGCACACCTGTTTTGTTAGAGAATTAGATGGTGTTGATCTTCTCAAGGGGAGTCGGGACACTAATCTTTACACCATCTCCATCGAAGATATGCTATGGTCCTCTCCAATTTGTCTGCTCTCTAAAGCATCTAATAACAAGTCATGGTTGTGGCATCGACGTTTAAACCATTTGAACTTCGGTACCATCAATGAACTTACACGTAAGGATCTTGTTCAAGGCTTGCCCAGACTTAAGTATGAAAAAGATCATCTGTGTTCCGCCTGTCAAATGGGCAAGAGCAAAAAGCATACCCATAAACCCAAAACTGTCAATTCAATCATGGAAGTTCTTCATACCCTTCATATGGATCTATGTGGACCAATGAGGATTCAAAGTATCAATGGAAAGAAATATGTGCTGGTTATTGTTGATGATTACTCTCGATTCACATGGGTGAAATTTCTACGATCAAAAGATGAAACTCCTGAAACCATCATCAAACTCATCAAGATGTTGCAAGTCCGCCTTAACAAAACGGTTAGAGTCATTCGTACTGATAATGGAACAGAATTTGTGAACAGACAACTTACTCTGTTTTATGAAGGTGTCGGGATTAGTCATCAAAAGAGCGTTCCACGAACTCCTCAACAAAATGGAGTTGTAGAAAGACGCAATCGCACCTTAGTTGAAGCTGCAAGGACTATGCTCATCTTTTCCAAAGCTCCTCTATTTCTTTGGGCTGAGGCAATTGCCACCGCATGTTACACTCAGAACCGATCCTTGATACATCCTCTCCACTGCAAGACTCCCTATGAACTGGTTCATGGCAGAAAACCTGATCTTTCTTTCTTTCGAGTTTTTGGTGCACTTTGCTATCCAACTAATGACAGTGAAGACCTTGGGAAACTCAAGGCCAAGGCCGACATTGGTTTCTTCATTGGCTATGCTCCAGATCGTAAGGGGTACCGAATCTACAACAAACGTACCAGAGACATAATGGAAACAATCCACGTTACTTTCGATGAGCTGACTGAGCAACCGGTTCCTGGACAATCAAGTTCTGGACCCGTACCTAATTTTTTGTCTCCTGGACCAATTAGCTCCAGGCTTGTACAGAATCCCATACCTGCTGCTCCTTTTGTACCTCCTACAAGTGAAGATTGGAAGAAACTGTTTGATCTAATGTTTGATGAATACTTTGAACCTCAACAGATGAATGCTCCTGAAGCTACAATAGTTCAACCACCAGATGGGGTGGTGAATGATCAAAATGACAATAACGGGCTAACCACTTCATTGTCATGGGATTCTGAAGCTCCCGCCATCAGTCAATCGGTTAGCACGTCAAATGTCCAACCTTCACCTGTGCAGCGAGCGGCAAATGTAGATAATACATCTGAAGTTAATCCTTTTGCTCCACCTGATAATGAGCCGTTTGTTAACATCTTTGCTCCTGAATCATCAAATGATGTAACATCCTCTGACGAATCTTACACGGCAACCTCAGTTCCTCATTCTCAACCCCATGAATACCTTCGAAAATGGACCAATGATCATCCAATTGACAACATTATTGGAAACCCTTCACGTCCAGTGTCAACCCGCAAGCAACTTGCAACCGACGCATTGTGGTGTTTCTTCAATTCAGTCCTTTCTAAAGCTGAACCAAAAAGCGTCAAGGATGCAATGTCCAAACACTCATGGTTCACTGCAATGGTGGACGAAATTCATGAATTTGACCGACTGGATGTCTGGGAACTAGTACCACCTCCCGAGTGTGCTATGATCATTGCTCTCAAATGGATATTCAAGGTTAAACTTGATGAGCATGGAGATGTCTTGAAAAACAAAGCTAGGCTTGTGGCAAAAGGATATCGACAAGAAGAAGGTATTGACTTTGAAGAATCCTTCGCCCCAGTTGCTAGAATCGAAGCCATAAGGATCTTTCTCGCAAATGCTGCAAGTCAAAATATGGTGGTTTATCAGATGGATGTCAAGACCGCATTCTTAAATGGGGATCTGAAAGAGGTGGTGTACGTATCTCAACCCGAAGGTTTTGTGGATCCAGAACGCCCTAATCACGTGTATCGATTAAAGAAGGCTCTATATGGGCTTAAACAAGCACCAAGGGCGTGGTACGACACATTGTCTAAATTTCTTCTGGCCAACAAATTCTCCAAAGGCGCTGTTGATCCTACACTCTTTACCAGAAAAACGGGCAAAAACCTCCTACATGTACAAATCTATGTCGATGACATCATTTTTGCCTCATCTGATCCCACAGAATGTGATCGTTTCTCCCAAGAGATGAGCTCCGAATTCCAAATGTCTATGATGGGTCAAATGTCATTCTTTCTAGGACTGCAAATTTCTCAAAACCCCAATGGCATATTCATCAATCAATCCAAATACGCCAATGAAATTTTGAAGAAATTTCGTTTCGACTCCAGTGATTCAGTTGATACTCCTATGATTGAACGATCAAAACTTGACGAAGATGATGAGGGAATTCCGGTCGACCAAAACATGTATCGAAGCATGATTGGCTCCTTAATGTACCTTACTGCAAGCAGACCCGAGCTTCTATTTGCAGTTTGCATTTGTGCCCGGTATCAATCCAAACCCACCAAGGAAGCTGTCAAGAAAGTCTTTCGATACCTCAAAGGAACAATCCACATGGGCCTTTGGTACCCTAAAGAAACTTCTATGGCTCTCACAGCATATTCGGATGCTGATCATGCTGGATGTCAAGACACTCGTCGCAGTACATCTGGGGGTGCACAGTTTTTAGGAAATAAGCTTGTCAGTTGGTCTTCAAAGAAACAAATGAGTACATCTATCTCCTCCACTGAAGCTGAATACATTGCTATGTCATCATGCTGTGCTCAGATCCTCTGGATGCGATCTCAACTTTCTGACTATGGCTTCATGTGCAATAAGATTCCTATGTACTGTGACAACAAAAGTGCAATTGCACTCTGCTGCAACAATGTCCAGCATTCAAGAACTAAACACATTGACATTCGGCATCACTTCATCAGGGAGCAAGTTGAGAAAGAAATTGTGGAACTTTACTTTGTGAGGACTGAGTTCCAACTAGCCGACATCTTCACCAAAGCACTTTCTAGGGAACGGTTTCACTTCATCCTCCCACGCCTTGGTCTGAAGAGTCTCACACCGGAGGATCTCAGTTGTCTTCAGGAAGATCAAGAGGAGTAAAGGGGTTGCTTCACATATCCTTGTATAGTATCAAATCAAAAAGAAAAAGAGAAATATAAAACCAAAAAAACCAAAAAAAAAAAAAAAAAAAAAAAAAAAAAAAAAAAAAACCATAAAAATCTGAAAAATCACAAAAACTCAAAAATATTCTTCTCACGACATGTCTCTTGTATAATCAATATTATGTACGTTTCTAGAAATGTCATTCAATAATGACACGGAATCATACATATGCTTGAGCAAGAGTTTTTCGGTCTCAAATAATGTTTTTCAAAAACATATCGTATCTCAAAATATTCTTCAAAAATATGGCTTGTAGTCATTTCAGGCTACAACCCGGACTTCAAAAATATGGCTTGCTATTACTTTAGATAGCAACCCGTTTTTCAAAATTAAGGAAAAAACGTCGCCAAAAAGACGGTTGTTCCTAACAAAGGGTGCCGTTCATCCGAGCGTGAATTACTTTATATTCATGCACCCTCGATCTAATGTACGTTTCAGTGCATTATTTCTTGATAAAGAAGAGAAATCTTCTTTTTATTGCCAAATACTTTCCCTTCTATGATTTTTTCCGGAAAGTGTTTGTGCAAAACTTGGTGGTACCATGCAATTTTGAATGAAAATCAAATTTGAACTCAAAAGTTTGATAAAATTTTCACTCAATCAATGACGTTAATAGTTTATGATAATATTTATGCTTTAACATCCGTCATTGATTGAGGGGGAGAGTGATTTCTCAAAATTTTATGTATCATCAAAACTCCCCAAACTTCGTACATTAAACCTTGCAACATAAAAGAATTGTGATGGTTGTGTGTCAGAATGAGTAAACTTTCAAAGAGTTTTCGTTAAAACTTCGAATATTTTGATAACTTTTCAAATCTGACACATAACAACCTCCCTCACAGTTTGAGGGGGAGCAAGAAAAAGTTCCTTTTATCAGAAAATATTATGAATTAACCGCATTTCTCTCCCAAAAACGTTTTCTAAATTATTTAAATCAATTGAGATCAAAAATCTCAAAAGATTTGAAATTTTTGATCGGGGGAGAGAATGTGATTTAAATATGAAATATGATAATCATAAGTGATCTTTTGTACTCAATAATAGGCTCCCGCATATGTGCTAAACACTTTCGAATATCGATGCACATATTGAGGGGGAGCAAAAGGCGTTTGTGGAAGTAATACCTAAGACCGACCATTTACTTTAATGCACGGAGTTATAAGGTTGGTTAAGGTTAGGTATAAGTTCCCATGATCCACCAGAACCGGAAGGATCTTCCCAGGGACAATCCATAGATAGATTAGAAGTCCTTAGGAATGATTGAAAAAAGGAGTAAAGTGAGAAAGGGAAGAGTGCGGACTGAGATAGAGCTAGGACTGGAACAAACCCAACAAGGTTCTAGTGATGAAGTCTCGGTAAGCACTGAAGGGGTTGAAGAATGAAAAAGAAATGAAATGAGAAAGGGTGAAAAGAAATAGCCCTCCATATATTCAACCTTAGGGCAGAAACCGGGTTCAATTCATAATCTACTGGCGGTTACTAAGGTAACACCAGTATTGAAGACAAGACGTCATGGACCCAGTGACGCACTGCACTAAAACTTCCCAACCACTCAAGCTCTCTTAAAAGAGCTTGTTTCAATCTCACGGGGAACCCTGTGCAATGTATCGACCGCTCATTGCGAGTTATGTTGATACCTAAAACAGGAGACGCCTCCCCAGTCTCCAGGAGCGGATCAAAACGCACTATTGAGTCTAGAGCCAAAGAGATCATCCATAAATCTCGTTAGGACACATTTCCAAATATGCTTATTGTTTCACACAATGTGGAAAATAAGGTAAAATATTTAGAGTCCTACGCATTATCCTTGTGGTATTGCCAGAACATCCAAGTGATATGAAAATATTCACAATGAAGATGGAAATCCTTCTAGAGCGAACATCATTCAAGCTCTTGGTAGGTGACATGTGAGATCCATCTTGGATCAATGATCAAGTGACAACTGGAAAGCAACGATGGTGCGATTCATAACTGAATCAAACTTGTTCCAGGATATGGATTGACGGATACTTTTGCTAAAACCTCTCAATGTGCTCACCAACTAATCTTTCGAGCACATTGATTGTGAACAATATCTTTCAAACAAAAGTATTTCTGATGGAAATGTGATTCTAAATATAAAACTCTCGTTGTGTCTCAAAAATGTTTATCATAGGACACACGAGTGATTTCTATAAATCTATTTCTCATCAATCCGTGAATATTCATTCACCGATTCACTCTATCGTGCTGTCTGCTTTGAGACGTTCCGGTATGAGAACATGCTAAGTATGAATATTCCAAAGTGGATTCTTTGGAAAATTCATTACCACAAGCTGGAAATTCCTGTCAAGGAGAGTCTTCTCTAAAAGAGACTCTACCTGATCACAGGTCAGTTTTCACAAAACCGGAGGGTAGTCTGTCCTCGCAGAATGAATGACAAAGCCATGTTCGTTCTCTATCTTTATTGCTAACTGTCTTATTTCAGGGACACATATAAAGATGGCGTTGATGGCTCCAGTTTCCAGCTGAATCGGGTCAATCCATACCTCATGCTCACACATTCTCCACACTATCAATGAAGATGAGAGACTTGCTACAACAAATGTTGAGAGACTACCAACAACGTTTCCGCAACTCTGATGAAAAAGTCTCCTGATCCACAACTCTTAAGTCAAGTCTCCTGATCTAGAAGGGTGTGAGCATGATGGTCCTAAAGTCACTACATCACATGAAGGCGATACTACTATGGATGAGCTTGGAGATTTACTTTGGCTGATGATCTCAAAGAAGCTCAAAAGATCACACGTCACAAAGGAATTCAAATCACAAGATTGCTTGCTTGAAGTACGAAGTGTGTTGAAAAGTGAAGAATCAGATCCTACGAGCTACAAAGACTAAAGAATGCTTAAAGACCAAAGATCTTAATTTCAAAGGTGACCTCGCTTAGGGGGAGATTGTTAGGAATACAAATATTCCTGTAAAAGTCTCGGTCACCTAATGATTGTAATTGCATTAAGTTAGCTCGTAGTTAGTTTGTTTATTAGTTAATTAGTTTAAGTAACACCGTGGAAGAAGGACGGGTCTTCACCCACTGTATGCCTGATCCACAGCCCGGGAGTGGGCGTAATATTGTAACTATAAATACCCCTCTCCACATGTGGAGAGGGTTGGACCTTCATTCACTTTAATCTAATATTTTCTTTTTTTCTTTCAAGGTTCCTTTCTTTCTTTCTTTCCTCCCCTCCTCCTCACTTCTACGCCCCTCACATCCACTCTTGAACCTGTTTCCTACTTAATTAGTATTCTACAAGATGTTATGTAGTGCTCCTATCTTAGCGTTACCTGAAGGTAGTGAGGACTTTGTCGTCTACTGTGATGCTTCTCATAAAGGTTTGGGGGTTGTGTTAATGCAACGAGAGAAAGTGATGGCTTATGCTTCCCGATAGCTCACGAAGCACGAGAAGAACTACACCACCCATGATTTGGAGTTAGGTACTGTGGTTTTTGCCTTAAGGATATGGAGACATTACTTGTATGGAACCAAGTGTGTTGTATTCACTGACCACAAAAGTTTACAACACATCTTGAATAAAAAAGAGCTCAATATGAGACAGCGACGTTGGATTGAGTTGCTAAGCGATTATGATTGTAAAATCCGTTATCATCCTGGTAAAGCAAACATCGTTGCTGATGCTCTTAGTCGAAAGGAGAGAATACCACCGTTACGAGTTAGGTCATTGGGAATGACTATCGTATCGCCATTACCGTCCCAAATATTAGAAGCTCAAACGGAAGCGTTGAAAGCAGAAAACCGACCTGCTGAGAACATATTTGGGATGGCTGAAAATGAGAAAGAATTTGTTAGGCGTTCTGATGGAGTATTGTGTTTTAGAGACCGAAGTTAGGTAACATTGTATGGAGGAATTTGAGAGTTGATTATCCATGAGTCGCATAAGTCGAGGTACTCTATTCATCCTGGGTCTGACAAGTTGTACCAGGATTTGAAAAAGTTATATTGGTGGCAAAATATGAAGGCAGATATAGCGTTGTACGTTAGTAAGTGATTGACATGCTCTAAGGTTAAGGCCGAACATCAAAGACCGTCAGGATTATTGACGCAGCCAGAACTTCCGGTTTGGAAATGGGAGCGGATTACGATGGAGTTTATTACCAAATTACCGAAGACAGCTAGCGGTTGTGATGCTATCTGGGTAATTGTGGATCGATTGACTAAGTCTGCTCATTTCTTGGCGATTAGTGAAGATGATAGTATTGAGAAACTTGCGAGGTTATATGTGAAGGAGATTATTTCTCGTCATGGAGTTTCGATATCGATTATTTCTGATCGCGACAGCCGTTTCACGTCAGCTTTGTGGCAATCACTTCAAACCGCCTTGGAGACGAGACTTGATATGAGTACTGCATATCACCCCTAAACCGACAGTCAAAGTGAGAGGACTATTCAAACTTTAGAGGATATGCTTCGTGCATGTATAATAGACTTTGGTAAAGGCTGGGAGAAGTATCTACCCCTTGCGGAATTCTCCTATAACAATAGCTACCACACAAGTCTTAAAGCTGCACCATTCGAAGCTTTATATGGTCAAAAATGTCATTCGCCTATTGGTTGGGCTGAAGTTGGAGATAGCCAACTCACAGGCCCCGAACTTATTTTGGAGACTACTGAGAAAGTGACTCAAATTCGTGATAGGTTACAAGCAGCTCGTGATAGACAGAAAAGCTATGCCGATCAGAGACGTAAATCCCTAGAATTCCAGGTTGGAGACAAAGTGATGCTGAAAGTCTCACCTTGGAAAGGTGTGATACGTTTTGGGAAATGTGGGAAACTCAACCCCCGATACATTGGACCATTTCTCATTTTGGAAAGAATTGGGCCCGTAGCTTCTAGGTTGAAACTACCACAAGAATTGAGTAAAGTTCACGATGTGTTTCACGTGAGTAATTTGAAAAAGTGTCTTTCGGATGAAACGCCGGTTATACCGATGAAGGATATTCGTGTGGATGAAAGTTTGAACTTTGGGGAAGAGCCGATTGAGATTTTGGATAGAGAGATTAAACGACTCAAGCAAAGTCGTATTCCACTCATCAAAGTTCATTGGAATTCGCGGCATGGACCGGAATTCACGTGGGAACGTGAGGATGAGTTTCGCAAGAGATATCCGAAGCTTTTTACTTCGTAGATGGTTTGTTCCGAGTGAAACCCGGGACGGGTTTCTTCTGAGGCTGGGAGGATGTAACAACTGGCAATCTAGGGAAACTATTTACAAACCCGCATTACTTTGAATTTAATGATTTTTGGAATATTTGAAAAACTTATTGTGATGGATTTGTGAACGTTGGAAACGTGATTTTAAACTTTATGATATTTATGGAAGTTGAGTTTTAATTATTGGTTTGGTATATTATTATTCGTGCTGATTTGTTTTTTAGATAATTATTTGGCACTACATTGACTTCGGCACTAGGATAACCTAACAAAATTTTATATATTTTAAATGATTGGTTCGATTATTATACATTTCTGGATCGTATCGTGGGATTTTGAATATTTGGGAATGATCTTGGTTCGAGAGAGAATCGGTTTATTTTAAACAAGTTTCGGGTTTGGTCCACGTAAATTTCATCGGATTACCTCACCCACCTTTTTAATACTATTATCATTATTATTATTATTATCATTTTTATTATTATTTTGTTTTTTATTTTTTTGTGGGCTTGAGGGCTGGTTTTGGGTTGTGGGTTTTATCACCCCACGCACCACATAAACACACACACAAACATAAACATACAAACACAACCATTTCCATCTCTCTCTCTACTAAATCAACACAACCACCAACAAATCCTAGCCGCCACCTGCTGCCGCCTCACCGCCGCACCACCACCATCACCACTATCACCAAAATACTCCCCGTTATCTCCTCCACCTTGTTTTGTAACACACGCGCCTCAAAGTGAACCCCCCACCTCTCGATTTGGTTCACCACCGCGCGTACACCACATCCACACCACCATTTCTTTGAAGTTAATATAGATCCGTGAGTTTGAAGGTGAGAAAATACGTTTTTATACGTGGGTTTGACTAAATCGAGTCAAACTCGTTTTGAATATTGATTTTGGGGCAAGATTTTAAGAGTAAAAAGATATTGGGAAAGATTTTTTATAAAGTTATGGTTTGGTATCCGGGTTGGGTTGATTTGGGTTCGAAATTGTGTAAGGTTTTGATTGTTGGATGATTCTTGGAGGGTTTGATGCTCGGATTGAGCATAACCGAGACCCAAGAGGTCTCGGGGTCGCATTTTTGTGGCTCGTTAAACATGCCGAGACCCAAGGGGTCCCTCGTTGCGTCTTGTTGTTGTTGTTTGGGATTGGCTGACGACCCAAGGGTCCGTTTGGGGTTTGATTTGGCTCGTTATGAGCAAAACCGTGACCCTTTGGGTCCGGTCGAATATTATTGTGACTTGTGTTGTTATTCGACCACTATGGACCGATTGGTTTGACTTGTATGGAGCAAGCCGAGACCCAAGAGGTCTCGGGTGTGATCACAATTCACGTGGTTTAATTTTTGACCTGGGTTGACTTGGTAAATCAACCCGTAAGTGTGTTATGTTATTTGGTTGTCGTTTATAATTGTCGAATTAATTTTGGTTGTCGTGTTGTTATTATTTGACCATGGTTATTTTGAACTTGAAAGGGTACATTTGGACTTGTGTATTTGATTATGGAGTTGTGTTGACGAAGTGGTATTGGGAACCGATTGTGAGACGATTAAACTAGATTGACGGAGATAGGTTAGTCGGGTGCCGTAGTCGGACCCTATTGTTGTAGCACGTGATTTGGGATTTGATTTGGACGGAGTTGGATTGCTTGACTTTGAATTGGTTATTTTATTTTGGACTTGGACAATGAGTCGAGAGTGATGACTCGGACAGGTGACCAACTCATATAACTCGATAAATAATTTTAATCAAACGTTAATAATAAAACTCGTAATAATATTATTGGTAATATAACCGTTTATATAAGTATATAGAAGTGAAAAACGTATATATAAATATATAAATGTGTATATTAATAATAAAACGATCACGAGTAATATGTTATAATAACGTGACGATAATTATTGTACTATGAGAATAGTGTAATAAATGTCGGGAGCGTTACTATAAATAAATAACTATAAATAATGACGAAATCTATTACGTTGGGTAATTACTAAATAAAATATGTCTTTTAAAAGACGAGGAAAACTATCGAGTTATACGGGGTTGTGGTCACTTGAGTCCAAGAGGACTATATTATTATTGTGTGACTTTGTGTTTGTCAAGGATATATGACGATTAATATATCTATTTTCTATAACTACGTAACTTATTTAATCGACGGATTAAATAGGGTCTATTTAGTTATATAAAATGAGTATATTAATGAGCATCGTATCCTACGACGCCCATTGGTTGTGGTAAATGTTTAGGAATAATGAATTACTAAATATCTCGTGGAGATGGCTAAATTGACGAATTTGGTAACTTGACGATATATATATATATATAGGGAATTTATTAAACCTCGATACTTACCATATAATACTCTACATGCTATGTGACCTAGGTTTTGGGTTTAATCTTAGGGCGATATATTACGAAGATAAATATGGGGGATTACGAAATCGACGGATTTGATAAACTTCGATGATTTATTTAATTAATATATTGGGCTAATATTAGACCTATAAAGTGTTATCTTGTTCTTTTTTGTTGTGGCTTCTTGGTTTGAGTTGTGTCGACCCTCCACCCGCATGGATACCAAACGTCAAACTCCAAACTAATATGAGGATAATACGAGAAATGGATTTTCGGAAAGTAAAATGGAATACGTTCGGGATTGGGAATATTTGATTTTGAGGAAATGATTCTGAATGCGTTTATATTGTTAGGAGGTGCCGAGTCTGTAGTTGCCGTTATTTGAGTTGCTTTACATCTTACATCTATCGATTTCTTTTGCTGGTTGCTAGACTTGAGGTGAGTCATAGCCCCACTTTTACTCTTTAATTTTGTTTTCAATACTTGGGGTGAGAAACGTGCAAATTGTTTTATGTGGATTATTATCGCTTTGTTTATTTTAAAACTTGCTATGCTTATAGAACTAGGTAGGTTATAGTGCGAGACCTAGTCTTGAACTAGGTGGACTATTGATTTAGTTATAGAGCGAGGCCTAGTCCCGAACTAGGTAAGCTATTGATTGGTTGCGAGCGAGGCCTAGTCCCGAACTAGGTAAGCTATTGGATTGGTTGTAGAGCGAGGCCTAGACATGAGCTAGGTAAGCTATTGATTGGATTGTTTTGAGCTATAGCGTGCACCTATAGGGTTGGATTATTTTGGTTGGATGATTGAGGCCTAGTCTAGCTAGCAAGCGTTTTGCGTATATGTCCACTTGATTTAGTTATGAATTTAAACCTATGATCTCACCAGCGAAAGCTGACTTTTAGCGCGTTTTCTCAGGTAATTAAGTGATGCCCTTGGATGCTTGGATTGGAGGCTTGGCTATGGTACCTGGTTATGGATCTATTTTCTAAAACTCTGATAAATAATTGTGGACCTTTGTTTATTTCTTTTGGGCCTGACTTTGGATGCATTTGGGATAAATGTAAACTTTAAAACCCCGTTTTGGTTGTGTTTTTCTTATGTTTATTTTATCTCGTTCTTTTATGTCTTCTGTTGGATACCAATCCCCGTAGCACCCCGAAAGCTTGTTGAGTCTTCCGCTGTACCAAATTTTGGGGGTGTTACAACAATAGACCTTTCAATATCCTATTTCTTTAATGCAAATATATGACTTTTTTTACACTGATGGAATTGCAGCGGGGTCTAGGGTGTCACGGGACAACGATAAAATTTTGTTGTATAGTGTTAACTTTTTTAAAAGACCTCGATATTATCTAAATGCAGTTTAAACTTTTGTGTGCACCCGATTTCTTGGTAAGAATAACCTAAAAGTATGGGAGGTGATTTGCACACTCTTATTTTTTATTTGCACACTTCAATCTGCACTATAAGGAGATTCAACTGTGGAAAACTAGAAGGGGGGTTGAATAGTTTTACGTCCTTTTAAATTTATAAACACAAGTTTGTTTTAAAAACTTCGATTCTAGTTTATGTGAACTCAATACTTGCACTATATGAACAATTGTATGGTAACTAACTAACAAAGCTAATATAGTAAAAATAAATAAATGAGTAATAAGAAGAGTTGGAAAGATCAAACCACAACACAAGGATTTATAGTGGTTCGGCTACAAGGACACCTTCCTTGTTCCTACTCCACTCCCCGAGTCACCTACTCGAGAGTTTTCTTCACTATGTCAACAAACTCCCTTTTGGCGGAGAAAACCTTACACACCAATTTACACACCACAATAGCTTCACAACCTGATCACTACTTCTACACAACTTCTTCACACCAATATACTACACACCAATCTTCTTCACACCTATCTTCTACACACCAATCTTCTACTTCACACCGATCTTCTACTTCACACCAATCTTCACAACTAATCTACTTCACTACTAATCAACTTCTACTTCCTACACAACTTCTATATCTTCTAAACAATATATAACAAGCACAACACAATATTCACAAATGATTGTATATATACACTATGCACAACTACTCTTCAACACTTCTTGAACTTGGTTGTAGAAAGAGTGTTCTTCTTTTGCACTTTGGATGAGAATGGATGATTAGGGATTGAATCACTTGAAACAAGGATGAATATACAAATGATCTAAGGGTTTTAGAGGATCTTTAGAGAGTTATAGATCTGAAAATTTCGTGCAAAAGGTGAGGCAAAAATTTAGGTTTAAGGTGGTATTTATAGGCAAAAGATTCTGACAGAGGAGCGTGGCCGGTCCCCTTAAATCAAGGCCGGCCCCCTTAAAATTAAGGGGACCGCCCCTTATAATTAAGGGGGCCGCCCGGCTGAAACGGCCAGAATCCTTGTCTTTTAGTGGGGAAAGTTTATTTGGTGAAAAACTAACTGATTTTGGTTAAAAGTTTGAATTCATATATTTAGTATGAATAAAACATTTTTCTTAATTACCAAAAGTGTTTTTCAAAAATATATAATATGTTTATATAATTAAATAAACTTTGTGTTAGTTAATTAAATACCCCTTTGATCATGAGATGTATTAAGCACTTGTTTATCCATACCTTAAGTGATTAAGTTGGATATAGTGATATAAACTAGCTTAATACTTGTTTACGTAGTAATTATACGATTGACAATTTTACATTTTGTGATCGTCAAAATATAGAGGTATCGAAAGATATGAATAACGTTTTCACACAATATTTATGTCAACAATCTCCCCCTTTTTTATGATTACAAAATTTAAACTCATTAATCGAAAATTAGTATATATTCAAGTATTATTGTGAGTTTATATCACTTCTCCCCCTTTTTGTTACCATCAAAAAGGTTATCCCATGTTAATGTAAGCTCCCCCTCGAAGTATACTCCCCCTCGTTTTGAGGCCAAAAGGAATCGAGATTTGGATATCTTGCAAAAATATTTAGTGGCAAGCAACATATATATGTATATAGCATGCAAGAGTAGAGACTAAACATAACCATAACATTAATAATATGAAAAAGATACATCAAGCATTACATTAACAACCATAACAAGTAATGCAACTAACAAAAGCCTTAAAGGCTTAGAATCATCACTAAAATAAAAAGAAAAGCAAGGCTCAAACATGAGAGTCCTCTCTAGAGCTTTCCATCCAAAAAGGTTTAATACAATTTTATTTGTAAAGCACCAAGCATGTTTAATTGGGGGGAATGGATGGTGAACATGGAGATGGTGATGGTGGAGGTGTGTTTGTTGATGGTGGTGGAGGTGTTGTGTTTGTTGTTGGTGGTTGATGCAACAAATTTTCAATATGAGAAAACATGTATTGGATCTCATCTCTTAGTCCGAACACAATTGTTCGGTTGTGAATGCAACAAAGGCAAGTGTCTCCATGAGCTTCAAGTAAGCTCCATGGGACGGGGTTATAGGTTGGTGGATTGATAGGAGATGATGAGAAATGTGCATCAAGAGGTGTTAATGGTGATAATGAGAGAGTGAGTGCAAGAGTTGTGTTTTCATTGGTAGGTTGTGATGGTTGATCAATTGTTGGAGGAGATAAGTGGGTGTTGATGTAGTCATTTATGGATGAAGTGGATGGTATGGAGGAAGTGGAGTTTCCATTTGTTGAAGGTGTTTTGAAGGGTGCATTTGGTGCACTAGGAGATGAACATTGAGGTGGTGGAGATGGAGTGGTGTTGTCTTCATTTGTAAGATCAATGAAGAGTTGTTTGGGTGGAATGATGACAAGTTTTTGTTTCTTGGCATTGTTTGAATAGGTGGTTCTTGGTGATGACATGATGATGTTTGATGAATGTTTGAGGATGATGGAATGTGAATTAAACATGCATGGAGATTATATAGTGGGAAAACATGTTTAGAAGTGGAATTAATTTGAAATTGTAATGTTATATTCCAAAATCAGTTTAGTTTTTAAGGGAAATGGTAGCTGGGACTAGCAAAAGGGATCACAAGATGCAAAAGAGAACAATGTAAAAACTGTTTCAGATGGCCGGTCCCCTTAAATGGAGGCCGGTCCCCTTAATTTGTCAGATGGGCCGCCCTTTATGATTTAAGGGGGCCGCCCATCTGACGACCCAGAAACCAAAATTTTTCAAAAATTTTCTGGAAAAATGTTGTGTTCTGTTTTGTATTTGCAGCAAGCACCATTTGGACATTTCATATTTGTTTTGGTCTATTATAAAGCAAACATGATATATATATATATATATATATATATATATATATATATATATATATATATATATATATATATATATATATATATATATATATATATATATATATATATATATATATATATATATAAGCTAATCATGCAAGTATATATATAATTTAAGAGTCAAAGCATGCATTCATAAGCATATATTAAACATAATAAACAGGTTAACATACTAATCATTTATCCAAACAATTATTCCAAGAAAGTTTCAAGTACTTCCGAATGTATTTCGGACAAATAGCACACAAGACATAAAAATTAAATATTGTGTAACAAACATAATCCAAGCATATCATTTATTTTTCTTCCCGAAGATACCCCTTCAAAGTCTTTCCTATAGATTTGAAGCCACCTCTAACTTCTTCGTGCAAGCTCTTTTGTCTTCTAAGCATCTCGGTAGTTCGTTCATGAAGCACTTCTTCGTTTAGATCACTAGGAGATGGGGTAGAATACTCGGGATAGTCAAGATCCTCTAAATTGTCAACGAACTCAGAAAACGAAGGGGTACTAGCATCATGGATGTTTTCCTCCTCATCGTCATCGTCTTGCCTTGAGGATGATCCATGAAAGCTATGACGATGAGGTTTACCCTTGTCACTTCGAGTTCGTCGAGCTTGTTTTAGAGCGAGAGGACGTAGAGTGGGGTAGATGGACTCATAGATACTATTGTCAAGATCGGGGTAGTACTCGATAACATGACGATAGAGACGAGTGAGGAACATTCCATACGGAAGGTTGGCTTTGGGAGTTTTTCTAGCACACTCAATCCGTTTGATAAAGAAGTAGGCCAAATTGTACGGCTTTTCGACAGCTATACAATACAACATGTGAGCAAGGCATGCCGGGAGATGGTCCCGGTGACCTCCGGTACCAAACGCATTCTCACGAATGAGTTCTTCCCAACGCATCATGTGGGGGCTTAATTCCTTGAGGAGAAGTTGGTATGGAGAGATTTGAACGTTTTTGGATTTTATTTTTCGGCTTGTGGTGGCACGTTCCACATCAAGGATTTGACGAATTTCGTCGGGATGAGGAATTTCGTCAAAATAGGGACCGAAGGTTGGTCGATAGCGATTAAGAGATTCGAGGTCCCACTCGTTTGTGAAAACGGCTTGACCTCTAAAAGGAATTTGGAGGATATGACCAAATTGTTCGAGAGTTAGAGTGATAAATTCATTTTGAATCATGAAAGAGATGGTCATGAAACCGAGGTCATTGGCTTGGACGGTGACTTGGCTATAGAAATCCATTATGAAGCGAGGAATGATAGGTTCATTTATTTCATAAAGACAATTGAAGTTGATGCTTGTAAACACGCGATTTATGTAGTCGGATTGAGCAAAAGCAAGATCTACTACACGTCCTTCATGAACATTTCTATCTTCAATTTGACGATAGATAAGTCCAATGGAAGGAGATGTGGTAGGGAGTTGGGAAACTTTAGGAATGTAGTTTTTAGTGTGAGAAAGATCTTCGGTAGTTGCTTTTGGCATTTTCACCTAAACACATCAACAATACAAAAAGACCAAAATAAATATAAAAAAGATAAAAGTATATGTATATTGTTAAGGCTTATGTTGGAACGTAAACATACTTCGTTACTAATCCTAAGAAGTAGATTACCATGTTCCTTAATATTGTTTTTAACTCGTTCTAGATATACTTTACGATGTTTAATAAGTAGTTATGGATAAATCCAAACGCCATTTTAAACATCTTAATATATCATGAAATTTACTAGATTTACATTAGATTGTAAAACTAGCTAATTCTTGCGAGTTTCTTATGCATGTAATTTGTTTTTGAAAAATATGGTTTGTATTTTTACTTAAAAATGTCATTTTTAGTAATAAACCAAACGCTTCCTTAACTATTGACTTATACCCCTAGTATGTCAATATATATATGAATTATATATCTTGACGAGTCCGATTAGCAATTTTTAGGTTTATAATTGTAACAAGGTTTTATAAAAATTATAATGTCTAGGTTTCGATATTATTTGGACATAATCCAAACACCCCTATATCGCGAACCAATATAATTTTTCTTGGTCGAAAAATGTAATTTCAAGTTTTACAAGTTACAAAAGTATAATGTGATTAGTTTTAACACGTTTTCAAATCATTATTCAACAATGAGTTTACTAAAATTTTTGAAAAGGAGTGTATGAAGTTTTTCAAAAATTTTCGACATGATAGTTTATAATTACTAGTTTCTAGTGTTGATTGATCATTCTAAACCTAGGGGAAGCATTCGGTTACGAAGTTTTAGGACTTAATTCGAAAGAAATTGTGAAATTGAAGAATTTTATAAAACATGCATAATCATGAGTATGACCGAATGAGATGAAATTAGATGAAATGTGTTATGAAAAACTTACAATACGTAATGGTGATTGTGTTAGATGAATTTGCCCTTTGCGAATTAACCCGAATTATGTGATTTGGAAGTGATTTGAGAGGTTTTTGGGTTTTGGTTTTCGTTACAGCAGAAGCAAGGGAAGGGGAGTATGAAAAAGTGGAGTGTTTGGCAAAAGGAAAAAGGAGAAAAACGGGTTTGAGCTATCAGATGGCCGGCCCCCTTAAACATTAAGGGGGCCGCCCTTCATTTGGCTGCCGGTCCCCTTAAACATTAAGGGGACCGCCCTCCAAAATTTGATATTTTTGATTTTGTTTTCTGGAAAGAACAAGAAAATATTTATATGTATGTATTAGATTTATATTTAATCAAAAATACGTTGGAGGGTATTCGCACGAAAGGAATTACTTGACACTTTTGCTTGACAATTTGCCAAATAAATTTTCTTGATCATTTCGGATGAAATTTATCAAGTTGTCAAGTACACGAGAACGTTGTGGAAGACACATAAGTATATATATATATATATATATATATATATATATATATATATATATATATATATATATATATATATATATATATATATATATATATATATATATATATATATATATGTAGTATGGGCTTATAAGACGAGAATAAAGGAAGGAGACGAATGCAACGGAAGCCGGGAGTTTGTTTCATCCATAGATTTTTCGACTCATCTCTCTTCATCAGCATGAGTGTTGTTGAACATTAAAGTTCAATAAGGCAAATGGGGAAAAGAAAAGGTTTGGTAAACGAACAATTTCTAGTTCTAGAAAATCAACAAATGAATTTTCTAGGTTATAAGATCCTAGATATAGCTAAGTGTGTATATATATATATATATATATATATATATATATATATATATATATATATATATATATATATAGGGGCGCGTTATATGCAGTACCATTTTAGATACAGTACTTTACAGTACCATTTAGACCAATAATAATTTAGTATCATTAAAGCCTTTTAATAAATTCAAAAGGGTAAAATAGTAAAACACATTTTCACTTTTTTTTTAATATTTTTTAACAAACAACGTTTTTTTAAATCCCTTAATTTCTGGTGTTTTTTTTTTTTTTTTTTTTTTTTTTTTTTTTTTTTTTTTTTAGTAGTAGTATACATGTTTTCAGAAAAATCAAGTGCATACATTTTTTATTTATTTTTTTTTAATATTGTATACTTACACATATTTATTGCGTTTAATTATTTTGACGTCAAACTTATTTTGCTTAAAATGGTAATTGCACACATGTTTTTAATGTACATTCTTTGATCTTCGATATTTATGACCAAAAACAAAAATATATACATGTAACCTCTAAAAATTAAATAACAAACCAAGAACATAAATAGTATATACAAAACTTGATAAATAATGAAATACAATTCCAATACAAATGTATCTTCTTAAATATAGTTGTGCACGTCATCAAAAACATGTGTGCACTCTTCTAAGAACATACGTGCACTCCTCCAAGAACATATGTGTATGCTTTCGTATCTCATTCTACACTTGGTGTGTTGACATCTTTATCATAATAACACTTGTGTCTTTTCAATACCTGAGATTACAAACAATTATCAATTTCTTATTATGAACAATTAACAGACACGTACGCACAATCTAAAACACACATGCATACCTCATTATTTGACTTTATATCAAACTTAAAACACATATGCACAACCCTTTCATTGATTTTTTACCAGCCTTAAAACAAAAATGCACCTTTTCTTATTTCAAATTATGCAATCTTTTTTTAAATTCATCGAATTTATCGTCCAATTCATCGAATTTATTAGAACATAGGTGCACGCCTTATAAAAACATTTATGTTTCCTGTGGCCACATAAACTTTAATCAAATGTGTATTTATAAAGCACCAAAAACACAATACTTGTTTCGAAACAAAAAATAAAAAATAAATATTTAATCATATTAGAAGTTTAAACTACTATCACTACCCGCTAATAAACTAGCATATATAGTAACGTTTTCTATCATAAAAATAAACTTAACAATACGAGATCCTACCGTTCGATGGGCTGCAAGCATAATAAACTTAACAATACAAAGATACATATATGCACATATATAAACTAAACACCCATCACTATCAAGTATTTTAGTGAGTATCATACATGTATGCACATATAAAAAATAAATATTTAATCATATTAGAAGTTTAAACTACTATCACTACCCGCTAATAAACTAGCATATATAGCAACATTTTCTATCATAAAAATAAACTTAACAATACGAGATCCTACCGTTCGATGGGCTGCAAGCATAATAAACTTAACAATACAAAGATACATATATGCACATATATAAACTATACACCCATCACTATCAAGTATTTTAGTGAGTATCATACATGTATGCACATATATAAAATATACACCCATCAGTATCATGTTTTAGAAAAGAGCATTATATTAAACTTTGTTTACCTCTAACCACAATCTCAACGATTTGTGTCCCAAATGGTAAAACAAAATATCTAAACAAACACAGATCTATGTTAATGTTTTTGGACCACTTGTCAGAAACCCATATTCCCAATACCAAAATTGCTATAAAAAAAGGGTTATGTTACATGTGAAAATTAAATACAGTAACAACACAATTATGGAAAAGTGAAAACATTTGAATGAACAAAGAAATGTACAACTCACAAAGTTTATATCAGATCTAGAAGAAATACGAGAAGATCTTCTTGAAGATATGTAAGGAACTCTCGCACATATTAACCGTATCCGCTGCCGTCGTCCTCCTCTAGCACAACCACCACACCCATTTTTTTAATCTGAAATTGATTGTGGGAATTTAAATGTAGATCGATATATGAAAGAGAGATGAAATTTTGGTAGTTTGTTTATCGAAAAAAATAGATC
This sequence comes from Artemisia argyi, assembly GCA_030686995.1. Taxonomy (NCBI): domain Eukaryota; kingdom Viridiplantae; phylum Streptophyta; class Magnoliopsida; order Asterales; family Asteraceae; genus Artemisia; species Artemisia argyi. The sequence continues at coordinate 23,727,622 of CM060709.1, forward strand.
TAAAGAAGGAGGACTGCAGTTTTCTTTTGTGGTGTACAGGTTTTTAGCACTTTTTTAGGATAAATACAAAATACCTATAATATCCTTTTAGCTTTTTATTTAATTGAAAAAAAAACCCTCAACTTCTGTTTAATTATAATTTTGGCACTTTTAATCTTGTCCTTTAATTAACTCATCCAATGGCCCAGATTTAATTTAAGTGGTACTGTAAAGTACTGTATATAAGAATGGTACTGCATGGAATACATCACTATATATATATATATATATATATATATATATATATATATATATATATATATATATATATATATATATATATATATATTTAGATATAGTATAAGTAAATAAGTATATATATGTATAGAAATAAAAACTAGAGAGAATAATGAACCAATCAAAATCACATAAAAGCTAGATACTAAACTAAGCATGCATTTGTTTACAAGGAAATAAAAGGAAATGTGTACCTTTCGTCTTCAATGCGTTAAACTTCAAAATCTTCAAAGGAAAGTCCGAACACGGGGTGACATCAAAGATTTCCATGTATGAATGGCGAAAGTTTTCACGTTGGTCCCCATTGTCTCATTTGACCAAAGTTGTTTGTCCCGAACATGTTTTGCATTTGACTTGGGTGCATATATGGTGGAAACATTCCCCATGGATTGAAGTTCCACATTTGTTGATTATTGTTAAAGTTTTGTCTATTTTGGTTTACTCTTGGTTGAGGTGTTTTAGGTCTAGGGTAAGAATTATTCGGTTTCCTAGGTGGTGGAGTTTTAGATCTTGTTTTAGTTTTGGACGATCCTACTTCGGTTTTTAAAGATGGTTTATAAAACGGTTTTATTTCTTCATTACTAGCTAGATGTATTTTCTTATCATTTATGAGTATATACTCAGGATTAGATTTTGAAGGTTTTAGTTCCTTGAGTTCGCTTTCAAATTTAACATTTTTAACTTCACTTGTTGAGGCTTCGGTTGAGTTAAAACCTAGACCGGTTTTATCTCCGGATATTCTTTGAATACTTATAATTTTACTAAGTGAGTTACTACTATTTTCAAATTTATCAAGTTTACAAATTTCTTCCTTAAGTTTGTTGTTTTCACTTCTAAGCTCTTGACATGATTTGCATTCTTCAAAAGTTTCTTTACCTTTCTCAAGTTGATGTATTTTAATTTTTAGTTCAAGTACTTCATTTTCTAATTGGTTATTTATGTATTTTAGTGATTTGTTTTTAGCCATAACTTGTTGTCCTAGTTTGCATAATCTATTGTATTCACTATCTAAGTCTTTTTCATCTAATGATAAATTTTCATCACTAAAATATTCGATTTCGGAACGTACCTCACTTGATGTTTTAGCCATGAAACACTTTTCTTCCTTTGTTGTTTCTTTCTCATCTTCATCGCTATCACTCCAAGCACCTCCAACAAACGCTATTTGATTTTGATCTCTTGTCATCATTGGACATTTTCCAATAAGGTGATTCGGATCACCACACTTGAAACATTTTCTCTCATTCTTGCTATACTTGTCATCATTATTCTTTTGAGATGTTCTTCTTTCATCGTGTGGTTGTCTAACGAATCTTCCTCGCCTTTTGAAGAATTTCTTGAAATCTCTTACGGCCATGGCGTATTCTTCGTCTTCGCTTTCGGAAGATGAGCTATCTTCGTTGTTAGATTCCTTTCTAGCTTTCAAGGCGATTGACTTGCTTTGTTCACGTTTCCCTTTAACCATTTCGGAGTCCTTCTTTATTATTGCTTCGTAGACTTTTAAATTACCAATTAATTCATCAAGTTGTAGCGTTGACAAATTCTTTGATTCTTCAATAGCCGTCACTTTAGCTCGCCATTTTGGGTGAAGAGCTCTAAGAAACTTCCTAACAAAATTCTTACTAGAGAAATTCTCATCAAGTGCTTTTAAACTTATGATTATGGTGTTAAATCTAGCAAAAGCATTATCAATTAATTCCTCTTCCGGAATCATGAATTGCTCATATTGTTGAACAAGTATATCTATTTTGTTATCTTTGACTTGATTATTACCTTGGTGGGTTATTAATAAAGAGTTCCAAATTTCTTTTGCGGTTTCACACATAAAGATCCTTTCGTACTCTTTACGTGGTAGCGCATTGTAAATAACCATTTTTGCTTCATTATTTTTAGCAAGTTTTCTTTTTAAATCATCATTTTGTTTTTCAAAAGGTACGATTTCATCTTTCTTAGTTTCGGGGTTATTTTGAATAGGTAAAAAATCACCATTGGTAATAATATGCTAAGGATCTAGATCTTTTGATTTCACATAAGTTTCGAATCGATTTTTCCAATATAAAAATCCATCACTTTCAAATAGTGGTAGTCTTTGCATAGATTGCCCTTCTAAATATTTTTCAGATTCCATAGATCGTTACAAGTTTTAAAATACAATATATTTTAAAAATCTTGCTAGACGTGGCTCCTGATACCAATTGTGGAAAACTAGAAGGGGGGGTTGAATAGTTTTACGTCCTTTTAAATTTATAAACACAAGTTTGTTTTAAAAACTTCGATTCTAGTTTATGTGAACTCAATACTTGCACTATATGAACAATTGTATGGTAACTAACTAACAAAGCTAATATAGTAAAGATAAATAAACGAGTAATGCGAAGAGTTGGAAAGATCAAACCACAACACAAGGATTTATAGTGGTTCGGCTACAAGGACACCTTCCTTGTTCCTACTCCACTCCCCGAGTCACCTACTCGAGAGTTTTCTTCACTATGTCAACAAACTCCCTTTTGGCGGAGAAAACCTTACACACCAATTTACACACCACAATAGCTTCACAACTTGATCACTACTTCTACACAACTTCTTCACACCAATATACTACACACCAATCTTCTTCACACCTATCTTCTACACACCAATCTTCTACTTCACACCGATCTTCTACTTCACACCACTTCACAACTAATCTACTTCACTACTAATCAACTTCTACTTCCTACACAACTTCTATATCTTCTAAATAATATATAACAAGCACAACTCAATATTCACAAATGAATGTATATATACACTATGCACAACTACTCTTCAACACTTCTTGAACTTGGTTGTAGAAAGAGTGTTCTTCTTTTGCACTTTGGATGAGAATGGATGCTGAGGGATTGAATCACTTGAAACAAGGATTAATATACAAATGATCTAAGGGTTTTAGAGGATCTTTAGAGAGTTATAGATCTGAAAATTTCGTGCAAAAGGTGAGGCAAAAATTCAGGTTTAAGGTGGTATTTATAGGCAAAAGATTCTGACAGAGGAGCGTGGCCGGTCCCCTTAAATCAAGGCCGGCCCCCTTAAAATTAAGGGGACCGCCCCTTATAATTAAGGGGGCCGCCCAGCTGAAACGGCCAGAATCCTTGTCTTTTAGTGGGGAAAGTTTATTTGGTGAAAAACTAACTGATTTTGGTTAAAAGTTTGAATTCATAAATTTAGTATGAATAAAACATTTTTCTTAATTACCAAAAGTGTTTTTCAAAAATATATAATATGTTTATATAATTAAATAAACTTTGTGTTAGTTAATTAAATACCCCTTTGATCATGAGATGTATTAAGCACTTGTTTATCCATACCTTAAGTGATTAAGTTGGATATAGTGATATAAACTAGCTTAATACTTGTTTACGTAGTAATTATACGATTGACGATTTTACATTTTGTGATCGTTAAAATATAGAGGTATCGAAAGATATGAATAACGTTTTCACACATTATTTATGTCAACATCAACAATAGACATTTAAGACCTCGATATTATCTAAATGCAGTTTAAACTTTTGTGTGTACCCGATTTCTTAGTAAGAATAACCTATATGTATGGGAGGTGATTTGCACACTCTTATTTTTTATTTGCACACTACATTCTGCGCTATAAGGAGTTGCACATTTGTTGTATGCTGCTATTTCAGTTTGTAAATTGAAGTGTGCAATTAAAAAATAAGGTTGTGCCAATCAACTCGCCAAAAGTACATGTAACCTAATATTTTATTTTATTATTTATTTTTATTTTTTTAAAAGGGTAAAAGCCATATATTAGCAACGTACTTTCACAAAATTTCAAATATAGGTAACAAACTTTTTTTATTACTAATCTAGTCATTGAAACCGGCTAATTTGCGACGATATAGTAAATATTGTCACCTGCTACCTGCTGAATATGACCTGCTACCTGCTGAATATGGTAAATGACTGACACGTCATTTTTTAACGACCGTTAGTGGCATATTTTTTCATCGTTAGTCCTTTTTACTAACGACCGTTAGTCCTTTAACAAAATTTTTTTTTTCGAAAATATTTTTTTACGAAAATATTTTTTTTGAAAAATATTTTTTTCGAAAATATCTTTTTCCGAAAATATTTTTTTACGAAAATAATTTTTTTTCAAAAATATTTTTTTTCAAAATTTTTTTAACCCGAAATTTTTTTTTCGAAAATATTCTTTTACGAAAATATTTTTTTTGAAAAATATTTTTTTCGAAAATATTTTTTTCGAAAATATTTTTTTTGAAAAATATTTTTTTCGAAAATATTTTTTTTGAAAAATATTTTTTTCGAAAATATTTTTTTTGAAAAATATTTTTTTCGAAAATATTTTTTTTTCAAAAATATTTTTTTTTCGAAATTTTTTTGACCCGAAATTTTTTTTTTCAAAAATTTTTTTTTACGAAAATATTTTTTTTGAAAAATATTTTTTTCGAAAATATCTTTTTCCGAAAATATTTTTTTTCGAAAATAAATTTTTTTTCAAAAATATTTTTTTTTGAAATTTTTTTAACCCGAATTTTTTTTTTCGAAAATTTTTTTTTACGATAATATTTTTTTTGAAAAATATTTTTTTTCGATAATATTTTTTTTCAAAAATATTTTTTTTCGAAATTTTTTGTCCAATTTTATAAAAATGTTTCTGTATCGATGAATAAGTAAGAAAAACGGATGAAAACGAAGAAAAACGAACAAAACGGAAGAAAAACGTACGAAAATGAAAGAAAAACGGACTAAAACGTAATTAAAACGGGCGAAAGCGGAAGAAAAACGGATGAAAACGAAAAAAAACTTTCTAATTTCGAATTTCTGTTAAAGGACTACCGGTCGTTAGTATAAGGACTAACAATGCAAATTTATGTGAAGAACACAAGGGTATTTTAGTCAGTTCACTAAATCAGCAGGTCATATTTACTATATCGTCACAAATTAGCCGGTTTCAATGACTATATTAGTAATAAAAAAAGTTTGTTACCTATATTTGAAATTTTGTGAAAGTACGTTGCTAATATATGGCTTTTACCCTTTTTAAAAAGAGGAATAAGGATTCATGTGTAATAGAGGAGAATAGAACCACATAAAAATATCTACAAAATCTTTCACAAAATGTGTCAGGCCATGGTTAGTGGATTTTATTATAGTTTCTCTCTATTCTTTCTAATTAAACCCATCAATGCATAACACGTCATTTTGTAGATGTTTTTATGTGAGTCTAGCATTTCTCATAATCATTATTGTTCATATAGATTCAAATTACACCTTTACGTTTAGAGCTATATGCAAGCTAGTCGCGTTAGCATTTTTCTCCACTAACACAACAAAGGCACACTCTACCACGACACCCTGTATATGCCACCGTTGTGCCTGGGGGTATATTTTGCGGGCACCAATCTTTACACAAGTCTTCTTCACATGGTTGATAATTAAGAGTATGAGGACAAAGATCGTCACCTATTTGACAATCACAGTAATATTAAAATTTTACATATAGAAATAAACATGTCAAAAAAGCGTAATTCACTGTTACTAAAATAAGATTAAATGGAACTTTTACCAATGGCCTTGCAATCTTTTTTGTAGCCAGCCATACCGATCATGAAATTTGAACATAACATGTAAAAGAAGCAAAAAAACACAACATTTTGTTTCTCCATCATGAGCTCAAAAGTTTTGAAGTACATCAATACTAAAATCTTGAAGACTTAACATTTATACTGGAACATGTATGTATGCATTTTTGTAATCATAGTAATACGATTACAGTAACAGTATACTAGATTATTGTAATAATATATTTTGATCTTACGTATTCAAGTTTAATTTGCAACATTTAAATATTTATGTATCACTATATCATACTACTTCATATGTTCTAAAATAATTGTCCACCGACAAAAAATACACGTTTAAAGAAAACATAATTATTACTGCTTTCTATGTCTAACTTTTTACAGAATAACAGTTTTACCCTAACTAAATAATTACTGTTTTATTTAAAGTTTGTAATAATAATATCAAGTAAAGTATAATTACTGTTTTATTTAAAGTGTGTATAATACGGTAATCTACACCAAAAATATATATCTATTTTTAGTAGTGGACAATTAATTTAAAACATGCCAAAAGAAAAACGTGAACAATAATATTGAGACGGAAGGAGTACTTCTTTCATCTTGAGAACCGGCAAAAACCTCCTTTTTTCGAGTTTTTTAGATAACCACAGTAATCTAGAAAAATAATTAACAAAATATGCGCTTTTAAAAGTAATTAACATAATGTTTATTTTTTAAATAAAATCAAAAGAACACATGAATGTCGTCCATGAAAGTTGGTTTTATTTAGCAGCCATCGTCTTCAACTGGTGTATCGGCATTCCGTTCGTCCTTGTCATCAATGACTCTTTTATTAGCGATAATGATGGTGTATGACATGATTCTGACGTCATCACTCGGAAGAATATCAAGTCTTCACTTGATGATTCGCACGTCAACTGTCAACACGATTTCGGCATATCGCCAAGAGGCAAGAGCCCTAGAGGAACTGCCACTATCAAAACCAATATGATAAAATGAAACCCAATTAATAACATAACTACTTAAGGAACAATATAAAAACCATTGTTATTGCAAAGTTCTTGCGGAAGCATCCTACGTTCGTGAAAGCATCAGAAGTGCCCTAAAGGAAGCCAATCGAACTAACATTAAATGGCATCGTTTATCAAAATATTACATTCTTTTTGCTCGATTGTTTTCTCCTAGCTAGTGATGATGTCAAAATTATCTCGCACACCATGACTGTCACCGACGAGTCAACAATGACACAGGCGTAGGCACTGACGACATCAGTATGAAGACGATGGCTAAGTTTTACTCCGTATTTATCTAGTGGAGTGTTCTTTTTTATAGATTATATCACAATAACAGATCATGGAAAGATCAAATGAGGGTTGGCATGTTGTTTATAAAACTCGTGTCTTGAGATTTTATGATTTTGTAGAATTTAAAAAAGAAAAGAAGTACTTATAAATTTAAATAGTTTTAGAAGTACGTATTTTGTTAAATATTTTTTAAAAATACTATACTCATTCAAAAAAACTCTCCTTTTTTCTAGTTCTTCTTCATTTGCTATTTACCCCCTGTCTTTTCTTTTTGTTTCTTTTCTAAACATGTAAAACTTCAGAACGGGTCTTAAAAATATTGGTCATTAAACCGCTCAGACCTAGTGACAAAAAGCTTTTTTACTATCACCATCAAAATGTGAGAGGTCTCAAGTTTTATTTCTGTCAGGTGCAAATAACTATGAATTAACCACGATTACCTTCAGAAAAAAGAGAGTTTTATTTGGTTTTCGTTTACGCGATGCGTTCAAACTCATTGAATTAGACGGCAAAGAAAATATTGGCCATTTGTCTTAAGCCAGCCACATAAATAATAGGAAAGTGACAACGGTAGTTTTGGTCATTTCACTTGGGGCCAACTATAAAAATATTGTGGCCCACTAATGATGGTACTTGGGCTCATCATAAAGTCATGTGGTAGTACTTGTTTGGTACTGTGGTAGGCCAACGTACTACAGTATTACTCTCTTTATTTCTTCTGTAATTTTTTAAGTTTTGGTTTTACTACTACGGATTAGTTACTTTGGTTGAGTGAATTTTTTTTTTTTTTTTTTTTTTTTTTTTCTTCTTCTTCTTCTTCTTTTTCTTCTTCTTCTTCTTCTTCTTTTTTTAACCAAACATATAACCGGTTAAATGGGACATAAGGAAAAGGGGGAAATCTCATATATTTGTACTTATTTTTTGCCCCGTTCCTAATTGCTCGTAAGTCATACCTTCGATCATTAATTCGTGTAGATTCGCTGAATGAGTAACTTTCGATCCTTATGTCTTCTGATGTGTTTGCATTTGCAGTTTAAGGTACATATATTCTGCCTTTTTTAGTAAAGACCTTCTTTCTCTCATGACTCTTTACTTTTGATGTATGATCCTATCCCTATAAGCCAGTGCTATGTTTCCCTTTGTCTGATTCGTATTTGATTGATCCAGTTTTGTTATGATTTACTTGATATTTGTTGCATGCTATATTTCTTATTCTTATAGCATTCCTATGCCCTATTTATTGCCCATTATCTGTGGAGGTGGGTTTTTGTCCACAGCGTTCCTTATTATGCTATAGCTATTCAGGCCTATATTTATTATTGTATATGTTTACTTAGCCTAGAGCTTTGTGCATATATATCTGTTTTGCAGGGAGCGTATGGATGCATCCTAGGAACTTTGTTTAGTATTATTTGGTGAATGTTTTGGTGTGTGTGCAATACATCCCTTTCACATAGTACAGTTGGAGATGATCACTCCAATGTGTGCATTAGTATTTGTTGGGCATTCCTATTTAGTTTTACTTTTCTATGAACCTTATTATTCTGTCATTCTATTGTGATTAACTTATACTTGCTCTATTTCATTTGTTTTAAACTTATGATTTGTCCCATTTTCTTTGATTTGTTTGATATTCCTTATATGTATTCCCTTTGATCATACTTTGTTAATCCGACTATACATTTCATGTTCTTTAGTATTTATCTTAACAGCTTTGCTTGGATTCACTTCGCATTCACATTTGTTTCCTTTTATTATTAGCTTTCTTTTGTTTATATCTGTTCACTGGGCTTTTTAAGCTCAGCTGCATTTCTTTTCCTGCGGCAGGTTTTAGAAGGAAGCTGGGTTTTGGGTGAAGAGTGCTTAGGAGCTCTTAGTGGACTACATTGTTGATAGCTCCCCATGGATTAGAGATAGACTTAGAGATTTTCTTTGGTTCTTAGTTTGTAGTTAGTCTGGAAGTTGAAATGTTTAGAGTTACTCCTTCATTCTTTTCTTAGTACTGTTTTGTAACCTTTGTATCTTATATACTAAAAGCTTAAGTAGCCTTATAAATGTAAAGTGCTCACAATAAATGTCTCATGAATTGATGGTACCATATGAAGCCTTCGACATTGATTTCTAGGCAACTCAAGCATCTCCATTAATATGCACATATTGTTTTCAAGAAAGATGAATACGAAGTGTTAGATGCATTAGATGCAGAAGATGTATGGTTTTTGCAATCAAATAAGTCGTTATAAATACATAACTATCACCATCTTCATAACATCATTTTTTGGCACCAATCTTCACCACCATGCCCACAACCCCACTATCCTAAGTCTCTTCCCATATCCATCTTTTGCTTCAAACCTTATAACCATGAGGAGCTGTTTTAAATCTGACATCAAATATTTCAGTTGTAAAAACACATATGCTTGGTTTATTGATCCAATTATATTACATGATCATATCATGCATGCTACATATATTTCCATATATTAAAATTGGAAAGGTGCTATACAAGCAATCAAAAGGAAAAAGGATTGTGGCTAGACTACCATTCTTACCCATCAAGGTATGAGCATTCTTGGTTGCCTTCCCTCATTTCTTAGTTACTATTAGTATTATTATCAAGTTTTTCTTCACCATATGTTAGCTCATAATATATTGTTGTTATTGTCCCAACACTTTCAAAACATTTTTAAAAAGCTAACAATGTTGTTTTATGTCATTCCAGGGGTTTGTAGAGAGTGGGATAATGAGAACTTGCATAAACAGGTACTAGACGAACAATGAGAACTTGCATAAACAGGTACTAGACGAACTCAACTACTCAAGGACGGCGATGATGGGATGAGAAGTTGATGTAATAATGTATTTATTTTTTATTTTTATTTTTATTATTTTTTATTTTTTTTGATACAGAGAAGAACGGTATGATAGATATGTAATGATAAGCTTTTGAGATGTGTTTGGCATAGATGTGTTTCACACTATTAATTTGTTAATTTCTAAATCTTTCCTTTTTCCATTTGATTTAAAGGTCATATACGAAGTTTAAATTTTATGATTTTATCTTTTGCTAGATTGGGTTTCTCTCATTTGTTTCATTAAGGTTTATGTTGACATCTATATTGTGTACTTAGTAAGGTCAATTGTTTATGAACCTACATTGAAATATTTTATTAAAGATGATATAAATGATATATGGTTGAGCCTTTGGAAAACTTCGTTACTAATAGGATAGTTCGTAATTTTTTGCCGCGATATTGAGTCTCAAACTTGGAACTGAGATGAGCCAGACGAGGCTAAGGTTACTGGGAGGTGAGTTTTCTTTGCCAAATGGTGCTATATTTTGATTGACAAAAAAATGTGAATTCTTCTTAGAATAAACGTTCTCTCTTTTTACTTCAACGATTTACACTTAACATTACGTAAGAAACAATTTTATACAAATCGCGGGCATTGCACACCTTCATTTAACTCGACTTATTATATACCTATTTAGCTAAAAATTATGCAACATGTCTCAATTAGATCCACAATCTTACTTACACTTCAACAATTTCACAAATATTACGCAATGAACAATTAGATGCAACCTGTGTGCATCGCATGGGTCATGAAGCAATCCAAGTTATATATGACGAAAATTAGTTCCAAACATCACGCCTTAGATACAGCCCGTGTGCATCGCACGAGTCTGAATATCATTTTGAGTTTTTGACTCGACCTCAATTAAAAGTGATGAAATTAAGGCACCAACAATTTTCATGACATGCTAACAAAAGTTGCGGTAACATCACAACTTATGAACTTATTGACCGACAAAATTCGACCATCACCAAAAATGAGAGTTTCAAACATGACGAAAATTAGTGATGAACATTACGCAAGAAACAATTTGATCCAATCTTAGTGCATCGCACGGGTCTGAGAACAATACACTATGAACATTTACATCGAGCCCATGTGCATCGCACGGGTCTGAATGACTCGTTAGTAATGAATTCTCGTTTACTTGTGTTCTGATTTGACTCCAAAATGTTACACTTTAGCCCTTTTCGGGTTGGGGTGTTACAATTTGATCTAGGATTTTTCGTGTAACATTGTTGATCTAGGGGTGTTACACAATGTTACAATTTGATCTAGGGGTATTACAAAATGTTACATTGTTGATAGCTCCCCATGGATTTGAGATAGACTTAGAGATTTTCTTTGGTTCTTAGTTTGTAATTAGTTTGGAAGTTGACATTTTGCCCCGTTCCTGATTTGACTCAAAAATGTTCATGGATCTTTTAATTGTTATTAATTGTCACATGTTTTGGATAGATCTAAAATTGAGGAAGACCCTAATATATATATATATATATATATATATATATATATATATATATATATATATATATATATATATATATATATATATATATATTAAAATCAATTTACAGTAGAACTCGATAAATTAATACTCGATTATTTAATAAACTCTCTAAGATAATATTTTTTGCCGGTCCCGACTCGGGGATAGGGTGCTAAATTAATAATTCGCTAAAATTATAAGATAATACATTTTTGATAATTTCTTTAGACCCCAAAAATATAAATTAATAATTCCTTATATATAGCATATTACATGAATGATTTTGATCTTGTATTTATGTAGAAAATATTTTTAATGTCCATAAAGTGATACATTGAACACAAGAAGCATAATAAAGTGGGAGATTGAAGGTTTCTTTCAAATTGGGCCGTTCATTTGATATACATGCATTGTATACAATAATTAAGTGGAATGTGTCCCCCCTCGTGGATCTTCGGGGTAATGGGTTTACGGCTGGGCAAGCTGTTATGAAGGCTGAGATGAAAAAAGTGGACAAACATGATAAAGCCTGCTCCGAGAATCAACACGTGTTTGTTCCTTTTGCATTTGACACTTTTGGTTCCTTAGCCCCTGAAGCTATGCGCTTCTTGGATCGGGTTCGTAAGATTGTTCGCAGCAATACATCGGCCCCAAGGGGTCACGATTAAGTTTTCAGTAGAATAGGGTTTGCTATTCAAAAAGGGGTGGCGGCGCAGCTTGTTGCCCGCTTACCTACCACCTTGATGTAAATCCCACTTTCTAAAAAATACTTTATATTGAAAATTATAAATTAATGCCAAATATATAAATTAATAATTATTAATTTGTCGATTAATTAATAACTCTTTTAATTAATAAATTTTGGTGGTCCCAAGTGTATTATATTATAGAGTTTCTACTGTATGTGCTATGTGGTATATGATTAACTTTGGCCTACGCAATTGACTTGTCAATGTATGTGGCTCATCTCCATCAAGAGGTGAAGGCCCTAGTTGATTATATGCATATTAAACCTAAAATTGATTTTGTTAGGATCTTTTCTAATAAAGATTGCATGTGGCTAATTGTTTCACTTTATTTATTATTAGTTGTTTTTTATTTGTCTTTGATTACTTGTTTTATTGTTTTAATTGTTTGACATGATTGTAAGCAATAAAAGGGTGATTTTTATAAAAGAAAATAATATGGACTAATAATGGTGAAACTTTAAGTGATAAAGATTGAATCTTGCGGTGTCTTATGTGCCAACAACGGTTCGCTTCGCACGGTAATTCGCTCCAAGGCAAGACTAGCAAGATTCATACTTTATTACATGTTTTGAGATTGAATCCATAAACTTTTGCTTGATTGATGTTTTGTACAACATGCTTTTAAAAGTAACTCCTTTATGAAAAAATTCATAGTCGTGGTATGAAGGCTTAGAGTCTGCCTTGGTTATCACACTTACGAATACGTCTTAAACGAATTTCTTTTAAAATCATTCTTGTAGAAAGTCATCCTAGGGTTTTTTAAACCTCAAGTAAAACTTTATGTATTAAATTCATAAAAAGTTTTTTTTTTTTTTTTTTTTTTTTTTTTTTTTTTTTTTTTTTTTAACTTATGCTATAAGATGAGTGCATGCATCTTTATACATATTTTGATTAACACATCAAAATTGAATACCCTTAAAATTTAAGTTACATGCCATCTATCTATAAGGAACACTTGGAATTTTAATTTAGTAAACGTGAGACCGAGGCTAAATTATTATAGCAAGGTAAAATTCTGTTAATGCGTGAGACCATAGATAGTAATTTTATAGTTTCTAAGGTAGACGACTTAATTAAGTTGTGCGTGAGACCTAGAACTTAAGGCATGAAATGGGATGAAACATGCTTACAAGGCAAATTGATGAATCAATTTGATGTAAATCCCATAATGGTCTAGGAATTGAAAATCTTGTTTGCCAATTATTGTTCTACAAATTACCATCTTTTCTACTTTCACCACTAACAGATCAACTGATGTGGTGAAATCTATGTAAAGTTGGATCCTAGATTTTCAAGAAAAATAGTTGGTTATATGAATATAGCCTTTGGGTATTTTATTTTTCTTGAAGATATTTATTATCGAAAATACTAATGTTTGAACTTTTATCTGTAGATATGGCTCAACCCGATAACCCAACTGTGATTTCTGCTTTCAAGAGCATCTTGAAAGGGAAAAATTGACTGGAAAGAATTTCAATTATTGGCACCGTTCGCTCAGAATTATCTTGAGGGCAGCCGGTAAGCTCAATCTCTTGACCGATGAATGCCCTGCTGAACCTGCTGCTACTGAACCAGAAGCAGTTAAGGCGGCATGGAGGGTGGAGCATGCTAAATTTAATGAAGTTGCTTGTTTAATGCTCACTAGCATGAGTGCTCAGTTACAAAAGAAGTTTGAGTACTACTTTCCTAAAGACATGCTTGAAGTGCTTAAGCAGTCTTATGAAAAGTCTCCTGCAGTTGAATTGTATGATGAACTTGACAAGTTACACAACTGTAAGCATGGTGATGGTAAACCAGTTGAAGATTATGTGACTGAGATAAAAGAATCATTTGATCAGCTTCACAAAATTGGATTTGGTTACCCCGACAATGTGCAAGTGCACTTGATCAATAGGCCCCTTAACAAGGACTTTGCTGGTTTTGTGCAGAATTTCAACATGCACTGCTCAGGGAAGACAGTCTTAGAATTACTCGCATTGCTTGTTGATTATGAGAAAAGTCTACCGGCCAAGGTCAACGCAAGTGTTGGCGATTCATGGGGGGAGAATCCAGAAGAAATCGCATGTGAACAAAGGCAAAGGGAAAGGTGATAAAGGCAAGCAGGTCATGGCCTATCAACCACAACCCAAGATGAAGCAGCATCAGCCTAAGCAGAACAAGGTGAATCCTCCACACAAGAAGGATCAGGCTTGTCACCACTGTCATGAAAAGGGCCATTGGAAGCGCAATTGTCCTCTCTACATTCATGACTTGCGACAGAAGAAGCAGGGTAATGAAGCTGGTAACCCCAGTTCATCAGGTGCGTTCTTTATGATTGAATTATTCACTCTTACTCCTAAATTGAATTCATGGGTATATGATACGGGATGTGGCATTCATATTTGCAATAACTTGCAGGGGTTTAGAGTTGAGAGAAAGCTGGCCTATGGACAACAATTCTTGCACGTGGGTAACATAGCACATGCAGAAGTTGAAGCTATAGGAGTTTTTAGTTTAGTGTTGCCTTCGGGCTTAGTACTATCTTTAAATAATTTTCATTATGCACCGTCAATTGTTAGAGATGTAATTTCATTTTCATGTTTGTTGAACCTTGGTTTTGATCATACTGTTACTAGCAATGGAATTTCAGTTTCTTTAAATGGTGTTTTCTATTTTAATGCTATTGCTGTGAATGGTGTGTTTGAAATTGATATGAATGATAATGATACTGCTTTTGTTAAAAATAATTCAATGTATAGCATCAGTAATAAGAGAATCAAGAAAGGTCTGGATTCGTATTATCTTTGGCATTGTTGACTTGCTCACATTGGCAAGGCTCGTATGGAAAACCTGCAACATGATGGGCTTTTAGATAAGATCAATGATGAATCATTTGATAAATGCGAATCTTGCATTGCTGGGAAGATGACAAAGAAACCCTTTAAAAATAGGATTGAAAGGGCTAATGATCTACATGGTTTTATTCACACAGATGTGTGTGGACCACTTAGACATGTGTCAAGGAGAGGTGCTAGCTACTTCTTAACATTTACGGATGATTACAGCCGTTACGGTTATGTTTATTTACTTAAACATAAACATGAGGTGTTTGAAACATTCAAAGTGTTTAAAGCAGAAGTAGAGTTGCAACTTGGAAAGAAGATTAAAGCTCTTCGATCCGATAGAGGTGGTGAATACCTGAGTCAGGAGTTCATAGATTACTTAGCTAAGGAGGGAATTGTCCAACACCTTACTTCTCCATATACTCCACAACAAAATGGTGTATCTGAGAGAAGGAATCATACATTGCAAGACATGATACGATCTATGTTTAATCTAACAACCCTTACTCTTTCGTTTTGGGATTATGCGTTAGAATCTGCGGTTCGCATTATTAATATGGTTCCAACAAAGAAGGTGGATAAGACACCATATGAGTTATGGACTGGAAAAGCTCCTAACTTGTCTTATCCAAAGGTCTGGGGTTGTGAGGCGTATGTTAAACGTGACTCAGCAGACAAACTCCAACAAAGATCTGTAAAGTGCATCTTCGTAGGATACCCTAAGGAAACTATGGGATGCTACTTTTATTACCCACCCGAAAAAAAAGTTTTTGTTGCAAGGTATGGAGACTTCTTGGAAAAGGACCTCGTATCTCAAGAATTCAGTGGGAGAGTATATGATCTGGAAGACGATCATGAAGATGTAGCACCTTTTGAAAACACTAGCCAACTTCCTGTGGAACCTGAAAGTTTAGGTCCTCCACCTAAAGTTGAAGTGGTTCCCATTCGTAGGTCAACTAGACCTATGAAAGCTCCTACACGTCTATGTCTTAATGTAGAGTGTGATGATAACTTACTAGGGGATCTTGATGAACCTACAAGTTACAAGGCTGCCATGAATGGTCCTGAAAAGGAAAAGTGGCAGGTTGCTATGAATGGGGAAATGCAATCCATGAAAGACAATGAAGTCTAGGAAGAAGTAGACCTACCTCCGGGTGCCAAGTTAGTTGGGAGTAAATGGCTCTACAAGAAAAAGACTGATATGGATGGCATTGTACACACCTATAAGGCCCGTTTGGTAGCTAAAGACTATACTAAAACTTTTGGTGTTGACTATGAGGAGACCTTTTCTCCTGTAGCTGACATTAGGGCTATTAGGATTCTTATAGCCATAGCCGCTTACTATGACTATGAGATTTGGCAAATGGATGTGAAAACCTCCTTCTTAAATGGTCGCCTAGATGAAGACATCTATACGGCGCAGCCTGAGGGGTTTGTGAATCCAGAATTCCCAAATCATGTATGCAAACTTCAAAGATCCATTTATGGATTGAAGCAAGCATCACGACAATGGAATAAGAGATTTGATAGTGAGATTAGAAAGTATGGATTCACTCAAAATCTTGATGAGCCATGTGTATATCACAAAGCTAGTTGGAGTAATGTAATTTTCCTTATTTTATATGTTGATGACATATTGATCATGGGAAATGACATTCCAAGTTTGCAAAAGGTTAAGGCATATCTTGGAAAGTGTTTTTCTATGAAAGATTTAGGGGAGGCTGCATTTATTCTGGGAATCAAGATATATAGAGATAGATCTCAGCAATTAATTGGATTAAGCCAAAGTGCTTACATTGATAAAATATTGAAGAGATTCAATATGCAAAATTCTAAGAAGGGATATTTGCCAATGCAAGAACAACATGGCTTAAGCAACAAAGTTTGTGCTTCAACACCTGCAGAGGTGCAACGCATGAAAAGAGTCCCTTATGCTTCAGCTGTGGGATCTATAATGTATGCTGTGTAAAGCACAAGGCCTAATGTGGCATTTGCTCAGAATTTAACCAGTCGATATCAGCAGAATCCAGGTGAAGCTCATTGGACTGCTGTTAAGAATATTCTTAAGTACCTTAGGGCTACTAAAGATATGTTCTTAGTTTATGGGGGTACTCCATCTGCAGAACTCGATGTTACAGGTTACTGCAATGCTTCTTGGAAAGGTGACAAGGATGATACGAAGTCTCAGACGGGTTATGTCTTTGTCATTAATGGAGTTGCTGTGGATTGGAGGAGCAGAAAGCAGAGTGTACTAGCGATGTCTGCTACAGAAAGTGAGTATATAGCTGCTTCAGAAGCTGCAATGAAAGCTGTTTGGATTAGGAAGTTTGTTTCAGGGCTTGGGGTTATGCCTTCGATTCGACGACCTATAAAAATGTATTGCGACAACTCAGCTGCAATTACATTTGCCAATGAGACTGGAATCATGAGAGGCACCAGACATTTCCCGATTAAGCATCACTATGTTCGAGAACAAGTCGAAATAGGTGAAATCGAAATGCTCAAAGTTCACACAGATGATAACTTAGCAGATCAGTTAACAAAGCCTCTACCTGGCACCAAGCTTTACAAGCATGCTGAAGGCATAAGACTTAGATTAGCTGAAAGTTTCATGCCCATTTGTGATTAGTATTTGGATAAGGGATGTAATGTACAATTATTATTTTAATGGAATAAAATATTAGTTATGTTTATTTATTCATTGTTTTAATAATATATCATATATTTGCATGTTTAAATCCATGAATAAATTATTATTCTAAATTATCCGTTGTCGATTAATGATATGGAAATATCATTAAACTAAGACAAATTTGAGTATTGTTTAGGATATACTTGAAAGTATATTGATGTGTAGTCATACCAATTTCACATGATATTCAATGAATTGAATATAGGACTTATCCAAACAATATGATTTAATATTTAATGTGAGAATCATATTTAAAGTTATCCTCAGACTTGAGATACCAGATAAGACTCATGGATGTAGTGCATTTTTGTGAAGCAATCTACCGCTCACCGTAACAGGGAGTTATAAGGCTTGTTTTCAGAAGTGTTGCAAAGTTCATAGGTTATTCTTGTAATCAAGAAATAATTTGTTCCTTCTGATTTGTTCAGAAGTTTAATACTGCTGGGCCCCTCGTAGGGTTGACAAAAAGTTTGCGTGGCCACGCCCAAAGTCTATCTGGAATACATTCAGATATTTTGTTAATTTTGTTCGATCATAAAGAGACGAGAAAAAAAAATTTAATAAAGAAAGTCACATCTTTATTAATGTGGTATTAGAAACAAAAGGATAATTATAATGATGAATCATTAAAGGTTTTTCCAGAAAACCTAGCTCGAGTCGTGCTGGGGGCATTGGAGTGTTGCAAGACACTAACCAATGTCATTTTACTATTAATAAATATACGAGTGGGAGCTGTTAAATATACGTATATATATTAATGAGGCTTCAGGATTGCACACATTACAAATGAGTATTAAGGTAAAATAACAAATGTTTTATTATATTTATTATTAGACACGAGATATTAACGACCGTTAGTACTTAACGAAAAAAGGACTAACGACCGTTAGACGAAAGATAGAAAAAGCGTGTTTATGTAATTTGGTAACCAAGGAAGGGTTTAGAACCCCCCTCCTTGGGTTGGGTCGGCCGAACACCACACAAGGGGGCACCCTTGCCCTAGCTTGTTCCCAAAGTTATCCAATTACTATATAAACAAAGAGTAAATTACATAGATGGTCCCTGTGGTTTGCCCAAAGTTTCACCCACAGTCCCTGAAAGTAAAAAGTTGCACGGATAGTCCCTATCTTTGAAAATAATAACACACATGGTCCCTCCACTTAACTGGTGTTAGTGGCTTCCGTTATCTTTTGCATCGTTAGTCCTTTTTTGTTAAATATCATTGCATCGTTAGTCCTTTATAATAACGGTCGTTTATAATTTGAAAAAATCAAAAAAAAAAAAAATAGAAAAAAAATTTGAAAAAACTGAAAAAAAAATTTCGAACAAATTTTTTTTTTTTTTTTAGAAATTTCGAACAAAAAAAATTTTAGAAATTTTTTTTAGAAAAATTTTTGAACAAAAATATTTTTTTATGAAAAAATTGAAAATAAAATCAAAAATATATATATATATATATATATTTTTTTGATTTTTTTTTTCTATTTTTTTTTAATTTTTTAGAAAAAAAAATTTGAAAAAAATTTTGAAAAAATTGAAAAAAAAAATTCGAACAATTTTTTTTTTTTTTTTTTTTTTTTTTTTTTTTTTTTTTTGAAATTTGATTTTTTTTTTTAGAATTTCGAATAAAAAAAATTGAAAAAAAAATTTTTAGAAATTTTTTTTAGAAAAAATTGAAAAAAAAAATCAATAATAATTTTTTTTTGATTTTTTTATAAAATTTTTTAGAAAAAAAAACTGAAAAAAAATTAAAAAGAATTTATAAAAAAATCAAAAAAAAAATTATTATTGATTTTTTTTTTCAATTTTTTCAAAAAAAAAAAAATTTTATTCTAAAATTTTTCTAAAAAAAATTTCTAAATTTTTTTTTTCAATTTTTTTTGTTCGAAATTCTGAAAAAAAATCAAATTTCAAAAAAAAAAATTTTTGTTCGAATTTTTTTTTTTAATTTTTTCAAAATTTTTTTTCTAAAAAAATTATAAAAAAAAATCAAAAAAATTTTATAAAAAAATCATAAAAAAAATATATTTTTTATTTTATTTTCAATTTTTTCATAAAAAAAAATATTTTTTTCGAAAATTTTCCTAAAAAAAATTTCTAAAAATTTCTTTTGTTCGAAATTTCTAAAAGAAAAATCAAATTTCAAAAAAAATATTTTTTTTTGTTCGAATTTTTTTTTACAATTTTTTCTAATTTTTTTTTCCGACATTTTCAAATTATAAACGGCCGTTATTATAAAGCACTAACGATGCAATGATATTTAACAAAAAAGGACTAACGATGCAAAAGATAACGGAAGCCACTAACACCAGTTAAGTGGAGGGACCATGAGTGTTATTCTTTTCAAAGATAGGGACTATCCGTGCAACTTTTAACTTTCAGGGACTGTGGGTGAAACTTTGGTCAAACCACAGGGACCATCTATGTAATTTACTCATAAACAAACCTAGAGTCATTTTTTGACATCTTTTGTGCACACAATTATCCCTAACTTTTTCTACTCTCCTTCTTGCTTTGAAAACCGGTCAAACACCCCTATATCTTTAGGGATCCGATTTTTGCTTTGTCAAAAATAATTCTTGTGTAGTTACTTGCATAACCTTGATACGGTTTAATTTGTGTGTACAAGAACGAGGTAATAACTCACTATAGTTATTATCAAGAGATCGATAAACAAAACGGTAAGGGGTTTATCATAGATATATTATTACACAAGATCAAGATTTGTTGAAGTGCATCGGGTACGTTACTATTTATGTTTTAGTTAATATTTGTATGTGTTATACTTGATCCTAGCTTCCGGTATACGTGTACTTTGATTGTCATATTCTAACAGTAATGTTATATTATTGAATTTGAATTTCAAATAACTTAAACTAAGTCAGAATTAAATGCTAAGAATGTTTAAGTTAACGAGTTGACAAGCTGCAGATGAATCTATCATCAAAATCTCAACAAATCCTGAACCAAAGTCCATTAACTGTACTCGGGGAACGTTAGTACACTTTATGTTTATATAGTAGAAAGTGACCAAAGCAAAGATGTAGCCAACTGTTACTATTTTGTAATCCAAGTATTGGGAAAACCGATACAAATTTTTCATCGGATTATTATTCACCAAGGTATACAACTGTATATGGTCCAACTGTCATGAAGGAGAAAACAAGACATTTCACGCCTTTTATGTATTCCCCAAACCTTTTACAATCAGAACCTCTTATCAACTATCTGCAATGGCTTCTACTTCATCCTCTTCTTGTGTACCAAATTATGATGTATTTCTAAGCTTCAGAGGTGAAGATACACGTTATTCGTTTACCGATCATCTCTACCAAGCGTTAGTTCGAGCAGCACTTCGTACTTTTAGAGATAATGATGAAATTGATAGAGGTCAAGAACTCAAGCCAGAAATTGAGACTGCAATAACTGAATCCAGGGCTTCTATTGTTGTATTGTCTGCTAACTATGCGAATTCTAGATGGTGCCTTGATGAGCTGCTGCTGATTATTGAACAAAGACGAAAGTGCAGGCATTTTGTTTTACCTGTGTTTTATCACGTTGATCCTTCAGATGTTAGGAATCAAAGAGGAAGATTTGCGATAGATGTAGATGATGATGGAGTTGAGGGATCGAAATGGATAGAGGCTAAAATGAATAGGTGGAAGGAAGCTCTAGCTGAAATTGCTAACTTAAACGGCATGGTTGTTTCAGGGTACACTTTTACGTACCATTCATATTTACAATAGGGAAAATGATAAAAAAATGCATCGAACTTGACACTTTTTACCATTGTATGTAGCCAACTATTTTTTTTTCATTGTATCACAAAACTTTTGATTTTTTCCCATTGTATGTATCCACGTCAGCAAAACGTCATGATAAAAAAGGGAAAATGATAAAAAAATGCATCGAACTTGACACTTTTTACCATTGTATGTAACGCTTTGCTGACGTGGATACATACAATGGGAAAAAATCAAAAGTTTTGTGATACAATGAAAAAAAAAATAGTTGGCTACATACAATGGTAAAAAGTGTCAAGTTCGATGCATTTTTTTATCATTTTCCCTTTACAATATAAGTCGTAGGAAACTATATCTTTTCAATTAATGCAACTAAATCCAATGCTTATTAGTTTATTGATTACATGGTTTCATTGAAGAATACGATAAGCCCATAGTACAAGAAAAATGCAAGTAAGATTGCAAATTTACTCACTTTTTCAATGAAGTCTTAGTACAAGTTTACTTTTTACTACTACACTTTCAACTAGTAATGTGAGTAAAATACTGCATGTACTAGTTTACTCGGCACATTTTTTAAAATGTGCAAGTAGAAAATCTTTTTTCACGAAAACGAAAGTACACGTACCATATTGGCACGAAAATTAGTACACGTACCATATCCGTATATTTCGTTGATCATTCATGGTTGTTTTATAATAGTTTCAGGAATAATCATACAATTGCTAAAGCTTGGTTTATTTCAGCACTATTACTCAAGCGATTACTTTGTAAAAAGGTTTTAATGACATTGTGAATATGCTAATTTTCTTTCTTTTGTTCCAGGTATGAATCTGACTTTATTACAAAAATTGTTGACACAGTTTACCGCGAATTAGATTTAAAACTACTCAGTACCCCGGCCCATCAGTTTATTACAAAAATTGTTGACACAGTTTACCGTGAATGTATTAACTCCTGGTTAAATGATGAGCAAACCAATAATGACGTTCTAGCAATTTGTGGCATGGGAGGAGGTGGCAAGACAACACTGGCCCAACACATTTATAACTCAAACAAGCACAAATTTGAAAGCAGCAGTTTTCTCCAAGAGATTGGCAAGCACCACAAGCAACCTTATGGGTTGCTTGAGCTACAAAAACAACTTCTCAGTGACATTTTAGGGGGAAAGAATATAACGATATCCAATGTTATTGAGGGTACAAGTAAGATTGAGGCGGCTTTACAAATAAAAAAGGTTCTCCTAATTCTAGATGACATTGTTGAAGACGATGAGTTAGCTGCTTTACTTGGAACAAAGGTGTTCCATACACAAAGCAAGATCATAATAACAACAAGGCGTCTAGATATCCATGCATGGTTTGAGTCCATATCATGGAGGTGCCGGGTGCATAAACTTGAATTGTTGAATGTTTGTGAATCATTAAATCTTTTAAGTTGGCATGCCTTTGGAGTCGAAACTCCTATAGAAGGTTTTGAGGAACTTGCAGTGGAGTTAGCACGGTATTGTGAAGGGAACCCACTAGCTCTTAAAGTATTAGGTTCTTCTCTTTATGTTAGTGCTAAAGACCGATGGACAAGAAAGAGTGTTATTGAAAGTAGTTATAAGTCTCGTGCACGAACGGGGTTTACATATAAAAAAATTTTATTTTAAAATTTTAGTTTAATATACGGGCATATAAGAATTTAGCAGTGTTTAATAGTTTGAAGTTACATGCACGATGTTCAGACTATAAGTATAACTACCGATTACATTTTAACTAAATTTGTTTTGTGTGTACTTAAAAACGTGTTTACATTTTAATATTATAATCCTGTGCATCTACGGATTTCTGGTATTATAATTAAATTACTTATCGTTATCCATATTTTAGTTTTTAACCCGGGTACGCACGGGTTATTAAACGCGGATTAGGTTCAGATAATAACTATAACCAATAATAATATCTTAAGTATATTTGCTCGTTTATTTAATAATCTTATTGTTTAAGTATTACGATTACTATAATAATGATAATAACAGTAGTAGTTGTTATTAAAAAAAAGTTTTAAGTATAGTTTTTTTTTTTTTTTTTTTTGTTTTTTTTTTTTTTTTTTTTTTTTTTTTTTTCCTTGTTTAAGTATAAAAACATCTTTAAAATTATGGAAAAAAATGAAGATTTTACACTTCAATCCATAAAATAAGATTTAAGATTAGCCTATTTTGAAAAGTTTAAGGTTTGATTATAAATTCTATTAATATCAAAATATAACGTTTATTTACACTTAAGTCCGAAATTAAACAAAAAAGGGCTCACAAGGTCATGCATATTTAGTTCGTGCATATCTTAACTACTTATAATGGAGAAATGGTCAAGTGAAATGTTGAGTTTTCAACACTTGATCAAATGAGAGAGAAAGTTACTAATCATAATGGTTTCCTAAAACTAAATGATACTGTAATTAATAATCTTATTAAAATACCACATTACTCAAAAGTAAAATGATTTATTCACATTATACAACCAATTAAAAGCATATCTACAAAATTAAATATAACCAATTAAAACAACACTTGATAAAAAGTACAATAAAATTTTCATAATGTACAATTTAAATAAGCTACAACATAATCCATATGAAATAATTAAACACGCTAATTAATGTTATTTTTAAACACCCTAAAATAAAAAGTACATGCTATTATACACATTATACAAATTAACAAAACATACAAAGCTTCATACAACATAACAAGTTGATGGTACATATAGTTTTGAAAACTAGACGGGACCAACGGGTTCAACCGGGAACTGGTGTCGCCACCGGTTCGGCTAACCAATAAAAACCATCCGAAAATGAACCAGAGAGGACCCGTTGAAACCGATACAAACTGGTGAATCAGGCATCATTGAGATCTATTTCTCCGGTTAATCGTCACAGGGTACCCGAAGGAAAAACTGAAAGTGAAAAGTTGAAACTAAAAAAGGAAATATTGAAACATATATTTCAAAAGGAAACTATTAATACAAATCACAAACCCGGTTGACCTAGGATGCTTCAAACCCGGCGGGTTGACCAGGTTTAATTTGACCCATTTTCGACCAACCAAGCAAGTTGAACCAATTTAAATTGACCCATTTTTCGATTGGAACGGTTCAACCGGTTGAACTACCCGGGTCAAACCGGGTTTTAAAACATTATGTTTAATCCCCAAATCTTCAAACTTTTATTATTTTTTGTTTATAACCTATAAACTTTTTTTTTTATCAATAAACGATTTGTCCCTATAAAATCCCGTTGCTATGCATGGGTACTTGTCTAGTAATGGAAAAATGGTCAACACTTGAATATTGGCTTTGTTGAAAATGTTGAATGTTGAAAATGTTGAAAAATGGTCAATGTTGAAATTCATTATATCTATGGCTGTACATGCAAATGAGCAAATGGTAAATTGAAAGTTGAAACTTAATATTACTCCTAAGAGCAGTGGGTGTCGTGGTGAAGCTTCACCTCCTCATTTGGGGCCCACGGGTGCCACATCACCCCAACATCTCTTCACAACTAACTCCTCTTCACTCATAACTAATCTCAACTTACTCGTTTGAGGTCCACCACTTACAACTTTATTTTTTATTCAAAATTTTAAATAAACTAAATTCATTTTATTCAAAGAATACAAATAACATTTTTTTAAGTTACAAAATAATTATTAAAAAAAAAAAAAAAAAAAAAAAAAAAAATTCTTAACTGCACACACACACCCCACACACACTTCCAAATCATTTACATGTAATAAATATCATTTACACCACACACACTTTCCAAACCATTTCCATCCAACCCAGGAAAAAAAAGATATATGTCTTCTTCTTCTTCAAGGTTTGGCTACACACACACACCACACACACACTTCCAAATCATTTACATCTAATAAATATACAATACAAATCATTGACAATTACAAAACAATTACAAAAGAAAGGAAAAAAAAGAACAGAAATGGCAGAAACCAAACCTCGTCGTGCAGACGAGGAGGTTGAAAGTGGCGAGCTTCAACGAAGGGGGAGGGTGTCATGGCGAGCTCCGGCGAAGCAAATCCACTGCCACGTAGGAGTGGCGAGCTAGGATGAGGAGCCACACCCACTGCTCTAATACACGGTTTGGTGGTCTATTATTCTTGAGAAGTCAAACACCATTTAAAATGCACATTCAAAACATTGATTAAGTTTCCTTCTATTCACAAAACTTCTTTAATACTCATCTTATTCAAAAAAGATGAAAATTATGTGATAATCATCCATTTGTTAACAAAACCCTAAATCAAACCCACAACAAAACCACAACACAAAATCAATTCATCATTTAACAATTAAGGTTTGTCTCAATATCCTATGCTTCTATTTATATTTATTTAATTATGTATCACATCAATATGATGTTTATATATACAATTTGTTGTTATGATTGCGTACGATTTCAAGAATCGGGATCTTGAGTTGGAGTATGTGATGGTCTTTTTTCTTGATCAGGGCTTGATGAGAAGGTGAATGAAATTTAACTTTCTTCAACTTCATGTGTGTTTTATTAGAGTTAATCTTGCATGTTTTTTCTTTGTCACCTCCACTTATTAGACAAATCTGTTGTTTTATTTTGTTTTGTTTTGTTTTGTTTTGTTTTGTTTTTGTTTTTGTTTTTGTTTAATCAGCAATGACCATGAGATTTGTTTGGTGTTTTTATAGGCCGTTTAGTGATGATGAAAAACGAAACAATGCGCCACAAGTGGTGACATGTAATGATCACCAACGCGAAGTTACCGTGTCGGAGAGTATTGCTGGGAAGCAAATCAATCGCGTTTTTACGTTCGATAAGGTTATTATTTTTTTAATAATTTGTATTCATTTTAATATGTAGTAGTAGGATTTAGAGTTTTATATTTGACTATTTCTGTTATAAGTTTGTTAGGAAACAAAGCTCTTGTTTTCTATATAGGAGATTGAAAAAATAGTTCGTCATTGGCTTCGGATCATCAATATGAGGAAGTTGCTAAACAAATTAACGATTCGCTAAGTGCAGCAGGAATTTCAAACGTGGTCTATCCTTGGGGTATGTCTTTGAATCTTTTTATTTTTTGTCTTCATTTTTAGAGGTGGAAATTTTGACCCATTCACTTGTGAATGGGTCAGTTTGGGTTACGTTTTATTTCTAATTGGTGAAACAAGTTGAACCTGAATATTTAGCTTAAATGTAAATGAGTCGAATGGGTTGAACAGGCTGTAAGCCCCCTAATTATTTATAAAAAGATTGTGAAAAAAGTGTTTGTAGATTAACCTAACCTAAACAATTTTGGCCCCTTAAACAACTCTTTTGACAATTTATAGTTAACGTGAATCTGTTTTGCCACCTCTGGCGGTTTTAAACCTTTTGAACTTATCAATGTATGAACCTGTTAAGCTAAATGGCCTTTTTGTCAGAGTATTAAAAGTTTCAATGAAGTCGTATATCTGAATTTGAAAAAGTGCCCATTTATGTGAAATTAATGTGATTGCACTAACAATAAGAGCCTAATATCTTATGATTCAACAAAAGAGCAACAATACTTTGGAGCATATGAAAATGGTGTGCTAATCAATATTACAGTGGTTTCAATATCATTCGTGAGAATTCGTGAGCGGGATATTCAAGATTCAAATTTTTTGTGAGTGTGGAAAGTGGCAGTAGTGGTGAAGGAGCTTCGTGAGGGACAGAGCACATGGCAGATGTTTTAAAGAAATACACTGCTGCACTAGAGGCATACTTGCACTATAAAAATCTGGTGCCCAGGACCACCTTAAAGATGGAGACCACTTAGAGGCTCTGCAATAAAAAGCATATAGTACCAGTTAGTATTAGTAATCAACCATGACAACAACAATAGTTTGAAGCTATGAATGCTAGAAAGACTCGACTGTAATTACTTTAACTATTTGCTAATGCTTATGGCTGATGTTTTGTTAAGGCATATGGTTGATATTTTTGAAGCTATGAATGTAAAGACTTGACTGTAATTACTAACTATTTGTTAAGCCATATGGCTGATGTTTTGTTATATTAATGCAACTTTATTTTATTAGACCTGACCCGACTGGCGCGAGACATCAATCGAAATTGGTTGACCAGTTCATTTTTTGACTTAATCAAGGTGTTAGGCGATATTATGCTAAGGCCCATTGATTGTGTATTAGGGGATTAAATCATTCTATTGTATTAAACTAGACGAGTACCCATGTGTAGCAACGGGATTTTTTAGTGGCAGATAGTTATAGTGATATTTTGGTTACACAAAACACTTAACCAAAAAATCGTTATAACTATATGCCGCTATAAAATCCCGTTGCTATACACGGGTACTCGTCTAGTACTCAATAATGTGTAGGTGTACATTGATGGTGTTTTAAGTATTAAGCTCATCATAGTATTAGTGGTATTAGTGGTAGTGGTAGTAGTAGTAGTGGTACTGGTAGTGGTGGTGGTAGTAGTAGTAGCCGTAGTTGATGCGTCGGGTTGCAACACACTAGCTTTACAACCCTCTTAGGCAGGTGCACCTAATAATCATTGTAGTGTAGTGTGGGTAAATCTAAGGGGGTTGATCGTTTTCTTAAGGAAAGTGAGGTAAGCTCGAAGTATATTTCGGATTAAGTCTAAAGATTGAAAGAAGATTCTTTATGGTATTTTTTGTTTAATTGTAAGCAAGTAAAATTCCAGGTTTTGAGAGGGTTTGTATTATAAACTACTAATTAACCCAAATGTGAAAATTAAATGACAAGAAAAGTAAAATGGTGGGAACTTCTTATATGGGAAAATCGTATTTACCTAGGGCACACTACTTTCCAGTTGTTTCTCACTTAATCTATTGAATTTCCACTTCCTTGTCTAATGCAATTGATAACATCAAATATTATAATGTTTTCACTATCAGTATCCCACATTTATTGCTCATAATTATTACTTTTATATATGATTTGATACTTAATTGCTTCCTGTTTGCATAATAGGAAATATACGAGCATTCGCGGAAATTATATAAAGCTTGAACAAAAATACTAAGGAATGGTGGAAAACAAGAGTGGATTTGAGGGTTTTGTGGAATTGGTGGAAATAGGTAGATTCGCGTGCTCCATGATGGGGAAAAAAAATACTCAATGAAAAGGTTACGAACGAAATGGCACAAAGAAAAAGATAGAATAAAGAAAACCTAAAAAGAAAAAATGTTCACTAGATAGGAATCTCGTCAACTAGACCTAAATGAGATAGAGATTGAAACCTAGACTATTCCCTGGCAGCGGCGCTAAAAACTTAATGTGCCGGGTTGAAACACACTAGTTTTATAACACTCCTAGGCAGTGTACCTAGTCGTTGTAGTGTAGTTTGGGTAATGACAGGGGTTTGATTATTCTCTAGGGGAATAGTGAGATAGACTCGAAGTGTATTTCGGGTTAAGTCTAAAGTTTGAGAGAAGATTCTTTTTGGTATTTTATTTTTTAATTGAAAGCAAGTAAAATTCTGTGTTTTGAGAGGGTTTTTATCTTAATCTACAAAATGAATCATAGTTGAACACTTATATGTTGCCAGTCACGCAACAAAATTTAAAAGATTTTGAATAATTTTATATCTTACTTATTTTAGGTTTCGAGTAAGTTTTTTCTTTTTCGTAAAAAAACAAAGCGGTCGAGCAAAATAAATTTATCACCCTCCAGTCACACAAAAGTACAATCGTCGGTCTAGCAAAAAATAAAGGTCAATCATGGTCCTGACTTTTCGTAAAAGGCAAAACTTCACAATCAAAGATCACATCAGTCGCATAAAACACTACCAGGTCGTACAAAATATATCTAGGTCACAGAAAAAACATCTCGTACCAAATGGATACTTGTCAACATGGTTATGAATCGCACAATCGTACGATCGCAAAAAATAAATTTAAAATTCTAGATCGAGCAGTTCATATAGTGAAAATACAAACTTCTTTTTTTCTATTTTTGTAATTAGGTTTTTATATTATTGGTTTCTCCGTCAACTTGTTTTTAAACATTGGTCGGAAGGAAGCTACAATGAAAAAACAATGAAACTTCTATGTTTTTGACTTATTTAAGTCAACTTCTTTATATGTTCACCCCTTAATTATATCAAAACATTCATTTCTAAACAAAAGAACAATAACCAAAAAAGGAAAAAAAAAAAAAAGAAAAAAAATGGCTCAAAATCATGCTATTACAATCAATGGAGATATGGAATTGATGACTACCAAAATGCAAGAACCACCAAAACTACTAAACAAGTCAGCTGGCAAGGATTCTTGTTGCATATTTAGACTCCCACAAAGTCTAGTTGAAATCAACAAAGAAGCATATCGACCTCGAATAGTCTCCATTGGTCCATACCATTATCGAGATAAAGATCTTGATATGATCCAAGAACATAAATGGAGGTTTCTTAATGATTTGATCACAAGAAGTGGTAAGACACTTGGTGAGTTTATGAACATGATGGTTTCTATGGAAAGTGAAATTCGAGAGAGTTATTCGGAGTCTATTGAACAGTTTAATACTAATGAGCTAGCTATCATAATGGTGCTTGATGGTGTTTTCTTGATTGAGTTGTTTCGAAAAGTTGGTAAGTTGGTTAATACACATCAAGATGATCCTATTTTTAGAATGGTTTGGGTGTCACCTTTTCTAACGAGAGATTTGTTAAAAATAGAGAATCAAATTCCGTTTTTCGTATTACAGAAGTTGTTTGATGCGTCTAGTACGAATATAGACACACGTACACTTGGGGCCTTAATACTTGAGTTTTTTAATTATATGGTTGATAGGCAACAAGAAGTTTTAAAAAAGTATGAGAATCAAGAAGGAAAACACTTACTTGATTTTTTCCGAAAAAGTTTCATAAAAACTGAAAATGTAAACAACGTCGCCTCTAGAGCAATTGTTGAGAAGCCGAATCACCCTTCTCTTAAGCTCATCCTACCCGCGACCAAGCTTGTTATTGCGGGTGTCAAGTTTAAGGCTAATCATCAAGCCGAAAGTTTCTTAGACATTGAATTTCAAAACGGGCTACTTTTGATCCCTCAAATTAATATGGATGATTTTTATAGTTCCTTCTTTTTGAATTGTGTGGCTTTTGAACAATGTTATTCTCATTGCTCAAAAGACATCACGACTTACATTGTGTTCATGGGATGTTTAATGAATACATCCACTGACGTGGGTTTACTTTCGGAAAAGAAAATTATCGAGAATTATTTTGGAACTGATAAAGAGATTGCAAAGTTCTTTAAAAATGTTGGGAAAGATGTGGCATTTGATATAAGAAACAATTACTTAATAGGCTTGTTTAGAGACTTAAACAGTTATTGTAAAAATGGATGGCATGTGGGTCTGGCAGGGTTTAAACATACTTATTTCTCGAATCCATGGGCTGCGGTTTCGGCCATTGCGGCTTTTATATTTCTCTCTCTTGCGGCTATCCAAACGTTCTTCACTGTTTTTCCGACCCATAAGTGAGATAAGTGGTTACGGGTCGTAGCTAGTGGTGGTGGCTGCTATGGAGTTTTAGTTTTGATGTTTATCATGTTTATGTTCAATTCTTCATAATTATTTCATCTTGTATGTATATTGTTTTGTTTCAAGAATATTTGTTTCCTTGTATGCAGCCGATTACAAGCTTGTAAATATTTGTCGATGGTGCATAAGATATCGTTCACACTAGATTTTGACAATGATCATCATAAGCACAACTCTTCTCTCATTTCTTTTATTTAGGTTATCACGAATACTTAATAATAATCATAATGAGAAGTTAGTTGCAGTTCCACAACTTTATCTTTAAACCACAATAATCATCATAAGAACTGAATTGTGTTTATCCTTAAACCATTATCAATTAGGTTATACACTTCCACAACTTTATCTTTAAACCATAAGAATCGAATTGTGCTTAATCGCTTCAATAATAACTGACTAATCGCAAGGATATGGGTAGATCTTCAATCTCGTTATGCTATATATATGACATATAACGTTAGTTGCAATTAACAAAAAACTACAAATTAATTAACTAGAAAAAGAATTCAGCATAAATTTTTAGCGCTACTGGTTGACCCTTTTTGAAGAAGCATAACGTACTTCTGGTCATTCTTGACGAGGAGCTGTGTTGCACACGAAATCTTGTTAGCTAGATTGATCCTGTAGTTTTTCTTTTTTTAGAAAGGCAATGTAACATTGAACCCACATATCTCACACATTTTTCGGTCTAGACCGTACTTGAACCCACAACAACTTGGTTGAGGAACATATCACACCATAGGAAACCACTAGACTACAAGCCCATTGGTGATTTATAAGTTCATACGAAGCGTTAAATTAGAATCTACAATTGGAAATCCACACAGGGAAGCAGATAAATCAATGCAATTATATATCTTTTTTCAAAAGAAAAGTATGACAAATATTAACGAGCTTACATCTTGAAAAACTGAAATGGTTTTCAGAGAGTACGATGATTGTAAGAAGAGCACGACTTGTCAATAAAAGGTAACTCATCAGACTCTAATCTTGGAAGTTCCCGCTCATGCATGAAGGTGGTTGATTATCTGGGCAGTCCTACCGAGTAGTTGGGCTACAGCGTGGACACTGGACTCCCTTTTATCTATCACACTTTCATGACATTTAGTAACTATGACTTGGTGTAAATTGGTGAGACAAGCAGCCAATATGTCTGAGATCAATGATGATAATTCCTTGTATAGGTCCTCTAGGCTAACCTCGTCAATGTTGGTGTGATAGGAAAGAATTGTTTCGGTATTTAGATACACTGAATTGGCACAAATAAGTTGGTAGATGGAATTATTATTTGGGCCTCGAATATACTTACTTGGCTCTTCAGTGACCTTGTTTTTAGCTGTATCATTGAACCATTGAATGATTTTTGCTGCTGCATTCACTTCAGAAGCATGCTTTCTTAGATTGTTTCCTAACCACTTGTGGTGGACGTCAACTTCTTCCCACAATTTTTTTAGCTGCCTTTTGAATCCAAATAGAGTAAATTAAATATTTCGTCCACGTGGTTTACACAAATTCGCCTCTTTCGTCCTTTTTTAACTTTGCTTGCACCGTCCGTCCCTGTGGTTGCAAAATCTTGCATTGTTAGTCCTTTTGGCCAACAGCCGTTTATTTTTGTCGTTAAATCCCTCACGTGCTGAAAATGTGAGGGGATTTTGTTCTTTTTGCTTCTCACCTAGCAAACTAAGCACCCCCATTTATATTTAACAACGGTCTTTTCCACCTTTCATCTTCCACACACACTTTGAAAAACAGACACAACATGGAACTTTGTTTATGTTGGGATCCAGCCGTAATTCGTACATCATGGACTGCTTTTAATCTGGAAGGAGGTTTTCTTCTTGTGCATAAATGGTAAGTTTTTGATAATTTAGTTGTTTCATATTGTAAATTTTGTATAACGGAGTTTATGGGTTTGTTTCTATGGGACAAACTGTCGTTTTTCATGTGGCTAGATCCACCTATGTGTGTCTGAACTTTGGAAATAATACCCGGATTGCTGAGGACTAAAAACAAGTTAGAAGAATTAGAAAGAAAGTTGGTTGCTGAGAAAAAAAGGTTGAAGATGTGGCTGCTTGCAACTTGGGGTTTAATTGTGCTTTATGCTTTGTGGTTTAAAATTTAATCTATGTTAAGTAAGATTGGTGGTTATGGTAGTCTTTAGGGTTTTGATGTTTTGTTAACCTAGGTTACGATGTAATGGTCAATTGACAATGGCAGTTAAATAGTAATGAAGTATGTTTATGAGTCTGTGTGTATTTAGTTTGGTGTTTGTGTTTAACTTTGAGTCATGATGTGTTGATTTGACTCTTAAATGTCAAAATGTGTCAGTTTTGACACATAAACACAAAAGGTTTGGTTTACATTGTTTCACTCTTTAAAGTCAAACTGGTTTTTGCAAATAAAAATACAAACATATAAGGGGTAATACAAAATTAAAGCATCGTATTTGTCAAAAAAAGCTTTTTTGGGTAGCGATTTTTTTTTTCCTCATTGGTGTACTAAACTTGCATTTTATTACAAAAAATATGTACTTTGAACGTTTTTGCCCCTCAAGTTATTAAAAAGTCAGGGGCAAAAATGTCATTAAAAGGTCAGAAAAAGTACAAATTACGTATTTTTGACAATAAAATGCAAGTTTAATATATCAATGAGGAAAAAAAATTTTGCTACTAAAAAGAGCTTTTTTTAACAAGTATGATGCTTTAATTTGGTATTAGCCCAACATATAAAGGCACATACATAAAAGGTTTTGGTTACATTATTTGACTAAAGACAAAATGGTTTCCTTTTTGCAGATAAAAACACAAACATAAAAAGGAACATAAATAAAGGTTTTGATTACATTGTTTGACTCCTAAAAGGCAAACTAGTTTCATTTTTGCAGATAAATACACAAACATATAAAGTTGACTTGTTAATAAATACCAAAACAATAGACAAGAATTTGGAGAAAATTACCACACATTACATAACACTTAAAAGTGTTACCCGGAAAATATCAATTCCAGCTAGTCACAAACTCATCATCATACTTGCTGATGTTTGCTCGATGATGAGCTTGCTCATTGAACGAGCTTGCTCCCTAAGTATACTTAGTAATGAGTCTCTCACTGATGAGCTTTCTGAAGAATATAAAGTGTCAAGTACAGCAAAGTATAAGGACCACTTATGTAAATAGTTCAAAATTATGTTATTAGCAATTAGTTACCACTTCCCCTATATATAAACACACTTTACATTCATTTCTCATTTGTAACTTTGTAATTATTTTCTCAATAATAAAGATTGCAATTGCTTCCGCTACTAAATTTGATATGGTATTAGAGCTCACGGCTGTCTGATTCTGTTACCTAACCACCATAACAACCACCATAACCACCTCTCAACAAACTTTGACGAGCGTTAACCGTCGTCTTTCTCACCTGATTTTGTGCTAATCGTTTGATTGTGTGTATGTTGGGATTTATTAGTTAGAACAGACTTAAGCCTGCTAATGTAATAGTTAAGTCTGGTAGTTGTAGTTAGTACTGCTAGTACTAAGTTAAGTCTGGCAGACTTAGTTAAGTCTGTTAGTAGTATTTCATAGTTAAGTCTGTTTTAGTAAAACAAAATAGATATTTTAGGAGATATATTAAGGAAGGATATGTACGTATATTAGTTATCTTAGGAGAATATACGTTTATCCTTTCATACGTTTTGCATTAGGGTTTCCTTGGTGTATAAAAGGAACCTAGCGGCATTGTATTTTAAATAACCGCTTAGTTAATGTCCCACGATCCCTATCTTGTCGGGGAAACCTTGATAGGGTTGTGAACGTGGGTTTGACTTGGTCTTATGAAACCTTTGTGTTAGTATCTTCGAATAGCAAGCTCAAGCTTTGAGTTTGTTTGAGTGAGCAAATGAACTTATGTGATTGTGTAGTGAGTGTAGCCTGTTTGTCTAGTGTATGAAGAAACAGATTGAGCAATTTATTTGGTAGGTTATATGTATGTATAGTATTTTACAAGCTCAATCTAAATGATCAAAAATTGTTTCCGAGCTTTTAGCTTAACGAGACTAGGTACAAAATAGGTGAAAGCTTAGGTGATTTATACGATATGAAAGAAATATAAAGGATTGAAAAATCGACTAAGTGTTGGAATACTTACAACACCTATAAAGGTGGGTTGTTTGTGAACTATGGGATCAAAGAGAGGACAAAGGAGCTTGTGGCTTGATTCTTGGTACTTCAAGGACTCATGAGGGGCTCTTGGTTGGCTCGTACACGCTTTGGATCACTTGGAACTAGTTTGTTTCTTCTCGACGGTAACACAGGAACAAGGGGGTGTTTATATGAGTTTTGAGTGAGTTTGAGAGAAGTACGTGAACACATACATGCATGGGAGTATTATAACATGGTGATAAGGACAAGTTGAGGAAACATAAGGATTTTTGGAAAGTAGATAACGTATAGATGAGTAGGGGGTGTAGAGTACTTGAGAGTATACAAGTGTGTTCGTTCCGAAGATCCTAACCAACATCTCAAGGATTTCCTTAAAATCTTAGATTCTATAGACCTTGATGTTACAACTAGAGAGTCGACCCGATTATGCCTATTCCAATTCTCTCTACGTGATCAAGCTAGTCAATGGCTTGAATGTCTACCCGCGGGATCCATCACCTCATGGGATGATCTCACGTCTCGTTTCCTTGCTCAATTTTTCCTGCCGGGAAAAACTGCGATGCTTAGAAATGATATCTTGATGTTCCAATAACGTCAAGGTGAAACCTTTCATGAAGCATGGACTCGTTTCAAGGACTTACTCCAAAAAGTCCCTCATCATGGTATAAATCTCTGGCTATTAGTTCAAATCTTCTATGACCATGTCGACTTTCACACCAAACGTACCATTGATTGAGCCGTCGGAGGTAGGTTGCGTGATAGAAACGCCGAGGAATCTTGGGAGATTATTTATGAGCTTGCCTTCGACAATCAAGAGTTATGGGAAGTTACTCATGTTATAAACTTGGCTATCAACGCAATCTTGACGCCCGGGGAAACCAATCAAATATCTGAAGAACTCCTGTGCAAACTTGAGACAAAGGTTGACTATCTCATGGAAAAACAAAAGAGACCTTTAAGTCCTAGACGAGCAACTGTCAATTCGATCTCAAATACGATTCCGACATCGTTG
The DNA here is from genome assembly GCA_030686995.1 of Artemisia argyi. Lineage (NCBI taxonomy): Eukaryota > Viridiplantae > Streptophyta > Magnoliopsida > Asterales > Asteraceae > Artemisia > Artemisia argyi. The sequence continues at coordinate 23,763,923 of CM060709.1, forward strand.
TCTGATTCACCTTCTAGAGAGAATGTCGAAACCTTTCAAAATTATACTCTACCTTATTTATCTCCTCAAAGCCTTAGCCCGGAATTTGAAGCTCGAATGAGAGAATACATGGCAACCCATTCTGAGCGGCTTGCTAAATTCGAGGAAGCTGTTTATAAACAAAAGGAGGAGATGCAAGAGAAAATGAAGGAGGTGATGAGCCTAGTGGAGGAATACGCAAACCAAAAGACCCCTGAAATGATGTTACTAAGAAAAGAAAGCGCTACCCCCACTACCCGATTTGTTAATTCTATCATAATTGTCTATGAGGATAATGAGGAAAAAGAAACCCCTAGTGAACAAACCATTGAGGAACCGCCAAAATCCCAATCACTAGGTTACTACCTAAAACATGATATAAATAAGAATAGCAAAACAAATTAGATAAAGGGTGACGGGCGTAACCAAACCTCCAAACAGGTTTCAAAGAAGGAAAAATAGGGGGAAGATGAGTATGATACATTACCTGGGGGACCGGTATTCGAGAAGATACTTATACAAAAAGTGGCTACTAAGCAGATGGCTTGTGGGAACTTTGAGATACCAGCCAGCATAGGGAATTTGCAATATCTGGATGCTTTCGCCGATCAAGGATCGGAAGTAAATCTTATGCCCCTAAGTATTTACACATGACTAACCTCAGAAATGCCAGCCACCACCCGTGTTAGGCTATCCTTCGCTGGTCACTCTTATGTATACCCTTTGGGAATTGCAGAGGATGTGCTGGTCAATGTTGCAGGATTCATGTATCCCGTTGATTTCATGATCATCGACGATAAAGGAGGTAGATACATGAAAATAATCCTTAGAGCACCATTCCTCACCACCGTGAGAGCTGTCATTAGGTATGAAAGAAGGGAAATTGAACTTAAGTCAGGAAAAAGAAAGATTAGCTTTCCTATGACCCCACGATGAGTACAAGAAAGCTCAAAAACAACATTGACACGTCGCCTAATACTGTTCAAGAAAAAATCCTTGCATGGGAAACAAGAATCAAAAGCTACAAAGAAACTAAGCCTGAGAGCAAAAGCTGCAACAAAGTTCATGTCAAGTTTGAATGTAGTCAACCAACAAAGAATCATGTTCCATTTGCAGAAGGAGACTTGGTACTCTTAAGGCATTCAGAGATAAAAGTACCTCCTGACAAGCCTAGTCCCTGGTGGTATGGGCCATTCATAATTGAAAGCATACGCCAGGATGGGATAGCTACCTTGAGCAGTAAAGGAGGAGGGGAGGTGACTGCGAGTGTCGATCGATTGAAACACCACCACCACGATAGTGAGGATCATAATTATATGGGATACGTCATCTCAAGAGATGAGGTCACGTAATTGCCCATGACCTTGAGTCTAGCTACAAGACTCGTAAATAAAGAAAAACGCTTCTTGGGAGGCAACCCATGTTTTGTGTGATTTTTAATTGTTTGATTTATTTGCTTCCGTATGCATGCTTTATTTTTATTGTTGGTAGATCATGTTTCATACTAAAATTGTGAAAATGCTTTATTTTGTTGTTTAACTTCGTCTTAACTTCATATAAAGGTATTTTGCAAAAGCTAAGTGTAAGGGGAAACCCCAAATTTGTTTCTAAGAATGAAATTGATCATGATTCACCACAATATTAAATGAACATGTGTATTAGTATTTGTTAGGGCATAAGTTTTTCCATAAATTTTCCGGAAACTTAACGTAAAGATTTCTGCAGGTCACTTCTGAAGGCGTTAGGAGTTAATACCTGAAGGCGTCATGTGTAAAATTCTAGAAATTTTGTGAGTTTTGTTTTTCTAACGGAGTCTTAAGGTTTTTGTTAATTCTTTAGTTTTATAAACTCCAGGAAATCTGCAAACATTCATTCCACAAGCATTATATCCCTTTAATTCCTATAAAGCAATTTAAGATATACATGCTATTTTTCTAGGATTTGTTAGTATATATAGATTGCCGCCGATTTTACGCGAGGTTGCCTTGTTTGTTTTCTCAGGTTTAACAGGTTATATATGACAAGAAGATGATTTATTTTTCTTGAAGGGAAGCTTTGAATGTTCATTTTCTTGGAGGAAGATCTAACCTTGTTAACACACTATCCACACTGAACGAATCAGGGGAGTATTTGCTTTTATTCTTTTACCTATTTCACTTTTACATCCTTTAATTGAACATTGGGGACAATGTTCATCCTAAGTGTAAGGGGAGGGTAAATGATGATACCTTATAGGATACAATTGCACTTGAGTTTGTTTGTTTGATGGCAGGTGTGTAATGTGGAAAACTAGAAGGGGGGGGGGGTTGAATAGTTTTACGTCCTTTTAAATTTATTACCAAAATATTTTGTAGCTTATTAAAAAAAACTTTCGATTCGATCTCAAGTGAATTCAAGTGACAACCAATATAAACAATTCTAATATAATAATGAAAGTATTGAAATGTAATGAAGAAAAGATAGAGTTAGAAAGATCAAACCACAACACGCGAATTTATAGTGGTTCGGCTACAAGGACACCTTCCTTGCCCTACTCCACTCCCCGAGTACCACACTCGAGAGTTTTCTTCATTATGTCAACAAACTCCTTATGGTGGAGAAACCTTACACACCTTGGCTTACACGAGTTAACGACACTAAGCTAAATGTCGAGTTCTAATCGTAGCTAGAACCAATCTCACAACTTCTTCACAACTTCACACCTTCACAACTTCTTCAAGACTTCACACCTTCTTCACACCTTGTCAACTTCACACCTTCTTCTAAGCACAACTAGATCACAACTACTAAACTACTTTACAACACACCTAGTTTCTACAAACAGCAAATTCACACAACACTTTTACAAAGATCTAACACTACTACAATATGAAACTAGCTAATCACAACACTACTACAATTAGATGGATGTAGAGGAGTGTTCTTCTTCTTGCACTTGAATGGATGAAGCTTTGGATCACTTGGAAACAAAGACTTATGAATTATATGATCAAAGGATTTTAGATCTAGAAATGGAGGTTGGATCAGAAAGTTTATAGTGCAAAAAGGTGAGAAAAATATGTGACATGGTCCAATATTTGTAGGGCCAGAAAACACTGTTCTGGAGCGTGCCGATCCCCTTAATTAGGGGGCGGTCCCCTTAATGATTAAGGGGGCCGCCTAGTAAAATTAAGGGGGCCGCCCTCCTGAACGTTGGAAAAGTTTTTCTGGATAAAATTTGCCCTTTTTGGTTGGAAATTTGAAATCATATCTTTGTAGTTTAATATAGCATTACCAAAAATGATTTACAAATATATATAAAATGTTAATATCATTTTATAAAAAGTTATGTCTTAAGACAAGGTTTCCTTTGATCATGTAATGCATAAGATGCTTAGTTTATGCATACCTTAAGTGATATTAGATGTAAAGGTAAATATTTGTTACCAAATACTTGTTTACGTCTTAATCTTGACTTAATTTCATTTGAGTTTTGTGATTATCAAAACATAGGTTTATTGAGAAATATTAATAACGTTTTTAGACATTATTTATATCAACAATCTCCCCCTTTTTGATGATTACAAAACTTAAACTCATTAACTCAAAAATTAGTTTTTAAACAAGTATTTTAGTGAGTTTATATTTACTTCTCCCCCTTTTTGTAGAATCAAAAAGGTTATGCTGACAATTTTCAAACGTGAAAATTTGACGGGAAGTTATCTCCCCCTTGATGTGCACTCCCCCTCGTTTGGGGGCACCAAGAGAACGAGCTATGAAATGCTTTGCAAAACAAAAATATTAGAAGCACAAGTATATTCATGCAAACATGTATTAGGTGATAAGAAAGAAAATAAGCATGGTTGAAGGAAAGTATTCATACTAAAGAAATGGTTGTGGCAAGACACAACATACAAGTAGCAATAAGGATTACAAGTAGAAAAGCTAGTACACAAATTAACAACTAGGAAAGTACATCATCATGCAAAGAGTACATGGTCTTCATAGAGCTTGCAAGCAAAAAGGTGGTAGAGGCTTTATTTATTAAGCATATCAAATGCTTAATTTGGAGAGCATGATGGTGATGGTGGAGGAATGGGTGGTAATTGTGGTGGAGGAATGATTGGAGAGGATGGTGGAGTTGGTGGTGGTGGTGGGTTGGTAAGCAAATGTTCAATATATGAAAACATATATTGAATTTCATCTATAAGGCCAAAGATGACGGTGCGGTTGTGGATGCAACAAAGACAAGTATCCCCATGGGATTCAAGTAGCCTCCAAGGCACGGGATTGGCAAACAATGGTGGTGTAATTGGTGGAGATGAGAGATGAGCATCAAGAGGTGTTATTGGTGAAAGTGATATGGTAAGATGGGTGGAGATAGGTTCTTGTGTAGGAAGTGGTGATGATACTTGTGGTGACAAGTGTGAGTTGATGTAGTCATTGATTGATGAGGTTGAGGGTATGGAGGATGAGGAAGTTCCATGAGTGGAAGGTGTTTTAGATGGTGCATTGGGTGCACTTGGGGATGAGTATTTGGGTGGAGGTGATGGGGTTTTGTTTTCTTCATTTGTTAAGTCAATGAAGAGTTGTTTTGGGGGGATGACCACAAGCATTTGTTTCTTGGAGGCTTTGGAGTGTGAGGTGCTTGGTGGAGTCATGATGATTTAGATGATGAATGATGAGATGAAGAATGGTGATTATGGAGGGAATTTATAGTATGGAAATGGTTGTTTTAGGTATGTATTTGAAATGGTTGAATGAGATTCTAAAATCAGTTGGGTTAAAATGGGAAATGGTAGCTGATACTAGAGAAAGAGTTCACAAGATGCAAAAGAAAACAGTGAACCCAGTTCCAGATGGCTGGTCCCCTTAATTGTATGCCGGCCCCCTTAATGATTAAGGGGACCGCCTAGGGAATTAAGGGGGCCGCCCATCTGGTGTTTTCCCAGACGGCCAGAAACCCAAAATTTGCAGAATTTGGTGATTTTTCAAGTGTGTTTTTCCAGCAAGCTCTATTAGAAGTATATACTCTTAGGAATGATGATATATAAACATATATATATATATATATATATATATATATATATATATATATATATATATATATATATATATATATATATACATATATATACATATATATATATACATATATATACATATATATATATACATATATATACATATATATATATATATATATATATATATATATATATATATATATATAACCAAATTTTGCATGCAAATTAACATATTATAATCCACATTGAAAAGAAACATAGCATAACATTAAGATAGTAGCATGATAACAATTTAAAGTCTAAACATCATCCAAGAGATAAACAAGAAATAACACAAGTATTTCCGAATAAAACCCGACAAATAACAAACCATACAAATGTCTAATAGAAACAAATAATAACAAGTAGCAATACATCGATATCTACTACTTCTTCTTCTTCCCAATCATCTTCCTAAACATCTTCCCAACGGATTTGAATCCTCCTCGAAGTTCTTCATGTATTTGTTGTTGACGGTTGATGATGGACGTTTGACGAGTGAAGAGAAGCTCATCGGTACGTTCATGAGGAAGAAGAACTTGGGGTGTTTTTGGCGGACATGATTCGATGAATAAAAAGATAAGCCAAATTGTATTGCTCTTCAGCAACTACACAATATAACATGTGGGCAATGCTCGCCGTGACATGATCGCGGTGACCACCCGTACCAAACGCATTCTCGCGAATGAGTTCTTCCCACTTTTTCATATCTTGGCTTAACTCTTTGAGGAGGATTTGATTTGCATTAATATCGACATTCTTTGACTTGATTACTCGACTAGTCATACGACGTTTTAGTTCAAGCATTCGACGAATGTCTTCAGGACTAGGAATATCAGAATAGTAGGGGCCATCCTGAGGACGATTTCTTTCAAGAGAGGAAAGATCCCATTCATTTGAGAAAACGGCTTGGCCGTTGAATGGGATTCTAAGAATTTGTCCAAATTGAGCAAGAGTAAGAGTGATGAATTGATTTTGAATCATGAAGGAAATGAGGAGATGACCATAGGGATCGGTTTGCACCGTCACTTGGCTATAGAAGTCGAGGATAAAACGAGGAATGATTGGTTCGTTGATTTGGAAAAGACATTCAAAACGAATATTGGAGAACGTTCGTTCGGTTTGATCAGATTCATCGAAAGATGGATCGACAATTCTTCCTTCGTGAATGTTTCTATTTTCAATAGGACGATAGAAACATGCAACTGAAGGAGACATGCCGGGAGTAGAAGAGACATTTGCAATGTATTGTTTGGTTTTGGAGACATCACCAACCGTGGTCTTAGGCATTTTTAACCTAAACAATACAACAACAAAAATAAAATTAATATAGAAACAACTATCATGCATATGTTATATATATATATATATATATATATATATATATATATATATATATATATATATATATATATATATATATATATAATTATATACAATATTTGTGGAACGAAATTCTACTTCGACACAAAAAAAAATATTCTATGAAGTAGTTTCACAATGTTCCTTGTATTTTTGATTTTAAACTCGTTTAGAATATATGACGTCAAAGAGTATGATATCATAATTCATTTCGAAGTGAGGCTAGATATATATTAGATTATATATCTTCCATTTCCTAAGAGTTTGACACAACATAAGCTTGTTTAAAAGATTAAGATGCGAATTTTAGTTTTCAAAAATATCTTTTTCGAGATAAACCAAACGCTCCCTTAACTAGATAAAATTATCCTAAAACATCAATATATATATTTATTATATATCTTGATGACATCTATTGATTCTAGTAGTATTAACAAATTTTATGAGCTAGTTTTAAGTTTCAAATAACCACATATAGTTATAGTTTGTTCATGAACCAAACGCCCATGTTGTCTTCATGAACCATTTTATAACGAATTGAAAAGCATGTTTTGATTGTTTATAACATTAAAACAATGTAATGTAGTAAGTTTTCAATAGATTTTAAGAGTTATATCAACAATGTGCCTTTTGAAAATAAAATTCAACAAGGGTTTATGGGCGATTAATGATTTTGACAAAATGATATGTTATACTAAATTTGAGTTGCAATACATCATCCTAATCATATGGGAAGCATTTGGTAGTTCAATTCCTAGCTTCTATTTCACTAAAATTCGAATTAAAATAAATTTTAATAAAATGCCTAATTATTGATTAGACACCAAATTGAATGAAATGTGATGAAATGCATGATGAAATGCATGTTGGTGATATGGTGGAGGATTTTGATGGTTTTGGGTGTTTTGGTTTGTACTCAGCACTGGTGGGGAAGAAATATATGAGCAAATGGAGTGTTTGGGAATGGAAATAAGGTGGAAAACGGATTTGAGAGTGTCAGATGGCCGGTCCCCTTAAACATTAAGGGGACCGCCCCCGATAACAAGCCGGTCCCCTTAATCATTAAGGGGGCCGCCCTTGAAATTTTTGAATTTTCGCGGAATTAGTTTCTTGAACAAAAATATTTATACATATATAATTAGATTTATAATATATCAAAAATACGTAAACGTTTATTGGCACGATGATAAAATCCTTAACAATTTTTAATTACCATTTCGATAATTAAAATGTACTTTTGACAATTTTGGATAAAATGATCAAAGTGTTAAGTTGATGAGGGGTTTGAGGTGTGTTCGGGAATATGTGAATAAGTGTATATATGTATATGTGTATATAAGTATAAATGTGAGTGAAAGATGGGTTGATGGGTGAGGTTTGAAAGATAATAGCGGAGATAGAATATAGTCGGCGAAAGGAGTTTGTTTCATCCATAGTGTTCACGTGCGAAGGCGTTCTTGCATGATAAAAGTCCACTTGACTCATATCCCTTCTTCATCACGAGTCTTCTAAAAGAGGACTTAATAGAATAACGCGAGGGGAAAGGAAAGGGTTCGATAATGAACGATTTCCTGGAGTTCTAGAAAGTCAACTAATGACGTATCTAGGTTATGTGCAAGTAAGTATATATATATTTAATATAATAAGTATAAGAGTGTATATATATATATATATATATATATATATATATATATATATATATATATATATATATATATATATATATATATATATGATCGAACAAATAGAGGGAAATTGCAAGCTATATCTATGCAAACAACGTAATCAAATAAAGCATATTTATCTAAGCATGGCAATGAGTTGTGAAAGAATGGCGTACCCGGTGGTCTTCAAAAAAATCTTCAAAATCATCAAGATGACATATAGACTTTGAAAAAGTCTATGTTGAGAGAAACTTCAAGATTTCCTCAAGGAATGTTCATCTAGCTATTCGATCCCCATTGTCTCTTTGGTCCAAAGTTGTTTGGTCCAAACATGTTTAACATTTGACTAGGATGCATGAAAGGTGGTAGTATACCCCAAGGATTGTAGCTTTTTTGGTAGTTCCACATTTGATTACTATTGTTATTATAGTTTTGCCTATTTTGGTTTCTTCTTGGTTGAGGTGTTTTAGACCTAGGATTAGGATTATTTGGTTTTCTAGGTGGTGGTGTTTTAGATCTTGTCTTAGGTTTAGAAGATCCTACCTCGTTTTTTAAAGACGGTTTAGCAAGAGGTATTTTTCTATCATTAATAAGTATATACTTAGGATTAGATTTTAGAGGTTTTTATTCATTAGGTTCATTTTTGAATTTGACATTTTTAATATCACTTGTTGAAGCTTCATTTGAATTAAATCCAAAACCGGTTTTATCTCCGGATGTTCTTTGAATACTAATTATTTTACTAAGTGAGTGACTACTATTTTCAAATTTATCAAGTTTGTGAATTTCTTCCCTAAGTATTTCGTTTTCACCTTTAAGCTCTTGACATGATTTACATTCTTCAAAAATTTATTTACCTTTCTCAAGTTGATGTATTTTAATTTTTAGTTCTAGTACTTCATTTTCCAATTGATTGTTTATGTATTTTAGTGATTTGTTTTTGGCCATTACTAGTTGTCCTAATTTGCATTGCCTATTATATTCATTATCTAGATCTTTTTCATCTAATGATAAGCTTTCATCACTAAAATATTCGGTTTCGGAACGTACCTCATTTGACGTATTCGCCATAAGACACTTCTCTTCTTTTGTCGTTTCTTTCTCATCTTCATCACTATCACTCCAAATGCCTCCAACAAAAGCTCTTTGATTTTGATCTCTTGTCATCATTGGACATTTTCCAATGAGGTGATTTGGATCACCACACTTGAAACATTTCCTTTCAATCTTGTTGTTCTTGTCATCCTTACTCTTTTGAAATGTTTTCTTTTCATCATGCGGTTGTCTCTTCCTCGCCTTTTGAAGAATTTCTTGAAATCTCTTACGGCCATGGCGTATTCTTCGTCATCACTTTCGGAAGATGAGCTATCTTCAATACTAGATTCCTTTCTTGCTTTCAAGGCGATTGACTTGCTTTGCTCTCGTTTTTCTTTGACTATTTCGGAATCCTTCTTAATAATAACTTCGTAAACTTTTAGATTTCCAATTAATTCATCAAGTTGCAATGTTGACAAATTCTTTGATTCTTCAATAGCCGTCACTTTAGCTTGCCATTTTGGATGAAGAGCCCTAAGAAACTTCCTAACAAAATTCTTACTAGAAAAATTCTCATCAAGTGCTTTTAAACTTGTGATGATAGTGTTAAATCTAGCAAAAGCATTATCAATTGATTCCTCTTCCGGAATCGTGAATTGCTGATATTGTTGAACAAGTAGATCTATCTTATTATCTTTGACTTGACTATTACCTTGGTGAGTTATTAGTAAAGAGTTCCAAATTTCTTTTGCGGTTTCACACATAAAGATCCTTTCGTACTCATTACGTGGTAGCGCATTATAAATAACCATTTTTGCTTCATTATTTTTAGCAAGTTTTCTTTTTAAATCATCATTTTGTTTTTCAAAAGGTACGATTTCATCTTTCTTTGTTTCGGGGTTATTTTGAATAGGTAAAAAATAACCACTAGTAATAACATGCCAAAGATCTAGATCTTTTGACTTCACATAAGTTTTGAATCGATTTTTCCAATATAAAAATCCATCACTTTCAAACAGTGGTGGTCTTTGCATAGATTGCCCTTCTAAATATTTTTCAGATTCCATAGATCGTTACAAGTTTTAAAATACAATATATTTTAAAGATCTTGCTAGACGTAGCTCCTGATACCAATTGTGGAAAACTAGAAGGGGGGGGGGTTGAATAGTTTTACGTCCTTTTAAATTTATTACCAAAATATTTTGTAGCTTATTAAAAAAAAAATCGATTCGATCTCAAGTGAATTCAAGTGACAACCAATATAAGCAATTCTAATCTAATAATGAAAGTATTGAAATGTAATGAAGAAAAGATAGAGTTAGAAAGATCAAACCACAACACGCGAATTTATAGTGGTTCGGCTACAAGGACACCTTCCTTGCCCTACTCCACTCCCTGAGTACCACACTCGAGAGTTTTCTTCACTATGTCAACAAACTCCTTATGGTGGAGAAACCTTACACACCATGGCATACACGAGTTAACGACACTAAGCTAAATGTCGAGTTCTAATCGTAGCTAGAACCAATCTCACAACTTCTTCACAACTTCACACCTTCTTCACACCTTCACAACTTCTTCAAGACTTCACACCTTCTTCACACCTTGTCAACTTCACACCTTCTTCTAAGCACAACTAGATCACAACTATTAAACTACTTTACAACACACCTAGTTTCTACAAACAACAAATTCACACAACACTTTTACAAAGATCTAACACTACTACAATATGAGACTAGCTAATCACAACACTACTACAATTAGATGGATGTAGAGGAGTGTTCCACTTCTTGCACTTGAATGGATGAAGCTTTCGATCACTTGGAAACAAAGACTTATGAATTATATGATCAAAGGATTTTAGATCTAGAAATGGAGGTTGGATCAAAAAGTTTATAGTGCAAAAAGGTGCGAAAAATATGTGAAATGATCCAATATTTGTAGGGCCAGAAAACACTGTTCTGGAGCGTGCCGGTCCCCTTAATTAGGGGGTGGTCCCCTTAATGATTAAGGGGGCCACCTAGTAAAATTAAGGGGGCCTCCCTCCTGAACGTTGGAAAAGTTTTTCTGGATAAAATTTGCCCTTTTTGGTTGGAAATTTGAAATCATATCTTTGTAGTTTAATATAGCATTACCAAAAATGATTTACAAATATATATAAAATGTTAATATCATTTTATAAAAAGTTATGTCTTAAGACAAGGTTTCCTTTGATCATGTAATGCATAAGATGCTTAGTTTATGCATACCTTAAGTGATATTAGATGTAGAGGTAAATATTTGTTACCAAATACTTGTTTACGTCTTAATCTTGACTTAATTTCATTTGAGTTTTGTGATTATCAAAACATAGGTTTATTGAGAAATATTAATAACGTTTTTAGACATTATTTATATCAACAATCTCCCCCTTTTTTATGATTACAAAACTTAAACTCATTAACTCAAAAATTAGTTTTTAAACAAGTATTTTAGTGAGTTTATATTTACTTCTCCCCCTTTTTGTAGAATCAAAAAGGTTATACCGTACCATTCAGAAAAATTTTCCACCCAAATATGTGAGGTTCGCCTTTAGATTTGAAGGAAAAACATTCATTATTAGTGCTTATGAGTGTACCAGTAGCATTTAGATTCTAGAACTTGCGTTAGTGATGCATCCCGAGACCGCTAGTGAGACTACATTCGTGTGGTAGGATTTACTACATGATAAGAGGCATTAGGATCGCCCTTGTGTTAAACCCATATCATGATTACTTGACCATTTAAGTCATATTACTTGGCTAGTAAAGTCAACTAATTTTTCCCACACCTTAGCATTGTACTCATTTTTAGTACACGAAACCCCTAGTACACCCCTCCGAGCATATCTTTTCATTTCTAACTTTAAGCATCTTACTTAAAGGAAGAATTTGTTACAACCCACCCAAATGTACACCCAAATCGCCTTAGCCTTCCGTGTATGCACTCATCTTTAGTGCATTATTGTTATATGTTTAAACCCTTAGTTAATTATCTAATTGTGCTAAGTCGAGTCATATCTTGTACATATTGTTTTGGGACGATTGGGACTCATGGGTAAAGTACTTGTGTTATGGAGTAATGGAGAAGAACATCATATATTACCCCCATATGTGCGTTAATCTTAAAAGTACTCCAAGTGTTTTGATTATCTTGATTCGAGTCATTAGAGTAGTTTATTGTAAAGTATGTAAAAATTCAAGTGTAAGGGGAATGTACATTCCCTATGATGTAATATTTTGGATGGTAGGGTAAGAGTGTATGCAAAAAAAAAAAAAAAAAAAAAAAAAAAAAAGGGACTACCATCTCGTTTCATTCTATGTTTATTTTATTTTTTTGTTATTTTTGATTTACTAGCTTAAGTCGAGTCTAGTCTTGGCTTAGCAACGCCATATTGTACATGTAATTAACCAAGATGATTAACTCGCCACCAGTAAATATTGCCTTTATCCAACAAAACCATGTTTTTCATATCCCTACACCTAACGTTATAACCCTTTGAAAGACCTCTTTGTTAGTTTATCCTAGGTGCTTACGCCAAGTGGTGGAGGTTTGATCCTTTCCCAAGCCTATGGTAATCTATTTTGCTATGACAAGTAGTGAGAGATGTTTTCCATTTCCATATTGTGATATATACTTTATTACACCCGAGAGATGTGAGTATCTAAACACTATTTGTGAGGTGCTAGTGTATGACCTCCGTGCTTGTCTTTGGTCTTTAGTGGAACGATTATTTGTTGTAATTACTTTTATATTAGTGTTAAATGACCCCTAACTTGTATTTTGATTAGAATAAAAGCGCATTTGCTTGAGGACAAGCAAATCTCAAGAGTAAGGGTATTTGATGAGGCGAAAAGTGAACCATTTTTAAGGGGTCATTTAAGCCCGAAGTTGAGATTATTTGATCAAATATTGCCCCAAATCGTTCCTTTTGTCATTTTAGGTACTTTTGGAGTGAAATCTAGAAAAGGAAGCATTTTAGACGTTTTTGGAGCATAAACGTGAAGAAAACGGCAAAGTCTCATTCATTAGTGTGTAACTTTGAGGGTGCAACTTGGAGGGAAAACCCTAGGTCGAATTTTCCAGCTTTTTCAAGGATTTCAACCCTTTGAATCTTTCATGTTCAATATGAGATAAGTACTCTTTCAATTCATTCAATATGTCTATGTGTTGTTTGAATATATCTTACTCTTGTCTTCAATTTAACATTCTAGGCTAGATTTCCTTTGTGTTTGCTTAGATGTAGTGAAACCTAGATGTTGATTATGGGTTGATTGTTTGTTTATATTTGTTACGGATGATTGTATTCGATGTTAGGCTTAAGAAAACTGGCAAACTTCCATTGGTAACTTGCTTGAACGTCTTAAGAAACATGATCGGAGGTGTACTACGATATTTGGTTGTATTTAATGCATAGGAGAATTATAATGATCCCATGTTAGCAGCTTATAACGGCTCGACATAGGAGTGAAGTAGGATCCTATAGAGTTAGGGAATATTGTACACGACCCTACGACTAGTATTAAGGAATATGACCTGTCATCCATGCAATTGTAACAAGCTATCAACCTGTAAAAGATATCTAGGGAGTAATGAAATCTAAGTAAACACAACTTTCCTCATCATTGTTTACACCACTAGTATAATTAGTTCCATTTCATTTTTGTTATTTTATTTTGATTGCATCTTTAGATAAATTGGGTTAGTTGGCTAGCAACTAATTCTGCCCACTCTTCCAAAACCCGAGATTTTAGTTGCTTTTATAAAAATATAAAAATACAAAAAGAATCATCCCTCACCTCTAGACCTAGTTTTTAGGCTTTCTAATCCTAGCGATACTATTCCTGAGTTGAACGATCAATCCCCCGGTACTTGTCACTATACTATACTACAACAATCAGGTATACTACCTGGTGGGGGTTGTAAGCTTCTCGAGATCCCTCGAGAGGTAAAACCTGGTGCGATTCTGATGAGGCGAAAAATGATCCGTTTTTAGGGGGTCATTTAAGCCCGGAATTGAATTTATTTAATCAAATATTGCCCTAAATCGTTCATTTTGTGATTTTAGGTACTTTTGGAGTGAATTCTGGAAAATGAAGCATTTTGGACGTTTTTGGAATATAAAAGTGAAGAAAACGGCAAAGTCTTAATTTTCCTTGCTGGAAACAGTACCTGACGACGTCACATGATTCTACATGACGGCGTCAAGAGTAATACAAGAGGTGGAAGTAGATAAGTCCGTGACGGTCCAGAGAGTTTTGAACTAGGGACATGATGGCGTCACCCAAGGCCGTCACGTGTAAAATTAAAGAGTGATGGCCTAGAAAATTTCCTGAAGGCGTCACGTAGGCCGTCACGTGTTAACTTGTCAAAACTTACGCGCGAAGTAGCTGATATTGTTTTGGTCATAACTTTTGCATACGAACTCGGATTTAGGTGATTCAAAAGCTCACGCGAAGAGGACTCTACAATTTAGTGAAGAAAAATTGGTCATGACACCGTCACTCTTTACGGGGTGACACCGTCAAGCCTTGCTGACAGAAAACTTGCCTATAAATATAACATCATAACTTCACTTTTTGTAAGCCCTAAACCCTAAGGTCGATTCCTGGGTTTAGGTAGGTGTTTTTCTAGCAACTTAGAGGGTTTCGATCACTCCATAAACATCTTGTAATGGTTTGATGATTCTATCTTAATTCATGTCTTCAATTATCATTATTGTTGCTTGTTCTTTATTAATTATGCTTGGCTAATTCACCTTGTGTCTACTTATGATTGTGTGAAACTTGTATATAATTGATTAGATCTTATTGATTCCTTGTTGATGTTTGTGTCTAGTTGATTTAGCTTATAATTCTTGATTCCTATTGTCTCTTGTTTGGTTGATTGTATTCGATGTTAGGCTTAAGAAAACTGGCAGACTTCCATAGGGTAACATGCTTGAACGTCTTAAGAAACATGAACCAATGCGTACTAGGTTATTATGGTTGTATTTAATGCATGAGCGAATTTTAATGATCCCATGTTAGGAGCTTCTTGCAGGCTCGAGTGAAGTAGGAGCTTATAGAGTTGGGGAAGTACGTACGCCACCCCACGAATGGTATTAAGGAATACAACCCGTCAATTAAAATAAGGTGTGACAATTCAATAGGTAGAATTGGATAGCTAGCAAGGAGTAACATATCATGGGTAGACATGCTTCACATCCCTTGTAGAACCTTAGTTTAGTTTTCTTGCACATTAGTTTAATTAGTAGCTTTTGGGTTAGTTGATTAGCAACTAATTCCGCCCCTCCTTCCAATACCCGAGATTTTTACCTGCTTTTCATAAAATATAAAAACATAAAAAGAATCATCCTTCACCTTTAGACCTAGTTAGATTAATTTCAATCCTAACGACACTATTCCTGAGTTGAACGATCAATCCCCCGGTACTTGTCACTATACTATACTACAACAATCAGGTACACTGCCTGGTGGGGGTTGTAAGCTTCTCGAGATCCCTCGAGAGGTAAAGCCTAGTGTGATTCTCACGTATCAGATTCCCACGTATCAGGTACAAAGCAGAGAAAAATGGGGCAACCCCAACGAGAAGTAGGGAAAGTATACGAAGTGAGATTGGTGAACTCATACCAAGTTCACTATAACGGGGTTCGAGATTGTGATTCTATTGTTGTGACAGAGTGTAGGAGAACGAGCCTAGATAATTATCTCTGTGAAATCATTTTTTCTTTCGTTGTAATCACTTTGGTACACTTTTCTGTTTTGTCGAATTGAATTATGAAGTTTATGAAATTCATGTTGAATGATATGTGTTTTGTTATTACAATAATGGAGTAGGCGTTATATGTTTATTTGGGTGATATAGTTATATGGTTGTTTGCAATGTAATGTACGCTTGCTATTGATACTATGCTTAAGTTTAATTGATTAGATTATGCTTGGATCATTGTTGAATGTTTGATGTTTCTCTGTGGTAGAAGTAGGTCGAAAGGGTCTGCCATTTTGGTATTATTTCAAGGTGTTTGTCTATGGCAACTTGGTGTTAACCTTGTAGAAATTGGTCGACAAAACATTTACCAACCCATCCATAATCTTGTTTAATGCCTTATCTCATGTCTAACGAACTTGATGAGGAAATTGGCTTATGTATACTTCTGTTATGAACCATTCTTAATGCATTTGATATATTGAGAATCATAGGTCGAAAGGGTTTCTTAATATGTTGGATAGTTATAGGTACGAGTGTTAATCATGCATCTCTTGCTTATATATCTTGTTCATGATTGCTTGCTCATCATTTACATGCGACTTCCATGCTTCTTAGCCTAAATAAACATAGCTTTTAATCATATAAAACAATCAATCTAAATTGCTAGTCTTTGGATAAGTGACAATCTAGGGACTTTACTTTAACACAACTGCTAACTTGGCTTTTCTACAATCTCTTGGGACGACCTGGTCTTACCTAAACCTTTACTATAAACGGGGGTTATACTTTACCCATGTGTTTTATAAATTAAGGAAAATGGTGAAATTAGTATTATAAATTTAAAGCTTTCGAAACACATCAAAGTTTTTTTGGCGCCGTTGTCGGGGATTGGCATTGATAAAATCAAGTTAGTTAAGTGTTTTGAAACTTTTTACAAACATAGCCATACAGTTATCTGGCAAACTGAATCAATTTTTACTTTCTGAGACTGAGTGTACGCCGCACTTCCAAATTTGTGCGTCGTATATTCTGTAAAAATTTCAACTACGCCGGTTTTACTTTCTAAACCGCCGTACTTTCTGGAAAAATTCGCAATGTTCACTGAGACAAAACCAAAACAAAACAAAAACTTTTTAATGCTTAAATTCAAGGCTGAGAACATGAAAATTTCTTTTTATGTGCCTTTGGTATTTGGATTGATGCATTTGTTAATATATTATGATTCATCGAAAATACAAAAATATTTGCTTATTTGGTTAATTAGACATTTTCTTGTTTTTGATTGTTTATGCATGATAATAATCTGGACTATAAGGTTAAACGTAATTTTGAGATATTCTAAAAACTACGAAGAAGTTAAAACTAAAAACAGTGGAAGTACGCCGCACTTGTTTTCAAGTACGTCGGTCTTTCCTGGGAAATTTCAAAAGATTAAAACAGAAGTACGCCATAATTGTACTCAAGTACATCGCATTTTTTGGACCAGAAGTTCACAGAATACTTTTATATTGTTCATAATGACCAAACCAATGCATCTTTTGATTTCTGAATGTTAACTGATGTTATTGGAGTGCAAAATATCATTTAGTTTTGATTGTACTAACATACTAATGGTTCATTTGATGTTATGTTGTCAAATGTTAGAAATGGACCCAAACTCGAGTATTGGACACTGAAGGAACCTGGCAGGGAGCAGTTACTTTTGACATACCTGATATTGGGAAAAAGAATAAGCAAAAATATCATATATTTTATGGGATGGAAACGGATGAATGTTTCATGAAGTTTATTACCCCTTGCCATGTAGAAAATGTTTATGCAAATGATGCAATAGCTGACTTGGATTACAATAAGAATTATGTGTCTAAGGAGCTAATGAAAAGGCTTGGGTTAGGTTTTGAAGAAAGGGAAAATGAAAACAAAATTATCAATAAGAAGTTACTAGTTCAAATGAATGTGGATGTGTTCTTGGTGGAGTTTTATGTTAACCCAAGTGATGATGAATGGGTATCTAGTGTCATTTTTGGAAGACCATTCTTGGCGTTAGCAAAAGGAACCGTGGATTTTGCTAAAGGTATACTCACTATTTACCAAAAGACAACAACTATTGAGGAAAAATTTGAGAAATTGAACTTACTGACATCTGAAATGAGTGAGGATACTAAAGTCTTTTCAATCCATAGGATGGCTGATGAGGAAGAAGTTGGAGAGAAATATATCACACCATGCTATATTGAGGGGGTATTTGCCTCTGATGGAATTTTGGACCTTGATATTGAGAAAACCCTTATTTCTCAAGAACTAGGGGACCAATTGGGACTAAGTTATGAAATTTTAGAGAATGGAGAAAAGAAGGTCAACAAGAAATTACTTATGAACTTGGTGGGACAAACTAATGATGACTCTATTGAAAAAACTAAAGGATACGAGTTAGAATTCTATGTGGAAGAAAAGGTGAAAACTGGGGTTGTCCTAGGCAGGCCATTCTTGGAACACACTAGGAGTATTATTAGTTACAATATTGGACAAATAACTCTTTGGGCTGAGATTTGTTTGGAGAATGAGCAACGAATGCCATTTGTGATTGATGCTCCAAAGGTTAAAACTGGAAGGAAGGTTTCTGGAGAATAAAAGTTGAGTGATGTTATGTCACCCGGTTATTTCAGAGCTTAGAAAAATTATGGATGACGGATAGGAGTAGCAACATACGCTCCTAAGTTTATTTTTCTCTTTTTTATTTTTCATTTCTATGTTATTTTCATCATTTGAATAAAACCTACCAAAACATTGTATCCTGGAAAGTTAAGGAATGTTTTGATGAATGAATGAATATAATGAAGTTTGATTATATGTGGATTGAACGTTTTTTAGTTAACATAGTTAACTGTGGAAAAATTTGCGGCAAGTACGCCATACTTGGGGTCAAGTACGCCGCACTTCTGAGCGGGACTATAAATATGACTTGAAATCTTTCATAACTCACAACATTTTCACACACAACACCAAAAGAAACCGATACCTTTTTATTAAAAATTTCCACGAAAGATCTTTTCAAAGAAAATCAATCCACATTATAATGTCTTCTGTATGTTTATCGATTTTTGTTTAACTTCTTTACAATTTTATTTCGTAATTTTAGGGTTATATTTTTTTTATGATATGTTTTAGATTCTTTATTTTGATCAATGTGTTAGTTAGAATTAGTAGAACTTATAGGACTACCCAATTTCATGAACGAAAGTTTTGCGAATGATTGAATCGAATTAGGGTTAGGGTTTTTAGCCTTGATCACTATTTTTGCGAAGATAGAAAACTAAATATGCTTATTTGATCTAGGAGAGATTAAAATAAAATGTTAAAGAAGATTCTGGATTTGACGAGTTGAAAATTATGAGAATTATGCCAAAATGCTTAAACCTAAGATAAGAACTGCTTATTTTTAGGGGTTTTTAGAAAACAATGAAGAAAAACTGTATCATGAGTTTGAAAACGTAGTTTTTAAGGCTCTAGAATCAAATATTTCGCGCCCTTAATGCTATGTGCGCCAGTTTTCAGATCTGAACTGCCGTACTACATTTTAAGCTAGCTAGTACGCCGTACTTGTTCTCAAGTACGTCGCACTTTTTGCCTGAGTTTAAGACAGAATGTTTGAGATAAGAATTTTGAGAGAGATTTAGTCATATGTGTGCACTAACAGCTAATAATCTTGTGTCTATGAAATGTGTGCAAGAATCAGAAACAAATGTACTAGCCTCTACATCTAGGAACAAAAGGAAAAGAGCCACTGTGAGTGTGGATGAGCTGTTACTTGGAAGGGTCAACCATGAGCATTTACAATGGAGGGGTTGTAACATGGATAATAGAAGGAAGTACAATGGTGTTTTGGCCAGGCTGGTGACAAAGGATATCTACTCACCATGCATTGTTGATTGGTCAGTGTTGAATACTCTAGAATGCGGAGAAGAGATTGAGGGGATGCTGGAAATCAGGTTGATAGAAGCTGGAGGATATGAGGAGCTGTTTGTATCTGAGGCATGGAAGAGAGCCTTTAATGTTCAAGAAGTAATATACAAAGAGTTGTGTCCAGAGTTCTTTGCTACTTATCAGATGGACGAGGATGTGAGCCAAGAGGAAATCTGCACCAAAAAGATTTTAAAGTTCAGGTTAGGAGGAAGATCACATCAGTTTAGTTTGGTAGAGTTTGCTAGGTTCTTGCAATTGTACAGATCATAGGAGTTGGATGAAGAGGGATTTGAGATTTACTTTCAGAAAGGTTTGAGGGATGAGAGTGACTTCAATGCAGAGGAGTATTGGAGCAAGATAAGCAGTGAGGATGAGCTCAAGTTATCTAGGAGTGCTTGTAGCAGCATTAGGAACCCT
This sequence comes from Artemisia argyi, assembly GCA_030686995.1. Classification (NCBI taxonomy): domain Eukaryota; kingdom Viridiplantae; phylum Streptophyta; class Magnoliopsida; order Asterales; family Asteraceae; genus Artemisia; species Artemisia argyi. The sequence continues at coordinate 23,784,159 of CM060709.1, forward strand.
GTTTTGAGTGTATTACAGAAGATGATTGCATATGGGCTGGGTCAAAGAACAACTTGTTGTGAAAAAATTTAGAAACAAGATTTGTGGTTGATGAGCATGTTTGAGGATAGGAACAATGAATGTTATGCTAATGTGGCTTGGTTGATTCCTGTGTGGATGAAGAAGAAAAGAAAGGGTACTCAAGAGGGGTGTAAGATAATCTGTGGGCAGTTTGTGACTAGGATAGCTAGAAGAATGAGGCTTTTGTTTGATGACAACTTGAATAGCTACTCCACTCCCACACCCTGCAAGAAGCTGAATGAGACCACCTTAAGAGAGCTGATTGGAAGAGATGGAAAGTTGATTGCATGGGATCCTCAGCTTGGAGCTGCAAGGTTGGTGCCACCAAGACCCCACAGACCAACAGTTATGGAAGTTTATCAGAAGTTGAGGGAGGTAGAGAGGAGACAGGCTGCATTGGAGGAGTTGGCCAAGGAGAATGAGAAGAATTGGGTAAAGTATGGCCCATTGTTTGATAGATTGGCAGCTCAGCAGGGTATCTCTCTAGGCACTAATGCACCACAAGGAACCACCACCAACCAACTATCTAGTTCAAGGCAGGGGAAGAAGAGGAAGAAGACACCACCACCACCACAGATCAACAACAACAACAGCAGTAGCAGCAACAGTGAAACCGCCGCACAATGTATGGTGTGCGGCGTACTTGTGATGGAAACCAAGGACCTGGTTGTTTTAAAGACAATTTCAAACATTTTTATTTGTATGGTCTGTAACAAATGCCTCTGTTGGCATTCAAAACAATTTATGATGGCATGTGGAAAAACAAAAACAATGGTAATCGAGGGGAACAAGATAGAACACAAAAACAGTAACTATCTATATATCTATATAAATAACTAGTACTAATAATAAAATATCTAATCTTTTTTATTATATTTGTTTGCTTGTTTTTTTTGTTTTGTTTATGAATATGTGCAGGTTCGAATTTAGTACGAAGGCTTCAACTATGCTTCGTACAATTTTGCTGAATTCGTCCTATAGTAAAGTAACTCATTCCCATTTCTCTATTTTATTTATATTCTGTCACATTGAGGACAATATTCATAATAAGTATGGGGGGGGGGGGGGGTTTGAGATAAATTGGAATGATTTAAAAATAAAAACAAATTTTTAAAGAAATGTGCGACGGTTTTACAACTTGGTGCGCCGCACTTATTATATATAATTTTGAAAAATAATAATCGAGTTAAATCATTTAAGCTAATTCAACTCGGAATTGATAAGTGCTAGCATATTAATAACCATTACCACTTAAATGTGAGGAATTTTCAGCCTAATGCCCTTATTAAAGGCTTGTTTCTTTGTTTATGAATGTGCCGATGTTTTATTTATTCTAGATCTTGTGCTTAAAATCTTTACGAGACCGTTGTAAGATCACATTCGTGTGATATAAGTAATTTTAAATGATAAGAGGCAAACTTAGGATTTACACCAAATAGCCATTCAATAAAAATATATTAGTAATCATATCGATTATCTAAATTCCAATATTAAAAAAAACCTTTTGTAGCGCTCATTTTCAGTGTTATTGCCACCTAGAACAACATTCTGAGCCAATCTATTCGTTTCTTATATCCACTATAAAATAAAAAGAATATATATATATATATATATATATATATATATATATATATATATATATATATATATATATATATATATATATATATATATATAAAGTGTAGGAAGGATTGTGGGAGTGACATGTATCACCCCCTTACCACATCATATGACATATCATATAACACGTGTCACCCCCACCCCCACCCCCCCCCCCCCCCGCCCCCCGCCGAAAAAAAAATTTTTCCCGCCAAAAAATATTTTTTTTTTTGGGCAAAAAAATTTTTTTTTTTCCCGCCAAATTTTTTTACTGCATCACTGTTATAAATTTACTGCATCACGGTTATACAGTTACTGCATCACGTTTACTGTATCACAATTACGATTTTACTGCATCACGGTTACTGCATCCATGGTTTTAATGTTACTGCATCATGGTTATAAAGTTATTGCATCATGGTTATAAAGAAAACTGAATTATCATAAGTTTTCTGCATCATATATGTATGTAACTGCATCAAAATTAAAATACGATTCTTTTTTAAGTTTTGGTGCATCTTTATTATAAGTTACTGCATCATAGTTAATAGTTTAGTGCATCAACTATGTTGCAGTAACTTATAACCTCAATGCACTAAAATTTAAAACTGTGATGCAGTAACTTTTATAATTGTGATGCAGTAACTTTATAACTGTGATGCACTAAAAAATTTTGGCAAGAAAAAAAAAATTTTTTGCCCCAAAAAAAATTTCTTTTGGCGGGAAAAAAAACTTTTTTTTTGCGGGGGGGGGGGGGGGGGGGGGGGGGTGGGGTGACATGTGTCATATGATGTGGCATATGGGTGACACATGTCGCCCTCACAATCCTTCCTACACTTTTTATTATAAGGCCCTTTTTATTTTAACCCATACCTATATATATATATATATATATATATATATATATATATATATATATATACACACACACACTTTAGCCTTTCTAAACCTATGAACCTTGTTGGAAGTCCAAAGAAAAAGAAAAAGAAAAAATTATGGATTATGCTATTTTAAATGAAATGCGAAGGTTGCAAACTTCTAGTTTTGATTGAAGTGGTGTGTTTATCGTAAGTATGGGGGAAACCAAATATTTCCCAAGAAAACAAAAGAAAAGAAAGAAAAAATATATATGTACGAGGAAGAATAAAGTGTTGGCGAAATATGTGCCAAATGGAGATTGTTATTACAAGAAAATGGACTTTCAACTTATTATTATTTTTCTTTTAGAAACAATTTCACTAAATAAATCCCATGTCTAAATCCATACGCATATTATTACCCTTAGCCTAACGTTATAACCCGAATAAAAGTCCTCTTTGATGAAATTTACTTGGTGCTTACGCCATGTTGGTGAAGTTTAGTTTTTTGTACAAGCCTATGGTAATTTATTTAATATGTCTGAGCAGCTGAATGTGATTCTTTTATACCCGATATATGAGTGTGAGTGAATTATACTTTCCACCTTCGTGAGATGCTTAGTCGCGTTATTTTGGCTTATGATTTCTTGATAAGATAAAAATAAAAATATTTTTAAAGATTGCTTGAGGGCAAGCAATAGTTAAGTATGGGGGATTTGATAACGCTCTAATTATACATGTTTATTCCATCGATTATATATCATTTATCTATTATATTATATAGAATATCATGTTATTTGTGTAAAATTGGTACTAATCTGGTTGCAGGATAGAACGAGAGAAGAAAGTCAGAACTACCACAAAAAAGACGATTAAATGACAAATATAAGAAAGGAGGTACTTGGAATGAAAATACACAAGTATGAAAGACCCAAGTACGCTGATCTTAGGAGTGTATGCGGCGTACTTACTTGGCAGGTAAATGAAGTTGAATGCACACGAAGTACGACGCGCTTTCTACGAAGTGCGGCGCACTTACCTTGACAGTTACAAAACAGAGTTATTGTTTGCATTCATTGTGAGGCCGATCACTTGTCCTCATTTACTTAATATTGGAGTTGAATTAGGTCAAGATGAGCCTATAAAAGAAAAAGGTACGAAGCAGAGAAAAATGGGGCAACACCAACGAGAAGTAAGGAAAGTATACGAAGTGAGATTGGTGAACTCATACCAAGTTCACTATAACGGGGTTCGAGGTTGTGATTCTATTGCTGTGACAGAGTGTAGGTGAACGAGCCTAGAGAATTATTGATGAGGTGAAAAATGAACCGTTTTTAGGGGGTCATTTAAGCCCGAATTCGAATTTATTTGATCAAATATTGCCCTAAATCGTTCCTTTTGTCATTTTAGGTACTTTTAGAGTGAAATCTGAAAAAGGAAGCATTTTGGACGTTTTTGGAGCATAAAAGTGAAGAAAACGGCAAATTCTTAATTTTCCTTGCTGGGAACAGTACCTGATGGCGTCACAAGATTCTACATGACGGCGTCAAGAGCAATACAAGAGGTGGAAGTGGATGACACACATGACGATCCAGAAAGTTTTGTACTAAGTAGATGATGACGTCACCATAGGCCGTCATGGTCCAAATGTTAGTGACGGCCCAGAACAAAATTACAGATGACGGCGTTAAAAGTGGATCTGGGCAATCCGATTTCATTATGGGCTGCGAGTTGACGGCGTCAGAATTTCCATCTTGACACCGTCACCCTGTAAAATCTATATATAGTTTTCCAAATTTCATTCATTAGTGTGCAACTTTGAGGGAGAAACCCTAGGTTGAATTTTTCCAGTTTTTCAAGGGTTTCAACCCTTTGAACTTTTCATGTCAATTTGAGATAAGTATTCTTTCAATTCAATCAATATGTCTATGTGTTGCTTGAATATATCTTACACTTGTCTTCAATTTAACATGCTCGGCTAGATTACTTTTGTGTTTGCTTAGATGTAGCAAAACCTAGATGTTAATTATGGGTTGATTGTTTGTTTATAGTTGTTACGGATGATTGTATTCGATGTTAGTGATGCGTAGGGATTGCACCAGGCTTTACCTCTCAAGGGATCTTGAGAAGCTTACAACCCCTACCAGGCAGTGTACCTGATCGATGTAGTATAGTATAATGACAAGTACCGGGGGATTGATTGTTCAGCTAGGAATAGTGTCGCTAGGATTAGAAAACCTAAATACTAGTTCTAGAGATGAGAGATGATTCTTTTTGTATTTTTTATATTTTTTAGAAAGCAAATTAAAATCTCGGGTTTGAAGGATTTGGTGCGGATTTAGTTGCTAGTCAACTAACCCAATACTAAAGATGCAATCAAAATAAAATACTAAAAATGAAAATAAACTAATTTAAACTAAGGTTGTGAGCAATAAGCGGGAGAAATATGTTTACTTAGATTTCACTACTCCCTAGATATCTTTTACACGTTAATTTCTTGTTATAGTTGCGTGGATGACGGATTGTATTCCTTAATACCATTCATGGGGTGGCGTACTTACTTCCCCAATCCTATGAGTGCCTACTTCACTCCTATGTTGAGCCTGAAAGAAGCTCCTAACATGGGATCATTAGAATTTACTCATGCATTAAATACAACCAATAAAACCTAGTACATATCGGTTCATGTTTCCTAAGACGTTCAAGCATGTTACACAATGGAGATCTGCCAGTTTTCTTAAGCCTAACATTGAAATCATTCATCCAATACAACCATAAACAAGTAATCAACACATAATCAACATCTAGGTTTCATTAGATCTAAGCAAACACAAGATAAATCTAGCCTAGCATGGTGGAATCAAGACAAGCATAAGATATAGACAACCAACACATAGACATATTGATTGAATTAAGAGAATACTTATCTCAATAGCACATGTAAGGATTCAAGGGTTGAAAACCCTTGAAAACCTGTAAAATTCGTATATGGTTCGGCCTTAGGGTTTCTCCAAACTTTTTCCTCTTTATGAATGAAAATTAGAAAACTATATATAGATATTAGAGGCTGACGGCGTCAAGAAAAAATGGGTGACGCCGTCATCTCGCGGCCAAAATAATCCTCGGACTGCCTAGATCTACATCTGACACCGTCATGTAGTCCACTTTTGCAGGCCGTCACACATTTAACTCTTGACGCTCTACTTGTGACGCCTTCATGTTTGTACTGGGTCGTCATGGTCTTTACTCTTGACGCCGTCAAATTCTTCCTCTTGACGCCGTCAAACACTGTTCCAGCATGGAAAATTAAGTCTTTGGCGTTTTCTTCACTTTTATGCTCCAAAAACGTCCGAATTGCTTCCTTTTCCAGATTTCACTCCCAAAGTACCTAAAATCATTAAAGGAACGATTTAGGGCAATATTTGATTAAATAAATTCAATTCCGGGCTTAAATGACCCCCAAAAAACGGATCATTTTTTGCCTCATCATATACCCTTACACTTGAGATTTGCTTGTCCTCAAGCAAATGCGCTTTTATTCTACTCAAAATACAAGTTAGGGGTCATTTAACACTAATATAAAAGTAATTACAACAAATAACCGTTCCACTAAAGACCAAAGACAAGCACGGAGGTCATACGCTAGCACCTCACAAATAGTGTTTAGATACTCACATCTCTCGGGTGTAATAAAGTAATATCACAATATGGAAACGGAAGATATCTCTCACTACCTGTCATAGCAAAATAGATTACCATAGGCTTGGGAAAGGATCAAACCTCCACCACATGGCGTAAGCACCTAGGATAAACTATCAAAGAGGTCTTTTAAAGGGTTGTAACGTTAGGTGTAGGGATATGAAATACACGGTTTTGTTGGATATAGGCAGTCTTTACTGGTGGTGAGTTAACAATCTTGGTCAATTACATGTACAATATGGCGTTGCTAAGCCAAGACTAGACTCGACTTAAGCTAATAAATGAAAAATAACAAAAATATAAAATGAACATAGAATGAAAAGGGATGGTAGTCCGTATGTTTTTTTTTTTTTTTTTTTTTTTTTTTTTTTTTTTTTTTTTCTTTTCCTTGATTTTTTCGATTTTTTTTTTTTTTTTTTTTTTTTTTTTTTTTTTTTTTTTTTTTGCATACACTCTTATCCTACTATCCAAAATAATACATCATAGGGAATGAACATTCCCCTTACACTTGAATTTTTACATACTTTACAATAAATTAATCTAATGACTCGAATTAAGAAAATCAAAACACTTGGAGTACTTTTAAGATTAACGTATATATGGGGGTAATATATGATGTTCTTCCCCATTACTCCATAACATTAGTACTTTACCCATGAGTCCCAATCGTCCCAAAACAATATGTACAAGGATATGACTCTACTTAGCAACCATGTAATCAATTAGATAGTTAACTTAGGGTTTAACAAATAACAATAATGCACTAAAGATGAGTGCATACACGGAAGGCTAAGGCGATTTGGGTGTACATTTAAGTGGGGTGTAACAAATTCTTCCTTTAAGTAAAATGCTTAAAGTTAGAAACGAAAAAATAGGCTCGGAGGGGTGTACTAGGGGTTTCGTGTACTAAAAATGAGTACAACGCTAAGGTGTGGGAAAAATTAATTGACTTAACTAGCCAAGTAATATGACTTAAATGGTCAAGCAATTATGATACGGGTTTAACACAAGGGTGATCCTAATGCCTCTTATCATGTAGTAAATCCTACTACACGAATGTAGTCTCACTAGCGGTCTCGGGATGCATCACTAACGCAAGTTCTAGAATCTATATGCTACCGGTACACTCATAAGCACTAATAGTAAATGCTTTTCCTATCAAATCTAAAGGCGAACCTCACATATTTGGGTGGAAAATTTTTCTGAATGGTACGGTTATGTGCTAGTCATACAATCTCCTATCCATGAGACGTTTGCTATGGCTAAAGTTTCACTCCTAAATGTTGTAAAAAATTGTAAATTTGGCGCTAAAATTACACTAACAAGTGTTTCTCATAGTTTTATTACACATCTACTATTAAACAAACAAACTCAAGCGAAAGTGTATTTGTAAGGTATCATCATTTTACCCTCCCCTTACACTTAGGATGAACATTGTCCCCAATGTTCAAGTAAAGAATGTAAAAGTGAAAAAGTAAAAAGAATGAAATCAAATACTCCCCTGATTCGCTCGGTATGGATAATAAGGTGGCCAGGTTAGATCTTCCTCCAAGAAAATGAACAATCAAAGCTTCCCTTCCAGAAAAATAAATCATCTTCATGTCATACATAACCTGTAAATCCTGAGAAAATAGACAAGGCAACCTCGCATAAAATCGGCGGCAATCTATATAAGTTACTAAATCCCAGAAAACAAAATAAGATATAATGCTTGTGGAATGAAGTTTGCAGATTTCCTGGAGATTATAAAACTTAATAATTCAACAAAAACTTTAAGACTCCATTAGAAAAACAAAACTGGTAAAATTTCCAGATTTTTACACGTGACGCCGTCAAGAGCAAGCTCATGACGCCGTCAGAAGTGACCTGCAGAAATTCTTGTGTTAAGTTTCCGGAAAATTTCTGGAAAAACTTGGTCCTACTTCCTGGAAAATCCTGCAAAACTTCATTATGACTCAATACAAGCATTTGACTCTAGCAATTATGAATATACATGTTCACTTAATATTGTGGAGAATCATGATCGGTTTGTTTCTTAAAAACATATTTGGGGTTTCCCCTTACACTTATCTTTTGCAAAAATACCTTTAGGTGAAGTTAAGACTAGGCCAAACAACAAATCAAAGTATTTCCACTTTTTAGTTTAGAAACATGATCTACCAACAATAAAAATAAAGCATGCATATGGAAGCAAATAACAAACAAACAAAATTAAAATCACACAAAGCATGGGTTGCCTCCCAAGAAGCGCTTTTCTTTATTTACGAGTCTTGTAGCTAGACTCAAGGCCATGGGTTACTACGTGACCTCATCATTGGTTTTAATCTCTAGGTCATCTTCTAAAGCAGTTTCGCTTTCATAGTGTAAATACTTCGGGTTTTAGAACTCGAAGACATCTTCTCGATACTTAGAACAAAGTTTACTAACATCTTTAAAGAACCCACATGATAGATCGGAAGTGTTCTTACATCCTCTCCGTACATCATCATCACACAAAATAAGTTGGGAACTTAGCCTATCAAGCCCGTCACAATCGATTTCCTTGAGGTTTTTTCTCTTGTACGACATTTGGTACGAAACCCTCCTAATTCCATCAGCGAAGGTCATGATTCCATTCCGGTCATCAACTATCAAATTAGTGATTTCACAAAAGGGTGCTCCAAAAATGACTTGTGATAACCTAGGGTCGATATAGTCTTCGATGTTGTCCACAATCGTAAATTCCATAGTGAATGCCATATTTCCTATTAACACCTGGATTTCATGATTTTTACCAACCACTTTCTCTCCCTTGTAAATCATTCCCCATCTGCAGATATTGTTATAATGGAATAGGGACATAAAATTCTTAGGCATGAATACGTTAATGTAGACGTTATCGAAGTACTTATGACCGATCATGCAGGGAATTTTGAGATTATTCGGATCACGCCTCCTTATCTTCCCCGATTCTTCATCCCTTGATCGATATAGATTCCCTTGAAGGGAAGGACGATACTCGTATACCTCCTCATTACCCCTATGAAAAATTACCTTCTTAACACCATTGGTGAACAATGCACTTCCATCATTCTCATCAAGGATTACTCCCGATTCATTGATAAATGGTTTCCCAAGAACAAGGTTGGTTAATGTTCGATTGGTGAGAGGGTCCACGTCATCGACCACGGTGAGGTCAATATTGTAAACAAGTTCTCCAATTATAATTGATAAATTTTTTATTACCCTTGCATTATTGACTCTCTTGCACACAATGCGTTCTGGGAAAGCTTTGTGGTATAGGGAAAGGGGTATTATGTTGACTGGGAAGCTAGGATCTATATGACTATCGGTTAAGAGCTTTTCCTTAGTGGTGCAGGAGATCTTGAAAACTTTAGAGTTGCTTTCATCAGTCCTATCGCTACTCCCACTAGTAACATCCTCCATTTTTCTCTTGGGTTCCTCTATAATAGATTTACCCAAAATGGCTGGATTCCTCATATGCTCTTCCGATCTCTCTTTCCCTTCATCCGATTTGCTAGATTCTTGCGAGGCGCACTGCTCGGATGACTTGGTAGGGCTTCTGGCCAAATCGTGGTCCACCCTTGAGGTCTCATCTTTAGCTGTATGACCAATTTTTTCAGTTTGTTGTTGGTTCAGGTTGGGTGTAGAAGCAGATATCGTGGTGATGGTATTTACGAAATGGATTGGTCCTAGGGGGTTGACAGGTTCTTTTTCTTTTGCTGATAGATGTTTGAATAGCTTACTAGGACTTTTTATTTTCACAGGGGAGGTTGGCGGACTCATGATGGTAATAGATTTGACCTCACCAACGTGAATAGGTTTATTAAAAGCGTGCTCTTTGATAGCAGTTAACAGATTACAAATCTTGTTATTCATATCGGCCTGCTGTTGTCTAAATTTAGCCTCGAGCGTAGAGAGCTGTAATTCATGAGATAAAATGAATTTTCGCAAAGCATCTTCACAGCTTTACCTAGGAATGCTTTGTGATGGAAAATGCTCGGACCATTTAAGTGGTGAGGAGTCATTGAAGGATACGCTCCGCGTTTGGTACCCTCTGAAATTAGGTTTATCCTTCCATGCCTCATAGGCCTCGTCAGAAGTTCGAGGGCCATGACCAATGTGTGAAGATGTGAATTCGTTATAAGCACGTTTTGGAAGGTCCATGCAGTTATGAGTCTCGTGAGGGCCATTACACAATTTACATGTAGAAGCGATTCTGCTTACTTGGCTTAAAGGCTTTTGAGTTTTGTAAGATTTCATGAGAGACTTGACTCGACCTTCAAGTTCCATGATCCTACGGTCGGGAGTGCTAGAGTTATTCGAAGGCAAAGATATTGCCATGACCGTTTTGTTCAAATCACGGGGATCATTCCAACTTTCGTTGTCATAGAGAGCAAGATCTTCTATGAGTTCCCATGATTGTTCCGCACTTAGATAACGTAGCTTACCACCGGCCGATTGGTCAATGGCTCGCCTCGTGGAGAGATCGATATGGTCATAAAAGATTTGGACTTGGAGCCAAAGATCTATGCCATGATGAGGGACTTTTTGGAGTAAGTCCTAGAAACGAGTCCATGCTTCATAGAGAGTTTCATTTTGACATTGTTGGAACATCAAGATGTCATTTCTAAGCTTAGTAGTTCTCCCCGGTGGGAAAAATTGAGCAAGGAAACGAGTGGTGAGATCATCCCATGTGGTGATGGATCCCGCGGGTAAACGCTCAAGCCATTGACTAGCTTGATCACGTAGAGAGAATTGGAATAGGCGTAATCGGGTTGTCTCTCTAGTTGCAACATCTAGGTCTATGGAATCTACGATTTTAAGGAAGTCCTTGAGATGTTGATTTGGATCTTCGGAACGACGTCCATGGAATGCACATCCGCTTTGCACCAACCGGATGGTGTCGGATCGCAAGGGGGTCACATTGGCTCCGGTGAGCTCAATGGTGTTTCGATAGCCTTGGTGGCTAGGTCGGGAATACTCTCCTAAGGTTCGGGGCCTAAGAGGTTCTAGTGGTGGGTTTTGTTGTGGTGGGATGACGGGTTCAAAGATGTTTCCATCGTCCATGATGTCGGGTGGTGAAAAGTTACGAACAAAAACACAAAAAAATAAGATAGACTAAAGAAGACCTAAAAATAAAAATAAAATCTTACTAGAAAGGAATCTAGCAAGTAGACCTAATAAAGAGAGATTCTAACCTAGACAATAACTATTCCCCGGGCAGCGGCGCCAAAAACTTGATGCGTAGGGATTGCACCAGGCTTTACCTCTTAAGGGATCTTGAGAAGCTTACAACCCCCACCAGGCAGTGTACCTGATCGATGTAGTATAGTATAATGACAAGTACCGGGGGATTGATCGTTCAGCTAGGAATAGTGTCGCTAGGATTAGAAAACCTAAATACTAGTTCTAGAGATGAGAGATGATTCTTTTTATATTTTTTATATTTTTTAGAAAGCAAATTAAAATCTCGGGTTTGAAGGATTTGGGGCGGAATTAGTTGCTAGTCAACTAACCCAATACTAAAGATGCAATCAAAATAAAATACTAAAAACGAAAATAAACTAATTTAAACTAAGGTTGTGAGCAATAAGTGGGAGAAATGTGTTTACTTAGATTTCACTACTCCCTAGATATCTTTTACACGTTAATTACTTGTTATAGTTGCGTGGATGACGGATTGTATTCCTTAATACCATTCATGGGGTGGCGTACTTACTTCCCCAATCCTATGAGTGCCTACTTCACTCCTATGTCGAGCCTGCAAGAAGCTCCTTGGGATCATTAGAATTTACTCATGCATTAAATACAACCAATAAAACCTAGTACACATCGGTTCATGTTTCCTAAGACGTTAAAGCATGTTACACGATGGAGATCTGCCAGTTTTCTTAAGCCTAACATTGAAATCATTCATCCAATACAACCATAAACAAGTAATCAACACATAATCAACATCTAGGTTTCATTCGATCTAAGCAAACACAAGATAAATCTAGCCTAGCATGGTGGAATCAAGACAAGCATAAGATATAGACAACCAACACATAGACATATTGATTGAATTAAGAGAATACTTATCTCAATAGCATATGTAAGGATTCAAGGGTTGAAAACCCTTGAAAACCTGTAAAATTCGCATATGGTTCGGCCTTAGGGGTTCTCCAAACTTTTTCCTCTTTATGAATGAAAATTAGAAAACTATATATAGATATTAGAGGCTGACGGCGTCAAGAACAAATGGGTGATGCCGTCATCTCGCCGCCAAAATAATCCTCGGACTGCCTAGATCTACATCTGACGCCGTCATGTAGTCCACTTTTGCAGGCCGTCACACATTTAACTCTTGACGCTCTACTTGTGACGCCTTCATGTTTGTACTGGGTCGTCATGGTGTTTACTCTTGACGCTGTCAAATTCTTCCTCTTGACGCCGTCAAACACTGTTCCAGCATGGAAAATTAATTTTTGGCATTTTCTTCACTTTTATGCTCCAAAAACGTCCGAATTGCTTCCTTTTCCAGATTTCACTCCCAAAGTACCTAAAATCACAAAAGAAACGATTTAGGGCAATATTTGATTAAATAAATTCAATTCCGGGCTTAAATGACCCCCTAAAAATGGATCATTTTTCGCCTCATCAGTTAGGCTTAAGAAAACTGGCAGACTTCCATTGGTAACATGCTTGAACGTCTTAAGAAACATGATCAGAGGTGTAGTATGATTTTTGGTTGTATTTAATGCGTAGGAGAATTCTGATGATCCTATGTTAGGAGCTTCTAACGGCTCGACATAGGAGTGAAGTAGGATCCTATAGAGTTAGGGAATATTGTACACGGCCCTACGACTAGAATTAAGGGATACGACCCGTCATCCATGCAATTGTAACAAACTATCAACCTGTAAAAGATATCTAAGGAGTAATGAAACCTAAGTAAACACAACTTTCCCCATCATTGTTTACACCACTAGTTTAATTAGATTTATTTTCATTTCTGTCATTTTATTTTGATTGCATCTGAGTCATTTGGGTTAGTTGGCTAGCAACTAATTCCGCCCACTCTTCCAAAACCCAAGATTTTAATTGCTTTTATATAAATATAAAAATACAAAAAGAATCATCCCTCACCTCTAGACCTAGTTTTTAGGCTTTCTAATCCTAGCGACACTATTCCTGAGTTAAATGATCAATCCCCCGGTACTTGTCACTATACTATACTACAACGATCAGGTACACTGCCTGGTGGGGGTTGTAAGCTTCTCGAGATCCCTTGAGAGGTAAAGCCTGGTGCGATTCCCACGTATCAATTATCTCTGTGAAATCATTTGTTCTTTTGTTGTAATTACTTTGGTACACTTTCCTACTTTGTCGAATTGAGTTATGAAGTTTATGAAATTCATGTTGAATGATATGTGTTTTGTTATTACAATAATGGAGTAGTCGTTATATGTTTATTTGGGTGATATAGTTATATGGTTGTTTGCAATGTAATGTACGCTTGCTATTGATACTATGCTTAAGTTTAATTGATGAGATTATGCTTGGATCATTGTTGAATGTTTGATGTATCTCTGTGGTATAAGTAGGTCGAAAGGGTCTGCCATTTTGGTATTATTTCAAGGTGTTTGTCTATGGCAACTTGGTGTTAACCTTGTAGAAATTGGTCGACAAAACATTTACCACCCCATCCATAATCCTGTTTAATGCCTTATCTCATGTCTAACGAACTTGATGAGGAAATTGGCTTATGTATACTTCTGTTATGAACCATTCTTAATGCATTTGATATATTGAGAATCATAGGTTGAAAGGGTTTCTTAATATGTTGGATAGTTATAGGTACGAGTGTTAACCATGCATCTCTTGCTTATATATCTTGTTCATGATTGCTTGCTCATCATTTACATGCGACTTCCATGTTTCTTAGCCTAAATAAACATAGCTTTTAATCATATAAAACAATCAATCTAAATTGCTAGTCTTTGGATAAGTGACAATCTAGGGACTTTACTTTAACACAATTGCTAACTTGGCTTTTCTACAATCTCTTAGGATGACTTGGTCTTACCTAAACCTTTACTATAAACGGGGGTTATACTTTACCCATGTGTTTTATAAATTAAGGAAAATGGTGAAATTAGTATTATAAATTTAAAGCTTTCGAAACACATCGGGATCCATTACCAAATCTCAACAAGGCTTATTACATTGTGCAACAGGTTGAAAAGCATAAACAAGTCACTCATCAAGTTAGTGATCCTAGTGCTTTCTTTGCTATAAATAATGTTAGGGGGAATCAGAATGTCAAAAGAGATGCAGGAAGTGATGGTAAGAATCAAGGAAGTGATAAGAAGATTTGTACTTTTTGTAATCAAGAAGGTCATGTGTATGAACAATGCTTTGAAAAATGGGGGTATCCTGACTGGTACAAGGGAAAAAAAGAACAAAAGAGGAGGCAATGGCTGCACAAGTTGCTTCTGATTTCAGCCCCTACATGGCCAAAGATACACCATTTGATTTTGAGTTTGAGAATGATATACAGAATGGAAAGGGTGAGTTTGATCAAAGAATGGTTGCAGTTGTATGTCAAGAGATGATGAAAATGTTCAAAGGAAAGGGTGTGGATCAAGCCAATGTTGCTAGTTCTTCAAAGCCACATGCAGGTACCTTTTTCTATGGTTGCAAACCTTATAAAGTATACTCTTTTCATGTGTCCCTGAATATACTCTCGAAGCACTTGAAGCTAGATATAAGAATTGATTGGATTATGAATACTGGGGCTTTTGATAATATGTCACCTCATCTTCATTTGTTTCATTCAATTAGGCTTCTTAAGAAACCTATTAAGATAAGGTTGGCTGATGGAACTAGAAAATGGGTAGAAAAAGTGGGTGATGTCCAAATCAATAAGTATCTAATTCTACACAATGTCTTCTATGTTCCTGATTTTCAAGTAAATCTTCTCTTAGTAGGAAAATTGCTTAAGACACAATGTCTTATAGCTTCTTTCTTTCCTACTATGTTTGTTTTCTAGGACCCTACAACTAAGAAAGTACTTGCAGTTGGAGAAGGTTACAACAACTTGTACATTTGGAAGCCATCATCAGCATCACCTGTTCTTCCCCCTTCATTTGATTTACCTGTTTTCTCTTCATTTGTTCATAAGGATATGTCTAAAACTGTTGCTTTAGATCGTTTCCATGCTAGAATTGGACATACTTCTGTGTCCAAGCTAGTGCATGTTGACAGTTGTAACCATCAGAATGTTACTCAGTTTGCTTATGACACTTGTTCTTTAGCCAAATAGTCAAGGTTTCCTTTTCCTATTAGTCATACTAAGTCACTTGTGGCTTTTAAATTGATTCATGTTGACTTATGGGGGCCATATAAATCACATGCTTTAAATGGAGCACATTATTTCTTTACTATAGTTGATGGTTTCTCTAGATGTACTTGGACTTATAAGCTTCATACAAAAGATCAAGTTCTGTCTATTTTGTCTGATTTCATGGCTTATATTGAGAATCACCTCAAGGCTAAACCTATGTTCTTAAGATCAAATAATGGAACTGAGATAGTGAATAAAGAGTGTTTGGCATATCTCAGAAAGCAAGGAATACTCCATCAAAAGTTAATGGTATATACACTACAGCAAAATGCCATAGTTGAAAGGAAACATAGGCATTTGCTTGACACTGCAAAAGCTTAAAGTTTCATGCCTCTTTGCCTGAAAAGTTTTGGGGAGGTTGTGTATTGACAACCACTTTTTTGATTAATAAGATGCCTATGAAAATATTGGACTAGAAGACTCCTTTTGAAATGCTTCATGGGGCTGCTCCTAGTTATGATAATCTAAGAGTTATAGGCTGTTTATGTTTTGCAACAATAAAAAAACCTCACAAAGATAAGTTTGGGCCAAGAAGTATAAAGTGTGTACTACTTAGATATCCCCCTGGTCAAAAAGGATATAAATTGTACAATCTTGAGTCTCATGAGGTGTTTTGTAGCAGAGATGTGAGCTTTCAAGAGAATGTTTTTCCATTCAAAAAGGATGTTTTATTTTCTACATCTTCTCTAATTACTCAACAATGGCCTTCAGAGAAGATTGTTGAAGATGATTGCTCTACCTTTTGTCCTGTTTCAAGTACACCTACTACTAATCATGCTGAACCAAACACCCCTGTACCTGTTATTAATTCTACTGAACCAAATACCCATGAAGATGTTCCACCGGTTAATCCTACTTCAGATGCTCCACAAGGTACTTCTATTCCTGTTACTAATTCTACTGAACCAAATACCCATGAAGATGTTCCACCGGTTAATCCTACTTCTGCTACTGTTGATACACCCAAACAGCCTGTTTATCCATTGTTTCAACAGTTATGTTGATATAAATAATGTTTAAAAAGGTTATTAATATCTCTCAATAAACCTATGTTTTGATAATCACAAAACTCAAATCAAATTAAGTCAAGATTAAGACGTAAACAAGTATTTGGTAACAAATATTTACCTCTACATCTTATATCACTTAAGGTATGCATAAACTAAGCAACTTATGCATTACATGATCAAAGAAAATTTTGTCTTAAGACATAACATCTTATAACATGATATAAACATTTTATATATATTTGTAAATCATTTTTGGTAATGCTATATTAAACCACAAAGATATGATTTCAAATTTCCAACCAAAAAGGGCAAATTTTATCCAGAAAAACTTTTCCAACGTTCAGGAGGGCGGCCCCCTTAATTTTACTAGGCGGCCCCCTTAATGATTAAGGGGACCGGAGCCTAATTAAGGGGACCGGCACGCTCCAGAACAGTAAAATCTGGCCCTATAAATATTGGATCATTTCACACATTTTTCTCACCTTTTTGCACTATAAACTTTCTGATCCAACCTCCATTTCTAGATCTAAAATCTTTTGATCATATAATTCATAAGTCTTTGTTTCCAAGTGATCCAAAGCTTCATCCATTCAAGTGCAAGAAGAAGAACACTTTTCTACATCCATCTAATTGTAGTAGTGTTGTGAATAGCTAGTCTCATATTGTAGTTGTGTTAGATATTTGTAAAGGTGTTGGGTAAATTTGTTGATTGTAGAAACTAGGTGTGTTGTAAAGTAGTTTAGTAGTTGTGAATTAGTTGTGCATAGAAGAAGGTGTGAAGTTGTGAAGGTGTGAAGAAGGTGTGAAGCCTTGAAGAAGTTGTGAAGTTGTGAAGAAGGTGTGAAGCCTTGAAGAAGTCGTGAGATTGGTTCTAGCTTCGATTAGAACTCGACATTTAGCTTAGTGTCGTTAACTCGTGTAAGCCAAGGTGTGTAAGGTTTCTCCACCATAAGGAGTTTGTTGACATAGTGAAGAAAACTCTCGAGTGTGGTACTCGGGGAGTGGAGTAGGGCAAGGAAGGTGTCCTTGTAGCCGAACCACTATAAATTCGCGTGTTGTGGTTTGATCTTTCTAACTCTATCTTTTCTACATTACATTTCAATACTTTCATTATTAGATTAGAATTGCTTATATAGGTTGTCATTTGAATTCACTTGAGATCGAATCCAAAGTTTTTAATAAGCTACAAAATATTTTTGATAATAAACTTTTAAAAGGACGTAAAACTATTCAACCCCCCTTCTAGTTTTTCACAATTGGTATCAGGAGCCACGTCTAGCAAGATCTTTAAAATATATTGTATTTTAAAACTTGTAACGGTCTATGGAATCTGAAAAATATTTAGAAGGGCAATCTATGCAAAGACCACCACTATTTGAAAGTGATGGATTTTTATATTGGAAAAATCGATTCGAAACTTATGTGAAGTCAAAAGATCTAGATCTTTGGCATGTTATTACTAATGGTGATTTTTTACCTATTCAAAATAACCCCGAAACTAAGAAAGATGAAATCGTACCTTTTGAAAAACAAAATGATGATTTAAAAAGAAAACTTGCTAAAAATAATGAAGCAAAAATGGTTATTTATAATGCGCTTCCATGTAAAGAATACGAAAGGATCTTTATGTGTGAAACTGCAAAAGAAATTTGGAACTCTTTACTAATAACTCACCAAGGTAAAAGTCAAGTCAAAGATAATAAGATAGATCTACTTGTTCAACAATATGAGCAATTCACGATTCCGGAAGAGGAATCAATTGATAATGCTTTTGCTAGATTTAACACTATCATCACAAGTTTAAAAGCACTTGATGAGAATGTTTCTAGTAAGAATTTTGTTAGGAAGTTTCTTAGGGCTCTTCATCCAAAATGGCGAGCTAAAGTGACGGCTATTGAAGAATCAAAGAATTTGTCAACATTGCAACTTGATGAATTAATTGGAAATCTAAAAGTTTATGAAGTTATCATTAAGAAGGATTCCGAAATGGTCAAAGAAAAACGAGAGCAAAGCAAGTCAATCGCCTTGAAAGCTAGAAAGGAATCTAGTATCGAAGATAACTCATCTTCCGAAAGTGATGATGAAGAATACGCCATGGCCGTAAGAGATTTCAAGAAATTCTTCAAAAGGCGAGGAAGATTCGTAAGACAACCGCATGATGAAAAGAAAACACTTCAAAAGAGTAAAGATGACAAGAGCAACAAGATTGAAAGAAAATGTTTCAAGTGTGGTGATTCAAATCACCTCATCGAAAAATGTCCAATGATGACAAGAGATCAAAATCAAAGGGCTTTTGTTGGAGGCACTTGGAGTGATAGTGATGAAGATGAGAAAGAAACGACAAAAGAAGAGAAGTGTCTTATGGCGAATACATCAAATGAGGTACGTTTCGAAACCGAATATTTTAGTGATGAAAGCTTATTATTAGATGAAAAAGATCTAGATAATGAATATAATAGGCTATGCAAATTAGGACAACTAGTAATGGCCAAAAACAAATCACTAAAATACATAAACAATCAATTGGAAAATAAAGTACTTGAACTAAAAATTAAAATACATCAACTTGAAAAAGGTAAAGAAATTTTTGAAGAATGTAAATCATGTCAAGTGCTTAAAGGTGAAAACGAAATACTTAGGGAAGAAATTCGTAAACTTAATAAATTTGAAAATAGTAGTCACTCACTTAGTAAAATAATAAGTATTCAAAGAACATCCGGAGATAAAACCGGTTTAGGATTTAACTCAAATGAAGCTTCAACAAGTGAGATTAAAAATGTCAAATTAGAAAATGAACCTAATGAACAAAAATCTCTAAAATCTAATCCTAAGTATATACTTATTAATGATAGAAAAATACCTCTTGCCAACAATGATGAAGTAAAAGCTTTTTATAAACCGTCTTTGAAAAACGAGGTAGCATCTTCTAAATCTAAGACAAGATCTAAAACACCACCACCTAGAAAATCAAATAATTCTAATCCTAGGTCTAAAACACCTCAACCAAGAAGAAACCAAAATAGACAAAACTATAATAACAATAGTAATCAAATGTGGAACTACCAACAAAGCTACAATCCTTGGGGTATACTACCACCTTTCATGCATCCTAGTCAAATGTTAAACATGTTTGGACCAAAGAGACAATGGGGATCGAATGGCTAGATGAACATTCCTTGAGGCAATCTTGAAGTTTCTCTCAACATAGACTTTTTCAAAGTCTATATATCATTTTGATGATTTTGAAGATTTCTTTTTGAAGACCACCGGGTACGCCATTATTTCATAACTCATTGCCATGCTTAGATAAATATGCTTTAGTTAATTACATTATTTGCATAGATATTGCTTGCCTTTTTCTCTCGATTTGTTCGATCATATACATACTTATATATATATACTCTTATACTTAATATATTAAATATATATATATATATATATATATATATATATATATATATATATATATATATATATATATATATATATATATAATTGCTTTCACATAACCTAGATACGTCATTAGTTGACTTTCTAGAACTCTAGGAAATCGTTCTTTATCGAACCCTTTCCTTCCCCCCTCGCGTTATTCTAGTAAGTCCTCTTTTAGGAGACTCATGATGATGAAGGGATATGAGTCAAGTGGACTTTTATCATGCAAGAACGCCTTCGCACGTGAACACTATGGATGAAACAAACTCCTCTCGCCGACTATATCCTATCTCCGCTACTATCTTTCAAACCTCACCCATCAACCCATCTTTCACTCACATTTATACTTATATATATATATATATATATATATATATATATATATATATATATATATATATATATATATATATATACACTTATTCACATATTCCTGAACACACCTCAAACCCTTCATCAACCTAACACTTTGATCATTTTATCCAAAATTGTCAAAGGCACATTTTAATTATCAAAACGGTAATTAAAAATTGTTAAGAATTTTATCATCGTGCCAATAAACTTTTACGTATTTTTGATATATTATTAATCTAATTATATACGTAATAAATATTTTTGTTCCAGAAACTAATTCCGCAAAATTTCAAAAATTTCAAAGGTGGCCCCCTTAATAATTAAGGGGACCGGGTTGTTATCGAGGGTGGTCCCCTTAATGTTTAAGGGGACCGGCCATCTGACACTTCCAGATACGTTTTCCACCTTATTTCCATTCCCAAACACTCCATTTGCTCATTCATCTCTTCCCCATTGCTGCTGAGTACGAACCAAAACACCCAAAACCATCAAAATCCTCCACCAAATCACCAATCCGGGGTTGTTTCGCAAAGGGCAAACATCAACCAAACATATAACAACATATTTTGTAAGTTTTCCAACATGCATTTCATCACATTTCATTTGATTTGGTGTCTAATCAATAATTATGCATTTTATTAAAATTTATTTTAATTCGAATTTAAGTGTAATAGAAGCTAGAAATTGAACTACCAAATGCTCCCCATAGGATTAGGATGATGTATTGCAACTCAAATTTAGTATAACATATCATTTTGTCAAAATCATTAATCGCCCATAAACCCTTGTTGAATTTTATTTTTCAAGAGGCACATTGTTGATATAACTCTCAAAAACTACTTAAAACTTACTATATTACATTGTTTTAACGTCTTAAACAATCAAAACATACTCTTCAATTTGTTATAAAATGGTTCATGAAGACAACATGGGCGTTTGGCTCATGAACAAACTATAACTATATGTAGTTATTTGAAACTTAAAACTTGTTCATAAAACTTGTTAATACTACTAAAATCAATAGACGTCATCAAGATATATAATCAATATATATATATATATTGATGTTTTAGGATGTTTTTATCTAGTTAAGGGAGCGTTTGGTTTATCTCGAAAATGATATTTTTGAAAACTAAAATTCGCATTTTAATCTTTTAAACAAGCTTATGTTGTGTCAAACTCTTACAAAATGGAAGATATATAATCTAATATATATCTAGCCTTATTTCGAAATGAATTATGATATCATACTCTTTGATATTATATATTCTAAACGAGTTTAAAATCAAAATAAAAGGAACATTATGAAACTACTTCATTGAATATTTTTTTTTGTGTCGAAATAGAATTTCGTTCCACATATATTGCATATAACTATATATACATATATATAACATATGCATGATAGTTGTTTTTATATTAATTCTATTTTTGTTGTTATATTGTTTAGGTGAAAATGCCTAAGACCACGGTTGGTGATGTATCCAAAACCAAACAATACATTCCAAATGTCTCTTCTACTCCCGGCATGTCTCCTTCAGTTGCATGTTTCTATCGTCCTCTTGAAAATAGAAACATTCACGAAGGACGAATTGTCAATCCATCTTTCTATGAAAATGATCAAACCGAACGAATGTTCACCAATATTCGTTTTGAATGTCTTTTCCAAATCAACGAACCAATCATTCCTCGTTTTGTCCTCGATTTCTATAGCCAAGTGATGGTGCAAACCGATCCCTATGGTAATATCCTCATTTCCTTCATGATTCAAAATCAATTCATTACTCTTACTCTTGCTCAATTTGGTCAAATTCTTCGTATCCCATACAACGGCCAAGCCGTTTTCTCAAATGAATGGGATCTTTCCTCTCTTGAAATAAATCGTCCTCAGGATGGCCCCTACTATTCTGAGATTCCTAGTCCTGAAGACATTCGTTGAATGCTTGAACTAGAACGTCGTACGACTAGTCGAGTAATCAAGTCGAAGAATGTCGATATTCATGCCAATCAAATCCTCCTCAAACATCTAAGCCAAGATATGAAGAAGTGGGAAGAACTCATTCGAGAGAATGCGTTTGGTACTGGTGGTCACCGTGATCATGTCACGGCGAGCATTGCCCACATGCTTTATTGTGTAATTGCTGAAGAGCAATACAATTTGGCTTATCTTTTTATTCATCGAATCATGTCTGCCAAAAACACCCCAAATGCCAATCTTCCTTACGGTATGTTTCTCACACGACTTTATCGTTATGTAATGGAACATTACCCACATCTTCAAAGAGACTACTATGTTCATATCCTTCCTACTTTGAACCAACTTACTCGTGTTCGCACTCGTCGTTCTCGAAGTGACAAAGGAAAATCTCGTGTTCCTTTGTATTCTAGGCCTCGTGGTTCTACATCTCATCGTGATGACGATGATGATGAGGAGGAAAACAACCCACGTGTTAGTACTCCATCCCCCACGACCTTTGTTGAAGATCTTTCCGATATTGATGATACCGAGTATCAAATTCCTCTTCCTCATGAACGTACCGATGAGCTTCTCTTCACTCGTCAAACGTCTATCATCAACCGTCAACAACAAATGCATGAAGAACTTCGAGGAGGTTTCAAATCCGTTGGGAAGATGTTTAGGAAGATGCTTGGAAAGAAGAAGAAGTAGGAGATATTGACATATTGCTACTTGTTATGATTTGGTTCTATTAGACATTTATATGACTTGCCATTTGTCCGATTTATTCGGAAATACTTATGTTATTTGTTGTTTATCTCTTGAATGATGTTTAGACTTTAATTGTTATCATGCTACTATCTTAATGTTATGCCATGCTTATTTTCAAAATGGATTATAATATGTTTATTTGCATGAAATTTGGTTATATATATATGTTTATATATCATCATTCCTAGAGTATATACTTCTAATAGAGCTTGCTGGGAAAACACACTTAAAAAAATCACCAAATTCTGCAAATTTTGGGTTTCTGGTTGTCTGGGAAAACACCAGATGGGCGGCCCCCTTAATTCCCTAGGCGGTCCCCTTAATTATTAAGGGGGCCGGCATACAATTAAGGGGACCAGCCATCTGGAACTGGATTCACTGTTTTCTTTTGCATCTTGTGAACCCTTTCTCTAGTTTCAGCTACCATTTCCCATTTTAACCCAACTGATTTTAGAATCTCATTCAACTATTTCAAATATATACCTAAATCAACCATTTCCATACTATAAATTCCCTCCACAATCACCATTCTTCATCTCATCTTTCACCATCTAAATCATCATGACTCCATCAAGCACCTCACACTCCAAAGCCTCCAAGAAATAAAAACTTATGGTCATCCCCCCAAAATAACTCTTCATTGACTTAACAAATGAAGACAACAAAACCCCATCACCTCCACCCAAATGCTCATCCCCAAGTGCACCCAATGCACCATCTAAAACACCTTCCACTCATGGAACTTCATCATCCTCCATACCCTCAACCTCATCAATCAATGACTACATCAACTCACACTTGTCACCACAAGTATCATCACCACTTCCTACACAAGAACCCATGTCCACACATCTTACCATCTCACTCTCACCAATAACACCACTTGATGCTCATCTCTCATCTCCACCAATTACACCACCATTATTTGCCAATCCCGTGCCTTGGAGGCTACTTGAATCCCATGGGGATACTTGTCTTTGTTGCATCCACAACCGCATGGTCATCTTTGGCCTTAGAGATGAAATTCAATATATGTTTTCATATATTGAACATTTGCTTACCAACCCACCACTACCACCATCCTCTCCAATCATTCCTCCACCACAATTCTCACCCATTCCTTCACCATCACCATCATGCTCTCCTAATTAAGCATTTCATATGCTTAATAAATAAAGCCTCTACCACCCTTTTGCTTGCAAGCTCTATGAAGACCATGTACTTTTTGCATGATGATGTATTTTCCTAGTTGTTTATTTGTGAACTAGCTTTTCTACTTCTAATTCAAATTGCTACTTGTATGTTGTGTCTTGACACAACCAATTATTTAATATGAATGCTTTCTCTTCAAACGTGCTTTATTTTTTTTTATCACCTTATACATGTTTGCATGCATATACTTGTGCTTCTAATATTTTTTTTTTGCAAAGCATTCCATAGCTCGTTCTCTTGGTGCCCCCAAACGAGGGGGAGTACACATCAATGGGGAGATATCTACCCGTCAATTTTTCACGTTTAAAAATTGTCGGCATAACCTTTTTGATTCTACAAAAAGGGGGAGAAGTAAATATAAACTCACTAAAATACTTGTTTAAAAATTAATTTTTGAGTTAATGAGTTTAAGTTTTGTAATCATCAAAAAGGGGGAGATTGTTGATATAAAAAATGTTTAAAAAGGTTATTAATATCTCTCAATAAACCTATGTTTTGATAATCACAAAACTCAAATCAAATTAAGTCAAGATTAAGACGTAAACAAGTATTTGGTAACAAATATTTACCTCTAAATCTTATATCACTTAAAGTTTGTATAAACTAAGCATTTTATGCATTACATGATCAAAGGAAATTTTGTCTTAAGACATAACATCTTATAAAATGATATAAACATTTTATATATATTTGTAAATCATTTTTGGTAATGCTATATTAAACCACAAAGATATGATTTCAAATTTCCAACCAAAAAGGGCAAATTTTATCCAGAAAAACTTTTCCAACATTCAGTTAATCATTTTCATTAAATTGTTGTTACTGCTTATTAGTCAGCTTATTTCATTGTGTTAAACAGTTACTTTAAGCCTTAATTTCTAAATCAGTTTTTAATATCATTCACGAATTTTGAGCAAATTCAGAAAATCAGAAAAGAAAAAAAAATAATTCAAAAAGTTGTTTAATCAAGTCTTCTAGCTTTCATATAAACTGTTTTAGAATAGATTGAACCTCATTTCAGCTTGTAGCTTTGGTAAAAGTACCAATTCAATTTCATTGTTTCATAAGTTTGATGGTCAATATAAGTCAACTGTAGTGGTTTATTGGTGATCTAAGGTGATTTGGCAGGCCAAAACAGAAAGTGAAGGATTTGGGCCTGTCTAGAGACAGGCTAGCTTAGTGAAGTATCTCTATTCTTGCTGAGATACCAGGGATTGTAAGTACTATTTTCATTTCTTGCTTAACTAGTAGCTACATCTGTTTCCTGTGTATTTGATTGATTCGGTGGATTTTGATTGATGATCTAGCTTTTTATTGAGTTGTTATAGCTTTGTGATTCTGTAGTTTAGTGAATTGAGATTTGGATTTATGATTCAAAGTGTTTTATGTTAGTTGCAGGGGTGTTTGGATTAGTGATTTGCTGAATGTAGTTGATGTTATTTTTCAGTTATAGCTTTACCAATAGTTAACCATAGGTCATAATATTCTAGTTTGCTCATAAAATTAGTAGGTTAGTTCATAAAAAGTCAATAGTAGCTTTGGAATTTTTATATTACTGATATATGCATCTATGTGGATCTGTGTTGCTTAAGATAGATACTTAGGATGATAAAGAATGATAGGAAGCTGATTATTTAGCTTAATTACACCTAGTTTGTTAGATCTAAGCTGTTTAATCTCATATTAGTCAAAGTGTTAGTTTACAATTAAAAGTCAAATTTAGTTTGAATCAGATTTTTTGTCACAACTTTGTTAGCAGTTCTAGGGTTCATTTCTAGTTTGAATTACATTTTGCTTGCTATTTTGAGGAGATTAGCAGTCAGTAAAACAACATCAAAAAGAAATTTGAGGTTTGGATCTTATTTTCTTATTGGAAAAGCTGTTGGAAGTTGGCCAATTGAACCTGAGTTTCCCCTGCACCACAGGATTTGACAGACTTTCTAGGCATCATTTAGTGTAGTATAAGATAGTTTTTTGTCTGAGCTTTTTGGTTTATAGCATCTCAGTAGTGTAGTTAAGTATTTGCCCCCATAATCTTGTAGTTTAGAGCTTATTAGTTGCTGCTTATTTGCATTGCTAGATAGGGGTTTGGACTAGTTTTCTGTCATTAATTTAGGGCTGCTATTGTTTGTTTGAGCTTGTGATGCGTGGGAATCGCAACAGGCTTTACCTCTCAAGGGATCTTGAGAAGCTTACAACCCCCACCAGGCAGTGTACCTGATCGTTGTAGTATAGTATAGTGACAAGTACCGGGAGATTGATCGTTCAGCTTAGGAATAGTGTCGCTAGGATTAGAAAGCCTAAATACTAGTTCTAAAGGTGAGGGATGATTATTTTTGTATTTTTATATTTTATGGAAAGCAAATTAAAATCTCGGGTTTGAAAGATTTGGGCGGAATTAGTTGCTAATCAACTAACCCAATACTAAAATGCAATCAAAATAAAATACTAGAAATGAAAATAAACTAATTTATACTAAGGTTGTGAGCAGTAATTGGAGAAAATGTGTTTACTTAGATTTCACTACTCCCTAGATATCTTTTACATGTTAATTACTTGTTATAATTGCATGGATGACGGATCGTATTCCTTAATACCATTCATGGGGTGGCACACATAACTCCCCAATTCTATGAGCTCTTATCTCCTCCTACACCATGCCCAGCACAACTATAGGGATTGTAAACAGTGGCTCATGCATTAAATACAACCAATAAAGACCTAGTGCGCGTTGGTTCATGTTTCTTAAGACGTTCAAGCATGTTACCAATTGGAGATCTGCCAGTTTTCTTAAGCCTAACATATAAATCATTCATCCAAGACAAGAATAAACAAGTAATCAACACATAATCAATATCTAGGTTTCATTAGATCTAAGCAAACACAAGATAGATCTAGCCTAGCATGATAGAATTAAGACAAGAACATGATATAGACAACCAATACATAGACATATTGATTGAATTAGAAGAACACTTATCATGATTAATCATGCAAGGTATCAAGGGGTTGGAACCCTTGAAAAACCTGTAAAGTTACACCAAAATCGTACTTAGGGTTTCTCCCAAAACTTCTCTCTTTAAATATGAAAAATTAGAAAACTATATATAGGAAAAGGGGTCTGACGGCGTCAAGACCAATTAGGTGACGCCTTCACCTCGCCGCCAAAACAATCCTCGGACTGCCTAGATCTACTTTTGACGCCGTCAAGTACAATTCATTTCCAGGCCATCATGACTTTTACTCTTGACGCCCTACCTTCATGACGCCGTCAAAACTCTTCTGGATCGTCATGGAATTTTACTCTTGACGCCATCAGGGAACTACTCTTGACGCCGTCATGCACTGTTCCCAGCATGGAAAATTAAGACTTTGGCGTTTTCTTCACTTTTATGCTCTAAAAATGTCCGAATTGCTTCCTTTTCCAGATTTCACTCCCAAAGTACCTAAAATCATAAAAGGAACGATTTAGGGCAATATTTGATCAAATAAATTCGAGTTTGGGCTTAAATGACCCCCCTAAAAACGGATCATTTTTTGCCTCATCAGCTTGTTATTGAGTTTTATTGATTTCTCTGAGTTCCTTTATAGTTGTATTAGAATTGTATATGGTCTGCTTGTTCTGGCTTATTCATTTACCATATCTGCTTATTCATTAGCCTTAATAAGACTGCTTATTGCTTTGATCTTGTGTCACTGTGTCAACTTTCATCTTATTTGAACATTTATGAGTTCATTTTAGCATTTTACTTCTGAGTTGAAAGTTTGGATAAGATTTGTGGCAAGTGCTTATAAATAAGCACTTGCCATAAGCTGATAAACTCAAAATAAGCACTTCTGCTTAACATTTTCATTCCAAAATTTTTCTAAAAGCTTTCTATAATATTTTAGATATTCTGTAAATTTTTCATAATTTTCTGAGTTGATTTGATATTTTTCTTAATTTTTCTTCACTATTAATCATTTTTAATAATCAAAAATCCATAAAAAATTAGAAAAAGCTGTGAAAAATACAAAAATATTTTTCGAAATTCTTTTATAATATTCTAGATTTTTCAGATTAGTTTTCATAATTTTCCCATTATTTTTCACATTTTCTGTTATTTTTAATTACTTTTTAATTCAATAAATAGAAATAAAATCATAGAAAATAAATAAAAAGTCAAAAAAAATATTTTTCTTTTTCTTAAAATTCTTTTTATTAGTTTAAGATTTTTATAAAATTGTTTTACAATTGTAGGATCATTTTTAGTATAAAAGTCGCGTTTTATTTCGTACGTTACGTTTTAATATTACGTTTCTCCTTCCGTAGAACCCGAGGACTCTCTAAAAATGGGGGACGAGCATCTAAACACTATTCCGGCAACGGAATCGGACGAATTCAATAAGTCTAGTATTGAGGACCTCGTCCCAATCCCAAGTGAGTCCGAGGAAATTTCTAACAATGATTGTGAATTTGTTGAAAATAATCGTCTTGATAATCATGTTGATACGAATGATATACCGTTTGATGATAATCGTGTTGAGATATTCTCTGATTCTGACGATGACGATTCTATATCTTGTGGAGAAATCGAATATGTTGATGAAGTACCTTCTGATATCGTCAGCCTAGAAGAAGAAAATGATGAAGAAGTTGAGACTGAAATTCAAGATGAAGTTCTACGTGAAACATTATTGAATGTCAATCTTCTTATCTCTCAAATTGAAGCATTAAATGATCTTCCGACTTCTTCTCCTATCCCCGATATGGATAGTGATTTCTTACCCGAGCTTAAAATCTTTCGATTTGAAGAGACGAGTAGTGGCAATCCCACTATTCATGCTGATATCTCTCTTCCGGATTATGAATGCTTTACTTTTGAGATTGATTCTGTGCTTATTTCTGAAAATCCATCACGTGACCCTCTTTTAGAGGATGTCGATCGATTTCTTGCAACGGATGACTTGATACCACCGGGTATTGAGAATGACAAGAATGATATTCTTTCTGATTTACTTTCTTCTCGTTTGCCCGCGAAACCACCCGATGAAGATTTTGAATCCGGTACGAATGATGATATTTTTGAAGTGGTGGACGAAAGTTTTGAACAAGATGTTCTTTTTATCATCCGTGTGTTTCACCCATTCTATACTTATACCATCATTTCTTCTTTCCGCTCCACCGGGAGTGAAGACACCGTTTTTGACCCCAGCATTTTCGTTTATTATGCCGGGTGTCTGTTTTATCTGCTCTCCCCAAGGACGAATTAATTCAGGGATCGAGTCAAGCTACGTAACTCGGAAATCAAAAACAAAGCGCTTCGTGGGTGGCTGTCACAACTCACCATTTCAGATCATTTTCCGAACTTTGGAAAAACACTATTCATCAAATACTATTCATCAAAACACTATTCATCAGTTTACTATTCATCATTTTTTGTGTCAGTTTGACATTCCGAGAAGCATTCAGGAATTTTACTATTCACTAAACACTATTCATTTGCCAAAAAAGTTTTCACTATTCACTTGCATTACACATTTCATCGTAAATTTAGTTTACGGGTATTCAAATTCGCGTAACCGGATTGGTTTAGGTGCGAATTCATTTCATTAGTGCTAAGGACGCTGCATACGGACTAGAGACAGTCTGCATATCATCATAACAGCATATTCATGTTATACCACTCTTAGGATTTTCAAATTTATATATTTGATACATTTAACGTTTTTACGTATAAGTATTTATAGTAAACGTTAACACCCGGTTTATACACGACGAATATATCTAAATATTCCCACGATGGTCCCGACATATTTTTATATCCATTTTATCATCATAAAAGTTATAACATTCATTTACCCAGTATTTTGGAAATTTATTTTATTTATAACGTGAGCTTATGAATATTACGACGGTTTTCGTGAAAACTAAACAATAATCACCTGAACACTCAGTACTTGTACCCAACATATTTCTAACATTTTTATGACTTTATTAAGTCCCGGTTAACTTTGTTAACATTTATTTCTATCAAACCCGGTACCCGATTATAACTAATACTTACACTAAACTACAACTAATAATACACTACATTTTCTAAGTGATCAAAACCGATTTTGCTACTTCTTTTCACATTGAAAACCGGCCATATGACCATCTCAAGACCACATGACTTTCATTTTTACCACATGCTCTTATGTACACTTATTATACAATAAACCTCAAAATATAAACTTAACTAGTTTCCTAGAATCATAACATAACTTGTTCATAAGCCAAAAAGTTCATCTCATCCTTCCATCACCATGAAACCCACGACCCAACATCAACTCCATGATCCATCCATTATTTTTCAAAGTACAAAGCATCAAAGTTGTTCATTTCATCATCCTAATCAAGAATCATAACACAAAAACACAAGTAATCCAAGGTTTCTCATCATCTCACCACCCATTATTTCAAAGTGAGTATTCAAAATTATTTTCATGTTTTCATCTAATTAACATATGTATCTTATGGTATTCATGCTTAATTTCATGCTCATACTAGTTATACCACTTTATTTTTGAAGACTTTTTGATCATACAAACCCTAGAATTGGTTTTGGGTGTTCCTTTGTTAAATTAACTTGATTACTAGTCATTAGGAACCCATGGCACCCTAAGAAGGTGTATGGTAGGATTAGTATAGATTTGTGGAGTTTGCAAGAGTTTTGGTTGAAGTTAAAACTAGTTTTGAACCTTGGAAATGGATTTGTAACAAGTAAATATACATCCTGTCCCATTTTGGTAAATTCTGGAAAATCAGTAAATACAAAGTAAACTTTGGCAAAATTTTTAGAAAATACTTTCAAAAACGAATCCGTAGGCGAAAGAACGGATTAAAAAGAGTTTATAACGAAGAAGTTATGATTTTTGCAAGTTTATTGACGAAAACTATTTTCCGGAAAAATACATGCTGATGGACGTTTTTCGTCGGACAAAAAGAGACTTTAGACATAACCCGGAGGAGTCAAGCTTTCCAAAATATATTACTACATACTAAGACGTAACCGTGGATATAAAGAACAAGTAAAACGGGCTTATAACGACAAAGATATTCACGTTTCAATATCGACAAAAACTCACTATAATTGGCAGCTTTTAGAAATAATAATAACACTACGTACTAAATTCTAGATTTTCTAGAAAGTACCCAATTTTATAACTAATGAAGTATTAGTTATTACAAGTATATTTTATCACTACGAGGCGTTATTTCAAGGATTTCAACCCGAGGATTTCAACACGAACATTGATACATACGATATATATATAAGAATATATATTGCAACTAGCTTTATTTTTCTAATAGCCATATTTTTCCTAAGTCTTGGAAAATGTATATTTTGATAACAACAAGTATTTTTCCAAAGAGTAGAGTGATATAGGAAACATGTGCATGGACATTCATAACATCACTTCATGATCTAAAGTAGATCGTTCATCATTCATATTAGGTTGCGGCTAGTGTGTGCGCCTTGTTTTTCAGCTCATTGCATGTTCATGATACCATCATATCAGGTGAGTCATAGCCCCTACTCTTTTTATACTTGTTTTAACTCTTTGGGGGAGATACATGCTCAACTATTTGCTTACTTGTACAGATACTCAAAACATTTATACTTGATTACATTTATACTTGATTTCATTTATACTTGATAACACTTATACTTGATTGCATTAAACTTGATTTCATACATACATGATTGATACATGCACAAATACTTACTTGATACTTGAAATGTTTAAACTTTTATACTTTGGGAAATGACACCCATAAATCTTTTATACTTTGGGAAATGGCACCCAGTAATCATACATACATGATTGTGAAACTTCCAGTGGCTCCAAATTAAGTTGTTGGATGACCATTGAGACATACATACAAACGTGAGGTCTTCGGAGATGAAGTGTAGACTCACGACTAATTGCTTAACTGTTGTGATGAACTTATACATGTTTTACTCATACTATATATGTTAGCAGAGGGTTGTGAACACACAGGTTACAAGTCTCTTATGGCGGGACTTGCAACTGAGTGGATTTACGATGCCTTTGCTGGGAAATCTTCATTCATATGCATTACATTCTTTTTCACAAACTCTATGAACTCACCAACCTCGTGTTGACACTTTAGCATGTATTTTCAGGTTTTAACTTATGGCACGCTACTGGAGGTTTTGGCAGGGCAGGGCATGGCATGGTCATAGAAGACTCTGATTATTCATTTGGGGACCGTTTTTAACTATTTTAAGGGCCTACTTCCGCACTACTTTTAACGATGTAAATTCAACATTTTTGATTAAACGATCTTATTCTAAATGATTAAAGTGAAAACCATTTTTGTACTTGTGTTGTGATACCGATTGAGTTACACCCCAGCTACATGTATGCTTCCGCTGGACCCTATTTTGGGGGTGTGACAGTGGCAACCCATGCTTATCCAATTTCATCTTCTTATTTTCTATTTTCTAACAAATAACGCGAGGAGGGGGTGCCTCTTCTACTCTTGTGTTCCGTGGTTGTTTGTGATGTTTGTTAGGATTGTCCGTGATTTATGAAGACTCTCGTGCTCGTTATCTTCTCTCCGCTCGAGTTTCATTCATCGGTGCTTATTGGAACTCCTATATCCGTGAATCTTATCGACTAACGTTTTCTTTGGCATAATTAATAAACGGCCTAGAATTTTGTTAGGATTACCTTAACCCGTAAAACATTGAGGACAATGTTTCATTCTAGTCTGGGGGAGGGTGAATCTTCGATTCGATTTGACCTTGCATTTTTCACATGTCGTGCACTCTCGCAACTCCGTTTTTCCTAAAATAATGAAAAAATTGAAAAATTTCAAAAATTTTGAGAAAAAATCAATGAAAAAGTCATGAAAAAGCAAATAAAAAAATGAGAAAAAGTAAAAAAGTTGTTTAAAAATATAATAAAGTTTGAATAATTATTTTGACACCTTGTTGACTTTCCAGATGGCGAGAGTAGGAATAAATATTTTGACTTGACCGGGCGTGTTGAGCCCTAGCTTGTTCCCTTAACCAATGATAATCACATAAGCTTGTGCTAGTTTTGTACACCAGGAGCTATAAAATGCGAATTCTTTTTTAAGAATCTGCAAGTTCCCGTACTTGACTTTATACATGCGCAGCTTAAAAGTTTTCGCTAGTCTTTTACATAAGGAGCTAGAAAACGCGAATTCTTCTTCTAGAATTTGCAAGTTTCTGTAACTGACTTTATA
Organism: Artemisia argyi; assembly: GCA_030686995.1. Lineage (NCBI taxonomy): Eukaryota > Viridiplantae > Streptophyta > Magnoliopsida > Asterales > Asteraceae > Artemisia > Artemisia argyi. Next base: position 23,817,766 of record CM060709.1, read on the forward strand.
TATGCGTGGCTGATTATCGGCTAAGTATTCGCTGGTTTCATTATTTGGAATCTTAAATTGCGAAGAGCGAGAAATGATAGAGTTTACTTGGAAGTTAGATGCTAAACGTGGAGTAGTGGTTCTCTTTAGAGCTCATGAGAGGTACTTGTGGCTTTTTACTCCCATCAGATACGTCACCCATATATAATAGATGTTCTAGATTAATTAGTGGTATTTAGGTTTGGATGATATTTAGTTTTTTATTTTCTTAAGAGAATTTTTGCTTTAGAAGTTGGGTACATATCAAGGAACATCAAAAATAAGAGCAAAAAGTGAAAAAATCAAAAGTCAAAAGTTGATTATGTATGTGGTTTTGGAGCTACCCGATAAGCTTCCATTGATGTTATGAGAAAAGTCAAAAAAATATTTTTCTTTTTCTGGAAATTTATTTTATTAGTTTAAGATTTTTAGAAAATAATTTCAAGTTTGTAGGATCATTTTTCAATAAACGTTACGTTTTAAATAACACGGTTGCATTTCCGTTTTTACGTTTTAGACTTTGGTGCATTATTAGCTTGTACTCTTTGCATATTTCATCTTTGTATGTGATTACTTGAATATCTTGATTGCTATTTTCACTTTTTCACTTTTCAATTCACGGTTTCACGAATCAATATTCTTGATTCCATTCGCCTTCACTTGGATACGACTCGGGTGATCCGTATTTTACGCGGATCACTTCGACATACTACTATATAATATATAAGTTGGTTTTCACACGAATCAATTTTTGGTGCCGCTGCCGGGGACTGTCTAAACACTATTGTTAGGATTACATTAAAAATAATTTTGTTAGGATTACCTTAACCCGCAAAACATTGAGGACAATGTTTCATTCTAGTCTGGGGGAGGGTGAATCTTCGATTCAATGACCTTGCATTTTTCACATGTCGTGCACTCTCGCAACTCCGTTTTTCCACCAAAAATGAAAAAAATTGAAAATTTTCAAAAATTTTGAAGAAAAATTAATGAAAAATGTCATGAAAAAACATAAAAAATGTGAAAAAGTTGAAAAGGTTGTGCAAAAATATAATAAAGTTTGAATAAGTGTTTTGACACCCTGTTGACTTTCTTACTGGCGAGAGTAGGAATAAATATTTTGACTTAACCGGGCGTGTTGAGCCCTAGCTTCTTCCCTTAACCAATGATAATCACATAAGCTTGTGCTAGTCACTTACACAAGGAGCTATAAAATGCGAATTCTTTCTTAAGAATCTGCAAGTTCCCGTACTTGACTTTATACATGCGCAGCTTAAAAGCTTTCGCTAGTCTTTTACATCAGGAGCTAGAAAACGTGAATTCTTCTTCTAGAATTTGCAAGTTTCCGTAACTGACTTTATATATGCGCGGCTGATTATCGGCTAAGTATTCGCTGGTTTCATTATTTGGAATCTTAAATTGCGAAGAGCGAGAAATGAGAGAGTTTATTTAGAAGTTATATGCTAAACGTGGAGTAGTGGTTCTCTTTAGAGCTCATGAGAGGTACTTGTGGCCTTTTACTCCCATCAGATACGTCACCCATATATAATAGATGTTCTAGGTTAATTAGTGGTATTTAGGTTTGGATAATATTTAGTTCTTTATTTTCTTAAGAGAATTTTTGCTTTAGAAGTTGGGTACATATCAAGGAACATCAAAAATAAGAGCAAAAAGTGAAAAAATCAAAAGTCAAAAGTTGATTATGTATGTGGTTTTGGAGCTACCCGATAAGTTCCATTGATGTTATGAGAAAAGTCAAGAAAGAAAGAAAAAAGTGAAAAGTATGAAAAAAATATGAGAAAAGTTAAAAATGAAAAAAAATGAAAGTCGAAAGTTATGTTGAATAAGAGCTTGAATGTAAATAAGTTGTTGGCGCGTGAGGTGCATGTGGATGATTCTGAATTGGACACATGAGGTGCATGTGTAGTACTCCGCAACTTATATTTATGATATTGTATGTACCAAAATTCCTTGATGTGGACCGAATTTCTATTGCAGTGGTTCTTTAGGGAAAATGAATAACTACTTATCGTTTAAACTTAGGTGTCACTATCGGACTAAAAATTATTGAAACGAGAAAATATGAAGCAATTTATTTCTCAACAAAAATAAAATATTGAGATACAAAACCTAGGATATGGGAGTAAAGAGTTTCCACAAGTAACTTTTATGAGTAGTGTTAGCATCTAACTTGTAGATTAGCTATGATCTCATTTGTACGCTTAGTTTGGGGACTCGTGATAAATCAAGGATGACGATTTTTATCCATATGGTCACTTTTCTATGAGAAGTGTTTCTACTCGTTGACCCTAAAAATTATTGCATAATAATGAAAGTTCAACAAACCGTCACAAGTGTGAAGTATGGAAAATACAAAAATAGAAAGTGTAAGTGGAATAAAGGAATAAAAGAAAAATTTTGGAAAACGGAGCGTTTTCGGGAATAAATGATTTTATTACTTCTTTCGAACCTCCTTGCTACTTTACAAAGTTAGTAGGAAGAGTTTTGAAATTATTTATCCCAAAATCGTGAATTGATCACATTGCGTGAGGACACGAAAATATCTTATTCTGGGGGATTTTGGTATGTGTCATTTCACACATACCTTTTGACCTAATTCATGGACCAAAACGACCAAAAACCCGACCATAAATGCCATATTTGTTATGTTTTTGTGTTTTTGTAAGTGCAGGTACGGATATGAGATAATTGGACAAAAGATCAAGAAAACCCGACAACACGAGCACGAGAGTTTGGAATGAGTGTCAAAAGCCGGAGTCGGGAAGCAATTTTCAAGCCTTAATCCTAATTTGCTCAAATTGTCAATAGAGGTCCTTGAAGAATAATAAAAGACAAGATAAGCCCTTGGAATTTCACTAATTCTAAATTTCTAAAATCCTAAAACCATTTTACAAACCGTACCAATAAACCCAAATAATCCACAAGCCCAATCTCTAAAATAAATACCCAAGCCCAAACCATTTCCGGTCAAAATATCTTCCCACGGGTCAAAGTCAAAGAAGTCAAACGAAGTTAAAATAAAATAAAACTTACCCGCGCCATATTCATCCCCAATCCCTTTTTACCCAGGCATGCTAGAACCCTAGTTACTATTCCGATACAATTACAGCAAGTAAGGGTATTTCCGTACAATTGCTTGGATCAAGGACGTGTCAGAAGCAAGTCAAAGCTGAAGAAACACAAATGGGACACATGGCATCTCTCCATTGGCTCTACCACGTCACAATCAGTAATCCAAGGGTGCCAATCATTGGTAGATTATTGATATATGATCTAAGGGCTCCAATTTGTTAGAAGAAGCACAAGTCACACGGATTGCCAAGCTGGCAATCCGTGACCCCTTCCTCTAGAATTCTCTTTCCTTTGCTATAAATAGAGGGTTAGAAAGCTTGTTTTAGCGTGGAGTTTGGAGTAGCCAAACTCTGCCCGAATTTCTTTCAAATTGTAATAGCTTTAGTTTAATATTAGTTGTAATAGTTTTCTTTTAAATGAAATTTATTTTCAGTTAATCATTTTCATTAAATTGTTGTTACTGCTTATTAGTCAGCTTATTTCATTGTGTTAAACAGTTACTTTAAGCCTTAATTTCTAAATCAATTTTTAATATCATTCACGAATTTTGAGCAAATTCAGAAAATCAGAAAAGAAAAAAAAATAATTCAAAAAGTTGTTTAATCAAGTCTTCTAGCTTTCGTATAAACTGTTTTAGAATAGATTGAACCTCATTTCAGCTTGTAGCTTTGGTAAAAGTACCAATTCAGTTTCATTGTTTCATAAGTTTGATGGTCAATATAAGTCAACTGTAGTGGTTTATTGGTGATCTAAGGTGATTTGGCAGGTCAAAACAGAAATTGAAGGATTTGGGCCTGTCTAGAGACAGGCTAGCTTAGTGAAGTAACTCTGTTCTTCTGAGATACCAGGGATTGTAAGTACTATTTTCATTTCTTGCTTAACTAGTAGCTACATCTGTTTCCTGTGTATTTGATTGATTCAGTGTATTTTGATTGATGATCTAGCTTTTTATTGAGTTGTTATAGCTTTGTGATTCAGTAGTTTAGTGAATTGAGACTTGGATTTATGATTCAAAGTGTTTTTTGTTAGTTGCAGGGGTGTTTGGATTAGTGATTTGCTGAATGTAGTTGATGTTATTTTTCAGTTATAGCTTTACCAATAGTTAACCTTAGGTCATTGATGCGTAGGGATTGCACCAGGCTTTACCTCTCGAGGGATCTCGAGAAGCTTATAACCCCCACCAGGCAGTGTACCTGATCGTTGTAGTATAGTATAGTGACAAGTACCGGGGGATTGATCGTTCAGCTAGGAATAGTGTCGCTAGGATTAGAAAACCTAAATACTGGTTCTAGAGATGAGAGATGATTCTTTTTGTATTTTTATATTTTTTAGAAAGCAAGTAAAATCTCGGGTTTGAAGGATTTGGGCGGAATTAGTTGCTAGTCAACTAACCCAATACTAAGATGCAATCAAAATAAAATACTAGAAATGAAAATAAAACTAAATTAAACTAAGGTTGTGAGCAATAAGTGGAGAAATGTGTTTACTTAGATTTCACTACTCCCTATATATATTTTACACGTTAATTACTTGTTATAATTGCGTGGATGACGGATTGTATTCCTTAATACCATTCATGGGGTGGCGTACTTAACTCCCCAATCCTATGAGTGCCTACTTCACTCCTATGTCGAGCCGGCTAAGAAGCTCCTAACATGGGATCATTAGAATTTACTCATGTATTAAATACAACCAATAAAACCTAGTACACATCGGTTCATGTTTCCTAAGACGTTCAAGCATGTTACCATTTGGAGATCTGCCAGTTTTCTTAAGCCTAACATTGAAATCATTCATCCAATACAACCATAAACAAGTAATCAACACATAATTAACATCTAGGTTTCATTAGATCTAAGCAAACACAAGATAAATCTAGCCTAACATGGTGGAATCAAGACAAGCACAAGATATAGACAACCAACACATAAACATATTGATTGAATTAAAAGAATACTTATCTCAATAACACATGTAAGGGTTCAAGGGCTGAAAACCCTTGAAAAAGCTGTAAAATATGTATATGGTTCGGCCTTAGGGTTTCTCCACACTTATTCCTTTTAAAGAATGAAAATTAGAAAATTATATATAGATAATAGAGGCTGACGGCGTCAAGAACAACCTTGTGACACCGTCATCTCGCCGCCAAAATAATCCTCGGACTGCCTTGATCTACATCTGACGCCGTCATGTATTCCATTTTTCCAGGCCGTCACAACTTTAACTCTTGACGCTCTTCTTTGTGACGCCTTCATTTCTGCACTGGGTCGTCATGATCTTTACTCTTGACGCCGTCAGGATAGTACTCTTGATGCCGTCACACACTGTTCCCAGCTTGGAAAATTAAGTCTTTGGCGTTTTCTTCACTTTTATGCTCCAAAAACGTCCGAATTGCTTCCTTTTCCAGATTTCACTCCCAAAGTAACTAAAATCACAAAAGGAACGATTTAGGGCAATATTTGATCAAATAAATTCAATTCCGGGCTTAAATAACCCCCTAAAAGTGGTTCATTTTTCGCCTCATCATATACCCTTACACTTGAGATTTGCTTGTCCTCAAGCAAATGCGCTTTTATTCTAATCAAAATACAAGTTAGGGGTCATTTAACACTAATATAAAAGTAATTACAACAAATAATCGTTCCACTAAAGACCAAAGACAAGCACGGAGGTCATTTACTAGCACCTCACAAATAGTGTTTAGATACTCACATCTCTCGTGTGTAATAAAGTATAAATTACAATATAGAAACGGAAGATATCTCTCACTACCTGTCATAGAAAAATAGATTACCATAGGCTTGGTAAAGGATCAAACCTCTACCACATGGCGTAAGCACCTAGGATAAACTATCAAAGAGGTCTTTTAAAGGGTTATAACATTAGGTGTAGGGATATGAAATACACGGTTTTGTTGGATATAGGCAGTCTTTACTGGTGGCAAGTTAACAATCTTGGTTAATTACATGTACAATATGGCGTTGCTAAGCCAAGACTAGACTCGACTTAAGCTAATAAATGAAAAATAACAAAAACATAAAACGAACATAGAATAAAAAGGGATGGTAGTCCGTATGTTTTTTCTCTTTTCTTTTTTCTATTTTTTTTTCTTTTTCTTAATTTTTTCAATTTTTTTTTTTTTTTTTTTTTTTTTTTTTTTTTGCATACACTCTTACCCTACTATCCAAAATAATACATCATAGGGAACGAACATTCCCCTTACACTTGAATCTTTACATAGTTTACAATAAACTAATCTAATGACTCAAATTAAGAAAATCAAAACACTTTGAGCACTTTTAAGATTAACGCACATACGGGGGTAATATATGATGTTCTTCCCCATTACTCCATAAATAAGTACTTTACCCATGAGTCCCAATCATCCCAAAACAATATGTACAAGGATATGACTCGACTTAGCAACCATGTAATCAATTAGATAGTTAACTTAGGGTTTAAACAAATAACAATAATGCACTAAAGATGAGTGCATACACGGAAGGCTAAGGCGATTTGGTTGTACATTTAAGTGGGGTGTAACAAATTCTTCCTTTAAGTAAAATGCTTAAAGTTAGAAACGAAAAGATAGGCTCGGAGGGGTGTACTAGGGGTTTCGTGTACTAAAAATGAGTTCAACGCTAAGGTGTGGGAAAAATTAGTTGACTTAACTAGCCAAGTAATATGACTTAAATGGTCAAGTAATTATGATACGGGTGTAACACAAGGGTGATCCTAATGCCTCTTATCATGTAGTAAATCCTACTACACGAATGTAGTCTCACTAGCGGTCTCGGGATGCATCACTAACGCAAGTTCTAGAATCTAAATGCTACCGGTACACTCATAAGCACTAATAGTAAATGCTTTTCCTATCAAATCTAAAGGCGAACCTCACATATTTGGGTGGAAAATTTTTCTGAAAGTATGGTTATGTGCTAGTCATACAATCTCCTATCCATGAGACGCTTGCTATGGCTAAAGTTTCACTCCTAAATGTTGTAAAAAATTTTAAATTTGGCGCTAAAATTGCACTAACAAGTATTTCTCATAGTTTTATTACACATCTACTATCAAACAAACAAACTCAAGCGAAAGTGTATTTGTAAGGTATCATCATTTTACCCTCCCCTTACACTTAGGATGAATATTGTCCCCAATGTTCAAGTAAAGAATGTAAAAGTGAAATAAGTAAAACAAATTAAATCAAATACTCCCCTGATTCGCTCGGTATGGATAATAAGGTGGCCAGATCTTCCTCCAAGAAAATGAACAATCAAAGCTTCCCTTCCAGAATATAAATCATCTTCTTGTCATACATAACCTATAAATCCTGAGAAAATGAACAAAGCAACCTCGCATAAAATCGGCGGCAATCTACATAAGTTACTAAATCCTAGAAAACAAAGTAAGATATAATGCTTGTTGAATGAAGTTTGCTGATTTCCTGGAGATTATAAAACTTAATAATTCAACAAAAACTTTAAGACTCCGTTAGAAAAACAAAACTGGTAAAATTTCCAGATTTTTTACACGTGACACCGTCAAGAGCAAGCTCATGACGCCGTCAGAAGTGACCTGCAGAAATTCTTATGTTAAGTTTCCAAAAAATTTCTTGAAAAACTTGGTCCTACTTCCTGGAAAATCCTGCAAAACTTCATTATGACTCAATACAAGCATTTGACTCTAACAAATACGAATATACATGTTCACTTAATATTGTGGAGAATCATGATCGGGTTGTTTCTTAAAAACATATTTGGGGTTTCCCCTTACACTTATCTTTTGCAAAAATACCTTTAGGTGGAGTTAAGACTAGTCCAAAACAACAAAGTAAAGTATTTCCACTTTTTTAGTTTAGAAACATGATCTACCAACAATAAAAATAAAGCATGCATACAGAAGTAAATAACAAACAAGCAAAATAAAATCACACAAAGCATGGGTTGCCTCCCAAGAAGCGCTTTTCTTTATTTACAAGTCTTGTAGCTAGACTCAAGGTCATGGGTTACTACGTGACCTCATCGTTTGTTTCACTCTCTAGGTCATCCTCTAAACCAGTTTTGTATTCCGGACCTAGTTGCAAGCATTCTTTGTAGAAACCAAGCATCCTATTCTTCACATACTCAACTCCTCTACGTCTATCCTCATCATTCCTATAATAAGCCGCTTGCTTGTGTTCCTTTTCTATATTAGAGAGAAGGCGGTATTGCTCAATTTTGTAGAGCATTTGGTAGGCAATCTCATCATTCTCTTCCTTGAATCTAACTATCCCTAAAGTCGGATCATAACTCATCCTAGTGGCCTCAACAAATGGTTTTCCAAATATTATTTGGCTTAGGCAATCATCTATCACCGGGCGAGTGTCTTCCACTATCATAAAATCGATCTCATAAGTGAAATTACCTATAATCACATGCAATCCCTTCACTCTTCCTACAAAATTACTTATCAAATTCCTATTGGGCATCATCCTAAAATCAAGTTGTTTCTTCATCACCCAATTGTAATAAGTCCTAGTCATGATGTTTATAGGAGATCTAGGATCGATGTAAGCTTTCCATATATGCATATGCCCGATATTGCATGGTATGTTAATGTTAGAGGGGTCTCCCATTTTGATAAGGGGTGTGCCAAGGATATATGGTCTCTCAGGACTATCGAATAAATCCTTATGGTATTCCCGTTCTTCCTTGGTGGGCAACTTATCAAAGTACTTCTCTATAGTTTCTACTCCCTCTAACCCCTTTTCCTTATTAACCTCAACTTCCCTACTTTCATCCCTAGTTTCGGTTTCTAATCCAACTTCATCCTTGTCACTTTCTTCTATCTCCTTATCTATTGGATTAATGGTGACAACATTGACAAAGTGGACATGTTTAGATGATGAGGGGTCCTTAATTTGGATTTTGTTATTGGTGTCCCTAGTGTCCTTCCTAGGTGCAGTTAACGCTTGGTTGCTGAGGGCTTTCAACAAGTTGTCTATCTTGTTGGTCATCTCCGTTTGTTGTTGGTTGAATTCGGTTTCAAACCTAACTATGCGAGCTTCTTGAGATGCCATGAACTTAGACATCAATCCTTCAAGATTGTTGGTACTACCATAGTTGTTAGAAGGAGTTTTGTTGAAAGTACGGTTGGAGGGTGGACCGTTTGGTTGGTAACGATTAGGCGGATTGGAAGAAGTGGGTTGATTTTGTTTCCACCTAAGGTTTGGGTGATTTTTCCAAGAGGGGTTGTAGGAATCACCGTAAGGGTTTGGCTCGGGCTTGAAAGTGTACCACTTATCTCCCGCTTCGTTGGTACGTGAGGATGCGTAGTCCGCAGAAGCTGTTCCGGGGAGTTCCACACAATCACGAGTGTCATGGGGACCACTACATAATTCGCATGAAGAAGTGATTTTGTTCACTTGGCTTGAAGGCTTAGGAGCTTCGTAAGATTTCATGAGAAACTTTAATTGGTCTTCAAGCTCCATGATCCTACGGTCGGGAGTGCAAGAGTTATTCGAAGGTAAAGATATTGCCTTGACTGTTTTGTTCAAATCACGGGGATCATTCCAACTTTCGTTGTCATAGAGAGCAAGATCTTCTATGAGTTCCCATGATTGTTCCGCACTTAGATCACGTAGCTTTCCACCGGCCGATTGGTCAATGGCTCGCCTCATGGAGAGATCGATATGGTCATAAAAGATTTGGACTTGGAGCCAAAGATCTATGCCATGATGAGGGACTTTTTGGAGTAAGTCCTTGAAACGAGTCCATGCTTCATAAAGAGATTCATTTTGACGTTGTTGGAACATCAAGATGTCATTTCTAAGCTTAGTAGTTCTCCCCGGTGGGAAAAATTGAGCAAGGAAACGAGTGGTGAGATCATCCCATGTGGTGATGGATCCTGCGGGTAAACGCTCAAGCCATTGACTAGCTTGATCACGTAGAGAGAATTGGAATAGGCGTAATGGGGTTGTCTCTCTAGTTGCAACATCTAGGTCTATGGAGTCAACGATTTTTAGGAAGTCCTTAAGATGTTGATTTGGATCTTCGGAACGAAGTCCATAGAATGCACATCCGCTTTGCACCAACCGGATGGTGTCGGATCGCAAGGGGGTCACATTGGCTCCGGTGAGCTCAATGGTGTTTCGGTAGCCTTGGTGGCTAGGTCGGGAATACTCTCCTAAGGTTCGGGGCCTAAGAGGTTCTAGTGGTGCGTTTTGTTGTGGTGGGATGACGGGTTCAAAGATGTTCCCATCGTCCATGATGTCGGGTGGTGAAAAGTTACGACCAAAAACACAAAGAAATAAGATAGACTAAAGAAATCCTAAAAATGAAAATAAAATATTACTAGAAAGGAATCTAGCAGGTAGACCTAATAAAAAGAGATTCTAACTTAGACAATAACTATTCCTCGAGCTGCGGCGCCAAAAACTTGATGTGTAGGGATTGCACCAGGCTTTACCTCTCGAGGGATCTCGAGAAGCTTACAACCCCCACCAGGCAGTGTACCTGATCGTTGTAGTATAGTATATTGACAAGTACCGGGGGATTGATCGTTCAGCTAGGAATAGTGTCGCTAGGATTAGAAAACCTAAATACTAGTTCTAGAGATGAAAGATGATTCTTTTTGTATTTTTATATTTTTTAGAAAGGAAGTAAAATCTCGGGTTTGAAGGATTTGGGCGGAATTAGTTGCTAGTCAACTAACCCAATACTAAGATGCAATCAAAATAAAATACTAGAAATGAAAATAAAACTAAATTAAACTAAGGTTGTGAGCAATAAGTGGAGAAATGTGTTTACTTAGATTTCACTACTCCCTAGATATCTTTTACACGTTAATTACTTGTTATAGTTGCATGGATGACGGATTGTATTCCTTAATACCATTCATGGGGTGGCGTACTTAACTCCCCAATCCTATGAGTGCCTACTTCACTCCTATGTCGAGCCGGCTAAGAAGCTCCTAACATGGGGTCATTAGAATTTACTCATGCATTAAATACAACCAATAAAACCTAGTACACATCAATTTATGTTTCCTAAGACGTTCAAGCATGTTACCATTTGGAGATCTGCCAGTTTTCTTAAGCCTAACATTGAAATCATTCATCCAATACAACCACAAACAAGTAATCAACACATAATTAACATCTAGGTTTCATTAGATCTAAGCAAACACAAGATAAATCTAGCCTAACATGGTGGAATCAGGACAAGCACAAGATATAGACAACCAACACATAGACATATTGATTGAATTAAAAGAATACTTATCTCAATAACACATGTAAGGGTTCAAGGGCTGAAAACCCTTGAAAAAGCTGTAAAATACGTATATGGTTCGGCCTTAGGGTTTCTCCAAACTTGTTCCTTTTAATGAATGAAAATTAGAAAACTATATATAGATAATAGAGGCTGACGGCGTCAAGAACAACCTTGTGACGCCGTCATCTCGCCGCCAAAATAATCCTTGGACTGCCTTGATCTACATCTGACGCCGTCATGTATTCCATTTTTCCAGGCCGTCACAACTTTAACTCTTGACGCTCTTCTTTGTGACGCCTTCATTTCTGCACTGGGTCGTCATGATCTTTACTCTTGACGCCGTCAGGATAGTACTCTTGACGCCATCACACACTGTTCCCAGCTTGAAAAATTAAGTCTTTGGCGTTTTTTTCACTTTTATGCTCCAAAAACATCCGAATTGCTTCCTTTTTCAGATTTCACTCCCAAAGTACCTAAAATCACAAAAGGAACGATTTAGGGCAATATTTGATCAAATAAATTCAATTTCGGGCTTAAATGACCCCCTAAAAGTGGTTCATTTTTCGCCTCATCAGTCATAATAGACTAGTTTGCTCATAAAATCAGTAGGTTAGTTCATAAAAAGTCAATTGTAGCTTTGGAATTTTTATATTACTGATATATGCATCTATGTGGATCTGTGTTGCTTAAGATAGATACTTAGGATGATAAAGAATGATAGGAAGCTGATTATTTAGCTTAATTACACCTAGTTTGTTAGATCTAAGCTGTTTAATCTCATATTAGTCAAAGTTTTAGTTTACAATTAAAAGTCAAATTTAGTTTGAATCAGATTTTTGGTCACAACTTTGTTAGCAGTTCTTGGGTTCATTTCTAGTTTGAATTACATTTTGTTTGCTGTTTTGAGGAGATTAGCAGTCAGTAAAACAACATCAAAAAGAAATTTGAGGTTTGTATCTTATTTGCTTATTGGAAAAGCTGTTGGAAGTTGGCCAATTGAACCTGAGTTTCCCCTGCACCACAGGATTTGACAGACTTTCTTGGCATCATTTAGTGTAGTATAAGATAGTTTTTTGTCTGAGCTTTTTGGTTTATAGCATCTCAGTAGTGTAGTTAAGTATTTGCCCCCATAATCTTGTAGTTTAGAGCTTATTAGGTGCTGCTTATTTGCATTGCTAGATAGGGGTTTGGACTAGTTTTCTGTCATTAATTTAGGGCTGCTATTGTTTGTTTGAGCTTGTTATTGAGTTTTATTGATTTCTCTAAGTTCTTTTATAGTTGTATTAGAATTGTATATGGTCTGCATGTTCTGGCTTATTCATTTACCATATTTGCTTATTCATTAGCCTTAATAAGACTGCTTATTGCTTTGATCTTGTGTCACTGTGTCAACTTTCATCTTATTTGAACATTTCTGAGTTCAGTTTAGCATTTTACTTCTGAGTTGTGTTGATATAAATAATGCCTAAAAACATTATTAACATATATCGATATCTCTATGTTTTGATAATCACAAAACGTAAACTCATTGAACTACAAATTATGACGTAAACAAGTATTTAGTCGTAAATATTTGCTTTAGCATCCATATCACTTAAGGTATGAATAAACAAAGTGTCTAATGCATTTTATGATCAAAGGAATTTTTATTTTTACAAATCTTACATTTTATTAAAGTGGGACAAATATTTTTAAACTTTTACAAAACAATTTTGTATTTATAAGAAATGTCTTATTCAAAATAAATAGTTTGAATTCAATTTTCAACCCAAAAAACGGCTACATTCTTCAGGAAAAACCTCCCTCACAAAAAGACAAAAAATCTGAAGAAAAAATATTTTTTATTAGGCGGCCCCCTTAATTATACTAGGCGGTCCCCTTAATTATTAAAGGGACCGGCACCCAATTAAGAGGACCGGTCACGCTCCCAAACAGTATTGTTCCCTTTAAAAATACTGGTTCACTCCACAGATTTTTCTCACCTTTTGCACGAAAATTTTCAGTCCCAATCCCTTCAAAACATCCCTCTAAATCCTTTGATCATAAGATTATAAGTCTTAGTTTCAAGTGATCCAATCCTTCACCACTCAAAGTGCAAGAGAAGAATCCTCCCTATCATAAAACCAAAGATGTATTAGGATCTAGTTAGTGTTTATTTGATGTTGTGAGTTATGTATATGTAATAAGTAGATCAAGATGATCATACTTAGTAGTGAGTTTATGAGTGAGTAAGAAGTAGTGGGAAAAAGTAGTAGTGTGGAGAAGTCATGAAGTTGTGAAGAAGTAGATGTGTGGATATGTAGTGGAGTGTAGAAGAAGTTGTGAAGTAGTGAAGAAGTCGTGAAGTCGTGAAGTCATGAAGAAGTTGTGAAGTCGTGTAGAAGTTGTGTAGTGATCGAAGTAGTATTGTGAGATTGGTTCTAGCTACTATTAGAACTCGACATTTAGCTTAGTGTCGTTAAATTGTGTAAGCAAAAGTTGTGTACGGTTTTCTCCGCCAAAAGAGAGCTTGTTGAGTAGTGAAGAAAACTCTAGAGTAGGTGACTCGGGGAGTGGAGTAGGGCAAGGAAGGTGTCCTTGTAGCTGAACCACTATAAATCATCGTGTCCGGTTTGCATTTCCTTTCTCTTATCTCTTTTCATTTATTCTTGCATTTATCGCTTTACATGTATGCTTGCCTATATGTCTTAGTTGTTGCTTATATAGTTGTGATGATTGATTGTGTTGTACATAGAAGTTAATATTGTGATCGTGTGTATAATTATATGATATGGTCAAATAGATTATTATTCACACTTCTCATATTAAGTTTAACTTGATAGATAATTTGATACAAAACGTTTTAAGATTTTAAAAGGAAAACGTATTCACACAAAGACCGACCAAAGCTCCATTCATAAAACTAAGTTTTTCCAAAAGCTTACATATATAATTGATCATATTGATTATATGGTGTTTACATACTAAATTCTAATTAAAGGTGTTCCAAACAAACAATTGAATAAATTCGAATCAACATTTTGAAACAAAGTTTTTATAAAATGAAAAATAGGAGAAAACTATTCAACCCCCCCTTCTAGTTTTCCACAATTGGTATCAGAGCCACCTCGCTCAAATTTTCAAAACAAATGGTTTTAAAAATTGAGTACGATCCATATATCAAATTACCCATTAAGGAGGATTAAATATGAAAAGTGTTTTGTTGATTAACTTGTATTAGTTTTGATATTATATACACTAATTATACTAGCTCGAGATAAGATTATGTTTAAAACAAGTGTTATATGTTCGTTTTTAAAATCAGAAAGTTACACATCTTTTCACAAAGTCAGAAAACAATTTTTAACAATAAATTTATTTTTTAGTATCAGATGGGTGGCCCCTTTAATTGTCTGGGTGGCCCCCTTAAATACTGGGCGGCCCCCTTAAATTTAAGGGGTCCGCCTGTCTGTTCGACAGTTTTTCGGAAACTTTGAAAAATCATATAAAATTAACCGTAACTCCGTAGAAGTCGTACCACCCGGAGTTTTAAAGGTAATTGGGTCTGCTTTCATTTAAAAATACTTACAAGTAACCATTACAAACTTAAATAAGTAAGAAAGTCAAAATACTATACGGTGGTCAAAAATTTGTATTTCATTTTAACGTAAAACTTTTGTTTTACCTTTTCCTTCAAGTCGGGCATTCCTAGTTGATATACTTTTGAAAAATTAAGTATTTATATTTTCAAGATATTGATCTTAATTAAATTATTGAATGGGGAGGAAACTATTTTACTTTCAAATAAAATCGAGCTAAGTAAACATTGGTGTATATAATACACAAAACGACGACAAGTGTTTTATATGTTATGTGAACTTCTTTGTGATTTTATTTTTTGAATATATTAGATAATTGTTGCTACTTGAAATTTAGCTATTTTTATATCTAAGCATATGTGCCCTATTAGTTATAGCTAGCTTTCCGGTTTATACTTAACTAGATCTTATGCTAGATTTCTTGCGTTAGGATTGTTATAATATGCTTGCATTGCATATAGGTATAGATGGCTTAATGTTACTCAAACATCTTGTAAACGAGTTAAATCTAGTCGCCAAAATATTTCAAACAATTTAATCTATTCTTCACAACACACTTAAAATATTTTCAACAAATTACCTTGTTTTACCTTAGGTTGTTTGAATAAGAGAAATTAAATTATTTTAAAACATTAGTAGTTATATAAAAGAAAGAGTATTTTCAAAATCTAAGTGTGTTCATAATAAGTAATAATGAAGAGTCTTTCACATAAACAAAACATATAACAAACATGAAGTAATAAGCTAAATTTCAATCATTCACTAACCTCACTCTTAAATAATCTTAGGATTAATGGAACACACTATCAAAATGTCTATTTATTTTAAATAAGTGTTTGTAAGGGTCAAGAAAGATCTTGATATTATATCAATTCATTATTCAAATTATGGTTGATATATTCATCAAATCTAATTGACGTGTTTTTGAGTGTAGACAAGAAATTGGATTGCTATTTGTTTAGCTTCAAGATTATAACAAATTACAATAAAAGATATAGTCTTGAATCTACATACTCAATCACACTAGATTGATATGAAAATAGTTACATCCTTTGTAGATGAAAAGAGTATGCATTGAATCATAACTCACATTTGTGTTGATAATGTCATATTGAATCTACTTGTCCAATAATTGTGTTCCAAATATTAGAATAACATTTTAAACACATTCATAAAATATACAATGAAGTAGGATTGACGACTTGGATGTTTCGTCCGAAATATTCAAGCAATTTACATTGCAATGCAGTGGATAAATGTGTCATATCCGAAAAAACCAAACATGAGCAAACTAACATATGTAAACTTTGCTCACACTACTTAAAATTATCACTTCAAGATAAAATACATATTTAAGAATAATACACACTATATATTCTATGTATTTCATTTTCTTTGTAGCATGAATGGTTGTGTTACAAGATAATGCACTACAATTTTTTTTTAAAATAATATAAGTTATTAGAATTGAAAAATAACTTGTCACAATCCATAAACAAGTAAAAAAAATTTTTTTTTCAAATACTTGTTAAAGTATGATATATAATATTGGCAAAAATCATAGAAAATAATATTTGTTTAAAAATATATTAATGTCTAGTTTTGATATCATTTGAGAATCACAAACTCATTTAAGATAAAATAATCTTAATAAGATTCATTTCGCAAGAGATGCTAAGGTGCACTCTTAAGTCTAGCACAGTTATTAAATCAAGTAATATGTCATAAAAACCAAACAACCGGTAAATCATGAAGAAAGGATTAAAATTTTTTGTTTACTCTTATCTAAACATTCAACGCGTCTCTATTAGGATCGTGAATAAAATATATCATCTAGATTTACCTCATAAAAACATGATGTTTGAGTCACATTAAGCCAAGTATTAGTGAATCAAGCAAACTTCATATTTGGTAATCTTCGATAGGTAAATTTAGAAACTCGATTTCTTCTAAAAAGAGAATGACTACTGGAGAATCTATTGACTAGAAATTCAATTTAACCTAACGGTTGAATTGCTTCTATGTGAGAAGTTGGGTGTATGTAACCCATAAAAATGGTTGTGTTTAGCCTGAATTGAGCACCACTAGTAATAGTCTCATACTCATTCTCCAACTTGATTAAATTGCTCTTCCTATATATACCTAACGCTAGTTTACTTTTATGAACTTTGCTTCTAATTAGATTCTTTCATTCCTATATTTATGGCATTAAGTTAGATAAGCGTGCGAAAACAAAGGAACTATAGATGTTAGGTTATACCCCATTCAACACTCTCGCATCTAACATATAAATTATCGTCTTCATTTCCTTTAGGATCATAGGATATGTAGAAACGATAGCATGAGGTAATAATAAGCTTAACCAATCCTCTTGAGCATGAGATCTTTAATAAACATTTTTTAAAATATTTGATTTATGATATTTGTTGTCAAAAATCTAATATCTCTAAAAATATGCAAAAACTCACATTTTGGAAAATAGTTTTTCAAATAACTATCCCACTTTTAAATAACATGTTTTCACTATCAATATCCACAATTTTGTTTTGATCAAAACTAAAGATTGGGAAAATATTCTTTACCGTTCATTCACACATTTTGAAGTAAAAACCCAATCTATTTTATTCAAATAACTCTCACATCTAAGTGAAAACTTACTTTCAAACATTGTTGAATAATGCTAAAAACGTCTCTTTTAAAATCATGCATGGTGATCTCATATTTGTCATCTATATTTATATAAATGACACTTATAAGTGAACTAAATCAAATCAAGAGGACCATGGTTTGTTCATTAAGACTTTGTTTGTAACAAGTCTAGAAATCCGTGCTATCATAACTACCCACTTATTGCACATTGACACACATTAGGATTAATCCTCCTAGTTATGTAGTTATGAAATACTTGATGTTGCTTATTGTTTCCTAGCACTTATATTTTAGTTGCTTGATGAGTATGTTTGCATGCTAGATGAAATTGCTTGTTTACTTAATCTCTTTGATTAACATGCTTTGGCAACATAATTGCCTACATAATTAGTATATGCTTAATTGCCTTAAAGAGTTAGACTTGTTTGAAACCAAAAACACAACCTTTCTGCAATTCACTAGCAAAAACCCTTTTCTGGCAATCTGGGAATCACCAGATGAGCGGCCCCCTTAAATCATAAGGCGGCCCCTTTAATTATTAAGGGGACCGGCCTCCAATTAAGGGGACCGGCCATCTGATGGTCGAAGGTGTTATTTCCTTTTTCTACTTTTTAGCCCATTTCATCCTACACTTCCCAAAATTCATAAACCTATTTTATCCTAAACCCTCTATCAAAATTTATACATCCTTAATCCCACCAATCCTACATTATAAACACTCTCATTCCTCTCAATCTATACTCATCTCTTCATGACCTCTCCCATTAAACCAAAACCACCAAATAACCCGTTTGGAGAAGAAAGCCTAACTTCCATTAAAAGCCCGTCATACCAAATGATGTTGTCAAACATCCAACACCAAATTCCTCCTATGTCTTCAACATTACATACCTAACACCTCACTCTCCTTCTCACCAACATTACATATCAAAAACCTTTACTCACCCATATCCTTCTACATTACACTCAAACCTCATAATCTTTTCACAACTCAAGCGATGTTATTCATAATCAACCAACACCTAAACCTCACTCTCACATAAATGATCCATTTAACAACAAATCATCCATTCGTGCTTCCACTAATGCTCCTTCTTATGATGAGCATGCACAATCCCAAAACAATAATCCCAGCCTCATTACCAACACTTTACATGTTGCTCATTCAACAAAAACACCATCCACTCATGAAGCATCTCTACCACCCATATCATGTTTTCATGATTACCCAAGCTCAAATATGTCTCCACCACCAAGAGTATCACCACCACATCCTACAACTTCACACGCCATTCCTATGTTGCATGTTTAAACCCTCACCCAAGACAACTATCATGCTCCACCACCATCACCTTCCTCCGAACACTTAAATGTTCGTTGAGGCGCTAAAAGAATCCCATGAGCTTAGTGCTCTTTTAGCCTTACATCTTGCTCAACGCAATTTGGATCCACCTTCATCTAGATCACCCTCATCACCACACAACATAAATCAACTTGAGAAGCATGTCAACAATTGACCTTGTTGCATCTTTCTCCTAAAAACCATTGCATTCAATGAACACTTCACTTGGATTGAATATCTTCTCACTAGATCACATCCAATACCCTCACTTGAACAACATCCAAAACCTTAATCAACCTCTTCTGCTACAAACTCTCCACAACCAAACTCTCCAACATTCATGACCCAAACATATACCTCCATTAATCCAACAACCTTACCCTAACTCAACCATCTTCATTCCAAACACTCCATCATCAACCATCTAAGCATACTATATGCTTATGATTTTCACTTTCAAATACGAATCAACCAACCTTTTGTTACAAGCAAGTCCGATGGCTCTCTTTGGCAAATTAGGATCTTTAACATAATCTCTTTGAATTAATTGTTATGTATCCTTAATATTTGTTTGCTATGCTTGTTATTTGTATATTGCATATTCTTCTATATATGCTTGTGCTTCTAATATTTTTCTTGCGAGCATTCCATATCTCGATCCCTAGGTGCCATCGAACGAGGGGGAGCACACATCAAGGGGGAGCTTTCATCCCGTCCAACTTCATTTATGAAGCTGGCTGGCATAACTTTTTTTATTCTACAAAAAGGGGGAGAAGTGAATATAAACTCACTAAGTACTTGTCTAAAAAAAAAAAAAAAAAAAAAAAATTAAAAATTAACTTTTAGACTTAATGAGTTTAGGTTTTGTAATCATCAAAAAGGGGGAGATTGTTGATATAAATAATGCCTAAAAACATTATTAACATATATCGATATCTCTATGTTTTGATAATCACAAAACGTAAACTCATTGAACTACAAATTATGACGTAAACAAGTATTTAGTCGTAAATATTTGCTTTAGCATCCATATCACTTAAGGTATGAATAAACAAAGTGTCTAATGCATTTTATGATCAAAGGAATTTTTATTTTTACAAATCTTACATTTTATTAAAGTGAGACAAACATTTTTAAACTTATACAAAACAATTTTGTATTTATAAGAAATGTCTTATTCAAAATAAATAGTTTGAATTCAAATTTCAACCCAAAAAACGGCTACATTGTTCAGGAAAAACCTCCCCCACAAAAAGATAAAAAATCTGAAGAAAAAATATTTTTTATTAGGCGGCCCCTTTAATTATACTAGGCGGTCCCCTTAATTATTAAGGGGACCGGCACCCAATTAAGGGGACCGGCCACGCTCCCAAACAGTATTTTTCCCCTTATAAATACTGGTTCATTCCACAGATTTTTCTCACCTTTTGCACGAAAATTTTCAGTCCCAATCCCTTCAAAACATCCCTCTAAACCCTTTGATCATAAGATTATAAGTCTTTGTTTCAAGTGATCCAATCCTTCACCACTCAAAGTGCAAGAGAAGAATCCTCCCTATCATAAAGCCAAAGATGTATTAGGATCTAGTTAGTGTTTATTTGATGTTGTGAGTTATGTATATGTAATAAGTAGATCAAGATGATCTTACTTAGTAGTGAGTTTATGAGTGAATAAGCAGTAGTGGGAAAAAGTAGTAGCGTGGAGAAGTCATGAAGTTGTGAAGAAGTAGATGTGTGGATATGTAGTGGAGTATAGAAGAAGTTGTGAAGTAGTGAAGTCGTGAAGCCATGAAGAAGTCGTGAAGTCGTGAAGCCATGAAGAAGTCGTGAAGTCGTGTAGAAGGTGTGTAGTGATCGAAGTAGTGTTGTGAGATTGGTTCTAGCTACTATTAGAACTCGACATTTAGCTTAGTGTCGTTAAATTGTGTAAGCAAAAGTTGTGTACGGTTTTCTCCGCCAAAAGGGAGCTTGTTGAGTAGTGAAGAAAACTCTCGAGTAGGTGACTCGGGGAGTGGAGTAGGGCAAGGAAGGTGTCCTTGTAGCCGAACCACTATAAATCATCGTGTCCGGTTTGCATTTCCTTTCTCTTATCTCTTTTCATTTATTCTTGCATTTATCGCTTTACATGTATGCTTGCCTATATGTCTTAGTTGTTGCTTATATAGTTGTGATGATTGATTGTGTTGTACATGGAAGTTAATATTGTGATTGTGTGTATAATTATATGATATGGTCAAATAGATTATTATTCACACTTCTCATATTAAGTTTAACTTGATAGATAATTTGATACAAAACGTCTTAAGATTTTAAAAGGAAAACGTATTCACACAAAGACCGACCAAAGCTCCATTCATAAAACTAAGTTTTTCCAAAAGCTTACATATATAATTGATCATATTTGTAACACCCCCAATTCATGGACGCAGCGGAATTCGAACTGGGTGTTACTGGACGGCACAATAGTCACAATAATAGAAAACGAACTCCAATTGAGTCGTTTTAAAAGATTTATCATTCAAATTATATAGATATCAGAGATTACGAAATGAGGTCCCAGATGGTTCCAGGTTTACAAATTACATTAATTGAGTTTTGAATGATAATAAAATTTATAGCCCTTTTGAGTATCCGTGTCCTTCCGTGCCATCCTTGATCGTCATGAACCTGAAATACATGCTTGAGAGGTCAACACAAAGGTTGAGTGATATTCGTAGAGTTTAGTTAAATCGTTTGAACACAATATGTCGTAGTGTGAGCTATAGACTCACACCAATGTTTAGAAAACAAAATCGTTATTTATTTCACTAAGCTCATGCAACCAAAACATTAACATCGAACCAACAAAATTGGCATTATAGAAGCCCTATCAAGGTACTTTTGCCGTTATACCGCTAAATCTCAAATATAGTGCATTTGTGTGAACTCATCGTTGCTCAACACAAATGGGATTCGTCAATCCCAATAGATCTATTCACAATATTCGCGCTCACTAAAGGTAGTGACTAATGGTTCATGATATAGGGACTTCGAACATGGCAATCGTTACTTAGTGATAATAAAACATCGTCGTGGAGCATACATTAGAAAGCATCGTGTTCGAGTAGAAAAATAATAGCATGTATTCCCCCCATGGGTTTGTAAAGTAGTTAAACAGTAGAAAGTGGGGCTACGAACTCACCTTAAGTTATGTAGTGAGTAGTGAATGTGATGGTCGAATCGCGAAGGTTTCTACGAGCAACCTATAATAGAATGTTGCGACTTAGGATCGGAGTAGAGAATATGAAGTAGTGCCTATATATATATCTTGCATTAGTCCATGATGTGGTATGATGTATATTGTAAGTCTTTGAAAGAAAGATTCATGAAACATGTTTGTTTTGGTATATCGTTCACTACCGTTCGGGCCGACATAATTCAGAAGTCATGTTAGTAAGCGTTCGAGGAGCCAGGACACTTTAACTCGTAAATCCACAACTCAACTCGACGGCTTACATAATGAACTCCTCACATGAGGCTCCCTACTATTGTAGTAGTTGATGAAATATATCGATATAAGTTTTGATCCGAAAAGTTACATGTCCGATATTTGAATATACTTAGGAAAGTTTATTAGTACAGGAAGATTGTTATTAGGGGTAGTTTCATAAGTCTTGAATGACCATTTTCTCTTGGTAATATCTCATGGTTTCCTTTTAGTGAAGTAGATCCAAATTGCTTGTTCATGTTATCGCTTAATTCATTGTTTCATGTTTACGCCTATGTAAATTGGTATGGTCATTTCGTCATGGCCTAGCCATGACCTTTGGTCCTTGTTCCAAGGTCATGAGACACAACCTTGGCTCTAGCCATGGTTGTGGTCTTGATTATAGGTCATAAGACCTCTTGTTCCTTTCAAAGTATAACCATAATCTAGTGACTTTCGCCTAAAAATGGGCTGTTTAGAATTTGAAGAATTTTATCACTCGGAAAGCATTTTTAGGTCTCGAGCTTCTTTGTTCCTGAATGAAAACGTCGTTTCGGACAACTTTCGTGTTTTAACTTTTTGATGAATCGGACCAGAAGTGGGACTTTCAAAACTTAAATTTGATCAGGAAGCTATTTGGCAGTTTTGCCGGAAATCTTTGGTAATTTCAAATCGCCATAACTTTTGACTCGTATACTCGTTTTGGGTGGTTCAAATTGCTATGGTTTCCTTGTTAAGTCCTCTACTGTAATATGTAATAATCAAATATCATATTTTTACCATTTTGATCAGGTCTTACCAAGAAATTCATTAGTTTGCTTGTTTTAGTAACTTGTTTCAATAATTCATTACAACAACATCTTTTACTCATCATGATACATCATGGACATAATTACGACACATAATATAGCAAAGATAACATGTAAATGATATGAACATGAAATTTTAACAAGAAACATGTTAGGTTTAGGCTTACAACTTTTGGCTTTCTAACTAAAGAAAGGAGTAACAAGTAAGGAAATGGACTTTGATAGACTTGCTTCAACCCTTTTTCACTTCAAGCAACCTTTCTACCCTTGGTATTCTTGAAAGATATGTAATGAAAGTTGAGGTGTATTGAGTGGATTTAAACTCAAGAGAAAACACCAATTATGTTAGGGTTTGGAAGAGTTTTGGTGAAAAATAAGCTAACTAGGGTTTCTATCTTGAACTTGCACTTGATCCTTGCTATAACTAGGAAGAAATAAAGCTAAGTGTGAAGTGTTTTGGTGTGTTGTGATGGCCGGACATAAGGAGAGGGGAGGGGGTATTTATATGCCCTTGAGGAGGTTACAAATTAGGACTAGTCAACACCTTGGAGACCAAGGTGAACACATGTAACCATCTCAAGACCACTTAGCCTAGGATCAAGCCACACAAGGGATGACTCCCCCCCCCCTTTGGCGGTTCACAAGGGATAAGGGGGGGAGGTGGCTTGGCTTGGTATTATCCTTGGTTATTAGATGCATTTTGACTCCGGGAAATGCCAACCGTAAATGATTAGGCCTCAAAACGTAAAACCGGGTGTCGTAAAATTATGAAACTTCAAAGTATTGTTAGACATGTCCATATGTCCCATAATAAAATATAAAATGAGTGGTAGGTTCCGTTTAGGTGGTAAACCCTGCTAAAAACTGGAAACACGGGTCTAAAACGCGTAATACGTAAAATGTACGAATTTTGCGTAAAACTGAGAAAAGTAAAATGTTACTTTTCTAATATGATATAAATGATTTAAAATGACTTATAATGTCTAGACTGGGCTCAGTCTAGTGTCGGTTGGTGTTAAATGTCTTTTAGACATCAAACCGTAAGCCTAAAAATCACGAAATGACTTGTAACATCAAGTGATGATTTTTGGTCAATGGAGGAGGGAAAAATATGTTGACTTATTCTAATAATTTTGAAAACTCAAAATG
Source organism: Artemisia argyi (assembly GCA_030686995.1). Lineage (NCBI taxonomy): Eukaryota > Viridiplantae > Streptophyta > Magnoliopsida > Asterales > Asteraceae > Artemisia > Artemisia argyi. The sequence continues at coordinate 23,842,124 of CM060709.1, forward strand.
TCTTAGAAACTCGTTTCGTGGTCTAACGGTTAATCGCCCATTCGGTTAAGCGTGCTCATGTGAGAGTAGTACCGACATGGGTGACCTGCTGCGAAGTCTTTGGTCATGTTTTTCTCAGTCACGATTAATTCTCAAATAAATCATGAGTGTGTCAAACATTTTTCTGATGCGGGGTCACTTAACGCGGTCGAGTTTCGTTGTACGTAGAATTTCTGAATGACGTTTTACCCTAAAACGTGTAATTCCTTAATAACTTTCACGAAAATGATCTGACGAATGTCAAACATTTAATTTGCCATGGAAATGATTTATCACTCAAGAATATCAGATAAAAATCAACTTTCGGGAAAGTTTCGGGAAAAATGAATAGTAAAAGTGAATAGTGAAATTTTCCGGGAATGGTAATTAACCTGAAATTGCGAATTGTTACAATATTGATTATATGGTGTTTACACACTAAATTCTAATTAAAGGTGTTCCAAACAAACAATTGAATAAATTCGAATCAACATTTTGAAACAAAGTTTTTATAAAATGAAAAAGAGGGGAAAACTATTCAACGCTCCCTTCTAGTTTTCCACAAGTTGAAAGTTTGGATAAGATTTGTGGCAAGTGCTTATAAATAAGCACTTGCCATAAGCTGATAAGCTCAAAATAAGCACTTCTGCTTAACATTTTCATTCCAAAATTTTTCTGCAAGCTTTCTATAATATTTTAGATTTTCTGTAAATTTTTCATAATTTTCTGAGTTGATTTGATATTTTTCTTAATTTTTCTTCACTATTAATCATTTTTAATAATAAAAAATCCATAGAAAATAAGAAAAAGCTGTGAAAAATACAAAAATATTTTTAGAAATTCTTTTATAATATTCTAGATTTTTCAGATTAGTTTTCATAATTTTCCCATTATTTATCACATTTTCTATTATTTTTAATTACTTTTTAATTCAATAAATAGAAATAAAATCATAGAAAATAAATAAAAAGTCAAAAAAAATATTTTTCTTTTTCTTAAAATTATTTTTATTAGTTTAAGATTTTTAGAAAATTGTTTTACAATTTTAGGATCATTTTTAGTATAAAAGTCGCGTTTTATTTCGTACGTTACGTTTTAAAATTACGTTTGCATTTTCGTTTTTATGTTTTAGACTTTTGTGCATATATAGCTTGTACCTTTTGCATTATTCACTATTTCTTTTCACATTTTGATTTCACAATCACTTTTCACTTTACACTTTTCACTACACAATTTGGCAATCGATATTCTAAGATTCCATTCGAACCTTCGTTGGGAGAACGACCCGGGAAATACTTTCCTAAGTATTTCTTCAGAAAATAAATATATATTATAATTGACACACATCATTAAGCTTGGCAAAAGAGGTGGATATGGAACATACACATGACGGCCCAGAACTATTTCAAGTCAAAAATGCCTGACGGCGTCACCAAGGCCGTCAGGATCAATTTACAAGTGACGGCCCAGAGCTTATTCTCATCATGACGACGTCAAGATTGGATCTAGGTAATACGACCTTTAATTTGGCGGCGAGTTGACGGCGTCACAAGCTACAACGTGACGCCGTCAAGGTGTAAAATCTATATATAGTTTTCTAATTTTCGAGTTGATGGTTTGTTTATAATTGTTGTGGATGATTGAATTCGATGTTAGGCATAAGAAAACTAGCAGACTTCCAATTGGTAACTTGCTTGAACGTCTTAAGAAACATGATCGGAGGTGTACTACGATTTATTGGTTGTATTTAATGCGTAGGTAACTGCTAGTGATACTACGTTAGGAGCTAGTAGTCGGCTCGACCTAGAATGAAGTAGAAGCCTATAGAGTTAGGGAATTTCGTACACGGCTCCACGACTAGTATTAAGGAATATAACCCGTCATCCATGCAATTGTAACAAGCTAATTAACCGGTAAAAGATATCTAGGGAGTAATAAAATCTAAGTAAACACATTTTCTCTTATTATTGTTTCCACCACAAATTAGTTTAAGTTCATTTTATTTTATTTTGATTGCATCTTTAGTTAATTGAGTTAGTTGACTAGCAACTAATTCCGCCCACTCCTTCAAAACCGAGATTTTTATTTGCTTTTATAATAAAAATACAAAAAGAATCATCCCTCACCTTTAGACCTAGTTTAGTAGAATTTTAATCCTAGCAAACACTATTCCTGAGTTGAACGATCAATCCCCCGGTACTTGTCACTATACTATACTACATCAATCAGGTACATTGCCTGGCGGGGATTGCAAGCTTCTCAAGATCCCTTGAGAGGGAAAACCTTTTGTGAGGGCGCAATCCCGCACATCAGCCAGTTTGTTTCATCGCCAAAGGAACCTCATTTACAGGCTGCAATGCATCTATTGAGATACTTGAAAGGTTCTATTAACAAGGGCTTGTTCTATCCTGTTTAAAGTAATTTAAAGGTTGCTGGATTTTCTGATGCTGACTGGACATCATGTTTGATGATAACGAAATCACTCACAGGCTATTGCATATTCTTGGGTCATTAATTGGTGTCATGGAAGACCAAGAAGCAAGCCACAGTCTCAAGATCATCCACAGAGGAAGAATATAGAAGTATGGCTACAACTACATGTGAATTAGTATGGTTGACTTACTTGTTGAAAGACCTACATATTCCTGTTTAAATGCCTATCACTTTGTTTTATGATAATAAGGCTGCACAACATGTAACACCCCCAAAATACCGCAGCGGAAGACTGTGTCATTAGGGTGCTACTTCATAATACAAAGTACAAGTTATAGAAACCGAACTCTAAATGAGACGTTTTGAAAAGTTACCATTCGATTAATGAATTCAAAGTTACAAACATGAGATTCCAAAGTATGATACATAAATGTATACAAATGTTTTGAATGGTAAATGATAAAAGCGTAAGTCTTCAGAATATGCAGCTTGACTCTAAGTTCCACGCACTAGCTATCGCCTTACTAACCTGAGATAAACATGCTAAAGTGTCAACACAATGGTTGGTGAGTTCATAGAGTTTGTCTTAAAATAGTTGAAAAGCCTTAAAAGAATATTCGCACAGCAAAGGCATCGTGAATCCACTCAGTTGCAAGTCCCGCCATAAGAGACTTGTAACCTGTGTGTTCACAACCCACTGCTACATATATAGTATGAATAAGACATGTATAAGTTCATCAAAACAATTAAGCAATTAGTAGTGAGTCTCTACTTCATCTCCGAAGACCTCACTTGGGTATGCTGCTCACAAGGAAGGTAATAGCATTGGTTCTACTTCATCTCCGAAACCCAATGCATGTGTTATCCAAGGAGACTTACAAGTACTGGGAGCCTCTTCCCAAAGATAACTGGGAGCCACTTCCCAAAGAAAACTGGGAGCCACTTCCCAAAGATAAAAGTTTACTGGGAGCCACTTCCCAAAGATAAAAGACAGTCATGTATGTATGAAATCAAGTATAATGCCATCAAGTATAAGACAATAAAAAACAATCAAGTATAAATGTTTTGAGTATTTGTACAAGTAAGCAAGTAGTTGTGCATGTATCCCCCCCAAAGAGTTAAAACAAGTATGAAAAAGTAGGGGCTATGACTCACCTTAAGTCTATGTAATGAGAAATGAAAGTGGTAGTCGAATCGCGAAAGTCTCTAAGAGCAGCTTATAATAGAACGTTGCGACTTAGGTTTGGAGTAACGTCTAAGAATACGAATAATTGCCCATATATGTCTTGCATAATGTTCATGATGTAGTACTTAGTATATAGTGTAAGTCTTTGAATATAAATGGTCTATGAAACATGTATAGGTTGTATATCTCTTACTACCATTCGGGCCGACATAATTCAGAAGTCATGGAGTAAACGTTCGAGGAGCCAGGACACTTTAATTCGTAAATCCACAACTCATCTCGACGGCTTACTTAATGAACTCCTCACATGAGGCTCCCTACTATTGTAGTATTTGATAACATATATATATAAGCTTTTTGATCTTTAAAAGTTATATGGTCTTTAGCCGTGGTTTTGCCGTGACCTTGGTCATTGTTACCATGGTCTTGAGACTCAACCTTGGCTTTAGCCATGGTTGTGGTCTTGGCTTTAGGTCATTAGACCTCTTGGTCTCATGTAATTAGAACCATTATATAGTTACTTTGGTCTAAAAATGGGCTGTTAAGAATTTGAAGAAAATTATCACTCAGAAAACGTTTTCAGGGCTCGAGCTTCTTTACTCCTGAACGAAAACGTCGTTCCGGACAACTTTCGTGTTTTAACTTTTTGATGAATCGGACCAGAAGTGGGACTTTCAAAATCAAAATTTGATCAGAATGCTATTTAGGCAGTCTTGCCGTTTTGGTTTCGCTAACTTTAAATGGTCATAACTTTTGACTCGTGTACTCGTTTTGGGTGATTCAAATTGCTATGTTTTCCTTGTTAAGTCCTCTTTAACAGTAAGTAAGTGTCAAATATCATAGTTGTACTATTTTGGTCGTGGTTCTCCATAAAAATCACTAGTTTGCTTGTTTACTTGTCATAAGTTAACATACGTATACCAATACTTGTTTTATCCATTTTTAAACATCATGAACACAATAACAAGAACATATATAGCATGAAAGGAACACAAAGAGTATGAAAATGATATTGAGCAAGAAAGTGTATAAGGGTTTCTTACAACTTTTGGCTTTCACTTAAGAAAGGAAGTCAAGTATAGAACTAGGACACTAAACCTAATCTTGTAAACCCTTCACCATAACTCTTGTAACCCTTGCTAGCCTTGATCTAACCCTTGTGAAAACCATTTAACTTCAGCCCTAGTAACCTTGTGTAGCTCCTAATTCAACCATGGAATCACCAAACAAACTTAAGAACTAGGTAGAGAATACTAAGACCTTGAACTTTGTAGTGTAACTTGTATATTGAAGATCAAAGGATCATGGTGCTAGGTATAATAGATGTGGCGTTTGATTTATGAAGAAAGGATGGAATGAGCTCTCTATTTATAGCATGAAGAGGAGGTTAGGAAGGTGTCTAGGAAGGTTCATTGAGGAGGTTAGTTTTTAGGATATTTTTGCTAAACTTGGAGACAAAGTTGTAAATAAGTATTGATCTAATGGCTAAAGTCATGAGATCATGCCACAAGTGTGAATCCCCCCCCCCCCCCTAAGTCGGCCATATAGAGATAAGGGTGACTAGATGCAAAAACTTGGTATTATCCTACTTATGTAGCTAGTTTTGGACCCGTAAATTGCTAACCGTAAGTTTTTAAGTCACGAAACGTAAAACCGGGTATCCTAAAAATATGAAACTTATAAATATGCTAGAACTTATCAATATACTCCATAATAAAATATAAAATGAGTGGTAGGATCTATCGGGTGCTAAAACCCTGCTAAAAACTGGAAACACGGGTCTAAAACGCGTAAAACGCTGAACTGGAAAACGTAAAATTCCGAAACTTTTGGAATTGTCATAAAATGATAGAAAATCATATTTCTATTGTTTATAATGTTTTATGGATATATCGGGATGCTGGAAGGACGTTTAAACCTAAAAGTAAATCTCAGACACGGCTTTGTGATTTTTGCAGAAATGATCCGACGAGCGTCAAACTCTCGGATTATCGTTAAAATAGTTTAACTTACGAGAATATGAAATAAAAATTTCTGAGATGAATAGTGAAAAGTGAATAGTAAAAGTGAATAGTAAAAAGTGAATAGTAAAATTTTCAGGAATAAAAGTTAACCTGAAATTGCGAATTGTTACAGTCTTTACCCCTTAAGAAGAACTTCGTCCCGAAGTTCAGTTGATGTTAACTACTTACAGTGTGTCTAAGAGAATTCGGGATTTCTAATATAGTGGTGTTTACTCTGATTCGTCTAAGATTCTGATTTAAGGAGTTGTATCGGCAACAATTAAGCCCACTTATTTATAACACATTACTTACATAAAGAAGCGTCCAAATTTATGTAAATAAGGTCTCATAAATTTATGGTTCGGTGATTTACAATTTCTTTATTTAAATGAAGAGGCGTCCCAATCCATTTAAATAAGGAGATTCTAAAACATTCTACTTAAGAATTTCCGACACAAAATCCGCCTTCTGAGGCCGATAGTAAGATAATCAAGTCATCAAATCCCTAAAGCTAAGCAATAATATTATTTAACTCAAATCTTGTGTCTCATCAAACAAGAACTGTCACAAGATCAAGTTAAATAATTAGTTATTACTGAGCTCCATGTTTTAAATGACTCAACTAATCTCTGGGGCTCCTTATAATACTAAAGTCACATCATCTAACAGCGTGGAACTAAGCAAACCTCTAACCAAAAAGCATATGTGTATGTATTGTGTGTAAGGCAAATAAAGAGGAAGGTCTCAACGTATATAGCAGTTATAGTCTAGGCACTAAATGCAACCTAGTTCTCTATAACCAAGGCTCTGGTACCAATCTATAACACCCCCAAAATACCGCAGCGGAAGACTGTGTCATTAGGGTGCTACTTCATAATACAAAGTACAAGTTATAGAAAACGAACTCTAAATGAGACGTTTTGAAAAGTTACCATTCGATTAATGAATTCAAAGTTACAAACATGAGATTCCAAAGTATGATACATAAATGTATACAAATGTTTTGAATGGTAAATGATAAAAGCGTAAGTCATCAGAATATGCAGCTTAACTCTAAGTTCCACGCACTAGCTATCGCCTTACTAACCTGAGATAAACATGCTAAAGTGTCAACACAATGGTTGGTGAGTTCATAGAGTTTGTCTTAAAATAGTTGAAAAGCCTTAAAAGAATATTCGCACAGCAAAGGCATCGTGAATCCACTCAGTTGCAAGTCCCGCCATAAGAGACTTGTAACCTGTGTGTTCATAACCCACTGCTACATATATAGTATGAATAAGACATGTATAAGTTCATCAAAACAATTAAGCAATTAGTAGTGAGTCTCTACTTCATCTCCGAAGACCTCACTTGGGTATGCTGCTCACAAGGAAGGTAATAGCATTGGTTCTACTTCATCTCCGAAACCCAATGCATGTGTTATCCAAGGAGACTTACAAGTACTGGGAGCCTCTTCCCAAAGATAACTGGGAGCCACTTCCCAAAGAAAACTGGGAGCCACTTCCCAAAGATAAAAGTTTACTGGGAGCCACTTCCCAAAGATAAAAGACAGTCATGTATGTATGAAATCAAGTATAATGCCATCAAGTATAAGACAATCAAAAACAATCAAGTATAAATGTTTTGAGTATTTGTACAAGTAAGCAAGTAGTTGTGCATGTATCCCCCCCAAAGAGTTAAAACAAGTATGAAAAAGTAGGGGCTATGACTCACCTTAAGTCTATGTAATGAGAAATGAAAGTGGTAGTCGAATCGCGAAAGTCTCTAAGAGCAGCCTATAATAGAACGTTGCGACTTAGGTTTGGAGTAACGTCTAAGAATACGAATAATTGTCCATATATGTCTTGCATAATGTTCATGATGTAGTACTTAGTATATAATGTAAGTCTTTGAATATAAATGGTCTATGAAACATGTATAGGTTGTATATCTCTTACTACCATTCGGGCCGACATAATTCAGAAGTCATGGAGTAAACGTTCGAGGAGCCAGGACACTTTAATTCGTAAATCCACAACTCATCTCGACGGCTTACTTAATGAACTCCTCACATGAGGCTCCCTACTATTGTAGTATTTGATAACATATATATATAAGCTTTTTGATCTTTAAAAGTTATATGGTCTTTAGCCGTGGTTTTGCCGTGACCTTGGTCATTGTTACCATGGTCTTGAGACTCAACCTTGGCTTTAGCCATGGTTGTGGTCTTGGCTTTAGGTCATTAGACCTCTTGGTCTCATGTAATTAGAACCATTATATAGTTACTTTGGTCTAAAAATGGGCTGTTAAGAATTTGAAGAAAATTATCACTCAGAAAACGTTTTCAGGGCTCGAGCTTCTTTGTTCCTGAACGAAAACGTCGTTCCGGACAACTTTCGTGTTTTAACTTTTTGATGAATCGGACCAGAAGTGGGACTTTCAAAATCAAAATTTGATCAGAATGCTATTTAGGCAGTCTTGCCGTTTTGGTTTCGCTAACTTTAAATGGTCATAACTTTTGACTCGTGTACTCGTTTTGGGTGATTCAAATTGCTATGTTTTCCTTGTTAAGTCCTCTTTAACAGTAAGTAAGTGTCAAATATCATAGTTGTACTATTTTGGTCGTGGTTCTCCATAAAAATCACTAGTTTGCTTGTTTACTTGTCATAAGTTAACATACGTATACCAATACTTGTTTTATCCATTTTTAAACATCATGAACACAATAACAAGAACATATATAGCATGAAAGGAACACAAAGAGTATGAAAATGATATTGAGCAAGAAAGTGTATAAGGGTTTCTTACAACTTTTGGCTTTCACTTAAGAAAGGAAGTCAAGTATAGAACTAGGACACTAAACCTAATCTTGTAAACCCTTCACCATAACTCTTGTAACCCTTGCTAGCCTTGATCTAACCCTTGTGAAAACCATTTAACTTCAGCCCTAGTAACCTTGTGTAGCTCCTAATTCAACCATGGAATCACCAAACAAACTTAAGAACTAGGTAGAGAATACTAAGACCTTGAACTTTGTAGTGTAACTTGTATATTGAAGATCAAAGGATCATGGTGCTAGGTATAATAGATGTGGCGTTTGATTTATGAAGAAAGGATGGAATGAGCTCTCTATTTATAGCATGAAGAGGAGGTTAGGAAGGTGTCTAGGAAGGTTCATTGAGGAGGTTAGTTTTTAGGATATTTTTTCTAAACTTGGAGACAAAGTTGTAAATAAGTATTGATCTAATGGCTAAAGTCATGAGATCATGCCACAAGTGTGAATCCTCCCCCCCCCCTAAGTCGGCCATATAGAGATAAGGGTGACTAGATGCAAAAACTTGGTATTATCCTACTTATGTAGCTAGTTTTGGACCCGTAAATTGCTAACCGTAAGTTTTTAAGTCACGAAACGTAAAACCGGGTATCCTAAAAATATGAAACTTATAAATATGCTAGAACTTATCAATATACTCCATAATAAAATATAAAATGAGTGGTAGGATCTATCGGGTGCTAAAACCCTGCTAAAAACTGGAAACACGGGTCTAAAACGCGTAATTCGCGTAAAACGCTGAACTGGAAAACGTAAAATTCCGAAACTTTTGGAATTGTCATAAAATGATAGAAAATCATATTTCTATTGTTTATAATGTTTTATGGATATATCGGGATGCTGGAAGGACGTTTAAACCTAAAAGTAAATCTCAGACACGGCTTTGTGATTTTTGCAGAAATGATCCGACGAGCGTCAAACTCTCGGATTATCGTTAAAATAGTTTAACTTACGAGAATATGAAATAAAAATTTCTGAGATGAATAGTGAAAAGTGAATAGTAAAAGTGAATAGTAAAAAGTGAATAGTAAAATTTTCAGGAATAAAAGTTAACCTGAAATTGCGAATTGTTACAGTCTCTACCCCTTAAGAAGAACTTCGTCCCGAAGTTCAGTTGATGTTAACTACTTACAGTGTGTCTAAGAGAATTCGGGATTTCTAATATAGTGGTGTTTACTCTGATTCGTCTAAGATTCTGATTTAAGGAGTTGTATCGGCAACAATTAAGCCCACTTATTTATAACACATTACTTAGATAAAGAAGCGTCCAAATTTATGTAAATAAGGTCTCATAAATTTATGGTTCGGTGATTTATAATTTCTTTATTTAAATGAAGAGGCGTCCCAATCCATTTAAATAAGGAGATTCTAAAACATTCTACTTAAGAATTTCCGACACAAAATCCGCCTTCTGAGGCCGATAGTAAGATAATCAAGTCATCAAATCCCTAAAGCTAAGCAATAATATTATTTAACTCAAATCTTGTGTCTCATCAAACAAGAACTGTCACAAGATCAAGTTAAATAATTAGTTATTACTGAGCTCCATGTTTTAAATGACTCAACTAATCTCTGGGGCTCCTTATAATACTAAAGTCACATCATCTAACAGCGTGGAACTAAGCAAACCTCTAACCAAAAAGCATATGTGTATGTATTGTGTGTAAGGCAAATAAAGAGGAAGGTCTCAACGTATATAGCAGTTATAGTCTAGGCACTAAATGCAACCTAGTTCTCTATAACCAAGGCTCTGGTACCAATCTATAACACCCCCAAAATACCGCAGCGGAAGACTGTGTCATTAGGGTGCTACTTCATAATACAAAGTACAAGTTATAGAAAACGAACTCTAAATGAGACGTTTTGAAAAGTTACCATTCGATTAATGAATTCAAAGTTAAAAACATGAGATTCCAAAGTATGATACATAAATGTATACAAATGTTTTGAATGGTAAATGATAAAAGCGTAAGTCATCAGAATATGCAGCTTAACTCTAAGTTCCACGCACTAGCTATCGCCTTACTAACCTGAGATAAACATGCTAAAGTGTCAACACAATGGTTGGTGATTTCATAGAGTTTGTCTTAAAATAGTTGAAAAGCCTTAAAAGAATATTCGCACAGCAAAGGCATCGTGAATCCGCTCAGTTGCAAGTCCCGCCATAAGAGACTTGTAACCTGTGTGTTCACAACCCACTGCTACATATATAGTATGAATAAGACATGTATAAGTTCATCAAAACAATTAAGCAATTAGTAGTGAGTCTCTACTTCATCTCCGAAGACCTCACTTGGGTATGCTGCTCACAAGGAAGGTAATAGCATTGGTTCTACTTCATCTCCGAAACCCAATGCATGTGTTATCCAAGGAGACTTACAAGTACTGGGAGCCTCTTCCCAAAGATAACTGGGAGCCACTTCCCAAAGAAAACTGGGAGCCACTTCCCAAAGATAAAAGTTTACTGGGAGCCACTTCCCAAAGATAAAAGACAGTCATGTATGTATGAAATCAAGTATAATGCCATCAAGTATAAGACAATCAAAAACAATCAAGTATAAATGTTTTGAGTATTTGTACAAGTAAGCAAGTAGTTGTGCATGTATCCCCCCCAAAGAGTTAAAACAAGTATGAAAAAGTAGGGGCTATGACTCACCTTAAGTCTATGTAATGAGAAATGAAAATGGTAGTCGAATCGCGAAAGTCTCTAAGAGCAGCCTATAATAGAACGTTGCGACTTAGGTTTGGAGTAACGTCTAAGAATACGAATAATTGCCCATATATGTCTTGCATAATGTTCATGATGTAGTACTTAGTATATAGTGTAAGTCTTTGAATATAAATGGTCTATGAAACATGTATAGGTTGTATATCTCTTACTACCATTCGGGCCGACATAATTCAGAAGTCATGGAGTAAACGTTCGAGGAGCCAGGACACTTTAATTCGTAAATCCACAACTCATCTCGACGGCTTACTTAATGAACTCCTCACATGAGGCTCCCTACTATTGTAGTATTTGATAACATATATATAAGCTTTTTGATCTTTAAAAGTTATATGGTCTTTAGCCGTGGTTTTGCCGTGACCTTGGTCATTGTTACCATGGTCTTGAGACTCAACCTTGGCTTTAGCCATGGTTGTGGTCTTGGCTTTAGGTCATTAGACCTCTTGGTCTCATGTAATTATAACCATTATATAGTTACTTTGGTCTAAAAATGGGCTGTTAAGAATTTGAAGAAAATTATCACTCAGAAAACGTTTTCAGGGCTCGAGCTTCTTTGTTCCTGAACGAAAACGTCGTTCCGGACAACTTTCATGTTTTAACTTTTTGATGAATCGGACAAGAAGTGGGACTTTCAAAATCAAAATTTGATCAGAATGCTATTTAGGCAGTCTTGCCGTTTTGGTTTCGCTAACTTTAAATGGTCATAACTTTTGACTCGTGTACTCGTTTTGGGTGATTCAAATTGCTATGTTTTCCTTGTTAAGTCCTCTTTAACAGTAAGTAAGTGTCAAATATCATAGTTGTACTATTTTGGTCGTGGTTCTCCATAAAAATCACTAGTTTGCTTGTTTACTTGTCATAAGTTAACATACGTATACCAATACTTGTTTTATCCATTTTTAAACATCATGAACACAATAACAAGAACATATATAGCATGAAAGGAACACAAAGAGTATGAAAATGATATTGAGCAAGAAAGTGTATAAGGGTTTCTTACAACTTTTGGCTTTCACTTAAGAAAGGAAGTCAAGTATAGAACTAGGACACTAAACCTAATCTTGTAAACCCTTCACCATAACTCTTGTAACCCTTGCTAGCCTTGATCTAACCCTTGTGAAAACCATTTAACTTCAGCCCTAGTAACCTTGTGTAGCTCCTAATTTAACCATGGAATCACCAAACAAACTTAAGAACTAGGTAGAGAATACTAAGACCTTGAACTTTGTAGTGTAACTTGTATATTGAAGATCAAAGGATCATGGTGCTAGGTATAATAGATGTGGCGTTTGATTTATGAAGAAAGGGTGGAATAAGCTCTCTATTTATAGCATGAAGAGGAGGTTAGGAAGGTGTCTAGGAAGGTTCATTGAGGAGGTTAGTTTTTAGGATATTTTTGCTAAACTTGGAGACAAAGTTGTAAATAAGTATTGATCTAATGGCTAAAGTCATGAGATCATGCCACAAGTGTGAATCCTCCCCCCCCCCCCCCCTAAGTCGGCCATATAGAGATAAGGGTGACTAGATGCAAAAACTTGGTATTATCCTACTTATGTAGCTAGTTTTGGACCCGTAAATTGCTAACCGTAAGTTTTTAAGTCACGAAACGTAAAACCGGGTATCCTAAAAATATGAAACTTATAAATATGCTAGAACTTATCAATATACTCCATAATAAAATATAAAATGAGTGGTAGGATCTATCGGGTGCTAAAACCCTGCTAAAAACTGGAAACACGGGTCTAAAACGCGTAATTCGCGTAAAACGCTGAACTGGAAAACGTAAAATTCCAAAACTTTTGGAATTGTCATAAAATGATAGAAAATCATATTTCTATTGTTTATAATGTTTTATGGATATATCGGGATGCTGGAAGGACGTTTAAACCTAAAAGTAAATCTCAGACACGGCTTTGTGATTTTTGCAGAAATGATCCGACGAGCGTCAAACTCTCGGATTATCGTTAAAATAGTTTAACTTACGAGAATATGAAATAAAAATTTCTGAGATGAATAGTGAAAAGTGAATAGTAAAAGTGAATAGTAAAAAGTGAATAGTAAAATTTTCAGGAATAAAAGTTAACCTGAAATTGCGAATTGTTACACAACAGATTGCAGCTAATCCTTGTTACCATGAACAAACTAAACACTTGGACATTGACAGTCATTTTACAAGAGACAAAGTGTAAGATGGTTTCTTACAGACTGCCTACATACCAACTCATTTGCAGGTTGCTGATATCATGACAAAGGCATTGGGAGGCTACCAACAGTCATTCTTAGCTGACAAGTTGGGCTTTCAAGTAGTTCCAGCTTGAGGGGAGGATGAAGAATATAAAGTGTCAAGTACAACAAAGTATAAGGACCACTTATGTAAATAATTCAAAATTCTGTTATTAGCAGTTAGTTACCACTTCCCCTGTATATAAACACACTTCACATTCATTTCTCATTTGTAACTTTGTAATCATTTTTCAATAATAAAGATTGCAATTGCTTCCGCTACTAAATTTGATACTTTCTCACTGAAGGGTTGAACCATATGGTGAGACTACTCACTGATGAGGTCGTTCAGAGTCGTCTACTGAAGAGTATAACTCACCAAACTCGTCAACTACATGAATTCTACAACACCACGTACTATTTGAGTCACGAAGGTTTAGTGATTTAATGGGTGTACATTCCGTACCTCAAAACCCATTTCCAGGTATGATATGATCCCTCAATTGCACTAAATTTCCAACAGACTTTGTATTAATATCTTCGGATTCCAATAGCAGTTCTTGTAGGATCGACGAATCTTTATACGTACATTTATCTTTCCGTGGTTTAGGGGACATATTTTTTAATTTCGCGGTATTCAAAATTTACGAGAAAGCCCTGTTAGAAGATAATTTCAAAGTTAGCATTTAAGGTTGATGAATTACTCTTAATATTGCAAATAAGGTTTAGAATCAAAACTTGGTTGGTCATATGTAGGGGTGAGCAAACGGACCGGACCGATCGATAAAGCCGACCGGACTGGACCGAACACATTCGGTCCGGTCCTCGGTCTAGACTTTTTGGCTAATTCGGTCGTCGGTCCGGTCCGGACCGACCAAAAAACCGAAAACACTTGCCAAAATCTTGTCTATTTGGACCGGACCGACCGAGGACCGGACCGGACCGGACTGAACCGGATCGGACCGACCACATTCGGTCTCGGTCTCGGTCCTGATTTTTACCTTAATTCGGTCTTCGGTCTTGTTGATCTGGTCCGGTCCCAGACCGATGCTCACCCTTATAATATGTGTTGGACTAATTGATAGCTGGCTGGAGGGATCTCGTTAATAAAATCAATTGATTAAGTAACACATTAAATGGATATATTTTAGCTAACAAAGCAACTAATCAAGCTAGAGTTTGTACTGATACATATGTTACTCGATAAAACATGTCTAACTATCATAACTGAAATTTAACTTAATTATAATTTTATGCTTTAAACAAAAACTCTCTCTCTCAAGTACTATGGGCGATTTTTTTCTTCTAAACCCTAACCTTCTCATAAACGAATTTTAATCTTCAATCTTTTTCTTGTTCCTTTAACGATCGTGTTTCTAACAAATTAACTGTGTTTAATTGTGTTGTTAACATTATTTTTATTGGGATTCAGACCTGATTGGATTAGGGTTTCGTTTTTCTTAGGGGTTTAGTTTAATCGCTGCTTAGTCTTAGGGTTTTTAGGGTATCGCTAATCTGCTCTCCTATTCTCATGATGGAAGTCGGTTAGTGTGCGCTGGGTATTTAATTCATGCCTCAACCTTGTTGAGGCCATCGTTTCTTTGAAGGTTTGCCGTGGTCCTTCTAGTTTTTATTGCGATCGTTTTTGCTAGGTTTTTAGGGTTTTCTCGTTTGCTTTTTTAAGTCGATTATGGAGAGAGTGGGTGTTCCGAATGTTAATATGGATGATGTTGATTGTTTACAAGCTGCTAATGTTGATCTGTCGAAGGTGACTATGAGAAAACATAAGAAGCCTAAGGGTTCATTTAGTGAGCATGTGGTTATTAAGGAATCGGTGGTCACTACTGGTCCTAATACGGAGGTTAACTCTATTCAAAGTAATCATGACTTTATTAAAGGGGTGTTGGGGGTCTCGCTTAAATCAGCCTTGGACATTGATGTATTTCTTAAGGAGCTTGAAGCGGGCAAACATCCGACATGGCATAGTTTGGATAGTGAAACTCAATCACAGGTGTATGAGGCTATGTGTGGCTTATGTGAGGCTTATGGGATTGACATGAAGAATGATAATACTAAATCTGATGTGAATGACATAGATAATACATCTAATGTTAATGTGGATGCGAATATTCAACCTACACAAAACTCTACTGCTGAGGCTGTTTGTGAAGGTGTTAATGTGTCTATTCCACGTAGAGTAGTAGAAAAGGTTAGTGCCCGTCTTGAACACACTCTGTATGGCTACTTTATTGGTAATAGAATGGCGTTTCCAGTGGTTGAATACTATGCTAGAAATAATTGGGCTAAGTATGGTTTGAAAAAGATCATGATGAATGCTAAAGGTTTTTTCTTTTTTAAATTTGATACCCAAGCCGGTTTAGAATCCGTTTTGGAAGATGGCCCTTGGATGATACGTAAATCTCCAATCATTCTCAAGCAATGGTCTATTGATACTAGATTATGTAAGGAAGAGCTGACACGTATCCCGATATGGGTTAAATTGCATGATGTGCCTATCCAAGTTTTTGAAGATGATGGTATTAACTTGATTGCTTCTTTTATTGGCAAACCTATTATGTTGGATTCGTACACAAGCTCTATATGTAAGGATTCTTGGGGTAGAAGTAGTTTTGCTCGATGTTTAATTGAAGTGGGTTCAGAGGATGAGCTAGTGGAAGTTATCACTATTGGGGTCCCATCTCTTACAGGGGATGGGTTTACTAAAGAATCTATCCGAATAGAGTATGAGTGGAAGCCTCCTAGGTGCACATCATGTAAGATTTTTGGGCACATCTATGAGCATTGTACTAAAAAGGAGATTCCTCCTCCTGTTGTTACTAATGCAAATGTGGTTACTACTGTTACTATGCATGCTAATGATGATTTCCAAAAGGTGAGTCGTAAGAAGAAAAAAGGTAAAGCCCAGTCAGGTATAGGGAGTCAGGTTGGTACTTCTGTCAAACAGTCTGTCAGGTATGTGCCAAAGAAGACTACTAGTGAACCAAAAAAGGGAGCTACTAGTAATGTGTCTACATCGTCATCTATGTTGAAGTCTAAAGGTTCCCAAATGTCTACATCCAATCCTTATGATATTTTAGCTACTGATGAAGATGGTGATGATGATTGTGTTGATAACAGGTTTAATGAATCGGCTAATTTATTTCCTTGCTTTGCTAAAAGTGGAAGTTCTTCTTTCACGGATGCTGCTGGTTAGCTTGTTTTGTCTTGTTTCTTGTTCTAGGTTCATTTTGATTCTAGAGTTGTTAAGAGCTTTTGGCATGTCATAAGCTCTAGTTTAGTTGTCTTTCAAGCTGTGTTAGCTTGAGGTTAATGTGGTATTTCAGCCACATTTCATTTGTACTCAAACGTTTTGGTTTTAATTTATTTACCAGGGTGCAGGATTACTCCCCTTTACCCAAAAAACTGAAATTTAACTTGGTCTAACATCATCGAGCCTTATAATTCGGCTCCAAGGTGAACCTTACTTTATTTTCAACCACATATGATGTATCATATTACATATATCAACGGTACTTAACCAACCATTTACAACAACTCTAATCGTTATCTTGTTGTCATTGGGCTAATCACCTTATAACTAGTTTACATATGTTACATGAAGACTGGAATATTCTTAGCAAATGACACGTATACATGATTAGCTATTGTTTTTAACATACAGGAATAGACATTTAACAAATAACATATTTGTAGGACCACTGCTGCAACTGACCATATTAATAAGGAAAATGATTTGGAGGCCTAAAAAATGTGCCTAATTATATGTCTAATAGATGTGTCAGTAAATTATTGGTTTGTGAATAAGTGGGTCCCTCTGCTGTGCCCAATAAGATGATGACACATATGTTTAGGCATATTATTAGTCATATGAGTTAGGCATCCCAATCAATGCTCTATTAATAATTAGTGTAAGAATAGTAAACCAACTTTTTCATACCAAACAAAAGTGTTAAAAAGAAAAAGAAAAAATAACAGTAGCTGATTTGGTCACGAAACATTATGCGTCTAGAGTTTGACATCATGAACGATTACGATCGAGTATTTTCTATACAATATTTACCTTTTTTTATAGATAAAGCAGTGTTTATTTAAAATGGTTGAAACTTATTTGCTTCGTCTTTGCAAGCATTTTTTGTCTTCAGTCAATAATCTGTCATGTACCTATATATATATATATATATATATATATATATATATATATATATATATAGTTAGGATCAAATAGGAAGAATAATTAAGATATGAATGATAAGAAGTAACCACAACCACACATTTCAGATGCCACTTACAAAAGTGGATGCATCTTCCTTCAAAATTTCCCTCCTAATTTGAAATGTGTAGCTAGAATTACTTCTTACCCTTCTTATTTTAATTATTTTTCTTACTTAATCCCTTTCCCATATCTCTACATTATATATAACAGGAGGCATTTGAATGAAATGCCACCTCATTGCCCAGTAATTCAATTTCTGCCATGTCATCAGCCCTGTCATTACATGTAAACATTTTTATTTTATATAATTGAATTTATTTTAATATTAGGCCTTTTTTTATGTAATTTTTTTTTTTAATTTATTTTGTATTTTTTAAAATTGAAAATTCGGATTAAATTAGTGTAAAAATGACAATAGAGAGAATCGAACTTGGGTATGTTAGTCCACAAATAAACATGATTACCACTAGATCAACACATTTTTTTGTTTATATTTTGCAAGCCCAAATCTATAAACCTATTCAACCAATTGTTTGACAATTTTAATGATAATCCCTACAACTTAGGTAACCCTAAGCAAACATATAAACATACGTATAAAAAAATTACGTATATTTTTTTTCCCAAAAAAAACCCTATTCAGAACTCTCTTAAAAGAGAAAACTCTATCACGGTTTTAGCGTTTTATGATTTCTAATGTGTTTTTGTGTAGGTGTTGCTGTTCTTTGAGCTTTGATAACGTATAAAAATTATGGATTTTGTTTTTTCTGAAGCTTTGTTATTGTCAGGCATAAACTGTATTAATTTGAGCTTAACAGGTGATAATGTTTTTTGTGAATTAATGTTTTGCATGCTGAAGCAGTTAGTTGTCAATAATGAGGAATCCCATGATCAACAAGGAAAAAAAGAATTGTATGTTTACAAGTATGTTTCAAGTTTTGATCATTATTTACAGTCAATCACTGATGTTTTTAGGGTTTCATTATTCTATCTCTGATTTGATGTAGGCTTTGCTATTTTTAGTTCTTTGATACAAAATGGCATCCAAGACGGGAGTGAATCCTAACCTCAAAGATGAGTATGAACCATGGTACTATTTCTTATAGTGTTATGGTTTTATTTTACAAAAGAGTATTAAAATTTGATACAGAAAATTTAAACACTTTATTATAGGAGTTTTAAAGGTGTTGGTGAAGGATATTTCAAATCATCTGCAAGTCCAGAGGGCTGAATGTTCACACTTGATTTTTGGGAGCTTTGGTGCTACCGTGAATACCAGGTTTCCAGGATCTATTGGATCTAGGCAGCTAAGCATATAATCGTATTTATCTGCAATCATATAATCATATTTTACATAAAATTTTATGATGGTTTTTGTATAATCTTGCTACTACAGGGCCTTCCGATTATACTTGATGCTGGAACCAACAATCAATTTTGTTACAAGGGAACATGTCAAAAGTCGTCAAGATTTTATTCTATTCAAAGATTTAGATTCAGATTGTAATAAGATTGTTTTTGCAATCACAAAATATTGAATTCAATATTTGTATAAAAGTTGGACAATATATTGTTTATGCATCGAAGCCAATGTACTAAACCATTAAATAGACAAACCGTTCCAGCTTGAACCCGACTTACATATTACCTAACCCCCAACACCCATTTTGCCACATTTATCTGCAATCATATAATCGTATTTTACATAAAATTTTATGATGGTTTTTGTCTAATCTTGCTACTACAAGTCCTTCCAATTATACTTGATGCTGGAACCAACAATCAAAAGCTACTAGAAGATCGTCTTTGTAAGTAGTGACATCCAAAATTAATAATACTCGCACATAAGTTATGAGTGACCAAACTGAACCACATAATATTTTGGATGAAACATATCTTTTGTTCTTCGGGCACATTTTTGACTATGGAAACGAAGGTTGGAAGGAAAAGAAGATGCTTCAGTAGTGAATGAACTGATGGAAGCTCTTCATGCATGCACGTTGGCCAAAAGAAATTATTCAGGTTCATATATTTTATTTTTTAAAAGAAATTTGTATCGCTTTTGTGAACACTTAAAATGCTGTACTGAATTAGTTTAAAGATTTTCAATTAAAATGGGATTTTGAAAATTTTGAATGATAAAGAATAAAGTATGGCAAGGATACATTGAACGAAGGAATGGGCGGTGGTGGTGGTGGTCATGACCCATTTAACATCTTACAATCCTTTGCTGACTTTCTAAGTTTAGTACCATTGATCAAATCCTTGGCACAAGTTTAATATATTTATGAGTGTTTGGATTCTCAGCTTGACTTTCAAATGATAGCCATCTTAGAGGATTGGCTAACTGAGGTTCACAAAAGTTTGGCTTGATTTCACATAGCCTCTTTTTAACTATCAAGATTACTTTTCAATCACTCCTGACTCCTGTTCTAGAAGAGAAATTAAGTTTCCTGACATCGGTAAATTACAAATTTCATCAACATATGAAGAATTATAGCCACCACACGTAGTTAGTTGATTCATATATCTGATGATGCATACTCGATAAAGCACATACATGCAATGGAAAAGACCAGGTCAGTTGGGTTGGTACTGGACGGTTCCAACGCCATATGTGTTCACTGTTCATTACACGAAACATTCGATTTCAACTGATTATAATGAGGTAAACCAATAAATACATATAAATATGTGTACAGTTTTTAGTTCTAATCATATTAAAAGAGTTCTTGAATATAGATGGAGAATGTAATATTTTTCTATATTAAGTTAGGGCTGATGAATTATTTTGTTAATATCAGCTATAAGCCTTCCAATGGCTGAACTCAAACGGGTTTTATCAGTCTACTAAAAGTATACAGTCAAATGTGCAGCTGGTGCTATCCATAAGGGTGACCAATGGTCTGCTGCAATTCCAGATGGCCAGTGATCTGGCGAGGCAGTTGGTGTCTAACATAGCCCTATCTTGGTCAAGTGTCGCACTTTCAATGTCACTATTGAATTACGTATTCTTGAGGAAAAGTATTTAGTAATAACTTTGTTCCTTAAAGACGCAATCAGATTAAATATGTAGAATGGAAGAAGATCAGTTGTGTTCATGTTTTGATTACGTATTCTTGCATAAAAGTATTTAGTAATAACTTTGTTCCTTAAACACATGATCAGTTTGTTTTTGCATATCAACATATTATAATATCTTAACATGCTAACATATATACTAGCATTTTTTAGTTCATCAGTTGCAGTTTTGATCTGACAAGTATATTATTTTAGGAATGATAACAAGTGCAACTGTTGCCATGTGACATGCTAAGGAAATTGATTTTAAAAGGCTGTTTATTGGCTTATTTTTTGTGCAGAATATTGCAGCCTAATCACATCACTGTTGTTCCCGTGTTTCATGACTGGGATGATAGTAATCCGGCTGCAGCTGAAGGGTACTCGCACATATTCAACAAAGTGCGAGAGGAATAACATTGCACATGAGGGACGTACCCGAGGATAACAAGCAATGGTTCTGCTTTCTATGGTCAAAGAGCTGATATTAAAAGGTAAATGGTCCGCATTTATCATATTATACTTTTTTTTGGTATTTAGAAATAGCAGTAAAGTAACCTGTTATGACCCGTTACCCAATCCGTATGACCCACACATTTTTTCACATGTAAACTGAATACCCTACAAGCCAATTCTTACCCATTTTCTATATTATTTGTAGGTTCATGATTATTGGCTTCTTTTTGATTGACAGTGATGTCCTGAATGCAACAATTTAAAGGTAAAAACATCAAAATGTATGCTATTGTTGGAGAAAAAATAAGTATAATTAGAACAATTGAGAAGTGGGAACGCACAAGCTGTGATTTCACATGTTTGCATGCCAAGGTGTAATCCTACAAAAAAATAAGAAAAAATGTGAACTGATTGACAGGAAATGTTAACTGAATCAAATAGAATACTTTAAAAAGGTTGCGCCTTCTTCATTATTTTATGTGTTTTTTATTTATTATTTGTTGTCATGTGGTGACTGTTACCATTAAATGTGTACTATGGTTTACATATCTTACAAATACAGTAGTAGTTGATGTTAGTTTATTTGTATATGTATTGAAGCTTAAATTGGCAGCACCAACTTTGTAAAAGGCCGAGAACGAATCCAGATATCAAAGTTATAAGCATGTTCACCTGCTTTGAAACATCGAAAAACACCGAAAAATCTTTCTTTCGATTATCCATCTGCAGAGACTGATCATATAAGTAAAACAACACTGCCGATAGGGAGAACCGATGAGGTAATTTCGTTTCGCTTGAGTTTTGTGAAACCATTTACAGTTTAAACGTTGATGTTTTCCCTTATTAAACATATGTAAATCTACCTGTAATGTGTTGCCTGTGTCATTGCCGGGGCATACCGGTCATAGTTAAGCTTTTAACACTTCTGATGACTTAACAATTGCACGCCCTTTGAACTAGGGTTCATCCCCTATGAGCATGGATTTATTTTCATTCCGGGTACATGAGTATATATCAAAATCTTCTTTTGATACGTCATCGACTTTCATTACATCGCATAATTCTTAGTTGTGGTTGGGATTTTCTTTTGAGTTCATATTGTATGTGACTCTGGCAATATGATGCTGTACATATGGTTAGCTTAAGTTCACAAAATTAGATCAGTTTCAAAATACAGCTGTATGAAGCTTACTATTAGGATCAATTGCAACTGCTAGAAGAAGCACATAATCTAATTTTTAGTTACTGACACAACCACTGCCCCTATTGTTTCCAGAAAAAGGTTTAGATGTTGGGGCCAAACTGGAGCAGGGAAGAGCTGGAACGCCTTTATGCACCATATCGTGAGCTGTTATAACCTTACTGATATACTTATTTAAAAATTACTTATTTCATAGCGGAAACTGCTACATTTTGAATTTACAGGTTGTGTAAATTGTATATTGTTGATAAAAAAAATATTGAAAAAATGGTATGCGTGTGTCTGACAGCCCCTGGGTTTGCTACATTTGGAGTTGTAGAATAATTTGAACAACTACCACAAAAAACCTTGCTGGATCAGAAAGAGCCAAAAGAACATTTTATAATGGAATGCTTTCAAATTATGTGCATAATGATGAATTGATGATTATTATTAGAGATATAATATACAGATAGGTCAACCCAACCCTCCCCGCCCCTTACTATAAAAGACTCGGTTTAACTGAAGTCTGGTTTGACCCACTACCCAACCCGTCCGACCATTCTCTTTAAGAATACTAAAGCTTACAAACTTCTCATTTATTGAACAATAGTTCATATTAACAAGGGTCTTCTTGCATTTGGAAATATCATTAGTGTCCTTGCTGATGAGAAAAATGGAAAGAAGGTGTTCATGTGTTGTATCGATATAGTAAACTTACTCACGTTTTGCAGGTTGGACATATTTTTTTCTAGAATAAATAATCTTTATTTATTTAAGGTTTTAGTTTAAGGTTTTAGTAGAAGTGTAGAACTCTTATGATAGATAACGTCAAACAAACAAACTTTTATTAGTAGCGTTGCTAAACATACATTATTTTGAAATCTTAAGTAAACAAATTTATTTTCCTGTTTTCATTAGTACTACTTATTTAAAAGATTCAACTATTGCAATATGATTGTGCATATAATATGATAATATGAATTTGGGAAATTAAGCTTTGACAAAAATGGCTTCTTGCTGAGTATTTGGAGGGTTTTATATAAAAATTCAAGATACTACTTGATTAAAATTTAAGATCTGACTTCATCGAAATGTTAAGGTTGCTGCCATTTCGCTTTCCTTTACTTGCTAATGATTTATCATGTAACATGTAAGCTTAGGTGATATTTCCTAGCTACATAATGGGGTAAAGGTGTAGCTATACACCTATACATAAAAACTCATAAAAAAAAGCTAAGAAACTGGTGTGAATGAGCAGGGCTGTCCCATCGATTTGGGGGGCCCGATGCAAAATCACAAATGAGGCCCCCCATAATTCAAGTCTTTCACTCTTTTTGTATGTGGCCCAAAGTTTGTCTTTTATTTTTTGTATATGGCCCGGTTCAACTTTAATAATATTTAACAAAGAAACTAAAAATTTAAAACGTTTATATATAAAACTATAAATATTAATGGGATGTATACTAAATTGGGGGCCACTTACAAAGGGGGGCTCGGTGCGGTTGCACCACTTGCACATGCTAATCGCCGCCACTGTGAATGAGGTTACTAAAAGTATATTATATATGCTAATAAACTAATAAGCTTAAGCTGTTCGGCTTTGCCTAGACAGGGAAACACACAAAATAGCTTATTATTGCATTTTACTAATGGAATAAGCAGATTAGTTGCATACATAAGCTTACTCAAAACCCTTTGAAATATGAATATATTGTACCTCTGTGATTTCATAAGCGCTTTATGCGTTTTCTATTGAGGATCCAATGTCGTAAGAATAGCTGTGTGTTTATTTGGTAGATGGAGTTGAGGTAAATAGGAAAGAGTAAAATTCCATGTCTTTTTTTTTCCCGTCTATACATATACCATAAATTAACAATATCACCAATAAACGATAAAGTATCAACAAACAATAACCTTTATTACTGCTTGGAATGTTTTTATCCGCTTATTTTGCTGCCAAATAATCACTTTTATATGGTTATTTTGAGTCCTTTTATGATGATTCCGGTTATGGGTTGTAACAGTAGGGCGTGGTTCAAAACCGGGTACGAAAGATAGTTGATTTTATTATTATTTTCAAGTCTTTGGGGTTTTTGGGATTTCACATCTCATATTGTTTTTATAAACTAAACTGTTTGGGTGGGTTGGTTTATAAAAACAAAATCTTAAGTTGCTGTTATATGCGTCTTTTGGGTCGTTTTACCAATATATCATGGGCATCTCTTGATCTTATGATTATTATTTTTCAGATTGTGATTATTTAAATAATAACATCTTTTGATCTTATTATATTTAGGAAGGCAATGGATTCACTCTTCGTAGACAAAACACCGTGGCAGCTATAACTAAAGAAAAAGAACCCCATTTATTGGAAATTGATCCTCCTCAGGTATTTTTCTTCATCTCTCATAATAGCTATTGCCTTAAAGCAATAATTGTGGAAGAAAGTGCTATGACTACAAATACTTGCTTTAGCCCTAAGCTAATTCATTGGCAATTGACCTATATAATTATAAGGCGATAGGCCTGAATCAAGACATGGGTATAAGGGCAAATCCAAACACTCCTTAAGACCAGATCTTCTATGCCCAACGTGTGATGCTGTGGTGGAACCATTGGACCATGGCATAGTGTTGCATCCAGACTCTAGAAAGCTTAAAAGTGTGGGAGAAAGTATTTGGATATAGATTATAAGGCGATAGGAACTTTTGAGTATTTGGATATAGCTAAACTTCTTAGCCTTATAAACTCATTTAAGATGTTACGTTAGGTGTTCACTTGTGCACATTAAATATAGACTGTGGGTACCCATTTTTCCCGTTTGACCCGTTCCCCTTTAACCTAATATTTTTTTTAAGAGTTTTTTTAATGACCTTCTATTAATGGGTTCATGGCTACTGATATCAGGTTGTATCAGATTTCGCGTCTAACCATTTGGTGGAGGGCCAAAAAGATGTGTACGAGACCAGTTTGCACTAATGGAATGAACAATAACATTAGCCATGTTGTTACAGAAATACAATGTGGAGCTTAAAGGATCTCCAGGCTTAGTGAAACTTGTCACAGGTGCAACTATTCATACAAAGAAAGGATTAAACGTTCATCAACTTCCTTTTTATTAAAAATTAAATATCCGGAAGAGGACCATTTCTTTTTATGTGGAATAGAAAAAATTCATATTCTTATCTCTAACATGTCTTTGCTGCTTCAAATTACAGGCGAAAATCAACGTATAGGCATTTGCTGGAGCAGATAGAACTTATATAATTGAAGCTATGATGGGTGATCGTAAGGCCGTGTAGGCTGGAACCAATCACAATCTAGAACATACATTATGTTTTCAAGGATCCAACCGAAATGTCAACAAAGATGATACCGAGTATTGAACCAAAGATGGACATCAACCAGTTGAGAGACTAAACTTTATCTCCAACGTTCATAATAGCTGCAATCTATTGCTTCTGTTGGAGGAACAGGCGGCATTGCAGGTTCCTGTGGTGCAGCTAATCAGAAGCTTTATGTGGCCATCTTTTGGATTAAAAGCTTGAAGACTGATTTAAAAGTCGCACCAGTTTTATTGGAAAATAAGTTGCACCAGTATTTTTGGTTGTAATTGTTTATTTCTGATAACCTTATCTCTAGATTCTTCAAAGTCTTTGTACCAGTGGATTTAGTGCAATTGCCAACGGATCCGGAAACAAGACATTGTAAAGGCTTTGCCTTCATTCAAGTAAGTGTTTTTCGTTATAAATCATTAGTATTTTCAACTGATAGTTTTATACATCAACATTGTAATTAGCCTAATGTGTATTTGTAATGCTTAAGAGTCTTTTACATTGGTGGTCTATCTGACCAACTAATCGTTAATGAAACTAAAAATTTCGAAGAAAAAGTGATCCAAGTCAATCAAACCTGCCATGATCCGTTTCGCCCTATGACAGACTATAACCTTTATTTACTGAATACTGGTAAAAACATGCTACTCATTTTATGTTACTTATGGCATGCCATAGTTTATATTCAAGCATGAATGATTGAACGTTCTACAATCTCATTGCAGATTAAGTTGTGATCAATTAAGTACTTAATTTGGCAAAAAAGTAC
Organism: Artemisia argyi; assembly: GCA_030686995.1. Lineage (NCBI taxonomy): Eukaryota > Viridiplantae > Streptophyta > Magnoliopsida > Asterales > Asteraceae > Artemisia > Artemisia argyi. Next base: position 23,868,564 of record CM060709.1, read on the forward strand.
ATGAGAAGAGTTGCTACAGAGCTCCAAACCAAAGGAACATTAGAAAAAGATTCTTTAATGGAGTAAATGCTACTTGTATGATTCTTAGTATGAAGAATCACATGGTATTATTTAAGATGTTAGTCTTGGTATGAAGAAAAAAGAAGCCTGATTAAATGTATCTAAATTATATAATTACTTATATATGTATTTGGGGTTCAAGATTAATGCGACCCTTCTTATGACATTGTCTTGCAATTTCTTAAACCTCCTTCACATATTTATCTATGTTCGCTAATTTAGATTTATATCTTTTTTTAGCATGTTTTTATATCAAGGCTTAATCATACATGTGTCATCTATTTTATTTGATATACCACATTTTTTTTCTGACACGATTTACTTCACTTAGTTTCTACAATATTTCATATAACAGAGTTACAATTCATTTAATATTCATTTGTTGGTCTATGATTGTTTACATTATCGATTATCATTATCAATTAAACTTAATATTCATAAAGAAGTGCATTCAAAGGAAAATCACACATCACCTAAAAAAATATGCACTGAATCAGAAATAATGTATTCTTAAAGATATATCTCATAGAAAATGGAATGAATTACCTTAGAGCATTCAAGTTTCTCTAGAAAATAGGTAGACGGGAGTTAGGTCTGTACCGTCATCAACCCTTTGATACCTAAAGTGATCGTGCCCGTTTTACTAATAAGAATGTGACTGAAACAGATTACAACACATGCATTCAAATCAATTCACCAAGGACATAATGTAACTTTTTTCCTCTCATATTCGATAAGCATTTATTTTTATTCGTTGTTAATGCATTCAATAAATAACTACATCACAAACTTCAGTCCGTTTTTAAATCTTACAACCCTTTCAATGTACAACTCCACTTTTTCAAACATTTTTAACCACCCTTCTTTTACTATAGAAAAATATGCCAACAATAATTATAAGTCGAGATATTGGGGGACTCAAACATCCATCTTGATTGGAAAACGACATGCCAGCAGTATAAATGTTTCAATTCTCACAAAATGTGTACGAACTGCTACGAGACCAAGGATTACTGGAACTTTTTATGAGAATGAATAGACCTGGTATATTTCAGCTCAATTATCTAAAAGTAGTTTTTTATGAAGTACTACAGGACTGAGTTATTGGAAATGGAGGCCCATTAATCGCACCATTAGTATTCCCAGAAAAGGTGACCCAACAAACCTGCCTCGCACCTCAAGATGTGGATGTGGAGAATGTACAAAACGCTTTAAGCCAGAAAGATGATGAAGCACAATCAGTCAATGAGGCTAAACATTCATCGGAGACACGGTCTACGGATGATGAAATCGTCAATGGGAGTACAGTTTCACAAGTGTCAGAAATCAATATCGATGAAAATCAAACAAAAGTTCAACTGAATGAAAGTATTGAAATTATGGAATATTGTCGGGCTACTGAATCTGTGAAATCAGAACACAAGAATGAAGAGGTGTGTTTAGAAAAAGATCGGGTTTCTAAGGTTGAAGAAGCACAATTTGAGGTTAAGAAATCTCAAGATTGACGCACGTTGATCTTCCCATCTTTGTTTGTGTGCCCTGAAATTAAGGTTCAGTTTGGATCATATGTAGCTCCTATTAGAAATCAACCCAAACTAATTTTACCCCCCACCTGTGTATGCCTGAAGTTTATATTGAATTCGGCTCATTCAGTGGTCATAAGAAGGCTCCAAATAAACTTCCTGATGTCTCGGTCACTGAGACCGAAACCAAACCAGAATGTGGTTCGGAGAACAACATTTCTGAAAAATAGTTACAAATGATTTGCAAGAAGAAAATGGTGAGATGCCCACTTGTCTTGAAGTTGATGAGATAGATGACATTCAAAGGGCAGAGGAGGTTCCTGACGGTTCTGAATTAGTTACAAATGATTTACAAGAAGAAAATGCCACTGATGAGACTAATTCAGAAGACCCTTTTGTGTATTTATTTTAATACTACCCTTTTGTTAACATATATAAGAGGTTAGCCATGAAAAACTATAATCACCTCTCATTATAATTTCATAATGTTGAGTGTATTCTGACAACACTCCTATCATCTGAAGTTGTATTCAGAATGCTTTGTAACTCTGTTATTTAGCTGCAATTTACTAATTCTTTGCTTAGCATCCCTTATTTAAAAATATATTAAAAAAATAGTCACAAAACACTATACACCACAAAGATATCATCATAACAACATTTAGCCACAACACTAAGGTTACATGACCTGTATTTTATGACAATGTTTGTTTACTACACCACTTAGTTTATTGTGTACTCAACTTTGTTTTTTACCTCAGGTTAACGTTGACATAGGTGAGCCAGTGATGAAGGCCAGAGATGATCCCACTAAAATACCAACACATAAATATCAATCTCTTGTGAATCTGGAATGTCACATGCGTTAGTATGGGAAATCCTCATTCTTTCACTTTCGTACAAGAAAGTATTAGCTATTTATCTGATCGAATGAACCTAATTTATTACCTTTTCTCATTGGAGATTATGTTATTGCATTAAATTTTTTTTTTTTGTTCACTTTTTGGATGTTTGGATGGTAACTCCGATCTTAGGCTAAGCTCTTTTACAAATTTTAACCTCGCGGATTTTATAAATAGATACCTATGGTGGAGAATCACGTATTGAAACTGGATTAAGGTTGTAACTAAAGTTTTTTATATGTGCAGAAACATTAAACCAAAAGATATTGGTATTTGGAGCTAATCAAAGTTTGAGATGTGGAGATTGTTCGCAAATTTATGGGCAACTAAAATGACCACCAGTATTGGTGGCACTTACGATACATTTTTATTACTGAGATTAACATGTTACAATATCTTATACAGTAAATACATTTTTATTTATAATGTTTCTTACATAATTTTGTTTTCTTTGTAGCCTAACATTATTATAATGACTAAAAAGTCAAATGTTAACAGTGCAATTTTTGTATTAACATATTTGCCAATATACATTATTTACTTACGTCCAATTGAATTTTGTCAAGCAATAATATGAAGCGAACACGGTGGGGTGCAAAGGTTCTTTGTTGTGACAAAGATGACGAATACACTATTTAATACACAATAAGCGTTTAGTTCGTATATGAATAACAATCATGTTATTGATTTGTTGTCATACTTATGATTGTTCTTTTTACATATAATACATGATCACTTTCAACGAGGAAAAAAAACAAAAAAAAAAAATAAATAATCTACATAATGCTAAAATTAAAAAAAAAAAAAAATCTTCTAAATAAAAAAACCAATTATCAATTAAAATGTACGTCACGCTCAAAAAACAAAAATTTCAACCGTAAACTAATAGCCTAACAAAATAAAATGAAATCGGCATCCTTAAAAATAATAATTAACTTTCTCTTAAGATTTTTCAACCGTGAACCAATAGTCTAACAAAATAAAATGAAAACGGCGTCCTTAAAAATAATTTTACGTTAACTGACACCATCAAAATTATAATTACAAGTCATGCCCGCCCATCGGGCGGGCTTTGAAGTCTAGTATATATATATATACATATATATATATATATATATATATATATATATATATATATATATATATATATATGCCCATCGGGCGGGCTTTGAAGTCCAGTATATATATATATATATATATATATATATACTAGATTTTAGGCCCGCCCCGCTGGGGCGGCTAGCTTTAAAAATTTGATTAAACGATAAAATTAATAATAATATAAGTATGAACGTGTAGCGACGTAAATGAAATTAAAAAAATGCTATTATTAATAAAATAATAATGTTGAACAAAACTTAAGGTTGAAAATAAGAAAACAACATATAGCTTATAATCTATGAAGAACTTCTCTATGTACAACGTTGGTTGTAGAATTGGTGTAGTTTTCATCCTTTTCACAACATAACACTTTTAGGTCTCTCTTGCTTTTTACTCTTGAGACTACTACATAAAGTTGTCCGTGTGAAAAAACAGACCGTTCCAAATATAACCCAACCTTGGACAATGTTTTGCCCTGACTTTTGTTTATAGTCATGGCAAAACAAATGGAAATAGAAAATTGTCTCCTATTAAGTTGAAAATACATCTTCTTGTCGGATGGGCTTATAATCTGGCCTCAATGTTATTGATTCCCATTCTCAATATTTGTAACCTGGTTCCATTACACAACCACCTCGTTAATCAAAGTTGCGCAAAAACATAACCGGAGTGCCAATCTTCAAAACTAATTTATATATGCAAGGCCAGTCCCGTTAGGACGGCTAGTTTTTAGATTTGTTTATAAGATAAAAGAATAGTAAAATGATTTGATAGAATAACGTTAAACAAATTAATGTTGAAAATCACCAAATTACAGAAACTTTATTGTCGGGAAAAAGAGAATAAAAAAAACAAACTTATATTATATGAAGAACTTTTTTATAGTCAACGTTGTTTGTAGATTTGTTGTAGTTGTCATGTTTGTCACAACACCACTTTTAGACATTTCTTGCTTTTGATCCTTGAAACGGCTAACAAAAGTTGTCCATGTAAAAAAAAGGTCCGTACCATACAGAGTCCTACCTTAGACAAAGTTTGACCTTAACTTTGTTTATTGTCATGACAAAGCAAATGGAAATGAGAAACTCTCTCCTATTAAACTGAAAAGACATATTCTTGTCAGATGGGCTTATTATCATCTGAGGTATAGCGCAAACTTATATAACTAATCATAAGAATGAAAGTAAAATATATTATGGAAAATTAACTTGCCATATGTTTCATAAAGTTTAATTCTTTCATGAATCTATAACATTCATTATCAAGAACATGTTTATTAACACGTGATTAATATACACGTTTACATGTGATCAATCAAAGAACAGTTAACAACAAAGACGAAAACATATTCATATAAAATGATCATTCGATAATATACATGTTTACATATATTTTTTGCAATAGAATTATATATACTATCTGCCGTCAAAATCATATATGCAAAGTAAGCAATTCGAATATATCTCTAGAGTCTGGTTTCGAAATAACACAATGTATATTGTGATGAATATTTAAATAGGCTATAATCCACTATAAAATTTAAACTCCGGTATATTTTACATGTATGAAGGACTTGATGGTGGACAACCCAAAGTCCCTCCCAAAGTTGTATTGCAAGACTTTCACATTTCAAAATCCTCGTTGGATTACTTATTGCCTACTTTTGGTATATCTCATTTTTATAATGTTATTTAGTTTCTATTTATCATGTCCATGATGGGAAATGTTTGAAGAAACAAAGCACTCACCATCAACTTCAACTCCAGACACAAAAGGTATTGGACCAATTAGAGTGATTCTATCTTTTGCAATAATAACTGTATTGAGACCCTCAATTTTACCATATTTTACATTGTGGACCTTATATGTAATATATACATGAGGAATCAAGAGTTCAACTAATGCACCATTCCACATTTAATTCAATATTCCAAGTAATTCGAAAGATTGATCTATATGCCAGCAATAGAGCACATACCAAACCAGCATGGACCGCTATCAGTATGCCCACACCAATAGCTTTCATAGATTAGTAAGATTATTTTTAGTTTTGGCAGACCTTCGGCATGATGAGACACCAGTCTTACCCGGAAGATGCAACCTGCAATTTTTAATACATATGAATCATTAACTAACATTAAAAATGTCTTCTCCGATTGTTGATTAATTCAAAAATAATTATAGTTGTGTAAAAAAAACATGTACAACTGGAAAAGTAGATAACACACCAAATAGTAAAAGTGTGGTCAAGATGAGTGATATAAGACTTTTAATACTAACCAAGGCCGAGTTACTTGTATAGTTTGATATTTCGCAGTAAATATATAAATTGTAGTTAAATGGAGATTGTCTTATGTGTAAACTGCATTGGGATCCCCGACCTCATTGTATTTCTCACGTGAGAATGTCATAGGATCTTATTACAAACTTAAATAGCAATATGGAGATGCATCGATATGTCTCCCTGCATGAGCAAGCATAATCTTAAGGATGGGTGCACCAGAAACATGATCCCATATATCACTTTGTTGTTATTACATGATATAGGACACATATATTTTTATTGCAGATAGTGTGCATAGTGAAAGGGAGACCAATCTTATAAATTTTGACATGTGCAACATTTTTCAGTATATAACCCTATTCAAAACATCATTTGAAATATCAAAATGCAATGAAATCAATAAGCAATTTTGGTCAAAGAGCTCAAAGATAAAAACTTCATAGCAATTTGTATTTCTACTCCTAACCTACTTTAAAAATCATACGTTTTATATGTTACATGTATAGATAGGATGGCAATGAAGGATTGTGAAACCTAGAAGAATTCATGATATCTCAGTGGACTCAGATCTTGTATAGATTCTACCCTCTAAACTTACCAAACCAATATCAAAATATTTAAATTTCCATACTCATACAATATAAAGAAGTGGTTTTAAGACGATGGGTTCAGGCGGATACAGGTCAATTAATATTATGGGTTAAGAAGGGATTGACCAGAAAACAGTTTCTATATTTCAAATGATAATTAAATTAAATATGATAAAAAAATACACTTTATCAATGTTCTAAAAGGCGTGAGGCGTGGCGTGGCGGCACAGCAATGCCTCAAGCCTTACGCGCCTATGCGAAGCCTTGGCGTTTCTTAAGGCGTGCTTAAGGCGGCAACAAAATATTTATAAATTTATGTATTTGTAATTTTATATCATTTTATAAGAGGAATTTCAAATACTAAAGCCCAAATCCCAAATAGCCAGGCCCAAATACGAGCCCCAAGTAGGAATTAAGTTTTGAAATTACGAGGCCCAAGAAAGAAATAACCCAAATACTTGAAATTCAAGCCCAAATCAATAAATCCCCTAAATGCTTCTAAAAATGGCGCCACGCCTTAAAAAAAGGCGCGCCTTTGCACGCCTTTTCGCGCCTTATTCCACGCCTTTTCACACGACGCCTAGACCTCACGCCTTGGTCCATTTTGTGGCGTCGAGGCCACGCCTCGCGCCTTGGCGACGCCTTGGCGCGCCTTTTAGAATAGTGCACTTTATTGAGTTTACTATTCTAATAGTTAGTCAATTTGATATATTCCTTTTTAGAAAGTACCTGGTTTTGAAAAACATGATATCACAACTTTTTAGCAAGTATCCATTGTTGCCGCAACATCAGATGTAAAAGGGATTAGTTTCCAAGAAACAACCTGCAATATCAAATGAAATAAAGATCAAGTATTGGAACTAACACGGCCAGTCCATCTTTCAAGAAACAACGTAATAAGAGCCTTTTACATCACAAAAAATGCTAACTTGTGTATCATATACAATTGCTACATTCATAGAAAGAAATAAAATTTATGCTATTATTACTACAAATTACTAAATAGCAAACTAAATTTTTTATCCTTAAAAGAATACAATGTAACAGTCACAATTGAAGGATGAAAAGAGCCATTACTGGCAAAACAAACTTATGCCTTGTTTGACCATTTGAATATTGTTTCCACCCCCGTAACCCATACCAAAAATTTACCCACCGGTTGATTCAGGAACTTGATTACCAGCACTTCACATTTAGTCATATGCTCACTTTTTTATTTTTTATAATGAATAATATAAACAGATTAGCAGTACAATAATATAAAATAATAAATCTAATATACATTGTTGATAAGCAGCAATGCAAACATCATAATGAAATGCAAAAGCATTAACGACTAAACTAATGTCCCAATAAAATTAACCCATCATCAGTGTTGCAGCAACTTTGAACATGAAGTGTAGTCTTTCTTTATATTTATCATTAGCATAATTTGTTAACCAACTATTATAGTTAAGAGCCACATAGCCCTTAATCACCCTATCTACTTCCAATATATTTGCATGTAACACTTATATAAGTGTTTTCAAGATCAGTATACCCTCCCAAGCCACAACAGAAATAAAAAGTATGAACATGGTCTGTTAATATCGCAAATTCGCCGCATATAAAATATATAGTCACACAATAAAAAGGAAAAAAAAAAGAAAAAGAAAAAAAAGAAGGGTGAAATGAGAAGATACATAGATATACATACCCTAATACTCATCATCTTATCAGCAAACTTAGAGTCGAACTGGAAAACGTCAGTTTCAACAAACTTAGAGATTATCTGATAACATGCATGTGTAAGCAATTAGGCAGGAGTATTCATACTTCAGTTAAAGCGTTGTTATTTTCTTGTTCAGTCAATGTCGCTCATAGTATCAAAGGAAGATACTACTTCAGCTAATGCATCACCATCTTTTTCACTATATTAAGAAGAAAGCTAAAGATTTCAACACCAAGATTTTCAATATATCAATAAAATAGTTAACTTAGAAAGTACTGTAGCATAACGATTAAGGTTAACAAAAGTGGCAAAACAGAGGTAATAGGTTAAAACGAATCAAACTATTGATATAAAACACTTATGCACATAAGGATGACATAGAGGACTGTATATATTGTGTAACGTTATACAAATATGAAAGCAAAGCTTTGTATATTAGGTTCCCGCTTGACAAAAAATTTAGCTTCACACACATTTCATCAAAACATGTTGTGCATAAAATCATATTCTCAATTCCTAACAAATAAAACTTAAAATTTAGTCACATTTATCAAATATAAAAGCAATTCAATGATGGGTAACAAAAAATTTCATTAATCCCTATAATCCCAAATTCTGAAATTGAAAATTAAAATAATATCAACACAAACTAAAAATGTCATCAATTAAACTAACTCGCTTATTCAATTGTTCATAAAACTTTGAATATGAAATAAAAGTTTAATAGTTGATTTACAATATTGGGAATTAGGGGTTTTATGAACATCGAATATGAAATTAATTTATTTTGAAGATTAACAATAACTGGGTTGACAAAATTTAGATTAAATGACAAAATTTAAGCTATTGTATCAATACCTGATTGTAGATCGAAAAATGAGACAACCATCCTATATGAAACCAAATGGGTAGATTTTAAAGTTCAATGGATTGACAGGGATCTGGTGTAGAACACATATCATATTTGATTTTTTTTCATCTTTTGTTTTCGGTTGTTTATCAATCGATATAATAAGTTATTCTGGTTAGGGTTTGTTAACGAATCTATGTTTTCTGATTGAGTTTTTTGTGAAGGATGTGAATTTCATTTGTTATAGAACAGTTTCAGATTGATTAATTTTTTATGGATATGATTTTGATGTTGTGTTATGGTTTGTAAAGGGGATCTGAGTGAAGGAGTGTTTGAGAGAATATGCGTGCGTGTGTGTGTGTGTGTGTTTGAAATCAAATGACAGCCGAGGTAGGAGTTCCGCCCCAAATTGTGGAAAAAAAATCGACAGCTAATAGAATTTAGATATTACACGTGTCAGTTGATTAGTATTTTTTAGGGAGAAATAATAGGGCAAGCTTACTTTATAAGGGAGGTATATATATATATATATATATATATATATATATATATATATATATATATATGGGAATGTTAATGTGAGATCATCCTTAAAGTTGTAAAAATAAGATCTACCCTAAACAACCACTAAAATCATTTATAAATAACTATTTTAGCAATAATACACAAAAAATAAAGTATTAATACAAATTAATATATTTACAACTAATAACCAACTGATACATGAGTTTGGATTACTGATACACAATTATAAATTTACTTGTCGAATCAAAGTGTATCACCTTAACCTGATACACATTACATGTCAAATCAAAGTGTATCAAATTGGTTTCGTCAAATTTAAAAAGCAAATCATCGGAACTTTAACAATTTTAGTTGTAATTAATAAAAAACTTAATTTTATTTTAACGAGAGTGTCAATTGTAAAATTTTAATTGGATCTCATTTTTACAATTTTAAGTTTGATCTTATTTGAACTAGATTCTATATATATATATATATATATATATATATATATATATATATATATATATATATATATATATAGGAAGACTTTCTTGCGAGAACCATCTTAGCTGCAAGAACTGAGAGAACCACAAAAAACATACATGTACGCCTTTTAAAATAAAATAAAAATACATGCAAATCATCAATAATCGTAAGTATCCACCTGTGTTCTTCAATATTATCATGAACTTATCATCTTTTTTCAGAAAACCTTACACACGGCAGCAATATTGTTGTTGCACGCCTTATAAGAACATACATGCACACGTTTAAAGAAAAATTTTGTATTTCCAATTTCTTATCAAATTCTTTAGAACAACTATGTGATTTTTTTTAAAACATACATGTTGTTTTTAGAACATATGTGCAAAAATATAATTAATGAAAGTGTGCATGTATGTTTTTAGTGGTTCTCTTAGTTCTCGCAGATAAGATGGTTCTCGTAAGTAAGTCTCACTATATATATATATATATATATATATATATATATATATATATATATATATATATATATATTCTCTTTTTTAATTCGAGTTAACGGATGGCTTAGGTTACTCGGAAATGACGAATGTTTGACTCATATATAAACATTATGACTGAGATATCATCATAATCATTCTGACCTTTTCATTAGGGGGTTGGCAACACATGCGTGGAGGCACGGTAGAGGGTGGTTCCCGTGCGGGAACACAGCCGCCGACCATGCGGTACCGCACGGGGGAGGCCTTTTGCGGTGAAGCTTACCGCACGAGAAAGAAAAGAAATTGAAACGTTGGAGACTCAAAAAATGGACCGTTGGAGCAGTAAACGCTTGTATGGTTCAAAAGAGGTTACGGAGATATGAAGGTTATGGAGATATGAAATAAACGGGAGGAAGATGATGACTCAAAAAATGGACCCCTCAACTTTATATCTTTTAATTTAAGCCCTTGTTTTATAACCATTTGCTTTTATTTACGTATAGGTGCAAAAATGTTTACATAATTGACAATTTAAGCCCTTGTTTTATAACTTAATCATAAATAACCTTACACAGTTATTGCTTAAAAAGGTTTTAGATGTCGGCTAATGGCACTATATATTGTCATAATATTGATAGAATTTAAAAAAAAAAAAAAAAAGAAAAAAAAATAAATAAAAAAGAAAAAAAAAAGTGAGTGAAGGGTGAGGGATGTGATGCCAACAAAAAGTGAGTGAGTGAAGGAAAAAGTGGGAGAGTGATGTGGCATAAGGGGATTGGGTGTAAGTGAGTGAAGGGATTTGAGGTAAGTGGTGTGTTGCCAACCTCCTTAACCACCAAAAATGCACAAAAAATGTGTACCACTTAACTTAATATTACCAACCTATCAACGGTTAAGAGTATCATTTAATTCATCTAACTAAGGGAAAAAATTGGGAATTGAAAATGATAAAATTAAGAAATAGGCTAATGGATTTATAGTGTTAGATAGATATTTGTTGAAGATAACTTTGGCACTTGGCAAACCAATCCACAAACCAACACGTCATTAATTATTCTAATCAATATTTCTATTAAGTTATATTTTTGGGAAAATGATCGTTTAAACTAAAATTATGCACACGAAAACGTTTAGGGGCACCTCTAATATCGACAAAACACATGGATGAAGATCACTTGGGTTATCAATCTAATCTAAAATAACAACAAAATGGTGTAAGATTGAAGTTCCCAAAACATAGGTCGTGTATTTGTTTTGCAGCAAAACTAATGAATTCCACATTGTCGAAAATTAGACACTTCCAAAATACACGCAAATTAAAAGCGATTCACTCATTATTACTTTATTCAGCACGGAAATATTATCTTCATTATATATTTGTATAATTTTTAGGTTTTGCTAGCCACAACGAGTTGTGATTAAGCTTACCTTAATTGAAAAAATCTACAATGAATTATAAAAACTAACATTTAATTTGAAACAAACCAAACATGAAAAAATATTGTAATATTTAATTTGATACTCAAGTAATTTGAAACAAACCAAACATGAAAAAATACAATAATATTTAATTTGATACTCGAGTATTGTAAAAAAAAAACTCCAACTTTAATCACATAAAAAAGAACCCTTATATAAATGACAAAACATAAAACTACTGCATACTATTTGCTTTGATTTACTTAAGAAAACACTAGCACGATTGTGGCGCAAAGTAGCTTGTGTCTTCTCCTATTTCTTTTTCTGTGAAGTTTTTAGTTTTGATCGGCAATTTTAAGCATCGTGAGATAAGCAAAAGAGAAAGATAAAGAAAAAGAAGGCAAAAAAGTATAAAAGAAGACACAAAACATATTTATCAGATAAAAGGACAAAATCAATATGACAAAGGTATAAAATGATATTTGAATGGTATGTATTTCAACAATAGTAGAATGTTAAAATCACATAAATCTTTTTTATATAATAAAACAAAACAACTAATGGGAATTTTTCATTTAAAAAAAATGATTCATACCTTATTTAGTAATAATTTTATTTAAAAAAATATTATTTTCTTATTAGGTAACATTTTATATTTATCAATAACACAAATAGAAGATAAATACTTATTTTCTTATTAGGTAACATTTTATATTTATCCATAACACAAGTAGAAGATAAATACAAAAAATATAAATAAGATGCAATTAACAAAAGGATTAAAATTTTTAAATAATTATTTCAACAAAAAAAAAAAAAAAAAAAACGCGCGTGCGCGGGAATTATAACTAGTTTTACAAACAAAATTTGATACAGGACCGGTTATGCTAATTTGCGGATGCATATAATAAAGAGATTCAAAAGAAATAGTGATAATGTCACAAATTTGCATGAAATGTCGCTCGTGAAAAAAGTTATATGATTATATCATTTATTTTCTTTATCCGCACGCGCTATACTCATGTCACATATAGTAATCGTTCTATATGGTATTTATTCACTCTTACAGGTCAAATAAAATTTTAATTTGTGGCATACATGATTTATGGAAATAGTTTCTCTTGTTTATAAGTATGGTGTGCAGTATCCATATATTTGAATGAGATACAAACAAGTAATATAAAAAAGATAATACATATTGTAAAATTAAATTATTGAGATTCTCTTAAGTTGATATTGTAGGACAATGAGATAATCGTATAATGAATGGAATCATGTTCGGTATACATATGACAAAATATATATAAAATACAATACACATTGGCCAAATACATACGGGCCTAACCCAACACCTATCGTCTAACATTCCCCCACAGTTTGAGCGGGAGGAGATCGAACACTCAAGCTGTCACGAAACTCAGCAAACAAGGCAGACGACAACCCTTTGGTAAAAATATCAGCATACTGAAACCATGAAACCGAGAAGGAACATGTAGAATTCGAACTTGACCGGTAGTAACCAAATCATGAACAAAATGAATATCAATCTCAATGTGCTTTGTCCGCTGATGCTGAACAGGATTAGAGGACAAGTACACTACACTCATATTATCACAATAAACAATAGTAGTAGATGACAAAGGTATATGAAGCTCATGAAGTAGATTCCGAAGCCAGCATGTCTCAGTAACAGCATTGGCAATACCACGATACTCTGCTTCAGCACTGGAACGAGAAAGCGTCGGCTGACGCTTAGAGGACCATGAGCGTAAGTTGTTGCCAAGAAAAACATAATAACCCGAGGTAGACCATCTAGTAGTAGGGCAACCAGCCCAATCAGTATCCGAATAAGCAATCAAGGACTCAGTGGTAGAAGAAAATAACTGTAAACCATAATCTAGAGTCCCCTGAACATACCGTAAAATCCGCTTGAGAGCAGAGAAATGAAGCTCACGAGGATCATGCATATAAAGGCAAACCTGCTGAACAACATATGTAATATCAGATCTAGTGAAAGTGAGATACTGAAGAGAACCCGCAAGACTCCGATATAACTTAGGATCAGAAACCGGATCACCATTATCACCCAATTTAGACTCAGTGTCAACAGAAGTCCGAGAAGGGTTACAGTCAACCATATGTGCACTCTCCAAAATCTCCATAGCATACTTATGCTGCAACAAAAACATCCCAGAAGAGTCACGCGTAACTGACACACCCAAAAAATAGTTAAGAGCACCCAAATCAGTCATAGAAAACTCTTTATGTAAAGAAGCAATAATCTGTTGTATTAAACTATCAGAGGAAGCAGTGAGCACAATATCATCCACATATAGTAACAAGAAAGCAGTATCATCACCCTGTATGTAAATAAATAAAGAAGAGTCACAACGACTCGGAATAAACCCAACAGTAGTAATATAAGCAGCAAACCGCTGAAACCATGCACGAGGTGCCTTCTTAAGACCATAAAGTGACCGTTGTAATAAACAAACATAATCCGGATGCTCTGGATCCCGGAAACCAGGAGGTTGATGCATATAAACAGTTTCAGCTAAGTCACCATGTAAAAAAACATTCTTAACATCAAGCTGGTGAACAGCCAATATCGAGAAATAGCTAAGCTAAGAACAGTACGAATGGTTCCCGGCTTAACAATCGGACTAAAAGTCTTATCAACATCAACCCCCTCAATCTGTGTGCTACCATTGGCAACAAGACATGCCTTATTAGATGATAAATAAGGCACAAGCCCGGCATGTGCGGTTGGGTCTATTAGGGTTTCATTATGTATGTCTCTATATATATCGTATCAATAAAATATATTGCCTACAAGGTTTTCAATGTAAACACACGGTCTTACATGGTATCAGAGGGTTTATCGATCCTCTAAACCCTAACAGACATCCGCTTCCTACTTTAAAAAACCCTACCCCAAAACTTACAGCCGCCACCACCAAAAATAAAACAAAATCTTCTCTATCTTTGCATCATTTTCTGGTTCGTGTTTGTTCTTCAAACACATCTTCTGAGTGGTGTTTTTAGGAAATAGTTTTAAGGCTTGACTGTGGTTGCGGTCACATGATTTTTGTAGTGTCGCGGGTTTGTTGCGGTTCACTGGTTCAGATTTTGGTTCTAGATTGGTAGTCTAGTAGTCATAGTTGGGTGGATAGATTTGATGTTTTAGTTGCTTTTATGATAGGTTAGTTTGATGGTGGAAGATAGTGGTGGATTTGTAAGTATTTATTGGGGTTGGTTTAAAACGGAGGTGTTGAAGTGTATACAACGTAGTTTCTCGAATTTGCTACGAATGTGAAAGATGGTTTGTGGGACAAGGTTCTCAAGTTACTTAGGGATCTGAAACCAAATAATTTTATCCATTTGCTTTTTCTTTTGCTTAAAAAAAATAGTTTTTGTTTTTTTTATTTTAAGGATACTTTGGTCTATCCTGTTTAGTACGGATACTCCGGTTTATCGTTTGTTCGTACGGCTTTGTTACTAGTCGACTAAAGTTGATCGTTGGTACCAGTCCCTAACGTCGACCGTTGGTACGGTTTTCTTACCAGTAGACTAAAGTCGACCGTTGGTACGGTTTTATTACGAGTTGACTAAAGTTATGTTTTTATTACGTTAATGTTTTGTTTTTCTTTGCTTTTCTAGTTTACTACTTCAGTCTGAGCTTTTCGTGATTTCGCCGCTCGGACTGCGGGGAGTATTAGATGATAAATAAGGTCCAAGCCTGCATGTGGGGTTGGGTCTATTAGGGTTTCATTATGTATGTCTCTATATATATCGTATCAATAAAACATATTGCCTACAAAGTTTTCAATGTAAACACACGGTCTTACAGATATAAATATTATCGGCAATATTATCTCACGAACAAATAGTGGGGCGTACTCAGAGACCCATGTTTGTTTTTAAAAATGAGATAACACTGACGGTGATGTTCAAATCAACTTGAGATGATAATTCATTGTAGAAAATCATGAAGCTCTATTAGTTCCAAAATAATTATCTACTGACAATAAAAAAGGTATATTTAAAAAATATATATAATCGTTACTACTTTTTTGCTTTTATTTTTTACAAAATGACAGTTTTACTTATAACTATTTAATTATTGTTTTTTTTTCTTAATTTATAATAATAATATTATGTAAGGACAATATGGCAATGTACATCAAATATTTTATGGTAAACACTGTCTCAAATTTATTTTCATGAGACAAAGGGTATGTTTGGCACGAAGCGGTGTGAAGCTTTTTGAAGCAGTGAATGGTAAGCAATGAACATTTTGGTTTTTTTTTAATCGTTTGGCAAAGGAGCAGTGAGTTTTGTTATTTTTTAGGCATGATCATTTTTCTAATGCTTATTTAAGAAGCTGTGAGTGGTGAGCAGTGAGCTGTGTCTACAGTTTACTACTACTTTTAACAAACACACTCAAATATTGCACAACTTAATAAAAGTGGGACTATTAGAGTTTTCAATCAATCAAATAGAATATCCATTAAATAATTTTTTTATTACTTAAAATAGAGAATGAATAATTTTTTTTTTAAGACATCCAAAAAGAAAATATTAACTACAATTTTGAGTCGAAGAGAGTAATTTGAAACAAAAAAAAAAAAAAAAAATGTATGTAAATGATAATATTGAGTTGGTGAGATAATAATTTAGAAGATAATATAAAACAAAACATTTACACACATGCACTGACTCATCTCACTCATCACCAAATCACAACTCACTGACACAAACACACTATACACCCCTATAAAAAAAAACACAGACACACGAACACAATCATCTATCCTCGTACCTCAAACAACAATCATTTCCAAATAACACACAAATAAAAACCCTAGTCATGGTGACGTCATCAACAACAATCTTGTCAGATCTAGGTACACAACTCATAATTCCGGTATGTGCTATCATCGGGATTATATTCTCATTAGTCCAATGGTACGTGGTATCAAAAGTGAAGCTTTCGTTAGATAGTAAAAGTGAAGGTGGTGAAAATAAGGATGTTTTTAATGAATCTTTGATTGAGGAAGAAGAAGGTGTTAATGATCATAATGTTGTTAAGAAATGTGCTGATATTCAAAACGCTATTTCTGAAGGTATATATCTTTTTATATATATATATATATATATATATATATATATATATATATATATATATATATATATATATATATATATATATATATATATATATATATATATATATATATGATTAGTTATGTGGGTTTGAGATTTTATACATTATTATGTAAAAAAGTTAAAATTATCGACTTTCTAAGAGTTAAAAGTTATAAACTTATAATGTTCTAAACTTTTTTTTTTTTTTTTAATGGATCTTTTTAGGTTTTTGAGATTAAAGATTGGAAGTTTGTGCAATTAATTATATGGGTTTGAGATTTTATAGATTACTATGGAAAAGAGTTACAATTTTCAACTTTTTTTGAGGTTAAAGATAGAAAGTTTGTGTGATTTGGTTATGAAGGTTTGAGAATTTGTGTTGCGGGTAAAAAGGTTAATTTTTTTTTTTACTGTTTTAGAGTGATTGTTTGATTTTTGATAAATTTACTGAGTAAAAGTTAAGTTTTTATGACGGACCATGGGTAATCTAGCCTGTAAAAAAGTTAAAATTTTTTGGAAGAAAGGCAACTTAAAACTCCAAATAAGTCAAGATGGAACATGGGTAATTTTCTAGCCTGTAAAAAAGTTTGACTTTTTTTGGAAGAATTCCATATTTACCAAACCTAAACATGAAAATTCAATATTTTCTTAAACCACAAGTTTTTAATGCACAATTATAAAGTATATGTGGGGGAAATATGGAATTATGATCTTTAAGTTGGCTATATATGGAATTGTCCCGAGCTTTTTTTAAGTATTATAGAATGAATTTTTAACTTTTGATAAATGTATAAGTGAAAGTTAAAAGTTTTTACCCAAAAATTGTCAGAATTTTGAAAACAATTCCCTTTATGCTTGAATATTGAAGTTCCCTATTGACAAATTTGGCATTTCAAGTTTTATTTTGTTAGCAATTTTGCGATTGACAATCAGGCACTAAGCGACTCAGTTTCCATATTTAACTTGATCATGATCAAAGTAGCATTGGGCAATCTAGCTTGAATGGTAAAAATGTAAAATAGACTTGATTATTATGGTATCGGATGCCCTAGATTAAAACATGACATCAATGTTTTAATAAAGTTAATAGATTTGATGCAATTTGATAGCATACTTGGAATATTCTCTCTGTTTTTTGTTTGAGACTAGTAATATTGATAACTCTAGCTATTCATGAATTGACAAAATACCTTAAAAGTAGTATATTACTCGTAGTTTTTAGAAATAAATTCAAGTTTGTGTACTTGAATCGTGTAATATTAGAGCATACAATTTGCGTGTTGATATCTTGACAAATTTAGTTTTTATTCAATTTATATTGACTGTTGATTTGTTCTTGTGTTATTTTACTGGCGTGCTGAATGATCCCTCTTGTTGAAGCTGCCTCTGTCTTATAATATTTTAGTTGATCTCAGTGATTAGAGATTTAAGAGACTTTTAGATATAGGCATCTCTTTAAGACAGCACGTGAGTGCATCTGATTCTTGGATAAGTATATTTTGATCATACAATTGTAGTCGATACTTTTCCCACTTGCCATGTTATGTGGAATCATACATATCTCGAAAATTCAATAATTAGTTACAAACCTTTTAAGATTTTGTATCCTTGTAAATATGAATCTCAGTATTATATTAGTGATTTTCTCTCATACATAAGTTGAAGTTTGCGTGTTATGTTTGTCCGATGTTTTTTAATACAAAACAGACATATTCATCCTCTTTTATTGTTTTATGCTTGTACATCCATGAATTGCATTTCCATCATGACTTGTAAAATATAATATCTGTTCCCATCAAGTTCGTTTGTTTTGAAGTTTCTTTTGTCTGCTTAATATTATATTAGATAGTAATGTGGTTGTTAATTCGGGTACATGCATCCTTTTAGACATGTGTATCTAGAGTTAAAATCAAGTTTGTTTACTTAACTAGTTAACAATATAAGTATCAATTATAATAATTATTAATGAAGGTGATTGTTTAATTTATTCAAGTACATATTTCTTTTTAGACATGTGTATGTAGACTTATATCAATCTTGTAATATGTTGACACTTTTTATTTTTTAATCATAAAAGTTGACTGTTAGCAGGTTCTTTAATTTTACTAAGACGAAGATTTCTTCCTGTGGTTGAAACAGCCATGATCTTAGAATATTATAGGTGATCTTGGTGGTTAGAGGTCAGAGGGATTTTTAGTTATAGGCATCTTTGTAATTCTACATGTGAGCGCATATGACACTTATTATATTTCACGATAGACTTGTATTCGAGTTATCCAGATTGTTTCAGGGAATTGTTACAAAACTGGATCAGAATTTAAAAGTTCCATTTTGACCTTTAATTAAGGGTTATATATTGTTGTTTATTACTGAATAACTAACATTTACTCATTAAAAAACTAGATTAACAATTTTAAAATGCCACAAATCTCTTAAAGGTTGTTCTTGTTAATCTTTTTCGACGTAACCTGTTATGAGTTTGGCAACATGTTTATTGGTTGGTCTTAAATCCTAATGTTTGCCCATTTTCTGAACTATCTCAGGAGCAACCTCCTTCCTGTTCACCGAATACCAATATGTTGGTGTTTTCATGGTTGCTTTTGCCGTTTTAATCTTTGTGTTCCTCGGCTCGGTTAAGGGATTTAGTACCAGCACTCAGCAATGCACATACGACACTACCAAACAATGCAAACCTGCACTCTTCACTGCTGTCTTCAGCACCATATCATTTATTCTCGGTGCCATAACCTCTGTTATATCCGGTTTTCTTGGAATGAAAATTGCCACATATGCAAATGCCAGAACTACTCTTGAGGCAAGAAAAGGTGTTGGAAAAGCGTTTATTGTTGCATTCCGTTCAGGAGCTGTGATGGGATTCCTTCTAGCTGCAAATGGTCTTCTGGTTTTGTTTATTACTATTAATCTTTTCAAGATTTATTATGGTGATGACTGGGAAGGGCTATTTGAGGCTATAACTGGTTATGGACTCGGTGGTTCCTCAATGGCTCTTTTTGGTAGAGTTGGTGGCGGCATATATACAAAAGCTGCTGATGTTGGAGCTGATCTTGTTGGCAAGGTCGAGAGGAACATCCCTGAAGATGATCCCAGAAATCCAGCGGTAAATAATTTTCTTATACATAGCTTTTTGTTAGGGCGAGGGCATATCTTTCTGAAAAAAATCAAAAAGTTTATTAAATTCTTGTTATAACGAGTTTTTATTATGTTCGAAAATAAACGTTTAAACATTTCTTGCAGGTGATTGCTGATAATGTTGGTGACAATGTTGGCGATATTGCTGGTATGGGATCTGATCTTTTTGGCTCATACGCAGAGTCATCATGTGCTGCTCTTGTGGTTGCTTCCATTTCCTCATTCGGAAACACTCATGATTTCACTGCAATGATGTACCCTCTCCTCATCAGCTCAGTGGGCATCCTTGTTTGTTTGCTCACCACCTTGTTTGCCACTGACTTTTTTGAAGTCAAAACTGTTAAGGAAATCGAGCCTGCTTTGAAAAACCAACTAATTATTTCCACTTTTTTGATGACGCTTGGTATAGCACTTATTAGCTGGATTGCCCTTCCTTACTCCTTCACCATCTTCAATTTTGGAGTCCAGAAAGAAGTTAAGAACTGGTAAGCTGCATGTTTTACTTCCTATACTGTCAAACTTGTGTGTTTTTTAAAGTGATTATGTGATATTGAGATAGCCAGAAATCTTTTTTTCAAACACACACAAAAAATAGATTATCGTTGTGGCATGACATAGTAATAGTCACATATTCATAACCAAAATGAAAATCCAAACGCCCCTTAATATTTGTGCTGCACCTTGTAATTTGTAAATTTACTTAATGGTGCACACTTGAACATTATTTGAATGAAAAGGATATTCCAAGCATCATATCTACATTCATAAACTCGCCGTGTTGCATTTGCAGGGAATTGTTCTTATGCGTTAGCGTTGGTTTGTGGGCTGGCCTCATAATTGGATTCATAACCGAGTACTACACTAGCAATGCTTATAGGTACAAGTTTATTTTGTTTCAGCTTATTAACTCCTTTATACATTTGATTTGTTTTTAATTGGTTGGGTTAACTCCACTCTATCTTTTAGCCCCGTGCGAGACGTTGCTGATTCATGCCGAACTGGAGCTGCTACAAATGTCATTTTCGGTCTTGCGTTGGGATATAAATCAGTCATCATCCCAATTTTTGCAATAGCAATCAGTATTTTCGTTAGTTTTAGTTTTGCTGCAATGTATGGTGTTGCTGTAGCCGCTCTTGGAATGCTGAGCACCATAGCTACTGGATTGGCCATTGACGCATATGGCCCCATTAGTGACAATGCTGGTGGGATAGCTGAAATGGCTGGGATGAGCCACCGTATTCGTGAAAGAACCGATGCCCTCGATGCTGCCGGAAACACCACTGCAGCCATTGGAAAGGTACATCTGTAAATCTACAAATTTTGTTAATATATATCTTGATTTTGCCTGTTTCAGTCGTTGGAAATGAAACATAATCGGAATGCACACATTTATACAACTTAGTGAGTTCTGATCTACTTTTTCTTCAGGGGTTTGCTATAGGATCTGCAGCCCTTGTATCCCTGGCTCTATTTGGTGCATTTGTCAGCAGAGCTGAAATTACAACAGTAGACGTCTTGACCCCTAAAGTATTCATTGGTCTACTTGTTGGTGCGATGCTTCCTTACTGGTTCTCTGCAATGACAATGAAGAGTGTGGGAAGTGCTGCACTTAAGATGGTTGAGGAAGTCCGTAGGCAATTCAATACTATTCCTGGTCTCATGGAGGGCACAGCTAAGCCTGACTATGCCACTTGTGTCAAGATATCAACTGATGCTTCTATCAAAGAGATGATCCCTCCTGGTGCTCTTGTCATGCTTACTCCCCTCATTGTCGGGATCTTTTTTGGTGTTGAAACACTTTCGGGTGTTCTTGCTGGATCTCTCGTCTCGGGTGTACAGGTACTGCTATAATTATTTAAGCAGGTTGCTTTCTCAGTCAGTGTTCAACACTTTAACTATCACTAAATTGATTTGCCCTTGCTTTACACAATGCAGATTGCTATTTCTGCATCAAATACTGGTGGTGCTTGGGACAATGCAAAGAAATATATCGAGGTACAGAGAACATCATTTTCTTCTTATTTAAGAGGTAGCAAAAAGCCAATTGAATAAACGGGTCAAAACGTGTTGGGTCAACACGACTTGCAAACGTCCACTTCCAATTGAATGCTAAATAGATCTAACTTTTAGATATGATGACAAAAACTATTCTATTAAAAACACCTGTTCGACCCAAATCAATCATTTTAATCATTTATGAGCAAATGGGTTGAGATTTTAATGTATCTTGCTATACCATCAATGTGAGAGGGTGCTTTTTTTACATGTTTTTGTCAGTTGTCCCTTTCGGCACAAGATATTTTTCTTATCTATCTGACCTTTGTGTGGTACTTAACTTTGCATCTTTAGGCTGGTGCCTCTGAGCATGCAAGGACACTTGGTCCAAAAGGGTCAGACCCACACAAGGCAGCTGTGATCGGTGACACTGTTGGAGACCCCTTAAAGGACACCTCTGGACCGTCTCTAAACATCCTCATCAAGCTCATGGCTGTAGAATCCCTCGTATTTGCTCCGTTTTTTGCCACCCATGGAGGCCTCCTCTTCAAGATTTTCTAGATTCATCACACCTTTATTTAGAGGCATTTAGCTTAAATGGTGCAGTAAACTTTATAAAAAGGTTTGATGAGAACAATTAGAAAATTTTTCTGACCTGGGATTAATTATTATTGATGATGATGAATGATATGGTAGTGATAATGATGATGATAAGTAGTCATTTTAAGGAATTAAGAGTTGACCTTAGCAGCTCTTGACTTTTGGTAATTTTGTTCTTTATTTAAGTCTAAACAGTTTGATCAATATATGGATGAAGAGCTTTCTTATTGTTGCATTCTCAGCTTTCTATTTGAGACGTTTCTTGACGTACTGATTCATTTTAGCGTATCTAAAGAATATGATTATGATGCAGTGTGGCCTTGTTGCATAGACCTGAGTGCACACCCTTTTTAATCTCAAGTGTGTGAAAACTCAAGCTTAATGACATAATAAAAGTACTTTTGTGAACAAATCATGTATTTTATTCCGTTTGTTGCTTCTACCTCCTTTCTTTGAAGCGATTTAGCATACATTCGTCCTCATAGATTTTTCTAAGTTTTCCAACTACGTGGGACTATAAGCTAAGTGTTGTTTTGATCATTGGGTCTTAAATGTGCCAACAAATTTTGACCGCTTGATCTCTTGTAACAAATACATGATTCTTAAACACACACACACATACATGGTTCAACTGAGTTCATGTTATTTATGAGAACCAGAAAAATAGTGGAAACAAATATCAGTACTCGGTAGGCAGGAAAAATGGATACTGTGACTGAACTTCATATGCAATAGAAAGTGTATGCCATCTGCAATGTTAACTGGAATCTGAATGCATTTATGGACTTTGTCGACAATTTACAATATCTTTTAGGATAGTGTTTTTGTTAATTATCTCTACTACTTATAAAGGAGAAATTGTCAATGTTGAGTTTTCAAATGGTCAATGTTAAATTATTGAGTTTTCAACCTGCTATTGATGGAAATGAGTAATGTAATTAATACTCATATTAAAACACCCAATTACTTATAAGTACAATGATTTATTCACATTGTACAACCAATTAAAAACATATCTACCAAATTATATACAACAAATTAAAACACAAACCGGGTTGACCCGAGATGCTTCAAACCCGGCGGGTTGACTCGGTTTAATTTGACCCGTTTTTGACCCAACCTAGCAAGTTGACCCTGTTTAAATCGACCCATTTTTCGACCAGAACGGTTCAACCGGTTGAACCACCCGGGTCGAACCGGGTTTCAAAACATTATGTTTAATTCTCAAATCTTCAAACTTTAATTATTTTTCGTTTATAACGTATAAATTTTTTTTTTATCAATAAACCATCCGTCGCTATAAAATCCCGTTGCTATGCACAGGTACTCGTCTAGTCTTGTTAATGTGACAGTTTTAATGGGCTAATGCTTACTGAAAACTGTATATAGTCTATTGATATGTAAAATCGATTATTTATAAAACATGTAGCAAAGGATGAATAAGACTTAACCAGTGGTGCTCTAGTGGTAAAAGGCTTGTGACTAATATCATTAAAATGTGTGAGGTCTCAGGCTTAATTTTCGTTAGGTGCAAACAATTCTGAAATGGCCACGAAAACCTTTCGGAAAAGGAGGGCTTTACCCGGTTAGAATATGTGTGGCGATGAATTCAAACCCCAGGGATTAGACAATAGCAATCAAAATATGAAACTTTTCAGGGATATTTTTCTTGATTTGATGGATTAGTTTATCAAAAAGTTGTTGACTTCGTTTCCTCATGCTTTAAAGGCTTGTGATTTGTGAACATGATCTTATAACTTGTCTAAGGTTGTGTTTGTATTTTCGGCTGTTTTATGTCTAATATGAAATATCATATATGGGGAAAAAAGATGTATCTAAAGTATTTAAAACCAACAAGCGATAATTAGACATTAAAAAAGAATAATAAATAAATAAAAAAGAAAAAAAATTGCAAAATTTTAGTGGAAAAAAGCATTTCTGTTAAAAATAAATAATTACAAACCCCTGCGCGCTTAAAGACATAAGAACAAAGAACTCTTTTTGGAAAACGTTTGTGAAGCTGCAAAAAGAAGAGATTTTTTTTTTTTTTTTTTTTTTTCGACATTGAAGAACAAAATAGGTTATGAAAGCAAACACAATCTAAACTAATAAACTCAAAGGCATTATCTTGGTAATATAAAATTGAACTTAAAAGCTTATTAAATATTTAAAGTATGTTCGGCTTTTATATTAAAAAACAGTAAACTCATAAAAATGAATGAGGTTTCTTGCCTTTCTAAAAAAAATTAAAAATAAAAATAAATGAATAAGGTTTTCTATTTTCAGGTTATCGCGATAGGGTGAGAAATGTATGTGACTTTACTGGGTTAATCTCAAGACAGTTTCCGACCCTTCTTTAGCTACCTTAAAATTTTAATAACGCGTTTTGAAATGAAATTTATATGATCAATTTCATACCCCTTAGGCTATCCGCAATAGTACCTCAACCGATTGGGTTGGAGTCGGTTGAAGCCTTGGAGGGGGTTGCCCTTGTTGTGGAGATGGGGTTGGTGTCGGTTGAACGGGAAGAGGGTTCCAATCGGTCAGCAAAGCATATTTGTATTGTGGTGTGTGTTTTAATTAATTAAAATTTATTTTTGTGGAGTATGTTTTTTGTAGTATAAGTTGTCTTACTGTATTTAAAATGTCAATTGTAAGTCGTAAGAGCAAGAAAGATGATGTGACAGAAAAAAATAGGGGTCGCGGGTTATTATTGGGGATAGTCTTAGAGCATCTGCAATAGCAAAAACAAAAAAAGCTTTTCATTATTTAAATAAGTCTTTTGAAAGTATTTTTTTTTTTTTTCCATTTTATGAAAAACTTTTTAGAAAGACTCGGTATATTTCAAGTCTTTCTTTAAAGAATATCTGTTAAATGTCGTATGCATTGATTGCATCTTTTATATAATAAAACAAAACATTTATTAGGAATTTTCTATTTAAAAAAAATGGATTCATACCTTATTTAGTAATAATTTTATTTAAAAAAAAATTATTTTCTTATTAGGTAACATTTTATATTTATCCATAATAAAAAAAGATAAATACAAAATATATAGATAAAATGCAATTAATAATAGGATTAAAATTTTCAAATAATTATCTTTAATAATAAAAAACTATAATTAAATATCATAAATCAAATAAAACAAAGATTAAATTATTTATTTTTTAATAAATAAAAATATATGATTTAAAAAATTAAAAAAAAACCGGCGCGTGCCCGGCATTATAACTAGTCCTAATCCTAATCAAAATCCAAATCCAAATCTAACCCACCCACAAACCAAACACACCATAAATTGTATTCAAACACAACCTTAGTCTAATAATTCCAACTAGTCCAACTGTCCAACAGTAAGGTACGGAGTACTTTTTTTTGGCTTCAATGTAGTACTACTAGTTTGCACGTTCAAACAGTCAAACCCCTGAAAGAATAAAAAAAAGTCAAAATCCCTAATTCCGACACCTTAAACCCCACCTGAAAAAATGCTCTCACTCTCTCCGGCCACCACACTCTCCGGCCACCGCAACCACCACCGCTATTACAACCACCGTCACCCATTCACCCACCACACACTCACCCACCTCCCGCCGTCACCCCAATCCAAAACCCCCAAAACCCCCAAAACCCTAACCCTAACCCTAACCCGAACCAAAATCACCGCAATTGACGCCGCCCAACCATACGACCACGAGTCCAAGCTCCAATCCCAAATACCCAAATCAAAAACCCTCAAAATTGCCATCATTGGGTTCGGTAACTTCGGTCAGTTCTTAGCTAAAACCCTAGTCCGGCAAGGCCATACTGTTTTGGCACACTCACGCGCCGACTACTCCTCACGCGCCGCCGCACTCGGCGTCGCGTACTACCCAAACGCCGATGACTTATGTGAGGAACACCCAGAAGTTATTTTGCTTTGTACTAGTATATTGTCTACTGATAAAGTGCTTAAGTCTTTACCTTTACAACGCTTAAAAAGGTCGACTTTATTTGTCGATGTTTTGTCCGTTAAAGAGTTTGCGAAAGATATGTTTTTGCGAATTTTGCCTAAAGATTTCGATATTTTGTGTACACATCCCATGTTTGGTCCCGAAAGCGGGAAGAATAGTTGGAATGGGTTAACTTTTGTGTATGATAAAGTTAGGATAGGGAATGACGAAAGTAGGGTAGCGCGGTGCGAGAATTTTTTGAAGTGTTTTGAGCGAGAGGGGTGTTTGATGAGGGAACTGACGTGTGCGGAACATGACATGCACGCTGCGGAATCGCAGTTTATAACGCATACGGTTGGGAGGATATTGGAGAAGTTTGGGTTGGATAGTACGCCGATTAATACTAGAGGGTATGAGAGTTTGTTGGATTTGGTTGAGAATACGAGTAGTGATAGTTTTGAGCTGTACTATGGGTTGTTTATGTATAATAAGAATGCGATGGAGCAGTTGGAGAGGTTGGATTTGGCGTTTGAGTCGTTGAAGAAGGAGTTGTTTGGGAAGTTGCATGAGGCGTTGAGGAAGCAAATGTTTGGGACCAAGGAACGGGGTTTGTTGAAGTTGCCTCCTGGTGGGAATGGAACACCGTTGTCGTCGGAATCGGATTCTGGTAGTACTAATTAAGGGCAGAGCAAAAGTTTCGTTTTTGTGGTATGTTTATCTCTTTTCTTTATAATTTCTGTATTATTACATTTGACTTGTAGGGCTGAGCAAAACTGACCGAAAACAGAACCGAACCAAATAACAGAGCCGAATCGGTCACCGAAACGACCATATTTGGTTCAGTTTTCGTCTATATATATATATGATTTTTGGTTTCGTTTGGATCGGTTCAGATCGAGCCAAACCGAGAGAAAACACACCTAAACCGTATAAACCGAACCGAACGGACAGCCACAAAACCAAACCGACCCGAGTCATTTCGGTTTGGTTCATGTCTTCCACAAAATTGGTTTTCGGTTCTATTCGGTTTTGGTCGGTTCGGGTCAGTTTTGGCCTGATGCTCAACCCTATATGACTTGTATGTTATCAGATTCTTGTAATGTAAGAGTTATACTAATGAACCAAATATAGTTGTACAATAGTCTGGATTGAACCCTTAGGATTTCGTTATAGTTACAGTATTGGTAATGAGCATGTTATGAAGTTAAAACTTTGCATTTTAAGCATGCGTTAAGCCATTATATTCTTTTTGCCCCCGTTCTTTGGGAATTTAAGTCTTTAGCAGGTCCTTGCTTTCCTGAGCTAAATATTGGCGACATGATTGTTTGAAAACTAAAAATTTGGCATGGCATTAAGAGCATGAGACAGTTAAACTTTAAGTTGATTGAGAACTTTGTTTTGGTTGAATTTCACAGTTTTGTCTACCTACTGTAATTTTACCATCAAAGTAGCTAAAGTCTGCGCAAAATAGAACTAGGAATCTTGTTGACTTATTTAGTACCTGCACATTTGAACTTGTTTTTAATTATAATAATTGGACAAATAGGTATTTTAGCATCAAACTTTAAAAAGGAAATGCTATAGTCTGCATATGGACTACATGGGGTTTGTGCTAATGCTAATGAAGAAGTATGCTTGCATATATAATATATTAGCAGTCTGCGACCTTTGATTACTAATGCCTGTGCTGTTTTTTTTTTTTTTTTTTTTTTTTTTTTTCTTTTTTTTTTTTTTTAACGTTGCAGAGCTGTTGTGAAGTTATGTGATGTGATGTACGGCTGATGAGACAATTGGGAAGGGAGATAATCTCGATGCATATTTGTATGAAGCTGCAAATTCTATTTATTTATTATCAGTTCATGTTGCAAGAGGTTGTTACTTTAGAAGAGTTGTTGTAGGATGTAACTTATAGCATTTTTTCAAAATTTTGCTAATTCAAGAACCTGGAATCTGGGATATCAATAATGTGTTTTCTTTTCTATTAATTAGTTGAGTTTAGTTAATTGAAGCAAGTTACAAAAATAAGCATGCTCTGCATATTTTTTTACTATAACTACACATGGTTTTGGTGAAAGTTTTGGGCTTGAATCACCTGCCCAAAGTTAGTATATGATGAATGGTATGATTTGAAACATACTGGTTTCAAACTTGTACTGAATGAGTACTGAACTTATACTCGTTTCCTCAAAATTATCGAGACTATTACAATAGGATCTAGTCTCATAAAGTTGCATACCTACAACAATCGTACCATGTGTCATTTCTCATAGCTAACATGTTAGAGATGCAAGTTAGCTTAATGTATCCTTACTCTTTCTGTCACTATTGATAGAAATAATAAAATGTTCAGTATTAACCTTGGTAAAAAAAAGATAACGTTAATTACTTCTGGAGAGTGCCTTTTCTAATACTGCTAAACAATATATATCTTGAATTCTACATGTCTCGAACCCAATTTCGTTAATCAAATCGCGAACTGATACTCGTTTCAAATGTAATGGAATTGAGTACTCAGAAAATCAGTTTCTAGAACGAAATTGGATACCATGGCGTTCTGGTAATGAACGTGTACTGCGAGTCTGCGACCAGGAACGACTACTCTGGAATGTAGATCCCGTGGATCTGGCGTCTCTTGTCACTATGCCACTGTCGACAACTTGGTAGGTCTGCCTCAGCTTGGATATACTTATTTAAGATTTTAAGCAACTTGAATTCCGCATCCGCCTCATTGCAGATTTCAAAACATAATTCTGCAGCAAGAGACAAGTTGTATGTTCCAGACTTGAACAAAAAATAGTTAACCATTCGCAATTCATAGTCATTACTTATATCCCCCTCCGATAGCAATTCAGCAAATACCACAATAAAACCAGAGAGATTGCTCTGTAGTGTATGAGGCTCTGAAAGTGTAATCATTATTCAGATGTATGCATTTCATTAATATAAGCCAAGCCACCAACAGGTGGGAGAAAGGTTAAACTAACTTACGGTATCCAGGATGATATGAGTCATCATTTTCATCATCGACACTGGTATAGTGACCGTCTATTAGTTTAGTGACATCATAACCTGAAAGCTTTACTGTGAAATCCTGCAAATTTACATTTTGTGCATACAGGTAAATCCATCAAATATGCTTTGCCAATATATCACGTAAATCACACAAATACGACAATAGGTTATCATCTGTTAGTTAACACGGATTTCTCTATGCGTGGTTCACTAGGAAGTCGCAATGAATGAAATTAAGACTGTTCCTGGTTATTTTAGAAGGCGATAGCAAAAGAGCTTAATTTTACCTTATCTAGCAATATTTTATGTCTGTCAAGCAGAGACTCACTAACTTCATGTTGTGTCTCGTTTAAGAAAATGAGCCCTCGAGCAATGCCTATTGCTATTTTCACCTTTGTAACCAAAGGAAGTTGTGCTACACCTCCTACATCCCATAAAAAAATGCAATACATAAGGTAATTATTTACACATTTATATTATGTTTGGACTTGTCTATGCTTACCGCTACAAAGGAGATCCTCAAAGTTTCCGTTATGCATGAATTCATAAATGAGGAATAGCGTTTTCCCATTAAAGCAGTATCCAATGAGCTTAATAAAGCTGGGATGATTAAATTCTTTCAACTTTTCCAGATCCATCTGCATTCAAAAGAAATCAATTTCACAAATCTGTTGCCTTCCATGAACAAGATATATGCAATGACACCATACGTCCATATGGGAAGTAGAATCACGCCGATTAGATATAAAAAGAAAGCTCAAGATAGATTTAAACTTTACCAATAGTTTTTCAGGACTTTCAGATTTGTAGCCATGAAGTCTCTTAATAGCAATGGGCAATCCAGTATCATCGTTAGAGGCGGAAGATGTCGTTTTAGCGACCCAGCCTTTGTAGATCTCACCATAACTCCCCTTTCCCATGCGTCTGTCCTTTCTGAAGTTTCTTGCAGCACGTTTAAGTTCACCATATGTGAACACTTTTAGATCTCCTGACACTATTTCCCCACACTGCTGAGGCAGTTTGCCATGATTGTTGCCATCCTCGTTGGTTGAAGAGGACACATTCATATTGTTTTCAAGGCTCGTTCTTTGGTCTTACAAAATGAACAAAGTAGGATACAATCATACGGTTAAAGTTATCTATGGATCATTTACCCGGAAATCAGTTCACTTATAAGAGAAATAAATCGTTATTGTGCAATATCAAGTCTGTAACACATAAATATGCACATATAATGAAGAGTATAATTTAGTATACCAGAGTTTTGTTTAGTCGTGGAAACTAGATACTTATGAATCTTCCAGGGGAATCCCATCATGCCTGATGACTCTGCTGAATTGTCATATTTCTGTTGTAGTTCAAGTAAAGCTTCTAGTGATGCCACAACCTTAGTCATTGTAGGACGTTCTTTAGGAACACTAAGCAAACAATGATCTGCGATCCGAGCCATCTGTATCAAACATTTGGGTAAAATTGTTCCCCTTATTTTGGAATCAACCAATTGATCTACTTTTCGTTCTTTTACACATTTTTGAGCCCATCTTACCAAACTACATTGCTCCTCACCTCTACTTACATCTACTGCAAGCTTCCCTGATAGCAATTCAAACAATACAACCCCAAACGCATAAACATCTGTTTTAATTGTCAGTTTTCTGGTGTAGAAAAATTCAGGATCAAGGTACCCAAATGTGCCTTTAACACTTGCATCAACATAAGACATTGATTCATTAGTTGGGCCGATTTTGGACAATCCAAAATCTGAAATCATAGCTTCCCAATTTTCATCCAAAAGAATGTTCGAGCTTTTAACATCACGATGTATGATTCCATGTTTCGTGCCAACACCAGTGTGAAGATAGTCTAGTCCACGTGCAGCACCTATGGCTATCTTCATCCGCTGCACCCAACTTAATGGTGTCTCAGCTTTGTGCAAATGATGGTGAAGGGATCCATGCTGCATATATTCATAAACAAGAATCATCTCCTTGTCATCATCACAAAAACCAATCAGAGACACTAAGTGACTGTGGCGCAGCTTTGAAAGCATTTTAATTTCTGCTTTAAATTCAGGTGACCCCTGATTTGACATAGAATCCAGCCGTTTGATGGCTACAAAAAGACCAGTTTCTTCACTACTCACTTGACCTCTATACACCTTTCCAGATCCTCCTTGTCCAATTAACAGTTCCTCATCAAAGTTTTTTGTTGCAGACATAATCACTGCAAGAGAAAAACGTCTACATGATTGTGTTGAAGTCGATGATAACATTTTGTCACAGTCACTGGTTCTCGAGTCCATAATCTTGATTAGTTTTTGAGATCTGTACTGAGCTTTTGAGAAGATTATAACCGGAATTAAGAGCAGATGAAAACGACTATTGTTTACTAGAAGGTCAATGAGCAGGTATGATGATACTTTCAAGCATGTTTAGAAAGTCAAATTTCAACTTTCTAGTATGGCAGGCGCAAGTCAGAGCCGAAAAAAATGATATAGGCTAGCTTAGTTGTATATATGAAAGATATCCATAGTTTTTGGCTATTTAGGAAAATGTATTGGTGAGTGGAATCTGCTTTGCTGGAGTAAATATGGATATAGAATACCTATGGCTATATTCAGTTTTCACAACCAATTGAAAGCACCTTCAGCTTTGTGTGGATGATCATAAATGGTTCTGGGGTGTATATCACATAAATCAATTTGAGACACCAAGTGACAATGTCACAGCATAGAAAGCATCTCACTTTTGGCCCTGAACTGAGGTTCCAGTCAATTTGATATTCTATCCAAATAGATTAATGTCACATGTTTAAAGTTTTTGCCGGCATGTTTGTAAAAGAAGAAAAAGGCCAAAATGTAGTTTAGTATTGTATACTCTGAACTTTTAAAGATGTTAGAATTCGGAAGTGTGTGGGTGGTAATAATCCTCATATATTCTCTGAATTGTGTAGAAATCACTTTCAGATTGAAGTATTTCGACCCTATATACCTTGGGTATCACGAAATTCTCAATTGGATAAGACAGAGAACAACACTTTGTTTCTAAGGCATGAGAAATCAAAGCAATAAACAGAAAGTTGTTATGTTTGTTATGTCCTGGAAGAGATCAATTATGGTCTATATAACCCAATCGAAAGTTAGTTATATTTGGTTAAAAGCAGTTAAATTCGGTTGGCTGTGAAGGGTCATGACTGTTGGGGAAAAGGTATGACTTTTGGTGGGAAAATCATTTGGAGCACCAAATATACCGTTTAGGTCGATATATTCGGTTGGCAGTGAAGGCTCTGCCCCTTGACCTTGCAAAGGTGCACGACCCCCTTTACCCCGCTCTTTGTTCGTGGCGGCATCAAACTAGCTAGAACGAGTGTGCACTCCGCACCTCCTAACTCGACTGTAAGCTAAACCTTTAATCTCAAGTAAATTACAATTACATAAAATATAAGTGATGACACTAAAATCACCAACATTCCTTCCCCATTTTAGTGTAATCCTTGATCTACTAAAATAAACAAAACAAACCAAACTCATGCATAAATGAAAATGTCTTAGATATTGAATTTTCACATAGTATATTACGCATTCCAAATATTCGAGAATCAAGGTGTCCCATGGATTGAACCCATCAACTCGTTTGAATACTTGAAGATAATATACACATAAGTTTCTACAAGTTTCTAATATACATATACTTGACACTATTACAAAGCCTTGTGTCCATATCCTTCATGAGCATATAAAAGCCGGTCCTAGCTTCTTGAAGCGGCGACACTCCATGCTCACATAGGTAGTTCCTTTAGTCTTGCACCTGCAATGCAATTTTTCAAAAGAACTATTAAAAAGATAAACTTCAACCTAACCCACTTGCAGTCTGAACACATTCCTTGGGATGATACGATGTGTTCCAATCTTTAATTGTAAGCTTTCCGCATTGAATTCAGCTTCTAACGTTGTACTAGAAGGGAATTGGTATTTCACAGTTAGAGATTTAAATGGACTCTAATCCCATCCCGATAGCCGACTTGTGCACTAAGTCTCTGGCTAATCCCTTAGTAAAGTGATCCGTCAAGTTTGTTGAGAATGGACAAAATCCATGGAAATCACACCATTCGTAATTAACTCACGAACCTTGCTGTGTCTAACACTTAAGTGTCTAGATTTTCCATTGTAAAATTGGCTACATGCTTTAGCCAAAGTGGTAGCACTATCACAATGTATAGAAATAAGAGATACTCCCTCCGTCCCTAAATAAATGTCCACGTTTGACTTTTAAAGTATTTTTTTGTGCATTTTTGACCTTAAATATTTTTAGTTATGTTATATAATACGAGATAAAAATTATACCAAATTAAAATACACATAAAACTCAATTCATTCATATATTTTGCATCAATTATTATATAAAATAAACAACAATATTTAAGGTCAAAGTTTAATAAGTAAGACTTCGAAAGCCAAAAGTGGACACTTATTTAGGGACAGAGGGAGTATTGGTTTCGGCCAGAAAGATACTTGCTTTAAAAGAAATGAGACAGAAATAAGTGGTAAATAAGCAATAAGCTGAAAAGTAATAAGTAAATAAGCTATAATGAAAATGAAATAAAGAAACCAAAATAGACTTTCATTAATATTAAAACTGAGTTACAAAATAAAAATGGTAGAGTAACACTACTAAAAACTCTACACCCAAAACGTATCAGGGGGGGGGGGGGGGGTTTATATAGGAGCAGGGGATGAGGAGCCTAGGGTTCCTGTGGAAGGATCTAGAGCTCAAATTGAGGCCACATATCTTCAATCCTACTCATGATGTCGACATCCCACCAATTTCTATCCATTTGAGACTATCTTATCTTGAATCCACGTATCCATAGCCAATCAGGGAGCTTCATTAGGCCACGGTGGAGGGTTTATGACACCATCTGACACGTTGTCAGATGGTTCTAGAATTATTCTTAGTACGAGGTTTGGGTTTGGATAGGTACAAGGTAAAAACGGGGTGGGGTGCAGGGTAAGTGAGTGGGAGAGATGCACAGTAAATGGCGCGTAGGTCTGAGTAATTTTTTTAATTATTGTTTGAGTAGTGTGGGTGGGTCGGGTTTGATGGTTTGGACCGGGTAATATAAGTGTGGTGGTGGGCTTGGTTTGATTTGGGCTTTGGGCTGATGTTGTGTTGTATTATGTTTTTGGATTTAAGGATCCGGATGGTAGTAGTAATTTAAACCAAGGGACCAAACTTGTAAATCTGAAAATATGTGGACCCAAAATGCCAATCTTCACCAATATAATTCCAAGGGTCCTTTGTGATATTTCTTGAATGTTGAAGGGCCTGAGTTATCAAATTCCAAAATATTCTCCATAAGGACCAAAGTTGACAACTTTTAAAAGTTGAGGGACCATATGTGTAACTTTCTTCAAACTTATGACCAAGGGCCATTCTTGAAACTTTGAGGATTCCATTTGACCATATGAGCTTTACTTTGACCACTAAGCTTCCCCGGCTCCGGCTTATTGAAACTTTTCCAAATCTCGTGCCCGTTTTGTCATTTTCTCGTGATTTTTCGTCCTTTTCTTAAATATCCGTTCCTGCACATTCATAAACACAAAAACACACATTCTTTGGCATTATTGGTTAGTTTTTGGTTTATTTGTTCCAATTTTGGCTTAGAAAAGGTGAGTGAATAAGCACTCACCAAAATCCCCCGGACTAAAGTATTGTCGTGTCCTCACGCAATGTGATCAATTCACGCTCACGAGATAAATAATCTCATAACTCTTTCTACTAACTTTGTAAAGTAGCAAGGAAGTTCAAAAGAAGTTATAAAATCATTTAATCCCGCAAACGCCCCGTTTTCCAAAATTTATTTCTTTATTCCACTTTATTCTATTTTTGGACTTTTCACACTTCATACTTGTGATGGTTTGTTGAACTTTCATTATTTTTGCAATAATTCTTAGGGTCTACGAGTAGAAACACTTCTATTTAAGAAGTGACCATACGGATAAAAATCGTCATCCTTGATTTTTCACGAGCTCCCAAACTAAGCGTAAAAACGAGATCACAGCTTATCTACAAATTTAATGCTAACACTACTCATAAAAGTTACTCGTGGAAACTTCTTACTCCCATGTCCTAAGTTTTTGTATCTCAATATTTTACTTTATTTGAGAAATGAATCGCTTCATACTTTCTCGTTTCGATACTTTTTAGTCCGATAGTGACACCTAAGTTAAAACGATAAATAGTTATTCATTTTCTCTTAAGAACCACTGCAATAGAAATTCGGTCCACATCAAGGAATTTGGGGTACATACAATATCAAAGATATAAGTTGCGGAGTACAATCACGTGCACCTCATGTGACTGATTACTAATCACTTATCACATGCACCTCACGCATCAACAACTTATTTATACATACATAGCTCTTATTCAACAATACTTCAACTTTCTTTTTTTTCTTTTTCACTTTTTTCACTTTTCTCATATTTTTCATACTTTTCATTTTTTTTCTTTCTTTGACTTTTCTCATAACATCAATGGAAGCTTATTGGGTAGCTCCAAAACCACATAGATAATCAACTTTTGACTTTTGATTTTTTCACTTTTCGCTCTTATTTTTGATGTTCCTTGATATGTACCCAACTTCTAAAGCAAAAATTCTCTTAAGAAAACCAAAAACTAAATATTATTCAAACCGAAATACCACTAATTAACCTAGAATATCTATTATATATTGGTGACGTATCTGATGGGAGTAAAAAACCACGAGTACCTCTTATGAGCTCTAAAGAGAACCACTACTCCACGTTTAGCATTAAACTTGTAAATAAACTCTATCATTTCTCGTTCTCTGCAAATTTAAGACCTCAAATAATGAGATTAGCAGATGCTTAGCCAATAAT
Organism: Artemisia argyi; assembly: GCA_030686995.1. Lineage (NCBI taxonomy): Eukaryota > Viridiplantae > Streptophyta > Magnoliopsida > Asterales > Asteraceae > Artemisia > Artemisia argyi. The sequence continues at coordinate 23,905,211 of CM060709.1, forward strand.
CAACCACGCATATATAAAGTCAAAAACGGGAGCTTGCAAACTCTTGGAAAGAATTCACGTTTAGTAGCTCCTAGTGTAAGTGACTAGCGAAAGCTTTTCAAGTCATGCATGTATAAAGTCAAGTATGGGAGCCGACAAAAGAGTAGCTCCTAGTGTACAAGGCTAGCACAAACTTTTATGATTATCATTGGTTAAGGGAACAAGCTAGGGCTCAACACGCCCGGTCAAGTCAAAATATTTATTCCTACTCTCGCCAGCAAGAAAGTCAACAAGGTGTCAAATCACTTATTCAAACTTTTATTATATTTTTGCACAACTTTTTCAACTTTTTCTCATTTTTTGTTGCTTTTTCATGACTTTTTCATTCACTTTTCTTCAAAATTTTTGGAATTTTTCAATTTTTTTTTTTTCATTTTTTGTGGAAAAACGGAGTTGCAAGAGTACACGACATGGTGAAAAATGCAAGGTCAAATCGAATCGAAGATTCACCCCCCCGGACTAGAATGAAACATTGTCCTCAATGTTTTAATGGGTAAAGGTAATCCTAACATAAATCTAGGCCGTTTATTAATTATGCCAAAGAAAACGTTAGTCGATAAGATTTACGGATATTGGATTTCCAAAAGCATCGATGAATGAGACTCGAGTGGAGAGAAAGACAAAACCACGAGCACAAAAGTCATCATAAATCGGGGACAATCCTGGACAATCATCACAAACAACCACGAAACACAAGATTGGAAGAGGTACCCCCTCTTCACGTTATTTATTAGAAATAAGAAAATTAAGAAGATGAAATTGGATAAGCATGGGTTGCCTCCCACGAAGCGCTTTGTTTTTGATTACCGAGTCACGTAGCTTGACTCGATCCCCGAATTCATTCGTCCTTGGGGAAAGTTTGGAGATCCGGGACTACCATGGTTGGTACGTCCCCTCTGAAATAGTGTTTCAAACGGTGACCATTCACCTTAAAGTTGGGACCATCAAGTTGAGCCAACTCAATAGTTCCATAAGGGAATACTTGTGTTATGGTGAATGGTCCAGACCAACGGGTTTTAAGCTTACCCGAGAAAATCTTTAAACGAGAGTTAAAAAGAAGCACTTGATCACCAACGTTGAAAACGCGGTCTTTGATCTTGGCATCATGGAGTCTTTTTGTTTTCTCTTTATAAATTAAAGAATTCTCGTAAGCTTGATCACGAAGTTCGACTAATTCGTTCAATTGAACTTTTCAGTGATTACCCGCGGTTTTTAAGTCAAAATTTGCATGTTTTAAGGCCCAGTAGGCCTTGTGCTCAAGTTCGATGGGCAAATGACAAGCTTTCCCGTAAACCAGCTTATATGGAGTGCACCCAATGGGTGTTTTGTAAGCGGTCCGGAAAGCCCATAAAGCATCGTCTAGCTTATCGGCCCATGAGGCACGGTGTTCACCTACGGTCCTTTCTAATATCCTTTTTAAACCACGATTGAACACCTCCACTTGACCACTCGTTTGTGGATGATAAGCCGTGGAAAGACGATGTGTGACACCATATTTAAGCATAACTTTAGCGAATTGGTCATTCCAAAAATGGGTCCCACGATCACTTATGATGGCTCGAGGTGTACCAAATCGGGCAAAGAGACTTTTTAAGAATTTCACAACTACTCGGGCGTCATTGGTGGGGAGCGCCTTCGCTTCAACCCATTTGGACAAATAATCGACGGCCACGAGAATATACTTATTTCCTCTTGATGACGGGAATGGACCCATGAAATCGATGCCCCAAACGTCAAAAATTTCACAAACTTGAACAACATTTTGTGGCATTTCATCTTTTTGAGAAATTTTCCCTTGACGTTGGCAAGAATCGCATGATTTCACCAATTCATGGGCATCCCGATAAATCGTCGACCAATAGAAGCCGGAATCGAACACTTTCTTTGCGGTGAAGTTGGCACCATGATGTCCCCCCGTGGGTCCACTATGGCATGCCATAAGTATTTCAACGGCTTCTGTACCGTGAACACACCGCCGGATCACTTGATCCGCACAGACTTTGAACAAATAGGGGTCGTCCCAAAACTAGTGTTGGACATCTTTAAAGAATTTCTTCTTTTGTTGGGACGACAACCCTTTCCTTATAAAATTCCCCGCATGGTAATTCGCAAAATCGGCGAACCATGGGGTACTTTGGTCAATATTAGACACACTCCCAAGTGTCTCGAGAGGAAATGTTTCCGTAATTTTCTTATTCTCGAGAACACTTTGATGGGGGTTCTCAAGTCGTGAAAGGTGATCAGCAGCAAGGTTCTCTGCTCATTTTTTGTCTTTAATTTCGACATCAAATTCTTGGAGTAAGAGAACCCACCGTATTAAATGCGGCTTAGCATCTTGCTTTGCCATTAAGTATTTTAAGGCCGAATGATCCGTATACACTATGCATTTCTTTAAAAGCAAGTATGGTCTAAATTTTTCAAAAGCATAGACGACCGCTAACATCTCTTTTTCGGTAGTTGTGTAGTGATGTTGGGCGTCATTCATGGTCTTACTTGCATAGTGTATCGGTTGAAAGTACTTGTTCTTACGTTGCCCCAGAACTGCACCAATGGCATAATCACTTGCATCACACATTAGCTCAAATGGTAAGTCCCAATCGGGGGCAACTAAGATTGGTGCCTCCGTTAACTTCTTCTTCAAAACATTAAATGCATCGACGCATTCATTTGTGAAGTTAAACGAAGCATCCTTTTCTAAAAGGTGGGTCAAAGGCTGGGCTATTTTGGAGAAGTCTTCTATAAAACGTCGATAAAAGCCGGCATGACCAAGGAAACTTCGGATTCCTTTGACGGTCGTAGGATGAGGTAGCTTAGCAATGACATCGACTTTTGCACGATCTACCTCAATCCCAGATTTGGATATCTTATGGCCGAGGACTATGCCCTCTTTAACCATGAAGTGGCTCTTCTCCCAATTTAGAACCAAATTGGTGTTTTCACACCGAATTAGCATATTCTCTAAATGGGAGAGGCACGAGTTAAAAGAATTTCTGTAGACGGAGAAGTCGTCCATGAACACTTCCATGGTTTTTTCAATCATATCCGAGAAAATGGTCATCATGCACCGTTGAAACGTGCCCGGAGCGTTACATAGGCCAAAGGGCATTCTCCGATAGGCAAACGTTCCATACGGGCAAGTAAAAGTGGTCTTTTCTTAATCCGGGGGATCAATGGGGATTTGAAAGTACCCAGAAAAGCCATCCAAGAAACAATAGAACTCATTTCCCGCTAACCGTTCAAGCATTTGGTCCATAAAAGGGAGCGGGAAATGGTCTTTACGTGTCGCATCATTTAACTTGCGGTAGTCGAAACAAACTCTCCATCTGGTCACAAGTCTAGTCGGTATAAGCTCATTATCTTCGTTTTTCACAACAGTGATTCCGCCCTTCTTTGGGACACAATGAATCGGGCTAACCCATGAACTATCCAAGATCGGATAAATCATTCCAGCGTCAAGGAGTTTAATAACTTCCTTTTTGATCACTTCATGGATTTGTGGGTTAACCCGTCGTTGTTGTTGGACGGAAGCTTTGTGATTATCGTCAAGCAGTATCTTATGAGTGCAAAATTGAGGGTCGATTCCCTTAATGTTGGATATTTTCCAAGCAATAGCCTTTTATGCTTCCGAAGCACATCTAAGAGTCGTGTCTTCTCCTCATCTTTAAGGCCTTTAGATATTATGACGGGCAATTTATTATTAATTTCCAAGTATGCGTATTCGAGATGAGGAGGCAAATCCTTGAGCTCGAGCTCCGGAGGATTCTCAATAGACGGCTTTACTTCTTTTACGTCTGCCATTTTTAAGTCCATCGGAGGGGGAGAAACAATCGGGTTTTCATTTAAAAGTTTTTCAATCAATGAAATGTCCCCCTCCGGATCAAAGTTATTTTTATCAATTTCCGGTGAAAATGATTTATTTGAAAGACAAGCATTAATTTCTTCCCAAGCGAGATCACTTCCCTCAAACGGAGTGAGGGAAGGGGAAGAATCGGAGACGATTGGTTCAAAAGAAGGAGTGGGATTGCCACTCGAAGCATTTTCGGTAAAACCAAGAAGTTCTTGAGAATACTCCTCCATAGCTTCGTCAATAACATCGATTCGGTTGACGGAAGCAACATCGTAGTCGGAGGAGTATCTCGCGGTTTGATCAAGGTTAAAAGTGACGGCTTTATTTCCAACTCGTAAGGTAATCTCCTCATCGTAAACATCAATTAAAGCACGACCGGTCCTTAAGAAACCTCTCCCGAGAATGAGAGGAACCCGTGGATCGGCATCGAAATCAACAACCACAAAATCGGCAGGGAAATGGAATTTCCCAACATTGACAAAAATATCCTCGGCTATGCCAATTGGTCGAGACGTAGATCGGTCGGCAAGCTCGAGGGTCATAAGCGTCGGTGTCAAGTTAGGGAGGGACAACTTTTTCCAAATTGACAATGGCATTTGGTTAATGCTAGCACCAAGATCGGCCAAGGCGAAGCATTGAACCATACCCGGAAAATTGCACGGTATAAGAAACTTGCCAGGGTCTTCAAGCTTTTCGGGTAGCTTTTTAAGAAGAACCGCTAAGCAATTCTCGTTCATTTGGGGTTTAGACATTTCAAAAAGCTTTTCTTTGTTATTTAAAAGTCCTTTAAGCATTGAAGCAAATTTGGGCATCAAAAGTATAGCATCCGCGAGACTTATATCAAAATGCAATTCTTGAAAAATCTGATAAAATTTCTCCATTTGGTTTTTATCTTTCTCGCGGTGCTTTTGTTCGTTTAAACGTGACGGATAAGGCAACTTTGTTTTAACGGGAATATCTTTTTCATAAACAACTTTTTCCTTTCCCTTGGACGTCGGGACCACCAGAGGTTGGATGTCTTCGGTCCTTCCATTATTAATAGGAATTTCCGTATCCGTCGTCGCCTCGGGTTCACGGGCGACTACCTTGGGAGGTAGAGAAGAATAGGTAGTCGGGGCCGTTGGTCCATCATAAGAAACACCACTCCTTGTCATGATCGCTTTAGCATCGCCCCTCGGGTTAGCGATCGTGTTGCTAGGCAAAGTTCCAGAGCCCGAGGGTCGATCATTTAAACGCTTGTTAAGATCATTGATTTGATTAGCTAACAACCTTGTTGTTTCCTCTTGTTTTGTCATAAAAGCTTGTTGGTTTTGAAGCAATTGCTTAATCAAATCTTCTGTGGGCGACGGATTTGGAATAACAGCTTGATTTTGATTATTGAAAATTTGCCCACGGTTTTGAAAATTGCCATGATTCAGATTTGCATTGTTAAAATTCCCTTGATTATTCTGAAAATTCCCATTATTTTGAAAATTGTTCCCTTGAGGCGGGGCTTGGTTTTGACTGAAAATTCCGATTTTGGTTTACACCTTGGTTTTGAAAACCTTGATTTTGCCGGTTTTGATTTTGATTAACTTGATGTGTACGGTTTTGCACATTGTTATTATGACTCTGATTTTGAAAACCGGGTGGTCCAAGATAATGGCTTGAACGGTAGCTGAGGAGATTTCGATCTCCTTGAAGAGGTGGGTAACCGTTGCTACACATATTTGCAGCATACACGTTCTCTTGAGCATAAGCTCCGGTTGACGGACACTCATTATACGGATGTGGACCACCACAAGTAACACAACCTTGATTCACTACATTGACTTGATGACTTGGTTTTTCAATGGACATTGCATCAACTTTCTTAGTTAAAGCCACAATCATATTAACCAATTCATCATTATTTTTACCATTATTAGACACTTGTGGTTTATTTCTTGACATTCTAACACGAGCTTTATTTTCAATTATCATGAAAGCATCATTCGTATTTCTAGCCAACAAGTTCCCACCCGCAGCAGAGTTGAGTGAGTCTTGGTCAACGTGACTCAACCCATTATAGAAAGTGTCAATCTGCTGAAGGGGTGTGAACCCATGGTTCGGACATTTTTCCATCAAATCTTTGAATCGGTCCCAAGCTTCACTAAACGACTCATCAAAAGCTTGTTGGAACCGAAAGATTTGGGATCGTAGATTAGAATTTTTAGAAGGAGGATAGAAATAATTCACAAACTTGGAAGCAAGATCATTCCAAGTGTGAATCGAATTGGGCGGTTCCTTTTCCAGCCAAGTCCGGGCTGCTCCTTTTAAGGAGAAAGGAAATAACTTCAATTTCACCACATCGTGAGGAACTTGATTCATTCTAATAGTCTCAGCGATGTCGGTGAAATTTCGGATGTGAGCATAGGGGTCTTCGTTATCAAACCTGTGAAAGGATATACCCGTGATTAAATTTAGTAATCCGTGATTGATTTCAAAGTTGGCATTGATGTCCGGAATCACAATAGCTCTCCTCACACCGTTAAATGGTGATTGGAGTTGTTCTTCCATCGGACGCGGATCAAATGCCGGTTGTTGTCCCATCGGCGGGATAACATTGTGCTGCAGACCACCCATCGGCGGGGGCCCGTCGTTTTGTTCGTTATGGTTCATCTCCTCGTCGTCAAGGAAATGAACCCGACTCGTATGTCGTAAAACCCGCTTGGGGTTTGAGAGCAGAGAAGTAAGATTCTCAGAAGTAGAACGGGTGTGCATACGCCAAAATCAAAATTAAAAAGAGAAAGAAAATAGAAAAGAAAATCTTTTTGTTTTTATTTATTTTTCATTTTTTTTATTTTTCTCAAAAACTTTTTATTTTTTTGTTTTTCTTTTCTTAAAACATAACGTTAATCGAAAACCGTTTCTTTCAAAACCACGCGCGACGGGACGGGAAAGAAGAGTGTTTCTCTCTTCAGCTAGCAATTTAATGTCTTAGCTTCCGTTTTTCCCGCTTAATCGGTTGTAGTAATTGAAATAGTCCGATAAACAACTAAATTACGTTTTCGTTATATTGGGAGACTTATTTGGTTTACAACGCCCTTTCTTTAGATCGAGTCGAAGCTGTAACTTTTATTATTTTTTTGGTATTTTGTAAACACTTTAGGAAAAGTGCTTTGAATTTTTCAATTTTTTATATAAATATATATACAAAATAGAGGAAGGCTTAACAAAACACGATTTTTCAAAACAATATTCAAAAATTTACTTCAAGCCTTCCCTGACAGCGGCGCCAAAAATTGATTCATTTGAAAACCAATTATATATAATAGTAGTATAGTATCGAAGTGATCCGCAAGAAATACGGATCACCTGAGTCGTTTCCAAGTGAAGGTGTGAATCGAATCAAGAATATCGATTCGTGTAAATCGTGTAGTGAGAAGTGGTGAAAAAGCAAATAGTGATCAAATAATTCACGTAATCACAAACAAGTATGAAATATGCAAAGAGTACAAGCTAGTAATGCTCCAAAGTCTAAAACCTAAAAACGGAAATGCAAACGCGATTTTTAAAACGTAACGTACAAAATAAAATGCGAGTTTTAAGCTATACTAATCCTACGAACTTGGAAATAATTTTAAAAAGTTAAAAATGATAAAAGAAAATTTTGAGAAAAAGAAAAATATTTTTTTGACTTTTTAATAATTTTTTATGAATTAAAAACTAATTAAACTATTTAATAATTAAAAGAAAATGTAAATAAAGTGAGAAAAATGCAAATTCAATTTCTAAAATTCTAAAATAACTGAAAACTATTTTCTAAAATATTTTTGGATTTTTCTGAGGTTTTTTTGTTTTTTTTTTGGATTTTCTAGTAATTAAAAAGTAATAAAAAATGATTAAAAATGAAAATTAAATAAGAAAAATAGCAAATTAACTCAGAAAAATATGAAAATTTTAGGGAAAATCTAAAATAATATTTTAAAGCTAGGAAAAATATAAAAAGTGAAAAATAAGCACTAGAAATGCTTAATGGCTTAAAAACAACTTATATTAGTGCTTATTTATAAGCACAGTTGACCAAATCTTGACCAAACTTTTACCAAATACTTTTCAAACTTAAATGAGCTTATAAGAACAAGATTTAATCCAATAGATGCACAGGAAATCAAATAAGCACACAAAGTAGCTCAAATAAGCACTTAGGAGTAGCAATAAGCTAAACAGAATAAGCACAGGCCAAAAATTACTTGAAACAGATATAATATGCTATATAAAACTCAGAACAATTCACAATCTCAACTAGAGATCAAAAATAAGCAATTGCAGCCCTATCTAAAATCAGAAATAAGCTGAAACCTACAAACTAAATGGGCCAAATAAGCACTACTAATAAGCTCAGAAGTATGAACTACTGGGGGTAAAACATACCTTACTATGGTGAGAACACAAAACAACTAGAAAATTATACTTTCAACTTGACTTTAGCACCTAAATAAGCCTGAGAACAGATGGTATTGAGACTGCAGTTATGGAGTTTTTGACTTTTTTATTGCACTACAAGTTTGACTGATATGAATTTCTATTGCCCAGATCTTACCCTAGATGTAATACTAACTGGTTTATACACTAAAATCTCAATTACAAACCCCAAATGTAACAACTTAGCAAGGATAAGATGAACAGTAGCTAGTATTGAGCATATTAATGAGTTTAAGAGCTGATTTTGACTATTTGTAAATAAAGTGCAAGTTTTATTGACTTACTAGCATATAATAAGTCCTACGTGAACTATTTATGCAGAAACTAAGGCAAGAAAACAACTACCACTGTCAATATAGCAATCTACCAAACACCCCTTAATGTGATACTTAACACTACAACTATTAGATTTTAGCTTAAACCTACTGATTTTATGAGTACTACAGATGACCTAAACCATGTAAAGGCCACTGAAACAATCAAATGCAGCAAAGAACATCAAGAACAAATAAGTACAGATGTTGCCAAGTATGGGCAGTAGAAGCATAAAACTCAACTAATACATAAAGAAGCATAACATAAGCACAAGTTAAGCAGTAATCTATTAAAATAAACACAAATAATCAGCAACTTATACTAACTAACAGATCATAAACTACTTAACAATAAATATGCAATAAAAGGATTAATTTAAAATGAGAGCTTACAAAAACATCCCCCTCAACTCAAACAGAGGGGGTTCACTATACTAGCCTGTCTTTAGACAGGCCAAGGGACACCTTTTTGGCTGCCTTTACCACCAATAAGCTCAGCTTAATCAAATAAGCTGAGCAGTTGACTTTTCTTGACTTTTTGGTATTTTTGGATTTTTGGAACAAGAAAACAGTCAAGGCTTACTAAAAGCTATAAGAGCTTAAATAAGCTTGAACAAACAACAATCAAACACTAAGAATGATTTAGAAAATTAAAACAGAACATATATATATATATATATATATATATATATATATATATATATATATATATATATATATATATATATATATATATATATATATATATATATATATATTTTGCTTTTATAAGGTTTTTTTAGATTTTTTTGTTTTTTTCTTTGGATAATAAACAACAACAAAAATATGAACTAATGAAACAGAAGATTGAAGTTATATTAATAACAAAAGAAAGATACTTGCTTTAAAAGAAATGAGACAGAAATAAGTGGTAAATAAGCAATAAGCTGAAAAGTAATAAGTAAATAAGCTATAATGAAAATGAAATAAAGAAACCAAAATAGACTTTCATTAATATTAAAACTGAGTTACAAAATAAAAATGGCAGAGTAACACTACTAAAAACTCTACACCCAAAACGTATCAGAGGGGGGGGGTTATATAGGAGCAGGGGATGAGGAGCCTAGGGTTCCTGTGGAAGGATCTAGAGCTCAAATTGAGGCCACATATCTTCAATCCTACTCATGATGTCGACATCCCACCAATTTCTATCCGTTTGAGACCATCTTATCTTGAATCCACGTATCCATAGCCAATCAGGGAGCTTCATTAGGCCACGGTGGAGGGTTTATGACACCATCTGACACGTTGTCAGATGGTTCTAGAATTATTCTTAGTATGAGGTTTGGGTTTGGATAGGTACGAGGTAAAAACGGGGTGGGGTGCAGGGTAAGTGAGTGGGAGAGATGCATAGTAAATGGCGCGTAGGTCCGAGTAATTTTTTTATTATTGTTTGAGTAGTGTGGGTGGGTCGGGTTTGATGGTTTGGACCGGGTAATATAAGTGTGGTGGTGGGCTTGGTTTGATTTGTGCTTTGGGCTGATGTTGTGTTGTATTATGTTTTTGGATTTAAGGATCCGGATGGTAGTAGTAATTTAAACCAAGGGACCAAACTTGTAAATCTGAAAATATGAGGACCCAAAATGCCAATCTTCACCAATATAATTCCAAGGGTCCTTTGTGATATTTCTTGAATGTTGAAGGGCCTGAGTTGTCAAATTCCAAAATATTCTCCATAAGGACCAAAGTTGACAACTTTTAAAAGTTGAGGGACCATATGTGTAACTTTCTTCAAACTTATGACCAAGGGCCATTCTTGTAATTCTTGAAACTTTGAGGATTCCATTTGACCATATGAGCTTTACTTTGACCACTAAGCTTCCCCGGCTCCGGCTTATTGAAACTTTTCCAAATCTCGTGCCCGTTTTGCCATTTTCTCGTGATTTTTCGTCCTTTTCTTAAATATCCGTTCCTGCACATTCATAAACACAAAAACACACATTCTTTGGTATTATTGGTTAGTTTTTGGTTTATTTGTTCCAATTTTGGCTTAGAAAAGGTGAGTGAATAAGCACTCACCATTGCACTACAAGAATCAGGAGAACATGCGACGAACTGTTTCCCGTCGACATTATGTCGACGACATAAGGCAGAAAATGACAAAAAAAACGCTTGACCGAGCCCAACTGCGTTGAATTTTTTATAATCGTATTTTCCCATCGACATGTCGATGAGAATATTCTAAAATATTTTTTTAGCCTCAATAATTCACCAAAGTTGGGCGCCAAATTTACCCGCTAATATATTCCCGTTGACATGTCGACGGGAATATATTAATAATGTTTTATCCCACAATTAACGTGTGATTAAGCATAATAATTATTATGTTTTAAGAGTCCCTTCGACATGTCGACGGGAGTATATTACTAATTATAAACATTTTTAATATATGGGTAAAATATTGGGCGGGATATTTTCCCGCTTTATTGTTCCCGTCGACATGTCGACGGGAATATATCTTTAAAAATCAGGCTATATATATCCTCACAAATATATCCCCGTCTCATTTTTTTTACCAATATATACATTCTCACAAAATTATTTCCGTCTCATTTTACACATCTCACAAATAATTCAATCGTCAATTCTTACAAGACACACATGACTTGGCGTGGTTGCACAGTTGAAGAGGAGTACTCAAAAATCTTGTCACACGAGCTCCTCTTTAATGAAGTTATGTTAACTTTTGGTCATGCAGTTTATGAGGAATATGGTGATTTTAAGGATGCTGAACCGTGGATGAGAGACAAGATTATCGAATGGTGTAGGAAAAAGCCGTACTACAAAGAGTACATGGACGAGCTAGATGCTGCTGAAGCTCAAGCTGCTGCTGAAGCTCAAGTTGTTGCTGTTGGAGGTGACGACGAAGCTGAAAGTACGTTGGAAACAAAACTTGATAATCTGGGAAATAGGATCACAAATCTTGAAGCTACGTTTGCACATATCAAGGAAATGAGAGCAAGGAAGGGAAAAGATGGTGCGAGTTCGAGTAAAGCGGGAAATAGCCGCAAAAAAAAATAAACGGGTTGTTTCGTTTGATCTGTTGTTTTAGTTGTCGAGTTGTTTAGTTTGAGTTGTTTCGTTTGGTTGTCGAGTTGTTTAGTTTGAGTTGTTTCCTTTGGTTGTTGAGTTGTTTAGTTTGGTTGTCGAGTTGTTTAGTTTGAGTCTGTATGAAAATGCATGTGGTTAAGAACTCTTGCTTGTTTTAAATAAACAGTTTGCCTTTGTGTTTGATAATTATTGCTCTTTCAGTTCTATTATTTGTTCGTACAAATTTTAAATAAACAGTTTGCCTTTGTGTTTGATAATTATTGCTCCTTCAGTTCTAATTATTGCTCCACAACAACAACATTTTATTAAACAACAACAACAACATTTTATAAAACATCAATAACATCAACAACAGCAAACAACAGCAACAACAACGATTATAGTACTACATATGAAATTTATCCATGTCACCTACAAGGTCACGGAGTATTGCATCTGACTGACATGCGTGGTCGTGGTTGGGATACGTTGCCATGTCAAGTTTTGCCTCCAGCACCCTTAATTTTGTCTCTAGCACCTGTTTTTGTGCCTCCAACACCTGTTTTTGTGCCTCCAGCAAGTTTATTCTAAGATTTTTTTCATGGCAGTATGAGCACCTTTTTGGAGCAGATCCAGAACCGCTTGATGTTGAAGCTCCCAGAGAACCGATCATCATTTTGGCGAGTCGTTCCTCCTTCCATAAAAAAAATTACATCCATGGTCTTCTGTCCCAGGCTGTTAAAGAGTAAAAACTATTATTTTTAACAACTAACCAAATTATTTATATAATACACGAAAAAATATGTAATTGTTCACCTGCGAGAAAGGACACGCATAGTATAGTTTACCACGGGAGTAAGATTTACACGATTCTCGCAGAATCACGTCTCCTCGTTCACAAGGACAAGGAAACGCTTTAAATTCTGCCATCTTCTTCACCATGATAATAGTATATGTTTGTGGTTGTGAGGTTGAGTGGTTGAATCGTGACCGGTGTGGCCCGATCTACAAGTTGAGGTGATAAAAGGTGGTGGCCAAAAAAAGATTCCGGCGTCGGAAAATGCTGGTGTCGCCAGAAAACAGAAACTGCTAGAGAGAGATAGAGAGAGAGATATAGTGAGATGAGTATGTGTGTGTGTGTGTGTGTGTGTGTGTGTGTTTATATTGTGAGGATAAGGTGTTAGGTAGAAAAAAAGTTGTTAGGTAAAACCATTGCATCTCATGTATAACCATTGCATCTCGACTCGTTCGTTTAACATCTCATGTATAACCATAGCATCTCGACTCGTTCGTTTTACATCTCATGTATAACCATTGCATCTCGACTCGTTCATTTAACATCTCATGTATAACCATAGCATCTCGACTCGTTCGTTTTACATATCATGTATAACCATTGCATCTCGACTCGTTTGTTTAACATCTCATGTATAACCATTGCATCTCGACTCGTTCGTTTTACATATCATGTATAACCATTGCATCTCGACTCGTTCGTTTTACATCTCAAGTATAAACATTGCATCTCGACTCGTTCGTTTAACATCTCATGTATAACCATAGCATCTCGACTCGTTCGTTTTACATCTCAAGTATAACCATTGCATCTCGACTCGTTCGTTTAACATCTCATGTATAACCATAGCATCTCGACTCGTTCGTTTAACATCGCATGTATAACCATTGCATCTCGACTCGTTCGTTTTACATATCATGTATAACCATTGCATCTCGACGCGTTCGTTTAACATCTCATGTATAACCATTGCATCTCGACTCGTTCGTTTTACATATCATGTATAACCATTGCATCTCGACTCGTTCGTTTTACATCTCATGTATAAACATTGCATCTCGACTCGTTCGTTTTACATATCATGTATAACCATTGCATCTCGACTCGTTCGTTTTACATCTCATGTATAACCATTGCATCTCGACTCGTTCGTTTAACATCTCATGTATAACCATAGCATCTCAACTCGTTCGTTTTACATCTCATGTATAACCATTGCATCTCGACTCGTTCGTTTTACATATCATGTATAACCATTGCATCTCGACTCGTTCGTTTTACATATCATGTATAACCATTGCATCTCGACTCGTTCGTTTTACATCTCATGTATAACCATTGCATCTCGACTCGTTCGTTTAACATCTCATGTATAACCATAGCATCTCGACTCGTTCGTTTTACATCTCATGTATAACCATTGCATCTCGACTCGTTCGTTTTACATATCATGTATAACCATTGCATCTCGACTCGTTCGTTTTACATCTCATGTATAAACATTGCATCTCGACTCGTTCGTTTAACATCGCATGTATAACCATAGCATCTCGACTCGTTCGTTTTACATCTCAAGTATAACCATTGCATCTCGACTCGTTCGTTTAACATCTCATGTATAACCATAGCATCTCGACTCATTCGTTTAACATCGCATGTATAACCATTGCATCTCAACTCGTTCGTTTTACATATCATGTATAACCATTGCATCTCGACGCGTTCGTTTAACATCTCATGTATAACCATTGCATCTCGACTCGTTCGTTTTACATATCATGTATAACCATTGCATCTCGACTCGTTCGTTTTACATCTCATGTATAACCATTGCATCTCGACTCGTTCGTTTAACATCTCATGTATAACCATAGCATCTCAACTCGTTCGTTTTACATCTCATGTATAACCATTGCATCTCGACTCGTTCGTTTTACATATCATGTATAACCATTGCATCTCGACTCGTTCGTTTTACATATCATGTATAACCATTGCATCTCGACTCGTTCGTTTTACATCTCATGTATAACCATTGCATCTCGACTCGTTCGTTTAACATCTCATGTATAACCATAGCATCTCGACTCGTTCGTTTTACATCTCATGTATAACCATTGCATCTCGACTCGTTCGTTTTACATATCATGTATAACCATTGCATCTCGACTCGTTCGTTTTACATCTCATGTATAAACATTGCATCTCGACTCGTTCGTTTTACATATCATGTATAACCATTGCATCTCGACTCGTTCGTTTTACATCTCATGTATAACCATTGCATCTCGACTCGTTCGTTTAACATCTCATGTATAACCATTGCATCTCGACTCGTTCGTTTAACATCTCATGTATAACCATAGCATCTCCACTCGTTCGTTTTACATCTCATGTATAACCATTGCATCTCGACTCGTTCGTTTTACATATCATGTATAACCATTGCATCTCGACTCGTTCGTTTTACATATCATGTATAACCATTGCATCTCGACTCGTTCGTTTTACATCTCATGTACAACCATTGCATCTCGACTCGTTCGTTTAACATCTCATGTATAACCATAGCATCTCGACTCGTTCGTTTTACATCTCATGTATAACCATTGCATCTCGACTCGTTCGTTTTACATATCATGTATAACCATTGCATCTCGACTCGTTCGTTTTACATCTCATGTATAAACGTTGCATCTCGACTCGTTCGTTTAACATCTCATGTATAACCATAGCATCTCGACTCGTTCGTTTTACATCTCAAGTATAACCATTGCATCTCGACTCGTTCGTTTAACATCTCATGTATAACCATAGCATCTCGACTCGTTCGTTTAACATCGCATGTATAACCATTGCATCTCGACTCGTTCGTTTTACATATCATGTATAACCATTGCATCTCGACGCGTTCGTTTAACATCTCATGTATAACCATTGCATCTCGACTCGTTCGTTTTACATATCATGTATAACCATTGCATCTCGACTCGTTCGTTTTACATCTCATGTATAACCATTGCATCTCGACTCGTTCGTTTAACATCTCATGTATAACCATAGCATCTCGACTCGTTCGTTTTACATCTCATGTATAACCATTGCATCTCGACTCGTTCGTTTTACATATCATGTATAACCATTGCATCTCGACTCGTTCGTTTTACATATCATGTATAACCATTGCATCTCGACTCGTTCGTTTTACATCTCATGTATAACCATTGCATCTCGACTCGTTTGTTTAACATCTCATGTATAACCATTGCATCTCGACTCGTTTGTGATATTCTAATTATTTTATTTTATATTTTAATAAATGATTTTTTTTAATTATAATATAAGTAATTAATTTTAAATATATATATTTTTTAAATTTTTTAAAAGTATTTATAATAAATAATTTTTTTCAATTATATAAATTTAGTTTATTAATTTTATAAAACTTATTTTTTAATATTTTATAAAAGTATTTATAATAAATAAATTTTTTTAGTTATATTAAAGTAATTTTATAAAAGTATTTATAATAAAGTAATTTTATAAAGTATTTATTATAAAACGAGTAGATAGAAAGACAAGAACACAACGGCGAAGAAAGTTCCTAACAAGGTGTTGCGTTACTTTCCTATCATTCCTAGGCTACAACGTTTGTACAAATCTATTCACACCGCAAAACATATGACTTGGCATGCTACTGGAAAGTCTACGGTAAACGGTATGATGCAACACCCGGTTGATGGTGAAGCATGGCAGAAGTTTGACAGCGGTAAATATTCGGAATTTGCTAACGAACCGAGAAACGTTCGATTAGGGTTGGCTGCTGATGGTTTCAATCTGTTCGGCAACCTTAGTCAGACTTACAGCATGTGGCCTGTTATCTTAACAACATACAACTTGCCTCTGTGGTTATGCATGAAAGAGACTACTTTGATGCTGACGTTGTTGATTCTTGGACCTAAATCACCCGCGAAGGACATTGATGTTTACTTAAAGCCTTTGATTGATGACCTTAAGGAATTATGGAAAATACCAGGTATCCCGACTATGGACGCTGTTACAGGCAAAGTATTCAACATGAGAGCGATGCTTTTATGGACCATCAATGATTTTCCTGCTCGTAGTAGTTTGTCAGGTTGGAGTGGGCAAGGTTACTACGCATGCCCTACATGCAAAGTAGGCACTCCGGCTACGCGTGTGATAAGCAAAATAGGTTATGTTGGCCATAGAAGATTCTTAAAAAAAACCTTAAATGGAGGAGGGATACTACTACATTCAATGGTGCACCTGATTTTACAGATCCTCCTAAAAAAGATACTCCGGCTGATATCTTGACTCAACTTGCAATATTGCCCACACGTTTGCCGGGGAAACATCCAGATTATGGGGGTGGGAAGATAAAACGTAATACTACTACCGACCTGAACTGGACTAAACGGTCTATTTTTTACGAGCTTGAATATTGGTCTTCTCTTACTCTAAAACACAATTTAGATGTCATGCATATCGAAAAAAATGTGTTGGAGAGTATCTTGAACACTTTGTTAATGAATGAAAAATCTAAAGACACCGCTAAGGCAAGACAAGACTTGCAAGCTTTGGGCATTCGACAGGAGTTGTGGCTCGGAAACAAACAAAACGGGAAGTGCTCGAAGCCTCAAGCTAAGTACTCCCTCACACCCGATAAAAGAAAACTGTTCTGTCAATACATCAAAACAATTAAACTGCCAGATGGGTTCAGATCCAAGTTCAAGTCGAAAGTGACCAAAGATGATAACAATATAACGGGCATGAAGTCTCATGACTATCATATAATGATGCAACGGTTACTTCCTTATGGACTTCAGCAATACCTGGACACACCGACTTATACACCATTAATCGAGCTTTGTTCATTCTTTAAGCAAATTTGTGCCCGAACTTTGATGGTGAATGACATGGTGAAAGCTAAAGAACAGTTGATCAAAATTTTGTGCAGTCTCGAGAAAATATATCCTCCTGCTTTTTTTGACATTATGATTCACTTGGTTATGCATTTACCTGAAGAGGCTATTCAAGGCGGGTCTGTTTCATTTCGGTGGATGTATCCATTTGAAAGATACATGAAGAAGCTAAAAAACTATGTACGAAATAAATCTAAGCCGGAAGGTTCAATAGCGGAGGGTTATGTTGCAGACGAAGCATTAACTTTTTGTTCTCGTTATTTTCGGTGCGAAATTGGGACGAAATTTAATCGTCCCACTGCATCTCAGGGCTGTCCTCGCCCAACAAGTGATTTCCAGGTGTTCCGATCACTATGTAAAACGTCTGGTAAAGTGACAATTATTCGGTTAGGTCTCCAAGAAATGAAGAAAGTGATATTGTATGTACTTCACAACAGTCCTGAGATCGACGCGTACATGAACGAGTTCGAGAGGTACGCATTTTTATTTTGAAATTTCTTTTTCCCAAGTTATCTTTTCGATTAATTCTAATATCATGTCCATTTTCAGTGAACATCCTGATAGCGACATGCAACAAGAATTTCCTAGATGGTTTCAGACGAAGGTAAACTTATTATATGTAATTCCTTGTATAAATAACGACTATATATATTACTCATCTCCATCTATTCATATCTTTGTTCATAGATCGGTAAACTTTACACAGACAATGACCCAAGGTGTACTCCAGACTTATTCGGTTTGGCTTGTGGACCATTATCGACCGTAACCTCAGTTCACTCTTGCGTAGTCAACGGTGTGAAGTTTGTTGTACACAGCCGCGATGTAAAACGTACAACTCAGAACAGCGGAATTTGTTCTCCTGGCGAGAAGGAAGGAGAAATGTATTATGGTCAGCTAGAAGAAATTCTGGAGTTCGCGTATACCCAGTTCAAAGATGTGCTGTTTCGAGTTAAGTGGTTCGACTTGGTCAAAAGAGGTAGAGTCGAACGTTATAACACTAGAAACAAAATGACACAAATTTGGGCATGTAGCACAGCGTTTGAAGATCAACCTTACATTCTCGCAACACAAGCAAAACAAGTCTTCTACCTTGAAGATCCTGCCAGACGACCACTCCATTGGAAGGTCGTCCAAGAAGTGAATCACAACACAACCTGGGATGTCATTGTGACAGAAGACGATGATGATGTGATACATGGCAACAACTCATCGAATCTCCAACTGTCTGCTAATTTGAATGATTTGGCATTTGAAACCTTAAATATCGATGGTCAATCAACGTTAGTTGAGGCACCACCACCAATAATTCAAGTTGATGACGACGATGAATTTATTGATGATGAGGACGACGATCCTTATGATTTAGCAGACTCTGATGCAAACAATTCTGATGATGAAGTTGAAGATGCGACTCATGCTGTTTATGATAGTGATGTAGATGTAGCAGATTGATCTTAAATTGTAACT
Source organism: Artemisia argyi (assembly GCA_030686995.1). Classification (NCBI taxonomy): domain Eukaryota; kingdom Viridiplantae; phylum Streptophyta; class Magnoliopsida; order Asterales; family Asteraceae; genus Artemisia; species Artemisia argyi. The sequence continues at coordinate 23,924,135 of CM060709.1, forward strand.
CTTAAAACGACACTTAGCTTATTTGAATGAAATTGTTATGGATTTTTTAAATGTGTATATTTATTTTAAATGTGTATGTATTTGAATGTGTGCATGCTTATGTTAATTTGTTCCCGAATTTCTATATGTTAATTCAACTTGTACTTTTACAGATGGCAGCAGTAGCGCGAGGTCACGGTGGTGACGGTGCCGATGACCCACCACCACCTTATCGTTCGATTACTAGCGGTCACCGTAGTGGTAAGAAAATTAAACTTGATAATTTGAATTTTGTTACTTGTTATTTTTTAACGTTTTCACTCACTTCAATTGTAGGTTCGTCACAAAAACCTCGACGAGGAGGTAAAGTGAGACAAGCTGGCGGCAGGGGTGGAGGTCGGGATGGCGGCAGGGCACAGGTCCGTGAAGCCAACAAAAACAAAGACCTCAGGAAAGCTGTGACTGCCTCGGGCCCACAATCGATCAAGTTCGAGTGACGTGATCAGAAGACATTTCATCATGTTGGGCCCAACCGCGCATGGTTCGGTAACTATGTTGGCGAGCTGGTTAGGTCCTTGCCGTTGCACTATCCCTCCTGGCACAACCTTGACGAAGCGACTCGACAGGGCTTCATGAACCGACTCGGGGTCAGTTATTTTATTTTCCTTTTAATTATATCTTTATATTTAATTCTTTGAATGTGTACATTTATTTAAATTTGTTTAATTGTGTATATTTGTTTAAATTTGTTTGCAGGAATTCTTCGACTTGCAGACCCACATGAACTCACCCGATTGGAAAACCATTTCGGCGGGCCTCAATGCGTACATTGCTAAGGTCTACTCCGACAACAAGGGCACGATGAAGAGGGTTTACTTCGACGGGGAGGGTGGGCCTGAAAAAGTGGATGAGATACGAAGAAACCCTCCTCCGAACGTCGAGCCATCTGTGTGGGAGGAGCATATCAAGTTTTACATGAATGAGAAGAACCTGAAGCGTGCTGCTGTGAACAAAGAGAACCGAAAGAAGTTGAAGGTGTACAGCCGCCACAGTTCCAAGTCATTGGCCGCTATTCGCCACGACTACGTAAGACACATTTTATTTTTATACAAGTATTTTATTTTTATAAAATTATTTAATTATAATTATATAAAAGTAACTAATTTTGATTCTATAAAAGTATTTAAGTTTAATTAAAATAAATATGGTGTTTGATTTGCCATTTTTAATTTGTTTCATCTTATATATATGCATGTGTATATACAGTTTCTGAACAGCAAGGACAAAAAATACCCGTCCCTCATCCAGTCGTTTTACGACACACACTGCGACAGTGATGGTATGTGGTTGCAGGATGAGGCTCGTGTTCAATATGTAAGTATCTTTTATTTATTTATTTTTTAATTATTTATTTATTTATTTATTTTTAATTTATATATATATATATATATATATATATATATATATATATATATATATATACACACACACACTTACATATATATTTAAATTTTCTCAATTAAATAGGAAGAGATGGTCCGGCTGCGAGATCTGGGAGCGAATACGCCGGAAGGGGTGGCGTAAACGGAGGAGCAGATACTTGCTAAGGTTTTGAAGGGCAAGCAGCGGGGCCACATCGCCGGACGGGGTAGGGTCGTACCTGGGCTCTCCAGGCCACCGTTACCATACACCCCGCCTCCACCTCCAGGTATGTACAATTTGATAATATATTAATTATAGATTACTCGATCATGACTCAAATTAAGTATTGCAATAGATGTTTTTTAATTTTGATTGTTTCATTTTTAGAATACGCTGAGATGGAGAAAAAGCTTGCTGAGGCCGAGAAGAAGATTGCTGAGGCCGAGGAGAATCGCCTTCGAGAAGCTAAAGAGCGTAAGGCCTTGAAGGCGGAGATTGCTTTGATAGCAGGTTTTATTTCCTCCAACCCGCGATGGAACGAGTATGTTAGTCAGGCGGGTTCTCCGTACGTGGATGGCTCAGGCAGTTGCGTTGGAGGTAGTGGCTCAGCTGGAGGGAGCGGGAGTCGCAGAGGCGATGAGGATGGTTCTGGCGATGATGAGGGTCCTACTGATGATCATGAGTGATTTTGGATGTAGAGGTACAAACTTGGGTATTTTGTGTTGTACTTATGCTTGAAACAATATTTTGGCGACCCATATGTTAGTATTGTATAGTTTAACCTTTTGGCGACTTGAACGTCGCGGATATTAAAACATTTGTGGATATGGCAGCTAGGTTTAGACATTACCACACCCCATTTTGTAGACTTTATATGTTTTTATTCATTTTGAGGGTGTTTAGCGATATTTTGCAAGTATTATAGCTGATGGCGAGTTATACGTTTAGGACATGTTGATATTGAGTGGTTATAGGTGCTTGTAATATTACAGGTTTTGGTAGATTTTTTCTGAAAAATCCGGAAAAAATCTGGAAAATTGCAATATTTGCAGCCTGCTGTTAGCAGGGTGTTAATAATGATACCGTCGACATGTCGACGGCGTCATTGAAACATAATTATTGGTTATTTAATGATACCGTCGTCATGTCGACTGTATCATTAAAACAAAAACAGTGTTTTTAATATTATGCCGTTGACATGTCGACGACATTATATTAAAAACAATACTTTTGTTTTAATGATACCGTCGACATGTCGACGGTATCATATAAACCATAATTATAATCAACTAATTAAAACGTTAATTAGTTATATGGTACCGTCGACATGTCGACGGGAAGAGTTTGACGGACACCAAATTTCTTTGACTGGAAAATGACGTGGGACCCACAGTGTCGACGGTGATTGTCGACGGGAACACTGTTCCCGTCGAAGCACAGCCGTCAATGTGTTCCCGTCGACATGTCGACGGTAACGTATTATTCCGTCGACATGTCGACGGAAAGGGCTTAAAAAAGTCGCCGGGGAAAGCCTCGATTGTACTAGTGTTGGCTTAGTTATGAAATTATTATTGCTATAATTATGTTTTCTCGCTTTTATTATTGCTTATAGTGTATGCATGCTTAGTTTATTCGTAGATCCTCTAGCTTTGGTAGTTTTGAAGGGCGGTTATACTTATTAAACTAGGAGAATAGACCAAAGGACTCTAGAGTAGTAGGTTGTGAGGGTTGGTAAGAATTGACCATAGGATTACCAATTCCTTGTGTGCGAATGGACCAAAGGATCACCTTCTGATGTTGGATAAACTTAAGGAGTTAGGGATATGTGGTCTAAGATCCGAGAAGTCGGATCACACATTAGAATGTATCTAGCATGTAGCGATACTTAATGATTTAACCTAGTCTACCGGCGACCTCTGTTAATCACAAAGGATCAAACCTTTGATATTTGAGTAGGATTGAACCTTTGATAAGTGCTCGTTGGGTGAAATTCACACGCAAAGAGTGAAAGTACTATGGCCAATTCCTATCAAACCTCGCAACCTACTCATTTAGGGTCCTATGGTCAATTCTCCTAGCTTCCTAGATATTATCAAGCTTTAAAGCTACTGAGTTTCCATAAACAAGCAAAGTAAATGTCTATATTGAGAAACAAAGATAAAATACTAAACCAAAGCTTAATTTAACACAAATGAATTCACCAAATAATTAATATGAAAAGCGTAAGAGAATTCAAACTTTAAATAGACTAGAATGATTCCTAGCTACATGAAACATCATTCCTTCGGTCTTCTAAACCTTCATTTGATCTTCTGGGTCGCTCTCCCCAAACCATAGTAGAGGTTTGGGAAAGGGGAGATGTTTTGAATGTAAAATTCATCCGATATTTATAGTACTCGTCATTTTTACAACGTAACCTATTAATGGTTACGCCGTAACCCTTCTTAAAAGCAGATCTCAAATCTGAGTTTATCCATTCTTACGGCGTAGCTACATTACAAGTTACGCCGTAACATTACTCCTTGGTCAACACGCTTGGTCAACTATGGCGTAACCCAAAAGTGAGTTACGACCGTAGAACTCTCGTTGACACATTTACGCCGTAACTTTATTACTAGTTACGACATAACCTTCTTCATGCGAAAATATGGCAATGTCATAACATATCTACATCGTAACTTTTATGACTAGTTACGACGTAGCCTTGTGTCTTCATCATTACTCCTCGCTTTAGCTTGTATCAATCAGTATTTGTATCAAATCCGTCAAAATGCTCTTCCTAGTCCTGAAATAAAATATGAAGAGATAAGAACATAATTGAAGGTAATATAGCATAATTTGTTGTCATAACGGGGGAAATTGATGCTTTGAACGTGAGGACTATTTGATGTTATCGATAAGCTAGCGATTTGTCCATTTTTATGATAGGTAAATAAAATTAAACTTCAGCTTGTTTTGATAATTACAATAGGTTGGAGCTCGTTTTTTTATGCTCCTTTATATATAAATATGCGTATATACATACAAAATTATATATGATAAACTCATGTATAAATGAGCCTCAAACAAAACTTGAGTTATGGCTTGAACTTGCTTAATCTCGGATCATTTCGTGCTTTTATAAGCTCGCTCATTTCAAGTTGAATTCAAGCTAAAGCCATAAAGGCTTTAAATGAGCTCGAGCTTTGGCAAACCTGAGGATGACTTGGCATTTTCTACCCTTATTCAATAATGTACTATGAATATTATAATTTTGAAGATAAGGTCTATAAATTTTCAACAAGCTTAATTGTTAAGTGGGCATAAAGAAGTAGAAATTTTACTTAAAATATCTTGTTGCACCTTTAAAAGTTAGGATATCAAATTTTCACTTAGCTAAGTTTAAAGTATTAAACTATATTTTGACCAAGAGAAAATAGGATGCGTTTGGAGTGGATTGAGATCCTTTCATATTTTATTAATGTTCAAATTTATGTGAGTAAAGAAAAATAAATAAATTAATAATTGTGAGACTATTCTATAAATTAAAGAAAAAAAGTAACTATCATGAACTTTCATATTCAAATGAAATGGGTGGAGTTATATTGACCCTCTAGTTCCATTATTTTGACCCTCCCTACCATAGCTGTTAAGATCTCGATCTAGCTCTTAAGATCTTCCGATCTTACGATCCCGTTAAGAAAAAACGAGTCGATCCTTCATAGGATCTTAAATAGCATAGGATCTTAAGTATGATCTCGATCTTACTATAAGATCGTAAGATCTTGCTCCGATTCGATCTTACTTCCCTTAATTTAACTAACTAATAAACTATAAATGCATGAATTTTGTTATATTAAAACAATATAGCAAGCATTAATTACTGTAAATGTCTAATAAGATCAAAATATATAGATTTTTTGATTAAAAGATTCTGCGTACTTAATTAACGATTACATATTTTTGTATTTTAAAGTATTACGCGTCGCATTCTCATATTACTATAACTTTCAAAACTCTTTTTTTCTCTAATTTGTTATACAATCATCTTTGAATACGAATTTCTAGAAAAATAAGATTTTTAGACATTTAAGTAGGATCTTAGGATCTCGATCTTGCAAAGACAAAAACAATCTCACGTGGGATCGCGATCTTGACAGCCTTGCTCCCTACTACTAGGGAGGGTTTATTATTATTATTATTATTATTATTATTATTATTATTATTATTATTATTATTATTATTATTATTATTATTATTATTATTATTATTATTATTATTATTATTATTATTATTATTATTATTATTGTAATATATTATTTTGTGTAATATATTTTGTGCAATATATTTTTTTTAAACTAATGTTTAATGTGTTTTTATTTAATTAATAACAACAATAGCACATTAAACATTACCACATTAATCAACTACAACAACAACTGTTATTATTAAATTAAACAACAACATTAACATATTATTTAAAAATAACAACATCTACTACATATGAATATTATTCATTTAATTTAAAAGATAATGGAGCCTTGCAACCGACTGACATTCTGATCCTCATGATTCCTTGCCAATTCTAACTCCATCTGTAGTGTCTTTATTCTTGTCATCAACAGCTTGTTTTGACACAATAACGTATTGTTTATTGCTTCAAGCTGGTCAATCTTATTAGCTTCAACAATACAGTTTGAGCAATGCGTTGAAAAAGAGGCTTGATTAAAGTACTTCTTTTGAAATTCAGCTTTCCACATGAAGTATCTACACCCATAGTCATCTGTACCTGGCTGTTACATGTTAAGAAAATTATAAGAAATGTATTCTTAACAAACAAATTATTTACGCATTTACATAACTAAGCAAACGTATGATTATTTACCACTGAATAAGCACATGCATAATATGGTTGCCCACCAGTAGATTCTGTCCAGGATGTTCTTTCTATAATTAATCCTCTCCGACAGCGACACAAGAAATGATTTTTTCGTTCCACCTGGCAAAAGAATTTGCATAATAATTTACAACATCAATAAATAATGTTATTATTAATTTAAATAAATTTTTAATCATTTACTATGTTTCATCGGTGTCATAATACAAACAGTTATTTACAACATAAATCAGTAATCATTCACTATGTTTTGTCGGTATAATTATTTACAACATAAATCAATAATCATTTACAATGTTTTGTCTGTATAATTATTTTTTGAAAGGCTTTGTCTGTATAATTATTTACAACATGTGTTGTCGATCGTAATATAAAGTTGTCCATTCGGATGCATCTGGGACTCTGTACCTCCCCCATTGTGGGGGAGTATTCGGAAGTGGTGAACTCGACATTTTCCGAAACCAAATTATTGTTGCTTCTTTATTGTTTGTTACTGAGATTGTTGCCTTTTGTGGTTTGTAACTGAGAATGTTGTTTAACTTGAGACTTTTGCTTCTTTGTTGTGATACTGCTTCTTTGTTGTAATACTTTTGTTGTGATACTGCTTCTTTGTTGTAGTTTGTAACTGAGATTGTGATATGTTTATAACCGAGCAAAGCCTGCAATTTTGAGAATCTTACTATTAGCCTTGTGAGAAACTTGTACCTTTTTGAGAATCTTACAGTATAACATGTGTAACTTGTGAGTAAATTATTTTGAGACGGGATAAGACGATGATGATTGGTTTACTAAAAACCGAATGGATGGTAAAGTGATATTTTATCACTTTGCAACCTTTAAATCTTAGCCTATTAAAAATCTCAATATTTTTCGATTACGTTTTCTTTTTGACATTTATTTGGTTCTATTACATTTTTATCTTTGGACTACTACATTTGTTAAAAAAAAAAAAAAAAAAAAAAAAAAAAAAAAAAAAAAAAAAAAGACACCTTCCACTAGGGAGGGTTTTTGTACCCAACCCATAGGGAGGGTTCGGTTAGGGTATCTCAAACGAAATATGAGAGGATCTTACGTTTTTGAGTATTTTAATGTAAATGAGTTATAGTTATAATGCTTGTGCACGCGCATATATTTTTTTTTTTTAAATTTGAACGATATATTTTTATTTATTAAAAAATAAATAATTTAATCTTTGTTTTGTTTTGTTTGATTTATGATTTTTAATTATAATTTTTTATTGATAATAATTTAAAAAGTTTAATCTTATTGTTAGTTTCTTCTTATTTATATTTTTTTTATTTATCAACAAAACGAATTTATAAAATTATAAATTTATAAATTAAAAAATAATAATTCAATTATTGCTTAATAAGAAAATATTCTTTTTTACGAAATATGAAAGTCCCCGCTTGATGTTTATTTTATTATATAAAAGATTGAATTGGATGCACGATTCTTCTGCGTTAGCAATAAGTCATTGGTTCTCAAATTTAGTAGTATTGTTTTATATTGATTGTGATAGATTAACAGAACTTTAAAAATCAACGTTGACTAAACACATTGCTCACGCGTAGTACTTCAATAAAATATTTTCATTATAAAAATAAACTATTATAATCATGATATAATGTTGACATGTACTAAAGTAGATGGGTCCTACTAAATGAACCATTAATCCACTGTCCTAACCTGAGTCAAAGGCTTTTTTTTTTTTTTTTTTTTTTTTTTTTTTTTTTTTTTTTAATATAAAATTCAAATTATGAAAACTTTAAAATAGAGGTGTAATCGAGCCGAGTCGAGTCGAGTATTGACAGGCTCGAGCTCGGCTCGTTTAAAATCGAGTCGAGTCGAGTATTTTTCGAGTCGATCTCGAGTTGTTCGCGAGTTGTCTCGGCTCGATTACACCCCTATATATATATATATATATATATATATATATATATATATATATATATATATATATATATATGTATGTAATACATATATATATATACATATATATATATATATATATATATATATATATATATATATATATATATATATATATATATATATATATATATATATATATATATATATATATATATATATATATTGGGGTGTAAATGTGTAATCGAGTCGAATCGAGTAGCTCGCGAGTTGTCTCGGCTCGTTTAAAATCGAGTCGAATCGAGTATTTTTCGAGTCGATCTCGAGTTGCTCGCGAGTTGTCTCGGCTCGTTTACACCCCTACTTTAAAAGTGCGTTTACTTCGAGAAAAAATTCTCTTTTTTCTATCTTTAATTTTATAAAAATTTGGAAGGGAAATTTATCTCCACAAAATACTTGAAAATATAAAAAACGCGTTTATTTTATGTTTGTATTTTTTATTTTGAAAAAGGAAGGGAGGATTGTGAGTTACAAAAGAAAACAACTTAAATTAGTTTTGTAATTTTCCTTGTTAAGTTAAGAAATAGGGGATTTTGTGCTTAACAAAATATTTTGTTGAAAAACGCTTATTTGAACGCGTTCTCTATTTTCCTTGTTTTTTAAAAAATATTTTGTGGAAAACAAGGGTGTTTTCCTCCAACTAAACACACCCTAAATATTTTTACTCTCTACGTCTAAAAAATGTTGTCCATATTTCTATTTTGGGATGTTTCAAAATAATTGTCCATTTTTCCTTTTAAGTAAAAACTAGAGAATATATTAGGGAAATATTCTCTTTAAGTGATTGAAAACTAAAGTGGCGCCACTTTTATTAAACTTTGTAATTATTGCCTAATGACAATTATTTTGAGATGGAGGAAAAAATAATCAAATAGCTCCTAGAAAGTTGTAAAACTACATCTACTTCAAAGTTCTTGCATTTTCCACCTTCATCTTTATCAAGCACATAAATATTATTTTTTCGACATCAGCACTGGCATCGGCGAGAACAAGGCTCCGGCTTAGATGTGTCGAAAACAACACACAAACACATGTTTTGCTATGTGTCGATCTCCCACCATTGGCCACCCTCACCGGCAAAAGCTAGCCCCACCATTGGCCACCCCTCGCCCACCACCACCATTTCTCCTTCTGGCTGGCTACCACCAAAGACCCGTCCGCCACCACCAAAATATCATACTCCAATGTAACAAGCCATGAGAAACACAAAAAATCAAGAAAAACTTACATCAATTTACAGATCGTATTTAGTTTTGAGTTTTAAGTTAAAAGTTTTTATTGGGTTTAATTCATGTTTATTGTTAGAGATTTAGTGAGATAGAAGAAAATGTCAAAATGATGTAGAAAATAGGTATTGGAAGAAAACAAGAGGTGGCAAAGAGATGGTTGTGAAAAACGAGGGTGGAGAAAAAGCTGCATGTTGGTATTCAGTCGCAACCAACAACCCAAGACATAGAAGCGGAACCAATTGACTTCTCGAAGAATATCGACACACCAACCAACAAGTAGATCGCGACAGAAAAGTAAAGAACAATGCACAAGTAAGTATCTCCAATCGACTCTTGATTAGTATTGAAAGAATGACGTCTTCTAGTATAAAGCTTGAACCATCATGCAACTGTATCTTCATTTTTTCCTGTCCCTCTAATAGTGCATGTTCTGTTATCACCTAATTGAACCGAACCACCATCAATATCCTTGAAGTCATACAAGAAATCCCTCCTAGGTACATATGATAAGACCCACCTGAATCCATTACCAATTCAGTCATCTCATCATTCCCGACTACCATCAAGGCTTCTCCAAATTAGGCGTTACCGTTGTCATCAGAAGAATCAGAATCCTGATCATGCTTACCCTTCCTGACGAACCCACTTGACTTCTTCTTTGGACAGCCTCTCCTCAGATGACCCTCCGAATGACATATGAAGCACTTGAGTTTACCAGTTCCACCCCTTGACTTAAACCGCGAACTTCCACCAGAATGAACTTTCCTTGAACGATCTGACCCTCCCCTTACATATAACCCATAACCAGGATCTTCCTTTGTGCCTTCAGTTCTTTTCTTCAACTATATTGAATTCAGAGTCGCAAGAACATCCTCCATTGTCAAGGATTTTCTCCCGTACAACAGTGTCTCCACAAAGTTTTCGTAAGATAATGGTAACGACGTAAGTAACATAAGTGCCTGATCCTCATCCTCAATCTCGATATCAATATTCGCCAAATCAAGTATCAACTTATTAAACTCATCTATATGATCACCCACTTTCGTACCTGGACTTATATAGTATGTGTACAGCTTCTTCTTCAGATACAGTCTATTTGCTAATGACTTAGTCATATAAAGACTAGTCAACTTCGTCCAAATTCCTGCAACAATTATTTCCTTGATAACTTCCCATTAAAAAAGGTCTCCCAAGCATAGAATCAAGGTACTATATGCCTTCTTCATCAAAGCAGCCTTTTCACCTGCTTCCATGTCCGCGGGTAATGTCTCTAATGCAGCATCACAACCTTGTTGTACCATTAAAGCACACATCTTTATTTGCCATAACCCGAAGTCATTCTTCCCATCGAATTTCTCGATGTTAAACCTAGTTATAGAACTATCCATTCTTCTTATACCTTTCTAAAAACCTTGTCAAGTTGTTTATTAACCAACTTTACCGACAAGCCTCACAACTCACAAGCCGTGTGCAATATTTCCCTTGTTGCTATAAACCTTTCTTGTAAATTGAATTAATTAGAATACCCCTAAACCCTCGATTTCGAACAAGCAAACCTGATCGTAAACTTGAAACCCAAGAAAACCACGACCGAAACTTAAACCACAAGAAAACCCGCAACAATAACCTTCAAATAATCGACTTTAAAAAACCTTAAAGTCAAACCTTGAAGTTGATTTTACAAAATCAAAAAGCCCTTGTATTTATTAAATAGCCCTTCACTCATTTTGTAGTATACCAAAACGACAACCAGAAGTTATTTATTTAAGATTAATACATGTTCATTTAAAAAATAGTACCTTTATGTCTTTGTAGTACATATAGTCTTCACGTGGGTTTTAGATAAAAACAACCAATCACAGTTCAACTTTTTTTTTTTCTATTAATTAAACCTCCCCCCCCCCCCCCCACGTCACCTTCATTTTCTTAAATTCGAATAACCTTCAACTTCAAGAAAAAAATGAAACCGAAACCATAACCGATCTTTTCTTCTTCGACGCCTAATCTAGCAACAATTTTCAAAGACACAAAGAACCTTGCTCTTGATACCACTTGTCGGAAAAAACTTGACAACAAACCCAAAGAAGTCGTCACTTTTGCTTCAAGAGTATACACATAGTTCTCTTTCCTGATCTCGGTCTTCATAACCTGACAACCTTTGATCACCTTGACTCTACCCATCTGCATCTTCACAGTATAACCCTCTTTTTCAAGAGTACCCAATAAAATCAAGCTTTTTCTTAACCCTGAAACAGACCTGACATCTTTTCTTTTATCCCTTTATTGATTTGCTAAACCTTGTGATTAAATCCTCACAATCACAAAACAATAAAGTCCCTTGTGCACCAACACTCCAAGTAAAGAGATATCTTTGAATAATAAATAAGAGAGAGACGAGTATGTTTAGTAGATAATTATAGCATTCGGTGTCATCACCTATTTCCCACATTAAAGCTTCACTTGCTCACGTTAAGGGTGTGTTAACCACACCAAGGAGGAACGTTAAGCTCACTGTGAAAATGTAGAGGGGGGGGGGGGTGAATACGTTACCGTTTAAAAACTTTATTTCTTGTTGTATCAAATATCCACTCTTAGCTTGTTATAATATGAAATATGTTAAGTGTAGTTTATGACTAGCATAAACTAAAGACAAGTTATCACACAAGCATAAACGACAAGTCACAACACAAACAATCACATAATGCAAACAATATAGAAAAGCAATAAGTAAAAGGAAAGTGCAAACCGAACACGAGGATTTATAGTGGTTCGGTCACGGATCTCCTCTCCGCCCTACTCCACTCCTCGAGTACCCAACTCGAGAGTTACTTCACTAGATCAACAACCTCCCTTTTCGGCGGAGAAAACCTTACACGTCGCTTATACACGTTTACCGACACTAAGCTAGATGTCAAGTTCTTTTACAAGGGTACAACCACTCCCATTCGTTGCTTACACTTTTACCGACACTAAGCTAGATGTCGAGTTCTTTTACATGGGTACAACCACTCCCGTTCGTCGCTTACACTTTTACCGACACTAAGCTAGATGTTGAGTTCTTTACCAAGGGTACAACCACTCCCGCTATGTTTTGTGGCCCAACATAAAAACCTTGTGTTTTATGGCACAAATACATAAAGCATCTAATCTATATTGTTATGATACAATGATGATCCGAGACATAAAAGTTTAATGGATATGCATGCCTAATCTACATGAACTTCTTGAATAAGAAGTCTTCAACCATTGAGGATGTCAAGTGCGCTTGAATCTTCATATGTTGGAATGCTTCAATGAATGATGACTTCAAGATCTTGTAACCTTCTTGGTGGATCATGAAGTATGATATGCTTACAACAAAGATGAATGTTAGAAGCATTATGATCATTATTGAAAGGGTGATCTACATGGTTTCCTACTTATCTATGTGTGTGTGTTTATTTCATCTTTTCATCACATCTCTAAGTAAAACTGATGAGTGCTTATTCACTCATCCTTTTTAGGCCTTATTTCAGACCAAAAACACAAAATACTAACCAAAAATGCCAAGAGAATGCATGTTTTTGTATTTGTGTATGTGCAGGTACGGATATGAGAAAAATGAACGAAATCAACACCAAAACCGACAAAAACGAGCACGAGAATGGAAAGTGTCAAAAGCCGAAGCCGGGGAAGTCAAATGGTCAAAGTCCAAGCTCAAAAAGTCAAATTCAACCTCAGAGATTCTTAAAGTTACAAGAAAGGTCCCAAGATAAAGTTTGAGAGAAACGGCAAATTTAGTCCCTCAAGTTTCAGATTTTGACAAAAATGGTCCCTTGAAGAAATATTTGAAGAAAAGACAATATTGGTCCTCCATGTATTAGAGAATTACAAAAGAAGCCCTTGGAGAAAAGTTTTGGTAAATGGCAGATTTGGTCCCCATAAATTTCAGATTGTCAATATTGGTCCTTGTCAAATAAACTCTAAAACTAAAACAAATAATATTAACACTTTTAATTCCTTAACCCAAAAACCCCACAAGCCCAAAAAAAAAAAAATCAAAAGCCCACCACCAACCCTTTGACCCGGCCTGCCAAACTTACCCCGGTCAAACATCCCTTACCCGGTCAACTTTTAATAAAAATAAAATCACCCCCAAACTATTTCCCACCCCCCTTTTATCCTTTTACCCAGATTATAAGAACCCTAAATTACTGTTCACCCATTATAAATCACCGTACAAAACAATTACCTCGTATGGGTAATAATTACCCACTCATTGTGCTTCTAGAAGGACTGTCACATGTCAGTCACATGAGTCAGGGAATGTTTTGGACGCGTGGACCAATAAGCTTACACACGGAGGATACATCATATCCATCAATCAATCAGACGGCTGAGAGGAGTGGATTGGGGACCAAGTGTTATCTAACGGATTAGAGGGACTCCAAAGAAACACAACATCATGTGGATCATTGACGTGGCAGCCTAGAACCTTTACAAGCTCCCTGCTCATTCAGCTATAAATACCCCCCTCTCTTGTATCAGTCATGTGTGTAATTTTCTTAATATTGTCTTAGTTCTTCTGTTTGCTACTTATTGTATTTTTATTTTTTTTCCAAGCATTGTACTAAGATTTTTAAATTTTAATATAATTCCAATTTACATTTTAGCTTATTGTCTTTTTAATTCTTATCATTATTATTGTTTGTTAGTTTAAAATTACTTTAGTCAATTTACTTTTCAAATTCTGTTATTGTTTATCAAGTAAATATATATATATATATATATATATATATATATATATATATATATATATATATATATATATATATATATATATATATATATATATATATATATATATATATATATATTAGAATAGTTTTTATTGATTTGAATTTAGTAATCTGTTTATATCAGCTTAAATAATCATTAGAATTACTGTTTTATCAAAAATCTAAAAATCTCAAAAGAGTCAACTCAAGTCAACTGTTAAGCTTATTTCATAAGCCAGCTTTATTTGGAGTTTGAGGCAGCCTTAAGGAGTCCAAAGGCCTGTCTAAGAGACAGGCAAGCTAAGTGAAACCCCTCTGTTTGAGCTGAGGGGGTATTGATATTGTAAGTTCATTCAATTTTTGTTACTGTTACATTTAATAGTATAAGTAGCTTGGATCTGATTTAGTTTGTTGGAATTTAGCTTATTGTTGCTTAGTTAGTCTGCTAGTTGCTTGATATTTGTTCATTTATTCACTGTTGATAGTTTTGAATTTGAATTCACAAGTGTACTGTTTCATTCAATTCATATCTGTGGATCTGAGATATTGGTTGTGTCTGAGTTAAATTGCATCTGAGATCTGTTTGTTGATATTTATTTGGACTGTTGGATCTGATTTATATCTGAGTTTGAGATTTGGTTCAGCATTGAGTGGGTCTGTGGTGGAATTTTGGTTGAAACAGTCACTCAAAGTGGTGTTTGGATCATTGTGATTTGCTGCTATATCACTGTATCAGAGGTGCTAATTGGTTTAGGCAATTCATTTAGGTGGCATTAAGGCTAGATTCACCATGAAATCAGTAGGTATTTTAGGGAAAGTCAAGGTTACTTGTTTAATCAATTGTATGCTTGCATAGTTTGGAGTTAGAATCTGTCTTCATACATGTTGTTAGTTATAGGTTAATTAAGTAGAATACTACCTTAATATTGCTTAATAAGCTTATTAGGATCAATCAAATTAGCTTTTAGTCAACCTTTGCTCTCAAATCAAAAAGTCAAGCATTAGTTGAACTCAGATTTTGGGGACAACTTTGAGAGTACTTGTAGGGTTTGTTAGTTATTGGAAATACTTTTGGATTCTTGTTTTCTAAACTTTGGCAGTAGGTTAACTAAAATCAAAAAGAATTTTTAGAATTGGAGCTTATTTGCTTATCTAATAAGCCATTTGAAGTGGCCTGTTTGAGCTAGTAGATCCCCTGTGCATCAGCCCTCTACAATCTTTCTAGGCAACTGTTAAGGAATTAAATGTTATTAGAGATCTGTTCTTTTAGTAGTTTAGTAATCTCAGCTAGTTAGAGGACTATTTGCCCCCATAAGCTCACTTCCCTAAGCTTACTTGCTATGCTTATTTGGCTTGATTAGTTGAGAGGTTTAAGCAAATTTCTGTCTTTATCTCAGGCCTGCAATTTAGTTCCAGTGCTCATAATCTGAGATTGGTAGTTCATACAAGCTCATTTGTGCCTCTAATAGCTTATTTCACTATTTGGGATCCCATAGCTTTTCTGTTTGCTTAACTGCTTATTCTATTTGCTTATTTGAGCTGTTTTGGCCCATTTCTGAGTTTCTGTATTCATTTTGGCTTTCCTACTGTTCATTTAAGCTTATTAAGGTCATAAAAGTACTTGGTAAAAGTTTCAGGTCAATTGGTCAACTGTGCTTATTCATAAGCTCTTTTCAATAAGCTGTTTTAGCCCATTAAGCACTTCCAGTGCTTATTTTGCAAATTTTATATTTTTTCCTAGCTTTTAAATATTATTTTAGATTTTCTCTGAAATTTTCATATTTTTCTGAGCTCATTTGCTATTTTTCCTATTTAATCTTCATTTTTAATCATTTTTTAATTACTAAAAAATACAAAAAAATCAGAAAAACCCTAGAAAAATCCAAAAAAATATTAGAAAATTATTTTTAGTTATTTTAGAATTTTAGAAATTTATTTTGTATTTTTCTCTCTTTATTTACATTTTCTTTTAATTTTTAATTAGTAAAAATAGTTTTTAATTCATAAAAAATAAATAAAAAGTCAAAAAAATATTTTTCTTTTTCTCAAAATTTTCTTTTATCATTTTTAACTTTTAGAAATTATTTCCAAGTCCGTAGGAGTCGTGTAGCTTAAAAGTCGCGTTTTATTTCGTACGTTACGTTTATTTTCCGTTTTAGCTTACGTTTTCGAATTTACGTTACGTTTCTAGTTGCCTTACTTGATTTACGTGTTTAGTTGATTATTTGTGATTCATTTACTATTTCATTAGTGTAATCTCATCTAAATCACTTTTTACCACTTTCACGACACGTTTCACGAATCGGGAATTCGAAATTCCATTCATCCTTCACACGGACTACGACCTCGGGTTATCCGTATTTCTTTTCGGATCTCTTGAGTAATACTTATACTATATATATAACTTGATTTTGAACGAATCAAATTTTGGCGCCGCTGCCGGGGAAGGTTGAAGTGAATTTTTCGTTTTCGTTTTTCGAAATTGTGTTTTGAAAACCTTCCTTGTATATATTTTCTATAAAAACCAAAAAAATTGAAAAATCAAAAACACTTTTCCTAAAGTGTTTTAAAAAATACCAAAAAAATAATAAAGTTACAGCCTCGACTCGACCGAAAGGAAGGGCGTTGTAAACCAAATAAGTCTCCCAATATAATTACGCGTGAAATTAATTGCGAATCGGATTACTTTGGATTCTACGACCGAATAAGCGGAAAATACGGAAGCTTTGACATTAAATTGCAAGCTGAAGAGAGATCCATTCTTCTCTCCTGTTCCGTCGCGAGTAGATTTGAAGGAAACGGTTTACGATTAACGTAACGTTTGAAAAAGAGAAAAAACAAAAGTATAAGTTTTTGAATTTTGCTTTATAAAAACAAAAATACAAAAAGATTTTCCTTTTATTTTTCAAAATTTGAGTTTTTGTGGTGTATAAACACCCGTTCATCTTCTAAACGTCTTATTTCTCCATTATCGAACCCCGAGAGTTTGATACGTCACACACACAAAGTTCGTTTCCCTAACATTACGGAAATGGAACAAAACAACCACAACAATCAACACCCTCCGGTGGGTGTTGTTCAAAATGCACCAGCTCCCGATCTCCGAACGATGGAGGAGCTGTGTCAACCGACAATGCACGGTAGAGGCGGTCCGATTGCCCCTCTCAATATTGAGGCTACGGATTTTGGACTTAAGCACCACATGATTCAACAAGTCCAAAATTCATGCCAATTTCACGGATTACCGGGTGACGATGCTAACAAGCATCTCGACAAATTTTTAACCGTCACCCAAAGTATGAAACAACATGGGGTCTCCGATGACGCCCTTCGTCTTTCTCTCTTCCCCTATTCTCTTACACATCATGCCACCGCTTGGTTTGATCGTATTCCCAAGAACTCGATTCATACCTTCGAAGAAATGGTATCGAAGTTCTTGGCGAAATATTTTCCACCATCGATGGTGACGAAACTTCGAAATGATATTAGCAATTTCCGTCAGCTTCCCGACGAATCTTTATTCGAAGCTTGGGAACGCTATAAGCTTGCTATTGATCGGTGTCCAAACCATAACGTGCTTCTTGTTACGATAATTGATACGTTTTACAATGGTTTGACTTTGCGACATCGGGACACGATCAATGCAGCTGCTGGTGGAACTTTTATGAAACGACGTCCTGAAGATTGCTACGAACTTATTGAGAATATGACTGCTCATTACAATTACTGGGATTCCTCTGCCGAGAGGAATGAGTCAAGAACAACCGTTGCTCACAATTCTTCTACGTCTAATTCTGAAATAGCCGCAATTACTAAGAAACTCGATGATTTGTCGACTGCTGTTTTAAGAATGCACCAAACGTCTCAGAATCAAAATCAAGTAAAAAACCATCAAGTTAATATGATCAACAATGTTTGTGAGACTTGTGGTGGTCCTCATTCGTATTTTGAGTGCCCAGCCACCGGTGGCTTCACTCACGAGAATGTGTATGCTGCTTCGAGAACCTACAATATGGGCGGTAACGGATACCAACCACAGGGTGACCGAAATCTTCTTAGCTACTGTTCGAACCATTATGTTGGACCACCCGGTTTCAATCAACCGACTCAAGTTAATCAAGTCAATCAAGTTAATCAAAATGTGCAAAACCGAAATCATCAATTCAATCACAATGCTAATCAAAATCGGATGAACAATGGTTTTCAGAATCAAAATCATGGTTTTCAAAATCAAAATCGGGGAAATTATAATCAAGGCCCGAATCAAGGGAATTTTCATGGAAATTTTCAAAATGTTAATCATGGGAATTATAATCATGGAAATCAAAATTTTCAGAATCAAGGTTTCAATAACAACAATCGTGGTCAAAATTTTCAGAATCCAGTTGTGAATCAGTCGTCTTCAGATGAATTACTCAAGCAGTTTATGAAAAGTCAAGAGGAAATGAATAAAATGTTAATTAATCAAATGGCTGAATTGAAGAAGTCTTTAAATGATCGACCCTCGGGTTCGGGTACTCTTCCAAGCAACACGATCGCTAACCCGAGGGGCGATGCTAAGGCGATCACGACAAGGAGTGGTGTTATAATCGATGGACTAACGGCTCCGACTATCCCTTCTTATTCATCTCCTAAGGTAGTCGTCCGTGAAACCGAGGCGACAACGGATATGGAAATTCCTAGTAATAATGGAAGGACCGAGAACATCCAACCTCCGGTGGTCCCAACGTCCAAAGGAAAAGATAAAATTGTTAACGAAACTGAGAAAGAAACTCCCGTCAAAACAAATTTGCCTTATCCGTCACATTTAAATGAACAAAAGCTCCGTGAGAAAGATAAAAACCAGATGGAAAAGTTTTATCAGATTTTTCAAGAATTACACTTTGACATAAGTCTCGCGGATGCTATACTTTTAATGCCTAAATTTGCTTCTATGCTAAAAGGTCTTTTGAATAATAAGGAGAAATTGTTTGAAATATCACGAACCCAGATGAATGAGAATTGCTCGGCAGTTATCCTTAAAAAGCTTCCCGAAAAGCTTGAAGACCCCGGACGATTTCTCATTCCGTGTAATTTTCCTGGGATGGTTCAATGCTTCGCCTTGGCCGATCTTGGTGCTAGCATTAACCTAATGCCGTTATCTATCTGGAAGAAGTTGTCTTTACCCGAATTAACTCCGACTTGCATGACCCTCGAGCTTTCCGACCGAACTACTTCCCGCCCGATGGGAATAGCCGAGGATGTCTTCGTTAATGTGGGAAAATTCCATTTCCCTGCTGATTTTGTCGTTGTTGATTTTGATGCTGATCCACGGGTACCTCTCATTCTCGGGAGAGGTTTCCTAAGGACTGGCCGTGCTTTGATTGATGTTTTCGATGAAGAAATTACCCTACGCGTTGGTACCGAAGCCGTAACTTTTAATTTGGATCAAACCGCGAGGTACTCCTTCGAGTCTGACAAATATTCCGTTAACCGAGTCGACGTTATCGACAAAGTTACGGAGGAGTACGCTCAAGAGTTACTTAGTTTTACCGAACATGCTTCGAGTGGCAATCCCACTGATGAGGCGAAAAATGATCCGTTTTTAGGGGGTCATTTAAGCCCGAATCCGACTTTATTTGATCAAATATTGCCCTAAATCGTTCCTTTTGTGATTTTAGGTACTTGGAGAGTGAATTCTGGAAAAGAAGCCATTTTGGACGTTTTTGGAGCATAAAAGTGAAGAAAACGGCAAAGTCTCAATTTTCCATGCTGGGAACAGTACGTGACGGCGTCAAGAGTAATTGCCTGACGGCGTCAAACCTCAATAATAAAAATCCGTAGTTGATGAAGGCGTCAAGAGTTGTCCTGACGGCGTCAAAACCCCAAGAATTAAAATCCATAGTTGATGACGGCGTCACACACAGGGCGTCAAGAGTAAATTGTGTGACGGCCTAGGCCTTGACGGCGTCAGAAGTAGATCAAGGCCTTCCGAGGAAGTATTTGGCGGCGAGGTGACAGCGTCACATTGTTTGTCTTGACGCCGTCACCCCTATTTTCCTATATATAGTTTTCTAGTTTTTCACATTAAAAGAGAGAAGTTTTGGAGAAACCCTAAAGACGATTTTGGTGCAACTTTTACAGGTTTTTCAAGGGTTCCAAACCCTTGAGACCTTGCATTGTAATTGAGATAAGTGTTCTTCTAATTCAATCAATATGTCTATGTGTTGGTTGTCTATATCTTGTTCTTGTCTCAATTCCATTATGCTAGGCTAGATCTCTTTTGTGTTTGCTTAGATCTAATGAAACCTAGATATTGATTATGTGTTGATTACTTGTTTATTCTTGTCTTGGATGAATGATTTATATGTTAGGCTTAAGAAAACTGGCAGATCTCCAAATGGTAACATGCTTGAACGTCTTAAGAAACATGAACCGAGGCGTACTAGGTCTTTATTGGTTGTATTTAATGCATGAGCCACTGTTTACAATCCCTATAGTTGTGCTGGGCATGGTGTAGGAGGAGATAAGAGCTCATAGAATTGGGGAGTTATGTATGCCACCCCATGAATGGTATTAAGGAATACGATCCGTCATCCATGCAATTATAACAAGTAATTAACATGTAAAAGATATCTAGGGAGTAGTGAAATCTAAGTAAACACATTTTCTCCAATTACTGCTCACAACCTTAGTATAATTAGTTTATTTTCATTTTTAGTATTTTATTTTGATTGCATCTTAGTTTTGGGTTAGTTGAATAGCAACTAATTCCGCCCACTCTTCCAAAACCCGAGATTTTACTTGCTTTCATAAAAATATAAAAACACAAAAGTAATCATCCCTCACCTTTAGAACTAGTAATTTAGGCTTTCTAATCCTAGCGACACTATTCCTAAGCTGAACAATCAATCCCCCGGTACTTCTCACTATACTATACTACAACGATCAGGTACACTGCCTGGTGGTGGTTGTAAGCTTCTCGAGATCCCTCGAGAGGTAAAGCCTGTTGCGATTCCCACGCATCAAGTTTTTGGCGCCGCAGCCCGGGGAATAGGTATTGTCTAGGTTAGGATTTTTTTTATTAGGTCTACTTGCTAGATTCCTTTCCAGTAAGATTTTATTTTTATTTTTTAAGTCTTCTTTAGTCTATCTTATTTCTTCGTGCTTTTGTTCGTAACTCTTTACCATCCGACATCATGGAAGATGGTAACATCTTTGAACCCGTCATCCCACCATAACAAAACCCACCATTAGAACCCCTTAGGCCCCAAACCTTAGGAGAGTACTCCCGACCTAGCCACCAAGGCTACCGAAACACCATTGAGCTCACCGGAGCCAATGTGACCCCCTTGCGATCCGACACCATCCGGTTGGTGCAAAGCGGATGTGCATTCCATGGACTTCGTTCCGAAGATCCAAACCAACATCTTAAGGACTTTCTCAAAATCGTAGATTCCATAGACCTAGGTGTTGAAACTAGAGAGACTACCCGTTTACGCCTATTCCAATTCTCTCTAAGGGATCAAGCTAGTCAATGGCTTGAGCGTTTACCCGCGGGATCCATCACCACATGGGATGATCTCACCACTCGTTTCCTTGCTCAATTTTTCCCACCGGGGAGAACTACTAAGCTTAGGAATGACATCTTGATGTTCCAACAACGTCAAAATGAATCTCTTTATGAAGCATGGACTCGTTTCAAGGACTTACTCCAAAAAGTCCCTCATCATGGCATAGAACTTTGGCTCCAAGTCCAAATCTTTTATGACCATATCGACATCTCCACGAGGCGAGCCATTGACCAATCGGCCGGTGGTAAGCTACGTGATCTTAGTGTGGAACAATCATGGGAACTCATAGAAGATCTTGCTCTCTATGACAACGAAAGTTGGAATGATCCCCGTGATTTGAACGAAATGGTCAAGGCAATATCTTTGCCTTCGAACAATTCTAGCACTCCCAACCGTAGGATCATGGAACTTGAAGGTCGAGTCAAGTCTCTCATGAAATCCTACGAAGCTCATAAACCTTCAAGCCAAGTAAGCAAAATCGCCTCTACATGCAAACTATGCAATGGCCCTCATGAGACCCATAACTGCATGGAACTTCCAAAACGTGCTTATAACGAATTCACATCATCACACGTAGGTCAGGGTCCTCGAACTTCTGCCGAAGCCTATG
Organism: Artemisia argyi; assembly: GCA_030686995.1. Lineage (NCBI taxonomy): Eukaryota > Viridiplantae > Streptophyta > Magnoliopsida > Asterales > Asteraceae > Artemisia > Artemisia argyi. The sequence continues at coordinate 23,946,493 of CM060709.1, forward strand.
AGGCATGGAAGGATAAACCTGATTTTAGAGGGTACCAAACGAGAAGCGTATCCTTCAATGACTCCTCACCACTCACTTGGTCCAAGCATTTTCCATCACAAGGCATTCCTAGGCAAAGCTGTGAAGATACTTTAAAAAAATTCATTCTCTCTCAAGAACTACAGCTCGCTACGCTCGAGGCCAAATTTAAACAACAGCAGGATGATGTAAACAACAAGATTTGTAATCTGTTGACTGCTATCAAAGAGCATATTGATAATAAGCCCATTCCCGTTAATGAGGTTAAATCTGCTACCGTCATGAGTCCACCAGCCTCCCCTGTAAAAATAAAAAGTCCTAGCAAGTTATTCAAACATCTATCTCCTAACGGAAAAGAACCTGTCAACCCCCCTGGACCAATCCACTTCGTAAACACCATCACCATAATATCTGCTTCAGCATCCAACCCAACCCAACAACAAACTAACAAATTCAGTCGGATAGCTAAAGATGAGACCTCAAGGGTTGACCATGCTTCGGCAAGGAAACCTACCGACTCACCCGAGCAATACACCGCGCAAGAATCCGGCAAACCAGATGAAGGGAAAGAGAAATCGGAAGAGCATGAGAGAGATCCAACCATTTTGGGTAAATCTATTATAGAAGAACCCGAGAGAAAAATGGAGGATGTTATTAGTGTGGGTAGCAATCAGACTAAGGAAAGTAACCATAAAGTTTTCAAGATCCCCTGTACCATTAAGGAAAAGCTCTTAACCGATAGTCATGTAGATCCTAGCTTCCCAGTCAACATAATCCCCCTTTCCCTATACCACAAAACCTTCCCAGAGCACATTGCGTGTGAGAGAGTAACAGAAAATTTATCAATTAGGATTGGAGAGCTTGTTTACAATACTGACCTCAACGTGGTTGATGACGTGGACCCTCTCACCAATCAAACGTTAACCCACCTTGTCCTTGGGATACCATTTATCAATGAATCGGGAGCAATCCTTGATGAGAAAGATGGTAGTGTAGTACTCACCAATGGTGTTAGGAAGGTAATTTTTCGTAGGGATAGTGAGGAGGTGTACGAGTACCGTCCCTCTCTTGAGGGGAATCTATATGGGTCAAAGGATGGAGAGTTGGGGAAGATAAGACGACGTGATCCGAATAATCTCAAAATCCCCTGCATGATCGGTCATAAGTACTTCGATAACATATACATTAATGTATTCCTGCCAAAGAATTTTATGTCATTGTTTCATTATAACAATATCTGCAGATGGGGGATGATTTACAAGGGAGAGAAAGTGGTTGGTAAGGATCATGAAATCCAGGTATTCGTAGGAAATATGGCATTCTCTATGGAATTCACGATTGTGGACAACATAGAGGACTATGTCGACCCTAGGTTATCACAAGTCGTCTTTGGAGCACCCTTTTGTGAAATCACTAATTTGATAGTGGATGACTTGAACGGAATCATGACCTTCACTGATGGGATTAGGAGGATTTCATACCAAACGCCATACAAGAGAAAAGACCTTAAGGGAATAGATTGTGACGGGCTTGATATGATGAGCTCCCAACTTATCTTGTGTGATGAAGATGTTAGGAGAGGGTGTAGAAATATTTCTGATTTATCATGTGGATTCTTTAAGAATGTTAGTAAGCTTGGTTCTAAGTATCGACAAGATGTTTTCGAATTCGAAGATCCGAAGTACTTGCACTATGAAAGCGATACTAGTTTAGAAGACGACCTAGAAAGTGGAACCAATGATGAGATCACGTAGTAACCCATGACCTTGAGTCTAGCTACAAGACTCGTAAATAAAGAAAAGCACTTCTTGGGAGGCAACCCATGTTTTGTGTGATTTTACTTTTTTTTTATTGTTATTTGCTTCTGTATGCATGTTTTATTTTTATTGTTGGTTGATCATGCTTCTAAACTAAATAGTGGAAATACTTTACTATGTTGTTTGGCCTAGTCTTAACTCCAACCTAAAAGTATTTTTGCAAAAGATAAGTGTAAAGGGAAACCCCAAATATGTTTTTAAGAAACAAACAGATCATGATTCTCCACAATATTAAATGAACATGTATATTCGTATTTGTTAGAGTCAAATGCTTGTATTGAGTCATAATGAAGTTTTGCAGGATTTTCCAGGAAGTAGGACCAAGTTTTTCCAGAAATTTTCCGGAAACTTAACATAAGAATTTCTGCAGGTCCATTCTGACGGCGTCAGAGTTTTACTCTTGACGGCGTCAGGAGTTAAAATCTGGAAATTTTACCGGTTTTGTTTTTCTAACGGAGTCTTATGGTTTTTGTGAATTATTAAGTTTTATAATCTCCAGGAGATCTGCAAACTTCATTCCACAAGCATTATATCTTACTTTGTTTTCTAGGATTTAGTAACTTATATAGGATGCCGCCGATTTTACGCGAGGTTGACTTGTCTATTTTGTCAGGTTTTACAGGTTATATTCGACAAGGAGATGATTTATATTCTGGAAGGGAAGCTTTGATTGTTCGTTTTCTTGGAAGAAGATCTAACCTGGCCATCCTATTATCCATACCGAGCGAATCAGGGGAGTATTTGATTTCATTCTCTTTACTTTTTCACTTTTACATTCTTTACTTGAACATTGGGGACAATGTTCATCTTAAGTGTAAGGGGAGGGTAAAAAGATGATACCTTACATATGCACTTTCGCTTGAGTTTGTTTTGTTTAATAGTGGATGTGTAATAAAACTATGAGAAATACTTGTTAGTGTAATTTTAGCGCCAAATTTAAATTTTTTTACAACATTTAGGAGTGAAACTTTAGCCATAGCAAACGTCTCATGGATAGGAGATTGTATGACTAGCACATAACCGTATATTCAGAAAAATTTTCCACCCAAAAATGTGAGGTTCGCCTTTAGATTTGATAGGAAAAGCATTCACTATTAGTGCTTATGAGTGTACCGGTAGCATTTAGATTCTAGAACTTGCGTTAGTGATGCATCCCGAGACCGCTAGTGAGACTACATTCGTGTAGTAGGATTTACTACATGATAAGAGGCATTAGGATCTCCCTTGTGTTAAACCCGTATCATAATTACTTGACCATTTAAGTCATATTACTTGGCTAGTTAAGTCAACTAATTTTTCCCACACCCTTAGCGTTGTACTCATTTTTAGTACACGAAACCCCTAGTACACCCCTCCGAGCCTATCTTTTCGTTTCTAACTTTAAGCATCTTACTTAAAGGAAGAATTTGTTACACCCCACTTAAATATACAACCAAATCGCCTTAGCCTTCCGTGTATGCGCTCATTTTTAGTGCATTATTGTTATTTGTTAAACCCTAAGTTAACTATCTAATTGATTACATGGTTGCTAAATCGAGTCATATCCTTGTACATATTGTTTTGGGACGATTGGGACTCATGGGTAAGTACTTATTTTATGGAGTAATGAGGAAGAACATCACTTATTACCCCCATATGTACGTTAATCTTAAAAGTGCTCCAAGTGTTTTGATTTTCTTAATTCGAGTCATTAGATTAGTTTATTGTAAAGTATGTAAAGATTCAAGTGTAAGGGGAATGTTCATTCCCTATGATGTATTATTTTGGATGGTAGGGTAAAAGTGTATGCAAAAAAAAAAAAAAAGAAAAAAAAAAAAAAAAAAAAAAATCGAAAAAAAACAAAAAAAAAAAAAACAAAAAAAAAAAAAAAAAAAAAATAGAAAAAGGAAAAAGAGAAAAAAAACATACGGACTACCATCCCTTTTTATTCTATGTTCATTTTATGTTTTTGTTATTTTCATTTATTAGCTTAAGTCGAGTCTAGTCTTGGCTTAGCAACGCCATCTTGTACATGTAATTAACCAAGATTGTTAACTCGCCACCAGTAAAACTTCCTTTATCCAACAAAACCGTGTAATTCATATCCGTATACCTAACGTTACAACCCTTTAAAAGACCTCTTTGATAGTTTATCCTAGGTGCTTACGCCATGTGGTGGAGGTTTGATCCTTTCCCAAGCCTATGGTAATCTATTTTGCTATTACAGGTAGTGAGAGATATCTTCCATTTTCATAATGTTATATTACTTTATTACACCCGAGAGATGTGAGTATCTAAACACTATTTGTGAGGTGCTAGTGTATGACCTCCGAGGTTGTCTATTGGTCTTTAGTTGAACGATTATTTGTTGTAATTACTTTTATATTAGTGTTAAATGACCCCTAACTTGTCTTTTGAGTAGAATAAAAGCGCATTTGCTTGAGGACAAACAAATCTCAAGTGTAAGGGTATATGATGAGGCGAAAAATGATCCGTTTTTAGGGGGTCATTTAAGCCCGAATCCGACTTTATTTGATCAAATATTGCCCTAAATCGTTCCTTTTGTGATTTTAGGTACTTGGAGAGTGAATTCTGGAAAAGAAGCCATTTTGGACGTTTTTGGAGCATAAAAGTGAAGAAAACGGCAAAGTCTCAATTTTCCATGCTGGGAACAGTACGTAACGGCGTCAAGAGTAATTTCCTGACGGCGTCAAACCTCAATAATAAAAATTCGTAGTTGATGAAGGCGTCAAGAGTTGTCCTGACGGCGTCAAAACCCCAAGAATTAAAATCCGTAGTTGATGACGGCGTCATACACAGGGCGTCAAGAGTAAATTGTGTGACGACCTAGGCCTTGATGGCGTCAGAAGTAGATCAAGGCCGTCCGAGTAAGTATTTGGCGGCGAGGTGACAGCGTCACATTGTTTGTCTTGACGCCGTCACCCCTATTTTCCTATATATAGTTTTCTAGTTTTTCACATTAAAAGAGAGAAGTTTTGGAGAAACCCTAAAGATGATTTTGGTGCAACTTTTACAGGTTTTTCAAGGGTTCCAAACCCTTGAGACCTTGCATTGTAATTGAGATAAGTGTTCTTCTAATTCAATCAATATGTCTATGTGTTGGTTGTCTATATCTTGTTCTTGTCTCAATTCCATTATGCTAGGCTAGATCTCTTTTGTGTTTGCTTAGATCTAATGAAACCTAGATATTGATTATGTGTTGATTACTTGTTTATTCTTGTCTTGGATGAATGATTTATATGTTAGGCTTAAGAAAACTGGCAGATCTCCAAATGGTAACATGCTTGAACGTCTTAAGAAACATGAACCGAGGCGTACAAGGTCTTTATTGGTTGTATTTAATGCATGAGCCACTGTTTACAATCCCTATAGTTGTGCTGGGCATAGTGTAGGAGGAGATAAGAGCTCATAGAATTGGGGAGTTATGTATGCCACCCCATGAATGGTATTAAGGAATACGATCCGTCATCCATGCAATTATAACAAGTAATTAACATGTAAAAGATATCTAGGGAGTAGTGAAATCTAAGTAAACACATTTTCTCCAATTACTGCTCACAACCTTAGTATAATTAGTTTATTTTCATTTTTAGTATTTTATTTTGATTGCATCTTAGTTTTGGGTTAGTTGAATAGCAACTAATTCCGCCCACTCTTCCAAAACCCGAGATTTTACTTGCTTTCATAAAAATATAAAAACACAAAAATAATCATCCCTCACCTTTAGAACTAGTAATTTAGGCTTTCTAATCCTAGTGACACTATTCCTAAGCTGAATGATCAATCCCCCGGTACTTCTCACTATACTATACTACAACGATTAGGTACACTGCCTGGTGGGGGTTGTAAGCTTCTCGAGATCCCTCGAGAGGTAAAGCCTTTTTCGATTCCCACGCATCACCCACTCATTCTTCTGAACCGATAATTTCCGATCCTTCCCATTCCCTTACTCCGTTTGAGGGAAGTGATTTCATCTTGGAAGAGATCGAGGCCTTTCTTGCTAATGATTCGATTTCACCGGAAATTGATCATTCTGATTGTGACCCGGAGGGTAATGTACTTTTGATTGAGAGATTGTTAAATAAAGATCCCAACCCGTCCGTCCCTCCGCTTGACCTTAAAATGGCCGACATTAAAGAAGTTAAGCCGTCTACTGAGAATCCTCCGGAGCCCGAGCTCAAGGATTTGCCTCTTCATTTCGAATACGCATTTTTGGAAGGAACCGACAAACTTCCCGTCATTATTTCTAAAGATCTTAAAGATGAGGAGAAGAAACGTCTCTTAGATGTGCTCAGGAAGCATAAGAGTGCCATCGCTTGGCAAATTTCTGATATCAAGGGTATCGACCCTCGTTTTTGCACGCATAAGATCTTACTTGAAGATAATTTCAAACCGTCCATTCAGCAACAACGACGGGTTAACCAGAAAATTCATGGGGTTATCAAAAAGGAAGTTATCAAACTCCTCGATGCCGGAATGATTTATCCAATCTCGGATAGCTCTTGGGTTAGCCCGGTCCACTGCGTACCAAAGAAAGGTGGAATGACCGTCGTAACAAATGAAGATAATGAATTGATTCCGACACGGCTTGTTACCGGATGGAGAGTTTGTATTGATTATCGTAAATTGAATGATGCGACTCGTAAGGACCATTTCCCACTTCCATTTATGGATCAAATGCTAGAACGCCTAGCGGGAAATGAGTTCTATTGTTTTCTTGATGGATTTTCCGGCTATTTTCAAATACCAATTGACCCTCCGGACCAGGAAAAGACTACCTTTACTTGCCCTTATGGTACGTTTGCCTATCGTCGTATGCCTTTCGGCTTATGCAATGCTCCAGGCACGTTCCAAAGGTGTATGATGTCTATATTTTCGGATATGATCGAGAAAACCATGGAAGTTTTCATGGATGATTTCTTGGTTTATGGAAATTCTTTCACTTCGTGTCTCTCCCATTTAGAAAATATGCTGAAATGGTGTGAAGACACCAACTTGGTTCTAAATTGGGAGAAATGCCATTTCATGGTCAAAGAGGGCATTGTCCTCGGCCATAAGATATCAAAATCCGGGATTGAGGTCGATAGAGCTAAAGTCGACGTGATTGCAAAATTACCTCATCCCACGACCGTTAAAGGAATTAGAAGTTTTCTAGGTCATGCTGGCTTTTATCGACGTTTCATTCAAGACTTTTCTAAGATAGCCCGGCCTTTGACCCACTTGCTGGAAAAAGATTCTCCGTTTATCTTCTCAAATGAATGCATCGAAGCATTTAATGTTCTTAAAAAGAAGTTAACGGAGGCTCCCATCTTAGTTGCCCCCGATTGGGACTTGCCTTTTGAGCTAATGTGCGATGCTAGCAATTATGCCATTGGTGCAGTCCTGGGGCAACGCAAGTCTAAGCATTTTCAGCCGATACACTATGCTAGTAAAACAATGACCGACGCTCAATACCATTATACGACTACTGAGAAAGAAATGTTAGCCGTCATTTACGCTTTTGAAAAGTTTCGACCTTATTTGCTTTTAAAGAAATGCATAGTGTATACGGATCATTCGGCTCTTAAGTACCTTATGGCAAAGCAAGATGCTAAGCCACGCTTGATGCGGTGGGTTCTTCTCCTTCAAGAATTCAATGTTGAAATTCGAGATAAAAAGGGAGCTGAGAACCTTGCTGCTGATCACCTATCACGTTTAGAGAATCCCCACCAAAATGTTTTCGAGAAAAAGGAGATTAACGAAGCTTTTCCTCTCGAGACACTGGGGAGTTTATCACATTGTGATTCTAGTACCCCATGGTTCGCCGACTTTGCAAATTACCATGCGGGGAATTTTATCCGGAAAGGGATGTCGTTCCAGCAGAAGAAAAAATTCTTCAAAGATGTTAAGCATTATTTCTGGGACGATCCCTACTTGTTTAAGATATGTGCGGATCAAGTGATCCGGCGGTGCGTTCACGGCAAAGAAGCCGCTGAAATTCTTATGGCATGCCACAATGGACCCACGGGGGGACATCATGGTGCCAATTTCACCGCTAAGAAAGTTTTTGATTCTGGCTTCTACTGGCCGACGATTTACCGGGATGCTCATGAGTTGGTTAAATCATGTGATTCTTGCCAGCGTCAAGGAAAAATTTCTCAGAAGGACGAGATGCCTCAAAATGCTATCCAAGTCTGTGAAATTTTTGATGTCTGGGGTATCAATTTCATGGGTCCATTCCCGTCTTCTCGTGGTAACAAATATATACTCGTGGCCGTCGACTACTTGTCTAAATGGGTCGAAGCGAAGGCGCTACCCACCAATGACGCTCGAGTTGTAGTGAAATTTCTTAAAAGTCTCTTCGCCCGATTTGGTGCACCTCGTGCTATTATAAGCGATCGTGTGACCCATTTCTGTAACGACCAATTCGCTAAAGTTATGCTCAAATATGGTGTCACACATCGTCTTTCTACGGCATATCATCCACAGACGAGTGGTCAAGTTGAGGTCTCCAATCGTGGCTTGAAACGTATTTTAGAAAGGACCGTAGGTAAACATCGTACTTCATGGGCCGATAAGTTAGATGATGCACTTTGGGCCTTCCGTACAGCTTACAAAACACCAATTGGGTGCACTCCTTACAAGCTGGTTTACGGGAAGGCCTGCCATTTGCCCTTTGAACTTGAGCACAAGGCCTACTGGGCCTTGAAACATGCTAATTTTGACCTTCAAACCGCGGGTGATCACCGAAAAGTTCAATTGAATGAATTAGTCGAGCTTCGTGATCAGGCCTATGAGAATTCTTTGATCTACAAAGAGAAGACAAAGAGGATTCACGATGCTAAAATTAAAGATCGCGTCTTCAATGTTGGTGACCGAGTCCTTCTTTTCAATTCTCGATTGAAGATTTTCTCGGGCAAATTAAAAACCCGTTGGTCCGGACCATTCACCATTACCCAAGTATTTCCTTATGGAATCATTGAACTTGCTCAACCTAATGGTCCCAATTTTAAGGTGAATGGTCATCGTGTTAAACATTACTTCGGAGGGGACATACCACCCATGGTTGTCCCTGATCTCCAAACTTTCCCCAAGGACGATTAAATTCGGGGATCGAGTCAAGCTCATGTGACTCGGTGAACAAAAACAAGCGCTTCGTGGGAGGCACCCCATGCTTATCAATTTCATCTTCTTAATTTTCTATTTTCTTTAATAACGTGACGTGAGGGGGCGACCCTTTCCAAACTCGTGTTTTCGTGGTTGTTTTTGAATGTTCAGGAATTTCCCCGAAGTTTGAGGAATCTCGTGCTCGTGGTTCGTCATTCTTTCCACTCGAGTCTCATCCTTCGCTGCTCTTTCGGAAATTCACCATATCCAAAAACTTATCGACTAACGTTTATCTCTTGGCATACTTAATAAACGGCCTTAGATTTTACGTTGACTACCCGTGCCCTTAAAACATTGAGGAGAATGTTTCACTTTAGTCTGGGGGGTGAATCTTCGATTCGATTTGACCTGTACCATCGTCTGAGCTGTCAACTTACGTAACTCCGTTTTCCACCAAAAAATTTAATTTTTGTCACCTTTTTAATTCTAAAAAAAAATGATGAAAAATGAGAAAAATGAAAAAAAAAAATATATGATATGAATAATAAGTTTTGACACCTTGTTTTGACTTTCCTACTGGCGAGAGTAGAAATAAATGTTCCGACTTAACCGGGCGTGTTGAGCCCTAGCTCGTCTCCCTTAACCAAAATAATCAAAAGATTATGGCTAAGCATCCGCGGATCTCATTATTTGTGATTTTAAATTTGCGGAGATCGAGGAATGATAGAGTTTATTTAGAAGTTTCGTGCTATACACGGATCGCATTACTGGGATTTAAAAAACCCACGAGAGGTACTTGTGGCCTCCTTGTTCCCATCAGATACGTCACCAATATATAATAGATGTTCTAGGTTAATTAGTGGTATTTCGGTTTGAATAATATTTAGTTCTTTGTTTTTTTAAGAGAATTTTTGCTTTAGAAGTTGGGTACATATCAAGGAACATAAAAAATAAGAGCAAAAAGGAAAAAATCAAAAGTCAAAAGTTGATTATCTATGTGGTTTTGGAGCTACCCGATAAGCTTCCATTGATGTTGAGAAAAAAGTCAAGAAAGAAAAAAAGTGAAAAATATGAAAAGAGTGAAAAAGAAAAAAAATGAAAGTTGAAGTATTGTTGAATAAGAGCTATGTATGTATAAATAAGTTGTTGGCGCGTGAGGTGCATGTGATAAGTGATTAGTAATCAGTCACATGAGGTGCACATGATTGTACTCCGCAACTCATATCTTTGATATTGTATGTACCCCAAATTCCTTGATGTGGACCGAATTTCTATTGCAGTGGTTCTTAAGAGAAAATGAATAACTATTTATCGTTTTAACTTAGGTATCACTATCGGACTAACAAATATCGAAACGAGAAAATATGAAGCAATTCATTTCTTCAAATTAAAATCTTTAGATACAAAACTTAGGACCTGGGGACAAGAGGTAATACACAAGTAACTTTTGTGGGCAGTGTTAGCATCTAACTTCTAATAAACAATGATTTCGATTTTACGCTTAGTTTGGGAGCTTGTGAAAAATCAAGGATGGCGATTTTTATCCATACGGTCTCTTCTCTGTGAAGAAGTGTTTCTACTCGTTGACCCTGAAAGTTATCAACAGATAAGAATTGATAATGAAAGTCAAAGCAAACTGTCACATATATATAAATGAAAAAAAATACAAAAATAGTAGTTGTAGTTGTTATTTATGAAAAATCGGAAAACGGAGCGTTTTTGAGAATAAATGATTTTACTATCTCTTTTGAACATCATTGCTACTTTACAACGTCAGTAAAGAGAGGTTTTGAAATTATTTATCTCTTAAGCGTGAGGTGATGACATTACGTGAGGGCACGGCAATACCTTAGTCTGGGGGATTTTGATGAGTGTTTATTCACTCATCCTTTTTAGGCCTTATTTCAGACCAAAAACACAAAATACTAACCAAAAATGCCAAGAGAATGCATGGTTTTGTATTTGTGTATGTGCAGGTACGGATATGAGAAAAATGAACGAAATCAACACCAAAACCGACAAAAACGAGCACGAGAATGGAAAGTGTCAAAAGCCGAAGCCGGGGAAGTCAAATGGTCAAAGTCCAAGCTCAAAAAGTCAAATTCAACCTCAGAGATTCTTAAAGTTACAAGAAAGGTCCCTAGATAAAGTTTGAGAGAAATGGCGAATTTAGTCCCTCAAGTTTCAGATTTTGACAAAAATGGTCCCTTGAAGAAATATTTGAAGAAAAGACAATATTGGTCCTCCATGTATTAGAGAATTACAAAAGAAGCCCTTGGAGAAAAGTTTTGGTAAATGGCAGATTTGGTCCCCATAAATTTCAGATTGTCAATATTGGTCCTTGTCAAATAAACTCTAAAACTAAAACAAATAATATTAACACTTTTAATTCCTTAACCCAAAAACCCCACAAGCCCAAAAAAAAAAAATCAAAAGCCCACCACCAACCCTTTGACCCGGCCTGCCAAACTTACCCCGGTCAAACATCCCTTACCCGGTCAACTTTTAATAAAAATAAAATCACCCCCAAACTATTTCCCGCCCCCCTTTTATCCTTTTACCCAGATTATAAGAACCCTAAATTACTGTTCACCTATTATAAATCACCGTACAAAACAATTACCTCGTATGGGTAATAATTACCCACTCATTGTGCTTCTAGAAGGACTGTCACATGTCAGTCACATGAGTCAGGGAATGTTTTGGACGCGTGGACCAATAAGCTTACACACGGAGGATACATCATATCCATCAATCAATCAGACGGCTGAGAGGAGTGGATTGGGGACCAAGTGTTATCTAACGGATTAGAGGGACTCCAAAGAAACACAACATCATGTGGATCATTGACGTGGCAGCCTAGAACCTTCACAAGCTCCCTGTTCATTCAGCTATAAATACCCCCCTCTCTTGTATCAGTCATGTGTGTAATTTTCTTAATATTGTCTTAGTTTTTCTGTTTGCTACTTATTGTATTTTTATTTTTTTCCAAGCATTGTACTAAGATTTTTAAATTTTAATATAATTCCAATTTACATTTTAGCTTATTGTCTTTTTAATTCTCATCATTATTACTGTTTGTTAGTTTAAAATTACTTTAGTCAATTTACATTTCAAATTCTGTTATTGTTTATCAAGTAAAATATATATATATATATATATATATATATATATATATATATATATATATATATATATATATATATATATATATATATATATTATATATATTAGAATAGTTTTTATTGATTTGAATTTAGTAATCTGTTTATATCAGCTTAAATAATCATTAGAATTACTGTTTTATCAAAAATCTAAAAATCTCAAAAGAGTCAACTCAAGTCAACTGTTAAGCTTATTTCATAAGCCAGCTTTATTTGGAGTTTGAGGCAGCCTTAAGGAGTCCAAAGGCCAGTCTAAGAGACAGGCAAGCTAAGTGAAACCCCCTCTGTTTGAGCTGAGGGGGTATTGATATTGTAAGTTCATTCAATTTTTGTTACTGTTACATTTAATAGTATAAGTAGCTTGGATCTGATTTAGTTTGTTGGAATTTAGCTTATTGTTGCTTAGTTAGTCTGCTAGTTGCTTGATATTTGTTCATTTAATCACTGTTGATAGTTTTGAATTTGAATTCACAAGTGTACTGTTTCATTCAATTCATATCTGTGGATCTGAGATATTGGTTGTGTCTGAGTTAAATTGCATCTGAGATCTGTTTGTTGATATTTATTTGGACTGTTGGATTTGATTTATATCTGAGTTTGAGATTTGGTTCAGCATTGAGTGGGTCTGTGGTGGAATTTTGGTTGAAACAGTCACTCAAAGTGTTGTTTGGATCATTGAGATTTGCTGCTATATCTCTGTATCAGAGGTGCTAATTGGTTTAGGCAATTCATTTAGGTGGCATTAAGGCTAGATTCACCATAAAATCAGTAGGTATTTTAGGGAAAGTCAAGGTTACTTGTTTAATCAATTGTATGCTTGCATAGTTTGGAGTTAGAATCTGTCTTCATACATGTTGTTAGTTATAGGTTAGTTTTAGGTTAATTAAGTAGAATACTACCTTAATATTGCTTAATAAGCTTATTAGGATCAATCAAATTAGCTTTTAGTCAACCTTTGCTCTCAAATCAGAAAGTCAAGCATTAGTTGAACTCAGATTTTGGGGACAACTTTGAGAGTACTTGTAGGGTTTGTTAGTTATTGGAAATACTTTTGGATTCTTTTTTTTTCTAAACTTTGGCAGTAGGTTAACTAAAATCAAAAAGAATTTTTAGAATTGGAGCTTATTTGCTTATCTAATAAGCCATTTGAAGTGGCCTGTTTGAGCTAGTAGATCCCCTGTGCATCAGCCCTCTACAATCTTTCTAGGCAACTGTTAAGGAATTAAATGTTATTAGAGATCTGTTCTTTTAGTAGTTTTGTAATCTCAGCTAGTCAGAGGAATATTTGCCCCCATAAGCTCACTTCCCTAAGCTTACTTGCTATGCTTATTTGGCTTGATTAGTTGAGAGGTTTAAGCAAATTTCTGTCTTTATCTCAGGCCTGCAATTTAGTTCCAGTGCTCATAATCTGAGATTGGTAGTTCATACAAGCTCATTTGTGCCTCTAGTAGCTTATTTCACTATTTGGGATCCCATAGCTTTTCTGTTTGCTTAACTGCTTATTCTATTTGCTTATTTGAGCTGTTTTGGCCCATTTCTGAGTTTCTGTATTCATTTTGGCTTTCCTACTGTTCATTTAAGCTTATTAAGGTCATAAAAGTACTTGGTAAAAGTTTCAGGTCAATTGGTCAACTGTGCTTATTAATAAGCTCTTTTCAATAAGCTGTTTTAGCCCATTAAGCACTTCCAGTGCTTATTTTGCAAATTTTATATTTTTCCTAGCTTTTAAATATTATTTTAGATTTTCCCTGAAATTTTCATATTTTTCTGAGCTCATTTGCTAATTTTCCTATTTAATCTTCATTTTTAATCATTTTTAATTACTAAAAAATACAAAAAAATCAGAAAAACCCCAGAAAAATCCAAAAAAATATTAGAAAATTATTTTTAGTTATTTTAGAATTTTAGAAATTTATTTTGTATTTTTCTCACTTTATTTACATTTTCTTTTAATTTTTAATTAGTAAAAATAGTTTTTAATTCATAAAAAATAAATAAAAAGTCAAAAAAATATTTTTCTTTTTCTCAAAATTTTCATTTATCATTTTTAACTTTTAAAAATTATTTCCAAGTCCGTAGGAGTCGTGTAGCTTAAAAGTCGCGTTTTATTTCGTACGTTACGTTTATTTTCCGTTTTAGCTTACGTTTTCGAATTTATGTTACGTTTCTAGTTGCCTTACTTGATTTACGTGTTTAGTTGATTATTTGTGCTTCATTTACTATTTCATTAGTGTAATCTCATCTAAATCACTTTTTACCACTTTCACGACACGTTTCACGAATCGGGAATTCAAAATTCCATTCATCCTTCACACGGACTACGACCTCGGGTTATCTGTATTTCTTTGCGGATCTCTTGAGTAATAATTATACTATATATATAACTTGATTTTGAACGAATCAAAAACATAAACTTCTATTTATAGGCAAAGCAAGTAAAGAAGTTTTCCAAAACCATGTTCAATAAACCATGTTCCAAAACCATGGATTACTATTAGAGTCAACATTGACAAGACATATGCATATACTTGAAACTAAATTTTGACAAGACAAGACATATATGTTACTTGTCAACTTACAAGGACTATGACACATCTTACAAGTTCTTTGACCAAGTTATTTTCCAAAGATGTTTCCAAGTCAACTACAATCTATGACACATCTTAAATGATATTTGACAAAGATAATTTCCAAATATAGTTTTCCATTTTATAAAAAATACATTTAGACAAATGTATATATTAACTTAAAAAGGTAAATTACTTGTATAAAAAATATATTATCTAGCTATATAATATTTAGTAAGTTACTAAAAACGTTTTATGTACTTATGTTGTTATAAGACACATTTCTATAGATTGTAAACTTACTAATATTATCTAGACACCTAATGTGACACTTATTCCTATTTAACACCTAAAGTGTACTTTGACACCTAAAATACTTAAAGACTCCTAAAGTATTTTAGTCATTCTAAATGGTTGGTCAAGGGGTTTGATCATAATGCTACATAACAAACATGTACGAACCTGTGTTGTAGCATACGATGACTCGAGACGTTGAGAGGTGTTGAATGTTTGTTGAGACAAAGTATGATTACAAGTAACTTGTACATTTTACGTTATGTATCAAGTTATACGTTTGTCATCAATTAAAACAAACGAGACTGTATAGATTAAATATCGTAATATTTGCACTAACAATCTCCCCCTTTTTGATGATGACAAAATATGTAAACCTGATAGAACGTAAAATGTAAAAAGTTACTTGTGTCCGTATTACTTACTTGTATCCGCAACACACCTTCTACATTTCCTTCTCCGTTTACACTCTTCTCCCCCTTTGTCGAAACAAAAAAGGGGTGTGTCCTTGGAGTTAACTTAATTTCTCCCCGAAATGGCGAGCTTGTATCATCCCTAGTGAAGTGAATTCTTCAACTCCAATTTCCTAAGGTTGTTAGCGGATCCATGGATCAAATTAAGTTCCTTGACCTACACCAAGGTTAGTGTTGTGCAAAAAAAAAATTATACGAAAAATGCATGATGAATAAAAATCATTTTGGACTATGTTGACTTATCTCCTTCTTTTTGTCGAAACACAAAGGTGCGTCGAAGAATGAGAATAAAGAAAAATGCGTGCATGCTTCCCCTAGATTGTAGTTCCCCCTTGATCAATACTCCCCTTTGCTAGGGTCCCAACGTATATGACACAAGAAATAAGAAAGCTACAAAAAATAAAGGTTAGTGCATGATTAACTCCCCCTTGATCAATACTCCACGTTGCTAGGGTACCAACGTATATGATACAAGGATAAGAAAGCTACAAAAGACACAAAGGTTAGTGTATGATTGACTCCCCCTTGATCAATACTCCCCGTTGCTAGGGTACCAACGTATGTGATTCAAGGATGAAGAACCCTACAAAATAAAGGTTAGTATAAGACAATAATTTTCCTATGCTTGACGGAAGCTCCCCTTGTTAAAGGGCGTCAATATGAACCTACAAAAAAATTAGTATAGTGAAAGTTTTGTCTTTAGACAAGCATGTCCTCTACAACAACGTGTATAGACGATGCAATATGAGTGCTTGATGGATATTCCTCCTACGTCAAGAAGCACCTAAAATGAAAGAAGGAAAATATTCGATGCAAACATCATCCTTAGATGATAATGCTATATACGATCTAGCGTATATAATGGTGAACCTACAATGAAAGAGTTAGTGCAATATATTTCATCTCAAAGAAAAGTAAGATGTAAATATATAAATGATATAAGCGACTCAAGGTAGAGACCCATGATATCAAAGATCTCATGAGGTGCATTCTTGTAGAAAGAAATACAATCATAAGAAAAATAAGTTGTATTCTTCTAATAAGAATTACAATAAAAACGCGAATATAATATGATAGAAACCTACAAAACAATGCCTAGAGAGAAGATATGAGGATGAGATGCTTCTAATGATGTTGTAAACTAACAAGGAATGAGTTTCTCACCTGAAAGATTGTTTTGAAGAAGTGTGGTAGTTGAAAATTTGAAAAATAGAAAATAAACATTTGCAGGTGGTCTGGCGGAACCCTGCGATGACACGGGCGGAACCCTTGTGAGGGTTCCGTCTGATCCGCTGGGCCATTTCTGGGTTTCCAGAAAATTGCACTGGCGGAACCCTCGTGAAGGTTCCGCCAGATCTGCCAGACCTGGAAAACAACACAGTCCCCTTTTTAAAGTGCAGAGACGATTTTCAAAATTTTCGAAAACTCTTAAAAACACAAATATAACTCATATCTGGTTGGGAAAAGATAACAGGACAAGTAAAAACATACGTAACGTTAGAGTTTGAACGAGGGCTAACGATTTTCATTATACTTTAGAAAAAGTATTGAAAATATGACAACATCAAAAGATGAATAGAAGTAGGTTTTACGCTAATCCATGGTGGTGATGATTAGTGAAAGAGTTGATTGAAGGTGGTGGTGATACGTAGACAACTATTTAAAGAGTTAGAAGCTCGTGTGTATAGCAAATTCTTTATCGAAAGATAAGGATAGAACATATCTACTCATGCAATCATAAAATTCACAACTAGAGGGATAAGCAACGAATATGACTTTATCATCTACCAAAGATGATGTATCTTGCCATAATGCATGCTTGAATGGAATTGAAAGAAAGTGATAACAATAAGCACCTATGAACAACAGTTTACATGAAAAGAGTACTAAAAACACCTATATGAGGATGAAAATGACATCATAAGATGCGAGAGTGTTGATTAAACCAACGTGTTGAGAATGAGAGGTTGATGAAAATATCGTTTGCACTTACAATGACGTGCATGATATGTGTCGAGGAAGAAAAAGGATGAGATCCTATGATGGTGTTCTAGACAATGAAGTTGTGAAGTCCAAGTTTTGAGAACAATCCTAGACTCCATTGGTTGTTGGTTGTGGAGATGAAAAACTTTGTTGAACATATGATGTGTTTTTCACTTGATGAGGCTTGAAGCACTTTGTGTTTTTGTGAACCGACTTTAACTAAATGAAGTGTACCTATGTGTTGGTATTTTAGGGTGTAAGAAACATGAGTAGATGTTCTTTAAATACAATTTGACAAAATACAAATATGTGAATGAATTTCTCTCCTCCTAAATAGGTGGACATCCAACATATTGTGTAATGCATCGTATAAGGAATTATGATGAAGTGTTTAGGAGGTTGTAGGTTAATGTAAGTGATGAGCTTTGTGAAATTGAATGATTTTGAAGTGTTTAGGGATGTTGATTAGCATACAAAGAACTTTATCCTTGAAGTCATGTAGCTCTTCTCTATCAATGCGAGATGATCGCATGAAGAGGCATGTGGTTTTCTCAAAGGAGGTGGAAAGGATTAGAATATTGGTATGGAGGCGACGATGAGTAATCTTGAGGATTGACGTTAGGAGACTCTTTGTGAATGTGGATTATCATTAATGGATGATTGGGAATCATGGAGTTTTGAGGTGTTTTGTTGGTTGACGACTGAAGGTGAATGTGTGAAATGAGGTGATGATGACTTGACAAAACTTGAAGCTTGGATATCTTCTTTGTGTTCTTCACTTGCTAGAAAGTGGAAAAGACGCATTTCATAATGAAATTCACTTGACTTTCGACTACATACACAAATATGACAATGAGTGTATGGATATGATAATTGCCCTTTGTTTCAAAGAGCGACACAAGGGTGAATATAAGTTTATGTATCATGAGAGATGGTTTAACCTTAATGGGTTAGGTTGTAGTGGGGATGACACACTTGTTTGGT
Organism: Artemisia argyi; assembly: GCA_030686995.1. Taxonomy (NCBI): domain Eukaryota; kingdom Viridiplantae; phylum Streptophyta; class Magnoliopsida; order Asterales; family Asteraceae; genus Artemisia; species Artemisia argyi. The sequence continues at coordinate 23,964,879 of CM060709.1, forward strand.
TACATGGTGGAATCTTCTTGTGAAGATAACTAGGTGTATGATATTGACTCTTGGTTTCTTTGATGGCATGGAAGTGGTGGATGACTCGATATTGGTAGAACAAAGGATAACTCGGTTTTTCATTTCACATTGGTGGTTTAAGGTTTGAGTGATGAAAGGTTATGAGGGTGATTTGATCATCAAAGACCAAGAGATGTGTTAGTGTGTGATGATGGAATATGTTAAGAACGTTCTCAATAGAGATCTTTGGAACAAGTGTATAGAGTTACTAACTTTATAGGATCTTAATTGTGTGTGCTCTAGAGATGTGTAGGATATGCATAAGGTTTGAATTGGGTTATGAGCAAGGTTTGATTATGATGAACGCTTAAAAGGAAATAGACACATATGGTGTCTTTCAACAAGTAAGATTATCACGTGGAATAAAGTCACCATGCTTATGAAACATAAGAATGACGGGATGATGAGGAGGCTCTAGATCCTAGAACTTGCAGATGTTGATTTAAGATCATTAACCCAATGGGGTATAATGAAATCTCATATAACACAACCGTTCATGTTCAATGAGAGAATGACGCATTGGATATACAATATCCTTTTAATCATGATGAAAACTTGACACATGATTTCTTAGGCATAATGTCTTTCAAGACATCATGTTTTCCTAAATGAAGATATGAAGCCAAAGTGTTTGAATCGGATAGTCCTATCCTAAATATACTTGGTCTCAAGATTATAATCACTAGATGATGACTAGAGGAATTCACTCGAGTTTCTTATGTATACTCCTCAAGAGTCATTGTTGCTCAGGGTATATGAGGTTGGCTTTGAGATTGCATTTTAACATATGTTGTGAAAATGTTGATTTGAAGTTTAATGAAACATGTGCAGAAGTTAAAAGTATTACTAATACTTTGATAACTTGTGAAAGCAGAACTTAAGCCTAGTGTAATTAAATGTGCGCTTCATGCTCATTTGTTGGTGAAGGTTCTAATCCTATAGGTGGTAAAGTATGGTTGAGTTTGTTAAACAAGTGTTTAGACAAAGGGCTTTTTGAGCAATGCACTCAATGGATTCAAATGAAGGTAAGGATGGTGGATTGGTTTATCTAGGTGGTAGCTCCTTTAGTGTGTCCAAAGAAGGATGTGGTGATGTGGAGGTTTGTTGTGCTAAGGAAGTCCTTAAGTTTCATAGATGTAGAAAGTGAAGAAGGATTAATCCTAATTTGTTCTCATCTATTGGTTGGTACAACTAGCGGGCGAGGTGCTTGAAGTTTTGCTCATGTTTGTGAAGCTTATGAGCTGAGATATGTCACAAGGTAAATTGTGATGAGATGATGGTGAAAGAACAAGTGAACTTAAGTGCTAAATGTTTAAGGATGAAAACCTATTGACATTTGTTTTTTTTCCTATTGATTGGGAGAATACTATGATGAGTGTTTTAGTTGTGATGAGTGTTTTAACAAACATTGTTAAAATACTTTGGTGTTGATTTTTCGGATATGACTTTTAATGACTACGATAGTAAGTCAAGATTACTTGAATATTTTGAAATAAATACTTAAGTTGTCAATCCTACTTAGTTGAGAATGGATAGCATGAAAGGATAGCAAGACTCGATAATACATCTATAACTTAAGAGTAAGTTATGACTCGATGTAAATCCTTATCGTCTTGAAGGATGAGTTAAGGATGAAAGAATGTTGTGAGTGTGTGTAGTGATCACAAATACTCAATGGCTCGAGGATTACAAGGAACAAGTTTCCGGATTCCTTTCTCTATGGAGAAAGGTATCTTGGATCTTTCTTGTGAAGTTTGGAAAGTATTATTATAGATGATTTTCTTATTGGTGCAGGTGAGATGTCCTAATCCTAATATGAGTGAACATTAGTGAGAAGAATCCTAGTGATGAACGTGAGTGATCTTGAGTGAGGGATTTAAATGAAAATTTAAAAAGGAGTCTGCAGGACTGGCGGAACCCTGACACATCAAGGGTGGAACCCTTTTGAGGGTTCCGTATGATCCGTTGGGCCAAATTTTGGAGTACCCAGAAATTACACTGGAGGAACCCATTCTAGGGTACCGCTAGATCCGCCAGACCTGAAAAATTAGACAGTCCGCGATTTTGACCCGCGAGACGATTTTCAAATTTTTTGAAAACTCCTAAAACATAAAATTTATACCATATCTGATTAGGAAATGCAAAGATTGGATATAGAAACATTCTAACCGTTAGTCTTTGACCGGGGGCTAGCGAATTTCACTATACTTAGTGAAATATCCAAAACTTGAAAATTTGACAACATCCCAAATGTTGTCTACCTGCATATCCGTTAGTACAAGACAATGTACAGAGATAACAAAAGATCCTAGAAGTACATATATCCATGAAACACATTGTTTAACTACCAAATAGTTCAAATTTTAAGTAGTGCCAAACACTCCTTAACAATGGACATTTATTGACTCCCGAAACTCGTTCAAGTATCCTAATAATACTTGGAACATATGCACCTAATTAGATGTGATAGATTAAAACCAAAAACACATATTCTAACACATGTTAGCATATAGATTAAGCCGAGGATTATGAGCTTACCATAAATAGCAATTAAGCCAAACATGGAAAATTGATTACAACAATGTGTTATCATCCAAACATGATACGATTAGTTATCATGATCAATCTAAGATGAGTTTCTATCTTTTAGCACAACACATTCATTACGCATCATTGTAGAAGCATGTATACCAAACACCATTTTACAAGAATACTACATGTTTAAAAATGTAGTGACTCATTTAGATGTGTGACCATATTCCAAGATATTTAATTAGTATTACTTAATTCTCATTCCTAAGTTAATTATGCAAAATAATCACATAACATATGCAAGGAAGAGTAACTAAAACAATAAGCAATGCAAACACAAATTTTCAACTTAGTACACACAATCTAGCAAATATCCTATTGTGTATAAACATGAAATCGATAAACAAGCAAATGAATATCATGACAAGATTGACACTCATGAATCACAAATAAACAATATGCAATCATAACTTTCAATAAGCAAATATCATATATGCACACCACTAAAACAAGTAGTCATTTAGCATAACATAAAAAGAAATATACTTTGCGTCACTTTGCGTTTAAATATGACGATGTATGCCAAGCTTGATTAGTTTCCTTTGTATATATGAATATTGCAAAATTATTTAGTTTCAAAGAAAATAATATCAATGTTCAAAAGATACTAACTTATATTGCCTAACTCAAAAGTTTGAGTTTCTACATCAAAACGAAACTTGTTATTTTGGACACACTATAGTATTTGGTTTATTCTTTTAACTTCAGATTAGATTTAGGCCATGACATTATTTTTAAAAGAAAGTAGACTCAATTACCTTTAAAATGATAGGTGGCGCGACTCCTACGGACTTACCGTTAATTTGTTATGAATTTTTTAAAGTTTGATAAAAACTGTATACTGTGCAGCCCAAGGAACCTTCGTCCAAAGGGCAAGGAACCCATCTGAGGGTTCCGCGGGGATCCGCGGGGTCTGCTGTAACAAAATTTCACAAAAAGCTAAAAACGTGTATTTCGCATAGCGAAAATGTGTAGGACTTACTAGATTTGTTAGTAAATATATAATACACCTATTTTAACATCATTACTTCTTATGTGACTTATCTAAACATTTACGGAGATGATTTTTTTTTTACTAATTTTATAGTTAACCCAAACACTCCTTTTAAAACCGTATTTTACGTACATTAGCTCTAACCACATAATTTGACACTTACAACTTTATAAGAAAAGTTTTCTTTTATTTTTCAAGGACACCTTCAAGCTTGTATACAAAGTAATATTTAACCACAAAATTTCTAAGTATACTTAACGAAACATTTTTCATATTATATTCCGCTTCAATGGTAATTTGATACATGGATCGTGCTCCATTTTAAAAACCATTTGTTTTGAAAATAAGAGCTACGAAGCTCTGATGCCAATTATGAAAACGTAGAGGGGGGGGGGGGGGTGAATACGTTACCGTTTAAAAACTTTATTTCTTGTTGTATCAAATATCCATTCTTAGCTTGTTCTAATATGAAATATGTTAAGTGTAGTTTATGACTAGCATAAACTAAAGACAAGTTATCACACAAGCATAAACAACAAGTCACAACACAAACAATCACATAATGCAAACAATATAGAAAAGCAATAAGTAAAAGGAAAGTGCAAACCGAACACGAGGATTTATAGTGGTTCGGTCACGGATCTCCTCTCCGCCCTACTCCACTCCTCGAGTACCCAACTTGAGAGTTACTTCACTAGATCAACAACCTCCCTTTTCGGCGGAGAAAACCTTACACGTCGCTTATACACGTTTACCGACACTAAGCTAGATGTCGAGTTCTTTTACAAGGGTACAACCACTCCCGTTCATCGCTTACACTTTTACCGACACTAAGCTAGATGTCGAGTTCTTTTACATGGGTACAACCACTCCCATTCGTCGCTTACACTTTTACCGACACTAAGCTAGATGTCGAGTTTTTACCAAGGGTACAACCACTCCCGCTATGTTTTGTGGCCCAACATAAAAACCTTGTGTTTTATGGCACAAACACATAAACCATCTAATCTATATTGTTATGATACAATGATGATCCAAGACATAAAAGTTTAATGGATATGCATGCCTAATCTACATGAACTTCTTGAATAAGAAGTCTTCAACCATTGAGGATGTCAAGTTCCCTTGAATCTTCATATGTTGGAATGCTTCAATGAATGATGACTTCAAGATCTTGTAACCTTCTTGGTAGATCATGAAGTATGATATGCTTACAACAAAGATGAATGTTAGAAGCATTATGATCATTATTGAAAGGGTGATCTACATGGTTTCCTACTTATCTATGTATGTGTGTTTATTTCATCTTTTCATCACATCTCTAAGTAAAACATAAACTTCTATTTATAGGCAAAACAAGTAAAGAAGTTTTCCAAAACCATGTTCAATAAACCATGTTCCAAAACCATGGATTACTATTAGAGTCAACATTGACAAGACATATGCATATACTTGAAACTAAATGTTGACAAGACAAGACATATATGTTACTTGTTAACTTACAAGGACTATGACACATCTTACAAGTTCTTTGACCAAGTTATTTTCCAAAGATGTTTCCAAGTCAACTACAATCTATGACACATCTTAAATGATATTTGACAAAGATAATTTCCAAATATAGTTTTCCATTTTATGAAAAATACATTTAGACAAATGTATATATTAACTTAAAAAGGTAAATTATTTGTATAAAAAATATATTATCTAGCTATATAATATTTAGTAAGTTACTAAAAACGTTTTATGTACTTATGTTGTTATAAGACACATTTTTATAGATTGTAAACTTACTAATATTATCTAGACACCTAATGTGACACTTATTCTATTTAACACCTAAAGTGTACTTTGACACCTAAAATACTTAAAGACTCCTAAAGTATTTTAGTCATTCTAAATGGTTGGTCAAGGGGTTTGATCATAATGCTACATAACAAACATGTACGAACCTGTGTTGTAGCATACGATGACTCGAGACGTTGAGAGGTGTTGAATGTTTGTTGAGACAAAGTATGATTAAAAGTAACTTGTACATTTTACGTTATGTATCAAGTTATACGTTTGTCATCAATCAAAACAAACGAGACTGTATAGATTAAATATTGTAATATTTGCACTAACACTCACGTTAACCCTGCACATTAACTCCTTAACGTCGCGTGAAAGGACCAAATGCAATAAAAAAATCGCCACATATTCAAAAGGAAAAAAAATACAAAATCACCCCCTTGTGTCTGCGTCTGTCACTTCTGAAAGAAAGATGGAGATGGTGGTGTCCCTGCGTTTGGAGAGTTGATGGCGTCTGCGTTTGGAGAAGAAGGATGGAGATCGTGATGGTGTCTACACATGAAATGAAGGAAGGAGGTGTATCTATTTAGGGTTAGGTTTTATAAATAGTTGGGCTTGGGCTACAAACTTTAAAATACTTGGGCTTGGGCTGCAAAATTTTTGATCTTATTTGTCATATCCGAATTTTTGCAAAATTTATGTTATTTGGGTTATTTTTTACATATAAATTGGACTATTGATTGCAAATTTTTATTTTGTATTGTAAAAATGTTTAAGTGTATTAATGTTATGTTGTTTATTAAATGAATTATTAGTTTAGGGGTTGAATTTGTATTTTTTATTATTTTTTTATTTTTTTTAAAGTGAGGCCCAAAATGTTGAGTTATGATAAGAGGTTTTATTTATTTATTTATTTATTTATTTATTTATTTTAAAGTGAAAAGGTTAAAGAGTATGTGGCGCAGACGTGGCACTGGGTGAAAGTTTAACTTGAGTGATGACACCCAATGCTCTTAGTGTCTATTTGGAACCCTCATGCCTTTTTTTTCATTATTTATTTTTATTTATTTTTTTAATTTTGCTTATATTATAAAACTATGAAACGGAAAGTGCAGGACTGAAAATATAAAGTTTAACAAGTCAAAAGTATTAAACTAGCAAAAAGCACGAAACATAAACTGATAAATTGTGTTATACCAATAACATAAGCCTTTAGTCATTGTGAAATGGGTTCGGTAATTTTGGTCAATTCTTAGCTAAAACCCTAGTCCGGAAAGGCCACACTGTTTTAGCACACTCACGCGCCGATTACTCCTCACGCACCGCAGCACTTGGCGTCGCATACCACCCAAACGCCGATGACTTATGTGAAGAACACCCAGAAGTTATTTTGCTTTGTACTATTATATTGTCTATTGATAAAGTACTTAAGTCTTTACCTTTACAACGCTTAAAAAGGTCGACTTTATTTGTCGATGTTTTGTCCGTTAAAGAGTTTGCGAAAGATATGTTTTTGCGAATTTTGCCTAAAGATTTTGATATTTTGTGTACCCATCCCATGTTTGGTCCCGAAAGCGGGTAGAATAGTTGGAAAGGGTTAACTTTTGTGTTTGATAAAGTTAGGATAGGGAATGACGAAACTAGGGTAGCGAGGTGCGAGACTTTTTTGAAGTGTTTTGAGCGAGAGGGGTGTTTGATGAGGGAAATGACGTATGTGGAACATGATATGCACACTGCTGAGTCGCAGTTCATAACGCATACGGTTGGAAGGATATTGGAGAAGTTTGGGTTGGATAGTACGCCGATTAATACTAGAGGGTATGAGAGTTTGTTGGATTTGATTGAGAATACGAGTAGTGATAGTTTTGAGTTGTACTATGGGTTGTTTATGTATAATAAGAATGCGATGGAGCAGTTGGAGAGGTTGGATTTGGCGTTTGAGTCGTTGAAGAAGGAGTTGTTTTGGAAGCTGTATGAGGCGTTGAGGAAGCAAATGTTTGGGACCAAGGAACGGGGTTTGTTGAAGTTGCCTCCTAGTGGGAATGGAACACCGTTGTCGTCGGAATCGGATTCTGGTAGTACTAATTAAGGGCAGAACAAAAGTTTCGTTTTTGTGGTATGTTTATCTCTTTTCTTTATAAATTGTGTATTATGACACTAGTTATAATACCTGTGCACGCACAGGGTTTTTAAAATTTCATTTTAGTTATGTATTATTATCGATTAAGAAATGAACTACTTAACATGCTTCAAATGGTTTTACTTGGTGGACTAAAAATAAAAAATCATTTGTGTATGTTATAACCTACCTATTATTTTAAGAGAATGCTTTTTGATTAAAAATTATATTTTACTATTGAAGTAAAATCACATGATGATATTTGACTTGCATGAGATGTTAGTGATATATGCTTTTAGTTTTGCAAACCCGTTCTATCAATTTATGATGTGTTTTGTAATTGTGGTATTTCTTTTACTTATATTTTCGTTAAAATATGTAGCATATTTAGATAGCTGTGAAGATTGATTCATTTCCTTAATTATGAATAACCATCATATTATTTTTACTAATGTACATTTTTGTTTGAAAAGTTGTATTTTCATAAGTTTGTGTTATTTACTTCTCATATTCATAAAATTACCAAATTAACATAGATGCTTACACTATAGCTTCTTTATTACATAAAGAGAAACGAAAAAAGATGTAATGGGTAGAACTCAGATTTAATCTTAGGTTTATGTATAATGTATAAGAATACTTTTTTCTCTAAGCCCGAACTATATAAAGAAATTATTATTACTTGTATAAGTAAATTATAAACGCATGAAAAAAAATGACAAAGAGTATATTCGCAAGTCTTTTAGGATTGTTTGAATCCTTACCGACCTTTCACTTTAATGAAACTTTCTTCACAATTGGCCTAAATCATCAAGGTAAAAGACACCCATATTTTAGACCGTTGGTTGACACCCATAGTGTTATCAATGACAACAAACACCTGCTAAGTTTCATTAACTCATTCAAAGACAAATTACACTCTGAAAGAATTCCTACCATAAAATTCCCCATATAGGCACTAAAAAACATCTTTGGTACATTAAAATACATTCATGTATTATCTAAATCAACAACTCAACTAAATTATACATTCATACCTTGAGCAGGTGTAGAAAATCCTTCCACGATAATCATGTGTTGATACTTAATCCTCCTCTAAAAAACGCACACAACAAATTGCATTACACTTTAGTATGTGCGATAAGATAATAAAACTTCAAAAACCACTAACATGTTTCATTATAGTGATGATAACAACAAAGTTTGTCATAACATCAAATAAGAAAACTTCATATTAGAACTAAAGGGGTGTTTGGTTATGCTTATTAAAGGTGCTTATTTGCTTATTCAATTACCATAACACAATAAGTGTATGATAAAGTTATAAGCTTTATTTAGAAGCATAGTGAAAAACCCCTGAACTTACAACTAATTATATTATATCTTAGTGTCTTTATAGTAAAAACACAAATATTAAGTGTAGAAGTTTTCAATAAAACATAAAAAAGAGTTACTAAAAGTTGGTGTGTATAACAAAAAAGTTAAACCATAAAAAAGGTTACTAAATACTATCAGCTAGATAAGACATAAGCCAAAGTTTTGTTGAGGTCTCTTTCGGATTCTATTCAGAAGCAAAAAGAGGTTTACACATAAATCATAAGTATAGAATAATGGTTGTATCTCACATCCGTGATTACCAACTCAATAACATTATCGAAGTATAGTAACATAATAACCTGATTAAAACTATATATTATTGCTGAATAATTATCATGTACATACTTTTAATTCGTTTACAACAACCAACTATTACGTTTTTTATTTATTTATTTATTTATTTATTTATTTATTTATTTATTTTAGAAGGTGATTGTTATCAAATAAGGATTGTGATGCGTGCATTTTTTTAATATAATTTAAGAAAAACAACTTTTATATTAAACAATGACTATCTAACCCATGTGTTTGTTTGTTTTGTTTAATAATTAGCTTTGTATAACGTTTTTAACTGGCAGATATGTTGAGGTTGAGGTTGATTTTGTTATTTAACTTTAACTATTGATATCATGTTGTACAAAATGTGTGAATTTAGTAGCACACAATGAGCGTTGATGAAGTTAAAATATGCTCCGTAAAGTTTTAAAAATGTTTTTATGGATATCCATATACAAATTTTAAATAACAATTTCATGAGTCGTTGTTATAAGTAGAATCGCGTATATTTATTTTCATATCATAGTATCGTGCTTACCATTTGATATTTATATTCCCGTTACTAATAATTTAGCCGTGGTTCAAACTCGTGTATGCATAAATTAAACTTTTAAATAGTAACATGAGTCCTTATTTAAAAAAAAATATTCTAATGGATCGAAAGTTTAAAACTAACATTAGTTTAAAAAAAATTAACGTATATTAAAACTAATTCGCATATTTATCAAATTTTGTAATTTTAATAGATGAAAGTCTAAAAACTAATACTAATACTCCTGTAATGTTAAACAAAGTTAATATTATAAAGTATATGGGGTATAAAGTGTAAGGGGTTATTTGTGTTTTTTATAAAATTACTAAAAAAACATGAAAACTTGTAATTTTATACTTTAATCTATATAAATTATTTAAAATTTAATCACTAAAGTTTTATTAATTATTTCCTCTTTTTTTAAGTTTTTATTTCATAAATTTGACACCTATATTTTTATGGATTTTTTTTCTTAACCAAATTTCTTCACCAAATTTATTAAGTTTAACTAATATCAATTTAATTTTGACTTTTTATTGACAAATCACATTGCTCGATTTCGCCTACGTGGCAAAATCGAGCTCTGCTATTGGTCCAATTTTATTTTCAATAAGAAGGGATTTGCAAAAATACTCCGAAATGATGTAGTTCTTTTATTATATAAAAGATTTGACTAGGAGGGCTGAGCAAAACTGATCGAAAACAGAACCGAACCAAATAACCGAGCCGAGTCGGTCACCGAACCGACCATATTTGGTTCGGTTTTCGGTTCTATACATATATGATTTTTTGTTTCGTTTGGATCGGTTCAGATCGAGCCAAACCGAGAGAAAACACACCTAAACTGTATAAACTGAATCGAACGGACAGCCACAAAACCATACCGACCCGAGTCATTTCAGTTTGGTGCATGTCTTCCACAAAATTGATTTTCAGTTCTATTCGGTTTTGGTCGGTTCGGGTCAGTTTTGGCCTGATGCTCAACCCTATATGACTTGGATGTTATTAGATTCTTGTAATGTAAGAGTTATACTAATGAACCAAATATAGTTGTACAATAGTCTGGATTGAACCCTTAGGATTTGGTTGTAGTTACAGTATCGGTAATGAGCATGTTATGAAGTTAAAACTTTGCATTTTAAGCATGCGTTAAGCCATGATATTCTTTTTGCCCCCGTTCTTTGGGAGTTTAAGTCTTTAGCAGGTCCTTGCTTTCTTGAGCTAAATATTGGCGACATGGTTGTTTGAAAACTACTAGTATAAATTTGGCATAATGGCATTAATAGCATGAGACAGTTAAACTTTAAGTTGATTGAGAACTTTGTTTTGGTTGAATTTCACAGTTTTGTCTACCTACTGTAATTTTACCATCAAACTAGCTAAAGTCTGCGCAAAATAGAACTAGGAATCTTGTTGACTTATTTAGTACCTGCACATGTGAACTTGTTTTTAATTATAATAATTGGACAAATAGGTATTTTACCATCAAACTTTAAAAAGGAAATGCTATAGTCTGCATATGGACTACATGGGGTTTGTGCTAATGCTAATGAAGAAGTATGCTTGCATATATAATATATTAGTATTGTCCGCGACCTTTGATTACTAATGCTTGTGCTGTGTTTTTTTTTTTTTTTTTTTTTCTTTTGACGTTGCAGAGCTGTTGTGAAGTTATGTGATGTGATGTACGGCTAATGAGACAATTGGGGAGGGAGATAATCTCAATGCATATTTGTATGAAGCTGCAAATTCTATTTATTTATTATCAGTTCATGTTGCAAGAGGTTGTTACTTTAGAAGAGTTGTTGTAGGATGTAACTTACAGCATTTTTTTCAAAATTTTGCTAATTCAAGAACCTGGAATCTGGGATATCAATAATGAGTTTTCTTTTCTATTAATTAGTTGAGTTTAGTTAGTTGAAGCAAGTTACGAAAATAAGCATGCTCTGCATTTCTTTTTACTATAACTACACATGGTTTTGGTGAAAGTTTAGGGCTTGAATCACCTGCCCAAAGCTAGTATATGATGAATGCATATCTTTTTACTATAATTAGTTGAGTTTAGTCATTACTTATATTCCCCTCCGATAGCAATTCAGCAAATACCACAATAAAACCAGAGAAATTGCTCTGTAGTGTATTTCATTGTTCAGACGTATGCATTTCATTGATATAAGCCAAACAAATAACGGTATCAAATGAAAATTTTAAAGAAATTCACTAAACTAATTAAGTTATGTTATATTTGTTCTAATGTTATTTGTTTTATAAAATCAAACAAATAACGTAAGTGTTGCAATATTGGACTTGTTTTCATCCTAATCATAAAACCTCTTGAATGGTACGTAAAAAATCTAAAAACTAAAACTTTTATTGATAAAAAAAAGTTTATAGGTTATAAACGAAAAATAATAAAAGTTTGAAGATTTGGGAATTAAACATAATGTTTTGAAGCCCGGTTCGACCCGGGTGGTTCAATTGGTTGAACCGTTCCGGTCGAAAAACGGGTTTGAAGCGTCCCAGATCAACCCGGTTTGTGTTTTAATTTGTTGTATTTAATTTGGTAGATATGTTTTTAATTGGTTGTATAATTTGAATAAATTATTGTACTTTTAAGTAATGGATAATGTTTTGAAACCCGGTTCGATCCGGGTGGTTCAACCGGTTGAACCGTTCCGGTCTAAAAATGGGTCGATTTAAACCGGGTCAACTTGCTAGGTTGGATCGGAAATGGGTCAAATTAAACCGGGTCAACCCGCCAGGTTTGAAGCGTCCCGGGTCAACCCGGTTTGTGTTTTAATTGGTTATATTTAATTTGGTAGATATGTTTTTAATTGGTTGTACAATGTGAATAAATCATTATACTTTTAAGTAATGTGGTGTTTTTAATAAGAGTATTAATTACATTTCACTTTTCTCTCTCATTTGACTATTATTGAAAACTCAATATTTTAATTGTTGACCATTTTTCCATTATATGTAGTAAAGATAAAGATTAGGTGAAGGGCGTCAATTTTCCCAAAAGTTTTGAGTAAAAAAAGTCCATAAACACCCCTTAGAATTGAGTTAGTTTCGTAACTTTTTAGGATAATTTTACTTTAAGCAAGAGACAAATTAAGATAATACTTGTGATTTTTTAGTCATTTTTGTAAATTGTTAAGGGGCAAAAACAAAAAATATCTGAAAAAGTTACAAAACTAACCGAATTTTAGGGTGTGTTTATCGACTCTTCTTTCTAAATTTTTGGGGAGAATTAATACCTTACCCTTCGCCTAATGTGTATATATATACAATAACTCTTGTCATTCTACGTAAAACACTATAACCTAAATTTAACAGCGATTCTCTAGAGGGTTTTGATCATGGAATCAATAACGGGAAGTATGTCTTCGTCGGATTTTATACCTGACGACGTATTAATCGAAATCTTCCTCCAACTACCTTTAATATCACTTTATCTTTTCAAATCCGTATCCAAACACTGGTTATCTCTCATAACATCTCCAAGTTTCAGTATTCGTCTTCGGAACCAACGATTGCCTATAATCGCTCCTGTTTGCGGTTTGTTTCTCCAACAATGTGATTCTTCTGCTTTAGCGCCGCTAGATGTCAGAATCACAGCATCTCCATTAGGCTCCGTTATCACTCAAGCTGGTAGTAGTTTTTCAGTTTTGCAGTCGTGCAATGGTTTGCTTTTATGCAAAAATATTCACACATCGACAGAATGTTTAGTATACAATCCGTATACTAATATGTCCAAATCGATTGGACTTCCACCAGAAGGTCCAGAACCGCATCTGTATCTTTACTGTAAGCTTAACACAACATTTAAACTGGCTTTTGATCCAACTAAATCATCTCACTACAAAGTAGTTTGTGCTAAATACACTGATGGTGGTTACTTAAGTCAAATACTGACTTACTCTTCAGAAAAAGGCAAGTGGAGTATAAGTGATGGTCGAAAAATTTTGTCTAATATAAAGTGTTTTGAAACGGGAGTGTATTGGAATAATGCCATTCATTGGATTCGGAGAGATGGTTGGAATAAATCACCACAGTTTCATTTAAAGTTAGATATTGACCATCCAATGATAACTGACATGAACAGTACTCAGGCGATAGACAGTGTGTCTTATGAACACATGTTGTTTGAGTCTCGTGGTTGTCTGCTTCTTCTTGGGAAGAAGAAGAACCATGATACTAAATACCATGTTTTTGAGATGAAAAACGAGTATTCTGGATGGTCGATGAAGTACTGTGTTTATCTTGATGGCATTGTTCCCCGGAAGAAGATGCTAAGTTCTGCGTGTGTTGTTTTGGGAGAAAGAGAAGAGGATTCGTTTATGGTGGTGGAGGTTAATGGATATGTTTTTCAATATAAATTCTGGTCAGAGACTTTTTCTATACTGTGTAATTCTGGGTCATCTAGTTCTCCTAGAAGCTTTCCGTTCATTCCATCATTAGCTAGTGTGTGATTTTGCTCATGTCGGTAACAGGTGTGATTTCCGTATCTTATATCTTGTCTAATGGCAACATTACTTATATGCTTAAAATCCTTCGTTTGTTAAATGATAGTGTTGATATCAACGTTAAGTTCTCGTTAAGTTTAGTTTCATCAAGTATTATTGGTATGATTGCATGAAACCCAAATTTGTTGCGTAGATTAATTTCATTAAGTTTTCATAAACCAGTAGCTTTACGCTCTACATTTACTGAGCTTGTAATGACTGCTTATTCACAAACTGCTAAACATTCTTTTAAATTACTTAATTTGTCAATTCCAAAATTACCGTTGACTTTGCGTCACTTGTTCCTGTGTTAACGAATTTTGTTTTACGTCGATAATGACAGAGCAACAAATAAATACCAAGTTTCTCTTGACTAATCAAACCTTGACTAACTGAGGTTGCAAAATAACATTAAATCAATCCTAAGTACTTGTCTTCCAAAATGAATACATTACCTTCCTCTGTAAACTAATAAATGTAACTTCCTAGCAATGGACAAATGCCTCAATTAATATGCTCTATTATATATGATTCGAAAGTTGGTGTCATCAGGTTTCTTTCTTTTGGTGGGTGTGATTCTCCAAATCCTGGTTTGCATGTGAAGCTCATATGCCTCCTGTTTAAGCTGCTTAATGTCAGTTACATGATGTTTAGGGTCTTATGTTAGATACTTGTCCACAGTTATCTATGTATATGGGTTGGTGTGTGTGTGTATTATTTGGAGTAAAATTTTCAAACTATCTAGGGCCATCTAATAACTATTAGATCAATGTAAAATAACAGTCATAAGCTATTATTAGCACATTAGGCCTTTTCTTCCTATCATCATACGTTTACATTTTGTGGCTAGGTTATAGATTCCGTTAGCTTATTGTGTGGAAATCGAAGACTCTTAGTTATATTGAAATTTGAGTAGGTAAAAAGGAAGAAAAAGTGGATCAGTGACTTCCAACCCAAACCTGTTTTGGCCCGTTGACTTACCCGGCCCAACCTGTTCGTTTTTTCGCCTCAACCAAGTAGTTAAATGGCACAAAAAATGACCCTTTTTATCAATAAATGAATAGTATCAGATGTATGTACAGTGGATAATAAGCATGTTGCTGTTAGCAAACTGTCACTAGTATACATAATGTGCCATTTAGCCATGCAGGGATAAGCTAACTTTCTCATGCTAGCTACTCCAAAAATATTAGCATTCTTGATTATGAATCCACTTTATTGCAGATTTAAAAACATAACTGTGTAATGGTACCCAAAGAATATCTTCGCGAATTCCTTTCCATCGCTAACTTGTTTACCATAAAACCGGAAAGGTTGATTTGTAATAGAAAAGTCTTGAAAAAAGTGTTCCTTGTTGACATTTAATTTCCAATTGCATAACCTAAAATAGGGATTTTTTATTATTATTATTATTATTATTATTATTATTATTATTATTATTATTATTTTCCGATTTTGATACTGGAGTGAGGGGAGGTTGAAGTTTTTCCAAATCTTCCCTGTCTGATGACCATTTCATCATCAATATCAGAAGCTACAGACTGAAAGGGTAAACGGAAACATAATTGAACTGAGGTTATATGTACAATTATCGGTGACTACACTTTCAAGCATGTTTTGCAAAAGTCAATTTTTTTACTCTCGTATGTGAAAGGAAGAGTATCAACCACTGAGGATGGCAAAACACAAAAGAACAGATAAAATCGTAATAGGTTTATGGTATAAAATAGCAACAAACTTTCTCATAAGTCCTGTTTTGGTACTTAAACTTCAAAAAATATGAGTAACCGTAACAAACTTTCATAAAGTGTTCCAATATGCACATTGTGTCTGAAAGTATATGTCCAGCAAATGAGCATGTCACTCTTCGGAAATTGTAAACCTACAAGTATGTTGGATACGCATACGCATTGAGCAACAACAAATTGAACATCCTGTTCTGACAAATTATTGCATACTCAAATTGGCTGCAGCTATGAGTTTTTTTGTTTGTCGTTGCGAGTGCTTGTAAGATAATGTAAAAAAGATAGTCATGATATGGCGGGTAGATTACATAGTTTCCTTTATTGATTCTGCTTATTAAAAAACTGGAGATCCTAACAATGAGTTTTGTACATCAGATTAATTGACCTTACATAGTTGACACAACTTTCTGATGTTGTGGCATTACTAACTGTGGCATTACTAACTGCATTGTCACTCTTGCTCCGGTCAGGATATTAGATATATCTGGCTCCTTCCTCTATTGCCGCTTTTTGGTATAGGATATTCCAAGAAGTGAATGTCTCTCTCAGTGGCGGGATCAGGAGTTTGTTTCCGACCACGAACAGGGCCTATGACGAGACTATAGTTTTGATTGGGGTTCTGAAAAGCTATCACAATATTATTTTTTTGATTGGGGCGATACCTCTGAAAAGACAGGTTGCTCTTCTTTTCTTTTGTGCGACCCATTTTACCCTCATCACCGCGATTCCTGTTGGTTGAAGAACTCTGAGTCATGTGGTTTTTAACACTTTTTGGTAAACTTGTGCGTCCCAGTTTACTACTATCTCTGTTGGATGAAGACGAACAGTGAGTCATGTTGTTTTTAACATTCTGTCGTAAACTTGTGCGACCCATTTTACCATCATAACTACTATCCATGTTGGCTGAAGAACACTGATTCATGTTGTTTTTGGCACTATTTGATAAACTTGTTCGCCCCATTTTACCATCATCGCCACCATCCCTGTTGGTTGAAGAAGAACACCAAGTCATTCTGTTTTCAGCACTCTCTGGTAAACTTATGTGACCCTGGTCTGATAAATGGATAAAATAAAACAGGACAAATGCATCATGTAATTAGTTACTCAGTAGGACAATGAACAACAAATATGCATATACAACACTAATAAAAAGTTTGTCTGTACCAGAGTTTCTCTTAGATGCATAAGCAAGATATTTATGAATCTTCCAAGTGAATCCCGTTGTGCCTGATGAATCTGCAGAACTGTCAGATTTCTCCTGTAGTTCCAATAAATCGTGCAGTTTGGCCACAACCTGAGTCATGGTTGGCCGTTTTTCAACAACCCTAAGCAAACATCGATCTGCGATTTCAGCAAACCCTCTTAAGCATTTGGGAGCAATTGTTCCTATTATATTAGAATCAACCATTTGATCAAATTTTTTTTCTTTCACGCATTTTTGAGCCCACCTTGCCAAACTACCTTGCTCCTCAAGACGTTCGTCCACTGCACGCATCCCTGATAGCAATTCAAATAATACAACCCCAAATGCATACACATCCGTTTTCCTAGTCAGTTTGCTTGTATAGAAATACTCTGGATCCAGATACCCGAATGTGCCTTTAACACTAACACTAACATTATATAATGTTTGATCGATAGGACCTATTTTGGATAACCCAAAATCTGAAATCATACCTGCCCAATTCTCATTTAGAAGAATGTTCGAGCTCTTAACATCACGGTGTATGACTCCATGTTGGGTGCCAAAACCAGTGTGCAAGTAGTCTAATCCATGTCCAGCACCTATGGCTATCTTTAGTCGCTGAACCCAACTTAAAGGAGTAGTAGCTTTGTGTAGATGAGCATATAGTGTTCCACGGGGTATGTACTCATAAACAAGGATCATCTCCCTGTTATCATCACAATAACCAATCAAAGACACCAGGTTACAATGGCGAAGTTTAGAAAGCATCTCTATTTCAGTCCTAAACTCAGGCGCCCCTTGATTGGACATAGAATCTAACCGTTTAATGGCCACAACCTGACTAGTTCCATTAATGCAAATACTGCCTTTGTACACCTTTCCGAACCCTCCGTCTCCAATGATCAAGCCATCATCAAAATCATTTGTTGCTGAATGGATTTCAGCAATAGAAAACGGACGACATGACTGTGCTGAAGTTGATGCTGACAATTTGTGAACTTCACCAGTATTAGAAGGCATACTCTTGGCTAGATATTGATATCTGCACTAAAGTTTTTAAGAAAAAACTTAATGAGAGTTTGGATCTGATACACACAGGGTGATTTCAAATCAGGTTGTAAAAAAGTCAAATGTCAACTATAGTTGATGAAAGAAAAAACATCAACCAGTGAAATTATTTTATATTTTCTTCAAGTAGTAAACTTTAGATCTTATTTGAACACACATAGATCAAGACATGAACCGTATTGTAAAATCCTAAAAAGAAGAATAATTCTTGCATAGGCCAAGTTCATGCTTGTAAGTCATGTAAAGTGTACAGAATCAATATATAAGTCCATAAAAAGTAGGTTGAAAAATTAGAGATGCTTGATACTTCATTCCTTACTTAAAAAATACTGTGTCAAAAGTCGAGCCTAATGTTGTGTTACTTCAGTCTAATAACCATTTACAGTTTACCCAAATGTAATAAATACTGCTTTTTTTTTTTTTTTTTTTTTTTTTTTTTTTTTTTTTAAATGTCTTAAAATGTAGATTTAGTGGGAACTACGTGAATTTTGACCCTTTCTATTATTGGATTATCAGTTGAGGAAGCAAATGTTTGGGACGTAGGAACGGGGTTTGTTGAAGTTGCCTCCTATTGATAATGGTTCTTCATTGCCATCTTAATCATGCGTTAAACCATAAAATCCTTTTTGCCCCTCGCTCTTGGGCGATTTTAGAGTCTTTAGCAGGTCATTGCTTTCTTGAGCTAAATATTGGCTATTTGATTGTTTGAAAACTATAAATGTGGCATAATGGCATTAAGAGCATGAGACACTTAAACTTGAATTTGATTGTGAACTTTGTTTTGGTTGAATTTCACAGTTTTGTCTACCAACTGTAATTTTACCATCAAACTTATCTAAAGTCTTTGCAAAAAAGAACTAGGAATCTTGTCGACTTAGTACCTGCACAGGTGAACTTGTTTTTCATTATAACAATTGGACAAATAGATATTTTTACCACCAACCTTTTAAAAGGAAATGTTATAGTTTGTATATGGACTACATGTGGTTTCTGCTAATGCAAATGAAGTATGCTTGCATATATCCCATGACCCAAGATGTCTATTGCATCATGCATGACATCACATGACCCATAGTCCTTGACCCATAACCCAAAATCCGAAATTGTAACCCAAAATCCGAACTAGACTGACCTAGGCGCCGGATCCCTTGGATCGCACTGGTTGGATCCCTCTGGGAAAGGATCCGGTGGATCCGGCTGAACAGTGGATAGTTTGCCTATAAATAGTTGGCCATTTCCTCTTTTCTACTCACCACTCATAGATATATCATCTCTCTATATTCTTACCTCTCTGACCTCAGATCTAAGGATCTTCTATGTAGCTTTTCTCTTGGTGATTCTCTAGGTTCCTCTTAAAGGCAAGATCACGACCTCTAGAAGACTTGCAAGCTTGAAGACATGGGTTGCTAGGCTTCGTCATCAAGACCACTGAAGTGAATCTTGTTGTTGGATCTTCTCATATGTCATAGATGTGTTGTGATAGTTAGTGGTGTTGTGGTTAGTTCCTCCATTGTAAAAGGAACTCGGTATCTAGCCTTGTATCGGATAAAGTGTAGGCGACGTAGTTTGGTTCTACCTCGTGGAAGAACCCGGTATCTAGCCTTGTACCGGATAAAGTGTAGGCGACATAGGTTTGGTTCTACCTTATGGAAGAACACGGTATTTAGCTTTGTAGTGGAAAGAATGTAAGCGACATTGTGAAGGCTTCTCCGCCAACATAAGGAGCATGTGGTGTAGTGTTTACAAACTAATGGGTACTCGGAGGGTGGAGTAGGGCAAGAAAGGTGACCTTGTAGCCGAACAACTATAAATACTTGTGTTATGGTTGTGTCTTTCTTTCTCTATCTATTTGTATAGTTTATTTACATATAACTATCAATATCCAATACATGTCCAAAATAGGTTGACATAAGTTAATCTAAAACTATTAAAATGAAGTTTTAATCGGTAAAACTATTCAATCCCCACTTCTAGTTTTCTACATAATCTTTCTTTAATTAGTTGCTTATGTGTACCGTGCTTTTGTGTTTTAAGGATTCATATGATTCATTTCATGGATGACCTATTATATAGCTACCATATGTCTATATGATATTATGTGCTATATGTATTCCTTAGTACTCACGTTTATTGAAACGTTGATGTCATTCACTTAAGTGCATTTTAGGTCCTTTTGACAATTATCGAATTCATGGTATTGGTTTAAGCTCATAAACGAATATACAAACTTTATAAATAATATTTACTTATAATGATAACAATGATACAATGATTTATAAAATACATTTTTATTTTTGGAAATTCATTTCTTATATATATATATATATATATATATATATATATATATATATATATATATATATATATATAGATTGTTGTGAGTCATTTTACGATAAAACAAGAAATAATGGGTCACAATTAGCAACTAGAAATTTTTGTAAATTATCTAATATGTATAATAAGATAAATAAAAAATTGTTGTGAACAAGAATAGAGGGAATGAAAGTAATCATCAATTAATCATCAACTATGAGATTTACAAAAGAGTATATATAGACAAACATTAGGGCAAAACCCTAATAGCTAATATGGGTCGTGGGCCTATTATGGGCTATATGGACATCCACATATAATTATTCATAACACTCCCTCTTGGATGTCCATATTGTTAATACGCTTAGAAAATGCTGCCTCATTAAAAACCTTGTCAGGAAAACCCAGTGGGACAAAACCATGACTAAGGGAAAAAGAGTACAACGCGTATCATCTCCCTCTGATGACTACATCACTTGAGCTCTTCGAGTAGGTGCATTCCAATGTTGTTGTTCAATGTACTAAATGTTGAGGTAGAAGCGCCTTGGTAATTAGATCCGCCAAATTGTCACTTGAATGAACTTGTTGAACAATAATATCACTATTCTTTTGTAAGTCATGATTGGAAAAAAAAAACTTTGGCACAATATGTTTTGTCTTGACACCTTTGATGTAACCTTCCTTGAATTAAGCAATATATGCTACATTATCTTCATGCAAAACTGTTGGTTCCTCCTTCTCTGAAGAGTTACCACATGATCTACATATGTATTGTATCAAACTTCTAAGCCAAACACATTTTCAACTTGCTTCATGTATCGCTGGAATTTCTGCATGGTTGGATGAAGTCGATGAGATCGTTTGCTTAACTGAATGCCATGAAGCTGTAGTTCCTCCACATATAAATACATATACAGTTTGAGATCAACCATTATGAGGGTCAGACATATATCCTGCATTTGCAAAACCAAATAGACTTGTATTTGATGGGTTAGTGAAATATAAACCCATATCCTTTGTACCTTGAAGATACCTAAATATTTGCTTTACTCCATTTGAGGATTATGCCTCGTTAAAACCTTACTAGATAAAACCCAATGGGACAAAAATCTAGTGAAGGAAAAAGAGTACATAACTTCTTTATACGCTCGGGGATGTTGCCTCATTAAAAACCTTGCCGGAAAACCCTGTGGGGACAAAACCATGGTCAAGGGAAAAAGAGTGCAACACTTATCTTCTCTTCCCCTTGATGATCACATCACTTAATCTCATTGTGTCAGTGAAATGCACATACAAGTGTCTTGATAGAATCTCTACATGTTATTTTCATATCCATTTTAAGGATTAAGATACGTCATACATCTCATATTGGTACATCCGTGTAATTCACATATACACATTTTAGTATGACACATTTAAATCGATATTGTGATCATCATATTTATAAATCAATGGATCTTTCTTGATCATGTGACCTCATAAACATGAGCGTCATTTATACATATAAAGATATGTAGCATCTTTCTTTAGCTTTCATGATGCACAATGATTTCATCTTTAAGATGTTCAAATCATAAGCTAATACAACTATTTCTTTTGTTTCAAATTCAACTTCTATGCATTCAGTTGCCTTTATAATCATAAATCAAACTGCATGAAACTTAAACAATATTCAAATCTAGATCTCTTTATAAAGTTTCATAGGCAAACATAATTCTTTATTAGGCACAATATTATACACTAATGCAATTATTAAATGTATGCCAAAAACATGATTAATTCAATACAATCAAGTAGTGTTCTCGAGAACTTCTCTTATATGCTTTAAGCATTAAAAATCACTAGAATGCTTCATTCATTTTATATAAAATCTCGTACGAGCTCTATTCATTTATCATTTTAGACGCATATCAATTATTTTACACATTGCCAGACTTATACCATATCCACCACATGTGAACATGCATCTGCATGATCATTTACAAGTCTTTGAGAAAATATATGTGTGCCATCACTTGTACCTTATGCATAATTTCATTTCATTTTCTCATAAATATTTATGTATATCCAATAAGTTTAAATATTCATACGTATGGACTTCAAGTCCCAGTAACCATGTCTCATCACAAGAGACTTCAACCTTTCATTAATTCTTTGCGTCTTTACATCTTTTGGCCATTCATTTATACATCTGCACTTCCTGCAGGTATTCTTCCATGATCCTCACCATGATTATAGCGCTATCTTATTTATTTGCAAAATCATATATAATAGTATTATCGACGTCGATTCATTTCTTTTCGATTCCACACTTTACTAGACATTATATACCGTTTATTGAGATCTCATAGTTTTTCATGTACCCGGGGTTTTTCAATAACCTTCATGTCTAGTGTCTCTTGACTATTATGGGGTCTTATTACCTCGATTTAACCATCTTAATTTTCTTGCTCCATTTCATTTATTCATTCGAGGACTTTACTCGGAATCGATTAGTCTATCATGCTGCAGCCATGCCATAGACTCACTACCAATCATTTATTTTCATGTTGGGACATACATTATAATTGGAGCAATAATAGCGTAATATGATCTAGTCACTTTCTTTAGGTCACTAAACATGTCTGGCATTTACTAGATCTGGAATTTTATTTGTCCCTTGAACTTTAAGTTCATATTCATTAGTGTGAGGATCAACATTATATCATAATTCATTCCAAATTTCTCGCTGCTCATTCTCCCTCTGAATGAATTATCAATTTCAACATCCCTTTGTGTGCGTTGTGGTGGATTTACAATACAGGTTCCGCACACTTACAGAAAACTTTATATGGGAAATATATGGTTGTGACCAAAACCATTCTAATAAGGAGAATTCATTATTAATTGTTGGCAAGATGCGAATTCATATGTCATAACATGCCCCATAAACTAAAAATTTTGTTCTCATAATATTATTGGCTTTGCAATCAACTGAAGACGTTTTATGAACGTTTCAACAAAAGCAATTCGCGTATGAACATGGGCTACTTTTATGTTCAACACTTATTCCAATAATCGCCCAATACTTGAAAGTATTCACCACCATTCTCAATAATTAAATATGGAAAATCATGCTCGCAATTTTATAAGACGAGTCATTAATCACGCTAACCTTTAGTTGCGTCTTTGATGATCATTTTGACGATGCATCGTTTTTAAAATTCAAAATGATCCACATGGCGGATGTATAAGACTACATACATCCCCTTTATGTTATTTTTCCAAAACTTTATAGGACAAAATCCTTACTTTAATTTGGTGGTGACAGATGAACAATTAACTTCAAATGAGAACAATCAAATCTATCTTTGAAGAAACTTATAGTTCTTCTATACATTCGCATCATCATTGACCCGGGATGGTCTAACCGGTCATGCCACTCAATAAAATAATATTGGCTCATAAACTATGGTTTATGACCACATGTGCTTCATATGCACTTCAGTTATATCTAAAAGTCGAAAGATATGGAGAAACAAATACATCATCACATTTATACTTTGTTTCTCAAATCAAATTTTTATAAATACTTTCATGTCATTCACATAGTTTAATGTAATTGCACATTAGCTTATTAAAGAATAAAATAAGCTCAACAAAGTGAAATTGTACTATTTGTGAAACACATATATGCATTTAATCAACAAATTAAATGCATCACGAGCAAATTAACCCACAATAAACAAATCACATATATACGGTAATCGAAACGACACACTATGATAAATAAGTCACATATACGAGACAACTCCATGGCAGTCAATAAGAACATCTTATTCTATTACTTTTGACAACCTTCACAAATATGTGCTCTTTTGCTCATGAGGAGTAGTTAACATGCTTTAACATTATACGAAAATGTTTTCTCATACTTATAACAATAATGTATATTTTCTTTGACACTTTTAGTTTGCATATTTTTATCGCATACTTTCACGATATATTATCACCTCTAGTAGCTCATCATGTCCTTATTACAATCTTCATTATATGTACTTAAGAATATATGAAATAGGTTCAAGCCAGTAGGTTCTTTTAGCAGTTCTTATGCGTTATCCCAATTATGGTAAACTATCATTAATTAAGTTATAAGACAACTTACATTCATAATATGATAGGGATAAAATGAAATAGTAATTGAAATAGTAATTAATCACTCTACGATCCATCTATATGTACCAAGGTTTAACATATAAGTTCTGTTATCATCATTAAATTCTACAGGCCTCATTCGTAAAATATGATTGTGATACTAAATATGCATTGGCTCCTTAATCATGACCTTAAAACCTCCGGTAACTGAAAGCACATTTTGAAATTAAGATTAATGCCAAAGAATATAGAGACCAAATAATATACTCTTACATTGAATGAGACTACAAAGATATAGTTATCTTTATTTCTAGAAACCAATATGTAATAAATCATGCATCACACACTTCATATACTAGTTCGATTCCTTTATTAAATATCAGTTATACTAGTTAGAGTGAACCGAATGAATAGAGCAAAACATGTTCAAATTTACAACCAAATTACCCACAAATAAAGCGTTAATGTGCATAAACATCAATCTTTCAACATATGGACACACAATCAACAAATAATTCTTAAATAATTGCTCTAGTTCGCATTCTTTATCCATAAAACTTATGCATAATAATAACTCTAACGATTTAAATTCAAAACACATATAGAGCGTTATGAAAACTATTTTGTATCTATTAATTTAGCATCCAAAGGAATCACATAAGTGCGTTATGAACCAGGAAGTCAAATCATGTAAACTATTTAATTTATATCTCAAAGGATATTTATTATGTAAAATTATAAAAGTTCAAATTTAACGTCTAAATGTAGAGTGTTTGAACCCCTTAAAACAACAATCCAAAACCTCATAGTTTTATTAAAACAAGAGATCGGTCATAAATCATAGTTTATAAATATTTTTCAGCTCGTCAAACGCAATGCTCAATCAGGCGGTAATTTAACTTTTAAATCTAACTTTAGCATCAATATAATCAAAGCCAATTATAACATTTGAATAAGGCCAACTCGTCACTTAGCACAGGTTAAGTAGTTTTATATTTCAATTTATAAACTAATTAATTTATGTGTAAGAAATATCTATTTCTTATTGGCTATTAACTCAACGTCAACAGATCAACAATCACGCCGTAAATGGTTTAATACCGTACAAAATAAAAATCAAAACAATTTTTTTTTTCATGAGTTGCACTCAACATGAATCAATAATTCTTTTATCTTACAAAAGTTGATCTATGATAGTGGGTTGTGACACGAATGAATATTATGCAATTTCTTCTCATAAGATACATAGTCTAAAAGCAATATCTGCAAATTCAGTTTAGACTTTAGATCGTATACGATTTTTTATACATGTTTAATAAGATCATATTGAATAGGAAACATATATGTCACGAAATTATTGATACTCCTAATAAGCTAAATAAATAAATAAATAAATAAAAATTGATATATAAGATACATTTATTTATTTTAATGAACGATAACAATACATCAAATATTACATTTGCCAAAAATCTTATGTAATAGACTTTTTTTTTTTTTTTTTTTTTTTTTTTTTTTCTTTAAGCATACGAAACCTTATTTGATAGTGGGTTCTAGTATTATATGATTAATAAAAATCTTGCAACACTGATAAGAACATATGGTATAGGAAGCTAGTTTTCAACATAAAACAAATGTTTAATACCATTGCCATACATATCTGGCTTATTTTATATTGAAGAAATCAATAAAAAAAAAAAAAACATATAATCATAATTGAAGTTTGCATATTATCATATAGCAAATAAGCAGCAACAGATAATAGACCTGGAGTTGTCTAATAAATTAAAAAGAAACGTATAATATACCAAAAATTTTTTCACGCATCATACCATGAAACATTATTATTCGTATATTTAACTAGACGCGTACCTTCAATAATAAAACGTATATACGGATTCGTTGCTTGAATCTACTCCATACCTTTTAGCTCGATTTAGAGCGTGCTGATAACGTGTTGTGAACAAGAATAGAGGGAATGAAAGTAATCATCAATTAATCATCAACTATGAGATTTACAAAAGAGTATATATAGACAAACATTAGGGCAAAACCCTAATAGCTAATATGGGTCGTGGGCCTATTATGGGCTATATGGACATCCACATATAATTATTCATAACAAAAATATATATATAAAAATATAATAAGGGGGTCAGCCGATTTAATCTAACTATCTTATAATGGAGGAATACCTACTATTAATATAAATACTTAAAATTAAGCAATACAACTTTCAAAGCTATAAGTACAACAACAAATGCTACTTATAGAAATTCCCCTCATATTTAATTCTAACATACAATTAATACTAACATTAAATACAGTAAATAAATCATTATGTACATTAAATACAATTAATTAACTTGTCAATAAATACAATTAATGCACTTATTAAAACACCCCTTACATAAGAAATACAAATTATCAAACATATTGTACAACCAACTTAAATACAATTCATGCATTAAATGTCACTAATACAAATAATAAAGCATATTATACAAATATTCAAGCCCGAACGGGGCAATGGGCCAAATGGGCTCGAGCCCAAACAGGCTCGAGCCCGAATGGACACGAGCTAAACGAAATGTTTGATATCCATAAATTTATTGTCAAAAAGAACATAATAAACTAAAATATGTTCACATATTGTATAAACCAAGCAAACTACTAAACAAAAAAAATATATAAAATAATAAATAAAATAATACAAACTAAGCAAAATTTCATCAAACTTTTGGCATAAAAAACTAATCAGCAAAGCTATTGCTAAAAAATGTACAAATAAAATAAATTATTAGCCGAAAAAATTAAATTACAGGATGCCAGCAGCTACATCGCGCGGGGACCCTGCTATTTCATATTAAATACAAATACTTATCGAAAACTAATTCTAATCCAATACTAACTCCTCCTTACACCCTATAAATACAAACTAAAATTCGGCTAGTTTTTGAGTCTAAGATTCGGCTAGTTTCCATCCCTAGTTATTTATTATTGAGTTTTAAACTTAATATTTTTTGTAACTTGCATGGATGGAATTAGGGTTTATAAAAAGGGGTAATTTCATTTATATCCTTGCAAAATTTAAAAATTTCATAAATATCCTTTTGATGCATTAAATGCATTGTACTTTATTCATCAAAAACTAGTAAAAATGATATATATGAAATTTTTGAGATTTTCAAGGATATACATGAAATTTTCCCTTATAAAAATTATTAATAACCTGTAGTTGGAAGTTTAGAGAAGATTAGAACACGTAGCTTAGTCGTTTCTACCAATATATACACGATTAAACATGTTAGGGTTTGTATATACGTGGTTTGATTTGGACAGATTTATAGCCTCAACTAGTTAGGACTTTAAATCAAGTTATACGAAAGATTTTTAAGTGTTTCTTGAGCCTAAAATTAAGTTCAAAGAGTTTACAAACTGACCCAATTGGTTTGGAGTTGATACGAGGTGATTTGGTCATTAAAATAATTTAAAAGAAATCGGGTGTCAAAGCTGAGTTTTTGGGACAGATTTGGACTGTAATGTGGATTTTTTTTCTCATAAAATATATTGAGTTAGGACTTATAAATTTAGCAGATGTATATTTTATATGTAATAACTACTGTAATTTTTGTGGATTTTTTTTTGAAGGGTCTAAGTATTTTTAAAAAAATGCAAATTTTATGTGTGTACAATGAGGTCATATTCTAACTAGTGATGATAAACGAATTTTTATGAGATAGCTGCGCTATGAGATAAAATCTAGAAATATTACTGGAGATACCTAACACATATAGGTACCTCAGATAAAAATTTGGGAACCTCGGTAGGTAAATAAGCATGGTTTAAAATTTCGTAAAAGTGAACTAGAATTTGATAAAATTAAGGTTTTAATTATTTAATGTGAGCTTATAACTAGACATCAATACCTAATGAATTTTCACATGTGCACTTGGATTTCAATTAGTATGTTATAGGGGATTGATTAGTTAATCATTCCAAATCCATCTCATGTGAGTTAAAACCTAATAACGCGTACGTTCAATTTAAATTTACGTGAACGTACGAAATAAAAAATGAAAACTGAAATCTGAAAACCCCCAGGGGGTGAAAATGACTTTTTTACAAACCTAAGGACGAAAGAAAAATTTTAGAAAAAGAAAATAAATTTTTACACTAATTAATTGCTTATTATTAATTAATTACTAATTAATACTAATTATTAATATTTAAATAACTTAAATATAATACAATATTAATTTAATACTAGAAAAGTGAAAATTAAATTTCTAAAATTATAAAATAACTAAAAACAAATTTTAAAACTAAAAATATGTATTTTTGTGTTTTTGTGGTTTTTCTATTAATTAATTACTAATTATCTATTTAAACTATTTTTAAATTATTAATAATACTAAAAGTGACTAGAAAATTATAGAAAAATTTATAAAACTAATTAACCATTACAGGAATCCTAAAAATTATAAAAAGTTCCTAAAAATTATATTTAGACTATTTTATTAATTATTTACTTATTTATTAATTAATATCTTATTTAACTAAATTAATTAAGAAAATTAGAAAATGAACAGTGAAAATTATAAGAAAATTCCTAAAATTATTTTATAACTTATAAAAGCTAGGAAAAATATAAAAACTAGGGTTTACTTTATAAAAACTAATTTTGCTATTTAAAACTTAATTATTAATTAATTATTAATAAAACTAATATTAAATCTAATAATTACCAAATGATAATATAAAAATCTGAAAAAATTACTAAAATTACTTTAATATAAAAGGAAATTAAGAAAAATATAAAAATGCCATGTGCTTAATAAAAGTCTAAAAAGGAAAATTAAAAATTTAAATTACATTAAATAGAAACTATCACTTGAAATTAAATTGGTTTTCCTGGATTTTTCTTTTTGAAAACTAATTTACAACTAAAAACAAACAAATTTTGTAAAAACAACTTTTTTATAACTTAAAAATAAGCCAAATGCAAGCTATAAGCTTGGATAGTTGACTTATGTTGACCAAACTAAGTAATAAGCTCAAATTAGCTTGTGTGGGGTCCACAAGGGTGGAATCTGGTTCAAATGAGTTAAATGGGCATGATTAATCAAGAATATAACCAATAAGCTCACAAGATAAGCCCCTGAACCACAATAAGCAATATAACTTTCTTATTTATACACTGAAAATGGGACTGAATTGAGGCTGAATTCAAGTGGGTCCCAGGGAGATTAAGCTCAAAAGCTAGCTCAGACTTTGAAGGTGGCCAGGAGGGGAGTCCAAGGAACCAAAGAGGGGGGGGGGTGTGGGTCCCACTGTGGTGGCCAGAGACAACCACCAAAGGTGGTGGTGTGGGTGAAGGTCTGCTGCAGCAGGGGATATCCTCCCCCTGCAGGTGTGTTTGAAGCTAGCTGGGACCCACAATAAAAATCACAAAAATAAGGTAAGAGTGGGAATCCAAAGACAAGGTGGGGGACTACAAGTTGTGAAAAGCACAATGTCTAAATCTTAACAGAAAATTCTAAACAAATCCTACAATTTTTGGAATTTTTACTTAAAGCAACTTTAGACTTTTTTGGTTTATGAACTATGTTGACTAAATTGGATTTTGAATGCTTCTAGATTACTGAATATGTAATAATAAGCCTGTATGAGACTGAAATAAGCAGCTACAACATCTTATGTAAGGATTTAAGTGATCATGGATTTAAAAAAACATAACAGTGAACAAAAATAGAGATGACAATGAGATTTTGACTTCTGCACAAAAGACCACTGAATTTATTGATAAAACTGAGCTAATATGACCTTTAGAGATGTGTGAGAACCCAGGTTAACAACAAGTAAACCTTGTATCACAGTACACAACCTAAATCCAAACACTCCTTAATGTGACAGTGGAAAGTGAATACTAAGCTACTAACATAATCAATGAACAAGCATGCAACATTTCAACAAGTACTTAACTAATAAACGTCAAATAAGCATAAAACACAAAGAAAAGCAGCAATAAGTAGTTATACAGTAGAAATGCAAAAAGATGGAACTTTGCTTACAAGAAATGATTCCAAACTGAAAAGTGAGAACCAAGGACTCACACCTGTCCTATAGCTTACCAATAAGCACTAAACCAAATGCCATCCATAATCCATGGTAATCTTTGCTTCTTCTTTCTTGCAAACTATTTTTTTGATTTTCTCTTTATTTTTCTTGAATTTTTTTAGTATTTTTGATTGATGACTAGAAACTTATTAAATAGCTAAAGAAAGCTTATAAAAGCTTCTTAATAACTTACAAGAACTTATTGATCACTAGATAACAGCCTTAAACAACATCAAATTCAAAATGAGATTTTAACTAAAAATAAGACAAATTTTGAAATAAGCAAAGAACCTTGAAATTATAACTGAGGAAGGTTGAATTACACTTAAAACACGTAGTAAAATCTTTTTAAGCTATTGATTACAACTGGAAAGTCAAAAATTAATTAAACGACATCTAAAATTATACTACAACTATTCTACACCAACTAATACATCTTTCTTCATTTTGCTTGACTTTTATAAGCCCTGGAGTACATCTCACTCTTTCCCACTTCAATTGGAACCGTTGGATAGCTTCAGTTGATCCCCACTGTTTAATTTTATTTTGGCGGGAAAACGGGTATTTCAGTTCTGAGTGGAGTTTGGTGGGTGCATTTATGAGGAGGGGGAAGGTTGGGTGTAGGTGAGTGTATTAATGAGGTTTGGTGAGGTTGGTGAGAAATTGGGAGGAGGGGGAGCAGGATTACAGGAAAGGTGGGAGGATTAGGGACGATGAACAGTAACCAGGGGTGTGGGTGTTTGACTTGGGGTTTGACCGGGTATAATATTAGAGGGGTGTTAGGCCAGGGAGTAAATTGGGCCAGGGATAAGCATGGGTGGGCTTGTGTTTGGTTTGGATTGGTTATTTGGTTTGTTTGTTTCATTTGTAGCTAAAATACCATAAGGACCATATATGTAAAAATCTGAAAATCTAGGGACTGGTTTTGCAATTTCCCCCAAAGTACTCACAAGGTAATTCTTGCTACATATGAATAGTCCAAGGCCATGAAAGTTAATTTTCCATTTTAAAATTTCCAGGGACCAATTCTGCCAAACTTGCAAAGTCCAGGGACCAAACATGTAATTTCACTAAACTTGCCACCCAGGGAACATTCCTGCCAAAGATTAATAGCACAAGGACCAAAATTGATTTTTCATTCAAAAATTCCCACCAGGGACCAAATCTGTCAATTTTGAAACTCCAGGGACTAAACTTGTAAATTCTCAAAACTTTTAGAATTTTCACCAAAGGACTAAATATGACAACTTATGATTTAAAAGGACCTTTGGTGATAATTTTCCATATTTTGAATGACCAGGGACTAGTTTTGACATTTTATGAAAGTTGGAGGACTGAAACTGCCAATTTTGCAAACTTTGTACGTTTTTATCTGTTTTTACTCTTTTTGCATCTAAAACATATAAAACACAATTTTGAAATATTTTTAGTATTTTGATGCATTACTGAGTGTTTTTGTATGTTTTGCAGCTCAGATTTGACCAAAAATGATGAGTGTTTGAGCACTCACCAATCCCCCACACTAAAATATTGCTAGTCCCTAGCAATGAACTGTTTTAAAAACTTAATGGATTTTAATCTATTTACCAAAATCCATTACTTCTGGAGTAGCCAAATGTTTCGGTTCAAGTAAGAACTATGGTCCACCTGATAACCATGTGATTTTGAGCAAACCACCAGCTGTCAATGGATTTGATTTGTCTTTACCAGAAGCCGTTTGCTTCTGGACTAGCCAACTCTTGATGGACATAGTCAACATCTTGGTGAGCTGATTACCAATTATGGTTTTTCCAGTGTCTTTACCACAAGCCATAATCTTGCGGGCTAGCCAACTCTTTCACTTTTTAGGATATGGCGAATTGAGATACCATACAATTTTGGGAAAATTGCAAGCCTAAAACGGATTTGATATATCTTTACCAAGAGCCGTTTGCTCCTGGATTAGCCAATCCTTTTGTCGTTTAGACATGGCGGACTGATAACCACAAAAATTTTGAAGCACAAGTGAAAAAAATTTTAAAATTTTTGCCAAAAACGAGGGTATTAGATAGTAAAATGTGATAAAATTCGCTAAAATAGCGAAATACCCCCCACACTTAGAATTGAATATTGTCCCCAATATTCAAAGTCCCGGCTATTATGCTGACATTTTGAACGTAAAAGGGCAACATTACAAGCTAAATGTGGAAACACTATTTTTTTTCACTTTATTGGTAACCACAGTAGGGGTAACTCCCCCACACTTAGGGTGAAAACCCTATATACATGCTATTGTTTTTGTTTACCGAGTTGCTAGCTTGACTCGACCCCGAATTCATTGGTTCATGGGAAAGCATGATGTGGAAGAGATAATCTCCATCGGACTTTCATTCAAGATGTTTGGACAATCATTTGAAGCACGTGAAAGTTTCACACCGATGAGATAAGTATCCGACTCAAGATAATGGTAAATGAAAATGCCGGGATCAAAGATGGTATCTTCATTCCCGAAGGAGTGACGAAGAGAAGAAGTCACCTTATAGGTGAAGAAAAGGAAGAAAACCATGATGAAAATCATTATAAGATCTTCTTCCTCGAGATCAGGCTCATTAGCCTGAATTTGGATTTCAAGGGTTAAGCTCGAAAACATCCCGGGAGGGAGAGTGGGAATTTGCAAATTCTCATGATTTAGAACATCTCCCCCCGGGCTATCATACTCCGGAGGAGTCATGATATGAGTGAGTTCACCGGAGAACTCCTCATGAAGAGAATCATTCACAAGATTTGAATCTGTGAACTCATGTTCCGGAATAGACTCATCACAATCCTCATTCCGAATACCAAAGATTGGATTATCAGAAATCAAAATGAATTCAGATTCGAATTCAAATAGACGATTGGTGAGAGTAGTATTGAATGCTTCAGGAACAAAATGATTATCATTCTCTATTGGACTGTTAGGATAAGAAGTGAGTGACTGATCATGATAAAGGAGACTTTCAATTTCTCCAAGACCGGCTTCAAAGACAACGAGATCATCGTTACTTCCCGTTGGAAGTAGATTGATGTGAGTGAGTTCATCGGCGAACTCCTCAAGAAGATGATCAGCATTAGAATGTGGAACTGATGCCTCAACATCAGTGTTGCAAAAATCATGAATCGGTCCTAAGGCGGTCGGGGGCCGAGTTGCATTTTTTAGCTGATTAATCGGCTCAAAACCTTGTAATCGCCGATTAATCGGCCGACTTCCTTGTAAATGTCTCCAAGTTCCAGGGCCTTGTAGCTTGGAATCGGCGATTACAAGGCCTTGTAGGCCGTTTTTTGCAACATTGCTCAACATACTTGATGTCTCCATAAGATGCACAATCTTCGCTACAATCGGAGAAAGTCTCAAATTGATCTTTTGGACACTCAAGAGGGGAAGGAATATCACACATATGATCAAAAGTTCTCTGTGACTCTCTCAGGATTGGGACAAGGATCTCAACACTAGACTTTATTAATTCGTCCGATTCCTTATTAGGAACAGTGCTAAGATGCTCATCTCCCATGTTTAGAGAGTGAGTGTGAACTTCGGGTGTGATATCAATAGACTGAGGGAGTGGAGAGGAGCTAGCATTCATGGATTGTACAAGTTCAATTTGATCTTCTGCTAGTAATTTCTCCGTCACATTATTTTCTCCCTGATTTTCAATGGGAGGAATCACAACTGATGAATCTGACGAACCCTTATAAAATTGAAGGATATCAAGGGTATCTTCATTGTCACTATCATCATCTCAATCGAGAAGAGTAGCTTTACGAAATTTGGCACGTGTTATAGCTGCTTGTTCTTCGACAAGTAATTCCTCCATACTCTTTTTGTTTCTAGCCTCTTGTTCTTCAGCAAGTAATTCTGCCATAGATTTCTCACGAGAGTCTTGAAACGATGTAGTAACCAACTCCTCCTTAAGTTCTTTCAATATCTCAAGAGCCTTTAGTAAAAGGTCTTGCTCAATATCATGAGGAGTTGTGTGAATCATTTGGTACTATGGAGGTGGGTCTGAAAATGAATAGTCTTAATTGTTACAAGGAAATGGATTCCTTGTTTGACAATCTGAGCTAGAGTGTGGACCTCCACAGTACTTACAACAATATGATTGTTGTGACTGGTTTGGTGAATAACATGGATATTGGTCATTTCCAAAATTCTGAGTGTTATCAGGAAACTGTTCATAGACAAACGTGTTTCCGGATTGACACTCAAATCCTTGGTGAGGACCTCCACAATACTCACACGAATATGTCAGTATCTTATGGTGTGGTGGCTGGTGGAATAAATCAGTCGTGACATGATAAGAATAGGGATCCTAGTTATAGACAGACCCGTATCCTGACTCTACCATGCTACAGCTGGGGCAATTACCACCGTTATGAGGGCCACCACACCATTGGCAACCCAATTGGTGTGGATACAACATAGGAAAGAATCAAATGTTCATAGAGGGGTAGGGATGAAGAATCAAAGATGTGAGAGGGTAAAGGTGAATATTTTTGGATTTCGTTGAAAACTGATTTTAAAATGTTTTCGTGAATTGTTTTGTTTTTATATAAAAATACGAAGATAATATGAACAAGGGACGGTAAATATACAATGAGTGTATATCCCGATTCACTAATCTGAAAACCGTTTTAGAATAACGCGCACAACCTCCCCGGCAGCAGTGCCAAAATTTGATTGGCTCCAAACGGTCAACCTAAATTGACCAAAGGATGGTCAACAAGGTCAAACTGCCTAGAGTCAATGCTCCATGGAATATAGTGTTTCCCCGGGTCGTTATGTCCCGACGAGGTGTGAATGGTTATCAAACGGGCTTGTGATTGGGTGAATTTGGACAGGAAAGGGATTTGAGTTTGATTAAACTAAGTAATCTACAAGGAAATAGCTTAAATAAGCTATATGAATAAGACTGGAAATTTAGAAAAACGGAACCAGAAACGTTTAAAACCTAAGAACGCGTACGTTCAATTTAAATTTACGTGAACGTACGAAATAAAAAATGAAAACTGAAATCTGAAAACCCCCAGGGGGTGAAAATGAATTTTTTACAAACCTAAGTATGAAAGAAAAATTTTAGAAAAAGAAAATAAATTTTTACACTAATTAATTACTTATTATTAATTAATTACTAATTAATACTAATTATTAATATTTAAATAACTTAAATATAATACAATATTAATTTAATACTAGAAAAGTGAAAATTAAATTTCTAAAATTATAAAATAACTAAAAACAAATTTTAAAACTAAAAATATGTTTTTTGTGTTTTTGTGGTTTTTCTATTAATTAATTACTAATTATCTTAATTAAACTATTTAAACTATTTTTAAATTATTAATAATACTAAAAGTGACTAGAAAATTATAGAAAAATTTATAAAACTAATTAACCATTACAGGAATCCTAAAAATTATAAAAAGTTCCTAAAAATTATATTTAGACTATTTTATTAATTATTTACTTATTTATTAATTAATATCTAATTTAACTAAATTAATTAAGAAAATTAGAAAATGAATAGTGAAAATTATAAGAAAATTCCTAAAATTATTTTATAACTTATAAAAGCTAGGAAAAATATAAAAACTAGGGTTTACTTTATAAAAACTAATTTTGCTATTTAAAACTTAATTATTAATAAAACTAATATTAAATCTAATAATTACCAAATGATAATATAAAAATCTGAGAAATTTACTAAAATTACTTTAACATAAAAGGAAATTAAGAAAAATATAAAAATGCCAAGTGCTTAATAAAAGTCTAAAAAGGAAAATTAAAAATTTAAATTACATTAAATAGAAACTATCACTTGAAATTAAATTGGTTTTTCTGGATTTTTCATTTTGAAAACTAATTTACAACTAAAAACAAACAACTTTTGTAAAAACAACTTTTTTATAACATAAAAATAAGCCAAATGCAAGCTATAAGCTTGGACAGTTGACTTATGTTGACCAAACTAAGAAATAAGCTCAAATTAGCTTGTGTTGGGTCCACAAGGGAGGAATCTGGTTCAAATGAGTTAAATGGACATGATTAAGCAAGAATATAACCAATAAGCTCACAAGATAAGCCCCTGAACCACAATAAGCAATATAACTTTCTTATTTATACACTAAAAATGGGACAGAATTGAGGCTGAATTCAAGTGGGTCCCAGGGAGATTAAGCTCAAAAGCTAGCTCAGACTTTGAAGGTGGCCAGGAGGGGTGTCCAAGGAACCAAGGAGGGGGTGTGGGTCCCACTGTGGTGGCCAGAGACAACCACCAAAGGTGGTGGTGTGGGTGCAGGTCTGCTGCAGCAGGGGATATCCTCCCCCTGCAGGTGTGTTTGAAGCTAGCTGGGACCCACAATAAAAATCACAAAAATAAGGCAAGAGTGGGAATCCAAAGACAAGGTGGGGGACTACAAGTTGTGAAAAGCACAATGTCTAAATCTTAACAGAAAATTCTAAACAAATCCTACAATTTTTGGAATTTTTACTTAAAGCAACTTTTGACTTTTTTGGTTTATGAACTATGTTGACTAAATTGGATTTTGAATGCTTCTAGATTACTGAATATGTAATAATAGGCCTGTATGAGACTGAAATAAGCAGCTACAACATCTTATGTAAGGATTTAAGTGATCATGGATTTAAAAAAACATAACAGTGAACAAAAATAGAGATAACAATGAGATTTTGACTTTTGCACAAAAGACCACTGAATTTATTGATAAAACTGAGCTAATATGACCTTTAGAGATGTGTGAGAACCCAGGTTAACAACAAGTAAACCTTGTATCACAGTACACAACCAAAATCCAAACACTCCTTAATGTGACAGTGGAAAGTGAATACTAAGCTACTTACATAATCAATGAACAAGCATGCAACATTTCAACAAGTACTTAACTAATAAACATCAAATAAGCATAAAACACAAAGAAAAGTAGCAATAAGTAGTTATACAGTAGAAATGCAAAAAGATGGAACTTTGCTTAC
Source organism: Artemisia argyi (assembly GCA_030686995.1). Lineage (NCBI taxonomy): Eukaryota > Viridiplantae > Streptophyta > Magnoliopsida > Asterales > Asteraceae > Artemisia > Artemisia argyi. The sequence goes on from CM060709.1 coordinate 24,002,703, forward strand.
AAGAAATGATTCCAAACTGAAAAGTGAGAACCAAGGACTCACACCTGTCCTATAGCTTACCAATAAGCACTAAACCAAATGCCATCCATAATCCACAGTAATCTTTGCTTCTTCTTTCTTGCAAACTATTTTTTTGATTTTTTCTTTATTTTTCTTGAATTTTTTTAGTATTTTTGATTGATGACTAGAAACTTATTAAATAGCTAAAGAAAGCTTATAAAAGCTTCTTAATAACTTACAAGAACTTACTGATCACTAGATAACAACCTTAAACAACATCAAATTCAAAATGATATTTTAACTAAAAATAAGACAAATTTTGAAATAAGCAAAGAACCTTGAAATTATAACTGAGGAAGGTTGAATTACACTTAAAACACTTAGTAAAATCTTTTTAAGCTACTGATTACAACTGGAAAGTCAAAAATTAATTAAACGACATCTAAAATTATACTACAACTATTCTACACCAACTAATACATCTTTCTTCATTTTGCTTGACTTTTATAAGCCCTGGAGTACATATCACTCTTTCCCACTTCAATTGGAACCATTGGATAGCTTTAGTTGATCCCCACCGGTTAATTTTATTTTGTCAGGAAAACGGGTATTGCAGTTCTGAGTGGAGTTTGGTGGGTGCATTTATGAGGAGGGGGAAGGTTGGGTGTAGGTGAGTGTATTAATGAGGTTTGGTGAGAAATTGGGAGGAGCGGGAGCAGGATTACAGGAAAGGTGGGAGGATTAGGGACGATGAACAGTAACCAGGGGTGTGGGTGTTTGACTTGGGGTTTGACCAGGTATAATATTAGAGGGGTGTTGGGCCAGGGAGTAAATTGGGTCAGGGATAAGCATGGGTGGGCTTGTGTTTAGTTTGGATTAGTTATTTGGTTTGTTTGTTTCATTTGTAGCTAAAATACCATAAGGACCATATATGTAAAAATCTGAAAATCTAGGGACTGCTTTTGCAATTTCCCCCAAAGTACTCACAAGGTAATTCTTGCCACATATTAATAGTCCAAGGCCATGAAAGTTAATTTTCCATTTTAAAATTTCCAGGGACCAATTCTGCCAAACATGCAAAGTCCAGGGACCAAACATGTAATTTCACTAAACTTGCCACCCAGGGAACATTCCTGCGAAAGAATAATAGCACAAGGACCAAAATTGATTTTTCATTCAAAAATTCCCACCAGGGACCAAATCTGTCAATTTTGAAACTCTAGGGACTAAACTTGTAAATTCTTAAAACTTTTAGAATTTTCACCAAAGGACTAAATATGACAACTTATGATTTTAAAAGGACCTTTGGTGATAATTTTCCATATTTTGAATGACCAGGGACTAGTTTTGACATTTTATGAAAGTTGGAGGACTGAAACTGCCAATTTTGCAAACTTTATACGTTTTTCATCTGTTTTTTACTCTTTTTAAATCTAAAACATATAAAACATAATTTTGAAATATTTTTAGTATTTTGATGCATTACTGAGTGTTTTTGTATGTTTTGCAGCTCAGATTTGACCAAAAATGATGAGTGTTTGAGCACTCATCACTAATCCTTGTTTCAAGTGATTCAATCCCTTCTCATCCATTCTTATCGAAAATGCAAAAGAAGAATACTCCTTCAACAACAAAGTTCAAGAAGTATTGTAGAGTAGTTGTGTATATTGTGTATATTATTTGTGACGTTGTGTTGTGCTTGTAATAAGTAGTTTAGGAGAAGTAGAAGTTGTGTAGGGAGAAGAAGTTGTGTAGTAGTGAAGTAGTGTGAAGTTGTGAAGAAGGTGTGGTGTGTATAAGTAGTGTAGAAGTTGTGAAGAAGTCGTGAGATTTGTTCTAGCTAGGATTAGAACCCGACATCTAGCTTTGTGTCGTTAAACCGGTCTAAGCGAAAGTTGTGTAAGGTTTCTCCGCCACAAGAGAGTTTGTTGACATAGTGAAGAAAACTCTCGAGTAGGTGACTCGGGGAGTGGAGTAGGAACAAGGAAGGTGACCTTGTAGCCGAACCACTATAAATTCTTGTGTTGTGGTTTGATCTTTCCAACTCTTTTCATTACTTACTTATTTACTTATACAATATTAGCTTAGCTAGTTAGTAACCATATAATTGTTCATATAGTGCAAGTATTGAAATCACATAAACTAGAATCGAAGTTTTTAAAATAAACTTGTTTTTATAAATTTTAAATCGGATGTAAAACTATTCAACCCCCCTTCTAGTTTTCCACAATTGGTATCAGGAGCCACGTCTTGCAAGATCTTTAAAATATATTGTATTTTAAAACTTGTAACGATCTATGGAATCTGAAAAGTATTTAGAAGGGCAATCTATGCAAAGACCACCACAATTTGAAAGTGATGGATTTTTATATTGGAAAAATCGATTCGAAACTTATGTGAAATCAAAAGATCTAGATCTTTGGCATGTTATTACCAATGGTTACTTTTTACCTATTCAAAATAACCCCGAAACAAAGAAAGATGAAATCGTACCTTTTGAAAAACAAAATGATGATTTAAAAAGAAAACTTGTTAAAAATGATGAAGCAAAAATGGTTATTTATAATGCGCTACCACATAAAGAGTACGAAAGGATCTTTATGTGTGAAACCGCAAAAGAAATTTGGAACTCTTTATTAATAACTCACCAAGGTAATAGTCAAGTTAAAGATAATAAAATAGATCTACTTGTTCAACAATATGAGCAATTCACGATTCCGGAAGAGGAATCGATTGATAATGCTTTCGCTAGATTTAACACTATCATCACAAGTTTAAAAGCACTTGATGAGAATTTTTCTAGTAAGAATTTTGTTAGGAAGTTTCTTAGGGCTCTTCACCCAAAATGGCTAGCTAAAGTGACGGCTATTGAAGAATCAAAGAATTTGTCAACGTTGCAACTTGATGAATTAATTGGAAATTTGAAAGTCTAAGAAGCAATTATAAAGAAGGACTCCGAAATGGTCAAAGGAAAACGAGAGCAAAGCAAGTCAATCGCCTTGAAAGCTAGAAAGGAATCCAACAACGAAGATATCTCATCTTCCGAAAGTGATGACGAAGAATATGCCATGGCCGTAAGAGATTTCAAGAAATTCTTCAAAAGGCGAGGAAGATTCGTTAGACAACCACACGATGAAAGGAGAGCATCTCAAAAGAATAAAGATGACAAGTATAGCAAGAATGAGAGAAAGTGTTTCAAATGTGGTGATCAAAATCATCTCATTGGAAAATGTCCAATGATGACAAGAGATCAAAATCAAAGAGCATTTGTTGGAGGAGCTTGGTGTGATAGCGATGAAGATGAGCAAGAAACGACAATGGAAGAAAAGTGTCTCATGGTGAAGACATCAAGTGAGGTACGTTCTGAAACCGAATACTTTAGTGATGAAAATTTATCATTAGATGAAAAAGATTTAGATAGTGAATATAATAGATTATGCAAACTAGGACAACAAGTAATAGCTAAAAACAAATCACTAAAATGCATAAATAACCAATTAGAAAATGAAGTACTAGAACTAAAAATTAAAATACATCAACTTGAAAAAGGTAAGGAAATTTTTGAAGAATGTAAATCATGTCAAGAGCTTAAAGGTGAAAATGAAATACTCAGGGAAGAAATTCGCAAACTTGATAAATTTGAAAATAGTAGTCACTCACTTAGTAAAATAATAAATATTCAAAGAATATCCGGAAATAAAACTGGTTTAGGATTTAACTCAACCGAAGCTTCAACAAGTGAAATTAAAAATGTCAAGTGTGAAAGTGAACTTAATAAACTAAAACTTCTAAAATCTAATCCTAAGTACATACTCATAAATGATAAGAAAATACCTCTTGCTAGTGATGAAGAAGTAAAACCGTTTTATAAACCATCTTTAAAGACCGATGTAGGATCGTCTAAACCTAAAACAAGATCTAAAACTCCACCACCTAGGAAACCAAATAACTCTTATCCTAGATCTAAAACTCCTCAAACTAGAGCAAACCAAAATAGATGAAACTTTAACAATAATCAAAAAATGTGGAACTTCAATCCGTGGGGAATGTTTCCACCATATATGCACCCAAGTCAAATACAAAACATGTTCGGATCAAATAACTTTGGTCAAATGAGACAATGGGGACCAACGTAGAAAATTCGCCATACAAACTTGGAAATTTAAGTTGTCACCTCTAGTTCGTGCAATTCCTTGAAGACTATGAAGAAAAACGCATTGAAGACGAAAGGTACACATTTCCTTTTATTTCCTTGTCAAGAAATGCATGCTTAGTTTAATCTCTAGTATTTATGTGATTTTGTTTGGCTTATTGTTTCCCCTAGATTTTATATCCTTACATATATATACTTATCTATTTATATTATATTATATATATATATATATATATATATATATATATATATATATATATATATATATATATATATATATATATATATATATATATATATATATATATATATATATACACACTTAAATACTTAGCTATATCTAGGATCTTAACCTAGAAAATTCATTTGTTGATTTTCTAGAACTAGAAATTGTTCGTTTACGAACCTTTTCTTTCCCCCTTTTTGCCTTCTTGAACTTCTATGTTCAACGACACTCATGTTGATGTAGAGAAATGAGTCGAAAAATCTATGGATGATACAAACTCCCGTCCTCCGTTGCATACGTCTCCTTCCTATATTCTCGTCTTATAAGCCCATACTATATATATATATATATATATATATATATATACTTATAGACCTTCCACAACTCTCTCGTCCACTTGACAACTTGATAAATTTCTTCCAAAATGATAAAGAATTTTTAATTGACGAAATGTCAAATAAAAGTGTGAAGTAATTCCTTCCGAGCGAATACTCTCCAACGTATTTTTGATTAAATATAAATCTAATATATATATAAATATTTTCTTGTTCTTTCCAGAAACCAAAACCACGAAATATCAAGTTTTGGAGGGCGGCCCCCTTAATGTTTAAGGGGACCGGCAGCCAAATAAAGGGCGGCCCCCTTAATGTTTAAGGGGGCCGGCCATCTGATAGTCCCAAATCATTTTTCCTCTTGTTTCTTTTGCCAAACACTCCACTTTTCAAACACCCCTTCCATCTGTTGTTGCTGTGACGAATTTTAAACCCCAAAAACTCAAAAATCAACCTCTAATTCACTTAATTCGGGTTAATTCGCAAGGGGAAAATTCATCTAACACGATCACCATTACATATTGTAAGTTTTTCATAACACATTTCATCTAATTCCATCTAATTTGATCAAACTCAAGATTATGTATGTTTTAATAACTTTTTCAAATTCATAATTTCTTTCGAATTGGGTCTAGAATTTCCATAACTAAATGCTTCCCTTAGGAATAGGATGCTAAATTGACAATAGAAACTAATAACTACAAACCCTCTTGTCGAAAATTTTTGAAAAATTTCATACACTCCTTTTCAAAAAATTTAGTAAACACATTGGTGAATAATGCTATAAAAACTTGTCAAAATTAATCATATTATGTTTTTATAACTTGTAAAACATGAAACTATATTTTTCGACTAAGTAAAAATATTTGTGTACACGATAAGAGGGTGTTTGGATTATGTCCAAATAATGTCGAAATTAAGTCGTTGTAATTTTTATAAAACGTTGTCAAGATTATAAACCTAAAACTAGTAATTCGGACTTGTCAAGATATATAATTCATATATATATATTGACATACTAGTAGTGTAAGTGTCTAGTTAAGGAAGCGTTTGGTTTAGTACGAAAAATGACATTTTTGAGTCAAAACATAAACCATCCTTTTCGAAAACAAATCACATGCATAAGAAACTCGTAAGAAATGACTAGTTTTACAACCTAAAGTAAATCTAGTAAATTTCATGATATATTAAGATGTTTAAAAGAGCGTTTGGATTTGTCCATAACTACTTGCTAAACATCGTAAAATATATCTAGAACGAGTTAAAAATAAAAAGGAACATGGTAAACTACTTCTTAGGATTATAGTCTTAGAGTTGAAGTATGTTTACGTTCCAACGTAAGTCTTAACAATATATACATTTTTATTCTTCTTTATATTTATTTTGGTCTTTTGTATTGTTGTTGTGTTTAGGTGAAAATGCCAAAAGCGACTACCGAAGATCTTTCCCTCACTAAGAACTACATTCCTAAAGTTTCCCAACTCCCTACTACATCTCCTTCCATTGGACGTATATATCGTCAAATTGAGGATAGAAATGTTCATGAGGGACGTGTAGTAGATCTAGCTTATGCTCAATCCGACTACATTGATCGCTTGTTTACAAGCATCAACTTCAATTGCCTCTTTGAAATCAATGAACCCATCGTTCCTCGTTTCATAGTTGATTTCTATAGCCAAGTCACGGTTCAAACCAATGATCTTGGTGCCATCACCATCTCCTTCATGATCCAAAATGAATTTATCACCTTAACTTTTGACCAGTTCGGTCAAATCCTCCAAATTCCTTTTAGAGGTCAAGCCATTTTCACAAACGAGTGGGACCTTGAATCTCTACATCGTTGTCGACCAACCTTTGGTCCATATCTCTCCGACATCTGATGAGGCGAAAAATGATCCGTTTTTAGGGGGTCATTTAAGCCCGGAATTGAATTTATTTGATCAAATATTGCCCTAAATCGTTCCTTTTGTGATTTTAGGTACTTTGGGAGTGAAATCTGGAAAAGGAAGCAATTCGGACGTTTTTGGAGCATAAAAGTGAAGAAAACGCCAAAGTCTTAATTTTCCATGCTGGGAACAGTAGGTGACGGCGTCAAGAGTAACATCCTGACGGCGTCAAGAGCAAAGTTCCATGACGGTCCAGTAGAGAATTGACGGCGTCACGAAGAAGGGCGTCAAGAGTAAAAGTCATGACGGCCTGGAAATGATTATCATGACGGCGTCAAATGTAGATCAAGGCAGTCCGAGAAGAGTTTTGGCGGCGAGGTGACGGCGTCACAAGTTTAGTCTTGACGCCGTCAGACCCCTTTTCCTATATATAGTTTTCTAATTTTCACATTAAAAAGAGAGAAGTTTTGGAGAAACCCTAAGTACGAATTTGGTGTGAATTTTACAGGTTTTTCAAGGGTTCCAAACCCTTGATACCTTTCATGTGTAATTGAGATAAGTGTTCTTTTAATTCAATCAATATGTCTATGTGTTGGTTGTCTATATCTTGTTCTTGTCTTAATTCCATCATGCTAGGCTAGATCTATCTTGTGTTTGCTTGGATCTAATGAAACCTAGATGTTAATTATGTGTTGATTACTTGTTTATACTTGTCTTGGATGAATGATTTATATGTTAGGCTTAAGAAAACTGGCAGATCTCCAATTGGTAACATGCTTGAACGTCTTAAGAAACATGAACTGACGCACACTAGGTCTTTATTGGTTGTATTTAATGCATGAGCCACTGTTTATAATCCCTATGGTTGTGCTGGGCATGGTATAGGAGGAGATAAGAGCTCATAGAATTGGGGAGTTAAGTGTGCCACCCCATGAATGGTATTAAGGAATACGATTCGTCATCCATGCAATTATAACAAGTAATTAACGTGTAAAAGATGTCTAGGGAGTAGTGAAATCTAAGTAAACACATTTTCTTCACTTACTGCTCACAACTTTAGTATAATTTCGTTTATTTTCATTTCTAGTATTTTATTTTGATTGCATATTTAGTATTGGGTTAGTTGACTAGCAACTAATTCCGCCCAAATCCTTCAAACCCGAGATTTTTACTTGCTTTCTAAAAAATATAAAATACAAAAATAATCATCCCTCACCTTTAGAACTAGTATTTAGGTTTTCTAATCCTAGCGACACTATTCCTAAGCTGAACGATCAATCCCCCGGTACTTGTCACTATACTATACTTCAACGATCAGGTACACTGCCTGGTGGGGGTTGTAAGCTTCCCAAGATCCCTTGAGAGGTAAAGCCTGGTGCAATTCCCACGCATCAAGTTTTTGGTGCCGCAGCCCGGGGAATAGTTATTGTCTAGGTTAGAATTTCTTTTTATTAGGTCTACTTGCTAGATTCCTTTCTAGTAAGATTTTATTTTTATTTTTAGGTTCTCTTTAGTCTATCTTAATTCTTTGTGCCTTTGTTCGTAACTCTTCACCACCTGCCATCATGGCAAACGACGAATCCTTTAACCTCAGGATCACTAGGAGTCGTAGTTCCACTAGAAACCTGGTCTTGCCTTATGCGGAACCCGAAAGAGAAATGCATAGATTGAGACAATATCACTCAACTTCTGAACCATCTAGCGTTGCCATCAATTTTGATGCACCTCTTTCTAAAGAAAATTCAGAAAATCATGTCACAACCCCTAGCTCCCAACCCAACGACGAGATGAGTACTCCCGCAACCCCCATTCCTAAGCGCCTTAAAGACTACTCCTCCCCAACCTCTCGTGGCTTCTCAAACGCCATTGTCTACCCAAACGAACACACCAACGAGGTCTTGCATGCAAACGATGTTTGGCTTGTCCAAAGTGTGTGTAAGTTTTGCGGAATAGATGAGGAAGATCCAATCCAACACATCAAAGACTTCCTGAAAATAGTAGACACCCTCCATACGGATGGGGCTACTAGAGACACGTCCCGATTGCGATTCTTTCCTTTCACCTTATATGAAAAAGCCCAAGAATGGTATGACAAACTCCCTTCTGAATCTATTTTCACGTGGGAGCAACTCATATCCAAGTTCTATGAGAAGTTCTTTCCACCTGGAAAAACCTCAGCGTTTAGAGATAGGATCCTCCGTTTCCGGAAGGGGAAGGATGAACCCTTCCATAAATCGTGGACTAGATTCAAAGATTTAATAAGACAAGTTCCCCATTATGGCATTGAGCTTTGGCTCTTTGTCCAAATCTTCTACGATAATATCTCCTCTAACGACCGAAACGGAATTAACCAATCTAGAAAAGGGAGATTGGCCAATCTTAGTGCCGAGGAAGGATGGGATAGGATTGGAGAATATGCTCAAGACCAGGATGACACTTGGGATGAACCTGAGTCGACTGTTAGCATTTCTGAGATCACCTCGGATCGGTTGAGAAAAATTCACAAAAGAGTGGAATACCTGGCTGGATCGCAATTACCTAAACAGCTATCGAATCCTTACTTGATCTGCGATTACTGTGGGGGCCCGCATGAGGTAGAAGAATGCGGAGGAGCAACCACAACTGAACATGCATGCTTGTCAGGAGGGGACATTTATGCTGATCCCTCCCTTTTGCCTTTTTACCAAAATGACGATTACACCCCTTGGGGAAATCTGGTTAAGAGAAGAGAAGGGGAGGAAGGCCCTGAATTCAAAATCAGGAGCACTTTTGAAGATGACCTTGGTCACTTCACTCAAGAAAAAGGCTTGCAAATGAAAGGTCTTAATGAGCTTTTCGACGAGCAGCAGGAAGCTATTGGAGAATTTTTCAACAAGCTTAACTCAGCCCTAGATAATCTTGAAACGCCATTAGTAAGCAAAAAAGACCCCATGCTCGCGATAACCACTCGAGCTGGAACAACAACCAAGGACCCTCCTTACCCAAACTCGTCCCCCATCACCCCCGATCCAAGCAAACCTGGGGAGGAGGAGGAGGATGTCAGCGGCAATACCCCCGACCAACCGCCCTTGACGACCCCTTCCCCATCAACCCTGCCTAACCAACCTGTGAGAATCCCGTTTCCATCCCGATTAAGGAATCAGAAAACTGAGAATGATAACAAGAGATTCCTGTCTTACCTAAAAGATTCGGTTGTCACCATACCTCTCCTTGATGCTTGTTATCACATGCCAAAGTATAGCGCATACTTTAAAAAACTACTTGCTAACCGGAAGAAACTCGAGGGTCTTGTGACCCTGGGGGAAGAATGATCAGTGGTGACCCACCGAGGGCTACCAAAAAAGGTAGACGATCCCGACAGCTTCACCCTGCCTTGCTCCATAGGATCTCTATCAATCAAGAATGCGCTTGCCGATTTGGGAGCGAGTATCAATCTCATGCCTCACTCTATGTTCCGTAAACTAGGATACTCTGGATTGAAGTCTACCCGTATGAACATCCAACTAGCCGATAGATCGGTCAAGTACCCCGTAGGGATATGCGAGAATGTGCTAGTAAAAGTTGGGAAATTCAAATTCCCGGTCGATTTCGTAATCCTGGATATGGAGGAGGATGACTTGGTACCCATCATCTTAGGGAGACCATTTCTTGCTACCGCTCGTGCAGTCATTGATGTCTACGATGGCAAATTAACCTTACGAGTAGGAACCAATAGCACAACCTTTCACATTAAGGATTCTATGGACCTCTCCCTCGAAGCAGCCAACCGGCTCTATTTCATCGGGGAAGTCGATGAACTCACAGATGTCATTGATAGTTGTATCGATGAACAGATCGATGAAGGCTGGCTACGGGACGAGAGTTTTCTGCCTTTACTAGAGGTAGAAAAGATGGAGGATGTTAGTGCAGTCTCCTTCTACCCCAGGCAAGAGGCCACGGAGCATCTCGAGCTCTGAAAGCCCGAAAACAAGCTCAAACCTTCTATTATCGAATCTCTTGATGTAGATCTTAAAGAGCTTCCTAACCATTTGGAGTATGCCTTCCTTCAGGGAGAGGACCAACTCCCGGTAATCATAAACTCTTCCTTGGAACATGAACAAAAAGGTAAACTCTTAGAGGTCCTAAAAAAATACAAGGGGGTACTCGCATGGAGTGTGGCCGACATTAAGGGGATTGACTCAACTTTTTGCACACATAAGATTCTCATGGAAGAAGATTATAAACCTACCGTGCAACCCAGAGGCGCGTGAACCCTAACATTAAGGAAGTAGTAAAGAAAGAAGTTATCAAACTTTTGGATGCAGGATTGATTTACCCGATCTCGGATAGCCCATGGGTCAGTCCTGTGCAGGTTGTACCTAAGAATGGTGGAATGACTGTAGTTAAGAATGACAAGGGTGAGATGGTGCCCCAGAGAACAGTCACTGGATGGCGGGTATGCATTGACTATCGAAAGCTCAATGATGCCACGAGGAAAGATCACTTTCCCTTACCATTCATTGATCAGATGTTAGAGAGATTATCTGGACACGAGTACTATTGCTTCTTGGATGGATTTTCTGGATATTTTCAAATTCCCATAGCACCTGAGGACCAAGAAAAGACCACGTTTACTTGCCCCTATGGAACATTTGCCTACAAAAGGATGCCTTTTGGGCTATGTAATGCCCCCGCTACTTTCCAGCGATGCATGACCGCAATCTTTCACGAACTCATGGAAGACAGCATGGAAGTGTTCATGGATGACTTTTCAGTCTTCGGGAACTCCTTCGACCGCTGTCTTGCTAATCTAGAAAAGATGCTTAAACGGTGTGAGGAAACCAACTTGGTGCTAAACTGGGAAAAGTGTCATTTCATGGTAAAAGAAGGGATTGTGTTAGGACATAAGATCTCAGGGAACGGAATAGAGGTGGACCAAGCTAAAGTTGAAGCTATATCTAAGTTACCATACCCCACGACTGTTAAAGCAATACGCAGCTTCTTGGGGCATGCCGGGTTTTATCGGAGATTCATCAAAGACTTCTCCAAAATCGCTCGGCCAATGACTCAACTACTTGTGAAGGATGCTCCGTTCGATTTTTCCCAAGAATGCAAGGATGCATTCGATCTCTTAAAAAAGGAACTCACACAAGCTCCAATCATGATCGCACCCAACTGGGAGTTACCATTTGAAATCATGTGTGACGCCAGCGACTTCACTGTCGGGGTTGTATTAGGCCAACGGCATGACAAGCTTTTTCAACCCATTTACTATGCGAGGAAAACCATGAATCCCGCTCAAGAGAATTACTCCACCACCGAAAAAGAATTATTAGCCGTGGTGTTCACATTCGACAAATTCTGACAATATCTTGTCCTTTCAAAAACAGTCGTCTTCACTGATCACTCGGCTCTTCGATATCTTTTTGCGAAACAGGATGCTAAGCCACGACTAATTCGGTGGATCTTGTTGCTACAGGAATTCGATGATGAGATTCGTGATAAGAGAGGGGCAGAAAATCTGGCCGCAGATCATCTATCTCGTCTCGAAAACCCCTTGGATGAGCACGATAGAAGTGAGATTAGGGATTCATTCCCAGACGAACAACTCATGTTAATGAGTGACTCGGAGCCGTGGTACGCTGATTTTGCTAATTACCTCACAAGTAGACTCGTTCCTGAACACCTGACTAAGTACGAAAGGAAAAGGTTCTTTTCTCAGCTAAAATACTACTTTTGGGATGAACCCTTTCTATTCCGAAGGTGTCCTGACCAAATTATAAGGCGTTGTGTTTCGGAAAGTGAAGCAGTGAAGATTATGAGGGAATGTCACTCTGGTCCCTCTGGCGGGCATCATGGGATAAACATTACCGCTCGAAAGATTCTCGATGCGGGATTCTATTGGCCTACAATTTTCCGTGATGTAAAGGAAATGGTGCAGGCGTGCGATGCATGTCAACGAGCCGGAAATATATCACATAGGGATGAAGCACCTCAGAACTTTATACAAGTTTGTGAGGTCTTCGATGTTTGGGGGATTGACTTCATGGGACCCTTTCCATCTTCAGGGGGGAACGAGTACATATTAGTCGCCATTGACTATGTTTCAAAATAGGTTTAGGCACAAGCTCTTAGGACCAATGACGCCAGAGTAGTTATTCATTTCTTGAAGAAGCTTTTCGCGAGATTCGGGATTCCTAAAGCTCTCATCAGTGATAGGGGAACCCATTTTTGCAATGCGCAAATGGAAAAGGTCATGAAGAGGTATGGATTACCCCATCGGTTCTCCACCGCCTATCATCCACAAACCAATGGCCAAGTCGAAAACACCAATAGGGCTATTAAAAGAATACTTGAAAAAACGGTTAGTCAAAACAGAAAGGACTGGTCATTTAAACTCGACGAAGCCTTATGGGAATTCCGAACCGCCTACAAAACACCTATTGGAACGACCCCGTTCGGCATGGTGTATGGTAAGGCATGTCACTTACCAGTGGAATTAGAACATAAGGCTTATTGGGCGCTTAAGACATGCAACTTAGATTACACAATTGCTGGAAATAATAGGTTCTTGCAATTACACGAGCTTGATGAGCTTAGGCTAGAAGCCTACGAATCCTCCATCACATATAAAGAGAGAGCGAAAAGATGGCATGACCAGAGAATTAAGAAACCCAGAGAATTTTCAGAGGGAGACAAGGTCCTATTATACAATTCTCGGTTGAGATTATTTCCGGGAAAACTTAAGTCTAGGTGGTATGGACCGTTCACGGTAAAGAATTCCTCTAAAATTGGAGCCGTGGTGTTACTAGATGATGAAGGTAGGGAATTTACTGTTAACATACAACGTGTAAAACACTACCAAGAGAATAACAATGAAATGATTAGTGAGGAGGATGTGACGTTTGATGATGAGGTCATGTAGTAACCCATGACCTTGAGTCTAGCTACAAGACTCGTAAATAAAGAAAAGTGCTTCTTGGGAGGCAACCCATGCTTTGTGTGATTTTGTTTGTTTGTTTGTTATTTGTTTCCGTATGTATGCTTAATTTTTATTGTTGGTTGATCATGTTTCTAAACTAAATAGTGGAAATACTTTACTTTGTTGTTTTGGCCTAGTCTTAACTCCACCTAAAAGTATTTTTGCAAAAGATAAGTGTAAGGGGAAACCCCAAATATGTTTTCAAGAAACAAACCGATCATGATTCTCCACAATATTAAATGAACATGTATATTCGTATTTGTTAGAGTCAAATGCTTGTATTGAGTCATAATGAAGTTTTGCAGGATTTTCCAAGAAGTAGGACCAAGTTTTTCCAGAAATTTTCCGGAAACTTAACATAAGAATTTCTGCAGGTCACTTCTGACGGCGTCAAGTGTAAAAATCTGGAAATTTTACCAGTTTTGTTTTTCTAACGGAGTCTTATGGTTTTTGTGAATTATTAAGTTTTATAATCTCCAGGAGATCTGCAAACTTCATCCCACAAGCATTATATCTTATCTTGTTTTCTAGGATTTAGTAACTTATATAGGATGCCGCCGATTTTACGCGAGGTTGTCTTGTCTATTTTATCAGGTTTTACAGGTTATGTATGACAAGAAGATGATTTATATTCTGGAAGGGAAGCTTTGATTGTTCATATTCTTAGAGGAAGATTTAACCTGACCACCTCATTATCCATACCGAGCGAATCAGGGGAGTATTTGATTTCATTCTTTTTACTTTTTCACTTTTACATTCTTTACTTGAACATTGGGGACAATGTTCATCTTAAGTGTAAGGGGAGGGTAAAAAGATGATACCTTACATATGCACTTTCGCTTGAGTTTGTTTTGTTTAATGGTAGATGTGTAATAAAACTATGAGAAATACTTGTTAGTGTAATTTTAGGGCCAAATTTAAAATTTTTTACAACATTTAGGAGTGAAACTTTAGCCATAGCAAGCGTCTCATGGATAGGAGATTGTATGACTAGCACAAAACCGTATATTCAGAAAAATTTTCCACCCAAATATGTGAGGTTCGCCTTTAGATTTGATAGGAAAAGCATTTATTATTAGTGCTTATAAGTGTACCGGTAGCATTTAGATTCTAGAACTTGCGTTAGTGATGCATCCCGAGACCGCTAGTGAGACTACATTCGTGTAGTAGGATTTACTACATGATAAGAGGCATTAGGATCACCCTTGTGTTAAACCCGTATCATGATTACTTGACCATTTAAGTCATATTATTTGGCTAGTTAAGTCAACTAATTTTTCCCACACCCTTAGCGTTGTACTCATTTTTAGTACACGAAACCCCTAGTACACCCCTCCGAGCCTATCTTTTCGTTTCTAACTTTAAGCATTTTACTTAAAGGAAGAATTTGTTACACCCCACTTAAATGTACAACCAAATCGCCTTAGCCTTCCGTGTATGCGCTCATCTTTAGTGCATTATTGTTATTTGTTAAACCCTAAGTTAACTATCTAATTGATTACATGGTTGCTAAGTCGAGTCATATCCTTGTACATATTGTTTTAGGATGATTGGGACTCATGGGTAAGTACTTATTTTATGGAGTAATGGGGAAGAACATCATTTATTACCCCCATATGTACGTTAATCTTAAAAGTACTCCAAGTGTTTTGATTTTCTTAATTCGAGTCATTAGATTAGTTTAATGTAAAGTATGTAAAGATTCAAGTGTAAGGGGAATATTCATTCCCTATGATGTATTATTTTGGATGATAGGGTAAGAGTGTATGCACACACAAAAAAAAAAAAAAAAAAAAAAAAAAAAAAAAATCGAAAAAATCAAGAAAAAGAAAAAAAATAGAAAAAGGAAAAAGAGAAAAAACATACGGACTACCATCCAGTTTCATTCTATGTTTATTTTATGTTTTTGTCATTTTTGATTTATTAGCTTAAGTCGAGTCTAGTCTTGGCTTAGCAACGCCACATTGTACATGTAATTAACCAAGATTGTTAACTCGCCACCAGTAAAACTTCCTTTATCCAACAAAACCGTGTATTTCATATCCCTACACCTAACGTTACAACCCTTTTAAAAGACCTCTTTGATAGTTTATCCTAGGTGCTTACGCCATGTGGTGGAGGTTTGATCCTTTCCCAAGCCTATGGTAATCTATTTTGCTATGACAGGTAGTGAGAGATATCTTCCGTTTCCATATTGTAATTTACACTTTATTACACCCGAGAGATGTGAGTATCTAAACACTATTTGTGAGGTGCTTGTGTATAACCTCCGTGCTTGTCTATTGGTCTTTAGTGGAACGATTATTTATTGTAATTACTTTTATATTAGTGTTAAATGACCCCTAACTTGTATTTTGACTAGAATAAAAGCGCATTTGCTTGAGGACAAGCAAATCTCAAGTGTAAGGGTATATGATGAGGCGAAAAATGATCCGTTTTTAGGGGGTCATTTAAGCCCGGAATTGAATTTATTTGATCAAATATTGCCCTAAATCGTTCCTTTTGTGATTTTAGGTACTTTGGGAGTGAAATCTGGAAAAGGAAGCAATTCGGACATTTTTGGAGCATAAAAGTGAAATCCTTCAAACCCGAGATTTTTACTTGCTTTCTAAAAAAATATAAAATACAAAAATAATCATCCCTCACCTTTAGAACTAGTATTTAGGTTTTCTAATCCAAGCGACACTATTCCTAAGCTGAACGATCAATCCCCCGGTACTTGTCACTATACTATACTACAACGATCAGGTACACTGCCTGGTGGGGGTTGTAAGCTTCTCAAGATCCCTTGAGAGGTAAAGCCTGGTGCAATTCCCACGCATCAACATCCCTCATCCCGATGAAATTCGTCAAGTCCTTGGTGTGGAGCGTGCCACTATAACCCGAAAAATAAAATCCAAAAATTTCCAAATCTCTTCATACCAAATTCTCCTCAAGGAATTAGGCCCTCACATGAAGCGTTGGGAAGAACTCATTCGTGAGAATGCGTTCGGTACCGGAGGTCACCGGGACCATCTCCCGGCGTGCCTTGCTCACATGTTGTATTGTATCGCTATTGAAAAGCCATACAATTTGGCCTACTTCTTTTTCAAACGGATTGAGTGTGCTAGAAAAACTCCCAAAGCCAATCTTCCATATGGAATGTTTCTAACTCGTCTCTATCGTCATGTTATCGAGTACTACCCCGATCTTGACAATAGCATCTATGAGTCCATCTATCCCACCTTACGTCCTCTCGCTCTAAAACAAACTCGAGGAACTCGAAGTGACAAGGGAAAATCTCGTCGTCATAGCTTTCACGGTTCATCTTCTCGACAAGACGATGACGATGAGGAGGAAAACACCCATGGTGCTAGTACCCCTTCGTTCTCCGAGTTCGTTGATAATCTAGAGGATCTCGACTATCCCGAGTATACAACCCTATCTCCTAGCGATCAAACCGACGAGGTACTTCATGAACGAACAACCGAGATGCTTAGACGACAAAAGAGTTTGTATGAAGAAGTTAGAGGTGGCTTCAAATCTATCGGGAAGACGTTGAAGGGTATCTTCGGGAAAAAAAGGAGATGATGGAGATTAGCTTATGATTGTTGAACAACATTTATTTTTATGACTTTTGATCGTGGATATTTATGTGCTATTTGTCCGAATTATATTCGGAAGTACTTCTAATTCTCTTGGATAATTGTTTGGATACTTGATTAGGTTGATAACTTGCTTAATTATGTTTAATATATGCTTAATGATTGCATGTTTTATCACTTAATCTATATATTTGCTTGCATGCTAAGCTTATGTGTATATATATATATATATATATATATATATATATATATATATATATATATATATATATATATATATATATATATATATATATATATATATATATATATATATATAACATGTATGCTTTCTAATAGACCAAAACAAATGTGAAATGTCCAAATAGAGCTTGCTGCAAAAACAAAATAGAATATAACGTTTTTCAAGAAAAATTTTGATTTCTGGGTCGTCAGATGGGCGACCCCCTTAATTCATAAGGGGCGGCCCCCTTAAATTTAAGGGGACCGACCTGCATTTAAGGGGGCCGGCCACCCATACAGTAATTTTTACTGTTTTCTTTTGCATCTTGTGACTTCTTTTGCTAGTCTCAGCTACCATTTCCCTTTAAATCTAAACTGCTTTTGGTTTTTAACCATCTATTTTCAAATTAATTCCATTTCTAAACATGTTTTCATACTATATAATCCCCATGCATGTTTAATTCACATTCCATCATCCTCAACCTTCATCAAACCTCATCCTTTCATCATGTCATCACCAAGAACCACCTACTCAAACAATGCCAAGAAACAAAAACTTGTCATTATTCCACCAAAACAACTCTTCATTGATCTCACCAATGAAGACAACACCACTCCATCACCACCACCTCAATGCTCATCTCCTAGTGCACCAAATGCACCTTCCAAAACACCATCAAAAAATGGAACCTCCACTTCTTCCATACCATCCACTTCATCCATAAATGACTACATAAACACCCACTTGTCTCCTCCACCAAGAGCTCCACCACCACAACCTACCATTGAAAACACAACTCTTGACATAACCCTCTCATTATCACCATTAACACCTCTTGATGCACACTTCTCATCATCCCCTATCAATCCACCAACCTATAACCCCGTCCCATGAAGCTTACTTGAAGCTCATTGTGACACTTGCCTTTGTTGCATCCACAACCGAACAATTATGTTCGGACTAAGAGATGAGATACTTTACATGTTTTCACACATTGAAAACTTGTTGCATCAACTACCAACCACCACTACTACAACTCCACCACCAACAACAACAAACACATCTCCTCCACCACCATCAACAAACACTCCTCCACCATCACCATCTCCATGTTCACCATCAATTCCACCCAATTAAACATGCTTGGTATTTTGCAAATAAAATTGTCTTAAACCATTTTGGATGACAAGCTTTAGAGAGGACCTTCATGTTAGAGCTTTGGTTTATTTTAGTTATGATTGTAAGCCTTCAAGGCTTTTATTATTTGCACTACTTGTTTAATTATTTAGTTTGTTGATGTAATGCTTGTTGTAACTTTTTAATTCTATCAATGACTATGGTTATGTTTAGTTTCCATTCTTGCATGCTATATATATATATATATATATATATATATATATATATATATATATATATATATATATATATATATATATGTGTGTGTGTGTGTGTGTGTGTGTGTGTGTGTGTGTGTGTGTGTGTGTGTGTGTGTGTTGCTTGTCCACTAAATATTTTTTGCAAGAATCCCATATCTCGATTCCTTTATAACCTCAAAATGAGGGGGAGTATACATCAAGGGGGAGCTCCAATTAAATCGGGATAACCTTTTTGATGCTAACAAAAAGGGGGAGAATTGATATAAACTCACAATAATACTTGTATATATACTAATTTTCGCTTAATGAGTTTAGATTTTGTAATCATCAAAAAGGGGGAGATTGTTGACATAAATAATGCATAAAAACGTTATTTATATTTTTCGATATCTGTATGTTTTGATGATCACAAAATGTAAAATCATCAAACATAAGATTACTACGTAAACAAGTATTAAGCTAGTTTATATCATTATATCCAACTTAATCACTAAAGGTATGGATAAACAAGTGCTTAATACATCTCATGATCAAAGGGGTATTTAATTAATTATTACAAAGTTTATTTAATTATATAAACATATTATATATTTTTGAAAAACACTTTTGGTAATAAAGAAAAATGTTTTAATCATACTAAATATATGAATTCATATTTTTAACCAAAATCAGTTAGTTTTTCACCAAATAAACTTTCCCCACTAAATGACAGATTTTCTGGCCGTTACAGCTGGGCGGCCCCCTTAATTATAAGGGGCGGTCCCCTTAAAATTAAGGGGACCGGCCATGAATTAAGGGGTCCGGCCAGGCTCCTATGTCATAATCTGTCAGAATTTTCTCCTATAAATACCATCTTAAATCTGGTATTTTCCCCAACCTTTTGCACGAAAATTTCAGATCCAAAACTCTCTAAACATCTTCCAAAACCCTTTGATCATTGGATTACTAATCCTTGTTTCAAGTGATTCAATCCCTTCTCGTTCATTCTCATCCAAAGTGCAAAAGAAGAATACTCCTTCAACAACAAAGTTCAAGAAGTATTGTAGAGTAGTTGTGTATATTGTGTATATTATTTGTGAAGTTGTGTTGTACTTGTAATAAGTAGTTTAGGAGAAGTAGAAGTTGTGCAGGGAGAAGAAGTTGTGTAGTAGTGAAGTAGTGTGAAGTTGTGAAGAAGGTGTGGTGAAAGTTGTGAAGAAGTCGTGAGATTGGTTCTAGCTAGGATTAGAACCCGACATCTAGCTTTGTGTCATTAAGCCGGTCTAAGCAAAAGTTGTGTAAGGTTTCTCCGCCACAAGGGAGTTTGTTGACATAGTGAAGAAAACTCTCGAGTAGGTGACTTGGGGAGTGGAGTAGGAACAAGGAAGGTGACCTTGTAGCCGAACCACTATAAATCCTTGTGTTGGGGTTTGATCTTTCCAACTCTTTTCATTACTTACTTATTTACTTATACATTATTAGCTTAGCTAGTTAGTATATAGTGCAAGTATTGAAATCACATAAACTAGAATCGAAGTTTTTAAAACAAACTTGTTTTTATAAATTTTAAATCGGACGTAAAACTATTCAACCCCCTTCTAGTTTTCCACAGTTCTCATCCGTTTTTATATATTTTCATATGTTTTTTGCGTTTTCGTTTATTTTTATACGTTTTCATATGCTTTTGTCGATTTTGTACGTTTTCATCTATTTTTATACGTTTTCATATGTTTTTGTTAATTTTTATTCGTTTTTGTTTTTTTATACGCTTTTGTCCATTTTTATACATTTTCGTCCTTGTTATATGTTTAAATAAGTTTTTTTCGTTTTTATACGTATTCGTCTATTTTTACATGTTTTTGTCAATTTTTATACGTTTTTATCCGTTTTTATACTCTTTCGTCCGTTTTATACGTTTTCGTTCGTTTTTAAACATTTTCATACGTTTTTGTTTGTTTTCATATGCTTTTTCTGTTTTATATGTTTTTGTTCATTTTTAAACGTTTTCACATGTATTTGTTCATTTTTATATGTCTTCACCCATTTTTAAATGTTTTCATACATTTTATCCGTTTTTATATATTTTTATCCATTTTTAAATGTTTCATATGTTTTTGTCCGTTTTATATGTTTTCGTCTATTGTTATATGTTTTCGTCCTTTTTATACTTGTTTAAAAAACATATGAAAACGTAAGAAAAACGTATGAAAATATTTCAAAATAGACAAAAATTTATGAAACCGTTTAAAGATGTTCAAAAACGTATAAAAACGAATAAAACGTATTAAAATGGACGAAAACTTATAAAAATGGACAAAAAGCATACGTAAACGCATAAAAACGGATAAAAATGTCTAAAAATGGACAAAAGCATATGAAAACGAATAAAACGTATAAAACAGATGAAAAAGTATAAAAACAGACGAGAACGTATAAAAACTGACAAAAACGTAAGAAAACTTATAAAAACGGACAAAAACATAAAAAAAAATGGACAAACTTGTTTGAAAATGGACGAAAACGTATAAAAACGTATGAAAACTTATAAAAAGGACGAAAACGTATAAAAATTGACAAAAAACGTAAGAAAACGTACGAAAACAAATAAAAACTTACAAAAATGGACAAAAAAACGCATGAAGACATATAAAAATTGACGAAAACGTATAAAAACTGTTCAATCCAACGAAAAAAGGTTAAAACAAATGTTAAATGCTATATTTACACCGCTGGACACTTAGTCCAGTGGTTGGGGTGTTACTTTGTGAAGCAAAAGACCCAAGTTCGATCCCTTCCCCTTTATAATTTATTTTATAAAATTAGGACTAACGGTGCAAAAAAATATTAATGAGGGGACTAACGGTGCAAATATTATTTTAACACTTAACGGAGAAAGTGACAGACCATCCAAAATTTGGATTGTATGGGTTACTAGTTTTAAAAATAGGTATTGCTAGCGTAATTAAAATGGCATATGGACTTTTAGTATTATTTGAGATAAACCACATGGATGAATCATGTAATTTTACCTAAAAAATCATAGGAATTATATCTTTAAGGGTGTGTTTGGTATGCTACAATGAATCACAATCGGTATCGGTTTATGTGTAAGGTGGGTCCCTCACCTATGATAGTTTGATACCTTACCTATTGGACTCCTATTGAGTATGGAAGACATATATCTTTCGATCCAATATTTGAAAGATATATATCTTAACCAAACACTTGCATCATATCCATTCCGATTCCCCCATTCTAATTAACCCCTATCAAACACACCCTAAATTGTAGTGTCATAATCAATAATATGTATACTTCTTAAACATTTTAAGACATTTTATTGGTGCATTATAAAGAAACTAGACAAATACCCATGCAAAGATACGTGTATTGCGACAAATAATTAGACTTGCAAACTTGTGGTTTTTATGTGATCCTTGCGGGTTGAATTTGTAGTTATTGCGAGAAAGAAAGTTTATAGGTTAAAATCGAAAAATATAAAAGTTTGAGGATTAAACAATATGTAAATTATTAAATTAGTGGTAAATGCTGTAACCATTTTTAATTAAAGGTATGTAAAAAAAGTTTTTGAAATTTAAAAGAGTATTTTGGGTATAACACATTAATCATTTTTAATTCTTTTAAGTTTTAAATAAAAATATTCATCTTTAAGTCTTTTAAGTTTTAAAGAAAAGTTATTCGTGTGTATTTTATATATAGTATAGATAAGATAAGATACGATAAAAGATAAAATAAGATAGCAAAGATTGGTCTTGAATAGTTTTTATGAGAGTGTCTAGGTGTAGTCGTGTAAAAAAAACCCCGAAACTGAAAAGAGGGAAAAAAATTGAAACCGATTAACACTGGTTTTTGACCAAAACTGGTTCGGTTTTCCCAAAAACCAGTGGTTTCCAACCGGTTTGAGGATATTTCCATTGAAACTGGTGCGGTTCGGTTTTTCTCAAACTAGTTTGGGAAACCATTTTTTAACGTTATAAAAAAGGTTAGCAGCTAGCTTTCTTTTGCTCGTTTGTGACCGTTTTTATCTTTTTTTTTCTTTTACCATTTTGCCATCTTTTTTTGGGTAAAGGGGAGTAATCCTGCACCCTGGTAAATATATTAAAACCAAAACGTTTAAGTACAAATGGAATGTGGCTGAAGTACCACATTAACCTCAAGCTAAAACAGCTTGATAAACAAACTAGCCTAGAGCTTATGACATGCCAAAAGCTCTTGTCAATTCTAGAATCAAAAAGAACCTAGAACAAGAAACAGAAACTAATCAAGCTAACCAGCAGTATCCGTGAAAGATGAACTCCCACCTTGAGCAAAGTTAGGGAATAAATTAGCTGATTCATCATACATGTTATCCACACAATCATCATCACCATCTTCTTCAGTAGCTAAAGCATCATAGGGATTGGATGTAGACACTTCACCTCCCTTAGAGGAGGGATCTTTAGACTTCAACTTAGAAGACGAAGTAGGCACATTATTAGTAGCTCCCTTCTTGGGTTCACTAGGAGCCTTCTTAGGCTCATACCTGACAGTCTGCTTAACAGACGTACCAAACTAACTCCCTAAACCAGACTGGCCTTTACCTTTTTTCTTCTTACGACTCACCTTTTGGAACCCATCATTAGCATGCAAAGCAGCAGGAGGAACCACAGTATGAGTAGTAACAACCGGAGGAGTAATCTCTTTTTTAGGACAATTCTCATGGATGTGACCAAAAATCTTACATGAAGTGCACCTAGGAGGCCTCCATTCATATTCAACTCGGATAGATTCATTAGAAAACCCATCCCCTGTAAGAGAAGGTACACCAATAGTGATAACATCCACGAGCTCATCATCTGAACCCACTTCAATCAAACACCGAGCAAAACTGCTTCTACCCCAAGAATCCTTACACATAGAGCTTGTGTAAGAATCCAACATAATAGGATTGCCAAGAAATGAAGCAATCAAGTTAATACCCTCATCTTCAAAAACTTGGATAGGCACATCATGCAGTTTAACCCATATCGGAATGCGAGTCAGCTCTTCCTTAACTACGCTAGTACCAATAGACCATTTCTTAAGGATGATTGGAGAGTTACGAATCATCCAAGGACCATCTTCCAAAAGAGATTCTAAACCAGCTTGAGTATCAAATTTAAAAAAGAAGAAACCTTTAGCATTCATCATTATCTTTTTCAAACCATACTTAGCCCAATTGTTTCTAACATAATAATCAACCACCGGAAACGCCATTCTCTTCCCAATAAAGTAGCCATATAAAGTGTGCTCAAGGCGTGCACTAACCTTTTCAACTACTCGACGTGGAATAGATACGTTAACTCCTTCACAAACAGCCTCATCAACCAAAGGACTAGACGTAGAGGTAGGAATAGGATTTACCTCCACGTTAACATTAGGTGTAGTATCATTGCCATTACCATCAGAGTATGTTGTATAAGACTTAGTAGCCGCCAGATAATCAGCTTTAAAAGCCTCAAACAAACCACTGACAGCAGCCTTAGCCATCTGAACAACATCATCATCCATTGTATCCCACATCGGATAGTTACCAGCATCCAAACCTTTAACGAAAGCATCAATATCCTCTAGAGTTTTAAGAGATACGCCAAACAAAGTTTCAATAAGATCATGCTTACTCTTAAGAGAGGACTCCACGCCTGAATCATGTGAAGAACTAGAAACATGTGGAATCGGCTCCACATTAATTCCATGATTGGTTGCATTAGTATTCAACTCCGCACCCAATGAACCAATAGTCTTCACAACAGGTTCATCATTAACAACATTCCTATTAGATTTCTTAAGTTTTCTCATAGTCACATACGACAACGAGTTCGTCACATCAACCGACCTCAAAAGTTCAGAAGCACTAAGTTCATCAACATTAACATCAACATTAGCAACATCAACATTACCCAACTTTTCCATCTCTCTCAAACCCTAAAACTAATCAAACCCAATAAAAACCAAGGTACCCAATTCGACACAATCAACCAGCCAGCAGCATGTAAATCCAAATCGCACCAAGAGAAAGAAAACCCTAACAAAAAGTTAGGGTTCTAAACATATACGCCAAGAATTTTAACCAGGTCCCATGATATTCACGTAGCATGCAATTTATGTACAAATAATGTCCAATAAGCGTTTATAAATTGCAGCCCCACCACCGACGAGAAAAAAACCAATGAATATTAAATTCAAAAGTTTAATATCAGTTGTAGAATCTTAGGTAGGGATGATCGTATTGTGTATCATATAAACATGCAAAACAACGACAAAACAAGATGGAAAGCAGCGATTGAATATAAAAAGGAACCGACCCACGATTAACAAATCAACCAATAAATATTAGCCTACCTACGAATGAGGAAGATTAAACAATTAAGGTTTAATGGTCGAATGTAGAATCGTAGATAAGATGTTCGCCGACTTTTCTTTTTTGTCACCACCGAGAGAGATATTTTTAGGGTTTAAAAAAAAAAAAAAAAAAAAAAAAAAAAAAAAAAAAAAAAAAAAAAAAAACCATTTTGCCATCTTAAGTTTAGTATAAATAGGTATATTGATTATGGTTTAGTCACAACACACACACACTCTGAAAACACTCTTGAAACACTCAAAACGCGGAAAAACGCTCAAATGGCAACTCCATCTTCTTCAAGTTCCACCGGTGTTGGTTTTACAAATACACCAACGATTGTTGAAGTTTTGGAAATAAAACGAAATCTGGACATTTGGTGTAATTTCAACCTCGTGAAGTTTTCAGATAGGCAAATTAAGGTTCATTGTAAACATTGCGATAAGTTTTTGAAACATGAATCCAACACGACGTTGAAGACGCATACCGAAAGGTATTGCGAATCACTCAAATCCATTCCGGAAGCAGGTCAATCATCTATGTCAAGAGAGGGGAGTATTTTTGCATACGAGGCAGAGCGCTATCGCAAACAATTTGCAAGCTTTGTGATTCAAGAAGTTTTGCCATTCAACCACTTCGACAACCCTCGATTAACTAAGGTGATTCAAAATACTCTTCAACCACAATATAATCAAGTGATTTGTGCTACTCTTAGACGCGATTGTATTAACATATGGAAAAATGCTAAAAAAGAACTACTAAAAGGTTCTGAAAATTTAAATACTCGTGTAAATTTAACAACCGACGTTTGGTCGGCTCCTCATGGTTTCCCGGTTCATGCCTTTGGGTTACCGCGCATTAGGTTGACCCGTAATGTGACAAATGATGAAGCATACGATTGCTTTTGAAAACTTTGAGTATCCTCACATGGGTCAAAATTTATTTCATATGTTACGATATGTAATAAAATAGTATAAATTAGAAGAAAATATTTTTTCAATCTCATTTGATCATGCGAGTAATAATACAAACACCGTAAAAAAACTAATACTAAAATACCAACCACCTTTGAACGGCCTTTTTTTTTATCATAGTTGATGTGTTGCACACATCATAAACTTAGTTGTGCAAGACGGACTAGCGGTACAAGATATAAGTTGGCTAAAAACTCCTTTTGAAACTATGTTACAAGATATATTTTGTTCGGGTATTAGATATAAACATTATATGAGAATGTGTAAGGAGACGGATTCTATTTTTTAACACCTGATTGGGGCGTTCCTACAAGATCGAATTCGACTAATAAAATGTTTTTATGTAGTTTGCGCCTAGAAAAAATACTTTACAATGTTTTCATGATGAACTTGTCAATTCGGGTTTGGTTACACCAATTTCGTCCCGAAGATTGGTTTACTATTAAAAAATTACCGAATTACTCGAAGTTTTTAAAAACGCAACAACTTTATTACCGGGTGTTTATTATCCAACGAGTCATTTGGTACTCAACCAAATTTATTTAATGTGTGCAAAATTAGGCGAATACGAATTAAATGGTCAACTATATGAAAAATGGTTGAACTCATGAAAGAAAAACATAGCAAATATTTCAAATAAATTCCACCAGTAATTACTTGTGCCGCCTCATTGAACTCGTGCTTGAACATTAACGGGGTGGAACTACTTATCCATAAGATTTTTAATGATTTGGACTTGCCTGAGGATAACATTTTCTTTGTAAGAGACGCAAAAAAATATTTTAACAAATGTATTAAAGCTTTATTTATAGTTTATTTTAATAAATATGGTTCACCAAATGCTTCAACGAGTTCGGTTCCTTCATCGTTTTCGATTAATAGTAGTATGTCACCGATGGATAGCCTATATCATAGTTTAAGACAAGAAAACAATAAATGGGCTAGGGGTGACCAACCATTGACTAACGAATTTGGGAGATATTTGGGAACCGATTTTTTATGGGAAAATTCTTTTAAAACGTACTATACTTGTTCAAAAAATCACTTTTGAGTATCAAACTTTTTTTTTCCTTATTGGGTTACTAAACTTTCATTTTTGGCCTCTTTTACGCACTTTGGGACGTTTTTGCCCCTCAAATTTTTTGATATCCAGGGGCAAAAATATCATAAAAACATCCCAAAGTGCGTAAAAGAGGCAAAAAAAATAAAAGTTTAGCACCACAATAACGAAAATAAAAAATACGTTACTCAAAAGTGTTTTTTTTTCAAGTATGATACGTTTTGAAAGAATTTTCCCATTTTTTATCCACTATGGGACTCCAAGAATTCGCAAAATTTGATATTTTGGCTTGGTGGGAGAATCTCAATTTCCTGTTCTAACTAGCATGGCCCGACATTTACTAACCGTGCAAGCTTCTACGGTAGCTTCGGAATCCGCTTTTTCTATTAGTACCACGGTATTATCGATACAAAAAACAAGACTCACACCGACATCTTTGGAGATGTGTATTTGCTTGAAGGATCACTTAGACATGGCCGAACATATATAACACATTTCAAGTCTTGAAGGCGAACTAGACATCGAACAAGAATTACACGATGTCGACGTGGAAGCGGGTTTTGCAGTCTCACTTTCCGATGAAGAAATCGCTATAGATGAAGATGCTAGCGTGGCTAGGTCCGAAGCCTCCGAAGAAGAACTCACTCTCGAAGCAGCTCTCAATTAAGTTTTATGTATTAACTCTCAATTATGTTTTCAAATACTTGAATATTACGTAGTTTGTAACCGGTTTTTTCAACCCGAACCGGTTATAAACTGACCCAAACTGGTTTTAGATCAAAACTTGTTTCACCCTTTGACTACAAACCTGTTCGGTTTTCAAACCCGAATGTGTTTGGTCCGTCTGGGATGGTCCGGTCCTTCGGTCTGTGTGGTCCAAGAAGGCATTATTGCTCGATTTGTACGTAAGACCGGACCGGACCGAACCAGACCAACCCGAGACCGAAATAAGGAAAAATGTGGGAACGAGATCAGACCGCTGGTCCTTTGGTTCGGTCGGTCCGGTCGGTTTTAGGGTCTGCGATGCTCAGTCCTAGTGTTTTGTATCAGTGAGATCGTGATTTAATTAACGCAGGAGAACCATTTATAAACTTATATATGTATAAGTATAATATGGTACATTGTACCAAATTGGGTACATCGAACCAGAATATATGGTATATTGAACCGGAGCATCCCGAAATGAGCATACCCCCCTTCGTACCAAATTTCAGGGACTTAGCGAACCGCGTTCCCGTTTCTCGTTTCCGTACTGGAGCGAACCGCGTTCCATATGACTATGGGGCGATACCTCTGAAAAGACAGGTTGCTCGTCTTTTCTTTTGTGCGACCCATTTTACCATCATCACCATGATTCCTGTTAGTTGAAGAACACTCAGTCATGTGGTTTTTAACACTTTTTGGTAAACTTGTGCGTCCCAGTTTACTACTATCTCTGTTGGATGAAGACGAACAGTGAGTCATGTTGTATTTAACATTCTTTCGTAAACTTGTGCGACCCATTTTACCATCATAATTACCATCCATGTTGGCTGAAGAACACTGATTCACGTTGTTTTTGGCACTATTTGATAAACTTGTTCGACCAATTTTACCATCATCACCACCATCCCTGTTGGTTGAAGAAGAACACCAAGTCATTCTGTTTTCAGCACTCTTTGGTAAACTTATGTGACCCTGGTCTGAAAATTGGATAAATAAAACAGGACAAAAGCATCATGTAATTAGTTATTGACAGGACAGTAAACAACAAATATGCATATACAACACTAATAAAAAGTTTGTCTATACCAGAGTTTCTCTTAGATGCATAAGCAAGATATTTATGGATCTTCCAAGTGAATCCCGTTGTGCCTGATGAATCTGCAGAACCGTCATATTTCTCCTGTATTTCCAATAAATCGTGCAGTTTGGCCACAACCTGAGTCATGGTAGGCCGTTTTTCAACAACCCTAATCAAACATCGATCTGCGATTTCAGCAAATCCTCTTAAACATTTGGGAGCAATTGTTCCTATTATATTAGAATCAACCATTTGATAGAATTTTCTTTCTTTCACACATTGTTGAGCCCACCTTGCCAAGCTACCTTGCTCCTGCTCAAGCCGTTCGTCCACTGCACGCATCCCTGATAGCAATTCAAATAATACAACTCCAAATGCATACACGTCCGTTTTCCTAGTCAGTTTGCTTGTATAGAAATACTCTGGATCCAGATACCCGAATGTGCCTTTAACACTAACACTAACATTATATAATGTTTGATCGATTGGACCTATTTTGGATAACCCAAAATCTGAAATCATACCTGCCCAATTCTCATTTAGAAGAATGTTCGAGCTCTTAACATCACGGTGTATGACTCCATGTTGGGTGCCAAAACCAGTGTGCAAGTAGTCTAATCCATGTCCAGCACCTATGGCTATCTTTAGTCGCTGAACCCAACTTAAAGGAGTAGTAGCTTTGTGTAGATGAGCATATAGTGTTCCACGGGGTATGTACTCATAAACAAGGATCATCTCCCTGTTATCATCACAATAACCAATCAAAGACACCAGGTTACAATGGCGAAGTTTAGAAAGCATCTCTATTTCAGTCCTAAACTCAGGCGCCCCTTGATTGGACATAGAATCTAACCGTTTAATGGCCACAACCTGACTAGTTCCTTTTATGCAAATACTACCTTTGTACACCTTTCCGAATCCTCCATCTCCGATGATCAAGTCATCATCAAAATCATTGGTTGCTGAATGGATTTCAGCAATAGAAAACTGATGACATGAATGTGCTGAAGTTGGTGATGACAATTTGTAAACTTCACCAGTATTAGAAGACATATTCTTGGCTAGATATTGAGATCTGCACTAAAGTTTTTAAGAAAAAAAATTAATGAGAGTTTGGATTTGATACACACAAACAAAGGTGATTACTTTTCAAAATGTTGTAAAAAAGTCAAATGTCAACTATAGTAGGTGAAAGAAAAAACATCAACCAGTGAAATTATTTTATATTTTCTTAGTATTCTTATTCAAGTAGTTAACTATAGATCTTATATGAACACACATAGATCAAAACATGAACCATATTGTAAAATCCTAAAAAGAAGAATCATTCTTGCATAGGCCAAGTTCATGCTTGTAAGTCATAAGAAGTTACCTGAAAGTGTACAGAATCAAAATATAAGTCCATAAAATGTAGGTTGAAATATTAGAGATGCTTGATACTTTCATTCCTTACTTATAAGATACTGTGTCAAAAGTCCAGCCTAATATTGAGTTACTTCAGTTTAATAACCATTTCGGTTTACCCAAATGTAATAAATATTACTTTTTTTAAAAGTCTTGAAATGTAGATTTAGTGGGAACTACGTGAATTTTGACCCTTTCTATTATTGAATTATCAGTTGAGGAAGCAAATGCTTGGGACAAAGGAACGGGGTTTGTTGAACTTGCCTCCTATTGATAATGGTTCTTCGTTGCCATCGGAATCGGATTCTAGTAATACTAATTGAGGACAGAGAAAAAAGGTTTCTTTTTTGTGGTATGTTTATCTTTCTTTGCCTTCCGTGCTTGTTAATCATGACTAAGTGTAGACGAATATGCAATCCATAGTTACATGTAATGTGATAGTTATGCTAATGAACAAGTATAGTTGTACAATAGTCTGGATCGAGCTCTTAGGATTTGGTTTTTGTTACAGTATCGGTAATGAGCATGTTATGATGTTAAAACTTTGCATTTTAATCATGCGTTAAACCATAAAATCCTTTTGGCCCCTCACTCTTGGGGGATTTCAGAGTCTTTAGCAGGTCATTGCTTTCTTGAGCTAAATATTGGCGATATGATGGTTTGAAAACTATAAATGTGGCATGGCATTAAGATCATGAGACAGTTAAAATTGAAGTTGATTGTGAACTTTGTTTTGATTGAATTTCACATTTTTTCTACCAACTGTAATTTTACCATCAAACTATCTAAAGTCTTTGCAAAAAAGAACTAGGAATCTTGTCGACTTAGTACCTGCCCAGGTGAACATTTTTTTCATTATAAGAATTGGACAAATAGGTATTTTTACCATCAAGCTTTAAAAAGGAAATGTTATAGTTTGTGTATGGACTACATGTGGTTTCTGCTAATGCAAATGAAGTATGCTTGCATATATTAGTATTGGCAACGACTTATGATTAATAATGCTTGTGCTGTGTTTTTTTTCTTTTGATGTTGCAGAGCAGTTGTGATGCTGTGTGATGTGATGTACAGCTGATGAGACAATTGGGGAGGGAGACAATCTCAATGCATATTTGTATATATGAAGCTGCAAATTCTATTTATTTATTATCAGTTCATGTTGCAAGAGGTTTTTAGTTTAGAAGAGTTGCTGTAGGATGTAACTTACAGCATTTGTTTCAAAAAATTTCTAATTCCAAAACCTGGGAATTGGGGATATCAATAATGAGCTTTCCTCTGTTAATTAGTTGAGTTTAGTTAACTGAAGCAAGTTTCAATGATAAGCATGTTCCGCATCTTTTTTTTTTTTTTTTTTTTTTTTTTTTTTTTTTTTTTTTTTTTGTAATTATTATTATTATTATTTACTAAACATTGTTTTGGTGAAATTTAGTGCTCAAATCATTTGCCTAAAGTTAGTGCACGGTGAACTGTATGATTTGAATCCTTTACTGGTTGGAACGGGTACTGAATCAGTACCATACGACCAGTATTTGGTGCTCGTATCTTCAAAATCGTGATACTATTACGATAGGATCCTATCTCGTAATATGCACACCTACTTCCCACATGCATACATAAACAGTCGTATCATGTGCCATTCTTTGTTGGATCGTAAACTTGATTTAGCCCGAGCCCATATGGAAGACACTTCTAGAAAGTCGTAGAATGGTATGGAAGTTTCTAGAAACTCGTGGAATCCTCATAGATAATATCTAGAATATGGCTAGAAATATCTAGATTGATGTTAGAAATATCTAGTTAAGATTATCTAGATGGAAGTATCTAGATCATAGTAGAATATCCTTGGAAAATCTAGGTTCTAAAACCTTCTATGGAGTATTATAAATAGGTGTAGGGTGATGCATTTGTATGTACCAAATGAAGCAAAGCTTAAGTAATTCAATAACATTGTAAACTTTCTCTAAGTATTCCTCTCTTCATAAGCCTAAAAGGCCCTCGTAGTTTCCAACAAAGTGGTATCAGAGATAGAAGATCGAGATGTCAAGTGCAATGAACTTGTTCCAATTTCCTCGTCTTACCAAAGACAACTATGGTAGTTGGTGCATTCGAATGAAGGCGTTACTTGCAATTGGTTCACATGATGTGTGGGAGATAGTAGAGAAAGGTGTTGAGAAAGTTGATGATGAAAGTTCGTTGAATGCCGCCCAAAGGGTGGAGTTGCAAAAGGCAAGAAAGAAGGATCAAAGTGCTCTTACACTCATCTATCAATGTCTTGATGATGCGATGTTCTAGAAAGTTGCAAATGCAACCACTTCTAAGGAAGTGTGGGAGATCCTTCAAAATGCTTTCAAAGGAATTGATAAGGTGAAAAAGGTACGTCCTTAAACTCTTAGAGGAGAGTTCGAAAAACTCCAAATGGAGGAATCCGAAACCATTTCGGATTATTTCACTCGTGTCTTGACCATTTCAAATGAAATGAAGAGGAATGGTGAAAGCTTGAGTAACACAAGGGTGATAGAAAAGATTCTTCGCTCTTTGCCACCAAGCTTTGATTACATTGTCGTGGCAATAGAGGAGTCAAAAGACATAGACTCTATGACCATTGATCAACTCATGGGATCTTTACAAGACCATGAAGAGAAGTTAAAGAAAAGAAGGGGAAAATAACCCTTAGAGCAAGCTTTATACTCAAAGGTCTCTTTCAAAGAAAGAGAAAAGAGCTTTCTACATGGAAAAGAGCAAGGACGGGGACGCGGTACTTTTCGAGGTCGTGGTGGTTTCCAAGGCTGAGGACGCGGAAGAGGAAGAGAAGATGTCAACAAAGAAGATGAAAACCAATGGTTTTCATATCGAAGAGGTCGTGGGAGAGGCTTTCAATCTCAAAGAGGAGGTAAGCCACAAATACAATGTTATAATTGTCGCAAATATGGTCATTATGCCAGTGAGTGTAGTAGCTCAAGACAAGTGGAAGAAAAAGCTAATCTTTTGGAGGTAGAAGACAAAGATGAGCTTACCTTGCTAATGGCAAGACATGACGAACAAAAAGAGAGGATAGAGCCATGGCATATAGATTCCGCTGCAAGTAACCATATGACCGGTGAAGATGACCTGTTCGTGGAGATGGAGGAAAGTAAAGGTAATGTCACCTTTGGAGATGAATCAAAGGCACCGGTGAAAGGAAAAGGTAAGATACTTATCCGATCTAAAGATGGAAGTCACCAATATATTTTGGATGTATACAATGTGCCCAACCTTAAAAATACTAGTAACATTTTAAGTGTGGGACAACTTTTAGAGAAAAATTACGATATTCATTTCAAGGATCATAGTGCCACAATAAGAAATCCTGAAGGAAAGCTCATAGCGAAAGTACCTATGACTAAAAACCGAATGTTCCTTCTAAACATTCAACATGATGAAGCTAAATGCTTAAAGAGTTGTTTGAAGTATCATTCGTGGCTTTGGCATATGAGGTACGGGCACTTAAACTTTGGTGACTTAAAGTTATTATCCTCAAAGGGAATGGTGAAAGGGTTAGATCAAATTGATCATCCCAATTAAGTGTGTGAAGGATGTCTTCTTGGGAAGCATGCTAGAAGTTCGTTCCCGAAAGAAGCGACATCAAGATCTAAGGAGCCTCTACAACTAATTCACACGGATTTGTGCGGTCCCATTACTCCACCCTCTCATGGTAAGAATCTTTACTTCATGCTTTTTATTGATGACTTTTCAAGAAAAACTTGGGTATATTTTCTAAAAGAAAAATCTCAAACATTTGAAGCTTTTAAGACATGTTGGATCGATATACTCTGACCAAACTACTTTGTAGCTTGTAAGGGTTTAACAATATTGAGTAAACTCAATACTATTAATATTGAAACACTGTTTGACCTTGTAAAGTATGCGGAATCTACTAACACAAAGCTTAAGAAGAATTTTTATATTAACCAAACTTCGAACCTGCTTTGTTACACAGATTCACTAACAATCCCTAACTATTTAACTTAATCGACTTCTAACTTGTAAAACTTCTAAAACTCTTATCAATCAAGACCTCTTAAGGCTCTTTATATAGATAACCTTAAGTCGGTTTACAACATCTAATTCTTGAACGACAAGTAATTATCCCTAACTAATTCTAGAATAATCATCTAATATTATACATTAATCCTTATCTAATATTGCATATCAGTCCTTGTTTCCTTCGAAGTACTTTTAATCATTCTTCATATTGGCAGTACTTTAACTTTATTCTTCAGCAGTACTTTGACTTTTGTTCTTCATGCAGCAGTACTTTGACATCCAGAAGCACTTTGATATTTCATATCCCAACAATCCTCCCCTAACTTGAACTCTACTTGCTTGATTTCAAGTTTCTTTGTTGTTTATAATCTTCAAATCCTTAATCATACATTGAGATTGTTTCTTTATTCCTTTTCTTCTATCTGTCATCTGTCAAAGTACTCTTCATCAGCATCATATCTTCCATAGCATCTTTTCAGTAACTCAGCAACATTTAGGTACAAAGATCATCAAATCTTAAAAGTTTCATACTATTCTCATCACTTCCAGGTGTGTTAACTCCTGTGAGAGGTGAATCATTGAAAATTATGATTTTTAGCAAATCATCAGCTATCAACGGATTTGATATGTCTTTACCATTAGCCGTTTGCTATGGACTAGCCAACTCTTGATCACTTGGATGTATGGTGAGTTAAAAACCTAGTTTTTGGTAAACTATCAACCATCAACGGATTTGATTATCACATCAGAGCCGTACCCTCATGATGAGTCAAACTCTTTCTTGTTTGTTAAACATGGTGAGTTGATTACCATTTGTTGTGTAGTATAAATACTAACACCATGTGTTTCTTTTTCAAATCCTTTTTCCTTTTTATTTAAACATCCAAAACATTTATTTTATTTAAAAAAAAAAAAAAAAAAAAAAAAAAAAAAAAAAAAAAAAAAAAAAAAACTTATACTGTTTTATATCAGCAAGCAGTACTTTGATTAAAGTACTGTTTGTTTTTGCAGTACTTAGAAAAATACTTTAACTTTACAAAATAAATCATACCAGTATTATGCAATATTACTCTTCAGATTTAACCCATCTGATAAATAGCTTGATAATATCCAAAGCTACTTCAGATTCCTCTTCAAGTTCCATTCCATGATCCAGCATTCTGAGCATTATTTCTCTGATCAATGGATATCTTCTCTCAGCCAACATGTGAATCATGGTACCATCTTCCATCTCTAGTGTATGAACTCCTGATGACTCAAAGAATCTCCATCTTGTAATTTCCCAATTCTCTTGATCATTCCAGAGAGTATCAACACTTGTTTCTTCAGTATCCCAGATGGTAAACAAGTCTCCAAGCAAAACTAATCCCACTTCTGAAGCTTCATGCTCTGAATAATAAGTCTGCACTTGCACATATAAGTCATAAAGATCTGCCCTTGAGGTACAGTGCAACAAATCCCATAGCATATAGAATGTTGTGAAGCTTTCATCTTCTCTGTGGATCATAAAATAATTTCCCTCTTTAGATTCAACCACAGAAAATGAGATTATCTTGGACTTCTTTTCAGAATCATCAACCTTTTTGTTCTCAAAATCAACAACTCTGAAGTAATTTCTGAGTTCATCAACTGTATCTTCATGAAATAACTTTAGTCTTTTTGTCAGTTGATCATTTTCAGCTGATTTCTTTCTTTTCAATCTCCTTTGCTCAGCTTCTTCCTTTCTGACATCTTCTAATTTCTTCTTTCTATCAACTTCCATGGGTATAAAACTTTCTACCTCTCTTCTGATATCTTCTTGTACTTTGTCCCATAAAGCTTTTATTTCTGGATACCTTTGTTTATGTAAATTCTTGTATCCCTTCTTTCTTAAAAATTGCATCATCCAATTCCTTTCCTGAGCTTTGGTCATTGGCTTCTTTGTAATTGGCCTGCTAACATCTTCCAAATACTCAGCATCATATTCAGCTTGTTGCTTCTTAGCAAGCTCTAAATCATCTGCAATCTCTAATTCTCTAATCTGAGCAATAGAAAATTTCTTCTTCTTCTTCTTAGTATCTTTCTGAACCATTATACCTTTCCCTTTATCTTTTAGATCTAATTTCTCTGATTCAGAAGTACTTTCATCATCCTTTTGTGCAGGCTCAGATATATGTATTCCTCCAGTAGGTCTTCTTAAATTCATCATAACCTGAGCAATTGTTTCATCATCACTAGCAGTATGTACTCTTTCTTCTTCTTGCTGTATAAAAGTAGAAGGACCAGCTTCATCTGCATAATTCATTGTAGAAGGACCAGTTGCAGTGACTTCACTTTCATCAATATTTCTGGAAGAAGTACCTTGTTCAGCAGTACCTTGCAGACTTATGTTTTCTGCAGCAGTACTTTGAACGCCAGCACTTTGAATGTTCTGTGCATCTTTATCTAGCTTAACAATCTCTTGCTCATCATCTAGTTGCACATTTTCTTTTTGCTCATTCTCTTTCTCTTGCTCAATATTCTCATCTTCTTGTGCAATATTCATATCCTCTTCAACATAGCTTTCTGATATAAAAGTCTTTGGACTTTCTGGATATTTCCACAAATGAGCATCTTCTGAAATTTTAACTTCAGCATCATCTTTATTCAAATTCTCAGCTTGATTCCTCCCCAATTTGATAAATGATGATTTCCTATGCTTCCTCTTAGACTTAGACTTTTTCTGTTTAGATTGTTGCTTCTGAGACTGCTTCTTTTCTTTCACAAAAAGCCTAAAATTACAAAAAATCACGGTGAATTAGTGACTTTACCGTTATTTTTGGAAGTAAATATCCCACATCTTTCGAAAGGTTGTTAGCCACAAATCTGACAGTTGGAACAGTATCTTGACACGTCAGCGAACCCTTTTAATCACACCAAGCAGTACTTTCCATAAAGAATGGAGAAGTACTTTCCAAAGTACTTTCTTACTCAAAATTGCAAAAATTGACCATTTTACCAAAAGATCTTAAAAAGTCAATACGCATTAATGACTATCACCACATTAAATACCAAAACAACCAGGGTAAGTGAACTTCAATACACTTCAATAAATACCCATTAATCTTCACCTTGCTTATAAAAGCAACTTTCACCAATAACTTTGAAAACACCAAATCTTCTCAAAACACAAACAAGTAAGCACAATGAGTGACATACCCATTGTTAACATCTCTTCAGACTCAGAAGGTACCACAGACTCAGAGATACAGTACTACTCTGATTCTGAGTTTGAAGATCCAGGATGGACAGACTATTTTCCTCCGCATGTGTAATGGATAGGACACCAAGAGGCTTCATCAACAATGAGTGCAGCCAACTCTACCATAACTGATGCAGGCATTACTTCCATCAAAAAGCCCAAAAAGAAAGTTGGTTCTGGTTCAACTTTGGCTAAAAAGCTTCCACAAGCATTGACTCAGGCTCTGGAAACTGCCATCCAGAATATGAAGTGGCCTGAACCAAGAAAAGAAAGACCTCCCAAACAAGTACTTGGCCTGGCTTGCCCAAGAAAACAGACTTCTTTTGATGACAAGAGAAGGACTGCTCAGAAGGGAAAGCAAAGCTATGAGGGCAAGGGAAAAAGGCCTATGGAGTAGGATGTGGAGCTTGGTAGTAGGTGGATGTAGTCTTGTGTTGTGTTTGTGGTGTTTGTGATGTCTGTGTCTTGTAATAGAAAGTAAGATTGTGGTTATACTTCTGAATCATGAATAAAATTCTTACTTTGGAATGATACATGTAGCCTCCCCTTAAACAATGACTAACTAATAACTACTTATGCCTCCCCTCAAAAATAGCTTACATATTAATCATGCCAATACTCACAACTAAGAAAGTAAATCTTGAAACATCAAAGCCTTTTGTGAGTAGATCTGCTACATTATCATCAGTATGAACTTTAACCACATTGATAAGTCTTTGTTCATAGCAATCTCTTATGAAGTGATGTCTAATCTGAATGTGTTTGGTTTTGGAATGATAGACTGGATTCTTAACAATGCAGATGGTACTCTCATTATCAATATTGATGGGAGTATTCTTGAAATTGAATCCATAATCCAAAAGCTGATTCTGCAACCAAAGTACTTGTGCACAACAACTTGCAGCAGCTACATACTCTGCTTATGTAGAAGAAGTTGCTGCAATTGTTTGCTTCTTACATTGCCATGACACTAATCTACTTCCAAGGTACTGGCATCCTCCAGTTGTGGACCTTCTATCATAGTTATCTCCAACATAATCACTATCTGAGAAGGCATGGAGATGGAAAGGTGAATCTCTAGGATACCATAATCCTAGCTTAGGTTGTTGCCTAAGATACCTGAAAATCCTCTTGACAGCATTCAAATGAGATACTTTTGGATTAACCTGATGTCTTGCACATAAGCTCACAGCAAAAGTAATATCAGGTCTTGATGCAGTTAAATACATAAGACAACTAATCATAGACCTGTATAAAGTGACATCAACATCTTCTCCATCTTCATCTTTTCCCAAAGGTTTGTTAGTATCCACTGGTGTAGATGTAGCCCTAACAGTTGTAAAAGTGAATCTCTTAAGAATATCTGCAACATACGTATCTTGACAAATATAAATCCCACTGCTTGACTGTTGTACTTGAAGGCCTAAGAAAAATGTTAATTCACCCATGGAACTTATCTGAAATTCTTTCTGCATAAGATCTTCAAATTCCTTCACCATTGATTGCTTGGTAGCACCAAAAATAATATCATCTACATATACTTGAACAAGCATAATATCCTTCTTATCTCTCTTAATAAACAAAGTTTTGTCAATAGCTCCTCTTCTGTAACCATGTTGCAATAGAAAGCTGGAAAGCCTTTCATACCAAGCCCTTGGAGCTTGATGCAGACTATAAAGAGCTTTGATTACCTTGTAAACTTTGTTTGGATGTGCAGGATCTTCAAAACCAGGAGGCTGTTTGACATAAACTTCTTCTGTGATTTTGCCATATAGAAAAGCACTTTTAACATCCATCTGATAGACAGGGAATCCCATATAAGATGCAAAAGCCAAAAATAGCCTAATGGCTTCAAGTCTTGCCACAGGAGCAAAAACTTCATCATAGTCTACTCCTTCTTCTTGTCTATATCCTTGAGCCACTAACCTTGCCTTGTTCTTAATCACATTTCCTCTTTCATCTCTTTTTACTCTGAAAACCCATTTAGTTCCAATAAGTTTCTTTCCATCAGGTAGATCACATAATACCCAAACTTCTTGAAGTTTAAACTGTAGAAGTTCTTCATGCATAGCTTCCACCCAGCTTTCTTTGGCTAGTGCTTGTTTGATATTCTTGGGCTCTTCCTGAGATAGAAAACAAGCAAATAAACACACCTTCTGATCCTTGTGATTCACCCTATTTTGCTTGTAGATGAAACTAAGTAAAGAAGTATGTTGTTGAGACATATTCTTAGCCTTAGTCCTTGTGAGCACCCCTGAAGATGAGGGTCCAATAATATTGGTAGCAGGATGAGTTTTATGAATTCTGAGAGTAGGAGTTGGTGGAACTTCAAGATTATCTTCCAAATTAGTGATATCTGGATCTTCATTAAAATCTGAGAAAATGCCTTCTTGATCCAATTCATCATCAGTATCTTCTAAAGTAATGGTGTTTGGATCAGCAGTATCTTCCAAGTCAGGCATATTAGAATCATGAACAGCATCAGTATTTATCCAATTTGAAGTATTCA
This sequence comes from Artemisia argyi, assembly GCA_030686995.1. Taxonomy (NCBI): domain Eukaryota; kingdom Viridiplantae; phylum Streptophyta; class Magnoliopsida; order Asterales; family Asteraceae; genus Artemisia; species Artemisia argyi. The sequence continues at coordinate 24,042,775 of CM060709.1, forward strand.
ATGGCTGAAAAGTACTTTCAAAAGGGTTGACAGTACTTTGGGTTAAAGTACTGGCTGTTTCTTTTGCCTTCTTCTTTTCTGCTTCATAAGCTCTCCTTTGTTCATCATCATATAACTTAGCCATTGTTTCTTGAAAAAGCATCCTAGAGAGTTCTTCTTGAATAGCCTGATCTTCTGCAGATACTGGTATTTGTGGTGGAGCAGTACTTTGAGGATCAACAGTACTGTTAGGTTGAGAAGTACCTTTCTTCTCATCATTGGCATTATCTTTTGGCTCATCTTCAGATCTTAAATTAACATCATGAACAATGTACTGTGCTTCTTCTTCAGTGGGAGCAACTTGATTTTCTTCCCTTACAGGTACATAATTCATTGATGAAGACATTAAATCAAGATCAAACATCCAATCAGGACCTTTACCTTTAGAATTCTCTTGTTCTTCCAAAAAATCAACATGAAGACATTCTTGAACCTTCTTGGTAGCCCTATTGTACACTCTGAATCCTTTGCTATTTGTACAATATCCCAATAAATATCCTTCATCTGACTTCCCATCAAATTTTCCCAAATTATCACCAGTATTTAAGATTGTGAGAGGACATCCAAAAGGTTTCATAAACTTGATGCTTGGCTTCTTTCCCATGAGTAACTCATAAGGTGTCTTCATTTGAGGTTTAGTCACTGATACTCTATTCAATATATAGCAAGCAGCACTTACAGCTTCAGCCCAGAATGGAACAGGTAGTTGAGAGTCTGCAAGCATAGTCCTTGCTGCTTCTATTAGAGTTCTATTCTTTCTTTCAGCAACTCCATTTTGTTGAGGAGTTCTAGCAATACTGAATTCTCTTTTAATTCCTTTCTTGGCACAAAATTCATCCATAAGCTGATTCTTGAACTCAGTCCCATTATCACATCTAATGCCTCTAACCTTGAGCCTTAACTGATTTTCTAATGCTATAATTAGGTCATGAATAGCATCAAAAGTTTCATCTTTAAAACATAATAAAAAGACCCAGCTAAATCTACTGCAGTCATCTGTTACAACCAAACAGTACTTCTTCTTGTTCAGACTGACAACTGAAACAGGTCCAAACAAGTCCATATGCAGCAATTCCAAAGGCTCTCTAATAGTCTTCTCATCAATCTTCTTACAAGAGGCCTTGTGCTGTTTACCCTTCTTACAAGTAAGACATGTGTGATCATTCTTGAATGTCTTAGAAGGTAAACCTCTAACTAAATTTCCTCTGACCAGCTTATTGATGTTCTTGTAATTTACATGTCCCAGTCTTCTGTGCCATTGATGTGCTTCCTCCATAGATGCTCTTGCAATCAAACATGTTGCTTTTTCAGCAGAATTTACATTCTTCAAATCTATGCTGTACACATCATTAGTTCTTGGTGCTCTCAGTAACACCAAATTTCTGTCTTCTAACTTGAAATCAGGAGAAAGTATGAGACATTCTGTGTCAAAGAATAACACAGGGTACTTCTTATCACAAATCTGAGAGACTGACAAAAGATTGAATTTTAGCTCCTTCACATATCTAACATCTTCAAAATCAATGTTTCCTGCCTTGATTGTTCCTTTGCCAGTAATTCTTCCTCCATCAGGATCATTTCCAAATGCAACTTTTCCTCCATAATAAGCTTTAAAATCTGACAAGAGCTCCTTTTCTCATGTCATACTGCCAGAGCAACCACTATCGACAATAAGATGATCTTTAAGCTTCTCCTCTGGGTTGCCTTGCATATACATGAAGAGGTTAGTTATTTTTAGGAACCCAAGCCATTACTGACTTGTGTTCCCCTTGTGGAGTGACATACTCAAAATTTTTGAGCATGTAATCACCACTGTCTTTGAAAGCATGATCAAGAATTAAGGTTTTTGTTTCCAAAACAGTTTGTTTTTCATGATCAATTTTCCCTTTTTCACCCTTAACCTCTGAAAGTACTGTTTCTATCCCAGCAGTACTTTCTTTCTTAACCCATTTTGTTGTGACTTTAGGAGTTGGGTTCTGTGTCCTAGCATCTTTTCTTGTGTTGTAAGTCTTTCTAGGGTTGTAATGACTGTAACTCCTAGGTCTTACACTTGAGTATTTGCTAGAAACATTAGGGAACTTTCTATCAGTACTTTGTGAAGGTACTGATGGTTTGGAGTATGGCCTTTTCTGATGAGGGTTCCTATAGTTTTTTGAGAAATTACTATGGTTAACCCTATTTGTGTAATTCCAAACTGGTTTATTATCTCTTGGCTTATTCTCCCTATAACTTGGTTGTGCAGTTCTGGTCTTTGGATATTTGCTTAAATAGTCTGAATGATAATCACAATCTTTAATCAAATGATGAGGACTGTAACACACATAGCAGACCTTTGGACCAATATCCCCAAATCCCCTCCCATAAGAGTTTCTAAAATTAGCAGTATTTTGAAAGAATTTTCTTTGAGGTACAGCTGAGTGATCAGCAGTACTTCGAAAAGAGTTTGAAGGTACTGCTTGTTTTGAAAACTTGGTCTCTTCTACCTTAGGAGCTTCAACAGATCTTTCTAAAGTTTCAGATTTAAGCTTTTTCCTAAACTCCAGATTATCTACACCATAACAATCAACATCTTTTCTAGGTGGTTGAAAGCTACCTGGGGGATGTGGAACTGCATTATAACCTTTTTCTTTCTGAAATACAGGAGGTGTGGAACTAGGGGATTCCTCATCACTAGAAGTGTTTTCATCTAGACTTATGAACTCTTCATCACTAGTGGAGGTATCAACAGTAAGATTAAGTTCCTTGTTCTTAAATGGAATATCTTCATTACTATCATATCCTAGGCCTGTCTTAATATTTGATGTTCTTTGTTTTTCAACAAATTGAACATGTGACACACCTGCCTCATTCCATACAGCAAGTTTTTCTAACAACTTATCTCTTTCAGCAGTAACCTTTTCTAGCTCAGACACCTTGCAACCTAGTTTCCATTCATTTAACTTAACTAGGTAATCCCGTTGTTTATAATTCTCAAGCCATGCTACTTCATTGTTTTCATGTGTAAGAATTTTGGCTTCCATTGACTCTAAAGTAAGTTGATAACCTGTTATCTCAGCCCTAGCTTTTTGAAATTTTTCTCTTTCAGCTACATACTCAGTAAGTAACTTTTGATACATATCATTACACTTAGGGCATACCTCAGAGTTAGTGGATGAATTTGGTGAAGCAGCTACCATTGCAAGCTGAACAGGTGCTTCTTCAAACTCCATGCTCCAATCAAAACTTCCTAACTCATCTCTTGACTTCAAAGCAGCATATCCAGGCTCTTCATCAAATGCTGTGCTCCAATCTTCCAATGCAACCATTGAATAGGTTACAGGTTCTTCATCAAACTCATTGGTCCAATCAAACTCTGACAGATTCTCTTGAGCAACCAAAGCTTTTGGTTTTGGTTCAGTTATTGGAATCTCTTTTCTTTCAGGTTTGGGTGGTTCAATCATCTTGTTTGCTTGATACTTTGCAAACTTACACTCTCTTGCAAAGTGACCAGTCCTTTGACAGTTGAAACACTCAATCTTGGACTTGTCAAAAGTTATTCCTTGTTTAGCTCTGAAGTTGATGCCTTTGCCTATCTTGTTCACATACTTCTTGATCCTTGCAGTGAGCATAGCAACTTGCCATCTGATATCGATTTCTTCCAAGGCATCATCATCAATTTGCAGTACATCTTCTTGATAAGTGACCGGCATAGATGCTTGTTGAGCAAAGAATGAACATAGAACATCATCTGAGGTGGGGGTAACTGATTGTGATAAGTTTGTGGTGACCATTGTTGTGCATGGAACCTGTGTTTCAGTCACAGTACTTTGAGTAGGGTAAGCAGTACCTTTGTTGGAAGTACTGCTTCTCTTTTCAGAAGAGACAAAAGCAATATTCTGTTGAGTGCTTGAACCTGTAGTACCATTCATCTCATGCTCATACACCTTCAGATTGTTGTAAAGATCATCAAAGTCCATAGTATCCAGCCCTGATTGTCCTCTGATCATAGTAGCAACTACATGCCATGCTGATGGCAAACTCCTTAGAAACTTTAAATTAGCATCTTCAACTGATGCCTCAGCATCATATAGTTCTAGCATACTCAAAAGATGTTGAAATCTTTCATAAGCAGAATCAAGACCTTCTCTTTCACCAACAGTGAAAGTTTCAAATTGTTGCTTCAGCAAATTCCTATGCATCTTCTTGGAAGCATCATTACCTCCAAACTTTTTCTTTATTGCAGCCCACAGTTGTTTGGCATCTTTGGCATCATGAAATTTTAGTAGGTGACCATCAGGAATAGCAGAAAGCAGTATGTTGAGAGCTTTGTCTTGATTTCTTTTGGTAGCAGCAGGTACAGGTATTTTTGGTGGTGTTGGTTGTCCAGGTACCTCTACTGGTTCTTCAACTTGCATGTTACCATTGACAATCACATCCCACAAAGCATGATCTATGATGGCAATGTACTGCCTCATCTTCATAGCCCATAGGTTGTATTCTCCCTTCTTAACAATAGGGATTCTAACAGCAGTGATTGAGGGAGCAGGTGCAGCATCTGTCGACATCTTGTAGGGTTTGTAGTGAGATAGGTTTAAAGGTTTTAAAGGTTTGTCTTCTTAATCAGAGTTTCCAACACAAGCTCTGATACCACTTGTAGGATCGATATACTCTGACCAAACTACTTTGTAGCTTGTAAGGGTTTAACAATATTGAGTAAACTCAATACTATTAATATTGAAACACTGTTTGACCTTGTAAAGTATGCGGAATCTACTAACACAAAGCTTAAGAAGAACTTTTATATTAACCAAACTTCGAACCTGCTTTGTTACACAGATTCACTAACAATCCCTAACTATTTAACTTAATCGACTTCTAACTTGTAAAACTTCTAAAACTCTTATCGACCAAGACCTCTTAAGGCTCTTTATATAGATAACCTTAAGTCGGTTTACAACATCTAATTCTTGAACGACAAGTAATTATCCCTAACTAATTATAGAATAATCATCTAATATTATACATTAATCCTTATCTAATATTGCATATCAGTCCTTGTTTCCTTCGAAGTACTTTTAATCATTCTTCATATCGGCAGTACTTTGACTTTATTCTTCAGCAGTACTTTGACTTTTGTTCTTCATGCAGCAGTACTTTGACATCCAGAAGCACTTTGATATTTCATATCCCAACAAGACATTTAAAGCTATGGTAGAAAAGGAGAAAGGTTTAAAAATTAAATCCAAGAGATCCGATAGAGGTGGAGAATTTTTATCAAAAGAACTTAACAAATTTTGTGAGGATAATGGGATCCGAAGATTTCTAACGGCCCCTTACTCCCCACAACAAAATGGAGTGGTGGAGAGAAAGAATAGAACCATTCTCAATATGGTCAGAAGCATGTTGAAAAGTAAGAAGATGCCAAAGGAGTTTTGGGTCGAGGCAGTTGATTGTGCAGTATATCTATTGAACCGGTGTCCGTCAAAGAGTTTAGATAACAAGACTCCACAAGAAGCATGGAATGGGATGAAGCCTACCGTCTCTCACCTAAGGGTATTCGGAAGCATAGCGTATGTTCACGTTTCAAGCCAAAGGCGATCCAAGCTTGATGATAGAAGTGAGAAGCATGTATTCGTTGGCTACGACAAGCAATCAAAAGGTTATAAGCTCTAAAATCCAATCACTGGGAAGGTGGTAGTGAGTAGAGACGTAGAGTTCGAAAAAGAAGAAGCATGGGATTGGAGCATTAAGGAAAATGAAAGGTATGACTTTCTTCCTATGACTAACGAAGAATAGACAAGTGAATCAAGTGAAGAAGTCCAACAACCTCAAAGTCCAACTCCAACTCAAGACTCACCTTCAAGTTCAAGTGAAGGAGAACCAAAGACAAGAAGTTTGCACGAGCTCTATGAGGTAACTGACGAGATACCCCTTCTTTGTTTATAAGCTGATTGTGAACCTTTAGTTTTTGAGGAGGCTATGAAAAGTAAGAAATGGAGACAAGCCATGGACGAGGAGATAAAGTCAATAGTGAAGAATGATACGTGGGAGTTGACGACCCTTCCAAAAGGCAAAAGGCTATTGGAGTCAAGTGGGTATACAAGTGATGAGTGTCTAAATACTCATCATTTTATACCCATCCGAACTGTAAAAATAATTAAAAACACACAGATATGTCACATAATACTACAAATATTCTTGGATTGTGTTTTTATATGTTTCAGGTGCAAAAGGATTGAAAACAGATGAAAAACGAACAAAGTTTGCACAATTGGCAAAATCAGTCCCTGAACAATCAGAAAATGGCAGATTTGGTCCCTGGTGAAATATTTTGGAAGAAAAGACAACTTTAGTCCTTGGAAAGTCACGAGTTGTCAAATTTGATCCCTGGGTGAAAGTTTTGAAGAAATTACACATTTAGCCCCTAAAGTTTCAGAATTGGCATATTTGGTCCCTGGAAAATTCAAAAAGTGGAAAATCTCAAATATGGTCCTTGTACTGTTCAGGTTTGGCAGGTTTCATTCCTTTGAGAACATTGTGAAAATTACATTTCCAGCCCCTCAAATTTCTGGAATTACAAAATTGGTCCTTGTTAATTACAAATACCAAATGGACCCAAGTTATTATCTTAAAACCATAATCCAAAATCCTGATCCACCAATCCAGTCCAACCCAACACCCCCTTAGGCCCAATCCAAAGCCCAAACAAACACCCCTGGTATTTAATACTAGGTCAACTCCCCAGTCAAACACCACCCCTTATACCTCCTTCCCTCCACCCCACTGGTATACCAAAACCACCACCACCTGTCTCACCACCTCACTACCCACTCCACTTTCCTGTCCCCTCCACCAACACAACAAACCAAGAATCATTAATTGCTCTTGAAACCCAACACTCAACCAGGAAATATCTCTATGATTTTTTAGCGCCAATTTGCATTTTAAGGGCCAAGATGAGTTCCAGGGATCCAAGGGCCATGAATTAAAGTGGGATTGCTACAGAAGACTGCCAGGAACCTTAAAAGTCTCTATAAATAAGGAAAGAAGCAGAGGATAACAGGGAGTAGTTATGTAGCTGTAGTTTTATTTAATTATGTCGTACTTAGTGTAATTTAAATTCCAGTGTTATTTTCAGCTTCTCAGTTGTGTTGTTAATGTTTTCATTGTAAACTAAACCTATTTCAATCATCAATTTCAATTTCCTTGTTCTAATTCAGTTTTTGGCATTTTTAAGTGAATTTGACAAATTTACTAAAACTTGTTAAAAGTTGTTAATATTATTCCATTTAGCTTAAAGTAAGTTAACTAAAAGCTTTTATAAGCTCAGAGACCATTAAATTCAGTCTTTAGTCAAAGTATCAAAAATAATCAAAAAAATCACTAAAAAATCAAAAATCAGTTTCTATGAAAGAAGAAGCATGGAGCAGGGTATATTCTGGATTGCCTTGGGTTTAGTAGCTTATTGGAAAGCTATAGGAAGTAATTTTAGACCTTGGTTCATCCGTTCATGATCTGCGCTTGGATATCAATTGTAAGCTCCTTTTTCACATTTTGCTAATTTACTGTAGAATAAGCCTTTAGTTATAATCTCTGTGATTTATTGTTTCTCTAGTGTAAGTTAGTTGTTATAATGCTTTTTAAATCCTACTTGTTCATTAGATTTCATGAATGCTCATTTTTAGAAGTTAACTGTTAAAATGCATACCTTTGATTCATGTGGATTTTTTGTTATTTTTGAGATTTATGTGTTCCCATAAGCCTTTTACACCATATTGTAGCCTTGTGAATCAGTTGTATGGTTTAAATCATTTATTTCCTTTGAAAATCAAGAAATCGGTCTCAATAAGGGGGTGTTTGGTTCAATGGTGTTCACTGTGTTCTAGGTAGTTTTAGTTGTTGTTCTCTGCTCAAACATGCTTCACTAGGTCATATTAGTATAGTCAAAGCAAATAAACCAGTTCCTAATCAATGAAAAGTCAAAATCCATCTTATATGTTCATCATTTGTACACTGTTGAGATTTTATGTTCACTAATCATGCATTTTAGTTCATTAGTTGTTGTTCTAGCTTAAATCAGTTTCATAGTAGCTTAACATTACATTTTCAGTAAGTAGGATCAAATCTAAACTCAAAATAGTCAACTTTAGAGTTTATCTCTAAAAGTCAAAAAAATACCCAAACAGCCCTTTAGTTTTTTATTTTTAATTTCTTCATTATAAGTCCTTATTACCTAAAATTTGGTATGCATGATATTTAGTAGCTAATCTACTTGCTGATATTTTTATTTTATTTTTTTGAATTTTTTTTGGTTGGCTTATGACGTGCCATAATCATTGGATTAAGCATAAGGGGTGTTTGGCAAAAGGTGGTAAAGTGTTGTGCGAAAAGTTTCTTAGGGTAAATTTAGCTCAAAAAAGTTGGATTAGGTTATTCTAAGTGACTTAAGTCATTAAAACCAGAAGTCTTTTAGAAAAAAGTCAAAAATCACCTTTCACCCTTTGTTATTCATTCACTGTTGGTTTTTAGTGTTTCAATACCCTTCAAATCCTTTCAAAAGTTGTTAGAGTAGCTTGATATCACGTAATTGTAACTTGAAACTTCATTTTCAGTAAGCTAGGACAGATCTAAGTTCGTAAAATTCAACATAGTTCATAACTTTAAAAAGTCAAAGTTGCATGCTTGTTAGTTTTTATCAAAATGGCAAGAATTTTCATGAGCTCAATTCTTAACCATTGGGTCTGAAATCTTGGGGAATTCAAGTTTAGTAGCTTGTATTTATTGGACTATTTTTTCTATAATTTTTAGATTTTTTTTAGTTGGCTTATAAGTGACCGTAAATTGCTCAAATCTGCCCTGCACCCAGCTTTGCCCACTTTGACCCGTTTTTCTAGGACTCATAAATTGTTTGTTACTTGATCATTTTCCTTGATATTTGGTGCTTTGGGTTGCCCACTGTACTGGCTAGTTAGATGCACCATTTTTGTGTCCTTGTTTGCTTATTTTCTAGCTTATTTTGTGTTCCAAAATTGCCCCTTGGCAACTGCTTATGCTGGTGTAATCAGCATATGCTGAGCTTGTTTAATTTTTGCAATTTGCCTTATCTACCTTGTCCATTTGTAGTTGTTCTTTGTTAAGAATTGTCCAAATTGTGTTTGTTCATGCTTTTTGGCTTATTGGCTTATTTGGATAAGTGGTTTGTAGGCTTAAGTATTTCAAAAATCCATTTTATCTAAAAAAAATACTCCACTGTTGGAATTTAAGCCTTGCATAAGCTTGTTTCAAGCTTCTCAATAAAAGTTCTTTCACAAAAGTAGCTCAAATTTGTTGGTTAAGTAAGTGTGTTAAGAGAAAATCAAAAAGAAAAATGTTATGCAAAAATGGTCACTTGTGGGATTTGAACCCCTGACCTCTTGGTCATTTTGGTCAAAACCAAACAGACAACGAGCACCAACTGGTCCAAGCATACCTTAGTGTCTATCTTTTCCACTTTTTTATCCATACTAGACTTAGTGTATTTAGCTTATTAAACCTTTTTAGCTTATTTTCCAGCTTATTTATAAGCTTTGTTCCACTTTTATATTTTTCCTAGTTCTCTAATAGTATAAAGTATTTATATAAAAAATTTCAGATTTATTTAAATTAGTTTAGTATTTATTTTGATTTAATCTAGTTTAATTAGTAATTAATTAATAATAATTAAATAAAAAGTCAAATAATTAGTTTTCTTTTTTCTAAAATTTTCTTATATCATTAGGATTGTAAAAATATCATTTTCATATCCGTAGGTATTTTATTTCTTAAAACTCGCGTTTTATTTCGTACGTTAACGTAAATTTAAATTAAACGTACGCGTTTTAGGTTTTTAATCATTTTTAAGTATCTAGTTTTCACATAATCATTCTAATAGCTTGTTTAAGCTATTTCCTTTTATATTTCCTTAGTTTAATCCATCACTCAACCATTATCCATTTTCCCATTCAAAATCACTCGATCACAGAATCGCTTTTAATACCTTTGCACGCCTCGTTGGGACATAATGACCCGGGGAAACACTGTATTCCACGGAAGCATTGGTCCAAGCAGTCTGACCTAGTTGACCATTCACTTGGTTGATTTAGACTGACCGTTTCAGACCAATCAAATTTTAGCGCCGCTGCCGGGGAGGTGTGCTGCGTTCTAAACGAATTTGAAGCATTAGTGATTGTTGAATATACATCCTTTGTATATTTACCATCCTTGTCCATATTTTCATCAAAAATAAAAATCCAAAATTATTTTCTTTCTTATTTTTTATATAAAATATTTATTAAAAACCTCAAAAACATTCATCTTTACCCTCCTACCTTTTTTATTCTTCCTTACCCTCCAAAACCATTTGATTCTTTCTATGTCTTATTCTCACCCTCTTGATTGTCAATGGTGTGGTTGTCCTTATAATGGTGGTAATTGTCCCAGTTGTGGCATGGTAGAGTCAGGAAATGGGTCTGTCTATAACCAGAATCCCTATTCCTACCATGACACGACTGATTCATTCCATCAGCTACCACAGCATGAGACTCAGCAGTTTTACTGTTGTGAGTACTGTGGTGGTTCACACTACAGTTCTGATTGTCAATCGGGAAACACGCTTGTCTATGAGCAGGTTCCTGATAACAATTATGACTACAACACATACGACTAACAGCCACATCAGTTCAACTGTTGTGAGTACTGCGGAGGTCCTCACTTTAGCTCAGATTGTCAAACAAGGAATTCATTTCCTTGTAATAATTACGACAATTCATATCATGACCAACCTCCACAGTACCAAATGATTCACACTCCTCAGCAAACCCAACATGAAAATTATCTAGAGATTCTAGATTTATTGAAAAAAGCTAAGGAGTTATATGATACAACGTTTCACAATGCACCAAGTTTTTCTTGTGTACATTGTGGGGTCCTCATAATGATGATCAATGTCAACCTTCCGGTTTTGACACATCCACACCCCCACAGTCTCCACTCACTAAATATTCTCGTGATTAATCTATCGCGGAATTACTTGCAGAAGAACATACTGCTAGAAACGAAAGAAGCATGGAGGAATTACTAGTCTTAGAACGATTAGCTATAACACGTTCCAAATTTCACAATGCTGCTCTTCTCGATGAAGATGATGAAAGTGATAATGATGATACCTCATCAAGTTCATCAGTTGAGACTTCCTCCATGGAAAATCAGGGAGAAAAGAGTATGGAAGAATTACTAACAACAGAACAAATGGAAATTGTAAAATCCATGTATGCTAGTCCTTCTCAGCTCCCTCAGTCTACTGATATCACACCCGAGGTTCCCACTCACTCTCTGAGCATGGGGGACGAGCATCTTGACACTATTTCTGCAAAGGAATTAGACGAATTCATAAAGTCTATTGTTGAGAACCTTGTCCCAATCCCAAGTGAGTCACAGGGAATTCTTGATCATATGTGTGATATCCCTACCCCTCCTGAAAAATCCAAAAGATCAACTTGATACTTTCTCCGATTATAGCATAAGGAGTTCACAGATGAACTTACTCACATCAATCCACTTCCATTTGGAAGTGATGATGATCTGTTTGATTTTGAAGCCGATCTGGGAGAAATTGAAAATCTTTTAAATTCTAATCCCAACATCGAGCTTAGTCATTCACATACTGATGAAAGTTCTTTATCTTATGAAGACATCAGTCATGTGGATAGATTACCTTATGAGCTAGTAAGCTTAGAAGAAGAGAATGATGAAATTGACACTGAAATCAAAGATGAAGCACTTCGTGCAACATTATTGAATGTCAGTTTCCTCATTTCTAAAATCAAGGCTTTCAATGAGAAACCTATTTCTTTTCCTATCCCCATTAAGGATATTGACATTCTTTCCGATGATTCTATACCGGAATTTGAAGCCTTTCATTTTGATCATGCGGGAGAGAAGTTAGTGGCAGTACCACTTCTCATTCTCATAATTCTCTCCCTGATTATGAATCATTTACCTTCGATGAGTTCTCCTGTGAACTCACTCACATCACTTCAGAATATGATTCATTCACCTTTGAGGAGTTCTCTGATGAACTTACTCATATCATATCTCCGCCGGAGTATGATAATTTCTACTTTGATCTAGACACACCTGGGATATGTCTTGATCAAACGAGCTTAAAAGATGAGATTCATGATATTATGAATTCTCTTGTGGGTGACGATGAGTTAGTCATGATTTTCATCATGACTTTCTTACTCTTCTACACCTATCCCGTGGCTTCTCCTGTTCTTCACTCCTTCGGGAATGAAGACACTATTTTTGACCCCGGCATTTCTATTTACCTTTCTAGGTGAAGCCGGGTACTTATCTCATCGGTGTGGAACTTTCACGTGCTTCAAATGTTTGTCCAAACATCTTGAACGAAAGTCCGATGGAGATTCTCTCTTCCACATGATACTTCCCCATGAACCAATGAATTCGGGGTAGAGTCAAGCTAGCGACTCGGTAAACAAAAACATTAGCCTAATATGGGTTTTCACCCTAAGTGTGGGGGAGTTTCCCATGCTGTTGTTACCATGTATATATATCTAAAAAAAAGTATATATAAATATAAAATAAAGTGAAAAATGGTGTTTCCACATTTAGCTTGTAATATTGCCTTTTTACGTTCAAAGAGTCGGCAGAAATGTCGGGACTTTGAATATTGAGGACAATATTCAATTCTAAGTGTGGGGGGGGGGGGGTAAATTCTAGCGAATTTGATCACATTATACCTTAGTACCCCCGTTTTTTGCCAAAATTTTAAAATTTTTCACTTAGTGGAAGTGCGTTGCACTAACACAACAAATGGTTATCAGTCCACCATGTCTAACCCACATAAGGACTGGCTAATCCAGGAGCAAACAGCTCTTGGTAAAGATATATCAAATTCCGTTTATGGCTTACAATTTGCCAAAAATTGTATGGTATTTAACTCACCATATCTTAAACAGTAAAGAGTTGGCTAGCCCGCAAGGTTATGGCTTGTGGTAAAGACAGTGGAAAACCATAATTGGTAATCAGCTCACCAAGATGCTAATAACTGCATCAAGAGTTGGCTAGTCCAGAAGCAAACGGCTTCTGGTAAAGACAAATCAAATCCATTGACAACTTATGGTTTGCTCAAAATCATTTGGTTATCAGTGTACCAAAGTATCACATACTAAAACACTTGGCTACTCCAGAAGTAATGGCTTTTGGTAAAGAGACATAAAATCCATTAAATTTTCAAAATGGGATATTTTTGGATTCTATATTGCTAGGGACTAGCAATAGTTTAGTGTGGGGGATTGATAAGTGTCTAAATACTCATCATTTTATACCCATCTGAACTGTAAAAACAATTAAAAACACACAGATATGTCACATAATACTACACATATTCTTGGATTGTGTTTTTATATGTTTCAGGTGCAAAAGGATTGAAAACAGATGAAAAACGAACAAAGTTTGCACAATTGACAAAATCAGTCCTTGAACAATCAGAAAATGACAGATTTGGTCCCTGGTGAAATATTTTGCAAGAAAAGACAACTTTGGTCCTTGGAAAGTCACAAGTTGTCAAATTTGATCCCTGGGTGAAAGTTTTGAAGAAATTACACATTTAGCCCCTAAAGTTTCAGAATTGGCATGTTTGGTCCCTGGAAAATTCAAAAAGTGGAAAATCTCAAATATGGTCCTTGTACTATTCAGGTTTGGCAAGTTTCATTCCCTTGAGAACATTGGGAAAATTACATTTCTAGCCCCTCAAATTTCTGGAATTACAAAATTGGTCCTTGTTAATTACAAATACCAAATGGACCCAAGTTATTATCTTAAAACCATAATCCAAAATCCTGATCCACCAATCAAGTCCAACCCAACACCCCCTTAGGCCCAATCCAAAGCCCAAACAAACACCCCTGGTATTTAATACCAGGTCAACTCCCTAGTCAAACACAACCCCTTATACCTCCTTCCCTCCACCTCACTGGTATACCAAAACCACCACCACCTGTCTCACCACCTCACTACCCACTCTACTTTCCTGTCCCCTCCACCAACACAACAAACCAAGAATCATTAATTGCTCTTGAAACCCAACACTCAACCAAGAAATATCTCTATGATTTTTTGGCGCCAATTTGCATTTTAAGGGCCAAGATGAGTATCAGGGATCCAAGGGCCATGAATTAAAGTGGGATTGCTACAAAAGACTGCCAGGAATCCTAAAAGTCTCTATAAAGAAGGAAAGAAGCAGAGGATAGCAGGGAGTAGTTATGTAGCTGTAGTTTTATTTAATTATGTCGTACTTAGTGTAATTTAAATTCTAGTGTTATTTTTAGCTTTTCAGTTGTGTTGTTAATGTTTTCATTGTAAACTAAACCTATTTCAATCATCAATTTCAATTTCCTTGTTCTAATTCAGTTTTGGCATTTTTAAGTGAATTTGACAAATTTACTAAAACTTGTTAAAAGTTGTTAATATTGTTCCATTTAGCTTAAAGTAAGTTAACTAAAAGCTTTTATAAGCTCAGAGACCATTAAATTCAGTCTTTAGTCAAAGTATCAAAAATAATCAAAAAAATCACTAAAAAATCAATGAAAAATCAAAAATCAGTTTCTATGAAAGAAGAAGCATGGAGCAGGGTATATTCTGGATTGCCTTGGGTTTAGTAGCTTATTGGAAAGCTATAGGAAGTAATTTTAGACCTTGGTTCATGATCTGCGCTTGGATATCAATTGTAAGCTCCTTTTTTTACATTTTGCTAATTTACTGTAGAATAAGCCTTTAGTTCTAATCTCTGTGATTTATTGTTTCTCTGGTGTAAGTTAGTTGTTATAATGCTTTTTAAATCCTACTTATGAGTGCCGTAATCATTGGATTAAGCATCAAGGGGTGTTTGGCAAAAGGTGGTAAAGTGTTGTGCGAAAGGTTTCTTAGGGTAAATTTAGCTCAAAAAAGTTGCATTAGGTTATTCTAAGTGAGTTAAGTCATTAAAACAAGAAGTCTTTTAGAAAAAAGTCAAAAATCACCTTTCACCCTTTGTTATTCATTCACTGTTGGATTTTAGTGTTTCAATACCCTTCAAATCCTTTCAAAAGTTGTTAGAGTAGCTTGATATCACGTAATTGTAACTTGAAACTTCATTTTCAGTAAGTTAGGATAGATCTAAGTTAGTAAAATTCAACATAGTTCATAACTTTAAAAAGTCAAAGTTGCATGCTTGTTGGTTTTTATCAAAATGGCAAGAATTTTCATGAGCTCAATTCTTAACCATTGGGTCTGAAATCTTGGGGAATTCAAGTTTAGTAGCTTGTATTTATTGGACTATTTTTTCTATAATTTTTAGATTTTTTTTAGTTGGCTTATGAGTGACCGTAAATTGCTCAAATCTGCCCTGCACCCAGCTTTGCCCACTTTGACCCATTTTTCTAGGACTCATAAATTGTTTGTTACTTGATCATTTTCCTTGATATTTGGTGCTTTGGGTTGCCCACTGTACTGGCTAGTTAGATACACCATTTTTGTGTCCTTGTTTGCTTATTTTCTAGCTTATTTTGTGTTCCAAAATTGCCCCTTGGCAACTGCTTATGCTGGTGTAATCAGCATATGCTGAGCTTGTTTAATTTTTGCAATTTGCCTTATCTAGCTTGTCCATTTGTAGTTGTTCTTTGTTAAGAATTGTCCAAATTGTGTTTGTTCATGCTTTTTGGCTTATTGGCTTATTTGGATAAGTGGTTTGTAGGCTTAAGTATTTCAAAAATCCATTTTATCTAAAAAAATACTCCACTGTTGGAATTTAAGCCTTACATAAGCTTGTTTCAAGCTTCTCAGCAAAAGTTCTTTCACAAAAGTAGCTCAAATTTGTTGGTTAAGTAAGTGGTCACTTGTGGGATTTGCAAAAATGGTCACTTGTGGGATTTGAACCCCTGACCTCTTGGTCATTTTGGCCAAAACCAAACAGACAACGAGCACCAACTGGTCCAAGCATACCTTAGTGTCTGTCTTTTCCACTTTTTTATTCATACTAGACTTAGTGTATTTAGCTTATTTTCCAGCTTATTTATAAGCTTTGTTCCACTTTTATATTTTTCCTAGTTCTCTAATAGTATAAAGTATTTATATAAAAATTTTCAGATTTATTTAAATTAGTTTAGTATTTATTTTGATTTAATCTAGTTTAATTAGTAATTAATTAATAATAATTAAATAAAAAGTCAAATAATTAGTTTTCTTTTTTCTAAAATTTTCTTATATCATTAGGATTGTAAAAATATCATTTTCAAATCCGTAGGTATTTTATTTCTTAAAACTCGCGTTTTATTTCGTACGTTAACGTAAATTTAAATTAAACATACGCGTTTTAGGTTTTTAATCGTTTTTAAGTATCTAGTTTTCACATAATCATTCTAATAGCTTGTTTAAGCTATTTCCTTTTATATTTCCTTAGTTTAATCCATCACTCAACCATTATCCATTTTCCCATTCAAAATCACTCGATCACAGATTCGTTTTTAATACTTTTGCACGCCTCGTTAGGACATAACGACCCGGGGAAACACTGTATTCCACGGAAGCATTGGTCCAAGCAGTCTGACCTAGTTGACCATTCACTTGGTTGATTTAGACTGACCGTTTCAGACCAATCAACAAGGCAAAGAAAAATGCCAAAGGCGAAGTGGAGAAGTACAAGGCAAGACTTGTGGCAAAAGGTTACAAGAAGAAGTATGGGATCGACTACGAAGAGGTATTTGCTCCTGTTGCTCGTTTAGAAACTATTAAAATGATTATTGCTATTGCAGTTCAATATAGGTGGAAAATCTACCAAATGGATGTGAAGCCTGCATTTCTAAATGGACTTCTCGAAGAAGAAGTTTATGTGGAGCAACCGGAGGGATATGTTGCCAAAGGGCATGAAGGTAAAGTGCTAAGGTTGAAAAAGGCCTTATATGGTCTAAAGCAGGCACCACGTGCTTGGAATACTAGAATTGATGATACGTGGGAATCGCACCAGGCTTTACCTCTCAAGGGATCTCGAGAAGCTTACAACCCCCATCAGGCAGTGTACCTGATCGATGTAGTATAGTATAATGACAAGTACCGGGGGATTGATCGTTCAGCTAGGAATAGTGTCGCTAGGATTAGAAAACCTAAAGACTAGGTCTAGAGATGAGGGATGATTCTTTTTGTATTTTTATATTTTTTAGAAAGCAAATTAAAATCTCGGGTTTTGAAGGAGTTTGGCAGAATTAGTTGCTAGTCAACTAACCCAATACTAAGATGCAATCAAAATAAAATACTAAAAATGAAAATAAACTAAATTAAACTAAAGTTGTGAGCAATATATGGGAGAAATGTGTTTACTTAGATTTCACTACTCCCTAGATATCTTTTACATGTTAATTACTTGTTATAGTTGCGTGGATGACGGATTGTATTCCTTAATACCATTCATGGGGTGGCGTACTTACTTCCCCAATCCTATGAGTGCCTACTTCACTCCTATGTCGAGCCGGCTAAGAAGCTCCTAACATGGGATCATTAGAATTTACTCATGCATTAAATACAACCAATAAAACCTAGTACACATCGGTTCATGTTTCCTAAGACGTTCAAGCATGTTACCAAATGGAGATCTGCCAGTTTTCTTAAGCCTAACATTGAAATCATTCATCCAATACAACCATAAACAAGTAATCAACACATAATTAACATCTAGGTTTCATTAGATCTAAGCAAACACAAGATAAATCTAGCCTAGCATGTTGAAATCAAGACAAGCACAAGATATAGACAACCAACACATAGACATATTGATTGAATTAAGAGAAGACTTATCTCAATAGCACATGAAAGGATTCAAGGGGTGAAAACCCTTAAATTTACTGTAAAATACGAGCTAGGGTTCACAAAGTTCGGGGGTTTCTCCACACAAGTTCCTCTCAATGAATGAAAATTAGAAAACTATATATAGATTTTAGAAGGTGACGGCGTCAAGAACAAATGTCTGACGCCGTCATCTCACCACCAAATAGTTCCTCGGACTGCCTAGATCTGGGTCTGACGCCGTCATGTGTACTCCTTATGCAGGCCGTCATGATTTTAACTCTTGACGCTCTTGATTTGACGCCTTCAGGTTTCTTCTGGGTCGTCATGGACTTTACTCTTGACGCCGTCAGGATTTCCTTCTTGACGCCGTCATACACTGTTTCCAGCATGGAAAATTAAGTCTTTGGTGTTTTCTTCACTTTTATGCTCCAAAAACGTTCGAATTGCTTCCTTTTCCAGATTTCACTCCCAAAGTACCTAAAATCACAAAAGGAACGATTTAGGGTAATATTTGATCAAATAAATTCAATTCCGGGCTTAAATGACCCCCTAAAAGTGGTTCATTTTTCGCCTCATCAATTGACAAGTATTTCCAAGAACATGGCTTTACTAAATGCCTAAGTGAATATGCACTTTACGTGAAATTTGAAAGTGGAGGTATACTACTAGTCTGCTTATACGTGGATGATTTGATCTTTACAGGAAACTCTCAGATTATGATTGATGAGCTCAAGAAGTCAATGAATAAAGAGTTCGAGATGACAGACATAGGACTTATGTCTTATTATCTTGGGATTGAGGTGAAGCAGACGGATGATGGAATTTTCATTAGTCAAGAAGGATATGCCAAGGAGATATTAAGGAGGTTCGGCATGGATAAGTGTAATCCTGTTGGCACCCCCATAGAACATAAGGCAAAGCCTTCTAAGCATGGCGGAGGAGAAGTAGTGGACTCAACTCTATTCAAGAGTCTCGTTGGAAGTTTGCGCTATTTGACATGTATAAGACCCGACATCCTCTTTGCGGTTAGATTGGTTAGTCGTTTCATGGAAGAACCTACGACAAAACATTTGGAGATTGCGAAGAGGATCCTCCGTTATATCAAAGGTACCATAGACTATGGTATGTTTTATTCAGCAAGTGAAGACTTCAAGCTGGTTGGATATAGTGACAGTGACTAGGCTGGAAACAAAGATGATGGAAGAAGTACAACAGGATTCCTATTCTTCCTGGGTAACAATGCTTTTACATGGTCTTCAAAGAAGCAACCTATTGTTACCTTATCCAGTTGTGAAGCTGAGTATGTAGCTGCAACATCATGTGTATGTCATGCAATTTGGCTTAGAAGTATGCTAAAGGAGCTACACATAGAGCAAGAAGATGCGACGGAGATCTACGTGGATAACAAGTCGGCCATTGACTTAGCTAAAAATCCAGTCTACCATGATCGAAGTAAGCATATCAACACTCGTTATCACTTTATTCAAGAGTGTATTGCAAGAAAGGATGTCCAAGTGATACATACGAGGTCCGAAAACCAAGTTGCAGATATCCTTACCAAGCCGCTCAACGAGAAAGATTTCTCAAGACAACGAATGATGCTTGGAGTCGGTAAATCAAGTTTAAAGGGGGGGGGGGGGTGTTGGATCGTAAACTTGATTTGGCCTTAGCCCATATGGAAGACACTTCTAGAAAGTCGTAGAATAGTATGGAAGTTTCTAGAAAGTCGTAAAATGGTATGGAAGTTTCTAGAAACTCGTAGAATCCTCATAGATAATATCTAGAATATGGCTAGAAATATCTAGATTGATGTTAGAATTATCTAGTTAAGATTATCTAGATGGAAGTATCTAGATCATAGTAGAATATCCATGGAAAATCTAGGTTCTAGAACCTTCCATGGAGTAGTATAAATAGGTGTAGGGTGATGCATTTGTATGTACCAAATGAAGCAAAGCTTAAGCAATTCAATAACATTGTAAACTTTCTCTAAGTATTCCTCTCTTCATAAGCCTAAAAGGCCCTCGTGTTTTCCAACACTCATAGCCTAATGTATCATATGTTACACATACTGCTAAAAGAGATACAAAGAATAAGTGATTTAAATCATGAATTTTTCTACATGTCTGGAATGCCAAATTTGTGAATCAAATTGCAAACCTATCATGAATTCTACATGGATTTTCGGTAATCAACCTTGTACTGTGATTAGGCACAAACGATGTGGGAAGCAGATCACTGAGGGTCTGGGTATATTGCCACTGTTGACACCTTGTTAGGTCTCCCCCTTGTGTATCAATCCACCGAATACCACTTGTAAAACCAGAGAGATTGCAGAAGGCTCTCAAAGTGAATCGTTACAACAATGATGCATTTCATTTACATAAACCAAGCTACCAACGGTTGGAGGAGAGGTTAAAATAAATGTTTTAGGATGAGAGGAGCAATCGTTTTACACATTGACTCAGGTATAGATTTCCCACCAACATAACATAAGAAAATGATTGATTTGATAATTGAATCTACCTTCACCTCATAGATGTCTCAACCCCATATGGATATAATTCTCATACTCCTCAAAGTATTTTAACATCATTTATTCTGAAGCAATTGTATTGCAGTTCTCATAACATAATTTTGCAAAAAGACCCAAGGACTATTTTCGATCTTTGCCCAACGAATAATCAATCTTGTGGAATTTGTTGGGGAAAATTTCAAAATACACTATGTTGAAATCATTTTGGATTTGAGTCTTAGGAAGGAAATTAAGAGTTTTGTTGTGTTTTGGTGTTGACCCTGCTGTTAGCGATAGTTTTTCTATCACAAACAGTCGCTAATGAACCATCACTCTTGTAAAGACGCACCTATTCGTAAAGGGGGCGGTTAATTCCGTTTAAATAGTTTTTGTGACTGAACCATCGCGACTGTTTAAAGTGTATCAGTTAACGACGGTTTTTTTGTCGCTAATTAGTCACAAAATCGTCGCTAGTAGCACCTGTTGGTGAACCATTGTGACTGTTACGAACAACCACCATTTGGCCTATATATAGCGAGATTTCTGACATTTTTGTAAGAAAATCACATACTTTAACACACCAAAACCCTCTCTTATCACACCAGATTGCTATCATTTAGTGTAAAATTTGAAAATTTAAGTCTCATTTAAACCATCTAGTTACACCCTTAAATAATGATATATTTTAATAGGATTGTCTATAAGAAAAGGTAATTAAACTTATAACCATCAATTTAATACTAAAATTTTAAAAATAAAAATGCTAACTATTTACACTATTAATAATTTAGACTTTTTACTGTTAAAAAACATATATTTACTACGTTATAAAGTATTTGGGATATGCTAAATAAAGAATTTTAAAATAAAAAATATTTGCTCGCCACAAAAATTGTCACCAGATACCCGCTGCCGCATTACGCGGACACCATTCTAGTTATACATTGTAACTACTGTAGTATATTGAACTTGAAAATTTAAAAGTCATACGTAAACTTTTTTTAAATTAATATATTATTAATTTATAGATATAATAATATTTCACTAAATTAATAAAATTTCTCGGTCCTAATATTATTAATTTATAAAGGACTTAAATCTTTGCCTCACACCTGGATCAATACAATGAAGCATTATACATTTATAAATATAACATTTACAAGAAGTTGCTCCCCCATTTTGCTATTGCCAGCCTTTGTGGTACATACCATTTAGCTTGCAGTACTTTCCAAAATTGCTTCCCCCAAACCTTTTTTTTAGGGTTCTTATATTTTTTAATTGGAGCTGATCTTTTTTATAAAAAATTGTGTTTTTTATTCATTGTTTTTATGTTTAATTGCAGGCTCGAATGTGTGATTACGATCGTTCATGTTTTTGTTGGGTCAATAGGGTTCTGCGGCCTTAGCCTTTCAACAAGTAATGGAGTTTGTTTTAGATATTGTTATGATATTTTTTGTTCTTTCATAATGGGTTTTGTTATTCTAATTATTTTGTTAGTTTAGAT
Organism: Artemisia argyi; assembly: GCA_030686995.1. NCBI lineage: Eukaryota > Viridiplantae > Streptophyta > Magnoliopsida > Asterales > Asteraceae > Artemisia > Artemisia argyi. The sequence continues at coordinate 24,064,668 of CM060709.1, forward strand.
TAGATGGTTAAAGTTCTGATTTTTATTCTAAACTGAGATTAGGTTGTAACCGTGTTTGTGTTTTAATGAATTGGGTATTTTGATTTTTTTGTCTTTCGGTATATATTGTTTTGAATTTTTTAGGTTTTGAAAGGTTTAAAGTGCACAAGCTAAATTTTAGGGGTTATAGGGTTGCCTTATTAGCTTGCTTGATTATAGTGCACTTTTTAATTTGGGGGTGGTTATAATTTCAGTGTTTTGAAGCTGTGGTCACAAGTGAATTATTCATGACGATTTTGTTTTGTCGTAGTAACATGGGTTTCATAATTGGCGCCTTTTGATTATCAACATCACTGGAATGGAGTCAACTGGAATGAAGAACATGAGTTTTGCAATGAGTGGTTGCATTCAAATGAAGGGACCGATGAAAATAAAACTGAACTGGTATGTAACACGGCACACTGTAATTTGCAAATTGAATAACAACTGCAAATTGTTAACACTCTTAGGTTTAATAAAGGGCGGTTGGTGTTGGGAAGTGGTTATGTTATATGGAAAAATTGAACACAATTAGTTGTTTTGGTGGTTACAAAATCTTATTATTATTAAGTATTTCCTTGATAGATACACATTAACTAATAATTAGACCCTTATATAGTAAGATAATCGAAAGCAGTTTCGATATACCCTACCACCAACAACTAATGATTACCCGAAACGTAAAAGCAATACCAAACACTCCCTAAGTGACTGTCATATAATGAACCATCGTATATGTTTATTTAGAAATTTGTTTTGCAGGTTGGTGGCCCTTCTAGGCAAATAACTTGGATTCGAGGAGGCCCGAAAAGTTTGGATGGTAGGAATATGTCTTATCTAAAAATAGGTGAGTTCACATGGACCATGGTTATATTTACTATTTCTTTTGCAGGTTATTGTTTTTTTTTTGCACTTTGAATGAAAACAATTAATTTTTTGCACTTACAAAAAGTTGCCTACATACCTTAAGCTTATGCAAGGATGAACGTGCAAGATTGTTTTTGGTAGCACATCCGCACAGGTAATGTTCCAATCATTTTTGAAAGAGATAGGGCCGGAAATAGTTAGTTTTGACTGGTTACGCGTGCCACTCTTTGAGCCATGAAAACTGGGATTTGTATTCTAATACTAGAATGTGACTCACAGGTCTGAACTAAAGGAAGGGAAGTGCGTGTTTCACATGCCAATCATTGCATGTAGCATTGGATTACGAAAGCAAAGACGCGTGAGATTGCAAAATCGTGCTCAGGATTCGGCTGAACCAAATTTGCAAAATGCTGAAACATGTATTTTTTAAAATGAGCGGGTGGATTTGAATCCCTATTAACCGCAGCCCTGCTGTAAGTTGTTTCTATTATTTTGTTTATTAAATTTTATGGTTTCAAGATCAGTTGAGTAAACATGATGTGCGTGATATTCGATTAAATGGTGCTGGGATAGCTCATATCTCTTATTGTGTTTTGCTAGCCTGGCCATATCTGTGATTGATCTTCAACATTAATGGTTCTGTTTTAGGCCAATCGATTTGCACTGGGGTATAACCTTTTTTTTTTGTTACTTAGTTTATTTTTATGTCATGCGTATAAAGAAGATAATCCCTATCTCTTAGTTTAGTCTGAAAATGTGCGGGACTTTTTTTTTTTTCAGTTTACAAGGGGCGGTTGCGGCTGTGGAGTGCACTGGGGGTGGTTTACGAGCTAGATATCATCCAGAGGTATAGTATTTGTGATTTTTGTGTTTATTGCATAATCGGGTTGTTTATGTGAAAATCTTGCTTTGCATCTTTCAATGACTTTGGACTAATAGTTAAAATCTAAGACGGAAAGAAAGTGGTTTTGCAAACGAATTAAATTTATGATGGCGGCTGTTTGTTTTTCTGTTACGCACTTTTGATAAAGACTTGATGCTATTCTACTCAGTTAAAAAGATTATGCTTCCAATTTTTGTCAACTACAATGCTAAATTTACCTTCAAAAGGATTCAGCTCTTTACTTTTTTTCTCTAAAGTGTGTCCTAAATTATTTGTATTCCCTACTTTATCATTGCTTATGAGAACTATTCTTTTTTACAAGTATAGTGTTAACTATTAAGGTTTGCATTGATGCTTTTCCATTTCTTTCAAATCAGTCAAAAGATACTAAAAGCTGTAGTTGAGCGAGGTTTGCCACCTGACACACAGCAGTTGCAGTTGAGCGAGGGACCACACCACAACAACTCATTGTAAGCATATCTATCCACCTCCCGCCTCTGCTCGCCGACATGCAGATTTTCATCCCCCCAAACTATGCCTGTTCCAGGATGGTGGAAGGCAATCACATAAGGTTAAGCGGTCAAGATGTCGAGAGAGGTAATTTCAGTTATACGCATTCTACTAAAGTTGGACGGGTTGGGTAATGGGCGAATAAATGTTCGGGTCACATTCGGTCACTGCACCTGCTTTATCTATACTTCTACTTGTTGCTGTTGATGCGGTTTGTTGCCATTGAAGTGACTTGGTGTTGCTACATTTGATATGATAACAAAAAATGTGAATAGAAGGATATATGATTTTATACAATTGGTCTATAGTTGAGAAAGTATGTTTGGCAAAATAAGTCGATATGTTATTTGTAGAAACGATTGGTGGAACATCTAATTGACTTGCTTTCCGTTTTTTATAATTTCTCCAGAATGCAGGTATATACTAACCTCTCATGTCAACTACAGTAATTTGTTAAACCAAATCTTTATTTCTTAAATAACCTCTCATATCAATTTATTTGTTAAATTAAGTCTTTCTATTATTTTTTTTTTTTAAAAAGCATCATTCATGTAGCTACTTCCTTTTATTTGGTTTTTTATAACATTGCATTCAGATGGTTACTGTTATAAGTAACTTATTGGTCTTTTTGTCTCTTTCAGGTTAACATTGCATACAAATGGTTTTACACACAGAGGATGCATTCAAAAGAGATCGATACAGACCAACAAGATGCGTGGGTTTGGATGAAGCATCTGGGTTGAAACATATTATGTTTTTGTATGGGCCGACATGGGCCATGCCAGGAATAAAGATGGTCAACTTGGGTTATGGATGGGTTGGAACAAATTAGTTTTAATGTAGGTATTGACCTTAAATTTTCTCATATGTAATCTCAGCGGTTTATCTTCTTACTACATTAATAAACTCAATTTTTTAGTAAATAGATTTAAAGGTGTTATGCAGAGAAAAATAACTGTAACAAAAAGTGTTCGATTAGTATAAAATTTTAATTATTTACTGAAAAGTGTCGACCAAGATAATTTAGTAAACGTTTTAAGTTAATTTTGGGATCGCTTTTTTAGTCTTTAAGTTTGTATTTATAAGCTGCTTTTTAACCTTTAACCTGTTTTACCCGGTTTAAGGGTTCAATCTTTGTTTTGCCTTCTTTGAGTGGAGTAATATATAGCCGGTTTTAACGGGTGGTTGGATAGGTTTTAAGGCTCTTTTGGTCGACAATTTTGTTTTTCTGTAAAAATTGGGGCTAAAAGAAGATGACTACTGAAAAGGTGTATAATTGATCAATTCCATGTTGATAGGTACTCATGTTTATTTTGTCGTAAACTGAAATTGTAGGAGGTTTTGGTGTTCAAATTGTGGCTAAAGAAGGTGGCTGAAATGAGGACTCAAAAGAGGGTGTTTAGGTGATTAGATGGGGCTGACAAGAGGGTTTTTGGCACTGGAATTGCGGGTAAAGAAGGTGGCTGGAATGGGTGCTGAAAGGAGGGTGTTTCGGTGCTTAAATGGGGCTGAAAGGAGGGTTTTTTTTGTGCGGAATGTGCAAATGGGTTGCAACGCAATAGATGTAGGATTAGGGGGCTATAATGGGTCGGTTTTGAAGCTGTAATAGACATAGGATTCGGGGCTGAAATGGGCGGCTAAAATGGGTCAGTTTTGGGGCTGAAGTGGAGGTCGGATTGCAACATGAAATAGGCGCCGAGATGAGTGTGTTTGGGTGGTGAAATCAAATGTACAAAACTACAAACTTTTGAAAGCATTAATTATATTCATTTTCTTTGAGCAACAAATCTATTCTGCTGATATGACTTGGTTCAAACATAATGTTCACTTTTTATGCAGCAACAAATAGTTTTTACTGATCTTACAAAGTCTGTTACTAGCAGTATTACAGGAGTGCTAATATATGTTGTAATTGACCCGTGATTGCAACACTTGGTAAACCTTCTTTAGCAAATCATCCCGCGGCAACACACGGGTGATCCACCTCCAACATACTAACATTCAGCAGGATTCTTATGAATAGTAACTCCCAAATTGCTACTTCCACACTTTGTGGTATACCCCATTTTGCAGCCGGTACTTCTAAAAAATACTCTTCTCCCACTTTTTTTATGCAGCTACAGGGGTACAGTAAAAGCAATAGTGAATTGCTTCACTCCAATCTCCTTCATTCACTCCCTCACACATACATACTCCTGAAGCTTCTCCCGTTTTCCACAAAACACACACAAACACACACACAGATCCACAATCATCCACGTTTCGTAAAATACATACACAAACACACACAGATCCACAAACATATCCACAAATGATCGGAGCGCAGATTTTGCGGATGCTTTAATTTTTTGCAGGTTGAATTAGGTCTTGCTATGGTTTAATTTTGTTTAATTTATATTTTTTTATAAGCTTTTTTATTTTATTTTATTTTTTTTCAGGTTGAATGATCGATTCCAAACATGTTTTGAGCTTCGATTGTGTTGATTTTGTTGTTGCTAATCGGAAAATCAGGTTATGGAGGTTAATATCATTTTCCCAGAATTTATTTTAATATAACTGATTTTCTTTATGAATTTATTCAGTGGGTTTTCATTGTTGATTATAGGTCGATTATAATTGATTTAATATAAAACACCTTTTTTTTTTTTTTTTTTTTTTTTTTTTTTTTTTTTTTTTAATGTGGGTTTTGTTGTTTTATTAGGGGGTGTTTGGATTAGCTCATTTACCTGGCTTATGAGCTTATTTGGTAATTTTACCTGGGTTCAAGAGGGAATTAAAAATTTGAGGTGCGTTTTTTTTTTGGTAATTTTGTTTTTACGTTTCAATTTTTAATGTGTAAGAATTGGTTTGAATGTGTAAAAGGGTTTGGATGAAAGATTTTTGTTGGTTTATGAGAGCTTTTGCCTTTTGGGATGAAAGATTGGTTTTTGTTGAGGAGGAGTATGTTTTCAGCTTTAAGTAGTTATAAAAATTACATAGGAAGTTTTTGGGAAAACAATGTACTTAGCTATCACTTGAGTTTTTGTAAGCACATAAGAATTTAGACTAACAGGTATATATTTTTTGATTTCTTAGTGTAAATTTAATTGTGGTAATAGGCCTCATGGGCAACATTTAGTCATATTAGCCCATGAAATAGCAAAATATATGGATTACAATGGAGATATAAACAAAAAAGGTGGTATTGAACAGAGCATATGGGTCATGTACTGGGAAGGTAGTGACCAACTTAGAGATAATTTGTAAAAGGACGGGTCTTTCCCTTGAGAAGAGAATCTTCATTATAGACAGGTTGGGTAATGGGTCAAAGGTTTGGTACATTCAGGTCGACCCAATGATTTTTTGTCCTAATCTTTTATAACAGTTAGTATTGTCAAATATGATTACAAATTTTATAAATAATGCTCAAATTGTAATGAAGTTTTAGGTCTTATCATTAAATAAACACTTTGGGCGACATTTCACCTTTTTTACCAGTTTTCGTTTTAGCCAAATATTTTGAATTTTACCAATTGGACCTGTTAGAGATTAAACATAACCCGAATCTACCCATTTCTATATAATGGGCTGAGATTGCCATCTCTGCTAATTATGTGCCTAAATACATGAAAAAGTACAACCTTTTTATCCCATTAAATAGCTTATACGAGCGGAGGAACCCGCGCGTTGCTGCGGAAATACCGTGCTATTTATTTTTTTTTACACCTTAGGGCTTAGGGACTAAATTGCAAAAGACTATTCTTGCTTCCACTATGGCACTTTAAATGAATTTTGTTAATAGATTTTCCAAATCTTGTCAAAAATGTATTCTCATGAAAATTTTTAATAATCAAAATATCATTTTTTTTTTCTTCCAAATATTACAAAAAAAAAAAAAAAAAAAAAAAAAAAAAAAAAAACTACAGTACCGATGCTACAGTACCACTGCTACAGTCCCGACACTCACAAATCACTGTTTCGGCCACTGTAGCAAGCACTGTAGCTGCTACAGTGTTGCTACAGTAGAGCGTTCCCCCTTTTAGTATATATAATAATATATCCTAGAATAACATAATTAAATCATGCTAATCAGATTTGGCGCATGAAATCTATTTGAGATCAATTTGCTGCATTAAATTTAACCGGCTTACATCTATGACGTTTTCATTTGATTTGGTGCTTAAATTCTGATCAACTAATATGTTAAACAGGTAAAACCAGCAGTGGACGGTGAAGTAGTCGATATAAAGAAAAAGACGAACAAATAACGAATGGCATTCATGGATATCACAAAACCTTTCGCGTATAGGCACGATGGTCACCCAGTGCATCAGCCATATTTATTGGTGTATATGAACCTACGAAGCAAAAGTTGTTGAAGAGCTGGCCTGAAAATTTTAGTGCCTTAGCTCACCTGGTAAGTTCCCTCTGTATGCCTACTCACTACTCTCTTTAGTTAATATTAATCAGTAAAAATTTGCAGAATTTGTATCGTGTTATCTGAACTGTATTTTAAACTTACTGTATAGACTGCAAGTGCTGTTGGAGGAGCTGCTTCTTCTATTAAATGTGTACCAACTGAGGTATTTTTTTAGTTTACTCTTCATGTTGTAATTATTATTTTGCTCTGTTGCTCAATGTTCAACATGTTATGCAGGTTGTTAAGCAAAGGATGCAGACCGGGCATTTCGCTTCAGCCCCTGATGCTGTTCGGCTTATTGTTGCTAAAGAGGGCTTTAAAGGGCTTTTTGTGGTATGTGATCATTTGAGCAACAAACAGATTAATGTTGTAATAACTAAAAACGGGTCATATTAGTCCGGTTCAAAACGAGGCTGGTCGGATGGTTGACCAACTAACACTTTTTTTGCCATTTTTAATAAAAGTTATCTGTAGTTAGTGCTAATTTTTATTTTAGAAACAAAGTCTATTTATTTTAAGTATATAATAAAACAATTTAAGAGGTTGAATGCATTAAAAAAAGACTTGGGCAACTTTTGACCCATTCCCCTTTTTGCTAAATTGTATGATTTGACCCACTTAATGGTTTCTTGAAACCGCAGGGTTACAGTTCTTTTCTATTGCGAGACTTGCCTTTCGGTGCCATCCAGTTTTGCTTATATGGGCAACTTCGAATTGGGTATAAACTAGCGGTAAGTTGACTTCGGTTCATTGGTGGGTCTGATGAGTTGGATAGCGTGTCTATTAGTTAAATATTTTGTGCTCGCCGTAACACATTATGTCAACAGTTTAGACGTTTAGTGTTAAATTTATGTACCAAAAACATATTATAAGATAATCATTAGTTTTTAACAAAGAAGTTTTATTTGTAAATTCAAAAAGTCAATAGGTCTTACGGCATTTTTTTTCCACTACAGGCAAGAAGGGATCTCAGTGACCCTGAAAATGCTGTGATTGGTGCTTTTGCAGGTAATTATTGAGGTCTCCTCATGTTATCATCTATTTTATCTGCTTAATTGTATATATATATGTGCTCTTTTTTATTGAGGTCAAACTACCCGAGGTCACGTAGCCATCTTCTTTGTGGGTACAGGTGCAATCACAGGAGCCGTTACAACACCTCTAGATGTAATAAAGACAAATTGATGACCCAGGTACAGTCGATAAGTTTATATATATATATATATATATATATATATATATATATATATATATATATATATATATATATATATATATATTTAATAGCCACATTCATATATTGCCTATATGAAGAATGGGACATAATCCCAACGCCCAGAACAGTCACGTTGATAAGCAATAAACTAATTTAGGTGCAACTGTACAAGTATAATTCTGGATTGCAAAGTTACAATTTTTTTTTCGTGGTCACATTTACTCTTGGTATCTCACAAATATGCTCATAGAATAGTTTTCCACTTATATATATCGAACTATTGATGTTTTGCAGGGAGCGGGAAACCAGTACAGAAGTATCTGACACAGTGTAGGCACTATTCTAAAGGAAGAAGGACCTTATGCATTTTTAAAGGTGGGATATTCCTACATCTAAGTATTCTTACATTTTATTTTATACTTCGCAATTGTGGTAACTGGTAGGCTAATCACTCGCCCAAAATCCAGTTCTTTCTGTTGCAAACTTTTATTATTTTTTTATACATATCTTATTAAGATGTCTAAATTAAGTTAGGACTGATCCCAACTTCTTACAGGTCAAAATAGGTGATTCCTTTTGTACTATTCGGGTTAGGTTGACCCGAAATATTTTTTGTCCAAAAGTGTTAAACTTTATAAACAAGGGTCTCATATATGTTTGCAAAAGTTGATTTTGGTCGATGATAATCTAATTAGTTTTATAAAATAATGTTTTTATATATGACAGATATGCCTATTATGAGGGTTGAATGCTCTGGCTCTGGTTATGATCTGGATAAAATAGTATAGGCGGGTTTTGTGCATTACAGTACAGTTTGGGCTACTTCTGACCTGTTTCAATTTTATGAAACAACACAATCTGGATAGCCATCTTATATGTTTTGCTTGAATAATGCACAGGGTATGGGGCCAAGGGTGTTGTGGATAGGTATAGGAGGCTCCATTTTCTTTGGTGTTCTTGAAAGAGCGAACCAGTTACTCGCGCAAAGGCGCCCTGAAGATCACGACTCCAACTCAGTAAAGTTGAATTAAAGTGCATCTCATTATTTGTCCAGGGATGGACTCATTTGGTCTAAGATGCCTGATTTTGTTATGGTCGACCCAATGGTCTTCGATTGTTCTATTCTTTATTATTCAAGATACCTTTTAGAATGTGACGGTCTACTTCGGATCCAGAATTTCGTAATGTATTTACTTAGGATGCTAATCCCTTTCTTTGTTGAAATAATTAACATTATATAAACTAATGCAACTATGTTCAAACGACACAGGGTGATGGCAAGGAGATGTTCACAGGGGATTCAGGCCACGAAGGTATGACATTTGTAGATGCTTTCGCTGAAGCGGCCTGGGGCAGAATGGATGAAGCATCGGGGAGGCAAAACACAAGAGTACATTAGGATGGGTTATGTTAGATATTGATAGACCTGTTGTTTTACAACTGTTTGTGAATCATGGTGTAATTAGTCAATTTAAAAATAAAACCTTATGTTATAAATGAGCTCCATACAATAGACAAAACTATCAATATACAATAAGCAACAAATGAATGTAAGTCTTATGTACGGAAAAAACTATCACAATCTTGCAGTGTTAGAATATTCTTGCGACCATTTCTAGTTCACAGCACTTACTAAACGCAACGGAAACTGCTTTTTTTTGGCGAAACACCCCGCGGCAACGCGCGGGTTTCTCACCACATGATATAACATAGATACATTTTGGGAATGTTATTAAAGTTTTGTCTTACACTTGGATTTTTTTATATAGAAGTATGTTAATTGGCCCATCTTGAAACCATTGTAATTTAGATCCGACCACTACTTGTGACATAACTTTGTAATTTTCGTCTCTAGTTTCTTGCTAGAGGTCTTTAATAAATTTGCACCATTAACACAAAACCTAATAATGCCCTATCTATCTATAACATGTTATAGTTATGTTATAAGTTTTTTTTTTTTTTTTTTTTTTTTTTTTTTTTTTTTTTTTTTTGCTTTAAAAAAATATTACATATAACATACCTATAACATGTTATAAGGTAGATAGGCATTATAAGTTATAAGTTTCCATAACTCGTATAAGTTTTATTTATTTTACATTCAAAACAATAACAATAACAATAATAATAATAATAATAATAATAATAATAACACCCCGCCATCTCCATCGCAAGGGAGCTACAACTAGTGGATAACATTGGTGCCGATACCCTACGAATTTTATAACCATGCAACAGGAGAAGAAAATGGCTATAACATGCATGTGTATAAAATATGCATACCTTTAACAAAGATGGAAGTACATAAGGCCGAGACAAGAATATTTCTAGCCATTTACTCAATATATCAAAAAGAAATGTAGGGTGAGCAAAGAGTTTTAATGATTGGATTCTTACTATAACAAAAGAGTTTAAAGATATGATGCTCCATTCGGTCATGCTGGAATATCCTTCTCATACTCCTCCAATAATGTTAGAATCTTTGATTCTAATTCCAAATTTTCGTACTCTGTAAAACATAGTTCTGCAATTTTCCGTAAGGAATATGTTCCACGTTTGGGCAACAAATTAGCAATCTTCTCGAATTTGTCTTCGGTATCTATTAGTTTCCCTGTTATCACCTCTGTGAACAGCACTGTATAGCCGGAGAGGTTGCTATGTAGTTTATAGGGCTCTGAAAGAGTAATTCTCGTTAAAAAAAATAAATAATAAAAAAATAATGTCCAATTGGTCGGGGGGGGGGGGGGGGGGGGGGATGCAACAGAGGTTAAAGTAACTCACCAAGATAATAGTCACCAACATAATATTTGGCCTTGTGAATATTGCAATCAATGTGGCCGTGTACCAACTTACTAACGTCATAACCTGAAAGCTTTGGTGTAAAATCCTACACATGTATATATTGCACATAATTAAAACCGTTAAGTGGTGTCAATTTCCTTATAAAGCAGAATTAAGTGGTGTCGGAAATATACTAAAATAGGTGATGACTGATATATATGGGAGTGCTTATTAATACCCCGAAAATTACAATAGGCACCGCCTCGCATTTTTTATTATTATTTTTATAATTTTGTTTATATTAAAAAATTATAAACTTAAAATTATCGAATAGAAAATATAAAGTTTAATAAGTTAAAAATATTACAATAACAAAAAATGATAAAAAAAAAATAAAAAAAAATGTGTTGAACTATAATAGAGTGCGCCAAGGAGGGTGAAAGACAAAATAGGGTGGGCCATGGGATACCAACAAGGGAGAGGTTATTTAACCCAAAATAAATAAATAAATAAATAAATAAAATAAAAAAATAAAAATCACAAGTGGCATCCATCACACTTTTTTTTTTTTTTTTTTTTTTTTTTTTTTTTTTTTTTTAGTTTTAGTTTTATAAATATTATAAAATTGTGAAACGGAAAGTGCAAAAAAAATTATAAAGTTTTAATAAGTCAAAAATATTAAACTGTTAAAAAGTATGGAATAGAAACTGATAATAAACTTGGAATAGAAACTATAAACTGTGTTGTATTGTAAACAGGAGACAAAAGAGGGTTGGGTTGTTGGAAAGTACAAAACATGTGGGGTAGGGGGTTTTGTATAACATAACTCATAAAATAATCCAAAAGCAAGGCTTAATTAATAGAGCAAACCACTGTGATGTATTGTAAACAGGAGACAAAAGAGAGTTGGGTTGTTGAAAAGTACGAAACATGTGGGGTAGGGGGTTTTGTATAACATAACCCATAAAATAATCCAAAGCAAGGCTTAATTAATATAGCAAACCTCAACAATGACTCCTAGCGTTTGAGAGTAGGTATAATATATGGGAGAGGTTATAAACACAACAACCCCCCCTCCCCACCCATTTTTACAAGTGACACCTCTTTTTTTTTTTTTTTTTTTTTTTTTTTTTTTTTTTTTTTTTTCAAATTTTTATAATTTTGTGTATATCATAAAACTGTGAAACGAAAAATGCGAATAAAAAATATAAAGTAAAACAAGTCAAAAGTATTAAACTGACAAAACGTACGGAACAAAAATTGATAAAAACTGTGTTGTATTGTAAATAGTGGGACAAAAGGGTAAAAGGTACGGAACATTAGTCCTTTTTGTGGGCCATGATGGGTACCAATAACATAACCCTTTTATATATGTACATATTTGTACTACGTACCTAAGGCCAATGCTACCGATACCATAAATATTGTGGTCACCCCCTGTCATATAATGTGATTTTTTTTCTTTTTTTCTCTCTCTCTTCTAAAACTACAACGAACCACAATTTGGTAATATGACGACTACAACTACAATAAAACGCACCTTAAAAAAACTAATAGAAAAAATAATCACAAAAAAGAGAATGAAAGTTGCGGTTGGCTGACAAAGCCGAACAATTGAAAGGTTAGGTGTTTGATCGATTGCATTCAGTTGGGCTAGTGAGTATAACTCGGTCACTTACTTGGTCAAGGGGCAACAACGGAGCCATTAGCATTAGCCTAATAATTACCTCATCAAGCAATATCTTATGTCTGTCAAGCTGAAATCCATCCTCCCACGAAGAGTTGCCTTCATGTCGTGTCTTGTTCAAGAAAGCGACCCCTCGAGCAATTCCTACTGCTATTTTGACTTTCGTAACCATTGGGAGTCGTGCTGCAGCACCAACTACATCCAAGGAAAATTAATATTCGATATTTAAAATTGGGAAAAATATTTAATAATGTACCATACTTGTCAAAAAAATGACTTTCGCGTACTGTACAAAAAAATATCTTTTTCTCTCCCTTAAACTCAACTATTCAGTCTTTTTTGATGTATTGAACTTTCACTTTGATGTACTTTCGTGACATTTTTGCCCCTGGATTTATAATAATTTGAGGGGTAAAAATGTCAAAAGTACATAAAAAAGGCCAAAGAATGAAAGTTCAGTACGCATATAAGGAAAAAAAATTGTTCGCTACACGAAAGTTATTTTGTTGGCAAGTATGGTACATTTTTAAAAAAATTTCCCTTTAAAATTGCATTATCTTCAGATTTAATTTATGTCTTAAGTTATATATGCTGCGTACCCCTACGAATAAGATCCTGCTGCGTACCCCTACGAATAAGATCCTCATAGCTACCATTATGCATGAATTCATACACAAGAAAGAGATGTTCCCCTTCCAAACAGTATCCTAAGAGTTTAACAAGGTTGGGATGGCGGAATTCTTTCAAAAATTTATGATCAAGCTGCATTCACAAGTCCACATGTTACACAATTACGTGGTGTTCCATGAAAAATATGACATAAGCGAACAAAGACGAGTTGTATTAGAATAGACTTATCATTTTACACAGCTAGTAATATTTGAGGTCATTGTATGGCAAATGTAAAAGGATAAAATACTAGATTTCGTACCGTTTCGTTTTCAATCCATCCAGATTTAAGTCTCCTAACCACAATAGGCAATCCAGTATTATTAATACAAGGGGAATATGTCGTTTCATCAACCCAACCTTTGTAAACCGCTCCCTCACTTCCCACACCTAAGCATGTGTCATTTCCAAAGTTCCCTGTGGCACTCTCCAATTCGCCATATGTGAACTTTTTTATATCCATGTTGGTTGAAGAATATTGATTCATGTTGTTTTCAACACCAGAGTTTTGCTCAGTTCCGGGATTGGGTATTGTTGTTGTTTTTGTTGTTGTTGTTGAGTTTTGATTAGTTGCTGACGCACGATACTTACGAATCTTCCAAGTGAATCCTGCTGTGCCTGATGAATCTGCAGAATTGTCGCATTTTTCCTGTAGTTCCAGCAAATCCTGAAGTTTGGCCACAACCTGAGTCATGCTAGGCCGTTTTTCAAAATCCCTAATCAAACAACGATTTGCAATTTCAGCAAACCCTCTTAAACATTTAGGAGCAATTGTTCCTCTTATAGTAGAATCCACTATTTGGTCAAATTTTCTTTCTTTCACACATTTTTGAGCCCACCTTGCCAAACTACAATGCTCCTCCTCAAGCCGTTCGTCCACGGCAAGCATCCCTGACAGCAATTCAAACAATAAAACCCCAAATGCATACACATCAGTTTTCCTAGTCAGTTTTCTGGTATAGAAATACTCTGGATCCAAATACCCGAATGTGCCTTTGACACTAACACTAACACTATAAGCTGTCTGATCGATGGGACCTATTTTGGATAACCCAAAATCTGAAATCATAGCTGCCCAGTTCTCATCCAAAAGAATGTTCGAACTCTTGACATCACGATGTATGACACCATGTCGGGTGCCAACACCGGTGTGAAGGTAGTCTAAGCCACGCCCAGCACCTATGGCTATCTTCAGTCGTTGAGTCCAACTTAAAGGAGTAGCAGTAAATTTGTGTAGATGATCATGTAGGGTTCCACGCGGCATGTACACATAAACAAGGATCATCTCCATGTTATCATCACAATAACCGATTAGAGACACCAAGTTACAGTGGCGCAGAGTTGAAAGCATCTTGATTTCAGCCTTAAACTCAGCTGCCCCTTGATTGGACATAGAATCCAACCGTTTAATGGCAACAACATGACTAATTTCTTTAATACATATACTACCTTTGTACACCTTTCCGAATCCTCCCTTTCCAATTATCAATTTATCATCAAAATCATTGGTTGCAAGTTGAATCTCAGCAAGCGAAAAAAGGTGACATGGCTGTGCTGAAGTTAATGATGACAAATATTCAGATTCACGAGTAAAAGACTTCATCTTGGCTAATTAAGATGTCGATTTTTATTAATCTTTTTCTGAAGAATGTAACTAATTTTAGCTTTTGAATGCATACATCTATTGGTAGCTAGCAACTTCAAGGAAACTAGCTAGTTAGCAGAAAATGGGAAATTATTACTATCAACGAAGACTAAGAAAAGTCATGATTCCACAGTCATGACTTTTAAAAGGTAAGAAGTGAACGGTTTAAATGCATCAATTATAAACGTCTACTCATTCACAAAAATACATAGCTAAGTCAACCAGCACAACGTTTAACTTGTATTTCCCATGACACACACCAACAAGGTGGTTTATAGAATATACATACGCCAACGTTTAAAGATTTCACCAACTTGGTTATTCAGATTCTAGAAATCTTATTAAGTTCCTTTGTATTGTGTTCAAATCAGATTACAAATAAAACTCACCTAATATCCTTTGATAACGTATTAGTTCTTAATTTTTAATCATTGTGATCAAATTAACACAAACAATTATCAACCAATAAAAATAAAAGATGCAATTTTTGAATTGTCAATAAAATCATAAAACACGTAGATGAACATTAAAAAAAAAAAAAAAAAAAAAAAAAAAAAAAAAAAAAAAAACCTATACAGTAAATTAGTACTCCCATTTTAGGTGAGATGGGCTTGGAGAGGGAATATATATATATATATATATATATATATATATATATATATATATATATATATATATATATATATATATATATATATATATAGAGAGAGAGAGAGAGAGAGAGAGAGAGAGAGAGAGAGTGAGTGATGATCACGTGCGGATGTTTTGTTTTAGTGCGGACGTGCGGATAGATCTAGGCCGTCCAATCCAGATCTGATCTTGACTTTTTGTAAAAAAGTCAATATCTACGCAACTATCACAGTACCAAATCACCATTCAAACGATTTTTTTAATTTTTTTTTCCTTTTGAGCAATCTTTAATATTGTTATCTTCTTTCATTCTTTTAATTTTTTTCAGATTTTTTTGAGAACTTTTTATTTTTTTTATTATGAGTGTTACCGTGATATTAACCATATTATGAGTTCTACCGTGATATTAACAATATTATGAGCCGTGATATTAAAAACCCATGATAGCTACGGTGATATTGTAAAACCAACGTGATATTAAACTTTTTTACATGTAAAAATGAACCGTGATATTAGTGAAAAGTTTAATATAATTGTTTTTTTTTTTATTACGATATTAAAAAAACTTACGGTGATATTAAAAAAACTGAAAAAGAATGTATGAATATTAGAGTGATATTAAGAAAGCATGATAGTTACGGCGATATTAACAATTTTTATTAAGAAAAAGTTTTTATGATATTAAAAAAGTTATTGTGATATTAAAATTTTTGTTAAACAAAAAGTTTCAGAATCTGATTTTGACTTTTTTACAAAAGTCAAAATCGTACGCTAATATCACAATACCTTTAACGATGAAAACGATTTTTTTTAAAAAAATTTTTCAGCGATTCTTAATTATTTGTTGTCATCTTTATTTTTTAATTTTTTCAAATTTTTTTGAATTTTTTTCAGAAAAAAAAGCTAATACGATAGTAACGTTTTTGAAAAAAGACGGGATATTTATCATATTGCCACCGCGTTTTTTTTATCAGAATCTGAGATGGACGGATGATCGTGTGGTCCACATTCATCCGTACCATCCGCACTAAAAAGGAAAAATGCACCTGATCCCTTCCCTATATATATATATATATATATATATATATATATATATATATATATATATATATATATATATATATATATAGTGTAATTTTCAAACGAGAACCATTTTAACTGCGAGAACTGAGAGAACTACAAAAAACATACATGCATGCCTTTAATAATTGTATTTTTGCACATATGTTTTTAAAAAAACATAGTTGTTCTAAAGAATTTGATAAGAAATTGAAAATACAAAATTTTTCCTTTAAGGTGTGCATGTATGTTCTTATAAGACGTGCAACGACAATATTGCGGCCGTGGGTAAGGTTTTTGTGATAAAAGATTATGAGTTCATAATGATATTGAAGAACATAGGTGGATGCATACGATTATTGATGATTTGCATGTATTTTTATTTTATTTTAAAAGGCGTGCATGCATGTTTTTAGTAGTTCTCTCAGATAAAATGGTTCTTGTAAGAAAGTCCCCATATATATATCAGATCTTGACTTTTGTAAAAAAGTCAAAATCAGATTCTGAAAACTTTTTTTTTAATAAAAAATTTAATATCACAATAACTTTTTTAATATCGTAAAAACTTTTTCTTAATAAAAATTGTTAATATCGCCATAACTATGACTTTTTAACAAAAGTCAAGATCTGATCAAGATCAGATATTGACTTTTGTAAAAAAGTCAAAATCAGATTCTGAAAACTTTTTTTTTAATAAAAAATTTAATATCACAATAACTTTTTTAATATCGTAAAAAAAATTTCTTAATAAAAATTGTTAATATCGTCGTAACTATCATGCTTTCTTAATATCAAAATTAATTTTTTTTAATATCACTTTAACTTTTTCTTAATATCGTAATATCACGGTTCATTTTTACATGTAAAAAAGCTTAATATCACTGTACCACTCATAATATCGTTAATATCACATTAGCACTCATAATCAAAAAAGAAAAAAGTGTTCAGAAAAATCTGAAAAAAAAAAAAAATAAATAAAAGAACACAACTAGAGTAAGGATCGCTGAGAAGGAAAAAAATCAAAAAAATCGTTTTCATGATCAATTGGTACCGTGATATTAGCGTCAGATCTTGACTTTTTTACAAAAAGTCAAGATCAGATCTGGAATGGGCGGTCCAGATCCATCCGCACGTCTGCACTAAAAAAATGTATCCGCACGTGATCCTCACTATATATATATATATATATATATATATATATATATATATATATATATATATATATATATATATATATAGATGGACTAAAAAAATCAAAAAGTTTAGGGTTTACGTATGCGAAGGCGCCCAACTATTAAACATTTTCCTTTATGCCACCCATTTATTTAAACTAACTTTTGGGCCACTCAAATATGTGTTTGTTTTCGTTTATACCGATCTCGGTCAATTTCTTGCAAAAAATTTGTACAATTTAAAAGACAAAGCTAAGATTAACATATCTTTTTTTAGGTAAAGGGGACACTTGTAACACCCCGTGCCCGTTGACCAAAAATTTGAAACTTTACGCGAAAATGACTCAACTGTAACAGACACTACTACCATAGGTATTAGTCTAAAATGGACCCTCTCTGGTCTTATGATAGACCTATTCATCTGAACTCTAAAAATACACCCTACTACCACAAGTATTAGCCAAAAATGGACCCTCTCTGGTTTTATGATAGACCTATTTCTGCACACTTACATATTTTGACCCATGTACCGGAAAACGACTCATACCACATCCGTTTTACATCAAAACCTCCAGATTTGCTTATTACATTCATAAGCTCATTTTCATACAATATCATTTACCATTTGACCCTCAGAATAATATTTTACAAAACGACGGGTTTTGTGCCAAAACCCGTTTTGACCCATTTCAAGACATAATATATATACAACTTCCACAACACCTCAATCTTAACCAAAATCATTAGCTTAACATATAAAACTTGTTCCATACATACATGACCCGTTAACTACCCAAAATGGGTAGAAACACGCTTATGCCAAACACTCCCTTAATGTTTACCATTCACATATAAAACATACTTTGACACAACGGTTGATCACCAAAACGTTAGGACAACCTTGACATACTCTTTACACATCGTAGAAAGACTCTCGGGGGTACAACCATGACTTGAGCTCGGTATTCTACCTAAGCTCCTAAACACATACTACCTTAATCTTGCTTCTCCAATTCCTTAATCACTATATCCAAGCCATCCATACAAGCATTCCAACCTACAAAAGGGTTAGGCAACTAAACCATAAGCACAAAGGCTTAGTAAGTAAAACGATCATAACATACATCATATTTCAATCCACATAATGCATCATATACATAAAACAGTTACATCATGGCTCACTACTCAAAATCTCAACTAGCACATAACATCAACATATCCATAGCTTCATCAACACATAAGCCATAAACATGGCATCACATAAGCATAACCCAAGCTCATCTTCTCATCTTAAACATACATA
Organism: Artemisia argyi; assembly: GCA_030686995.1. NCBI lineage: Eukaryota > Viridiplantae > Streptophyta > Magnoliopsida > Asterales > Asteraceae > Artemisia > Artemisia argyi. The sequence continues at coordinate 24,083,504 of CM060709.1, forward strand.
ACACATAATGATAGAAATCCATATAACTTATGCTATCATCATTTTACTTACCTTAGCTCCAAGCTAAGCACATCAAGAACATCAACAACACAATGATCCATCATCATCAACCTTCATAAATAATCACAACCTAACAACATAATAATCAAATACATAACAAGGGTTAACAAAACCCATCAAAACATAATCATCTACCTTTCTACATCATCATATGATCATATCTTGATCATATGATGATTTCCCACTTTCCTCTTAATCCAAAGCTTCAATAACAACATGAACATAAAGACTTACTTGTTATGATCATAACTAAGGAAGACTATAAACATCAAGACTTGATCATCTTCTTCATCTTAGGTCATCACCCAACTTTCCCTCTCTTTCTCTCCTAAATCGTACCTCAGCAAACACCCTTGAAAGATATAGAATTGTCTAGAATTTGCTAGAATAATCCCATATATACTTACACAAATTTGGGTCATTGGCAAGAATGGCCCCTCAGGTCTCATTCCTTCTTCTTTAGCCACAACTAACTTATAACATACTTACCACAATGGCAACTTAGGCCCCTTTAGTTATGCATCGTATTATATAACTATATTAGTCATACTTTGACTATTAATTGGCTATCGGGTTTGACCATTACGCAACTTTCGTTGACTGGCCAATCACATAAATCTTTGTTCGCTTTCATCTAGGGTAGGGTCCCAACACCCGGGAAACGGGTCTAACAACACTACCCCGGTAAATTATATTACACCAAAAAAGTCAATGAAGTACAATGGAAGGTGGCCGTGTGCCACATTAACCTCAAGCTAACGAGCTTGAACAGCCCCTACTCATATGACATGCCATATGTGAACTAACTACCATTTACATACCCAATTACACCAATAGGAAAGAACCATCTAATAATACATAAGCAATAAAACATGGTTACTTTAACATAGGCAAAGGTAGCTCCCAAAGACGCGAAAATAGAACCGCATCCTTGGACTTCTTGAAACAACACGAAAGAAGTTTCAAACGAACGGAGGACATAATGCAATCCACCACTTCCTGGACTGATCTCTTCGATTGCTTGAACAGCCGAAAATTACGCTCTTGCCACACAAAATAAGCAGCAGCCGCAAGAGAAAGCTTCCCAATACAGCTCTTAAAAGACTTCCGCTTAGCAATAGGCATAAGGATTGAAACAATGGAGTCAAAAGAGGAACTTGAACCCGTAAGACCTGCCAAATGCTTAATACGACTCCAAACCTGATAAGAGAAGGAGCAATCAAAGAATAAGTGCTCGTGAGAGTCCGGTTGCATCTCACAAAGAGAACATACACTCGTTAGCCCAGCAGTCACATCCCAAGAGCTCAATGTGTCTTGTGTTTTCAATCTTTTCTTCATAATAAGCCACATAGTAACAGCATGCCTAGGAATACAAGATGAAAACCACACCAAATCATACCATGGTACCTCACTATCCCTAGGTCGGATAGTGTCCCACACACTCTGAACCGAGAACAGACTATAGGACCCATCACTAATGCGCCATTCCAACACATCAGATTTAGCATCATTAAGAACCGGAACAGGAGTAGAGTTTAAAATAGGATATTTTACCAACCAATCATTCGGCCAACTCCACATACCATCATGAATACATTCACGAACCTTCGATGCAAGGCTAAAACCAGCCCTCGCAATGTCACGAGCTGAAATGATGTTATACAAAGGGCTAGCATTACACCATATATCGAACCACATAGAAACTTTAGAGCCATCACCAATAGAAGACCAAATGTAATCCCGGATATGTGGACGAAGCTTAAGAAGGTTCCTCCAACCCCAAGACATATTGCCTCTATACGGAATGTCCCAAAAACTACGATTCCTAAGCTTATAAGCATGTATCCACTTCACCCACAAAGACTCCTTTAAAGAGAGGAGCTTCCAAATATTCGACACCATAAGGGCCTTATTAAAGTGATCAAGACGACGAATACCAAGACCACCTCCTTTTTAGGAAGGCAAACAACCTCCCACGCGACTTTTGCTTTACCCCTACCCAAGCTACCTTGACACCACAAAAAACCACGCATGACTTGTTCAATATCCAACAGCACACGAGAGGGAAGTAAAAAACTGAAGCCCAGAAAACATTAAGAGAGCCTAAAACAGATTGGATAAGTTGAAGCCTTCCCGCGACCGACAAAGACTTGTTCTTCCAATCATTAACACGATTCTGAACCTTATCAATAATCTCCTTACAATCCCTAAAAATCAAACGCGAAAAAACCAAAGGAACACCAAGATACTTCACCGGAAGACGATCTTCCTCAAAAGGGAGAACATGAAGAATAACTAACTTGGTGTGATTGATAACATTACAAAAATAAGCCTTGCTTTTTGGCATACTCGGGTTCAACTCCGAAGCATCCTTAAACTCATCCAATGCCTCCTTAATGATACTAGCAGAATTAACATCACCATGCGCAAAAAGAAACAAATCATCCGCAAAACATAAATTAATCAACTCCAGTTTCGAGCAATAGCGATGATAAGTAAAGTTAGATGAGTCAAGAACCCGTCTATGAAGCATGAGAGTAAAGACCTCCATAACAAGAGTAAACAAATAAGGAGAAAGAGGGTCACCTTGACGAAGACCCCTTTTTCCTTTAAAAAAACCATGAAGAGAGCCATTAATGCTGATCGAGAATGACGTAGAAGAAACACACTCCATAATCCAAGATATCATCCGATCATGAAATCCAAAACCAGTGGGAGCTACCCGTAAAAACTCCCAATCAACCGTATCATACACTTTCTGAATATCAACTTTAAAGGCACATCTCGGCACTCCACGATCCAAATGGTAGTTATGCATGATCTCTTGAGTAAGTAAAATATTATCCGAGATACTACGGCCCGGAACAAACGCAGATTGGTTCGGACTAATCAGCTTCTTTAAGCTATCTTTTAAGCGGTTAGCAATAAAATTAGAAATTTAAACGTAAAACATTAGTTAATTTATTAAACATCATTTTTCACTAAATTAAGTTGCACTTAGATAATGAGTAAAACTCATATTTTTCATTTCAATAGTTATTTGTGTTGTTTTAAAATGTTACATTTAGTTTTATTCTCATTGGTTCAAAGGTTTTCGGGAAAAAATTATCCAAAATTAGTATAAACGAAAGCAAACGTATAAATAGGTGGCCTATAAGCTAGTTCTGATAAATTGGTGGCCTAAATGATAAAAGTTTAATACTTTGGTGGCCTCCCAATACATAATCCCAAAAGTTTACCATGAGTGGGCAAGGGAATAGGGATTAAGATCCTCTAAGTTATGGTCAAATATGATTGATCATGTTAGTTTTGTTGTGAGAAGAAATAAGCCATGGATCATTGATTTTTGTTAAAAGAAAAAGTTTTATTCATTTTACTTATTTGTGGTTGGTGAACATGATGTATCATGTTTGACCCAACTTGAAAGAATCTTAATCCAAAGGAATAAGATGATCAAATGCATAAAGTGTCAAGGTATTATATTGAGTAGCTTCATATATGGGTGTGGATCTCTAACCCTCGATGTGCATTTGGAGCACATGTTTCCGCTCACTACAAAAAATAGTTTAATTCTCCACAATTATTTTTTTACGGTATGGTCAATTTTGAACTTTTTTTTATATGGATCATAATTTGCTATATTTAAAAGTGTCACAAATATTTAAAAAAAAAAATCCACATATATAAGTATGTACAATTACAATAAAGCTATACGTATTCACAAATGTTTCCACACTATTTATTGTAAACATTTTTTGCAATTTTGCCACACTTTTAGGTGTGGATATTCAAAAAATCTTTCCACACTTTTAACCTTAGATATTGGATAATATCTCCACACTTATATGTATAGAAAAATTTGTTACACACATTATTACTACACATAAGCAAGTGTGGACTCTATAATTTTACACATTTTTAACTATGGCTATTTGGCCTTTAAAATATGAATAATTTAACTAGTTTTTTGCAGTGTGATATTTAAGCTCCATATTGTGCGTTACCTGATGCTTTATGTAAATTTCAATAGCTTATTATGACTTATTTATTGATAATATATCAAGTCATAGATGAGTTGTTTGGGTCTAAGATTTTTTTTAGGCTGGATTTGAGATATGATGATCATCAAATTAGAATGTTTCCAGATGATATTGCTAAGACCTCTTTTAAGACTCACCAAGGACACTATGAATTTTTGGTAATGCCATTTGGGTTGACCAATGCTCCATCTACCAAGCTCTCATGAATGAAGTGTTTAATCCATTTATAAGAAGGTTTACTTTAGTGTTCTTTGATATTCCGTCTCAAAATTATTGTCAGGAGATAAAAATCACAAAGTTTAATAAAAGTGTAACCACTATAAATCTCAACCACTCAAATAAAATATTCACACACTAAATTCTCTTTTTCTTACTTAATATGAAAAGTGGACAATTATTTGAGACATCCCTAAAAGCAAATGTGGACTATAATTTTCAGACGTAGGGAGTAATATTTTGGTGTATAGCCCAAACATGGAGTCACACACAACATGGAGTCACACGCAGAACACTTAAAGACTGGTTTTGTAGACTATGAGACAGCACAAGCTGATGGCCAATCTTAGCAAGTGTGTTTTTGGAGCCATACAAGTGGAATACTTGGGCCATGTTATTAATTTCTGGTAAAGGAGTGGCTACTGCAAAAATCAAAGCTATGATGGAATGGCCAATTCCAAAGACTCTAAAGCTACTCAGACGGTTTTTGTGACTCACAAGATATAAAAGGAGGTTCATCAAAGACTATGCTTTGGTTAGTTATCCTCTTGCTAATTTGTTAAGGAAGAATACCTTTGTTTCGAACAATAAGGCAGAACAAGCTTTTGTTAAGTTAAAGGAGGATATGATGAGAGCTTTAGTTCTACAATTACCCAATTTTGAGGAAGAATATGTGGTTGAAACTAAAGCTTCAGAGCAGCGTCGCAACAACAAGCTCATCCTGTGGCTTACTTGAGCAAAACACTCTCTCCCAAACACGTCTACATGTGAATAGGAATTTTTAGTTATGCTGCAAGCTTTGGACAAGTAGAGGGGCTACTTACTTGATAGGCATTTTAAATCAAGACAGATCATTTTAGTCTCAAGTATTTGTTAGATCAAATAATCAAAACTCCCACTCAAATGAAATGGTTACGTAAATTGATAGGGTTTGATTATGAAATTTTGTACAAAAAAGGCAAAGAGAATGTTGTTGTTGATGCCTTATCCAGAGTTCAAGGCATTGCTTAATTATTGCATATGGTGTTATCCATAGTCTCTAGTGATTTACAACAAAGAATTTTGGAAAGTTGGACTAATGACAGTGAAATACATGCCCTTATACTGAAATTGCAAAGTGATGCTACTTGTGCCAAACACTATACTTGGAACAATGGACTGCTAAAAAGTAAAGGGAAATTAGTGGTGGGAAATGACAGCAATGTGCAACAAGATTTTAATGGAGTATTTTCATGCTGGAACAATGGGTGGCCACTCAAGAGTCAAAGTCACTACTCATAACATGTGTGCATTACTGTATTAAAAGAAGATGAGAAAACACATTAAGCAGTATATTAGAGAATGTTCAGTATGCCAATTGAATAAAACAGACTTAGCAGCTTCACCTATCCCTAAAAAAGTTGGGAAATTACCAAAATAGACCAGTCGCCTGGGCAACTTTTTCGATAGATCGGGCGACCGGGCAACTTGTACAACGGGACACTTGTCGAATTTCATAAGCTGACAAGTGTCCTGTTGTACAAATTGCCCTGTCTATTCTCGAATTAAAATTACCCCTGGTCTAAAAAGTGACAAACCATAGGGCAACGATCTAGTCATATAATATATTATGCCAAAAAAGTTTGATCAAAGATTTCTATGGACTTCATTGATGGTTTGCCCTATGTCTAAAGGAAACACTATTATTATGGTAGTGGTGGACAGGCAAAGTAAGTACAATTATTTCGGTCCTTTGTCTCATCCTTACACTGCTGTACAAGTGGCTCAAGCTTTCTTAGACATCATCTACAACTTACATGGCCTTCTAAAAGTTGTTGTAAGTAATAGAGATAAGGTATTTTTAAGTAGATTTTGGCAAGAGTTGTTCAAACTGTTAGATTAGATGTGAGCATGCACATGTCCACTACATATCCAGGGACGGAGCCAAGGGGTGCCCGCGGGTGCACGTGTACCTCATGAATTTTTTTGATATAGTGTTAAATTTTGAAAAAATTATCGATTTTTCCTAAATGTATCTTAAATGCACCCGGTGCATTAAAATGTGTCTCTAGTATTATTTAGTTCGTATACTTACAAATAAAAAATAAATATAAAATTTTATAAAAGCCCAAAGATGAAACAAGTTTAATAAATTAAAGCACAAAAGCTCATGAAATAGGTTTTTTAGTGGAACAAGTTTATTCATCATCCTAACAATTTACAAAATCCAAAATTGAACCAACACCACAAAGATAAAACAGGTTCGTAAGTCGTAACATATATTTTTCATTTGTTTATTATGTCTTTTAAAGTTTTCATGTTTTGATTGGTTGTATGAAATCTTGACTAGCTAATTTGTTGGTTCTGTATAGTCTATCATCATCATTCATGAATAAGGGCTTAGGGCAACAAGAATAAGTGAATAACTATGCAATTTCTATTAAGACAAATATGGATAACAAGTTTAAGTGATAGTCAACAATATATTAGAATATGAATAGTACTCCAATTGTATTGTCATGGGGCATTTTTATTGTTGTCGTATTTACAATATATATGAAAAATAGTGCTTAAATGAAGTTGGTTTTAGTCTTGCCTGTTGCTACCGCTACGGCTGAAAGATATTTTCTAAAATAAAGCTCATTAAAACTGATTTGCGTAATCGGATGAGTGATTATTATTTTAACGGCGCTTTAACTTGTGCTATAGAGAAAGAAAAACTTATTAATATTAAAAATGAGGGTGCACTTAAGTGTTTTTTGCTATGGGAGATCGTAGAATCACTAATTAGAAGGTAATATGTTCATTTATTTATCGTTTTAATGAAATCTTTGTTTTAATCGACTTTTTAACTTTATTATATTACGGTTAAAAAAAATTGTGCACCCGGTCATATTTCATTCTGGCTCCGTCCATGTACATATCACCCACACAGACTGATGGTCAAACTAAGGTAGTCAATAGGTATTTGGAATGCTATCTCAGGTGTATGACAGTGGAAAGACCAAAAGAATGGGTACAATGAATTTCACTAGATGAGTATCGGTACAACACCAATTTCCATACTACCATCAACACAACCCCTTTTGAAGTATTGTATGGCAAAACCCCTTTTCCTCACATAGCTTATGTACAAGGTGACAGTAATGTGGATGTTGTTGACAGATCACTGAGTGCAAGAGAAGATGTTGTTTCTTTGCTCAAGTTCCATTTGAAAGATCACAAGAAAGGATGAGGAACATGGTTGATAGAAAGAGGAGCGACAGAGAATTTGAAGTGAATGAGTTGGTGTATGTTTAACTACAACCTTATAGACAAGTTACTATGAGGAAGGGTAAGCATCGTAAGTTGCCTCTTAAATACTATGGTCCTTATCAAGTTATTGCTAGAATTGGTAAGGTAGCTTATAACACATGAGTCCTAAATTCACCTAGTGATTCATGTATCCCAACTTAAGCTACACAGAGGAAATAGCCCTGAAGTGCAACAAGTCCTGCCAAAGGTGGATGTTGATAGTGTTCTAATTGATAGACCAACAGCTGTTTTGGAGAAGAAGTTGGTACAAATGAACAAGACCACTGCAATGTATGTGCTAGTTCAGTAGATTAATGGCACTAAAGAAGATGCAACATGGGAGCTGTTTGATGAGATGGTCACCAGATTTCTTTAGTTTCCATGGGATTCTTTAGGTCAAGAATCATTCGAAGAGGGAAGCATTGATAAGAAATAGAATGGTCAACGAAAGTCAACATGGAAAGTCAATCAAGAAAGTCAAAAGCTCAAGAACAGACCATAAACAAAACTAACCCCCCATCATTCTAATAACAATCCTTTGGTTCTCTAATTCGTGATTCATTCCTTCATTGAATTTCCTATTATTGAACTAGTTCTTATCTTATTTCTATTGATTTCTGATAACAGCATATAAAATTATTCCTTGAATCTGTTTACAAAATTAATTTATGTACTTTCAAAAACTATATATATCTACAAAGAAGACTTATCATTGATCCATCACCCCTCTAGCTGCTACTATTATCGAGTTTTAACATGACATTAAAGATTTCTTCCAGCTCCTCCAAGACTGATTCAAGGGTTGGGCGCAAGTGTGATTCGTCTACAACACATTTCTGAGCTAGTAAGGCTAACTGGATTGCTGGTCTTGTTTGGAGGATGTTAAATCTTAGTCTGCTGTCCAAAGAATAACGACTACTCTGCATTAAAACAATTCCATGTTCTCCTGGTAAAAAATCCCTTGTTATCATCAGCTGACATTCATTTTTAATTGGTTTCCCTGTTAGTAGCTCCATCAATATCACTCCAAGTCCAAAGACACCAGTTTTCGCCTTCGAATTATCTGAGATTTGCATATACTTGTCAGATATTCATCGAAAATTAGCTTAAAAACTTGGAACAACAATGCAGGAGGAAAGGAACCTGGCTAACTTACTGAATGAACCTGGATCGAAATGTAAGGGTGGATCACTATTCAGTACCAGCATTGCCACATCAAAATCTGAGAGCTTTGCATTAAATTCCTAGGATTTTAGCCAAGAAAGGAAAGAATTGTCACTGGCAAGTCAAAAGTAGACAAAGTTTGTTTGGTAGTTATTCATGCGGGTCCTGGTTCTGACACTTAACCATAGAGGTGGAAATTTTGACCCAATACTGTATAATGAGGAGAATTTTGGGTATTATTTTTATCCAGGGAAAATTACAATGAAAGGTAACATAACATACCATATTTTCCAGTGATCAAATTTGACATGCAGCCTCAATAGAAAATCAAGTATAAATTTTAGATAGAAAGTGTATTAAATCAACCCATTTAAACCCGCACAATAAAAAGAAAAAAAAAAAAAAAGTCTTCGTTTTGACCAAAAACTGTTTCGATTTATCACCCATCATAATTTCACCAATTATAATCAACGACGGTGACACTTTTGAGAGGTTTTCATGAATAGTAGACAACAAACTAGAGGTTGTTTTAGATGGAGGGCATGGAGGACACCATGTCCTCCCTCAGCTGTAGAATGCATGTTAACTATCCTCTATGTATATTTTTCAGAATTTTATTTTAGTTCCGTTTTGTTAGCCTACTCAAGCTAGTTTCGGTTGAACGCTTTTGTTGGTGGCATGCAAAAGGAACTTGGGTAGGCATGAATATGATTCCAAATGTAAGTACCTCATCCAGTAAGATATTGTGCATATGCAATGAGCAATCACCAAGTTGAGGTTGTGTATGCAAGAAAACTAGTCCTCGAGCAACTCCTATTGCAATTTTAACCCTCAAAATCAAGTGATGTCGCTCTATCACTCTTTCAACTGCAAAGAAAATCAGCTAACTAGTTTCGTTCACGTAGTCAGGTACAACAGTATTTCAGCTACTAGCTAGGTATACTAAAATTGCTCTCACCATTGAATAGGTAATCATTTAGGGTTCCCCGATGCATGAACTCATAAACAATAAGTACGGTTTCCTCTTCGACGCAATAGCCTAAGATCTTAACAACATTGGGGTCATTAAATTCTTCCAAGGATTTCATATTCAGCTGCATTCACAAATATAATGGTAGTATTAATAATACTGTCAAGAAGAACAATGGAAATCAAGGATTATACTACTTCCATTCTGGATGAAAATGTATAACATTACTATAGCGTCAAAATATGCACTCAATACATCAAATATTGTCATGTTAACTGTAAAGGCATAGATTAAGATTTCCAAAATTAAAACTAGAATCTAAGAGGTAGTGGAAGGAGTAAGATTTACATGTTTACCTTATGAGGTTTAAACATGTATGAATAGAGTCTTTTAACGGCAATGGTCAATCCACTATCACATAATGAGGGGACATACGTCCTCTTATCAAGCCAACCTTTAAAAACCTCACCATAATGTCCGTGACCCAACAACATGTGACTGCTGAAATTTCTAGTGGGAAGCTCCATATCACTATATGAAAATACTCTAAAAGTATACTCCAAAAGCCCATTATCAGTGGATGATTGTGTGTCAGGGTCAGCTTAACAAGCAGAGAAAAAACAAAAGACAAACAAACAATCATATAACAATAATGATAATTAAAAAACATACAAAGGATATGTGGTTACTATTACTCCACTCTCTGTCAGTTTCTTTTAACTTTCTATCATGTTCTAATGAAGTACTAATGTATAAAAGTCAATTTCTGACTACCAACAGTGAGAAAAGATATACAACTGAACAGAACAAAATGTATCACACAACAATTATAGAAGAGTTTCGTTATACCAGAGTTATTTCTACTTCCAAAACCTATAAGCTTCTGCATTTTATGGGTGAAAGTCAATGAACCTGCTGCAAGCTGCACAGACATTTCAAATTGCTCCTGTAAGGCCATTGAGAACTGAAGAGCAACCACCACCTCAGCCATTGTAGGGCGTTCTTTTCGACTGTTTCTCAAACAACGGTCTGCAATTAGTGCAAACTCCTTCAAACATTTTGGAGAAATTTGTCCAGTAATATGAGAACTAACAATTTGATCTAGTCTTCGTTCTTTGACACACTTTTGAGCCCAATTTGCCAAATTCCACTCCTCCTCACTAAAACGTGTATCAACTGCACGCCTTCCAGATAGCAACTCAAACAAAATAACCCCGTAAGCATAAACATCTGATTTTCTTGTCAAGTACCCAGTCATATAGTACTCTGGATCCAGATACCCAAATGTGCCTTTGAGTTCCGTATTGACACCAGAAGATGGTTGATTGATTTTTTTCGACAACCCAAAATCTGCAATCTTTGCTGCCCAATTCTCATCCAGCAGAATATTTGAGGTTTTCACGTCCCGATGTATGACACCATGTTGGGTACCCACACCAGTATGAAGGTAATCTAATCCTCTTGCAGCACATATGCTTACATTAAGTCGATGCGTCCAAGATAAAGGCGTATCAGCTTTATGCAAATGATGCTCAATAGTCCCATTAGGCATGTACTCATAAACAAGTATCATCTCGGTGCTATCGTAACAATAACCAATTAATGACACCAAGTGACAGTGACGCAACTTGGAAAGCATCTCAATTTCAGTCATGAACTCAGATGCACCTTGTCTGGAAAAAGAATCCAACCGTTTGATAGCAACAAGACGTGGAGTACTATCTTTCGTACCATAGACATGACCTTTGTATACCTTGCCAAATCCTCCCTTCCCAATGACCAACATATCATCGAAGTTTAATGTTGCTAACTTAATCTCAGCAAGAGTAAAACGACGACATATTCGCTCCTTTGCTAACGTGGACAATTTCTCTTCATCACTAATTGCCGTTACAGAAAGCATCTCTTGAACACAATTGGTTGAAGATGTGCCAAATACTCCAGGTCAAAGTAGATTATGAATCCTCCAAATCAATATACGCAACTCAGATTTTAATAATTTTAATACCTCCGGGTCAAAGTAGATAAGGAATTATCCAAATATTTAAAGGAAGCTTAGAATTAATACAACTATTTATACATATTAGGCTTTAAACAAAGGGATTATTTATAAGCAGGCCACCCGCCCAACAATTGAAACTGCTTAATATATCTCCTAGATACGTTCTAGTTTCATCTATACTAAATCCAGTAAAAATGTTCCGCTGAATGGTAAAGGCAACCTTGATCCCAATTTTTATTCTCTAAAGTTATAAATTATTGAACAGTAAGGAAAAAAAAATCGCCATTCGTCATGTTCTGGTCAAATTTGGTACAAATGAAAATACATGCATACTTGTATGGCTTATAAATTAGATAACGATTCAATAGCTTAATAGTTCATTGGCAAAAGCTCACAATTAAATCTTGTACCCGCACAATTAAATAAGAAAGTAAACGGTTATACGGGGCACATATGAATAAATAAGTAACAACTAAAAGTCGTCGATAATTAACAAATACTAGATGATTAGCTCATTGTTTAAGCTCCAATAACGAGTGATGATTCTTTTTCCTAGGGCCACATGATAAAGACAGCAATAAAAATCTTATTGTAATTCTGCATGTCATAATTGTGCAAACACATAATAACTAACTAAGATACTTTGATTCTCATTAAAATGAACTTAATTATATGTAGGCCAAGCAATGTACCTATATTCGCTCCTATGAAAGCTATGGTTTACTATACAAATATCGTGATTATTTGTTTATTTTAGCTACCATTCTGTTTACATACTGTTATATATATTTGATTATAATATAATGAAACTAAAAATGAACTAATTAGTGGAGTTGCTACTCATTTGAGGAATGAGTAACCAGAAGATGGTTGTTCGATGACGGCGGGAAGTTGCAACGGTCTTTGTGAAGCGGTCAGGCGGCGGGGGCTGGAGGCCGTCGGCTAGATTGTTGATTGAGGGATCGATAGTGCAACAGAGAGGGTTTATGGACTTCTCACTTCTTTTGTGAAAGTACGATCAAGTGTATCCAGCAAATTGAATGTTTATTACTGTTTACTCTTAGGATTACAGCCACTTGTTTATGTGGTGTTCCATGTTTGGATACCTTATCCTTGGAGCCAAGTTTAGTAAATTTCACTAGCTTCTTATGACTCAATTATTGATCAAACGTCAATCAATGAAAAACACACATCCAACACCACCAAATGAACATCAATAGTTGAGTCTTGACTGTTGGTTAATTAGGGTTTCACAGATCAAGGTGTAGATAATCAATAGCATCGGATATTCACTTGAAATCGTGTTATCACTTTCCAATAGAAACTATTCGACCCTATGCTTGAGTTACACGAATATCTCTATGGGATAAGACCAAGTGATGTTCTTGTTTTAGGCACAAATCAAGAACCAGATTCGTATTTAGTGTTTAGGGTTTGTGTTGTATCTACCATGCAGTTATGATACGACCTTTATTTATAATAGAGTTTACTCAAACCCTACCCCATGAAATTATGTATAATTAACGGCCCATTAATTATACTATAATAGTTTCCATAATAGTAGGAATCAGTGGTTACCAGCGGAAACTTTAAGCTTACCAGCAGGAACAAGCTTATTAGCAGAAATAAGCTTACCAGCAGGAACAAGCTTATACTAGCAGTAGGAACTGGTAATGTTAACACTAGCAGTAGAATACTGGTAGTCTTAACACTAGCAGCAGAATCACAACACTAGCAATAGAATCCACTAGCAGTAGAATCTCAACACTAGCAGTAGAATTCTGCATAACCACTATTAGAGTCAGGGTGTTCAGAGACCTAATGGGTGTACACTCCGTACCTCCAAACCCATTACAAGGTGTGAACTCATCCCTTAATTGCACTAAATTTTCCAACAATCCTCCCCAAATTTAGTTCACTTTCATTGCATGATAAATAAACACAAAACAAAATATATGCATAAATGAAAATATCTTGAAGATTGAATTCTCATCTTAGTACATTACACGTTCAAATATTCGAGAATCAGGATGTTCCAAAGAATTGAACCCTTCAACCCATTTGAATACCTGAAGATAAATACACATACATTTTCAAACACTTCAATACACTTGACACTATACAAGCCATGTGTCCATATCCAATTCATAAATTTTATAAAAGCTAAAAATCCAAAGCTTCATGAAGCGGCAAAACTTCAACATTTACATAGGTGGTTAATCTTTATTTATGCTCCTGCTTAGCACTTTTTCAAAGAAATTAACCATTGAGAAGTAAAGACTTCATCCTCCTTTTCAGCAGGTTCTGAGCACAACATTGGGATGTAATATAAAACATGGGCTCCAGTCCACTAAATGTTCAGCTTTCCACATTGAACCCAGCTCCCAAGTTTCCTCAGGAGGGAGTTAGGTGTCTTATCATTCAGTGACTATGTTGGACTTAAACCCATCCCTTTAGCAGACTTCAAAACCAAGTCTCTAGCCAAACCCTTCGTCAAGTGATCAGCTAAGTTTTGTTGAGATCTAACAAACTCTATAGATACCACCCCATTCATGATAAGTTCATGAATCATGTTATGCCTAACACCTAAGTGTCTAGACTTTCCATTGTACATCTGGCTATAAGCCTTTGCCAATGTAGCAGCACTATCACAACGGATAGAAATAGATGATATAGGTTTAGGCCACAACGAAATCTCAAGAAGCAAGTTTTTCAACCATTCAGCTTCTTTGCAAGTAGCTACTAAAGCCACAAATTCTGATTACATTGTTGAACTAGTGATGCAAGTTTGTTTCATGGATGCCCAAGAAATTGCACTTCCACCAAGTAGGAATACCCAGCCACTTGTAGACGAATTGTCTTCAGTGTTACTGATCCAACTTGCATCAATGTATCCTTCTAATACTAAAGGATAACCAATATATGAGAGACTATAGTCCATAGTTCTCTTCAAATGCTTTAGTACCCTCTGAATGGCTTGCCAATGATGAGCACTAGGATTACTAGTATACCTGCTCAGTTTATCCACAGCAAAAACAATATCAGGTCATGTACAAGTCATGGCATACATCAAGCAGCCAATCACCCTAGAATACTCAAGTTGAGATACAACTTTACCAGTATTAGGCATTAGCTTCTCACTTGTATCCATAGGATTACTCACTTGAGTACACTCAAAGTAATTAAATTTCTTCAATACCTTCTCAAGGTAATGAGATTGAAAGATAGAAATTTTGTTACTTTCATGTTTAATCCTTATACCTAGGATAATATCAGCCTCCCCCATATCCTTCATGGAGAACTTTGATGACAAAAATGCCTTAGTCAGGTCAACTTGATTTTGGTCAGTGCCAAAGATCAACATGTCATCAACATATAGACAAATGATAACTCCTTACCAGATTCATCAAATTTGCTATATACACATTTGTCAGCTTGGTTAAGTAAATAACCATTAGACAAAACCACATCATCAAATTTTTTATGTCATTGCTTAGGTGCATGTTTCAGTCCATAAAGAGACTTAATTAGTTTACACACCTTGGTTTCATTTCCAGGCATGATGAAGCCCTGAGGTAGGTTCATGTAAACTTCCTTATCTAAGTCACCATTCAAGAAAGTTGTCTTCACATCCATCTGATGAATAATCAGATTGTAAATTGATGCCAAAGCAATCAGCAATCTAATGGTACTGATACATGCCACTGGAGCATAAGTGTCAAAATAGTCTATCCCTGACTTTTGTTTAAAGCCTTGAATAACTAGTCTTGCCTTGAACTTTTCAACAGTTCCAGCTACCTTCATTTTATTTTTGAAAATCCATTTGCAACCTAGAGGTTTGCAACCAGGTGGTAGATCAGTCAACACCCAAGTGTTGTTGCCCATGATGGAATCCATTTCAACATTAATTGCTTCTTTCCAGAAAGCAACATCCGTGGACTTCATTGCTTCTTCAAATGTTTTGGGATCATCCTTAACAATGAAGTAATATGAGTATTGGTTAGAGACCTCACTCCTTTTACCTTCAATTAAGTATAATTGAAACTCAGGTCCAAATGACTTTGGAGTCCTGACCCTATTAATCCTTCTGAGCTTAGGTTCAGGTTGTTGTTCCACAACCTCATCAGAAACCTCACCAGGGATCTCTGAAACACCAGTATCATCAGTTCCATTTGGAATCCTCTGATTTTGGTCTAAGGACTGATGAAAATCTACTCTCATCAAATAGTGCATCCATTGATTCAATTATTGAGTTAATTGAAACAGATTCATTAGGTTCAATAACATAGAACCTATATGCCTTGGACTGCTCAGCATATCCAACAAAGATGCATTCAATGCCTCTTTTACCCAAAGTTTTCTGCTTTGGATCAGGGAGTCTTACAACAGCCCTACAACCCCAAACTCTGAGAGAATTCAGGTTGGGTTTTCTTTTAGTCCAGAGTTCATAAGGGGTTATCTTGTTCCTTTTATTCGGAACCCTATTTAATAAATAGCAAGCTATTAACATAGCTTCACCCCAGAACCCTTGACTCAGCCCTGAATAGGACAACATTGAATTAACCATCTCCTTCAGCACCCTGTTTTTCCTTTTAGAAATACCATTTTGCTGAGGAGTTTAGGGGGCAGTCGTTTCATGGATTATACCAACAGACTGAAAATACAGATTATCCATGTACTCACCTCCCCTATCAGTCCTGAATCTTTTGATTAGAGACCCTTGTTGCAATTCAACTTCAGTTTTAAATACTTTAAATTTATCTAATGCTTCATCCTTAGTATGCAACAAATAAACATAACAAACCTAGAAGCATCATCAATAAAAGTCACAAAGTATTTCTTATTCCCCAAAGTAAGAGTATCATGTAAATCACATAGGTTACTATGAATCAACTCCAAAACTTTAATTTCACGTTTTACACTTTGGAATGGTTTCTTAGTTATTTTGGTCATCATGCAAGTTTTATACTTTTCAGTGTCCATATCAAAGGCTGGAATTAACCCATCCTTAGACATATCTTGCATTCTTTTAAAGTGTACATGGCCAAGTCTAGCATGCCAAAGGCTTGAATCATTAAGTTTAGAGGTTGATATAAAAGCAGAATTAACATTATCATGAACAATATTAAGTCTGAACATTTGATTACATAAATAGCCAAAACCAATAAACACACCATGTTTAGATAAAACAAACTTATCAGATTCAATCACTTGTTTATAACCACAATTATACAAAACACTACTAGAAACCAAATTGTTTCTAATATCAGGAACATGTAAAACATTAAACAAAGAAACAATCTTTCCAGAACTAAACTTTAGATCCACACATCCTTTTACATGCACCAGGGCTGTTGACGCATTTCCCATATGAAGAATAGAACCATCATTCATTGACTCATAGGTCTTGAACCAGCTTCTATCTTTACACACATGCTCCAGAGTCAACCCACCATGCAACATCATCATCCTGCACAAAGTATACATCAGATATATATGTAACATAATAAATATCTAAAGACTTACTAAATATATTCTGACCTTTTAGAGAATTGGTATTACCATTCCCTGATCCACTTGTGGCTGATCCATTGGTTTTATTACAAATCTGAACACTTTTACAATCCTTCCTGAAGTGTCCAGTTTTACCACACTTCCAACAAGTCACTTTTAGTTTCTTGTTAAGATCAAATTTGGTGTTATCTTGATGCTTAAGTTTGCCCTTGTTGTCATTGTTCTTGGAGGAGTTGTTATGCTCCACCATATTGACAGCTGATGGACCAGTAGCATTGCTACTCTTTGGCTTGTCAATGTCTTGTGCTTTGAGTGATTCCTCAATGCGCAAATGACTACCCAACTCAACAAGAGTTAATTCATCATTCTTATGTTTCAGCATATGCTTAAAATCTTTCCAAGAAGGAGGTAATTTATCAATGATACAAGAGACTGAAATAGCCTCATCCATGTTCATCTTGTGTTGTGTGAATCGACCATGTATACTAAGAAGTTCATTGTATTGTTCCATGACAGGTCTAGAATCAACAATTTTGTAATTGTTAAAATTACTTACAAGGAACTTTTACTTGATGCATCCCCAGCCATATATTTGGCTTCCAAGGAATCCCATAGTTCTTGAGAAGATTCAACATTCTTATAAATATCAAAAAGAGAATCAGGCGTAGCATTGAGAATTAAACCCTGCAGACGTAATCATCATTCTCCCATTTGTTTCTTGCTCTCATCTGTTCCATAGTAGCATTATCTCCATAATCTTCTGGAATCTCAATTGTCAGGACATATACCACATTCATACTTGACAACAAGAAGTGCATCTTCTTTTGCCATCTTCTGAAATCAACGCCTTCAAACTTTTCCAACTTGGAAAAGTTAGCAGCCATCTGTCTCATCACAGTAGCCATTGATTATCACTAATAGTTTCTATTGGTTGTTGGTTAATTAGGGTTTCCCAGATCAGTGTGTTAATAATCAATAGCACCGGATATTCACTTGAAATCGTGTTATCACTTTCCAATAGAAACTATTTGACCCTATGCTTGAGTTACGCGAATATCTCTATGGGATAAGACCAAGTGATGTTCTTGTTTTAGGCACAAATCAAGAACCAGATTTGTATTTAGTGTTTAGGGTTTGTGTTGTATCCACCATGCAGTTATGATATGACCTCTTTTTATAATAGAGTTTACTCAAACCCTAGCCCATGGAATTATGTATAATTCACGGCCCATTAATTATACCATAATAGTTTTCATAATAGTAGGAATCAGTGGTTACCAGCGGAAACTTTAAGCTTACCAGCAGGAACAAGCTTATCAGCAGGAACAAGCTTATCAACAGAAATAAGCTTACCAGCAGGAACAAGCTTATAATAGTAGTAGGCATTGGTAATGGTAACACTAGCAGTAGAATAAGTCTTAATACTAGCAGCAGAATCACAACACTAGCAGTAGAATCTCAACACTAGCAGTAGAATTCTGCATAACCACTATTAGAGTCAGGGTGTTCAGGGACCTAATGGGTGTACACTCCGTACCTCCAAACCCATTACCAAGTGTGAACTCATCCCTCAAGTGCACTAAATTTTCCAACATTGACCTCATCTAAATCATAACAGACGCGTGCTCACCACAGATTCCCACTTCCTAATCCATCAATTTCCTTTCACCAATAGTTGTTACTTTCCTCTTCACAACGATCGAGTTTGTTCTCCCCCACAACTCCACAAGTAGGTTCAAACCTTTATATGAACCTATTTGTGGAGATAATATTCTCTTCCAGAAATGGTAAGTTACAACTGTTTAGGTGGCAGAAAATTGATTAACGAAGATTCGCAAAACTAGATGAGCATCTCGTTATATTTAGAAGAGATCCAGGCACACGTCATGAGCATCTCCATAGTTTCACGTGAATAAAACAACATCTAATTCATAACATATTCAATAACCATCATAATCATATATTGATAACTACAATAAACTTAATAATCTTGCAAACACATTCTAATTTACGAAGTACTTTGATCATATATAGCATTAATTAACGGGCTTAAGCTGTAAATTAACAATGTAATTGTAAGTTGTAACAACCCCTAAAGCCAAAAGCAATGGCTACCATGTATCCTTCCAGGGTCAACTAAGAACCATGATGGAAGAATAAGCTTATAAAGGACTCTAGTGTCTCGTATCCTACCGATGTGTAACGAATTATTACAGTACTTTCCTCTATATCCAACGGCAACTAAGTATTCGAACTAAGAATTGTCACATTAAATGTTACAAACATTCAATAACTTTAGTGACATGTCACACTCCAAAATGTGACATGCACATGTCACTATTTTTCAAAAAAATGTATATCTCGAAACACATTTTTAAAGTTTATAACATCAAATAGGTGTCGTAAGTCGGGTGGGACACGAACGAAGTGCTTTAGTTACTAGTCTAAAGTCTAACTATTAATATATGATCACAGCTACAGATAGTCTAGCAATTTTGGAGCATTATATTTAGGGTTTAAAGTACATATTAATTTTTTAATACAAGGATTCGATTGATAGGAAACTAGAAATGACCTAAACAACGGTGGTTTAAGGAAACTAGAAATGACCTACGGTCTCTGAAATAATAAAATCGAGTAAATTTCAGAAATGGCCTTTGTGGTTTGCTCAGATTGCATGTTTAGTCTCTGGTCTTTTGAAATTGCACGCGGCCTCCCTGTGGAGAGTTTTATGTAGGCGCCAACTCCCAGTTCTTTCTCTTCTTTCTTTTTTATCATCAAAAGAAGATTGCTTACGTGCAATTCTGAGCAAACCACAGGGACCATTTCTGCAATGGCCAGGGACCAAAACGGAACCAAAAACTCCCCACAAGGAGGTCGTCTGTAATTTTGAAAGATCAAGGACTAAACATGCAATCTGAGCAGACCACATTAACCATTTCTGCAATTTACTCTAATAAAATAACATTTTTAACTTACTAGAAATTAAAAGTTCGTATTAATACATCTAACAGTAGCAACTTAGAAGCCATAAAATTTACGAGTTTTATAACAGTCGATTATATCCTTACGCCCGAGTTCTTTCTTAAAAGGAAAAGAAATAATAAGTAACTGAAAGTTTACTGTGTTATTGAGTTTTTATTTTAACATAAATGAAAGGAAACAACAAGATAACAGGATACTTCTTAACATTTGTTTTAGAAATTTTTCATCAAACTATGGGCGAATTAGGACTGATGTGAGATATCTTGTTTTAAAATTTATAATATCGTATCTAACAAGAATAACTAATACAATCGGGGAGTATACCCATTCATGTATAGTATAGCCTCAATGAAACCGGGTCGTTCGATGGAGTGAGTGAACTTATATGTTTTATAAGCAAATTAAATAAACAACTATTGTGTTTTGAATCCACACAATTATAGCTTTGAAAAATAATAAAATGACAATAATTGCAAGAAAATTAAATTGAAAATAAATTAATAGAGAGAAAACATGCTCACGTAGCTAATCCTTTAATCCCTAAGTGACATGATTCAAAAGTGCAATATTAACAAGCTATTAACTTAGTGGGTCGGATTTAGTGGAGATTTAATTATGGGAGATGATTTGCACATTCCATCAAATGATTGGGACACTCCAATTAATTGTTTTTGAACATTTATACCCTCACATGGGTGAAAGTGTAAAGGTAACTGTGAGGGTATAAATGTCCAAACACAATAAATTAAAGTGTCTCAATCATTTTATGGAGTGTGCAAATCACCTCCCTTTAATTATAGCCATTAGTTATGGTTATTGGTCTCAATACCGTCTTCCACGGTGTATGAGGGAGGTTGAAATGCACACAGCCTTATCCCTACCTAATTATAACCATTAGTCCCTACACATATTTCCTATAACTAATTATCCCAACTTTTGTGGGTGATACATTTGTTTGATAAAACAAAATAATTTAGCGTTGAATCATTTGCTACTCTGAATGATTCAAATGCTCTGTATAGCTGGGTTCTGAAATAAAATACCATGTTTGATAGTTGTTCCAAATGAATCATCTAAATACCATAAAAATACGATTTTACCCTCGTTTAGAAGCATTCTGATTGGTTGTTATTGAAAGTGGACATTAAATTTGGGATAGTCAAAAATACTAAAGTGGACTTTTATTTTGGGACTGATAGAGTTGAAAAAATAAGCATAACAATTGAAACATTAATGTATAGTTTAGTCAAAACTTTTGTTAATGAATCAACATTTTTTCTATATATCTTATTTATAAAAACTCAGTTAGTAATTATATTTTAATTATCCAAAAGTGATAAATTTACATGTTTATTGTGGCGTGATGGACAAGTGTATAAACTTCAAATTTTATAAAATTGTGATATATAATATTAATTGGTGAAACGTTTCTTTGTTTCTTTGACGTAAAAGGGTAATATTGTGGAAAAAATATGTGCTAAATGGTATTGCATGCTTGGGACCAAAAAAGAAAGAGAACCAATTGGAATCGTTCAATGTGTTTTATTGTTGCTACCGAACATGGTTACCTCAAACCGATTTTGATCTACCTTCTGAATTGTCTCATTCAAAGGCCTTCAAGCACCCCTAGTTATTATTCATTCATTAAGTTTCCCAACTAACCTATATGACTTGTCTCGTGTTTTGTATTGCATTTTAATTTCTAAGTAGATTGCTAGTTTACTTTAATTTCATTAATTCTTAAACCTTATAGTCTACCATTTTTAGGCTAATTAGGTTATTTCGGACGTAATTCTAACCATAAATTGGTATATGTCTATATGTTTATTTTTCTTGCACATAAATTTTAGTGATTCTCCTACTAATTAAGTACTATCAATAAGTTATACACGATAAACTCAAAGACGTAAAGATGAGCAACAAACATATAAATTATCCGAGTTAAAAGCAAAATCAAGCTAACATATCATATGAATAAGAAATTAAATTTATAACTAGGCAAGCACGAAAGTACTTAGCCTTTCACAACAATCTTTATAACAAAAGACATGATAACAATAAATTTAAATAATTCATTATGAAAACTTTAAACAAACCGAATAGAATCGATTACTTGTTATGATAAAAATTTGCTTCTCTTGAATGATTGTGGTCCTCAATGATAGTTGGAGAAAAACTCAAAAACCAATACCTCATGCCCTAATTTCCATTTTTTCCTCTCTACTCAACACTCTCTACTGATCGAATAGGATTATTTTAACTACTTATAAAGCGTCATCACATCTCTTAATCACTTAAAAGTTCTTAATATTTTAGTAATGTTCTTTCCTCATTATACCCTTATTATAAATGACAAGTTAGGAAAAACTTAATGTTCCTGATCCTCTTGTTTCAAAACACACACATAGACCTAAACACAAACAGCTAACACACGGTTTCAAAATCAATGAGAATACTTTCTAAAGTTTCAAAACACATGCATGGGCCTTCAACACAAATCAGTGAGTGAAAATACTTTTTATAATTAACTAGACGAATACTCGTGCATAGCAATGAGATTCTATGGCGGCATATAATTATAATGATATTTTGGTAACTGTTTTGTGTAACATTTTGTGTAACCAAAATATAACTATAACTATATGCGGTATAAAATCTTGTTGCTATGTACAGGTAATCGTTTAGTAATAAATAATGGGATACGGGTTTACGTCCATCCCTGGTTGGGTATAGTTTCCTTTTTCTTTCTCCCGGAATAGCGGGACGGAGACAGCGACTTTGAGAATGAGAGGAGTCTTGCATGCTTCTCCCCCTGTAGTCGTAATACTCGGCTCGTCGCTACTTTGATTCAAAAGGTAGCTGCTCCTCCGACCCTGAGTGGATTCTAGCCTAAACTCACATGTTATTGCTTAATTTTCTTGCGTTAACCTTCGTTAACCATACTGAGGAACGGCGTTATCGCCGCGTTAACGCGGCACGTTATGCAGTTAACGCCATGTTAAACTGTAAAAAAATTACATAAAGGCCCCTTTGGTTGAAGTGTGAAGAGAGTGTAATTTTGTAGTGTGTGTGTTTACTTTTGTGTGTTTTAACTGTGTGTGTACAACTTTATGTGATGGAGAAGATGATATATAACTTGAATTTGCAGTTTAGTCTCTGTGGTACTGTGGTGTTTACAGTTTAGTCCGTGGTTATAGCAGCAGTTTTTTTTTAATAACATTTTTATTTAGATTTTTTTATGTGTTATTTTTTTTAATTCATAAAGTTGTTTTTTTTTTTTTTTTTTTTTTTTTTTTTTTTTTTTTTTTAATTTTTAAAGTTATTAATGAAATATTTGGGTTGTTGAATAAATGAAATAGTTAAGGGTTAATTTGTAAATTGGTGTTATGGTTGAGTTAAGGTGAGTTATTGTAACGAGTACTAGTTATAATACCCGCGCACGCGCGTGTTTTTTTTAAAAAAAAATTTTGAATCATATATTTTTATTTATTAAAAAACAAATAATTTAATCTTTGTTTTGTTTGATTTATGATTTTTAATTATAGTTTTTTTTATTATTAAAGATAGTTATTTAAAAATTTTAATCATATTGTTAATTGTATCTTATCTATTTTTTTTATTTATCTTATACTTGTGTTATAGATAAATATAAAATGTTACCTAATAAGAAAATAATTTTTTTTTAAATAGTATTATTACTAAATAATGTATGGTTTAGTTTTTTTAAATGAAAAAGTCCCCACTTGGGTTTTGTTTTATTATATAAAAGATTTTTTTATAAGTTATTATTCCTTATGCTTATTCGTCCCTTTTACTGTTTTTGTTTTTCTTTCCCTCACGTCCAAACCGACGCAACTCTTATCCAAGATCTGTGAGCTCTCTTTTCTTGTTTTCCTTTGATACTTCAGCCCAAATAAAGATATAAGCAACGCAAAGTGTTACAGGCCCAAAATTATACACGTGTAATTAGTAGAATGGACTTGTAGCCCATGTTAAAATCCACAATGCAAGACCATGCCACGAACTGTTTTGCCAGCAGAAATAATGACTAGCCAACTTCCGATTTTCATGTACCATATTACAAGTTTATTTAAAACCGGATGAAAACTACGTCGTTTAGCACTGTTGAGATACAGTACATTTTCCCGCCAAAATTGTGGCCTGCCTGCTTGGCCTTTTTGCGTAGCCCAGTGATCCAAAAAATGGCCCCAATGATCCATTGTGAGATACAGTACATTTTCCCGCCAAAATTGTGGCCTGCCTGCTTGGCCTTTTTGCGTAGCCGAGTGATCCAAAAAATGGCCCCAATGATCCATTGTAGTTATACATACCCACCCACACCCACACATACCTAACCACCGCTGCACAAATCTCTGATGCTGATGATGATAGGAAGATGATGATGATCAAAGGATGGAAATAAAGCATCAAACGAACCCACGTTTTCCGGTGAAGCTTGCGGCGTTGTTTGGGGAATCAGTACAAAATCGGGAAACAAAAAAATGTACGAAATTCTTTGTGCGAAGTTAACTCTTACTGCTTTCAAGTTCAACAATTTTAGAGCTTATACATATATAAAAATTGAAATTTGAAATTAGGGTTTTGTGATAGTTTGGGGCTTTTGTTAATTGCATTTTTTTTTATTTTGGGGGTTTTCTTAATTGCAAATGATCTCGGGATTTTTTTTGTTATCTGTTAATTTATTGTGAAAGGTTATACAAATCATTCGAGTGTGTTGGTAATAATCAAAATAATACTATAAGTTGTATCAGCTGGTTCATTAGAAAGTAGGATTATTGTTTCGTTATTGTTATTGAGTTTCGAGTATGTCTGGAACTGAAGAGAAGTAGAGCAGATTTGAGGATGTTTTTGATAGTTGAAAGAAGAGAGTATAATTTTTACTTCGCCATGTTCGTATGTTATATTATAAAATTTCGGTCCACTATGAAATGACTACTTATTGAGTCTGTTATCTAATTTCCACTATAGGCATATTGGAGTCTAAACCTGAAGCTCCAATAACAACTGCTCTACAAGTCACGGCAATGCCACAAGTGCCGGCCACGCAGGCCCATGCTGCTACAAGCATACGAACAACAGCTGCGCGCGCACGTAGGTGCAACATTTGTTCATTATCTATGTTGAAATTTTGTAATCCCCCTATTTACTTATTCATTGCATAATATCCTGGGAGTAACATAAATTGTAGAACGTAAATGCAGTGTCGAACGGCTTCTTAGGAAACTTTTTTACCGTTGTGCCCACGATAACAACAACAACAGAAACAACAAGAGGACCACAACTGGTAACTCCACAAACAAGCACTGCACGGATATCAAGGACAGCACCTACACGCACAGGTTTGTTGTATGCAATAACCAGCTAACTTTTATTTTTTTGGCACCTCACTTCGTGTTTTTACATGTCGTCTCCTAATGCATTTTGTGTTTGCTGTGTAGGTTCTCCAGAAGAGTATAAAGCTTTTGGTTCCTGTGATTGCCTGTGTTCAAATTGTCATGCCCAGTTTTGGTTCGAGGAAAGATTCAACAGCTCTACTCGATATTCAGGCCCTTTGTACCACCGATTGTAAACTGAAGCAGCCATTATGTAACTATCTACTTTGGTGCCATGATCTAAGTGTGCTTTTGTACAATAATGAAAAAAAAATGAATAAATAAAAAGAAGGAAAAATAAAAACTAAAAAGCCAAACACCCCCGTCGCACGTTCACAAGAAGACATGCCATGGTTACTGACTTACTACCGAGGTAAATCCATTTTCTTGCAGATATATACATAATTATTACCTCATATTAACGAATAAATAAATTTTTAAATTTACCTATGTTTAATTATTTTCAGGGGAAATCTTTTCAGCGTTCTTTATAATAGATTAATGGTAGTGACAATTTACATATTAAGAGACGTCTAAGGATGCCTTCTGATGTTGTAAGTTTTATATTCTCTTTCTTTCTTTCCGTGCTAAATCAGAGTTTTTGCGAGTTTTGCCATCCGTTTAATGGTGTTTCGTTTTGAATCAGCTATGGACTTGATAGTCGAGTGTTCAAGGGTAGCCACAGAGGCACAATTTTCTTCTGAATATGAGTTGGAGAATCCATTTCTTAAGTGCATCAATGCTGGCCAGTGGACGAAATTTCACTCCAATAAGCATCAGAGTCACCTAAATGTTCACGCTACTGAACTTCCTCAAGTGGCAATACACTCTTTTACCCAAGTAAGCTCTCCAATATTTGATTTTATTAACACTATTAAACTATTCATGGAAATTTTGAACAGCATACTGTGCGCATACTACAAAACAGAACTTCTCACACTGCATAACTATTCCATTAAGATTTGTGAAGCGAAAGCATTAAAAAGTTATTAACCATTTACATGGGAATGTGTCATTTTGAGTTCAAATTTCATTAAAAAAAAGGTTTAAAAGGTAAACATAGTTACAAAGGGAACATTTTAAAGCAAACGTGTTTTGACCCATTTTGAAATTGTGCCCGTTTAGACCTGTTGGGTGTCTTCAAGTTCTGTAGTGCAATTGCTTTTTTCAGTTCTTGCACAAAAAAAAAAAAAAAAAAAAAAAAAAAAAAAAAAAAAACTTTCTATGCACCCTTGGGCCAACCTTTTGCTACTGCTATTAGAGAACGTCTTTGCTAATATGAGATTATAGCATCTGAGTAGATTAATCAATATTCAATAGTTGATATTGTTTAGTCATTTTACTCTTTTATATGAATAACAGTAAGATTACAGGCTACAGGTGATCCAAAAACTTTGTAGGGTTTGGATAATTTTCAGCTTGCACCTGATGTGAGAAGCAAGAAGATGGATATATTGGATTTCATACAATGATTAAATGGTCATTGAGGCACAATT
Source organism: Artemisia argyi (assembly GCA_030686995.1). Classification (NCBI taxonomy): domain Eukaryota; kingdom Viridiplantae; phylum Streptophyta; class Magnoliopsida; order Asterales; family Asteraceae; genus Artemisia; species Artemisia argyi. The sequence continues at coordinate 24,110,617 of CM060709.1, forward strand.
AACGGAATTTTTCAAAGTGGTGTCCAGAAAGATGTTCCTGATTCTGCTATAGCAATGTACCAAAAGGTCACGTGCTCCTCTGTTTATTTTAGATATATGGTTACAGTTTAGTACGGATCAAAATGGATCTACTAAATATTTTATAAAGGAATTACTTAACAGAAGAATTACAAGCTATCAACAGAGAATTAGAAAAAAAAAAAAAAAAATAGCTATCATTGTTAGCGGCTGAAAATTTCTAAAAGCTAAGAATATCATATTTAGAAAGTTAAGCATCTAGATATAATAGTGATATCTACTTTTGATTATAAAGCCTATATGCTGTGAATTATTAGGTTTACTTTCATTTTTTGGATATGAAAATCGCAAAAAATTTGTTGTCTTCCATCTTTCTTAGCCTTATATTGTTGTTCTTTTTTTTGGGTAACGCGCACTCCTACAGCCTCCGCACCACTGGCCACACGAACAGGTTGACGCAACAGTTATTGCTTTTCTATGTTGCAGTTTTGTAACCCCATATTAATCGAGCCAGCATATAATGGTACTAAGTGATCAAATACTGTCAAATATGCATATGGTGTCGAATGGCTTCTTACTAAACATCTAATGTAATTGTCATCGTAGGCATGTCTCGGTCACAGAATACCCCTCTAATGACAGTAGCTGCGCAGGCAACAAAAGGGCCACAGTCGGTGCCTCCACAAAGAGATGCTGCACGAACATCAAGAACAACAGCTGCACATGCAGGTACGTAGTATGTAATAACCCGGTAAACTTTTTTTCCCCGTCATTCACTTACCGTTATGAGATGTCAGTTCCTAATGCATAATGTACATATTGTAAAGGCCCTCCAAGAGAAAATATAGGGGTGTTTAAATTAGCTTATTATTTGGGCTTATTTGAATTTTGAAAAAAGTTGTGGCTTATTTAAATCCAAATGCTCAACTTTAATTGCTGTTAGATGTATAAAAATGCAGGTGATATTTGGATTAGCTTATTATTCGGCCTTATGTGCTTATATGAAAATTGGAAAAAGCTTATGGATTATTTAGATCCATCATCTCAACTTGATATGCTCATAAACCACAACAAAATAGGCTTATTAAATTTTCCCAATTGAACTAAGCCCACAGCTCCGAAAAATAAGTTAATCCAAACACCCCAATGAAATCAGTTTCAAGAAGTTTGCACGAAACTTTTAACTTTTGTGTCAAATATCCATTTTCATTGGAGTAACCTAATGCATAAATGTTTAAGATACCATAAAGTGATTCAATAGGAAGTTAGAGAATTGTGTTGGATACATTAGGATTTATGTTGTTGACTTTACAAGTCAAGCAGTTTGTACCTATGCAAAATGTGTCAAAACTTTGGAATATTCATTTGGTGGTGCCATCTAATAGGCAATGTGGCACAGAATGATTTGGATCTACGCCGCAATCCCAAACACTACCTTAGCTGATCGCGAAACAATATTCTTTGTTTCTGAAGATTGTGGTTGGATTTGCTTACTTTGTAAAAAATGTTACAATGATACTCGAAAAAGTTCCTATTTGTAAAAATTTTAACATACATAAAGAACATAAAATTAGCAGCCCTGGTACCTATCATTTTATTTTACCTCGGAGTAAGAAGTTTGGATAATGCAAAATGCATGAAAATATGCGGAAAATGCAATTGGAAATTCGTACTGCAATTGTTTCATTTATGCAACTTTTGCATTTTGCTGCACCAAGTGTTAAATGTGTTATTCTGTGCTCCTTTGCCTTCTTATGTGTTTGATCTACCTATTGTTTGTAATGATGGACCATGCCTTTTGGTTTTAGTTGCATGTTGACTGAAAATGGTAGTGCATGTGTTCATTTACATGCTCTTTTCAATATTAAACTTCAAAGTTTCTGATTTTATATCATGACTTTTTGCAGAGTTCTACATCCAAATTCTTTCAAACTATTATGCACTTCAGAAGATGTTGTCAACATCCAGTGCGGATCAAGTAAACAGATGCTATTGCAATTTTATTTAGTAAGTGAATGGATCACGTCTGATCTATTTTGAATCATTTACCATATTTCCGGTTTATTATAAATAAAATTATTTTCAACTATTTTCATATTGCAACGGCTAAATAAAATTGTGATTACGTGGCATATTTTTTTGAATTTTTTGTTTGATTCGGTTTTAGTTTCTGCTAAGCGTTGGCTTATCAAGCTGAACTTATAGCTTTTTTAAGGCAATAAGCTCAACTTGGTCAGCTAAAAAGGCGGAAAGAGTAGACTTATAAGTTTTCCTGAATTTACATAGCCTTTCAGTCCAAACACTAGGGACTAATAAGCTTGGCCAAATAGCCCTTAAGTATCTTGATTCTTGAAGCATAGTTTCTAACTGATGGTGTGCTTTAGCTAATAGTAGTTTTTAAATGCTTGATAGGGTTACATTATCTGATGGGACTGTCAAGCAGGAAAAGAAATGGGCTACAACTCCATCTGATATCGCTAAACAGTTACCAAAATCCTTAGCTACAGATGGTTTGATTGCTCAAGTAAATGGAGTGTTGTGGGATATGTCAAAGCCTTTAGAAAGTGACTGTCAGCTCAAAATATTCACTTTTGATAGCGATGAAGGTCGTGATACATTTTGGCATTCCAGTGCTCATATTCTTGAGCAGGTAAAGATGCAAAATTGAAGCTCCTTTATTAGGATCAAGTTGTAACCTGTGATTTTATTTGTTTAATTGTGTTTTGAAATCATTGCATGCTCTAGAACAGTCACATAAAACGGAAATAAAACAATGCAAAAAAACATGCCTGCCCGCAACGCGGCAGCAAGCGCCAATCTCGTTTTACTTAAACAAGAACTTTTATCCTATTTCCGTGGCCTTTTGAATCACCTAAAGCAGAACTCGGACGAAAAAGTTACGACCAAATTAAACAGTGCAACAACGTCTAAATATTTTATTTCTTTATTTTCAGCTATGTTCTTATTCGTTTCCGTGTCTGTCTCCAGATTCGTACAATCATACTACTGCAATAGTAAAGCAAATCAGTACCAAATATCGTAAAAACATTAGAAATACGAGCAATAAATATGAGATATTGATAATAAAACATGTTATTCGATCTTATCATGGACGGAAACACAACTACACTCAAATTAGCGATTATATAATGACCGATATAACTCACTATTTACTCATATTCAACTCTATTGATAAAATGAACATGTATAAAGGGGCATAAATGTAATTAAGTTTGTTTTTTTGTTTTTTTTTTTTTTTTTAACTCTCCAGAACACAACAGTTTTTTCCTTTCATTTCATTTTAACCGGAGAACATGAAATAAAAAAACAACTTTCTTTCTTTTCTTCATATATTTTTTACCCATCTTTTCATTAAAAAAAAAAAAAAAAAAAAAAAACTGGAGAACGCAACATGAGTGATAGTCTCTTCGATTCCTTATACAATTCACCAGCTGTCAACCTACGAGAGACCCTTGTGAAGCTGTCTAGATATAATGCGCACGAAAATCAGTAGATTGCTTGTGTATGTTGTGAAGCTCTGCTTAGATATAATTAAGCTTAGTTATATATAAACAAAGCACTTTCGTGACTTATACCAACATGTTTTGCATGGATGATTGTTAATTAGTTTAATATGACATATAAAATATTGATGTTTATTAGGTGTAATGACGTATGACCGCGTTGATACCTTATGCATGTGGCCCAAGGAAAATGAGCACCACTAGTTTGTATTAGAATTTATATATGACTTGCCCTTTGGTAATTTTCCACGAATTTATATGCACCTACATGTACATTATGATATTTGTCATTCCAAGTGGATATAAAATCTAGCAGCCTTTATTGATTTGGACCATCCTTCATACATTTGGCTCATTTTACGATCAGTCTAACAAATTGTTTCCTAAAATATTGTCATAAGTTCCGGTGTGCAATATGCAGATTGTTCCTGTAACAACTATCAGTGATGAAGAGAAGCTAAGTTCATTAGCAAGAGAACGTATATTCCATCGTTTTTCGCTTGCCGAGATTAAGTTAGCTACTTTAAACTTTGATGACTCATTGGTCATTGGGAAGGGAGGGTTTGGCAAGGTATACAAGGGTCATATTTACGGCACTAAAGATACTACTGCAGCACTTCTCGTTGCTATCAAACGTTTGGATTCATTTTCCAGACAAGGTGCATCTGAGTTCATGACTGAAATAGAGATGCTTTCCAAGTTAAGGCACTGTCACTTGGTGTCTTTAATTGGTTATTGTTCCGATAGTAAGGAGATGATACTTGTTTATGAGTATATTCCTAATGGGTCCATTGAGCATCATTTGCACAAAGATGATAGTCCTTTATCTTGGGTACATCGACTCAATATCAGCATAGGTGCTGCACGAGGATTAGATTATCTTCATACTGGTGTGGGTACCCAACATGGTATCATACACCGAGATGTAAAGAGCTCTAATATTTTGCTAGATGAGAACTTTTCAGCCAAGATTGCAGATTTTGGGTTGTCAAAAATAATAAATAAACCGTTTTCTGCTGTAAGTACCGCCCTTAAAGGCACATTTGGATATCTTGATCCAGAGTACTATATGACCGGGCACTTGACAATGAAATCAGATGTTTATGCTTTTGGAGTTGTTTTGTTTGAACTGCTATCTGGGAGGCGTGCAGTTGATACACGGTTTAGTGAGGAAGAGTGGAATTTGGCAAGTTGGGCTCAAAAGTGTGTTAAGGAACGAAGATTAGATCAACTTGTTAGTTCTCATATTAGAGGACAAATTTCTCCTAAATGTTTAAAAGAGTTTGCCCAGATTGCTGACCGTTGCTTGAAAAGCAGTCGAAAAGAACGGCCTACAATGGCTGAGGTTGTGGTTGCTCTTCAGTTATCACTGACATTACAGGAGCAATTTGATCGTTCTGTTCTGCTTGGCGCAGGCTCATTGCGTTCCTCTTATAAATTGCCGAAGTATCTAGTTTTTGGGGCTAAGAATAATTCCGGTATAACCAAAATCTTTCATAAGTATTATGTGATACATTTAATTGTGTTCAACTTTATAAGCTTTTTCATAATTGGTAGGTAAAAAATCTGCATTTATAACTTTACTACATAAACAGAATATGACACGAAAGTTAAGCGATCCTGGTTGTTACATTAGTCTGCAAGAACGTATAACATATGTGCGAGACATCTAAAGTTTATAATATTCTTTGCTCATGTAATTTCTAGTTGTATATATGTTGTATCTAATTTTTTTTTCTCTGCTTGTTAAGTTGGCCCTGACACAGAGTCACCTACCGATAATGGACTTATGGAGTATTCTTTTAGAATATTTTCATATAGTGATTTGGAACTTGCCACTAGGAATTTCGGCAGTCACATGCTGTTAGGTCACGGACAGTATGGTGAGGTCTTTAGAGGTTGGCTTAATAGGAGGACATGTACCCCCTCATTTTCCGATAGTGGATTGACCATTGCCGTTAAGAGACTCTATCAATACAAGTTTAAACCTCATAAGGTAAAGGATGTACATCATTACTCCATCCACCACACATTTAGATTCCAGTATTCCTTTGCAAACTTTGAACATAATTGCAGTTCAAAACGACATATATGTTTTAGTTTTATTTTTATAAAAATGGATATATTGATAGTTTTATAATGTCATCCAGTTTCTTTTCTATATAATCAAACTGCTTTCGAGAAAAGAGTTAATGCTGAAATGTTAAACATGTTATTCTGTTCTTTTCTATACGTATTTCCTTTTGAATTGCTTAATTGGATGGTCTTCTTAATTCTACTATTACATGTGGATGCAGCTGAATATGAAAATGTTGGAAGAGTTTAATGATCCTAACATTGTTAAGATCTTAGGCTATTGCGTGGAAGAAGATACAGTACTTATTGTTTACGAGTTCATGCATCAAGGAACCCTGAACGACTACCTATTCAGTGGTTAGTGCAATTTTAGTATACTTAGCTAGTAGCTGAAAAATAGTTGACTAGTTGTACATGAGTACGTGAACAAAAGGAGTTCCCTTTGCAGTTGATAGAGTGACAGAGCGACACCAATTGATTTCGAGAGTTAAAATTGCAATTGGAGTTGTTCGAGGCCTTGTTTTCTTGCGTACAACACAGCCTCAACTTGCTGATATCCCATTGCAGATGCACAATATATTTTTGGACGAGGTACTTAAGATCTGAACCATATATTGCCTAACCAGGTTCCTTCAACATGCTACCAACATAAGCCTTTAAACCCATCTAGTTGGACAGATGGGTCTGAAAACAAATATACATGCGTTTTCGGGTAAAGATGCCAAAAAGGCGCGCTTGTTGGGTAACAACTTGAGACAATTTTGGGTTAAAATGGAGAATTTTTGTAGCGATCAAAACGGGTTGATATAAAACACCTTATGTTCAAAATTGTTCTTTTTAATAAGTAAATACTGGTGTGTCATATATGATTACAAATAATGTAATATGTGAATGAAATAATCTGTGATTATTCAATAAGAATACACTCTCCGACCCCCAGATTGTCCTATTTTATACCGTATCTGGACAAAATTGCCACCTATATTGCTGAGTATAAGTGATTTTTTTTCCCCTACTAATATCTCAGGAAATTAACGCAAAGCTATCAGATTTTGATGTGGCGATGTTGGTACTAAGTAGTGATGCAAAATTGCATTTTGGTCCAGCTTCATTCTGTGAGTGTGCTTGATTCGTGTCCAAGTTTTTAAATTAATTTTGGATATATGTTTCTGAAAAGTATATACAAATTTTTAGATGATTCAAAGGTGAAGGGCGGTGTCTTTGGTTTTGGAGTGATATTGATGGAGATGCTAACTGGGAAACCGATTGATAATGAATGTGAGCTAATGGTAGCAAGAGAATTTTTACCAGGAGAATATGGGTTTGCTTCGATGCAGAGTATTCGTTGTGCATTGGACGGAAGACTAAGATTCAACATCTTGCAAACAAAACCAGCAATCCAATTAGCTTTACTTGCTCAGAAATGTGTTCTAGACAAATCCCACCAGCGCCCAACTCTTGAATCAGTCTTGGAGGAACTAGAAGAAATCTACGACATCATGCTGAAACTTGATAACAGCGTTAAATGTTTTCCAATGTACTTGTGGTAACATTTTTGAAATCTCTACGCAAACAACAGGAAAAATAAGTTTGTTTGTCTATATTCAGGAAACTCTCGAAAGCAAAACACACTGTAAATTATTACGAACATATTGTAAGATGGAAATGTAGATTTTGGTTCATGATAAGTAGTAGGTTTCATAATACATGTGACTATAACTGATTTTATGAAATCCAAAACTGTCTTTAAGCATAAGAAACTAAGTAGATGTTATCTAGGAGCAATTTGCAGAGCTTCAAATAATACAGCCAAGAAACTGACACCTCTAATGTTTGTAGCTTATTTTTTAGACTTTTGACGTCTTTTGTGACTACTAAAATAAAAGACAAGTTTCTTTTAGTTGGAAGAGCTTAGTTTGGAATATCATGTTTTGTTTATTTCACCAATATAAGTTAATTCACACATCCTAGCTTATGCTAGTTATAATAAACTAATCCTTCAAGCGCTAAGTAAAAGTTTATGAGCTTATCAATGATATATAGCCATAACGCATAAGCTACTTAACCAAAGTAATATAAACTAAATCTAACATTTCTCAATACAAAAACATGTATATTTTAACAAACAACAACAATACTTAATCCCGTTGGAACGAAATATGAGGAGGTGTAATGTAAAGGGACTGTTTAAAGAGACCTCCAAGATTTAATTTTTTTAACAAAGTAATTAATTATTTTTAAATAATCACATCTACATATTCCTTCAAAACAATCATCTTACTATTCCATAAAAATATGAAAACAAAAACAGAGGAAATCAAACAAATAAAAGGCATAAATATTTTGTTCATTTGTTTAAATTTGTTATAGTAAATCATGTTTGATAAACTAAATCAAAACCGACCTTAGCTCAGTTGGTAGAGCGGAAGACTGTAGTTGTTGAACTGGTATCTTTAGGTCGCTGGTTCGAATCCGGCAGGTCGGAATTAAGTTTTTTTTTTTTTTTTTTTTTTCTTTATTTATTGCTCAAAATCACTGCTCTCCTTATTTTCAAAGTATACAAGCACTTTACAATTATCAACCACTTGTTTTTGTCATAATGTGTTAATCAGAAGCCTAGATCAGCGACAGGGTTTTAGTCACAAAAAACCTTATCAGTGAGTCCACGTTCTTATGTTGTTCATTGTTCAGGATTAACGATACGAAACTTAGAGTGTGTTTCTTTTATTGTTAGCTAAGAGATCGGGCTCACTAATCTATTTAATATTATTTATTTTTTAAAGTGAGGTCCATTTATTCTTTTGTATTGTCTGCAACATAAGAGGGAGATAAATGAGTCTCTCCCCATTCAAAGATACTAATAAATATGGGACCCATATCGTTCACTAACAAAAAAATAAAAATAAAATAAACAGGCCCTTAGACTCACTAACATGCAACAATTACTACTTTGACAAACACAAGTCTTTCCTTTTTAGCTTCATTGCGGGTGAAAAAGTGCAAAGTAACCAAAACATGAAGGGAAATTTGCAAAACCGACATCGACGATGACGCTAAGGGAAATTTGTAAAACTAACATTGAAGATAACACTTATTTCTTACTTGACTCAACTTTATGACATATTGATAAAACTAGGATACTGAATTAAGTTATGCCAAGTTTACCTTTCTACACCCACTGTTGTCACAACTGGCAAAATAGGGAGCCGTTTTAAAACCCGCATTACATTAAAATTTTAAATTTGGAATTTTTGAAAGTTTATTGTGACGACACATTTTACGAACGTTGGTACGTGATTTTTAATCGTACGATATTTATGAGATTTGATTATTTATTTACGGTTTGGTTTGATTCGGTCGTGATGATTTATTTTGAGATCGTTATTTTGGCACTACATTGACTCTGGCACTAGGTTAACCTAACAATTTTAATTTCATTTTATTGTTGGATCGGATATTATTATTTTTGGAACGGGTTCGGTTTGAAAGACATTTGGTTATTTAAGTTTCGGGTTTGGTCCGTGTATTGACACCGGGCTACTTAAACCCCTTACACTCCTCACATTTATTATTATTATTATCAATTTTTTTTTAGAGTAAAACAAAAATCGTCCTTGTGGCCTGCGTATTTCATAAGCAAACACACCCTCACCAACATTTTTCACCAACACTCTCTCTCTCTTCATTTTAACACCATCACCACCACACCCTTATTTCCACCGTAGCACCGCCATCGCCACCGCCACCCTCACACTAAAAACAACACCACCATCTTCACCATCTTTTCGCGATCTATCTTTTGGTACTAACCACACGCGATTTGGACCATCCTAACACCTATTTCGAATTTAATCATCACGAGTGCATCACCACTTTTTCATATTTCTTGAAGATCTTTCGATTTGGCTTTGGTCTTGAAGGTAGGTCGAGTTTTTGGCTCGAGTTTGGGTTCGAATCGTGACCTAGGGTCACGGATTTCATTTTCTTTTTCGGGTTTCATGGATTTTGATACATGAATCAAATGGGTTTTTGATAATAATGAGTTAAATGGAGGTTTGGTATCCGGGTGATGATTTTTCCGATGGGTCGAGCCTCGACCGAGAGCTAATGCTCTCGGTTTGGGTGATTATTGTGGCATTTTCTTGGCCATTCGATGTATTTTGATCTTGGGTTCTTGTTTTGTGATGTTCGGATTGCTTGTTTGGGTTCGAGGGACCCTTGTGGTCGTTGGTATTTTTGGCCGACACCCCCCCTAGGCGTTGTTTTGGTTCGGTTTGGGCTCAAAGAGCTAGCCGAGACTCATGAGTCTCGGGTGTGGCTTCCGTTTCATGTTTCGAGTATATGTTGACCCGGGTTGACTTGTTAACTGAACCCGTTGCTTACTTGGTTTTCGGACAATATGTTACTTGTCGTTTTATTATTTATGTTTTGTTATGATTGTGATGTTGGACATTGGTATACTATTCGCACTTGATGTGGTATTTCTTGATTTCGAGTTATTATTGGAGTTGTGTTGACGAGTATGGAATTGGGGACCGATTGTGAGACGGTCAATTAGATGACGGAGATAGGTTAGTTGGGTGCCGTAGTCGGACCCTCATGTTGTAGCACGTGGTTATGGGATTGATTTTTACGGAGTTGATTTATTATTGTAACTTGATTCTTATTATTTGGACTTGGACTATGAGCCGAGAGTCATGACTCGGACATGTGACCAAATTCTATGACTCGATAAATATTTAAAAGTCGATATTAAAAATAATACTCGTAATAATATTATTGAGAATATAATCATTTATATACGTATATAGACGTGTTAAACGTGTGTGTGTGTGTATATATATATATATATATATATATATATATATATATATATATATATATATATATATATATATATATATATATATATATATATATATATATATATATAAATGTGTATATTAATAATAAAACGATCACGAGTAGACGTTATAATGATATAACGATAGTTATTATGCTATGCAAATAGTGTAATAAATGTCGGACTATTGTTATAAATAATAACTATATAAATAATGGCGACATAATAAGTCGGGTAAATAATAATTAAAAATGTGATTTTATTTATAAATTAGAAACTTATCGAGTTATACGAGTTGTGGTTCTTTAAAGTCCAAGTGGGCTTTATATTGTAACTTTTGTGTTGTCACGGATATATGACGATTAATATAAACATTTTATATATCAAGTGACTTATTCTAGATCGAGTTATTTGACGATATAAAATGAGTATATTAATGGACATCGTATCCCACGACGCCCGTAGGTTGTGGTATATGTTTTAGGGTAATAAATTACTATATATCTTGTGGAATTTGGCCGATTCGACGATATATATAGGGAATTTATCGGACTATGATATATACCAAATAGAATCTTTTGTGCAATGTGCTTTAGGTTGGGTATAATTTTGGAACGATATATTACGTAAATAAATATGGGAGATTATCAAATCGACGGATTTGATAAGCTTCAATAGTTATTTAAATAATATGTTGGGCTAACATTAGACCTATAGTTGGTTTATTATTTTGTTTGTTGTGGCTTTTTGGTTTGAGTTGTGTCGACCCTCCACCCATATGGATACCAAACGTCGAATTTCAAATTTATATGAAGTTAATTCGAGAAATGGATATTTTTGGAAAGTAAAATGGAATACGTTCGGGAATGGGAATATTTGATTTTGAGGAAATGATTTCTGAACGAGTTTGATATTGTTAGGAAGTGCCGAGTCTGTAGTCGCCGTTACGTGAGTTGCTTGAGATTACTTACGTTTTTCTTCTATCGTTTCTTTTGAGGATTTCTGGACTTGAGGTGAGTCATAGCCCCACTTTTACTCTTGAACTTTGTTTTCAATATTTGGGGTGAGAAACGTGCAAATGTTTTATGTGGACTATTATCGTTTCGTTTATTTAAAACTTGCTACGCTTATAGAACTAGGTAGGATTTAGCGAGGCCTAGTCCCGAACTAGGTAAGCTATTGATTTGGTTATAGAGCGAGGCCTAGTCCCGAACTAGGTAAGCTATTGATTGGTTATTGAGCGAGGCCTAGTCCCGAACTAGGTAAGCTATTGGATTGATTATAGAGCGAGGCCTAGACTTGATCTAGGTAAGCTATTGATTGGATGGATTTGAGCTATAGCGTGCACATATAGGGATGATTTGATTTGGTTGGATTATTTTGGTTGGATGATTGAGGCCTAGTCTAGCTAGCAAGCGTTTTGCGTATATGTCCACTATATTGAATTATGAATCTAAACCTATGATCTCACCAGCGAAAGCTGACTTTTAGCACGTTTTCTCAGGTAATTAAGTGATGCTCTATGGATGCTTGGGATTGGAGGCTTGGCATTTGGCACCGGTTATGGATCTATATTTCTAAAACTCTGATAACTATTGTGGACCTATATTTATTTCTTTTGGGCCTGACTTTGGATGATTTTGGGATAAATGTAAACTTTAAAACCCCGCGTGGTTGCATTTTTATTATGTTTACTTTATCTCGTTCTTTCACGACTTTGTGTGGATACCAATCCCCGTAGCACCCCGAAAGCTTGTTGAGTCTCCCGCTGTACCAAATTTTGGGGGTGTTACAGATTGGTATCAGAGCCAAGGTTATAGAGAACTAGGTAAATAGACACCTAAACTATAACCGATTTTTATAGAAAACGATCCTCGACCATTGCCCGCCAGCCCGCCAAGCCGAAGCATCATTGTTTATTATTGAGGTATTATGAGATTATTGAGATGATTATAGATTTGGGATTTCTTGAGATGATTTGAGGTTTTGAGGTTTATTGATTTAGTGATATGATGGCGTTTTGAGGAATTATATGCGTTTATGAGGAATTATATGGCTTAATTATTTGCGAATGGTTTTAGTAATGCGGCATTTTAAATCTTTCTTAATTATATACGATTTGAAATTATATGTTGATTTTTGGATGTGGTATTTTGAGTTCGCGGTTTAGTTGTTTTGAAACACTTACACCTACCCTACGCCGTTGTCACAGACTATGGCCTCCCATACGCCTGATGTTGTTGAGGATATTCTTACTACACCGGTATTGCCAGCACAGTTTACCATGGCTCCTGATGACCCTTACCAGGTTGCCATGCATTCAGCTACTATGACACCGACAGGTTCTATTTCAGCACCACCTGCTGCATCTACGCAGGGACCCTCATCTTCTCTAGGGCCCCCTGGTACATCGAGGCAGCTTACTCTTCATCAGGCTTTGGCTCGTGTGGCTCCCCGTTTTGCCCACCGAGCTACGGCACGTATGTCGGTACGCCCTACTTCACCACCTTTACAGATTGATGCTCACTCTCTTCTATCTGAGGCGCCACCTGCATCATTGCGTTGTCGTCCTAGATCACCTACCCTTTCACCACATGGTTCACCTGTTAGGAGACGACGATTGATGATGTACTCTTCCGATGAGGAGGAGGAGTACGAGGGTGAGGGTGAGGCTGGTGACCCTCAGGAGGCTGAGCAGAGTGATGATGATGACCCTGAGGAGGAGGATGACCCTCAGGAGGAGGAGATGCCTGATGATGATGATTTGATTATGCCGCCAGCACAGGCTGAGGAGCCTGATTCACCTATACATCCGATTGAGCCTGATTCACCTGATCATCCGTTTTTGTTTGAGTTGCCACCTGGTAGTCCCGTTGAGTCGGATGCACCTTCTGAGATTTCTGCTGAGCATGCAGAGTTAGGTGAGATTGGTGGATTGTGGACTCAGATTACGGATCTTGGTGAGAGAGTTACACGTATATCGGAGCGGATTGATAGAGTGACCGTTGAGTTCATTGGGCAGTTGAGGATTGACATGGTTATGGCTGAGAGGAGAGTTACTGGGATGAGTAAAGTTTTGATGGAGGTTCACGAGCATATCAATAGTTTACAGCGAGGTTTTGTTACAGCTCGAGAGGCCGATCGCAAGCTATGGCAAAGGAATGCCGAGCTGGAGAAGGAGGTGGCTGACCTCAAGAGAGACCGAGACACCCATAGTGTGGAGTTAGGATCATTATGGAGGGATCTTGATTGCTTGAGGCAGGAGTTGAGAGGCCTCCGCCAGCAGCGTGGCTAGACGTTTGAGCTATGTTATCTTGTTGCTTTCTTAACCGAGGAGTGTTCGGTTAGAAAAGCTAGTTATCTTATTTTGATGTATTTTCCGTTGATTACTCTTCTCGTTGGAACGATTGTTATCTTGTGTTTTCGGTAGTTGGAACAATGTTGGATCTTTATTGTATGGTTGATGGTTATTATTTTATGGTATTATGTGGTTGTTGGATATTATGGAAATTGAGTTCCTATGCGCCTTATTGATGTCTTGTGGTGTATTGTTGATATTCTTTCCATGACTTGGCTTCCTTGATTTAATTCTTGTTGAGCATATGATAAGTTCTATCGGAGACTCACGAACTTGTATGATGTTTCAGATCAATGTCCCCACGAAGAAACCCTGTTAGAGCTACCAGAACTGGACCTGCAACGACTACCCCTGGTCGTCGAGGACGCCGTCCTACTCGAAATGTTGAGACCCCTACTCCTGATAACCTGGACACTACTAACCGCAACAACAGGAATCAAAATGTTGATGTTCAGGGAGACAATGATCATGTTCCACTTAATGCACCTACTGTGGATCAAGCAATGATCAATCAACTTGTGGAGCAACGAGTTGCTGAGCTACTAACTGAGTCAAATCATTCCAACAATTCCGCTGGAGCATTTCCACCTGTTCGTGCTAACGGATGTAACTACAAGGAGTTTAAGATTTGTGGACCTATTGAGTTTGGTGGAACTGAAGGAGTGGTTTACTTGGTTAGGTGGATTGAGAAGACTGGGTCAGTGTTTAATGTCAGTGGTTGTGCGGAGAATGCGAAGGTAAAGTTTGCTTCTTTTACTTTCAAGGATGAAGTATTAACTTGGTGGAACAATTACCGTAACTCGGTTGGGAGTGATGTGGCTTATGCTATGACTTGGGAGCAATTTAAGTCTTTGTTGATTCAGACTTACTGCCCAAGGAATGAGATTAAGAAGCTGGAGGTTGAGTTCTGGAACCACAAGGTAAAAGTTACCGATATGGCAACTTACAATCGCCGTTATCGAGAGTTAGCCTTACTCTATCCCAATATGGTTAGGACTGAGACTCAAAAGATTGAGAGGTATACCGATGGGTTGCCGGTAGCTACAAGGAACGATGTGATTTCTGCTAAGCCTGCAAACATTCACGAGGCTATCACTATCGCTCAACAATTGATGGACTCTTTGGCATTGGAAGAAGCTGAGAAGGATAAGAATGGAAAGAGGAAGAGGGATGATCACTCTAAGGGTAATGATCGTCGAAACAAGCGACAAACAACTACTAGAGCTTATGCTATGGGAGATGGAGACAAGAAGAACTACAATGGAGATGCACCCAAATGTAACCGATGTTACAAGCATCACTCTGGTCGATGTACTGTGATGTGCAAGAATTGCTCTAAGATGGGACACATAGCTAAGGATTGTAGAGCTCGACCACTTGCTATGGTTCAAGCTACTCCTGAAACTATGAGCAAAGCAAATGTTACTTGCTATGGATGTGGAAAGAAAGGACATTATTGGAATGAGTGTAGGGAATCATGGAACCGAGGGAATCAAGGATCGGGTGGTAATGGGTACAATAATGGAAACCGTGGAGCTGGAGGTAACCGTGGACGACAAGATAATGGGGACCAACGTGTGGAAGCTGGAGCTGCTCATGGGAGAGTGTATGCACTTGGGAACGAGAGAGGAGAGATCAGAACGTTGTTACTGGTACGTTCCTTCTCAATAATCGTTATGCTTCCATACTATTTTATACTGGTGCCGATAAGAGTTTTGTGTCCACTAAGTTTGCACCCTTACTAGAGAAACCCCCGATGGCCTTAGGAATTGGTTATGATGTAGAGTTAGCTAATGGGAACATAGAGAGGATTAGGACTATCATTCGCAGTTGCACGTTAAACTTTCTGAATCGTCCTTTCAACATAGATCTTCTACCCGTCACGTTAGGAAGTTTTGATGTCATTATTGGTATGGATTGGTTGTCGAAGTATCATGCTCATATAATTTGCGATGAGAAGATCGTGTGTGTGCCATACGGCAAGGAGATTCTAAACATACCAGGAGATAGAAAGGATTTGAGAGGCCCATCTAGATTAGCGGTCATATCTTGCACAAAGTTGCCGAAGCTAATGGAAAAAGGAAGTTGCTTTTTCTTAGCTCAAATTTCTGAGAAAGGAGAGAAGGAGAAGAAGGAAAGGTGCATTGGAGATGTACCTATAGTTCGTGATTTTTCGGATGTGTTTCCCGATGATTTTCCGGGAATTCCGCCTACTAGACAAGTGGAATTTCAGATTGAGTTGATACCTGGTGCTGCACCTGTAGCACGAGCGCCTTATCGTCTTGCACCTACTGAATTGGAAGAGTTGTCGAAACAATTAGCGGAGTTAGCCAAAAAAGGATTCGTAAGACCAAGTTCTTCACTGTAACACCCCCAAAATACCGCAGCGGAAGACTGTGTCACCGAGGGTGCTACTTCATAATACAAAGTACAAGTTATAGAAAACGAACTCTAAATGAGACGTTTTGAAAAGTTACCATTCGATTAATGAATTCAAAGTTACAAACATGAGATTCCAAAGTATGATACATAAATGTATACAAAGTTTTGAATGGTAAATGATAAAAGCGTAAGTCTTCAGAATATGCATCTTGACTCTAAGTTCCACGCACTAGCTATCGCCTTACTAACCAGAGATAAACATGCTAAAGTGTCAACACAATGGTTGGTGAGTTCATAGAGTTTGTCTAACAAATAAAGCCTATAAAAATGATCACACAGCAAAGGCATCGTGAATCCACTCAGTTGCAAGTCCCGCCATAAGAGACTTGTAACCTGTGTGTTCACAACCCACTGCTAACATATAGTATAATAAAGACATGTATAAGTTCATCAAAACAGTTAAGCAATTAGTCGTGAGTCTACACTTCATCTCCGAAGACCTCACGTTTGTTGTATGTCTCAATGGTCATCCAGCAACTTAATCTGGAGCCACTGGCAGTCTCAATGGTCATCCAGCAACTTAATCTGGAGCCACTGGCAGTCTCAATGGTCATCCAACAACTTAATCTGGAGCCACTGGAAGTCTCACAATCAAGTATAACGCAGTTAAGTATAACACAATCATGTATGTATGAAATCAAGTATAATGCAATCAAGTATAAGACGATCAAGTATAAAAGCTTTGAATATTTGTATAAGTAAGCAAGTAGTTGAGCATGTATCTCCCCCAAAGAGTTAAAACAAGTATGAAAAAGTAGGGGCTATGACTCACCTTAAGCTTATGTAATGAAAAATGAAAGTGGTAGTCGAATCGCGAAAGTCTCTAAGAGCAGCCTATAATAGAACGTTGCGACTTAGGTTTGGAGTAACGTCTAAGAATACGAAGAATTGCCTATATATGTCTTGCATAATGTTCATGATGTAGTACTTTAGTATATAGTGTAAGTCTTTAAATATAAATGGTTTATGAAACATGTTTAGGATGTATATCTCTTACTACCGTTCGGGCCGACATAATTCAGAAGTCATGGAGTAAACATTCGAGGAGCCAGGACACTTTAATTCGTAAATCCACAACTCATCTCGACGGCTTACTTAATGAACTCCTCACATGAGGCTCCCTACTATTGTAGTATTTGATAACATATATATAAGTTTTGATCTTTAAAAGTTATATGGTCTTTAGCCGTGGCTTTGCCATGACCTTGGTCATTGTTACCATGGTCTTGAGACTCAACCTTGGCTTTAGCCATGGTTATGGTCTTGGCTTTAGGTCATTAGACCTCTTGGTCTTAGTAAATCATAACTATTATATAGTGACTTTGGTCTAAAAATGGGCTGTTAAGAATTTGAAGAAAAATATCACTCGGAAAGCGTTTTCAGGGCTCGAGCTTCTTTGTTCCCGAACGAAAACGGCGTTCCGGACAACTTTCGTGTTTTAACTTTTTGATGAATCGGAAAAGAAGGGTGACTTTCAAAATGGCAGAATGCAAAACAGTAGGTATCGGCAGTTTCGGCGTTTTGGTTTTGCTAACTTCAAATGGTCATAACTTTTGACTCGGGTACTCGTTTTGGGTGATTCAAATTGCTATGTTTTCCTTGTTAAGTCCTCTTTAACAGTAAGTAAGTGTCAAATATCATAGTTGTACTATTTTGGTCGTGGTTCTCCATAGAAGTCACTAGTTTACTTGTTTAAATAACATAAGTTAACATATATATACCATAACTTGTTTTACTAGTTTTTATACATCATGAACATAATACAAAGACCATATATAGCATGAAAGAAACATAATAAGCATGATAATGAGATTGAGCAAGAAAGTGTAATAGGGTTTGCTTATAACTTTTGGCTTTCACTTAAGAAAGGGAATCAAGTATGGAACTAGGACACTAAACCTAAGCTTTCAACCAATCACCACAACACTTGCTAACCATTGACCTAACCCTTTTGAAAACCAATTAACTTCAGCCCCTAATCACCTTGTGTAGCTCCTAATTCAACCATGGAATCACCAAACAAACTTAAGAACTAGGTAGAGAATACTAAGACCTTGAACTTTGTAGTGTAACTTGTAGTTTGAAGATCAAAGGATCTTGGTGCTAGGGATTTATGTGTGGCATTTGGATTATGAAAAAAGGAAGAGATGAGCCTTGTATTTATAGCATGAAGAGGAGGTGCAAGGAAGGTGCCTAGGAAGGTTCATTGAGGAGGTTAGTTTTTAGGATATTTAGGAAGCTTTCTTAGCAAGTTTTACACATGTATGGATCCTAGGGCTTAAGGCATGAGATCATGACACACAAGGGATGACTCCCCCCCCCCTAAGTCGGCCATATGGTGGATAGGGTGACTAGATGCATAAACTTGGTATTATCTAGCTTACGGAGTGAGTTTTGGTCCCGGTAATCGCTAACGGTAAGTCGTTAAGTCATGAAACTTAAAATCGGGTATCCTAAAAATATGACATTTATAAATATGTTAGAACTTATTAATATAACCTATCTTAGCATATTTAATGAGTGATAAGTTCTATCGGGTTGCTTAAACGCTGCTAAAACTGGAAATACGAGTCTAAAACGCGTAATACGTAAAACGTTGAACTGGAAAACGTAAAATTCCAAAACTTTTGGAATTGTCATAAAATGAGAGAAAATCATATTTCTATAGTTTATAATGTTTTATGGACATATCGGGATGCTGGAATGACGTTTAAACCTAAAAGTAAATCTCGGACACGGTTTTGTAATTTTTGAAGAAATGATCCGACGAGTGTCAAATTCTCGGATTATCATTAAAATAGTTTAACTTACGAGAATATGAAATAAAAATTTCGGGATTGAATAGTGAAAATGAATAGTAAAAAGTGAATAGTAATAGTGAATAGTAAACATGAATAGTAATCCGAAAATGCGAGTTGTTACAGTCTCTACCCCTTAAGGAGAACTTCGTCCCGAAGTTCAGTTGATGTTAACTACTTACGGTGTGTCTAAGAGAATTCGGGATTTCAGGATCTCTAAAATAGTGGTGTTTATTCTGATTCGTCTAAGGTTCTGGTTAAGGAGTTGTATCGGCTACAATTAAGCCCACTTATTTATAACACATTACTTACATAAAGAAGCGTCCAAATTTATGTAAGTAAGGTATCATAAACTTATGGTTCGGTGATTTACAATTTCTTTATTTAAATGAAGAGGCGTCCCAATCCATTTAAATAAGGATATTCTAAATCATCCTACTTAAGAATTTCCGACACAAAATCCGCCTTCTGAGGCCGATAGTAAGATAATCAAGTCATCAAATCCCTAAAGCTAAGCAATAATATTATTTAACTCAAATCTTGTGTCTCATCAAACAAGAACTGTCACAAGATCAAGTTAAATAATTAGTTATTACTGAGCTCCATGTTTTTAATGACTCGACTAATCTCTGGGGCTCCTTATAATACTAAAGTCACATCATCTAACAGCGTGGAACTAAACCAACAACTACCAAGAAGCGTATGCGTATGTAGTGTGTGTAAGGCAAATAAAGAGGAGAGTCTTAACGTATATAGCAGTTATAGTCTAGGCACTAAATGCAACCTAGTTCTCTATAACCAAGGCTCTGGTACCAATCTGTAACACCCCCAAAATACCGCAGCGGAAGACTGTGTCACTGAGGGTGCTACTTCATAATACAAAGTACAAGTTATAGAAAACGAACTCTAAAAGAGACGTTTTGAAAAGTTACCATTCGATTAATGAATTCAAAGTTACAAACATGAGATTCCAAAGTATGATACATAAATGTATACAAAGTTTTGAATGGTAAATGATAAAAGCGTAAGTCTTCAGAATATGCATCTTGACTCTAAGTTCCAGGCACTAGCTATCGCCTTACTAACCTGAGATAAACATGCTAAAGTGTCAACACAATGGTTGGTGAGTTCATAGAGTTTGTCTAACAAATAAAGCCTATAAAAATGATCACACAGCAAAGGCATCGTGAATCCACTCAGTTGCAAGTCCCACCATAAGAGACTTGTAACCTGTGTGTTCACAACCCACTGCTAACATAAAGTATAATAAAGACATGTATAAGTTCATCAAAACAGTTAAGCAATTAGTCGTGAGTCTACACTTCATCTCCGAAGACCTCACGTTTGTTGTATGTCTCAATGGTCATCCAGCAACTTAATCTGGAGCCACTGGCAGTCTCAATGGTCATCCAGCAACTTAATCTGGAGCCACTGGCAGTCTCAATGGTCATCCAGCAACTTAATCTGGAGCCACTGGAAGTCTCACAATCAAGTATAACGCAGTTAAGTATAACACAATCATGTATGTATGAAATCAAGTATAATGCAATCAAGTATAAGACGATCAAGTATAAAAGCTTTGAATATTTGTACAAGTAAGCAAGTAGTTGAACATGTATCTCCCCCAAAGAGTTAAAACAAGTATGAAAAAGTAGGGGCTATGACTCACCTTAAGCTTATGTAATGAAAAATGAAAGTGGTAGTCGAATCGCGAAAGTCTCTAAGAGCAGCCTATAATAGAACGTTGCGACTTAGGTTTGGAGTAACGTCTAAGAATACGAAGAATTGCCTATATATGTCTTGCATAATGTTCATGATGTAGTACTTTAGTATATAGTGTAAGTCTTTAAATATAAATGGTTTATGAAACATGTTTAGAATGTATATCTCTTACTACCGTTTGGGCCGACATAATTCAGAAGTCATGGAGTAAACGTTCGAGGAGCCAGGACACTTTAATTCGTAAATCCACAACTCATCTCGACGGCTTACTTAATGATCTCCTCACATGAGGCTCCCTACTATTGTAGTATTTGATAACATATATATAAGTTTTGATCTTTAAAAGTTATATGGTCTTTAGCCGGGGCTTTGCCGTGACCTTGGTCATTGTTACCATGGTCTTGAGACTCAACCTTGGCTTTAGCCATGGTTATGGTCTTGGCTTTAGGTCATTAGACCTGTTGGTCTTAGTAAATCATAACTATTATATAGTGACTTTGGTCTAAAAATGGGCTGTTAAGAATTTGAAGAAAAATATCACTCGGAAAGCGTTTTCAGGGCTCGAGCTTCTTCATTCCCGAACGAAAACGGCGTTCCGGACAACTTTCGTGTTTTAACTTTTTGATGAATCGGAAAAGAAGGGTGACTTTCAAAATGGCAGAATGCAAAACAGTAGATATCGGCAGTTTCGGCGTTTTGGTTTTGCTAACTTCAAATGGTCATAACTTTTGACTCGGGTACTCGTTTTGGGTGATTCAAATTGCTATGTTTTCCTTGTTAAGTCCTCTTTAACAGTAAGTATGTGTCAAATATCATAGTTGTACTATTTTGGTCGTGGTTCTCCATAAAAGTCACTAGTTTAGTTGTTTAAATAACATAAGTTAACATATATATACCATAACTTGTTTTACTAGTTTTTATACATCATGAACATAATACAAAGACCATATATAGCATGAAAGAAACATAATAAGCATGATAATGAGATTGAGCAAGAAAGTGTAATAGGGTTTGCTTACAACTTTTGGCTTTCACTTAAGAAAGGGAATCAAGTATGGAACTAGGACACTAAACCTAAGCTTTCAACCAATCACCACAACACTTGCTAACCATTGACCTAACCCTTTTGAAAACCAATTAACTTCAGCCCCTAATCACCTTGTGTAGCTCCTAATTCAACCATGGAATCACCAAACAAACTTAAGAACTAGGTAGAGAATACTAAGACCTTGAACTTTGTAGTGTAACTTGTAGTTTGAAGATCAAAGGATCATGGTGCTAGGGATTTATGTGTGGCGTTTGGATTATGAAGAAAGGAAGAGATGAGCCTTGTATTTATAGCATGAAGAGGAGGTGCAAGGAAGGTGCCTAGGAAGGTTCATTGAGGAGGTTAGTTTTTAGGATATTTAGGAAGCTTTCTTAGCAAGTTTTACAAATGTATGGATCCTAGGGCTTAAGGCATGAGATCATGACACACAAGGGATGACTCCCCCCCCTAAGTCAGCCATATGGTGGATAGGGTGACTAGATGCATAAACTTTGTATTATCTAGCTTACGGAGTGAGTTTTGGTCCCGGTAATCGCTAACGGTAAGTCGTTAAGTCATGAAACTTAAAATCGGGTATCCTAAAAATATGAAACTTATAAATATGTTAGAACTTATTAATATAACCTATCTTAGCATATTTAATGAGTGATAAGTTCTATCGGGTTGCTTAAACGCTGCTAAAACTGGAAACACGAGTCTAAAACGCGTAATACGTAAAACGTTGAACTGGAAAATGTAAAATTCCAAAACTTTTGGAATTGTCCCAAAATGAGAGAAAATCATATTTCTATAGTTTATAATGTTTTATGGACATATCGGGATGCTGGAATGACGTTTAAACCTAAAAGTAAATCTCGGACACGGTTTTGTGATTTTTGAAGAAATGATCCGACGAGTGTCAAATTCTCGGATTATCATTAAAATAGTTTAACTTACGAGAATATGAAATAAAAATTTTGGGAGTGAATTGTGAAAATGAATAGTAAAAAGTGAATAGTAAAAATGAATAGTAATCCGAAAATGCGAGTTGTTACATTTACCTTGGGGAGCCCCGGTTTTATTTGTGAAGAAGAAGGATGGATCGTTTCGCATGTGTATTGATTATCGAGAGTTGAACAAGTTAACAGTGAAGAATAGATACCCGTTACCGAGGATCGACGATTTGTTCGATCAGCTTCAAGGATCGAGTGTGTATTCGAAGATCAATTTGAGATCGGGATATCATCAGCTTCAAGTTCGCGAGGAAGATATTCCGAAAATGGCTTTCAGAACCCGTTACGGGCATTATGAGTTTCAGGTAATGCCGTTTGGGTTGACTAACGCACCGGTGGTATTCATGGACCTCATGAATCGGGTGTGTAAGCCTTACTTAGATAAATTTGTGATTGTGTTCATTGATGACATTCTGATTTATTCGAAGAGTGAGAAAGAGCATGAGGAGCATCTAAGACTTATCTTAGAATTGCTCAGGATGGAGAAACTGTATGCCAAGTTTTTGAAATGTGAATTTTGGATTCCGACGGTACAATTTCTGGGTCATGTGATTGATAGACAAGGAGTTCATGTGGATCCTGCTAAGATTGAAGCGATTAAAGATTGGGCTGCACCTACGAACCCAATAGAAGTTCGTCAATTTTTAGGATTAGCCAGTTATTACCGAAGATTCATTGAGGGATTTTCGAAGATAGCAAAACCGTTGACCAAATTGACTCAAAAGAGTGTTAAGTATGAATGGGGAGATAAGGAAGAGGAAGCTTTTCAATTACTTAAGGAGATGTTGTGTAATGCTCCTATCTTGGCGTTACCCGAAGGTAACGAGGACTTTGTCATTTATTGTGACGCTTCTCATAAAGGTTTAGGAGCTGTGTTAATGCAACGAGAGAAAGTGATAGCTTATGCTTCCCGACAGCTCAAGAAGCATGAGAAGAACTACACCACCCATGATTTGGAGTTAGGTGCTGTGGTTTTTGCTTTAAGGATATGGAGACATTACTTGTATGGAACCAAGTGTGTAGTGTTTACTGACCACAAAAGTCTGCAACACATTTTGAACCAAAAAGAGCTTAACATGAGGCAGCGACGTTGGATTGAGCTGCTAAGCGATTACGATTGTGAGATTCGCTACCATCCGGGTAAAGCAAACGTTGTTGCTGATGCTCTTAGTCGAAAGGAGAGAATTCCACCGTTACGAGTTAGGTCATTAGGAATGACTATCGTATCGCCATTACCGTCTCAAATATTAGAAGCTCAAACGGTAGCGTTGAAAGCAGAGAATCGAGCTGCTGAAAACATATTTGGGATGGCAGAAAATGAGAAGGGATTTGTTAAGCGTTCTGATGGAGTATTATGTTTTGGAGAGCGAAGTTGGGTACCATTGTATGGAGGAATTCAAGAGTTGATTATGCATGAGTCGCATAAGTCAAGATACTCTATTCATCCTGGGTCTGACAAGATGTAACAGGATTTGAAAAAGTTATATTGGTGGCCAAATATGAAGGCAGATATAGCGTTGTATGTTAGTAAGTGTTTGACTTGCTCTAAGGTTAAAGCCGAACATCAAAGACCGTCAGGATTATTGACGCAGCCAGAACTCCCAGTTTGGAAATGGGAGCGGATTACGATGGACTTTATTACCAAATTACCAAAGACAGCTAGCGGTTGCGACGCTATATGGGAAATTGTGGATCGTTTGACTAAGTCTGCTCATTTCCTGGCGATTAGTGAAGATGATAGTGTGGATAAACTTGCGAGGTTGTATGTGAAAGAGATTGTTTCTCGTCATGGAGTTCCGATATCGATTATTTCGGATCGCGACAGCCGTTTCATGTCAGCATTGTGGCGATCACTTCAAACCGCTTTGGGGACGAGACTTGATATGAGTACTGCATATCACCCCCAAACCGATGGTCAAAGTGAGAGAACTATTCAGACTTTGGAGGATATGCTTCGTGCATGCATCATAGACTTTGGTAAAGGCTGGGAGAAATATCTACCCCTTGCAGAGTTCTCCTATAACAATAGCTACCACACAAGTCTTAAGGCTGCACCATTTGAAGCTTTGTATGGTCGTAAATGTCGTTCACCTATTGGTTGGGCAGAAGTTGGGGATAGCCAACTCACAGGCCCTGAACTTATCTTGGAAACTACTGAGAAGGTAACGCAAATTCGAGATCGACTGCAAGCAGCTAGAGATAGGCAGAAAAGCTACGCCGATCAGAGGCGTAAACCCTTAGAATTCCAGGTTGGAGACAAAGTGATGTTGAAAGTCTCGCCTTGGAAGGGTGTGATACGTTTTGGGGAACGTGGGAAACTTAATCCCCGCTACATTGGACCATTTCTTATTTTGGAAAGAATTGGACCCGTAGCTTATCGATTGGAATTGCCAATGGAATTGAATAAAGTGCATGACGTGTTTCATGTTAGCAATCTGAAGAAATGTCTTTCGGAGGAAACACCAGTTATACCAATCAAGGATATTCGTGTGGATGAGAGTTTGAATTTTGTGGAAGAGCCGATTGAGATACTGGATAGAGAGATTAAACGACTTAAGAGAAGTCGTATTCCGCTCATCAAAGTTCGTTGGAATTCGCGGCATGGACCGGAATTCACGTGGGAACGTGAGGATGAGTTTCGAAACAGATATCCAAAGCTTTTTAATTCGTAGATGGTTTGTTCCGAGAGAAACCCGGGACGGATTTCTTCTGAGGCTGGGAGGATGTGACAACTGGCAAAATAGGGAGCCGTTTTAAAACCCGCATTACATTAAAATTTTAAATTTGGAATTTTTGAAAGTTTATTGTGACGAGACATTTTACGAACGTTGGTACGTGATTTTTAATCGTACGATATTTATGAGATTTGATTATTTATTTACGGTTTGGTTTGATTCGGTCGTGATGATTTATTTTGAGATCGTTATTTTGGCACTACATTGACTCCGGCACTAGGTTAACCTAACAATTTTAATTTCATTTTATTGTTGGATCGGATATTATTAATTTTGGAACGGGTTCGGTTTGAAAGACATTTGGTTATTTAAGTTTCAGGTTAGGTCCGTGTATTGACAACGGGCTACTTAAACCCCTTACACACCTCAGATTTATTATTATTATTATTATCAATTTTTTTTTTTAGAGTAAAACTAAAATCGTCTTTGTGGCCTGCGTATTTCATAAGCAAACACACCCTCACAAACACTTTTCACCAACACTCTATCTCTCTTCATTTTAACACCATCACCACCGCACCCTTATTTCCACCGTAGCGCCGCCACCACCACCCTCACACTAAAAACAACACCACCATCTTCACCATCTTTTCGCGATCTATCTTTTGGTACTAACCACGCGCGATTTGGACCATCCTAACACCTATTTCGAATTTAATCATCACGAGTTCATCACCACTTTTTCATATTTCTTGAAGATCTTTCGATTTGGCTTTGGTCTTGAAGGTAGGTCGAGTTTTTGGCTCGAGTTTGGGTTCGAATCGTGACCTAGGGTCACGGATTTCATTTTCTTTTTCGGGTTTCATGGATTTTGATACATGAATCAAATGAGTTTTTGATAATAATGAGTTAAATGGAGGTTTGGTATCCGGGTGATGATTTTTCCGATGGGTCGAGCCTCGACTGAGAGCTAATGCTCTCGGTTTGGGTGATTATTGTGGCGTTTTCTTGGCCATTCGATGTATTTTGATCTTGGGTTCTTGTTTTGTGATGTTCGGATTGCTTGTTTGGGTTCGAGGGACCCTTGTGGTCGTTGGTATTTTTGGCCGACACCCCCCCTAGGGGCTGTTTTGGTTCGGTTTGGGCTCAAAGATCTAGCCGAGACTCATGAGTCTCGGGTGTGGCTTCCGTTTCATGTTTCGAGCATATGTTGACCCGGGTTGACTTGGTAACTCAACCCGTTGCTTACTTGGTTTTAGGACAATATGTTACTTGTCGTTTTATTATTTATGTTTTGTTGTGATTGTGATGTTGGACATTGGTATACTATTCGCACTTGATGTGGTATTTCTTGATTTCGAGTTATTATTGGAGTTGTGTTGACGAGTATGGAATTGGGGACCGATTGTGAGACGGTCAATTAGATGACGGAGATAGGTTAGTTGGGTGCCGTAGTCGGACCCTCATGTTGTAGCACGTGGTTATGGGATTGATTTGGACGGAGTTGATTTATTATTGTGACTTGATTCTTATTATTTGGACTTGGACTATGAGCCGAGAGTCATGACTCGGACATGTGACCAAATTCTATGACTCGATAAATATTTAAAAGTCGATATTAAAAATAATACTCGTAATAATATTATTGAGAATATAATCGTTTATATACGTATATAGACGTGTTAAACGTATATTTATATATATATATATATATATATATATATATATATATATATATATATATATATATATATATATATAAATGTGTATATTAATAATAAAACGATCACGAGTAGACGTTATAATGATATAACGATAGTTATTATGCTATGCAAATAGTGTAATAAATGTCGGACTATTGTTATAAATAATAACTATTTAAATAATGGCGAAATAATAAGTCGGGTAAATAATAATTAAAAATGTGATTTTGTTTATAAATTAGAAACTTATCGAGTTATACGAGTTGTGGTTCTTTAAAGTCCAAGTGGGCTTTATATTGTGACTTTTGTGTTGTCACGGATATATGACGATTAATATAAACATTTTATATATCAAGTGACTTATTCTAGATCGAGTTATTTGACGATATAAAATGAGTATATTAATGGGCATCGTATCCCACGACGCCCGTAGGTTGTGGTATATGTTTTAGGGTAATAAATTACTATATATCTTGTGGAATTTGGCCGATTCGACGATATATATAGGGAATTTATCGGACTACGATATATACCAATTAGAATCTTTTGTGCAATGTGCTTTAGGTTGGGTATAATTTTGGAACGATATATTACGTAAATAAATATGAGAGATTATCAAATCGACGGATTTGATAAGCTTCAATAGTTATTTAAATAATATGTTGGGCTAACATTAGACCTATAGTTGGTTTATTATTTTGTTTGTTGTGGCTTTTTGGTTTGAGTTGTGTCGACCCTCCACCCATATGGATACCAAACGTCGAATTTCAAATTTATATGAAGTTAATTCGAGAAATGGATATTTTTGGAAAGTAAAATGGAATACGTTCGGGAATGGGAATATTTGATTTTGAGGAAATGATTTCTGAACGAGTTTGATATTGTTAGGAAGTGCCGAGTCTGTAGTCGCCGTTACGTGAGTTGCTTGAGATTACTTACGTCTTTCTTCTATCGTTTCTTTTGAGGATTTCTGGACTTGAGGTGAGTCATAGCCCCACTTTTACTCTTGAACTTTGTTTTCAATATTTGGGGTGAGAAACGTGCAAATGTTTTATGTGGACTATTATCGTTTCGTTTATTTAAAACTTGCTACGCTTATAGAACTAGGTAGGATTTAGCGAGGCCTAGTCCCGAACTAGGTAAGCTATTGATTTGGTTATAGAGCGAGGCCTAGTCCCGAACTAGGTAAGCTATTGATTGGTTATTGAGCGAGGCCTAGTCCCGAACTAGGTAAGCTATTGGATTGATTATAGAGCGAGGCCTAGACTTGATCTAGGTAAGCTATTGATTGGATGGATTTGAGCTATAGCGTGCACATATAGGGATGATTTGATTTGGTTGGATTATTTTGGTTGGATGATTGAGGCCTAGTCTAGCTAGCAAGCGTTTTGCGTATATGTCCACTATATTGAATTATGAATCTAAACCTATGATCTCACCAACGAAAGCTGACTTTTAGCACGTTTTCTCAGGTAATTAAGTGATACTCTATGGATGCTTGGGATTGGAGGCTTGGCATTTGGCACTGGTTATGGATCTATATTTCTAAAACTCTGATAACTATTGTGGACCTATATTTATTTCTTTTGGGCCTGACTTTGGATGATTTTGGGATAAATGTAAACTTTAAAACCCCGCGTGGTTGCATTTTTATTATGTTTACTTTATCTAGTTCTTTCACGACTTTGTGTGGATACCAATCCCCGTAGCACCCCGAAAGCTTGTTGAGTCTTCCGCTGTACCAAATTTTGGGGGTGTTACAACTGTACACCTATTTATCATTTAATTTAACATCTATAGCCTACAACACCCCAACATCACATAATCGGTCATATCTCATCGCACGCACCTCCGTTCTTTCATAAATTACACCCTCTCATTTCGATCATGATGAAACCCGTCTCTTCCATTTGCATACACATCAGATTTAAACCGTATCGAAATCAAAGATGATGTGATCCAGTTACGGAGTGGGGGCCACGTGACAAACAAACAGGACCCATTATCACCCAACGGTTTGTACACTACGAATGGATTATTAATGGTTCAACAAAACGGGGTGTTTATGATTAAAAAAAATACAAACATGTTGTGAATATATTGTTCTATCCAATTTTTCACTATTGCTATCCAATTTTTCACAATATAAACCATATTGTTCTACTCCCACCTACCCTTTGGATCCATCAACTGAAAAAAGGGTCATCTATAGATGTTATGAGGAACTTTTCGTTTTAATAGTCGAAGGTTAACGATAGAATTCATGGCCAATATCAGATTTCAGGAACAGTGCTTTGAGCTATCCTCAATATCGGATTTTGCTCTGTAGCGAATGGAGTTACTTCCATTGAACCAATTTTCATATATGTGATATGAGACATCCATTTTCTTTTTGGGTAAAGAAACTAGGCGTCTCATGTAGCTATATATTCTTCTAGACATCAAAGTGGAGTATATGGGTTGATGATAATTACTACCAAAAGGTACACAACTAATCTTCATTCTCGTGTTCTCAACCTTATTTTATGAAAAATGTCAAACACTCATAGCAAATAAAACTCGAAGCCGATGTCAAACTTGTGTTATTACTTACAAAATAGATCGAGTAATACAATTTTGACATAGGCTTTGTTACTTTTCTTCTGTAACTTACGGCTGGGTAACTTTAATCTGAAAAATAAGGATAAGAAAAATATGAAGAACGTTTCATGTTTAGTGCAACAACTATAAGTGGCCTCCAGCGATGCCAACCTTCTTGAAATAAGGAGGGCTTTACCCAGCTTTGGTATGTGTGGGCTGGGCACAAATCCCCTATATTAGTCGGCCAAAAGGTCAGAAACCATGGTTACAAAAAAAAAAAAAAAAAAAAAAAAAAACTTTTCTTTTCTTTTCTTTTCTTTTCTTTTCTTTTTTTTTTTCTATGAAGAGGAAGAAAGCATTGAAACACATCGATGAAGCACAACGTGAAACCTTCATATTCTGCATAATCTTTGACACCAGACAATGAAGCACAACATGAGAAACCGAAAATAACGCCAAAGTCACTGAAGCACAAAATAACTAGCCAAAGTCTAGGTTTCTTGGATATTCCGTTGTATTTTTTCTGTAAAATTCAATTCAATTTAATTTAATATTAAGTTCAATTCATTACACACCCGTTACGTTTTACATATCCGAAACAACCTTGATTGTTAACAACAACATAAATCTATCATAGGAAAATTGTCACAAGACACAAATTTATCATCGGAAAAATGGATGAATCATACCGGATATGTATAGAACCATGAAGAAGTAAAGTTACCAACATATGTATTCCGAACATGTAGTTCACAATTACTTTTTTATTCTCAGAGCCACGTCTTATTTTCACTAGATGGATCGTGTTGCACTAGAATGCAACTTACTGTTGATTAGTGCGACGAAATCTATATATTAGTGTATTGACGAACTCAGATTTTGTAATCTCTTGTAGTGACCAAGGCTTCATTTTTAGAACTTTTAGAAAGAACTCAAGGTTTAACATTATTGAGATAGAGTTTTTTAGGAATAGACTTTGGGTTGGGTTGGGTTGGATTAACACAGAACACATATTTCTAGTAACTATAAATAAGGATAATAAAATCATAAAACTTCGCAATTTGATAGCAAATTTTGCGTCAACGCACCATATGATCTATCAAATGCGTACGTTATGTGTATTGAATTCGTATTTGGTTAGTAACACGATTGCATCACATGGCATTCATCGTTTTTGCTTCAAAATGATATTCCAAGTGAAAAGGGTTAAATTTGGTAACTTATGGGTAGCTGTAGCAGCTGCAAATGTAGCAACAGTTAGGCATTAGGCATTAAATAGAAAAAACATATGTATTTAATATATTAAAGTACACAATGATAATCAAAGATCTTTGGTCTAGGGGTATGTAAGTTGCCCACCAACCTAGAGGTTGTTAGTTCAAGAGGAGCGATCTCTTAAAAAGTGTAGTAAAATAAAAAGGCTAAAAAGAATTTCCATCCATCCGATCATTCAAAAATCTCATCAACGGTCCATATTTAAAAGAGAAAAAAAATGCTACCAACCAGTTACAAGGATACAAAAGTAATTTAACACACACACAACCGTCTTCTTCCCACAAAACGCTTCTCAAACGGTACATTCATTTCTTCACACACACAACCGTCAAATTTTGATAAAAAATTAGGGAAAAAGTTAGGGTTTCAATTTCCAATCATCTGTCATTGATATACGCTTGAAAAAGATGAATCAAACTGGTAATTTTAGATTAATTTAATTTTTAGGGTTAATTTTAGTTTATTATTATTTTTTTTAATTTTAGTTTGTACATGCATAAGAATTAGGATTTTTTTAAAAAATAAAATACATAAGAATTATATTTTTTTATCAGTTTATTTTTTTTACTTTAATAATATGATTTTAATATTATTTTTTTCTTTCTTTTTTTTAGAATCTAAAAGGAGTAAGAGTCCATCCTTGGGAGAAAGGAGATCAAAACGATTCCAAGATAGACCATCTTTTAAAGGTATATTTGATTCATCAGTGGTTTATTTAGAGATTCAGCAGTTACTTGTTAGAATAGATCAGAATAAGGTTCATCAGTGGTTGTTTGTTATGGTGGTTTAATTCGATGTTGCGGATTCGTTAGAATAACTTGTTAGAATAGATTAGAATAAGGTTCATCACTGGTTGTTTGATATCGTGATTTAATTCGAGGTTGCGGATTCGTTAGAATAACTTGTTAGATTATATTAGTATAATGTTCATCAGTGGTTGTTTGTTATCGTGGTTTAATTCGAGGTTGCGGATTCGTTAGAATAACTTGTCAGAATATATTAGAATGAGGTTCATCAGTGAATGTTTGTTATGGTGGTTTAATTTGAGGTTGCGGATTCGTTAGAATAACTTGTTAGAACGGATTAGAATAAGGTTCATTAGTGATTGCTAGTTATTGTGGTTTAATTAGAGATTGTGGATTCGTTAGAATAACTTGTTAGAACGGATTAAAATGAGGTTCATCAGTGATTGCTTCTTATGATGGTTTAATTATAGGTTGCAGATTCATTAGAATAACTTGTTAGAATGGATTAAAATGAGGTTCATCAGTAATTGCTAGTTATTGTGGTTAAAATGAGGTTCATCAATCAATCCTTGTTTCATGAGGTTCAGCATTGGTGTCTGTTTTCAGCTTATATAGTTGGCATTATGGCTTACTTTGAAAATACTCGATTTATAAGC
Source organism: Artemisia argyi (assembly GCA_030686995.1). Classification (NCBI taxonomy): domain Eukaryota; kingdom Viridiplantae; phylum Streptophyta; class Magnoliopsida; order Asterales; family Asteraceae; genus Artemisia; species Artemisia argyi. The sequence continues at coordinate 24,143,073 of CM060709.1, forward strand.
CACAAGCCGACTATATAAGATGAAATAAATACAACATTGTTTTAAGTTTTTAGATTTAAAAAGAGTTTATATTTATTTTGAATTAAGAGAATACTTATCAGTTGTTGTTTTTTATTGGATAGGAAAGAAGCCTATGATTTTAAAAGCATGTTCTCCAAGTGATGACGACTTCGTTGAAGATGCATTTACGAATGAAAGAGCTAGGGGTTCATCAAAAGCTGATGAACCGGTTTCTAAGAAAAATAAAAAAACTGCAGTTTCATCAAAACCTTCAGTTTCATAGAACCCTTCCAAACCTTCAGGTTCATCGAAAACTTCTAAACATGTTCTCTCTGAAGACCTTAAACCTCGACTAAACCTTCGTCAGAATCTCCAAACTAACCAAAAGAAATTTCCAATAGTTAAAATAAAAATTTTTCCTGGCCCATTATGTCTGGTTATTAAGGATTTAACAACGGACCAAGAAGAGGTAATTAAAAGTTTGGGTTTTGGATCGTTGTTGGACTTTGAACTAAATGTAATGCCAAGACGTTTAGGGCATTGATTACTAGAGAGGTTTGATGGTAAATCAGGAAATCTAACCGTATTTGGTGAAACTATAACCATAACTCCTGAGCTAATTCACCGCACTTTTGGATTCCCAATGTGCCCGTTTGCAGTTGATGTACGTGACGTTATGAAGGAAAGATCAAATGAAAGTTACATACAATGGAAAAAACAATTCAATGCTAGTGGTTCTAGATTGTATGTTACGAAACATTTGATGCCTGTAATTAAGAAACAAATTAAGAAAAATGATAGTGGAAATCTATTTAAGATGAACATCATAGCATTGTTTTGTACAATTTTGTCCTATGTGGTGTCAATGGGTACTCTGAATATAGGAGTCATCCCATCTCTTACCGATTTTGATAATGTGAGACAAATGGACTGGTGCGAATATGTGCATATGAAGTCCGAAAGGTTAAGTTGGAAACCGGGAAAGTACTTCTATGGCCCAATCTTGCTGTTGGTGGTAATTACTATCTACTTTATCGTTTATGCATATTATATTTTGTCATGTGTTTTTGGTTCATCAGTTACATTTTTTTTTAATCTAACATTAACTTTAAATTGCAGGTGATATTTGCAAACTCACTTCTGAAGAAACCAAAAGTTTTAGCATTTAGATATTGGAAAACAGAATTGTTGGAAGAATTGGAAACGATGATGTTTGGCAAAATCAGAAAAGGAAGACTTCCAAAAGCTGCCGAAATGGAAGACCAAGAAGAAAAGACTAATGATGAAAAGAATAATGATGATAAAGAGAATACTGGAGCAGAGAATAATGATGATGATGATGACGGTGAAGAAGAGAATGATAATAACGGTGAAGAAGAGACAGATGATGACGGTGAAGAAGAGAATGCTGGAGCACAAAATGATGATGAAGATGATGCAGAGAATGTTGATGACAGAGAAGAACCAAAAAATGATGATGATCAATCCTCAACAAAAATAAAATGGACAAGACCGCTTGTTAGGGAAAAACGGGGGACTCCTGAAAAGCAGGGTTTACAGATGATTAAAGGTATTATTTTATTAAATGTTCATCAGATGTATTTTGGAATCATCAGTTATTAAAATGTGATCGGAATGATTTTATTATATTCAGATCATTATGGAGAAGAAATGGAGGAAGAGACAACTGAAGAAGATGAAGATAGCATGCCGATAAAAAATATGATAAAGAAGAAAAGAAGAACAACTGAAGGTACACAAAAATAATAATCTGATGAACCTTATATTATATTAATATTTTAAACATTTACCTAAAAAAAGTTATATCTTAACATTCTATTTGATGAATCTGTTATTACTTATAAAAACTTATGAAAAATGTGGAAACGATGACTGTAGGTATGATTTTGTTAAATGTTCATCAGATGTAGTTATGTGTTTTTTGGACGATTGAATCTTTACACCTTTTTTCTAAATTCAGAAACTGATGGACAAGAAAAAGATGTTGAGCCAACATATGATGCCTATGATGCGAATATACAGCCAGTAATCGAAGAAGAAGCAGGGGAGAAAAATGATCAACAAGGTATGTATTGAGACATTCTTATTGATGAACCTGTTGTAACTTATTGATGAACCTGTTGAACCTGTTGGCAAAAAGAAGTAGTTATCTAAAATAGATTATAAAATACACTTATGAATTACCTTTTAAAATTCCAGTATATATTCTTTCATGTTATAACTTATAAAAACTTATGAAAATGGTTGATAACATGTAGGAAAAAACATAAAAAGAAAAAGAGTTCACTATCTCCTGAAAACCGATATTCGACGAACATGTTCAAAAACCGTGTTAGAAACAATAGAAGAAGAACATCAAATTCTTCCAAGACAAATCACGTTGATGAGTAAGTGACTAACGATCTTCATATAGATGATATTCAAGAGAATCAATGGGAAGATCCACAGCCAAACGGTAAAAATCTATTCTGTATATTTCAATGTTTACATATTAGTTGAGATATATTTGAAGTTTGTATATTTGAATTTCTTATATATGGTTCATCAATTAACAGATGTTGATATACAAATGAACGAAACAAATGATGATATTCAAACAACCGGAACTGATGAAAACATTGAAATGGCTGATCAATTGACCGGAACCAATGAAACAGAAATGGCTGATCCAATGACTGGAACCGATCAAACAACTGAAAATGCAAATGATGAATCATCAACCTCATCTGAATTTCAACAGTTATCAGCAAGGATACTAGAATTTCAAGGGGAGTATTCCCAATTCAAATCCGCTGAGGTAAAAATCTTTAGTCTTACTAAAAGCAATAATAACTTTAAATAGATTAACATCTGTTAGAATACATTAGAATGAGGTTCATCAATTATCATTGATAGAATACATTAGAACGACTCTATACTTATCTGATTATATTAATGACAAGAATAAAATAGATTAACATCTGTTAGAATACATTAGAATGAAGTTCATCAATCATTTGGCCAGTGTTATATATTGTTAGAATACATTAGAATGAGGTTCATCAAATTATCATTGTTAGAATACATAAGAACAACTCTATACTTATCTGATTATATTAATGACAGGAATAACATAGATTAACATCTGTTAGAATACATTAGAATGAGGTTCATCAATCATTGTTAGAATACATTAGAACAATTATCATTGTTAGAATACATTAGAATGAGGTTCATCAATCATTGTTAGAATACATTAGAACAATTATCATTGTTAGAATACATTAGAACGACTCTATACTTATTTGATTATATTAATGACAGGAATTCAGTCACTCTCTGAGAAACATGTTGTCCTTATTCCATGAAATGAAAATTAACATTGATGACATGCTAAGGGCTGGATTGGACATATACCCCCGAAATGAATCACTGTTGGAAGTACAGGACTGGATGAACAGATTGGTTAACAGGACAACATTCGAGGCCTCACAAAGTGAAGATGAGAGCCCAATGCTGATGTTAATGATGGCTGATGATAAGGATGGCTCCGAGCCTAAGGAAACATCTAAAGAAACTGATGAACCTCAACCGGACATACCAACAGAGTCGTTAACTCAAATGTTCTTGGATCCAGCGTTTTTAAAAGAGGTTGAAATGATTGAACGTAAAAAACAGGTAATAAAATCAAAAACAATTTTGTGCCTTATTGATGAACTTATAATTGATTTCAGAATAACACCAGAATTGCCTGATGAACCTTTACCTGAAAACAAATGCAAACACCAGAATTCCCAATATTCAATATGGAGCAATTTCAGAATAAGGATTTGGTTTTGTTTGAAGAGAAGAAAGACCCCGAGCAGATATTGGATGAGTTGTTCAAAAAGACACCTTTCTTGCATACATCGTCAGAATTATTGAGCGAGAAAATTGAAGGCAGTGTTTGGCAAAAAATTCAAGAGGAAGCTTTAAAATCGAATAAAACAGGAACAAAATGGAGAAAGTCTTCCCAACAAGATGAAGAACAACCAAAGATAATAACACCCATATAATTTGTTCCCTCATCACCAGAAGAAAAATTAAGAATGAATGAAATAGTAGATGAAGATTTTACAACGCCATTAAATTCTTTCAACACAATCGCTCAAAAGCTTAAAATACCCGAACAGATGAAGAAAAAGAAAGAAGGTGAAGAAGGCTTAGAAGATTTAAAAGAAAAGAGAAAATTCAAACCTACTGAATCACTAAAATCTCCGTATGTACAAAGAGTTGTTGTAAAGAAGAACAAAGTACAGGAGATAGAAAAAAGGGTGGCTGATACAATTTTCTCTGCAAGAGGAGATCTTGAGTAAGTAAATATGTATAATCACATTTCTTAAATCAGTAGCATTATTTTTTCTAATATATTATCTTTAAAATGAAATTGCAGTGATGTGTTATTTCATTCATTCTTTGTTGATGGTCAAAGAATCCACTTTGAGAGCTTAAAAGAAGGATTTGAAATCAGTTCAGGAGTGATAGATATGCGGGCGTATTTACTTAACATCGCAGAAGAGAAAAGGAGCTCAGGATCATTGAGGAAGCTATATTGCCATACATCATATATTGTAAGTTACAAAAAAATTTATCAATTATGATTCAATAATTAAAATCAATTTACGTTTGCTTTGACTAATATTGATGAACCACATACACAAGACATGGAGAGCATGGCTCTAAACTCGAAGCAAATCAAAACAATGTTTAACGAAACCATGACAAATCTTCTCTTTGTGTCTACTTCTTATCAATCTATCAGAGATATTGACCTTGTAAGGACTTCTATTTAACTATGTTTAACAGATGCTTAGTAGATCCTTAACAATATGTTTAACTTATAGATAATTGTAAATTTTAACACTATGTTTAATAGATGTTTTTCCCGATGATGCTCGCTGATGAACACTTCTATTTGGTCTGTTTCAACTTGAAAGAAGCTCAAGTCCATATTCTTGACAACATGGATCACAATATGTCAGTCAAGCAAAGATACAAGAAAAAAATATTGCTTTGGTAAGAGTTATATATATATATATATATATATATATATATATATATATATATATATATATATATATATATATATATATATATATATATATATATAAATGTATGTTCATCAATGTAGTTAAATTGAAGCTCATTGTTATTAATTTGTTATTACAGAGATATCTCTTTTTAAAGTACTTGAAAGAAAATGGGTATCCACATGTTGCAGCACTGAACGATTACATAATATGTAATGTGAAATTGTCATGGAAAACCAAAAACAATTACATTGATTGTGGAATTTTCACTATGAGGCACATGGAAACCTACTTAGGAAACAAGATCTTTGATGCTGGGTTTGAAAAAGAAGGAAAAGAACAAGACAAACAGATAGAAGACTTGAGAAAGAAATACCTGGCAAAGATTATGTTGTCCGACTCCAATTTGAACAAGAAAGTAGTGGAGAGCGAGATGCAAGAATATCAAAACTTAAGCCTGAAGGAAAAGAGAATGCTTCAAAACATATCAGCAAAGACTATTTCGGAACGTGCCAACGAATATTTCGATAGAGAAGCTAGTGCTCTTCTTCGACAGAAGTGAAAACAATCTAATATATCAGTTTATTTATGTTTAAAATGTTTCCAGTAGTTATCTGATCTAATTGATGAATGTTTGGAATCTTTACTTGCTTCGTATACTTAAATAGTTTGAAGTAGTAACAGTTGTTTGTTGGAATAGGCAAGTAATTTTTGATTTCCAGAATAATCTATATTAAATGTATGTTCATCAATGTAGTTAAATTGAAGCTCATTGTTATTAATTTGTTATTACAGAGATATCTCTTTTTAAAGTACTTGAAAGAAAATGGGTATCCACATGTTGCAGCACTGAACGATTACATAATATGTAATGTGAAATTGTCATGGAAAACCAAAAACAATTACATTGATTGTGGAATTTTCACTATGAGGCACATGGAAACCTACTTAGGAAACAAGATCTTTGATGCTGGGTTTGAAAAAGAAGGAAAAGAACAAGACAAACAGATAGAAGACTTGAGAAAGAAATACCTGGCAAAGATTATGTTGTCCGACTCCAATTTGAACAAGAAAGTAGTGGAGAGCGAGATGCAAGAATATCAAAACTTAAGCCTGAAGGAAAAGAGAATGCTTCAAAACATATCAGCAAAGACTATTTCGGAACGTGCCAACGAATATTTCGATAGAGAAGCTAGTGCTCTTCTTCGACAGAAGTGAAAACAATCTAATATATCAGTTTATTTATGTTTAAAATGTTTCCAGTAGTTATCTGATCTAATTGATGAATGTTTGGAATCTTTACTTGCTTCGTATACTTAAATAGTTTGAAGTAGTAACAGTTGTTTGTTGGAATAGGCAAGTAATTTTTGATTTCCAGAATAATCTATATTAAATGTATGTTCATCAATGTAGTTAAATTGAAGCTCATTGTTATTAATTTGTTATTACAGAGATATCTCTTTTTAAAGTACTTGAAAGAAAATGGGTATCCACATGTTGCAGCACTGAACGATTACATAATATGTAATGTGAAATTGTCATGGAAAACCAAAAACAATTACATTGATTGTGGAATTTTCACTATGAGGCACATGGAAACCTACTTAGGAAACAAGATCTTTGATGCTGGGTTTGAAAAAGAAGGAAAAGAACAAGACAAACAGATAGAAGACTTGAGAAAGAAATACCTGGCAAAGATTATGTTGTCCGACTCCAATTTGAACAAGAAAGTAGTGGAGAGCGAGATGCAAGAATATCAAAACTTAAGCCTGAAGGAAAAGAGAATGCTTCAAAACATATCAGCAAAGACTATTTCGGAACGTGCCAACGAATATTTCGATAGAGAAGCTAGTGCTCTTCTTCGACAGAAGTGAAAACAATCTAATATATCAGTTTATTTATGTTTAAAATGTTTCCAGTAGTTATCTGATCTAATTGATGAATGTTTGGAATCTTTACTTGCTTCGTATACTTAAATAGTTTGAAGTAGTAACAGTTGTTTGTTGGAATAGGCAAGTAATTTTTGATTTCCAGAATAATCTATATTAAATGTATGTTCATCAATGTAGTTAAATTGAAGCTCATTGTTATTAATTTGTTATTACAGAGATATCTCTTTTTAAAGTACTTGAAAGAAAATGGGTATCCACATGTTGCAGCACTGAACGATTACATAATATGTAATGTGAAATTGTCATGGAAAACCAAAAACAATTACATTGATTGTGGAATTTTCACTATGAGGCACATGGAAACCTACTTAGGAAACAAGATCTTTGATGCTGGGTTTGAAAAAGAAGGAAAAGAACAAGACAAACAGATAGAAGACTTGAGAAAGAAATACCTGGCAAAGATTATGTTGTCCGACTCCAATTTGAACAAGAAAGTAGTGGAGAGCGAGATGCAAGAATATCAAAACTTAAGCCTGAAGGAAAAGAGAATGCTTCAAAACATATCAGCAAAGACTATTTCGGAACGTGCCAACGAATATTTCGATAGAGAAGCTAGTGCTCTTCTTCGACAGAAGTGAAAACAATCTAATATATCAGTTTATTTATGTTTAAAATGTTTCCAGTAGTTATCTGATCTAATTGATGAATGTTTGGAATCTTTACTTGCTTCGTATACTTAAATAGTTTGAAGTAGTAACAGTTGTTTGTTGGAATAGGCAAGTAATTTTTGATTTCCAGAATAATCTAATGTAATTGGTGAATGTTTTAGTATAAATACTAGTTTTTTTAAGTTCATAACAAGTTATTTTTGTTGGTTGGTATTTTAGGTTAACAGAACTATCAGTTTTATGTTAAATAAAATTGATGAACCTAAAAAATAAACTTTTATAAATTTGATGAACCTGAAAAAGAACTTTGTTCAAATTGATGAACCTGACTAGAATTTGATGAACCTGAAAAAAAAAAAAAAAAAAAAAAAAAGAAAAAAAAAAAGAACTTTTTTTTTAAGTTAAATATATAATTAAGAAAAAAAAAAAAACTATTTCTTGATGAACCTGAAAAAATTTGATGAACTTGAAAATTTGATGAACATATCTTAAAAAATGATGAACCTGAAAAACTGATGAACCTAAAAACTGATGAACCTAAACAAACTTCACATTTATTTATCTAATAGAAAAAACAAACTTACTTCACATTATGAAGAAAAAAAATGAAACTTTTATAAGTAAAATTTGGTGAACATATCTTAAAAAATGATGAACCTAAAAAACTGATGAACCTAAAAACTGATGAACCTAAACAAACTTACTTCACATTATGAAAAAAGGAAACTTTTATAAGTAAAATTTGATGAACCTGAAAAATAACTTTGTTTAATTTGATGAACCTGAAAAAATTGCTCATTATACAAAAAGAGAAAACTTTTATAAGTAAAATTTGATGAACATATCTTAAAAAAATGATGAACCTGAAAAACTGATGAACCTGAAAAACTGATGAACCTAAACAAACTGCACATTTATTTATCCAACAGAAAAATCAAACTTACTTCACATTATTTATGTCAAGCAAAAAAAAAAAAAAAAAAAAAAAACATTCATCTCAACCAAACTTCACAATATATTTATGTAACAGAAAAGTAACTAACTACACAAGCGTTCTTCTCAACCAATCTCGCCTTCTTAGCAGCCAATACACCATCATTCTTCTCAGCCAATTTCGCCTTCTTAGCATCCAATCTCGCCTTCTGCTTCATCTCCCTCACAGCAGCCTTATCACTAGCCTTCTTAGCAGCAATTTGAGCCTTGATGGCATTGCACTTCGCCTGATTATGATCATTCATGCTACATTTGCAGAATCTACAGTTCTTCATGTGCTTCCCACTTGGATTAATTGAACGCTCAATACTGCTCTTAATTCTTTTTTGCGAACCCTTAGTACTAACCTGTTTGGGGTCAAAAAACAAGACAATAACAATTGGATTATCAAAAAAGATGTTGAACAATTGGATGATGAAAACAGGATAACACATGACTATATTTGATGAACCTATGATAACAGATAACTATATTTGATGAACCAACGATAACTGATGAACCAATCTTAAAAACATAAATAGATTAATATCTGATAAAAAATAAGTACTAACCTGCTTTGGAACATTCACAATAATCTCATCCGGTTGCGACACACCAAGAATAGAAGCAATCCTATCCCGTTTATTAGTCTTTGGAGGTATAGGAACATCAGCATTTGCCTTCGCCATTAACTGAACTTGATGATCTCTAAACTTTTGCAGTAGCTCGGGATCATTAGCATAACGATTCACACAATACTCAACTGATTTGAATATCTCATGCAAAATCATATCAGGACTGTCACCAGTGGCTTGAATGACTGATGGAGGTGGTAATGAATCTTTTGACCAACGCCTAAGCACATACTTCTTGGGAAAGTTTTTAACATTTGAAAACCGAATAACATAAAAGATATGACGACATAACAGTCCATATGACTCAAAACGTTTGCACGTACACTGATAAAACTCTTCAGCTGGTTTACACAAAACCTGAAAAAAAGGGTAGTACATACAGTGTTTGAGTACAAAAAACATGATAAAAAGTAATGATGAACCTCATTCTTATCTACAATGACTGATGAACCTCATTCTTATCTACAATGACTGATGAACCTGATGAACCTCATTCTTATCTACAATGACTGATGAGCCTCATTATTATCTACATACATTATCTGAGTACAAAAAACATGATAAAAAGCAACGATGAACCTCATTCTAATCTACAATGACTGATGAACCTCATTCTTATCTACAATGACTGATGAACCTCATTATTATATACAATGACTGATGAACCTGATGAACCTGATTCTTATCTACAATGACTGATGAACCTCATTCTTATCTAATTAAAAAAAATAATGAAACAAAACTGTCTGTATAAAAAGAAGTTACCTCATAAAAAACATCATACTATGGTTTCCCTTTCACTATACGATGTCGCCTAGAAATCTGCTCATCTTCGCCAGTATCTTTTATAACAAATTTCTTGCCAGAATCAACATCCGAAACACTACCGACATACATGAAATCACAGAAGCATAAATCTCAGTTTGAACATCAAAGAAAATGGACCGAGTGTATAATTCTGTTGCCTCCTTCTCTATTTGAAGTTCTGTGTGCATATCTGGAATAGTATACCGAGTGTCATGATCATTTTTACGTTGAGCAAAACTTTGACAACCCACCACACTATCAAAATGATTATAAAACTCCCATAAAGTCAAATCAATACTCGTCAAGCGACCGTATGCATTGTTTTCACTCTCAGACCTAGAAGAAGTACGCATCAAACCCGACATCAACTCATCCCTGTAATAGGCTGGAATCCATTTATACCTCAAATCATACATATCAGAAAGCCATTTTTGACTCTTCAAATCGAAATCAACTAATAATTTCTCCCACAAAGCTTCAAACTCTTCAGGCTCTATTCTATCAGTCCAAACAATATCTGATATTCTTCATTTAAAAGTTTCATCTTTAGCTAGATCAGGACCAACCTACAAAAATCAAGATGAACCTTACTCTATAAAACTAACTGATGAACATTATTATATAAAAAAACTAACTGATGAACATTATTATATAAATGATGAACATTATTCTATCAGTCCAAAACAATATCCCATAAATGATGAACCTTATACTGTAAAACTATGTGATGAACCTTTAAAATATAAGCAACTAATAAACAAAAATAATTAAAAAAACACATTGATGAACATACCTTTGAAGTCAACTTCTGCATGATATGCCACATGCATAATCTATGACGAGATAACGGGAAAACTGTCTCTATAGCAACTTTCATTGATGCGTCTTGATCAGTAACAATAACCTTTGGTGCTCGCACGAAGGCTCTTTGAAAACATTCAAGCAACCAAATGTAAGATTCTTTAGTCTCCAACGACAGCAAGGCAGCCCCAAATGTAACACAATTATTATGATTGTCGATCCCAGTAAATGGTACAAAAACCATTTTGTACCTATCAAAAATAAATGATAAACATTATTATAAAACCGATGAACCATTATAATATAATTGATGAAACATTTAAATTCAATACCTTCCAATAACATCAGTTTATAACAATCAAATACAACAGCTTTATAATACTGATGAACTTATTTACACCATTTTTAAAAAATTTTGTTTAAAAAATACAGATGAACCATATCTTAAAATACTGATGAACAATTTAAATTCAACCGCATCAGCTTATAACAAACAAATACATCAACTTTAAAAAAGTTAAATGTTTCTAGTTTCAAATGTTTCCTCAGAAATGGTCGTTGGTGCCTCTGCGTAGGCTTTGAAACTCATTAATAATCTCAAACACACATAAACTGCCAGAACAAGATGATGGGCAACGCGAATTAACTTTTATACCGTTGACCATCATCTTGTTGCAGCAAAGTTTTTGTGTGTTTGAACTTATCAATGAGTTTCAAAAGCTACTCACACTCACCCAACGACCACTCCGGGGAAACAATTCAAGCTAGAAACATGACCTATTACACTCATTTCATCAGTATTTAAAGATATGAAAGAGATAAAGAGATAGGATATGTGGTGTAGAGGAAAAAATATAGGATTATTGGGATGGAGGATTTTCTGATAAAGAGATAGAATATGTAAGGTAGAGAGATAAGAAAAGTGGATTTTCTGATAAATAGATAAGATAGGTGGGGTACAATCAAATAAAAATATCTATCTTATCTTAAAATACAGATGAACTTATTAATTAAAAGATGTTCATCAGTTGAAAAATAAAAAACATATATAAAATGAACTTACTTAGTCCTGAATGTAGCATCAAATGACATAACATCGCCAAAAGCATAATAATTCCTTTTTGCGTACTCATCGGCCCAAAAAAGATTCGTCAACGCATTATTCTCACCAGTTTGATACTCAAATGAAAAATTAGGATGAAAATCCTTCTTGTTCAATAACATCTCAACTAACATCTAAGCATCATTCTTACCAATGAAATCAAGCACATCTCTCCTATAGTTTTTACAATCAACCGAACTAACCCCAACAAAATGGTAGTCCCCATAAATCTGCCTAAGTAAATGAAAGCCCTTCACTGAACCAAGATTCACTTGCGATGCTTGATATAGAAAAACTTACTGAGTATAAGAAACATCATGAGACGAAACCAGAAAAACGCTATCTTCCTGACTAACTAGGCTATGGTTATGACCCTCAACAAATTCATAACACCAATATCCTCTTCCTTCAACATACCTCACACGTAAAACAGCCTTACAATCAGTACGCTTAGACGGATGTTTCCTATGTTTTCTCTTTGATCCAACTTTCTTTGGGGCAGGATTTATACCTTCTTTACTACAAACAAAATATTGCAAATCAGGATTATTGTCCTTATTCTTCGTAGATTTATAATGTTGACCTAAACGAATCTCAAAACCAGCTCTTTTTGCAAAATCTTTGTAATACTCATAAGCCTGCTCTAGAGAATGATACATCATACCATAAGCCGGCTTCTCACCATCAGGAATATCAGGAATCCATAACTTCTCACCCCCTCCTCAGAAACAATAGCAACAGAATATGGAACAACTTCATAATCATCATCTGAAAAAAAATATATACAATGAATGACTGATGAACCAAAAACACTTTATCACTGATGAACCTCATTATTAGATATTATTACAATCAATAATTGATGAACCAAGACAAATAAAATTGATAACATTTTATCACTGATGAACCTCATTTTAATCTATTCTAACAAGTTATTGTAATGTATCCGCAACCTCTAATTAAACGATGATAACATTTTATCACTGATGAACCTCATTTTAATCTATTCTAACAAGTTATTCTAATGAATCTGCAACCTCTAATTAAACCACGATAACTAGCAATTACTGATAAACCTCATTTTAATCCGTTCTAAAAAGTTATTCTAATGAATCCGCAACCTCTAATTAAACCATCATAACAAGCAATCACTGATGAACCTCATTTTAATCCGTTCTAACAAGTTATTATAATGAATCCGCAACCTCTAATTAAACCACAATAACTAGCAAAACTGATGAACCTCATTTTAATCCGTTCTAAAAAGTTATTCTAATGAATCCGCAACCTCTAATTAAACCACAATAACTAGCAATTACTGATGAACCTCATTTTAATCCGTTCTAAAAAGTTATTTTAATGAATCCGCAACCTCTAATTAAACCATCATAACAAGCAATCACTGATGAACCTCATTGATGAACCTCATTTTAATCCATTCGAACAAGTTATTCTAATGAATCCGCAACCTCTAATTAAACCACAAATAACTAGCAATTATTGATGAACCTCATTTTAATCCGTTCTAACAAATTATTATAATGAATCCGCAATATCTAATTATACCACAAATAACTAGCAATTATTGATGAACCTCATTCTAATATGTTCTAACAAGTTATTCTAATAAATCCGAACCTCTAATTAATCCAGAATAACAAGAAATAACTAATGAACCTCATTCTAATATGTTCTAATGAATCCACATCATACTAAGCAAACAATGCAGGCATAATATCTTCAACAACTAATTGATGAACCTAATAAAACATAACTGACTGATTAATATATAACAAAAAATGAAATTACCTTGATTAAACACATGAGTATCACTCTCGGCCATCAGAAACTGATTTAACGATCAAAATCCCCAAATTTGAACGGTTAAACCCCTAATTTTCTTCCAATAGACCGATTGAATACTCAAAACCCCCAATTGTCTTCCAATTAAGCAATTGAATGATAAAAAAAACCCTAATTATATTGTAATTACGCAATCCAACGGCTAATTCGAAGCCGATATGAACAATTAACACGATTTGAAGAAATATTAATGATTCAAATAAAAGAATATGAATTGAGAACAAAAAAAACCCTAATTTTGCAAAATATGAACAAATGAAAGAATAAAAAAATGTAAAATTGAATGAATGAATGAATTGAATCGAAATCATTGTGTAAATTTGTTTATATATGGCCGAAAAATTGAAAGAAATCAAAGAAGAGAGATCGGAAAAAGGAAAGGATATCAGATAAGAGAAAGAGAAAGAGGGAAAGAGAGAAAAAAGCGGGAGGGAGTGAATTTACAATCATGCCCTTGAGTGAAAAAGGGATGGGAGACACGTGGCATCACCTGAAATCTTTTTAGACTTTTTAAAATTACACCCCTTTGCAAGGGATCCGGTATCGTTAGTTCAAACCTAGAGGTTGTGAGTTCAAACCTCGCCGGAGACATTTGTGAGATATATAATGAGATAGGTGATATAGTGTGAAAAAAAATTGTCGTTCGAAAACAATAATAAAAAATAAAAAACTATACAATTATAGGGGTAGTTTTGGATTATCAAAAAAGAGTCTTAGTTTTAGCAATACGGCACAAAATTGAGTTAAATCGGAAATAAGTGCCATCTTGATTGTAGGTTTTACAAATTTCCCAATATGAATAAAGAGTAAAACTCACCCTATATACTATTTGAAAACGAGGCTACCAATTAAGCTAAACCATATTCAAAACTAAAATTGAAATTTCGAAACATCCATTTATTTGTGAAAGTAAACATCCAAGTCTAGACACTGACTCGGGTCATCACCATGCTTATTGGGTAGAAAAGAAAATTAAATGACGCAAGCAGATACTGTAAAATGTGGGAGATGTATAAATACAATAGAATATGGAGCTACAGTTATTGGCTCTGATGAATTCACGTACAAAGGCGTCAACAAAGGTATGTCACCAGATGAATCTACGCTCAATTCTTTTCCATTCAACAGCATAACTTTACTGTGCAAGTTGCCATCTTTTGCCGTCAAATGATATTCTTCTCGTATTTGTTTTCTTGCTTCACTCATCTTTGTACGTCTTGTATTATGTACCGACAAGTTGACATCAATAATGCTAGTACTATTGTCTAGATTTATTAGTAATATCGTTACTCCCTTCTGCAATACACAAATCAAAATGTCATAAGCAGGTTCTATCAGGGTGATATTTGGGTCAAGTTAAGTCTTGTAAGAGACTTACAGATTCTTTAGCACAATGTGAATAAGCGCGTATCTTCTTGGTGCCCTCAAAGCTTGTTGATAGTACTTTACTTCCCATTAACCGGTGAAAAAGAAGCGCACTGGTAAGAAACAAACATAATCTCATTTGAGTCATTATTTCATATTGTTTGAGTTCAAAATGGTCAAAGATGAGTTATGAACCTGTAGTAGTCTGGATTTGGCTCATATGTGATGGTCTTAAGTAAACCATAGTTTCCTCCTAGCAGACTTTGTCTACAATACGTTTTGGTATTATAAACAGATGACATTCCGAGCTGACCCAAATACCTACATTATATGATAACAAAGTTGTTACTTAGGCACTAGTACTTTTACCATACGCGCTGATAGTTGTAATTTCTGGGCTTGGTGTCTCTTACCAGAAACTGAACACAAATGTATCGGAAACATTAGCCTGCCCACCATGGTATGTACCACCAGACTCGGTAACCCAAGATGATGCTGGACTTGCAGTATTCTTGAGGATGGAATTTAGTACTTCATAAGGGTCATTTCCTTCATCGAGATGAGATGGATCAAGAATTTTTGCAGTTAGGTCCTCATCCAATCCTAAAAACATATTGACATAGAAAATTGGTCTTTGAGGTTTAGATCAGTTGAAACTGATTATCAGACAATTAATTAGTCGTGCTTAGTTTATAAATTGTACCATCACCAAGATCATAGATATGGTGAGAGACCACATCGAGGGTATTACGCGTTTTGTTCAAAAGTTCTGTGTACCAGATTTTATCAGTGGAGTATCGAGCAACAAAACCTCCAGGTGCGATGATGAGTGGCTTAGGTTCAATGTCTTTGTAAACGCGGTGCATCATGTCGCTGAGGGTCGTTATGTCGACTGCATAATCCGCTGCTGATACACCTACTAAAATTCCTCCTCCACTTAACTCATTTCCTGTCAAAAGTTTCACTTGTAAGTTATAATGCATACTAATGAAGTAAATTTTGAGCTTAGTTTGGCTTAGATTTAGTAGACGCCTGTTGTTAAAATTTTATTTTAGAGGATGTTTAGATGTGCATGTTGAAATTAATGATGTGACGGAATGTGGGTTCTAATTCTGTAATTTTTAAGTGTGTACAAACAAAAACTTTGTTCACACGTTAAAGTGTAAAAATTAATTTGTGACGCTTAAATTCTTCGTGCAAAAGGAAGAATGAAGAAATTGAGCGTCACAAATTTGTAACTACACTTTCAAGTGTGAACAAAATTTATATATGTACAAGTGGGAAAGGATATACTGAAAAAAAAATAATAAAAAATAAATGAGAATAAGTTAAAGTCACACATTTCAAATGAGTATGAAGAAATTAAAAAGATATACATTCATTTATGTTTGTGCATCTTAAATATACGGCTGTGGTTCTTTCTGACTTTTCTTCTTTAATTTTATTTGTTATTTGATTGTAACTCATGTACTAGTTAGTTTATAGGAAATTTTTATCTTTAAACTTTTATGCGTGAAAATGTAATAACATTTTATGCATTTTAGTTCTTATAAACTTAATAATTAATTTTTTACACAATGTGAGTATAAAACAGTTTAAAAAATATAATCCGTATTTTTAAAAAGTGTAAAAACAATTTTTTACACAATGCGAGCAAACAACATAAGAATTAGACATCTGCATGTGGTGGGCTTTATGCATGGGTCCATAAGTGAATTATTTATAATACACGTATTCAAAAGGTTCCAATAAGAACACCCAAATATCAAAACAACCTTGAGGTTCCATTTATGCATAATTACGCCAAAAAAATTTTATTGTCTTTGGAATTATGACACAAACAAAACCAGATCATTTGAAATGTGGTAGTTTGAAACGTGACGCTGACATTAGCATTAGGTATAAATACTTTGACTTTGTGTGCATAGAGTCTCTACCTGAAAATTTTATAATAGATAACATTATCATATAAGATGTTTTTACTAGGAACGAAATGAGAGCTTTTAGGAAACGAAAAGTGTGCATGTGTTGGTTTGACTTACCGAGTTCCCAACCATTGATAGTGTAGTTTTTTTTAAGCGTGTAACGCATTAGAGATTCAGCATTCGTAGAGTCCCAAGCTCCAACAGCAGAGCCGTTGTCTAGCAGTAGTGTCTTCCCTTTAAGTTCATTTAGTCCAAAAATAACCTCGGCCCTGAACGTAAAAGACAATTATAACCATGAAAACTAATAGTATACGAAAAACTACTTATTTTTTTTTTCTTCTTCTGGTTACTTGGTATCTTGAAAGAATCTGTTGAGTTCATCCCATCTGGATAGTGGCAAGCAACCGTCACTGAAACTAAATAATGCAGAATTGTTCTGGATAAAGGCATCGCAAGGTCTATCACTAGACTCAGTTTGATAGGTAAGCTTATCTTGTAAAAGGCCTCCTGCTCTGATCATTAATGGAGAAAAAGCTGCATATGTTTTATTAAAAATTACTACTTAATTATTAGAGGTTAAAATTGATGAAAAAAAAATGAAAGTGAAGAAAATAATCAAAACCTTTAACGGCATTTTTGAAGACTGTGTTATTAAGATCCTACACCAAAAATCATCTTATCAGGAGGTATTAAGTTGTCTGATTATTGCTAATTATGACAATTCTTCAAACACTAAGATATGCACAATGAGTAATAAAATAGAATATTAAGTACAATGATTCAAACTAAAAAGTTTAAGTAGATAAACCGTTCTACTTTTGTTTTGCAACTAGAAAGTACGTGTAAAAATGCAATATCTATAATTAAGTAAATGTATTGAAACAAAAGATATATACATACCACAGTGAGGAGAGATGAATTTTCCCAAATACATCCAGTACCAGATGCACACTCAGGTGCCCACAAATCTATCGTTGCACATACAAAAGCATCATTTGTCTCTGCAATCTTTCTTTTACCATCAATCCACACTATCCCCTTATTACTTATTGGATCCTCAAAAAAGAAGAAGCTATAACTAAACAGAAACATCCATAAACCTACACTACCCATATGAATAATGGACAAACAACCCATCTTCTATATCTTGCTAAATGAAATCCTTTTTATCTGGAATGTATCTATCAACTTTCAAGAACCAAAAAGAATAAAGTTGTACGTTGTTTCTTTATGATCTTCAGGAAATAAAGTGGGCTTGTGGTGATGAGTTTGTTTGTTTGTTTTTTTATAGCTAGTGAAGATTTTGTGTTTGAATTGTGGCCGGGTTTTGATATATATATATATATATATATATATATATATATATATATATATATATATATATATATATATATATATATATATATATATATAAGAGACATTAAGAGGCTAAAAACTCTTATTGAACTAGATGTTGAGAGGGTGTCTTAACACCTCTTAATATTTTTTTTTCTTGTTTCGACTTTTCCATTCATATAAAAGGTACTTTCAAAGAATATCGCCACATACTTTTTGGAAGATGATATATGTGACAATCCGTATTGATATGTTAAATCATAATAATTGACCTTTGAAAATGTCAACCCAAACATGACCCCGTTATTAAATGAGTTAGCCATGTCGACCACCTATGTCATCACAACCATGTCTCGTTTATTATTGTGTTGAATGTCCAATCACGTTTTGTGACGGGAGACCAAACTTTCATTGATAATCCAACAAATTCATTTAAAAAAAAAAAAAAAAAAAAAAAAAAAAAAAAAAAAAAAAAGGTTGTATGAGTCAGATTTAGATTTTCAACTTCTTATTCACATTAAGATATAATCAGATTCACACATTTATGTCATAGGTTCAGATTCAGATATGCGAATCAGATTCGATTTAGAGCCTTTTAATAAACAAACAACACATACATCTTTCAGCTTTTTATGCTAGAACATTACTTTACGTATACATATACATTAACATGACATTTCGCACATCTTATTCTCATTTGACCACTACTTGATTCAGATGTAAGTTATTATTTTTTGTTTTTTATTTAATTTAATCTTTCTTCAAAGATGAAAGTATTCTTACTAAACTGAACTCTTCGTTGGTTTACTTTACATTACTCTTGAACCATCTGATATACACCGCACCTAAACTGCAAAATTACCATAAATATCAAATGCAATCACAATTAACATATATACAAAGTCCGTAAAAGTTTGATATTATCGCCTTGATACATGTGAAGGGAAATCTTATATTCAGTTCAATTTAGATAAATATGTCATAACAACAAAGATTCACAAACTGAAAAATTAAATTATTTTTTCCATAACTTGTTTTTTAGAAGATTTACATAACTAATGTTCATCATGCAATTATATAATAACTCCAGCTAGGTGATAAACGAAATCAAAACCACGCCATTCATCTTTATAAATGATGCATAATTCTATGTAAAAGAAAACAAATTGGGATTTTTATCTATTTCAAAAGATCGTAATTCTCTTTTTTCAAAAACCATTACATTTTTAATCCCTAATATTCTTTTGAGATATACTAGAACCACATAAAAATTACACAAAAAAATCCACACACTGATATGTCAGGGAGTGATTGGATATTTTTTCTGATCGACTATCTTTTTGTGGTGTAGATATCGATTTAAAACACAAAGCGGAAAAACTGAATTATACATTTAGTTGCTATTTGGTTTGGATTTGATGATAACAATAAATGAAAGGTAACCGTTACTATTTTTTTTATAAAAAATTTTAAGCACTTGCATATTTTCAAAAGAACACTTGGTTGCTTAATTAAGAATGGATGATTTCAGTTGTAAGCAATGATGTAAAAAAGAATAGAGGAATGCTAAGCCTATATAAGAATCACACAAAAAAAATCACACTTGGTTGTATAATTAAGAATGGATGATTTTAGTTACGTTAAATCATACTCCGTAATCATTGACGTGTTGAGAATGTTAACCCAAACATGACCCACTTATTAAATAAGGTAACCATGTCGGCCACCCATGTAATCAAATCCATACCAAACAGCAACTAAAAAGATGTACATTTTATGTTTCCTCTCTGTGTTTAAATCCATATTTACGTCAAAAAAAGAGAGCCGATCAGAAAAACGCTAAAAAATCATAATTGTTACATTTACTTTCGTAAATGTTACTGTAGTATTTAAATAAATAAATTAGTTATAAACACCAAAGAAAGTAACCAAAAATCTAAACTAAAAACATAGGAAATTAGGGGAGTGCGGGATAATGCAATTAATCTAAGAGAAATGGTACATTCACAAAAACAAATCCACAAAACTATCCACAAAAAGAGATGTCACTCCTTGATTATTGTATTTTTATATAGTTTCTCTCTCTTTTATCTCATTAAGCCAATCATGAAGTGACAACTCTTTTTATGGACGATTTTATGGAATTGTTTTTGTGGATGTATCAATTACCATTGTTCTTAATCTAATAAAAAGGGTAAATTGCAAAAATGGTCCTTAACGTTTCACAAAATTGCAAAAACGGGACCGAGACAAAAAGTAGTGCAAAAAAGCCACCCACGTTCCACATTTTCGTAAAACCGCCACTGAGAGTCATTTTCCGTTAATTTTCCCGTTAAGTGCCACGTATTTTAGGGTAGTATCATCATTTCACTGTTCATACTTATCTCCCGCCAACTTTCGGCTCTGTGCTTGGTATCAATATGATTAGACCTCAGTGGCTAATTTGCAAAGTTATTTTCAGCTTTCATATTAAATTGTCAACGCCTTCTCACACACACAAACAAGCAGAAAAACACACACACACACACACACCCGTAATCAAACAATTATCATTTCCATTTCCAGAAAAATGTCTCGCTGTCTTGATCTGATGGTTGCTTGCAACTCGTTTGTCATATCGGAAATGATGCTAACCCATTACCGGCGAGAGGTTGAGGAGGACATTCATCATGCACAAGAGTTGATGTGTAGGTGCCAAAGGCTATCTAATAGGTTGGGTGTTAGGGGGCACCTGATTGCGGAGCTCCAACTCTTAAAGGGCTCGAGAACTGCAAGGGCCAATGTGAACAAGCTTAGAAGGATTCAGTCAGCTGATATGAGAAAGATGAGGGGGTTGATAAGGATGCTGAGGCAAACAAACGACAGCATTGTTTCCAAGATTGAGTTTGCTGTGAGGCAAACTTACATGTGAAGGGGTTGGGTGCTGGGTGCTGTGATGGGTTGTTTTGTTGTGTATGATGAATGTAGGTTGTAGGTGGTAGGTGGTCGGGCATGTTTGATTTCTTTTGTTCATTTTGGTGTCCTTGTCGTAAGGTTGTAGGTGTAGATAGGGGTTGTGGTTTCCCCTATGTTATGGTTGTAAATGAATGGGTATGAATGGAAGGGGTCGTTTGATCCCAGTTTTCTTGGTTTATACTTTATACTCTTCGATTCGTATCACAAACAATGAATTCTAACTATAAGATACAAACATATAACACAAACACAAATGAAACAAACACAAACAAAGAAACAAAGACAAACATATTATATAGCAGAAACACAAAACAGAGTATTGATAGTAGTCAATATTGACTAAAAATTTAACCCATTTGAAATATTGTTCAAGTTACATACTATTGGTTGACATGTACAAAAACAGATGAACCCATCAATATGCCGCTACACACCCTTTGGTGTATTCGAAAGGGAGGTAAAATAGTTCAAGTTACATTAGTCAAATTACATTAGTAAATACAACCAAATTAAAACTGATATTGTTCTCTACACAATACATAATCCCAAAAGATTAAACCCATATGTCAATCTTCAAAAGCTTCTACTGGATAGGTGTGCAACTATACCTGCACAATCAAAATATGCAATGAAATGAGGTTACTATGATAGGCAATGCAATGTATCCACAAAAAATTTGCTAATCATTTCATTAGACTCACCTAGTCAAAATAAAACCACATTGTTTCTCATTGATCTTGGTGCCCTTAGAGCCAGCACGCAATTAGTGATTTTTACATCACTTCTTGGCCTCACAAGACCCACACCCGTAGCTCCCACATTCACAGAACCACTTGCACCTGCTGTCTTCTTCATAGAACCACCATCTCTATCTGCAGACCTCTTCACACTCTTTTTTTGCTTCCTGAATTCAGGCTTTGAATCATCAACATCAGCCACAACTCTATAAGGTTTTGAAGTGGTAGTCCTAAAAGGAGTTGAAGTAATAGAGCACCGCAAGCTAGCATCTTCTTCTACCCACCCAACAACCTCCCCACCATCACCCTCTGCATCAATATTGTTTAAATAGTAGGGAGATAACACCTGTTTTGTGTGAGCAACAAACAAATCTACAAAACCGACACAACAACCTAGCTCAATCATTGTATGCACATCATTATCTGTGTGAATCAGCTTCAAACCTTCTTCTAATGATTTTGGGTAAAAGGGAACTTCCACCCTGGCAAAATATATTAACCAAAAAAACCGTTTCAAGTACAGTGGAATGTGGCTGAAACGCCACATTAACCTCAAGCAACCGCTTGAACAACCCCTATATCATTTATGACATGCCATAAATGAACAACTAGCTACCAACAACTAGAACAACCATTGAGAACAAAACCGACATGCAAACAAATAAACAAATCCTAAAAAAAAGATTACTTCCTCGAACGGCCTTGAAGCTTGAAATCAAACTGCTTATTATATTCCTCAAATTGCCCAGGCAAATCAAAGACCTGGGCCGCATAATCATCAGAAAGATAACCTTCAAGGTCGTCATGTCCTCCAGCTGAAGAAAAGTAACTATCCATAGGATCATTTGGCTCAAACACCTCATCTTCACTTTCAGAAACAACCACTTCACCCACCTTAGAGAATGGGTTGCCCTTCCTTATACCATCAGCCACCGGAACGGGTTTTCCATTATCATCCACAAGGGTACCTTTCCCTTCAATAATAAGTTGTTCAAGCTTCCCAATTTTCTCAACAATAGGAGTGGTCATCATAGGCGACGGAGAAGTAGTTTTAGAAGAACTAGAAGTAACTTCAGGAGTATCAGTAGTGCCAATCACAGGTTCCAAAACCGAATCTTGTGCCTTAAGCACATCAAAGCTGTTCTTCAACTCAACAAAGTTGATATCCTCCACCCAATTATTCTTCATACCTTGGTCATCCCGGGAAGGAGCCGTACTACTAGTAGGATCAATCGTAGGTTTGTTACAAGAAGTAGAACCTACATTAACAGTTGGAGGACCTATATTTGATTGGTTAGACGTCGACGCTCCTCCATTCATTGGCATAGTAACCGGCCTATAGTAATACGACACTTTAGGCTTATGAAAACGAATCCCATCAACCTGACGATTAGTACCATGAAGCTTACCTTTACCTTTCTTCTTAGAGGGTTCAACGAAACCCTCTTCATCAACCAACACATTATCATTCACAACCTGTTTCACTCGCTTAGTACATCCATCATCATTGTGATCAAAAACTTTACAAGTCTCACATCTTGGCGGCTTCCACTCATATTCAATATCAATCGTTACCAATGAATGACCGGACCCATTAGGGGAGGGGATAGCAACCACAAGAGAGTCAAGTAAGGCTTCCTTAGAAGAAACTTCCACAAGGGCCCTAGCATAGGAAATACGACCCCACGACTTAAGGCACATCGTACTCGTGTAGGAATCAAGCATGATAGGACGACCAATTTGCGTTGTGATCAAACTAAGACCTACCTCAGAATACGCCACAACCGGAATATTATGAAGTTTAACCCAAACAGGAGCTAAAGTTATATCATCTTTTGTAAGAGTAGTATTCGGGGTCCAAATGTTTAAAAAGATAGGAACCAATCGTATCAACCATGGACCTTCTTCCAACACCCTCTCCATACCCTCTTTGGTTTCAAATTGGAAAAAGAAAAAACCATTATTAAGCATAACCCTTTGTAAACCAAACTTTGCCCAAGTATTTCGAACGTAATTTTCAACAACCGGGAAAGCGAGTCTCTTACCAATGAAATAACCATACAACGTATTAGCGAATCTAGAGCGTACCTCATTGACAGCTTCCAAAGGGATGGTGACATTAGCACCAGCCACACAATTATCGTTTCGCATCTCCGAAATCTTAACGGTCTTCTTTAGTGTTTTATCCTTAAGCATATCCGCAAAAGATGGAGGATTAGAACCTGATTGAGTCTTAGGCACACTCGAATCAGCAGTACCCGGACACGACTTACCATCATCATGAGCCTCCTTGTGTTGTGTCGACTCATTATCAATGTTAATAGGAGTCGTATCAATCATATTCACATCAGATTGATACTTATCAACCGACTTAGACGCACTACTATCTCCACCAAGATCATGTTCCAACGTTCCCCCGCCTTTATCCCTCTCTCTCGTAACACCCATCATGAATAATTCACAGCAACAAGACCCTTACACCTGCATCCAGACCAACGCCAAAGTCACAAATCCAAATCGATTTAAATATATAATGAAGCACCAGCAAAACCCTAAGAAGTATTCGTAGATCGACCTTGAATATGTGTAGATTCAAATTGAACCGACTACTAACAAAAGGAGAATAAGGATCGACCAAGAAATCAGGTAGGCGGTTTTAAAACCCTAACCAGGAACGATTCACCTAAATCGATTATAATCCAATAACACAAGCAACAATTAGAGTAAACCAATGATAACCACAAAGGATGATCACTAGAATAATCAATATGATACAAGAATTAATGGACGTTAGGGCAGAAAAGATGAATGATCGATTAAGAATAGGGTAGGGAAAAAAATCGCCGCTTGAGAGAGAGAATAGGGTTTTTTTCTTTTTCTATGACTACTTGTTTTTCTTCTAATGATTTACCAAGCACACAAAAGAACACAGCCTATTTTTCTCCCCTAATGCGTGAAAACATATCATCCAGACCTAGGAAAAAGATATGTCTATCACAGATAAAGCCACACATTGTAGAAACATTCCCTTGTACATACCTTAATGGACCAAATTCAAAGACTCCATTATTGTGCATGCGGAACAGAACTTCACCCCCATAACCAAGTAAATCTGCCACAATTTTAAATTCAAACTGTCAAGACATACCAGCACCTACGAAACTAATGGTATACATGCTAAAGTCAATGCAGAAGTAGTCAATGAAACAATTATGCAGGCTCGAGTGAAGCAGAGCAATGCAGTGTTGTATATCTCACCACATAGTTGTAGTTTAGGTAATAAGTTAATGTGGTGATACACAATGTGAAGACTTACTTACAACCAATGTGAAGACTTACTAATACACAATGTGAAGACTTACTTACAACCAATGTGAAGACTTACTTATAACCAATGTGAAGACGCAGTACTTTCGTAATGCAAAACACTCTCTATAGCAGTATTTAGTAATGCCAAACACTCTCGCTTATGATATTCTAACACCCTACTTAATGCAAATACTCTGTTTATCCTAAACCTAGGAAAGGGGATGCATATAAAAGTCTATCAAACATAGCATAGCATCCTACATAAACAATTTTAAAATGGGACATAAATGAAGTATACCACATTAACATACCAAGATCCGTATGCTCTTCCTTCACCTTTCTCTTCTTGCCAGTCCCATTTGCCATTCCCCTCTTTCTTTTTCCTGTAACTGTACTCGGATTAGGACTCCTCTCCTTCTTTTTCTTGCCACTCCCAACAGGCCTTCCCCTCTTTCTTTTTTCTGTGACTGTAGTCGGAATAGGACTCCCCTCCGTCTTCTTCTTGCCACTCCCAACCGGCCTTCCCCTCTTCCTTTTTTTCTCTGCAACTACCTCATTGGAGCAACCGCTAGCACCCACATTTGGTTTGTTGAAGGTTCTAATCCACATCCATTGAAGAATTTCTTCAATCATCTCCTTCCCTATGTTTGCATACGAACCATACTTGGCAATAACTTTTTCACCAAATTCATCAAAAACAACCTCAAAGACTTCATCATTTAATAAAACCTTGCCCCACGACATTTCAGATGATTCCTCCCCCCCCCCCCCCCCCCCCCAATCAACAAGCACTTTCCCTTTTCATTCTTATCATTATTCGCCATAGCTGGGTTTAGTTGTTGCGATTTGATTTTTTTTTTTTATGTTAGGGTTTGACGGTTGATTATCTACACAATCGTTGGTTGGTTTTGGGGATTTATTGCACCCTGAAAAAGCACACAGCTTTAAATGTACATAGTTTACGTTGTTTGCAAAAATAGTCCCCCGAAAGTTGGCGGGATATAAAAAAGACAGTGAAATGACGATACTACCCTCAAATACGTGGCACTTAACGGGAAAATTAATGGAAAATGGCTCTCAGTGGCGATTTTGAGAAAATGTGGAACGTTGGTGTCTTTTTTGCGCTACTTTTTGTCTCGGTCCCGTTTTTACAAATTCGTGGAACGTTAAGGACCATTTTTGCAATTTACCCTAATAAAAAAGAATGGTAAATCCTACTTTTAGGACAAAAAGAAGCAACCCATCCTACATTAAGGCAACTTTTCTAAGGTAATCCTAGATTTAGAATTTTATCATATCATATATTGAGGTAGATGAATCAATATGATACTTATGAGATTTTATATTGGATCAGGTTTTATATGATACTTGTGTGAGAAAGGTACTCCGAGATGGATACAAATTAAATCAAACATGTAGGAAATTTTGTTTTGATTGTGAAAGTTTCTTCTATTCATGGTTTTCTGGGCCATGCATAATTGTTTTCGGATGGCCATGGACCGTAAAATTTATTAGGTATAAAGTTAGCTACCTACCACAGTACCACGCTTGATTGGTAGATATATAGTATGAAAAATGATTGAGAAACCTAATTATATGCTTAAATTTATGCTTAAATATATGTCTAAATTCATGCTTAAACATATGTGCCATGATTCGCATGATTTTTTAAAAAGTGGGGCCTTTGATTGCAGCCATCAGGATGATGACACATAAGCTTAGGCATGAATTTAGACACATAATTTAGGTCAAGACTCATACAGTATATAATGATGAATCTAAAAGGATGGTTATTGGTTAGAAAGATGATTTGCACACGTTCCTTTTTTTGGTTTTAAGTTTTAGTTATTGGTTAGAAAGATCAGTAGAGCTGTAAACGAACTGAACGTTCAGTGAATATTTCATGAACCGTTCGGTAAAAAGTTCGTTTAGGTTCGTTCGTTTATTAAATAAACGAACATGAACAATATTTTACGTCGTTTAGTTAAATGAACGAACATGAACAAAAGTTCCGTTCGTTTATTTATGTTCGTGAACGTTCGATTAGGCGTTCGTTAAAGATCATTTATGTTTATTTATCTATTTATGTTCATATATCATATCTTTTAATTTTATAATTTTAAAAATTGGTTTATTTAAACAAAGCAACACTTATAAAACAATATATTGTGAAGAATTCAATAAAGTTTATGTTTGTCTGTCTATTTTTATTTATGTTCGATCGTTTATGTTCGTTTAGCGTTCGTTTAGTGTCTTAATGAACGAACATAAACGAACATGAACAATTCATTTTCTTAATAAACGAACATGAACAAGAAAATTCGTCCGTTTAAACGTCCTTATCCGTTTATTTGTCCGGTTAAAACTAAATAAACGAACATGAACAGGGCTCCGTTCGTGTTCGTCCGGTTCGTTTACAGCCCTAGAAAAATGACTTTAGTGTATGCAAATTAAGTTCCAAATAAAAAGCTCATGTCGGTGAATCTATCACCAACATAACTTCAATCAGTGTGTGGGACAGCTTGAGTGATGAAATGAGTATATCATTAAAATAAATAAATAAATAAAACGTTATACGATATCCACCACTCAAACTACCAACCAGCCTGCATGAATAAGTTGATTTTACTAAAAGGAAAATTAATAAGTTATGGGATGTTAGGCTGGGCACAGAAGAGGCATGCGATCGACACATCCGATCGATCCTAGTCGATCCATGTTGTTGTGAGTAGTCGGTCGAGGCAACACAAACGGGACAAAAGGTCGTGTAGTGGATCGACAATCGTCCCATTTTGTGTATATATTTTTTTCTTCTTTTTTCTTTCTTTTTTTTTAAATGGGTTGAAGTTGTGTGTGTATTTAGTGTGTGGGTTTAAATGGGTGAAGAAGATGATGTTTTTTTTTTTTTTTTTTTTTTTTTTTTTTTTTTTTTTTTTTAATTGGTAGTTTTTTTGGCTGTTCATGTGATGTTTAATTTTTTTATTTTTTTTTTTATTTTTTTTTAGATATTATTTGTTAAAAAAAAAAAAAAAAAAAAAAAAAACTGAACTTGGTCGCCCTTACTGGGGCACTGAATCGTCTGCAGATCGCTGGAGAGAGAAAGCTGACATGACAGGGAAAAGTAAGGGGATTCAATCCCCTTACTGTTGGTAGCCTTAGGATCTTGGTTTTCGAAGGGGATATGATTTAATTTGGACACCCCAAAAATTGTTGCATTTTCCTTTAATCATCTCAACCAAAAGATTATTGATAATTACTGTAATAGTTTCTAGTATTTTTGTTATAAGCTTAAACGATTACCGGGCAACTTTTTTAAACAAACGAGGGGACGCCAAGTATCCGAAATTTTGGGCAACGCGTCTATTATTTGGGCAACTTGGGACACTTGGCGTCCTATGGTTTGAAACAATAGAGTTGCTCGATTGCCAAGTGGATAGTTTCGGAACTTTTTAAGCAAAAGGTAAAAAACAAATCAATTGGGCATTTTTGGCATTATCCCATTTATGACATAGCGATACATATGATCATGGGACATATATATGTCCTAAAACTTGGATGCGGAAACAGTATTCAAATTCATGTTTCGTTTTGTCTCAGAAAACATGCATTAGAATTACTAATGACTGATGTTTATCAATTTACTAGCTACCTAAAGAAACGTTATTTTACTATTGAAGTCTTGCAACCACTTCAACTAAGTTTCTTAGGTCCTATTTAGCATCAACTATCGTATATCTTAAAAAGAGACAAGGGGGTTTAGTAAATATATAGCTTTAGAGCACAAGGTATGGTCACCTTGGTTAAAGTTTAACCAGTTGGCACATCAGCCATTAAACTTTAACCAAACTTTAACTAAAAACATCTGTTATAATAATCAAACTTTAATCAAACAACAATTTATATAAACCTCTTTATTTAGGGGGTGAATTGAAAAAAAAAAAAAAAAATTGTCTCCTTCTCCTTTAACGCAGCGTTAACTAGAACTTTAATCAAACAACAATTTATCAAAACACCCCTTTATTTAGGGGGTGAATTTGAAAAAAAATAAAATAAAATAAAATAAAATTTTGTCTCCTTCTCCTTTAATGCAGCGTTAACTAGTTAACCTTGGAGGTTAACGCAGCTTTAACCAAAAGGGGCGGTATGTTAACCTTGCCTTAACTTGGAGTTGGTTAAAGTTTAACCAAAAATTTGGTTACAATACCAAGTGCTCTTAATAACTTGTGGCTATTTGGTTATAATGTTGTGTTTCTTTTGGTAGCTAGTAAACTGATCAATCACTATCAGTGTTGCAAAAAACAAAGACCTACAAGACCGATTAATCGCTGCCTAGACGCTACTAGGCCACCAACTTTTTCGGTCAAACAAATCGGTCAACCATAGTCAATAGCGGTCAACGATGGTCAAACTTGCAGAAAACTTGCAAATCTTGCCGGAAATACCCAAAACACGCTGTAAACTAGTTTTCATCACTTGTAGTTGTTATTGATATCTATTACAAGATGTTTTTTTAAAGGAAAATCTTGCTAGGAATATTCAAAACTCTGGAATACTCAAAACTTGCAAAAAATGTCAATTCGATTAATCCTGCCTAGATCGATTACAAGCTACAAAAGGGTCGACTGCCCAACTACCGATTCATGATTTTTGCAAGCTTGATCACTATATTTGATGCCAAGCTCTAATCATATGTATATCTTGTAGTACGTGCTACATTATGTATTGTTTACGCTCAGTAACTCGAGATATAAAATTTCATTAATGAGAACTTTGCTAAGAACATCTGGTGATTCTCGAGTTGAAGAATATTATGTTAGTAAAATGTTTTGTGTTATTCCAATTTTTTATCAATGCGTATACTTTTTTTTATGACAAGTTGGAGTAAATTTCTGGCTCTGCGTACATATTTTCCTGTCTAACTTTTGCAAGCATGCAATGTAAAATGTGGGATATGAGCAAATACGATAGAATAAGGAGCTACAGTTATTTGCTCTGAAGAATTCACATACAAAGGCTCCAATGGAGGTATGTCACCGGATGAATTTACCCTCAATTCTTTTCCATTCAATACCGTCAGTTTACTGTGCAAGTTTACGTCTTTTGCTGTCAAATGATATTCTTCTCGTATCTGGATTCTTGCTCCACTCGCTGTCTTTGTAGGTCTTGTACAATTAACCGTCAATTTGACATCAATGTTAGTGCTATTGTCTAGATTTACCAGTAATATCGTTATTCCCTTCTGCAATACACAAACCAAAGTGTCATAACCAGGTTCTATCAGGGTGAAATTGGGGGTCAATTTAAGTCTTATTGGAAACTTACTGAATCTTTGGCACAATGTGAATAAGCACGTATCTTCTTGGTGCCCATAAAGCTTGTGGATAGAACTTTACTCCCCATTAATCAGTGCCAAAGTGGCGCACTAGTAAAAAAACATAATCTCGTTTTAGTGGTGATCTTTCATATTGTTTGACTTCAAAAGTCAATGTCAAAGTTGAGTTATAAACCTGTAGTAATTTGGATTTGGTTCAAAAGTAGTAGTGTTAAGTAAACCATAGTTTCCTCTTATCAAAGTTTGTCTACAAGATGTTTTCGTGTCATAAACAGATGACATTCCCGGCTGATACAAGTACCTGCATTAGTGAAAAATATAGTTCTAGCTTAAGCAGTAATACTTGTACCGTAGTCTTTGATAGTTCTACTTTGTGGGATTGTTCTTTCATACTAGAAACTGAACACAAATGCATTAGAAATTATTCTGGCCACTTTGGTAAGCACCACCCGCCTCACTAACCGAAGCAGAGGCCGGACTTTCAAAAGTTTTGAGGATGGATTGTAGCTTCTTGTAAGTGTCAATCGCCCCATCAAGATAAGACGGGTCAAGAATTCTTGCAGTTAGGTTTTTATCAGCCCCTACAATAATGTCATAGAAATTTAAATTTGGATTTAGAAAATTATAGGAGTTGGTAAAGAGTTAGTGCATCTGTTGTCTTAAGTTGGGAAAAATACCTGAGCCGAGATTGTAGATATGGTGAGAGATCACATTAAGGGTCTTGCGTGTTCTGTTTAGATATTGTGTGAGCCAGATTTGATCAGCGGATCTTCTATCGACAAAACCTCCAGGTGCGATGATCAGTGGCTTAGGTTCTTTGTAAATCTGGTTCATCATGTGGCTGAGGGTCATTAAGTCGACTGCATATTGTGATGCTGATACATTTACTCCAATTCCACTTCCACTTAACTCGTTTCCTATTATAAGTTTCACTTGTAAGTCATGATGGATATAAGGAGAATAATTACCTAGCTCACTGGCTGAGCTGATGGATTTGACCTACCGAGTTCCCAACCATAGATGGTGTAATTCTTTTGTACTATGTAACGCATTAGGGCTTCAGCATTTGTTAAGTCCCAAGCTCCAACAGTAGAGCCGTTAGCTGGCACTGTCTTCCCGTAGAGTTCATTTAGTCCAAAAGTAACCATAGCCCTAAACATAAAAGACAGTTATACCCTTGAAAACATAACAATCAGCGAAAATATTATTTGATTTTGGTTACCCAGTGTCTTGAAAGAACCTGTTGAGTTCATCCCATCTTGATAGAGGCAAGCAACCCTTGTTAAATCCAAATAAAGCAGATGTGTTTTGCGTAAATGGATTGCAAGGTCCATTGCTATATTTTGTTTGGTATGTAACTTCATCTTGTAAAGTGCCCCCTGCTCTAATCTTTAGTGGAGAAAAAGCTACATAGTTTTGCAAGTAAAAGAACTTATTTTAGATCAAGTTGACAAGCATTAAAAAATTACAATAATTGAAGAAAATTTGCTCACCTTTAATGGCATTCCTGAAGATTTTGTTGTTAAGATCCTGCATCAAAATTAAATCACTTCAGCATTACATTTTAAGAGTGTGACTATGTCATGTTTTACCGACTCATTTAGGTCCTCCACCTGAAGTTGAAGTGGTTCCCATTCGCAGATGTGGAAGACGATAATGCCTATATACCACATAGCACCTAATACATAACACAATCCATGCTATCATACTTGAAAGTCCACTTGTGTTGTGATGCATTTATAATTATGTTGGCCACCATAATTATATATGCCCCCTTTCACAAGTGTACTTCCTCCTATAACTGCACTCCATGCAAACAATCATCTCACATGAAACAATTCCAACGATCACTTACACCCTATAATCCAAATCACTTGGATAAAATCGATCCAATATTCAGGAGTAATCGCGCTCCAACACAAAATCAAACATCAAAAGACAACAAAAGACAATCAAAACAAAACACTATAGAAAATGTCGCACATGGTTCGAGCTCTACCCTATCACTTGCCCCTATCAATCAATTGGGTTTAAATCTACTAGTCGACGTAGACTCTAAGTCCGATTCCACCTCATACTCTTCCTCTTCACTTATCCATCCATTCTTGTTTCCATCGATATGTGGTAGTGTATGACTAGTAAAGCCATCCTTGAGGTTTCTCTTTTCCTCCTCCACATGATCTACAAACGCATACAAATCTCGGGGTCTAGACCAAACCTCTCCTTCATTATCTAGAAATTGGGGACACCTTCCAGGGTACTTAGTGGTGAAGCCTTCCTTATCGGCCACCTTCGTCTCGTACCTTTCTATTTCCTTTCCATCCACATTCTATAAGATTAACTTCTCCTCAATCGTACACGGAAGCATGCTAGCATGAACCAAGATCCTTCTGCTGGTCCTCTTCATCCTACCAACTCTCTTGCAACCTGTAGCGACAACAGTGGTCCGTCGAAGCATCTTTCGCGCATGAGGTGTCATTCTATAAATGACACACACGATACTAAGTATGGGGTTCGATAGACGTCCAAAACTCGATAAAAATATCTCATAAATCTAAGAAAATAGTCATATAAAATACCATAATTACAGTTAGGCCCTATATGCAACTATATGAGGGACTCCTAGGTTATAGTCTAGGTTTAACCACCTACTTCTCTATAACTCAGGCGAAACGCGAGTGTAACTTCATGGATATCATCACAACACCTGGTATCTAAATAGAGAATTTCTACATGCACGTAAGTAGAGCAAAGTACCAACACAAAGTGTCGTAACAATACCCTAAAATAAAATAACCAAAACAAATCTCAAAAAATATCCTCAATAAAACATAAAGTACTAATCAAAAGTCATAAATTATCCCAATCAATATCAAACATATTCAGTTCCAAACATAAAGAAAAACTATTCTTAAATGCAACTAAGTCTTGTCTAGTCGCTTCTCTCAACCTTAGCCTTAGAATGCTCACCTGAAAATGATGCTTAAAAATGTCAACATAATGTTGGTGAGATTCATAGGTTTAATACACACAATATCACACAAGGTAACCGGTTAGCTGTGATTATAAAACATAGCATGACAGTAAGACTAGTTATTATACAATCTAGCATGCAATCTCCATCAATCAACCAATTAACATCATATCTTAAGGCAACAAATGAGAATGGAACGCGCCCACGATCCATAATAATAATAATAATGATAATAATAATAATAATAATAATAATAATAATAATAATAATAATAATAATAATAATAATAATAATAATAATGGGTATTCATCACCCTCTGATCAGACCACAAAGAATAATAGTGAGTAAGACTACTTCCCTCCCATTGGAGTTGCTCATACAAACAATGGAAGCATAACTACTCTCCAAACAAACCACGCAAAATATCCACACATTTATAACATAGCATGCATACACATATAATAACACTTACAAGTCCATGCATTTATTAGACACATAATCACAGTAACTTAAAATCATTTCAACACAAGCATCATTCCCATCCCAAGTTTAAAAATAAAAATAAAAATGGGACTATGAACTTACCTCAGTCTTTACAGCTTCTAAATAAACAATCATAAAATCTATAGAACAAAATAAACTCACATTACACGCGACCAAGCTAAAAGATATAGTCCATGTAACACATATATGATGGATATCTAAAGGTCATATAAACCACTATGGTTTACCTACACTCCATACCAAACACTACCTATCACTTACACTTACTAAATCTCTTGCACAAAAAATATCAGAAAACGCAGAATTTTGGTGTACATTTACCCACATAAAATCACTGTAAGAAAAGCTCCACAACTCACACCAAAAATTCAGCATGGTCTCTAATAAGGATACAAGCTAATACCAGAAGGCCATGCTCTAAAAACATACACAAGTACCCTTAACAAAATCAAACTTGAAAACTATCCAGATTCGGATCTGAATGCACACCAAAATGTTTTGACCTAAAGATCATATTTGTACAACTTTTTAACGTCCCTCCTTCGCGTGGAAGTCAAAGGGAATATAGAACTCAACTCTAATAGAAGGGATAACCCTAATTCCACTTTCTAACCCACTTTGAACCTCAATACTTGTACCCTAAATCTGTCCCGGTTTAACAGCTTTGATACCTTTTCTCGAAAAAATCATTAGGCTGCCTTTCAAACCTCGAAATCGATCATGGCCGGACTTTTTGAAAAGCTCTTTCAGTGAACTACAATTTAGACTCAAAATTCATGATCTAACTCATCACCATCTATTAAATAACTTCGTATCTTTACAGCCTTACAAATCTGCCGAAACCCTAACTCAATAACTAACATGTTTTATACTCAAATCTCTTTACCAATCATCATATTATTATCAATAATTGATTCCAAAATGTTTTAATTAATTAATTTACAGAAAACTTATAAACCCTAGATCCATCATAATAAGTATTACATGAATCAAATCAATAATTAAACAATTGAGTAAATACAAGTATGAAAAATTATACCTTGTTCTTAATTTTAGCTTCAAAAATAAAAACCTTAAATTTTTCTTGTCTCTTCTCTCCTTGGTCGACCGTATATTGCAAAAAGAGGGGTAGGGGAGTTTTGATTTTGTATTTATAAGAATTTTGAATAACCCTTAAGCTTAAGAATTATATTTGGAATATGAGCTGTTAACCCTAAAAGTCTCTCTCTATGGGCGATTTTCTGGCCGCCACCCCCTCCTAAGTTTTCCGGCCAAATCTAATCCTATAATCGCCTCTCTACCTCTGTTTTAGGGGTATGCAATCGATTCCCTAGGATTATATTCTCTTGATGGGGTGGTGTGTCCGATTTGCTGCTCGTTTTGGCCTAAACCCTAAACATTCTTTCTGTCGATCCTTATCTAATCGTCCTTTTTGAACGATTTTTAGGGTATCGACCTTTAGTTAGGGTTTGATTTTATTTATATTCGTTGGTTCATGTTCGATCTTAATCAATCCCTAACCGACTCTTCTGATCGATTGGTAGGGTATGTTCCTATAGAACGTTTTCCTTCTTTAGGGATTCGTATATACTGGTTTTGATTGCTGGTTGATCGTTGGTGCTGTTGTGCGTTATTGTTCATATCTTTGATTTAATGTTGGACTTTTGTCCATTCGATTCATGGAAGTCGATCTGTTGATTGTGATATTTAATGATTTGTGTTACTAATTCATGGAAGTGGGTTGAGAGAGTGAGGTGATGGCTGTCAATGTGGAGAAGGGTTTTTGGTTTGAAAACCTTAATTTTCTGCATATTAGGGTTCTAAACCCTTGGTTATTGCATACACGTTTCGCTGCTGCTGTTTTGAGTGTGATATGATTACATGGAGGCGGTATTGTGTTGCATGTGTATGTTTGGGTTTATCATGTCATGCGTTCATGGTATTCGTTATTTGCAGCCATGTTTAGTGCTGCTGCTGTTCGCTATTGGCAATTGTGTTAGCTTCGGGTTGCATTCGGAGCATTTAGCTACAGATCGTGTTATAGTGGAGGTGATTGGAAGTTCTACGATGACTCAGCTTTGGTGTTTTACTACTATGGTTTCGACTACATCGTGGTACTGTACGTGTCCTTTGGGACTGAGGTGAGGGATTTCACCCTCATCCTATGTATTTCAATGGTTCGTGCTGTGGGGTGGATGTGGGATGTTTGCATCTCATATTTGTCTTGTTATTATACCTAGTTTGATACTTTGTTATTAGCTAGGTTTGGTTTGTGTTTATGGCCTGTCATAAACACTTGTTTATCAAGTGCCTGTGCTTAAGGTTAATGTGGTACTTCAGCCACATTCCATTTGTACTTAAACGTTTTTTGGATAATATATTTACCGGGTCGTTGACCTTTTACCCAAAAAAAAAAAGAATTATATTTGGAATCAAATTGGGTTTCCTTTTCCCTTGTTAACCCCCAATCGGCCCCCCCCCCCCTATAATAATTATTTTTATTTTTTATTAAATTTAATTATTACACTCAAAACCTTATACTTTTGATGTTTTATAACATCTCATAACGATACCTAACGTCTTACACGTTAACGCTTCATTTTTACGACGACTTGGAAAATAATCATTTTCAAAATAAAGTTTCCAAAAATAGAATCTCACACAAAAATATAAATATAACTCACAAATTCAAACTCTACGTAACATACTGATGAGTGCTCATTCACTCATCCTTTTTAGACCTTAATTCAGACCAAAAACACCAAATACTAAATAAAAATGCTAAGAGAATGCATGTTTTTGTATTTGTGTATGTGCAGGTACGGATATGAGAAAAATGGACAAAAACACAGCAAAACCGACAAAAACGAGCACGAGAATGGAAAGTGTCAAAAGCCGGAGCCGGGGAAGTCAAATGGTCAAAGTCCAAGCTCAAAATGATAAAATCAACCTCAGTGATTCATCAGACTTACAAGTTTAGTCCCTAAACAAAGTTTTGAGAGATTGGCAGTTTTAGTCCCTACAATTTTAAAGATTGGCAAATATGATCCTCAAAGAATATTTCAAGAAAAAGTCAATAGTAATCCTCCATGAATTCAGAAAAGTCAAGAATTATCCTTGGGAAATAACTTTGGAAAATTATCAAGTTCAGTCCCTAAGCTTTGAGTTTGTACAACTTTGGCCCTTGTGATAAATTACTACTAAACCATAATCCCACAACCTGATCCATGAAACCACTTGGCCCAAAAAGTAACATAGCCCAACTCTTATATACTTAGACCTCTACCCGGCCTGCTACCTCTAAAACCCGACCCAACTTCACAATAAATACACTTTAAAAATACCCGCCCCCTCTTTTCACTTTTTACCCAGAAATCTACTATTCACATGAACCCTAATAGTTACTACCCTTCAAATTAACCTCGTACCTTAATAATTACCCATGATTGGGTCTTCTAGAAGGGCTGTCACATGTCAGTCACATGTCAGAGAGGGTCAGGGAATGATACGTGTACCAATCAGAGCACACACGTAAGATTGAGGTTGTCACATCATTTAATCCAAGGGTTGATATCACAACTTGGGGACCAAGGAGAGATCAAGGGATGATATTGCATCAAAGAAGCACAAGATAGACGCGGATTGATGACCTGGCAGACTAGAACCTTCACAAGAGCTCTCATCTCAGGCTATAAATACCCCCTCCATTTCATTGTAATAGTGTGCCATTTTTTACTTATTGTTATGCTGCTTATTTTTCCTTGTAATGAATTTTTATTTTAATGAAATTTAAATTTACTTATTTACTTGTTTTGCAATTTACTTTACCTTAATTTACTGCTTATTGCTTTTTATTATATGTTTTTAGCTTATTGCTTTTATTTTATCATTGCTTTTTAAATTCAGCTTTACTTTCAGCTTATTTACTTTTTGTCATTCAAAGTTTACATAAATAGAAAAAATTAAAAAAAATAAGAAAAATACTAAAAAAATAAAAAAAAAATACAAAGTTTTTATTCAACAAGCTTCAATAAGCTTGTTTTATTGTTTATACAGTTTCATATCAGCTTTATATAGCTTTTGTGAAGCTTACTTTGGCACCAAAGACTCAATTCTCTCAAAAGTACAAAAAGTCAAAAAGTCAACTGTGAAGTGCTTATTGTAAATAAGCACTACTTATTGGGTTATAAGGCAGCCAATAAGGTGTCCCATTGGCCTGTCAAAAGACAGGCAAGCTTAGTGAACCCCCTCTTTTCTTGCTGAGGGGGATTTGAAGTTGTAAGTTCCATCTCATTTCATCACTGTTTTATCTATTAAGCATTAGTAGTAGTGAGATCTGTGTTGAGTTGTTTTTATTGATTAATACCATTTGAGATTGTGCTATAATAGTTGGATATAGTAGTTGTCTCATCTGTTTAACTGTTTGATAGTTGGATTGTTGATTGATAGTAATTAGTTCATCATTTCTGTCTTACATATGTGGATCTATTTCTGAGTAATCTTTGCTTCTGAGATCTGTTTTATGTATTGGTTTGGAGTATTTGGATCATATTCAGTTCATAGGTTGTGATTTGGGATTAGTTTGGAGTAATCTGTGGTGTTTTCTATTGTTGACAGATTGTTAAGGGGTGTTTGGATAGTTATAGTTTGCTGTTAGTAAGTAAGTCTCAGAGGTTTAATTTAGTTTAAACAAGTCACTATAGGTCTATTAGTAGTAGTAGAAGCATAAAATCAATAGGTTAATAGTTAAAAAGTCAAAAGTGCTAGGTAATTCTCAAAACAGTTAAGCTTAGAAGGATTTTAGGTTAAATTAGCTTATAGATAAGTAGTAAACTAGTAGAAGTAGCTTTTAGCAATAGTAAAATAGCTTAATATAATCTCAGTAGACAATAAAATAGAATCAAAAATCAAATTAGTCAAAGTTTTGTGTTCATCATAAAGTCAAAAAGGTTTTTGGTCATCTGTTTTGGTCACATTTTCAAAGAAGTGCACAGCTTTCATTATTGTTTGGAAATACTTATTATAAGCTGTTTTGTGAAGATTGGTAGTAGTATTACAATTGTCAAAAAGAATTTTGTGATTTGGACTTCATTAGCTTATCTAAAAAGCTTGTTGAAGTAACCTGTTTCAGCACCATAGTGCCCTGCACATTCAGTGACAACCAAAGTTCTAGGCAAATTTGAAGGTTCTTAGTGAATTGGAAGTCTGATTTCTAGGTGGTTTTGTGATCTCTGGTAGCTTGTGAGTGAATAGGACCCATAAGCTCACACTCATCAGCTTATCTTCACTGCTTAATCATCTCATCAAGTTGAGTGTTTGGAACTAGTACCTGAATTATCAAATAGGGGCTGCAAATTGGTTATAGTGATCATAAGTGTGATTTTAATGTTCATCTGAGCTTAATAATACATATAGTCACTGTTCCTATTGGTTTTTGGTCTCTGCTTATCTGATTCAGCTGATAGCTTATTCCATATTGCTTATTTGAGCTAATTGTGCCCATACCTGTGTTACTGTGCATCATCTTGGTTCTGAATTGTTCCAACAAGTTTCTATAAGTTCAAAAATCACTTGGTATAAGTTTGGGTCTGTTTTGTTAAGTTTTGCTTATAAATAAGCACTTTCCAATAAGCAGTTTTGGTCTAATAAGCACTTCCAGGGCTGATTTTTCAAGTTTTATATTTTTCCTAGATTCCAAATAGTATTTTAGAATTTCCCTGAAATTTTCAGATTTTTCCAAGTTGTTTTACTATTTTTCTTATTTAATTTTCAATTATATTCATTTTTAATTACTATTTAATTACTAAAAAAATACAAAAAAATCTAAAAAAGCCCAGAAAAGTCCAAAAAAATATTAGAAAATTATTTTTAGTTGTTTTAGAATTTTAGAAAGTAATTTTGTAATTTTCTCACTTTATTTTCATTTTCTTTTGATTTTTAAATTAGTTGAATAGTTTTTAATTCATAAAAAATAAATAAAAAGTCAAAAAAATATTTTTCTTTTTCTCAAAATTTTCTTTTATCATTTTTAATTTTTGAAAATTATTTCCAAGTCCGTAGGAGTAGCGTAGCTTAAAAGTCGCGTTTTATTTTGTACGGTTACGTTTATTTTACGTTTTAATTTACGGTTTTCGTTTCTACGTTACGTTTTAAGTTTGTTTAGTTGAATTACGTGCTTAATTGGTTATTTATGCTTCATTTACTAT
The DNA here is from genome assembly GCA_030686995.1 of Artemisia argyi. NCBI lineage: Eukaryota > Viridiplantae > Streptophyta > Magnoliopsida > Asterales > Asteraceae > Artemisia > Artemisia argyi. The sequence goes on from CM060709.1 coordinate 24,183,524, forward strand.
TTCATTAGTGTAATCTCATTCAAATCACTTTTTACCGTTTTCACGACACGTTTCACGAATCGGGAATTCGAAATTCCATTCACACCTTCGCTGGGACACGACCCGGGGAAATACTTTCCTAAGCATTTCTTCGGTTTAAAAACTATACTACAAAAAGAACTTATCACATACTAACGCTCAAACATTAGAACGAAGACTTGTTACGCAAAGCTTCAAAACACCAAAACCACACAAGTCATTTCCACACCACTAAGGCGACCAAAATGAACTTATCCAAATATTAACATTACTCACTCGCAATAATAACACCACGCAAAAGGATTTAGTCTTAAAACTCACATATACCACACATAAACCACACAAAACACATAATTCATACCAAGTAAAAGTTAAATAGGTCGAGACTATTAGTCAAACTAACCTGCTAAAATCACGGTTGTTACACCTACCAACTTGAGGGTGATAATGTGGATGAGTTAGTGTTGTAAGACATGGAGATTTCTTCTAGTCTTCCCTCCCACTACATGGTTGTATCTTGAAACTGTAAACTTCTTTCCAAGTTTCTAACCAATAATACTTATCAACCCATGCCTCTGGTAGTTCCACAGGTTGGCCATTTACAGCCACATTCCAGTTTGCAGCAACTGCATGCCTATAAGGAAAGCCTGAAATCTCTCATATCCTACACGTACATCTTTTTCTTTCAACATCAACTACACATTGTTCCCCAAAAGATCCAGTAACCTGATACTTTTGATCCCCATTCCACATAATTTTATAATTGCTAGCAATATTTTTTATTTTTGACATTATAAGTTTGGCTGTAGGAGTTAGAGGACCAGGACATTTTTCAATGGCTTTTTGAACATTCACAATCCTTTTCGTGCAGTACTCCCTGATGAACTCTAATAGAGTGATAATAGGTTTATCCCTACCAAGACAAGCTTACCATTCAACACTTCACACATGTTATTCAGCAACACATCTGAATGAGCTCTTCCTACATACAGAAATAATATAATCTTGTAAGGAACTAATTGATTACATCATGATAATTATTTCACAAAACCTAACTGAAGTTACCTGAAAATTGTGATCTGGACCAATGTTCTGGTGGAATCTTTGCTAACCAGTCATGTGCAGCCACACTTAAGTCCTTAAGTTCTTTCATTGCACCTTCAAACTTAGTTAGTGTTGTAGTTGTAGCACACTTCCATAGCAGTTGCTTGTATGCAAGTCCATTCTATTGCTTCTTCATGTTTTCGTGGATATGCCTTGAACAGAATCTATGTTCAGCACTTGGAAACACTTCATTCATTGCTTGAACAATACCCTGCAATAAAATTTGAAATATTATAATACAGATACAATAGTATAAAACAAACCAATTCAAATTATAAAATTGTATGGTACCTTTTGTCTATCAGATATGAAGGTAAATTGGGAGTTTTGGTGTAGATCTAGGTCATCCCCCAACATGTTCAAAAACTACACCCATGAATCTTTGCATTCAGCTTCAACTATGGCATAAGCAACCTGATAGATGCCATTGTTAGCATCAAATCTAACAGCTGTTAACAATTGGCCAGGGAATGGGTCACTTATAAAAGCTCCATCCAACCCCAACAGTTCTCTTCTACTAGCTTTGAATCCTTTCTTTAATGCACCAAGACATACATATATTCTCCTGAATACTCTAGTAGGACAATTATGATTTCAGGAATTTCTACTTGACATTTCACTGTGGTCTCTGGATTTTGAGTCATCAACTCTTGAGCATAATCTCTTAGCAAAGCATATTAAGCCTTGTAATCACCCACTATCAATTTGTCAGCTGCAGCCTTGGCTTTGAATGCCTTCATTCTATAAACATTTACTTCCTATTTCTTCTGAAGGGCATATTGAACTGCTTTAGTAGGGATTTCTAGATCCACAGAAACTTCATCCATTATTTGAAATGATAGAAATTTGTAGTTGCAAGCTTTAATGTCCCTTGTTTGTAGACATAAATGCTCACTGTGGTGAGTCTTGCAAATCCATGTCTTAAGTTTATACTACCAAAATACCCCATCTATCTCATCTAGTTCTTCATCTAAAGCTGGAACATAAGACTCCTTAACAAGTAATTGTGTAAACCTAGACTCTTGAGTTAGTATTTCATTAACCATTGGATCTTCATTAGGTAACTCAGTAAACCTAGACTCTTGAGTAGGTATTTCATTCACCCTTGGCTCTTCATTAGGTAACTCAGTAAACCTAGACTCTTGAGTTGGTATTTCATTCACCATTGGCTCTTCATTAGGTAACTCAGTAAACCTATACTCTTTAGTTGGTATTTCATTCACCCTTGGCTCTTCATTAGGTAACTCGGTAAACCTACTAATTTCATCACTTACTTCAGCCTCCTCATGAATGACATATTCCAATAATAGCCTCTTAGATCGAGTTCTTCTAGAAATACTACTACCAATAAGCATACGGTTACTAGGACTAGCATCATTGTCCTGATCCATTTCATTAAGAACAAGACCCATTGACCCATTGCCAGATATGGCTTGAAGTAAGTTCCTACTTTGGACACTACATGTTCTATGTACACTTCAATGCCCTTATGTTCAGCTATAAACTTACTTAAATAACGTACATCATCATCACTACATAATGAATGCAAGCCAACATCATGATTCTTACCAGGTTCAAGAAAGTTATAAAACATTATTTTTCTATCTGTCCAACCCAGGTCCTGAACCATTTCATCTAAGTTGTGAATCGAGAACGTTTCAGTATCCACCATATCAACAATACTTTTCCTACCATTACGGTATACCCTTCCAGGAAACAAGTCAAACTCTCCTCCATGGTGTATCCTCATACAAAAGCAAGTAGGAAGATCTTCTGCAAAAAGTCAAACAATAATTAGGAACTCATCAATATAGAATGTGAACCATTTTATACCTAATCGAACAAAATTTAAACTACAACAAAAATATAATTAACCAACGTAGGTCACTTACTATAATCATCCTTTGCATTATGATACATCTCTTCGTCAGTAAAATATTCTTGATCGTCGCCCATTATCTTCCATTTAATAGTACCCATTTTGTTAAACAACCATAAGAAATTTATGAACAAAAATTTTAGAAAAAAGACTGAAGTTTAACTGTGTGCAATTGAGAGAAGTTTTGAGATGAAATTTGTGAGAGAAATGATGTGAAATTGCGTTGGAAAATGGGGATAATAAGGGCGGGAACACTGACATGACAAGTCGTCAGGTGGTAGCTGGGGAAAGTAGGAAAAAGTGATCGGACGAAACTGCCCTCTTGTGGGATGCACGTGAGGACTGACTTAACTGGGAAATCTAACGCCCGTCATAATTTTGGACTAGCAGCGTAATAAAAACTTTTTCCTAGAAATACTAGCCTTTTAGATGTCGTATGAAACATTACTCTTTCAAAAACCATTACATATTTTTAATCCCTAATATTCTTTTGAGGAATGCTAGACCTACATAAATATTACATAAGAAAAGTCCACACGCTGATGTGTCAGGGAGTGATTGGATGATTTTTTTATTCTGATCGGCTATCTTTTTATGGAGTAGATATAGATTTAAACACATAGAATTATACATCTTTTTAGTTTGCTTTTTGGTTTGGATTTGATGATAACATAATAAATGAAAGGTAACCGTTACTATTTTTTTTATAAAAATTTTAAGCACTTGCATATTTTCAAAATGACACTTGGTTGTTTAATTAAGAATGGATGATTTTAGTTGTAAGCAATGATGTAAAAAAAATAGAGGAATACTAGACCCACATAAGAATTACACAAAAAAAATCCACGCTTGATTGTATAATTAAAAATGAATGATTTTAGTTACGTTAAATCATAATTATTGACGTGTTGAGAATGTTAACTCAAACATGGCCCCCATAATAAAAGTTAACCATGTCGACCATCCATGTAATCAAATCCAAACCAAACACCAACTAAAAAGATGTATAATTCTATGTTTCCTCTTTGTGTTTAAATCTATATCTACATCAAAAAAAAAAAAAAAGCCGATCAGAAAAATGCTAAAAAAACAAAATTGTTACATTTACTTTCGTAAATGTTACTGTAGTATTTAAATAAATAAAATAGTTATAAACACCAAAGAAAGTAACCAAAAATCTAAAATAAAAATATAGGAAATTAGGGGAGTGCGTGATAATGCAATCTAAAAAAAAATAATAAAAAAAAAAAAATAAGGTAAATCCTACTTTTAGAACAAAAAGAAGCAACCCATCCTACATTAAGCCAACTTTTCAAAGGTAATCCTATCATATATTGAGGAAAATGGATCAATATGACACTTATGAGATTTTATATTGGATCAGATTTTTCTCCCTAGCTACCATAAGTAATTTATTTTATTTTCTTCTGATTTTGGGGTTTGTGTTCGTTTGTTGGTTCTGAAATAGATTGTATCAAGAAATATGCATGCTGTCCCTAGCTTCAAAAAGCAAAATATTTAAGAGACAGGTACTCCGAGATGGATACAAATTAAATCAAACCTGTAGGAAATTTTGTTTTGATTGTGAAAGTTTCTATTGTAAATAATAAAGTGTAAATGCATGTGTGGCTTTAAGGTTTTATCATGGGTTTTCTGGGCCATGCATAATTGTTTTCATATGGCCACGGGCCTTAAAATTTATTAGTACTAGTACTAAAGTTAGCTACCAACCAAGCTTGATTTGTACATATAGTACAATGATGAATCTAAAAGGATTTTTCCAGAACAACAAATTTTTTACAATCTACACCACTTATCTTACAATTTCTATTTCACATGTCTCCAACGAGACTTGAAACCACAACCTCTAGGTTGATGGGTCAATCACACCGCTGGGCCAAGAGGCCTTTGGTCTAAAAGGATGGTTATTGGTTAGAAACATGATTTACACACGTTCATTTTTTTAGTTTTAAACAGTTGTACATTTATCACTTGCTGCTTATCCTATCTTGATGGTACCTTGTTGTGAGTAAATAAAAAATAGGGTATCCAAATTAAGTTGCAAATAAAAAGCTCATGTCGGTGAATCTATCTTGATTCAGCAACCACCATAACTTCAATCAGTTTGTGGGACAGCTTGAGTGATGAAATGAGCATAATAACCATATCATAAAATAAAAAACGTTATACGATATCCACCACTCAATCTACCTACCAGCCTGCCTGAATAAGTTACTTGATTTTGCTAAAAGGAAAATGAATAAGTTATGGGGTGTTTGGATCTTTGTTTTCGAAGGGGATATGATTTAATCATCTCTACCAAAAGATTACTGGTTAATAGTTTCTAGTATTTTTGTTATAGGCTTAAACGATTACCTGCGTATTCAAGTGTCAAAGGCATTTCACGCGTATAACTTAAAGGAAAATGTTTAAGAAGATAAATTTGTAACATAGCAATATATATGATCGATCATGGGACATATGTCCTAAAAATTGGATGCTGAAACAGTATTCAAATTCGTGTGTCGTTTGTCTCCGAAAACATGCATTAGAATTACTAATGACTGATCTTTATCAATTTACTAGCTACCTAAAGATCGAAACGTTATTTTGCTATTGAAGTCTTGCAACCGCTTCAACTAAGTTTCTTAGGTCCTTATTTAGCATCAACTATCGTATATTTTAAAAAGAGACAAGGGGTTTAGTAAAATAGCTTGTGGCTATTTGATTACTAGTATAATGTTGTGTTTCTTTTGGTAGCTAGTAAACTGATAATATCACTATATTTGATGACAAGCTCTACGCATCTGTATATCTTTTAGTACGTGCTACATTTTGTATTGTTTACGCTCGGTAACTCGAGATATAATATTTCATTAATGAGAACTTTGCTAAGAACATCTGGTGATTCTCGAGTTGAAGTTATCTTGTTAGTAAAATGTTTTGTGTTATTCCATTTTTATGATCCCCAATGCGTATATTTTTTCTATGACATGTTGGAGTAAATTTCCGGCTCTGCGTACATATTTTCCTATCTAACTTTTGCAAGCATGCAATGTAAAATGTGGGATATGAGCAAACACGATAGAATAAGGAGCTACAGTTATTTGCTCTGAAGAATTCACATACAAAGGCTCCAATGGAGGTATGTCACCGGATGAATTTACCCTCAATTCTTTTCCATTCAATACCATCAGTTTACTGTGCAAGTTTCCGTCTTTTGCTGTCAAATGATATTCTTCTCGTATCTGGATTCTTGCTCCACTAGCTGTCTTTTTAGGTCTTGTACTATTAACCGTCAATTTGACATCAATGCTAGTGCTATTGTCTAGATTTATCAGTAATATCGTTATTCCCTTCTGCAATACACAAACCAAAGTGTCATAACCAGGTTCTATCAGGGTAAAATGCGGGGGTCAAGTTAAGTCTTGTTGGAAACTTACCGAATCTTTGGCACAATGTGAATAAGCACGTATCTTCTTGGTGCCCATAAAGGTTGTGGATAGAACCTTACTCCCCATTAATCGGTGCCAAAGTAGCGCACTAGTTAAAAAAACATAATCCATTTTAGTGGTGATTTTTCATATTGTTTGACTTCAAAAGTCAATGTCAAAGTTGAGTTATAAACCTGTAGTAATTTGGATTCGGTTCAAAAGTAGTAGTGTTAAGTAAACCATAGTTTCCTCCTATCAAAGTTTGTCTACAATATGTTTTCGTGTCATAAACAGATGACATTCCCAACTGATCCAAGTACCTGCATTAGTGAAAAATATAGTTCTAGCTTAAACAGTAATACTTTTACAGTTTTACCGTAGTCTTTGATAGTTCTACTTTGTGGGATTGTTGTTTCATACCAGAAACTGAACACAAATGCATTAGAAACATTATTCTGGCCACTTTGGTAAGCACCACCTGCCTCACTAACCCAAGCAGAGGCCGGACTTTCAGAAGTTTTGAGGATGGATTGTAGCTTCTTGTAAGTGTCAATCGCCCCATCAAGATAAGACGGGTCAAGAATTCTCGCAGTTAGGTTTTTATCAGCCCCTACAATAATGTCATAGAAATTTAAAATTTTGGATTTAGATCATTATAGGAGTTGTTAAAGAGTGTTTAGTGCATTTGTTGTGTTAAGTTGGGAATCATACCTGAGCCGAGATTGTAGATATGGTGGGAGATCACGTTGAGGGTCTTACGTGTTCTGTTTAGAAATTGTGTGAACCAGATTTGATCAGTGAATGTTCGATCAACAAAACCTCCAGGTGCAATGATCAGTGGCTTAGGTTCAATATCCTTGTAAATGCGGTGCATCATGTGGCTTAGGGTCATTATGTCGACTGCATACTGTGATGCTGATACATTTACTCCAATTCCACTTCCACTTAACTCGTTTCCTATTATAAGTTTCACTTGTAAGTCATGATGGATATAAGGAGAATAATAACCTAGCTCACTGGCTGAGCTGATGGATTTGACCTACCGAGTTCCCAACCATAGATGGTGTAATTCTTTTGTACTGTGTAACGCATTAGGGCTTCAGCATTTGTTGAGTCCCAAGCTCCAACAGCAGAGCCGTTAGCTGGCACTGTCTTCCCGTAGAGTTCATTTAGTCCAAAAGTAACCACAGCCCTAAACGTAAAAGACAGTTATACCCCTGAAAACATAACAATCAGCGAAAACATTATTTGATTTTGGTTACCTGGTGTCTTGAAAGAATCTGTTGAGTTCATCCCATCTTGCTAGAGGCAAGCAACCCTTGTTAAATCCAAATAGAGCAGATGCGTTTTGCATAAATTGATTGCAAGGTCCATTGCTATATTTTGTTTGGTATGTAACTTCATCTTGTAAAGTGCCCCCAGCTCTAATCTTTAGTGGAGAAAAAGCTACATAGTTTTGCAAGTAAAAAAACTTATTTTAGATCAAGTTGACAAGCATTAAAAAATTACAATAATTGAAGAAAATTTGCTCACCTTTAATGGCATTCCTGAAGATTTTGTTGTTAAGATCCTGCATCAAAATCACTTCAGCATTACATTTTAAGAGTGTGACTATGTCATGTTTTACCGACTCATTTTACTTTTCAAAAAAATAAAAACTGTCACTGTTACACTTTCTTTGTCACCCCAATCTATCAGTAGAATAAATTTCCAAAAACAAAGATCAAAAGGACCACTTTTCCATTCAAAACTGCCATTAAGTTTGTATTCCTTGACTTATAAACTTATGGTGGTTCACCTATGAACTCACGTAGTCATGTCGATCGCCATCTGGATTTAGGTGGTGGGTACGACTCTACTGTAATTTCTTCTCAACTTTAAAGATAGTCACATATCAAATTGTCTTGCATTACGTTTACGTATCATTTTTCTATGAATTACTGTATATTTTTTTTATCTAATAATCCCAATACACCTAGCTAATATAGTTTTTGAAAGACAAACTGATCAACTAATCAATATCCAGTTTACACTCGTTGTATTGAGCAAACGTTCTAGACATGCTTTGTATATTCAAACCATGAAATTATTGTACCTGATCACGGTTACTCAGTTAGAACGTACACCCTTGATGATATATGGTTTTGTTTTCTAAGCCATTCTTATACGTTTTTTGTTCTTTATGCAAGTTAATACCCATAGATGTAGATGAAAGAAAAAAGTTACCACATTGAGGAGAGAAGAATGATCCCAGCTACAAGTACCAAAATCGCACTTCTGAGGTGGCCACCAATCGATCGTTGCACATACAAAATCACTATCTGTCTCTGCAATCTTTCTTTCACCATCAATCCAAACTCTCCCAGTTTCGCTTCCTGAATAGACAAGATTGAAGCTTAAACTAAACAAAAACAACCATAAACACACACTGGCCGTACGAACGGACAAACAACCCATCACCGGAATCTTGCTAAATGGCAATATAGGAATGTTTCAAGAACCAAAAAGTTTGTATTATTCTAATAAGAACCCAATGAAGAATTTCATATATGTGCATGCATGTATGCTCACTTTTTAGTACATTGATACCAATATAAGTTACGTATCTAACTTTATGTATATATATATATGACTTCGATTTCGTCTTTTTGTGGCATAAGCTAGCCAACTACGAAGTTTCTCACATTAACTTGGAGTAGCTTGTTATATAAGTCAATACCTACTTAACTTGGAATTTCTTGCATCATTAACTTCATCCAACCACATACTAGCTAGATTTCTTGCATGTCGTATTATATACGTATCTCACGTTGCAATGTCAAAGTCAAATATTTTAAGATCGATCTTATTCCATATCCAATAATATATTAAAAAAGATATATGTGACATAGAAAAAAGATCAAGTATATTTATGAAACTTATATCTTCTACTCGGATATTCAATGATTGTAACTCGTAACTTTACGTGCTTTATTTACTCATGATTATCGGTATTCATGTGCTTGTAATATGCAGGAATCACCGGTGAAGACATTGTTGTTGCCGGTGTCAAATGCATGGGTTGGCGAGTTGGAAAGAAAATTATGTAAAAACTAGTTCGACTAGCTAGAACTTAGTAAACTTCTAGGCTGAATTAAAACGAGACTGGCTAATCTGAACCATAAGCGATTTTATTTTATTTTCTACACTTTGATCACAGTATATATTTACATGATCATAAAAGTTGCTATATATTAAGACAAATACACAAGTAAATTTGTATAATGGTTAATATGATTATATAATAGACTTTCTAACCTAACATGATAACACAAAACCGACCTTAGCTCAGTTGGTAGAGCGGAAGACTGTAGTTGTCAACTGGTATCTTTAGGTCGCTGGTTTGAATCCGGCAGGTCGGATTTGTTATACTGTATTATTTTTTTTAGCATGTAACTTCGAACCTAGGATACAAACGAGCCTAGCTTGCTTCTTCGAGTTTCAAATTATGATGGCTCGTCAAACTATAAATATATCCTAGCCTCGCCAAGCTACATTTTGTTACGGCATTATTCATATGTTAAAACAATGAATCCAAGAGAACTTCCCTATAAACATCTTATATCTATGAATCTTGAGCTGAAAATTTCATTTATGAACTCACTATATATGAACACATATACGTGTTATTACAATCTTAAGACCAATGTGGTATAGATTTCTATTTCCTAATTGGAGTTAATTCTCCGCTCCACTCCTGTAAATTCCACCTATCTATTGCAAGCGTGTAATCTAAAACGCGGGATATGTACAAATACAATTGAATAGGGAGCTACATTTATCGGTTTAGAAGAATTTACATACAAAGGTTTCAATGAAGGTATGCGACCAGCTGAATTTACTGTCAATTCTTTTCCATTCAACATCATCACTTTACTATGCAAGTTTCCGTCTTTAGGTGTCAAATGATATTCTCGTCGTGTTCGTATTCTTGTCTTTCTCATCTTTGTAGGTCTTGATTCTGAATGCGTTTCATTTGTTTTAAGCTGATGAAGTGAACGAGACCTATGTTTGTGTAGCCTCCAAGTTTTACTGACTGATAGTTTTACGTCAATGGTAGTTGTATTGTCTAGGTTCATGAGTAATATCGTTATTCCTTTCTGCAATACAGATAAAAGCATGATAAGTCTGGTCCAAATTAGGTGGGGAAGGTTAACACAGGTCAAGTTAGTACATGTCGAAAAGGGTTGGGTTGACCCGCAAACACTTTTTTGTCCTTCTTTTAGTCTATATACGACTAATTTGTTAAGTAAACAGGTCGAAATTGCCCGAAATATGTAGCAAACTTACTGATTTTTTGGCACAATGTGAATAAGCACGTATCTTCTTGGTGCCGATAAAGCGAGTAGATAGAACCTTTGTCCCCATTAACCGGTGCCAAAGAAGCGCACTGGTAAGAAACAAAGATAATCCCATTTGTGTTATGATCTTTAGAAACATTTGACCTCAAAAGTCAAAGTCAAACTTTAGTTATGAACCTGTAGTAGTCTGGATTAGGCTCAAAAGTAGTAGTATTAAGTAAGCCATAGTTTCCTCCTACCAAAGTTTGTCTACAATATGTTTTTGTGTCATAAACAGAAGACATTCCCAGCTGATCCAAGTACCTACATTAGTGTTGTATGCATTAAAAATTTGTACCGTATGCTTGTTAATCGTACTTTCTGGGGTTTGTGTCACTTACCAGAAGCTGAACACAAATGCGTTAGTAACATTATTCTGGCCACTGTTGTAAGCTCCACCAGCCTCACTAACCCAAGCAGATGCTGAAGATGTAGATTTGTTGAGTGTGCGTTCAAGTTGCTTGAAAGTATTGCCAGCCCCATCAAGGTAAGACGGATCAAGTATTCTTGCGGTTAAGTTTTTATCGACACCTGATAGGAATAATGGGACCCTTGTGAAACTGACACAAAGTATTGTAATTTTATTTTACCAATTGAAAATCAGTTTCATATGTTGTTCTAAACGCAAATCCAAAACTATTAGTTAAGTTTATTTTGTTTTTGCTAAGAATGATACCTGAGCCGAGACTGTAGATGTGGTGAGATATCACGTTGAGGGTCTTGGATGTTTTGTTTAGATATTCCATAAACCAAGTTGAATCAAAGAAACCACCTGGTGCAATGATCGGTGGCTTTGATTTGGTAGAGTTGTAAACACGGCGCAGCATGTCACTGAGGGTCTTTGTGTCGCAGGCATACTGTGATGCTGATATACTTGCTCCAATTCCATTTCCACTCAACTCATTTCCTGTATGAAATTAACCTATTAATTATGATGGTATATGACTATATGCAAGACTAACATCTGGCTAATACATTAAGACTCTAATAGCTAGTGTTGCAAAATGGGTGGGTTGGGTAACTAGTCAAAGTTGTTTGGGTCAGACAGTTTGTCCTATTTTTCTACAGTTTCATAAATCTTAATTGTGTTAAATATGATTAGACAAAACCTTATTATCTCAATAACAGTCAAACTCTAAACACACACTCAATAAAGTGGTTTAGGAGGTTTAATGCATTTCAATACATTTTGGACGATTTAAGTATTAAGTTTGAGCTTAAGCCTAGTATGACATCGATTTAGTGGCTTGAATAAAGTGCATTGGTTCACCTACCAAGCTCCCAACCATATACACTATAGTTCTTTTGGACAGTGTAACGCAGAAAAGTCTCAGCATTGGTCGAGTCCCAAGTTCCAACTGCAGAACCATTGGCTAACACCGTCTTTCCCATGAGAACATTTAGTCCAAAAGTGTATACGGCCCTGAAGAAAATAGACGTTTATAAGCCCAAAAACACGAAACCACTAAAAATAAAAATGATTCTTTTATGTGATTACCGTGTATCTATAAAGAATTTGTTTAGTTCATCCCATCTGGATAGAGGTAAGCAGCCATCGCTAAAACCAAATAATGCAGATGTGTTCTTGATAAAGGGATTGCATGGTTCATTGCTATTTTTGGTTTGGTAGATAACTTTATCTTGCAATGTGCCTCCTAATCTTATCTTTAATGGTGAAAAAGCTACATAATATTTCAAGAAATACAATTTTGTTTATATCAGATTGATAAAATAATAAACTATATATACTTGAGAGAATTTATTCACCTTTGATGGCATTCCTGAAAATTTTGTTTTTTAAATCCTGCATATAACAAAAAATTGTTTCGGCTTGAGAAACACAAATTTGCGTATATGTAATTGCAACTAGATTTTTTTTTTTCAAAATGGAAGGTGTATTTCATTATAATCAATATATTATAGACGTATTTTTAAATATTTCTAGAACGGCAAATTATTCGCACCTAAATCACTTATCTCACATAATACTTACCCGGTTACACATGTCTCAAGTGAGACCTGAACCCATAATATATTGGTTGATGGGTCTTTTATATGAGAGGGATGATGGGTCATTCATATACCGACAGACGAAAAGTCATTTGAATTTATTCGACATGTGGTGTAAGATTTCCAATTTTTCTCATGAAAATGAAACTACCTTTTGTAGGCCTGTTTTACTTATTGTGACATCAACCAAGTGCATGAAAATAACACATTGACAATCAATAATATCCTCAAACAAAAACAAAAAAACAAAAATCTAAGAACGAGAATAAGATATATGATCGAAGACATCTAATTTAATAGTCGCTCTAGGCTTTGGACATTTGTACATCATATCCATGCTGGTTAATTTCTAAATTTAGCAACCGCTATATTCAATGATATATACTAGTATCATGATCCATAACTAAAAAAACTAAATTTTTTGAATATCATAAACAATGTTACTCATCACAAGGAACTTGGGGTTGTTTTTTGAGCTTCTTATCTCGTTATCACGTTTCAAGTTACATTTAATCCGCTTATTTGAAAATTAAAATAATAAGTTCTGGATTGGATATAAGAAAAATGATTCTCATTAATATAGTAAGGTTCATGTTACAAGTTATTATTCAGCATTCAGCATTCAACATTCGTCAAACACTCAAATAACTGATTATCTAATACCATAAGTACGTCGAAAAAAAGAAAGAAAAAGTTACCACATTGAGAAGAGAAGAATGACCCCAACTACAAGTACCATAATCACATTTTTCAGGTGGCCACCAATCCATTGTAGCACATATAAAATCACTATCAGTTTCAGCAATCTTACTTTTACCATCAATCCAAACTCTTCCATTTTCGCATGTTGCATCCACAAAAATGAGTCCAAAACTTAAACTAAACAAAACCACCCAAAAACACACACTACCCATTTGAGCTAACAAAAAACCAATATAAAAAATCTTGCCAAATGGCAATCTTTATTGTCAAAAACCAAAAAAGATGGTATCTTTTTTTTCTTGATATATAAGGAAATATCAAGATTTTGTGTTTGGGTTTGTGGGTTTTGAAGCAAATTTAAAGATGATGGGTTGGCGGTTAGTGGACCCATGGGAATGTGTTGTTTATTCTTTGCTTTTGTGAAGTGTAAAAAGGTTGCTGAATATATGGGAAAACGATGATGTGCTGTTCAGGGTTTATGTTTTAAGTTTGGACACAATGTGTAGGCAATAGGATTCTTGGGTTAATTGAGTAAAAAAATGTTACCTACCAAATTTACTTCACTTTAGATAAAAGTTGTTTATATCCATGGTTTTTTACTTTTTAACCAACTAATGCAAGTATTTAGTCCTCAATTACATAAAACAAGTTAAAAGATTTGATCAATTATATAATGAAAGTTGGTTGATAAAATCAATCTTAAAAACAAAGTTAAAAACAAAGTCGATACGAGACAGGGTTGAAGGTTTGACTCGTAATTTAACAGTTACATATTTGTTTTGCTCTAGTTTCTTTAATATGCATTTATTTATGTTAAATTGATGCTATTTTGGTTTAAGAATTTGGGTTGGTTTGTGCAAGTTTGATTTTGATAGTTATATACCAAATTAAAATTTTCAAGTTGATTAGGAGTGTATGCTAATTTTGGGTTTTTTTAGTTTGGTTTGTGTTGATTTGATGATTAATATATGTTAGTTTTGATTTCAATTGTGCACGTTTGATTTAATTTAATTTAGTTTATGCCAATTAAGGTGCTAGTTTAGTTTGATCTAATTGGCGTGTTAAATTAATATTTGCTACTTTGATAGTGTTAAATAAATATTTACTAATCCCTCCGTCTCTAAATTATAGTAGATAATGTTATTTGATTAGTTGAATAGTATAATGGTCTCATACTCTCATTTATCTTAGGTGGTGTTTGTTTGTTAAGAGGGTCTGAATCTGAATCTGAACCACACATCTGAATCTGAATTTGATGCGTAAATGTCTAAATCTGACCGCATCTGAACGGGAAAAAAAACTCATGTTTGAACCGCACATTCGCTTGCTCGTACTATTTTTTTTTTTTTTTTTTATTTGTGTCAGCAAGAGGCAACAAGACGCATTCAGACACCGCTCTCAAGTCTAAACCATTAAGATCTTACTGTATCTGAACGCGTTTGAAGGAAAAACAAAAAAAAAACAAACGGTCTGAACGACCAAATGTCTGACCGATTCAGACATTTAGCCTATTAAGAGGCTGTTAAGATGTTTTTCAGAAAAAACAAACACAACTAAACTTTATGGATTTTTGTCTGTTAACCGTTGACGATAATTTTGAGACGAAGTCAGTACTTTGGTCTTTGTACTGTTAAACTATTAAAAGTGACCTTTACATCAAATATGGTTTTACTAATTTTTAACGTATTTTATTGTAACAGAAAATCCGAGTATGTAAAGTAACACAAGTCTGCTTCATTTTAAGTCTTTATGTGATTTTGACCCCTTGATCCAGTTATGTTGTTGTAGCAAACTAGCAATAGTCAGTCACCTACTTAGTAGCTTTGAATAACTTGTAACCTCAAGTCATTTGTACTTAGCTATGAATATTTTGCAACATTTACCTCACCCAACCCCTTTCGTATAGCTAGATTTCTTGTATGCAAAAGTAACTTCAATTTCTTACCGCTGTTTCGTCTAGCTTTTGTCTAACATAATGCAATGATATTTGATCAAGCTCAAATTTGACTTGAGCTCGCTCATGTCAAACTATACTGAGTCCTCAAATAGAATCTGTCGAACTTACTATATAGTATTAGGCTCAAGCTTATGGTGAGAGGTGGCCAGATTGCGCTTGGCTCGTTTGCAGCAGTGACTTGGATCATGCAACACATTCAAATCAACCTTGTCACACACATTTTTATGTTTCATATATCAGCAGTCATCATAAAGTAATGTCTGAAAACAAAAGAAAAGGGCCAATAAGCAAATTACTCCAAATGGTGTAGCAAATCGTATATGGTCTTTTATGCCATTCAAAATCAAGAATGGGGTTAACAGAATCTTGCATCTAGACCCGATAACATGGTCTTCTAACAAGCATGTGTCACGTCTTCCATAACCTGATAAATACATAGGAAATAATTAAAACGTAATATCTATACATTAACAGAACGAAACAAGGTATGCAACATTGCAACATATCTAAAAGATACCAACCATCTAATGAAAACTAAAATGAAACTGTTTCAGAGCTTGTTACACACCAAGAATACTAAATTAGAAACTGAAGCCAAAGTTTAATGGCTGTCATAAAGAAAGAGAGAAAAATGACTACTTTATATGATACCTCAAAATGAAGATGATGAAGGGGAGGCATGACATAAGGTGTTTCCAGTCACATAAGTTAGTCTACAGGTCAAAATATAAATTTAACATCGTCAGGTTTTATCCTTTTTTTATTTTATTTTATTTTATTTTATTTTAATTCAAAACTAATGTTGTCATATGGGATCTATATTGCCTTATTCAGGAGGTATCTTGTTTATTATGTTTTCTTCACTTTTTCATCAAGGAACTTATACTAATCCTCTTATAGGGTTCCATCCTAAACTGCTCAATATGTATTTACGTATTTTCCTTTCGGTTGGAGGGATTTTCAGGGATTAAGTAAATTAGGGCACCTTTTATAGTGTTTATTGAAACTTCTTCTTGTTTCCGCTGTTGGCTTTTCCATTTACAACAGTTTGACATCAGATACAAGTAAAAGCAAAACACAAAGTATGTATGAACTACAGATAGCTTAATGCTTTATTTCCCTGATAACAGACACACATATATAAGTGGTCCATGTATCACTATATAGTCTAGAATCTCAAACGAGGTTACCATATACGAAATTCAATCTCAACACATCATAGCCGCTGTTCTTCCTTATCAACTTTCTATAAACAAATTGTAATCTTAACTGCTGAGCTCTCTCTATATTCACAAGGATCTACATTTTGAGCCTGCAATATCTATTAAATCGCTTTTCTCTTATGGTTTAGCCAACATATAAGTCCCAGCCTACCCCCAAAACAAAATAAAACCATAAGTTATCAAAAAGCCATTAACTTCAACCTATAATTGAAGGTTAGATGGTGTTTGGGATTGCGTTTTGAGAGTGATTATTTGACTATTACGTTATTAAAACACAAATAATTAGAGATTAGTACTATTTGGCAAACCATCAGCAAAAAGTGATAATCCACATCAGTTAGTTGCTACACAAACATATAATACACACACAGCTTTTTTTTGGCGAACATGTGAACTTCCAAGGAGGTCACCAAACCTAGTACTACTCACGCGACCAGTGGCGCAGCTTTTAAGGGGCCGGGGGGGCGCCCGACCCCCCGAAATTTTTTTTGCGATGTAGGGGGTATATAGTTTTCGTGTAGAAAAATTTCGATATATTCGGTTTCGACCCCCCGAAAATTTCGGTATACCTGAAATATAGCCTTAGGAAAAAAAAATTTAGATCCCGACCCCCCACTTAAAAATTCCAAGCTTCGCCACTGCACGCGACCACGCTTTACTACAAAGTTCTCATGGGTTCTACCCTACGATTGTCCCAAAACGTGTTGTGTCATTGTAAGACACAGAACCCATCATCTATCTGGGTCACGGCTGATGTGGGATTTGCCTAGGGTATTACAATATTCTACAAATGCAACCCCAAACACGCTCATCATACTAATCAATTCAGAATACATAATCACATATCAAAACACGATAACAACAGAAAAACAAAAAAAAGAAACTAACCAATTAAGGCAACTTCCCAGACCGAAAAATCGCAAACTTAGACATAACCGAATACTCATACTCAACCCCATTCTCCTTGAAGAACCCCTCAATCAACCCTTTCGCTTTCTCAGGGTCTACACTCTCACACTCAACCTCATACAAAGTCCCAAACTCATAACTAGTCTCATCAACTTCAAGCACCAACCCATTCCACTCATACACATTCCTCAAGTTCTTAAACCCACCCAAACACACAAACCCAGACTGACCCACATCACCATTTCCACCCAAGTACTCATTTTTCACACGTGTCATGATTCTTGACGACCCAACCATCGTTCTTAACAGGGTCGGATCGGCTAAAACCCGCTGAGCCTCATCTGGGTCGATTTCCTCCTCATCTTCTTCAACCCTGCTGACACCGTTTAGAAGGACAGGTTTAGCTTTAAGGAATAAGATGCATGTGGGTTTTGAAGGTGGTGGGTTGGTGTAGAGACGGAGACGGAGGACGGCACGGTGGGTGGAGAGGTGGCCGGAGATGGTGTCGAAGAAGTGGTTGTGTTGGTTGTGGGTTTTGGTGTGGTGAGGGTTTAGGAGAGTTGTTAGGGTTTTGTGAGTTTCTTGGTTTGGGAGTCTGAGTTTCACTTCTATTTCCATGATTGGATTGGATTTGAGGTTTGGTAGTGGTGATGGCGACTTCTTCTTTCCTAATTTAAAAATAAAAGGGAATTTTGATGAAAACTGACTCTTCTCAAGCAAAGTGCTTTAAAAGTACAATTTTTTAGTTCTCATACTTTCGTATAAAATCTTTTAAAAAAGCTTCTTCCTTTTTTTTTTTTTTTTTTTTTTTTTTAAGAAAAAAACTTTTTCTTTTCATACCCGATTAAAGCCAATCTTGTTATGTTTATGTTCTAAGGTCATACCATTTAATCCAGAATACTTTTCTATGAAATTATTAGATTGATTTTGACATGGTTTCGAGCCAGAAAAAACACGCCGTTAATTCCGCGACACGTCACGATACCTGATGATAGATCTACGACATACAACGATTATTGCGGTGGAAGTCACGACTCTTTGGGTGCATTTATGGCCTGAAAAGTTTCGTACAACTGTCAGTCACGAAGATATCTTTTCACACTTTCAGATATTGTCATTTATTAACGCTATCGTTGTAAGTCGAAAAGACACGATTTTCACATGACACTACAGTTATAAATAGTTGTTTGTTTGAGATCTTTTATCATGGAGTACTTTCTTTTCATTTCTACGGTTATAAATGGTTTCGAGCCTTCTACACGCCAGTAAAGGGTCTTATACACTCATTGTAGTGGTAATAGTCTTTCTCAGCTGAGCTTCTTTTAGACTGACATTTCTGATCCAAAAAATTAGTACAAAATTAGTTATGTAGACCACCTCTAGAAGGATCTTCAATTTTATTCGCAAGGTTGAATAAATCACTATCAATCAGTATCATAGGATAAGTTAGTTGGCCCAAGCCCGACTTGTGGGTTGAGTATATTAGGGCTTCTCCTTTGTACTCTATTTATAGTGGTCGATAATAAACTAATACCTACGGGGTTTTAATATTCTAGCATGGTATCAGAGCGAGTCTGATCCTCAGACCTAGGTGGCTAAGCTGAGTCGCCTCTTCTATGTCACCCCATCAAACCCTAGTCACCATTCATTATCCCTTTCAAAAAAAAAAAAAAAAAAAAAAAAAAAAAAAAAAAAAAAAAAAGCCCCTTTGTTTTCCTTCAATCCAACCAACAGCCTCAAATGCATATCCATCTTCACGAACAAAAAAGGAAAAACAAAAGCAAAAATCAAGAAAACATTTTTATATATTTGTTTTTCTCTTTTCCTATTCTCATACGTAGTTCATATCATTCTATATGAGATTGGTGATAGTGGATCTATTTATGGTGGATCTTGTTTCGTTCTCGACGAGCGTGCAAAAAAAGGGTTTAATTATTTAGCTTTTCATATTATTAGTACGTGCAATATGTAAGACTTGAAGATTTGTCCGTGCTTCTGCTTGCTACAAGAAGATTTGTTTTATTGTTGAAAAAAAATTATACTTGTTTTATTTTTAGTCGATTGTTCGTACGGCTTTGTTAGCAGTTGACTAAAGTTGACTGTTAGTACCAGTCCCTAGCGTCGACCGTCGGTACGGTTATGTTACCAGTCGACTTAGCTGACCGTTGGTACCAGTTGACTAAAGTCGACTGTTGGTACGGTTTTGTTACGAGTCGACAATGTTTTTATTATATTAATGTTTTTCTTATCTTTTTTTTCTAGTTTACTACTCTAGTATGAGCTTTCGCAATTTCGCTGCTCGGACTGCATAGGAGTATTAGAGGATAAGTTAGTTGGCCCAAACCCGACTTATGGGTTGGGTCCATTAGTTTCTCCTTTTGTATAATATTTATAGTGGTCGATAATAAAGTAATACATACGGGGAATTATGTAATCCAACAATCAGTAATGTAATTGTTTTTGTGTTTCGTACTTTATGATAGTATATTAAAAAATATATGTTGTTATTTATGTCATCATTTCTTTCATGATAAAGAGAATTAGTTTTGTAATTCAAAAAAGACTAGCGGCGCAGGTTGTTGCTCGTTTGTCTTTCAACTTTATATAAATCCAAATTAATTTATTAATGATTAATTATATGTTCATATGTATAAAGAATAAAGAGATACCAAAACAAGTACAAGACAATGACAAGATAACCAATACTTTCCACTCTGTACTTTTCACAACCTCGTCATTATTCATCACTACCCATGACTCATTAAACGTAAGACAACCAAGAACACAATATGGCACTAAATACAACCTAGTCATTACTTAGGCCGGTTGTCAAGGAGGTGGTGGTTTCTGTAACACCCCAAAATTTGGGATACGCAGCGGAATTAAAGTTGGGTGTTACTCGACGGCAAAACAGTTATAATAATAGAAAATAATCTCTAATTGAGTTGTTTTAAAAATGTTATTATTCAAATATCAGAGTTTACAAAATGAGGTCTCAGTAGTTTTACAATTTGTTAAATAAGTTATCAAATGATAATAAAATTTTAGCCTCCTTCCGTATCCATGCTCCTCCATGCCATCTTTGTTTGTTATGGACCTGAGATAAACATGCTAAAAGCGTCACCACAAAGGTTGAGTGAATCAATAGTGTTTATAAAACAATAAGTTGAACACAAGCTAAGAGATAAGAAATCAGTAATGTCACAGTTCAGTAGATATTGCTCTAAGCCTCATAACGCGCAATCCTTAACAATAAGCATCATAGTAAAGAGTTATGGTGTAGATTACGAACATAATTAAATGAAAGTAATAATGCCCTCAGGTAGGAGTTTATCGTTTTCCTATGCAAACAAGGGTCTTTATCAGAAATGGCAACAATGGCAACTTAGGCAATATCAATCAGGATAGCATACAGAAAAATACTTGTGTTCGGTTTGTAGCATGTATCTCCCCACAAATTTGAAAAACGTATAAAAATAGTGGGACTATGAACTCACCTTGGATGATACGGTAGTCTTGATGGAACACAACTTAAATAAAGTTGATAAATGTCTCTGATACGAAACAAAACTTGGTAGCCTGATTAGAAAAAGGGAAACGCCAAAAGGACTTCTAAAGGGTACTAGGTTTCTCCTTCACCTAAGCTGCTCTAAACTCTTTCTTGTCTGCTTCTTGAACTTCTCTTAGACTTCTAATATCAGTAGCTATAAGAGTGTAACTATGTTTGTGTGTTTTGAACAGAAAATGAGTAAAAAGGGGAAACTAAGGGTATATATTTATAAGGGAAGAGGTGAAGGGTTTCTAGAGAGTTTAGATCATCATTTTAAGTATGAAGGGGACAAGTTGATGCATTCTAACTCCTGGTTCACCATATGTAACGAGAAGGAGTTATGGAATATGTGGAATTGTTTACAACCATTAAACCTAACTGCCCTTGACTCTAAGTGAAAGACTTCTAGAAATCAAGTGAGGTGGATGTATAAGAAACCAATTGAACTACCTAAGGTGAAGGAGATTACACATAAGCATGTAGTTCTAGGTTGTTGGACTCTAATTGGATTCGAACTAAAAACATATTGTAGATCGATCATGCTTAATCTATTTGCACTTAGGGCTTAACAATTTATACCTAAGGTTTATTTAATGTAAATAACTTAGATTAAATAATATCTAAGAAGAAATGTATTCTAGGGTTTGTTTAACTAGTATTTGGGTCGAATTATATACAATATAAGGGTTAGGTCCAATTGTGCTAAAAGGTGTTGTACTCTAGGCTTAAGAGAGTGGTACTAAGGTTTAAGAATATCTTTGAAGTATTTAGTAAGTTTAAAATATAAGTTAGCATATATGATGCGTGGGAATTGCACCAGGCTTTATCTCTCGAGGGATCTCGAGAAGCTTACAACCCCCACCAGGCAGTGTACCTGATCGTTGTAGTATAGTATAGTGACAAGTACCGGGGGATTGATCGTTCAACTCAGGAATAGTGTCGCTAGGATTAGAAAGCCTAAAAACTAGGTCTAGAGGTGAGGGATGATTCTTTTTGTATTTTTATATTTTTATAAAAGCAATTAAAATCTCGGGTATTGGAAGAGTGGGCGGAATTAGTTGCTAGTCAACTAACCCAATAACTAAAGATGCAATCAAAATAAAATAAAAAAAAATGTAAATAAACTAATTTCTAATGTGGTATGAACAATAAATGGAAAAATTGTGTTTACTTAGATTTCATTACTCCCTAGATATCTTTTCCAGGTTGATAGTTTGTTACAGTTGCATGGATGACGGGTTATATTCCTTAATACCAATCGTGGGGTGGCGTACGTACTTCCCTAACTCTATAAGCTCATACTTCACTCATATGTCGAGCCTGCAAGAAGCTCCTAACATGGGATCATTAGAATTCGCTCATGCATTAAATACAACCATAAAAACCTAGTACGCATTGGTTCATGTTTCGTAAGACGTTCAAGCAAGTTACACTATGGAAGTCTGCCAGTTTTCTTAAGCCTAACATCGAAATCATTCATCCGTAACAACTATAAACAAGCAATCAACTCATAATCAACATCTAGGTTTCACTACATCTAAGCAAACACACAAGAGATCTAGCCTAGCATGTTAAAATCAAGACAAGCGTAAGATATATATTCAAACAACACATAGACATATTGAATGAATTGAAATGATACTTATCTTAATTGAACATGAAAGGTTTCAAGGGGTGAAAACCCTTGAAAATACTGATAAAATCGTGCTAGTGTTTCTCCAAGTCGTCCCTAAAATTGTCCTCTCTCTAATGAATGAAAATTACAAAACTATATATAGATTTTCCGATGTGACGGCGTCAAGAAGAAAGTTCTGACACCGTCAACCCGCCGCCCATAATAAAATCGGATTGCCTAGATCCAGATCTGACGCCGTCAAGAGTAGTTTTCCTCTGGGCCGTCACGTATAAAGGGACCATGACGGCCTATGGTGACGCCGTCATGCCCTAGTGTAAAATCTTTCTGGACCGTCATGGACTCTATCCACTTCACCTCTTGTTTTTACGCTTGATGCCGTCATGTAGAAGTTGGTGACGCCGTCAGGTACTGTTCCCAGCAAGGAAAATTAAGACTTTGCGTTTTCTTCACTTTTATGCTCCAAAAACGTCTAAAATGCTTCATTTTCCAGAATTCACTCCAAAAGTACCTAAAATCACAAAAGGAACGATTTAGGGCAATATTTGATCAAATAAATTCGAATTCGGGCTTAAATGACCCCCTAAAAACGGATCATTTTTCGCCTCATCATATACCCTTACACTTGAGATTTGCTTGTTCTCAAGCAAATGTGCTTTTATTCTAATCAAAATACAAGTTAGGGGTCATTTAACACTAGTATAAAAGTAATTACAACAAATAATCGTTCCACTAAAGACCAAAGACAGGCACAGAGGTCATATACTAGCACCTCACAAATAGTGTTTAGATACTCACATCTATCGGGTGTAATAAAGTATATATCACAATATGGAAATGGAAAACATCTTTCACTACCTGTCATAGCAAAATAGATTACCATAGGTTTGGGAAAGGATCAAACCTCCACCACATGGCATAAGCACCTAGGATAAACTATCAAAGAGGTCTTTTAAAGGGTTATAACATTAGGTGTAGGGATATGGAATACACGGTTTTGTTGGATATAGGCAATCTTTACTGGTGGCGAGTTAATCATCTTGGTTAATTACATGTACAATATGGCGTTGCTAAGCCAAGACTAGACTGGACTTAAGCTAATAAATTAAAAATAACAAAAACATAAAATAAACATAGAATGAAACGGGATGGTAGTCCGTTTTTTTTTTTTTTTTTTTTTTTTTTTTTTTTGCTGCATACACTTTTACCCTACCATCCAAAATAATACATCATAGGGAATGAACATTCTCCTTACACTTGAATTTTTACATACTTTAAAATAAACTAATCTAATGACTCGAACTAAGATAATCGAAACACTTGGAGTACTTTTAAGATTAACGCACATATGGGGGTAATAATATTATGTTCTTCCCCATTACTCCATAACATTAGTACTTTACCCATGAGTCTCAATCGTCCCAAAACAATATGTACAAGGATATGACTCTATTTAGCAACCATGTAATCAATTAGATAATTAACTAAGGGTTTAAACATGTAACAATAATGCACTAAAGATGAGTGCATACACGGAAGGCTAAGGAGATTTAGGTGTACATTTAAGTGGGTTGTAACAAATTCTTCCTTTAAGTTAGATGCTTAAAGTTAGAAACGAAAAGATAGGCTCGGAGGGGTGTACTAGGGGTTTCGTGTACTAAAAATGAGTACAACGCTAAGGGTGTGGAAAAAATTAATTGACTTAACTAGACAAGTAATATGACTTAAATGGTCAAGTAATTATGATACGGGTTTAACACAAGGGTGATCCTAATGCCTCTTATCATGTAGTAAATCCTACTACACGAATGTAGTCTCACTAGCGGTCTCGGGATGCATCACTACGCAAGTTCTAGAATCTAAATGCTACCGATACACTCATAAGCACTAATAGTAAATGCTTTTCCTATCAAATCTAAAGGCGAACCTCACATATTTGGGTGGAAATTTTTTCTGAATAGTACGGTTTTGTGCTAGTCATGCAATCTCCTATCCATGAGACGCTTGCTAAGGCTAAAGTTTCACTCCTAAATGTTGTAAAAAATTTTAAATTTGGCGCTAAAATTACACTAACAAGTATTTCTCATAGTTTTATTACACACCTACCATCAAACAAACAAACTCAAGTGAAAGTGTATTCTATAAGGTATCATCATTTACCCTCCCCTTACACTTAGGATGAACATTGTCCCCAATGTTCAATTAAAGAATGTAAAAGTGAAATAGGTAAAAGAATGAAATCAAATACTCCCCTGATTCGTTCGGTGTGGATAGTGTGGTAACAAGGTTAGATCTTCCTCCAAGAAAAATGAACATTCAAAGCTTCCCTTCCAGAATATAAATCATCTTCTTGTCATACATAACCTGTTAAACCTGAGAAAACAAACAGGGCAACCTCGCGTAAAATCGGCGGCAATCTATATATAATAACAAATCCTAGAAAACAATGTAAGATATAATGCTTGTGGAATGAATGTTTGCAGATTTCCTGGAGTTTATAAAACTAAAGAATTAACAAAAACTTTAAGACTCCGTTAGAAAAACAAAACTAGCAAAATTTCCAGAATTTTACACATGACGCCGCCAGGAATTAATTCCTGACGCCGTCAGAAGTGATCTGCAGAAATCTTTACGTTAAGTTTTCGGAAAATTTCTGAAAAAACTTATGTCCTACTTCCTGGAAAATCCTGCAAAACATCATTATGACTCGATACATGCATTTGACTTTAACAAATACAAATATACATGTCTATTTAGTATTGTGGAGAATCATGATCAATTTTGTTTCTTAAAAACATATTTGGGGTTTCCCCTTACACTTATGTTTTGCGAAATACCTTTGGATGAAGTTAAGACTAAGCCAAACGACAAAATAAAGTATTTTTACCATTTTAGTTTGAAACATGATCTACCAACAATAAAAATAAAGAATGCATACGGAAACAAATAACAAACAAACAAACAAACAAACAAATAAAATAAAAAAAAAATGAGTAAAAAGCTTGGGGTACATCCCAATAAGCACTTGTTTTTGTTCGAGTCATGAGCCTGACTCTACCCTTATTTAACAGAAATAGGGAAGGTGTTCCCTACACTTAGGATTAAGTGCGGGTGAAAGTAGCGATACACACCCTTAGGCTGGAAATATGCCATGTGAGGAAAGAGTGGTGGATGAATTATATGCTCAAAAGGGTGTGATCCTATCATCATAACCTTACCTAATTCAATCGGGTTAATGAGTGGATTAAGATTTTCTCCTAGAAAGGGATCATTTTCTATCAACTTCAAGAGACTACTAGTTGGGGATCCATCTTGACCTAATAAACCCAGTTTAAACCCATAATGTTTCTTGTGATCAATCATAAATGGGTGATGTAAGCATGTAAGGTCATTTTCCACTCATGTGTCAGCTTCCTTTCTACAAGGCTTAGAGTCTACTGCCTTTATCCCAAGACTACCCGGACTATATGGTTTGATGGGTGGATCGGGACCTTTTTCAATTCCTAACTTTTCATCCAAGGATGGAAGATTAGGTAACGGATTTTGTTGAGGCTCCGGTTCATCAAAACTATGAACTTCCCTAGAACTAAGAGTAAGGTTATCATTATAAGTATTCAAACCTATATCCTCTAGTTGTGTTTGGTCCAAGGGCTCTACCTCTATCGGGGCTCCTATAGTCTCTTCTACTTCTTTCGGGTAAGTCACGGGTGGTGTGTGTGCCTCAAATGATGGTAGGACTTGTGGGGTACTTTGTAGGCTCATGTTATTTACTTCATCATTCCTTTTGTCAAGATCACCTATATTCTCAACATGTGTTTTATTATAATCTAACCCTAACATTTTCCCAAGTATCTCAAGTGCTTCTCTAGGCATCTCAACTTCTATAACCGAATCATAAGGATCATCCTCAATATTCTGACTGCTATATTCAAATTGCCCAAAAGATTCATCATGTGTTTCTTGAGATTCATCATCATCGACCATAAAACCAAGGTCTTTTTGATCAATGTGATCATGTTCGGCTAAATCCTCTATCACATCAAGGTCACCTATATGTTCATCCTGTATTATGGTAGTGCCTAACCATGACATACAGCTAGGTGGCTCATACGAAACTATCCTAGGTGAAGGCTCATATGGTGCATAGGTTTCACTAAGTGAGGCATTTTGAGGGGATGATGGAGCTCCTAAGGTGAATTCTTTAAAAGTCTTATGCACTTGGCCTCTTTTCTCAAGGTACTCAGTAAAATCAATACAAGATCTTGTCTTCCTCATTTCATTCCTCCATCTTGATATATCCAAACTGGTGTAATTATACTTTTTTTGGTAAAAGGAATAGTCAATGAACTTAATTTACTAACAAAGGCACAAAGAAAAAGATAGACTAAAGAAAACCTAAAAATAAAAATAAAATCTTACTAGAAAAGAATCTAGCAAGTAGACCTAATAAAAAGAAATCCTAACCTAGACAATAACTATTCCCCGGCAACGGCACCAAAAACTTGATGCGTGGGAATTGCACCAGGCTTTACCTCTCGAGGGATCTCGAGAAGCTTACAACCTCCACCAGGCAGTGTACCTGATCGTTGTAATATAGTATAGTGACAAGTACCGGGGGATTGATCGTTCAACTTAGGAATAGTGTTGCTAGGATTAGAAAGCCTAAAAACTAGGTCTAGAGGTGAGGGATGATTCTTTTTGTATTTTTATATTTTTATAAAAGCAATTAAAATCTCGGGTATTGGAAGAGTGGGCGGAATTAGTTGTTAGTCAACTAACCCAATAACTAAAGATGCAATCAAAATAAAATAACAAAAATGTAAATAAACTAATTACTAATGTGGTGTGAACAATAAATGGAAAAATTGTGTTTACTTAGATTTCATTACTCCCTAGATATCTTTTACAGGTTAATAGTTTGTTACAGTTGCATGGATGACGGGTTATATTCCTTAATACCAATCGTGGAGTGGCGTACGTACTTCCCCAACTCTATAAGCTCCTACTTCACTCCTATGTTGAGCCTGCAAGAAGCTCCTAACATGGGATCATTAGAATTCGCTCATGCATTAAATACAACCATAAAAACATAGTACGCATTGGTTCATGTTTCTTAAGACGTTCAAGCAAGTTACACTATGGAAGTCTACCAGTTTTCTTAAGCCTAACATCGAAATCATTCATCCGTAATAACTATAAACAAGCAATCAACCCATAATCAACATCTAGGTTTCACTACATCTAAGCAAACACACAAGAGATCTAGCCTAGCATGTTAAAATCAAGACAAGCGTAAGATATATATTCAAACAACACATAGACATATTGAATTAATTGAAATGATACTTATCTTAATTGAACATGAAAGGTTTCAAGGGGTGAAAACCCTTGAAAATACTGATAAAATCGTGCTAGGGTTTCTCCAAGTCGTCCCTAAAATTGTCCTCTCTCTAATGAATGAAAATTACAAAACTATATATAGATTTTCCAATGTGACGGCGTCAAGAAGAAAGTTCTGACGCCGTCAAACCGCCGCCCATAATAAAATAGGATTGCCTAGATCTAGATCTGATGTCGTCAAGAGTAGTTTTCCTCTGGGCCATCACGTATAAAGGGACCATGACGGCCTATGGTGACGCCGTCATGCCCTAGTGTAAAATCTTTCTGGACCATCATGGACTCTATCCACTTCACCTCTTGTTTTTGCGCTTGACGCCGTCATGTAGAAGTTGGTGATGCCGTCAGGTACTGTTCCCAACAAGGAAAATTGAGACTTTGCCGTTTTCTTCACTTTTATGCTCCAAAAACGTCCAAAATGCTTCCTTTTCCAGAATTCACTCTAAAAGTACCTAAATTCACAAAAGGAACGATTTAGGGTAATATTTGATCAAATAAATTCGAATTCGGGCTTAAATGACCCCCTAAAAATGGATCATTTTTCGCCTCATCAATATATATAAATATGAAATTTTTAGGTTTTGTGTATTAGATACTTGTACCATAAGTTTATTAGGGTTGTACTAGGGTTTATAAATTATAGAAAATATATTTTTAGTATTTTGTTAACTTAGAATAATTATAATTAAGTTTATATATATATTTAGGTTGATATAAATATAATTTTTAGGTTTCATGCATCAAGTGCTTGTTCAGTAGGTTTAGGGACTTGTACTTAGGCTTATTAATTATAAGAAAATATTTTAAAGGCTTGTGCATAAAAGGCTTGTATGATGTATTTTAAAAATAAGTACACTGAGGTTTATAATAAGTTTTATAATTAATTAGTTTTCATGCATTACTGACTTGTATCTTAGCTTGAAAAACTTGTACTCTTGTATTTCTTAAAAATAGCATACATACTAATTAGGGTTTTATGATTTGATTATGTAAAATTATAGTTTTAATAATTTAGTGTTTTCGTGAACACTTTAATAAATAGAAACTGTTAAATTTAAACGTTGAATATAAAATGACGTAAAGTGGTAAATAAAAGTTGAAAACGTTGCTACTTGATATATAAAGATATTGACTCAAAATTAACTTAAGTGAACACATTTATGTAGAATATGAGTTACGTGACATTAGTTGGTTGTTGTGATTAGTTAAAAAAATTAGCCGTGAAAATAGATAAATATTAGTTTAATTTAAGTGGAAATTTACCGGTGGTTACAGTTTCACCATCCGGCCCCTCCTCACGCGCCAAGTTCCTTGCCCACCACCTTGGTTCACACGCAAGACACATCTACCGAAACAAGAATCGGTGATAACTTCACCAATTGAAAAAGCTGAAAAAGGGGCCCCACCATCTTATTTATCAATTTCGTACATTGCTTTTGAGTAAAAAAAATCATAACACCCTACTTTATTTAATGACCTCTATTCATGGATCTAGAATAATATTTTGGTTCTGATAATAAATTACCACTAAAAGACATCGCAAAGTTCTGATGACTTTTTCTCTCAAAAAGTCAATGGTGAGAGAAAATATTGAGCCGGAGTGGAAGACGGTTACGAACCTAAAATACATCGCAACCCCATCACTCATGGCAAACATAAACTTGCCTTCCCTAACACATACAACAACCTCCAATCAACCACCTACTATTTCACGAATTTCCCTACCAACTGAAACCATATCATCATGAAGGAAGTGTTTGCCCGATATGGTTACGCTGATGATGTGTTCATTCCAATGAAAAGAAACAGTTCTGGGAAAAGATTTGGGTTTTGTAGGTTTCTTGGAATCAAAGACCAACTGGCTTTTGAGAAATTTCTTAACAATATATGCTTCGGGTCTCAAAAACTGATATGTTACATTGCCAAATTTCAACGTCAACCTACTGCACCTCAATCATACCGTAAACTTAACGAAACCAAAACACAACTACCTAACCCGTATCGTAAACCCTCTTGTTCTTTCAACATCACTAAACCTTCATATTCTAACACCCTTTGGAACTCAGA
Source organism: Artemisia argyi (assembly GCA_030686995.1). NCBI lineage: Eukaryota > Viridiplantae > Streptophyta > Magnoliopsida > Asterales > Asteraceae > Artemisia > Artemisia argyi. Next base: position 24,213,786 of record CM060709.1, read on the forward strand.
CCATCACATCCCACGACCACCCTCCAACACTTGCCACCCACCACCGCCTCCTCCTAATAACCTCCGACCAACACCACCACCACTACCTCCCAACCCATACATCTCCTTCCCAACCACACCAATCAATCCCCCACTATCTTCTGTCATATGTGAGCTTAAATCATTTGAAGGTGCTGCCATTACCCACAATATCCTTCTTGATCAAGGTTTCACTGACTTTAGTATCAAGTACTTAGGTAGGCTTCACCTTCTCATCTTGTTTCAAGACAATACTACCACAAGTAATGCCTTAAACAACCCGATTCTCCTAACACATTTTAAGTCCCTCAAACCCTGGAATCATAACACCCGAATCACTGACCATATAATATGCTTGACAATCTATGGCCTCCCACCACAACTTTGGGGCACCGAATCTTTCTCGGCCATTGCGGAACTTTGGGGGAAAATCCTTATCCCCGATGAGTGTTGCCAAAGGCAATTCAACAGGTCCTTTGGGAAAGTTTGTATTCTTACCAAACGGGTTGATTTTATCATGGAATCTCTTAAAATTCCAATTGGCAATGAACTTTTCACGATACGTGTTCAGGAAAGTGATGGCGATATCGACTCACTATTTAATGGCTATTTCTTTCTTTCTCCATCAGACGATAGTCATACCTCATCAACTGAACCAAATAACAAAACCCAAACCTGGTTTGATGACGGAGCAGACTCCGGCGAAGATAATAGCGATGATGACCATGGTGATGGGAATAACAATCATGAAACAGGTGGTGGCTTCATCCCAGAAGCATTTTCAAATGGAATCCCATTTATGGAAAGTACTGGTGGTGACTGAAACATGGCGAAAGCAACAGTGGACTGTTCTGAGGAAGGGTCGTCCTCACCTATAGGGTCCTCACCTATAGGGTGTGAAGTCAATGACAATAAGCTTTCTCCCATGTCTGACACACCTCGTGAAAAAACACCTGCCAAAGTTGCAGAAAAAGACAACTATGCCACACACGTGAAGTCAAATACCAAACAAGAATCCCTAAAAACCCCTATTAGTAAAAAGACTTGTGGATCCACACCCACCAATTCAAGCCCAAATTGTGTAAAACCCACTATCCCATTAAACTTATCTAACAACCCTCAATCATCTATCAGGCCTCAACCAACAAAACCCACTATAACAACTTCAATCATCAAATACTCAAGAAGAGGTAAGTCTATCCCTCTAGCTCCATCTTCTCTTGTTCACCATCATCGTAAAAGAACAAAAAGATTCGCTTCTCTAAGGCTTATCGATTCGATCAATGGCATTAACTCAAATGTGAGTATGGGGACGGATAACAAGAGTAAAAGCAAAACCACCTCACAAACAACACATCGCACTGCAAGATCATCATCTGATATGGCAGGGGTCACCGACTTCCTCTCATTGATAAGACGTTGCAATATCATAATCCTTTCTAAACCATGCTCTTCAGTAACCTCGGGTTTCAATGAAGTTGATCGTATTATACATTTGGGAAATGAGATTGGTTTCGACATGAGGGACAAAGACATTGTTGTGGATGATGTTTTAACTCAAGGAGAATTCAAAGGTGATTTATGAATTTTCTTTCCTTAAATGTGCGGGGCCTTGGGGAGGATCATAAAAAAGATGGGTTAAAAGACTTTGTATCGACCACAAAGTTAAATTCCTAGGCCTTCAAGAATCAATGTCAATAAATGTAGATCAATTTCTTATTCAATCATTGTGGGGGAATACATCGTTTGGGTATGTTTTAAGAAATCAGATGGTAAATCAGGCGGTATAATTTCCATTTGGGACACATTATGGTTCACCATGGTTGATGTTATGGAGGGAGATGGTTATCTTGCAGTTACGGAACCTGGAGACCCTTAGAAAGCCCTTGTATTATTATTGTTGTTTATGCGCCTCTGTGTTTCCACAAAAAGAAACACCTTTGGTCCACCATTAATAATCTCATTACTCACCATACTCACTCTCCATTATTTTTGGTGACTTCAACGAAGTCCGAAATGAGTCTGAACGAATGGGTACAAATATTTGTCGAAGGGGCGCTTCACTCTTTAATAAGTTCATATCAGATTCTGGGCTCACTGATCTTCCTTTAGGCGGTATGCGATTCACGCGTATGAACAATCAAGGATCCAAGCTAAGTAAGTTGGATCGTTTCCTCGTGTCACCCCAATTTTTGGATAATTGGCCTTCCTCACACGTTCTTGCTTTGGTAAGGGAATTCTCTGACCACTCTCCAATTCTCCTCCAAAATTCTATTTTTGATTATGGACCAGTGCCCTTTAAGTTTTATAACAGTTGGATGCTCAATAAAGACTTTGAATCCGTTCTTTGTAACTCTTGGTCCTCTTCGGGTTCATGGGTTGTTAATTCTACTAAGGCCACTGTCTTTAAAAAGAAACTCCAGTTATTTAAATCGAATTTCAAGGATTGGAGAAAAGTGGTAAACTCCCTTGAAACAGTCTTTTCTACCTCACTTCGAGAAAAAATTTCCTCTATTGACATCAAAGCTGAAATTGGTCCTCTTACTTCTGATGAGGTAATTACCAGGGCTATGTTGGTTAAAGATCTAGGTACTTTGGAATATGGCAAGGCTGAGGATCTAAGACAAAAATCTAAGTCTAAATGGGCTCTAGAAGGCGATGAAAATTCACGTTTCTTCCATGGGATAATCAATAACAAGATAAATCGCTCTAGAATCAATGGCCTAAATATTCAAGGGTCTTGGGTAACGGATCCGACTTGCATCAAAAGTCATATCTTACACTCTTTTGAATCAAACTTCAGTAAGGATACCACTCCAAGGCCAAGCTTTTCAAGTAACCTCTTCAAGCAAATCTCTTCAAGTGATTCGTCATACCTTGATCAACCTTTTAGTGATGATGAAATAAAGTCGCGGTTTCGAATTGTGGTAGTGATAAAGCCCCCGGTCCGGATAGGTTTACATTTAAGCTTTTCAAGAAGTATTGGGATGTTATTGGTGGAGACATCCTTTCGTTTGTTAAAGAATTCGAGACCACGGCTTGCATCCCAAGAGGTTGTAACTCCTCCTTTTTCACTCTTGTGCCTAAAGTTGATGACCCGATTGTTATGGGTGACTTTAGACCAATTAATCTAATCGGTTGCCAATATAAGATCATTACAAAAGTTCTTACAAACCGGCTTGCTAATGTCATTTCATCAGTTGTTGGTGAAGTTCAAATGGCCTTTATCAAGGGTCGCCAAATAATTGATGGGCCACTCATGGTAGATGAAATTATTTCTTGGGCTAAATTGAGGAAAAAAAAAATCTTTTCATGCTCAAAGTAGACTTTGAGAAGGCCTTTGATACCTTAATTGGTCATTCTTGGATTCTACTATGTCTCAAATGGGATTTAGCCATAAGTGGAGGAAATGGATCCATTCTTGCCTTGATTCGGCATTCGCTTCGATTCTCATTAATGGGTCACCTACTTCAGAGTTCAAGTTACATCGTGGTCTTCGCCAAGGTGACACGCTTTCTCCACTTCTTTTCATTTTAGCAATCGAAGCTCTTAATGTAGCCTTTATTGAAGCTAAAAATAAAAACTTCTTCCATGGAGTAGAAGTAGGAGTTGATAAGGTCCATGTTTCTCACCTCCAATTTGGGATGATGCACTTATATTGGGTGATTGGTCTAAGCCTAATATTGAGAACTTGTCTAGAATCCTCACTTGCTTCCATCTAGCATCCGGCCTCAAAGTTAACTTCAACAAGAGTAAACTCTTTGGCATTGGTACCTCCCAACTTGAGCTCAACTCTTTTGCTACTGCTATCGGGTATGTTCCTTCTCATTTCCCATGTACTTACTTGGGTCTTCCCATTGGCGCCAACATGGCAAGATGTGCAAAGTGGGACCTCCTAATTGATCGATTTCATCAGTTGTTATCTAGTTGGAAAGCAAGAACCCTCTCATTTGGTGGTCGTTTAACCTTATGCAAATCCGTCTTGGGAAGTTTGGGGGTGTATTACTTTTCTACTTTTAAGGCGCCTAAAATAGTTATTAATAAGCTTGAAGGTATCCGTAGGAAATTCTTTTGGGGTGGGTCTTCGGATTCTTATAAAATTCCTTGGATTGCTTGGAATAAGGTCATCTCTTCTCCTAAACAAGGTGGTCTCGGCATTAGTAGCTTAGTAGTAAGCAATCAAGCTTTGTTGGCCAAATGGTGGTGGAGATTATTGATTGAAGATAAGGCCTTATGGTGCAAAGTTATTCACTCCATTCATGGTCCTCAAGGAGGTCTACATGATGCATCCTTGATTCGAAGTAAATCAAGTCCATGGTATCGAATTGCTAAGCTTAAGGATGACATTCTCAATGACTATGGGATTAACTTGCCCTTGATCTTCAAGATAAAGATTGGTAACGGGGAGTCTACACGTTTTTGGTTGGATAATTGGTTGGGCTGTCCTACTCTAAAAGAAACTTTCCCTCACATTTTTCGGTTAGAAAATCAACCGAACTGCTTGGTTTGTGATCGGGTTTCTGATACTAATAATGAACCAAGAGATGCAAATACTCTAAGCCCTAACACCCCTGTCCATTCCAACAACAATTTTCCCCCTAATCTTCACTTTACTTGGGCGTGGACAAGGCCTATTAGATCCAATATTGAGCAAGCTGAGATTGTGGATATTTCAAACATGATGTCTAATTTGGTTCTTTCGCCCTCCTGTGACATTTGGGAGTGTATTATTGATGATACAAGAAGCTTTTCGGTCAAAGGTTTGATGACTCACATTACTAATACTACTATCGCTTTGGATCAAAATCATCCAAGATGGAACAAGTTAGTTCCTATCAAAGTCAATATAGCTTCTTGGAGGATCGCAAAAGGGAGACTCCCGACAAAAATCAACATTGACTTGAGAGGCATTGACCTTCAATCGGTTCGTTGCCCTCTTTGTGATGATGATTTAGAGACGGAAGAACACCTATTCATTCACTGCCGCATTGCAAAACAAGTTTGGTTAGACGTCTTAAGATGGTGGAATCTCTCCAATGCTAACTTCTCAACCATCAATGAATTGTTCTCCCTTGCTGATCATGTTCATCTCACACCCAACATGATAGGCTGTTTTAACGCATTGATTTACACAATCCTCTGGTTCCTTTGGCGTACAAGAAATGAATTGGTCTTTGCTTCCAAGAGTCCGAATAAGGATCTAATCCTCAACGACATCAAACATTACTCTGTTACTTGGATTTCTAGCAAACATATGAATTGTTCCCTTAATTGGATAGAGTGGTTTTCCAATCCTTGTAACACTCTATTCTCCACTTTGTAACTATGTTTTTCTAGCTCCTTGCTAGTTTTTTTAAATCTAATTGCCGTTCGGAAAAAAAAAATACCCACAGACCTTTATTTTTTAAACACAATCTCAAACAACATATATCTCATTCCTTTTATTTTCCAAATGAATTCCGATATAATTATGTTCACCGACTCAGAAGAAGAACGAGAAGTTACAAGTCGAAGATTGAATTTTATTGCAAGATCGTTGTCGTTTATTAAAAATAGACGAAAAGCAAATCGCCTGGCCATGCATGGTGGTGGTATTTTGCAAGATCGCTGATGTGTATGGTGAAAAAACACATTCCTTGCCTACTAACCTTATAGGCACCACCACCCTTGGTTGGCCTCGGGCCCACATGTTAACCCCATTACAATCACACCACCACCATGCATGGTGGTGGTATTTTGGCATTGGTTCAATAGTGCAAACCACCAAACGTGGTGCTAATATTTGTTTGTTTATGTGTGTGGATATATTATGAGGCATGTTTGTATTTAAGTAGGATATTTTCATGTGTTTGATTTGATAAAAGGAGTAAATGGTAAGATGATGGTGATGAACCAACTCCATTAGACCATTACCATTGGTAATACAACGTCCTAACCCATTAAACATAAGATAAACCAACTGCATTACCATTGGCAATATAAAAATATTCTAATATTCTATACTATATAAATGTGGCAAAATAGGTGGGTGAGGTCGGGTCGGGTTTAGGTCACGAGTCTAGATGATTTGAGTCTATACGGTCTGGGTCTAGATGCATCTTTTAGAAACATGGGTCTAAATGTGTCCGGGTCTAGATGGGTTTTGGTTCGGTCAACAAAAAAAAAATCGGTTTTCTTTTGAGTTAAAAAAAAAAAAAAAAAAAAAAAAAAAAAAAAGACCCGCTAGATACGTCTAGCCTCTGTATATAATTGCACTATCAAATACCTAATTAGACATATTTATAATATTTAGAGATCAACTAGACCCTGTCATCTCTTACTAGATATTTACCCGATTAAAGTAGTAGAACTATATTTAGCCAATTGTTCTCAATTTGCCAACTCTTATACTATTCAATTAACTAACTATAATACAAAATATGTATTGCAAAATATATAATACAAACAGTTTATGATCATTCATCGTTATTTATGTGTTGCAAAACATATAATACAAAAACTTGTTTAAATTGAACTTATTTCGGCTACTTGATTTTACAACATGCATATGTATTGCAAACATATAATACAAAAATTTTATGATCATTCATCGTAATATATAATACTCGTAATCTTTAAAGCGAAGACCATGCGTTGGCCTCGAGCCAATTGAAAGCAATTGGTCCCAAGAAAGCATCGGGAATTCCAAAAGAAGTGACCAAATTAAGTGCATGTGGTCTTAATTCACTGCATAGTTTTGGAACCTCTTCTCTGATGGTTGCAGCATTGTCTGTTGATAAGTAGCCATATCGAAGAAAGGACGCATCTTCTTCCATCACAATTGTTGTGTACATCGATCTCATTAGGCCTAATACGTTCTGCATTTAACAACAGATTAATAACGTCGATATTTAGTTTTAAGTCTTAACTAAGATAAAGTACTCTTATTTACCTTTAAAGAACCTTCAGGAATTCTTGCTTCAACATCAAGACATGTTTGTAGAATTAAACGATCCGAGAAGGCTCTACCCAAATCCTCCGCAATTTGATAAGTCTGACATCAGAATGATACATTAATATAACAAACTTAAAAATCAATAAATGAATAAATAAACAAATAAATAAATAAAGATATCAATAGATATCAAGAATTAAGAAATTTGGTTGGTACCACTGTGAATATATGTTCTAAGGAGCTTTCTCCCTGAGCTTTGTGCTGCGAGACTTGTGTAACAAAACGTTGCAATAGATCTCTCTCTCGCAAGCAAAATATGTCTTTCTGCGATTCATTTTAAATCAAACTGATCAGCATCAATAATCAAAAGTCTCTGAAAATATACAAATGTTTATTGAAATAATTAGTACCTGGAATTCAGCATTTCTAATTGTTGAGCTTGTGAGGTAAGAAGGGATGATAGGAACAGGTTTGTTCAAGTGTTCCAATCCTAAACAGTTAATAGGTTTGTTCCTTTTCTTTGCTGCCATAAACTCTGATAGAAGCGCCTTACTAACCTGAGTTCCACATATGCAAAGGGAAAATCATCATGCTCGGTATTATTAATTATTTTCTACGCCGTTATTTCATCTTTAACAACTATCTAGCACCTATGCAATTCATAGCGATATTCATTATGTACCTGTTGCATGAGGACGTTATTGTCGCCCTCAAAAGTCAATTGCACATCATACTCGCTTTTTAAATGACCAACATGATTTTCAGTCTTTATACCTTGCCCACCACAAGCTTCTCGACATTCCTGGCCCAAACCATAAGTTCAATTTGAGTACATGTATGGATAAATAATAATCTAAATAGTTGATGACACAATCAAACAGTCAAAAGCTTAAAACCTGTAATGTTCGCATGCAATGCCATGTTGAAACAGCCTTGAGTGCGCTAGAAACGATATGGACGGTTTTAATTGATTCAGGTGTCCTTTTCACATATAACATCTTCAAATAGTTGGAAGCAAAATTCATCACATATCTGCAAGCATAACAACAACAAATAAGACAAGAACATACTTTAAACAACATATACATGAAATGTATGAGTTAATATATCATGGAACTTACGTCTTTGCAAGAAGAGGCAACAACCTTCTTTGATGACTTGGATAATCAAGCAGAAGAACTTCAGGTTCATTGGGTCTAATTGAAAAGGCTCTCCTTGACAATGAGTATCTTATTGCGGTTGCTAAACCAATCTTAAACAACAAATAACTAACTTTCAGAATAATTTTAAGCAAATGTAGACGTATAATTGATAAGTAACGTATGGCATCAATTGCTGGCTTCCAAAGTTCCAATACCTTTGTCGCGTTAACTGAACTCGATGCAATTATCACACGGCCAGATGTCAGGGGGGCCATAAAGGCTGCAAATCTCTGATATCAAGAGTCAAAGTTTATGTGCATCAGTGACAAAATTTCAACAAGTTTTAAAAAGAACTTCAAATAAAACTCCACTAGAAAGAAATAACTTAATGAACCTGAAGTGGGTCTTTTATTGAACTCAAATATTGCCCGTCTGGTGAAACATCAGCAACAGAATTTAACATGTTTTCTCTTGGTATTCGTAAATGATCAAACCAGATACGGCCATTGTCAACACCATTTAAACCAATTTTATGACCACAATCTGCAATACGAACATTTGGACATATGTTTCCTTTTTGGTCTCTGATTTGAGCTATGAACGCGTGCACTCCTTGATTCGCACCATTTATTACAAGCTGTGAAAAAACGACTGTGTGCGTGGCATGCTGAGACCATAGGATTAAAAATGATCAATTAGCTAGCTAATCATGCTAATAAAACTAAACTCGCGTGAATATTTGAATTATATCTTACTTTAGCTGCACCTCCAATCCAATACTTTTGGGCAGATTCACAAGGAGTGTTGATAACAAATTCGTGAGTGTTAGCATCATATCTAGTCACTGTTTCAATGCCTCGGACCTAATGATTAAAAAAAAAATAGTTACTTAAACCAACATCATATTACATGCGGCGCATGGTATGTTCATTTAGGATTGTTAATTTAGGACGTGTTATGAGATAGTTCATTGTTGGTTGTCGAGTAGACTGTTTTATTTTGTTTTAGTATGCTTTTTAAATTTCTCAAAAGACTTCTTAATTTTTTTTCTAATATACTCAAATGAACTTTCATTTACATGCATAATGTTATAAGAGAAGTAAACCACTTTTTTTTGTCTCACATCAACTTTTTTCTTTTTTCATAACCCTTCACTCACCTCACAACATCATTTTTGAGACTTACTATTTTATTTTTTCTATTTGAAACCATCTAAATTTTCATTATTAAAACTAATATTACATATACATATAAACATGTTACATAAAAATATAAGAATTTGCAATTCGTTTTATAATCTAGATCAAGTATATAGACTTTGTTAGATGACTAGGTTAGTTGGCCCAAACCTAATTGTAAGCTTAGACTCACTAGGTTTAGGGTTTAAGAGTGCTTAGTTTAAAGGTATAAATTAAAATTTTACTCCCTCCGTACCATAATAAGTGTCCAATTTGAATTTTTTGAGTCTTCCTTGTTCAAGTTTGACCATAATTGTTTTTATTTGTGTTATATAATACTTGATGAAAATTATACCAAATGAAAATACGTTTAAAACCCAATCCAATCATATATTTTTATCAACTATTATATAACACAAATATAAATATTTGTTGTCAAAGTTTAACAGGAAAGACTAAAAAAAGTCAAAGTGAACATTTATTATAGGACGAAGGTAGTACTATTTATAAAGGTTTTAAATAAAAAACAATATATATATATATATATATATATATATATATATATATATATATATATATATATATATATATATATATATATATATAACTTAAACCTTGTTGACACACACACAAACATAAACAGATAACCCATTTTAAGTCCCAAAAAAATATACATCCTCATCCACACTATGGCGTACGCCATAGCTATGGCTCAAGCAGAGGCGCAGCTATGCCCTCCCGCCCCTCCGAAATTTTTTTTGCAATGTAGGGGGTATAGAGTTTTCGTGTAGAAAAATTTCGGTATATTCGGTTTCGACCCCCATTTTAACTGTGATTTTTTTTACATTAAGCAATAAAATTTTGATCCATTACATTTTACATAAGCTCATCTACCCCAACTAAAATCCATTAATAAACCAAATCCCAAACCAAAATCCATTACTTATATTACCCTTAAAAAAAAAAAAAAAAAGGAACAAACACTCCCCCTTCGAAGTTCGACCCTCATCTCCTCCCACAGTCCCACCTTCCTGCCTCCTGGCTCCTCACTCCTGCAGTCTCGCCGGCCACCACCGACCACCGCCGACGGCCGACCACCAACCGTCTGTCTCATTTTTAATGTTTAGTTGTCTTGGACAAATGTTTAGTTTTTTAGTGATTGAAACTTTTTTTTTTTTATAATAATAGTATTTAATTTTTGACCCGACCCAAACATATTACCCGAAAAATAGCGTTAGTAAAAAAAATTTTAGATCCCGATCCCCCTACTCAAAATTTTCTAGCTTCGCCCGCTTGCTCTAAAAACCAATGTATTCTAGACATCTTAATTTGACTTACATTACTTCCATGCCCCAACTCGCTCATTGCGAAACAACCCTTGACTTGGTAAGTGTCGGTTGGCTTCAGCCATTTATCGTGATGCCGTTTTGTTCCCATGTAACTGATTGCACCACCCCTGAAATAATTGATTAACTTAAGATGGTCAAGACGACAAAAATCAAAATTAGACGTCAATAGCAGGAATTATTAATTTTTTTTAATGCTATAAATATGTTGTTAATGCATATTTTATGAACTAGTGCAGATTTGCATGTTTTATGATTTATGTATATTTATAATATTTAACTATTTGTTTTAATATTTAAATAAGAGCACAAATATTGCAAAAGAAAATATTCTACATTTTCTATCATCCTTGCAGCCTTGCAGGCTGCTACACCTTTGTCACAGTTAAGTTTATTTAAATATTTGAAATACTTTTAATAGTTTATAGTGCTAAAGTGTTTTTTAAGTATCAAAAGATGTCAAAAGTTTAAACCTTGTTGTGCGAACTACATGACGACAGAAAGTCATAAAACAAAAACTTACGGTTAAATCGCATATATGAGAGCAAAACGGGCTTAAGGACTTCCTCATATAACGTTAAGATTGATTTTCTCAGTTACCCACTTACGAGTTACTTCTAATGTGAGCAGTAAAATTTATGGCAAAGTTGGTCTAAAAAGACGAATCTTTTGTATAATTAAAGAAAAGCTTTTATAATGTTATCACTAGCTTAAATCAATTCTTATCAATCAATTATAACATAATCTTGATACTGTAAAATAGAAAATAGAGATATTAGTGATTGTGTTTTGTATAATTACATAAGAATATTACATATATATACTAATAATAAACACATAGCTTATTGTATAAGCAACAACAACCCTAACTCTAATTTACTCAAACCCACTATTATGCTTGGTCCACTAACATATTCATCTAATAATTACGAGTAATATATATCAAATAAATCTTTTTCAGAATCATTATAAAACACTAAAAATAGTACATATCTTTACAACCTCCAAATTTCACACTGTTTTCAACAATTTACTACTGTACATATTATATGGAAACTCTTGATTATAAGCACGTGTTTTCATAAACGAGATTACTAATACTAGTTTATTAATTTACTACAAATAGTTTGGTTGTAATTTTGATGTTTAAAAATGATATGGGGTCATATCTTTGATGTCATTGGCAGTCGAGAAAACTTAAGCTACCCACTAGGTAGTCTACCCACTAAGAATAAAAAACATAACTAAAACATAATTAATGCTTTGTTGGAGAAAAGAGGAGAATATTATTCCTTCTCTCCCAATGACTCATTGCCACCTCATCCGGGTAAACTACCCGGTAGGTAGGTGTATCAATGCCCATTGGCAGTTGTGTCACTGCAAAAATTTTACCAAAATTTGAATCTTAGCTAAATTAACTTTTACGCCAAATATAACTTTGCTACATACTTGAAACTCAAGTGTTTGACCACCTTGTAAATATAAATCTTGAAAAAAAAAAAAAAAAAAAAAAAAAAAAATCTGTGACTTCTGTAACATACAGAAAGACACTTGGATCTATTATAAAATTTGGCTATTGGTTTAATTAATTAACTTAGAGATCAAGGGTTCGATCCTCACTCCCTACAAAAGGCCGAAGGTCCTTTTCTACTTTAAGTAGAACCGGAAGCAACCTCTCTACCTTAGGTAGGGGTATGGTTGTCTACGTCTCAACCTCCCCCATACACCGTGAAAGACGGTATTAGGACCCATAACCCGTGAAAGACGGTATTGGGAGTTATTTTACTTTACTTTACTTTACTTTTTAATTAATTAACTTAAGAAAAATTACGAAAAATTCTTATATGTGCTCACTGAACACATAGTTTGGACGTATTTTCACCTAATTATACCTTACACTGTGTTCTCAAGATTATTTGACAAGAGAAAGGAAAGGAAGTGGACAAAACTTAAATTTTTTTGTGTTCTCTAGTTTTTTTAAGAAGAGAAAGGAAAGAGTAAAGAATGAAACGGAAGGGGGATTTGTGCTTTTTTGGTTCCAAAATTTTCCTCCCAAATATGGCCAGAAGTGGAAGGAAAGTGTATGTAAAACTCACAAAAAATATTTGCTGACCAAATTACCCATGCTATCTGTGTTCTTGGTCATTTATAACATTGTTTTAAACCTTCACCTGCTTCAAAATCGAAATGGTTTACCATGCTATTGAGGTTATACACAAAGTAGATCTGATAGATTTTTTTTTTAAACGGCGGTAGATCTGATATGCTGTAGTTGTGATCGAATTTAACCAATAAAGAATTGGGTTGCTGTCTTCCTGAAATATTAAATCAAATCAGCCATCTAATTGTTGTTGGTTGATACCTTTGTGTGATTTTAGTATTTCACTGCTACTGGCATTTCATTATCGTTGTATTTGTTTATACTCCCAAATTGATAGGGCTAAATTTGTTTTAACTAACTAATAATTCTCATGGCCCGTTAATATATGCCTGTATGTAGTAAATACTATTTTAACGTTTTGGTCCATGATGTATAATGGTTTGTTTTGAAAAAACTGATTTAAAAGAGTAACCATGTTCATGATATAATTTTAGTTTCATTTTGATTATCTAGTTTACAGGGGTAAACTCATAAATTTATATATTGCATTTTTTCCCTTTCCTTCTAATCTCTTCAAACTCAAGAACACAAAAGAAGTTACAAACTTTCTTTCTTTTCTCCTCTCTTCCACTTCTCTTCTTTCACTTTCTTTTCTTTACTCTCAAAAAACAACTCGAGAACACAGTGTTAGACAGTCGGACACTTTTTAGAAGTTACATTGTTATGTGATGTGGAAAAGGTTAATTAGTCGGATTTATATATGATAACGTATGACAGAACAATATGATACGTTTGGACGTATGAAAACAGACGAAATCGTATGAAAGTGAAGAAAAAAACCATGAATTAAAAAGAAAAAAAAAATCAAATTTGATTAAGTCTCTTAGAAGCTCTGTAAGATCAATTATATTAAAACTTTTGTAAACTTTTTGATGCTATTTCAACAGATGAGCTGATTTGAGACGTACCATAAAAAGAAATGAACACCAAGCTTAATCGATAGAGAGTGATCAAAATAACCAACTGCTTCTGCACGAGCGAATCCCCATAACTCAGCCTCAGGGCCTTTCCGAGTAAGCCACCCATCAAATGCTCCTTGATCTCTTAAGTAATCGATTCTTTTCATCGTCATCTCTCTTTGTTGCTCCATGGGTTGGTTGAAATCTGGCGAAATAAACACTTTGCCACCCCTTTCTCTCGGACAAAACAAGTTGCTTTTTATCATCATTTTCCATATATACTCCAATTCAGAAGTTCTCTCACCATCAAGGAGCTTACGAAGCGACCTTGTATCGAAATCTAGAGATGAGGCCATGCGGAGATGGTGGGCTAAACCATGAGTCTGGATATCCACCTGATGCATGGATGAAGATGATAATGATAATGATGCGTCCATGAAGTATGTATATATATGGAATGAATTAGTTTTGTTAGTTTTGAGGATTTATAAAGAAATGTATAGACCAGTTGTTATATATAGGAACGCAGAAAAGAAAATGTCTTGATGCATGGCACTGAACATTCAAGTACTCCGTATTTAAAAGGAAGATTCTTTTTGGACCATTAAAAATGCTAGCTTGCTATAATGTTAAAAGTAAAGGGAGTCATAACTCAAGTTAAAAAATAATACCGCGTCACGTCAGCGCCACATCATCTCAACATCAAATAACATAACACCTAAAAACACCAAAAGAAGCAAATGAAAAAAACAAACAAATGAAAACGGCGTTGGGTAACTTGGAACAAAACAAATGAGGGAGTGATAACTTGGAACCAAGTTATGTTATAACTTGAGTTGCCACACCAACGTACGTTAAAACGCAAAGGCAACGCGAAGGGCAAGGAAATGGTGTTAATGCATAACTTGAGTTGTTTGCTGCCCATCAAAATGTTTGCTGCCACATAGGATAACACAGCCTTCTAGCGTTACCACTCCCTCTTCTCTAATATGTTACTCCATTATTTTAGAGAATTTTTGTTTTGCTTACTTTTATTTTGATACTTACCGATGGATAAATCCTCGCCATCAATCTAATTTGATTAAATAGTGATAATTAATCTAATATTTAATATGCCAACCTAAGTCCAATTTTTTATTTTTTTTAATTCATTTTTTTTTTATCGCTTTCATACGTTTTCGTCTGTTTTCATAAGTTTTCGTCCGTTTTCATATGTTTTCGTACGTTTACTTACGTTTTAGCCCGTTTTCATACGTTTCGTCCGTTTTTATATGTTTCGTCTGTTTTCTTACGTTTTCATTCATTTTCATACGTTTTCGTCGGTTTTCTTTTGTTTTCGTCCATTTTTCATACGTTTTCGTCCATTTTCAGACGTGTTTTTACGCTTTCATACGTTTTATCCATTTTCATATGTATTCACCCGCTTTCTTATCAGTTGTGATTTTTTGAATATCACTTGTGATTTTCATGTTACAAAACATTAGTTGAAAATCATTTATGATATTCAGAAAATCACTTGTGATATGTGATATTCAGAAACGTATGAAAAAGCCTGAAAACGGCCGAAAACATTTAAAAATGGATGAAATCGTACGAAAACGGACAAAAATGTATGAAAGCGTAAAAAATATATGAAAACGAACGAAAATGTATGAATAATGGACGAAAACGTAAGAAAACGGACGAAAATGTATGAAAACAGGCAAAAACGTGTGAAAACGAGCGAAAACATAAGAAAACGGACAAAAATATATGAAAACATATGAAAACGGACGAAAACAGATGAAAACGTCTGAAAACAGACGAAAATGTATGAAAGCGGAAAAAATTAAAAAGATATATAAAAGACAAAAATAGAAAAAAAAAATGTGAATAATTAAGAAAGACGAAAAGACAAAAAAAACAATACATGAACTTAGATTGACATATTATTTTTCACAATTATTTTAAACTAGATGTATGATTAGGATTTTTTATTTATTTATTTTTTATTATTTTTTTTAGCCTCCTTCATGGAATAATCCACTCTCTCCATGTGATTGATATTCATGTGCTTCAATAAAAGGGTTTAAATAACGTTTATTATAAACTATTGCCGGTAGTGGTTTCATTATTTCAAAAAAAGTAGTTGTTTCATCTAAAATATAGTATTTAATTATGGCAGACTGCAATATGATTGAAGGAAACCATTCTTTTATCCTGTTTCTAAAACGTTTTTTTTATGGTTTTTTTTATTCATGACATGAGTTCTTAGATATGATTAGTTATTGTGATAATTTCTTTTTAATAATCTATGCCTTAACTATTTCGAATTCCACGACAAGATATATAAAACACTTCATGGTCATTCTTCAAATACGAAACGGGGAAATAGGCAACTTGTAAAACTTTAAAATTAATTAATTGACGGGACGATGTGTAAAGTGTAAATTAGGAATATTATTATTCACAAGACACTTATAAATGCGATTGCAGCCTAGAGCAAAATTATTCATTTTGTAGATACGAAGTAAAGTTCAAGCAATAATGTGTTTTTATGATAAAAAAAAAATAAAAGTATAAAAAAGAAAAATGATACAAAAGAGTATATATTTAAATAAGAAGTAACAGTATAGATTTTAATTTGTTTTAGGGTTAAAGTGTTATATTGCCAAAGTTAAAAGTATGTTAAATTTTAAATGTTAATAAGTTTAGTGGATAATACTAAACTCGGAGGGTGTTAAAATATAAAGCAACGCGTAAAAGTATAGATTTTAATCGGTGAACAGTAGCATTTGAGTCGTCAATTGTTATTATATAAATTTGAACCAACAACAAAATAATGTTCAGATAGTAGAGTTACGATTAAATGAGAAATAAAATTAAAATAAGAAACCCAAGGCCTTTGGTCTAGTGTTATGCGAGTTGGTGTTTGAGCCTGATGGCATTTGAGCCTGTTGGTGTTTGAGCCCGTTGGCTTTTGAGCCTGATGTAAGGCACTTAGGGCTCGCGTTGTACGTGTATAAGTCGGGTGGTGATGGTCAGATGCTCGGTTTCCTGTGTTGAACGGTAAAGACCCCATGAGAAGGATGATATTCCTGTAGTCGGAGTAACACTAGCATTGACCGAGTACCTTCATATCATCTCGTAGATGAGGATGATGAGAAGTACCTTCGTCTTACGTCATAGGAGAGGGTGAAGAGAAGGCTTTATGTGGTTGATGAGAATAATGGATGTAGATCAATTGATTAAGGAGGAGGAGCCTATGGAGGCTGCCAAGTGAAGTTGTATGTGCTTCCTTACTCTAGATCCTCATATCTTATGGTATATATAGGAGGGAGTTGGGGTAAAAGATGTGGGGATGAGGTCTGGGGGTCTGTCCATCATTTAGGCCTTTGGGCCCTTATTTGATTATTGGGCTTGTATAGTAATATCCAAGCCCAAAGGGCTTAATGTATATATTGTAGTATACATATGTCATCAGCATCAATTAGATTTGAATACTTTCTTGTATGGTGATTTGTATGAAAAATTGTATATGTCTTTATCACCTTGTTTTTATGATGAAAATGAAACTAAGGATTGTAAATTGGTAAAGTCATTGTATGGTTTAAAATAGACACCTAGACAGTGGAAAGAAAAACTTACCACTACGTTGGTTGAAAATGGTTTTGTGCAAAACAAAAGTGATTATTTTTTGTATGTTAAGAGTAAGAAGGGGTTGTTTATGGCTTTGTTAGTATATGTTGGTGATATTGTTATCCCAGATAATGATGTTTCAGAAATTTAGAGTTTAAAGGTTTGTAAGTTCAAATTTTTTAATAAAAGACCTTGGACACTGAAATATGACATTGAAGTTTAGGAAAATAAAAGTGGCATATGTCTTTCTCAAAGGAATTTGATACTGATAAACTTTTGCCTAATATGACCGAGTATCAAAAACTTATGGAAAGCTTGTTTACTTTCCTTTTACTAGGACAGATATTGCTTAAGTAGTGCACTGTCTTAGTCAGCACATGCATTCTCCATTAGTGTCTCATTTTACTGCTGCATTGAGAGTTCTGGCGTATTTAAAGCAAGCTCCTAGAACTAGTATATAGTTTAACACATGTAGTAGGTTTAGTATGCATGTTTTCTCAGATGCAGATTGAGCTAAGTGTCTTATGTCCAGGAAGTCTATGTCTAGTTATTGTAGTAAAAAATAGGCACCAATTTTCAGATCTTTAACTGAGGCCGAATACAGATGCATGTCATCAGCTACATGTGAAATCATTTAGATTTCCAATATTCTAAAAGACTTGGCAGCTAAGGGCTTGTTTCTTGTTAATTTTTATTGTGAGAGTAGTGCAGCTATACAAATTGCTGCTAATCTAGTTTTTCATGAGAAAACCAAACACTTTGACATTGATGTTCATTTGTGTAACAACCGTGGTTTTAGCAGGTTAGTTAGACTTATAGCCTTGAGTTATCTAACTTTGTTTGGTGTGGTTTGGGTAGATATATGGGTATATGTGTGTTATTGTGTGATATTGTGTGATTAGTATTTGAGATTAGCACTAAATCCCTTTGCGTTAGTAGTTGTCATTGTGATTTTGGGAAAGTTCATTTTGATCACCTTTGTGGTGTAGAAATGACTTAAGTATATTTGGTGTTTTGTGGTTTTGCGTAACGAGTCTTCGTTCAAGTATTTGAGCTTTAGTAAGTTACAGGAAGGTTGTTTTCATGAGAAATGTTTATAGAGTGTGTGAAATTCTATTTTTGGAAACTTTATTTTGAAAATGGATATTTTCCGGTTTTTCGTAAAATTAAGGTTTATCGCGAAAGACGTTAGGTTTCGATATGTGAACACATAAAATATGAAAGGTATGAGGTTTTGAGTGTAATAAATAAATTTAATAAAAAAAATAAAAATATATATATATATGTATAGGGGGCGGCCGAATATATGGATTAGGGGGAAAAAGGAAACCAAATGTGATATCAAATACAACTCTAAGCCTTAAGGGTTATCCAATATAATTATAAATACAAAATTAAAATCTCCCTATCCCTTTTTCTTTGTTTGTATGGTCGACCAAGAGAGGGAGCAGGAGAGAAAAATTTAGGGTTTTGTTTTTGAAGCTAAAACCAAGATCAAGGTATATTTTTAATACTAGTTTTCATGTAATTAATTAATTATTGTTATGATTCATGTAATATTGATTATGATGGAATCTAGGGTTTATATACTTCTGCAAATTAATGAAGTAAAACAGGTTAGGATCATTAGTTGATGATAGTATGGTAATTGGTTAAGGGAATTGAGTGTAAAACATGTTAGATTATGTGTTAGGGTTTGGTCACGAATTTTTGGTCTAAATTGAAGTATAATGAAAGAGCTTTCCAAAAAGTCCAGCCACGATTGATTTCAAGATCTGGAAGTTGGTCTTTTGATTTTTCTTTGTTAAGGTGTCAAAGCTGTCAAACCGGGACAGAATTTGGGTAAAAGTTTGATAGGAAATTGTGGGTGTAAAAGTGGTATTTAGACTAGCCCTTCTGGAATAGTTAAGTTTTAGGTTATCTTAGACTACCACGAAAAGGATTCGCGATAAAAAGTTGTAGAAGTATTTTATTCTAATTAAAACTTTTTGGTGTGCGTTCAGATCCGAATTTGGATAGTTGACAAGTTTGATTTTCTTTTGAGTACTTGTGTGTGTTATTGGTCCATGGTCTTCTGGGCGCCCAGATTTTTTTTTTAAAATCTGTAAACTGTATACCTTGATAAAACTAGCGGAAGCGTATTTTCTACATCATACGGGCTTATTCCAAATGTCCCGTTAAAATACTAAATTTTGCAAAATACATAATGACTCTTTAAACTTGGTAAAGAAGTTGGTTCTTGATTAATGGGGCATAATGGGTTAAAATGGTGTAGCTCGCGGGTTAGGTAACGATGCTTATGAGAGACCATGGTAAATTTTTGGTGTGAGTTGTTGAGATTTAATTGTCGTGATTTCATGTGGGCGAATGTACCAAAAAAAAAATTATGCGTTTTCTGATTTTAAAAGTGCAAGGGATTTAGTGAGTGTTAGGTAATGGTAATGGTTAGTATGGTGTCTAGGGGATCCATGGTGGGTCATATGAGTCTTAGACATCCATCATATGTGTATTACATGGGTTGTAGCTTTTAGCTTGACCATGTGTAATGTGGATTTATTTTTGTGTGTTATAGATTGTGATTTGTTTTTGTGGAAGCTGCAAGGTTTGTGGTGAGTACATAGTCCCATATTTTTACCTTGTTTTAAACTTGGGATGAGAATGATGCTTGTCTTAAATGGTTTGAATTACTATGATTATGTGTGTTGATGCGTAGGGATTGCACCAGGCTTTACCTCTCGAGGGATCTCGAGAAGCTTACAACCCCCACCAGGCAGTGTACCTGATCGTTGTAGTATAGTATAGTGACAAGTACCAGGGGATTGATCATTCAGCTTGGGAATAGTGTCGCTAGGATTAGAAAACCTAAAGACTAGGTCTAGAGATGAGGGATGATTCTTTTGGTATTTTTAGGTTTTTATAAAAGCAAGTAAAAATCTCGGTTTTTAGAGGAGTGGGCGGAATTAGTTGCTATTCAACTAACCCAAGAACTAATATGCAATCAAAATAAAATACTAGAAATGAAAATAAACTAAATTAACTAGAGGTGTGAGCAATATATGGGAGAATTGTGTTTACTTTGGTTTCACTACTCCCTAGATATCTTTTACAGGTTAATTACTTGTTACAGTTGCGTGGATGACGGATTGTATTCCTTAATACCATTCATGGGGTGGCGTACTTACTTTCCCAATCCTATAAGCTCCTACTTCACTCCTATGTTGAGCCGGCTAAGAAGCTCCTAACATGGGATCACTAGAATTAACTCATGCATTAAATACAATCATAAAAACCTAGTACACATCGGTTCATGTTTCTTAAGACGTTCAAGCATGTTACACAATGGAGATCTGCCAGTTTTCTTAAGCCTAACATTGAAATCATTCATCCAATACAACTATAAACAAGCAATCAACCTATAATCAACATCTAGGTTTCATTACATCTAAGCAAACACATGAAAGATCTAGTCTAACATATTAAAATCAAGACAAGCATAAGATATATTCAAACAACACATAGACATATTGAATGAATTGAAAGAGGACTTATCTTAATTGAACATGAAAGGTTTCAAGGGGTGAAAACCCTTGAAAATACTGTTACAAATGACCTAGGGTTTATTAGGTTCGACCCTAGTATTCTCCACACAAGTTCCTCTTTTAATGAATGAAAAATAGAAAAGTATATATAGATTTTGTGAGGTGACGACGTCAAGAATAAATGTCTGACGCCGTAATAGAATAAATGTCTGACGCCGTAATAGAATAAATGTCTGACGCCGTAATCTCACCGCCAAATAAATTCTCGGACTTCCTAGATCTGGGTTTGATGCCGTCACGTGTATTCCTTTTGCAGGCCGTCACAAAAATTACTCTTGACGCCCTTCTCTTGACGCCTTCAGGTTTTCACTGGGTCGTCATGGATTTTACTCCTAACGCCGTCACAATTTCCTTCTTGACGCCGTCAGGTACTGTTCTCAGCATGGAAAATTAAGTCTTTGCCGTTTTCTTCACTTTTATGCTCCAAAAACGTCCAAAATGCTTCCTTATCCAGAATTCACTCCCAAAGTACCTAAAATCACAAAAGGAACGATTTAGGGTAATATTTGATCAAATAAATTCAATTTCGGGCTTAAATGACCCCCTAAAAACGGTTCATTTTTCGCCTCATCATATACCCTTACACTTGAGATTTGCTTGTCCTCAAGCAAATGCGCTTTTATTCTAGTCAAAATACAAGTTAGGGGTCATTTAACACTAATATAAAAGTAATTACAATAAATAATCGTTCCACTAAAGACTAAAGACAAGCACGGAGGTCATACACTAGCACCTCACAAATAGTGTTTAGATACTCACATCTCTCGGGTGCAATAAAGTATATATCACAATATGGAAATGGAAAACATCTCTCACTACCTGTCATAGCAAAACAGATTACCATAGGCTTGGGAAAGGATCAAACCTCCACCACATGGCGTAAGCACCTAGGATAAACTATCAAAGAGGTCTTTTAAAGGCTTGTAACGTTAGGTGTAGGGATATGGAATACATGGTTTTGTTGGATATAGGCAGTTTTTACTGATGGCGAGTTAACAATCTTGGTTAATTACATGTACAATATGGCGTTGCTAAGCCAAGACTAGACTCGACTTAAGCTAATAAATCAAAAATAACAAAAACATAAAATAAACATAGAATGAAAAGGGATGGTAGTCCGTTTTTTTTTTTTCTTTTTTTTTTTTTTTTTTTTTTTTTTTTTCCGCATACACTCTTACCCTACCATCCAAAATAATACATCATAGGGAATGAACATTCCCCTTACACTTGAATTTTCACATACTTTACAATAAACTAATCTAATGACTCGAATTAAGAAAATCAAAACACTTGAAGTACTTTTAAGATTAACGTACATATGGGGGTAATAATATGATGTTCTTCCCCATTACTCCATAAAATAAGCACTTTACCCATGATTCCCAATCGTCCCAAAACAATATGTACAAGGATATGACTCGACTTAGCAACCATGTAATCAATTAGATAATTAACTAAGGGTTTAATAAATAACAATAATGCACTAAAGATGAGTGCATACACGGAAGGCTAAGGCGATTTGGGTGTACATTAAAGTGGGGTGTAACAAATTCTTCCTTTAAGTAAGATGCTTAAAGTTAGAAACGAAAAGATAGGCTCGGAGGGGTGTACTAGGGGTTTCGTGTACTAAAAATGAGTACAACGTTAATGGTGTGGGAAAAATTAATTGACTTAACTAGCCAAGTAATATGACTTAAATGGTCAAGTAATTATGATACGGGTTTAACACAAGGGTGATCCTAATGCCTCTTATCATGTAGTAAATCCTACTACACGAATGTAGTCTCACTAGCGGTCTCGGGATGCATCACTAACGCAAGTTCTAGAATCTAAATGCTACCGGTACACTCATAAGCACTAATAGAAAATGCTTTTCCTATCAAATCTAAAGGCGAACCTCATATATTTGGGTGGAAAATTTTTCTGAATAGTACGGTTTTGTGCTAGTCATACAACTCCTATCCATGAGACGTTTGCTATGGCTAAAGTTTCACTCCTAAATGTTGTAAAAAAATTTAAATTTGGCGCTAAAATTACACTAACAAGTATTTCTCATAGTTTTATTACACATCTACTATCAAACAAACAAACTCAAGCGAAAGTGTATCTGTAAGGTATCATCATTTTACCCTCCCCTTACACTTAGGATGAACATTGTCCCCAATGTTCAAGTAAAGAATGTAAAAGTGAAATAAGTAAAACGAATGAAATCAAATACTCCCCTGATTCGCTCGGTATGGATAATAAGGTGGCCAGGTTAGATCTTCCTCCACGAAAATGAACAATCAAAGCTTCCCTTCCAGAATATAAATCATCTTGTCATACATAACCTGTAAAACCTGAGAAAACAAACAAGGGAACCTCGCGTAAAATCGGCGGCAATCTATATATGCTAACAAATCCTAGAAAACAAAATAAGATATAATGCTTGTGGAATGATGTTTGCAGATTTCCTGGAGATTATAAAACTAAAGATTCAACAAAAACTTTAAGACTCCGTTAGAAAAACAAAACTGGTAAAATTTCTAGAATTTTACACGTGACGCCGTCAAGAGTAAACTCGTGACGCCGTCAGAAGTGACCTGCAGAAATTCTTATGTTAAGTTTCCGGAAAATTTCTGGAAAAACTTCGTCCTACTTTCTGGAAAATCCTGCAAAACATCATTATGACTCGATACAAGCATTTGACTCTAACAAATACGAATATACATGTCCATTTAATATTGTGGAGAATCATGATCAATTTTATTTATTAAAAACATATTTGGGTTTCCCCTTACACTTGTCTTTTGCGAAATACCTTTATATGAAGTTAAGACGAAGTTAAACAACAAAATAAAGTATTTTCATCATTTTAGTTTTGAAACATGATCTATCAACAATAAAAATAAAGCATGCATACGGAAGCAAATAACAATCAAACAAAATGAAAATCACACAAAACATGGGTTGCCTCCCAAGAAGCGCTTTTCTTTATTTACGAGTCTTGTAGCTAGACTCAAGGTCATGGGTTACTACGTGACCTCATTGTTGGTTTCACTCTCTAGGTCATCTCCTACACCAGTTTTGTATTCCGGACCTAATTGCAAGCATTCTTTGTAGAAACCAAGCATCCTATTCATCACATACTCTACTCCCCTACGTCTATCCTCATTATTCCTTTAATAAGATGCTTGTTTGTGTTCCTTTTCTATATTTTTCAGGAGGCAGTACTGCTCAATCTTATAGGGCATTTGGTAGGCAATCTCATCATTCTCCTCCTTGAACCTAACTATCCCTAAAGTCGGATCATAACTCATCTTAGTGGCATCAACAAATGGTTTTCCGAACACTACTTGGCTTAGGCAAGCATCTATCACCGGACGAGTATCCTCTACTATCATAAAATCGATCTCATAAGTAAAATTTCCCACAATCACATGCAATCCCTTCACTCTTCCTACAAAATTACTTATCAAATTCTTATTGGGCTTCATCCTATAACCAAGTTGTTTCTTCATCACCCAATTATAATAAGTCCTAGTCATGATGTTTATAGGAGAACTAGGATCGATATAAGCTTTCCATATATGCATATGCCCAATGTTGCATGGTATGTTGATGTTAGAGGGGTCTCCCATTTTGATAAGGGGTGTGCCAAGGATATATGGTGTCTCGGGGCCATCGAATAAATCCTTATGATATTATAGTTCTTCCTTGGTGGGCAACTTATCAAAGTAATCTTCTACAGTCTCTACTTCCTCTAACTCATCTCCTTTATTAACCTCAACTTCCCTAATTTTATCCCTAATCTCGGTTTCTACTTCAACTTTATCTTTGTCACTTTCTTCTATATCCTTATCTATTGGCTTAATGGTGACAACATTGACAAAGTGGACGTGTTTGGATGACGAGGGGTTCTTATTTTGGATTCCGTTATTGGCGTCCCTAGTGTCCTTCCTAGGTGTAGTTAACGCTTGGTTGTTGAGGGCTTTCAACAAGTTGTTAATCTTGTTGGTCATCTCCGTTTGTTGTTGGTTGAATTCGGTTTCAAACCTAGCCATGCGAGCCTCTTGAGATGCCATAAACTTGGACATCAATCCTTCAAGATTGTTGGTACTACCATAGTTGTTAGAAGGATTGTTGTTGAAAGTACAGTTGGAGGGTGGAACGTTTGGTTGGTAACGATTAGGCGGATTGGAAGAATTGGCTTGGTTTTGTTTCCACCTAAGGTTTGGGTGATTTTTCCAAGAGGGGTTGTAGGAATCACCATAAGGGTTTGGCTCGGGTTTGAAAGTGTACCACTTATCTCCCGCTTCGTCGGTACGCGAGGATGCGTAGTCCGCAAAAGCTGTTCCGGGGAGTTCCACACAATCACGAGTGTCATGGGGACCACTACATAATTCGCATGAAGAAGTGATTTTATTCACTTGGCTTGAAGGCTTAGGAGCTTCGTAAGATTTCATGAGAAACTTGACTTGGTCCTCAAGTTCCGTGATCCTACGGTCGGAAGTGCTAGAATTGTTCGAAGGCAAAGATATTGCCTTGACCGTTTTGTTCAAATCAATGGGATCATTCCAACTTTCGTTGTCATAGAGAGCAAGATCTTCTATGAGTTTCCATGATTGCTCCGCACTTAGATCACGTAGCTTACCACCGACCGATTGGTCAATGGCTCGCCTTGTGGAGAGATCGATATGGTCATAGAAGATTTGGACTTGGAGCCAAAGATCTATGCCATGATGAGGGACTTTTTGGAGTAAGTCCTTGAATCGAGTTCATGCTTCATATAGAGTTTTACCTTGACGTTGTTGGAACATCAAGATATCATTTCTAAGCTTGGTAGTTCTCCCTGGTGGGAGAAATTGAGCAAGGAAACGAGTGGTGAGATCATCCCATGAGGTGATGGATCCCGCGGGTAAACGCTCAAGCCATTGACTAGCTTGATCACGTAGAGAGAATTGGAATAGGCGTAATCGGGTTGACTCTTTAGTTGTAGCATCAAGGTCTATAGAATCTACGATTTTAAGGAAGTCCTTGAGATGTTGATTTGGATCTTCAGAACGAAGTCCATGGAATGCACATCCGCTTTGCACCAACCGGATGGTGTCGGATCGCAAGGGAGACACATTGGCTCCTTGGGTGAGCTCAATGGTGTTTCGGTAGCCTTGGTGGCTAGGTCGAGAGTACTCTCCTAGGGTTCGGGGCCTAAGAGGTTGGTTAGCTAGTGGTGGGTTTTGTGGGTGGTCTTGTTGTGGTGGGATTATGGGTTCAAAGATGTTACCATCGTTCATGATGTCGGATGGCGAAGAGTTACGAACAAAAACACGAAGAAATAAGATAGACTAAAGAGAACCTAAAAAATAAAAAATAAAATCTTACTAGAAAGGAATCTAGCAAGTAGACCTAATAAAAAGAAATTCTAACCTAGACAATAACTATTCCCCGGGCTGCGGCGCCAAAAACTTGATGCGTAGGGATTGCACCAGGCTTTACCTCTCTAGGGATCTCGAGAAGCTTACAACCCCCACCAGGCAGTGTACCTGATCGTTGTAGTATAGCATAGTGGCAAGTACCGGGGGATTGATCGTTCAGCTTGGGAATAGTGTCACTAGGATTAGAAAACCTAAAGACTAGGTCTAGAGATGAGGGATGATTCTTTTGGTATTTTTAGGTTTTTATAAAAGCAAGTAAAAATCTCGGTTTTTAGAGGAGTTAGCGGAATTAGTTGCTATTCAACTAACCCAAGAACTAATATGCAATCAAAATAAAATACTAGAAATGAAAATAAACTAAATTAACTAGAGGTGTGGGCAATATATGGGAGAATTATGTTTACTTAGGTTTCACTACTCCCTAGATATCTTTTCCAGGTTAATTACTTGTTACAGTTGCGTGGATGACGGATTGTATTCCTTAATACCATTCATGGGGTAGCGTACTTACTTCCCCAATCCTATAAGCTCCTACTTCACTCCTATGTCGAGCCGGCTAAGAAGCTCCTAACATGGGATCACTAGAATTCGCTCATGCATTAAATACAATCATAAAAACCTAGTACACATCGGTTCATGTTTCTTAAGACGTTCAAGCATGTTACACAATGGAGATCTGCCAGTTTTCTTAAGCCTAACATTGAAATCATTCATCCAATACAACTATAAACAAGCAATCAACCTATAATCAACATCTAGGTTTCATTACATCTAAGCAAACACATGAAAGATCTAACCTAACATATTAAAATCAAGACAAGCATAAGATATATTCAAACAACACATAGACATATTGAATGAATTGAAAGAGGACTTATCTTAATTGAACATGAAAGGTTTCAAGGGGTGAAAACCCTTGAAAATACTGTTACAAACGACCTAGGGTTTATTAGGTCTGACCCTAGTATTCTACACACAAGTTCCTCTTTTAATGAATAAAAAATAAAAAGTATATATAGATTTTGTGAGGTGACGGCATCAAGAATAAATGTCTGACGCCGTCATCTCGCCGCCAAATAAATTCTCGGACTGCCTAGATCTGGGTTTGACGCCGTCACGTGTATTCCTTTTGCAGGCCGTCACAAAAATTACTCTTGACGCCCTTCTCTTGACGCCTTCAGGTTTTCACTGGGTCGTCATGGATTTTACTCCTGACGCCGTCACAATTTCCTTCTTGACACCATCAGGTACTGTTCTCAGCATAGAAAGTTAAATCTTTGCCGTTTTCTTTTCTTTTATGTTCCAAAAACGTAAAAAATGCTTCCTTTTCCAGAATTCACTCCCAAAGTACCTAAAATCACAAAAGGAACGATTTAGGGCAATATTTGATCAAATGAATTCAATTCCGGGCTTAAATGACCCCCTAAAAATGGTTCATTTTTCGCCTCATCATGTGTGTGTGTCAAAGAGCTTGGACTTATAATGTTATCGTATGTATGCTATATGTGAATAATAATGCTATGTGGTTAATGTTATGTGGTGATGCTGTGTGGTCCAATTGGGAGGGTGCTTACCCTGTTGCTCGTGCATACAACCTAATTGGAGAGTAGTACTCCTACTCACTATTGTTCTGTGTGGTCCGATCGAAGGGTATTAATTACCCATTATTTGGATAGGGGGTCACGTTTTGGCCCGGATGTTGTGAATTTGGATCGGTGGGCACGTTCCGCCCGATGGTTGCCTTTGTGGGATGGTTGGTTTATGAACATATGTAGCTTGTATGATAACTGTAATTATTTGTCCAGCTATATTTTATAATCACAGTGATTTTTGGTTGCCTAGCGTGTATGAGTCTTAAACCTATGAATCTCACCAACGTTATGTTGACATTTTAATAATCATTTTCAGGTGAGCATTCTAAGGCCAAAGTTGAGGGCAGCAATTAGGCGAGACTTAGTTGCATATGGAGACTTTATTTATGATTGGGATTTGACTTTATTTGGATTTGGTTTTGATACATTTATGTTTTCCTTTTGGTACTTTATATCTATTGAAGATACCTTTTGGATTTTTGCTTTGGTTATTTATTTTTCTTGGGGTATTGTTACAACACTGTGTGTTGGTACATTGCTCTATTTAGGTGCATGTAGTTGTTCTCTATGTAGACACTAGGTGTTGTGATGATATCCATGAAGTTACACTTGCGCGTTTCCGCCATGGCGGGGTGTGACAGATTGGTATCAGAGCCTTGGTTATAGAGAATTAGGTGGTTTAACCTAGACTATAGCTTAGGAGTCCCTCATATAGTTGCATTTAGGACCTATGTGTAAGTATAATACTTTTACATGTCTATTTTCTTAATGTATGAGTTATTTTATCAAGTTTTTGGACATCTATCGAACCCTGTACTTAGTATTGTGTGTGTGTCATTTATAGAATGGAACCTCCTGCGCGAAAGACACTTCGGTGGACCACAGTGGTTGCTACGGGATGTAAGAGAGTTGGGAAGATGAAGAGAACCAACAAGAGGATTGTAGGACCCTAGAATACTATGTCTAACACAAGTTTATATAAAGATTATAGAAGAGATAAGTAGAGAGAGAGATAGAGATGGTAACTTCTAGAGAGAGAAAGAAAGATGTATTAGATTAAGAGAGAGAAACACACATAGAAGCACCCTAGAAGCAACACCTTCAAATGGGAGCATTTGGAGGTATTTATAGGTGAGATAAGAAGATGGGCCGGGCTTGGGCTTTTGTAATAAACTAGATCTAAACTAATACAATATTAGATTAAACCAAGCCCGTTTACCCTTAACTAAACTACAAGACTATTACAATATTATTACAAGACTAAATGACTTAGTAAATGATCGTTACTTCTATTTTTAACAATCTCCCCCTAAGGGGCGATCATTGAGATCTCTCTTTGATTCCATTGATGATCAACACTTCTATTGCTAACAATCTCCCCCTAAGGGGTGATCATTGAGATCTCTCTTTGTGATCTTGATCTTTGAACTTTAAAGCTTGTTGTCTTGAACTTTGAGTCTTTATAGAATAGTTTTAAGTCTTTGTTCCTTCATGCTTTGTGATCTTTGATAATTAACTTTTCTTCGTTCTTTGTTTTATTGTGATGTGGTGTCATCTGCCTTTCGTCACTTCTGTGTCTGTGGTAGTTGTCCTCCATTCCAACATGCTCATACGTCTTTACATTAGCAGTTCCCTTTCTTTCACTTTGATCTTAGTCTCTTTACTTTGTAGATTCTTTCACAATGCGTAGAATCTTTCTTTGAACTTTTCTTTGCTTTGATCTTTGTGAGAACATTCCTTTGACTTCGTGATGCATGTATGAGCATGTGGAATCTATCTTCATTGAAGTGATATGATGCTGCAAGTAAACTGTTAGCAATAAATCAACCGGTACTTACAGGAATGGAATTAGAGATTGTCAACAACATAGTGTGAAGACTCCTTCTAACCCTTACCATGGTCGTTCCCATTTCGGATACTCCTGAGAGAGCTTATGAGACCTACTAAGTAGATCAACTAATGGGTGAGTCGCTGGGGATCACTCCACGACTGTAGACCATCTGAAACCATCGCGAACAATAAGCGTAACCCGTAAAGAATTACCGAAGTGACCTGCTGTCAGGGCTGTTTGATGTTGACCCTGGCAGGAATTTCCATTCAATCATTGAGAATCACAAAATTGAATCCTCTCATAAATGTTCTGGCAGATTGCTAAGATCTGCGTAGGACTCTAAAGTTTACATCTTGCGTCCTTAATGATGAACAACCAGTGCAGAAATATTATGTGTTCCTATGAGATCTTTTGATGAATCTCAGGGCTATAGACTTGATAAGTGCACATTAGGTTTCCTATGCGGAGATTAGGGAGAGGTCTCCTTCTTCAATATCAACCATCTCTAAGAGACAGGTCGATAGATTACACCGGTTCCCCATGAGAATGAAACAAGCTCTTTTAAGAGAACTTGAGTGGTTAAGAAGGTTTAGTGCAATGCGTCACTGGGTCCATGACATCTTTAATCTTCAATACCGGTGTCACCTTAGCAACAACTAGTAGGATATGAGTTGAACCCGGTGTCTGCCCTAAGGTTGAACATATGGAGGGCTATTTCTTTTCACCCTTTTTCATATCTTTTCTTTTTAATTCTTCAACCCCTTCTTTCTCCTTTCTCATTTTCTCCTTTTTTCAATCATACCTAAGGACTAATCTATTGGATTTGTCCTTGGGTAGATCCCTCCAGCTCTGGTGGATCATAGGACATAAACCTTACCATAATCACCTTATAACTCCATGATTATCCTATATTTATTGATCACATGCCATAAAACCTTATGTGAAAATATTCTCAAAGTGTTTAAGATAATGAAACATATTTTATTAACACTTTGAGAGTTTTGATTTCATTTTGAAGGACTCCCCCTTCACATGTGCTCATTGATTTTTAAGAAATTTGCACATGCGGGAGGAGTTTGCACTTTTGAATTGATCCACTTTCTGTGAACATGACCGATTCGAGACACGCTTACATCACTAGTTAGACTAGCTTGAAATTATTACCTGTCCTGGTCAAGTCCAAAGAAAGTTTCTCGATACGGTACATTCTACTCAGACAAGTCCTATTCGAGACACGCTTACGTCACTAGTTAGACTAGCTTGAAATTATTACCCGTCCAGGACAAGTCTTTTCGATTACTATCATTTTAATTTTCGTCAATTCATTGGTACGTTCTGAGTCGAGCTCTTTTGAGATTCAACACCGATCATTAAACATTTTGATCAAATTTTAATTATGTCTTCTCCCCCTCAAAAATAGCATATCGTGATATTTTTGATATCAACTGATTGAGAAAAAGCTTTTGGAGAGATAGACAGATTTGATTTTGCATGAAATCGAAACATTTTTGTTTTTGTTAAATACTCCTCCTCAAAACTCGCATATGTTTTTGAGAATCTTAAGCTTTTTAAAGTTTAGAGGGAAGGAGTCTTCTCGAAGCAAAATTCTGAATGAGAAAGAAGTTTCAGATTTGTTGAATTTTGCATCAAGATTTTATGAAAGGCAAAAACTTCTCTTTGTTTGAATAGGAATGTCACACTGAGGCATACAATAGTGTCCATTTTTAGGATAAGTGCACTTTGTTGATGAAAATCATTTTTGCGTAGCACTTTCCTTTCTTTGAAAACTTGAGTTGTGCACTGTAAGGTGTACACAAATCATTTTGATGATGAGCACCGATCTTGATAGATTATGAAAATCTTTTTGAAAAATCTTGAAAAGGTGGTGCTCAGAATGTAAGAGAATTTTGAAAATCTAATTTATCATTAGATCAACAATCATGGTCTTGAGCTTAAAGATTTTGAAATTTTTTCTAAAGAAAACTCAAGCCAGATAAGTGTTTGGTTCTCGTTTTAGGATAAGTGCTCAAAAAATATTTGAAATCTTTGTTTGATTAAGCACTTTCCTTTCTTTGAAGCGCGGGTCCTGAACTGATGTGTCCAGAAGCCATTTGATTAAGTCTGGGTTTTGTACTGAAGTATACGAAAGCTATTGTGAAGAAACTTTTTGATAAACGACATATTTTAGAAAAACATTTTCGAGAACTCTCACTCAAGCATCTGTACATATCCGTATCATTGTTGAATGACATTTCTAGAAACGTACAAAATATTGATTATACAAGAGACATGTCGTGAGAAGAATATTTTTGGATTTTTTGATTTTATAATGTTTTTGGATTTTTGAAATTTTATATTTTTGTATTTTGGTTTTCAAAAATATATTTACAAAGAAAATTTGAAGAAAGTAAAAATTAAGCTGTGACAAGTAAAAGTAGAGTTAAAAGTGGAATAAGAAAAGGATTTCCACATTCGATGTTGGCGTAAAGTTCTTCTTTACCACATTGAGTGTATGAACTCTCAACACTTACACAAGTACCTGCATCCACATAAGAAGAATTTGCACAAATAACAGTGTTAGAAGTACATGTTTCCTCACGTTGAGGGTGTTCACTTTTAATGGTTGTAGTGGTTGCTACTTCCTTATCCTGATGATTTTCACTTTTATTTGTCTTGGTGCAACAATCAAGAATCTTTCCTGTGGGAATCCATCTAAGACCAACTATTGTAAAAACTTTTCCTGTAGGAATCCACCTAAGGTAAGATCTAGACGTAGTTTTCTTATCAGATGCAACGGAAGTCTCAGTCTTGGAAAAACTACATCCTTTCGGTATCCACCTATTAGGTTTCTTAACCTCTTGCTTGTTATCAACGGGTTTGTTTCAATTTGGTGTCTTAGTGGATTGTGTCTTGACACATGACTTTCTTTTCTTGATAAATTGTGCAATACATGCATCGTGATTAGCTGAAAAAACACATTTTTGACATGTAGGACAGACAAATTCAACATTCTTGTTTAACACAGCAACTTTAACTTTGTCACTACAGTCATTTGGAAATTGTTTGTTGTTCGATGAGACTTTGGAATTCTTTGTGTTGCATTCTAGGTTCTTAGCATTCTCTTTTGTGCCACTACTCTTAGATGCAAGCCAATCCCTAGTATTTTGTTGATTGTTCCAAGGTAATGGTTTACTACTACTAGCAGCGCTTTGGAATCTTGTAGAATTCATCACACTAGGTTTTGCACCTAAAATTCCATTATATCGAAGTTGTGCCTTTTTCCTAGCTTCTTCTAGATGGTGATTTTGGACCATGTCATTAGAACCAACAGATTCCTTTACTATTTTTGTGGTCACATTCGGTGTACTATTCCTAGAAGGGCCAGGTGCACTCATATTTGTGACTATTCCTAGAAGGGCCAGGTGCACTCATATTTGTGTTTCTTTCAACAACCAATTTTTGTATATCAACAATCTTTTCAATTTCCATTTGCTTGGGCAAGGGTTTTGGAGTGACTGGTTTTGTCAAATCCTTTTTTGCATCGACTTTTGGAGCAAACCGGGAAATTGACATTTTTTGTTTTTCAACCGTTTTTGAAACATTTGGTGTCTCCGAAATCGATGGTTTTGCAAACTTAGTATCCACACCCTTCCCTTTTATACTTTCAAGCTGAGCTCTCAAAAGATCATTTTCCTTTTTCATGTCCTTGTAGGCATGCTCATACGACAATTTGTCATACTTGCATTCCTCTGATTTTCGATCAAGTTGTTTGAAAAATGATATTTTTATTTTTCAAGTTTTACAAGAGCATTTTCATATTTTGAAACAATTTCAGATGTCTCAGCTCGCAGTCTTTCATCGTCCTCAACAGAATATGATTGTAAAATGATGGACATTATATCAGTAGACATAACTGCTTCAAAAAGAGAATCATTTAGATTTTCCAAAAGTTTGATGTTTTGAAGATTTGAATTAGCTTCCTTTACCAGGGATTTGTGATCCTTGACAAAGTCAGCTGTTTCTTTAAAAAATGCTTGCTCAAAATGAATTACCCGAGCATTAATCATATTGATTGGAGGAGCAAAATCTTTTTCAAGAATCTTTTTCAGCTGCAAATGAACTATGGAATTCCAATTGATCTCATTCAGCATAATTTTAGATTCTAAAAGCATTTGAAGTTGCCCAGTTCTGGTTTTAAGATCATCAAGATATCCTTTAGCAGCACTTGTGTTAAAAGTGTTGTTTGAAGACATCTGTTCCATGTTTGAAAGCGATTTGGAAGCAACAACTGGTTTAGAAACTAGTTTTGAGAATGTTCATTTTATGGAAAACGCTGATGTTTGTTTTTGTGGAACAAAAGTAATTCCAGAAAGTTTGTTCAATTTGTTGTAATCAATTGGTTTCAAATCCTTTTGTTTCATTTTAGTTATGCTTTCTTCGACAAGTTCCATCGTTTGCACAGAATCCCGAACGACGGGAGGATCATGTTTGGTGTAAATCACATTACCATTATACAAAACATTCTGTTCTTGCTGAGCTTTCTTGAGATTACAAGGATTATTGTTACCAAGAGCCATTTTATGTTTTGTATGGTAAATCGGATTAGTTTGATTTGAAATCATTTTCATTGTTTGACTTGACTGACCCGACTTAACCACTAATTCTTCTAGTTTTGCAATCTTGTTTTCTGACTCTATGATTTCATCCAAAAGTTTATCTTCTTTCTTTGCAAAGTCCTTTTTCAACTCATCCCATTCTTTTTCATGATTGGTAGGCTGATTTTTGTTTTGAAAGTTGGTTTGTTAATTCAGAAATTTCTTGTTTTAAAGAGTTAATGGTTTTTGTTGAACTAATTTCAAGAGTATCAAATTTGTTTTTCCATTCCCTATCTTTAACAAGTAACTTCTTATAACCAATTTCAAGTTCTGACTCGCGTTCTTTGTGAATTTGAAAACTTTTTGAATTTTGCTTGTATCCCTCAAGCTCAGTGGTCAATCTCTCATTCGCGGCCTTAACATCGCGATTGACCTTTTTCACTTTCTCAATTTCGATGCTACAATTATTTAATAATGATTCAAAGAAAGCACGGGTTTCCTCATCGTTAGCACCATTTTGTGCAACTTGAACTCTAGGATCCGTATATGGAGTTTCATAGTTAACATTGCTATTAACTTGTTCCCCCACATATGCACCATAATTAGGTTCAAGTGGCACATAATGTGGTTTCTCATGAACCAACGGATTAGCATCATTACCATAATTTGGTACCTCATGGAATGGATCTGAATCATAAGTAGGAGGAAGATCAGAATCACTGCTAGAAGTTGTTGCCTGCTGATTTGCCATGAAGTTGTAGGTTTCATTAAGATATGCTGAATTGTCATTAATTCTTGTTGTAGCTCTAAACACATTTTCCTCAACAGTCAACGGTATTCCCGATTTTTCTTTATTGGCTAGCATTAACAAATACTGGATCTTTTCAACCTTGTCGAGATTTCTACCAATAACACTGCTGTGAATTGCTGATGTAGGTTTCTGAATCGAAGTCATGAAAAAACAATCATTCCTATTTTGATTAACCACATTCTGACTCACAAACTGATCCATCGGATTTCCAACATATTCCCTTATCTGAATCCCCATCTGTGTACTCGTAGCATATCTATGTTGATTCCCTATAACATGTTCATTTGCTAGTGGAAACATTTCTGCTAGAACCTCAAGTGCTTACTGCTTTTGTCTCAACATTGCTTCATCAAACCTAGCCTTGTAGGCAAGTTGCACTTCCAACTGCTTCTGCTTCACATTCTCAGAATATGGGGAAAAGGTTGGTTCTGGAAGTTCCGTATCAGTTGGTGCAAAGAGATCGTAACTAGGTTCAACAGTCTCAGCTTGTGTTTCTTGCATCGTCAACTTCTCTTTTGGTGTGTCGGAGTCATATGATGGCTGCTCAGTCTCATTCCATAGTTGATCAGTCTCAGTAATCGTCTTGTCAGTCTTAGGATATGGAGTAAAGAATTGAACAAAAGGTTCCATGTCCATTGATGGAAAGAAATTTTTGAGAAAAGGCATTTTGAACGTTTCCGAGTGAGATTTACGTTTCCCTCCAAAATTTAATTTGAAAAATTTTCTGTTCCAGAATTTTGAAAATCACTATAAAATGCAATCTAAGGTTCCAAGAAAATTTTGAGTTTTAAAAATTTTTTACGCCAAATTTCACCGAAAAAATTTGAATTTCGACATAAAATTTTGAATTTTGGGCCAAAATTTTCACAGTTATACCAAAATTTGAATTTCGCGTAAAAATTGAACGTTTAGTCTCTTGTAAAAATTAAAGCCATTTTTTTTTGAGAAAGAGAATATAGGTAAAACTTGTGTAAATGATGGATCTTTGAAAGATAATAAAGGTTGTTTGAAGATTAGATGTTTTTGGTGAAGTCTGAAAAAACCGTTTTTGGATGTAGCTTACTCGATGAGGGGTTAGGGATTAGGTTACTTGATAAGGTCAAAGCACAATCCTTACTCGATAACCTAAAGAAATTTCGGCAGAGTTTCGTTTAGGAAAGCCCAAGTGAAATCCTTACTCGATAAACGATAAGGTTGAACCTGCCTAACTCGGAAAAAATTATGTAACTTGATAAGCAAACTTGATAAGCAAACTTGCTAAGCTAACTTGATAAGCAAACTTGATAAGCAAACTTGCTAAGCTAACTTGATAAGCAAACTTGATAAGCAAACTTGATAAGCAAACTTGATAAGCTAACTTGATAAGCTAACTTGATAAGCTAACTTGATAAAACCCTAACTTTATAAAACCCTAACTTGATAAAATCCTAACTTGATAAAACCACCCTAACTCGATAAAACCACCCTAACTTGATAAAAACTGTTCCTAACTCGATAAAACGCCGATGAACAGTACCCAAATCCTTAAAAATCTGATTTTTCACCCAAAAAATGATCTAAAACAACCTAAAATTATCCCTAGGCGATTGATACCACTTGTAGGACCCTAGAATACTATATCTAACACAAGTTTATATAAAGATTATAGAAGAGATAAGTAGAGAGAGAGAGAGAGAGAGAGAGAGAGAGAGAGAGAGAGAGAGAGAGAGAGAGAGAGAGAGAGAGAGAGATGGTAACTTCTAGAGAGAGAAAGAAAGATGTATTAGATTAAGAGAGAGAAACACACATAGAAGCACCCTAGAAGCAACACCTTCAAATGGAAGCATTTGGAGGTATTTATAGGTGAGATAAGAAGATGGGTCGGGCTTGGGCTTTTGTAATAAACTAGACCTAAACTAATACAATATTAGATTAAACCAAGCCTGTTTACCCTTAACTAAACTACAAGACTATTAAAATATTATTACAAGACTAAATGACTTAATAAATGATCGTCACTTCTATTTCTAACAAGAATATTGGTCCCCGCTAGCATGGTACCATCTGTGATTGAAGAGAAGCTGACACTCGAGAATGTGAATGGGGAAGTGGTAGAGAGGTATGAGACGAAGGTAGCTGATAAAGAAGGCTTCACGACCAAGTACCGTGTGTAGGTGTCCTCAGTTTCTAGAAGATAACGGGGTAGTTTGGGCTAGACCCCGAGGGTTGTATGATTTTGTAGATCGAGTAGATGAAGAGTTAAGAAATCGTGGATACGATTTTGCAAGACATCCTCTACCAGAGATTCAGGGAAATAGGAATGAATGGGTGAGCGAGGAGGAGGAAGTGGATTCGGATTTGGAGTCCATTATGTGTACACCGTTTTAGGTCTTAGATAAAACTCGAACCCTGTACGACTTGTTTTCAATGTTATGTTTTAATGTTTTATGGTTTTGTTGAGTTATTTTGATGTTGATTGTATCTTGGAATGTGAATTCCTTTGGATTTTGGGAGTTATCCCGTGTTTTAATGAGAAGCCTTGGGCGAGTTTGAATATTTTGGTGTGTATATTATGTGTATCCTAGGTGCTTACGCCATGTGGTGGAGGTTTGATCCTTTCCCAAGCCTATGGTAATCTATTTTGCTATGACAGGTAGTGAGAGATGTTTTCCATTTCCATATTGTGATATATACTTTATTACACCCGAGAGATGTGAGTATCTAAACACTATTTGTGAGGTGCTAGTATATGACCTCCGTGCTTGTCTTTGGTCTTTAATGGAACGATTATTTGTTGTAATTACTTTTATATTAGTGTTAAATGACCCCTAACTTGTATTTTGATTAGAATAAAAGCGCATTTGCTTGAGGACAAGCAAATCTCAAGTGTAAGGGTATATGATGAGGCGAAAAATGAACCACTTTTAGGGGGTCATTTAAGCCTGGAATTGAATTTATTTGATCAAATATTGCCCTAAATCGATTCTTTTGTGATTTTAGGTACTTTGGGAGTGAATTCTGGAAAAGGAAGCATTTTAGACGTTTTTGGAGCATAAAAGTGAAGAAAACGGAAAAGACTAAATTTTCCATGCTGAGAACAGTACCTGACGGCGTCAAGAAGAAAAACCTGACGGCGTCAAGAGTAAAATCCGTGACGACCCAGTGAAAACCTGAAGGCGTCATAACAAGGGCGTCAAGAGTATATTTGGTGACGGCCTGCATAAGGAGTACACATGACGGCATCAAACCCAGATCTAGGCAGTCCGAGAAATTATTTGGCGGTGAGATGACGGCGTCAGCAATTTGTTCTTGACGCCGTCACCTATCAGAATCTATATATAGTTTTCTATTTTTCATTCATAAAAAGAGGAACTTGTGTGGAGAATACTAGGGTCGAACTTTGTAAACCCTAGGTCGTTTTTAACTGTATTTTCAAGGGTGTTCACCCTTGAAACCTTTCATGTTCAATTGAGATAAGTCTTCTCTTAATTCATTCAATATGTCTATGTGTTGTTTGAATATATCTTATATTTGTCTTGATTTCAACATGCTAGGCTAGATCTATCATGTGTTTGCTTAGATGTAATGAAACCTAGATGTTAATTATAGGTTGATTGCTTGTTTATAGTTGTAATGGATGAATGATTTCAATGTTAGGCTTAAGAAAACTGGCAGATCTCCATTGTGTAACATGCTTGAACGTCTTAAGAAACATGAACCGATGTGTACTAGGTTTTATTGGTTGTATTTAATGCATGAGCAAATTCTAGTGATCCCATGTTAGGAGCTTCTTAGCTGGCTCGACATTGGAGTGAAGTAGGCGCTTATAGGATTGGGGAAGTAAGTACGCCACCCCATGAATGGTATTAAGGAATACAACCCGTCATCCACGCAACTGTAACAAGTAATTAACCTGTAAAAGATATCTAGGGAGTAGTGAAATCTAAGTAAACACAATTCTCCCATATATTGCTCACAACTTTAGTATAATTTAGTTTATTTTCATTTTTAGTATTTTATTTTGATTGCATCTTTAGTATTGGGTTAGTTGACTAGCAACTAATTCCGCCCAACTCCTTCAAAGCCGAGATTTTTACTTGCTCTCATAAAATATAAAAAAATACAAAAAGAATCATCCCTCATCTCTAGACCTAGTCTTTAGGTTTTCTAATCCTAGCGACACTATTCCTAGCTGAACGATCAATCCCCCGGTACTTGTCATTATACTATACTACATCGATCAGGTACACTGCCTGGTGGGGGTTGTAAGCTTCTCGAGATCCCTCGAGAGGTAAAGCCTGGTGCAATCCCTACGCATCAAGTTTTTGGCGCCGCAGCCTGGGGAATAGTTATTGTCTAGGTTAGAATCTCTTTTTATTAGGTCTACTTGCTAGATTCCTTTCTAGTAGGATTTTATTTTTTATTTTTAGGTTCTCTTTAGTCTATCTTATTTCTTCATGTTTTTGTTCGTAACTTTTACCCTCCGCCGTTATGGCAACCGACGAATTCTCTAACCTTAGGATCACTAGGAGTCGTAGTTCCGCTAGAGACCTTGTCTTGCCTTATGCAGAACCCGATAGAGAAATGCGTAGGCAAAGACGATCTCACTCAACACCTGAACTATCTAGCATAGCCATCGATTTTGATGCACCCCTTTCTGAAGAAAATTCATAAAACCACCTTAGAACCCCTAGCTCCCAATCCAACAACGAGATGAGTATCCCCGCATCTCCCACTCCTAAGCGCCTTAAGGACTACTCCTCCCCAAACCCTCGTGGCTTCTCAAACGCCATTGTCTACCCAAACGAACACACCAATGAGGTCTTGCACGCGACCGATGTTTGGCTTGTCCAAAGTGTGTGCAAGTTTTGTGGGTTAGATGATGATGACCCGATTCAACACATTAAGGACTTCTTGAAAATAGTAGACACCCTCCATACGGATGGGGCTACTAGAGACACGTCCCGATTACGATTCTTCCCTTTCACCCTCTATGAAAAAGCCCAAGAGTGGTATGATAAACTTCCTTATGAATCTACTTTCACATGGGAACAACTCATATCCAAGTTCTATGAGAAGTTCTTTCCACCTGGGAAAACTTCAGCGTTTAGAGATAGGATCCTCCGCTTTCGAAAAGGGAAGGAAGAACCCTTCCATAAATCGTGGATTAGATTCAAGGATTTAATAAGACAAGTTCCCCATCATGGCATCGAACTTTGGCTTTTGGTCCAAATCTTCTACGACAATGTCTCCTCAAATGATCGAAACGGAATCAACAATTCTAGAAAAGGGAGATTAGCCAATCTCAGTGCCGAGGAAGGATGGGATAGGATTGAGGAATATGCTCAAGACCAGGATGACACTTGGGATGAACCTGAGTCGACTGTCAGCGTGTCTGAAATCACTTCAACATCTTCTGATCGGTTAAGAAAAATTCACAAAAGAATGGAATACCTAGCTGGGTCGCAGTTACCTAAACAACTTTCAAATCCTTACTTAATCTGCGACTACTGTAGGGGCCCGCATGAGGTAGAGGAATGCAGAGGAGAAACCAAGACTGAACATGCATGCTTGTCAGGAGGTGACATCTATGCTGATCCCTCCCTTTTGCCTTTTTACCAAAACGACGATTACACCCTCTGGGGAAATCTGGTAAAAAGAAAAGAAGGAGAGGAAGGTCCTGAATTCGAAATCAGGAGCACTTTTGAAGATGACCTTGGTCACTTCACTCAAGAAAAAGGCTTACAATTAAATGGTCTTGATGAACTTGTTGATGAGCAGCAGAATGACATTGGACTCCACCCTCGATAACCTTGAAATGCCGTCAGTAAGCCAAAAAGACCCCATGCTCGCGATAACCACTCGAGCTGGAACAACAACCAAGGACCCCCCCTTACCCGAGCTCGCACCCTATCACCCCCGATCCAAACAAGCCTCGCGAAGAGGAAGGGGATGTGAGCAGCGAAGCTCCCGAACAACCTCCCTTAGCGATCCCCTCCCCATCAACCCCACCTAACCAACCTTTGAGGATCCCATTCCCATCCCGACTAAAAAACCAGAAAACTAAGAATGATAATAAGAGATTCTTGTCATATCTAAAAGACTCAGTAGTCACCATACCCCTCCTTGATGCTTGTTATCACATGCCGAAGTACAGCGCATACTTTAAAAAATTACTCGGCAACCGAAAGAAACTCGAGGGTCTTGTGACCCTGGGGGAAGAATGTTCGGTGGTGACCCATCGAGGTCTACCAAAGAAGGTAGATGATCCAGGTAGCTTCACCTTGCCTTGCCCCATAGGATCTCTATCAATTAAGAATGCTCTTGCCGATTTGGGGGCGAGTATCAACCTCATGCCTCACTCTATGTTCCTTAAACTAAGATACTCTAGATTGAAGCTGTTGAACGTAAGACCTTGATAGATCTTCTTGAGCACTCTAGAATCATTAGATATGTTAAAGTAATCAATAACACACTAATAGACAATCTCTGTAACATGTATTTTAAAGCGGAAACAAACACAAGTTTAATACTAAGAACTCTTGATCCTCTATGGATCTTTTAATAATAATGAAAAGTGTTTTCTAGAAACGTTAATCAATACATAATCGTGAGTTCCTTTTATACACAAGGAACCCTAAACCGTTTCCCAAGAAACGTATGTTCTAAAACTTCTAAAAGATATGCATTATCACTTCCTAAATAAACTCATTCATATCCAAACTATAGTACATAAAATACGGAAATACTATATCCGCAGAAACTAATAATACTGAAACTAGTCTTCAGCAGATACACTGCTTCAGCAGGAATCAGCTCTTCAGCAGTATCCATCAGCAGAATTCTTACTTAGCAGAATTCCCAACAATCCTCCCCTAATCTTGAATTTGACATGGTTAAGTTCAAGATTCTTGATAAAGCTTCAAAGTTACATACCAAGAGGATTGAAATAATATAGCACCCGCAAAGAATCATCATCAGCAGAATCTCTATGATCAGCAAATACATGAAAGCTCCAGTCTTTGCAGCAACAAATGACTAAATGTACATCAAAACAAATTAGTTTCATACTATTCTCATCATATCCAGGTGTGTTAACTCCTGTGAGAGGTGAATCATTGAAAATAATGGATTTGACGTCTCTTTACCAATAGCCATTACTACTAGAGTAGCCAAGTGTTCTAAGGTACACTGATAACCACATGATTTTTAGCAAATCATCAGCTATAAACGGATTTGAGATGTCTTTACCTGTAGCCATTTGCTCAGGACTAGCCAATTATTTTGATGAAAATCATCTTGGTTAACTGATTACCAAATATGGTTTTCCACTGCCTTTACCACAAGCCATATACATGTGGCCTAGCCAATTATTTGGAATCCATAAAGGAAAAATCCATGGTCAATTGACAACCAGTTCAACTACTCAGCAATAAAGCATTGGTGAGTTAAAAACCCTATGGTTTTGAGCAAACCATTATAGCTATCAACAGATTTGATGTGTCTTTACCAAAGCTGTACCCTTTGGACTAGCCAACTTTTTGATGGAATAGTCAACATCAGGGAAGTTGATAACCAAACCTGCATACAAGAGACACAATACTATACAACAAAAATGTTAGATTTTATTATTTTTTTTTAATTTTTTTTTTAATTTTTAAAACTAATAATAAAAACCAAATATACAACATTATACCCTTAAACAGAAGCTGCTCTGGAAGTCTTAATCCTTTGTTTGAAGATT
This sequence comes from Artemisia argyi, assembly GCA_030686995.1. NCBI lineage: Eukaryota > Viridiplantae > Streptophyta > Magnoliopsida > Asterales > Asteraceae > Artemisia > Artemisia argyi. Next base: position 24,256,647 of record CM060709.1, read on the forward strand.
TTCACCAAAGATTCAGCAAACAATCTTGCATTCCCAACTGGATTAGGAGGAATCTCCAACTTTTGTTGCAGCATTTTCTCCATCAGAGACACTTTCAGAGGATATCTTTTGCCAAGATCCATAATCAGTCTTAGACCAGTTGTAGTTTCCAAAACATGAACATAAGGCATAGGATAGAACTTCCAACTCTGAACTTTCCATCTCTGATTGTTTTTCCATATGTCATAGCTAACACCAGTGGGAGTAGAAGAATCAAACAACACTCTAAGATCACCCAATAAATACAATCCAGACCCTGTAGGAGTATGATTTGCATAATACTTGTGCACCAAATCATTTAGAGTGACCAAATCCTGATGATCAACAAGATGTAGAATGTCTTAAAGAAATGTAAAGGATATAGAAGTTTTATCCAATCTATAAATGGTATTAACTTGACCATTTTCAGTTAACTCCCAGTGAACCAAAACATCTCTAGTTGCCTCAGGCCAATCATCAGAGGATCCTTCCCTTATAAATGAAGCATCAGAAGCATTCACATTTATTAAGCTTTGTGTAGAATGTGAAGTTCTGACTCTAGGCATTCTCTTTGCTCTTCTTCCAGGAACATAAATAGCAGCTTGAGGTAGAGAAGATGCATCAGGAACTTCAGCTTCAGCAGATACATCTTCTGCAGCATCAGTTTCCACTGATGGATTATCCATTTGTTCATCAGTAGAATCCTGAGAAGATTCAAGTGCAGCAGATGCATATTGTTCATCCATAGCCTTCCTCATCTGTTTGGCTCTAGCAGCTTGAAGTTCAGCTTCTCTTACCTTAAGCTCATGAAATCTTGCAAGTTCAGCTTTTTGTTCCTCATCTAACCTTTTAGCAGCCTCTTTACCCAATCTTTCCTCCTCCAGTTGTCTCCTAGTTCTTTTTCTAGATGGAGGATCTTCTGCTATCACTTGAGCTTTACCTTTACCCACATAAGATGAAGCAGCAACATGTGGTACATCAGCAGAAGTAGCAGGTAAAGATACCTTTTCAGCAGCAACAGGAATATCCACATTAACAGATGAACCAGCATCAGCAAGAATGAGAGGAATTTTCTTAGAAACACCCATTCCATCTTTTTCATTTCTAGCCTTGATCCTGTTATACATCTGGACCAATTTATCAAATGGAAGTGCCCACACTTGTTTCTTAGTCCAAGCAGTATTATACAAAGCACTCTGCTGTGCTTGAGTCATTTCTAGCTTTGACTTTTCACATATGTTCTCATGTAATCCCTCTGTTGTGCTTGAGTCATAGGTTTGTCTCTTTTAGCTTTGGCTTTTTGTTCATCTGCTACTTTCTTTCTCAACTTCAGCACTTTCACAATTTCAGAAGCCCAGTCCTTTTTCTCCACCCTATTACCAAGAATATCCGCAGCTAAATCAGAATTAGCAATCACTTGTTTTCCAATATGCTGCCAATCTGACTCATCAAAATCTTGAGCAGCAGCATCCAACTCTTTCTGTCTTTCAATGGGCAAAGTAGAAACATATCTTTGAGTAGCAGACTGGTATGCTTGATCAACCTTGGCTTGCTGTGCCTCAACCATATTAGAACTCTTCTTATAATCTTCCCACTCTTGGAAGAGTTTTTCTTGTGCACCTCTTTCTTCAGCTGTAACAAGCTCATCCTCATCCACCTCAGTTCCTTCAGCAAAATTATCATGAGGAATCTCCAAATCTTCCATAGGATCATCATTTAATTCTTGAACATCTCTATCAGTAGATCCTTGAGGCTTGAGGATTTCAGTGATATCATCAGAAGAAGCTTGCTGATTCCCAGATGAATGATGAACAGGGGAATTCACATACTCTTTCCCTGCTACAAAGAATGCTTCTCCTGATGTATTACCTTTATCAGCAGATTTGTCAGCAGCAATAATACTTGGTGATTGTTTCTCCTGAGGTAGATCAGTAGCTTCAACCATAAGCACATCATCATCACCACTAGACACTTTGGAAGATTCAGCAGCTTTCTTTGCCAAATATTGTCTTCTATTTCTTCTTCTGCTGAATTAAATTGGTGGCTTAGATGAAGGTACTTCAGCAGCTTTAGGAGGAGCAACCTTAGACTGTCTAGCAACTTCAGCTAGAATTTCAAGAGAATCCAAATTTGCCTCCTGATGCACTTCAGTAGTATCCAGTCCATCCTTACTTTGCTTCTGCTAATTCAACTGTGCCTCCAAATCCTGAACCTTACTTTTCAGCCTTTCAATTTCATTACCAAGAGTAGTCTTGGTATCAGCAAGTTCCTTTTAGAGATCACCAGTCCTTTTCATGTACCTGCAAAGTGAATCATATACAGAAGTAAGAGTAATAGGGTCCTCTGCTCTACCAGTTGATTACTCAGTGGTAAGAGGAGCTTCATTGAACCCAGCAGGAGAAATAGACTCATGTACAACATTAGGAAAGCCTTCATTAATTGGCTCTCTCATAGGACTGGGTGTAGGTAGTCTAGTGAACTCAGGCTCAAGAGACTGAAATGTATCTTCAAACTCATGAATTTGCTCAACTGGAGCATCCTGAGATGGTGAAATGGTAGGACTAGGTGACATATGTGCAGGGGAAGGTGGTGGTAGGTCAGTAGAAATAGGTAATGGTTCAGCAGTTGCAGCTGGCTCTTCCTCAATTACCACTGACGGATTACCATCAGCAGCAACACCAGAAGATGATGAATTACCATCATCAATAGCATTTTGAGTAGGCACATTACCAGCATCATCACCCTCAACTACATTATCATTGCCATGTGACAACATAGCTTCCAACATAGGGTGATGTTCCCCAGTATAATTTGTTTTCATTGAAGCAAACAACTTAGAACCAAGACTTTTAATAGGAACATGGGTTTTATCTTCAGTGGTTATATCTAAAATAATTTGTAAGAACCTAGGGTACATTAAAAACTTATGCTGTTGTTTATCAATATTTTCCAGCATATTTTCAAAAATAAACTTAGAAAAATTATAAGTTAGACCCTTAGAGAGACAAACAATACCACAACCCAATTGTAGAGAGAATTGGTTCCATCCACCACACTTGTTGCTTATACATTGGAGCAGCAAATGTACCAAATACCTCCACTTAGGACAAAATTGATTCTTGTGCCATTTAGTTGTATCAGTACTTTGATATCCAGCTTCCCTTAGCCCAGCAAGAATCTCTGCAGTGTTGGAGTGATACACCCCATTCTCATCATCCAACTGAAGCTTTGTCCTAATCAAACCATCTATCACCACATACTTTACACCTTCAATTTTGGCTACAATCTCTGTGTCAGATCTCTTTGCAGCAGATGCCCAAAATTGCTTCATCATTGATTCACAAACCAGATTGGGACAATGTGTCAAAGCATAATGAATCTTTGACATTTGTAGAAACTCCACCATTAAATCAAATTCTTCATGTCCCTTAGCCTTTTTCAGAATAGCATACTTGTTATGATCCCCTTTCAATTCAAGTTGTGCCATTTGAATGAACTTGTGTGAGACGGTTATGAATTACTCAGAGAATGATGGGTTTAAATGGAGTAACAAGTGAATAATTTTGTTTAGGAAGAGATATGCGAAGTGGGTTATATTTGGAAGTTCCCCAATCGTGGTCAAAATTATCGGAACTAATTATTGACCGAGTCTGACGTGTAATTCAAAAACTTCCAATTTCAAAATTACCCTTCAGCAGAAATGAAAGTCAAATCTGCTGAGGAGTGATCAACATCAGCAGAAACCAAGCATATGTAAAAATATCTTCGGTGAATCTTGATTTTACTATGCCACCCAACTCACATTAATTATTATAACGCCTAAACTTGGCTTATTTAATAACCCCCAAATAACACTTCTCAGTCATCAATTTACCCCAAATCATCTCACAACCCTAATTTCCCAATTAACCTCAATTCAACACCAAAATCATGCCTTCAAAACCAGAAACTTTAGATAAAATTACCTCTTATCCCTCTTCTTCATCACCAGAAGAAAATTTACCTCCATATCCTTGGGAGCTTTCTGATTCAGACTATGAAAGAGAAATGGAGAGTCGATGGGATGCACAAGAAAGATAATGGAATGCACATAAAAGGGGTGAATCTAGCCATGTACCCATTCCTGCTGAGAGAGAACTTGTCTCTCCCTTCATATGTACCTCTGATGAAGACTCTTCAGAGGAGGAACATGAAAATCCAACACTTCTTCCTCCTTCCACACCAGAGAGATCCCAACCAAGATCAAGTAAGAGAGATCCATCTCTTCCAACATCACAAAATGTGGTGTTGGATCTTCCTGCTCCAGGACCTGGTCTTTCTCATCAAGAACATATCGGACAGAGCAAGAAGGCAGAGATTGTACGTAAGGGAAAAAGGAAAGTGGAGTAGATGATTGAGGAATGTTGCCATGGACCAAAGTTCTTGAGTATTTTCTTGCCTTTGGTACTTGAGCATCTTCACAGTCTTCCTTCTCTTCTTTTTCCATTTTCATATTCAGCTTCATCATTGTACTTGTCATAGCCTCAATGATAGAAGCTCGTAGAACTCGATTAGGCAAATGTATAGGAATGGTCTTTGTAATTCAGTTGGAACTTTGAATGTAAGCTGTAACTTGTTTCTTTGAATGAATGATAAGATCTTCTTTATTAATCAACTTTGTAAGACCTTCAGCATAATCAACTAATCAAAAGAAACCATGTTCAGCATACTTGACCATATTCCCTTGAATTCAGCTCTTGGTGACATTTAACATATAACTTACAACCTCAGAACATCTGCAAAACAAACATAAAACATGCAAATACACCAAACAAACTTGCAAAAACATTAGTGGGTTAGTGTTAAAAAAACTTAAAAAGTATACAAATTATACAAATCTACAAAGTTTACACTCACAATCCTCCCCTGAGGCATATGCCTCCCCTGAGGCTTATGCCTCCCCTTAAACTTTGCAGTTAAGGGTTAAGCATATCAATATGGACCACCAAATATTGAAACCTTGGTCCATCAAATGCTTTGGTTAACAAATCTGCCACATTCTCATCTGTGTGAATTTTTACCACTTTAATTAAATGTTTCTCATAAGCACCCTGATAAAGTGGTGCCTGATTTCAATATGTTTGGTTCTATTATGAAAAACTGGATTTTTAACAATATAAATTGTACTTTGATTGTCAATGAAAATGGTAGTATTCATAAAGTTATACCCATAATCCAGCAATTGATTCTGAATCCATAGAACCTGTCCACAACAATTGGCAGCAGCAACATACTCTGCTTCAGTAGTAGAGGTAGCAACAATGGTCTGTTTCTTGCATTGCCAAGAAATCAGTCTCCTTCCAAGGAATTGGCAACCTCCAGTTGTGGATCTTCTATCCATATTGGCACCAGCATAGTCACTATCACTATAAGCTGCTAGCTGAAATGGAGACTCTTTGGGATACCAAAGACCTAATCAAGATCAATATTGTTCTTTGGTTTAGGAGCCTCATAGGGAGTAGTGGCAGTCCTGACATTCTCCATATCAAACTTTGACAACATATCCTTTACATACTTCTCCTGATGAATGAAAATACCATCAGGTTTCTGCTGAACCTGTAAACCCAAAAAGAAAGTGAGTTCTCCCATGGCACTCATTTGAAATTCTCCCTTCATCAGATCCTCAAACTCTCTACACCATGCTTCTTTGGTTGAACCAAAGATAATATCATCCACATACACCTGCACAAGAATAATATCCCTGGAATCTTTCTTGAGGAATAGAGTCTTGTCGATGGCACCTCTCCTGTAGCCATGCTTCAGCAGAAATGTGGAAAGTCTAGCATACCAAGCTCTGGGAGCTTGATGAAGTCCATAGAGTGCTTTGACAACCTTGTATACATACTCAGGATGACCAGGGTCTTCAAATCCCTTGGGTTGAGTCACATAAACCTCCTCTTCAATCTCACCATATAAGAAAGCACCTTTAACATCCATCTGATAAACCATAAAGCCCATATAAGAGGCATAGGCCAAAAATATCCTAATTGCTTCAACTCTGGCCACTGGTGCAAAGACTTCATCATAGTCAATGCCTTCCTCTTGTCTAAACCCTTGAGCCACTAGTCTAGCTTTGTTCTTCACCACAATCCCCCTTGTATCTTTTTTATTCTTCAAAATCCATTTTGTCCCAATGGCATATTTACCATCAGGAAGAGGAACCAAAATCCAAACCTGCTGATTCTTAAATTGCAGCATTTCTTCTTGCATTGCTTCAAGCCAACTTGAATCAGCCAGTGCTTGAGGAGCACTAGTTGGCTCTATCTGAGAAAGAAAGCATGCAAACAGACAATGTTTGAAGTCTGTGTGATTGTCCCTCTTTTGATTGTAGACATAAGAAATGAAAGCAACTTCACCATATTTTGTATTCTTTACAGTGCTTCTTGTTCTAACAGGTGCTGTAGGATCTCCAATAATCTCTGATAGAGGATGAGCATTATGAATCCTTTTAGTTGCTGTAGGGTTAACATCAATTGTGGCATCAAGGTTGTTGACTGTAGGCCCAAACTCAGTATCATAAGAAGCTGAGTGAAACAAACCAGGCTTGGGCTGATAATTCCCAAGGTCAGAAGCACTTGGAAATCTTGTAAAGGGATTCTCAAAGTCTGTAGACACTTCAGTAGAAATGGGAGAGTGGGCAACATGAGTATCAGCATCTTTGACCTTATCAGTGGGAATAGGTGTGACTTTAGTAGAATTGTCAGCAGTATCCTTGTTTCCACTGACTGCCTGTGCTGATTGATGTAGGAGTGCTTCAGTCTCTTGTGTAACCTTGTCATTGGGTTTCTGAGCTTCCTTTGTAGTAGCATGTTCTTGCTTCTTAAGTCTTGCAAGATCCTCTGCATAATGTGACTCATCATCTTGTTCAGCAGCAGAATAATTACCTACAAAATGGTTAGGTGGAAAAGATGGTACAACAATGGGATGTTCATCTGGCTCAGAGTCACATTTTGTGTAAAACCCGAAACTCCGTTTCCTAAAATCTGTTATAATTTGAACTTCTGATATGAATATACCCTAAGTTGGATTATACGATATAATTAAAAACTTTAAAATACAAAAATATAAGCGACGCCACTTAATATTTTAAATATTCGTCATAACATTTGCAGGAGTTTGTAAATCGTTTCGGTCATGTCTTGAGCCGGTTTTATTTCGTCTGGACTCCCATATCGCACGTCTAAAAAAATTCATTTGGGCTCAAGTAGTAGTTAAATAAAGACAACATAAGATTAGGCTAATTAATTACTTTTATGGGCTCTTGGCTCGTTGGGTCACAAACACAAGGACGGATTGTATAATGTTATCACCGGGACAAATTGCAATATGGCAAATGTAATCATCAAGATAATCACTCACTAATCACCATTATATTCGGCTAACTTTTTCTCCATCACCCTAAGATTTCGTTTCAATCATCACCAAATCACACGCATTTCCTTCTATGAAGATCCGATTTCTTGGTAAGACTTAACAAATTAGAATATTTTATAAAAAGGAAAGGATATGGTCAAATTTGACTCCCCCAAGATTCGGCAATTCGCACCTATATCCCACAGAATTTTCATTCGGTTATAAACCTTTCACATAATCAAATATCTCCCCATATCATTTAAATATACTGAATATCTTTTCATCTAAAACTAAACACAGAAAACTTTTCCTTGCAAACTCAAAGTGACGAAACTATATTTTACTCTTCACCTTTTCGATCATTTAAAACTTGTACGAGGCTAGGGCGAATTGTTTCTGATTCGTGGTTAAGGCTTGATTCACGTTGCTCAGGTCCGTTCGGGTGCGGTTCACGCCAAGGTGGGTTCGAGTTTGGCTTCAATCTTTCTTAACGATCCTAGAGAGGTCGCGGGACTGAGTTTTCGTTGTGCGTGGGTTATGACTCTTGGTACGTGATTTGTATGACGGTTCATGTACGTCCGGGTATGGGTTCGGCTCTGCCTCATTGAGTCTTGCACTCGTGTCCTTTTTTTAAATGTCTCGACTTATCACGACTAAAGGTATTCTTGTCCTTCATCTTGCATAAACTCATGAAACCTTGTATGAAAACTTGTATACGACTAGTATAATACGTGAAAGGAACCTTAATCTAAATCATAGCCTCGTTAATATAAGGATCATGCAATCATTTGAATACACATATATAAGTTTAACGCCACATATCTATGGTTGAAAGTTTTGTAAAAGATGTGTCACATGATTTAACTGGATTAAAGGGAAAGTTACACTAAATACTCTAACATAAGGGTTGCATGAAAACTATAATCCATATATGCATGATTATTGATATGAAGAAGGGACATGCATATGTCACGTATATAAAAAAAAATAGTGATCAGGCACCATATATATTTCGAATTCGAATTATAGACGGGCTGTTTGGCATGTGTATGGTGTTGTGAATGTGCATGCATGTGTAACATGTCTAATACGTTAGTGAAACGTGTGTATATATATATATATATATATATATATATATATATATATATATATATATATATATATATATATATATATATATATATATATATATATATATATATATATATATATATATATATATATATGTATGTATATATGTGTGTGTGTGTGTGTGAATAATCATAATTTTGGTCATCGCGGTCCAAATTAAAGATGGGAATACGTTTATATATATTATGAAACAACGGGCCCTAAAATTATCATTTTGATATAAAATTATAGTATAAACTTTAAAATAATTTTATTTGACTTTTAATATTCAATTTTTGATAATTTATATTTTGACCCTAAACTTTATTAAATTGTCGTACTTAACCTTAACTTACTATATTGGTCATTTTAAACCTTATATATTATTTAATCGTCAATAATAACCTTAAGGTATTAAAGTACTAATTCGAGAAAGATACTAAATATGAGAGCTTACTTAAAATGGAAAGTTACTATGTATGGCAAGTTATCTAAAATAGAAAGTTACTAAAAATGGAAAGCCGACTAAAAAGAGTAATTTGATTTAAAATAATTTATTAATAATAAGTCGATCAATAATTCGTGTAGATTCGCTGGAGAAGGAGTGACTTCCTATTCTTATATTATGCTATGATTTCGTTGGCGGTTTAAGGTACATATATTCTACCCTTTCTCAGTAAGGGTTCCGATCTCATGACTTTTCGATCCTTGACTTTGATTCGTTTGCTATGATATGAGCCTTTGCTATGACCCCTTTTGCTTAAATATATGTGATGATCCGTTTGATATTATCCTTTGCTAGGATTCTGTTTGCTATCCATTCTGTTATGATGATCTGATTACTATCTCTTTTATATGAGATTATGTTCTGTTATGCTCTGGGAGCTCTGTTATGATTATGGATAGCTTTGTTTGCTTGTTTGTTCTGATATGTTCTGTTCTGATGCCCGAGTTTTTAGTCTACTCATGGAGGTACCATGGGCGTGTCATTGAGGCACCAATGGCATGACACTATCTGGGGCGGTGTGATTAGTCCCCGGCGTCCCCGTCTGATTATGATATGATATGAGATCTCTTGGCCACTTTGTATATGATTTGTTTGTGGGGGGCGTATGGATGCATCCTAGGATTTGTTCTGATATGATATGATACGATTTGGTTTAGTGACTGGCTGTACGTGCCTTGTACCCCTTTCACGTCTGGTACTTGGAGGTCGCCCCTTTATGTACACCCTATGAATTGACGGATATGTGATTATGTGATTTGAGACCTATTCGAGTATCTCGTTAGGTCGGCTCGTGGCTTTCCTATGTTTCTTGTGTCTATTCGAGTATCTCGTTAGACGCGCCTTTGTTGATACGTGCTCTTTGATTCTGGTTATTATATGATTCATATTATCACTTTGACTCTTCATACTCATTATTCATTTGACTTATGATATTTGTTCAGTTATCGTTGATCTCTTATGCACTTGACAGATGATATTCATTTCATCAGGAGCTTATGATTTCATTTCTTATACTTATATACATTTCATTCATTCGTTTGCTTTGTTATATATCTGTTCACTGGGCTTTTTAAGCTCAGCCGCATTTCCTTTCCTGCGGCAGGTTTTAGGTTGGAAGCTGGGTTTGGGTGAAGAGTGCATAGGAGCTTTAGTGGACTACCCCATGGACTAGAAGCCCATTACATCTGGACTAGTTTTTGACTTGGATTAGATTAGACTTTGTTTAGTTTGTATTTTCTTTTCTTTTATAGTTTTAGTATTTCTTTTGTACTTTTATATTTTTCCCTTGTAACCTTTTGTTTTAAGTCTTCCGCTTGCGTTGTATGCTTTGTATGCTTTGATATGTCACCATACTGTAGCACTCCGGACCCATGTCGGGTTGGGGTGTTACATTCTGAGTCATCATCCATGGAACTTGCAGGGTTAGAATTTGGATCTTTGGTACCTGCAGTAGGATTAGAAGCATGTCTAGTATAACCCAAATAGTCAGTCAAATAATCTAGGTCAAAATACCAAGAATGGCCTTGTCCCTGAGTATTAGGCTGATCTTCAAGAAATCTTAGGTTAAGGGTCTCCTCTATTCTTTTGGCACTCAGATTATAAACCCTATAGGCCTTGCTATGAGCTGAGTAACCCACAATATATCCCTCATCAACTTTCCCATCAAACTTACCCAGTGTATCAGCAGTATTTAAAATGGTCACTTTGCATCCAAAAGGCTTAAGGTAATGTATGTCTGGAACTTTCCCAGTGAGAAGTTCATAAGGTGTCTTGACATGCTGTCTAGTGATGGATACCCTGTTCAAGACATAGCAAGCAGTACTTACTGCTTCAGTCCAAAACATAGTGGGTAATTTGGAGTCTGCAAGAATAGATCTTGCTGCCTCAATTAGGGTTCTATTTTTCCTTTCAGCAACCCCATTTTGTTGTGGGGTCCTTGGAGTACTATAGTCCCTTCTAATCCCCTTAGACTTACAGAATTCTATGAAAACAACATTTTTGAATTCTGTTCCATTGTCACACCTAATTCCTTTAACCTTTTTATTAAGCTGGTTCTCAATTAAAGTGATGAATTCTTTCAAAATAGGAGTTGTTTCATCTTTTGTTTTTAGAAAGAATACCCAGCAAAACCTGCTAAAATCATCTGTGATAACAAGGCAGAAGTACTTATGATCAATACTTCTGATAGGAGTTGGACCAAAGAGATCCATGTGCAGCAACTGAAGGGGTTCTGAAATGGTGCTCACAGCTTTGATGGCTTTGTAAGAGGCTCTATGTTGCTTTCCGTTGTTGCAAGCAATACAATTGTGTTCATTGGTGAAGAGTTTCGAAGGAAGGCCCTGAACAAGACCAAGTTTAGACAACTTGTTGATAGTCTTGTAATTCACATGAGCCATTCTCCTATGCCACTTGGTAGATTCATCCTGGGAAGCTTTGGCCACCAAACATGTTAGATCACCTTCTGGCTTGACATCATTCAGATTGAATGTGTACAAGTTGAAGGTTCTAGGAACTCTCAGCAGAACAGTTGTGTCTTCTGGAAGTTTGAAGTCCTTGGAGAGTACAAGACACTCATCTTCAGAGAAGAAAACCTTATTCTTAGTGTCACAAATTACAGAGAATAGATTAAAATGCTCCAGTTCCTTCACATAATAAACATTCTCAAAGTCTAACAAGGGTGTCTTAATAGTTCCTTTCCCAGTAATTTTGCCATCTCCACCACCAAAAGTTACACTGCCTCCTCCTTCTATAGGCACAAAGTCATGCATCTTGTCCTTGTTCCCTGACATACTTCTAGAACAACCACTATCAACTATACCTACTTCAGTACTTTTCAAAGGATGATCCTACAACAACAGTAAAAATATACAAAAGTTAGTACACATTGGAGACTCAAGTCATTGCTGACTTGAGCCTGCCTTGTGGATCATTAGTGATAGGCCATGTAGATGTTTTAGATCCACCATTGTTCTTGGTCCTGTAATGCAAATTAGGTCCCTTCTTTGTCCAAGAACAACCTGCTGAGGGCTTCACAGCAGTATTCCAATACCCACCCCCATAATACATTGAGTCAAAGTGATTAGGCCAATAACCATTAGAAAAGAAAGGACTAGTGCGTCGAACATATGGTCTAGTACTGGTTCTTCTCCATGAAGAATGTGGTTCAGCAGAATTGGATTTCTGCTGATGTGGAATAAAAGAGGGTATTTCACTAACATTCTTCCACATTTGCCTAGGTTTCCTTTGACTAAAACATACACCCATTCTTTACTCATGAAAGGTACAATCCTTAATCAAGTGAGATTTACTTCCACACACAAAACATTTCTTCTTTTTAGAAGATTTATTCAAACTAAAGGAAGTTCCATAACATGAAAAAGCATTCAAACCACAATGATTAACAGAACTAAAAGTTTTGTTTTTCAAAGAATTTAAAAACAAGTCTTCAGTAGAAACTGTCTTGGTATCAGCAGCAACTCTAGAAGGCTTGTGGGGAGTCTTGGGTGATGTCTTTGGTATGGTCTTGGGAGTGGTCTTGGGCAGGTCAGACTTCTCACTTGAATCACAGCTGGCAAATGAGGTACACCCTTCATCAGAAGACTTGTCACTGTCACAATAAGAGACAAAGTCAGTAGATTTAATACTAGGGTCTGGCAAGTCAATTGACTTTTTGCCATAGAGATGGTGTGATCCATCAAAGTCAATAGGTATGGACAGGTCTATAGGTATGTGTTCCCCTCTTATAGGTCCAGGGACAGCATTCATTCCCCCTTCCTTAACAAATTTAACAGGTGTTTGACAAGCTAAGGCTGGTTCAGGGTCAAAAACACTAGACATATCAGGATAAGTTAATTCTTCAGGATCTATATATTTCTCATATCCTAATGCTTTTCTAGACCTAACAGATTGGCGACCATCAATTAATTTATTCAAATTAGAAGCTCCTTCCTGCCATTTCATACGACCAGCTATCTCTTTATCTAACTTAGCTTGTATTTCTTGTTTTTCCTTTTCAATATCAGACTTCTCTTTTTCAGTACGTCTTAAGTCTATCTTAGCAATTTCTAAATCACTTTATCGAATTCTTATCTTTTCATCATATTTAACTTGATTCTTTTGAAACAAAACCTTTTGTTTCTCTAAAGTTTTTAAAGCCTTTTTATATGACTCTACTTCAACATAACACTCATTGTACTTTGGTTTCAATTCATCATATTCTTGTTTAAGCTCATTGTATCTTACACTACATCCAAACACACAGTTGTGTACCTGAGAGATTCCCATCAAGGAGACTTGCTCCTTCTTGTCTTCTGAAGGTGAGTATGCCAGCAGATTCACTTGTGAAGAAGTAGAAGCTTCCTCTATAGCAGGTTCATGTTCAGCCCAATCAATCTGGTGATCCAGAGTCACCAAAGCCTTTGAAGGTACAGTCTTAGAAGTCCCTGATTCCAATGGATATGAGCCATATCTAACTTCATCACCAGACTTCCTCTCCTTGCATTCTCTTGAAAAATGGCCCACTTGACCACACGTGTAGCATTTAACCTTCCTTCTGTTAAACCTTGCTGCCTCTCTTCCATTAAAACCAAACTTTCTTCCAGACTTGGTTTCAAACCTCTTAATGTTCATAGAAATCATTGCTAGCTGCCATTTCAAGTGCATCTCCTCCATCTCCAAAGGATCTACCTGTTCAAAATCCTCATAAGCAAGAAACTGCTGATGTTCATATTCAGCCACAAATGAATAAACAATGTCATCCATTATACTACTGGATTTTGATTTAGGAGCAGATTGAGTTTGGGTTTGAGAAGATGCTCCTAAGGAGTAAGAGCTTGAGGCATTATGCACAGGTTTTGTGCTAGGGCTGACAAAGGCTGAGTGAGTGGATGGATGAATTGGACTTCTAACATCAGGCTCAAGAGATTTGAGCTTGTTGTAGAGGTCATCAAAAGAGATTAAGTCCAATCCACCCTTTGTTTTGAGAGCAATACTGACTTGCAACCAAGATGGTGGCAAAGATCTCAGAAACTTAGCATTGCAGTCCTTATTGTCAGGTCTAGCCTTCAGCTGATTAAGTTGACTTAAGATCCGGTGAAACCTGTCATAGCCTTTATGGATTCCCTCTTCCTCAGATATTTGAAACTCTTGAAACTGCTGCTTCAACATTGAGTTCTTCAACCTTCTTGATTCATCATTCCCACTAAATCTAGCCTTTATTGCCATCCAAATGTCCTTGGCATCCTCCATGAAGTGGAAGTCACCCATGTGGTCATCTGGTATAGCTTGGAGCAGAATTGTTCTTACTTTATTTACTCTCCCTTTGTACATCTAGAATCTCTTCAGCAGTTTTGGGACCTAGAATTGTAACTATCCCATCAGCATCTTTAACATGCTTCTTCAGGCTATTCCCCTTTCTGACAACCTCCCAGAGATTCCAGTCTATGTTTGTGATCCAATTCTGCATCTTCATGGACCACAAATGATATTCTTCAGCATTCTTCAAGTATGGAAATTTAGCATTACTGTTGGAGAGGTTGAGTTGTTGAAGAGAAGTGGTGTTAAGGTTTTGGGTTGTATCAACTTCATCATCAGATCCAGGCATGTTGCTTGATTTGTTTGGATTCTTAAGGTGTAAGATTTGTGTTACTTAGTATCACAAAGACTCTCTCGAGGCTCTGATAACACTTGTTGAGCGTAAGACCTTGATTGATCTTCTTGAGCACTCTAGAATCGTTAGATATGTTAAAGTAATCAATAACACACTAATAGACAATCTCTGTAACTTGTATTTTAAAGCGGAGACAAACACAAGTTTAATACTAAGAACTCTTGATCCTCTATGGATCTTTTAATAATAATGAAAAGTGTTTTCTAAAAACGTTAATCAATACATAATCGTGTGTTCTTTTTATACACAAGGAACCCTAAACCGTTTCCCAAGAAACGTATATTCTAAAACTTCTAAAAGATATGCATTATCACTTCCTAAATAAACTCATGCATATCCAAACTATATTACATAAAATACGGAAATACTATATCCGCAGAAACTAATAATACTGAAACTAGTCTTCAGCAGATACACTGCTTCAGCAGGAATCAGCTCTTCAGCAGTATCCATCAGCAGAATTCTCACTTAGCAGAATTCCCAACAGAAGCTTACCCGTATGAACATCCAACTAACCGATAGATCAATCAAATATCCCGTAGGGATATGCGAGAATGTGCTAGTCAAGGTTGGGAAATTCAAATTCCCGGTCGACTTTGTAATCTTAGAGATGGAGGAAGATGACTTGGTACCCATCATCTTAGGGAGACCATTTCTTGCTACCGCTCGTGCAGTCATTGATGTTCATGACGGCAAGTTAACCTTACGAGTAGGAACCGATAGCTTAACCTTCGACATTAAGGACACTATGGATCTCTCTCTCGAAGCACCTAACCGGCTCTATTTTATTGGAGAGGTCGATGAACTCACGGATGTCATTGATGACTGTGTTGATGAACAGATCGAGGAAGGCTGGTTACGGGATGAGAGTTTTCTCCCTTTGTTGGAGGTGGAAAAGATGGAGGAAGTTGGTGCAGTCTCCTTCTACCCCAGACAAGAGGCCACTGAGCATCTCGAGCTCCGAAAACCCGAAAACAAGCTTAAGCCCTCTATTATCGAACCCCCTGAGCTAGATCTTAAGGAACTTCCTAACCATTTAGAGTACGCCTTCCATCAGGGAGAGGACCAACTACCGGTAATCATAAACTCCTCCCTCGAACATGAACAAAAAGGTAAACTCTTAGAGGTCCTAAAGAAATATAAGGGAGTGCTTGCATGGAGTGTAGCCGACATTAAGGGGATTGACTCAACTTTTTGCACGCATAAGATTCTCATGGAAGAAGATTATAAACCTACCGTGCAACCCCAGAGACGGGGTGAACCCCAACATTAAGGAAGTGGTAAAGAAAGAAGTCATCAAACTTCTGGATGCAGGATTGATCTACCCAATCTCGGATAGCCCGTGGGTTAGTCCTGTACAGGTTGTACCTAAGAAGGGTGGAATGACTGTAGTTAAGAACGACAAGGGTGAGATGGTACCCCAAAGAACGGTTACTGGATGGCGGGTATGCATCGATTATAGAAAGCTCAATGATGCCACGAGGAAAGATCACTTTCCCCTACCATTCATTGACCAAATGTTAGAGAGATTGTCTGGGCATGAGTACTATTGTTTCTTGGATGGATTCTCAGGATATTTTCAAATTCCCATAGCACCTGAGGACCAAGAAAAGACCACGTTTACTTGCCCTTATGGAACATTCGCCTACAAAAGAAAGCCTTTTGGGCTGTGTAATGCCCCCGCCACTTTTCAGCGATGCATGACCGCAATCTTTCATGAACTTATGGAAGACAGCATAGAAGTTTTCATGGATGACTTTTCGGTCTTCGGGAACTCCTTTGACCGCTGTCTTGCTAATCTAGAAAAAATGCTTAAACGCTGTGAGGAAACAAACTTGGTGTTAAACTAGGAAAAGTGTCATTTCATAGTGAAAGAAGGGATTGTGTTGGGACATAAGATCTCTGGTAATGGGATAGAGGTGCACCAAGCTAAAGTTGAAGCTATATCTAAGCTACCATATCCCACGACTGTTAAAGCAATACGCAGCTTCTTGGGGCACGCCGGGTTTTACCGGAGATTCATCAAAGACTTCTCCAAAATAGCTCGGCCAATGACTCAATTGATAATGAAGGATGCTCCTTTCGATTTCTCCCAAGAATGCAAGGATGCATTCGATCACTTAAAAAAGGAGCTCACACAAGCTCCAATCATGATTACACCCAACTGGGAGTTACCGTTTGAAATCATGTGTGACGCTAGCGATTTCGCTGTCGGGGTTGTATTGGGCCAACGGCGTGACAAGCTATTCCAACCTATTTACTACGCTAGCAAAACCATGAATCCCGCTCAAGAGAATTACTCTACCACCAAAAAAGAATTGTTAGCCGTAGTGTTCGCATTCGACAAATTCCGGCAATATCTTGTCCTTTCAAAGACAGTCGTTTTCACTGATCACTCGGCTCTTCGATATCTTTTTGCTAAGCAAGATGCTAAGCCACGACTAATTCGGTGGATCTTGTTGTTACAAGAATTTGATGTTGAGATTAGTGATAAGAGGGGGGCAGAAAATCTGGCCGCAGATCATCTATCTCGTCTTGAAAATCCCTTGGATGAGCACGATAGAAGTGAGATTTGGGATTCATTTCCTGACGAACAACTCATGTCAATAACGGATTCGGAGCCTTGGTACGCCGATTTTGCCAACTATCTCGCAAGCAGACTATTTCCGGAACACCTGACTAGATACGAAAGGAAAATGTTCTTTTCTCAGTTAAAATACTACTTCTGGGATGAACCATTTTTATTCCGAAGGTGTCCTGACCAAATGATCAGACGTTGTGTTTCGGAGAGCGAGGCAGTAAAGATTATGAGGGAATGTCACTCTGGCCCCTCTGGAGGCAATCATGGGATAAGCACCACCGCCCAAAAAAATTTCGACGCGGGATTCTATTGGCCCACAATTTTCCGTGATGTCAAAGAAATGGTACAAGCATGCGATGCATGTCAACGAGCCGGGAACATATCACAAAGGGATGAAGCACCTCAGAATTTTATTGTAACACCCCCGAAATTGGGGTCCAGCGGAAGCAAACATGTCACTGGGGTGCTACCCAAATGGTATCACAACACAAGGTACAAAAAAAAAAAAATTTCATTTCATTTATTTAGAATGAAAGTTGTTATCAAAGCATTTATTTTAGATATTATAAAAGAAGAGTGGAAATAGGCCCATAATTTAGTTAAAGCGGTCCCAATTAGTTATCAGAGTCTTCTATGACCATGCCATGCCTTGCCAAAAGCCTCCAAAGGTAAGATAACGCCTTAAGAACCTGAAAATACATGCTAAAACGTCAGCATAAAGCTGGTGAGTTCATAGATTTTAGTAAACGAGTATTTTCCGTAAACAAGTATTTCCAGTAAACAAGTATTTCCAGTAAACGAGCATTTTCGGTAAACAAGTATTTTCGGTAAACAAGTATTTTCGGTAAACAAGTATTTCCAGTAAACAAGTATTTTCGGTAAACAAGTATTTTCGGTAAACAAGTATTTTGCGGAAGGCAAGACAATATAACAAATACAATGTCACAGCCAAAAATTAGGTATACAGTGCCTAAAGCTCATGACCCCGAAGCTCGACGTAATCGTATGCAATCAAGCATAAAATGCCCCAAGTAAGTGTTTGCCAGACACTCGAAAGTAATCCGAATGATATGCGTCCGTTTGACAGGTTGGCGCGACCAACTCGGACGGGGTGTCAACCCAAATAGATCTATCCACAGCATTCGCGCTCACACGCATGTAATTAACGGTTCATGATAAAGGGGACTTCAGTGGCAGTAATAGGTAACTCAGGCAAAGTAACAGTTTTGTATTTATGTCCGCAAAAGCAAGAACTTGTATCCATAAGAAAGTAATCAAGGATGGATTAAGTAATTCATAAGGTATTCAAGTAATCAATCAAGTATTTCAACCATCCAGTAATGTTTGAGAAAATGAATCGCGTTCAAGTAAAACAAGCATTGAATTTAAATAGTAATGAGCATGTATCTTCCCCCAAAACAGTTGTAAAACAAGTAAAAGTGGGGGTTATGAACTCACCTTAGCAAAAGCAATATCCGATAGACAAAGTAGTAGTTGGAAATAAAGTCCGGGTACTCTAATCGCGGCCTAAATAATGCATATGTCTTAGGTTCGAAAACAAGGTCAAGCATGCAAGTCATACACTATATTATCACTTGTACATGTTGTTGGTAATTTTTATGGCCAAAAATGTAGGTAATCAAAGTAATCTCGTATTTAAGACATCCACCATTTTAGAAAACGTAACTTGTAAATCTCACGACCAAATATTAGTTGTCTTGTAAATATATATTTTGAAAAATCTCTAACGCACCTAATAAGTATACTTAATGTTCTACCATTTTTGTTTACGTCATTTTAGCCGATTTACACTCTAAAGTGTCCAAAAACTCATTTTAAATATTCCATCAGCTTTTGTTAGTTGAACCAAAGCTGTCAAAAATTATATGTTTCGTCGCAACTTCCCTAGGCCATAACTTTTGCGTCGTAGTTCCGTTTTTCTAGTTCTATATATTCCCGCGAAGGTATTCAAGTATACTTTAGGTTTTTCAAGGTCTCGGCTAGTCTAGATGTCATTAGATCTCAGTTTTCTTAACTAGAAAATCGGGACAGATTCATATTTCAGAAAATATAGTTTTTGTCGTAAATCTTGAAAATAACATATCTTTTTCGTTATAAGTCCGTTTTAACTCATTCAAGCGGCTATGTTTTCGTTATTAAGTCTATTTTCTATATTTCTAGTCTAATATGGCCACCAAGGTACTGATTTTTCTGTAGGAGGTCGAATGGGACAGATTTGACATCAAAAGTGTCAAACTATATTTCCTAGTGTTTTATTTATTTTCACCACTTACAACAACTCCAAATCTAGTCCTAATTCCTCCATCAACTTCTCAACTAGTATATGGTGTTCTAAACATAAACTTAACAATATTCAAGATCCATGTACAAGATCATCCAAGTATTAAAACTTCAAATTTACAAACATGTATATCTATAAAGTTGTCATTATTTTACTTGTAAAGATTTTTACTAACAATTTTTCTTGTAATAAAATCTTGTTCAAAACATATTTTCTTGCTAAGAGATCAAAGTGGATGTAAGGATTTTTCAACATGTACCAAGTGATAACCAAGTATATATACTAGACAAGCATAAAAATCATGAAAAATCATGAAGTATTAGTAGTGTAAAAATTACTTACAAAGAGATTAGTGAGATAAGAGTTGTAAAATACTTGTGTAACCCCCAAGATTAGTATCAAACCCTTGTTAATCTTGCCCTAAGTATCCTAGATAGTAACCAACAATTCCTTCTTTTTCCCTTGTTCCTTGGTGGATCGAAATGTGTATATGAGTGGGAGAAGATAGTTTTTCTTTTCTTGTTACTAAATATGAGTACTAGGCTTGTGTATATATATAGAAAATGTGGTAAAAAGGGTGGTCAAAATATCTAGTCTTGGTCTTGTGGTTTGCCGAATTTTTAGGAAAAGAGAGGAGACAAAATTTTGTTCCTAGCCACCAACATTAATTAAATGTCTCACCCCAATATTACAAGTTTGTATTTTTTTGATTTTTGTAGTAACTTTCTAACATAATTTAAGGGGAGGGGCAGCTCCTTGTCTAAAATAAGAAGAAAACTAGATGAAAATTTTATAAAGTGTATATATTAAATGTATTGGGTAGTAAAAATATGTATTGGGTATTAGCTTGGTAGTTAACGGAAGTTATACGTAATTAAACGTAATATGTAAAGAATTTAACTTGGTCATCGGAAAATATTTTTGGGACTTTTGTAATAATTTTGGAAGTATAAAAATACTCTAAAAATAATTGTTGAGAAAGTCGGGTATGTCAAGTGTTACATTCTTAAATAAAAATTAACAATTTATTGAATTTAAAACCGTATGTATTTAAAGAATAGAAATTTGTTTTATAGTATAAAATTATGAATTGGGGAAGGAGCAAGGTACCGGAGCGTTGTGGACTAAAATTAGCCTAAGTCCTAGTGTACTTAGAATTTAATTAGAAATTCGCGTCGATTCAAGTAAAAGGCTCATGTAAATTGTTTTGACTTAAATGCCAAGAATTTAAATTCGAGTTTAGAAAATAGTATTGACCTGGGAAATAGCGGGTTGTGACATTCTACCCCCCTAAAAGGGAATCTCGTCCGCGAGATTCAGTCAGCGTTGGTCGTTGGAGTGGTATTAGCGAAGAGATGGGGGTACTTCTGACGAATCTGGTCTTCTCGCTCCCAAGTGAATTCGGGACCTCGTTGAGAATTCCAGCGAACCTTGACGATAGGAATTCGACTGTGTCTCAACTACTGGACATCCCGGTCCATGGTTCTAAAAAGATATGAGTTGGTTATCAGGTTGAGTTGTGTCCAGCGGAATGATGAGCGATTCAAGCATTTCTTGAGATTGGAAATATGGAATGTATTGTATTTACTACTGAGTTCTGGCGGAAGCTCTAGTCTGTACGCTACAGGGCTGACTCTAGCCAATATCTTAAATGGACCAACGTATCTCGACTTTAACTTCCTGCATTTTTTTCTAACCATATCACGTCTTTTCAAGGCGAGACTTTCAACATAACTTGGTCGCCAATCTTGAAATTCTAATGGTTTGCGTCGCACATCGTATAGCTTCTTATGTCGATCATGTGCAGCCTGTTGACTTGGAGCGTTGTTCCAAGCCCTGATGTGTTCTAACGATCAATGAAAATGAAATGACCAAGGAAGCGTACTAATAGCCAAAAGAAGTAGATGTCAATGCTAATGAAAGGAGTGAGAAGTACATTACAATACACATGAAAGAACTAATGAATCATAAGAATAAAAAGGGAATCATGTCAAGTACCATGTTTTAAGAACAGAGAATGTCAAAATGAAAGGTTGCAAACGAAAAGATCAACAATTGAAAGAACATTCGTACTAGTATGAGCCAATAATGCTTGAAAGAAAGATTAAATATCCGTACGAATAAAGAAGCAAACTGTTATCGATTAACGAAAAAGAATTAATGAATCACAACAATAGTAAATAGAATTAGATGTCAAAACAAAGAATGATTGAAAGGAGATTAGATGTACGAATGGAGAAGGAAAACGCGATTGATTTATGCAAACGAAAGAGTCAATAAATCATAACGATGGTAAATAGGTTTAGATGTCAAGAACAAAGAATGCTTAAAACATGTTTGAAATCAGGATGAACAAAGAAACAAACGAAATGATAGGTAAAAGAAGGACCAATAATGATGCAAATAAACGCAAATAGAGGAATCATAAATCATTACGATAGCAAAGAGGATGTATGGAGAATATCAACACAATAATAAATTAACCGAGAGAACCAAAGTGTTCAAATAATAATCAAGAGGGGTAAATACTGAAAGACAGAGTGTCAAATGAGGACAATCAAGAAATGAGACCGACAATAAGCATCCCATATGAGAATAAATGAGGACAAGCAATAAATGAGAAAAGCATTACGCAAATCGAATGCTAAGTAAGAACAACAATAAATACAAAAGACATTAAATTTTTCAAATGTTGATTGAAGGTAATTGGGAGCGATCAATAAATGAGAAAGACAATAAATGTCATAACTATGAACAAGTAATCAGCGAGAAGTCAATTAGTATTACGAATTTTGATTAAGATTGAATGTGAACAACAAATAACCGGTTA
This sequence comes from Artemisia argyi, assembly GCA_030686995.1. Lineage (NCBI taxonomy): Eukaryota > Viridiplantae > Streptophyta > Magnoliopsida > Asterales > Asteraceae > Artemisia > Artemisia argyi. Next base: position 24,279,056 of record CM060709.1, read on the forward strand.
GACAATAAATGTCACGAACAAGAGCAAATAGTAAATGAAAAGTTGAATATTGATTGAGTAAGGATGAAGACAGTAATAAATGGGAAAGACAATAAGTGTCACGAACGAGAATGAGTCAATAAATGCGAAGTCAAATAAGTATCAAGGATGTTGATTGATTATGAATGAGAACAACAATAAATGTGATAATCAATAAGTATGGCGAATCTTGATTGAGAAGGACAGAATATTCGTACTCAACCTCTCAGGCTTTATTCTGGTCTAACGAGACCGTAGGTTGGTCGTCAAGCAGTTTCTACTGGTGCGTGATGTTCTTTACGAGGCGCCATGCGTGTCACCGGTAATAGGGTAGAGTGGTGAATGGATTTTCTGGTGATAAACTCTAGTCGGGTGGGAGGAGTAGGCTTATTAGTGGCTCTCCTATTCGTCTTTCGAGAGGTCTCATTATTGACTTCAAATGACTCTGTCTCATTGTCGGGCATTAGTAAGTAGGTTAGTGATATGGGTGTTGGGAGGGTGGCCGACAAGTTTTCCAACTCGTCCTTGGAATCGAAAAATACATTAAGTAGGGTAAACATTGCTGTCGAGCTCTGTCGTTACATTCCAGGTGATGTGATTCTTCAAAACCACAAGAAGTGAGGAAGAATGAGGTGTTATAAAGTCGTGTCCCGAAAGTAGGTGTTCCAAAAGTATAGTGTTACAAAAGCATGGGACGAGTGTTCAAACTAGTCTTCAGAAACGGCTAGTAAGGTAGTCAGGGAAATTGGCAGAATATAATGGGTTTTAATGTCACATAAAACGATGTCACATATGATTTTGAAAATTTTTAGAGACCATTTGTATTAATCATGATATGTCGGAAGGTTTAGAGGACCTTCAAAAGTTCGAGTGTGTATGTTAGTTCAGTTACGCTAGTAATACGTCTCTAGCTTTTAAAAGTTGTTTTGAAAGACCAAAATGAGTGTCCCAACTTGAAGTCAAATGGTAAGATTACGTAGGGGAAAAGGCGTAACGGTGTGACAGGTATGGTATGTATGTATAAGTGTATAGAAAATACTTATAGTGAATAGCGTAAATCATGTAAAGTATAAGTTATCAAGTAGCAAGGTATAACACATAGTTACGTCACGTAGATCATTAAGTAAAATATCAAGTAAGGCAGTGGCTTGGCAGGCAGGCATGTGGCGGTCATAGGGTTAAGTTTTTGTAAAGGTAGTTATAGTTTGGGTTTTGGAAATACCCAATTCTCTATAACCGAGGCTCTGATACCAATCTGTAACACCCCCGAAATTGGGGTCCAGCGGAAGCAAACATGTCACTGGGGTGCTACCCAAATGGTATCACAACACAAGGTACAAAAAAAAAAAATTTCATTTCATTTATTTAGAATGAAAGTTGTTATCAAAGCATTTATTTTAGATATTATAAAAGAAGAGTGGAAATAGGCCCATAATTTAGTTAAAGCGGTCCCAATTAGTTATCAGAGTCTTCTATGACCATGCCATGCCTTGCCAAAAGCCTCCAAAGGTAAGATAACGCCTTAAGAACCTGAAAATACATGCTAAAACGTCAGCATAAAGCTGGTGAGTTCATAGATTTTAGTAAACGAGTATTTTCCGTAAACAAGTATTTCCAGTAAACAAGTATTTCCAGTAAACGAGCATTTTCGGTAAACAAGTATTTTCGGTAAACAAGTATTTTCGGTAAACAAGTATTTCCAGTAAACAAGTATTTTCGGTAAACAAGTATTTTCGGTAAACAAGTATTTTGCGGAAGGCAAGACAATATAACAAATACAATGTCACAGCCAAAAATTAGGTATACAGTGCCTAAAGCTCATGACCCCGAAGCTCGACGTAATCGTATGCAATCAAGCATAAAATGCCCCAAGTAAGTGTTTGCCAGACACTCGAAAGTAATCCGAATGATATGCGTCCGTTTGACAGGTTGGCGCGACCAACTCGGACGGGGTGTCAACCCAAATAGATCTATCCACAGCATTCGCGCTCACACGCATGTAATTAACGGTTCATGATAAAGGGGACTTCAGTGGCAGTAATAGGTAACTCAGGCAAAGTAACAGTTTTGTATTTATGTCCGCAAAAGCAAGAACTTGTATCCATAAGAAAGTAATCAAGGATGGATTAAGTAATTCATAAGGTATTCAAGTAATCAATCAAGTATTTCAACCATCCAGTAATGTTTGAGAAAATGAATCGCGTTCAAGTAAAACAAGCATTGAATTTAAATAGTAATGAGCATGTATCTTCCCCCAAAACAGTTGTAAAACAAGTAAAAGTGGGGGTTATGAACTCACCTTAGCAAAAGCAATATCCGATAGACAAAGTAGTAGTTGGAAATAAAGTCCGGGTACTCTAATCGCGGCCTAAATAATGCATATGTCTTAGGTTCGAAAACAAGGTCAAGCATGCAAGTCATACACTATATTATCACTTGTACATGTTGTTGGTAATTTTTATGGCCAAAAATGTAGGTAATCAAAGTAATCTCGTATTTAAGACATCCACCATTTTAGAAAACGTAACTTGTAAATCTCACGACCAAATATTAGTTGTCTTGTAAATATATATTTTGAAAAATCTCTAACGCACCTAATAAGTATACTTAATGTTCTACCATTTTTGTTTACGTCATTTTAGCCGATTTACACTCTAAAGTGTCCAAAAACTCATTTTAAATATTCCATCAGCTTTTGTTAGTTGAACCAAAGCTGTCAAAAATTATATGTTTCGTCGCAACTTCCCTAGGCCATAACTTTTGCGTCGTAGTTCCGTTTTTCTAGTTCTATATATTCCCGCGAAGGTATTCAAGTATACTTTAGGTTTTTCAAGGTCTCGGCTAGTCTAGATGTCATTAGATCTCAGTTTTCTTAACTAGAAAATCGGGACAGATTCATATTTCAGAAAATATAGTTTTTGTCGTAAATCTTGAAAATAACATATCTTTTTCGTTATAAGTCCGTTTTAACTCATTCAAGCGGCTATGTTTTCGTTATTAAGTCTATTTTCTATATTTCTAGTCTAATATGGCCACCAAGGTACTGATTTTTCTGTAGGAGGTCGAATGGGACAGATTTGACATCAAAAGTGTCAAACTATATTTCCTAGTGTTTTATTTATTTTCACCACTTACAACAACTCCAAATCTAGTCCTAATTCCTCCATCAACTTCTCAACTAGTATATGGTGTTCTAAACATAAACTTAACAATATTCAAGATCCATGTACAAGATCATCCAAGTATTAAAACTTCAAATTTACAAACATGTATATATATAAAGTTGTCATTATTTTACTTGTAAAGATTTTTACTAACAATTTTTCTTGTAATAAAATCTTGTTCAAAACATATTTTCTTGCTAAGAGATCAAAGTGGATGTAAGGATTTTTCAACATGTACCAAGTGATAACCAAGTATATATACTAGACAAGCATAAAAATCATGAAAAATCATGAAGTATTAGTAGTGTAAAAATTACTTACAAAGAGATTAGTGAGATAAGAGTTGTAAAATACTTGTGTAACCCCCAAGATTAGTATCAAACCCTTGTTAATCTTGCCCTAAGTATCCTAGATAGTAACCAACAATTCCTTCTTTTTCCCTTGTTCCTTGGTGGATCGAAATGTGTATATGAGTGGGAGAAGATAGTTTTTCTTTTCTTGTTACTAAATATGAGTACTAGGCTTGTGTATATATATAGAAAATGTGGTAAAAAGGGTGGTCAAAATATCTAGTCTTGGTCTTGTGGTTTGCCGAATTTTTAGGAAAAGAGAGGAGACAAAATTTTGTTCCTAGCCACCAACATTAATTAAATGTCTCACCCCAATATTACAAGTTTGTATTTTTTTGATTTTTGTAGTAACTTTCTAACATAATTTAAGGGGAGGGGCAGCTCCTTGTCTAAAATAAGAAGAAAACTAGATGAAAATTTTATAAAGTGTATATATTAAATGTATTGGGTAGTAAAAATATGTATTGGGTATTAGCTTGGTAGTTAACGGAAGTTATACGTAATTAAACGTAATATGTAAAGAATTTAACTTGGTCATCGGAAAATATTTTTGGGACTTTTGTAATAATTTTGGAAGTATAAAAATACTCTAAAAATAATTGTTGAGAAAGTCGGGTATGTCAAGTGTTACATTCTTAAATAAAAATTAACAATTTATTGAATTTAAAACCGTATGTATTTAAAGAATAGAAATTTGTTTTATAGTATAAAATTATGAATTGGGGAAGGAGCAAGGTACCGGAGCGTTGTGGACTAAAATTAGCCTAAGTCCTAGTGTACTTAGAATTTAATTAGAAATTCGCGTCGATTCAAGTAAAAGGCTCATGTAAATTGTTTTGACTTAAATGCCAAGAATTTAAATTCGAGTTTAGAAAATAGTATTGACCTGGGAAATAGCGGGTTGTGACATTTATACAAGTATGTGAGGTTTTTGATGTCTGGGGAATTGACTTCATGGTACCCTTTCCATCTTCAGGAGGGAATGAATACATTTTAGTTGCCATCGATTATGTTTCAAAATGGGTAGAGGCACAAGCCCTTAGGACCAACGATGCCAGGGTGGTTATTCATTTCCTGAAAAAGCTTTTCGCTAGATTCGGGATTCCTAAAGCCCTCATCAGTGATAGGGGAACCCACTTTTGCAATGCGCAAATGGAAAAGGTCATGAGGAGGTGTCCCATCGATTTTCCACCGCCTATCATCCACAGACCAATGGCCAGGTCGAAAATACAAACAGGGCTATTAAAAGAATACTAGAAAAAACGGTTAGTCAAAATAGAAAAGACTGGTCATTTAAACTCGACGAGGCCTTATGGGCATTCTGAACCGCCTACAAGACACTTATTGGAACGACCCCGTTTCGCATGGTGTATGGTAAGGCATGTCACTTGCCACTAGAGTTAGAACATAAGGCTTATTGGGCGCTTAAGGCATGTAATTTAGACTATACAATTGCAGGAACCAATAGGTTCTTACAATTACACGAGCTTGATGAGCTTAGATTAGAAGCTTATGAGTCCTCCATTACATATAAACAGAGGGCAAAAAGATGGCATGACCAAAGAATTAAGAAACCCTAGGAATTTTCAGAAGGAGACAAAGTCCTATTGTACAACTCTAGGTTAAGGTTATTTCCAGGGAAACTCAAGTCTAGATGGTATGGACCATTTACGGTGAAAAGTTCCTCTAAAACTGGAGCCATTGTGTTATTAGACGATGAAGGTAGAGAATTTACTGTCAACATACAACGTGTAAAACATTATCAAGAAAATAATAATGAAATGATTAATGAGGAGGATGTAACGTTTGATGATGAGATCACGTAGTAACCCATGACCTTAAGTCTAGCTACAAGACTCGTAAATAAAGAAAAGCGCTTCTTGGGAGGCAACCCATGTTTTGTGTGATTTTTATTTTGATTGTTTGTTATTTGCTTCTGTATGCATGCTTTATTTTTATTGTTGGTAGATCATGTTTCAAAACTAAAATAGTGAAAATACTTTATTTTGTTGTTTGGCTTAGTCTTAACTTCATCCAAGGGTATTTTGTGAAAGATAAGTGTAAGGGGAAACCCCAAATATGTTTTTAAGAAACAAAACTCGATCATGATTCTCCACAATATTAAGTGAACATGTATATTCGTATTTGTTAGAGTTAAATGCTTGTATCGAGTCATAATGATGTTTTACAGGATTTTCCAGGAAGTAGGACGAAGTTTTTCCAGAAATTTTCTGGAAACTTAGCATAAGAATTTATGCAGGTCATTTCTGACGGCGTCATGAGTTTACTCTTGACGGCGTCACGTGTAAAAATCTGAAAATTTTACCAGTTTTGTTTTTCTAACGGAGTCTTAAAGTTTTTGTTGAATTATTAGTTTTATAATCTCCAGGAAATCTGCAAACATCATTCCACAAGCATTATATCTTATTTTGTTTTCTAGGTTTTGTTAGCATATGTAGATTGCCGCCGATTTTATGCAAGGTTGCCTTGTCTGTTTTATCAGGTTTTACAGGTTATGTATGACAAGAAGATGATTTATATTCTGGAAGGGAAGCTTTGATCGTTCATTTTCTTGGAGGAAGATCTAACCTGGCCACCTTATTATCCATACCAAGCGAATCAGGGGAGTATTTGATTTCATTCTTTTCACTTATTTCACTTTTACATTCTTAACTTGAACATTGGGGACAATGTTCATCCTAAGTGTAAGGGGAGGGTAAAATGATGATACCTTACAGATACACTTTCACTTGAGTTTGTTTGTTTGATGGTAGATGTGTAATAAAACTATGAGAAATACTTGTTAGTGCAATTTTAGCGCCAAATTTAAAATTTTTTACAACATTTAGGAGTGAAACTTTAGCCATAGCAAGCGTCTCATGGATAGGAGATTGTATGACTAGCACATAACCGTATCATTTAGAAAAATTTTCCACCCAAATATGTGAGGTTCGCCTTTAGATTTTATAGGAAAAGCATTTACTACTAGTGCTTATGAGTGTGCCGGTAGCATTTAGATTCTAGAACTTGCGTTAGTGATGCATCCCGAGACCGCTAGTGAGACTACATTCGTGTAGTAGGATTTACTACATGATAAGAGGCATTAGGATCACCCTTGTGTTAAACCCGTATCATAATTACTTGACCATTTATGTCTTATTACTTGGCTAGTTAAGTCAATTAATTTTTCCTACACCTCAGCGTTGTACTCATTTTTAGTACACGAAACCCCTAGTACACCCCTCCGAGCCTATCTTTTCGTTTCTAACTTTAAGCATCTTACTTAAAGGAAGAATTTGTTACACCCCACTTAAATGTACACCCAAATCGCCTTAGCCTTCCGTGTATGCACTCATCTTTAGTGCATTATTGTTATTTGTTAAACCCTTAGTTAATTATCTAATTGATTACATGGTTGCTAAGTCGAGTCATATCCTTGTACATATTGTTTTGGGACGATTGGGATTCATGGGTAAAGTACTTATTTTATGGAGTAATGGGGAAGAACATCATATATTACCCCCATATGTGGGTTAATCTAAAAAGTACTCCAAGTGTTTTGATTTTCTTAATTCGAGTCATTAGATTAGTTTATTGTAAAGTATGTAAAAATTCAAGTGTAAGGGGAATTTTCATTCCCTTTGATGTATTATTTTGGATGGTAGGGTAAGAGTGTATGAAAAAAAAATAGAAAAAGAAAAGAGAAAAAACATACGGACTACCATCCTTTTCATTCTATGTTTGTTTTATGTTTTTGTTATTTTTCATTTATTAGCTAAAGTCGAGTCTAGTCTTGGCTTAGCAACGCCATATTGTACATGTAATTAACCAAGATTGTTGACTCGCCACCAGTAAAGACTGCCTATATCCAACAAAAACGTGTATTCCATATCCCTACACCTAACGTTACAACCCTTTAAAAGACCTCTTTGATAGTTTATCCTAGGTGCTTACGCCATGTGGTGGAGGTTTGATCCTTTCCCAAGCCTATGGTAATCTATTTTGCTATGACAGGTAGTGAGAGATGTTTTCCATTTCCATATTGTGATATATACTTTATTACACCCGAGAGATGTGAGTATCTAAACACTATTTGTGAGGTGCTAGTATATGACCTCCGTGCTTGTCTTTGGTCTTTAGTGGAACGATTATTTGTTGTGAAATCTAAGTAAACACAATTCTCCCATATATTGCTCACCACTCTAGTATAATTTAGTTTATTTTCAATTTTAGTATTTTATTTTGATTGCATCTTCAGTATTGGGTTAGTTGACTAGCAACTAATTCCGCCCAACTCCTTCAAAACCGAGATTTTTACTTGCTTTCATAAAATATAAAAAAAATACAAAAAGAATCATCCCTCATCTCTAGACCTAGTCTTTAGGTTTTCTAATCCTAGCGACACTATTCCTAGCTGAACGATCAATCCCCCGGTACTTGTCATTATACTATACTACATCGATCAGGTACACTGCCTGGTGGGGGTTGTAAGCTTCTCGAGATCCCTCGAGAGGTAAAGCCTGGTGCAATCCCTACGCAACAAGAGGGGATATGCGGGTAATGCCCCTAGATGTGCTAAGTGTGGTTACTATCATCTCGAGAATGCTCCATGTCATGTGTGTTTCAGGTGTGGCAAACTTGGATACTTTGCTAAGGACTGCCGCGTGGTGATTACTCAAGCGACTCCAATCAACTCGGTTGGCGCAGGGGTTAATCGCAGGGCATGTTATGAGTGTGGTAGTACTGATCATCTATGGAACTGGTGTCCCAAACTTAATAGGACGCTTGGAAAGCCGGGGAATCAGCTGGCTATTGAAGGAGGACAAGGACAAGGGTTTAACAGGAATGCAACTAAGGGAATGGCATTTACAATGAATGCAAGCGAGGCACACCAAGACCCGAACGTTGTTACTGGTACATTCTATCTCAATGGTCATTATGCTACTACCTTATTTGATACGGGTGCGGATTATTGTTTTGCCACTACTGAATTTGCTAGAATATTAGGTGTTGATTTTAGTGAACTTAGACCTAGTATTTTGATTGAAATAGCTAGTGGTAGAGAAATAGAAGTAGATAAGGTTATTCGTGAGTGTGTTATCGTGTTAGAGGGTGTTACGTTTAAGATTGACTTAATACCCCAAGGACATGGTAGTTTTGATGTGGTAATAAGGATGGATTGGTTGTCTAGGCATAAGGCTGAAGTAATATGCCATGAGAAGGTGGTTCGAATTCCAATAGAGAGTGGTGGTGTGCTGCGAGTACAAGGAGAAAGTGTGGAGAAGAAATCGAAATCCTTTATGAGTGCGAAGTCTAGGGAACTCAAAGTGGGGGATATTCCAATAGTGTGTGCGTTTTCGGGCCTTTTTCCAGAGGATTTGTCCGGATTACCGCCGATACGACAGGTGGAGTTTCGTATTGAATTAATTCCTGGAGCGACGCCTGTAGCGAAAGCTCCTTATAGATTGGCACCTACGGAGATGCAGGAGTTGGTTGCGCAGTTGAAAGAGCTCCAAGATAAGGGGTTTATTCGACCTAGTCATTTCCCGTGGGTAGCACCTGTTCTATTAATTAAAAAGAAGAATGGTTCATTTAGAATGTGTATTGATTACCGAGAGTTGAACAAGTTAACGGTGAAGAATCGGTATCCTCTACCTAGAATTGATGATCTTTTCGACCAGTTGCAGGGTGCTAGATTTTTCTCAAAGATAGATCTGCGTTCTGGTTATCATCAGCTGAGAGTGCATGAGGAGGATATTCCCAAGACAACTTTTAGAACTCGTTATGGACACTTTGAGTTTACGGTTATGCCATTTGGGTTGACTAATGCACCTATGGTATTCATGGATTTGATGAATCGTGTGTGTAGGCCCTATTTGGACAAATTCTTAATTGTGTTCATTGATGACATATTGATTTATTCCAAGACGAAGGAAGAACATGAGAAACATCTGAGGTTAATACTTGGTTTGTTGAAGAGCGAGAGGTTGTACGCTAAGTTCTCTAAATGTGAGTTTTGGCTGCAAGAAGTGCATTTTCTAGGTCATATAGTGAATAGTGAAGGTATACATGTGGATCCCAGCAAGATAGAAGCGGTCAAGAATTGGAAGGCTCCTACGGCACCTTCTGAGATACGCTTTTTCTTAGGACTGGCAGGATACTACAGGAGATTTATAGCAAAGTTTTTGAGGATTGCTAAGCCTCTCACTATGTTGACCCAGAAGAATAAGAAGTATGAGTGGGGAGATGAGCAAGAGGTGGCTTTTCAGACACTAAAGGATAGTTTGTGTAATGCACCTATTCTGACATTACCTGATGGGCCAGATGATTTTGTGGTATATTGTGATGCGTCGAATCAAGGTTTTGGGTGTGTGTTAATGCAAAGAGAGAAAGTGATAGCTTATGCATCCCGACAACTCAAGATTCATGAGAAGAATTATACCACTCATGATCTAGAGCTTGGTGCGGTGGTATTTGCTCTCAAGAATTGGAGACAATATTTGTATGGTACGAAGAGTACAGTTTACACCGATCATAAGAGTCTTCAGCGTATTTTTAATCAGAAGGAGCTGAATATGCGCCAAAGAAGTGGATGGAGCTGTTAAGTGATTATGACTGCGACATTCTCTATCATCTTGGAAAAGCGAATGAGGTGGCTGATGCATTGAGTAGAAAGGAAAGAATTAAGCCAAAACGTGTGCGAGCTATGAGCATAACATTGCAGTCGGGAATTAAGAGTAGGATATTGGCAGCACAAGAGGAGGCTCTCAAGGATGAGAACGCTGTGGCTGAAATGTTGCGTGGGTTAGATCAGCAGATGGAAAGAAAGGAAGATGGTGGACTATATTTCCTGGATCGAATATGGGTTCCACTAGTGGGAGATGTGAGAAAGTTGATCATGGATGAGGCTCATAAGATGAGATACTCGATTCATCCAGGGTTTGATAAAATGTACTATGATCTTAGAGATGCTTACTGGTGGCCGATAATGAAGAGGGAGATAGCTGAGTATGTTAGTCAATGTTTAACTTGTTTGAAAGTTAAGGCGGAACATCAGAAACCCTCTGGATTATTGCAACAGCCGCCGATTCCTGAATGGAAATGGGATAATATAACAATGGATTTCATTACTAAATTGCCTCGCACAAGTAATGGACATGACACGATATGGGTCATTATGGATAGATTGACGAAGTCAGCACATTTTCTGGCCATTCGTGAGAATTACAAGATAGAGAAGTTGACAAGGATCTATATTAATGAGATTGTGGCAAGGCATGGTGTGCCTGTGACTATCATTTCAGATCGGGATAGTAGGTTCACTTCGCGGTTCTGGCAGTCGTTGCAAAAGGCTTTGAATACACGGTTGGATATAAGTACTGCTTATCATCCACAGACCGATGGGCAAAGTGAGCAGATGATTCAGACTTTGGAGGATTTGCTTCGTGCATGTGCTATTGATTTTGGAGGAAGCTGGGATACTCATCTGTATTTAGCTGAGTTTTCCTATAATAATAGCTATCATTCAAGCATTAGATGTGCACCATTTGAGATGTTGTACGGAAGGAAGTGTAGATCATCGGTGTTATGGGCAGAGGTTGGGACGAGTCAGTTAATTGGACCTGAATTGGTGCAAGAGACTACAGATATAGTCTTTCGGATTAAAGAAAGACTTAAGGCAGCGAGAGATCGTCAAAAGAGTTATGCGGATAATCACCGCAAACCTTTGGAGTTTAGTGTTGGGAATTTTGTGATGCTGAAAGTGTCACCATGGAAGGGTGTTGTGCGTTTCGGCAAGAAAGGCAAGTTAGCACCTAGATATATTGGGCCATTTGAGATAACGGAGAGAATTGGACTTGTGGCATATCGTTTATGATTGCCTGAGGAATTAAGTGGTGTGCATGACACGTTTCACGTATCTAATTTGAAGAAGTGTTTGGCGGATGCTAGTTTGCATGTGCCACTAGATGAGATTAAGGTTAACAGAAGACTTCACTTTGTGGAGGAACCTGTTGAGATTATGGACTAAGAAGTTAAGAGTATGAAGCATAGTAAGATTGCATTGGTGAAAGTATGATGGAATTCCAAACGTGGTCTTGAGTTTACTTGGGAGCGTGAGGATCAAATGAGAGCTAAGTATCCTAAGTTGTTTGCTGAGAAGTCTAATGAGATGAACTGTTAAATCTCGGGATGAGCTTTCCCTAAGTGGGGGATGATGTAACAACCGTGGTTTTAGCAGGTTAGTTAGACTTATAGCCTTGAGTTATCTAACTTTGTTTGGTGTAGTTTGGGTAGATATATGGGTATATGTGTGTTATTGTGTGATATTGTGTGATTAGTACTTGATTTTAGCACTAAATCCCTTTGCGTTAGTGGTTGTCATTGTGATTTTGGGAAATGTTGATTTTGGGAAAGTTTATTTTGATCGCCTTTGTGGTGTAGAAATGACTTATGTATATTTGTTGTTTTGTGGTTTTACGTAACGAGTCTTCGTTCAAGTATTTGAGCATTAGTAAGTTACGGGAAGGTTGTTTTTATGAGAAATTTTTATAGAGTGTGTGAAATTCTATTTTTGGAAACTTTATTTTGAAAATGGATATTTTCCAATTTGTCGTAAAATTAAGGTTTATCGCGAAAGACGTTAGTTTTCGATATAGGAATACATAAAATATGAAAGGTATGATGTAAAACCCGAAAATCCGTCTTTCCTAAATTTCTCATATAATTTGAAAGTTTTGTAAGTATTGTGAACTAAACATAAATTTTGGAACATTATAATATGGAGTATAACCTACAACATATGATACAAATGTTTGACATGACAACTTGGCTACACTAAGTTAAAATCACACATTAGTAAGTCATGTATAGAGGGCAGATTTTATTCATTTAAAATGTACACAACACATTTATCAAATATACAAAATAATATTGAACTAATTTTGGAAGGGATTGAATTGGTTACTTCCCCTAATTCACGGCTTAATCAAATATACTTATCCCCTAACATTTGTTAAACCGTATAATCACAAACCAAAAAAAATAAAAACAACCTACAAAACCCTACAAGTTTCACATGGCGGCTATATAGTTTTCTGCTTTTTCTCGTTCGTATTCAAGGAAGAAGAGGGGTAATTGATCGTGTCTTCTTGGTGGCTTGGACGTGGAGGAGATTCTGACTCAAAGGGGGTCTTTGCTCGTGAGTTTTACCAACTGGTCGAAGGTTGTTTGCTCGTATGCTTTTCTAGGTCGACTAGGGCGTCACACATGGGTTTTTCATTCACACTTTTTCTATTCGAATGAGGTGGTCTAGACATGGGTTTATTTTATTCGACAAGTAGTTCGTACGTGTGGACTTCTTGCTGCTGTTTGAGGTTCCGGTTTTGTTCGGTGTGGTGTTGTCCCAAGGGATTCAATCGTGTTCTTCTTGTTCGTGTGTCATGGCTTCGAGGGTAAATCACCACAACCTTGTCGTATTCTCTTTTATAGTTTCTGTTCAACCATGTCTTCTTTTCTAATCGGCTCCATGCAATAATATATATGAACTACACATGAAATCACATGACACAACATATAAAATAATGAAAGGTATAAGATTGATCATATAAACTTGGTATGTTCGTTTCCTGTTTTGTCACAGGTGCTCATTTGTTTTAGCTTCAACACATGACTTGGTTAACCTACTACCTAAATCGAAAATGGTAAAAGAGTATAACGTATTTGTTTTGCATTATGTTTTTCGAATGGCATAACATCATAGATAGACCTCACATAAAGTCTTATATCGACACCATCTTTGTCATACACGAAATTACATTTTTGTTTTGCTTTTACATCTAGTTAATATAATGAGCTTTCTGTCATTTGATGTAGTACGTAAAACAAAGTAGCAGTTTTGGTTATCAATGATGTCGAATCATGATCTGTTCAGTAAGGTTTCTTATGACCTTTCAGATATTCTAACCTTTCAGTAAGGTTTCTTATGACTCATGATCCATTCCATTGCCACTATTATGACTTCTGATCTTTATACACCTGATATCCTTGGTTCATTTGATAGTATGATTTCGTATGAAGACCCTTTTAAAAATATAACCTGATGACTTTTGAGAAAAACTATTTTGAAATGATTTACGTGATTACGATACGATGCCAGTTTTATATGAAGGTTTTAATGACTTTTATGAAATGTGTTTTTTAAAGGAATACTTTTACGATAAAATGGTTTTAAATAATTTTCTAAAGTCCTTAAACTGTTTTATTCTCTAAGATTTCTCATGACTTTCTTTAACATCTTTTGATTATTTAACTTCAAAATTTGAACCTTGCTATGAACCCTTTTGCTATTATGAACCTTTGATTTGAACCTCATGATATGAATATTTGATTTGGACCTTTGACTTGAACCATTGCTATAATCCCTTTGTATGATCCATATTTTATTGATCCATTTCTGTTATGATTTGCTTTGATATTTGTTGTATGCTATATTCCATTTCTTATAGCATTCCTATGCCATTATATGCTGCCCATTATTCGATTAAATTGTAGCCAGTCATGGGGAGTCCATGGCCTTGCCACTGATGCACCAGTGGTATTGACACTATCTGTGGAGGTGGGTTTTAGTCCACAGCGTTCCCTTTAAGCTAGCTATTCAGGCCTATATTTATTATTGTATATGTTTACTTAGCCTAGAGCTTTGTGCATATATATTTGTTTTGCAGGGGGCGTATGGATGCATCCTAGGTACTTTGTTTCATTTTAAAATTGGTGAATGGGTATGTGTGTGCAATACACTCCATTTCACATTTGGTACATCGAGCTAGCTACTCTATGTACAATTTGATATATGATTGTTGGGCATTTCTGTTACTTCTACTATATATGTGATCCTTGTTGTTCTAACTTCCTTATTGTTATTGACTTAAGCTTTCCTTAGTTCATTTGCTTACACTTATGATCCGTTTCATTTTCCTTTGATTTATTTGATATTCCTTATACGTATTCCTTTTGATCATGTTCTGTTGATTCTATCATATGTTCCATATTCTTTAATATTTGTCTCAATAGTTTTGCTTGGATTCATTTCGGATTCACTTTCATTTCCCTTATGTTATTAGCTTTTGTTTGTTTATATCTGTTCACTGGTATTTTTAAGCTTAGTCGCATTTCTTTTCCTGCGGCAGGCTTTAGAAGGAAGCTGGGTTGGGTGAATAGTGCTTAGGAGCTCTTAGTTGACTACACCATTGATAGCTTCCCATGGATTAGAGAATAGACTTAGAGATTCCCTTTTAGTTCTTAGTTTGTAATTAGTTTGGAAGTTTTAATGTTTAGACTTAGTCCTTTATCTTTTCTTTAGAACTGTTTTGTGAACCTTGTATTACTAATGTATTCCGCTTGCTTATGTTCTGATTTGACTCCATAATGTTACACTTTAGCCCTTTTCGGGTTGGGGTGTTACAATTATGGTATCAGAGACCAGGCTGCGACTTGTAGTACATTAAACCTTGACCTGTGAACCTTGGACCCTTATGTTTCCACTGTAGGCGCTCATAAGACAACCTTTGAGAATTTGCTTTAAGATCTCCACATAGGAACTTAAGTTATTACTGTTTAGAAATGGGTAGACTTGGACATTTATGTAAGTAGCATTACTTCCGCATCACTCTGATTCGTGCCTCTGCCCTTAGTTATGCCTTATAAGAACATTTGTTTTAGAAGTTAGAATGTTATGCTCAACCTAAGCTTACTAACCAAGTAAGGTTAGAATACCTCGAGAACTACATGGATACCTTACACCATTTAAGTTTCACCTTCTGATTTTGATCTCTGATTTCGATTTGTTTGATAAATAGTTTGATACCTTCCGACCATCCCGATGGTTATTCAACCATAATGTGTTTGACACATTCTGTGAATTCATTACTTATGCTGGATATAAAATGTATTATCTGATACTACTTGACTCTACATAATCCAATACAATTCCTATGAGAACTCTGGTAATTATTAACCACGGATATAGGAAGATTTGTTCCCTCTCTTCGAATGATGAACTTTACTTTCCAATCAGTTCCTTTGGAAGGATATGATGTTAATTTTATCTCAATATGGATTTGTTAACTAAGCATGATGATGTTGAAAACTGATATCCCATACATCTCACTTTTGACAACCTTACGATGTTCGTATTACCGATGATACACACTCTACCTTTCACCTGTGCTAGGGAGCTAAAGAAGTTTCCAACACCTTGAACTGTTAGCTTAACTATCACAACACTTTTTATGAATCATGAACTAGACCCTGATGTATGAACTATCCGTTTACCTTTGATATAATTCATTTCGAGGTCTTTTGGTTATGGAGTGGCTGGCTCCTCATAAAGCTACCATAGACTATTGTATCCGATATGTGACCTTTAGCAATCTACTTCATCCTACTTTTGTTATGATGGCTCTCAACCACTTAAATCTGTTAAGATTAATGCTGCTATGGAAGTGCAGACTCCGACCTCATTTGATTGTCAGGTTCCTTCTGACACCTATTGGTATCCACCCTTGGAAAGCACTGGCATTGAAAGTATTTTGTCGTACGAAAAATTTCTGGTGTTCTCCGATGAACCTCTTGGTATTCCCTCCTGCTTGAGAAGTAGAGATGGTATTGAACTGATCTCAGTTGACGGAACCATGATGCCATAGAAGTTGAGAGATTAAAGGAGTTGATGGAATGTGAATTTGTTCACCCTAATGTCTCTCTTAGGGTGCTCCTGTTGGTTTATGAAGAATAAAGAGCGAAGTATGCAGCAGCATCGACTATCGCGAACTTAACCATACCACTATCAGTAATCATTATCCGTTTCCGCGTATAAATAATTGATTTGGTCCACCTTTGAAACTCCATATCTGATTGTATCATTTTAGATTTGAATGACTGAAGAAGCAGCCACAAGAAACTTCTAATAAGGGGGTTAACTAACCAAAGGTAACCTCCGTGAAGTACTTCAGTTTTATTTCGTGAAGAAGAATGAAGGTGATGTGCGGTGTATATGAATGTTTTACCTAAATGATTTTTGAGACTGCCTTTTCACTCGTTATAACCTTTATGAGCTTGAATGGTGCCAGTTGTATTGGCTAAGATAATTATGTTTTCGCGTGTTTTTGGACAAATTGTCATAGTATGACATTGTATTGTGTTCAAAGAAGTAAGAGGAACATAGAAATTATTTTTGTAGAATGACCCTTTCGTTCTGGAAGAGAAATTGGATTGACGTTCAGAGATCGTAGTAGACAACACTACCTTGTATCCTGTGAAGACAGGGTTTCCCACAGAAAGGGTCAAGATTGAAGACCATTATCGGAGTTAGAAACCTGGCAGAAGAGTAGTAGAAGATGTTCATGGCAAGCGTTACCGTGGAAGAAGCAATTAAGAAGAAGAGAGGAACTGAGATGGTACTCGATTATACATCATGTAGTATGTAGAGATTACAGTTCGGGCATCAAGACAACTAGACCATAGGAGACGAACCATTCAACACATAACCTGGAATCGACAATGGCGGTGTTTACCTTAAAACCTGGAGCTGTGCTAGAAGACCTGTCAAAGACATGCAATCTTGTTTCTCTATTCATTTAGTTATATTGAGATGAATTGATAGTAGAAGCAGGCTTGCAGATGGAAGGAGGCACAATAATCTTGTCAAAGACTCTTGTTACTACACCACAATTTCAAGAGGGGTTGCCGAAGGCTTGAGAAACCAGACTTAAGTTTAAAATTCCTTTTCACCGTATGATCAGATGGACAAGCATAGACAGACTACTCCAACTTGGAAGAAATTTTGAAATTTTGTATTTGAATGGACAAATTTTGAAGTAGACATTTGTGTTTGGAAGAGTTGATTCTGTGAAGGATGAAGTTATTGATGGCGATATTCATTCCTGCTTTACCCATCTAAATTTCCGTTACCTAATGATAAGATCCTTTGAATGATATAGGCTCTCTGTTAGAAATTCCGTTCTGTATTAACTCTGCGTATGTTGGATGATGGTTTCGTTACGAAAATTTTGGTGATTTATGGGAGACCTGACACTTTTGAAGACGTGCTTCATTTGATGCTTACTAGATTCCATTATGTTATTCATACATTTTGTTTCTCTGATTTCGAATTCGTAATAATGTTTGATTCGGACCAACCATAAGAGGTAGAATGTAGAGAACAAGAAACACGATTCTGGAGGTCTAGGTTGATGGTAATACATGTAATCCATGTTAGATTCTTGAGAGAGAAAGTAGAGAGAGAAAGGTGGAGAGAAATAAAGGTTTATTAGCTTGAACTATGAATGATACACAATGTTTTCCCACACCCCTCATGGAGAGTCATGAGGGGTATTTATAGGCTCAACATACTCTAAGTTTGCCCCGTTTATATAAGTAGTCCCTACGGGTGCAACTTACTACATATCTAGTCCAATTCACTTGTGTGACGTTATCTTTATAAAAGAGCGAGGCTAACAATCTCCCTCCAAGATATCGTCACACGTGAATGGTTACAATGAGACCTATAAATACATAAACAAAGTAAATTACAATGATAATAAACAATGTTGACATTGTTGAAGCGCAGAGTCTCTGTTGTCTAGATACTGAGGAAGACTTGAAGTTCTTTTCATCCGACGATCTCGGCGTATGATCTTTGACACTGATGGCAAAGGTCTTTGTAGCTCTGAACTTCAACTGTAACGGTCTAGTTAGGTTATTACTCCCTCCTAACTAGTGAGCCTTTTCTTTCTCCTGCTCCCTCCTAAACTGACAACTCTTCTTCCATCTCGCAGCGGATAAAGTGGATTCAAAAGTGTTGGAACTTGGTTGTCGTTCGGGGAGCAACACAACAATATAACTCACATAACATTGGATAGAAGGTTGGTAATAAGCTCCGATGTACACATACTTGGTACCTTATGGTACTTCTCTGGTATTAAGCATAGTTCCCTCGATCAACCAACGTACTGAAGATGAAACACTACTTCATTTGGCATGTTCTTCTCCCTCCTGATGGTTGCGAGTTATCGGAATCATCATAATCTTGTGTACATGCCATACAATTACCTGTTCTTTACACTTCTAATGCAATTTAGAAGCCATAACAGCTTTTTGTAGCACATTCTGTGAGTATATGTCGCTGATATATGACTCTCTTTATCTACAATCTCCTCTCTTCTCTTCAACCTATAAGCAACCTCTTCAAATTCCAACCAGCTAGTAAATGACCAATGACTAGAGAAACAACCCAATATAACCAATCTGAAAATGAAGTAAACATCCCTTAGATATGTGACTTAATCTTGTACGATGGTGTGACTAAGAACCTATAATGAGCACTACAACGTAACTCCTTTAAGCATAGGTAGATCCATATACTCAAACGTGTAAATTGTATATGAACTCTCCGCCTCTTGAACTATCCACAACTTCGTGTGACACTGAGTACTACAATGTAGCTCCTTAATGTGATAGCTATAACCCATGAGTACTACAATGTAACCCCTTACATCGGGTATAACTAGATAACCCAAGTCTTAATCACTATCATTACCAAGTGAATGCACAAACAAGTATCTTCGAAAGTCATGCATCCATCCACCCCTAGACTTTGAGATAAATAAGTACACATGCCCTTGAAATGAACTTTAATCCCAGAAAAGTGATAAAGAATTATCCCCATAATCACAAAATCTGATACTAGCCGTTGTCATTTGATTGTGATTCTTGATCAGGATCTTTAAAGCAATATGTGGTGTGTTTTTGAAGTGAGATAAATTGGTATAAAGTTAATGAACCGATGAAATAGTCATGTTCTATGAAGTGTAGACCAATAATATCATATGTGTTTTTGGTATGATGGTTGAGTTTGTGACATGCCCTAATTCTGTAGATTCCCCCTGTTCTGCGGATCAAACTCCACGGTGAGTTCGCTGGGGGGTTCAGGGGGCAGCGCACCCCCGAAGAAATTTTCGGTAAATTAGGACTTGAAAACGAGGGTTTTGTATGTTAGGTTTGATTTCCCAAACTTGCAATTGACACATCTTAACTAGCAAATCTCTAGATAGAAACTCGCTAGCCACCAACTCGCTAAGCAAGCAACTCGCTAGATAACCAACTCGCTAAGCCACCAACTCGCTAGTGACCAACTCGCTAGTGACCAACTCGCTAGTGAGCAACTCGCTACTGGCCAACTGATGAGGCGAAAAATGAACCGTTTTTAGGGGGTCATTTAAGCCCGGAATTGAATTTATTTGATCAAATATTGCCCTAAATCGTTCCTTTTGTGATTTTAGGTACTTTGGGAGTGAAATCTGGAAAAGGAAGCATTTTGGACGTTTTTGGAGCATAAAACTGAAGAAAACGGCAAAGACTTAATTTTCCATGCTGAGAACAGTACCTGACGGCGTCAAGAAGGAAATTGTGACGGCGTCAGGAGCAAAATCCATGACGACCCAGTGAAAACCTGAAGGCGTCAAGAGAAGGGCGTCAAGAGTTAAATTGGTGACAGACTGAAGATGGACTACACGTGACGGCGTCAAACCAAGATCTAGGCAGTCCGAGGAGTTTATTGGCGGCGAGATGACTGATGCGTGGGAATCGCACCTTGCTTTACCTCTCGAGGGATCTCGCGAGGCTTACAACCCCCACCAGGCAGTGTACCTGATCGTTGTAGTATAGTATAGTGACAAGTACCGGGGGATTGATCGTTCAGCTTAGGAATAGTGTCGCTAGGATTAGAAAACCTAATTAATAGTTCTAGAGATGAAAGATGATTATTTTTGTGTTTTTATATTTTATGAAAGCAAGTAAAATCTCGGTTTTTAGAAGAGTGGGCGGAATTAGTTGTTATTCAACTAACCCAAAAACTACTTTGTAACTAATTAAACTAATGAAAATAAAATTAAACTAATATTAAACTAAGGTTGTGAGCAGTATTTGGAGAAATTGTGTTTACTTAGACTTCATTACTCCCTAGATATCTTTTACATGTCAATTACTTGTTACACTTGTATGAATGACGGGTTGTATTCCTTAATACCATTCGTGGAGTGGCATACATAACTCCCCAACTCTATGAGCTCTTATCTCCTCCTACACCATGACCCAGCACAACTATAGGGATTGTAAACAGTGGCTCATGCATTAAATACAACCAATAAAGGCCTAGTACGCCTCGGTTCATGTTTCTTAAGACGTTCAAGCATGTTACCATTTGGAGATCTGCCAGTTTTCTTAAGCCTAACATATAAAATCATTCATTCAAAACAAGAATAGACAAGTAATCAACACATAATCAACATCTAGGTTTCATTAGATCTAAGCAAACACAAGAGAGATCTAGCCTAGCATAGTAGAATTAAGATAAGAACAAAAGATAAACAACCAACACATAGACATATTGATTGAATTAAGAGTATACTTATCTCAATTACAATGCAAGGTCTCAAGGGTTTGGAACCCTTGAAAAACCTGTAAAAGAGGCACCAAAATCGTCTTTAGGGTTTCACCAAAACTTCTCTCTTTTTAATGAAAAAACTAGAAAACTATATATAGGAAAATCGTCCTGACGGCGTCAAGAGTTAAATCTGACGCCGTCAACTCGCCGCCATACACTTCCTCGGACGCCCTAGATCCAATCGTGACGGCCTATGTGACGCCGTCACCACCTTCGGTAAATTAATCTTGGCCACTTTGACGCCGTCATAACTCCATCTGACGCCGTCACCAGCTACGGTAAATTATTCTTCATGTCTGACGCCGTCAAGAGCAAACCCTTGACGCCGTCACCTTGTATTTCCAGCTTGGATTTTTGGTACTTTGTCGTTTTCTTCACTTTATGCTCCAAAAACGTCCAAAATAGCCTCTTTTCCAGAATTCACTCTCCAAACACCTAAAATCACAAAAGGAACGATTTAGGGCAATATTTGATCAAATAAATTCGGATTCGGGCTTAAATGACCCCCTAAAAACGGATCATTTTTCGCCTCATCATATACCCTTACACTTGAGATTTGCTTGTCCTCAAGCAAATGAGCTTTTATTCTACTCAAAAGACAAGTTAGGGGTCATTTAACACTAATATAAAAGTAATTACAACAAATAATCGTTCCACTAAAGACCAATAGACAAGTACGGAGGTCATACACAAGCACCTCACAAATAGTGTTTAGATACTCACATCTCTCGGGTGTAATAAAGTAATATAACATTATGGAAATGGAAGATATCTCTCACTACCTGTCATAGCAAAATAGATTACCATAGGCTTGGGAAAGGATCAAACCTCCACCACATGGCGTAAGCACCTAGGATAAACTATCAAAGAGGTCTTTTTAAAGGGTTATAACGTTAGGTGTAGGGATATGAATTACACGGTTTTGTTGGATAAAGGGAATTTTACTGGTGGCGAGTTAACAATCTTAGTAAATTACATGTACAAGATGGCGTTGCTAAGCCAAGACTAGACTCGACTTAAGCTAATAAATGAAAAAAAACAAAAACATAAAATGAACATAAAATAAAAACGGGATGGTAGTCCGTATGTTTTTCTTTCTTTTTCTTTTCTATTTTTTTTTTCTTTTTCTTGTTTTTTCTATTTTTTTTTTCGATTTTTTTTTTTTTTTTTTTTTTTTTTTTTTTTTTTTTTTTTTGCATACACTCTTACCCTACCATCCAAAATAATACATCATAGGGGATGAGAATTCCCCTTACACTTGAATCTTTACATACTTTACATTTAACTATTCTAATGACTCGAATTAAGAAAATCAAAACACTTGGAGCACTTTTAAGATTAACGCACGTATGGGGGTAATAAGTGATGTTCTTCCCCATTACTCCATAAAATAAGTACTTACCCATGAGTCCCAATCGTCCCAAAACAATATGTACAAGGATATGACTCGACTTAGCAACCATGTAATCAATTAGAAAGTTAACTTAGGGTTTAACAAATAACAATAATGCACTAAAAATGAGCGCATACACGGAAGGCTAAGGCGATTTGGTTGTACATTTAAGTGGGGTGTAACAAATTCTTCCTTTAAGTAAAATGCTTAAAGTTAGAAACGAAAAGATAGGCTCGGAGGGGTGTACTAGGGGTATCGTGTACTAAAAATGAGTACAATGCAAAGGGTGTGGGAAAAATTAGTTGACTTAACTAGCCAAGTAATATGACTTAAATGGTCAAGTAATTATAATACGGGTTTAACACAAGGGTGATCCTAATGCCTCTTATCATGTAGTAAATCCTACCACACGAATGTAGTCTCACTAGCGGTCTCGGGATGCATCACTAACGCAAGTTCTAGAATCTAAATGCTACCGGTACACTCATAAGCACTAATAATGAATGCTTTTCCTATCAAATCTAAAGGTGAACCTCACAATTTTGGGTGGAAAATTTTTCTGAATATACGGTTATGTGCTAGTCATACAATCTCCTATCCATGAGACGCTTGCTACGGCTATTCTGAATATAAATGTTGTAAAAAATTTTAAATTTGGCGCTAAAATTACACTAACAAGTATTTCTCATAGTTTTATTACTCATCTACTATCAAACAAAACAAACTCAAGCGAAAGTGCATATGTAAGGTATCATCTTTTTACCCTCCCCTTACACTTAAGATGAACATTGTCCCCAATGTTCAAGTAAAGAATGTAAAAGTTAAAAAGTAAAGAGAATGAAATCAAATACTCCCCTGATTCGCTCGGTATGGATTTTAGTTTTGCCAGGTTAAATCTTCCTCCAAGAAAATGAACAATCAAAGCTTCCCTTCCAGAATATAAATCATCTTCTTATCACAAATAACCTGTAAATCCTGACAAAAGTAGACAAGGCAACCTCGCGTAAAATCGGCGGCATCCTATATAAGTTACTAAATCCTAGAAAACAAAATAAGATATAATGCTTGTGGAATGAAGTTTGCAGATTTCCTGGAGATTATAAAACTTAATAATTCACAAAAACCATAAGACTCCGTTAGAAAAACAAAACCGGTAAAATTTCCAGATTTTTGACTCCTGACGCCGTCAAGAGCAATTGCCTGACGCCGTCAGAATGGACCTGCAGAAATCTTTATGTTAAGTTTCCGAAAAATTTCTGGAAAAAACTTTGTCCTACTTCCTGGAAAATCCTGCAAAACTTCATTATGACTCAATACAAGCATTTGACTCTAACAAATACGAATATACATGTTCATTAAATATTGTGGATAATCATGATCGGTTTGTTTCTTAAAAACATATTTGGGGTTTCCCCTTACACTTATCTTTTGCAAAAATACCTTTAGGTTGGAGTTAAGACTAGGCTAAACAACATAATAAAGTATTTCACATTTTAATAGAGAAACATGATCAACCAACAATAAAAATAATACATGCATACGGAAGCAAATAACAATCAAACAATTAAAATCACACAAAACATGGGTTGCCTCCCAAGAAGCGCTTTTCTTTATTTACGAGTCTTGTAGCTAGACTCAAAGTCGTGGGTTACTACGTGATTTCATCATTGGTTCCACTCTCTAGGTCGTCTTCTAAACCAGTTTTGTATTCCGGACCTAGTTGCAAGCATTCTTTGTAGAAACCAAGCATCCTTTTTCTAACATACTCTACTCCTCTACGTCTATCTTCATCATTCCTATAATAAGCCGCTTGCTTACGTTCCTTTTCGAAATTAGAGAGAAGGCGGTATTGCTCAATCTTGTAGGGCATTTGATAAGCAACCTCATCATTCTCTTCCTTGAATCTAACTATCCCTAACGTCGGATCATAACTCATCCTAGTGGCCTCAACAAATGGTTTCCCAAATATTATTTGACTTAGGCAAGAATCTATCACCGGACGCGTGTCTTCCACTATCATGAAATCAATCTCATAGGTGAGATTCCCTATAATCACATGTACTCCCTTAACTCTTCCTGCAAAATTACTTATCCAACTTTTACCGGGCATTATCCTAAAATTGAGTTGCTTCTTCATCACCCAATTGTAATAAGTCCTAGACATGATGTTCACGGGGGATCTAGGGTCTATGTAAGCTTTCCATACATGCATGTGCCCGATATTGCATGGGATGTTAATGTTAGAGGGGTCTCCCATTTTGATCAGGGGATCGCCAAAGATATATGTTGTCTCGGGACTATCGAATAAATACTTATGGTATTCCCGTTCTTCCTTGGTTGGCAACTTATCAAAATATTCCTCTATAGGTTCTACCTCCTCTAATTCCTCATCCTTATTAACCTCAACTTCCCTACTCTCATCCTCACTATTGGCTTCTACTCTAACTTCATCTTTGTCACTCTCATCTATCTCCCTATCTATCAGCTTAATGGTGACAACATTGACAAAGTGGACATGTTTGGATGATGAGGGGTCCTTAGCTTGGATTCCACTATTGGTGTCCCTAGTGTCCTTCCTAGGTGTGGCTAATGTTTGGTTGTTGAGGGCTTTCAACAAGTTGTCGATCTTGTTGGTCATCTCCGTTTGTTGTTGGTTGAATTCGGTTTCAAACCTAGCTATGCGAGCTTCTTGAGATGCCATAAATTTCGACATCAATCCTTCAAGATTGTTGGTACTACCATAGTTGTTAGAAGGATTGTTGTTGAAGGTACGGTTGGATGGTGGACCGTTTGATTGGTAACGATTAGGTGGGTTGGATGAATTGGGTTGATTTTGTTTCCACCTAAGGTTTGGGTGATTTTTCCATGAGGGGTTATATGAATCACCGTATGTGTTTGGCTCGGGCTTGAAAGTGTACCACTTATCTCCCGCTTCGTCGGTACGCGTGGATACGTAGTCCGCAAAAGCTGTTCCGGGGAGTTTCACACAATCACGAGTGTCATGGGGACCACTACATAATTCGCATGAAGAAGTGATTTTGTTCACTTGGCTTGAACGCTTCGGAACTTCGTAAGATTTCATGAGAAACTTGACTTGGTCCTCAAGTTCCATGATCCTACGGTCGGGAGTGCTTGAATTATTCGAAGGCAAAGATATTGCCTTGACCATTTTGTTCAAATCACGGGGATCATTCCAACTTTCGTTGTCATAGAGAGCAAGATCTTCTATGAGTTCCCATGATTGTTCCGCACTAAGATCACGTAGCTTACCACCGGCCGATTGGTCAATGGTTCGCCTCGTGGGGATATCGATATGGTCATAGAAGATTTGGACTTGGAGCCACAGATCTATGCCATGATAAGGGACTTTTTGGAGTAAGTCCTTGAAACGAGTCCATGCTTCATAAAGAGATTCATTTTGACATTGTTGAAACATCAAGATGTCATTCCTAAGTTTAGTAGTTCTCCCCGGTGGGAAAAATTGAGCAAGGAAACGAGTGGTGAGATCATCCCATGTGGTGATGGATCCCGCGGGTAAACGCTCAAGCCATTGACTAGCTTGATCCCGTAGAGAGAATTGGAATAGGCGTAAACGGGTAGTCTCTCTAGTTTCAACACCTAGGTCTATGGAATCTACGATTTTGAGGAAGTCCTTAAGGTGTTGGTTTGGATCTTCGGAACGAAGTCCATGGAATGCACATCCGCTTTGCACCAACCGGATGGTGTCGGATCGCAAGGGAGTCACATTGGCTCCGGTGAGCTCAATGGTGTTTCGGTAGCCTTGGTGGCTAGGTCGGGAATACTCTCCTAAGGTTCGGGGCCTAAGGGGTTCTAATGGTGGGTTTTGTTGTGGTGGGATGATGGGTTCAAAGATGTTACCACCTTCCATGATGTCGGATGGTAAAGAGTTACTAACAAAGGCACGAAGAAACAAGATAGACTAAAGAAGACCTAAAAAAAATAAAAATAAAAAATCTTACTAGAAAGGAATCTAGCAAGTAGACCTAATAAAAAGAAATCCTAACCTAGACAATAACTATTCCCCGGGCTGCGGCGCCAAAAACTTGATGCATGGGAATCGCACCTTGCTTTACCTCTCGAGGGATCTCGCGAGGCTTACAACCCCCACCAGGCAGTGTACCTGATCGTTGTAGTATAGTATAGTGACAAGTACCGGGGGATTGATCGTTCAGCTTAGGAATAGTGTCGCTAGGATTAGAAAACCTAATTAATAGTTCTAGAGATGAAAGATGATTATTTTTGTGTTTTTATATTTTATGAAAGCAAGTAAAATCTTGGTTTTTAGAAGAGTGGGCGGAATTAGTTGTTATTCAACTAACCCAAAAACTACTTTGTAACTAATTAAACTAATGAAAATAAAATTAAACTAATATTAAACTAAGGTTGTGAGCAGTATTTGGAGAAATTGTGTTTACTTAGACTTCATTACTCCCTAGATATCTTTTACATGTCAATTACTTGTTACACTTGTATGAATGACGGGTTGTATTCCTTAATACCATTCGTGGAGTGGCATACATAACTCCCCAACTCTATGAGCTCTTATCTCCTCCTACACCATGACCCAGCACAACTATAGGGATTGTAAACAGTGGCTCATGCATTAAATACAACCAATAAAGACCTAGTACGCCTCGGTTCATGTTTCTTAAGACGTTCAAGCATGTTACCATTTGGAGATCTGCCAGTTTTCTTAAGCCTAACATATAAAATCATTCATTCAAAACAAGAATAGACAAGTAATCAACACATAATCAACATCTAGGTTTCATTAGATCTAAGCAAACACAAGAGAGATCTAGCCTAGCATAGTAGAATTAAGATAAGAACAAAAGATAAACAACCAACACATAGACATATTGATTGAATTAAGAGTATACTTATCTCAATTACAATGCAAGGTCTCAAGGGTTTGGAACCCTTGAAAAACCTGTAAAAGAGGCACCAAAATCGTCTTTAGGGTTTCACCAAAACTTCTCTCTTTTTAATGAAAAAACTAGAAAACTATATATAGGAAAATCGTCCTGACGGCGTCAAGAGTTAAATCTGACGCCGTCAACTCGCCGCCATACATTTCCTCTGACGCCCTAGATCCAATCGTGACGGCCTATGTGACGCCGTCACCACCTTCGGTAAATTAATCTTGGCCACTTTGACGCCGTCATAACTCCATCTGACGCCGTCACCAGCTACGGTAAATTATTCTTCATGTCTGACGCCGTCAAGAGCAAACCCTTGACGCCGTCACCTTGTATTTCCAGCTTGGATTTTTGGTATTTTGTCGTTTTCTTCACTTTATGCTCCAAAAACGTCCAAAATAGCCTCTTTTCCAGAATTCACTCTCCAAACACCTAAAATCACAAAAGGAACGATTTAGGGCAATATTTGATCAAATAAATTCGGATTCGGGCTTAAATGACCCCCTAAAAACGGATCATTTTTCGCCTCATCAATGACGGCGTCAGACATTTACTCTTGACGCCGTCACCTCACAAAATCTATATATACTTTTCTATTTTTCATTCATTAAGTGAGGAACTTGTGTGGAGAATACTAGGGTCGAACCTAATAAACCCTAGGTCATTTGTAACAGTATTTTCAAGGGTTTTCACCCCTTGAAACCTTTCATGTTCAATTAAGATAAGTCCTCTTTCAATTCATTCAATATGTCTATGTGTTGTTTGAATATATCTAATGCTTGTCTTGATTTCAACATGCTAGGCTAGATCTCTCATGTGTTTGCTTAGATGTAATAAAAGCTAGATGTTAATTATAGGTTGATTGCTTGCTTATAGTTGTAATGGATGAATGATTTCAATGTTAGGCTTAAGAAAACTGGCAGATCTCCATTGTGTAACTTGCTTGAACGTCTTAAGAAACATGAACCGATGTGTACTAGGTTTTTATGGTTGTATTTAATGCATAAGCAAATTCTAGTGATCCCATGTTAGGATCTTCTTAGCCGGCTCGACATAAGAGTGAAGTAGGCGCTTATAGGATTAGGGAAGTAAGTACGCCACCCCATGAATGGTATTAAGGAATACAATCCGTCATCCACGTAACTGTAACAAGTAATTAACCTGTAAAAGATATCTAGGGAGTAGTAAAATCTAAGTAAACACAATTCTCCCATATATTGCTCACACCACTAGTTAATTTAGTTTATTTTCATTTATAGTATTTTATTTTGATTGCATCTTAGTAATTGGGTTAGTTGATTAGCAACTAATTCCGCCCACTCTTCTTAAAACCGAGATTTTTATTTGCTTTCATAAAATTATAAAAATACAAAAAGAATCATCCCTCATCTCTAGACCTAGTCTTTAGGTTTTCTAATCCTAGCGACACTATTCCCAAGTTGAACGATCAATCCCCCGGTACTTGTCATTATACTATACTACATCGATCAGGTACACTGCCTGGTGGGGGTTGTAAGCTTCTCGAGATCCCTCGAGAGGTAAAGCCTGGTGCAATTCCCACGCATCACCAACTCGCTAATGAGCAACTTGCTACTGGCCAACTCGCTAGTCACTACAAGACAGAACAATCGTTATCTAGCGATTTGTCCTTTTTCCCATTTATAGTATACTGCGAAATCGCTAGTCAGGTTCTAGCCAACTCGCTACCAAGAAAACCACTTCGAAACACAAACCGCTACTTAGAAACTTTCATCAATCTTCCAAATAAACCACCAAATAAGTCATAGATCACCAAGAAATGATACTAGGTCATGATCTAAGCACGAAAGTACAAGACTTTACTAACTTTAACCACAAAACAAAGATCAAACCATGGTTTTCTTCTAGCTTATTTTCGAACCAAAAACACCACAAATCATCACAAAACACCACGATTCGCTCCTGGTTAGCTCTGATACCAATTGTAGAGAACAAGAAACACGATTATGGAGGTCTAGGTTGATGGTAATACATGTAATCCATGTTAGATTCTTGAGAGAGAAAGTAGAGAGACAAAGGTGGAGAGAAACAAAGGTTTATTAGCTTGAACTATGAATGATACATAATGTTTTCCCACCCCCTCATGGAGAGTCATGAGGGGTATTTATAGGCTCAACATACTCTAAGTTTGCCCCGTTTACATAAGTAGTCCCTACGGGTGCAACTTACTACATATCTAGTCCAATTCACTTGTGTGATGTTATCTTTATAAAAGAGCAAGGCTAACATAGAAGGACTGTTAAGTGGTTAAGATAAGTTGCCTATTTCACGACTTGAGATAAAGTATGGTCATCATGAGGGCATACTTATATGATGCTAGTATTATGACGCCTGGCCAACGTGATAATACTTACATCATATAACGTGCACTTATTGTGATCATAGGATATTTCGAGGAGTGCCTTAGAAGCCTTAGAATTTTCTATATCCTTTTGAGATTATCTGCGTTTAGTGAGACTTTAGGCTCATTCTACCTATACGCTTAATTTGCCTTCACCGATGTACTACTTGATACGTTTGGATATTCGACATGCATTTGTTGACCTCTGTACTTCGAATAAGAATCTTAGGTTCTGTTGTAGAGCTTTCTGCAGTTTAGTGTTTTCAAACAATTTGTTTCTGTTAGTATGAATACAATATGTTATTATGGTGGAGTACACCTATATTTTGCTATGTGTACGTTTTACATACATTGAATTTGTTTCATTATGATCTACTATGAGTTAAGATATGAGATTTTGGATTTTAAGGAACAAGATCCGTTTGTTCATGAGAATAATATTGAAGACGAGACTTATTGAGAATCTGAAGAGTTAAACGTATTCATCACCCTCATGTTTTTTGCAATTCGATACGTTCTCATTTGAATTGTCTAATCAAATTCCACGAACGATATATCTGTCAAATCCTACGTATTCCCTGTATCTCTTCTGAGGGGATACGATTATCATCTGTTACGTCTGGTATATTATTCTTTTGATTTGGAATTAGTATGGTATGTTTTCTCTGAGGAAGCCGAAGCTATTTTGATCAATAAGATTGAGTCATGAGAAACATGTCATTCACATTTCTGTTCACAGTCCGTTGTGTTTTCCGTTTTGTTTCCCTTCAATTTTCGTAAGTATTGTGAACTAAACATAAATTTTGGAACATTATAATATGAGAAGAAATGTGGAGTATAACCTACAACATATGATACAAATATTTGACATGACAACTTGGCTACACTAAGTTAAAATCACACATTAATAAGTCATGTATAGAGGGCAGATTTTATTTATTTAAAATGTACACAACACATTTATCAAATATACAAAATACTATTGAACTAATTTTGGAAGGGATTGAATTGGTTACTTCCCCTAATTCACGGCTTAATCAAATATACTTATCCCCTCACATTTGTTAAACCGTATAATCACAAACCAAAAAAAATAAAAACAACCTACAAAACCCTACAAGTTTCACATGGCGGCTATATAGTTTTCTGCTTTTTCTCGTTCGTATTCAAGGAAGAAGAGGGGTGTTTGACCGTGTCTTCTTGATGGCTTGGACGTGGGGGAGATTCTGCCTTGAAGGGGGTCTTTGCTCGTGAGTTTTACCAACTGGTCGAAGGTTGTTTGCTCGTATGCTTTTCTATGTCGACTAGGGTGTCACGCATGGGTTTTTCATTCACATTTTTTCTATTCGAATGAGGTGGTCTAGACATGGGTTTATTTTATTCGATAAGTAGTTCGTACGTGTGGACTTCTTGCTGCTGTTTGAGGTTCCGGTTTTGTTCGGTGTGGTGTTGTCCCAAGGGATTCGATCGTGTTCTTCTTGTTCGTGTGTTAAGGCTTCGAGGGTAAATCACCACAACCTTGTCCTATTCTCTTTTATAGTTTCTGTTCGACCATGTCTTCTTTTCTAATCGGCTCCATGCAATAATATATATGAACTACGCATGAAATCACATGACACAACATATAAAATAATGAAAGGTATAAGATTGATCATATAAACTTGGTATGTTCGTTTCCTGTTTTGTCACAGCTGTTCATTTGTTTTAGCTTCAACACATGACTTGGTTAACCTACTACCTAAATCGAAAATGGTAAAAGAGTATAACATATTTGTTTTGCATTCTGTTTTTCGAATGGCATATCATCATAGATAGACCTCACATAAAGTCTTATATCGACACCATCTTTGTCATACACGAAATTACGTTTTTTTTGCTTTTACATCTAGTTAATATAGTGAGCTTGCTGTCATTTGATGTAGTACGTAAAATAAAGTAGCAGTTTTGGTTTTCAATGATGTAGAATCATGTTGTCCATTCTCTGTGATTGACCTTTAAATCAGCCAAATGCATCTTTGAAATCACCACCTTAATATGTTATACATTTATATTAGAACCATAACCACAAATCACTTTGGTGGAGGAACTAGTAGATAACGAGACTAAATGGGTTGCTATATATGAATGATGAAACTAAAAGATTGTGAGCAAGCGTAATTGGATTATATCAAGGTTAAAGTTTCTGGTCATGTTAGTACGTAAGGATGCATACTATAAATCAGGAATATATGAACTGTTCTTTTCTTTTTAAACTAAATAAATGGTCATGCGTATATGTTTTGCTATTCGAATACAAGGTAACATGAAATGATTGTCATATAGATTCATGAAAAGATAAAATAATAAAGGGTTCGGTTACGAGTTTGAATGGCTAGCTGAAATGAGTAACAATGGAATGTGATATGTATATTTTTATAAATTACATTTTAGATCCTATAACTTTGTAATAATTATACTTATTACCCTAAACTATTATAAATTGTCATAATTAAACCCAAATCTCTAAGAATAATCATTTTGAGTACTTTGACCTAATTAAATGTTAACTTTGATTAATAATGGCTAATATTGCTATTTCGGGAAATATGCTAATTCGGGAAACTTACAAAATATGGAAACCTACTAAATTTGAAAAGTTACTAAAAATGCAAAGCCGACTGAAATGAATAGTCTCATTTAAAATAAGTTATTAATAATTAGAAGATCATATATTCGTGTAGATTCGCTGAAGAGTTTGCTTCTGATCTTATTGTTTCTGTTATGTTCGCACTTGCGGTCTAAGGTACAGATATTCTAACCTTTCAGTAAGGTTTCTTATGACTCATGATCCGTTCCATTGCCACTATTATGATTTCTGATCTTTATACGCCTGATATCCTTGGTTCATTTGATAGTATGATTTCGTATGAAGACCCTTTTAAAAATATAACCTGATGACTTTTGAGAAAAACTATTTTGAAATGATTTATGTGATTACGATACGATGCCAGTTTTATATGAAGGTTTTAATGACTTTTATGAAATGTGTTTTTAAAGGAATACTTTTACGATAAAAAGGTTTTAAATAATTTTTAAAAGTCCTTAATCTGTTTTATTCTCTAAGATTTCTCATGACTTTCTTTAACATCTTTTGATTATTTAACTTCAAATTTTGAACCTTGCTATGAACCCTTTTGCTATTATGAACCTTTGATTTGAACCTCATGATATGAATCTTTGATTTGGACCTTTGACTTGAACCATTGCTATAATCCCTTTGTATGATCCATATTTTATCGATCCATTTCTGTTATGATTTGCTTTGATATTTGTTGTATGCTATATTCCATTTCTTATAGCATTCCTATGCCATTATATGCTGCCTATTATTTGATTAAATTGTAGCCAGTCATGGGGAGTCCATGGCCTTGCCACTGATGCACCAGTGGTATTGACACTATCTGTGGAGGTAGGTTTTAGTCCATAGCGTTCCCTTTAAGCTAGCTATTCAGGCCTATATTTATTATTGTATATGTTTACTTAGCCTAGAGCTTTGTGCATATATATTTGTTTTGCAGGGGGCATATGGATGCATCCTTGGTACTTTGTTTCGTTTTGAAGTTGGTGAATGGGTATGTGTGTGCAATACACTCCATTTCACATTTGGTACATCGTGCTAGCTACTCTATGTACAATTTGATATATGATTCTAGCTACTCTATGGACAATTTGATATATGATTGTTGGGCATTTCTGTTACTTCTACTATATATGTGATCCTTGTTGTTCTAACTTCCTTATTGTTATTGACTTAAGCTTTCCTTAGTTCATTTGCTTACACTTATGATCCGTTTCATTTTTCATTGATTTATTTGATATTCCTTATACGTATTCCTTTTGATCATGTTCTGTTGATTCTATCATATGTTCCACATTCTTTAATATTCGTCTCAATAGTTTTGCTTGGATTCATTTCGGATTCACTTTCATTTCCCTTATGTTATTAGTTTTTGTTTGTTTATATCTGTTCACAGAGCTTTTTAAGCTCAGTCGCATTTCTTTTC
Source organism: Artemisia argyi (assembly GCA_030686995.1). NCBI lineage: Eukaryota > Viridiplantae > Streptophyta > Magnoliopsida > Asterales > Asteraceae > Artemisia > Artemisia argyi. Next base: position 24,312,841 of record CM060709.1, read on the forward strand.
TTACGGCAGGTTTTAGAAGGAAGCTGGGTTGGGTGAAGAGTGTTTAGGAGCTCTTAGTGGACTACACCGTTGATAGCTTCCCATGGATTAGAGAATAGACTTAGATATTCTCTTTTGGTTCTTAGTTTGTAATTAGTTTGGAAGTTGTAATATTTAGAATTAGTCCTTTATCTTTTCTTTAGAACTGTTTTGCGAACCTTGTATTACTAATGTATTCCGCTTGCTTATGTTCTGATTTGACTCCATAATGTTACACTTTAGCCCTTTTCGGGTTGGGGTGTTACATATGAGGTTTTGAGTGTAATAAATAAAGTTAATATATATATATATATATATATATATATATATATATATATATATATATATATATATATATATATATATATAACAAGAGGTATTTGAAGAATATGTCACCTTATTGCCCAGTAATTCATTATCATCCATGTCATCAGCCATGTCATCACAATCTGTCCATGTAAGCAATTTATATTTTTTATTTTTTTTTTATCATTTATTTCAAAATCTGTCCATGTAAGCAATTTATATTTTTTATTTTTTTTTATCATTTATTTCAAAATTTTTATAACAATTTCGGATTTTTTTTATAAGCAAAGATTAATTTAATTAAAAAATGATGGTAGGAAGGTTCGAACATGGGTTCTCTCCAAATATAAACCAACATCTCTACCACTAGAGCAGTCCAATTTTTTGTTATATATTTTGCAACACAAAATTGATAAAGATTATCTAATTCATTTAAATTTCCATTCACATAGAGGAAAAGAAAATATAAGAAAACGTTTACGTATATTATTCCCAAAAACCCTAAAACAAAATCAAAACCCTAATATCATATTTTCCTTAGCCATATCCTCTAATGATCGTGGTCTTTTTTTGTGCATGGTGTTTAGCAGAAGTTAAGTATGCAAGGTATACATCTCCACTAAATAATATTCACCAGGTATCTTTGATAAAACAAAAAATTCGATAAATTCATTGTGAACATATATTGCAGTTACATTCTTAATCGTGTTTATTTTGGTTTTGTATTCTTATTGAGGTAAACAGGTTGAAACTATACATATGTGTGATGTTCAAAACATTATTAGACATTCTTATTAAGGTAAACTGGTTGAAACTATACATTTGTGTTTGATGAAATTCTTTAATATGAGGTTTTGAGGTATAATTACTGATTCTTTTATATTTTTTAGTACTTTTTAGTATATTTTGAAATTCACTATACCCAGTGTCAAAATCATGTTGTTGTATAAACATCCTACCAGGTAAATATTTTTATTACTTTTTAGTACATATGTACAAGTAGCAACAAAAAGCCATTTAATTTGAAAGTATTGCAAGGTTCCTGAAATCGGACAAAGGATATTACAACCTTGATTATTTGTTATTCAGTGTAAAGGAAAGAAACATGTTAGTGTTTTTTTGTTTTTGTTTTTGAAACAAACACAAGGCGATTGGGTATACAGTTTTAGAAATGTCAATTACATATTCAATTTCCCACAGCCGCATAAATAGTCTTAGGCACTACCTTTGTGACTGAAAACATGTCAACCAGTACCCTATCTATACTTGACCTACTCAACCCATTTGATCCATTCCGTTTAAAGATGTTTTATTATGGCATAACGTTTTAAGAGGTAAATGTATGAACTTTCATATTGCCGTTCTCATATTGGCTTATTATTGAAGTAATGAATGTACGTGCTCTTGATGATCATACTTAGAGTTAAAAAATGTATTGTTAGTGATTGTTTAATCAAGTGCTAACAAGAAAGGCAAGAGACAACTGGATTCAACACTACAAGATGTATAATTATATTAAAGTCAAGATTTTATATCTATTTTATCTACTTGCCCAACTTCACTTTTCCCATTTTAGTGATTGACTTACGTGTACTCTATCTACATTTGAGCATGCTAGACTTCCATAATCATTTCCTTGATATTGCTAGGAAGATTATTAATTTTTGTTTGGGGTGAAATTTTGAACTTTTAGTAACTGAGTCTGAAACAGCATAAAGAAATTGGAGCAGCTTCATTTTAAATAATAATGTAGAACACGTTTGGTATTTCTTTTTGGGTAAAGGGTTACCTTGGTAAAATATATTAAAACCAAAAAGTTAAGTACAATGGAATGTGGGTTAAGTATCACATTAACCTCAAGCACACGCTTGATAAACAAAATAAACCAAATTAAGTCTTTGATATGTCAAAGACTCAACTACTCGACTTAGCAACAACCACTGTAAATAAAATGCAATATTAATATTACCATCACAGGGAATAACATTCTTGACGATGTAGTATTCGATATAATAAAGACAGCGTCCCGATTCTGTATGATCAGAATAAGTTTCGTTTTCCAAATCTTGGCCTATAACTTGAGTTGAGAAGGGTTGCAATATTAAAAAGAGATCAGATTTTCTTACTATGCAAGTTTATGCGTCCGTCGTTAGCACTTGAATATTAGTAGCATTAACTATAATGAAGGGTTACATGTTATTTAGTTAACCTTGAAGTACCATGATATTTAGGAAAGAGTTGTATAAAGTCAAATGTATCACACTTTCGCCAGGATCAATATCATGTTTATTTTTTATATTTCCATTTTTTTAGAAATTCATTTTTTTAGTTGGTTTAACGTTACCATTGTTTTTTTAATTCACTAAGTGGTGTTTTGATTATATTGTAGATCAAAACATTATGCTAAATGTAAATGTGGCTGCTTAAAGTTGACATTGTTATCTTCTAAAAAAGAGAACAAGTGTTTGTTTGTCAAACCAAGGTGTCATTCATTTTGACCCGTTACCCATTTTGACATGGTTTTAATGAAATAAGTGAAAATTTCACAAGCTCTATCTATTTGTTTTAGTTGGCCTGTTAATGAGTGCAAATTTGACCCGTCACTCATTTTGACCCATTACCCATTTTGACATGGTTTGAATGAAATAAGTGCAAATTTGACCCATTACTCACTTTGACCCGTTATCCATTTTGACATAGTTTTAATGAAATAAGTGCAAACATTTTTCTGAACCTAGCCATTTAATCAGATTGCTTATTTTATTCTATGTAAATTCAAACTCATCAGGTGATTATTGGATCTCCTGTTCTGAAAGCAATCCAGTTAATTAACCAGGTTGACAGTGTGGAGAAGTAAACCATGTATTAAGGTGTATACCTCAACATTCAAGCAGATAGTTTGGGAAGTTGATCTTTAACTACCGTTTTGTTTATTTTTTTGTAGGCTGATTAGATTGCTCAAGGAAATGATGGATGAAAGCAAAATTCTTATTTTTTTGGAAATAAAGAAATGATGTGATCAAGTAACATGACGGCTTGATGAAACTAATTTGTGGTTTTGGTGCGAACGAGGAATTTGAAACTTCATGAATGTAAGAACATAAATGATTAGTTGGAGCCACTTTAATTATTCTATATAATTTTCAAAATAGTAAAAGTGCATTTTTTTATACATGTCGAATATTGATAACGCTCAAATTGTGCATGTTTTTAGTACCGTTATTCGTATGTTTTTCGGTTATTTTTATATGCTTTTGTCTCATAATCGTATCAAAGTGTGTTTGCAAGCATTTGTAGCCAAAAACAGGAAAAAGGAAGAAAAAGTGAAGTAAATGAAGGATTTGCCATTTCCATCTCGAGATTCAATTCGTTCAAGCATTTCACAAAGAAGAATCCAAGTTTTTATCATTTCAATGTTTGTTGACAAGGAAAAATCAAGTTTGGACAAAGAACGAAGAGCCAAGTTAATAATCAAGTTTGTTGCTGTCAGAACGAAAGCAACCGATCGGTATTCATTCTAACCGATCGGTCAGAAGAATTTGTCACAACCAACCGATCGGTCACGAATCCAACCGACCCCGTTAGTCGCAGAAGTCACAACCAACCGATCGGTCAGAGCCCGATACCGATCGGTTGGTCAGCTCATTCATATTTTGTAAGATGTTTCTATTTCATTCTACCCAATTCTAGGCCCTTCTTTCTGGTATTCTAGGTCCTTCTACTCACCTTGGAGGCCAAGTTGCTGCATTGATGAGCCTAGGCTTGTGGAGTAGTATAAATAGAGGATTTGTCATCTCATTTCAACACACAATTCAACACAACTCAATATCTCTCATTACACCAACAACAAAGCAATCCTTTACTAGTCTCAAAGTTCTCAAATTCATCCATAAAAGTTCAGGAAGCATTGGAAGTCCAAAAAGTCAACATCCAGAGGTCAAACTTTCAAGAAGTCAACACCAACACTTAGGAAATCATTTCCTACTCATTTGTAATCATATTCCAAACATTTGTAAGACTTTAATCATGATTTCTAATGTTCAATATTCTGAGTTTATGTTCATGTTTGCTATGAGTAGCTAGTAACCTTTTGCATTTGCTTAGATGATGTTGATTACTTAATGATTAGTCCATGATTGTGATAACATGTTCTAATTCAATTTCAAGTCAATTCTAAAAACCAATTAGACTAAAGTTTCGTAGTGACATTTGTTGAGTCAAGTTTAACTAGTTTCTTATAATTTCATTCGCCGAAAGGGTTGTTATCATTCAACTAGTTATAATCTTTTGTTTATGAAAGATTGTTTTTCACCATAATTATTCTTGGCTAAACAAAGGAACTAAGGTGTAATTGTAATGAGAATACTTTTTGTTAATCAAATCGGATTGGTTATAAACGCCTAATTGGTCGAAAGTTTTAGTAGTTTATAATCAATTGTAACCTTGTTGTCTATGATTAGATTACCTTTTGTATTGACCATTTCTTAAGAGTATTTGATTAAACAAGAAACTATTTTTGTGTTTAAGGTTGTTAACTCAACTTTATAAACCTTGAATTGATCTTGAATTGATTGGTCCAAACCTAATGCTTGTTTATATAAACTAAAATCTTGACGAATGTTTAACTTGTAGAAACAATAGATTAGAACACCAACTAATTCTTATCACCAACATATTAAGGAAGTTATCACAATCATGCTTTTCTTATGAGTAGTTAACTAGTCTAAGCAAGTGTAGTTTTTAATCATTTGAATTATCTTATGATCATTATCGCTTGAGTTAGAGATTTACTTTTTAAACTTACGCATAGATTCACTCACAAATCTCTGCGAACGATCCCGACTTAGCAACCCAATCTTGCTATAACGGACGAGTTCACTTGCTCGTATGTGTTATTTCTAGATCCGGTAATCGTGTTTATAAATTTAAAACTTGTACACACCGTGAACACATCAAGTTTTTGGCGCGCTGCCGGGGATTTTGATTGTGTTTTCTGTAAGTTTTAAAGTTTCATTTATTTCCTTGTTCGTTTTCTAAAAAAAAAAAAAAAAAAAAAAAAAAAAAAAGAAAAAATCCGAGCCGAAAAACCGATCGTTCGCTCATCTAATCGATCGGTATTTCCAAATTGTTCAATCCAACCGATCGGTATTCATTCTAACTGATCGGTTCCTTTTCACCTGGTTTTCCAAATTGTTTCCATTTTTTGCTCGTTTGTTCCAAAGTTTCCGAGATTCACTCGGTAATTGTATGAACACTCGATCAACCGGAGTAGAACCAATTTCGCCTTTTTCTAATCCCGAAAGTCTGATTCGTAGACCAAGAAGAAGAAGAATACCTTTTGTTCCACCAAACAACCGTGTACCAAGAGTACCAAACCCACCATTTGATAACCTTTCCGAAGCTTTAGTTGTTTATAACCCATTCACCAATCAACCATTTCCAATGGCCGATGACCAACCCATGTGGGCAACAAACCGAACCGTAGCACCCACTCCTGGAGCTGCTATTATTGCTGTCAACCTTGGTGACAACTTCACCGTGAAGGGACACCATCTTTCTATGATCAAAGACCGTCAATTCGATGGCCGTTCGAGGGCCGATCCTCACAAACATATCGCCGAATTCATTGAAATTTGCGGCATGTTTCAATATGGCAACACCGATGTCGATGCCATTAAACTCAAACTTTTTCCATCATCACTCGCCAGAGATGCCAAAGTGTGGTATAACGAATTAACCCCATGAATTATCAATACTTGGGAGGAGATGTGGCAAGCTTTTGTAAGCCGATTCTATCCATCTGCCATGTTTGATCGTCTCATGGGAGAAATCCGTTCTTTCTCACAAAACCCCAATGAATCTCTTGTCGAAGCTTGGCTTCGTATGAAAGATATACTTCGTAGTTGTCATGGACATGGTTTAGGACGAGGAACCATTATCCAAATCTTCTACCATGGACTTGATGAAACATCTCAAGGAATTCTTGATGCTGGAGGAATTTTTCTTTACAAAACTCCCAACGAGGCATATCAATTGCTCGAAGTTCGAGTGCTTCTTAAACTTGATTGGTCAAAAGATTCCAAAACCAAACCCTTACGAAAAACCGTTGCTTTTGCAGAAAGTTCCGACACTTCTAAACTCATGGAGAAAATGGAAGCCTTAACATCCAAAATCGACTCGCAATACAAAGATATCAAAGGAGAAATGAAAGAAATACGAGAAGGTTATAATAACTGTGGAGGTAATCACACTTCATCCAAATCTGACGACCAACCCATGGTTGGACCCAATGAAGGGGAAGCCAATTATGTCCAAGGAGGATACCGTGGAAGAGGTTTTTGTGGTAATTATTACATAAGAAATTATGGAAATTGGCAAGATCGCCAAAGGGATAACAACCGTAATTCTCAACCACGAGTAGACAATCCAACTCCACCAAACTCTAAAAAAAACCCAGAAGAAACTGATTTCGAAAAAATGATGCGAGATTTTGTGACTGCTCAAAGATCCACAAATGAGTTTGTTAAAACCCAATTTTTCAATCTCAAAACCAAAGTTGAGCAAGGTCTGAAAAATCATCAAGCTTCTATTCAGGATCTTGAACAAAAATTTGGCAGACTCTCTGATCAATTTTCTTCATGACAACCTAGAACATTACCAAGCAATACCCAATCCAACCCAAAGCCTTCTGGATCAAATGACAAAACGTATCGTCCACCACAAACCAAAAATGAGCATATCAATGTTGTATTCACAAGAAGTGGTCTCTCTTACGATCCACCACCCAATCCCAATGAAACTCAAATCATCAATGATGATAGTGAAGAAGAAGCTGAAGAAGAAAAGGAAGAAATTCCTGAAACACCAACCAAAGAAACAAACCAACCACTCAAAGCATACACTCCAAAAATTCCGTACCCACAAGCTCTCAGAAAAGAGAAAAATGAGGAGCGTTATAAGAAGTTTGTTGAGATGATCAAAGAAGTTAGACTTAACATACCCCTTGTTGATGTTCTAGCTGGAATGCCCAAATATGGGAAATTTTTTAAAGAACTTCTTAATAACAGAAATAAGTTAGAGCAAATTTCTGATGCTTTCCTCAATGAAGAATGTTCAGCCATTATTGAAAACAAAGTTTCACAAAAACTCGGAGATCCCGGAAGTTTTCTAATCCCATGCACGTTAGGAAACAACATCACATGCGATGCTTTAGCCGATCTCGGTGCAAGTATTAATTTGACGCCCTATTCATTGTATTCTAAACTTTCCATCGATACCTTGAAACCTACAAAGATGAGTATTCGATTAGCCAACCATACATACCAATATCCTATTGGGGTTGCTGAAAACATGCTTGTCCAAGTTGGTAAATTTGTTTGCCCGTGGATTTTGTAATCTTAGAAATGGAGGAAGATAGACAAGTACCTTTAATCTTAGGAAGACCTTTCCTAAACACCGCTGATGCCATAATCAAAGTTAAAGGTAAAGAACTCAATTTAGGAGTTGGAGAAGATAGAGTTACCTTTCTAATTGACAAAGCTATGAAATATCCATATACCAGTGATGACACTTGCTTTAACATCGATGTGTCGATGAAGTCACTGAGGAAGAGTTGGATTCATTACTTGACGATTCTGATCCTTTCACAACCACTTCTGAGAAAATAAATGAAACGAATCTTGATAAAGAGTTCACTGAATTTATGGAAGTAAAATTTGAAGAAGATGATGAAGAAGTTGAGGAAGGAGAAATAGTTGAAGAGAATTTTGAAGAAACTACCATCACTGATCAAATGAGGATCAAGACATCTCTTCAAGAACCACCCACCGATCTTGAGCTTAAACCACTTCCAAATAATCTTGAATATGCTTACTTGGAGGAGAATTCACTTCTTCCTGTAGTGATATCTTCGTTGCTCAAGGATGATCAAAAAGAAAAACTCATTTTAGTTCTTAAGAAGCATAAACGCGCTTTTGCGTGGAAAACTTCTGATATCCCAGGAATTAGTCCTGATTTCTGTAAACACAAAATCAATTTTGAAGAAGGTGTTAAACCTGTCATTGAAAGACAACGTCGACTCAATCCAAACATGAAAGAAGTTGTCAAGAAAGAAATCATTAAACTTCTTGACGCTGGAATCATATACCCCATTGAAGATAGTCTTTGGGTGAGTCCTGTTCATTGTGTTCCCAAGAAAGGAGGAATAACTGTAGTGACCAACAAACGGAATGAATTAGTTCCTACTAGAACAGTCACTAGATGGCGAGTATGTATTGATTACAGAAATTTGAACAAAGCCACCAGGAAAGATCATTTTCCTCTGTCATTCATGGATCAAGTGCTTGAAAGATTAGCAGGTAACAAATACTTTTGTTTCCTCGATGGTTTTTCAGGTTATTTCCAAATTCCCATAGATCCTGCTGATCAAGAAAAGACCACATTCACATGTCCTTTGGGAACTTATGCTTATCGGCGTATGCCTTTTGGTCTTTGTAATGCACCTGCCACTTTTCAAAGGTGTATGATTGCTATATTCCAAGATATCCTTGAAACATCTATGGAAGTTTTCATGGATGATTTTTTAGTATTTGGAGATTCTTTTGAAGCTTGTCTTTCAAATCTAGACAAAATGCTCGAAAGATGTGAAGCTGCACATCTTGTTCTTAATTGGGAAAAATGCCATTTCATGGTAACCGAAGGAATTGTGCTAGGACACAAAATATCAAGTTCAGGAATGGAGGTTGATAAAGCAAAAATTGATGTCATCACTAAATTACCATCTCCAACTAACGTTAAAGCCGTTAGAAGTTTTTTAGGACATGCCAGTTTCTACCTTTGTTTCATAAAAGATTTTTCCAAAATAGCTCGTCCTATGACAAAACTTCTTGAAAAAGATTATGTCTTTGATTTCAATGCAGATTGCATTAAAGCTTTTGAAACACTAAAAAGTCAATTGACTAGTGCTCTGATTATGGTTTCACCTAATTGGTCACTACCATTTGAACTTATGTGTGATGCAAGCGATTTTGCTGTGGGGGTAGTTTTAGGACAACGTGAAGGAAAACATTTTCGTCCTATATACTTTGCTAGCAAAACACTCAACAACGCCCAACAAAATTATACGGTTACGGAGAAAGAATTGTTAGCCGTAGTTTTTGCTTTTGACAAATTCAGATCTTATCTCATGCTTTCCAAAACAGTCGTTTTCACCGATCACTCAGCACTCAAATATCTGTTTGCTAAACAAGATGCAAAACCGCGTCTTATTCGTTGGATATTACTACTCCAAGAATTCGATATCGAAATAAAAGATAAGAAAGGAGCAGAAAATCTTGCCGTCGATCATTTGTCTCATCTTCAGAACCCAAATTTAGAAGAATTAAAGGAAGACGAAATTGATTATTATTTCCCATATGAAACTCTTATGAACATAGATAAAGTCGATGAAGAGGAAATACCGTGGTTTGCAGATTTTGCAAATTATTTTGGTGGAAATATTCTCAAGAAAGGATTAACTCATGATCAAAGAAGTAAATTCTTTTCGGATTTAAAACACTATTATTGGGAAGAACCTTTTCTTTTCAAAATGTGTCCCGACGGAATGATCCGAAGATGTGTTTCTGGAGCAGAAACAAGAAAAATTCTTGATGAATGCCATCATGGCCCAACAGGGGGACATTACGGTCCTACCACCATAGCTAAAAAATTTTTCGATGCTGGATTCTATTGGCCAAAAATTTTCAAAGAAGCTCATACTCTTGTTCAAAACTGCGATGCATGCCAAAAATCCGGTAGTCTTTCTCGTAGAGATGAAATGCCTCAAAAAAGCATTCAAGTCTGCGAAATATTCGATATTTGGGAAATCGATTTTATGGGACATTTCCTAAATCTCACAAATACGAATACATTCTCATTGCAATCGATTACATTTCCAAATTGGCTGAAGCTGAAGCCTTACCCACTAACGATGCACGAGTTGTTGTCAATTTTCTAAAAAAGCTTTTTGCTCGATATGGAATCCCTAAAGCTTTAATAAGTGATAAAGGAACCCATTTTTGTAATAAACAAATGGAGAAAATCATGAAACGATATGGAGTTCATCATCGTTTTGCTACAGCATATCATCCACAAACCAGTGGACAAGTCGAAAACAATAATAGATCATTAAAAAGAATACTCGAAAAAATGGTCGAGGAAAATCCTTCCGTTTGGTCGAGGAAACTCGATGACGCTCTATGGGCATTTCGTACGGCTTATAAAACTCCAATTAGAACAACACCATATAGACTCTTGTATGGAAAAACATGTCATTTGCCGTTCGAAATCGAACATCGTGCTTACTGGACATTACAAAATTGTAACCCCGATCTAAAAGTAGCTGGAGAGAAGATTTTTGCAATTGCATGAACTCGATGAATTGAGGCTTCAAGCCTACGAAACAGATGTACAGATAACAGATATACAGATATGATTACACAAACACAAATTGAAAATCAGATTTTGTTACAAACAGAGAAAAAGGTGAGATTTAGACAATTTTATAACTATAGGGGGTGCAAGTGAAAATTTTACAAACTTAATTTTAAAATAAAATGAAATTAAAAATAAAATTATTATTTTTTTGATTATTTTATTATATAATATTAATTATTTAAATAAAACTATTTAACTATTTAATTAAAACTAATTAACTTAAAAACTTAATGATACAAATTTAAACTAGAAAATTGTGAAATTAATTTCTAAAAATCTAAAATGACTTAGAATAAGATTAAAAATTAAAAATATGTATTTTTGTCTTTTGTGGATTTTTTATTAATTAAATACTAATAATATTAATTAAACTATTTTAAATTACTAATAATACTAAAAATGACTAGAAAATTATAGAAAATTTTTTAAATCTAATTAACCATCTCAGAAATCCTAAAAAATTATAAAAAGTTTCTAAAAATTATATTTTGACTATTTTACTAATTATTTACTTAATTATTAATTAATATCTAATTTAGCTAAATTAATTAAGAAAATTAAAAAGTTAACATTAGAATTTAAGAAACTATTTTCTACAAATCCTAAATGATTTATAAAACCAAGGACAAATATAAAAACCTACTGTTGTTAAATAAAAATTAAGAAAACTATTTAATTACTAATATTACTTAATTAATTAATTAAACTATTATTAATTCAAATAATTATTAAATTAAAAGAGAAAAATCTAAGAAAATTACTGAAAATACTTTAAGGTAAAAGAAAATTAAGAAAAATATAAAAATGAAGAAGTGCTTATTAATAAGCAGAAAAGAAAAATTAAAAAGATAAATCCTATTAAATAGAAGCTATTACTATTTTTAAATTTGGTTTTTGTTGGGTTTTCTTATTGACAGATGATTATAAGCTAAAAATAATTAACTTTTGTGAAAATACTCTTGATGTAGCTTATTTATAAGCTATGTGCACACCCTTGTGCTTAACAATGGACTTATTAGCTTATTAGGACTTATGCACTATTTGAAAAAGCTGAGAAATGAACAACTAAGCATAAACAGATGATTGACAACTTGAAATAAGCAATTGGGAACAAATAAGCACTCAGAATAAGTTGCTATGAACAAATAAGCACTTATCACACTACTTAGGCTAAGACAGGCCAAACAAAGAGGTTTTGGACCTCTGTGGGGTCCACAGAAGTCAAAGGAGTTCCAAAGTAAGACTTGAACCTTGAAGGTGAACTGGTCAACTTTCAAATAAGCCAATAAGCTGGGCTTATTGCTTATTTTTAAGCACTGGGTGGTGCTTGGAACTTGGTCTCAAACACTGAGTGACTCAGTGTACACAGTCAAATGGGACAATCTTCTTGAGACTTGCAGCCCTATCAAATAAACTCTAGACCCAAAAATAAGCACTAAAACTTAGAGTTGAGCTTATTGGCTTTCCAAAAAGCCAGGGTACATGGTGTGGGGTCCACTAGGGTAGTCACAAAAGGACTTAGAATTATGGCCAAAAACCTGTGCACATGGCATGCACTTGCCCTGCATGTCAAAATAAGCTATTGCACAAGCTATAATAAAAATCCTGAAAATAAGATGATGGTGGGAACTTGTAGATTAGGTGACAAACAATAACTTTTGAAAAACTCAGGGTCTCAATCCTAACACAAAAATCACAATAAATCTCCCAAATTTTGGATTTCTGAAACAAGTATACTTTTGACTTTTTGAAATTATGAACTTAGGTTGACTTTTGTGAGATTCTACCTAGATTTAAGCACTGATTAAGTTATGATAAGCTAGGATAAGACTAAAGTAAGCTAGAATAACTGCTTGTGAAAGGATTTGATGAGGTTTGAACTGAAATCTCTTGACAGACAACAAATGGGATTAAATCAAAAGCTATTTTGACTTTTTGATGAAAGACCAATGGATTTTATGCTTGAACTAAATCATTAGTACCTAAAGTGATATGTCAGAGCTTAAAACAACAACTAAACCTCCCTTGATCACACAGAACCTACCTGAGCCAAACACCCCTTACACAGATTCAATTCTTGATTTTCAAAAAGGATTATGAGATTTAGACCAATAAACTAACTATTAAGCACTTGTATTAATTAATTAACCTTAAGTGAACAAATAGAAACAAGACTTAACAAGAATTACTACTAATCACCAATTATACTAATGTGACTGTGTAACTAGAATTTTTAGAAACTACAAATTTTAATGAACAAGCTCTCTATTTTAAGCTGCAATATGACTAAGTAACACCAAATAAGCACAAACAAACCAAATAAGCAGTGAAATAAGATATGCTACAGTAGAAACACAGAAATGAGTTTAAGAGCTTACAAGGTGCAATCCTTCTAGAACCATGAACCAAGGACCACAAACTAATCCTAAAGGCTTCCACAAGCCACTAAACCCATGGCCATCCAAAATACACCATGCTCCAGCAATCTACAATCTTCAACCTGTAATTTTTTATTTTTCCTTTATTTATTTGATTTTTTTTTGTATTTTCTTGTTTATGATACTAAGCTGGTTTTTAAGGGTTTCTAAAAGCTTTTATAAGCTTTCTGGGAACTTATATGTGCTTAAGAGTCCATATGATCAAACAGTAACAAGAATAAAGCTTAATAATGATTTTTGAAATGAAAGTGAAAATTGCATAACTGAAACAGATACTGAAATTGAAATTGATTGATGAAAGTAGTTTAAGATTACACTTGAAACACTGATTACAACATTAAAAAGCTAACAGTTAAACTAGAGAATGACAATTTAACTAAAACGACACTACTTAAGCTAAAAAATGAACTACTTTCTTCCTTGAAGCCTCTCTTCCATTTATAGCTTGCAATTAGGGTGCTGTGGGTCCCACTGAGCATTTCCCAGCAATAAAATTGACCTTTGATTGCTCTGCTTCAATCCTAGCATTTGATGTGTTTTTGGTGGGAAAATGGGATTGATTGAAATCTGTTTAATATTGCAACAGGGGGGTGGCATTTAATGCTGCTTGTTTGTTAGGTGATAGTGGTGTGGGCGGTGGAGGATGTGATGGAGATGGTGGGGGTGGTGGATGTGACAGAGTTGCAGGGTGCAACTTGGGAGGGAAGAGGGCGGTCAACGTGTTTGACCGTTCTAAATAATCACAAGGGGGATTGGGCTGGGGTAGGTGTTGGGCCAGGAAAGGGTTTTGGCTTTATGTTTGGATTAGGATGTATTGGATTTGGTTTGGGGTGTTTTTAATATTAAGGGTCCGGTTTGGTTTAGTAAATATCACAAGGACCAAAAGTGTAATTTCTGGATTTTTGAGGGTTAGGATTTGGCAAGCTTCCAAAGTATTCCATGGGGTATAATTTGACAAGTGTGAATAATGTGAGGACCACAAATGAGATTTTCCAAAATTACACTTCTAGGGACTAAATCTGCCAAACTTGAAATTTCAGGGACCAATCTTGTAATTTTTCCAAACTTTTCTTCCAAAGACCATTCCTACCAAAGATTAGTAGTACAAGGACCAAAATTCATTTTTCTCAAAGTTTAAATATCCCAGGGACCATTTTTGTCAATTTTTTAAAGTTAAGGGACTAAACTTGTAATTTTGTGAAACTTTACACCAAAGGACTAATTGTGTTTATTTGTGATTCAAAAGGACCTTTGGTGACTTTTTCATGTTTTTCGAATGACCAGGGACTAGATTTGACAACTTTTGAAAGATGAGGGACTGAAACTGCCAATTATGCTAACTTTGTTCATTTTTCATTTGTTTTTGATTATTTTGCATCTGAAACATATAAAACACATTCCTGGGATATTTTTAGTATTTTGATGCATATATGAGTGTTTTTAGATGTTTTGGCAGCTCAGAATAGGTAAAAATGATGAGTATTTACACACTCATCAATCCCCGACACTAAAACATTGCTAGTCCCTAGCAATCTTTTGAGAAAACTTAATGGATTTGAAGTCTCTTTACCAAAAGCCATTACTTCTGGAGTAGCTAAATGTTTCAGTTCAAGTAAGAACTATGGTACACCGATAACCATATGATTTTGAGCAAACAATCAGCTGTAAATGGATTTGATTTGTCTTTACCAAAAGCCGTTTGCTTCTGGACTAGCCAAATCTTCACGATTAAGGATATGGTGAGCTGGACCCATACAATTTTTGGCAAATTGTCAGCCATCAACGGTTTTGAGATATCTTTACCAAGAGCCGTTTGCTCCTGGATTAGCCAATCCTTGTGTGATTTAGACATGGTGGACTGATTACCATTTGTTGTGTTTAGTGCGAAGCACTTCTACTAAAAAAAATTTGGACTAAAACGGGGGTATTATGGCACTTATAGGGTAAAAATGCGATAAAATTCACAAGAATCCCCCCCTACACTAGAACTTAACATTGCCCTCAATATTCAAAGTACCGGCCATTATGCCGATATTTTGAAAAACTTTGATTTGAAATTTGAAACTTGGGCAAGTGTGGGAATAGCATTTTTTTTTTCAAGATTACTTTATATACAACAGCATGAGGGACTCCCCCACACTAGTTTGGTAGAAAGTAGAAAGAAGTCAGAGATATGGGTGAAAACCCATGTTTTGCTAATTTTTGTTCACCGAGTCACTAGCTTGACTCGATCCCCGAATTCATTGGTCCATGGGGAAAGTTTGGAGATCCGGGACAACCATGGATGGTATATACTCTCCAAAATAGTGCTTAAGACGATGAACATTCACTTTAAAGTTAGGACCTTCGGGTTGAGATAACTCAACAGTCCCGTATGGGTATACTTTTGCAACAGTGAATGGTCCAGTCCATCGGGTTTTTAATTTCCCCGAGAAGATCTTTCAAGGCCCAATAGGCTTTGTGCTCGAGCTCGATCGGTAAATGACACGCCTTCCCGTATACAAGCTTGTAAGGAGTACACCCGATGGGTGTTTTATAAGCTGTACGGAAGGCCCAAAGTGCATCATCTAGTTTGTCCGACCAGGAGGCACGGTTTTCACCTACGGTCCTTTCCAGAATCCGTTTTATATCACGGTTGGAAACTTCCACTTGCCCACTTGTTTGTGGGTGATACTCGGTAGAAAGACGTGAGTAACACCGTACTTAAGCATGACTTTTGCGAATTGATCATTGCAAAAGTGTGTACCGCGATCACTAATTATGGCACGGGGAGTTCCAAAACGAGCAAAGAGGGATTTCCAGAATTTCACAACAACTCGAGCATCGTTGGTGGGTAAGGCCTTTGCCTCAACCCATTTTGACAAATATTTAACAGCCACGAGGATGTACTTATTTCCACGAGAAGATGGGAATGGCCCTGTTGGGAATTATATTTATTGATTTGATGATACAAAACAAGAAGAATGAAACATGAAGGGCTTAAAGTGACAAGAAGGGAAATTACAAAAAGATGGAGGATTTGGAAGATTCTAGAAGAATATTTAGTTTCCTAATTGTATTATGATTCCTCTTGTAAACTCTGATTAAGAAGACAAACCTTTAAACCTTTAAACCGATTTCACTACAAACCCTTCAAGATGTCGACTGAAGCTGCACCTGCTCCCTCAATCACTGCTGTTAGAATCCCTATTGTTAAGAAGGGAGAATACAACCTATGGGCCATGAAGATGAGGCAGTACATTGCCATCACAGACCATGCACTATGGGATGTGATTGTCAATGGTAACATGCAAATTGATGAACCAGTAGAGGTACCTAGACAACCAACACCACCTAAAATTACTATACCTGCTGCTACCAAAAGAAATCAAGACAAAGCTCTCAACATACTGCTTTCTGCTATTCCTGATGGTCACTTATTAAAGTTTCATGATGTCAAGGATGCCAAACAACTATGGGCTACAATAAAGAAAAAGTTTGGAGGTAATGATGCTTCCAAGAAGATGCATAGGAATTTGCTGAAGCAATAATTTGAAACTTTCACTGTTGGAGAAAGAGAAGGTCTTGATTCTGCTTATGAAAGATTCCAACATCTTCTGAGTATGCTAGAACTATATGATGTTGAGGCATCAGTTGAAGATGCTAACTTAAAGTTCCTGAGAAGTTTGCCATCAGCATGGCATGTAGTTGCTACTATGATCAGAGGACAACCAGGGCTGGATACTATGGACTTTGATGATCTCTACAACAATCTGAAGGTGTATGAGCATGAGATGAATGGTACTACAGGTTCAAGCACACATCAGCAACCCCAAAACATTGCTTTTGTCTCTTCTGAAAAAAGAAGCAGTACTTCTAATAAAGGTACTGCTTATCCTGTTCAAAGTACTGTGACTGAAACACAGGTTCCATGTACAACAATGGTCACCACCAATTCATCACAATCACTTACCCCCACCTTAGATGAAGTTCTATGTTCATTCTTTGCTCAACAAGCATCTCTACCTGTCACCTATCAAGAAGATGTATTGCAAATAGATGATGATGCTTTGGAAGAAATTGATATCAGATGGCAAGTTGCCATGCTCACTGCAAGGATCAAGAAGTATGTGAATAAGACAGGGAAAGGCATCAATTTCAGAGCTAAACAGGGAATAACATTTGATAAGTCCAAAATTAAGTGTTTCAACTGTCTAAGGACTGGTCACTTTGCAAGGGAATGCAAATTTGCAAAGTTTCAAGCAAACAAGATGATTGAACCACCAAAGCCTGAGAGAAAAGAGATTCCAATTACTGAACCAAAACCAAAAGCTTTGGTTACTCAAGAGAATCTGTCAGAGATTGATTGGTCCAATGAGTTTGATGATGAACCTGTAACCTATTCAATGGTTGCATTGGAAGACTGGAGCACAGCATTTGATGAAGAGCCTGGATATGCTGCTTTGGAGTCAAGAGATGGTCTAGGAAGCTTTGATTGGAGCATGGAGTTTGAAGAAGCACCTGTTCAGCTTGCTATGGTAGCTGCTTCACCAAGTTCATCCACTAACTCTGAGGTATGCTCTAAGTGCAATGATATGTATCAAAAGTTACTTAGTAAATATGTAGCTGAAAGAGATAAATTTCAAAAGACTAGGGCTGAGATAACTTGTTATCAATTGACTTTAGAGTCAATGGAGGCCAAAATCATTACACATGAAAACAATGAAGTAGCATGGCTTGAAACATATAAACAACAGGATTACCTAGTTAAGTTAAGTGAATGGAAACTAGGTTGTAAGGTGTCTGAACTAGAGAAAGTGACTGCTGAAAGGGATAAGTTGTTAGAAAAACTTGTTGTATGGAATGAGGTAGGTGTGTCACATGTTCAGTTTTTTGAAAAGCAAAGAACATCAAATATTAAGACAGGCCTAGGTTATGATAATGATAGCAATTAAGGCATTCCATTTAAAGGCAAGGAACTAAATCTTACAGTAGATACCTCCACTAGTGATGAAGAGTTCATAAGTCTAGATGAAAACACTTCTAGTGATGAGGAATCCCCTAGTCCAACACCTCCTGAATTTAAGAAAGAAAAGGGATATAATGCAGTTCCTCACCCCCCAGATAGCTTTCAACCACTTAGAAAGGATGTTGACTGTTATGGTGTAGATAATCTAGAGTTTAGGAAAAAGCTTAAAAGTAAATCTAAGCCTGAAACTTTAGAAAAGTCTATTGAAACACCTAAGGTTGAAGAGACCAAGTTTTCAAAACAAGCAGTACCTCCAAACACTTTTCGAAGTATTGCTGATCACTCAGCAGTACCTCAAAGAAAATTCTTTCAAAATACTGCTAATTTTAGAAACTCTTATGGAAGGGGATTTGGGGATATTGGTCCAAAGGTCTGTTATGTATGTTATAGTCCTCATCATTTGATTAAAGACTGTGATTATCATTCAGAATACTTAAGTAAATACCCAAAGACCAGAACTGCACAACCAAGTCATAGGGAGAATAAGCCAAGGGACAACAAACCAGTTTGGAATTATACAAATAGGGTTAACCATAGTAATTTCTCAAAAGACTATAGGTACCCTCATCAGAAAAGGTCATACTCCAAACCCTCAGTACCTTCACAAAGTACTGAGAGAAAGTTCCCGAACAAAGATGTTTCTAGAAAACACTCAAGTGTAAGACCTAGGAGGTACAATCATTACAACCCTAGAAGGCCTTACAACAAAAGAAAAGATGCTAGAACACAGAACCCAACTCTTAAAGTTACAACTAAATGGGTTAAGAAAGAAAGTACTGATGGGGTAGAACCAGTACTTTCAGAGGTTAAGGGTGAAAAAGGGAAAATTGATCATGATAAATCAACAGTTTTGGAAACAAAAACCTTAATTCTTGATCATGCTTTCAAAGACAGTGGTGATTACATACTCAAAAATTTTGAGTATGTCACTCCACAAGGGGAACACAAGTCAGTAATGGCTTGGGTTCCTAAAAATAACTAACCTTTTTCATGTGAATGCAGGGCAACCCAGAGGAGGAGCTTAAAGATCATCTTATTGTAGATAGTGGTTGCTCTGGCAGTATGACAGGAGAAAAGGAGCTCTTGTCAGATTTTAATGCTTATTTTGGAGGAAAAGTTGCATTTGGGAATGATCCTGATGGAGGAAGACTTACTGGCAAAGGAACTATCAAGGTAGGAAACATTGATTTTGAAGATGTTAGATATGTGAAGGAGCTCAAATTCAATCTTTTGTCAGTCTCTCAGATTTGTGATAAGAAGTACCATGTGTTATTCTTTGACACATAATGTCTTATACTTTCTCCTGATTTCAAGTTAGAAGATAGAAACTTGGTGTTGCTGAGAGCACCAAGAACTAATGATGTGTACAGCATAGACTTAAAGAATGTAAACTCTGCTGAAAGAGCAACATGTTTGATTGCAAGAGCAACTATGGAAGAAGCACATCAATGGCACAGAAGATTGGGGCATGTCAATTTTAAGAACATCAATAAGCTGGTCAGAGGTAATTTAGTTAGAGGTTTACCTTCTAAAACATTCAAGAATGATCACTCATGTCTTGCTTGTGAGAAGGGTAAACAGCACAAGGCTTCTTGTAAGAAGATTGATGAGAAAACCATTAGAGAGGCTTTGAAATTGCTGTACATGGATCTGTTTGGACCTGTTTCAGTTGTTAGTCTAAACAAGAAGAAGTACTGCTTGGTTGTAACAGATGACTGTAGCAGATTTAGTTGGGTCTTTTTCTTATGCTTTAAAGATGAAACTTTTGATGCTATTCATGATCTTATAATAGCACTTGAAAATCAGTTAAGACTCAAGGTTAGAGGCATTAGATGTGATAATGGGACTGAGTTCAAGAATCAGCTAATGGATGAATTTTGTGCCAAGAAAGGAATTAAAAGAGAATTTAGTTTTGCTAGAACTCCTCAGCAAAATGGAGTTGCAGAAAGAAAGAATAGAACTCTTATAGAAGCAGCAAGGACAATGCTTGCAAACTCTCAATTACCTGTTCCATTCTGGGCTGAGGCTGTAAGTGCTGCTTGTTATGTGTTGAATAGAGTATCAGTGACTAAACCTCAAATGAAGACACCTTATGAGTTACTCATAGGAAATAAGCCAAGCATCAAATTTATGAAACCTTTTGGATGTCCCCTAACCATCTTAAACACTGCTGATAATTTGGGCAAATTTGATGGGAAGTCAGATGAAGGATATTTATTGGGATATTGTACCAATAGCAAAGGATTCAGAGTGTACAACAGGGCTACCAAAAAGGTTCAAGAATGTCTTCATGTTGATTTTCTGGAAGAACAAGAAAATTCTAAAGGTAAAGGTCCTGATTGGATGTTTGATCTTGATTTAATGTCTTCATCAATGAATTATGTACCTGTAAGGGAAGAAAATCAAGCTGCTCCCACTGAAGAAGAAGCACAGTACATTGTTCATGATGTTAATTTAAGATCTGAAGATGAGCCAAATGATAATGCCAATGATGAGAAGAAGAGTACTTCTGAGCCTCAAGGTACTGCTAAACCTAACAGTACTGTTGATCCTCAAAGTACTGTTCCACCACAAATCTCAGTATCTGCAGAAGATCAAGCCATTCAAGATGAACTTTCTAGGATGCTTTTTCAAGAAACAATGTCTAAGTCGTATGAAGATGAACAAAGGAGAGCTTATGAAGCAGAAAAGAAGAAGGCAAAAGAAACAGCCAGTACTTTACCCCAATGTGCTGCTTATCCATTTGAAAGTACTTTTCAACCTTTAGATACTTCAAATTGGATAAATACTGATGCTGTTAATGATTCTAATATGCCTGACCTAGAAGATACTGATGATCCAAACAAGATTACTTTAGAAGATACTGATGATGAATTGGATCAAGAAGGAATTTTCTCATATTCTAATGAAGATCCTGATATAACTAATTTGGAAGATAATCTTGAACTCTCACCAACTCCTACTCTCAGAATACACAAAACTCATCCTGTTACCAACATAATTGGACCCTCAGCTTCAGGGGTACTCACAAGAACTAAGGCTAAGAATATTTCTCAACAACATACTTCTTTACTTAGTTTTAACTACAGGCAAAACAGGGTGAATCACAAGGATCAGAAGTTTTGTTTATTTGCTTGTTTTCTATCTCAGGAAGAGCCCAAGAATATCAAACAAGCATTAGCCAAGGAAAGTTGGGTGGAAGCTATGCAAGAAGAACTCCTACAGTTTAAGCTTCAAGAAGTTTGGGTATTATGTGATTTACCTGATGGAAAGAAACTGATTGGAACTAAATGGGTCTTCAGGGTACAAAGAAATGAAAGAGGGAATGTTATCAAGAACAAGGCAAGGTTAGTAGCTCAAGGATACAGACAGGAAGAAGGAGTAGACTATTATGAAGTTTTTGCTCTTGTGGCAAGGCTTGAAGCCATTAGGCTATTTTTGGCTTTTGCATCCTATATGGGATTCCCTGTATATCAAATGGATGTTAAAAGTGCTTTTCTATATGGCAAAATCACAGAAGAAGTTTATGTCAAACAGCCTCCTGGTTTTGAAGACCCTGCACATCCAAACAAAGTCTACAAGGTAATCAAGGCTCTGTATGGCCTTCATCAAGCTCCAAGAGCATGGTATGAAAGACTTTCAAATTTTCTACTAGAACATGGTTATAGAAGAGGAGCTATTGACAAGACTTTGTTTATCAAGAGAGATAAGAAGGATATCATGCTTGTCCAAGTATATGTAGATGACATTATTTTTGGTGCTACTAGGCAATCTATGGTGAAAGAATTTGAAGATCTTATGCAGAAAGAGTTTCAGGTGAGTTCAATGGGAGAATTAACCTTCTTCTTGGGACTTCAAGTGCAACAGTCAAGCAGTGGAATATATATTTGTCAAGATAAGTATGTTGCAGATATTCTTAAGAGATTCAATTTCACAACTTTTAGGCCTACATCTACACCAGTGGATACTCACAAACCTTTGGGAAAAGATGAAGAAGGAGAAGATGTTGATGTCACACTATACAGGTCTATGATTGGATGTCTCATGTATTTAACTGCATCAAGACCTGATATAACTTTTGCTGTAAGTTTATGTGCAAGACATCAAGTTAATCCAATGGTATCTCACTTAAATGCTGTCAAGAGAATTTTCAGGTATCTTAGGCAACAACCTAAGCTAGGCTTATGGTATCCTAGAGATTCACCTTTCCATCTCCAAGCTTTTTAAGATAGTGATTATGTTGGAGATAACTATGACAGAAGATCCACAACTGGAGGATGCCAGTACCTTGGAAGCATATTAGTGTCATGGCAATGTAAGAAGCAAACAATTGCAGCAACTTCCTCCACTGAAGCAGAGTATGTAGCTGCTGCAAGTTGTTGTGCACAAGTACTTTGGTTGCATAATCAGCTTTTGGATTATGGATTTAATTTCAAGAATACTCCTATCAACATTGATAATGAGAGTACTATCTGTATTGTCAAGAATCCAGTGTATCATTCCAAGACCAAGCACATTCAGATTAGACATCACTTTATAAGAGATTGCTATGAACACATGCTTATCAATGTGGTTAAAGTTCATATTGATGATAATGTAGCAGATCTACTCACAAAAGGCTTTGATGTTTCAAGATTTACCTTTTTGGTTGTGGGTATTGGTATGATTAATATGTAAGCTATTTTTGAGGGGAGGCATTAGTAGTTATTAGTTAGTCATTATTTAAGGGGAGGCTACATGTATCATTCAAAAGACAAAAGTTTATTCATCATTCAACAAAGTTATTACATCAACCATTCAAAAAGTTTCTACATCATCATTTTTGTTACCAAGACACATAAAACACAAGACTACACCAACCACCAACTATCACAACCTACTACCAAGCTTCACACACCTACTCCATAGGCCTTTTTCCCTTGCCCTCATAGTCATGCTTTCCCTTTTGAGCAGTTTTTCTCTTGTCATCAAAAGAAGCCTGCTTTCTTGGGCAAGCCAGGCCAAGAACCTGTTTAGGAGGTCTCTCTTTCCTTGGAGCAGGTCACTTCATGTTCTGAATTGTTGATTCCAGGGCTTGAGTCAAAGCATGTGGAAGCTCATTAGCCAGAGATGAACCAGGGACAACTTTCTTCTTCTTGGGCTTTTTGTTGGTAGTACTACCTGCATCTGTTATGGTAGAGTTGGCATCACTTATTGTTGAGGAAGATTCTTGGAGTCCCATCCACTATACATGAGGAGGAAAATAATCTAACCATCCTGGATCTTCAAACTCAGAATCAGAGTAGTAACTTATCTCTGAATCTGTGGCGCCATCTGAGTCTGAAGAGATGTTCACAATTGGAATGTGACTCATTGTGCTCACTAGTTTTTGTGTTATGCTATAGAAAGAAAAGGTGATTGCAAGTTGTTGTTGGTAAAGTGGCTTTTATAAGCAAAGTAAAGGTAAATGGGCATTTAATGAAGTGTATTGATGTTTACTTACCCTAGTAGCTTTGGGATTTAATTTGGGGAGATAGTCATTAATCAGGGTTGACTTTCAAAGATATTTTGGTCAAATGGTCAACATTCAAGATTTTTTTTTGGAAAGTACTTTGGTCAATATACTGTGTGAGTTTATAACGGAAAGTACTGCTCCATCTTTTATGGAACGTACTGCTTGGTGCTATTAAAGGGTTCGCTGACGTGTCAGATGCTGTTCCAAACAAACTTTCGAAAGATATGGGGATAATTACTTCCAAAAATAACAGTAAAATTATTAATTAACCGTAATTTTTTATATCTTATCCTTATATAAACCTCATATCTTTTCTTTTTATTCACCCTTATTCACCTTTCTTGTTATTTAAACTCATTCCTACTTTACATCGATCATAACTTTTCTCACTCTAACCCTAATCACCATGGCAAATCGACGCACCAACACCAAACACAACATGATAGCAAACCTTGAGAAAACCCAAGATAACCTTGACTTTCATGGTATTATTGACTTTCTCACTGGAACCAACATCTGTTACTCAATCCTAGTCAACCCAGAGATTATTGGACCTTGGATTCAAGCTTTTTGGGATACAGCAAGGTCACAGGTTGAAGATGGAGAGGATATAATTACTGCTACAGTTGCTGGGAGAGCTATTCGTGTCACAGAAGCTTCAATCCGAGAGGCTCTGTTATTTGATGATGAAGGAGGCTCTGTTTTGTTTGGAAAACAAGATATTTGGAACACACTCGGAGACATTGGGTATGAAGGTCCTTTGACTAAGCTTACTTTTCAGAAGGCTATGGTTAGTCCTCATTGGAAATTTCTCATTCATGTTTTGCTTCATTGTTTGAGTCCCAAAAGTACTGCTTGGGATCAGTTTAGCCATTCAATAGCTTCTGCTTTTGTTGGTCTTATTACAAATCAACCTTTCAATTTCTCATACATGATCCTTGAAGGTATGCTTACTCATATTAAGGCTGGCAAACCCTTTCTAATGTATCCTAGATTTGTTAAATTGCTTTTAGAGAATCCATTAGATGGGATACCCAAACCTCAGGATTATGTACCTACCATTAGGATGCCACCTAAAGTGTTCACTTTCATGTCTCATAAGGGAGTAAATTTTTCGGGTAGGAATACACCTCTAAATTCTTATATGTTAGAGGTTGCTCAAGCTGTTAGGGATGAAGAAAACAATAGTGGTTTTGCACATTCTAATAATGATGATCAACCTGATTCTGCTGAGCATTCTGCTTTAGTACATACCCCTACACCACTTATTGTTTCCCCTCAGCATGTTGTTTCAAGTGAAAGGACTCCCTCAGTGATAGCTTCCTTGGATACATCTGTTTCTGCTCAAGGTATTTCTCCACAAAGTACTCCTTTTAAAGGTACTGCTTCAGAGGATTCACAGGTACCTACTCCCAATGATTATACTTCCACAGGTGGGCTTCAAACACCTGGAGGAGATGAGGGAATTGAAGGTGCTGTGAGTACTTCAGATTTGGCTAAGGAATTGGAGAAGATGAAGACAACTATTAATGCTCAAGCTGCAGAAATCAAGAAGCTAAGAAGGAAGTTCAGAAGGTTGAAGAAATTTGTTTGGCCTCTTGTTCAGAATTTTAGGCTTTATGTGAAAGAAAAGAAGCAGTCTCAGAAGCCAAAGTCAAAATCTTCAAAGAAGTCTTCTAAATCCAAGAGGAAGCATAGGAGGTCATCATTTACCAAATTGGGGAGGAATCAAGATGAGAATTTGGATAAAGATAATGCTAAAGTTAAATATTCAGAAGATGCTCATTTGTGGCAATATCCAGAAAGTCTAAAGACTCTTGTACCAGAAAGCTATATTGAAGAGGATATGAATATTGCACAAGAAGATGAGAATATTACACAAGAGAAAGAGAATGAGCAAGAAGATGCTGAGCAAGAAATTGTTAAGCAGGATGTAGATGCACAGAACATTCAAAGTGCTGGTGTTCAAAGTACTGCAGCAGAAAACATAAGTCTGCAAGGTACTGCTGAGCAAGGTACTTCTTCTAGGAATATTGATGAAAGTAGATTCACTGCAGCTGGACCTTCTACAATGAATTATGCAGATGAAGCTGGTCCTTCTACTTTTGTACATCAAGAAGAAGTAAGAGTACATACTGCAAGTGATGATGAAACAATTGCTCAAGTTATGATGAATTTGAGGAGACCTACTAGAGGAATACATATTTCTGAGCCTGCACAAAAAGATGTTGAAAGTACTTCTGAATCTGAAGAGTTGGATCCTAAAGATAAAGGGAAAAGGATAATGGTTCAGAAAGATACTAAGAAGAAAAAGAAGAAATTTTCTCTTGCTCAGATTAGAGAATTAGAGATTGCAGAAGATTTAGAGCTTGCTAAGAAGCAACAAGCTGAATATGATGCTGAGTATTTGGAAGAAGTTAGTAGGCCAATTACAAAGAAGCCAATGACTAAAGCTCAGGAAAGGAACTGGATGATAAGTTTCTTGAGAAGAAAGGGATACAAGAATTTACATAAACAAAGGTATCCAGAAGTAAAAGCTCTGTGAGATAAAGTACAAGAAGATATCAGAAAAGAAGTAGAAAACTTTGTGCCCATGGAAGTTGATAGAAAGAAGAAATTAGAAGATATCAGAAAGGAACAAGCTGAGGAAAGAAGATTGAAAAGGAAGAAAGCAGTTCAAGATGATCAACTGTCAAAAAGGCTGAAGATGATTCATGAAGATACAGTTGATGAACTTAGAAACTATTTCAGAGTTGTTGACTTTGAGAATAAGAAGATTGAAGATTCTGGAAAGAAGTCCAAGATAATCTCATTTTCTGTGATTGAATCAAAAGAAGGGAATTACTTTATGATCCACAGAGAAGATGAAAGCTTCACAACATTCAATATGTTATGGGATGTGTTGCATTGTATTACAAGGGCAGATTTGTATGACTTATATGTGCAAGTGCAGACATACTATGCAGAGATTGAAGCTTCAGAAGTGGGTTTAATTTTGCTTGGAGATTTAATTACCATCTGGGAAACTGAAGAAACAAGTGTTGATCCTCTGTGGAATGATCAAGAGAATTGGGAAATAACAAGATGGAGATTCTTTGAGTCATCAGGAGTTCATACACTAGAGATGGAAGATGGTACCATGATTCATATGCTGGCTGAGAGAAGATATCCATTGATTAGAGAAATTATGCTCAAAATGCTGGATCATGGAATGGAACTTGAAGATGAATCTGAAGTAGCTTTG
This sequence comes from Artemisia argyi, assembly GCA_030686995.1. Classification (NCBI taxonomy): domain Eukaryota; kingdom Viridiplantae; phylum Streptophyta; class Magnoliopsida; order Asterales; family Asteraceae; genus Artemisia; species Artemisia argyi. The sequence continues at coordinate 24,339,822 of CM060709.1, forward strand.
GATGTTATCAAGCTATTTATCAGATGGGTCAAGTCTGAAGAGTAATATTGCATAATACTGGTATGATTTGTTTTGTAAAATAAGTATTTTTCAAAGTACTGCAAAAACAAACAGTACTTTAACAAAGTACTGCTTGCTGATATAAACTAGTATAAGTCCTTTAAAATAAAAATAAAATGTTTTGATGTTTAAAAGAAAAGGAAAAAGGATTTGAAAAGTAACACATGGTGTTAGTATTTATACTGCACAACAAATGGTAATCAACTCACCATGTTTAACAGACAAGAAAGAGTTTGACTCATCATGAGGGTACGGCTCTGATGTGATAATCAAATCCGTTTATGGTTGATAGTTTACCAAAAACTATATGGTTATCAACTCACCATACTCCAAGTGATCAAGAGTTGGCTAGTCCATAGCAAACGGCTATTGGTAAAGACTAATCAAATCCGTTGGTAGCTGATGATTTGCTAAAAATCATAATTTTCAATGATTCACCTCTCACAGGAGTTAACACACCTGGAAGTGATGAGAATAGTATGAAACTTTTAAGATTTGATGATTAGTGTACCAAAATGTTGCTGAGTTGCTGAGAATATATATTGAAAGACAAGATGCTGATGAAGAGTACTTTGACACATAACAGATAGAAGACAAAGAAAAAAAGAAACAATCTTTCTGAATGATTAAAGATTTGAAGATTAAAGATAACAAAGAAACTTGAAATCAAGCAAGTGGAGTTCAAGTTAGGGGAGGATTGTTGGGATATAAAATATCAAAGTACTTTTGGATGTCAAAGTACTGCTGCATGAAGAAAAAAGTCAAAGTACTGCTGAAGGAAAAAGTCAAAGTACTGCTGTTACTGAAGAATGTTTAAAGTACTTCGAAGGAAACAAGGACTGATGTGCAATATTAGATAAGGATTAATGTGTAATATTGAACGAATATTCTAGAATTAGTTAGGGATAATGACTTGTCGTTCAAGGATTATATGTTGTAAACCGACTTAAGGTTATCTATATAAAGAGCCTTAAGAGGTATTAGTCGATACAAGTTTTAGAGAAGTTCTCATAAGTTTTAGAGTTGATCAAAGTTGATAATAGTTAGGGATTGTTTGTGAATCTGTGTAACAAAGCAGGTTCAAAGTTTGGTAAATATAAAAGTTCTTCTTAAGCTTTGTGTTAGTAGATTCCGCATACTATACAAGGTTAAACAGTGTTTCAATATTAATAGTGCTGAGTTTACTCAATATTGTTAAACCCTTACAAGCTACAAAGTAGTTTGGTCAGAGTATATCGATCCAACAGGCCCCATAAAATCAATGCCCCAGACGTCAAAGATTTCACAAACTTGAATGGCATTTTGTGGCGTTTCGTTCTTTTGTGAAATATTCCCGTGACGCTGACAATCATCTCAAGCTTTGACTAATTCGTGGGCATCCTTATAAATTGTGGGCCAATAGAAACCGAAGTCAAACACCTTTTTGACGATGTAGTTAGGACTATGGTGGCCCCCGGTGGGTCCAGCATGGCAAGCCTTGAGAATATCAGTGGCTTCCTGTCCGTAAACACATCGCCTGATGACTTGATCGGCACAGATTTTGAACAAATAGGGGTCGTCCCAGAAGTAATGTTTAACATCTTTAAAGAATTTGTTTTTCTGTTGGGACGACATCCCCTTCACGATGAAGTTACCCGCATGGTAGTTTGCAAAGTCGGCAAACCATGGGGTAGATGAGTCACCACGAAAAGAAACCACATTGAGTGTCTCGAGAGGAAATGTTTCATTTATTTCCTGTTTCTCGAACACATCCTGGTGAGGGTTTTCTAATCGTGAGAGATGATCAGCAGCAAGGTTCTCGGCTCCTTTTTTATCACGGATAATGATATCAAATTCTTGCAGGAGGAGAACCCAACGGAGTAGCCTCGGCTTTGCATCTTGTTTTGCAAATAGGAACTTCAAAGTCGAGTGATCCGTATACACTACACATTTGGTCAGTATCAAGTATGGCCAGAATTTTTCAAAGGCATATACTACAGCTAATAGTTCTTTTTCAGTGGTGGTGTAATGACCCTGAGCCTCTGTCATAGTTTTGCTTGCGTAGTGTATAGGCTGAAAGTATTTTGCTTTTCGTTGCCCTAAGACCGCACCTATGGCAAAATCACTAGTGTAAGATATAAATAATTAAGCAAACATGGTTTAGTGGTTAGCTTGATTCAAGAAAGAAGTAGAAGAAGTTTAGAGAGAGAAAGAAGGTGGGAAACTTTCTAGAGAGAGAAAGAGAGAAAACTAGTGATATTAGATTAAGAGAAATGAAAGCACCAACCCTCTCCACATGTGGAGAGGGGTATTTATAGTATCCTACAAAAAAAGATAAAAACGCCCACACCCGGGCTGTAGATCAGGCATACAGTGGGTAAAGACCCGTCCTTCCACAGTGTTACTTAAACTAAACTAATATCTAATTAACTAACTACGAGCTAACTTAAATGTTATTACATCAATTAGGTGACCGAGTCTTCTATAGGAATAATTGTATTCCTAACAATCTCCCCCTAAGTGAGGTCACCTTTGAAAATTAAGCTCTTTGATCTTCAAGCATTCTTTAGACTTTTTAGCTCGTAGGTTCTGATTCTTCACTTTAGCCTCACTTTGTACAACAAGCAATGAACTTGTGATTTCAGTTCCTTTGAAATGTGTGATCTTTGAGCTTCTTTGAGATCATCAGCCACAGTAAATCTCCAAGTTCATCCTTAGTCGTATTGCCTTCATGTGATGTTGTGACATTAGGACCATCATGCTCACACCCTTCAGTATTAGGAGACTTCACATCAGAGTTGCGGATCAGGAGACTTTTTATCAGACTTGCGGAAACGTTGTTGGTAGTCTCTCAACATTTGTTGTAGTAAGTCTCTCATCATTCATGATCATCATTGATAGCGCATAGGATGTGTGAGCATGAGGTATGGATTGACCTGATTCAGCTAGAAATGGGAACCATCAACGCCATCTTTATATGTATCCTTGAAATAAAACAGTTAGCAATAAAGATAGAGAACGAATATGGCTTTGTCATACATTCTGCGAGGACAAACTACCCTCCGGTTTTGTGAAAACCGACCTGTGATCAGGTAGAGTCTCTTTTAAAGAAGACTCTCCTTGATAGGAATTTCCAACTTGTAGTAATGAATTTTCCAAAGAATCCACTTCGGAATCTTCATACTTAGCATTTTCTCATACCGGAACGTCTCAAAGCAGACAGCACGGTAGAGTGAATCGGTGAATTGACATTCACTGATTGATGAGAAATTGATTTATAGAAATCACTCGCGTGTCAAATAATAAACATTTTTTGTGACACGACGAGAGTTTTAAGCTTTGAATCAAATTTCCATCAAAAATACTTTTGTTTGAAAGATTATACACAATCAACGTGCTCAAAAGTAAGTTTGTGAGCACATTGAAAGGTTTCTGCAAAAGTATCCGTCAATCCATATCCTGGAACAAGTTTGATTCAATGTTGAATCGCACCATCGTTGCTTTCCAGCTGTCACTTGATCATTGATCCAAGATGGATCTCACATATCACCTACCAAGAGCTTGAGTGAAGTTCGCTCTAGAAGGATTTCCATCTTCATTGTGAATTCATATCACTCGGATGTTCTGGCAATACCACAAGGATAATGCGTAGGACACTAAATATTTTATCTTATTTTCCACATTGTGTGAAACAATAAGCATATTTGGAATGTGTGTCCTAACGAGATTTATGGATGATCTCATGGCTCTTGACTCAATAGTGTGTTTTGATCCGCTCCTGGAGACTGGGGAGGCGTCTCCTGTTTAGGTATCAACATAGCTCGCAATGAGCAGTCGATACATTGCACAGGGTTCCCTGTGAGAATGAAACAAGCTCTTTTAAGAGAACTTGAGTGGTTAGGAAGTTTGGTGCAGTGCATCACTGGGTCCATGGCGTCTTGTCTTCAATACCGGTGTTACCTTAGTAACCGCCACTAGATTATGAATTGAACCCGGTTTCTGCCCTAAGGTTGAATATATGGAGGGCTATTTCTTTTCACCCTTTCTCATTTCATTTATCTTTCATTCTTCAACCCCTTCAGTGCTTACCGAGACTTCACCACTAGAACCTTGTTAGGTTTGTTCCAGTCGTAGCTCTGTCTCAGTCCGCACTCTTCCCTTTCTCACTTTTCTCCTTTTTATAGTCATTCCTAAGGACTTCTAATCTATCTATGGATTGTCCCTGGTAAGATCCTTCCGGTTCTGGTGGATCATGGGAACTCATACCTAACCTTAACCATCCTTATAACTCCGTGCATAAAGATAAATGGTCGGTCATTGGTATTACTTCCATAAACGCCTTTGCTCCCCCTCAATATGTGCATCGATATACGAAAGAGTTTATTACATATGTGGGAGCCTATTATTGAGTCCAAAAGATCACGTTTGATATCAGATTTCATATTTAAATCACATTCTCTCCCCCGATCAAAAATTTCAAATCTTTAGAGATTTTGGATCTCAATTAATTAAAATAAGTTTAGAAAGCTTTTGGGAGAGAAATGTGGTCAGTTTTAATATTTTCTGATAAAGGAACTTTTTTTTTATTTTTATTTATTTATTTTTTTTTGCTCCCCCTCAATCTGTGAGGGAGATTGTTATGTGTCAGATTTGATGAGTTTACAAAGGTTTTAAAGTTTTAACGAAAACTCTTTGAAAGTGTTCTCATTCTGACACATAACTATCACAAATTGTTTTGTTGCTTATTATGTACAAAGTGGAGAGTTTTTGATGATACATAAAATTTGAGAAATCACTCTCCCCCTCAATCAATGATGGATGTTAAAACTTAAATAAGTGATGTCATTGATTGAGTGAAAGATTTTATCAAAATTTGAGTTCAAATTGATTTCCAAACAAAAATCTCCTGGTACCACCAAGTTTTGCACAAATACTTTCTGGAAAAATCATAGAAGGGATAGTATTTGGCGATAAAAAGAAGATTTCTCTTCTTTATTAAGAAATAATGCACTGAAGCGTACATTAGATCGAGGAAACATGGATATAAAGTAATCTATGCCCAGGTGAACTTCACCCGGTAAAAGGAACAACCGTCTTTTTGGCGACGTGTTTTCCCCATTTTGAAAAATGGGTTGCTATCTGAAGTAATAGCAAGCCTAAATTTTGAAGTCCGGGTTGCAGCCTGAAATGACTACAAGCCAAAGTTTTGAAGAATGTTTTGAGAAACGACATGTTTTAGAAAAAAACTTTATTTGAAACCGAAAAACTCTTGCTCAAGCATATGTATGATTCCGTGTCGTTATTGAATGACATTTCTAGAAACGTACATAATATTGATTACACAAGAGACATGTCGTGAGAAGAATATTTTTGTATCTTTTTATGATTTTTCAGATTTTTATGGTTTTTATAGGTTTTAATTTTTTTTTTATTTACGTATTGGTATAAGATATGTACAAAGGATACCAAACAGTTTAAGGAGATGTTGACATGAGCATCAAAATGAGATTATCGTTCAGCTCGTTGTAGAAGTGTGTAGTCAACATCTCTTAAACTTTCACCACCAAAGCTTTCGAGGCTCCTGAATAATCGTCTGAACTTGTGGTAGCCATGATGTAATCTTAAACAGGATTTTACAACTCTTGTGACTTAAAATGAGAGGTTGATTCTCTCTCGGGATTTTACTAAAGTCAACAAAAGAAACCGAAAGATGTGATATGCGAGTTAGACTTAGAGTGAGATCTTGGATAGGTCACAATTAGCACTAAGTGTCAAGTCGCAACAAGTCAAGTTACAGTAGATCCGATCGTAAACTTCAAGTTGTAAATATTAACTCACAGTGTCAAATTACAATCAGACCAATCGAAACGACTTATGTCACAACAATTCACCAAACACAGATTGATAACAAATCACTAGAATCTCACAACTGAGTCAATCGCTAGGCACCACCAAATCGTTGAATTTTAGCCTCCTCAATGTGAAGCTTTGGTAGCTTCCCCCAAAACCGACAATCATCTTCATGAGACCACTTCCCCCAAGTAGTTGAATTGATGCAAAAAGTCTCATTGTATGAAGCTCGAGAACCCGAAGAGAGCGATAACACCGAAGTAACAGGGTGAGACACGGATCATCTCTGCAGTTATCAATCCCGGAATATGTGTTTAAGTCCGATCACACGACCCTGTTGTACATCCCCAATGTACACATTACTTTATGGTTTGGAGCAGTTGTCAATTCGGGGGAATAAGATATCAACATCTTCATTTCACCAAATGCTTTCCAGTTAACTTACACATACCAACTCAATCCATATTGTACGCATGTATCCTATCACAAGAAGAAATGATGACACCAAAGTAACAGATTGAAGCACTGATCATCTCTACGGATATCTCCTCCAGAATATATGATTAAGCCCGATCACATGAACCTGTTGCGCGTCCTTGATGTTCACAAATCTCTCCCCTGGTGGTTGCGATCTCATCAGAATCATCATACCATTGAGTACATGCAGCATTAACTAGAAGCACTTTACCATAAATCATATCAGCACGTATGAAGATGTCAATAAGCAATATCATCTCACGCTCCAAATACTCTTCTCAATATTTCATCCTACTGAAAGCTGAAGTAATACATACCACAAGTATCAGAAGACCACTTCCCCCACGTAGTTGGAATGATACACCAAATGCCAAAAGATAATACACTGATATTCTCTGCGGTTATGACATTTGTCTTCCCGGGATAACTTCAATTAAGAAGAAGTATTAAGTTCATCACGTGTACTCTTAATGCATTCAGATGTATGTCTCCTTCCCCCTTGCTGGTTTTGATACCTTAGAATTAGCAACATAAATTAGAAGAACATCATTTGCTCAGATATATCCTGTGAGAATCAACTGTTGTAGAAACTCTTTATGACAATCATTACCAACCCTTGTGTAGGCTATTTGAAGTGACCACTGATGAAGTACACCCGATATACCAAAATTGAAACTGAAGAAGAATTCCCCAAATCCGTAACTTAAGCTTGCACTGTTGTTGATTAAAGAACGATGTAGAAGAATAAGTATAACACCTCTTGAGACTATCCACATTCGCATATGCATGTGACACTGAGCACTACAATGTAACTCCTTGAATATAGCCCGTGAGTACTACAATGTAACTCCTTCCATCAGGTATAACTAGATAATCCAAGTCCCAATCATAAACTTTAAGAGTTCACGCAAGTCATCAATCGATACATGAAGTTTCAATGATGAAATAAGTAGACGCCTTCATAAAATACTCTTCAATCTCAATTAAGGGATGCCAAATAAACTCCGTGATCACTTGACATTTCATGTCCAAATTGTTAGCCGTTTAGACATTTTAACCGACATTTTCCATAATGTTCTTCGGGTTGATTTACAAAGTGCAAATTGGTAGGAACAACAATCCTTGATTTTAGAATGAAAAGACGGATCATTATTCATGTGTGCAACTTCATAATCATGATCATCATCATAAACACCTTTAAGGAATAACTAGAGATTGGATTACTTGAGCAATTGATCAATCATCATTCGTAATACTTCTAGAAGGTGCATCTTGATCAATCATCATTCGTTGAAGCTTGGAAGTAATCATCAAACATAAATCCCAGTCATCCTTAGTAAGTAGAACATTAGGTGTTGGAGGAGAGTCGTATGACCATTCTTCAAGCATCAATCACCATGTGGTATATTCACCCTTCTCCCCCTCAAAAATTGCAAGCGAGGTTTGCACTTTTTGATTGAGCAAGTGAATAAGAATACAATCAATCATGTATTTTATTCACACTTCCCCCCCCCCCCCTCAAAAATTGCATACGAGGTTGCCATTTTTGATTTAGCATGTGAATAAGAATACACTCAATCATGTAATTTATTCACCCTTCTCCCCCTCAAAAATTGCAAACGAAGTTTCCCATTTTTGAATGAGCAAGTGAATACGAATTCGAGAAAAGATGAGTAGATCCACTTGATGACTGAACGAACATGGAGAAAGCATGAAGCATGTTGTTGAGAATGGTCAAAACAAGAAGATTTCTCTTCTTCCGAAGATAAGGCGCACTGAATCATACACCTTTCTTTTCTTTGATGAACGGGGCCTGAAGTGTTGTCAGTAGACACCATAATGATGACATTGAGGAACGAGGCTTGAACTGAATTGTTCAAACATCATAATGATGAAGAACAAGGCCTGAACTGAACTGAACAGACGTCATAAATCATATGCATCAAAGTTGAGCTTCTTTAACCCCTGATTGATGAGATATCATTTTTTTCGGCAACCAAACTCTGAGTCTTTCCTTAATCGACTTGAGCGATGTACCTGCACTTAAGTAGAGACTACCTGCACTGACATTAGGAATTTGTTTGCATTTATATGGGTTAGTGATATCAGCATATAAGCCATTTGGGGTTCCACTGTCAACCATGGTTTTGCAATCAGTGAACATCATTCTTGTAGGTATCCATCTAAGACCAACAATTTTAAACATTCTACCCGTCGGTATCCACCTAAGGCAAGATCTAGGAGTGTTTGGTTTCTCATGTAATGTGGAAGTTGGAGAAGACCTTTGTCCTATAGCAATTTGCCTACTAGATTTCTGAGTATAACTCTTTGATTCTACGGGCTTGTTGTAGTTTCTAGTCTTAGAGGATTGAACCTTAATATGAGCATTCACTTCCTTCAGGAATTTTGTAACACAATTATCATGATTTGCCTCAAAAACACATTTCAGACAAGTTGAGCAAACAAAGTGTTTAGATTCAGAAAAGCATCTAGGATTCTTAGAGTGATCTTCTACGGGAATCGATTTAATTGGTACGTAACTACTCTTGGAAACAGGCAAATTCCTAGTCTTTTCATGTGTGGTTTTCTTAGTATCCTATAGGTTGTGATTCTGAACACTGTTTTTATGTCTAACATGTTCCTTTGATGTCACAAATGACACACGCTTTGGATTATTCCTAGAAGCACTAGAGGCACTCATATGCCGAGGTTTTGCAACAACACATTCTTTTTCATTAGGTGTCGACCGTGAAGTGACTGGTTTTGACAAAACTTGTTTCTCATCAAACTGGGAGGCAAACCGCAATTTTGAAAATTTTTGTCGTTCAGATCTAAACGCAGTCGGTTGCCTAACAACACTTTGTTTCCTAAGAGGTTGTGAAGGTGGTTTTCCCAAGATTGATGGTTTTGCAAACTTAGTATTCACACTAATTCCAGTTAATTTTCTTAACTCGTTTTTTAATGCAGCAATTGCAAAACCTTTTTCCTGAAGTTGAGCTTTGAGTTCATCATTTTTGGCCATCAAAGAAGTTGTTTGTTCAATAGTCTTAAACTTCTTTTCTTTGATAGAATCATACAGATCTTTGTAATGCTTTTTCAAAGTCTTATTTTCCATAAGTAATTTAGCCACATTACATTCCAATTCAAAGTTTCTTGATTCCAATGCATCAATGTCATGTTTAATTTTGGCATCATTACTTTTCTCATGCATATTAATTCGAGTTTTCAAGTTGTTGATCGTTGAGTTTTTGGCTTGTAGCTGAGCTTTCAAATTGTTTATTTCAAAAAATTCACGAAATTCAGGAAATTCCAAATTCTTACATTGTTTGGTCGTTTGAAAACTTTCTTCCTTTTGTTGTATTGATATTTCAAGTAAAATACAATGTTTTTCAAGTTGTAGGAATTTGTTAGAAAGTTCATCATAAATTTCTTTTTCAACCATATTATTTGTTTTGAAAAACTCCGCCTTAAGCAAAGAACATTTAAATCGATCATGTTCAACATCCTGGTCAATTTCTTCATCCTTATGACTCATATTTGTTGAATCAGGAGTGGTATTGCTATCAACCTTTTCCAACAGATATGTGTCATAAACAGGTTCAGATTGATCAGTATGTTTTTTTCACTAGTCATTTACTGGTCTGATATCTGCATCCACGCCATGTGTGATGTGAATCACTGAACTGTTGCTTGTATCATGCATATCTGACTTTGTCCCACTGCATTCTGTGACAACTGAACTAGCATCCAATGCTTTACTCGAATCAACCTTCATTTCCCTTGATAGGATTAGTTGTTCATTCATCATGATGTCATACATTCGTTTGTGTTGTGCTCTTTCATCAATGTACTTCACAACATGACTCATGAGTTAGAGTAGTGTTTCTCTAAATGCATCAACTCCAATTCCAGTGTAATTAGTAAAATACATATAAGTCATTTGATTCTCAGTGAATTTTGAATCAATGAACGTTTGGAGTTGGTAGTTGATCACATAAAAGGCATCCATGGATCTTTCTTCAGAAAAATTTCCTTTGTCAAGTTGTTGTTCAAGTTGGTCTAAATACTTAGTCATTTTGACAGTGAAGGCCTGAACATCTTGACCAAAGAGTGATGTGAAAGCACGTTCGTAAGCGAATGCGCATTCGTATCCTGTTAAGTATCCAGGTCGTTCAAAGAGAGCCTTGAGATGTGAGTGAAGTAGTTGAAAACATTCAATGCACCTTTCCTTTGCATTATCGAGCAATTTTTGCGGCTGATGAAGTTCTTTCTCTTGAGACTTTGAGCACGATGATTCCATTGCAGCATTATCAGACTCAAACACATTAATATGTTATGAAGGGTTGGAAGTCTTATGTTCATCGATCATGTCGTACAATTTGAGTATCTTCGGTATGACTGAATCTGAAGAATTTGACATGATGTGGACGTGCACGGGATTTTACACTTCCGAGAAATAGATTCTTTCTCGGGATTTTACAAAATCAAGAAGAAACCGTGAAAAGATGATGAGTACTTAACTGATTGAGTGTGAGATGATAAACTTTGCAAGGTACAGTAAGTTATCTAAGTCCAGTTACAACGAGTCAAATCACACCAAGTCAGATCACAATTAGTCAAATTGCAGGAATTAACTCGCAACGTCAGATTGTAATTGGACAGGTTACATTTACTCAAATCGCAACAATTCTCAAGTAACAGAACTATTCAACTCGTAGCGTATAATCAACTCACAACAACTTGATCAGCTAGCAGTGCGTTGTCAACCAGCAGTGTGATTTGGTTCGGTTGATGCAAGTTGTTACGGTGAAATTTTGGTCTAAAAACTTAAAACCTCAATAACTTCACTCCGGAGGTGATTTGGGCCTCAAAAAATTCGTTTCACGACTTTGTCGTGAAACATCACAATATTCAGCCTGTTCCGGACGTTTTGACCGCTAATTCGCTGAAAACGGAGTTACGGCTCAAAAGTTATGGCCGTTTGAAGTTATGATGTAAAAAGTCAACTTTGGTCAACAGCTAAACAAGCAAATCGCTAAACATTCAACTCGCTAGATTCCAACTCGCTAAAGTCACAACTCGCTAGTCAGACAACTTGCTAGAGGCAACTCTCTAAGATCAACTCGCTAGTCATAGCTCCCTGCTTTTGACAACTCGCTATTTAGCAACTCGCTACTTAGCAACTCGCTGAAATCTGATCAACTCGCTGGAATCAGATCAACTCGCTGGAATATGATCAACTCGCTGGAAACCAAATCTCTGGTCAGGCAACTCGTTAGACTGCCAACTCGCTAAACCAATGAGACAAATATGTCGTTGTCTTAGCGATTTGTCTTTGTATCCCAAAATAGCAAAATAGGCAACTCGCTAGCCTTTTAACACCAACTCGCTATCAAAACTGACCAACTCGCTACCAGATTCTAATCAACTCGCTAGTACGTGTCAACTCGCTGCTTAATAAGACAAAAAGTTCACTTTCTAGCGTTTTGTCCGTTTGTCCCAAAATAGCAAAACGCCAACACGCTAACCCAACTCGCTAGAAAAATCATGCCAACCCTCTACCAAGAATGATCAACTCGCTAGGATGAAACACTACACGAATTTCACTTTTCTCCTAACAAATGAATGAATCAACTTTTCCAAAGTCAATCCAAAGAACATATAACTCAACTAATCAAGAAAGTACAAGAAGAATGTCAAGAATAACATCTAACGAGATCACACTATGAGGAGAACCACAAAACCATTCGAACCAAACTAAAACCACGAAACCATACCACAAATCCGTGAGTATACAATCCCGAGGATGAAACCATAGCTCTTGATACCAATTGTAAGATATAAATAATTAAGCAAACATGGTTTAGTGGTTAGATTGATTCAAGAAAGAAGTAGAAGAAGTTTAGAGAGAGAAAGAAGGTGGGAAACTTTCTAGAGAGAGAAAGAGAAAAAAACTAGTGATATTAGATTAAGAGAAATGAAAGCACCAACCCTCTCCACATGTGGAGAGGGGTATTTATAGTATCCTACAAAAAAAGATAAACACGCCCACACCCGGGCTGTGGATCAGGCATACAGTGGGTAAAGACCCGTCCTTCTTCCACGGTGTTACTTAAACTAAACTAATATCTAATTAACTAACTGCGAGCTAACTTAAATGCTATTACATCAATTAGATGATCGAGTCTTCTATAGGAATAATTGTATTCCTAACAACTAGCATCGCACATAAGCTCAAAAGGTAGGTCCCAATCGAGGGCAACAAGAATCGGTGCCTCAGTAAGCTTTTTCTTTAAAGTTTCAAAAGCTTCGATGCACTCAGGAGAGAAGATAAAAGGAGCATCCTTCTCGAGGAGATGGGTCATAGGTCGGGCGATTTTAGAAAAATCTTGGATAAACCTACGATAGAAGCCGGCATGACCCAAAAAGCTCCTAATACCTTTGACGGTGGTGGGATGAGGTAATTTAGCGATGACATCAATTTTGGCTTTGTCAACCTCAATCCATTTTTTTGAAAATTTATGCCTGAGGACTATGCCCTCTTTATCCATAAAATGGCTCTTCTCCCAGTTGAGACTCAAGTTCGTTTCTTCACAACGTTTTAGCATCTTTTCCAAGCGGGAGAGACAAGACTGGAATGAATCCACGATGACTAAAAAGTCATCCATAAATACCTCCATAGTTTTCCCGATCATGTCGGAAAAGATTGACATCATGCACCTTTGGAACGTGTCAGGTGCATTACATAAGCCGAAAGGCATATGTCTAAAGGCAAAAGTTCCGTAGGGGCATGTGAAGGTAGTTTTCTCTTGATCCTGCGGATCAATGGGGATTTGGAAGTAACCCGAGAAACCATCGAGGAAACAGTAGTATTCATTCCCCGCTAGTCTTTCGAGCATTTGGTCCATAAAAGGCAGAGGAAAAAGGTCTTTACGGGTGGCTTCATTCAACTTTCGATAGTCTATGCATACTCGCCAACCTGTGACCAAACGAGTTGGAATCAACTCGTTTTCCTCGTTTGTGAGAACGGTTATGCCACCCTTTTTAGGAATGCAATGAATTGTGCTAACCCAAGGACTGTCAGATATAGGGCAAATCAATACCGCATCAAGAAGTTTTATAACTTCTTGTTTGATAACTTCGTGGATTTTGGGATTTACCCTCCTCTGATGTTGCACTGCTGGCTTAAAGTCATCCTCCATTAAGATTTTGTGTGTACAAAAGTCCGGGTTAATACCCTTAATGTCGGAGAGTTTCCAAGCAAGTGCTTGCTTGTGTGACTTAAGAACCTTTAGGAGTGCAGTCTTTTCCTCATCTTTCAAGTCTTTAGCAATAATGACGGGTAATTTATCATCACCCTCCAAAAATGCATACTCTAGATAAGGAAGCAAGTCCTTGAGCTCGACCTCGGGAAATTCTTCAGATTTTTCAATAGACTTAATTTCCGCTTTATGAAGTTCTTTTGGAGATGGAGAGGGTGAAGGATCGTCATTTAACAATCTTTCAAGAAGAAGAATATCCCTCTCGGAATCAAGATAGTTTTCATCAATCTCATTGGAAATTGAGCTATCTTGGGCAAGAAAAGTCTCGACCTCTTCCAAAAGGAAGTCACTTCCCTCAAACGAAGTGAGAGAAGGGGAAGAGTCGGATATGATAGGCTCAGAAGAAATAGTGGTACTGCCACTTGGAGAGAAACCGAGAACCTCTTGAGAATACTCCTCTAAAGCAACATTGATGATGTCAATTCGGTTTATCGATTCAGAGTCATAGTTGGAGGAGTATCTTGAAGTTTGATCAAGGTTGAATGTGATGGCTTCACCACCAACACGTAAAGTGATTTCTTCTTCAAAAACATTGATTAGAGCACGACCCGTCCTTAAGAATCCCCTCCCAAGAATGAGAGGAACTCTTGGGTCAGCATCGAAATCAACAATCACGAAATCTGCCGGAAAATGGAACTTTCCTACTTTCACGAAGATATCTTCGGTAATGCCGAGAGGACGAGATATAGTACGGTCTGTAAGCTCGAGAGTCATGCAGGTAGGAGTGAGCTCAGGAAAAGAGAGTTTCTTCCAGATTGAGTGAGGCATAAGGTTAATGCTTGCACCAAGATCGGCCAAGGCAAAGCATTCAACCATCCCCGGGAAAATGCAAGGAATGAGAAATTTCCCGGGATCTCCAAGCTTTTTGGGAAGCTTTTTCAAGAGCACTGCTGAGTAATGCTCGTTCAATGGAGTTTTAGCCATCTCACAGAGTTTTTCCTTGTTACTTATCAGATTTTTGATTGTTGAAGCAAATTTAGGCATTAGAAGAAGAGCATCCGCGAAGCTGATATCGAAGTGTAATTCTTGGAAAATTTGGTAGAATTTTTCCATCTGATGGTTAGCTTTTTTGCGGGTCTTTTGATCATTTAAACATGAAGGATATGGAATTGAAGGCTTGGGATTGTTCTTTGGAATTTCATCAGAACTTTTCGGAGGATCAAATACAACTTTTGACTTGCGAGTCGGGACCGGGACAACTTGAGGGTGGACGTTGTTGGTACCTCCGTTATTAGTGGGAAGTACCGTGTCCATGGTATCCTCAGGTTCACATTCCGCTACCTTAGTAGGAGGAGAAGAAGAGGTAGAGGGAGCCGTGGGTCCATTGTATGATACTCCACTTCGGGTAGTGATCGCCTTAATATCGCCCCTCGGGTTAGCGATCGTGTTGCTCGGTAGTGTACCTGAGCCCGAGGGTTGATCATTTAAAGACTTCTGAAGTTCAGAGATCTTGCTGACCAATAACCGATTCATTTCCTCTTGTGCTTTCATGAATTGTTTTAAAACTTCATCGGAGGAAGGCTGGGGTTGAACAACGCTTTGATTTTGGTTAGGAAAATTTAGAACACGGTTGTTTTGAAAATTTCCTTGGTTTTGGTTGTTGTTACCCTGAAAATTGTTTCTCTGATTGTAATTCCCTTGACCTTGGTTTCTTTGAAAATTTCCTTGAAAACCTTGATTTTGATTGCCATTTTGAAAATTGTTAAAATGACTTTGATTTTGGTTCGGGTTTTGGAAATTCGGGTTTTGACCTTGGTTAAAATCTCCTCGATTCTAATTTTGATTCGAGTTACGGTTTTGATTTTGGTTAAAACCGGGAGGTCTGAGAAAATTGTTGGAACGATAGCTTAAGAGATTACGGTCCCCTTGTGGTTGGTAAGAATTACCCCCCATGTTATAGGAACCTTGAGCAGCATAAATGTACTCTTGAGGATAACCAGCAGTAGCTGGACACTCGGAATACAGATGTGGGCCTCCACAAGTTTCACAACTTCGGACTACGGCTTTCACTTGTTGATTTTGGAGGGTTTGATTCATCCTCAACATAGCCGTAGCAAAGTCGTCCATCTTTTTAGTGAGAACCGCGATATCAGGAGAGGATGATGATGAAGGAATGATTGATTTACATGACTCATCCCTCTCCGCAGAGGAATCCCAAAAGTTATGGTGGGGAGTCATGTTCTCAATCAGATCATAGCACTCTTCGGGACGTCTTTTCATGAAGGTCCCACCAGCAGCATCATTGAGAATATCTCGGTGCCTCAATGTTAGACCATTATAAAAGGTATCTATGATGGTAACTTGTAACATATTGTGGTTAGGGCACCGATCAATTATGAGCTTATAACGTTCCCAAGCCTCGAATAGAGACTCATCGGGATGCTGCCGGAAGTTACTGATATCATTTCGTAACTTGGTAACCATGGAAGGTGGAAAATATTTGGCTAAAAACTTGGTTACCATTTCATCAAAGGTACGAATAGAATTCTTGGGGAATCGGTCAAACCAAGCAGTGGCATGATGGGTAAGAGAATAGGGGAAGAGATATAGACGGAGGGCATCATCGGTGACACCGTGTTGTTTCATGCTTTGGGTGAAGGTAAGGTATTTATCAAGATGCTTGTTAGCATCGTCACCCGGTAATCCGTGAAATTGACACGAATTCTGGACTTGTTGGATCATGTGGTGCTTGAGGCTAAAGTCCGTAGCCTCAATAGTGAGTGGTGCAATAGGTCCGCCCCTCCCTTGCATGGTAGGCTGACACAACTCCTCCATCGTTCGGAGATCGGGAGCTGGCTCATCCTTGGGAGGGTCAGGAGGTGGTGGTGGCCCGTCGTCTATTTCTGTTTTTGGTTCTTCAATAACAGAACGTAGCTCGGGTACGTTTTTCTGATTTTTACGCTTTGTTTGTGAACAAGTGCGCATGCACTAAAAACAATTTTTCAAAACAAATTCGAGGCAAAACAACAGGGAACTTAAACCAATAATCACAAGTGAATGGCTTCTTTGAAAAATGTACACCACTCACAGGGATACAATGGCAAGTTTTAATCTTTAGTTTGGGAACTTATTATGTTCACACCCCCAGTTGGTAGGTGTTCTGCCTTGGTTTGCGGTGGTAAGATTTTATGTATTTATTAACAGAAAAATTGTTTTTGGGCTTTTTGGGTGTGTGTGCAGAAAACTTTGGGAAATATTTTTGGTATCGATTCGTTAACCGAAATTGACCTCTTTAAAATTACTCGCAGGGTGGCGGGAGAGAAGAATGTATCTCTCTTCAGTTCGCAATTTAATGTCAGAACTTCCGTATTCCACCTGTGTAGGTTGTAATCTTAAAGAAACCGAAGTAATTTAACTTCATGATTGTTTTGTTGTTTTTTATTTTTTGGTGTTTTTAACACTTCAGGAAAAGTGTTAATGAACTTTTTGATATGATTATATTTTTACAAAAAACTTTTTACAAAAGTGGTGAAATTTGTACAGGGAGGGTTTTGAAAACCACTAAACTTAAAACGATTTTAAAACACGCAACAACCTCCCCGGCAGCGGCGCCAAATTTTGATTGAGCCTATACGGTCAACTAAATTGACCAAGTGATTTGGTCAACAAAGTCAAACTGCCTAGAGTCAATGCTCCGTGGATAGTATAGTTTTTCCCCGGGTCGTTATGTCCCGACGAGATTGCAATGGTGCTTGAAAACGTTTTTGAGAATGAGTGGCACTGAGGACAGTAACCAAAGATGATTGGGAAGTGATTATGCTACTGATTGCTTGGTATTTGGACAATTTGAAACAATATTAACAATAACAGATATACGGATATGATTACACAAACACAAATTGGAAATCAGATTCAGTTACAGACAGAGAAAAAGGTGAGCTTTAGACAATTTTACAACTACAGGGGGTGCAAGTGAAAATTTTACAAACTTAATTTTAAAAGAAAATGAAATTAAAAATAAAATTATTTTTTTGATTATTTTATTATATAATATTAATTATTCAAATAAAACTATTTAACTATTTAATTAAAACTAATTAACTTAAAAACTTAATGATACAAATTTAAACTAGAAAATTGTAAAATTAATTTCTAAAAATCTAAAATGACTTAAAATAAGATTAAAAATTAAAAATATGTATTTTTGTCTTTTTGTGGATTTTTTTATTAATTAAATACTAATAATATTAATTAAGCTATTTTAAATTACAAATAATACTAAAAATGACTAGCAAATTATAGAAAAATTTAAAAATCTAATTAACCATCTCATGAATCCTAAAAAATTATAAAAAGTTTCTAAAAATTATATTTAGACTATTTTACTAATTATTTACTTAATTATTAATTAATATCTAATTTAGCTAAATTAATTAAGAAAATTAAAAAGTTAATAGTATAATTTAAGAAACTATTTTCTAAAAATCCTAAATGATTTATAATACCTAGGAAAAATATAAAAACCTACTGTTGTTAAATAAAAATTAAGAAAACTATTTAATTACTAATATTACTTAATTAATTAATTAAATTATTATTAATTCTAATAATTATTAAATTAAAAGAGAAAAATCTAAGAAAATTACTGAAAATACTTTAAGGTAAAATAAAATTAAGAAAAATATAAAAATGAAGAAGTGCTTATTAATAAGCTGAAAAGAAAAATTAAAAAGATAAATCCTATTAAATAGAAGCTATCACTATTTTTAAATTTAGTTTTTGTTGGTTTTTCTTATTGACAGATGATTATAAGCTAAAAATAAGTAACTTTTCTGAAAATACTTTTGATATAGCTTATTTATAAGCTATGTGCACCCCTTGTGCTTAACAGTGGACTTATTAGCTTATTAGGACTTATGCACTATTTGAAAAAGCTGAGAAATGAGCAACTAAACATAAACAAATGATTGACAACTTGAAATAAGCAATTGGGAACAAATAAGCACTCAGAATAAGCTGTTATGAAAAAATAAGCACTTATCACACTACTTAGGATAAGACAGGCCAAACAAAGAGGTTTTGGACCTCTGTGGGGTCCACAGAAGTCAAAGGAGGTCCAAAGTAAGACTTGAACCTTGAAGGTGAACTGGTCAACTTTCAAATAACCCAATAATCTGGGCTTATTGCTTATTTTTAAGCACTGGGTGGTGATTGGAACTTGGTCTCAAACACTGAGTAACTCAGTGTACACAGTCAAATGAGACAATCTTCTTGGGACTTGCAGCCCTATCAAATAAGCTCTAGACCCAAAAATAAGCACTAAAACTTGGAGTTGAGCTTATTAGCTTTCCAAAAAGCCAGGGTACATGGTGTGGGGTCCACTAGGGTAGTCACAAAAGGACTTGGAATTATGGCCAAAAACCTGTGCACAGGGCATGCACTTGCCCTGCATGTCAAAATAAGTTATTGCACAAGCTATAATAAAAATCCTAAAAATAAGATGATGGTGGGAACTTGTAGATTAGGTGACAAACAATAACTTTTGAAAAGCTCAGGGTCTCAATCCTAACACAAAAATCACAATAAATCTCCCAAATTTTGGATTTCTGAAACAAGTATACTTTTGACTTTTTGAAATTATGAACTTAGGTTGACTTTTGTGAGATTCTACCTAGATTTAAGCACTGATTAAGTTATGATAAGCTAGGATAAGACTAAAGTAAGCTAGAACAACTACTTGTGAAAGGATTTGATGAGGTTTGAACTGAAATCTCTTGACAGACAACAAATGGGATTAAATCAAAAGCTATTTTGACTTTTTGATGAAAGACCAACGGATTTTATGCTTGAACTAAATCATTAAAATCTAAAGTGACATGTCAGAGCTTAAAACAACAACTAAACCTCCCTTGGTCACACAAAACCTACCTGAGCCAAACACCCCTTACACAGATTCAATTCTTGATTTTCAAAAAGGATTATGAGATTTAGACCAATAAACTGATTATTAAGCACTTGTATTAATTAATTAACCTTAAGTGAACAAATAGAAACAAGACTTAACAAGAATTACTACTAATCACCAATTATACTAATGTGACTGTGTAACTAGAATTTTTAGAAACTACAAATTTTAATGAACAAGCTCTCTATTTTATGCTGCAATATGACTAAGTAACACCAAATAAGCACAAACAAACCAAATAAGCAGTGAAATAAGATATGCTACAGTAGAAACACAGAAATAAGTTTAAGAGCTTACAAGGTGCAATCCGGCTAAAACCATGAACCAAGGACCACAAACCAATCCTAAAGGCTTCCACAAGCCACTAAACCCATGGCCATCCAAAATACACCATGCTCCAGCAATCTACAATCTTCAACCTGTAATTTTTTATTTTTTATTTATTTATCTATTTTTTTTTTTTTTTTTTTGTATTTTCTTGTTTATGATACTAAGCTGGTTTTTAAGTGTTTCTAAAAGCTTTTATAAGCTTTCTGGGAGCTTATATGTGCTTAAGAGTCCATATGATCAAACAGTAACAACAATAAAGCTTAATAATGATTTTTGAAATGAAAGTGAAAATTGCATAACTGAAACAGATACTGAAATTGAAATTGATTGATGAAAGTAGTTTGAGATTACACTTGAAACACTGATTACAACATTAAAAAGCTAACAGTTACACTAGAGAATGACAATTTAACTAAAACGACACTACTTAAGCTAAAAAATGAACTACTTTCTTCCTTGAAGCCTCTCTTCCATTTATAGCTTGCAATTAGGGTGATGTGGGTCCTAGTGAGCATTTCCCAGCAATAAAATTGACCTTTGATTGCTCTGCTTCAATCCTAGCCTTTGATGTGTTTTTGGCGGGAAAATGGGATTGGGTGAAATCTGTTTAATATTGCAACAGGGGGTGGCATTTAATGCTGCTTGTTTGTTAGGTGATAGTGGTGTAGGCGCTGGAGGATATGATGGAGATGGTGGGGGTGGTGGATGTGACAGAGTTGCAGGGTGCAACTTGGGAGGGAAGAGGGTGGTCAACGTGTTTGACCGTTCCAAATAATCACAAGGGGGATTGGGCTGGGGTAGGTGTTGGGCCAGGAAAGGGTTTGGGCTTTATGTTTGGATTAGGATGTATTGGATTTGGTTTGGGGTGTTTTTAATATTAAGGGTCCGGTTTGGTTTAGTAAATATCACAAGGACCAAAAGTGTAATTTCTTGATTTTTGAGGGTTAGGATTTGGCAAGCTTCCAAAGTATTCCATGGGGTATAATTTGACAAGTATGAATAATGTGAGGACCACAAATGAGATTTTCCAAAATTACACTTCCAGGGACTAAATCTGCCTAACTTGAAATTTCAGGGACCAGTCTTGTAATTTTTGCAAACTTTTCTTCCAAAGACCATTCCTGCCAAAGATTAGTAGTACAAGGACCAAAATTCATTTTTCTCAAAGTTTAAATATCCCAGGGACCATTTTTGTCAATTTTTCAAAGTTCAGGGACTAAACTTGTAATTTTGTGAAACTTTGCACTAAAGGACTAATTATGTTTATTTGAGATTCAAAAGGACCTTTGGTGACTTTTTCATGTTTTTAGAATGACCAGGGACTAGATTTGACAACTTTTGAAAGATGAGGGACTGAAACTGCCAATTATGCAAACTTTGTTCATTTTTCATTTGTTTTTGATTATTTTGCATCCGAAACATATAAAACACATTCCTGGGATATTTTTAGTATTTTGATGCATATATGAGTGTTTTTAGATGTTTTGACAGCTCAGAATAGGTAAAAATGATGAGTATTTACACACTCATCAGTACATGAATAAAATTGCAAAATGTTTGACATGTTACTTGATGCTTCAAAATGAAGAGTATAGGTAAATCAGCAATCCAATTTATATTTGCTTCAGAAACAAGTGACTCTCACCCTACTTTACTCTTTACTTATTTTGTTGGCGTATTAATCTTACATTCATACATTTGAGACTCAATCAGATAGAACTTGAACTTACTACTGCCAATCAGTTTCTAATGAGTTTAAATGGTCATAGCAGACCATATTGAAGCGTTTAAATTTAACAGCAGGCAATTCCCTATTGCGGTGTGTTTTGCGATGGCTGTGTTTTGCGATTGCTATTAACAAAAGTCAATGACAAGCATTTTAAAAGAAGTTGGGTTGTTTCTTCAGCAGCCAGATTTCTCACATGGCCAAACTTTATGTGGCTGTCTCTAGATTGAAGAGCATGAAGGGATTGAAAATCTTTTGTTGTGATAGGGATGGTAATTACACAAAATCATCAACAAACGTTGTGTATAAATAAGCTTTATTTTGCGTTTGAGTTTAATTATGAAACTTTCATTCTTAATGCATTTAATATAAAAATTGGTACATTTATATCTTATTATTCGTTAACTTATACAAATTCAATGACCAATGTTGTGATAAAGAAGATGTATTATGCATTTGAGCTAAAAACATATACTTTGTAATGGCGGATAATTTATTAAGTTTTATTTCCTCTTATCGGATTACCATTCCTTTCTTTATGTTCTTATTCACTCTATAAATATTATACGATGTTCGTAATTCATTAACCGTTACTTAACTTATTACTTGAAAACCTACAAGGCGCGCCCGCCCATCGGGCGGGCTTTGATGACTAGTGTATATATATATATATATATATATATATATATATATAGGTTTGGGTTAAAATAAAAAGTGTGTTATAATAAAAAGTGTAGGAAGGGATGAGAGCCCGCCACCTGTCCCCTCCCCTCCCTTTTTTTATTATAACTATGAGGGGTTATTTAGTCATTTAACCATTAGGGGTATATATACTCATTTTATTCATTTATTTTTTTTTCACTCATTTTCCTCAGTTGTCTCTCACCAGATACCTCATTCATCTTGTTTGATCCAAAACCCGGTTTCGCACCACCGTGCCTTTCACCAGTTGTTTCACCACCATTCACCACCTTATTTACCACCGTTAACAACCGTAGCTTCACGACGTTCGATCAACGACAAAAGTATTTTTGAGATGTCGATTGACTCATCAAATAGTAGTGAGTGTTCATCATCATCGAATAATGACAGTTCATCATCAACGAATTGTTGTTTTATAGTAAGACTTAATCTGTTATTTTTTTAACTTTTTTTTTTCAATTTACTTGATGTTAATTCAAATATTTAATTGTAATTAGTATTATTTATCTTTATGAATTGTATGTTTGATCAGGAACCAAATGTAAAAAAATAAAAAATAAAAGATACAAAACTTGTTTAGGAAATTTGCATACAAGGTGTTTGATAAAATGTCTCAATGGGCCTTTATAACTTTGATGCGTTAAATTTACATTGTGATGCACTAATTTAACATTGTGTTTCATCAGTTGTAAAATTTACATTGTGATGTAGCTGTTCTTAAATGTTGATGCAGTATGTGTTTGTTTCTCGCAAATATAGATCTAAAAGTTTATTTTTGCTTATGTTATGAGTATAAAATGTGTGTATGTGTAATTGTATGTATGATGCAGTCGTTCTAAAACTTTGGTGTGATAGGTGTTTATTGTTATTGTATTTAGTTGTCTTTGATATGATTTGTAGATATGTGATATCCATTGTTGTTTATTTACATGACGCGGCATGTTCCATCAGGATATGCATACTTTAGTTTTGTCTGTCCTATAGTGTTTCCTTAAGTTTTGTTGTGATGTGCTTGATATAACATAGTGATGCAGTTGATTTAAACATTGATCTAGTATGTGTATAATCTTTTATTTGGATACGCATAGTTTAGTTTTGTTCCACCCTAAGTAGGTAGAGGATATATTATAAAGTGTTTTTAAAATATATACGAAATGTGTTTAGGAAAGTTGTACACAATGTGTTTGTTAAATTGTCTCTGTGAGATTTTATAATTTTGATGAACTAATTTTACATTGTGACGCATAAACTATTATGCTTTCATTGTTTTGGTCATATTCTGTGGAAAAATGCTTATATGTGTGATGCAGCGGTTCTGAAATGTGGATGCATTAGGTGTTTGTTTGTGGGAAATGTTGATCTAATAGTTTATTTTAGTTGGATATGTCTTATAAGATTTTATAACTGTGATGCACAAATTTAATACTATGATGCACCAACTATTCATGATTTACTTGTTGAATTATTTAATATACCGATTTCGTTGATTTGTTAAGGTTGTGTAATTATGCATGAGTTGAAGGATTTGTTAAGGCTTAAACGACATAGTAATTTGATTTATGAACTCTAGATTTGTTACTGCATCAGTTTGTTAACTTTGTTTTACTAAATTCGTGTTTTATTAATCAATTTAAGTTCCTTATTTTAAATTTGATACAACAGGTTATCAAATCTGTTGAAAATTGTTTTGATGTACATATTTATGGATGTGATATTTATTTCATTTAGCAGCAGCAAACTAGCATATATGGATTACTAGGGTCAAGCAGACTCGACAATGGATCACAATTTGGTATTCGTGTGAAAAAGAAGGGCATAATTCCAAGACATGTTCATTGAAATTTCCACCATCGAAGAAAAGCAAGCAACCAGTAGAGGCAATAAGAGATGGGCTTAGAAGATCAACTCGTAAAAGAGCATGATTTCAATATATTTTTTAATTTAGAATAAGTAATGTATAGATATTAAAGCATTACTTACAAGACATGTTTTTTGTTGTAAGACGTATATCATTTATTACCAACCATCAATAGAATAGTATCTCTGTGTTTCTCAAAAATATACTCTGGTGTCTTTCTTTTCATGCATAATAGTTATTGCATCATGTTATTTTTTAGTTTATATGATTTAGTAAAATAAACATTGAGATGCAGTAAAGCATTATTGTGATGCAGTAGAGTAATACAGTGATGCAGTAAAATAACGTTGAATTCAGCAGTAAGATAACACTGTGATGCAATAATCTGATAACATTCTGATGCAGAAGAACAATATTGTGATCGAGTATAATTTTTAAAATATTTATAACATTGTGATGGAATAGATTTATACATTGTGATGCAGCAAATTTACATCATTCTGATGCACTTGATATGTGCATTATGATGCACCAGTTGTATACACTATGATGCACCAGTTTATGCACTGTGATGCACTAGTATTTTTTGTGCAACACAATTTATAATTTAGTGCATCTATGTTCATTCAGATGTCAACAATAATCAAAAGTAATTAATATTAAACAAACACGGACATCATTAAGATGTACAATACTTAGTATAAACATTCACTAATCCAAAGTATCATCCAATAGAATTTAATCATTTTTTTTTATGATCTACAAGTGTCATCCGAGAATCCTTGTTACACGTTAAATAATCCTTTCTACCATTCCGTCTTTCAATTTGAGTGTATCATTTGGTATTAGAGGATTGAAATCTATTGTTTGTATCTTGTTATATGCCTCTGTGCTTGCCAAGACTTTCGCCTTTTTCTTATTCATACTTGTAAGAATCATCTTTGTTGTGTACTTTGCTCGCAACAAATGGATTTGTCCTCTTTTTCTTGCGCCTTCTTTCTTTAACCACGATTCCTTAAAAATACCACGAACCTTGTAAGTTCCCATATGCCTTAAAAATACCACAACCCGGGCGGTAAACATCTCATTCCGTATTTGGTGTTTATTCCTCATCAAGTAGTCAACATACACGTTTAGTTACCAGATCAACTGCATGCACCATATTTTAGGCTGCTATTTTTGTCTTCATTTCTACCTGTAACATGATCAAACAAAATCCATTAAAAACATCTAGTGCATTACTTCTTTACATCAACTGCATCATATATAAAAATACACATACAAGCACATTTCGGCAATTAAACACACCACGCTTGACCTAATTGAACTTTATATGCCACAAATGATCACCTAATACACCCTACGTGTTACTTAGTCGAACCTTATATGACACAAATGAACACATATTGCATCAATTTTTTATAGCAACTGCATCATGCATTTAAATACATATACAACCACTTTTCGACAAGTAAAACACAATATGCACTTGTTGAAAAATAAAACACACTTCGTCTAACCTTATATTCAACAAACATGCACCTACTGCATCACTTCATTACATCAAATGCATCATCCATACAAATATACCTACATACACTTTTTGACATGTAATACACCCTCGTGGCCTAATCTAACCTTATATGCCACAGGTAAGAGCCTACTGCATCACTTCATCATTCAAAAACATATGAACACCTACTACATCTCAGTTCAAGTTTTAGTGCATCGCATATACAACCAAGCATACAAACACATTAACACACATAAAACAACCTACAATTAGCCTATTTCATTCTTACACCCAACAATTGAACCCCTACTGCATCTTAGTTCACTTTCCAGCGCATCGCACGTACAACCAAGTATACAAACACATTTACACACATTAAAAAACTTGATCCTTACACATGACAACTAAACACCTACTGCATCTCAGTCCAAATTCCAGTGCATTTGACATACAAACAAGTTTAAACACATAAAACAACCTACGCTTAGCCTACTTTATCCTTACACGTGACAACTAAACACCTACTGTATTTCAGTTCAAATTCTAGTGCATCATACGTACAACCAAACATAGAAACAAGTTGACACACATAAAGCAACCTACACTTAGCCTATTTCATCCTTACACGTGACAACTAAACACATATTGCAGCTCAGTTCAAAATTCGTGCATCAAAATGTAAAGTTAGTGCATCACAGTTATAAACTCCCATTGAGACATTTTATCAAACACCTTGTATACATCTTTATACATGGCAAGTCAACACCTACTGCATCACAGTTCGCATCCAGTGCATCGCACAAACAACAAAACTTACAAACAAAAATCTTAACAAATTGACAGAAACACGATTTTAGCAAATCAAAATTAATAAATTGATGCAGTAACAAAATTTGAGTACATTTAAAAACTTACCAGGCCGTGAAAGATTTGTTAGGTTCATCTTAACCATCGACGATTCAATAAGGTTTTCGAATGGTTATCAAAACCCTAACAAATCGATGTAGTAACCATCGTTGATGCAGTAGGTTTAGTCGATGATGAATTACTGTTTTGTGTGATGAATTATCGTTGATGAATTAGGGTTATATGTGTGTGTTTTTAGAGAGAGAAATATGGGGTGTGTGTGTGTGTTTTAGAGAGAGAAATATGATTGGTGAAAGGAATAAACGGTGTATGTTTTGGGTACTGGGTGGATTGGTTGTGTAAATTACATTGTTTTGGAACTGCCCTTGAAGTTTTCAGTATTTACAAAAATACCACCGCCCCTTTTAATCTTAATGGTTTTGATCCGACGGTTGGGAGGGCTTCCTAGCCTTTTTATTTTAACACCCTTTTTATTATAACCCTATATATATATATATATATATATATATATATATATATATATATATATATATATATATATATATATATATATATATATATATATATATATATATATATATGGGGCGGCCGAATATATGGATTAGGGGGGAAAGGAAACCATCATATGTGTATTACATGGGTTGTAGCTTTTAGCTTGACCATGTGTAATGTGGATTTATTTTTGTGTGTTATAGATTGTGATTTGTTTTTGTTGAAGCTGCAAGGTTTGAGGTGAGTTCATAGTCTCATATTTTTACCTTGTTTTAAACTTGGGATGGGAATGATGCTTGTCTTAAATGGTTTGAATTACTGTGATTATGTGTGTGTGTCAAAGAGCTTGGACTTATAATGTTATCATATGTATGCTATATGTGAATAATAATACCATGTGATCCAATTAGGAGGGTACTTACCCTGTTGCTCGTGCATACGACCTAATTGGAGCGTAGTACTCCTACTCACTATTGTTTTGTGTGGTTCGATCGGAGGGTATTAATTACCCATTATTTGGAGAGGTGGTCACGTTCCGGCCCGGATGTTGTGAATTTGGATCGGTGGGCACGTTCCGCCCGATGGTTTCCTTTGTGTGATGGTTGGTTTATGAACATATGTAGCTTATATGATAACTGTAATTATTTGTCCAGCTATATTTTATAATCACAGTGATTTTGGTTGCCTAGCGTGTATGAGTCTTAAACCTATGAATCTCATCAACGTTGTGTTGACATTTTAAGCATCATTTTCAGGTGAGCATTCTAAGGCCAAAGTTGAGGGCAGCAATTAGGCGAGACTTATTTGCATATGGAGACTTTATTTATGATTGGGATTTGACTTTATTTGGATTTAGTTTTGATACATTTATGTTTTCCTTTTGGTACTTTCATATCTATTGAAGATGCCTTTTGGATTTTTGCTTTGGTTATTTATTTTTCTTGGGGTATTGTTACAACACTGTGTGTTGGTACATTGCTCTATTTAGGTGCATGTAGCTGTTCTCTATGTAGACAACAGGTGTTGTGATGATATCAATGAAGTTACACCCGCGCGTTTCCGCCGTGGCGGGGTGTGACAATTTGATAAGAGAAAAAGTTGCATCAGGTGTGATTAAGACTGTTAAGGTGGCTTCTACACAATGTGTTCACCAAAGGGTTGAGTATTGCTCAACATAAAGTATTTTGTTTGGTTAATATGTTTAGTGTATGAGTTTAAGAAAGGGTGTTAAAAGTATAAGTGATACATGCAAACTCATGGTTATAAAGTACATAGAGTGATAGTACCATTTATTTTTAACTTTATAACTTTTGTGCTTCTTTTGTATTGTTTCTTTTTACAGGGCTTGAGGTGAAAATATGTAGGATATAAACTCTCCTCTTGCCTAGATCTAGAGTTCATTATCATAATTTACACGTGCGTTTTTCTCTCAATTCTCTCACGTTTGGTTTTCGTAACTTCTTTGACCATCTTAATCATTATAGTGTGATTTTAGTTAGTTTGAGAGGTGTAGTGAGGTTGATTGTAGTGACTTGTTTGTATTTTTTCGATTGCATTTGTTTGGGGATAATCATTTAGTTTGTAAGTTGATTGTATCTGTTTGGTGACAATTTTTTTGATTTAGTTTGTTAATAAAAATAAGCACGTGGTGAGATGGTTGAGTCCCAAGATTGGTGTTGTTTGATTCCTTTAGTTTTTACAAAATTATTTGTGAGAAAGATAATTTTAGTCAAACTTTGTACATGAATTATACTAAAAGAGAATAGTTCTTATAGACTTTTGACTTATTAAAAATGATTTATGCTAATGGTTTCTATAATACTCGTAATGGTTTGTGCTAGCATTAGTGTGTAAAATTTTTGTAGTTTACTCAATATTCAGTTTTTTAAGTTCAATGAATAAAAATGAAAATTGTCTCGGTTAGTCATTTGAGTTGGATATTGACTTCATTAATGGACCGATTCAAAGGCAACTACTTATTCGGTCAGTTACTGCTTTGTTTGACAAAAAAATTAACACCTCTGAATTATTTCATTTGCCACTGAGCGATTTTGTTTAGGTGGGTTCCCTAAACCATTGAGCGCCCAACAATTACCCATGCACCCTTTTGTCACATTTTCCCATAGTCACGTGCAAGTTCAACAATCCCTTAAAAATTCATTATTTATTTATTTTCAAATTAAAAAATAAATAATGTATGGGTCTCATCTTTTGATAAAAAGGATTGGTCATTGTCATTTGATTCATTTTCTCGATTTCTCTTATTATTATTGTGTTTACATGGTTGATGGGTGTCATTTTTATTTTCTAATTGAAATGGGTGATAACTTTTTTTACTACAATCAAAGTTTTGTAACTCGTATTTTATCGAGGTAATCTTTACCAAAGAAAAAGTTATGTAACTCGTCCGCATATGTGTTAATTTTAGTATCGTGTGAAAGTGATAACAAAAGACCAAGAACGTGAAAATCAAATAAACTCCTACCTAATGTGAGAAAGATATATGAAATTGCCCCTTAAATTAAAGTACTTACCAAATAGTAATAATAATTCACTGTTTGTAACGTGTTTTTTTCTAAAGAAAAAACAATAAAAATTCATCATATACAACACAAGGTTAAATATGTAATTTTTCGTCATTCAAATCAGTGTCACAACAATTACCAAACATGTCGCTTTCATTCAGAGCCAAATTCATACAGAGTCTATGTATTATTCAGAGTTTACAATCATTCAGCGCTAAATCATATGATTTTATCAAACAGCCCCTGCTGCCCCCAATAAGGCAACCCAATCCCCCCCCCCCCAATTTTTCATGCCACGTCAGCTTTCTCTCTACCACGACCTGCAGGTGATTGGGTACCCCAAGGCGACCAAGTTCAACTTTTTTTAAAATATTTTTAACACAAACTCAAATTTCAATAATAATTAAAACGTTACATAATAATTCAAATAAAATAAAAGAATTACAATAAAATTCAAATAACATTAAAACATTACGATAATAAAACGACTAAACTAGTTTGGATTATGACGATGTCAAATGTCTTCCACCAAATCGGCTTTGAGGTTAAGATGAGTTGTTTTGTTGCATATCTCTCTGCTAATTTCCAACGATTCAACATGCGTTCTTATGGGATCATAAGACGGTGCTGCTCTGCTAGAAAGAATTCGGGAGATATCTCTGTATCTTGGGTGATCGCAAAAGTAAGCACTCACTAAACGGTTGTGAGCACCCAAACGATCCCTACTAATTTGGTTTCGTGTGAGTTTAGGTTGTGACGCTTGATAAGCCTCCCAACACTCTTCCGCAAACATCAAAAACTCGCCACTAACTTCAATTTCATCATCCGAAGACGAATCAGCAATAAATATCTCGTAAGAATTCATGGTGTGAAAAAATATAAAGAATGTTTGAAATGAGATTTGTGGATTGAATTGTGTAAATATGTTGTGTATTTATAAGGTAGAAAAAGATTTTCTTATTCTTTTTTTTTAAACAGTACAAAAATCAGTGGCTAGTTCTATTTTTATTTATTTATTTATTTTTCAAACTGTACAAAATATAAAGAATATTAAATGCACAATCCAAACAAAAAAGTGTTGATCGCCTACACGACCAAGTTCAGTTTTTTTCCTTTGGCGATCGAATACCCACAACAACACTATCGAGTAGTGATCGATCGTCCAAGTTGATCGTCCAGTCTTACTAGGGCCAGCCTTATGTCTGGTTATACATACTTTTGTTAGTTCATCTTCTTTTAATTAGTTTCGGTTTCTTTTATATTAAGTTGCTTGTGTTCATTTATGTTAACTAGAAAGGTACCCGCGCAATGCGGCGGCGGGTACCCGGTGATTATGTTTCTGGCGAACAAATGTTTTTCATTTTAAACATTCCTTATTTAGTATTGTCTCAAATACTTTAAAACGTTGTAGATATATGTTTTTTTTTTAAATAGAACATTTAAATTATTAATAATGTAATGTACTAATGTGTGTTTAGAAGTTGAGATTAAACTGTGTTAGTTTGTAGGTTTTATATGTATGAAATATGCATTAAAAGGTAGTTATAGTATTGACCTTTCTTTTTCTTTTTCTTTTTTTTCTTTTTTTAAATCACATTGCAGTTTTTATTTTTTTATTTATTTTTAATTGGGTTGTTATATCACATTAGTTAAATGGGCTATTGCAAGTTAATGAGGTTCATAAATGTTAGTGGCTCCTACATTTAAAGAGATTAAAATTCATAATGTAACTTAACTCCTATTCATATGTATGTGTTATTTTGAAATCCTTCCAATTAGAGAAATGTTTTTTATCTTATTTTTTAGGACTTCCTTTTTAGGAATGGTTTAAATGTATTATAATGTAGTTAAGATAGTAGATCAACGTACACAAAAATTTATGAATGAAAATGGTAAAGAACTAGCTTGTATCAAATGTATGCATGTGGCATAAGTTCAATTACGATGAAGTAGATTAAACACCACAAGAGAGGAAAGGGGTACAAGAAACCAACATAATAATATCACAAACAATTCCTTATAACCGAAAACCGAGATAAAAACCTTTTGCTTGAAGAGATCATAAAAGTGAATTTTTTCAAAGTCTAAATGTTGTAGGTAACTAACGTTAAAAGTTATTCAAAGCTAGATAGTATCAGAGAATAAAGCCCAAGCCCGGACTGTGGGCTTAGGGTCCATTAGGTTTAATGTCTCTCATGTGATCGTCATTATAAATAGTGGTCACTAATAAATATAATACATACGGGGTTTAACCTTTCAACATGGTATCATGAGCAGGTACGATCTTGAGATCTACTCGGTCATCAAGCAGCCACTTTTGTGCCACCCCGTCACACCTACCCATCTCCTAAAAACATATCCAAAAACCCTAATCACATATTTTTTTTTTTCTCCCTACATTCTGCCGTCTCATCTCCATTAATATAATTTTTTTTCCCATTCACGTACAACTTAACCTTTTCCAGTACTACATTTCCTTGCATATTACAATTAGTTTACCAGTAGCACTTTTCCTCCATCAATACTTTTCCTTGCATAAACACGATCATCTTCTCATCTCACACGTTTGTAACATAAACAAACGTTTATCATATCATTTTCTTTTTCCACACCCCACGTTTAAACAAACGACCTCCCCATCTCCTAACCCTAAAACGAAATACTACACAGACATAACCGCCGCTGCTGCTTCACAAACAACTCTCTTCTTGGCATTCCTCTGCTGGCACCACAATGGGTCTTCTCCAACAAAATAGTTTTAGTTTTTTAATTTAGATTTTTCTACTCCAGTCTCGAGCTTTCGCGATTTCACCACTCAGACTGCGAGGGAGTATTAGAGAATAAAGCCCAAGCCCGGACAGTGGGCTTAGGGTCCATTAGGTTTAATGTCTCTCATATGATTGTCATTATAAATAGTGGTCACTAATAAACATAATACCTACAGGGTTTAACCTTTCAACAGATAGGTGATTGACTATTATCAATCCAACAACTTTTTACAGCAAAATAAATAAAAAATAAAAAAATTAAACACACTTTATGTTCTAGTGTTGATAATTGATTTTATTACACCGATGCTAATTGGTGTTGGTGTTCATCAAGCAACCCCAAAAACAACGCGCCACTGCCATTAGCAAATTCAAAAGTGACGCGTCGCTTTGCACCAATTTAAAAGTTGTGGTTGATTGAGTGTCCGAAACATTTACAAAGCAACTCCATATTCTTATTACCTTTTCTCCTTTATAAAACCCAACTTCATCTCCTCCATTTTTACAACCTCATCTCCTTCGTTAAAGCTAAAGAAACTCATGTCACATAAATGTAAGTTTAATTTTATGGTGTTTGATGATGATATTTGATGAAAAAAAGATGGTGTTTGATGATGGTATTCGAATAAAAAATAACTATGAATGATGATATTTGATGAAGTAGGGCATCACCTCTTTTGTTTTCTTCTCGTCCGCACAAAACAATCCCAAAGGCCCATGACCTTTTTCTTTGCTCGTTACCAACTTCAGCCCAAAATAATGAAGGAGATATGTTTTGATGAAATTTTAATAAAAAGATAAAAAAAAATAAAAAATAAAAAAATTATGGGGTTTCTTTTATAGTCACCACTAGCTAATTGTAGTTGAGGTGGAGTAGTGGAGAGAGAAAGCTGAGATGACGCTGACGTGACGGGGTTGAGTGGGTGAGAAAGTGGTCACCACTAGCATTAGCTTTCGCTTGCAATTGAACACGTTACAAAATAATGAAACACTCTCTTAGTGAAATCTCCTAGAGGAATCATAAGCTCAAATAAGATTCGCCAATAGCGAATAATTCACAAGCTTCAACGTAATTAGGGTTGAACGAGCTCAAGTATCTTTTGAGCTTGAATAATTTGATATAAGCTTGAGTTGTTTGAAACACCATGTCATATTAGTACTCTATACTTATATACTGCTCTAAAAAAAGCCGAATAAATATTATACTGTAGTTTATGTGATTGAACTACCCTTGTTTGGTTAGTTTAAAGACTTTGCAGGCTCTGGTTCTGTTTACTTTTTGCATCTATAGACAATCCTTGAACCATTTTGTTTAGGATGTAATGTAAGGGTTCTATCGGCTTCAACTCTGGTCACACACATCACCCCGAAAAAGGGAAGTTCTTGATTAAGACACGGTATCCATGCTCCTCTGATTGACAAGTGAGCACATAATTTTGACTCATCTCAACCTATGTTAACATTTTACAATCCCTCCAACGTTACCATTTCTCAGCAAAAGTACAAACATAAAAAACCATATGCGTTCAAGCCACGACACTACTAGCTAGTACTATCCCTTCGCGATAGCTCAGAAAAGCCAACTGAGGTGTTCAAAGACAAACTACTTAAAACCAACCTTCAAGGTTACCCAACAACAACGAGTGAAGTCAAAACAACACAATAACAAAACATTTGTAAGATAAGTTAAGACACACATATTACATGATTATTCATCCCCAGGAATGACATATGCAGACCCAAGTCTTATCCATTACAAGAAGACTAACATAATCATTCTAAGCAAAAAGATCCGGACAGTTAAAATCCTACAGATTAGCGAGAAAGACACGACAACAAACCTACTCTCTCGACTGAACACTTCCACAAGTCATTTACTTTCTTTTTTTAGCCGGTGGTTCGTCCTCATCCTCATCTTCCTCTTCCTCTTCTTCCTCATCATCATCACCGTCATCGTCGTCGTCATCATCATTTCCTTCATCATCATCGTCATCGTCATCATCATCATCATCTTCTGGGTTACCATTGGCTGTGGGATTCTCATCAGGGTCTCCCTCCTCGTCATCTGCCTCTTCTTCTCCTGAGAAATCTTCGTCTCCACCATCATCTTCTGGCTCGACTGCTTCTGGTTCGTCTTCGTCTTCATTGTCGTCCTCGGTGTCACTCCCGTCTTTGGCTTCAGGTTCCGTTTTGTTCTTCCTGAGAACTTCAGATAAAATAAACCTGCAATCATCCAGTAATATATAAATGTTTTTACTGCATATATTCAGCTGTAAACCGAAAGGTAAGGACAAAGAATACAATAGTATCAATACCTCTGATTAGTTCCATCCAATGTTTGAGATGCAACTACATCCTTAAGCAGAGAGCCCGTCTGCATAAAACAAATAAGAATATGTTTGAATATTATCCTTAAGCAAATTTATCCCATTTACTTACAAATGGGTTGACGGCTTAATTTTTCTCAAATGGGTCGAATAAAAAGTTTACGCTACAGCGGAAGAGGTTACATGGCAAAACGGGTCAAAAAGGTTAAGTAATCTTTATGCATCCAACCTCGTACTCATTTATTCTAAAATTTAGATTATTGTTGTTTAATATTGTTTTTTGTGATGATATCTAACACAATAGCTATTTCAGATATAATATTACAAGGCTGCAACTTTGGTCAAATAACCAAGTAGAAAAGCCAAAATATGTACTTTTCATACTACCAAAAGAACACTAGCAGCCAAAGAGAACCAAGCATATACTAACCTTAAACAAAGAGCTAACGACATTCTTGCAAACTATATGAGGCTTAGTATTTACTAGTGCGATTTTGAGTCATATGAAAGCCACTAGCAACGTAAAATGTCTCAACTTTGTAGCACATATTCATAGGATGTTAATCACAAACCCAAAGAAGAAACAAGCTTTTTGCAGATTCATATAAAACTAAAAGCTACTTGAAGGCCTAGGAGTAATCTGCTTCACTCTGGCCTGGCTTTCAAAATTACATATGTTGAACATTTTCAAAGCAAGTTACTTTTATACTTGAGCTAAGATATAAACATCGACTAACAATAGTTTGCCCAATTTTTGCAATTTCCACAAACCAAAGCAACAAAATAACTCAAAAAGACCAAACATCAAGCACTGGTAGGCATCTATATACATCAAACATCTAAATTACATAGCAAGACTACAATTTCACATGAGTTAAACCACATAAAACAATGCAATTATATATAAAAATCAAAACTTTAACAAAAAAAAAGACAAAACTAAATAGCAAAACAATAATTTCCCATCAATCAAACCACACAAAACAATACAGTAACATATAAAAATCAAAACTTTAAAAAGAAAAGTCTAAATTACATAACAAAACAATAATTCCCCAACAATTAAACCACATAAAACACAAAAAGCAAAAAACAGTCCAATTAGACATAAAAATCAAAACTTTAACACAGAAACACTAAAACCTAATACAACAATCCCAATTCTATAAAATTAAACCACATATAACCCATAAAACAATCCAATTTCATATAAAAAACCAAACCTTTATCAATATAAAACAAAACCCTTATAGCAAACCACAATTCTATAGCAAATAATACAAAAAGCAGCAAGATTTACCATGAAAGACTGATAAGCAGCCAAAAGGGTATGATAAGCAACAGCTTCAGCAAGAAAAGCCACCATCTTTATCTGCAAAAAACTAAATTCAGACACAAAAGATTTGGTTACTTCCATTAGTACTAAATAAAAACCAAATAAAAATAAAATATTTTTTTTATTTTTTTTGTCAAGATTTTTTACTGATAAAATTTTGCTTATAAAAAGTCAAAAGAAAATATAAAAACTAGAGGTTTGTGGAGAGAGAGCGAGTTAGGGTTTGGATGTGGATTTGGGGAAATTGGGGATTTGATTGACTGGAGCAACAAAAGTCTTGGTTTATGTAAGGGTGTGAAGTGTAATGTTTTTAAGTGGAGGGGGTGAAATGTAAATTTTTTGGAAATGATGTGTTTGACTTTGACTTTTTAAGTCTTGAACTCATATGTTTTGTCTTTGACTTTGTGACTTCTGCTTAGGGCTGATCAAACTACCCGAACGGACCGGACCGACCGAGACCAAACCGAACCGACCATATTCGGTCCGATCCTTGATCTAGGCTTTTTGACTAATTCGGTCTTTGGTCCGGTTGGTCCGGTTCGATCTGGACCACAAACCGATTATTTGGCCTTATTGGACCGGACCGACCGACGAAACGACCGAGACCGAACCAGACCGACCACATTCGGTCCGGTCCTAGGTCTTAGCTTTTTGGCTAATTCGGTCCTCGGTCCGGTTCGATCCTGTTTGATACTCACCCCTACTTCTAGTGTTGTGTTGAGACTCGAGACAATTGGGGATTTTGTTTGTGTTTGAAGCTAGAAAAGTACTGTATTGGTTTTGCAGGGGTGTGAGTTGTCATATTTTGTAGTAGAAGGGTGTAAATGTAAATTCTTTTAGAGGTGATATGCTGGCTTTTGACTTTTAAGTTTTGAACTCATATGTTTTGACTTTGAGTTTGTGACTTCTGGTTCTAATTGACCTATGAGTGGGATTGCTTTACTTTCTTGCAAGTAACAACTAACAAGTAGTATAACAAATAGTGTTTGCATTTGATTGTTTTATATTATATTATTTTAGGAAGTAGAGATTAGAGTGTTAGATGGCTACATACATCTTTTTAGATGTATTCTAGATACGTAGTATTAGGGCTGAGCACAGGTTCGGAACCGACCCGAACCGAACCGACCCGAAAAAACCGAGAACCGAATTTCACAAAAGACCGGAACCGAAACCGAACCGACGGGCCGTCGGTTCGGTTCAGGTTTGTCGGTCCATGTGTATTTTGGCATGTTTTTGTCGGTTTTGAGCCGAACCGGACCGAACCGAACCGACCTGAAACCGAAATTCAATAAAAACCGGAACCGAAACCGAACCGACGGGCCGTCGGTCCGGTTCGGTTCTTGTCGGTTCGGTCCGGTTCGTCGGTCCGGTTCGGTTTTGAACATGCGATGCTCAGCCCTACGTAGTATTAGGGCTGAGCACAGGTTCGGAACCGACCCGAACCGAACCGACCCGAAAAAACCGAGAACCGAATTTCACAAAAGACCGGAACCGAAACCGAACCGACGGGCCGTCGGTTCGGTTCGGTTTTCGTCGGTTCGGTTCGGGTTTGTCGGTCCATGTGTATTTTGGCATGTTTTTGTCGGTTTTGAGCCGAACCGAACCGACCCGAAACCGAAATTCAATAAAAACCGGAACCGAAACCGAACCGACGGGCCGTCGGTCCGGTTCGGTTCTTGTCGGTTCGGTCCGGTTCGTCGGTCCGGTTCGGTTTTGAACATGCGATGCTCAGCCCTACGTAGTATCATAGTATAAGTCAATTTTATCCAAAATAAGCAAGTCTTAATGAGAACGGCTTATTTTACCACAGTATAAACATATAAGAGAACAGTTTGGATTATCCAAAACAATCAATATTACATAACCACAAAATCCGGTAAATAGTGATACATTTCATTTTGTCCTTTTAGATTGGATCTAGTAGACTCCTTGTCACCTATTGTATCCGTTGCGTAAGTAAGTGAACTTAGTAAATAAACCATTAGGCATTTTGGCATATCGTTATATTTGACACTAACTATAGAAAAAAACACTTGGTATCATCGTTCTGTTAAACAATCCAAATTATGTAAGCAAACTAAAACACCCTAGATTGGATTAAACTGACTCCTTGTCACCTTTTGTATCCGTTCCATAATTCTTTTTTACTTGGTAAACAAACCATTTGGCATTATAGGTATATTTGACACTTACTATAAAAAATACACTTGCTATCATCGATCTGTTGGTGGACAACAATGCCATCATATGGACTGGTCATTATTCTATGATATTAGGCATGGATATATAGATGCATTAGAATTATTGGTCATATTATTACCGGCCATTATCAGTTTTGCACAAAGGCATAATAGTTGACAACAAAATTTTTGCATCTGATCCCAGTTCATATTACTTTCTTCTCAAAAACAGGAAATATGCACTCTACAAGTGGCGAGGGTGAAAAATTTTCAGCATCTACTTCAGCACAAACATGTCGCTTTTCTCTTGCAGAGATTAAATCCGCAACCGGAGGCTTTGATGATGAACTCAGCATTGGACAAGGAGGCTTTGGGAAAGTTTACAAAGGACGCGTTTCTATTGAAGAAACTAGTCATGTTGTGGCCATCAAGCGGTTGGATTCTATGTCAAATCAGGGGGCGGCTGAGTTTAGAGCCGAGATCGAGATGCTTTCTAAGTTGCGTCATTGTCACTTGGTGTCTCTGATTGGTTATTGTGATGATTACAAGGAGATGATCCTTGTTTATGAGTACATGGCCCATGGTACCCTATACAATCATTTACACAAATCCAATACTCGTTTAAGTTGGGTTCAAAGATTAAAGATAGCTATAGGTGCTGCACGTGGACTAGACTATCTTCACACTGGTGTTGGCACCCAACATGGAGTCATACATCGTGATGTGAAAAGTTCAAACATTCTTTTGGATGTGAACTGGGCAGCTATGATTTCAGATTTTGGATTGTCCAAAATAGGCCCAATCAATCAACCATCTACTCATGTTAGTGCTAGTGTCAAAGGCACATTCGGATATCTGGATCCAGAGTATTTCTTAACCAGAAGACTTACAAGGAAAACAGATGTTTTTGCATTTGGTGTTGTGTTGTTTGAATTGCTGTCAGGGAGGCTTGCAGTTGATGACCGCCTTGAGGAGGACCAATGGAGTTTGGTAAGGTGGGCTCAAAAATGTGTGAAAGAACGAAGGTTTGATCAAATGGTTGATTCTAAAATAACAGGAACAATTGCTCCCAAATGTTTAAGAAGGTTTGCTAAAATTGCATATCAATGTTTAATTAGTGTTCCGAAAGAACGGCCTACCATGACTGAGGTTGTGGCCTCACTTCAGGCCTTACTGGAACTACAGGAGAAATGTGACAATTCTGCCAATTCATCATACACAATGGGCTTTGCCAGGAAGATTCATAAGTATCTTGGTCCTACAGCTAAACGAAACTGTGGTACACATAAAATTTTCATCGTTGTATTGCATTGTTACTTGTTCATAACTAATTAGCACTCTAATTATCCAAGTCATCAACCTCTCTCTCTCTCATTTTTTTTTTTTTTTTTTTTTTTTTTTTTTTTTTTTTTTTTAAGTTTCAAAATAGCACAATGCTACGTATTTTTCCGTAAGCTTGGACAAGAGTTTTTTACAGTTAGCATATTTTTTGCACTTACTATATATCTCAAAGTAAATTTTCTAACTCTGCTTGCTTTTGTACTTTGTATTTTTCATTTTCTTAGGCCAAAGCGATGTAAAGATTTTCACATATGATGAATTGAAACATGCCACATGGAACTTTGCGAATAAGATATATGTGGGTAGGGGGAGTTACGTAGAAATGTACAAAGGTTGGGTTGGTAAAAACTCATATTTACCTAATCAGAGTAACACTGCATTGCACATTGCAGTAAAGAAACTTCATTACTACAAAAGTGTAAGTTTTCAGAATACCGATTAAATTGTCTAGTACTCGTATATGTTTACTTTTTTTATTTGTGCCTTGTTGATGCATAATCTGGCGCGGACTGATTAAACGACTCTCCTTGGGCCGTTAGTCATCTTCTCGAGCCCTAAGTAGACCTGTCAACAAAGAGAACCCGTTAGGAGTGGACCCGAGGCCGTAGCCCGGGATCCACCTCCGACGGTCAAGTTAGTATAGATGCGCGGAGCATATATGAGAATTAGGTT
Organism: Artemisia argyi; assembly: GCA_030686995.1. Taxonomy (NCBI): domain Eukaryota; kingdom Viridiplantae; phylum Streptophyta; class Magnoliopsida; order Asterales; family Asteraceae; genus Artemisia; species Artemisia argyi. The sequence goes on from CM060709.1 coordinate 24,380,055, forward strand.
TAGGATAACCTGTTTGGTCGTGTTGTGAATGGAACCCCAGCCCTATATTTATAAGGCATGGATTAGGGTTTAGGCGTAGAGTGGGCCGCTGTCTGCCGGGTCTGGCCCATGTAGGGTCCAGTCCGGACCATACGTCCACAAGCCCCCCAAGTTTAGTATGACATAGTGCGTGACTATGTTATGATAAACTTAAGTTCTGTTCATGGCCGCGTAGGCCCAATCAACCATGATGGCATGGCCCATGCGTGCGCATGGGACGGACCATACTGCGCAGCCCAAATGCGACAGTGCGCACTGGGATTGCGATTGTGATTGTCTCACAATGGTGAAGGTGGATAGGTGGATCCCTATGATGCCTCCTGGATAAGGACGTACCTTTTGTACCAGTAGCGGTGCAGCATGGTGCAACAGAAGACATGCTTCTGTGGCAAAGGTGCGCGCTGTGCGCTATGCGCAGAGGTTTGCGCTGTGCGCAGAGGTGCGAACATTACATTCGTCTTTACAACCGACAGAGGACGTCTCCCCTGCGGCAAGATGGTGCGAATATTTAAATTCGTCTTTGTACCGGGCCTGCAGTACCTCTTACGTACGATCTGCTTCCAAATATACCTGCGTGACGCGTGCGCCAACAGTGGTATTATATACCCTGGTAGCCCCCCAAGTTTGATGGTGCTACTCGTGTAGGAGTATTAAACTTAGTTATTCAAATCCTGAAAAACACTTAGTGCAAATATTAGAAGTATATGCCGCGAATCGCAACATATAAAACTTAATGAAATAAAATATAAGCGTGAAGCAATTATATAGCATGTAGCATATAAAATCACATAAAAGAAGTAGTGGTGCGAATTACACCTGTCGTGAGGTTTTATAAACTACATAAAAAAGGTAGCACGTAGCTAATAATAAAAACAGTGCGCGCATGGCGATTGATTGATCTTGTTGTTTTTTATAATAAAAACAATGGCGCGGATGGATGTACCATGACCGCGACTAATAGTTTCTGTTGCACGCACAGACGCAGATAGATTTATCGTGTTCGCATAGACTAACGTTTTGTGGATAATCGCAGTTGACCACGGCTTTCGTCCAGTGCCTGTATGTGACAGTGACAGTGCGCTCATGGCGTTTGACTAGCATCGTGGTGCCTGTACATGACAGTGCGCTCATGGCGCCAATCTGCGAAGATTTCCGTACGCATGGCCTAACGCGGGTAGATTTATCGTGACTGGGTTGTTCGCGGCTAAAAGATAAAATAGGTCCGATCGTGCGGACTTAATGCGACTTAGGTAAAATCGTGTTTACCAAGTTTAAAAGATTTATGTAAAATCTTTTGAATATTTAAAAAGATAAAGTAGGTCCGATCGTGCGGACGTAATGCGGTTATAGGTAAAATCGTGTGTAACACCCCCATTTTTAAAGTTTGTCGCAGCGGAAAAGAAATTTGGGTGTTACGGTGAGGATCGAAGTTTTAATCACATAAAATGGTTTAAAAGAACATTTTGAAAGTCATTTGTCATTTAAATAATAATTTTGATAAAAGATGAAACATTTGATTTAAAAATCTTATGAAAAGATATAAAGGCTTGTAAAAATGACAAATTTGATTTTTACACCATTTTAATTTATCAGAGTAATAAATGCTTAAAAATCTTATGAAAAGATATAAAGGCTTGTAAAAATGACAAATTTGATTTTTACACCATTTTAATTTATCAGAGTAATAAATGCCCACTCCGTGTCTTGTCCTGCTCCGTTAAATTACCTGAGATACACATGCTTAAAAGTGTCAACACAAAGGTTGGTGAGTTCATAGAGTTTTAGGAAAAACCCTTTATTTGATTTGATTTCAGGAATATTTGGTATTAATAAAATACTAACAGAAATGAAACAAGTATCGAATATAATCACAAATAATTCATATAGTTATTCAATCACATTAGATAAAGAATCAATAATCCTGACATGAGCTGGAAACTCATGATACTAAATCAATCAGATAAACAATTCACATATGGGCGAACCTATACAGCTGTATCTAAATATATGTTGAATACATATATATACTATTCCTTTATAGATATTGCACCAAGCCTCATGACACGCAAGGCGTTAACAAATACCGTAAACGGCGGGTGTTCATCAAATCAATGATGAATTTGCCCTCGTGTAATAGGTGATTTGCCAATTCCTATTTACTCAAATATAGTGTATCACGACTAATGCGGCTAACCAATTGCAATTGGCATTCCGTCAAGCATTAGTGGGACCGGAGGTCAACCCGAAACAGGTTTCGAAGCTGTCCACTATATTCGCGCTCACCGCAGTGATTAATGGCTCATGATAGAGGGGCTTTATGGCAATAGGGTAACTTAGGCAATATCAAGGACCTATGGGCTCATTTAGCATATTATCATGAAATCAAGTATCGCATTACAGAGATCAATTTGAAAACAGTATCATTTGAGTATCAGAAATTCAGTTTGAAAATAGTATCGCTTGAGTATCAGAAATTCAGTTTGAAAATATTATCATTTGAGTATCAGAAATTCAATTTGAAAATAGTATCGCTTGAGTATCAAAAATTCAGTTTGAAAATAGTATCGCTTGAGTATCAGAAATTCAATTTGAAAATATCATCTTTTGAGTATCAGAAATCCAATTTGAATATATCGCCAGTAACACATTTATATCACATATCACAATAATTAAATTGGGAACAACTTTCACATGAATATCAATATTTCAGTCAAATAATTCATCAACAAATATATATTTCACATATCATAATAATCACATTGGAAACATTAACATATTATAAATCACAAATTATATTATTTTAATATCAATTAGGAAATTGATTTGATTCTTATATTTTATTTTATTTCATATACTTATCAAGTTATCAAAGTATATGTAAGCATGTATCTCCCCCAATAAGTTAAAAACAATTATTTGAAATGGGGCTATGACTCACCTGGGTTTGATAAAGAGATGACGAAGAGTAAATTTGAATAAGATTATGGAAACGTCTTTGAATAGGAACCTGATAATTAAATTTATCTAAGAATTTGTCCAAATACAATTTGGCAAATACGAAATGAATAACGATTGATAAACAATCGTCATGATGAATGAATGATATGCAAATGATATGCTTATGTTTAAAATGATATGACCAGTTTTATTATTTACAAAGTTTTCCACTTTTTATTATGATAACGATTATACGTAATAAAAATTAGTTAATATACGTTATATATTAGTAACAAAAATTAAATAAATAAATATATATAAAATGAAACGAAAATGCATATGCCGTGAGGGTGACCGTAAAATAGAAAATAAAATAAGAATGTCAAATAGATTAAGTGTAGTCCTTGTCCTTTTTCCAATTTTACAACTTTTATACTAACGGCGTTAGCGTCACACCGTTAGTCCTTTTTATATATATTTACAATTATAGTCCACTACAAGTTCAATATTACAATCTAAGCTTGTAACAATATTATATTATCAATTTTTATCCTTTCTTTCTGTTTCTACATTTTTAGTCCTTAGTTTTCACAGTTTTCACATTTAGTCCCTATACGTGTCGTCGCGTTACATTTTTAGTCCTATTTTGCAAAAGTGATTATAAAAATTTTAGAAAAATTTCCTTAGCTTATTTTATAAATTTCAAGCTTATTTTAACTGCTTATTTCATAAAAGCTTTATTTATTTTGCTTATGGGATTCAATTCGAACCAACTAAAGCCCATTTAAAAATTTAGAGGCGAGGGCATGAAATTTCTTTTGGGCTTGAACTTGGGCTTACTTTGTGATTCTGAAAATATATTTTATAGGCCCAGTGGGCTGTTAAAACGTGATGTCTTGTTGGGCCTTAGTTAAGCCCACTCGACAACTACTTATTAATTTTTATATAAGTTTGGTTTTTAAAATCTGGTTTGTGTCGATTTGAATTGGTTCGAGTAGGGTGTCAAAACAAGAATATTTTTAGAAGTCGTGTATATGAAACTATTAGTTTTCTAGGTGGTCTATTAGTTCGAGCAAAAATATTGGGTACTTGTTACGTGAAATAAAAAGATATACGTCGATTTTGTATGGTGTTTAGCTCGTTTTATATATAAGAAAGTGACTTAGTAATATTTCTATGTATGCATGAATTTTATACGTATATATAAGATTTTAAAACAAGTAGATATGATGCATGAACAATAACTTTAAATGTATATTAAGCGTGATACGTGACTCCTAGGCCTTCCAAGATAGAGGCTAGTCACGTAATACTTTCTATATGTATATACGTACGTAAATATATGTTTGAAAGAAAAAAAATAATAAACATGATGCATGTAATGAAAGTAACAAGTATTATGAGATGAGAAGGATTGGAAACGACTTACTACACCTCTAGGGTGGTAGAGAGTCGAGAGAGATGAATGAAAAGAGTAGTATAGATACACGTTCGACTAGAATAGACAAGTATGGATCGTATAACAAGAGTTACAAACGTCTTGCTTCCAACTACACAAGTATAGTTTTCTTAAGAGGTTTAAGTTATGTAAGAATGGAGAAAAAGTAGAAACGAATTTGAGAAGTGATGGTGAGGAAAATGAGGGACGAACGGTTCATATATAAATATACACATGAAACGTTTTGGCTCAAATGATATGAGGGAACAAGGACTACTATTTGAAGCCAGGGAATAGAAACTCCAAGGTACTAGAGTAGTATTAAAAATGGATTGTGAAAGATAAACAAATATGAATCGTCCTTGTGAGTTCTACTTATGTCGACATCCACTTTTATTACCAAACGAAATGCTCATTTGAGTATCATGGAGTCTTAGTCGATCTTATCACATATTTATACATGAAATCATGATACAAATAATATTTGGAACTCATAGGCACGAACGGGGATTAAAATGGTTAAGAAATGGATTAATTATAAATTGTTTGGGTCGATTTATAACTAAACGAAATACCTCTTAAAAACGTATCAAATATTAACGTATGAACGTGAAATTCGACATACTAATAGTTGGCTAGGAGTTTAACGAGAATGTGCAAAAATATAGATGGGTCGTGTGTACGAATTTGAAATGAACGAGACGATTAGGAGCATGTTTAGTCGAGTAGTATTATTTTTATTATTGAATTTTGGGTTTTTGGGTGTGGGCCGGTTGGGTTAAAGGGATTAAAGGCCCGATTGGTTTTAGTTAATTTTTAGTAATTAGTTTTTATTAATTAGGTTTAGTTAAATAATTATTTTGTTAATTTTGTCGAGAACTTGTTTTGTCGTTTGACGAATTTGACAATATCGTAATCGTAACCATTTTAATATACAAAGAAAATTTTAAATTTCCCCATAAAAATGGTAATTACAATAATGACAAAGGTTATTTATTAAATTAACCGAAGTTAATTATGTGAATTTTTGCGAGGTTTTACAGTACCCACATGTCATTCTGAATTTCGTCCTGAAATTCAAATTTAATGTGATTACTTGAGTAAGGAATTTTTTTGAACAGAGGGTTGTCGAGAGATTTTTTTATCCGAAATTCAAGGAAACGGGATTCAGTTAGATTTACCTGTACTAGACAAGACAAAATAACTGAGGTATTTAAGGGTTGTGAATTTTGAAGTAGTGGAAAAATAACGGCTAATGAATAGTGAATATTAACGGTCGTGAATAGTAACTTAACGGCTATATTTGGTCCTAACGGCTAGATTTTTAGCCTATAAATACCAACTTAAATTTCCTATTCTTTCATCATCCATTTTCCTATCATTTCACATTTCCTATCCTTAATCCTTTTCTCTCATTAAATACTTCCGAAAATGCCGAGCCTAATTACTATTATCGCAATGATATATATCGTTTTGGCTATCACCTATTTGACTTTTGTTACGGATGAAGATTATGAAATTTTGGTCGGGATTTTGGGGTTCGTAATACCACTCACGGTTCTATCATATGGTGTTGATAAGATATGGAGGCACTAGTCTTAAGCTAGGTTTATTTAAAATGTATCCTTGTTATATTTCTATGTAATCCTCAATAAATATGAAATAAAACTTATTTGTCTTTATGTTTAAGAACTAGGCTTGCTATTGTTTCTATTGGTGTACTTATACTTATCTTTTAGAATAATCAAAGTAATTCATCCTATAGTGGTTCTTGCTATGGTACTCTTGATGGGAATCCTTATTATTATGCCGGGTCAACCTATTGGAGATTCTACGCTTTTTGTTGAAATCCTTAAAATAATAGCACTTTCTATGCTAATTATATGCCTATGTATTAATTTCCGTGGTTTCTAATAAAATTTTCGCTATTGATTTTTCCATAAGTCTCTGTCAACTCTTAGGTTTCTAATGTTTTTACTTTTCTCGACTTACTATAATAAAATGATGGATATTAAGTGTAAATATCTATTGGAGTTTGTCAAAAATGAGGTTTCTGAATAGTTTATTAAATCTCAAAATTTTGTTTTTACATGAAGATTGTTATTTAGAAAATCTGAAAAGATAACTGTTGCATTTATGACATATTTCTTCCTAAATTATACATAGGTAGCTAGGCTATGTATAATTGAGGACCAAATGATGTAATGCTTGGCTCAGTAACAATCGTATTTATTTTTCTTTAAATTGTTTTAGATGGTTCAGTCTCAATGATTGAATGACATCTAATCATTTTCAAAAGAATTTATTAAATAATTTATTTTTTTTTTATTTATTTATTTTTTTTTATAATATGGTGATGAGTCAGGAATTTCTAAGAAAATACTAGGATATTCTTGGTATAAACCTAAAGTTCATGAGATAATTCTTACAGGGTGGTAATAATCTATCGTTCAGTCACTCTTATTGTTCTCTTAAGATGAGTTGGTCTAAAATCCGTAAAACTTTCATGGTTATACTTACAAGATATGGCCGTCTTATTTTCTTTTCTTACTATATCGTTGCTAATCGGAGGAACTATGGTTACTTCAAGTATTACTGCAATGATACTGATTACTAACCTCTGGATATTCTTAATACTTTGTTAGGTCCTTTATTGAAAGAATATGGAGCTAATTATTTCATTGATGATAGACTGAATTGAATTCCTACTGTAATCTAATTTCAAGGTATGTCTAAGTAGTATCTTAGATAATTTATCAACTCTTGGTATAGGATTGCTAAGGAACAAACGGACTTATCTACTAAAGCTAAAGTTTAATAATCTTCTCTCTATTCTTCAAGTTATCTTCCAAAAATTTGTCTTATAAAATTCTATGGTTATAGCCTAATCATGGTAGGTATAAGGTATCATAATAATCATAGATATTCTTAAGGTAAATTGGAATATATTCACTATAATCAACATTATATTAATAACTTGATTGATTGTTTTTGCAAAACAAACGATACAAGATCTTTTATTAATACTCCATTGATATGAGAGGGGTCATTTGTCTACCAAAGAGAGTAACAAATGGTGAAATTTTTCATGAAGGTATGGGAAATCATTACATGAATGCATAGCATCATGATGGAAAGAATTTATTAACAATAGAGGGTTAAAACGAAAGGAGATTTTTATTGGAGGTTGGTTACAAGTTTTGAGAATTTCAGAATATTAGGAAATCTGTCATCACTAACCAAAAACTTTTTGGTTTAGTGAGTACAACTTTCTGTTCAGGGGAATCGAGTGAAGATACATCGTTTGAGATGTATTGTATCGAGAAATTTGGAACGTCAGGAAGTAGAGAATTTGGAAATATTTGGTATTGAGGAATACGAAGTATAAGGTGAAGGAGAATTTGGCTCAACGTTCTTCTACGGCATCTCTTGGCTTGACCTTCGTCCAACTTCGAATGCTGCTTGACCACCAATCAAATCTTCATATGATTCGGTAGCTCTTCTGAGTTTTTGACGTAAAGATGAAGAAAAAAAAAATAGGCGACGATGGAAGTGATCTTCTGAATGAGTTCTATATCAGACTGGGGTCGTGATATTTGTACGTAAGGATCTTCAGTATTCGGAGAATTTTTATTGATAGATGAGGTATTATTATTACGGATATTTGTTTTGACATTCACGGGCGTTCCTGAAGACATGCTACAGTAGTAACCCAAGAATAATATTTTATGAGTATTTTGTATTGTTAAAGATATAACAATACAGATGAATTAACAATTGTATATGAATAACTATTAAGCACGTATGATAATCTCAACAGATAAAGTATGGAGCATGACAGTCAGCAGACACGGAGGGCATAAAATATTATGGTGTAAAATCATTATTTTGAAAATGAAGTTATAGTTTTAATGTTTGAAAACATTTAATTCTCTATAACTGTATCTCTGATGCCAATCTGTAACACCCCCATTTTTAAAGTTTGTCGCAGCGGAAAAGAAATTTGGTTGTTACGGTGAGGATCGAAGTTTTAACCACATAAAATGGTTTAAAAGAACATTTTGAAAGTCATTTGTCATTTAAATAATAATTTTGATAAAAGATGAAACATTTGATTTAAAAATCTTATGAAAAGATATAAAGGCTTGTAAAAATGACAAATTTGATTTTTACACCATTTTAATTTATCAGAGTAATAAATGCCCACTCCGTGTCTTGTCCTGCTCCGTTAAATTACCTGAGATACACATGCTTAAAAGTGTCAACACAAAGGTTGGTGAGTTCATAGAGTTTTAGGAAAAACCCTTTATTTGATTTGATTTCAGGAATATTTGGTATTAATAAAATACTAACAGAAATGAAACAAGTATCGAATATAATCACAAATAATTCATATAGTTATTCAATCACATTAGATAAAGAATCAATAATCCTGACATGAGCTGGAAACTCATGATACTAAATCAATCAGATAAACAATTCACATATGGGCGAACCTATACAGCTGTATCTAAATATATGTTGAATACATATATATACTATTCCTTTATAGATATTGCACCAAGCCTCATGACACGCAAGGCGTTAACAAATACCGTAAATGGCGGGTGTTCATCAAATCAATGATGAATTTGCCCTCGTGTAATAGGTGATTTGCCAATTCCTATTTACTCAAATATAGTGTATCACGACTAATGCGGCTAACCAATTGCAATTGGCATTCCGTCAAGCATTAGTGGGACCGGAGGTCAACCCGAAACAGGTTTCGAAGCTGTCCACTATATTCGCGCTCACCGCAGTGATTAATGGCTCATGATAGAGGGGCTTTATGGCAATAGGGTAACTTAGGCAATATCAAGGACCTATGGGCTCATTTAGCATATTATCATGAAATCAAGTATCGCATTACAGAGATCAATTTGAAAACAGTATCATTTGAGTATCAGAAATTCAGTTTGAAAATAGTATCGCTTGAGTATCAGAAATTCAGTTTGAAAATATTATCATTTGAGTATCAGAAATTCAATTTGAAAATAGTATCGCTTGAGTATCAAAAATTCAGTTTGAAAATAGTATCGCTTGAGTATCAGAAATTCAATTTGAAAATATCATCTTTTGAGTATCAGAAATCCAATTTGAATATATCGCCAGTAACACATTTATATCACATATCACAATAATTAAATTGGGAACAACTTTCACATGAATATCAATATTTCAGTCAAATAATTCATCAACAAATATATATTTCACATATCATAATAATCACATTGGAAACATTAACATATTATAAATCACAAATTATATTATTTTAATATCAATTAGGAAATTGATTTGATTCTTATATTTTATTTTATTTCATATACTTATCAAGTTATCAAAGTATATGTAAGCATGTATCTCCCCCAATGAGTTAAAAACAATTATTTGAAATGGGGCTATGACTCACCTGGGTTTGATAAAGAGATGACGAAGAGTAAATTTGAATAAGATTATGGAAACGTCTTTGAATAGGAACCTGATAATTAAATTTATCTAAGAATTTGTCCAAATACAATTTGGCAAATACGAAATGAATAACGATTGATAAACAATCGTCATGATGAATGAATGATATGCAAATGATATGCTTATGTTTAAAATGATATGACCAGTTTTATTATTTACAAAGTTTTCCACTTTTTATTATGATAACGATTATACGTAATAAAAATTAGTTAATATACGTTATATATTAGTAACAAAAATTAAATAAATAAATATATATAAAATGAAACGAAAATGCATATGCCGTGAGGGTGACCGTAAAATAGAAAATAAAATAAGAATGTCAAATAGATTAAGTGTAGTCCTTGTCCTTTTTCCAATTTTACAACTTTTATACTAACGGCGTTAGCGTCACACCGTTAGTCCTTTTTATATATATTTACAATTATAGTCCACTACATGTTCAATATTACAATCTAAGCTTGTAACAATATTATATTATCAATTTTTATCCTTTCTTTCTGTTTCTACATTTTTAGTCCTTAGTTTTCACAGTTTTCACATTTAGTCCCTATACGTGTCGTCGCGTTACATTTTTAGTCCTATTTTGCAAAAGTGATTATAAAAATTTTAGAAAAATTTCCTTAGCTTATTTTATAAATTTCAAGCTTATTTTAACTGCTTATTTCATAAAAGCTTTATTTATTTTGCTTATGGGCTTCAATTCGAACCAACTAAAGCCCATTTAAAAATTTAGAGGCGAGGGCATGAAATTTCTTTTGGGCTTGAACTTGGGCTTACTTTGTGATTCTGAAAATATATTTTATAGGCCCAGTGGGCTGTTAAAACGTGATGTCTTGTTGGGCCTTAGTTAAGCCCACTCGACAACTACTTATTAATTTTTATATAAGTTTGGTTTTTAAAATCTGGTTTGTGTCGATTTGAATTGGTTCGAGTAGGGTGTCAAAACAAGAATATTTTTAGAAGTCGTGTATATGAAACTATTAGTTTTCTAGGTGGTCTATTAGTTCGAGCAAAAATATTGGGTACTTGTTACGTGAAATAAAAAGATATACGTCGATTTTGTATGGTGTTTAGCTCGTTTTATATATAAGAAAGTGACTTAGTAATATTTCTATGTATGCATGAATTTTATACGTATATATAAGATTTTAAAACAAGTAGATATGATGCATGAACAATAACTTTAAATGTATATTAAGCGTGATACGTGACTCCTAGGCCTTCCAAGATAGAGGCTAGTCACGTAATACTTTCTATATGTATATACGTACGTAAATATATGTTTGAAAGAAAAAAAATAATAAACATGATGCATGTAATGAAAGTAACAAGTATTATGAGATGAGAAGGATTGGAAACGACTTACTACACCTCTAGGGTGGTAGAGAGTCGAGAGAGATGAATGAAAAGAGTAGTATAGATACACGTTCGACTAGAATAGACAAGTATGGATCGTATAACAAGAGTTACAAACGTCTTGCTTCCAACTACACAAGTATAGTTTTCTTAAGAGGTTTAAGTTATGTAAGAATGGAGAAAAAGTAGAAACGAATTTGAGAAGTGATGGTGAGGAAAATGAGGGACGAACGGTTCATATATAAATATACACATGAAACGTTTTGGCTCAAATGATATGAGGGAACAAGGACTACTATTTGAAGCCAGGGAATAGAAACTCCAAGGTACTAGAGTAGTATTAAAAATGGATTGTGAAAGATAAACAAATATGAATCGTCCTTGTGAGTTCTACTTATGTCGACATCCACTTTTATTACCAAACGAAATGCTCATTTGAGTATCATGGAGTCTTAGTCGATCTTATCACATATTTATACATGAAATCATGATACAAATAATATTTGGAACTCATAGGCACGAACGGGGATTAAAATGGTTAAGAAATGGATTAATTATAAATTGTTTGGGTCGATTTATAACTAAACGAAATACCTCTTAAAAACGTATCAAATATTAACGTATGAACGTGAAATTCGACATACTAATAGTTGGCTAGGAGTTTAACGAGAATGTGCAAAAATATAGATGGGTCGTGTGTACGAATTTGAAATGAACGAGACGATTAGGAGCATGTTTAGTCGAGTAGTATTATTTTTATTATTGAATTTTGGGTTTTTGGGTGTGGGCCGGTTGGGCTAAAGGGATTAAAGGCCCGATTGGTTTTAGTTAATTTTTAGTAATTAGTTTTTATTAATTAGGTTTAGTTAAATAATTATTTTGTTAATTTTGTCGAGAACTTGTTTTGTCGTTTGACGAATTTGACAATATCGTAATCGTAACCATTTTAATATACAAAGAAAATTTTAAATTTCCCCGTAAAAATGGTAATTACAATAATGACAAAGGTTATTTATTAAATTAACTGAAGTTAATTATGTGAATTTTTGCGAGGTTTTACATCGTGTTTGCCAAGTTAAAAGATTTACATAAAATCTTTTTAATAATTAAAAAAATACCAAATCTTATCGATTTAAAAGATATGCACAAAATATTATTGATATCTTTTATTTTAGAAAATATTGAGATAAAACAAAACTTAATGGTACGCAGCATTAATATTTCGTATGATAAGGTCTACATACGAGATGGTTTTCTCAAAATATTTACGCAGCATTAATGGTACGCAGCACAAAATATGTTGGTACGCAGCATACAAATCAAACAAAGTCTACATACGAGATGGTTTTCAACTTGTTGTTGTACATGTTTGACCAAAGAATTATTAATAATAGCTTTAAAGTTACCGCATAGTTATATATCGATGCAACGTGTAGTTGTATATCGATGGTTGCTTTCTAGTGATGTGAGAGCACGACACTTGTCGTAGCCATGTCCCACGGATGGCGCCAACTTGTTGATGCATAATCTGGCGCGGGTCGATTCAACGACTCTCCTTGGGCCGTTAGTCGTCTTCTCGAGCCCTATTAGACCTGTCAACAAAGAGAACCTGTTAGGAGTGGACCCGAGGCCGTAGCCCCGGGATCCACCTCCGACGGTCAAGTTAGTATTGATGCGTGGAGCATATGATAGTTAGGTTTAGGATAACCTGTTTGGTCGTGTTGTGAATGGAACCCCAGCCCTATATTTATAAGGCATGGATTAGGGTTTAGGCGTAGGGTGGGCCGCTGTCTGCCGGGCCTGGCCCATGTAGGGTCCAGTCCGGACCATACGTCCACATGCCTTATTGACATGTTTAAAATTAAGCTGGAATATATTAAGGTTTACTTTCATTGCAACTGGTATGGTTTCATTTCATATCTTGTACGGAACCTAAGACAGTCCTGAGTCACATTTTTTAGTGCAGATCAAGTTTGATTTGGGAATACTGAAAGAATTTCGTCATCCCAACCTTGTTAAACTAATAGGATACTGCTTGGAAGGTGAACAACTGTTCCTTGTTTATGAATTACCGCTCAACGGAAATTTTAGTAAACTCTTGCAGGATGGTAAGCCGCATAAATAACTCGATCAAACCACACATGAAACAAACAACTTTTGATACTGAAACTAATACAATTAATTTTTAATTGTTGTAGGAGGTTTAGCAAGACTTCCGTTGGCTACCAGGGTAAAGATGGCAGTAGGAATTGCCCAAGGGATTTCTTTCTTACGCAGCACACAGCTAACCAACACATATGATGAATTTGAGTATGATATCTGGGCAGGACCAGTCAGGCTTGAAAGGTGTAACATATTGGTGGATGAGGTGCAACATGTGTTCTTGCTATCACCATTAAGTAGGACCGTGATAATCAATTTTTTTTAATACCAAACGCACATAAAATCTGGTTATTACAATACCAATCACACAATAAGTTTATTCAAACATACATTCCAATTCAAAACACACACAATCCAACGAGAATACAAATTTCAAACTTCAAAACGACATAAAAAATGTAAAAGTAAAATAGTTCAAACATTAAACAACAATTATGCATTATTACAGTCAACCCAAACATATCACAAGCAATTCAAATCACAGAAACCTCATCACTTTCATTTCCTAGAATACCCATAGTAAATGTCAGGAAACGCCAATCCGAACAAATATACAAAAAATAACTTGCGGTTTAAGTAAACGTCAAAACTGAAGTAGAAATAGAGAGGTTTTTGCATTATCATATATGAGGTAGTTTATACAGTATGTATATATAAATTCGTTTCTTTCCTTTCACTCCCCACTGTTAGTGTATTGTGATTCTCTCCTTTCTAAATAACTATTAGTTACAATTTTTATTTTATTTTATTTTTTTCCGTAACCATGATTTCTGACCTTTTGGTCGACTAATCCACGGGGTTTGAACCCACCGCCACACAGACTCAAACCAGGTAAAGCCCTCCCTTATCAGGAGGTTGGCGTGGCCACTTAAGGTTGTTTACACCTAGCAGGAATTGAACTATCAAATTATTGGTTTTAGATAAGCGCCTAAATAGTCCCTTCTCGTGTTAAATTTATGTGCTGATTTTTACAAGTTTTGGTCATCAAGAAATAGAAATATATCCTTTCTCGTGTTCTCATATATCCGCAATTACTTTTGCCAATACTTCTTGTTGATTTTCTTGTATGCTCAAAATTTGCAGGATTATACGCCAAGGCTTTCAGATTATGATGTTAGCAAGTTAGTACACAGTCACTATCACAAAGACGGTGATGATCATCTACTCGACTATTATCCCGAGTTCGGTAAGTTACTTTGATCTCTCTCCTACACCCTCCCCTCTCCCTTTCCCATAAAGATAATATTTCGATATTCTCATTGTTTGGCTTGTGTGTACACAAGTACATACCTCTAACATAAATATGACCCTATCAGAGCCCTGTGAGCTGCGGTGCAACCTCTCTGGTTTTAAAGTTGTATTCGCGGAGCTCTTAATCGGGGAGCGAATCCGTGATCCAACTGAATTATGGAAGAGTAATCGTTTGTTCAGCGAAAATGGTTCCTTAGATGTTATTGCAGGGTTATGTTTTGAAAGATGCAATGAGGCGAATATAGAATCAGAGATGGTAGTAATCTTAAAGGAGTATGACGATGAATTAAAACGTAGCATTCTTCTCATCACTTTTCCAGTTATGGTGCAATCTCTCTGGTTTTGAGGTGGCCTTGTCTTTCAAGTTGTTTCACCCAAATTATTTGGGACACAAGTAAACCGTTCAAGGTTCATTAAAGAAGCTTTTCAATCTTTTGGGTCTTCTAGGAGTTTAGTCAGAGCAAGTATGAATGTGAGTTTGTGTAAAAACCGTCAAACAAGTTCAAGGCCAAGGAACAGTAATTAATAGCTCAAGTTCTAGCTACATTATCAAGAAAATTATACTGTGGTAGTGTATCATGTTCAATGCTAGTTTCAATAGAACTTATGTGGGTATGTTTTAAGTAGATGATTAACATGTTTTCATGGGCCTCAATGATATGTAAATCCAAATTGAATATCAATCGGATGTCCCAATTTCTTCTCAGAGGTAAACACATGTTTGACTTAAGATTTAATTAGATTCTGAAAAAAATTAGCTTCTATAATAAAAGAAGTTATACTATTATCAGTTCATATATAGCAGATGTTGGTGATATTAGTTACCAATTGATACGAAAGATTTTTTATTAAATTATCTATACTACTATATAATGTATTTGGGACTATTGTATAATTAGAAAGGCTTAAAAATTCAGACTTTTACTTACTAATTATGGAAACAACCACCTCTAACAATCACCACCAACAATTTATAACCACTTCAACAACCACCCCCAACAATTTATAACCACCTCAACAACCACCCCAACAACCACTTTCCACCACCCTACCTCCCTCCTCTTCACCCCCAACAATCCGCCCCCACATCGCGCGGGCACCTTTCTAGTATGTAGTTATGGCTGTTCTACCATTTTATACACATCCCATCGAAACACCAACTGATAACCTCAGACTATTAACCGTTAAGTAAGGAATCAAATAGAGTAAAGAGAATTTAAACAATAATTACCATATTGTGTAAGTGAATGATGCAGCCTTGTTTTAGTAGGCTAAACTCCAGAAAGAATTAGTGAGGAAGACAGAGACTTGGGACAATTTTCTTCTTGCTTTTAATTCATGCAACTGTTACAATTTATAATGCAACATAAAAACTACCACTATAATAACTAACCAACAAAACATGACCATGCATAGAAATTTAGATGTGGATGCAAGCACTAGGTGCTATGCTTAGCCCATATTTTTAGGAAACATGGGTTTACATGTAAACAATGCAAACTGAAAATAACTGCAACTTGACTTGTACCACTCTTTACTCATGTGCAGTCTGATCTTGTTAAGTTTTGGGCCTATCTTCACACATAAGCCCAATGTTGGTATCAGTGAATGTGTTACATTTGAAATAGAGACTAGATGCTATAATTCCATGCTATTTGACCAAGTGATCACTGACGTTCAGTGTGTTTTTTGCTTACCAAACCTGGAGATGTATGTTGACTGGAACAAGTCTACCAAGAGGGGGAGTTGTAGAGTGACCATAACTGATATCGGCAAGCAAGCAAATAGTCCAATCGGTGCTAGCATCCATGGTCTTTGATCACAAAAAACAAGGAACAAAATTGCACCAAAAGCTACCATCATTGCAGTTGTAGAGATGAATAACGCACCAAGACCAAAAATCAACCGTCTCGGTAAGCTGATCAAAAAATCCTTTTCCGCAAATCGCGTAGTAAGGATTGATAAAAATACTAATAGTGCAGTAGCAGCTGTAAATAGTGAGAGCGCGTCACATACTGCAAAGATAGTGAATGCAATTTCTTTCTTAAACAAGGGGATTCCCGTTTCTTGGTTGCTTCCCCCTGGTACAGTTATAGCTGCTGCAAATACAATTGTGACAATTAAAGCAGCAGTGATGCTGCATGATTCGGCAGTGGTTTTCATCCACTGTTCCCCTTCCTTCAGCAAATCCGCATGTTCCCTTGTAAAGACCATATCTGACGTCTCCATATCCACATTCGTCCATGTAAGTTCTATAGGGAGCATGAGCTTCTTCACTTCCTGTAGAATTCAACTCAGGGGCGTAGCCAGGAATTTGCTTTTTTTTGGGGGGGGGGGGGGGGGGGCAAAAAAAATTTAAAGACATTGCAAGTGCTAAAAAACATCATAATATATAACTATGTAAAATGTTACAACAAATTTGTTAATTTAGTGTTTTAGTTGCACACGTCGCTCATCTGCATCACTAAAATCATATAAAAGTGAATATAAACTGTTAATGATTATTTATTTATTTAGCCAATCAATTTTGTAAAGTATTTATAGAGATAAGTACAACAATTAGTATTCCTACATGCATGGACTTTATCATAAGATATGGTAGGCCACAAAAACAATATTCGTTACATTTTACAACATTGAGCATTTTACATAATACTTATATACAAATTTTAGGGCTTTGTGGGTGGGCCATGGCCCACCTTACCCCCCACATAGCTCCGCCACTGAATTTCAACTAGTTCTACTTAATGCAATATAGAGCCACAAAACAGATGATTCAAAACTTAATAGTGACGTACCTCATGCCATTGGAGCTCTCGTTGTAATTGCAGTGCTGCACCTGTAGTACGACTGAGTACACCTGAAGACGCCAATTTTGCAGCCAAGTGCGTCAACCGATTATTTGAACGATCCCCGATTAGTCTAAGAGATTCATTATGCTTGATCACAGGAGAAAAACGGTTGTATACTTTTTCTGAACGGTTTAATATTGCTAACTGGAGAATATTATGGGTTCTTTCATCCACACACTTCTGGGCGTGCTCAAAACCACATAGAATCTCAACAACCACCTCGCAAGCATCCAGACGTGCAGCCTCTAGAATTGGTCGCTTGTAAAAGTTGTTGTAATTATTAAGGTAGACCTTCTCGTTTATTTCTTTACATATCAATTTCAAAACTTTAATAGCTTCTCCGTAGTCTCTTTTTTTCTTCTCAATGTGCTTGATTGGAAGCCCTGCAATTAAGACAATTAAGTGACATCATGATCGTTGAACAATTGATGTAAATTGTATCAGGCTAACTTATGGTGGTGACTATATTAACTACTATATATATAATGTTTTACCTGCATACACTAAACCTTTCCACATGTGAGGATACAGCATAAATAAGGGTAAGAGAAGTGCAAAAATGACGATACGGATCAGTACATATATCAAACAAAATACAGCCAGAGGTGCTGCACAAGAAACAGAGTTTATTAGATAGATACTATTCGAATTAGTTTCCATAGATGAGTTATTTAAAAAAATAATAATAATAATAATAAATAAATAAATAAATAAAAAACTCTTATTCGTGACAAACGTACAATAAAAAATGTTTTAGAAATAATGCAATTTTTTTCCCAAATAAGCCTTCTCAAGACATGTTAGGAGTAGAGATAGAGATAGATAGGATCAGCGGCTAACCAAGTAATATTAACACAATAAACAGCAACGACCATCTGAGGTACGTGTTTTTTAGGTTTATGATTGGCCACAAGATGGCGTGTGCCTTTTTGTACAAATTTTCAAACGAATACAACAAAAGAGAGCTTCTCTTGACTATGTTCTGATGCACACCATCTGAAGCTGCAAGATGTGATGCAGTGAAGAAATTCACATATCTGATATAT
Source organism: Artemisia argyi (assembly GCA_030686995.1). Taxonomy (NCBI): domain Eukaryota; kingdom Viridiplantae; phylum Streptophyta; class Magnoliopsida; order Asterales; family Asteraceae; genus Artemisia; species Artemisia argyi. The sequence goes on from CM060709.1 coordinate 24,398,648, forward strand.
ATGAAGGTTTTAATAGCAAAAATAAAATTTCTCTGAAAAAAAGAAAACATGTAGAAAGAAGAAGATTAGGGATATACATGGACAGATCAATGCTTCCCAGAAGTCAAGCTCAGGTGGAAAGTTAGTAGTCAATGCCAACAAAACCTCATCATCGTCGGTAGCCAAAGCTAGTGTATGAGGTATCTTGAACAACTTCAATGCTAAACCTGCACAATTAGGAAAGAGTGTGAATAGTGATACTCTTATAAAGTAGGTTATGGATTTATGTGTGATATATTAACTACTCACTGTATTGTTTTGTGCTAGCAGCCTTAGCAAGTAATCTGCGGACAAAGGAATGATCCTTCTCGGAAATAACCGAGTCCAGCCCGTTTGTGGTGACTCCAAATAAATATAAGAATGTATCGAGTTGGGAAGTGCAATAAGCAAGCTCCAATGGTATGAGTTCATCATTTGACACATCCAGCAGTTCTTTACTCTTATTAACCAAGAGTTCGGCCGCTTGTTTATTGTCGACGATCACAGCGGTGTGAAGGGGTGTATGGCCTTGTTTATTCTCAATTTTGATTTCACTTCCATCTTCTATGAAGTTGAGCAATTGTTTAACAAAATAATTTTTGCCTGCCTGAACCGCTAAGTGGAGTATTGTGTCACCATTCTTGTTGATCACCTTAGTGGATGCATCTTTATGGTTTTTTAATATGGCTTTTGCTTTCCACCAACTTTCCTCCATGGTAGCATTCAGCAACTCCTTCATGAGTTCGGCGCTTTCGTTGTCGTTTTGTGATACATCCATGAGCATTCGGTCTTCGTCGTGGATCGGATATTCTAGTGAAGTAGAACAAGCATTAATTTCATTTCAAAATTCCAGTTCAATGGTTGGTTTCTACTATTAAAAATAAAATAAAACAAAAAGGGGGTGTTTACTGGAGACGTACATACCTTCACAATGATCAGTCTTATGTGGGCCATATTTGCGTTTTACTTGATAAAAAAAAGTGGAACTCTCGGAGTCTTGATGACCGACATTCGTGAGTACATGTTGGTCTATCGAACTGAAAATCCAACCCTTGAGGAGATTATCATATCGTTTTGCGATCACGGGACTCCTAGAACTATACTGTCTATACCAATCATGCTCGTACATAAACAAACTCATATCATAAACGTCTAAGAGGCACATCATTTGAGCATGCCAGATTTCAAAGTTCTCGGGGCCGGAAAGCTGCACCTTAACAAAGTTGGAGACATTAGCATTTAACGCCTGATTATACCCCCCATCTAGGATTGCAGCATAAGCATCCCAATTAATTGATGATCCTGCCATCTTCTTTCTTATGAATCTAAAGGGGAAATGATTTATAGTATAAATGTAGTAGCTCTAATAAGGTGTTGCTTTTTCACAGTACTTGATTAACGGTTTGCATGTGGTTGTCTTATATAGAAAATCGTTGCTCAAACTGTCACAGCCTTACCCAGATCCAACCCATCGCCTATTGCAAAGGCATCGAGATGGATGCATAATTAAAAAAACTCAACTGTCACAGCCTTTTCCAGATCTAGCCCGTCGCCTACTAAATAGGCATCGAGATGGATGCATAATTAAAAAAACTAATGACAGATAATGTAAATACTAAATACTCATAAAATGCATGACCGAAACGTGCCAACTTGTGCAATGACACACTCTGCTTACGCAAGCAATATTGTTGGTAATTTTGGTGCGAAAAAATATTTTAGGTAATTGTGTTTTAATTGAGATCACCATTAAACAAGTTTAGCTCAAGACGAATTAAGAGGTGCGACTTGATACCGCCATGAAAAAAACACATTGGTCAAGGGTATTGCCTCTTGTTTGGGTCCCACTCCCAAGACAACGGGTGGGGGTCGATCGAAGCCTCCCCTCGCGAGGTTTGGTGCATAAAAAGTTATTATATAAACATAAAAATATGCTTTTTACACGTGTCAAAATTGTAAAAGAAAAAAGATGGCATATTTTGTAATATTTAATGTTTAAGTTTAAAATTTTAATTAACTTTGATTCTATAATTTGATATAGAAAAATAACAATTATAAAGAATCGGTGTAAATATATTGATGATAAACAGATTACTTAAAAAAACAGAGGTAATTAACTAAATTTAAATGGTTAAATATAAAATAAAGTTATATTTTGATGGGTTATTAGGATTCACATTTAAGCCAAAATTTTATAAAATATACGATCTTATCTTTTAGGGTGAAGTCTAACGATACATAACAAATTTCTCAAAAATAATGAAATACGTAACAAACTATATCAATTACTAGTATCGCTAAAATACTTTCAAATTTTAAACAATAATATGAAATGTTGACCAGCATGTGACCTATTTGACTTGTTACCACTTAAAAAGTTACAGTAATGGTCCTTGTCGTTTGCGTTGAGTTTCACAAGTCGTCCCTTGACTTTTTCACTTAGAAAAGATACAGTAATTGTCCCTGTGATTGCGTTGACTTTCACCTTTAGTCCATTGACTTTTTTTTTTTTTTTTAATACTTTTTTTTCATGGTATTCATATAATTTTTTTTACATTTATTATACTTCTTTTTACCACTATTCATACACTAATATGTTCACACTTATTACACTTTTTTTTACACTTATTCACACACTTTTTTTTTTTTACCCTTTTCTCACTTATTATACTTTTTTTTACCAATTATTCACAAACTAATATTTTTAAACTTATTACACATTTTTGTACACTTATCCACACACTATTTTTTCATTTTTTACAGTTGTCACTTATTATACTTCTTTTTACCACTTATTCACACATTAATTTTTTTACACTCATTACACTAATTTATTTTACACTTATTAATACACTATTTTTTGTCACTTATCACACTTATTATACTTCTTTTTACCACTTATTCATACTCTTTTTTTTTGCGCTAATCTTTTTACACTTATTCACACACTATTTTTTTTTACACTTATCACAATTCTTTTACTTGAAGGTGCTGCTAATGTGTCCAAAGGGCCACATGGGGCTGCTACTAATTCTAATGATGCTAGTACTCCTGCTAGTACTAATGGAGCCACAACACATCAAGAGGCGCCGGTGTCACTTGATATTGCTAGTACTCATGTTCAACCTAATGTGACTAATGTTATTGATTCGGCCTCTATTGGTTCTCAACAGCCAAATGTGGAGCAATTGATTGCTAATGAGCATCAGAATTTTGATGAAGCCATGAATATAATTCAAAGTGATATTCGAGCTACTATGGCTTCCTCTTCTGATTTGCACAATCCAAGCGGTAGTGGGATTCAACCTAATTTGAATGTTACTAATGTTATTACAACTAGTACTCCTCCTAATGCACCCAAGGGTGATACTACTAGTGGTAATGGAGTGAAGTCGGTTTCTTACGCGGGTGTTGCTTCTAATGAATCTGTAACACCCCCATTTTTAAATTTGTTGCAGCGGAAAAGTAATTTGGGTGTTACGGTGAGGATCGAAGTTTTAACCACATAAAACGGTTTAAAAGAAACATTTTAAAAGTCATTTGTCATTTAAATAATAATTTTGATAAAAGATGAACCATTTGATTTAAAATCTTATGAAAAGATATAAAGGCTTGTAAAAATGACAAATTTGATTTTTACACCATTTTAATTTATCAGAGTAATAAATGCCCACTCCGTGTCTTGTCCTGCTCCATTCAAATACCTGAGATACACATGCTTAAAAGTGTCAACACAAAGGTTGGTGAGTTCATAGAGTTTTAGGAAAAACCCTTTATTTTGTTAGATTTCAGGAATATTTGGTATTGATAAAATACAAACAGAAATGAAACAAGTATCGAGTATATTCACAAATAAATCATATAAATATTCAATCACATTCAATAAAGAATTAATAATCTTAACATGAGCTGGAAACTCATGATACTAAATCGATCAGATAAACAATTCACATATGGCCAAACCTATACAGCTGTATCTAAATATATATGTTGAATACATATATATACTATTCCTTTATAGATATTGCACCAAGCCTCATGACACGCAAGGCGTTAACAAATACCGTAAACGGCGGGTGTTCATCAAATCAATGATGAATTTGCCCTCGTGTAATAGGTGATTTGCCAATTCCTATTTACTCAAATATAGTGTATCACGACTAATGCGGCTAACCAATTGCAATTGGCATTCCGTCAAGCATTAGTGGGACCGGAGGTCAACCCGAAACAGGTTTCGAAGCTGTCCACTATATTCGCGCTCACCGCAGTGATTAATGGCTCATGATAGAGGGGCTTTATGGCAATAGGGTAACTTAGGCAATATCAAGGACCTATGGGCTCATTTAGCATAACATCATGAAATCAAGTATCGTATCACAGAGATAAATTTGGAAACAATATCATTGGAGTATCAGAAATTCAGTTTGAAAATAGTATCGCTTGAGTATCAGAAATTCAGTTTGAAAATAGTATCGCTTGAGTATCAGAAATTCAGTTTGAAAATATCATCATTTGAGTATCAGAAATTCAGTTTGAAAATAGTATCACTTGAGTATCGGAAATTCAGTTTGAAAATATCATCGCTTGAGTATCAGAAATTCAGTTTGAAAATATCATCATTTGAGTATCAGAAATTCAGTTTGAAAATAGTATCGCTTGAGTATCAGAAATTCAATTTGAAAATATCATCCTTTGAGTATCAGAAATCCAATTTGAATATATCGCCAGTAACATATTTATATCACATATCACAATAATCGAATTGGGAACAACTTTCACATGAATATCAATATTTCAGTCAAATAATTCATCAACAAATATATATTTCACATATCATAATAATCACATTGGAAACATTAACATATTATAAATCACAAATTATATTATTTTAATATCAATTAGGAAATTGATTTGATTCATATATTTTATTTTATTTCATATACTTATCAAGTTATCAAAGTATATGTAAGCATGTATCTCCCCCAATGAGTTAAAAACAATTATTTGAAATGGGGCTATGACTCACCTGGATTGATTTGGAAATGATGAAAAGTAAAGATAAGATGAGATTATGGAAATGATTTATGGAAACGTCTTTGATAAAGAACCTGATAAATAAATTTATCTGAGAATTTGACCAAATACGATTTGGCAAATATGAAACGAATAACGATTGATAAATAATCGTTATGATGAATGCATGATATGCAAATGATATGCTTATGTTTAAAATAATATGACAAGTTATGTTATTATTTCTAAAGTTTTTCCATTTTTAATGATGATGATAATATGTAACAAGAGTTAGTTAATATAACGTTATATATACTATTAACGAAAATTTAATAAATACATATATATATAAAATGAAACGAAAATGCATATGACGTGAGGGTTGTCGTAAAATAGAAAATAAAATAAGAATGTCAAATAGATTATGTGTAGTCCTTGTCCTTTTCCAATTTTACACTTTTTATACTAACGGCGTTAGCGTCACACCGTTAGTCCTTTTTATATATATTTACAATTATGGTCCACTACATGTCCAATATTACAATCTAAGTTTGGAAATTAATAATAAATCATTTTCTACCTTAATAATTCTATTTTTACAGTTTTAGTCCTTAGTTTTCACAGTTTTCAATATTAGTCCTTCTAGGTGTCGTCGCGTTACATTTTTAGTCCAAACGTTCAAAAATTATGGGAAAAATTATCTTAAAATTTCTGGAGCTTATTGAAGCTTATTAAAACTTATTTCAACTGCTTATTTACAAAAATAGCTTATTTTTCAATAATTGGGCTTTAACGAGCAAATTTAAAGGCCCGTTAACGTTTTAAAATCCGTGAGCGTTGAGAGAAGTTGGGCTTATCCCTAGACTCATTTTTAATGTTATAAAATCATATCAAAATAGCTTTTTGGTCCAGCTTATACGGAAAGCTTATTTTCAGCTTATTGGGCCTTTCAGTCCATTAAGCATTATAAATAGTTTTTGAAAAATGAGTTTTTGTAGTTTACTTTGGCCAATTTAAAGGGTCTAAACGAGCTTATTATTAAAAAGTATAAACATGAAACTTGTAGCTTGTAGCAAGGAGAAATAGGTCGTATAAAAATATTGGGTGGTTATTAAGTCGGATTGAGTTTTAAAGGGTCGTTTTGGTAGCGATCTGAACCAGTTTTTCTGGGTAAAAAGACTTAGAAAATTTCTAAGTGTTTTTGGTATATACGAGTTTTGCAATTTACTTTGGTCGATTTAGAGTGTCAAAACGTGGTTATTTTTACATGTTATTTATGCGAAAGTTGTAGCTAGCCATGGTGTCTATTAGATGGTGTAAAAATATGACATGCTTGTTACGCTAAATTGTGAGATAAAATACGGTTTTATAAGTGACTTGAGACGTATTTTTATTATTAAAAGACTTAGAATTATTTCTAATGTTTTGTAACATTTTTATATATTTGATATATGTTTCAAAATGAGTTCGTATGATGCATGTAACATAAAAATAAACGTGAAACAAGTGTGCTACGTGACTCCTAGGCCTTCCAAGATAGAGACTAGTCACGTTTGTGTTGCTAAAATTATGTACGTACGTAATATTTATATATGAACTATATATGATCGAAACAAAATAAATAGGATGCATGACATAAATTTAACGTGGGAAACGAATTGAAAAGAGAGCGTGAGGACTTACAACACCTCTAGGGTGGTAGAGAGTCGAGTGAAATGGAAGAAAACACAAGAATTTACACGTTCGTTTAAAAACCCAAGTAACGATTTATATATATTTATATAACTCTATTTTACTTGTTTGCTTCCAAACTTGCGAATGAATTATTCTTGGTCTTTCAGAGATGGTTTTGAGAGTAATAAGGAGTTATTATAAGTGTTTCGAATGAAAGAAATAAGAGAATGAAAGAGGAAGTACATATAGTGAAAGTTTAGTATGCGTATGGTTCGAATGTTTCAAGGAAACATGAATCACTATACTTGTCAGTGAATAGAAGACTTTGAGGAAAATATCACTGAAATTACAAGACTTTGAGGAAAGAAAGAAGAAGGTAGAAAAGTTGCACTTTGCTTGTATAAACTTATATATGTCGACATGTATATATTACATGTACACGATTTGAAAAATGAATAGAACTTGATTCATAGCTGATCATAGATGATATTTAAACATGCAAACATGCTTGAAATATTATTAGGATCAATTAGAAACAATCCGGGTTTAAAACGGTTGAGTTTTGAATTTATTATATATTGATTGGGTTGGATTTTGGCCAAACACTTTGCCTCTAATAAACGTATCAAACGTTTGTCTTAGAAGCTAAAATTTGGCGTACTAATTCTTTGGTGGGTAGACAATTAGGAGGTACAAAAATATGGACATGTTGTGTTTAGGAATTGAAAAATACAAGGGCGTTTTGGAGGTGTACTGCTCGACTGGAAACTGAATTAAAAAGGGAAGTTGGGCCATTTTAACGTGGGCTGATGAACAGTGACAGTGACGAATGGAGGGTTTGGGCTGAAATTGTTATTAAGGCCCACTTGATTTTAGTTAGTTTTATTAATTGTAATTAGATATAATTATTTAAGTTTAGTAATTAATAATTAGTATTAGTAAATATATTAATAATATATTTATATTTTGGATAATGTGTCGAGATTTGTTTTGTCGTTCGGTGAATTTTGCAATATCGTAATCGTGACCATTTTAATATACAAAGAAAATTTTAAATTTCCCCGTAAAAATGGTAATTACAATAATGATAGAGATTATTTATTTAATTAACCGAAGTTAATTATACGAATTTTTGCGAGGTTTTACAGTACCCACATGTCATTCTGAATTTCGTCCCGAAATTCAATTTTTAATGTGATTACTTGAGTAAGGAATTTTGAACAGAGGGTTGTCGAGAGATTTTTATCCGAAATTCAAGGAAACGGGATTCAGTTAGATTTACCTGTACTAGACAAGACAAAATAACTGAGGTATTTAAGGGTTGTGAATTTTGAAGTAGTAAAAAAATAACGGCTAATGAATAGTGAATATTAACGGTCATGAATAGTAACTTAACGGCTATATTTGGTCCTAACGGCTAGATTTTTAGCCTATAAATACCAACTTAAATTTCCTATTCTTTCATCATCCATTTTCCTATCATTTCACATTTCCTATTCTTAATCCTTTTCTCTCATTAAATACTTCCGAAAATGCCGAGCCTAATTACTATTATCGCAATGATATATATTGTTTTGGCTATCACCTATTTAACTTTTGTTACGGATGAAGATTATGCAATTTTGGTCGGGATGGTGGGGTTCATAATACCACTCACGATTCTATCATATGGTGTTGATAAGATGTGGAGGCACTAGTCTTAAGCTAGGTTTATTTAAAATGTATCCTTGTTATATTTCCATGTAATCCTCAATAAATATGAAATAAAACTTATTTGTCTTTATGTTTAAGAACTAGGCTTGCTATTGTTTCTAATGGTGTACTTATACTTAGCTTTTAGAATAATTCATCCTATGTTGGTTCTTGCTATGATACCGTTGATGGGAATTTTTATTGTTGTGTTGGGTCGACCTATTGGAGATTCTATACTTTTTATTGAAATCCTTGAAATAATAGCACTTCCTATGCTAATTATATGCCTATGTATTAATTTACGTGGTCTCTAATAAAAATTTTGCTATTGATGTTTTCCATAAGCCTTTGTGAAATCTTAGATTTCTAATATTTTTACTTTTCTCGACTTACTATAATAAAATGATGGATATTAAGTGTAAATATCTATTGGAGTTTGTCAAAAATAAGGTTTAAGAATAGTTTATTTAATCTAAAGATTTTTGTTTTTAAATGAAGATTGTTATTAGAAAATCTGAAAACATAACTGTTCCATTTATGACATAATTCTTCCTAAATTATACATAGGTAGCTAGGCTATGTATAATTGAGGACCAAATGATGTAATGCTTGGCTCAGTAATAATGGCATTTATTTTTCTTTAAATTGTTTTAGATGATTCAGTCTCAATGATTGAATGACATCTAATCATTTTCAAAAGAATTTTGTAAATTTTTGTTCATAATAGGGGGATGAGTCACGAATTTCTAAGGAGATACTAGGATATCCTTGGTATAAACTTAAAGTTCATGAGATAATTCTTACAGGGTGGTAATAATCTATCGTTCAGTCACTCTTACTATTTTCTTAAGGTGAGTTGGTCTAAAATCCGTAAAACTTTCATGGTTATGCTTACAAGATATGGCCGTCTTATTTTCTTTTCTTACTATATTGTTGCTAATCGGAGAAACTATGGTTACTTCAAGTATTACTGCAATGATACTGATTACTAACCTCTGGATATTCTTAGTACTTTGTCAGGTCCTTTAGAATATGAAGCTAATTATTTCATTGATGATAGATTGAATTGAATCCCTACTGTAATCTAATTTCAAGATATGTCTGGGTAGTATCTTAGATAATTTATCAACTCTTGGTATAGGATTGCTAAGGAACAAATAGACTTATCTACTAAAGCTAAAGTTCAATAACCTTCTCTCTATTCTTCAAGTTATCTTCCAAAAATTTGTCTTATAAAATTCTATGGTTATAGCCTAATCATGGTAGGTATAAGGTATCATAATAATCCTAGGTATTCTTAAGGTAAATTTAAATATGTTCACTATAATCAACATTATATTAATAACTTGATTGATTGTTTTTGCAAACAAACGATACAAGATCTTTTATTAATACTCCATTGATATGAGAGGAGTCATTTGTCTACCAAAGAGAGTAACAAATGGTGAAATTTTTCATGAAGGTATGGGAAATCATTACATGAATGCATAGCATCATGATGGAAGGAATTTATTAACAACAGAGGGTTAAAACGAAAGGAGATTTTTTTTAGAGGTTGGTTGCAAGTTTTGAGAATTTCGGAATATTAGGAAATCTGTCATCACTAACCAAAAACTTTTTGGTTTTAGTGAGTACAACTTTCTGTTCAGGGGAATTGAGTGAAGATACATCGTTTGAGATGTATTGTATCGAGAAATTTGGAGCGTCAGGAATTAGAAAATTTGGAAATATTTGGTATTGAGGAATATGATGTATAAGGCGACGGAGAATTTGGCTCAACGTTTTTCTACGGCATCTCTTGGCTTGAACTTCGTCCAACATCGAATGTTGCTTGACCACCAATCAAATCTTCATATGATTCGGTAGCTCTTCTGGTTTTTGACGTAAAGGTGAAAAATAAAATAGGTGACGATGGAAGTGATCTTCTGAGTGAGTTCTATATCAGACTGGGGTCGTGATATTTGTACGTAAGGATCTTCAGTATTCAGAGAATTTTTATTTATAGATGAGATATTAATATTATGGATATTTGTTTTGACATTCACGGGCGTTCCTGAAGACATGCTACAGTAGTAACCGAGAATAATATTTTATGAGTATTTTGTATTGTTAAAGATATAACAATACAGATGAAATAACAATTGTATATGAGTAACTATTAAGCATGTAAGATAATCTCAACAAATAAAGTATGGAGCACGACAGTCTGCAGACACGGAGGGCATAAAATATTATGGTGTAAAATCATTATTTTGAAAATGAAGTTATAGTTTTAAAGTTTGAAAACATTTAATTCTCTATAACTGTATCTCTGATGCCAATCTGTAACACCCCCATTTTTAAATTTGTTGCAGCGGAAAAGTAATTTGGGTGTTACGGTGAGGATCGAAGTTTTAACCACATAAAACGGTTTAAAAGAAACATTTTAAAAGTCATTTGTCATTTAAATAATAATTTTGATAAAAGATGAACCATTTGATTTAAAATCTTATGAAAAGATATAAAGGCTTGTAAAAATGACAAATTTGATTTTTACACCATTTTAATTTATCAGAGTAATAAATGCCCACTCCGTGTCTTGTCCTGCTCCATTCAAATACCTGAGATACACATGCTTAAAAGTGTCAACACAAAGGTTGGTGAGTTCATAGAGTTTTAGGAAAAACCCTTTATTTTGTTAGATTTCAGGAATATTTGGTATTGATAAAATACAAACAGAAATGAAACAAGTATCGAGTATATTCACAAATAAATCATATAAATATTCAATCACATTCAATAAAGAATTAATAATCTTAACATGAGCTGGAAACTCATGATACTAAATCGATCAGATAAACAATTCACATATGGCCAAACCTATACAGCTGTATCTAAATATATATGTTGAATACATATATATACTATTCCTTTATAGATATTGCACCAAGCCTCATGACACGCAAGGCGTTAACAAATACCGTAAACGGCGGGTGTTCATCAAATCAATGATGAATTTGCCCTCGTGTAATAGGTGATTTGCCAATTCCTATTTACTCAAATATAGTGTATCACGACTAATGCGGCTAACCAATTGCAATTGGCATTCCGTCAAGCATTAGTGGGACCGGAGGTCAACCCGAAACAGGTTTCGAAGCTGTCCACTATATTCGCGCTCACCGCAGTGATTAATGGCTCATGATAGAGGGGCTTTATGGCAATAGGGTAACTTAGGCAATATCAAGGACCTATGGGCTCATTTAGCATAACATCATGAAATCAAGTATCGTATCACAGAGATAAATTTGGAAACAGTATCATTGGAGTATCAGAAATTCAGTTTGAAAATAGTATCGCTTGAGTATCAGAAATTCAGTTTGAAAATAGTATCGCTTGAGTATCAGAAATTCAGTTTGAAAATATCATCATTTGAGTATCAGAAATTCAGTTTGAAAATAGTATCACTTGAGTATCGGAAATTCAGTTTGAAAATATCATCGCTTGAGTATCAGAAATTCAGTTTGAAAATATCATCATTTGAGTATCAGAAATTCAGTTTGAAAATAGTATCGCTTGAGTATCAGAAATTCAATTTGAAAATATCATCCTTTGAGTATCAGAAATCCAATTTGAATATATCGCCAGTAACATATTTATATCACATATCACAATAATCGAATTGGGAACAACTTTCACATGAATATCAATATTTCAGTCAAATAATTCATCAACAAATATATATTTCACATATCATAATAATCACATTGGAAACATTAACATATTATAAATCACAAATTATATTATTTTAATATCAATTAGGAAATTGATTTGATTCATATATTTTATTTTATTTCATATACTTATCAAGTTATCAAAGTATATGTAAGCATGTATCTCCCCCAATGAGTTAAAAACAATTATTTGAAATGGGGCTATGACTCACCTGGATTGATTTGGAAATGATGAAAAGTAAAGATAAGATGAGATTATGGAAATGATTTATGGAAACGTCTTTGATAAAGAACCTGATAAATAAATTTATCTGAGAATTTGACCAAATACGATTTGGCAAATATGAAACGAATAACGATTGATAAATAATCGTTATGATGAATGCATGATATGCAAATGATATGCTTATGTTTAAAATAATATGACAAGTTATGTTATTATTTCTAAAGTTTTTCCATTTTTAATGATGATGATAATATGTAACAAGAGTTAGTTAATATAACGTTATATATACTATTAACGAAAATTTAATAAATACATATATATATATAAAATGAAACGAAAATGCATATGACGTGAGGGTTGTCGTAAAATAGAAAATAAAATAAGAATGTCAAATAGATTATGTGTAGTCCTTGTCCTTTTCCAATTTTACACTTTTTATACTAACGGCGTTAGCGTCACACCGTTAGTCCTTTTTATATATATTTACAATTATGGTCCACTACATGTCCAATATTACAATCTAAGTTTGGAAATTAATAATAAATCATTTTCTACCTTAATAATTCTATTTTTACAGTTTTAGTCCTTAGTTTTCACAGTTTTCAATATTAGTCCTTCTAGGTGTCGTCGCGTTACATTTTTAGTCCAAACGTTCAAAAATTATGGGAAAAATTATCTTAAAATTTCTGGAGCTTATTGAAGCTTATTAAAACTTATTTCAACTGCTTATTTACAAAAATAGCTTATTTTTCAATAATTGGGCTTTAACGAGCAAATTTAAAGGCCCGTTAACGTTTTAAAATCCGTGAGCGTTGAGAGAAGTTGGGCTTATCCCTAGACTCATTTTTAATGTTATAAAATCATATCAAAATAGCTTTTTGGTCCAGCTTATACGGAAAGCTTATTTTCAGCTTATTGGGCCTTTCAGTCCATTAAGCATTATAAATAGTTTTTGAAAAATGAGTTTTTGTAGTTTACTTTGGCCAATTTAAAGGGTCTAAACGAGCTTATTATTAAAAAGTATAAACATGAAACTTGTAGCTTGTAGCAAGGAGAAATAGGTCGTATAAAAATATTGGGTGGTTATTAAGTCGGATTGAGTTTTAAAGGGTCGTTTTGGTAGCGATCTGAACCAGTTTTTCTGGGTAAAAAGACTTAGAAAATTTCTAAGTGTTTTTGGTATATACGAGTTTTGCAATTTACTTTGGTCGATTTAGAGTGTCAAAACGTGGTTATTTTTACATGTTATTTATGCGAAAGTTGTAGCTAGCCATGGTGTCTATTAGATGGTGTAAAAATATGACATGCTTGTTACGCTAAATTGTGAGATAAAATACGGTTTTATAAGTGACTTGAGACGTATTTTTATTATTAAAAGACTTAGAATTATTTCTAATGTTTTGTAACATTTTTATATATTTGATATATGTTTCAAAATGAGTTCGTATGATGCATGTAACATAAAAATAAACGTGAAACAAGTGTGCTACGTGACTCCTAGGCCTTCCAAGATAGAGGCTAGTCACGTTTGTGTTGCTAAAATTATGTACGTACATAATATTTATATATGAACTATATATGATCGAAACAAAATAAATAGGATGCATGACATAAATTTAACGTGGGAAACGAATTGAAAAGAGAGCGTGAGGACTTACAACACCTCTAGGGTGGTAGAGAGTCGAGTGAAATGGAAGAAAACACAAGAATTTACACGTTCGTTTAAAAACCCAAGTAACGATTTATATATATTTATATAACTCTATTTTACTTGTTTGCTTCCAAACTTGCGAATGAATTATTCTTGGTCTTTCAGAGATGGTTTTGAGAGTAATAAGGAGTTATTATAAGTGTTTCGAATGAAAGAAATAAGAGAATGAAAGAGGAAGTACATATAGTGAAAGTTTAGTATGCGTATGGTTCGAATGTTTCAAGGAAACATAAATCACTATACTTGTCAGTGAATAGAAGACTTTGAGGAAAATATCACTGACATTACAAGACTTTGAGGAAAGAAAGAAGAAGGTAGAAAAGTTGCACTTTGCTTGTATAAACTTATATATGTCGACATGTATATATTACATGTACACGATTTGAAAAATGAATAGAACTTGATTCATAGCTGATCATAGATGATATTTAAACATGCAAACATGCTTGAAATATTATTAGGATCAATTAGAAACAATCCGGGTTTAAAACGGTTGAGTTTTGAATTTATTATATATTGATTGGGTTGGATTTTGGCCAAACACTTTGCCTCTAATAAACGTATCAAACGTTTGTCTTAGAAGCTAAAATTTGGCGTACTAATTCTTTGGTGGGTAGACAATTAGGAGGTACAAAAATATGGACATGTTTTGTTTAGGAATTGAAAAATACAAGGGCGTTTTGGAGGTGTACTGCTCGACTGGAAACTGAATTAAAAAGGGAAGTTGGGCCATTTTAACGTGGGCTGATGAACAGTGACGAATGGAGGGTTTGGGCTGAAATTGTTATTAAGGCCCACTTGATTTTAGTTAGTTTTATTAATTGTAATTAGATATAATTATTTAAGTTTAGTAATTAATAATTAGTATTAGTAAATATATTAATAATATATTTATATTTTGGATAATGTGTCGAGATTTGTTTTGTCGTTCGGTGAATTTTGCAATATCGTAATCGTGACCATTTTAATATACAAAGAAAATTTTAAATTTCCCCGTAAAAATGGTAATTACAATAATGACAGAGATTATTTATTTAATTAACCGAAGTTAATTATACGAATTTTTGCGAGGTTTTACAGAATCCTAGAAACACGTGTCTAATTTTCGGAGGTTAGAATGCAATAATAAGAAGGATGATGTTGATCTGTCAGTCCCAATGAATGTAGTGCAAGAGGTTAACATGAGGTTTGAGAATACTCTCTACGGATACTTCCTTGGTCAACGCCTTGCTTTTCCTGTTGTTGATTATTATGTTCGCAATGCGTGGGCTAAGTATGGTTTACAAAAGGTTATGATGAATGCTAAGGGTTTCTTTTTCTTCAAGTTTACTTCGAAGAAAGGTGTCGATGATGTCCTTGATAATGGTCCTTGGTTGATTCGTAATGTCCCTATTATCCTTAAACCATGGACATTGAACACCAACTTGCTTAAAGAGGATTTGACTAACATTCCGGTGTGGGTTAAATTCCATGAAGTTCCTTTAGCTATGTTCTCTGATGACGGGCTTAGCCTTCTTGCTACAGTGATTGGGACGCCCAAAAGGTTAGATGCCTTTACTAGTCAAATGTGCAAGGAATCTTGGGGCCGGAGTAGCTTTGCTAGGTGTATGATTGAAGTAAAGTCGGATGAGGTACTAAAGGACAGTCTCACTGTTGAGATTCCTCTACTTGATGGTACGGGTTCGACTATTGAGAAGATCCGGGTTGAATATGAGTGGAAACTGCCTCGCTGTGATAAATGTAAGGTATTTGGACATACTTTGCTTGAGTGCCCTAAGGTTGTCATACCGAATGCTCAACCTACTAAGAACGCAAGTGATGGGTTCCAGCCTGTTAACAATAAGAAGAAGGGAAAGCAAGTTGGTTCGAATCCGGGTCGAGGAGGTTTTACCAAACCTGTGGTGGGTAAGCATTTTGAATATCAGCCCAAAAAGACTCTTCCTGAACCAAAAAAAGCTAATGTCAGTAAGAAGAAGGCTTCTGATGTGGCTAGTACGAGTGGAACCAAGATCACTACTTCTAATCAGTTTGATGCTCTTAATATGGATGATACAGATGGTTTTGGTATTCCTAAGGTTGTTACTAACAAGGATGTGGATGCTGGCAGTACAATGGAAGTTAATAAGGATGAGTCGGTTAAGACTGGTACTACATCACAAGTCCCTCTTGTGAGTGATATGCAAGAACCGCTTGTGAGTGATTCTATGGGAACAATGGAACTTGAATCTACTCCTATTTTTGAGAAAATTAGTAAGCTTGAAAAGCTACTGATCGATGGGAAAGCTACTCTTGTGGATGATGCTGGTCATCCTATTCCGTCTACATCTGTCACTAAGAGGGCTAACCCATTTTCAAAGGTGGGTGAGGTTGTGGTTTCTGATAGTGATGAGGATGAGGTTCTTAACACGTTCGACGAATCAGCAAATCTTTTTGGTGGTGGTCATGAGCGTGAAGATGAGTATGACTATGATGATTATTCGAAGCAAATTTATGATCTTCCAGGGGAATTGGATGCTCTTAATGCCATTTATGGTTTTAATCTCCAAGGTCGTAGGAAGTAGTTTATCTTTTGTCAGAGTCACTACTATCATGTGAGTAATAGTTTGTTTTCTTGTTTTGAAAATAGGTAGTATCTTGTTATGTAAGTTTTTCGCCTATGTAACGGGCTGAGATATGGGATTCACCCATATCCGTTGTACTTAAACGCTTTTTGGAGTAATATATTTACCGGGTCGTTGACCTTTTACCCAAAAAAATTCTTTTACACTAATTTTTTATTTTACTTTTTTCATTTATTCATGTACTAATTTTTTTACACTTGCTGTACTTGTACTTTAACACAATGTTTAGAAAAAAAAATTCTTTTACTCTTTTTTTTTTTCAAATATTCCATTTAAAAGAAAATTATCTTTTTTGTAAACTTATAATTTTGTTTCTTCACTTTTACACTTATTATACTTATACTTTAATGCAACGTTTAGAGAAAAAAAAAATCTTTTTAAGAAATATAAGTCACATGAGAGGTGTAAAGTATAAGTATTATAATAATAACGTAACTTTTAGAATTTTTTTTCCAAGAATGTTTTTTTTTTTTTTTCTTTTTTTTTAAGGTGCGTTAAAGAATAAGTATAATAAGTGTCAAAAACAATTAGTGTCATTTTTCTAAGTGGTAAAAAAAGTGTGATAAGTTAAAAAAAATAGCGCGTGAATAAGTGTAAAAAATTAGTATTAAAAAAGTGTAAATATAAAAATAAAAAATAATAAAAAAAAATAAAGTGTATGAATAAGTGGTAAAAAAAATATAATAAGTGCGATAAGCGATAAGTGTAAAAAAAATAGTATGTGAATAAGTGTAATAAGTAGTAAAAAATATTAGTGTATCAATAAGTGGTAAAAAGAAGTATAATACATGTAAAAAAATAGTGCGTGAATGAGTGTAAAAAAAGTGTAATATGTGTAAACAAAATAGTGTATGAATAAGTGGTAAAAAAATACATGAAAAAGAAAGAAAAAAAAAAGAAAAAAGCCAATGAAACAGTCAAGGGACTAAATGTGAATTCAACGCAAACCACATTGACTATTACTGTAAATTTTATAAGTGAAAAATGTCGAAAGACGACCGGTGAAAGTCAATGCAAATTACAAGGCTCATTACTGTAACTTTTCTAAGTGGTATCTGGTCAAACATGTCCCATACATTGTTCAAAATTTGAAAGTATTTTAGCGATACTAGTAATAGATATAGTTAGTTACGTATTTTGTTATTTTTTATAAAGTATTTTATGTATCTTTAGACTTCAACATAACTTTTATATAACGAATACTCATAAACTTTATTTTTGTTTTAAAAAACAACATTTGTTGTTATTGTTAAGTATACAATGTTTTTATTTGAAAGACAATCAAACAAAAAAATCAAACTTTGATAAATCCAATTAGTACAACTTATGTTAAAAAAATATTTAGGGTGACTTATGTCAAAGTCTTACGCGTTTAGAGATAAAAACTAGCAATAATAATGAAAAGAAATAAAGTTTGGTACACCGTCACTGTTAGTTGACAAATATTTCAGGACTTGTATTTGTTAGGCACGAGGTGGATTACCCGCGCTTTGCCGCGGGATGTTTTGCCAAAGAAGTAGTTATCGCAGTTAACGACCATTAGTTATAAGTACTAAATTTGCAACGAACCTCTAAGATGAAGGAACAATTGCAAGCGGAATTAAAAAAAAAAAAAAAAATGTTAACGGTCATTAACCACCGCAACGACCGTTAGTTATAAGGACTAAATTTGCAACGAACCTCTAATACGAAGGACCAATTGCAGGCGAAATTAAAAAAAAAAAAAAAAAAAAAAAAAAAAAAAAAGTTAACGGTCATTACAACTTAACGGCCGTTAAATACTTAACGACCGTTAGTTACTGTACATTTCACTGTTGAATGTGAGTGTTTTTACTGTAGCTTACTGTAGCTACTATAGATTTGCTACAGCAAAATCCTGGTAAATGTTATTTATACTAATGTAAACCAACTTTTTTTTTTTTTTTTTTTTAGTATTAGTGAGTTGCGATCACCTAAAAAAGATTAAAAATTAAAAAACTAAAAAGTGTTTCTAGCCACTAAGCGAGTGTCATGTGTCCCCCACCCACTCCTTCCTTTTTTTTAATATTTTTTGTTAGAGGGCATTTTGGTCATTTGACACATTTTTTTTTAATTTCACCTTAAATTTCAAATGCAAATAACTTTCAAACAACAAACTTTTACAAAAAACCGATTTCACCATAATTTTTAAAATTTAATCATCTTTAATTTGGTATAAATCTTTTTAATTTTTTTGAAACTTTTTTTTTTATATATTTATTGGGTCATGATTTTCTTGAAAATTTTAGCATTTTCGGCTCTAATTTTGTCTAGTTTAAAGGCCAAATTTTGCAAAACTTATGTAACACCCCCAAAATTTGGTACAGCGGAAGACTCAACAAGCTTTCGGGGTGCTACGAGGATTGGTATCCATTCAAAGTCATGAAAGAACGAGATAAAGTAAACATAAGTAAAACACAACAAAAACGGGGTTTTAAAGTTTACATTCATCCCAAATTTATCAAAGTAAGGCCCAAAAGGAGTAAAAGTAGGTCCAACATTACATATCAGAGTTTTTTAAAAAATAGATCTATATACCAGGTGCCATAGCCAAGCCTTCCAATCCAAGCATCCAAATCATCACTTAATTACCTGAGAAAACGTGCTAAAAGTCAGCTTTCGCTGGTGAGATCATAGGTTTAAATTCATAATTCAATTAAGTGGACATTTACGCAAAACGCTTGCTAGCTAGACTAGGGCTTAACTCAAAACCTGCGGATACCCTCCGCAACATCATAATCACGCGGATAACCTCCGTAATATCAAAACCCTATAGGTGCACACTATAGTATCCAAAATCCTGAAATAAGCCAATCTCGTAATCCAACCATTATTTAGTCCACACGCGATGGTTCACTATGTGACTAAGGTTGATGTAACTCATCTAACCAAATATAGTCCACACGCGATGGTTCACTATGTGACTAAGGTTGTTGTAACATTCGTCTAACCATAACTAGTCCACACGCGATAATTCACTATGTGACTAAGGTTGACAAATCTTCCTAGTTCCATAAGCATAGCAAGTTTTGAAAAATAAAAGCGATAATAGTCCACATAAAATAATTTGCACGTGTCTCACCCCGAGTATTGAAAACAAAGTTCAAGAGTAAAAAGTGGAGTTATGACTCACCTCAAGTCCAGAAACCAGCAAGAAGAAATCGGTAGAAGTAAGATGTATAGCAACTCAAAAGACGGCAACTACAGACTCGGCACTTCCTAACAATATAAACTCGTTTCAGGATCATTTACTCAAAATCAATTATTCCCAATCCCGAACGTATTCCATTTTACTTTTCCAAAAATCCATTTCTCGTATTATTCTCGTATTAGTAGTTTGGCGTTTGGTATCCAAGCGGGTGGAGGGTCGAAACAACTCAAAACAAGAAGCCACAACAAAAGAATAATAAAACCATATATAGGTCTAATATTAGTTCAATATATTATTTAAATAATCATCAAAGTTTATCAAATCCATCGATTTGGTAATCCCCAATATTTATTTACTTAATATATCACTCCAAGATTATACCAAAAACTTAAATCACATAGCGCGTATAGTACTATATGATATGTATCAAGGTTTAATAAATTCTCTAATTACGTCGTCAAGCCTACCAAATTCGTCAACTTGGCAAATGATGAGTGTGTAAATACTCATTATTTTTACCTAATCTGAGCTGCCAAAACATCTAAAAACACTCAAATATGCATCATAATACTGAAAATATCCCAGGAATGTGTTTTATATGTTTTAGATGCAAAATAATCAAAAACAGATGAAAAATGAACAAAGTTTGCATAATTCGCAGTTTCAGTCCCTCAACTTTCAAAAGTTGTCAAATCTAGTCACTGGTTATTCTAAAAACTTGAAAAAGTCACCAAAGGTCCTTTTAAATCACAAAATGACATATTTAGTCCTTTGGTACAAAGTTTCATAAAATTGCAAGTTTAGTCCTTGAACTTTGAAAATTGACGAAAATGGTCCCTGGGATATTAAAACTTTGAGAAAAACAAATTTTGTCCTTGTACTTCTCACTTATGGCAGGAATGGTCCTTGGTTGCAAAGTTTGGTGAAATTACAAAACAGGTCCCTGAAGTTTGTAAAGTTGACAGAAATGGTCCCTGGACATTCAAAAATGGAAATTATCAACAAAAGTCCTTGTACTATTCAACATTGGCAAGATTGGACCCTGTGAGAACTTTGGAAGAATGCCATGATCAATCCCTCACTTTCGGCTTAATTACAAAATTGGTCCTTGTTTATATCACAAACCAAACCGGACCCTTTGATTATATAAGCACCCCAATCCAATCCAAACAATAAAACACACCAGGCCCAAGTTATACCCCAAGCCCACTCCCTAAGCCCATCATCCACCCCTAACTGTTCTAAATAATCAAACCAGGGTCAAACGCGGTCAACCCCCCATTCCCTCTCTCAAATACCACTCCCCTTCCCTGGTTTTCCTGCAATACCACCCTCCCCCCTTCACTTGCCCGTCACTTCTCCACTGCCCAACCCACCACATACCTAACATCCCATCCACATTTAATGCACCACCCCCCACAGGCCCCAATTGCATTATAATACTTTTGGCGCCAAAATGAGTTAACGGTCAAGATTGAATTTTTATCATCCAATGGCTCAGGTTTATGATGGGATTTGTTCAGAAGACTAAGGGAAACCCTAATTCTCAAGTATAAAAGGAAGAGAAGCAAGAAGGAAGTAGTTAGTCCATGTTTTAGTTTAATTTTAATCGTATATGTTGTAGTATGATAATTTAGTTAAGTCAAGAGCTTTTAAGCATTATGTTAGTCAATTCAGTTGTAATCTAAACTATTTCAAGTAATATATTCAAGTTTCAGTATCTTTTCTAGTATATGCAGTTTTCATTTTTATTTCAAAATCTCCAATTAAGCTTTATTGTTATTTGTGTTAATGTTACGGACTTGTAGGATCACTTAAGCTCCTAGAAGCTCACTGAAGCTTTTAGAAACTCTTAAAAGACAGTAGAATCATAAAACAAGAAAAATAAAATAAAAAATCAGAAAAATAAAGAAAAAAAAATGCAGGTTGAAGAGTGTAGATTGTTGGAGCATGGTAAGTCTTGGATGGCCATGGGTTTAGTGGCTTGTGGAAGCCTTTAGGTATGGTACTTGGGTCCTGTTCTTGGTACTGGCTTGGAGTGCACATTGTAAGCTCACATTTTCATTTTAGCATTTTACTATAAAGCTGCTTAATAGTGTAGTTTTCTGTGTTTCCAGGATTGATTTGTGTTTAGTAAGGATAAAATTGATTGATAAGTAGTACTTGTTAGTCAGGATTCATAGTTGCTTATAAATCATTGTTATCACTAAAATTAGTATAATCTGTGTCCTGGGGCTATTGTTGTATTTAACTATGTTTCTAAGCATCTAGTAGTTCATTACATCATATAAGAATAAATTAGATTTGTCTCACACCTTAAATCAGTATAGAACTTTGAAAATCAATAAACTAGTCTAAATAAGGGACTGTTTGGATTTGCTGAGTTAGGGGTGTATTTGGTAGATTTTTTTGTTGTTTCATGTTCTCACATATTACAATAGGTTAAATTAGGATAATTACACCATAAAACCTAGTGGTAATTTTTAAAAAAGTCAAAGTACCTTTGATTTGGCCTAAATTGTTGTCTGTCAAGAAGTTTGAGTCCAAAGCCTTCATGGTCCACTCACAAGTAGTTAGAACAGCTTAAATAAGTCTTATTACACCTTATTATATCAAGATCAGTTAATTAGAAAGGATCAAAATCCATAAAAGTCAACTTAATAGTTTTTTTACCAAATGTCAAAAGTCCAAGTTTGTCAAAATGCTCAATTAGTCCAGATCTTGCACAAGCTTTAAAACAGATTGGAAATCCAAAGTTTTTTTGGATTTATGTTGTTTTGTTGGTGGTTTAACTTTTTCAAAAAGAAAATCTCAGTTTGGAAACCATTTGCTTATAAATAAGCACTCTTAAAGTTGCATGTTTGACCCATAGTCTCCCCTGTGTCACAGCTTTGGCACAATTTTCATAAGCTCCCATAGAGCTTAATAGTGGGTCCCATCCTTTGTCTCTTGGCTTTTTGAGAAGCTTACCAGCTCACCTTGTTGTATCAGTGCTTAATTTGACCTAAGGTAGCTTTGCCCCTAGCTTATTTTGACCCACAAGCTACCCACACCACACTCAGTACACTGAGTGATCAGTGTGACTCACCCAACTTCCAAGGGACCCATAGGCTGCATCAGTGGGCCCCACATGGTGCTTTTTGATTCTTTCAAAAGCTCACCTAGCTGGCTTGTTGGTTCCAAGCTTAATTTAAGCTTTGACACCTTTGCCCCTAACTTTTCTTGGCATTTACTTTATCCACAAAACACTGAGTACACTGAGTACTCAGTGTTTGCATCAAAGTTCACAAGCTTGCCAAAAACTCATTAGTGAGCAATAAGCTCTGCTTATTGGCTTATTGTGAAGCTTACCAGACCAGCTTTTAGGATCAACTTTCATTTTGGACCCCTGAGCTTATTTTTGGACCCCACAAGGGACCAAAGGTTCTTGATTTGGCCTATTTGGACTGTGTGGTATCATTAAGTGCTTATTTGATTATTTGAGCTTATTATCTTGTTCACTTGTGTTTTTTAGTTTAGTCTCAGTTCCTTAGTGTTGTTTGCATCTTATTTTTTAGCTTGTGTGTGCTGTGTAGCTCATTAATAGCTTTTGCATCATTAAAAGCCAAAATACCATCTGTTAAGCTATTTGGGGGTGCACATTGCTTATTTTTAAGCTATTGTAAAAGTCTTTTCACAAAAGTTTCTCATTTTTAGCTTATTATCAAATGTCAAAAGGAAAAACCAACAAAAAACCAAATTTAAAGATAGTGATAGTTTCTATTTAATAGATTTTATTTTTTTAATTTTCTTTTTAGCTTATTAATAAGCATTTCATCATTTTCATATTTTTCTTAATTTCCTGTCACCTTAAAGTATTTTTAATAATTTTCTTAGATTTTTCTCTTTTAGGATAATATTTAGAATTAATAATAATTTAATTAATTAATTAGATAATATTAGTAATTAAATAGTTCTCTTAATTTTTAATTAACAACAGTAGGTTTTTATATTTTTCGTAGGTTTCATAAATCATTTAAGACTTTTAGAAAATAGTTTCTTAAATTCTACTGTTCATTTTCTAATTTTCTTAATTAATTTAGTTAAATTAGATTTAAATTAGTCTAAATATAATTTTTAGAAACTTTTTATAATTTTTTAGGATTCCTGTGATGGTTATATTAGTTTTATAAATTTTCCTATAATTTTCTAAGTCATTTAAGTATTATTAGTAATTTAAATAATGAAATAGTTTAATTAATATAATTAGTATTTAATTAAAAGAAAACCCACAAAAGGACAAAAACATTTCTTTTTAATTTTTATATTTTCTTTAAGTTAATTTAGAAGTTTAGAAAATAATTTTGCAAGTTTTTAGTTTAATTTGTAACCTTAATCATTTTTAGTTTAATTTAAATTAGATTTAATTTACTTTTTAAATAAGTTTTATTAATTAATTAGTATTTAAATATTAAAATAATCAAATAAATAATTTTCTTTTCATTTTAAATTTTCTTTTTATTTCAAGTTTGAAAAAGTTTCACTTGCACCCCCTGTAGTTGTAAAATTGTTAAATCCCACTTTTCTCTGTCTGTAATCTGATTTCCCATTTATGTATCTGTGATTATATCTGTATCTCTGTGATTGTTAATATTATTCTAAATTGTCCAAATACCAAGCAATCAGTAGTGTAATCACCTCTCAATCATCTTTGGTTACTGTCCTCAGTGCCACTCATTCCCAAAAACGTTCAAAATACAATTTCAATCTTGTTGGGACTTAACGACCCGAAGATTTCCCTGTACTTCCACGGATTTAAAAACAATTGACTTTCTCTCCCAGGTGGGCCTATCAACTGTACCCGATTGACTGGTTGGTTTGGGAGGAGTCAGCAAACTTCAAGTAATATTTAGTAATCCATTATTCCCGTACACATACCACGTCCTATGGGCGTCGTAGGATACAAGACCCATTAATATACTCATTTTATATAACTAAATAGCTCTCATTTAATCCGTCGATTAAATAAGTTACATAGTTATAGAAAGTGAAGGTATTAATGCCACATATCCGTGACAAGCACAAAGAGTCATAAAGTAAGTAATAAAACCCACTTGGACTCAAGTGACCACGACTCCGTATAACTCGATAGTTTTCTCGTTTATTTTTAAAAAAGTATTTTATTTAACATAAATATTCCAACGTTAGAGATTTCCTCGTCATGTATAGTTGTCTAATTATAATAACGTTCCTGACATTTATTACACTATTCATATAGTATAATATATATCATCCCGTTATTATAATATTATTTATGATTGTTTTATTATTAATATATGCACTTGTATAACTATATATACGCATTCACGTCTATATACTTATATAACCGTTTATATTATTAATAATATTATTACGAGCTTTTATTATTAATTTCTGATTATAAATAAATATCGAGTTATATTAGATGGCCACATGTCCGAGTCATCACTCTCGGCTCATTGTCCAAGTCCAAGGAATAATAACCAATCATAACCAAGAAATTCATCTCCGTCAATCAAGTCCCAAATCACGTGCTACAATAATAGGGTCCGACTACGGCTCACAACTAACCTATCTCCATCATTCTAGTTGACGGTCTCACAATCGGTCCCCAATACCACTTCGTCATCACATCACAAAATAATAAGTCCATTGCCCTCGCGGCTCCAAAGCAACAACAACAATATCAACAACGTCCAAGGTAATATACCTCAACAATAATGACAATAATAACCAACAAGGAAAATATATCAAGTCACCAAATAAAACAAGTCATTCGGGTCGACTACCAAGTCAAACCCCGAGTCTAGGGACTCACTTGGAGTCTCGGCTCACACATGGACCACAAGAGGTCACACCCGAGACCATCATGATCTCGGCTAGCTCATCCGAGCTTGACACAAAACTAAATCGACCCCAAGGGTCATGGTATCAATCCGACAACATCAACATCATGCAAATCCTTGGCCGAAAATCAAACATATCCAAGAAAACATCACCAACACCCTCGATGACAACTAGGGCTGAGCACAGGTTCGGAACCGACCCGAAAAAACCGAGAACCGAATTTCACAAAAGACCGGAACCGAAACCGAACCGACGGGCCGTCGGTTCGGTTCGGTTTTCGTCGGTTCGGTTCGGGTTTGTCGGTCCATGTGTATTTTGGCATGTTTTTGTCGGTTTTGAGCCGAACCGGACCGAACCGAACCGACCCGAAACCGAAATTCAATAAAAACCGGAACCGAAACCGAACCGACGTGCCGTCGGTCCGGTTCGGTTCTTGTCGGTTCGGTCCGGTTCGTCGGTCCGGTTCGGTTTTGAACATGCGATGCTCAGCCCTAATGACAACAATACATGACCAAGAATCAAAACCTCCATAAAAACTTAAAGGGAAAACACAAGCCGAGAGCTTGGAGCTCTCAGTTTCACCTCGACAACCTCCAAAAGCACGAAACCCGGATACCAAACTATTGTTTCATTACATTTCATTCAAAAACCCACTTGTATTTCATGTTTTAATCCATAACCCAAACGAATATCTTTAAGTCGTGACCCTAGGTCACGTTTTTATCAAAAATACGAGTGAAACTCGTCTCACCTTTGATTCTTAAGACTTAAAACGTGACAAACTTCCAAAAACAAGAAAGTGGTCACGATTTTGGTGATGATACGAGATGAAATAAGAGGTTAAAGGGCGCGTGTAGTAGTGGATCTAAGAGAATAGATGATGGGGAATTGATTGGTGGTGGCGGTGTAGTGTGGTGACCGGCAGTGCGGCTGTGGTGGTGGCCGGAATATGGGGCGGCTAGGGTTAATGATGAGGGGGAGAGAGAGATGTGAGGAAGATGATGGGTGGGTTGTGTTTGTGTGTGTGTATAACCGGTTCACAAGGACCAATTTTATTACTCTTTTATTTTATTATTATTATTATTATTATTATTATTATTATTATTATTATTATTATTATTATTATTATTATTATTATTTTGTAAAACAAAATAATAATAATAATAATAATAATAATAATAATAATAATAATAATAATAATAATAATAATAATAATAATAATAATAACAATATTATTTTTAGTATGGGGTAAAGTGGCTAGTTATAAAACGCAAGGCCAAACCCGAAACATTTAAAATATTTCGACTCTCTAGAACCGAGCTCGTTCTCAAAACTTTAAAATATCACAATACGTTCAATGAATGAATATATAGTCGAACCGTAATCCAAAATATTAAATTTTTGTTAGGTCGTTCTAGTGCCGGAGTCAACGTAGTGCCAAATAAAATCTCAAAATAAATTCTCATCACATCGATAATTCAAATTCGATTCCATAAAAATTTTAAATATAATCAACCACAATATAGGTTTTACAAGTTCGTTACGAATAAAATTTCAAACATAAATTTATAAACGAACTTTTACGTAATGCGGGTTTTCAAAATGGCTCCCTAATTTGCCAGTTGTCACAACTTAAAACATGAAAGTTGTAGCTTCTTGGCCATTCTTTACCCAGAAATTTGAATCACTTAAATCCGATATGATATGAGTGAGATATCGCGCGTTAAAGATGACGTCTTAGTCATATTTAGTGCACATAAAGTGTTTGATAAAATGACTAAAAGGGATTTTTCATATAAAAACACATTTAAAAGCACTAATTGGTCAAGTTATTTTCAATTTAACAAAACTATCAGTTTGTTTTGTTAAATAGAATTGATGAACCCAAACATTTGATCAAATTGATGAACCTAAAAAAATTGATTAACCTGAAATTTGATGAACCTGAAAAGAACTGTGATCAATTTGATGAACCCAAACATTTGATCAAATTTGATGAACCTGAAATTGATGAACCTGAAAAGAACTATGATCAATTTGATGAACCCAGACATTTGATCAAATTGATGAACGTGAAAAAATTGATGAACCTGAAATTTGATGAACCTGAAAAGAACAGTGATCAATTTGATGAACCCAAACATTTGATCAAATTGATGAACCTGAAAAAATTGATGAACCTGAAATTTGATAAAATTGAAAAGAACCGTGATCAATTTGATGAGCCCAAACATTTGATCAAATTTGATTAACCTGAAATTGATGAACCTGAAATTTAATGAACCTGAAAAAATTGATGAACCCAAACATTTGATCAAATTTGATGAACCTGAAATTGATGAACAAAAGTAACTGATGAACAAAATGTCTTTTTTAAAAATCAGGTAATAAGGTTCATCGGTTAATATGGTTCATCAGTTAAAAAAAATAAAAATAAATAAATAAAACAAAAAAAACAAAACTTTTTGAATCTTACATTAATAAAATGACTAAAGTGCATTGTTGTACAAAAATTAGTGCATTTAACTCGATTTTAAGACTAAGAATCTAAGCTAAACATTTCATCAAACACGTTGTTTGTAACAAATATGAGTAAAACGTCATCTTTAACATACGATATCTCATTCATATCATATTTGATTTGAGTGATTCAAATTTCTGGGTAAAGGGTGAACCAAAATCTACGACTTTCATGTTTTAAATTTTTTCACGATTCGGCATTTATGATGGTACAAATTAAGGTCGAAAATGCCCAAAAAATAAAGAAAATTAACACCCATTTCGTATATAAAAAAAAAGTTTCGAAATTTTTAACAAAATTTATACCAAATTAAAGAGGATTAAATTTTAAAAATTATAGTGAAATCGGTTTTTTCTAAAAGTTTGTCGTTTAAGAAATATGTGCGTTTGAAATTTGAGGTGAAAAAAGAAAAAACGAGTAATTTTACTATTTTGCCCCTATCGAGATTTTTTAATAAAATAAATAGGAGACACGTGGCAGAACCAAATTTCTTTTTAAGCTTTGCAAAGTTTTGGTACTTTGCAACTAGTATTAGTTTAAGACCAAGCTCTAGTATTAGGTTTATCAGTATAAATATTGAGACATATGCAATTATAAAGGAATGTATATTACTTATTACATGGTATCGAGCCTAGTTTCCTAAATAAACCTAAATTCTTTTCTTTTCGATTCATTGGTGAATCATTTAGCCGACACTTCTATTTGAAAAGGAATAAACAAAGGGTTATTATTTTCGTTCCTAGGTGATCCTGCGTAAACAACAAAAAAAGGTTTCGGTTCTTTTTACTAGTTTCTTTTAGTCACCTCAACCCTCCTTTACAATCCTTTAATGACGAACGAAGCTTCTTCCATTCCTACTATATCCCATACTGATAAATTTGACGAAGACAAAGCAAACTATGATGCATGGACGCATGGTGTTACTTCTTCAATAATCATTGAAACTTTTTGAAGTGTTAAAACACATCACGGGCACGTCTTCTAATGATACTAGTTCGGCTCCTCCACTCTATAATTTAATCTTAGAATGTTTCTAGCCATATTTGAAACTCTTCATGGTAGGTTTGCACGGCTAACACCAAGTTTGCTAAGGATGCTTGCTTGAAAGTATTTTTGTTGATAATAAGGGACGCGTATCATTTTTTTAAAAAGTTGACTTCGTGTCATATACCTTGGTGATTGTATGATTGATGCATACATTCAAAAGATCGAGTCTATAGTTACTTTGCTTAATGCTCTTGGCTTGCCTCCAAGTAATGGTGATGTGGTGACGTATGCCATTAATGGCTTGACTGATAAATTTGCTCACGTAGCTGATATAATTGCTCATCATATCCGTTTCCCAATCTCGTTGCGGTTCGCACAATAGTCACAACCCGAAAACTTTCAGCTTAACTCCAAGCAACAATCGTTATCCATTGACGTATCACCCTCGTCTCCTAGGGTGCTTCTAGCCAAAAATGGTACCTCACGGGATAATCGTAGGCATGTGACACACATGACTCCCGGGACATTCGTGATTCACGTTCCTCTACTTAACCAAAGGTCTGTTTGTAATATAATTCTGCTCGTGGTTTTTTCCGTTTTGGTAACGTTTGTAGATTTGTGCTTGATAGTCCGGCTCGTGTTAATAACCCTTCGTTATGCCAAATTCAAACCAATTCTTATGTGAATTGGGTTCGGATAACAATTTGCCAACTATTGGATCTGGTTCCTTTCCTTCAAATGCGGGACAGGCACGTTTTACTTCAAATGCGGGACAGTCAAGGGCCATATGGAACTGAACCAAACCTGCTTGCTGCTTATAACTGATGCGAACAAGAACTAGTTTCTGGTGTCCAAACCACCTTTTTATGTTTATCTATACTACTATATAATGTATTTGGGACTATTCTATAATTAGAAAGGCTTAAAAATTCAGACTTTTACTTACTAATTATGGAAACAACCACCCCTAACAATCACCTCAACAATATATAACTACTTCAACAACCACCCCCAACAATTGATAACCACCTCAACAACCACCCCCAACAATTTATAACCAACCCAACAACCACTTTCCACCACCCCACCTCCCTCCTCTTCACCCCAACAATCCGCCCCCGCATCGCGCGGGCACCTTTCTAGTATAATTAAAATAGCTGCTTATTGCTTATAACTAATGCGAACAAGAAAACTAGTTTCTGGTGTCCAACCCGCCTTTTTATGTTTATACAATTAAAACACCTTTTTTTTTTTATACAATTAAAACACCTGCTTACTGCTTTTTAACTAATGCGAACAAGAAAACTAGTTTCTGGTGTCCAAACCACTTTTTTATGTTTATATGATTGAAAAAACCTGCTTACTGCTTTTAACTGACAAGAAAACTAGTTTCTGGTGTCCAAACCTCCTTTTATGTTTATATAATTAACTTTTTAGTGAAATCGTGTAGGTTAAGTAAGAAATAAAGCTTGAATCACTAGCCCAAAACAAACACTTTCTCGTTTAGGACTAACCATGCGTATATACTATACCGTCCTTTACACGGTTCCGTTATGTTTAAATTTTAGTTTTGATTATATGTCTGTTTGTAACTGCTAGTAAACCTACCACAAGACTTTGTAGATGTTGACTTGTATTTTGGATCTGGATCTATTACACATGATCCATATTGGATAACACCATTTATTACGAGTAATTATTTCCCGTGTTTGTCGCGCAAAATTTTGACTTACTAGATTATTGGTCATATAATAAGCATGATGCTTCTGTCATAGGCAAATAAAAGAAAGATCATAAGAGATATTTTAATCATGTTTAAGTTATCAAGTAATCTATTCTATAACCAATGAGAAGATCAATAAGTTTTTTGTTTTACTTGATAATTTTATGAATTTAGTCACCTACCTTCCTTGGCTCCTTTTACCACTACCAAATCCAAAACCAGATGTTTTTTTAATAGATTATAGGTTATATGGCTCAAGTTTAATTGCGGGTTATGGTGAATTAGGGTCTATCACTATATATTGTGCATGAATAATAATCATAACCTACGGGGTTTCAGTCATTATCTAACATAGCCGACACCATTTACCCCTTCTCCATTAAAAAAACTAAAATTTTCGTCCAAAACCATACTCGAATATTATTTTGACAAAAACTTTTTAACCATTTGAAGCGCAGCTAACTTACTTTGTCAATGCTAATCTCTTCATTTTTAAATTCTGTATGAAACCGAAACAAAACACCTCTTCGTCAAACGCTCCGCCAGACCGTCACGCACCGCCAAAAGCCGTCTACGCTTTTCTTTAGCTTTTGTTACTTTGCTTTTTCTTTTGTTGTTATTGATGCGGCATGATGAAGATTAATCATCGTTTGATGTTGTATGTGTTGATCAACAAATTTGTTATATGCGTTTACTGTTGCCCGAAGAATTGATTCAGCTTGATGTCGAATATCTTTTTCAGAAAATAAAAGTTATTTGTTATTGCTTTAATTAATGTTCTAAGTTTTCTCCGGTCTTAGCTTTCACGATTTTTTCGCTCAAATTACGCGGGAGTATTAGATGATAGGTTAGATGGCCCAAACCTAATTACAGGTATGACATTCATGGTTTACTTTATTGTATGTATGTTAGATTGCCCACACACAATTGCGGGTTACTATCTCCGTCTCAAAATATAAGTCCGTTTTTTACTTTTCAAAGTCTTTCTCTTCATATTTGGACCGTAATTATTTTTTTTTGTGTTATATAATACTTGATACAAAATATTTAAATGGATTTGTGTTTCAATGTATTTTTATTAGTATATTTTTTTTATCAAGTACTCCCTCCGTCCCAAAATATAAGTCCATATTTTATTTTTCAAAGTCTTCTTTTTTCGACTTTGACCTTAATTATTTTTTCTCGTGTTATAAGATACTTGATGAAAAGTATACCAATGAAAATGCATTTAAAACACAAATCTATTTATATATTTTATATCAAGTATTATATAATACGGAAAAAAATAATTAAAGTCAAAGTTGAAATAAAAAAACTTTGAAAAAATCAAAATGGACTTATATTTTGGGACAAATATAGTACATATAGCACGAAAAAAATACTAATTACAGTCAAAGTTAAAAAAAATAAAATAAATAAATAAATAAATAAAAATTGAAAAGTCAAATGTGAAATATTATTTTGGGGCGAAGGGATTATTATATATTTGGGTTGCTCATGTATCTCTATGTATTGAGCATGAATAATAATCATAAACTATAAGGTTTCTATCACTATCTAACAGTTTTCGCCTGGGTTGTCTATGTTGGAAGCTTACCGCGGATTCTTGAACGATTAACCTATGATACCAACATAGTCTACGCACCTGTCACGGTACATTGTATACCAGCTAGCTAGTCATCATTTTAGCTTAAAGTCAACTGCAAAATTTGAAGAGTGTAAATTAAGCATACGTTTCTCGTAACTAATAGAGACGTTTATACTGAAATCATCAAACTTAAACCTTGTCATAGACTAGCTTTATTGACTTTGAACCATAACCTAAATGTTAATGGAATCGAACTTTTTTTTGAAAGGGTGAATATATATTTAGCACAATAACACTAGCTATATAACTTTTTACAAAGATTAACAAGATTGGATCAGAAGCATTTCCAATGGCCCAACTTGAATCATTCAGCTAGTCCGTACTCTAGTACTATATACATTTTTTATTACAAGATCTTTTGTACTACCATTCCACCACACAAGAGTGGTACATGACCACCCGCATTCTCCCTTTTTAATAGTCTACATTTCCCTCATCAAACACTTATTCAGTACCAAATGCAGCTACAACTATGGGGGCAATTCATGTCGGGTTCGGGTTGATGGGTTAGCGGGTTCATATATCTCAACCAAAACTCGACCTGTTTAGTTAATTGTGTTGAGATGTTCAAGCCTAACCTGAACACGTTTATTAAGAGTTGAATTGGAATTTAAAGATACATAGTGGAATTTAGAAGATGAATGCTAGAAAACTTAACACGATATATATAGCCAAAAGCATAAAAACTTCAAAAGTCGGTGACATACCTATACTATCTATAATAGAAAAATGGTCAAAAGTGAAATGTTGAGTTTTCAACAATGGTCAAATGAGAGAGAAAGTGAAATGTAATTACTAGTAATACTCTTATTAAAACACCACAATACTTAAAAGTACAATTATTTTATTCACATTGTACAACCAAATTAAAGCATATCTACCAAATTAAATACAACCAATTCAAACACAAATCGGGTTGACCCGGGACGCTTCAAACCCGGCGGGTTGACCCAGTTTAAATTGACCCGTTTTGACCCAACCTAGCAAGTTGACCCGGTTTAAATACAACCAATTAAAACACAAATCAGGTTGACCCGGGACGCTTCAAACCCGGCGGATTGACCAAGTTTAATTTGACCCGTTTTTGACCCAACCTAGCAAGTTGACCCGGTTTAAATCAACCCATTGTTCGACCGGATCGGTTCAACCGGTTGAACCACCCGGGTCGAACCGAGTTTCAAAACATTATCCATTACTTAAAAGTACAATGATTTATTCACATTGTACAACCAATTAAAAATATATCTACCAAATTAAATACAACCAACTAAAACACAAACCGGGTTGTCCCGGGACGCTTCAAACCCATTTTTCGACCGGAACGGTTCAACCAGTTAAACCACCCAGGTCGAACCAGGTTTCAAAACATTATGTTTAATTCCCAAGTCTTCTAGCTTTTAATATTTTTCGTTTATAACATATAAACTTTTTTTTTTTTTTTTTAATTATTATTATTATTATTATTATTATTATTATTATTATTGTACGAAGTACATATTTTTAATATTTAATGTTTTAACTATATTTTTAAACAGGTTGGCGGGTTGAGAATTGCAACCCAAACCTAACTTGTTTATTAAACGGGTCAATTGTATCAACCCATTTACAACCCAACCTGCTTAGCCTCAACCTATTTATTTTAGTGTCGATCTCAAAACGTATTTCATCTCGCATCAGAAATTGCCACCTCTAGCTCCAACCATACAAGAGGAAACTGGATACTTACACGTGAGGGCCTCACCCACTGTACCTCCATGTTATAGAAGTAAACTACGTTTCTACCAACATTGATATCAGACCAACAAACTAAACATGCATGCCTCTTATCCTCTCACATATTTATCCTATGCATCAATAAAAGATAGGCATCATCTACTTCCATAACCTATTAATTCTTCACACTTCATTCCATTCTATCCAGATTCCAAACATAATAATTCATTAATAACTACCAATTGACTATGCATAAATGCATATCAACTTTCCATTCCCTGACCACTTTCTCAACAACTTGAACAGATTTCTTCACATTAAGGCCCATTAGCTGCAATCTTACATTATCAATGTTGACCTTTAATAGGGTATCTTCAATTCATCTCTTTTGTCTTAAGTGAAGATCCTTGCATTTCTCTAGCTTGTGCCACACATAATGTACGACTGTCCCCAAACTTTTCCTTTTCAGAACACCTTTCATGCTATTAGAACAGTTACTTGTGGCCACATTTCTAACTATATATCTTGCCAATCATTACTCAGTCGTGTAAGCTCCACCTTTCCCTTTAAAGCCAACCAAACCTTTTTAGAGTATTCACAGTTAAAAAAGAGATGATCGTGAGAGTCACTGCAAACATTACCTAATGAATCGAACTTTATAAAGAACAAATTAGTATAAACGTAACACTCGACTTCCAAACCTTAAGGATGTTAAGAAGCACACCCAATGTTGAAAAAATGTATCAAGACTCAAATAAAGGTCAAAACATGGAGCACCTGATAGGCAACAATATACATAAAGGATAACTAAATTAGACCAAACGAAGTCGCTTTGCGGATTCTATTTGACAGGGTGGTTCAATCGACTTTGTCGATCATGTGGAGAAATAGAAACGTAGTCGCTTTCAAATTAAAAAAGACCAAACAAGGATTTGATTCTCAATGAAGTTAAGCTCCTATCATTCAACTGGATCTCTAATAGGCATACAAAGTCTTTTTGTAACTGGGTGGTATGGTTCTCCAAGACTCCAACCCTCGTAACCCAATCTCTTAATCAGTGTATTTCATTTTCCTAGCATCTTGCTAGTGTTTTATTATAATTGCCATAAAAAAGCATAGAGTATAACTAAAATCTAACAATCACATCTAGGAATGATTATGTTTATGATATTGAAATATTGTAAACAAAACAAAAGGCTTGTATGTGTATTGTATGAGCAAAAACTGACCAATGAATTATAAAAACGAGGAAGGCTCTGAGCCGCCGCGTTGCGGCGGAGCAGTGAGTATTCGTTGTTTATTGCTTCATCATGAGTATGAAGTATGTTGCCAAGAACAGGATAAACTTGCAGAATACATTGAAAATATCTAACTTTAACAAATACCATGATCCTAATACATTAACAAAAGTTAGTCAATGACATACATAGATTAGTGATTGCAGGTGGGGGTAACCTGCTACTCCCCCCGTCCCACAATAAATGTCCACTTTTAATTTTCAAAGTCTTTCTCATTCAACTTTGACCATAAATATTATCATTTGTGTTATATGATACTTGATGAAAATTATATTAATGAAAATACATTTAAAACTCAATCCATTCATATATTTTTCATCAAGTATTACATAACACAAATAAAAATATTCATGGTCAAAGTTGAATGAAAAAGACTTTGAAAATTCAAAGTGGACACTTATTGTGGGACGGAGGTAGTACAAAATTGTTGTATTTACTGATTATATAATACAGGAGTAGCTGCACCAGTAATATAATTACAAAATTTAACCGTTACTTTGTTTTCACTTTAAATGCTTTGCCACCCCACATGACCTGTGGACTGAAGTACTGAACTCACGTCCGGAGTATATTTATTTTCCTAGATACAAAACTGAATTACAAATATGAATATTCTAATTAAAAAAATTTTAGTTACGATTTGTGCGCCTATAACAACATATATGACAAAAGAAGGCACATAATATCGATAAAAAATAGTATCCAAACATATACACCAACAAACCAAGCATCTTAAGAAGTAAAACCAAAAGCTGAAAAAAAGGAAAGAAAGAAAACGGGCTAATGATTTGGATGGGATGGGCTAATGAGTAAAACCAAGTTGGTACATGGATGACGCAAATCTAGCGTCAGTTGACGCTCTATTATATATAGAGTAATAGAAGCAATAGTGATGTTGACGTATGTGTCCGGATGACACGTGCCGGACCGAAGAGTCTCCTTTAGCCCGAAGGAAATTACCGGAAGGCGGATGCTACTCTTGTCCGAGGGGCATGTAGCGAAGGACCGTAAAGGTATACACCCCTTTTTATACAGGTACAAGCTGTTACCCAGTGGTCCGATGCAAGAACCGGACAACGCCACCTAACCCGGATATTACGGGATTGTGTCTCCCACATGACTCGACACCTAGTACTTAGGCTAGGTATAGCTTGGCGTGTTCCTTCCCAAGACAGTACAGGTATCGAGGTTACCAATGTGGTACCTACCTCTTTCTCTCTCTATAAATACTACTCTCTCATCTCATTTATAGGATCTCACACACACATATACATCGCAATATATATATTACATACTCATATATTCATACTAAATCCTCTATAATGTGAGGTACTGACTTGACCGTCGGAGGGTGGTTCCGGGGCTTCGGCCTCGGGACCCCTTCTAACGGGTTCTTTCATGTTTGTAGTATACTTTCAAGCTCGGGACAAAGACGGAAGGCACGTGAGAACCGTCAATACCAACCCAACGGGAAAATGATTCAACATTTGGCGCCATCCGTGGGACCGTTATTCACTCTACCAAGAGTTAAGAATGACGGGTCACATTTTCAGTCCGGTACGGACGTTCGGTGTTGACAGATCCGGCATGAACGTCAAATATGGACGGGCAGTATGAACCGTTCAGTACTGTCTCGTTCGGGTATGCTTGCGACGGGTTTCATCCGTGTGATCCCAAATAAAACGAGGGACGTTCGCCGTCCGGTATAACTTCGGGTACGTGTTAAGTTTGTTTGTTTTCTATGACATTTCACATCCACAACTCTGTAAGTGCTCGAATTTCATCTTCATGCTTTCTCGCTTGCTATGTTAAATATGAAGTAGCCATGGGATTTGTTGATATAACATATGCTAGCTTCATCCTCTTGATAGAGCCCTGGCTCATATGTATGAAACCTAATCATTAATTATATTAGTAAAAGAAGAGGATGATTTGTCAGTGAATTATTTTAGTAAAAGAAGTCGAACATTATATGAACATCCAGGATGATGTTTGTCACTGATTTCTCACATGATGCATGATGTACAAGTAATTGTCCTTAGTATTAAAAAGAAAGAAATTAACTTGCAACTTGCTAAGCGTGATGTACTACCTTTTTTTTTCTGATAGTTACTTAGCATACATGCCTATGTCATATCATCCATGAATATGGTCATTTATGTTTGTCTCATGCTAAATGATATTAAAACATATTAAGGTACGGAGTATATCCTTACAAAGCATGGAATTTCACCTTCCAAAAAAAACAAAGCATGGAATTTGGCTACATTTTTTACGAATAGTACTTTTAAAAGATTGCGAAGGCCATGTTAAAATGCACAATTCACATATCTTCAATATTGAGGGTAATAAATAAGCGTATTGGGGACAATATTGTTGTTTATATGTCGAACCTTTCTTAAAAAAAAAAAAAAAAAAAAAAAAAAAAAAAAAAAAGAGAGAAACAGGTTATGGGGAAAATTTTGTTATCGTTTAAATATGCGGGTAGCCTGGTTTTTTCTACGGCCATATAAAGGTGCAAAGCACAAAAGCACAAATGACAACCTATCACCCATTACAAAACACATTTAAGAGTTCACTTTTTGAAAATGGAATGAGTAAATAGTTAACCTATATGAAAATGGTTAGGGGTAGTGAATGTGATGAATGGTCACATCATTGTGTAGTACAATAATTTGGAGGGGTAGCAATCTTTCACGTGATTCTATCACATTTTACAAACAAACATTAGTCAAAGTTGTTATAATAATACGGAGTAATAATTTTGGCACAAAGGAAAAAGATATAAAAACGAATGTGCCATCACTATCTTACCTGTGAGAATGACCGGTCAAAAGGAGAAACAAGATTATTCATGACACCATGATTTCTATATTTTACTACTACTGATACGACCCGGTTAGGGGTTGTATCGGGATAGGGCACCACTTCAAGCGTGTGCTGGCTCCGTCAGAAAATAGAAGAGAAGAACTAGAGATTTGTTTATTAACTTTTGATTAATTGAATATAATAAATGATTACAATAGTATTTATAAGACAAAGTAGGGTAAAACCCTAAGACCTAAATAGGCCATGGGCTCGGGCCCAGGCGTATCATTCCCCACTCCTTCAAAACCACCTTGCCCTCAAGGTGTTTTCTTAAAACATTCTTAATTGACTTCCCTAAATAAACTTGAAAACAATCATAAACAAAGACACGTAAATAAAGATAGATTATATGACATAATCTTTATGCCATACGTTTGAACTTCTTGAGTAGTTTGGGCAGTCCATCCTCCTG
Source organism: Artemisia argyi (assembly GCA_030686995.1). NCBI lineage: Eukaryota > Viridiplantae > Streptophyta > Magnoliopsida > Asterales > Asteraceae > Artemisia > Artemisia argyi. The sequence goes on from CM060709.1 coordinate 24,437,517, forward strand.
CAACATTGGCGTAATCCGGGATCTCATAATCTTCTTTGAATTGCAGCCTTCACCTTTTTCTTCTTTCGTATTCCTTTGCCGTGAACATAACACAACACCATTCTTCCATCTTTTGCTGCCCCATGACCCTTCTTGCGATATACCCACTTCAAACTAACAACCAAACTCTCGCCGAGAACATCTCTACCCTCCAACATCTTAATCACAAACTCCTTGATTAAACCCAAATTTATTTCATCTATACTACCATCATATATACCACCTCCATCCTTAAGTAGCGATATCACTATATTCGACTCATCTTCGTCAACCCTACACGCTTCACCACCACCCACAACAACATCTTTCACACTTTTTTTATTTTCTGAAAATTCGCTAAACTCACTACAAACTTCCATGCTTTCCACATTACTCTCAATGAAAGCACCAATTGATACGACCCGGTTAGGGGTTGTATCGGGATAGGGCACCACTTCAAGCGTGTGCTGGCTCCGTCAGAAAATAGAAGAGAAGAACTAGAGATTTGTTTATTAACTTTTGATTAATTGAATATAATAAATGATTACAATAGTATTTATAAGACAAAGTAGGGTAAAACCCTAAGACCTAAATAGGCCATGGGCTCGGGCCCAGGCGTATCAACTACTTTACATATATATAAAGATAAGTGTAAGAATATCCATCTTCTACGACGTGCAGCAAAATATTATGAAAAATGATTTGTATGCCTAAAACATGAACCTAAATTTATACCTAAAGATTTGATTGGTGCATTTCAAAAAGTGATTGGTGAAAAATAATGAGAGATAATAAGTTTGGTACACTTGTCATGAAATGAATTGTTAGGTCTAACTTTAGGTCTCCTTGTTAGGTCTAAATATCAATGCTCAAATATTATTTATAACAGAGGAGTTTTAGAGTATTAGCGCCATATTGCTTTCATTTACGCCTTTAAGGTTCAGTGATTAAGCGAAACAATGATTTACTAATAAACACGTTTAAGGCATCTCTATTTGGGAATATGGAAACTCATACGCAAGAAATCTTAGCAAAGATACCCAATAATTTAGCGAAAATTACTGACATACCCCTGCATGGTGGGGTATGTCACAAAGTACCCCAAATCTGAGCCGTTTTCAAAAATACCCCAAGGTTACCCTAAAAATGGTACGCGACATTAGGGGATGACACATGTCAACATGATGGCTCGGGCAAAAAAAAAAAAAAAAAAAAAAAAATATATATATATATATATATATATATATATATATATATATATATATATATATATATATATATATATATATATACTGCATGTCGCGTATGGATATACGCGACACCTTTAAAACCATACGCGACATGCTTTTATTGGTGCATGGGGAATGGGAAAAGTCTATTACATCTTATTATTAGGGTTTAGAGTTCAGTTTTTAGGGTTTACTAGGTAGGGTTCACTTTTTTTGGTCTATAAATCGGTAAGTATGTATGGTGAATACACACAATTTACATACTAATTGAGTTTTCTTCTTCAAACACAATGTCAAACCATGCATCACCTGAAAATGATTCGTTTCACACACCGCCTGGCACTCCACCACCGTATCTCTTTCCGTTTTCCCACGTGAATGACAACCCACCACACAACCTACCACCTGCCTTTACACCACAAGAATTGTGGCAGTACTTCCAAGTGCATGGCAACCCACCACCTCCCACTCCACCCCAAGATTTGTTTCCGAGCTTCCAAGTGCATGACAACCCACCACCTGCCATTCCACCAGAAGTAATGTTTCCAGAGATAAACCAACCCATGATTCGTCAATTGACTGAGGACGAACAGTATGAGCTGGATATGGAAGTGCTAAGGGAGCATGAAGCTGAGCAAGCCCGTCAGAATAGGGAGCGTGAGGCGTACCTCAAAGGAAAACAGGATCGGAGGAACAGAAGAGCAGAAAGGCGTTGGGCTCGGGGTCTTCCACCTGTGCCATCGAGTGAGGACGACTCAAGTGCCTCCTACTCGAGTCACGAGGGATATGTGTCGGATGATTCATTTAATTGAATCATAGTTTTATATTTATTTATCGTATTGTTTTTTATTGTTGTAGTTGTTGTTTCAAGTAATATAAATGTTATGGTTAATATACTTGCATTGACTACAATTTCACATTACATAAAAAAGGAACTGGTAGAATTAAAGAAGGTACTATTACAATAAAGGAGTAAAAAGTAGCTACCATACCATACATTAAATAAAAACCAGGTTACAACATACTAAAATATTACAAACACCATAATCATTAAACTTTCACCCCAACCGGCTAGAACCAGAGCTCTCTTCCCTGCTTGCATCCCTTTTCGTCTCATCCTTTGTTTCTTTCAATAGTTCATAGTAAATTTTAAGAGCCTTAATCCTACTTACGAAATTCAACATTTCATGCCGCTCTATAGGCTTTGAGACTTGTTCCTCCACCAAGCTATACAAAAACCTTTTTCGCTGCTCCTCCGACATGTTTTGCTGATGCGTCTCTACAATGTTATTTTGCTGCTCCACCAAGTTTTGCTGATGCACCACATGATTTTTATCATCCCCCTTGTTACCTGGTGAATTGTTGTGTGACATTGTTTCGTTCTAATTTTTAGAGAAACCTGTTTGGTTTATGTGTGGAATGTTTGTGTTTAATTTATAGTGGTATCACTACAAAATACCTGAAAAAGACTTTAGAAGCAAATGCAAAAGCTTACTCATAAAGTTTATATGTGGCATTGTGTAGTAAAACCAGTTATTTTAATCGTACAGGACATTGTCAGGGAGTTGTCATTTCAGAGTGTCATATTTCGTGTAAACTTTTAAGCGTACACGACATTGTCAGTGACTTGTCATTTCAAAGTGTCATATTTCGTGTAAACTTTTAAGCGTACACGACATTGTCAGTGACTTGTCATTTCAAAGTGTCATATTTCGTGTAAACTTTTAAGCGTACACGACATTGTCAGTGACTTGTCATTTCAAAGTGTCATATTTTGTGTAAACTTTTAAGCGTACACGACATTGTCAGTGACTTGTCATTTCAAAGTGTCATAACCTTTAAAAAATTGTCTGACCTCAATTACTTTATAATCTAGCTATGATTTCTCCTATACACATAATTGTAAAGACTAAATATATACGGAAAATGTTGCAAGAATACTACTTTTTTGAAACAAAATATGACACGGACTAGACAGTTGATTTGATAAGTGCCTGACACAAACGGGTACGTATAACTTTTTACGCGACATATGACAATGATATGACATTGATCTGACAATTGCATGACACTTACGGGTACGTGTAATTTATTACGCGAAATATGACAATGATATGACATTGATCTGACAATTGCATGACACGTACGGGTACGTGTAATTTATTACGCGAAATATGATAATGATATGACATCTCCATTAAATTTCTCGTATAAATACTGGTGTGTAGTCACGTTTATTTGCTCACAATTCTACTCACTGAAAGAAAGATAAAATTCACACAATGTCTCAACAAAAGAAATCCGGATTCACAAATTCCCAATTCGTTCCACCAAAACAAAAAAATTACGCAACATACGCCCCAACACATAATGTTGCGGGTTCGTCAACATCTATGAGCGAGGATCATTGGATAATACCTGGTCCGGCTGGTATTCTTCAACGAGCCATTCTTAGTAAAAAATGCAGACATCAGAGAGGGTGGGCCCGAATATTGTGTTGTGCCAACACAGGATTATATAGCGAAAGTAAATGAGGATGTCACTGAGGATTAACATTTTACTAGTGGTCCATGGTTGAGCGCTATTGATAAGCTGTTTAATTCTCAAGGTGTCATCTTAACTGGCTGTTTTGGGGATATAAAGAAGCATTGTGTAAAAGGAAAACTTGAACTTGTTGTAGCTGTTATCAAGTCTTGTACTCCTAACCTGCTGGGTGACCTCAACTGTACACTAAAAGATCCAACCGAGACTATGGCTGGTACAATTCATCACAAAGTCCTTGCAGAAGAGCTGGATTATAAAAAATACCTCAAAGTCGGAGCTGTTTTGGTACTTCGTAATGTTTCGGTCTTTACCTCGAAATCATCACCGCCTGCTCTTAACATAACAAAAAGGAACTTGGTTGAGGTTATCGACAAGAATACCGTTTTTAGTGGATGAATATGCACCTTTTCATACCCTTTGTTTATGATTAATATTGTCAATCTACTGTGTATAAAACACAGCGTTGTATGGTTTAATTGTTTCGTGTCTATGTAAGGTTATTGTATTGTGTTTATGTATGGTTAAAAAATAAATCAAATGAAAGTTAACAAAAAAAAAACTTTATACATCAATATATACCATTACAAACGTTCAACCGTACAACTAACAACATCTTAACTAATCATATCCACATAAACTAGTATTCTCACACCTACTTAGATAAAACACCTTACCAAGCGAACATCTAACATTGGAGAAAAAGGCTACAACATTAGTCATATCAAAATTCGGTGGCCAGTTACGCGTAACAAACTCATGTATTAGCCAACATGTGATTACCCCACAATCGCTTGAATTTCCTTGTTGTGGGATAGGATATGGTACGTTGTTGTAATGGAACTCGAAACTGTAATGCCCACGTCCTGTCCTGCTAAAATGTCCCAGCTCTTCTAAACACGTGTTCACAGCTTCGGTCCAAGCCAATACAAATTTTCTTATTACTTCACCACGTTCCATGCTGTACATAAAGTCGAGAACCAATAACTTGGAATCATACAAATCTATAATTGCTGTGACCCAGTGATTCCCTGTCGGGTTCATCGGCATCAACACCTACATATAAAGTTTATTTATGCATACACAATTACAATGTCTTGTAAAAAGTAATTTATACAAAACAAATATACATTGAAAGATATTTACTTACATAACGTACTACATCCCATGACGGGTACGGACGTGTGCCACCATCCAATGTTCCCCTAAGCGCCGGATTTACCGAAAGCATGGACACGTAACCAGTCACGGTCGGGGAAAGAGATGCCGTCCATGATCTAGCCACTGTCCCTAGTTGGTGGTTGTCCCATTTTCTCATTAATATCTCCATCCAACAATTCATATGCTGATTCAAAAGTTTAAACCTAACCATTTAATGTTCTTGAAACTTAAATAATCTAAACTTTAAACAATTTAAAAGAGTACACTTACATCGTCAGACAACCAACCACGTGTTTCCACTGGACCCGGATCAGTACCCATCTTGTATACACCCGGAAGTAGATGTTGCCAGAACTTACTTTCCAGCACCCAACCTGTTGGATGACAATCAAGGTATATCCCGTATGTCTCCAAAAGGAATTCCTCCAAACTTTCATAGTTATTGCGCCTTACCTAAACAAAAAATAAATAAATAATATACAATATGGTTACAAGTTCATTAATTATATAAAGCAAATGTTAATAAATTAAAAACATTTTTAGTAGTACCTTTGTAGGATCAACATTATAAAATACCAAAGGTGAGCTAGCAGCTGTACAAACAACCAGAACATCCCCATCATCATCATCTACCGGTAATTCTTCTAGGTTAAATCGCGGAATGGTCGCCGTACTCTTTTTTAGTTTAGCCTTAGCTCCATGTTTCTTAGGGAGGATTGTAGTGGGTCCCTGTTGGGTATACTGAAATTGCTGATATTTACCTGGACGACAATCCCTCCTTGGTCGGTCGATCGGATGCTGAAAAAAGATTAACAAACAATTTTTTTTTTTTTTTTTTTTTTTTTTTTTTTTTTTTTTTTTTTTAATTTTGTTAATCTTTTTTCAGCATCCGATCGACCGACCAAGGAGGGATTGTCGTCCAGGTAAATATCAGCAATTTCAGTATACCCAACAGGGACCCACTACAATCCTCCCTAAGAAACGTGGAGCTAAGGCTAAACTAAAAAAGAGTACGGCGACCATTCCGCGATTTAACCTAGAAGAATTACCGGTAGATGATGATGATGAGGATGTTCTGGTTGTTGGTACAGCTGCTAGCTCACCTTTGGTATTTTATAATGTTGATCATACAAAGGTACTACTAAAAATGTTTTTAATTTATTAACATTTGCTTTTTATAATTAATGAACTTGTAACCATATTGTATATAATTTATTTATTTTTTGTTTAGGTAAGGCGCAATAACTATGAAAGTTTGGAGGAATTCCTTTTGGAGCCATACGGGATATACCTTGATTGTCATCCAACAGGTTGGGTGCTGGAAAGTAAGTTCTGGCAACATCTACTTCCGGGTGTATACAAGATGGGTACTAATCCGGGTCCAGTGGAAACACGTGGTTGGTTGTCTGACGATGTAAGTGTACTCTTTTAAATTGTTTGAAGTTTAGATTATTTAAGTTTCAAGAACATTAAATGGTTAGGTTTAAACTTTTGAATCAGCATATGAATTGTTGGATGGAGATATTAATGAGAAAATGGGACAACAACCAACTATGGACAGTGGCTAGATCATGGACGGCATCTCTTTCCCCGACCGTGACTGGTTACGTGTCCATGCTTTCGGTAAATCCGGCGCTTAGGGGAACATTGGATGGTGGCACACGTCCGTACCCGTCATGGGATGTAGTACGTTATGTAAGTAAATATCTTTCAATGTATATTTGTTTTGTATAAATTACTTTTTACAAGACTTTGTAATTGTGTATGCATAAATAAACTTTATATGTAGGTGTTGATGCCGATGAACCCGACAGGGAATCACTGGGTCACAGCAATTATGATTCCAAGTTATTGGTTCTCGACTCTATGTACAACATGGAACGTGGTGAAGTAATAAGAAAATTTGTATTGGCTTGGACCGAAGCTGTGAACACGTGTTTAGAAGAGCTGGGACATTTTAGCAGGACGTGGGCATTACAGTTTCGAGTTCCATTACAACAACGTACCATATCCTATCCCACAACAAGGAAATTCAAGCGATTGTGAGGTAATCACATGTTGGCTAATACATGAGTTTGTTACGCGTAACTGGCCACCGAATTTTGATATGACTAATGTTGTAGCCTTTTTCTCCAATGTTAGATGTTCGCTTGGTAAGGTGTTTTATCTAAGTAGGTGTGAGAATACTAGTTTATGTGGATATGATTAGTTAAGATGTTGTTAGTTGTACGGTTGAACAGTTTGTAATGGTATATGTTGATGTATAAAGATTTTTTTGTTAACTTTCATTTGATTTATTTTTTAACCATACATAAACACGATACAATAACCTTACATAGACACGAAACAATTAAACCATACAACGCTGTGTTTCATACACAGTAGATTGACAATATTAATCATAAACAAAGGGTATGAAAAGGTGCATATTCATCCACTAAAAACGGTATTCTTGTCGATAACCTCAACCAAGTTCCTTTTTGTTATGTTAAGAGCAGGCGGTGATGATTTCGAGGTAAAGACTGAAACATTACGAAGTACCAAAACAGCTCCGACTTTGAGGTATTTTTTATAATCCAGCTCTTCTGCAAGGACTTTGTGATGAATTGTACCAGCCATAGTCCCAGTTGGATCTTTTAGTGTACAGTTGAGGTCACCCAACATGTTATGAGTACAAGACTTAACAACAGCTACAACAAGTTCAAGTTTTCCTTTTACACAATGCTTCTTTATATCCCCAAAACAGCCAGTTACGATGACACCTTGAGAATTAAACAGCTTATCAATCCTGTGTTGGCACTAGTAAAATGTTCATCCTCAGAGACATCCTCATTTACTTTCGCTATATAATCCTGTGTTGGCACAACACAATATTCGGGCCCACCCTCTCTGATGTCTGCATTTTTTCGAAGAATGGCTCGTTGAAGAATACCAGCCGGACCAGGTATTATCCAATCATCCTCGCTCATAGATGTTGACGAACCCGCAACATTATGTGTTGGGGCGTATGTTGCGTAATTTTTTTGTTTTGGTGGAACGAATTGGGAATTTGTGAATCCGGTTTTCTTTTGTTGAGACATTGTGTGAATTTTATCTTTCTTTCAGTGAGTAGAATTGTGAGCAAATAAACGTGACTACACACCAGTATTTATACGAGAAATTTAATGGAGATGTCATATCATTGTCATATTTCGCGTAATAAATTACACGTACCCGTACGTGTCATGCAATTGTCAGATCAATGTCATATTTCGCGTAATAAATTACACGTACCCGTAAGTGTCATGCAATTGTTATATCATTGTCATATTTCGCGTAAAAAGTTATACGTACCCGTATGTGTCAGGCACTTGTCAAATCAATTGTCTAGTCCGTGTCATATTTTGTTTCAAAAAAGTAGTATTCTTGCAGCATTTTCCGTATATATTTAGTCTTTACAAACACCTTGATCCATATCAAACCAACAAAATGAGTTCAGATTTTCAAAAATTCAAATGTGTTTTACATTTTGATAATACCGAACGAGGTGTGATTATGTATACTAATATCACTTACTCATGGTTAGATGAAACTGTACGTTCTAAGTTCAAGTTGGATCCCAGTGTTCCGCTTAATTTCAAATTCTCGCACCCCGCATTTGATGTTCGCATGGATATCACTGACGATGATGAGGTAAGTTTCTTTGCTGAATTCGCTGCCGCGAATCAAGAAATGCCGCATCTTTATGTTGCTAAAGTGAAAGCATTTGAAGAAATGCCATCTTTTATGCCAAACCAAGAAACCCCGACATTTTTTAACTTTTTTGAAACAAACACTAACCAAGAAATCGGGTATTCTGGTTATGAAGGCAACTATTTTTTAAATGAGGGGCCATCAAAAAATTTTGAATCAAATGATAATGAGATTTTTGAATCCGGTTTTAAAGATGAGCCAAATTTCACAAAACCAAATTCATCATTTGCTTTTGGGTTAGATGACGAAGTTAATGATGATGCATATGATGAAGATGATGTTTATGTTGGGAAAAACGAGAACCAAAAACCAGCCCATAATAAATGGAAAAATATTTTTTCACTCATGCCTGACGTTCCAGAAACACCACTTTACCAGTCCAAACTAGTAATTTCAAACGATGACCATATTGATACAAATATTTTCAAGGGAAAGTTTTTTGACACAAGAGATTTATTAGACAGAACAATTAGGATGAAATGTTTAGAAGAAGGTTACCAGTTTTTAGTAGAAAGGGCAGAACCTATAAGATATTATGTTAAGTGCTATCATTTTAACTCATTCAAATGGAGAATTAACTCTAGACGCGTGGGAGATACACCGGTGTTTGAAGTTACAAGTTTGAATGATAATCACACGTGTGATAAAACAATAACATATCCTAACCATCGAAATGCAAATAAAAAAGTTATTGGTCACATTTTTAATGAAAAGTTGAAAGATGCTAGACGAGATTTAAAACCAAAAGATATGCAAAGAGATATGTTATCGCAATTTAAAGCTAGTATATCTTACCAACAAGCATGGAGAGGAAAGGATTATGGGTTACAAATGATTAGGGGTTCACCTACGGAATCATTTGAAATGTTGCCGTATTATTGTCACAACCTAGTAAAAAAAACCCAGGCACTATCACACGTATAAAGACAAATAAAGAAGGCGTCTTCGAGATGTTATTCGTTACCATTGGTGTTTCTGTAAGTGATATTAATTTTCATGATTGGTTTCATTCTTTTTTTGTTATTCAGATTGGTTTCATAATTTTCATGATTGGTTTCATAATTTTCATGAATGGTGTTTAATGTGTATTCAATTTTGTTATTCAGATTCGAACTTTCTTACATTGTCTTCGACCACTACTTATAGTTGACGGGGCACATCTGAAGGGTGTCTACAAAGGTACAAATTTGTTAGCAGTCGGCATGGATGGAAACAACCAAATTGTGCCTATTGCTTACGGTATATGCAGAGGGGAAACTGGTGAATGTTGGTCATGGTGGTTTTCATGCCTTAAAGAATGCATAGACGATAGACAGGATTTGGTTATCATATCTGATAGGCATCCTTCTATCAGATTAGCTGTACAAAATGAATACCCATTGGCGTTTCATGGTATATGATGTCGTCATCTAATGATGAATGTTTCTTTAAAAAGGGACACAACAAAGGCGCTATTTTGGAGGATATGTAAAGCGTATACACCTGACGAATTTGATAGCAAGATGCAAATACTCCTGTCCATTCAGCCCGAGGCGTTCCACAAGCTAATAGAGGCGGGTGTTCACAGATGGTCGAGAGCATACTGCCCACTAACCCGCTTCAATTACTGTACTTCTAACAGTGTCGAGTCTGTTAATGCTTGTACCGTAAAATCAAGGAAGCTGCCTATAACAATGCTGACCGAGCAATATCGAAAAATGGTGCAAGCCTGGTATTTTAAACGGCGACAAGTGGCTGGTATTTATTGTCCCAATTCGTATAATTATATTTTTAATAATTATCTTTAACATAAAGTCACTTAGAGCCTATTTGTTTATGCAGCAAATATGAAGCATGAAATAACTGATTGGGCATCCCATAAAGTGGAAAAGAGAAAAATGAAAAGCGCAACTTGGAATGTATACGGGGTTGACCAATATCGGTTCCAGGTTTTTGATGGGAGATACAATCGGGAAGTGAACTTAGCGTCTAGGACATGTGATTGCCGCAAATGGCAGCATTCTGGTATACCTTGCGGTCATGTTATTGCTGTGAGTAGATTTTTGGGTCAAAACACTTGTGTCCAGTACGTTCAGGATTGGTTCAAAAAAGCTAAATACCAAGCCACATATGCAGAGGCGGTGAATTTTGTTGGAGAGTTTCATGAATGGGAGTATCCATCAAATATACAACCAATCAAACCTCCACGAATGGACAACCCACAACCCGGCCGACCAAAAAATACTAACCGTATACGATCCCAGGGTGAGGAACCAAGGTTAAGACATTGTGGTAGGTGCGGTGAAGCTGGACACAATCGTGGGCAATGCAAGCAACCATTCGTCCCTGAGGAAATGTTAACCAAAAGAAAACAGTATCCCAGAAAGAAAAAACCCGTTAACGATCAACAACAAACACCTCCGTTATTCGACTCACACCCAACTCAAACAAATCATCACACCGTTCCTACTTATGATACATACCCATCTCATGTGTTTGGACATAACACATTCCCAACACAACCATATAATCAAAATTTTTACACAACAGGACAATATGACCAAGGGCAAGCAAGTCATGAACAACATGGTCATCATAAACCGGCACACAGCTATGAGCAATATAACTCCCAACCATATCCCTCTCAACCATACCCCTCACAACATTTAAATGATCATAACACTCAACAGTCTAATAATAGTTGGTTTAATTTCTTTGGATAATAACTAGTTTGCACTTGTTACTTATGTATTCCAATGTAATTGTAGTAATTTTGTAACATTTGTTACAAAGCTTGTAATAAATTTCTTTTTTAATTATAGCCTTTATTTCCCGAAAAGCCTAATAAAATAACTAGTTTGTACAAAATAATATTAAATTGATTAATCTTAAAACACTTCTGACACAGATATAACTACTCACCTTTATGGTAACTCCACCACTGACAAATAAATGACTACATACATTTGCTTGTATATATATATATATATATATATATATATATATATATATATATATATATATATATATATATATATATATATATATATATATATATATATATATATATATATATATACACACACTTGTGGTATGTGGTTTCAAGTTATCAAAACCAATTGTGTCTTCTTTCATTCACCAAATGTCAACGTCTGATAACCATACATTCGAATTCACTATCAACTACAACGGAAAATTTATAATTGATCCACTAACGTATGAAGGTGGTTCACACATGAATATTGTTGTCCCACAATTTGGTTTTCAAGATATGGTTACATATCTGAAGAGAAAATTACCATCCATGGTCCAAAATCTATATTACGTGTCGCCACAAAATGACACATTAAATGGTATGAAAGCAATCAAAGGCGATTATGATATTGATGTTATGTATGACTTCGTAAAAGTGGCAGGAAAGATCCAAATTTTTGTTTTCGAAAATCGCGAAGATCTAACAACAATATTGATTCCAGATGATGGTTGTTTGGAAGAATCATTTGCATGTGTAATTTCAGAAGAAACAAAATTTAAACATGAAGAGCGTGTCCGATATCTACATGAAATGGTAGAGAAAAAAAAAACAAACGTGAAGAGCGTGTCCGGTTTAACATTGAACGACAGAAAAAAAAAAAAAACCTACGTCGCTGTATTCACAAACCATTTTCAATTTTATTGTTCACAATAATGGTCATCTGGTTTGCAATGAAGGAAATATAGAGTATGTAAATGGTTGGAAGATGAACATCAATATTCCAAGAATGAAGCTCGATGAGCTGAAACAATACTTGTCTAACATTCTCGATACGAAGATTCATGTTCTTTATTATGAAGTTCCGCACACTGGGTATTCAATCACCGTCAAGCTAAGAAACAACTATGATATGCATGTGATGTTTGATATTTCAGCATCACAAGGCTGCCAGTTGGAAGTTTACGTTGACCATTGCGGTGTCAATTTTATTATTGAAAAGTATGTATGCCCAAATGCTACTTTAGCAAAAATGATGGATCATGTGATAACAGACTACCCAAATGAAAACGAAGACGGAAGAAAAATCATACAACAATCGGATTACACTTTAGATCAAATGGTTGAATGGGCGGAACAAGAACACTTTGAAAATGAGGAAGCCAAAGCAGATGAACGTCATAAAGCCCAATGGAAGAATCGTTTCAATTATTAAGAATATCAATCAATAAGTGTGTTGTATGCCTTAAGAATGTCATCTATATATGATCTGTTTTATCAGTGATTCAATAAACATTGCCATAAGTATCCAAATTAAAAAATTTATTCAAATAAGAGTACAAACGTTCATTAACAAAATACAAACCAGTTAACATAAAACTAGATAAGCTCAATCATCTTATTTGTTGGGTTGAACAACATACAATTGTGCCACCCCAGCAGTAGCAGCACAAGCACATTCAACAAAAAACATTACCTCATCATCCTCAGTAATGTCAATACAATAATTAAACGAAGCCAACTTACAGGACATATTAATCGGAATATTTGGATCTAAATTGAATTTCTTCCAACACCAACCCAACTAACCCTGAGTACGTCAAATCATTATACATAATGACACCTCGATGCTGATCATCATAATGTAACACACATTTAAACTTCATAATGTTAGAATCCATGGATACTGTAAAGAGAAGTAACAATTATGTGTATAGGAGAAATCATAGCTAGATTATAAAGCAATTGAGGTCAGACAATTTTTTAAAGGTTATGACACTTTGAAATGACAAGTCACTGACAATGTCGTGTACGCTTAAAAGTTTACACGAAATATGACACTTTGAAATGACAAGTCACTGACAATGTCGTGTACGCTTAAAAGTTTACACGAAATATGACACTTTGAAATGACAAGTCACTGACAATGTCGTGTACGCTTAAAAGTTTACACGAAATATGACACTCTGTAATGACAACTCCCTGACAATGTCCTGTACGATTAAAATAACTGGTTTTACTACACAATGCCACATATAAACTTTATGAGTAAGCTTTTGCATTTGCTTCTAAAGTCTTTTTCAGGTATTTTGTAGTGATACCACTATAAATTAAACACAAACATTCCACACATAAACCAAACATGTTTCTCTAAAAATTAAAACGAAACAATGTCACACAACAATTCACCAGGTAACAAGGGGGATGATAAAAATCATGTGGTGCATCAGCAAAACTTGGTGGAGCAGCAAAATAACATTGTAGAGACGCATCAGCAAAACATGTCGGAGGAGCAGCGAAAAAGGTTTTTGGATAGCTTGGTGGAGGAACAAGTCTCAAAGCCTATAGAGCGGCATGAAATGTTGAATTTCGTAAGTAGGATTAGGGCTCTTAAAATTTACTATGAACTATTGAAAGAAACAAAGGATGAGACGAAAAGGGATGCAAGCAGGGAAGAGAGCTCTGGTTCTAGCCGGTTGGGGTGAAAGTTTAATGATTATGGTGTTTGTAATATTTTAGTATGTTGTAACCTGGTTTTTATTTAATGTATGGTATGGTAGCTACTTTTTACTCCTTGATTGTAATAGTACCTTCTTTAATTCTACCAGTTCCTTTTTTATGTAATGTGAAATTGTAGTCAATGCAAGTATATTAACCATAACATTTATATTACTTGAAACAACAACTACAACAATAAAAAACAATACGATAAATAAACATAAAACTATGATTCAATTAAATGAATCATCCAACACATATCCCTCGTGACTCGAGTAGGAGGCACTTGAGTCGTCCTCACTCGATGGCACAGGTGGAAGACCCCGAGCCCAACGCCTTTCTGCTCTTCTGTTCCTCCGATCCTATTTTCCTTTGAGGTACGCCTCACGCTCCCTATTCTGATGGGCTTGCTCAGCTTCATGCTCCCGTAGCACTTCCATATCCAGCTCATACTGTTCGTCCTCAGTCAATTGACGAATCATGGGTTGGTTTATCTCTGGAAACATTACTTCTGGTGGAATGGCAGGTGGTGGGTTGTCATGCACTTGGAAGCTCGGAAACAAGTCTTGGGGTGGAGTGGGAGGTGGTGGGTTGTCATGCACTTGGAAGTACTGCCACAGTTCTTGTGGTGTAAAGGCAGGTGGTAGGTTGTGTGGTGGGTTGTCATTCACGTGGGAAAACGGAAAGAGATACGCTGGTGGAGTGCCAGGTGGTGTGTGAAACGAATCATTTTCAGGTGATGCATGGTTTGACATTGTGTTTGAAGAAGAAAACTCAGTTAGTATGTAAATTGTGTGTGTATTCACCATACATACTTACCTATTTATAGACCCAAAAAAGTGAACCCTACCTAGTAAACCCTAAAAACTGAACCCTAAACCCTAATAATAAGATGTAATAGACTTTTCCCATTCCCCATGCACCAATAAAAGCATGTCGCGTATGGTTTTAAAGGTGTCGCGTATATCCATACGCGACATGCATTATATATATATATATATATATATATATATATATATATATATATATATATATATATATATATATATATATATATATATATATATATATTTGCCCGAGCCAGCATGTTGACATGTGTCCTCCCCTAATGTCGCGTACCATTTTTAGGGGAACCTTGGGGTATTTTTGAAAACGGCTCAGATTTGGGGTATTTTGTGACATACCCCTCCATTCAGGGGTATGTCAGTAATTTTCGCCTAAAAAGCTGGACAACCCAACGGGAGTTGACGTATTGAAAAATGCCAGACTTCTGACTACACATCGAAAATCCTTTGAGAAGATAAAAGGCTCGTTCAACAAAATAGTTATAGAATAGTGTCCTACTCTGAGCACTTTTCTAAAACTTTGAAGGTGTAAGTTTCTACTCAAGTATGCTTTTGTTTTTTTTTACGAAACTTAAAGGAAAAACTCATGAGTCTTTAAACAAATTAAAATGTGAGACAAACTATTAATGACTTAAACATTAGCTACATATCTTTGTAAACTTTAGAAAAATTGTCAAAATTGATAGCAGCACAAGATATGCTTTAAACCACATTTTGCATGTTAAATTGCGCGGAAAATATACGTTTGCCCAGTGTATTAAAATATTTGGACGAAACACTGAATTTACGATTGTTCGCACCCTACCTTCAAGTATAAGAGACCTACATGTTCGATATTTGACATCCATTGAAAAATGGTTGTTTCGGTGACTTTTTGGGCACCAAGTTCCGTTTGAGTTCCAATCCAAAAAATACATGATGGAAAGGTAAAACATACCTCATGTCTTTCCTTAATGGGTAAGGGACGAAGTGGGGTAAATGGGTTTATCGCTATTTTCTACTCTGATTACACGAGTACATAAAATCCGTTGCGGTCTTTCGTCCCACTCACAGATTAGGTGAAGGGTCAGTAACGATATTGCAATACACATACATGATCACAAATTTACATATTCATGTTATGTAGTTTTCTGAAACTACAAATGTACATCTCATAATAAAATTATATGCTCTAGTGAATAACCAATAGTTTAAACGTACTTTACTATATGCCTGTATGGAAAGACATGCTAGGTTAAGGGCTATGCTATTGCTAGGTAACATTCACCTTCATGTTGAACATTAGACACTTAAGTTAAATGTTGTGCTACTAGACAGTAAAAGTTCTTTTACTTTTGCTTTAAAACCAGTTTCAATGTAGTTAAAAAAAAAAAAACAAAAAAAAAAAAAAAAAAAAAAAAAAAACAAAAAACATTCTATGAGAAATGGTAAAAGATGAAAATGGCATAGAATTGGCGGAATAGAGAAGGACTTTGTTCTCCCTCGAAATATAAATGTACACTATTCCCTATGGTTAAGTTTTCTCATAACCTTATTTCTAATGCGAATTTAGTCATGATATGTAGTTGGAAATGAGATGTATAAAGTTCAATATACTTTTTGTAAGAATGAGCAAGAGTTTATAAAATTGTTCACCATTATATTTTTACATTAAAAGTTATCGGAATAATTACGTAGGTATCTGAAGTATTATACATGTCCGCGATAACAAAATCTTTACTTCCATGAAAATAAACATGTGTGATTAAACATTTTATGGTACACGTACCAACCATATCACAATGAATAACCGGACAATTTAATGCCGTGTGAACTTTATTGTTACTTTCTCGATGCGATAAAGGCATCTTTTGTATTTAAGTTCAACGATACTAACAAGTAATAGCACCGTTGAACTGGGGGAGGTATAATAGTATGACACCTATACCGGTTGTGTTACGGTCTCGTTATGACTCATTTGTGTGTTATTACATGTGAAATAGTATATCTTTCATATCTAACGGAAAAAGACAAGAACTTTCATGTCTTATTGTGCAGGAATAACTATATGAGTTCCCACATGCATAACAGCAAAAGGATCGTGAAACACTCCACTAAGGTGGATCGCGAAAACACCCCATCAGCAAACGGGTCGTGCATAACACTCCGTCCTCGTACGGATCGTGACTAACACCCGTCCAATCATTAAATGGATAGTGCATAACACTCCGTCCTTGTACGGATCGTGACTAACACTCCATCGATAAATGGGTCGTGCATAACACTCCGTCCTCGTACGGATCGTGACTAACACCCCATCAGCAAACGGGTCGTGCATAACACTCCGTCCTCGTACAGATCGTGACTAACACCCCGTCCAATCATTAAATGGATAGTGCATAACACTCCGTCCTCGTACGGATCGTGACTAACACTCCATCGATAAATGGGTCGTGCATAACACTCCGTCCTCGTACGGATCGTGACTAACACCCCATCAGCAAACGGGTCGTGTATAACACTCCGTCCAATTCTATATACAGATTGTGCAAAAACACTCCGTCCAATTTTATAAACGGGTCGTGCATAAACACCCCGTCCAATTCTATAAACGGGTCGTGCAGAAAAACTCCGTCCAATATATAAACGGATCGTGCAGAAACACTCCGTCCAAAATTATAAACGGATGGTGAAAAAACTCCGCTAAGCGGATGGTAATAATACTCTGTCATCAATAAAACAAATGATGAAAAAACATTCTGAAAGATCTAGGTGCTAAAACACCGATGGTTTAACTCCCCGCGTTATTTAGGTGAGCACCCTTGCTAATAAGCTCCGTAATGAGGAGGCCCTTAGCACTCCTATTATGAAGGAACGCTAGAAAAAACTAATTTAAATTGCAAGCGTCTCAAACATATAAACTTGTACCTCCGGAGCTTTGTGAGTAACAACGGTTATAATAGACCCAACTCGCCTTGTGAAGCATCGGCTTATGGGCCACTTGGTAAACTACTCTAAGATGGTCGCTGGATGGAAGGCGTGTCCGAATGATAAAGGCTAAAATGTCATACGGTACTCTTTAAGTATTACATCATTACTCTTTTACTAACAATGCAATACTGGGGGGACATGTTGGCGTATGTGTCCGAAGGACACGTGCCGAGAGGCAGATACCACATTTGTCCGAACGACATAGGCCGAAAGGCATTAAGATATTACTTAAGTATTGCACCATCGGTCTTTAACCAATACTACAATACTGGGGGGACATGTTGACGTATGTGTCTGAACGACGTGCACTGAAATGCATTAAGATATTATTTAAGTATTGCACCATCGGTCTTCAACCGATACTACAATACTGGGGGGACATGTTGACGTATATGTCCGGATGACCCGTGCCGGACCGAAGAGTCTCCTTTAGTCCGAAGGAAATTACCGGAAGGCGGATGCTACTCTTGTCCGAGGGGCATGTAGCGAAGGACCGTAAAGGTATACACTCCTTTTTATACAGGTACAGGCTGTTACCCATTGGTCCGATGCAAGAACCGGACTACGCCACCTAACCCGGATATTACGGGATTGTGTCTCCCACGTGACTCGACACCTAGTACCTAGGTTAGGTATAGCTTGGCGTGTTCCTTCCCAAGACAGTACAGGTATCGAGGTTACCAATGTGGTACCTACCCCTTTCTCTCTCTATAAATACTACTCTCTCATCTCATTTATAGGATCTCACACACGCATATACATCGCAATACATATATTACATACTCATATATTCATACTAAATCCTCTAAAATGTGAGGTACTGACTTGACCGTCGGAGGGTGGTTCCCGGGGCTTCGGCCTCGGGACCCCTTCTAACGGGTTCTTTCATGTTTGTAGTATACTTTCAAGCTCGGGACAAAGACGGAAGGCACGTGAGAAGGGGTAATACCAACCCGACGGGAAAATGCTTCAACAAGTGACCAACTAAATATTCACAACATAAAAAGAGCTACAAAGGAAAAGACTATTACTTTAAAAAAAATTTTAAAAAATAAAATAAATTAAAAAATCTTGAACGCATACATTTAAACACTGACATAACTTAATGAACATGTTATGCTTTCAAGCAATAAGATTATTTTTAAACCAATACCGAATCCAAAAACTTAGGATAACCAAGGATCGAAAATGCATGATTTTTCTCAAAATTCACTTCATTACTGCTTAGTGTATTACACATGTATAAAAGTCTTATGACGTAACAATTCAGACTTTGAATTTTCTTGTAATATGTTGATATAAGAACCGCGTTATGTTAAGGCCACTTATAATAAGGCTTAAGACCACAAATGGTCTGGATAATTTTGGCATAATCACGCGTGAAAGTTCCATTCCATTCGAGGAGTGACCACCACTGATCGGGTAAAAAATAGGCGACTTTGTGACGATGTAGACCGAATGGAATGAAAGTGGTGAATGTTTTTTGTGTGCATGTGTAGGTGTGTTTGTAAGGTATGTTTATGTTTAAGTGACATATAAGAGCATTAGGTGCAACAACTAGGGTGAGTTACTCACTTGGGGCCCATGAGGGCTACATCATCTTAACATCACTTCACAACGAACCCCCTCCTCATTAAAAACTAACCTCAACTTATTCATTTAGAGTCTACCACTTACACATTTATTTTATTTTCCATTCACAAAAAGAAAAAAAGAAAAAAATATACAAAATGTCAGAACTTTGCTTCGCCGTGCAGACAAGTAAGAGAGAAGTGAGGAGAGATGAAGAGAGAGGGGGGGGGGGGTGCAATGGCTAGCCATGAAGAAGGATGAAGAGCTCCACGTAGGAGTGGCGAATGTGTTTTCGTCATTGCACCTAGTGCTCTAAGTAGATGGTAAGGAATATAATGACTATTACATGAGTAAAAGTGGTAAGAAGGGAGTTGACGTGGAGGTAAGGGATGTTAGTCGGGTTTGGGTCAATTTAGATTGATGGTAAAAAAAACGTACTCGAACCCAACTCTATTAGAACGTGGGTTAGTCGGGTTCATATCAATTCAGGCTCGGGTCAACCCGAATATAAGTAAAATGATTAAATATATTGCTTTACTTCAATATGTTTACATTGTACAAATGTTAGGGACTGTTTGATAGCCTCTTAATGGGCTATCCCTGATTCGGTCAACGAAGTTTTTTGTTTGATAATTTTCTTTACTATAACAACCAACATTTTTTTTCAGGTCCTTACTCAACCTCAAACTCGAAACATTTAACTATTTATTTAATTATTTTTCATGTACATGTTACTTTAAACTAAAACTGAGAGGTTATCCTGCGAAATGTGAAAATAGCACACAACGCGTACCGGCACGAGTCTAAATGTATCTATGTTCAATTAATACATTATGACTTTTATAAACTTATTTTACAAGTATTGCATTTATTTTATAACTTTTGCATAAAACGCGCGCATTTTGCATTTTTGCATCACCCTTATTATAAGTTGAATATACAAGTAAAAAAAAAAAACTCTTTTTCTCCTTTTGCCTCTCTCAGTCGACCCACAAAGCACACACATCTTGTGTGACTGCTGTGTTGTGTAACAAACCAAGCACTTTTGTTGTATATCTTGTTCCACTAGAACCTTGGCTTATGTAGAACCTCATCTCCTTCTTTTATGTCTTTTGGCCTCTTGCCCAACAAACTTGTACAATATTGTCTCATTAAAGTTTGTCTCTTATGGTGTTGGCTGTTGACTTATTAAGAAGCTAGCTTCCATCCAATTCACAAACATAACACAAACGCATCTCCCTTTTTTTTTTTTTTTTTTTTTTTTTTTTTTTTTTCTTTTCTTTGGTCCCCAGCTAGTCGCACCCCTCAAAAACGAGATGTGTGTGATCCTTGTCTCATTCTTGTCTTTGTCTCATATGTAACAACTTAGTACTGCTTTGGTGGTAATGGGTTTTTGTCCCACTTCAGCTATTTGGCTTATTAAGGAGCAAACTCTCATTCATATCACACCCACAAACTCACAAGCATAAAGCAAGAAAACCATTTTTTTTTCCCTTTCTTCCTTGGTTCGGCTGAGCACCAACACCCATACCAATTCATCACTTTTCTTGTTCCTTGAAGACCTTGGGCATTTTAGTGTTAGAAATACATTAGGTTAGTGTTTTTGGTAACTAGGTACACATTTGGGTGAATCTTATACGTTCAATTCCTCATTTTCTCTTCTCTTGGTAAGTAAATTTTCCTCCATTTTATTTGTACTTTCACAATATCTTTAACATGTAACCACCATCAACATGTTTTATTTATCAAAAGAAAACTACAAGTAAAAGTTCAAAACGTTTTTAATACATATACCTACATACAGACTTGCATATAAAAACATTTAGCAAAATTGTATCACCATGTTTATGCTAGTACTTTTGTTAATAAGATATAAAAAGAGTTTAATGTGCGGCCTACGGGCTTATTCGGAGTTTTAGTTTTATTATTATGGTATAAACTTGGTTTAGAGATGTTAATATGTTATTTATTATGTTACTGGTATAAATCGGTGGAAGGGAACTAGATTTAGCTTGGAGTTGCAATTTAGGTTGGACCAAAATGGTTATTTTCGTAAAAATACATGCTGTCCAGAAATTTAACTTGGAATTTTTGGACATAAACTCGGGTTCGGCTAGTCGAGGGCTTAAAAACTTGAAAGTACATATAAATATGTTTCCGTGAACATATTATTCGCTAAAAACGGGTTCATAATGAAGAGTTACGACAACTTAAAATGTTGGTGAAAACTATACTATTTTTGGTAAAAAAAAAACTGCACTAATAGAAAAATAGATGCTGAAAATATTCTTATAAACTTCGGACTAGTTTTTGAACCATTTAAAAACAAGATTGAGAAATTTTTATAAAAGACTTTGGTTAGTTTATATTTAGATGCTTTTTCCGAAATTGCTAAAACATAACATAAAGACAAAGTATTGAAATAGACTTATATAGATGGACATTTTTTGAACCCGACTAAAAGACGAAATGTTTTTATAACTTTTAGAAAGAGTATTATCTTAGTACATATATAAAAATGAGAAAACTCGTATAATATGGTTATTAAAGTTAGTTAACACGGGAAATACTTGGTAAGTGTCAAAACTTATATAAATATATAACTTGGATGTAAAGAGTATTTTTAACTTATAAAACTAAAACACAAGCGTACACTGGTGATACAAAGTTTTAAAAACACATTTGCATCATTTCATTTAACATAATACTAAGTCGAACCGTTATTAACTAGGTCGTGTTCCGGTACCGTTGTGCACTAGTACTTGACCGATTGTTCTCGAGTTTCAACTTTGTTTGAGGTGAGTTCTCGTAGCCCCACTTTTTATATATTTTTCCTTGGGGGAAAATGGTACTCAATGCTTTTAAATCGTTTTCATGCTGTGACTAAATGTTTCCATGCTTTGTTTTGGACAATTATGTGCGTTTGATTTCAATTATATGCTATGTGGTATACTATTACGTTTGCGAGCATGCGCTACTGTTTAACTCCGTATGGGGCCGAAGCATAGGATAGTACTATCCGGGGTAGCTCCCCGCTATTATTTATTTGTGTGACAATCATGGTAGGTTCAGTTTAGCGCTATTAAAAACTTTTCTTTATTTCATGCTATAATTGCTTATCTCTCTCACTATTGTCCTACCTAATATCTTTCACAGCTTCGTGGTTTACTTTCAAACATACGAGCTCACCAACTTTATGTTGACGTTTTCGAGTACCCATTTTCAGGTGCTTAGACAGAAGTTGCTTTAGAAGGTTGAGTATTGGCCTGGCTTAGCAGACATAAGACGAGACTCTACCGGGTTGTATTCCCGAGGAGTTATGCATTTGGAAATGCCCCTTTTAAGACTTGATTATTGTGAACTTATGTAGTAAGACTTGTATTCACCCATAGTATGGGATCATTGTAACTTTGACTTGTGTTGTGATGTTATGCATTTAGTATTTCTCTATTTAGACACCCTGTGTTCTTGATCTTGAAGTCACACCCATTAAATGACATTCCGCTGCGCCATTTTTGGGGTGTGACATTTACCCACTTAGTGATTCCACTAGGTATCTAATGGCTAAGCATTCGACAGATGCCAATTGATCCAGCGTCCATTTGAAAGCCTATTTTTATATGATTTCAATTCAACTCCTTTATCATTATTAAATGAACATTTTATATATAACTTAAGTCCCTTTTACGTTCGTATTTAATTCACTACTTTTTTTGTTTTCATCATCTTAAGTCTTGCAAGTTTATGTCCTTTACTATCCTAACAAGGTTATGAGATGTTGTAACATTAGATATGAACACATAAACTAATATGTGCAAAAATATTATGTAAACGAATATATACTAACACAAGAAAATAATAATATACAACGTACAAGAAAAATGATTAAATTTTCAAGAATTAGTTTTACACAATATTTATTTATTCAGAACACTTGTCAAACAATAAGTTTTCATTCAGATCACTTTGGTTCAGAGCCTTTAAATCATTCAGGTCAATTCATGTTGAGGCTTAAAAAAAATATCCGAATATGACCCAATTTATAACTCGAGTTAGTTGTGTTGACCCGAATAAAATTATTGACCCAAGTAACCCGACTTAAATAGGCTTAATTGGGTTCCGGTTTAGCTATGAACGGCCTTTTTGACACCCGTACGTGGTATCATATTCCTTTTACATGTCATAAAGCTGTTTTTTCAATCTTTTTTAGCAGAGAAACTATTGTGCTACACAATACACACATTGATAGAGCCTTCTACAAAATAAATAAAAAACAAATAAATCACCTGAAAATTTAAAAAGTTATTTATTATTGAAATTTATTAAAATTGATCTTGTTGTTATTTTTCTGTTGCAATCTTCTTCCTTCGTCTTCTTCCATTTCACAATTATTTTAAGCCGCCGTTAACAAAATATCTCATAACAAAAACGAGTCAACACCAATTTATATACTAGTATATAAATAAAAAGGCCTAATTTCATCGCACTAATCATGTCCTCAATCAAATCATGTCATCTGAGATCGAAGAAACTTCTGATCACAGCGGAACCTTCGCCGGAAACAATGTCTCCTGCAACGGAGTGACGGAGGAGAGTATGAAGAATGACGTGTACACCGCAGCTGCGTATGGTGATTTAGATAAGCTTAAGGCTACCCACAGTGGTGACCCATATTGCATCATCTTTCCGACTGCCACCTCAGCTTTCTCTCTCCTCAACCCATATTCACATCTCTATCACAGTGGCAACCCATATTGCATAATTTTTTTTTTTTTTTTTTTTTTTTTTTTTTTTTTTTTAACATTTTTTAACACAAACACAACTTTTATTAATAAAACGTAAACATTACATAAACGAAACAATACGGAATTAAACCATTACAATACTAAATCTATATCTTCTAATAAAGCAAAGTATAAAAAAGACAATTATGCCCCATTAAAAAATGAATGCTGAAATTCTAGAGTGTCTACAATGGTAATTTTGCTATAACAATAGCATCAACATATTTCGGCAGTCAAATACTAACATCTTTGAAAGGAAGAACCACTTATTTCGGACCATTTGAAAGTCATACCATACTTAACAAGTCAAAGCTTATAAAGGAAGTATCAAAAAATTCGGACCATATTCATAAAAATAAACCGGATCTGACCCTAAACCCACCGTTCATCATTCCCACCACCTCTAAACCACCATTCATCATAGTCCGACTATATTCATGTTTCCCATTATGCAAACCCAAATTATTCGAATAATCCAGGTTTCTTATTATTTGTTCAATCTTTTTATTAAGTTCAATTTTAGTTGAGATATGGTATTGTACTTATAATAATCTTTTCCTGGTAAAATCGAAAAAATGAATCAGGATGCTATGATTGAAATCTCTCGCACCACCTATGATTCATGAAGACATGAAGCTATGATTAAAACCAAGCTCGCCACCTATGAATATGGTTGACAGGAATCTATGATTAAAACCCCTTTCAAAGTAAGTAAATACAATATCTATTCATTTAAATTTTGATGGTTTTATCAAATCTTATTCATTTTGCAAGGATATCTGATAAATTTTTTAAATTAAATTTTTTTTTTATCAAATCCGATCCATTTTTTGAAGATAACTTTTGATAGATATTAAATATTTTCTAAATCTTATCAAAAATTAATTTATCTAACCAAATATGCCGTCCAGATCCATGATATATTTGATGAATTTAAATTGTGATAAGAACAAATATTTAATTTTTTTAAATCAATAAAATGTGATAATAACAAAACTTAATTTTTTTTGAAAACCTGATTATTCTCAAACCCTAATCTCCTTATTGTATAAATACCGAAACCCTCACCAGTCATTTTCATCACTTGCAGAAATTATATTCAGTATCATAAGTATTAAGATGTCTAGCCCTAACTCAATTGTGATGGTCAAGGACCTGACGGCAAGAAAAGAAACACAGAACATTTGTGTTAAAGTTGACCGGTGCTGGAAACAAAATGTGTACGGTAAATCCATGGGGATTGAGAACCTGGAATTGATCTTTGTTGACAAAGAGGTATTGCCGAAAGCCTTTAATTTGTTGTCAAAATAACTGTAACATTTTTTTTAAAACCATTTGATGTCGTGTTTATTTTTTGATAATAGGGTTCTAGGATTCACGGATCTGTGAGAAGTCAGTTTCTCAATACTTTTGAGAAGCTCCTTTTGGAAGGCTCTGCTGTGTACCTATCCAATTTTGGTGTTGCCGAGTACCAGGGCAAAACCAAATACACGGAGCATCGTTACAAGATTAACTTCTATCGTAACACTGTTGTGAAGCAAACTAACAACTTTGATGGTCCTCATAATGTTTTCCATTTCATCGATTTTGAAAAAATTCTCAAAAACCATATCGTTGAGAATGGTTGTGTTGGTGAGTTTTGTATTCAATTATATTAATACCGTCATATTCTATATGTTATTCATACATTTTAGTTTCTACATGAAATTGTTTATTATTTTTTCAGACATCATTGGTGTTCTCACTGGATGTGGTGATCTTGAACTGATGGAGATTAACGGCAAACCAGGACAGAAACTGCAATGCCAGCTACAGGATCTGAGGTTTGTCTTATTTGAAACATTTGGGTATACTGTATACACATTTTATATTCAATAATATTTCAAATTAATACTGTTTACAGTTCCAATGAAATAAGTTGCACATTTTGGGGAGACTTTGCAAAGCAAATCAACGATTATGTTAGTAATGATAACTCCTCAAAACAAAAGATTGTGGTTATTGTGCAGTTTGGAAGGTTCAAACTCTGGAGACGTAAGACTTAATAAATAAATTATCTTTATTGTCAATTGATTTGTGGTGACATACATATTCACAAGATTATATAATTGGATCAAAAGTAAACTTTATTTTTTATATAACAGATAAAAAGAGTGTGCAGAATGGCTATTTCGGTACCAGGTTGTTCATTAATTCGGACATACCTGAAATCAAAGAATTCCAGCACAAGTACGTGTACCAAAATTGTCAAATACCTCTTTGTATTTAATTGTAGTTGAACAACCAGATTCATATTATTAATAACATTATCATTATGCAGGCTGTTGCTGGATGGTGCCGAAACGAAAACCGCTTCTAAGATCTCTCTTAGCAAAGGTTCCTACAACTCAACTCATGACGAGTTTCTGAATCGCTTCCCAATTCGTTCAATAGAAGAGATTAGGGATTTAGATGAGGTACATATGTGGTATTTTATTGAAATTATACAATGTTTATGTTTCTTTGCCAGTTACGATATAATACCACTTTATATGATTGTTATATGAATAACATTGTATATTTTACATTTCACAGTCTGGGTATGCTGTATTGCTTGCATCCATTCTATGCTTGGAAACCGAAAACTCATGGTTTTACATGAGTTGTAGGAAATGCAACAAAAAAGTAAGCAATAAAAATGAAATTATTGTTGATGTTGAAGGAGATGTACCTGCTGAAGTGAACCCACCAAATGATAACTTCTGGTGTAAAACATGCAACACAAAACCGCAGTTTGTTATCCCTAGGTATTTTAATGCTCAGTTAATCATACACATGTACTTTGTCATCCTTTTAGTTTGTTAGTTAATAAGCTTTAAATTTATGATTGTAGGTTTAAAGTTCAAATAAGGGTTATTGATGGGAGTGGGAGTACATCTTTGATACTCTTTGATAGGGATGTGTCCAGACTCATAGATAAAAGTGCTAGAGAGTTAGTGGAGATACAGGAACAGGTACATCAGTCATTAGCCCGTCTCACATAGAAATTATGCAAATGATTTTGAAAATTGCTTACTATCTATCTGACTTTCCCAGGCTGGTGACGTTGACCAATTCCCACAGGCGTTAGAGAGGCTTGTGGGAAGAAAATATGCTTTCAAGATTGACGTTTCTGATTACAACATTGAAAGAGAATGGTTCGTGTATACCGTTGTTAAAATGACTTGATGACAAACACGTCATCGGTGAACTTCTTAAAAAAGTCATTAACAATGAGGTACGTATATTCTATAAAATAAAATGTCGTTGAAATTTATCAATATAACCAATAATCTAATAATCTATTTGTTTGTTATTGTATAGGATTCTGTCAATGATGGGTCTGCTAGCGTGAATGCTGAATCGTCAGTCGGGTGTGGCGGTGTGAAGGTATCCACATTAAATTATTATGTTTTCGTTTTTATACATTGTCAATACGTACTCATTGAACCATGATTGAGTAATATTTTTAGTTTTTTTTGTTAAATCTGTTTTTAGGATGCTTTGTCAATGACCGGAGAGAACAAGACCCCGAGTACAGTGGACAAAGACACTGCTACAAGCCCGGAGAAAAGAAAATTGGAAGCCATCCCCAATCCTGACTTTGATGATTCTGATGACACCCCAAACAAGAAACTCAAACTTGATTTATTGAAGGACATCAAGATTGAAAAGCCATAATTTGGCTTTGTTGAAACATTATTCAGTTAAACATTTAGTTATACTGTGTTGTTGCACAGTCGTACTTTTGGTTGCATCTATTGTGGGTTGCATTTCCCACAATCATACATTTTGTTTGGTTGTTTTTGAACTTAAGTTTGGGTTGCTTTAACTGTGTTTGACACAGTAGTACTTTTGCTTTTGGATATTGTGGCCTGCATTTCCCACAATGATACATTTGGTTTGGTCGTTTTGGACTTAAGTATGGGCATTTTTAATGCTTTTGAACTATTTTGGTTTTTTCCTGTTGTTTGGACAATTTTGTTATGTGAAACATGGTTATTCAGCAGGATATATCTAAGTTTTACAGCATATATGTTTTCCATTTGCCTTTTCTTTTTTGCAGGTTTATTCAGGTTACTTATATTATGAATGTGAAAATACTTGGAATCTATTTCGTCAAACTTCAACCGGGTAATAACGTATAGAATATTCACTTATTTCCTTGCTATGTTATGAATTATAAGATAGTTACTAACTCTAACTTTCAACCTTTGTATTTACAGATTGTTAAAGTCTTCGGCTTTCTATTCATCAACATTCACTGACCTGCATTTACTCTTGGCCATCGAAGTGAAAGAAGAAACATATCATCACTACTCTTATACATGGAAGTGGAATAAGAAACATTATCATAATTGAGCTTTGCTAATAATGTAATTTGGAAAAATATAATGTACAAAGTTGTAATGTAAATGATGAATAACAATGAATTTTTTCTTCAATTATTCATATATTTATCTTTGGCTATTAACACAAATTTCCTGAGCAAAAGTTATTATTTTTTTTGGATATTTTGTATTGGAGACTAATGGTATGTGTAGACTAATGTGTAAAATGTCAAATTTTTTTACTAGGATTTTTTAATTTTTAGAGGATTCTCATGTGTATTCTGTTTTCTGTTTTAGTTAGGTCATTGAAAGGACTTATTCATTAGGATCACTGGAGACGACGGTGGCATTTTCTTCTCTTATATTCTGAGACAGGTAACACACATACCTATAGGACTCATATTGGTAACACACATATATACGTAACATACATACACACACGTGTTTCCTTTCTGATGCAGGTTAGGATAACAGGAGACTATGGTGGCATTTTCTTCTCTTATATATATATTTTTTTAATAATCTGGATAATACAATGCTTTTCTTTCTAAGCCACTTGTGTACCTTTCTATATCGCTGAAACGTTTGTTTTTTTTCACACAAAAAAAAAATAAAAAAAAAATAAAAATAAAAAATCCTTCAGTAGCTGTGCGTATATGCTGGGTTTGATTTTGTAAGGGTAAAATGGGTCTTTTATGCACTCGGTTCACCGGTTGCATTATACCCATTTTATGTTATCTTCATCGGAACGTTTATTGGTTATTTAACTTTTCCCACCGAAAGGTTAAAAACTGGCCATGCCAACCTCCCACAAAGGGACGGCTTTACCAGTTAACCCAGTTTGAGTGTACGTGGCGGTGAGCTCAAAGTCAGTGGATTTGCCCGCCAAAGATCGGAAACCATAGTTACCTAAATCAATAAAAGAATAGAAAAATATCAAAAGTCTTTGATAAATCATATAAAGTATGTAGTAGCATGGTGTAAAGGTATTTTGCTAAAATTGAGCAGTGAGCCTAATGGGTACTAGCACACTCTTTGTTATTGGTTGCATTCATACTGTTTACATGGAATCTTGTGTTTCAAATGATCACATTTCATGCTTACTTAATGGTACTTCATGTTTGTCTATTTTGATACAGACTTGGCTCATGCATTCTCCTCCAATAGCAGAGATGCCAATTTCATTAGTCATACCAGTGAGCTTGGATAGAAAGAGTGAGGATATTTCAGTCATATCCATGGTTTTATAATTATTTTTTATCCAGCCTTTCACTGATCGCGACTTTTTCTTTTTTCAGGGGATCAAATAATCCGGCCAATCGTAGTTGATCCAGGGCTTTACTTAGCTAGGCGAACCCAAATCTACTGTGCCAATGAAAAATGTCCAATGCCCAACGCTTTTAAATTTTCACAGGCAAATTCTCCTCCCCTCTTTTGTGAGTGAGATAGAGGTGCCACAATTTGACCCATTTAATCATGAACGGGTCAATTTAGGTTTTATAGTTCATTATAAATCATTGTCTAATATAATTAACAAAAAATAAATCTATTTTAACAGGATGATATTTTTTAGTCAAATACTCTCCCTAAAATATTGCAACAAAAATTTAGTATTTTGATTTCAAAATTTAAAAAAAAAATAAAGTTAAAGGCACTCAACCTTTTCCCCCTTAATTTACTTGAATTGCTGGAAAAAACAAAAAAACAAAAAAACAAACCATGGAATGACCTTATGTGATTTAAGATCATTTTTTAGTTTTCACACACCATTATTCTTAGAATTGCCATGGATCCAAACAAGAAGATTAACAGATGTATACGCATGGATATCCTAAGATCCAAAAGAATGAAACGTTTAGATGGATCTTCTTCTTCATCTCCTCAAGTCTCTTCAAGCATATCAGGTATTCTTTCACAAACCGCATCTACAATTGAGAATTGTAGTAACATTTTATTTTTTATTTATACCCATTACATCATGTAATTTATCTATATAAATCGCAACAGAGGCAAAAGACTATAACATATTGTTTTATATATTCTACAGGTGCTGAAAAAAGAAGAATGAAAACAAGTGAAAATACGACAACTCCTTCAAGCGGTATGAACAGCATAATAATATTTGTATATACATTTTTCTGTATTATATTTATATGCTTATTTTTATAGTTTTTATCATTATATTTTAGCTATTAGTCCAAGTATGTTACTTAGCCCAGTTCAAAGTGATTCCGTGCACGTTTTGAACGCACCAAAAGTTTCAAGTATAACAACCCCTTTGCAATTTTCAAGGACTCCATTATCTGATGTCACAAATGGTGCGTTTTAAATTCATTACTTTATTTTTGAATCTAATGAATTGAAAGTTTAAGTCATAAATGTAATCGTTACAAGGTTATTTATGTTGGTAATTGCAGTTTGTAAAAATAGATGTTCGATTGAATCTAGCGACAACCATTCAAGGTTTAAAAGCCCATCTTTTGTAACTCCTGCACATTATACAAACCCAGGTTATTCTAACAATGCAGGTTTCCCATTATCTGATATTACAAACTGTAAGTTCAATCTTCTTATTAAATACATTTTTAGTTGAGATATTATATTGTGCTTATGATTTTTTTTTTTTTTTTTTTTTTTTTTTTTTTTTTTTTTTTTTTTTTGTGGTTAAAGACTATACTAATGCAACCTCCAGTAACCATCCAATGACTGCTGTTTCGTCACTTGCACAACGGAAAAACTCCAAATTTAAGCAAAATACAAATGCTGCAAGTTCTTCAATTTCAAAAACAACAAATGTAGGTAATAACATACAAACTCCAGTTGCTACAAAACGTGTCTACAAGCCAAGAGGAAAAACAAGAGCTAGAAATGTAAATCCGTCGGAGGTACATACTATTGATTTTCAAAACGATGATTCTTTAAACCATCTTCCAGAAATTCAAAAGTATGCTGGGTTGTCAAAAGGTAAATAATGGAGTAACTATTTATTATCATTATATGCACCAATTTTACAATATATGTTGCAATAAATATCAAAATTTTTATCTATTCAACAGAATACATTGACTTTGGAGAGATGACTTACACATGTTCTATTTGCAATGCAAAACTTTGGGAAAATGAAGCACGTGTTGGGAATGCTAACTTAAAATTGACGGCTTACTCAATGTGTTGTGGTCGTGGAAAGGTGATGTTGCCTGACCCTCCTCATCCACCAAGACTCATTCTCGATTTGCTTACAAATAACAGTCAATACAGTCGAACCTTCATTGAAAACATTCGGTCGTATAATCAGATGTTCTCATTCACATCAATGGGGGGTCGTATTGACACAAACATCAACAACAGAGGTCGTGGTCCTTTTGTCTTTAGGCTAAATGGTCAGAATCATCATTCGATTGGTAGTCTTCTGCCTGAGACGGGTAAACCTCCCAAATTTTGTCAACTATACATAGTTGACACAGAAAATGAAGTTGCAAATAGAAAGCGAGCTGTTAGGTATATTAATTTGTGTTCCATTATGATATTTACAATATGTTCATCCAGTTTCTAAAATTAGTATGCCACATGATTTATTACAGGTCTGGTGAAAGATGTGAAACTAAAGTAAATGCTATTATACCGGAAATAATAGCGACCGTGAAGGATGTTTTGGATAATCTTAATCCCTTGGTTAAGAATTTCAGGGTTGCTAGGGATCGATACAAAGACCATCAACAAGCAGATTTCAAGCTGAAGCTTATATGTAAAAGAGATAAAGATGGTAGACAGTATAACATGCTTACCGTGTCAGAAGTAGTTGGTCTTATTGTAGGAGATGAAGAGTCTTGCAAACACGACCGAGATATTGTGTTAGAAACTCAGTCAGGCGACCTTCAAAGAATTAATATTTTTCATCCATCGTACCTTGCTCTCCAATACCCTGTTATCATGCCTAGAGGTCAAGATGGTTACAGGCTGGGAATTTTGCATAGGGGTGTTAATCCAGATAAGGTCGGAAGAGGTGACACACTAACAATGAGGGAATATTTTGCCTACACTATCATGAATCGAGATAAATACAAAG
This sequence comes from Artemisia argyi, assembly GCA_030686995.1. NCBI lineage: Eukaryota > Viridiplantae > Streptophyta > Magnoliopsida > Asterales > Asteraceae > Artemisia > Artemisia argyi. The sequence continues at coordinate 24,470,233 of CM060709.1, forward strand.
ATTTGATTCTGTTAGGCAGAAAGTTGTTCCAACAATTTCTTGTGGATGGTTATACAATGATTGAGACTCAAAGATTGTATTTTCATAAAGCAAATCAGAAAAAGATGAGATGTGATACATACAGTAACCTTAGGACACTTAATTTAAATGGTGATTCAGACGCATCTGGCAGTGGAAAACCGGTTGTTTTACCATCTACCTTTACCGGCGGTGCACGATATATGATGCAAAACTATCTAGATGCCATGGCGTTGTGTAGGTATTTTGGATGCCCTGATTTGTTTATTACTTTTACATGTAATCCTAAATGGCCGGAGATTGCACGTGAGGTTGACAAGGATGATGTACGTCCCGAAGACAGACCCGATTTGCTTTCTAGGGTATTTAAGGAGAACCTAGATTATTTTATCAATGATGTGAGATACAACAGTTTTTTTGGTCGTATTCAAGCACGTAAGAACTTTTCTATATATATTTTGGTTAGTATTTTATTTATTTTCATTTACTTACTAAAATCTGTTGTTTAAAATATTTTCAGTTGTTTACACCGTTGAGTTCCAAAAGCGCGGCCTTCCTCATGCTCACATTTGCCTTTTCCTCCATGCGGATGACAAGCTACCCAGTCCAGCTCAGATTGACAATTTTATTTCAGCTGAAATTCCTGATGTTAATGAGGATCCAGAACTTTATGTTTTGGTGCGTGAACACATGATGCATGGCCCATGTGGAATTGAACATGTGAGTTCACCATGCATGGTTGAGAATGCATGTTCTAAACACTTTCCTAAAAAGTATTGTGAGCAAACAACGGTAGACGATGACGGATATCCGAGGTATATGAGACGCAAGAACGGACGGACAATAGAAAAGAGCAAAGTCGCGCTTGATAACGGATACGTTGTTCCTTATAACAAAACACTCTTGAAACAATACCAGGCACACATAAATGTTGAGTGGTGCAATCAATCTGGTGCTGTGAAATATCTATTCAAGTATATTAACAAGGGTCCAGATCGAATTACAGCAGGAATATATGTTAATGATGAAAGCAATGTTGATGGGGTAATCCAAAGACCCATTGATGAGATTAAGGCTTATTTGAATTGTAGATATGTATCTGCATGTGAGTCTACGTGGAGAATTTTAAGGTTTGAAATTCACTATAGGACACCATCGGTTGAACGGCTATCTTTTCATATGCCTGGTGAACAACAAGTTGTGTATGAAGATTCTACTAAGCTTGATGATATCCTTGCGAAACCTACTGTAGCTTCTTCCATGTTCACTGCATGGATGGAACTAAACAAGACTGATGAAGATGCTAGAGAGCTAACTTACGTGCAAATTCCAACAAAATTTGTATTCAAAAAAGAAAAACGAAAATGGTTTCCTCGCAAGCAAGGATTATCTGTTGGAAGAATTCACTATGTACCCGAGTCAGTCGGTGAATGTTATTATCTTAGAATGCTTCTAAACCATGTAAAGGGTCCTACAGAATGGGATGATTTTAAACGTTGGAATAAAGTGGTTCACAATACTTTCAAAGAGGCTTGCAATGCACGCGGTCTTCTAGACAACGATAAGGAGTACATTACAGCGATCCAAGATTCGAGTGCGTGGAATTCAGCTAACCGTGTCCGTAGAATGTTCGTTATGTTACTTATCTTCAACAGCTTATCCGATCCGGTTAATGTTTGGGAAAAAACATGGCATCTTCTTGCAGAAGATGTCGAGATGAGGCAAAGGCGAATCTTTAAGAATCCAGGTATTAGCTTATCATTTATACTAATCAATTTAAACTCTTTACAAACTGATTAATCCCGCTTATCCATGTGACCCCATAAATCAAAATGTCAATGGTAACTCTTTGCATACTGAATATATGGTTATTACTTTAGTCCATTAATTTGCTGACTATGATATATACATATTGCAGGTTTAGTTCTTACAGACGAGCAAAAGAAAAACTTTTGTTTATTTCAGATCGAATTACTATTGAGGAGTAACAACAGCAGCTTACGAAAGTTTGAGGATATGCCATATCCAGACGATGCATCGATCCTTTCTTCAAATAACAGGCTAATTCATGACGAACTTGCATACAATATTGAAGAGTTAAAACAAGAACATGTTCGACTTAAAGCTTCCTTGAATGACCAGCAAAAGAAAGTATACGACACAATAATGTCATCAGTTTATAGTTCCTCTGGCCGTACTTTTTTTCTTTATGGTTATGGAGGAACCGGAAAAACCTTTGTCTGGAAGACACTGGCAGCTGCCATACGTTCTCGAGGTGACATTGTGTTAAACGTCGCCTCAAGTGGCATCGCCTCTCTTCTTATGAGTGGTGGAAGGACGGCTCATTCGAGGTTTGGTATTCCAATAAATCTTAACGAGGACTCCGTTTGTTCTGTTAGTCCCAATAGTGACCTTGGTGCTTTACTAAGACAGACTAAGTTGATTATATGGGACGAAGCCCCCATGACACATAAGCATGCTTTTGAGGCACTGGACAGGAGTTTAAGAGATGTAATGCGTTTGAACAATCCGATGAATGCTGATTTACAGTTTGGTGGAATTACTGTTGTATTTGGTGGTGACTTTAGACAAGTATTGCCTGTGATACCAAAGGGATCAAGACAGGACGTCGTAAATGCGTCAATCAACAGATCATATATTTTTGATAATTGTACTGTCCTTAAGCTAACCACTAACATGAGGCTTAAATCCGGTGGTTCGCCTGAAGAAGTGTTAGAAACAAAGGAGTTTGCTGAATGGATCCTTAAGGTGGGCAACGGAACATTATCTGAACCTAATGATGGTGAGGCTATTGTTGACATACCTGAAGATATATGTATCAAAGAGGCAGCTGATCCTATTCAGTCCATTGTTGATTTCACTTTTCCTGATTTGATGAACAATTTGGAGACACCAGGTTTTTTGGAAGGAAAAGCTATTCTTGCACCAACTAACGAAGTAGTTGACATTATTAATGATAAGTTGCTTAAAGACATGCCCGGTCACACGGTAGAGTACTTTAGCTCCGACTCTATATGCAATTCCGAAACAACATCTGCTATGAATGAGGCGCTCTTTAGCCCTGAAAATCTTAATGGGATGAAGTTTTCAGGCGTCCCTAACCATAAATTGGTTTTGAAGGTCGGTACACCTATAATGCTGTTAAGGAATATAGACCCGTCTAATGGTTTGTGCAACGGTACAAGATTGCAAGTTGTAAGGATGGCACCAACTGTAATCGAAGCAAGAATTATCGGCCGCACCGATCCAGATAGTCTTACATTGATTCCACGAATGCGCCTCACACCCTCAAACAAGCGCATGCCTGTAAAGATGATTAGAAAGCAATTCCCTATTTCAGTGTCGTTTGCAATGACCATTAATAAGAGCCAAGGTCAGTCTCTTTCACAAGTTGGTCTTTACCTACCACGGCCTATTTTTTCCCATGGACAGTTGTATGTGGCAGTTTCTCGGGTTACTTCAAAAAAAGGAATTAAAGTTTTGATATGCGACAAGGAAGGCACAATCTCGACAAGGACAACAATTGTGGTCTACAAGGAAGTTCTTCAAAATATTTAGTCTCTATTGCACGTATTATGTTTAAAGTTTAAAATATTGTTACATGTTTTCAAGTACACTTTTTTTTTTGAATTTCCATCATGGCATTTTGTTGGTGTAATAATAACTATGGATTACTTTCATGTGCACATTTTAATATTTTTGGTTGATTGATTTTATGAACTGCTATAACTATCATTTCATATTTTGATACATGCTTTTCAATCTATCTTTAAATGTTACTGTTCTATACATGAAGTGACATTATATTATTTCATTATTTGAAAACTCAGTGGTATCATGATTGAAGATTCTGTGAATGTCACAGTTCAACTTTCGGACAGCTTACAGAAAATGGAACAAATAGTATATAACAATCACCCGCGCGTGCCTATGAATTCATTACCGAATAGAGGTTCACATATTTACTTCCATGAAAACATCACTTTAAAACTAATGTTTTGACTACAGTTTGCAGAGACTTGTGTTTTTAAAAATATAGAAAATAACAAAATGTTTCAAAATTTTAAAACCATATTAAAATGTAATCCCTCTCAAATTTTGCTTTATTTCAGTTTTGATTCAAAATTTAAATTCCCAAAAAATTGTCTAACAACTTCACTAATATATTCCCCTAAAATCTCTTATACCAAGTTAACATATACATTTTTGTTATTTACAATCATCATCATCAGGTCATAATAAATCATCATCATCAGGTCGAATTTGAAAATGCCTGTTGTATTTTCAACCTCTCAACAAAGTCGCAGGATTAGGGCTTTCAAGTAAGCTTTCGTATTCTTTATTTGAAGGTTTATCAATGTACTTTCACGAGTTGTTCCTTGATATGTTATTCGATTTATTTTACTATTTGTATGTTGCCTTTGTTTTATGTTTATTCAGTGACCTTGACACTGCTGCCCCTATGATTGACATATGTGTTCACCATGGCGGTAGAATTGTGACGACAAATAGATTGTACGATTATTGGGGTGGTGATGAGCATATGATATGCAATGTTAAAACACGCCTTTTCGGTATCCAAACTGTTAAATCTTTAATAAGCCATCATCTAACTGAATACAACGATGTTGTTGCATACTATTTTCGAGTTCCAACTGTGCAGATGTGTGAGGATTGGAGTCTTCGAAAGATAGAAAATGAGTTTGTTCTTAATTCCTTTGTTGAACAAATTGAAATCGGACATGCTTTGGATATTTATTTGGTTCATAGTCGTTATCCAATTCTTATCGACACAAACACTGAAAGATGGTTACATAGAAAGTGGGAAAAAAGTGGATTTATTAGTGGACATTCTGAAGCAAAACGTCGCATGTCTAATAAAGCCCGTGGTTGATTATTAAACGAATTCGATGTCTCTTTATATAACCTTTAGCGGTTGCTTCAATAATGTTTTAGGATTATGTTGCTTACATTGTCTTCATAATGTTTTTTTGAAGTCCTTTAATGTTATTCATTTCAAGAGTGCTTGAATAAACTGTGTGTTTATGTTTTATAATATACAATTTTATTGATTTTTTGATTAATAGTTTAATACTATTACTTTAGTTGATCATAATAGGTTGCAAAAAAAATTATAAATTTATAGCATAGGCAATTTGATTATGCGATATAACTCGAATACATTGAAGCAGTGCTTTTATAATTCAACTTTCACTTTCTTTGCTTTTTATTGTGCGTATATGCACCGAATATATGATACATGTTTGAACGTCATGCTCTTGAATTTCACGGGATATATAAAATATTATCTATTGATACATATACCAAATCCTTTTAGTTGCGTGATATCACAAAACAATCGCTTATATAAACATGTTTATGTTCATAATAATATTAAAACTATGATTACACGGTTTACAATTTCATCCCGTGAATTTCACGGGTTAATAAACTAGTTAAATATAAATATAACTAAACATCACAGAAATTCTTCATCGTCTTCGTCCTCATCGTCCTCATCTTCGTCTTCATTGTCATGAGGGAGACGATGATGTCTACGATTTCTCCAAATGTGCTCGACCAAATCAGCTTTTAAGTTTTGATGAATTGCTGCGTTATCGAGCACCAGAGAAATTGCTAAAGATTCTTCAAATGTATTTAAAGGATCGCGTGGTTGGTGGACCTCCTCTTCGAACCATGTAGGACATATCGCCCGCTGGTCCTCTTTTATGATCATATTATGTAATATGATACATGTATACATAATATCTTTGAGATCACTTTTAAACAACCCTCGAGCCGAAACTTTAAGCATTTTCCACTTCTTCTTCAATACACTAAAAGCCCGTTCCACATCTTTCCTTGCTGCTTCGTGCTTCCTCTTGTATAATAGCCTTTTATGATCATCCGTGGGAGGATTTGAAATGGACTTAATAAAAACGGACCATTGTGGATATATCCCGTCAGTAAGATAATATCCCCTTTTGTATTGTACATCGTTTGCTTCGAATTCAAGGTCTGCTGCTCTCCCAGATCTGATATCATTGAAGACAGGTGAACGACATAAAACGTTTACGTCGTTATTTGCACCGGAAACACCAAAGAACGCATGCTAAATCCATAAATCTTGGGAAGCGACCGCCTCCAATAAAATGAATGGATGTGGCCCATTATCACCTCTAGCATATTGACCTCTCAAACCGTTCGGGCAATTCTTCCACTCCCAACTTGTAAAATCAATGCTTCCCATCATCCCAGGAAACCCATGCTTATGCTCGTGATGAACATATAATCTTTCAGATCAGAATACGTGGGCTTTCGCAAATACTTAGGACCATATAACTCGATGATAACTTTGCAAAACTTACGGAGGCATTGACGGGATGTTGTTTCAGCAATTGCCATATTCTCGTCAAGAGAATCTGGAACGGCCGCGTATCCCAATTGACGAATGGCCGCAGTACACTTGACCAATTGGCTAATACCAGGTACGCCCCTACAATCATTAGTTTGTTCAAAATAAGTTGAATAATCGGTTACCTCTCGAACAATTCGTGTGAACAGTTCTCGGCTCATTCGGAAACGTCGACGGAATGTTCTTTCATCGTGCAGCGGGTTTTCGCCGAAGTATGCATTCACTAACCGATTGTGTGCAGCAACATAATCCCTAGGTATGTACCTTCTTGTAGGTTTTGGCTGATGTGCCTGATACGCGTTCCAAGCAAACTCCGCCAACTCCACAAACTCACTAAAAACTTCTTCGTCGTCGTTGGAAGACGAAGAACCAAACAAATACTCGTAGGACGACATGGACATGGTGAATGAATATTGATGATAATTTGTTTGAATTGTGTTTGAAATTGTGTGTTTGAATGTTGGTATTTATAGGATGAAAAGTGGTAATGTTTTTTGAATTTTTTTTTAAATATTCAAATGGTAATATCAAATATTTCTTTGTACAATATCGATTGGATTCTGGACCCGTATTGGATTTTTTCATCCGGCGATCGATTTCAACATTACCACTCACAGTGGTGACATCGATCGGTTATATCGATCGATCGATGGTAAGGATCGACTTTTTTCAGCCCAGTGTGAGTAGCTTTAAGAATTTGGTTATTTCGCCTTACAGTTGGCCGCGTTAAACAATCGTGTCGTTGCGGTTCATATATCCTCGAGGTTGTCATAATTATCATCACGAACTTTTAATTATAGTGCCGATTTCGCTTATTGCTAGTATGACGTAGTCTATGTTTACTTGACGAGCTGAGCCACAGTTTATTTCGTTATTAGAGAAGCTAGACTATTATTTACATGATATATTACTCGAGGTTGTCATTCTATGATAGTTTGTGTGTATATTTATGATATAGTGATGGGCGTTGGTGAAAATTAAGAATGTTGCATGATTTTGCAACCCTGAGAAAATGACGAATGATGTGAATGTGCATAAACCAGTGACGGAACCAGGGGGTGTCCCGGGGGGTCCCAGGACACCCATTGATTTTTGTTTTGTAGTGTTAATTTTGTTAAAAAAAATATCGATTTTTCTTAAATGCACCTGGTCCCTAAAACTTGTGTTTGTATTATTGTTTAGTTTATTCTAAGTGCACTTGGTCGTTTTATGTCCTGGTTCCGTCCCTGGCATAAACTACGTAGACGAAATATGTAATTAACTCTTGAATCTAAGAACAATGGAGGTCTTACTAGAAAAATGTGGCAAGCCAGCTTCAAGTTCAGTTCACTGTTCACTTACGGAATATTTTACTCGAATAAGGCGTTTTGTAATGCATTATTCAAAGTAATAAAGTATGATGAGGGATCAAATTTGTAATTAATTATTAGACAGAAGTTTCATCACAACGTTTTACTAACGTTGGAATTTAGTTTAGGCTGTATAACTTTGTTGTCTATCTTATGGCACCTTAAAAGAGTTAGGATTCCAATGATCTACAATAATCCTACACTATATAATAGGCTTAGCATCATTAACCTCTAACAATTGCCACCTCATTGACACATATTCAACTTCATGCCATGTCATTGCCTACTAGGCACACACTTTTCATGCATGAAATTATCATTTTTAAAAAAGTTGCAACTAATGGGACTCAAACCCATGACCTCTTGAACAACAAACAAACGCTCAACCACTAGAGCACTTGAGTGTTCGTGTTGAAAGCTTTGAAAACAAAATATACATGCTTAAAATCGACATCAATCAAAATTAGCACAATTTTAATAACTCCCCTAAAAATTAGCCTTCTCTATAAATGATACATTCAAAATTCAAAACACATTTAATACCCTGTTTTCAATTCCAAATTTTAAACGCATGAACTAAAAAAAAGCTCTTTCAATTCCATTTTTATTGCATACAATTAAAAAAATCACATATCATTAGTACAAGGAAAATATTATCTTTGAGATCATAATTAGAACATTAGTTGTTTGTAGAAGTTTTTCAAGAAAATCAAAAACTCCATTTTTAAATATTATAAACTTTTTGTTGTATATTGATCATTATCGTCATTTGAATGTTCTCCATCGCCATGCTAACATATCAATTTTTATTTGTATTGAAGGTGCTCCTCTGACTTGCTGTGCCATAATTTTATATAGTGGAACTTGGAAAGTAGACGATACTAATCAAAACCACGTTCATTTAATTCTATACATATTATTATTTGATTTCGTTCATGTCTTAAAAATCACATCGGAAATCATGAAAGTGTTTTGGCACAATTTACTCTAATTGATCAGGTTCAACCTATTTCATTCAAGTGTTTTAATTCCAATAAAAAAATCATGTGTCTCTATCATAAGCACCTTGACCATCTTGGATAACCCTTGACCCTCAAAATCAGAAGGTTATCCCTTTATTGTTTATTATGTATTTTTTGAATTGAGAAAAGTTAATATATAATTAATCTTTTGGTTAATGGTTGACGTAGGCGAATAAAACAAAAAAAATGAAGCAAAAAGAGCAAGAATGCCATATCTCAAGTCGATTTTGTTTGAAAGGTAAATCGTTTATATCATTATTGCTCTGAACTTACTGAATTTTATTAAATAAAGTTGCTGAATTCGCCTAATGCCTATGTTAATTCTTATCATGTAGCGAAGTCAATAGTTATTTTATTTCATAAAGGATTAATGTTGTTTTTCCTTTCATTTTCATAAATTTGCATATCAAACATTAGTCAATAAGCACCATTGTTATAACTTTGAGTGTCTGCATAATATAGTGACACATTGTTATATTTTGGTTAATGTGTAGAAGGTATGTATCCAAATATTATCATTGTGTTCCTTCCTACAGGTGATTCTATTCTACTTTCTAATCCAGAAACTGCTTGCAGTTAACATCTACACATCATAATTTGTTTTATTAGGGCTGATGCCAATTTCCAAACATCCTTTAAACCTATTCAAGCTGATACTTAATCTTTTAACAAATATTTGTGTTGTTATACGATCACAATAGGTTTCCATTTTTTTTAAGTTTATATATACTATCATCGACAACTTCCCTTTACTTACACTTTTGTTTTTTAAACTTATTAGGTGTACACGGAATGGAAATTGGCTATTCAACTGATAAACGCTTGGGGCATACATTTACTCTCCAAGGCTATCAAAGGTGGAAAACATCGACGTTTATTATTTTGATAGTTACAAACCAAATTATTTATAGTATTCATTGACATATTAGTTATTATTCCTTTCAATACTAATGGAACTTATTTACATTCATTGTTGTTTGTTGATTCATTCACACACATCTCTTTAATGAATTTTTTTTAGAAATCCCCGTGATTCCACAGGTTTCGCATATGAATAACCCAGTGCCGTCCTATTGATTTGGGGGAACCGGTGTGAAATAACAAATGAGGCGCCCCTATAGTACAAGTCTTTCACTCTTTTTGTATATGGCCCAAAGTTTGTCTTCTATTTTTTGTATGTGGTCATGTTCAACTTTGATAATATTTAACAAAGACACTAAAAATTTAAAACGTTTATATATAAAACTATAAATATTAATGGATGTATACTAAATTGGGGCACCTTACAAACGGGGCCCGGTGCGGTTGCACCATTTGCACATGTTAATCGCCGCCACTGGAATAACCCTTATGTAATTAATATATTATAATACTTATGATTGTTATTTTTATGTATAATACATGAGCAATATATTTATGATTTTCAATTTATTTCCTTCAATATATTTGACTTATTCATTATTTATTTTATGCATAAATAAGTTCGACAAACAATTTTATGAAGCGTACCCGCCCATCGGGCGGGTTATGAAGCTAGTGATCTAATAATGTGACTTCTAAGATTTCGATTCAATTAATATTATAATTTGATGGCTATCTCTTATTCGAAATTTTAGGAGTATATGACGCCAGAATTCAATTACTCGTACTTATGATTTGGTCACATTAGCATTAGAAAGAGTACAGAGGCATTCCGGGCGTTGGCTCACGTTGCCACACAATCTAACGACAACGAAACTGTCTCCTCTCCTAAGCTTCAGAACCCCAGCCCTTTTTTTTTTTTTTTTTTTTTAAGAAAGAGATAGTCTATATCCTGTATCGATCATAGGATCCCCTCTTTCAAGAGACTGTTTCTGTTCTTGTTTCTTTAGTCTCTTTACCTGCGAATGATTGCTTGCCATTGAGTTAGCTGCTGCCGGTCAGTGATCTCAGTTCAGCCAGTAGGCAAGTAACTTCTTTCACTAGTTGAACTAAATAATAATGTGCTTTTCTCCCTCGTCAACTATATCATAAAAATTAGCAAATTGTATTCTCATTATACAATTTTGTACTTAACTTTACTGGTGTTTGGTATAATACAGTAGAATATTAGACGAACTAATAGGTTAACCAACTTACTAATTTACCAAGTTATGTCCCTTACATAATGGATTCTGTTTGTTGTATGAAAAAGCTAACCGGACATGTCATGCCTACTTGCAAAACAACCTACTGTTGGTTAAGAAGCAGAATCAGTCTTCTGATAAAAAAAAAAAAAAAAAAAAAAAAAAAAAAAAAAAGCATCATTATTGAGTTTTATTTAAAAATGGATAAGGCACAGCTAAGCTGTTCATCAGAAAAGATTCCATTTCCATCGACTATGACTCAGTTGATTTTTTTTTTTTTTATATAACTGATGTTTATTTATTCTTATGGCCTTTAATTTCCTTCACTTGGTAATTTCTTTGCACCTAACGAAGTTAAAATAAACATTTAATATAACTCTCCTTGAACGTGTCTTCGTGCTTGTTCTTAGACTATCTTTATAAATAATCTATCACAATCGAATCTCTCATTAAAATATTATTTTATTATTCCTCCACCTATACAATCACTACATACAACCAATCTTAATTTTTTTTTACCATTTATCAACAACCCAACCTAATATATAATATTATTTTTTTTATATTTAATTTAATTACTTAAAATTTCATATAAAATTATATATTAAATAAAATTTCATACTATTTTAACGGGATGTTTTATTTGTTCATCATGTTTTTTACACCGCAGTTCTTTTTTATTTGCACATACAAGCCTACTAAAGATTATGATTATGTTAGATTTTTACAGATTGGTAGATTTCTAATTTGGGCAAACATTTTCAAGCAGCCCAATCAAATACCACTATACAGCCTAATAGTAATCAACCCAAGTCCAACAACCTAAATATTCGGACTATTAAAAGTACATTAACCCTAAATTGTCCCACACAATGTTACCCTAATTTTTTCTTTCAATAAAACACGCGACCACAAAACACTTATCCACCTAATCCAATTGTTCATATTACATTTCTTCTCAAATAAATCACTATATACCTGAATAACTAAATTGGGAATATTTACCCTTCAACTGACGAGGGTGACAACATGTCGTCATCAACGTCAGCACAAACATGTTTCCGGTTTTCTCTTGCAGAGATTCAGTCTGCAACTAGAGAATTTAATGATGAACTGGTCATTGGGGAAGGAGGGTTTGGAAAGGTTTACAAGTGTTGTATTTGTATTAAAGAAACTAGTCATGTCGTGGCTGTCAAACGGTTAGATTCTTTGTCCAATCAAGGGGCAACTGAATTCAAAGCCGAGATCGAGATGCTTTCCACGTTGCGCCACTGTCACTTGGTGTCTTTGATTGGTTTTTGTGAGCATAACAAGGAGATGATCCTTGTTTATGAATATATGCCCCATGGAACCCTATATGATCATATACACAAAGCCGACACTCCTTTAAGTTGGATGCAACGATTAAAGATAGCCATAGGTGCTGCACGTGGACTAGACTATCTTCACACTGGTATAGGCACCCAACACGGAATCATACATCGTGATGTGAAGAGTTCCAACATTCTTTTGGATGAGAACTGGGAAGCTATGATTTCGGATTTTGGGTTGTCCAAAATAGGACCAACTAATCAATCAGTGTCATACATTGATGCTAGTATTAAGGGCACATTCGGGTATCTAGATCCAGAGTATTTCTATACCGGAAAACTGACGAGAAAAACAGATGTGTTTGCATTTGGGGTTGTGTTGTTTGAAATTATTTCGGGGAGGCTTGCAGTGGACAGAAGCCTTGAAGAGGATCAATGTAGTTTGGCAAGGTGGGCTCAAAAATGTGTGAAAGAACAAAAATTATATCAATTGGTTGATTCTAGTATAGCAGGAACAATTTCTTCCAAATGTTTAAGAAGCTTCGCTCAAACTGCATATTGCTGTCTAAATAGTGATCCAAAAAAACGGCCTACCATGACCGAGGTTGTGGCCTCACTTCAGGCTTTACTGGAACTACAGAAGAAATTCGACCTTTCTCCAGAGTCATCAAGTATAATGGATTTCCCTTGGAAGATTCATGAGTATCTTTTTTCTACAACCAAATTACAAAACTCTGGTATGTACGTTATCGTGTGCGTGTTCAATGCTCGTAGGTATTTGCACTATAGACTCTGTTGGTTTTATAGACAAAATAATAATAGTCGTGTGTTAGGATCGAACTTGAGATCACGGGATTGCACACAATACGTATGAAGAGAAAATGTAATAATTATTTATAAAATGTTATAATTAATTATTAAACACAAAACAAATAATAATAATTAGTATTATTGATTAATGACTAATTATTTATTAAACGAAGATTAGGAAAGTAAATACTAGACAAAACATGGAAACAAGAGAAGGTTCTGGAAACCCCTAGGGGGTGCCAAAACCGATCGGCCCAAGGGGGTAACCCACCTCCATTGTGCCTTGAGCTCCAAGTTTTGTGTAGTATATAAGCAAACCCAAGATGTAGGTTTTTCTCATAACTTGTACACACACATCTTGGTGTTTCTCTCCTCTCCTTCTTTCTTGGTCGATTTCATCAAAACCAAACCCTAAGGGTTTCGATTTTATTGATCTAAAATTGTTTTGTGTTTATTACTTGCAAATACTTTTTCTTGAATTAGTACGTGTGTACAAGAACGTGAATCAAACACACTATTGTTTGACTCTTGGATTGAATTACAAAAAGGTAAGGGGTAATTCATATAATCCTTGTAAATCCTAATTAGGGTTCTTGGTTCCGGAAGATTGCATTGATTCTTGTTCGGGCTAGAATCACAAAGGTACGTTTACAATTTAAATAATTGATTAATTAATTACATGTTATTCGATCTATTATAATTGCTTCCGCTCATGCTCACTTTGATGTACTTGGTTTATTTATATGAATGTCATGATATAGTAATTCCAACAGTAGCATCTAGAGCCGTTATAATGTGTAATTAATTATCGAAACGCATAAAATTGGATCTTGATTCGTTTAGTTACATGTTTTTTTAGGGTTTAATTGTTAGAATCCCTAACCCTAATTTTTTTTTGGTCGAATGACCTTAAAGGGTTTTTAGGGTTTATGGTATTAATTTTTTAATTTGATTAGAAACCCTAGGATGTCATGTAATTGTTATGCATTTTAGTAAACGATCTTGGTGCAAAATGTTAATTGTTAAGCTAAATCCATGAAAAAGTGCATATTTGCATGGATTTTTATTGTGTTATAATTTAAATGGTTTAAATTGTTTATATATATTAATGGTTAAGTTATATTAAAACATGTAAATTTTAATAGATGTCGAATTGAGGAAGACTCCAATATTAAGTAATCAATTATGTGCTATGTGGTATTTATTTAATTTTGGCTTACGCAATCGATTTATCAATGTATGTGGCTCTTTTTCCAAGAAAAAGAAAGCCCTAATTGAATTAATACGTAATACACCTAGATTTGATTATTAATAGGACTTTTGAATAAGATTTGCATGTGGCTACATGTTTTATACATATTTAATTGTTATGATTATGTATATGTGTTTATTTAGTTGTTTTATTTTTTATTATATATTACTTGTTTTGTTTATTTATTGTGTTAGACATGTTTATAAACGAAAAGGGTAATTTTTTGAATAGAAAAATAATACGGACTAAATAATGGTGAAATTGTTTTGGTTTTTAAGAGTTTAAAATTTCAAAGGATTGGTTGATTGATGTTTTTGTACGTAATGGTTAAATAGGCTCGACCGAAGTTTACACACTATAAGATGGGTATAAGGATGGCAACGCATTAAATTGTGGCCTTAGAGAGACAACATTCTGTCTTAACGCTCGTTTGTGTGTAAATTAGACTTACCGAACAATCATTACATGTACATTGTCATCTTAAGGGTGAATAATCCACAATTCCATAATGATTATCCGAAACACTAAGCTTTCGGGCTTATGCAAAAGTACGATATAGTGGACGATAAATGATAGTTCTTCTTTAATTGGTGAACCCGATACCTCAATCAAAACTTTGTTATTTTACTCTTAACTAATTGGTAATAAAATTGTTTTGTAAAACCAATGTTATGAAGTTGTATGCATGCTTCTTCATACATTATTTTGATCACATCAAAATATTAATACCCTTATAAAATTAAGTCGAATGCCATCTAATTAAGAACACTTGAAGTTGTAATTTACGTCATGTGAGAACTTGGCGAGATTGCAATGGAGAGGTAAATTTCATAAATTCATTGCTAGCAGATCAACTGATGTGATGGATTTATGAGTTTGCAGTTTTTAAGTTAGACGACTTAAATTGAGTAGTAAGTGAGATCTTGGACTCAAGGCATTAAGATGGGGACTAAACATGCTTACAATACAAATATTTTGTGATTGTAAATCCCATATATCTAGGAATTGGACAAATGTTATGCCAATTACTTGTACGACAAGTTACCTCATATTATACTTTCATTACTAGCAGATCAACTGATGTGATGAAACTATGTTTATGGAGGATCCTAGTTTTCAAGATTATTCTATGGATATTTATTTTCCTTGGGTATTTTAATTTTCTTGAAAAATTGTATTATCAAAAATACTAATGTTTTGAACTTTCTTTATCTGTAGAAATGGCTCAAACTGATAACACCAACTTTCGTTCAGTGTTCAAAACTTATTTTGAACGAGAAAAATTGACTGGCTCGGAAAATTTCAATGATTGGTACCGTTCACTAAGGATTGTCCTGCGAGTGACTGGTCAACTTGAAATCTTGAAAACGCCTTGTCCTGCTGAACCTGAAGGCACGGCAGCTACTGATGCTGCTAAGGCCAAAAGGTATCTTGATTGCAAGGAACATATTGATGTGGTTGCAATGATGTTAGGGGCAATGTCCACACCTCTTCAAAGGCAGTTTGAAGAGTATTTCCCCATGAACATGATTGATGAACTCAAGAAACTCTATGAGAAACCATCAAATGTAGAGATTTACGATTTGATGGAGGCTCTACATGGTTGTAAGCAGGGTGATGGTGAACCTGTGAGTGCTCATGTGTTGAAGATGAAAAGTTTCATGGATCAACTACAAACACTTAAGAAACCCTATGACAATGATATGGATGTGAACTTAATCAATAGGTCCCTTAACAAGGATTTTAATGGTTTTGTGAGGAACTTCAATATGCATTGCGTGGGGAAGACAGTAAGTGAATTGCACGCACTGCTTATTGATTATGAGAAAGGGTTGACACCAAAGGCTCCTACACCCCAAGTTCTTGCTATACAAGGGGGTAGAATTAACAAGCCAAATGCGAACAAGAAGAAGGGTAAAGGAAAGAAGAAGGCTGATAAGAATAAGCAGGTTATGGCTTATCAACCACCTCAACCTAAGAAGAACCCTCCTGTCAAGAATAATCCAAAGAAGGATCAAGGATGCCATTACTGCAAGGTGATGGGCCACTGGAAGAGGAATTGTCCTCTTTATCTCGATGAATTGCGAAACAATAAGGTTAAGAAGACTGGGCACATGGGCGCCAGCACTTCAGGTAACTTATTTGTCATTGAATTATTTACTTTATCTCATAAATTAAATTCCTGGGTATATGATACTGGATGTGGTATTAATATTTGTAATACACTGCAGGGGTTTAGAGAGGAAAGAAGACTAGCTTATGGGGAGCAATTTCTGCATGTGGGAAATGGAGCACAAGCAGCATTTGAAGCCATAGGAATGTTTGATTTAGTTTTACCTTCGGGTTTAGTACTTTGTTTAAACAATTGTCATTAAGCACCTTCTATAATTAGAGGTGTTGTTTCCTTTTCATGTTTGTTGGATCTTGGTTTTTCTCATACTATTGATGGCAATAAAATTTCTATTTCTTTAAATGGTGTATTTTATTTTAATGCTGTTGTTGTGAATGGTGTGTTTGAAATTGATATGAATAATTGTGTGACTTCCAACAATAATAATAATTCGATGTACAGCATAAGTAAGAGAATGAAGTATGACTTGAATTCGTCTTACCTTTGGCACTGTAGACTTGCCCATATAGGCAAGACTCGCACGTAAAAGCTGCAATGTGAAGGGCTTTTGAATAATATCAATGATGAGTCATTTGATAAATGCGAATCTTGTATTTCTGGGAAAATGACGAAGAAACCTTTTCATAATAATATGGAAAGAGCTTCAGATCTACTTGGTTTAATACACACGGATGAATGTGGACCACTTAGACATGTGTCAAGGAGAGGTGCTGTCTACTTCTTAACTTTTACGGATGATTTCAGCCGTTATGGTTATGTTTATTTACTTAAACATAAACATGAGGTGTTTGAAACATTTAAAGTTTTCAAAGCAGAAGTAGAATTGCAATTGGGAAAGAAGATTAAAGCTCTTCGTTCTGATCGAGGTGGTGAATACCTTAGTCAAGATTTTAAAGATTTCTTAACTGAGAATGGAATTGTCCAGAATCTCACATCTCCATATACTCCACAACAAAATGGTGTATCTGAGAGAATGAATCGTACATTGTTGGACATGGTTCGATCAATGTATAATCTTACTAATCTTCCTTTGTCTTTTTGGGATTATGCTCTTGAAACAGCTGTTCGTATTTTGAATATGGTTCCCACCAAGAAGGTTGATAAGACACCATATGAGATATGGACTGGAAAAGCTCCGAACTTGTCTTATTTAAAGGTCTGGGGTTGTGAGGCGTATGTTAAACGTGACTCACAAGATAAACTCCAACAAAGATCTGTAAAATGCATTTTTGTAGGATACCCAAAGGAAACAATGGGTTACTACTTTTACTACCCACCTGAGAACAAAGTGTTTGTTGCAAGATATGGTGATTTTCTTGAAAGTGATTTTGTGGTTCAAGAAATCAGTGGGAGAGTATATGATCTAGAAGATGATCTAAATAATGCATTACCTTCAGAAAACACTAGCACATTTCCTATAGAACCGGAAAGTCTGGGTCCTCCACCGGAAGTTGAAGTAGTTCCCATTCGCAGATCTTCAAGATCTGTGAAAGCTCTTGACCGTCTATGTCTTAATGTAGAGGTCGATGAGCATACACTAGGGGATCTTAATGAACCTACTAGTTATAGAGCTGCCGTTAATAGCCCTTTAAAAGCTAAATGGAAAGCTGCTATGGATGGGGAAATACAATCCATGCATGATAATGAAGTCTGGGAAGAAGTTGACTTACCTCCTGGTGCCAAGGTAGTTGGGAGTAAGTGGCTTTACAAAATCAAGACTGACATGGATGGATATGCACACATTTATAAGGCTCGTCTAGTTGCTAAAGGTTTTACTCAAACTTTTGGAATTGATTACGAGGAGACGTTTTCTCCTGTAGCAGACATAAGAGCTATAAGAATTCTCATAGCTATAGCAGCGTACTATGACTATGAGATTTGGCAAATGGATGTGAAAACCGCTTTCTTAAATGGTCATTTAGATAAAGACATCTATATGGCACAACCAGAAGGGTTTGAAAATCCAGAATTTCCAAATCGTGTATGCAAGCTTAAAAGATCCATTTATGGATTAAAGCAAGCATCACGACAATGGAACAAGAGGTTTGATGCTGAAATTAAAAAGTTTGGATTCACTCAAAATCTTGATGAGCCATGTGTGTATCACAAAGCTAGTAGTGATAATGTAACTTTCCTAATTCTATATGTTGATGACATATTGATCATGGGAAAAGACATTTCAAGTTTGCAAAAGGTTAAGGCATATCTTGGAAAGTGCTTTTCTATGAAAGATTTAGGAGAAGCTGCATACATTCTGGGAATCAAAATCTATAGAGATAGATCAAGGCGGTTAATTGGATTAAGTCAAACTGCTTACATTGACAAAATATTGAAAAGATTCAATATGCAAAATTCCAAGAAAGGATATTTGCCGATGGAAGTAAAACATGGCTTATGTAATGAGTTTTGTGCTTCAACACTTGCTGAGGTGGCTCGCATGAGTAAAGTTCCTTATGCTTCGGCTGTGAGATCTATTATGTATGCGGTTAAGTGCACAAGGCCAGATGTAGCGTTTGCTCAAAATATTACCAGTCAATTTCAACAGAATCCAGGTGATAAACATTGGATTGCTGTTAAGCATATTCTTAAGTATTTGAGGAATACAAAAGATATGTTTTTGGTATATGGTGGAAATCCAGCTGCAGAACTTTGTGTTACAGGTTTCTGCGATGCATCCTTTCAAAGTAATAAAGATGATTCGAAGTCTCAGATGGGTTATGTCTTTGTTATCAATGGAGGAGCTGTAGACTGGAGGAGCAAGAAGCAGAGTACAATTGCGATGTCTGCAACAGAAGCTGAATACATTGCTGCTTCAGAAGCTGCTATGGAGGTTGTTTGGATTAGGAAATTCGTTTCTGGGCTTGGTGTTATGCCTTCAATTGAATTACCTATTAATATGTATTGTGACAATTCTGCTGCAATCATATTTGCCAATGAACCTGGAATCATGAGAGGCACCAGACATTTTCTACGGAAGTATCACTTTGTTCGTGAAAAGGTTGACGAAGGTGAAATAAATCTGTTGAAGGTTCACACAGATGAAAACTTAGCTGATCCGTTCACTAAGGCTTTGGCGAAAGAGAAGCTTAATGAATTAGCCAATGGAATTGGACTTAAATTAGCTAGTAGTTTCATGCATAACTGTGATTAGTATTTGGATAAAGGATATTGTAAACAATTATTATTTTAATGAAATAAAGTATGTTGGTATGTTTATTTCTGTTATTAATTATTGTTGTCCTATTTTTGCATGTTTAAATCCATGAATGTATTAGCAAAGCTCGTTTTACTGTTTTACTCTTATCTAGTTTTCTAGGCTAAGGCAATGCGAGTAATTTCCTTTTTCTATTCAATAACCAATCACTTGAAGTATGTCTGTGCAACTTATAATGGACCGAGGAACAATTGTGTATGTGCAACTTGTTGGTTTTATAGACAAAATAATAATAGTCGTGTGTTAGGATCAAACTTGAGATCACGGGATTGCACACAATATGTATGAAGAGAAAATGTAATAATTATTTATAAAATGTTATAATTAATTATTAAACACAAAACAAATAATAATAATTAGTATTATTGATTAATGACTAATTATTTATTAAACGAAGATTAGGAAAGTAAATACTAGACAAAACATGGAAACAAGAGAAGGTTCCGGAAACCCCTAGGGGGTGCCAAAACCGATCGGCCCAAGGGGGTAACCCACCTCCATTGTGCCTTGAGCTCCAAGTTTTGTGTAGTATATAAGCAAACCCAAGATGTAGGTTTTTCTCATAACTTGTACACACACATCTTGGTGTTTCTCTCCTCTCCTTCTTTCTTGGTCGATTTCATCAAAACCAAACCCTAAGGGTTTCGATTTTATTGATCTAAAATTATTTTGTGTTTATTACTTGCAAATACTTTTTCTTGAATTAGTACGTGTGTACAAGAACGTGAATCAAACACACTATTGTTTGATTCTTGGATTGAATTACAAAAAGGTAAGGGGTAATTTGTAACACCCCCAATATTTGATACAGCGGAAGACTCACAAGCTTTCGGGGTGCTACGGGGATTGGTATCCATTCAAAGTCATGAAAGAACGAGATAAAGTAAACATAAGAAAAACACAACCAAAACGGGTTTTAAGGTTTACATTTATCCCAAGAATTTTCAAAAGTAAGGCCCAAAAGAAATAAACATAGGTCCACAATAGTTTATCAGAGTTTTTGAAAAATAGATCCATAACCGGGTGCCATTGCCAAGCCTCCAATCCAAGCATCCAAAGGGCATCACTTAATTACCTGAGAAAACGTGCTAAAAGTCAGCTTTCGCTGGTGAGATCATAGGTTTAAATTCATAATTCAATATAGTGGACATGTACGCAAAACGCTTGCTAGCTAGACTAGGCCTCAATCATCCAACCAAAATATCCAACCAAAATAATCCAACCAAATCAAATCAACCCTATAGGTGCACGCTATAGCTCAAATCAATCCAATCAATAACTTACCTAGCTCAAGTCTAGGCCTCGTGTTAGGAATACAAATATTCCTGTAAAAGTCTCGGTCACCTAATGATTGTCATCGCATTAAGTTAGCTCGTAGTTAGTTTGTTTATTAGTTAATTAGTATTAGATTAAGTAACACCATGGAAGAAGGAACGGGTCTTTACCCACTGTATGCCTGATCCACAGCCCGGGAGTGGGCGTAATATTGTAACTATAAATACCCCTCTCCACATGTGGAGAGGGTTGAACGTTCATTCATTTTCAATCTAACATTTTCTCTTTTTCTTTTAAGGTTCCACTCTTTCTCTCTTTTCCTCCCTCCCCCTCATTTCTACGTCTCACACATTACCACTTGATCATGTTTCCAACATAGTTAGTATTCTACAATTGGTATCAAGAGCCAAGGTTTCATCTTAGGGCCTTGTAGAATCAAATTTGATGATGTTTTGAGTGGTTTTGTGAGTTTGGAGTCACTTTCTTGGTATACATCTTGGTTTAATCTATCTAGTGTTGTTATACAAGTTTGTGGTGTACTTTTACGTTCATTAGTGGTTGTAGAACACTCTAGGTCAGTTTGTGGTAACATATCATTAAGCTATTTGAAATTTGGAGTTGGTTTTGGGCGAATTTCTATGTTGCGTTTAAGTCCACTATTCCATTGCTTGGTTGCGGTTAAGTTCTGAAATGTGCGGTTAGTTTGCTGCGGTTACTATTTCGAGAATACAAACAAAACGCAATGAAAGTGACAGTTTTGGATGTTTGTCTCTGCGAGTAGATTCTGCGGTTAAGTCTTCCTCAGCTTGCGTATTGTGTCTAGGTTCTGCGGTTAAATATTCTGAGTTTGGTTCAAAGTACTGCGGTTAGATTCTCTGCGGTTAAGTGTGTTGCGGTTAACTCATTGCGGTTAGATTTCTATTACTGTGGTTCAAAGTACTGCGGTTAGATTGCTCATTTGTGATTAACTCATTGCGGTTAAGTGTCTTGTGGTCAAGTGCATTGCGGTTAGTTTCTGCGGTTAGGTCCTGTGGTTAGCATATCTTGCGGTTATCCCTTCACGTGTGATTTCCTCCTTGCAATCTTCAAATGAAAGGACCAGTATCGTATGTTGACTCTAGTGGACAATCATGCTCGGACTTTCAAGGGAATGAGTCTCCTCAGTCATGCAAACTGCTTGAACTGGCAAGAGAATGTCACATTGAATGCTTCCATACACTTCAGTCACATCTTTCTATGCTGCTTGAGGGCAATGGATTCGTAATGGGTTTTGAACGTGCATTCATGACACTTTTCGGTCAAGATGTCCAATCATTCACGGATATTATGATCTTGAATTTGGATCAATTACGACAACGATTGGTCAGAAAAGAAACATCCAATGAGGGATCCTCTGCAGCCCTAGGAGTGCTCAGCAAACAACTGAATAACTTTTTCGACTCCAAATACTCCATGGTCTATGATTACGACAGTCAGATGACTATGAAGTGCTTCGCTGAACACACTAAGATAGATGTTGATCAATATAGAGATATGCTACGTCAATACCTGGACAAGGTTAAAGAGTACGTTGAGAGACAGCCAATACTTGAACTTGGAGATGATGACAAGGCCGAGTCTCATGATGAGCAAGCATGTGATAGTTTGAGGTCGGGTTTAACAGTGGATGCAAAGTCGGTCAACACTGAACTCATGGATGCAGAAAAGGATGAGAGAGTCACTTCTGCTGAATTAGTGACCCAGGCTATGGTGAACATACCCACACCAAACTCAAGCAATGAGGTATCGTCAATTGATCAATACAATACACCATCAAACGTAAGTCATCATACAGATCAAATCAATCTTAGTTATAACACAAATTTGTTGAGACAGGCTGACAGTGTACTACTCTTAACTAATTCAACAAATATGTGTTATAAAGGGGGAGAAAATGACCTGTATGATGTCTTCAAAAATGATTTGTTTGATGAAAACCCTTGTCTGAAAGTTGAGTTTTCTAAGACACTGGACCAGACCATGGTTGATAAAGAGGCATTTAATCAACTTCAAAAAAGGTTTTCACAATTACAAAAACACTGCATTGAACTTGAACTTGAAATACAACGTAAAGAAGAATGCTTTCAAAACTGCAAACCGTGTCTTAATCCTGAATTGCCTGATCTTAAAGAATATTTTCTGATCAACAATCTGAAAACTCAACTGGATGACAAGGACTCAACTATCAACTGTCTTAAGAATCAAATCAAGATGTATGAGCAACGAAATGACGCCAAATGGAAATACAATGCGTATGAAACTAATTGCAAAATTACTAAATTACGTGTTGAAAATGAGAATCTCAAGGTGAAATGTAATAAACTATATGAGTCACTTAAACAGATAAATGCTGAGAACATCAATCTGACTGCTTCACAACTTGCTAACAACGATGATTTCTCTGCTCAAAGTCTGACCGCAGGTTCTAAAACTCCTAGTGAGCACACAGTGCCAAGTGTTGTTTCAAAGTGTCAAATGAGCCTCAATCTTCCAAAACCATCTATCTTGGGAAAACCTATCCTGAAAGATGTTGATTATCAAACTATCTTTAGACAACCAAATGCTTTTAGTCAAAAGAGACTCAGTCTTTCAAAACCGTCTATCTTGGGAAAACCTGTCTTGAAAAATGTTGGTTATCAAACTACCATTAGACAACCAAAGAATTTAAGTTTTGAAAGATCTAAATTCTCGAATAAACGATGTGTTTCTCAAGTGGATAAAAAACGTGATTTGACTAACCTTGGAAGGCCTAAACCCACATCTCATATACTAAATGGTCTTAAACCTGTTAAACCTTTGAGACGTAGTCCAAGGAAATATGACCATAGTACTTCTCATCGCAAGAATGTAACCATGCATGAAACTATTCACAAGTTTAGATCTTCTTGGATACCAACTGGTAGGACATTCGTGATGAATGGTCACAAATGGTCATGTATGTGCACCACTGACACAGGTGTTTCAAAGGGACTACACAACAGGTCCGCTAAAACCTGCGTGTGGAGTCCAAAGACACTGACATCTCCTGCTACTAGAGACATGTCTACTCACACGTGAGTTGACATCATGTGGACTCCTGACTACTTAGTTTCAGGACTCGGGCTAATCTGTTCACCCACTAACATGCTCACTGTTTATACCCTATGTCTGTAGATTTGTGTACATATTGTGTGTTTGTTTTACATTTATTATATTTGTTTTCTGGGTTATCTTTATGTGTATATTCTTTTATTTCACATTGTGTTTTAGTACTTGCTCTATGTAGTCGGGTGCATCTCATATCTTGCATCATGGTATTTGTTGTTAGTCATGTGGGGTTCCTCATCGCTTGAGCATCTCTCATGACTTCAGGGACCAATCTTGTGCACTTGGATTATTGTCTTTTATGTGATAAGTGTAGTACAGGGACTTGATGTGTCAATATGCAATTTGTGTTTCATCTCATATTTAAGAAATTTTATTTCTTGCGTTTAGAAAAAGTTAACCACAACTCATATTGCTATTAACTCATCTCTACTTGTGTGCTGCGTTTAAGTCTTGATTGTGTTCCCTGTGTGCTCGATTCTTGGTATGTCAAGTGCTTCTATCTTCACATTTTCTATTTCCTTCCATGTTTTCAACCTCTCACACGTTGTGTTATCTTAGGTGGATACCCACGGTGATCACTGTCTCGCGATTAAAGAATTTGTGTCTAATAGGTTAGATCATGTTGGTTTTATTATACATGTATTTGTTCATTTATTGCGTATATGTATGACTCACAGTCATGAGAGTTTAGATCTTGGATTTGTGGGTCTTGCGGTTAGGTCGATAACTCCACGTGTAGTGTTTTTGATGTTAGGTAGGATAAGAATGATTTAGTTACTTAGGAAAATGGATCTCAGTGCTGGTTACGGTGTCGAATGTTTGATCAGTTGGATGATTCGTAGTGTGGAGAGTGTTCTTGATTGCGTTTAGACTATATTCTTGATTGCGATTAGACTATGTTCTTGATTGCGTTTAGACCAATTTCTTGATTGCGTTTAGACTATGTTCTTGATTGCGTTTAGACTAAGTTCTTGATTGCGTTTAGACTATGTTCTTGATTGCGTTTAGATTTGATCCTTGATTGCGATTAGTTTATGAGTCCTGATTGCGATTAGATTAAGTTCTTAACTGCGGTTAGATTATGTTCTTAATTGCGGTTAGTTTAAAGTCTTGATTGCGATTAGTTTATGACTCTTGACTGCGGTTAGATTAATTTCTTGACTGCGGTTAGATCAAGTCCTTGATTGCGGTTAACTTTCTCTGTGATTAAAATGGTTGCGTGTAACTGTTACTACGTTTGCGGTTGGTTTAATCTGCGGTTACCTTTACTTGCTATTAACCTGATGTGCGTTGACCATATGTTGCGGTTCAGTTGGTTGCGGTTATCTTGAATTATTGCGGTTAACTTTGTTTGCGTTTACAACTTTGCGGTTAAACATTTGAGTCTGCGTTTAATTGAGTCTGCGCTTAAGTGATCTGCGTTTAACTCTGACTGGGGACTTTCTTGACTCACTCTGTCTTACATTTTTTGTTGTGGTCAGCATGTGTGTTTATGTATGGGCGTCAATGTTTTTATGCATGGCTTGGTGTGTTTGACTCTCATTCTTAGTTGTCTAAACTGCTTCTCTATGTGTTGAATGATTCCCTTGAGTGCTTATTACTTGCCGTACATAACCATTGGCCCTGTTCCTATTGCCTTACCATTTAATACTGGGGTTTATCTTGCTGCTAACACTCACCTTCACATATGGTCTTCTTCTGTGGTGATGTTTGTCAAATGCAGCTCCTATGGCAGAATCTATTGTCGAAGTGCCTTTGGCTCCACCTGTTCGTTCTGACGATGACATTTTGCCTTTCAACAAATGGGTTCCTATTGGGAAAAGTAACTGCTATGTTAAGACGGATAGACCTCAGAATCATCCCATATTCAGAGTTGCACTAGACATACTGAAAAACACCACCTTCTACAATGCCTTTACCGCATCCTCCTCTATCCCCTCCATCTACATCCAACAGTTCTGGAACACTATATGCCTTGACAGAACAACCAACATGTACAAGTGTCAGCTGGATGAGCATTGGGTGAACATCACCATGGAAACACTTGGTAGCGCTCTGCAGATATTACCAACGGGTGATAATGTTGAATTTACTCCCCCACCTACCCCAGCTACTCTTATTGATTTCGTCAATGAACTTGGATACCCCACTCAAGTATCTACACTTTCCACTGTCATCACACATGACCTCTATCAACCATGGAGAGCAGTTGCAAGCATAATCAATTTTTGTCTGACTGGTAAAACATCAGGATATGAAAGACTTAGAGCTCCTTCTCTACAAATTCTCTGGGGTGTTGTTAACAGTGAGAACATCAATTTTGCTGAACGTATCTGGGAGGAATTCAGTCAGTCTATTCACTCTTTCTTGGTCGACAAGGCTAACCTTGAAGCAAACAAAGACGGAAAGAAAAGATCAGCCAAGCTTTCGATCCCAAGCGTTAGGTTTACTAAGCTGATCATACTGAGCCTTCAGCGATCTCTTAAATTTCACCCAAGAGAAGAATCCCCTCTTCATCAACCTACTGACGAACATCCACTTGGGTTCCTCAAATATGATTCAAAGAGCACTCGCGAGATCATATTCGGCATGGACATTCCCACTGCCCTTCTTACCCGTGATATACTGTCTGCTCAATATTATGAGGAATATCTTAAATTTCTGAAGAAAAGTCGGGAAGCACCCCCTAATGAGCCAGCCGTTTCCACTAAGTCCGCAAGATCTGCATCTAAGAAACGCAAAGGTGGTAATACCTCGGCTGCTTCCTCTGAAGGCTCCAAAAGGGTTAAGAAGACCACTGGAGGTAAAAGAACCAGCTCAAAAACTAAATCTCCAAGTGCTGAAGACCCCAACGCTGCACTTTGCTCCACTCAGTTGCCTCTGACTGAAGAAGAAATGGTACAAATGGCAACTGCTGAAAGCTTGAAGGAAACATATATGCCTCCGGTTCCACCAGTCAGTGGGGTCATCATTAGAGAACCTCAATCTGATAGAGCTTCACAGATCCAACACGTGACCGGTAAAGGCAAGGATGTTGCCACAGAAGAACAAGCAGCACACACCCTATTGAAAATATCATCTCCTGCCTCCAAATCAACCAGCACCAAGTTTATTCTCAAAAGACGCTCACCCACATCCTCATCTGCTAAGCTTTCTTCTGAAAATGTCTCCTCACCAAGTCTTGGGCAACCCGATAAATCTAGCAGTTCTGAGACTGACACCAGTTCTGCTCCCAAAGGTGATGGACCACACCTCTCTACACAAGATGTTACCAGCCAACAACCTGTACAGGATAAACCAGCTGATTCCGCTCCCCCAGTTGATCCACTCGATGACGAGTTCGTTTCTACTGCATATCCGGATATTCAAGGAAACCTCAAAATGAAAACAGATGATCCTAAGCTCGAGGTGATACCTGACAGCCCCACTGGTACGCTATCATCGTACAAGAATCTGGACACTTATGGCGATCAATTCCTCATGGATAAGCCAGATGATGCTGAAGGTGAAAAGTCCGGTGATGAGCATGCAGAAGTTGTGTCAATGGTTGACGTGCCTATTGTGCAAGACAACTCCACCATTCCTACCAAGTCTGCACCAACGTCTACTGCTGGTCCCAACAACGATGACATCCCACAAGCTGATGACACACAAGAGAAACCGTCTGCATCTGCCGCTCCTGCTAGCACTGAGAAGAAGTTAGATCTGGACACTTTAGCTGCTTTGACTGCTGATGCTGTTCAAGAAAATCTTGCCATTCGTGAGAAGTTGGACAAGCATGCCACTTTGCTTCAAACCCTAGTAAACCTTAAGCTGCCACAAACAATCACCAATCATAGCAGCAGATTATACAAGTTGGAGCATCTTGATCTTGAACTACAAGTATCTAAGGCTATCAACGAACAGGTTGCTGAAGCTGTCAATATTGCTCTCGAAGCCCCTCTCAGGTCCAGGTTTAAAGACCTTCCTATCCATGACATGAAGGTTATTCTGCAGCACAGTATGTATCAGCAGGGTCAACACACAGGACACGATGCTCACGTACAGCTGTATCAGGCATTGGAGGCCTCAATTCTACAAGATGATGCTGAGGAACACGCCCGGGACATGGAAATTGAACGTAAAAGAAAACTGCGGCGTCAGGGTCACCCCAAACCACCATCTGGTTCACCTCCACAACCACCTCCACCTCCACCACCTGCTGGGGCGTCTGGTCCATCAGGCACTTCTTCACTGCCTGGTGGGTCACAAGCTCCTGGCAGATCATCACAACCCACCTCATCACCATCCCAAAAACATCAGGCAGACAAGTCATCCAAGCCCGCTCCGTCTAAACAAGCAAAACATGTTAAGTATGCAGCTTGGACTACTTTTGACGCTGGTGCAACCTCCATTGCATCTCATGCCCCTGAAGATCATGTCTTTAATGAAGCCTCTGTCACACCACAACACGATGAGTCATCCGATGACGAAGATGATGATGCTTCTACAACTCACATTCCTGGAAGACAGTGGTGGAAATCATTCACCAGAACTGACACTAATGATCCACCTCAAGTTTCCTTAACCAAAGATGACAAAGAGACATGGTGGAAACCAGATGAACACAAACCGCAATCACCTGAGCCCGACTGGACGATTCCTTCCTCTGATTTACCAACCAATGATAGTAACTGGATCAGTGCAATCACCACCAGTTTTGTTCCACCCTCTGAAGATTCCCTACTTTCCCAAACTGGTGATATGGGAACATTCATCGCATGGTTCTGCAAGAAACGGGGTCTCTCAAAGCTCACTCAGAAGGACCTGGAAGGCCTCGCATTCAACATTGTCAAAGCTTTTCATCAGGATGTTAATCATCTACAATACCAGATGGAAGAGTGCCACAAGATGTTCAATGACATTGTGGATGAAGGAATAAAGAAGTATAATTACAACACTCCACTTCCCTTGGGTGGCCCTCTAGGAAATGTCACTATCCAAGCTGAATTCTTCTTCAACAAAGACCTTGACTATCTTAAGCTTGGGAGTAGACAATGCAAATCAGCTTTGTCCATCACAAAGATGAAAGCTGCCTAGTATTCTGACATCGGGTTGGAACAGTTAGTCCCCGACAGTATGTGGAGTACTCAAGAATGCGACTACAACATCTCGGCATCTCTGGGCATTTCACACTGGTGGTTGAAGAAGCAACAGTTCTACATAGATCGGTTTCAAGCTCCAGGTGACCGAAAGTCAGTTCGCTCACCACTTCAAATCATTAGTGTGGTTCAAGTTCTAATACATCCCATCTATGGATATGACTATCTCAAGAGCATTACACTCAGACGAGCAGACTTCAAGGACTACACCATATCCGAAGGGGATTTCAAACACCTACGCCCTAATGATTTCGAAGACTTGTATCTCCTCCATCTTCAAGGAAAGCTGCATCATCTACCATCACGTGAAATGAAGTCTCTTGTGTTTGCTGTACTTCACTGGATCCGGGGCATCGTCATCAGGAAACGGGTCGAAGACTTTCAGCTTGGTATCGAAAGCTACCAATCCCAGCTCAACCTCACAAGACCCCTATGGAATGTTAATAGTCTGGAACGGGTTGCAGACTTTACAGTCATTGAATCTCCTCTAGCAACTGTCTTTCGAGACAAGTACAATGTGCCCATGGTTTTGCGCTTCAATGAAATACACAAGTTCAGTGACGGTACCTTGCATCTGGTCGAAGAGGCACTGGAGTTCAGAGTAAAAGAATACCACGTTTATGCCCAGGGAACTAGACGATATACCAATAACTGGACGGCAAATGAGTTAACCCGGAACAAGAGGTTTTTGGCTGGCATCCGCAAGAGATTAAAGATACGAAGAATCTTCCGAAGCCTGGAGTGCTACGTTGGTGGCAGAGTTCGTGAAGGGGACTACCGTCTTCAACAACGTACTGAGTAATAAGATCAGCAATGGGGTGCAGTGTCATTATTATGTGTGTTGATTGGAATGTTTGTGTTGTACTGTCATTTGTTTATGGCCCTCCTTGTGTATCCTTATAAACATTTCTCTTGCCTTCTGCACATCCTTTCTCGCATATTGTACATACTTCTATATATATATATATATATATATATATATATAAACAGAAATATATATAACCATAAAAAAAAAAAAATCATTTACTCTCGACATGTCTCTTGTATAATCGATATTATGTACGATTCTAGAAATGTCATTCAATAATGACACGGAATCATACATATGCTTGAGCAAGAGTTTTTTTTTCGGTTTCAAATAAAGTTCTTTTCAAAAACATGTCGTATCTCAAAATGTTCTTTAAATATGGTTTGCTATTACTTCAGATAGCAACCCGGTTTTCAAAATTAAGGAAAACACGTCGCCAAAAAGACGGTTGTTCCTAACAAAGGGTGCCGTTCATCCGAGCGTGAATTACTTTATATTCATGCACCCTCGATCTAATGTACGCTTCAGTGCATTATTTCTTCATAAAGAAGAGAAATCTTCTTTTTCTCGCCAAATACTTTCCCTTCTATGATTTTTCCGGAAAGTGTTTGTGCAAAACTTGGTGGTGCCATGAAATTTTGAATGAAAATCAAATTGAACTCAAACGTTTGATAAAATTTTCACTCAATCAATGACGTTAATAGTTTATGAAAATATTTATGCTTTAACATCCGTCATTGATTGAGGGGGAGAGTGATTTCTCAAAATTTTATGTATCAACAAAACTCCCCACACTTTGCACAAAACATAAGAAACAATCCGATTTGTGATGGTTATGTGTTAGAATGCATAAATTTTCAAAGAATTTTCGTTAAAACTTCGAATCTGTTGCAAACTCTTCAAATCTGACACATAACAACCTCCCTCATTGTTTGAGGGGGAGCAAGAAAAAGTTCCTTTTTATCAGAAAATACTAAAATTGTCCGCATTTCTCTCCCAAAAGCTTTCTAACTTATTTAAATCAATTGAGATCAAAAATCTCGAAAGATTTGAAATTTTTGATCGGGGGAGAGAATGTGATTTAAATATGCAATCTGATATCAAATGTGATCTTTTCGACTCAATAATATGCTCCCACATATGTGCTAAACACTTTCGAATATCGATGCACATATTGAGGGGGAGCAAAAGGCGTTTGTGGAAGTAATACCTAAGACCGACCATTTACTTTATTGCACGGAGTTATAAGGTTGGTTAAGGTTAGGTATAAGTTCCCATGATCCACCAGAACCGGAAGGATCTTCCCAGGGACAATCCATAGATAGATTAGAAGTCCTTAGGAATGATTGAAAAAAGGAGTAAAGTGAGAAAGGGAAGAGTGCGGACTGAGATAGAGCTAGGACTGGAACAAACCCAACAAGGTTCTAGTGGTGAAGTCTCGGTAAGCACTGAAGGGGTTGAAGAATGAAAAAGAAATGAAAAGAGAAAGGGTGAAAAGAAATAGCCCTCCATATATTCAACCTTAGGGCAGAAACCGGGTTCAATTCATAATCTACTGGTGGTTACTAAGGTAACACCGGTATTGAAGACAAGATGTCATGGACCCAGTGACGCACTGCACCAAACTTCCCAACCACTCAAGTTCTCTTAAAAGAGCTTGTTTCATTCTCACGGGGAACCCTGTGCAATGTATCGACCGCTCATTGCGAGCTATGTTGATACCTAAAACAGGAGTCGCCTCCCCAGTCTCCAGGAGCGGATCAAAATGCACTATTGAGTCTAGAGCCATGAGATCATCCATAAATCTCGTTAGGACACACTTCCAAATATGCTTATTGTTTCACACAATGTGGAAAATAAGGTAAAATATTTAGAGTCCTACGCATTATCCTTGTGGTATTGCCAGAACATCCGAGTGATATGAAAATATTCACAATGAAGATGGAAATCCTTCTAGAGCGAACATCTTTCAAGCTCTTGGTAGGTGACATGTGAGATCCATCTTGGATCAATAATCAAGTGACAACTGGAAAGCAACGATGGTGCGATTCAAATTTGAATCAAACTTGTTCCAGGATATGGATTGACGGATACTTTTGCCAAAAACTCTCAATGTGCTCACCAACTTATCTTTCGAGCACATTGATTGTGTAATATCTTTTAAACAAAAGTATTTTTTATGGAAATGTGATTCAAAGTATAAAACTCTCGTCGTGTCTCAAAAATGTTTATCATATGACACGCGAGTGATTTCTATAAATCAATTTCTCATCAATCCGTGAATATCTATTCACCGATTCACTCTATCGTGTTGTCTGCTTTGAGACGTTCCGGTATGAGAACATGCTAAGTATGAAGATTCCGAAGTGGATTCTTTGGAAAACTCATTACTACAAGCTGGAAATTCCTGTCAAGGAGAGTCTTCTTTAAAAGAGACTCTACCTGATCACAGGTCGGTTTTCACAAAACCGGAGGGTAGTCTGTCCTCGCAGAACGAATGACAAAGCCATATTCGTTCTCTATCTTTATTGCTAACTGTTTTATTTCAGGGACACATATAAAGATGGCGTTGATGGCTCCAGTTTCCAGCTGAATCGGGTCAATCCATACCTCATGCTCACACATCCTCCACACTATCAATGAAGATGAGAGACTTGCTACAACAAATGTTGAGAGACTACCAACAACGTTTCCGCAACTCTGATGAAAAAGTCTCCTGATCTACAACTCTAATGCAACGTCTCCAGATACAGAAGGGTGTGAGCATGATGGTCCTTAGCCACTACATCACATGAAGGCAATACAACTATGGATGAGCTTGGAGATTTACTTTGGCTGATGATCTCAAAGGAAGCTCAAAGATCACATGTCTCAAAGGAATTCATATCACAAGTTCGCTTGCTTGAAGTACAAAGTGTGAAGAAAAGTGAAGAATCAGATCCTACGAGCTACAAAGACTAAAGAATGCTTAAAGACCAAAGAGCTTAATTTCAAAGGTGACCTCGCTTAGGGGGAGATTGTTAGGAATACAAATATTCCTGTAAAAGTCTCGGTCACCTAATGATTGTCATCGCATTAAGTTAGCTCGTAGTTAGTTTGTTTATTAGTTAATTAGTATTAGATTAAGTAACACCGTGGAAGAAGGAACGGGTCTTTACCCACTGTATGCCTGATCCACAGCCCGGGAGTGGGCGTAATATTGTAACTATAAATACCCCTCTCCACATGTGGAGAGGGTTGAACCTTCATTCATTTTCAATCTAACATTTTCTCTTTTTCTTTTAAGGTTCCACTCTTTCTCTCTTTTCCTCCCTCCCCCTCATTTCTACGTCTCACACATTACCACTTGATCATGTTTCCAACATAGTTAGTATTCTACACCTCGCTCTAAAATCAATCCAATAGCTTACCTAGTTCGGGACTAGGCCTCGCTCAACAACCAACCAATAGCTTACCTAGTTCGGGACTAGGCCTCGCTCAATAGCCAAATCAATAGCTTACCTAGTTCGGGACTAGGCCTCGCTCAATAACCAAATCAATAGCTTACCTAGTTCGGGATTAGGCCTCGCTTAATCCTACCTAGTTCTATAAGCATAGCAAGTTTTAAATAAACAAAGCGATAATAGTCCACATAAGACATTTGCACGTTTCTCACCCCAAGTATTGAAAACAAAGTTCAAGAGTAAAAGTGGGGCTATGACTCACCTCAAGTCCAGCAATTCCTCAAAAGAAACCGATAGAAGAAAGACGTAAGCAAACTCAAGTAACTCACGTAACGGCAACTACAGACTCGGCACTTCCTAACAATATCAAACTCGTTCAGAAATCATTTCCTCAAAATCAAATATTCCCATTCCCGAACGTATTCCATTTTACTTTCCAAAAATATCCATTTCTCGAATTAACTTCATATTAATTTGAAATTCGACGTTTGGTATCCATATGGGTGGAGGGTCGACACAACACAAACCAAAAAGCCACAATGAACGAAATAATCAACCATCTATAGGTCTAATATTAGGCCAATATATTATTTAAATAAATCATCGAAGTTTATCAAATCCGTCGATTTGGTAATCCCTCATATTTATTTAGGTAATACATTGCTCCAAGATTATACCCAACCTAAATCACATTGCACAAAGAATACTATATGGTATATATCGTAGTCCAATAAATTCCCTATATATATCGTCCAATTGGCCAAATTCGTCAATTTAGCCAATTCCACGAGATATATAGTAATTTATTATCCTAATACACGTACCACAACCTATGGGCGTCGTAGGATACGATGCCCACTAATATACTCATTTTATATAGCTAAATAAACTCGATTTAACCCGTCGATTAAATAAGTTACGTAGTTATAGAAAATGGATATATTAATCGTCATATATCCGTGACAACATAAAAGTCACATAATAAAGCCCACTTGGACTTAAGTAACCACAACTCGTATAACTCGATAAGTTTTCCAAAATCATAAAAGTCTATCATGTTTTTATTTATTACTTACCCGACGTATTAGTTCTCGACATTATTTATAGTTATTATTTATAATAATACTCCGACATTTATTGCACTATTCGCATAGTATAATAATTATCGTTATATTATTATAACGTTCACTCGTGATCGTTTTATTATTAATATACGCATTTATAATAATATATATACGTTTATCACGTCTATATACTTATATAAACGATTATATTACTAATAATATTATTACGAGTTTTATTATAAGCGTTTGATTTTTAATATTTATCGAGTCATAAGAATTTGGTCACATGTCCGAGTCATCACTCTCGGCTCATAGTCCAAGTCCAAAAATAAAACAACCAAGTCACAATACAAATATATCAACTCCGTCCAAACAATCCCATATCCACGTGCTACAACATGAGGGTCCGACTACGGCACCCAACTAACCTATCTCCGTCATCTAATTGACCGTCTCACAATCGGTCCCCAAATCCACATTCGTCAACACAACTCCATAATCCAAATCACAAGTATACCATGTCGAGACCACAAAGTGTCTCGACCCATCCAAAAGCTTCGGTCCAAAAATAATGCCACAACAATAATAATAATAACCATAATAAAAACAACAACAATAAAAACATCCAAGAACATATTATATGGTTTGGTTTACCACGCCAAACCCGAGCCAAATGACCCACTTGGGTCTCGGCTAGAACCGTGAGTCACAAGGACTTGAAACTAAGGCCACTAGGCCATGACATAGGCTCAACGAGCCGTACCAAAACTGCCAAGCGGACCATATGAGGTCGCGGCAACCCAAGACAATCCCAACATCAAAATGGCTAACCAAATACAACCAAATATCAATAATATCGGACCATGAGTCCTCTTGGACTCCCAACGAGCCAAGAAAAGGGTCTCACTGAGACCATATGTCTCGGCCAAGCTCCATTCGAGCCAAAACCCACAACCAAACACGACCCATATAGCAAATCGAGCACCACTCGATTCCAACATCTACACCCAAGATACCAAACGGATTTTAATGACAAAACTATCATTTCCCATCACTTATAATTCGAAACCCAACAAAAACAACCCGTGTGGACACGGATTAAATCACGAATTGAGGCACACGAGTGAGATTCGTGGCCACTCACCTTCAAAATCGACTCCAAACTTGATTTCTTTAAAAACCCAACAAGGTTAAACAAAAATGGTGGTGTTAAAGTGGTGGTAATAAATTCGTACGGGTGTTAAAGTGGTCCAAATCGTGCGTGGTTAGTACCAAAAGATAGATCGCGAAAAGATGGTGAAGATGGTGGTGTTGTTTTTATGGTGAGGGCGGCGGTGGCGGAGCTATGGTGATATTAGGGTGGCGGTGGTGTTTAATAAAATGAAGAGAGAGAGAGAGAGTGTTGGTGAGTTGTTGGTGATGGTTTGTTTGCTTCTGTTTCAATCCAGCCAACCACAAGGACGATATTGTGTAATTTACTCAAAAAAAAAAAAAATCCTTTTAGTAATAATAATAATAATAATTATGAGGTGTGTAGGGATTTTAAGTAGCCCGGTGTCAATACACGGACCAAACCCGAAACTTAAATAATCAAATGACTTTCAAACCGAACCCGTTCTAAAAATAATAATATCCAATCTAACAATAAAATATAATTAAAATTGTTAGGTTAACCTAGTGCCGGAGTCAATGTAGTGCCAAAATAACGATCTCAAAATAAATCATCACGACCGAATCAAACCAAACCATAAATAAATTATCAAATCTCATAATTATCGTACGATTAAAAATCACGTATCAACGTTCGTAAAATATCTCGTCACAATAAACTTTCAAAAATTCCAAATTTATAATTTTAATGTAATGCGGGTTTTAAAACGGCTCCCTAATTTGCCAGTTGTCACATCCTCCCAGCCTCAGAAGAAACCCGTCCCGGGTTTCACTCGGAACAAACCATCTTCGAAGTCAAAAGCTTCGGATATCTCTTGCGAAACTCATCCTCACGTTCCTACGTGAATTCCGGTCGATGCCGCGAATTCCAACGAACTTTGATGAATGGAATACGACTTCTCTTGAGTCGTTTGATCTCTCTATCCATTATCTCAATCGACTCTTCCACAAAATTCAAACTCTCATCCACACGAATATCCTTGATTGGTATAACTGGCGTTTCCTCCGAAAGACATTTCTTCAGATTGCTAACATGAAACACATCATGAACTTTACTCAATTCTATTGGTAATTCCAGACGATAAGCTACGGGCCCAATTCTTTCCAAAATAAGAAATGGTCCAATGTAGCGGGGATTAAGTTTCCCACGTTTCCCAAAACGTATCACACCCTTCCAAGGCGAGACTTTCAACATCACTTTGTCTCCAACCTGGAATTCTAGGGGTTTACGCCTCTTATCGGCGTAGCTTTTCTGCCTATCTCTAGCTGCTTGTAGTCGATCTCGAATTTGCGTTACCTTCTCAGTAGTTTCCAAAATAAGCTCAGGGCCTGTGAGTTGGTTATCTCCAACTTCAGCCCAACCAATAGGCGAACGACATTTACGACCATATAAAGCTTCAAATGGTGCAGCTTTTAGACTTGTGTGGTAGCTATTATTGTAAGAAAACTCCGCTAGGGGCAGATACTTCTCCCAGCCTTTACCAAAGTCTATTATGCATGCACGAAGCATATCCTTCAAAGTCTGAATAGTTCTCTCACTTTGACCATCGGTTTGGGGGTGATATGCAGTACTCATATCAAGTCTCGTCCCCAAAGCGGTTTGAAGTGATCGCCACAACGCTGACGTAAAGCGGCTGTCGCGATCAGAAATAATCAATATCGGAACTCCATGACGAGAAACTATCTCCTTCACATACAACCTCACAAGTTTATCCACACTATCATCTTCACTAATCGCCAGGAAATGAGCAGACTTAGTCAACCGATCCACAATTACCCATATAGCGTCGCAACCGCTAGCTGTCTTTGGTAATTTGGTAATAAAGTCCATCATAATTCGCTCCCACTTCCAAACCGGGAGTTCTGGCTGCGTCAATAATCCTGACGGTCTCTAATGTTCGGCTTTAACCTTAGAGCAAGTCAAACACTTGCTAACATACAACGCTATATTTGCCTTCATATTTGGCCACCAATATAACTTTTTCAAATCCTGGTACATTTTGTCAGACCCAGGATGAATAGAGTATCTTGACTTATGCGACTCATGCATAATCAACTCTCGAATTCCTCCATACAATGGTACCCAACTTCGCTCTCCAAAACATAATACTCCATCAGAACGCTTAACAAATCCCTTCTCATTTTCTGCCATCCCAAATATGTTCTCAGCAGCTCGATTCTCTACCTTCAATGCTTCCGTTGAGCTTCCAATATTTGAGACGGTAATGGCGATACGATAGTCATTCCTAATGACTTAACTCGTAACGGTGGAATTCTCTCCTTTCGACTAAGAGCATCAGCAACAACGTTTGCTTTACCCGGATGGTAGCGAATTTCACAATCATAATCGCTTAGCAACTCAATCCAACGTCGCTGTCTCATGTTGAGCTCTTTTTGATTCAAGATGTGTTGCAGACTTTTGTGGTCAGTAAACACTACACACCTGGTTCCATACAAGTAATATCTCCATATCCTTAAAGCAAAAACCACAGCATCTAACTCCAAATCATGGGTGGTGTAGTTCTTCTCATGCTTCTTGAGCTGTCGGGAAGCATAAGCTATCACTTTCTCTCGTTGCATTAACACCGCTCCTAAACCTTTATGAGAAGCGTCACAATAGACGACAAAGTCCTCGTTACCTTCGGGTAACGCCAAGATAGGAGCACTACACAACATCTCCTTAAGTAACTGAAATGCTTCCTCTTCCTTATCTCCCCATTCATACTTAACACTCTTTTGAGTCAATTTGGTCAACGGCTTTGCTATCTTCGAAAATCCCTCAATGAATCTTCGGTAATAACCGGCTAATCCCAAAAATTGATGAACTTCTGTTGGGGTCATAGGTGCAGCCCAATCTTTAATCGCTTCAGTCTTAGCAGGGTCTACATGAACTCCTTGTCTATCAATCACGTGACTTAGAAATTGTACCGTCGGAATCCAAAATTCACATTTCGAAAACTTGGGATACAGTTTCTCCTTCCTGAGCAATTCTAAGATAAGTCTTAGATGATCCTCATGCTCCTTCTCACTCTTCGAATAAATCAGAATGTAATCAATGAACACAATCACAAACTTATCTAAGTAAGGCTTACACACCCGATTCATGAGATCCATGAATACCGCCGGTGCGTTAGTCAACCCAAACGGCATCACCTGAAACTCGTAATGCCCGTAACGGGTTCTGAAAGCCGTTTTTGGAATATCTTCCTCGCGCACTCGAAGCTGATGATATCCCGATCTCAAATCGATCTTCGAATACACACTCGATCCTTGAAGCTGATCGAACAAATCGTCGATCCTTGGTAACGGGTATCTATTCTTCACCGTTAACTTGTTCAACTCTCGATAATCAATACATATGCGAAACGATCCATCCTTCTTCTTCACAAATAAAACCGGGGCTCCCCAAGGTGAAGAACTTGGTCTTATAAATCCTTTTTCGGCTAACTCCGCTAATTGTTTCGATAACTCTTCCAATTCAGTAGGTGCAAGACGATAAGGCGCTCGTGCTACAGGTGCAGCACCAGGTATCAACTCAATCTGAAATTCCACTTGTCTAGTAGGTGGAATTCCCGGCAAATCATCGGAAAACACATCCGAAAAATCACGAACTATAGGTACATCTCCAATGCACCTTTCCTTCTTCTCCTTCTCTCCTTTCTCAGAAATTTGGGCTAAGAAAAGGTAACTTCCTTCTTCCATTAGCTTCGGCAACTTAGTGCAGGATATGACCGCAAATCTAGATAGGCCTCTCAAATCCTTTCTATCTCCTGGTGTGTTCAGAATCTCCTTGCCGTAAGGCACACGCACAATCTTCTCATCACAAATTATATGAGCACGATACTTCGACAACCAATCCATACCAATGATGACATCAAAACTTCCTAATGTGACGGGTAGAAGGTCTATGTTGAAAGGACGATTCAGAAAGTTTAACGTGCAGCCACGAATGATAGTCTTAATCCTTTCTATGTTTCCATTAGCTAACTCAGTCACAATGTTCAGATCTTCTCCTCTCTCGTTCCCGAGTGCATACACTCTTCCATGAGCAACTCCAGCTTCCACACGTTGGTCCCCATTATCTTGTCGTCCACGGTTTCCTCCAGCTCCACGGTTTCCATGATCGTACCCATTACCACCCGATCCTTGATTTCCTCGGTTCCACGATTCCCTACACTCATTCCGATAATGTCCTTTCTTTCCACATCCATAGCAAGTAACATTTGCTTTGTTCATAGTTTCAGGAGTAGCTTGAACCATAGCAAGTGGTCGAGCTCTACAATCCTTAGCTATGTGTCCCATCTTAGAACAATTCTTGCACATTACCGTACATCGACCAGAATGATGCTTGTAACATCGGTTACATTTGGGTGCATCTCCATTGTAGTTCTTCTTGTCTCCATCTCCCATGGCATAAGCTCTAGTAGTTAGTTGTCGCTTGTTTGGACGATCATTACCCTTAGAGTGATCGTCCCTCTTTCTCTTTCCATTCTTATCCTTCTCAGCTTCTTCCAATGCTAAAGAGTCCATCAATTGTTGAGCGATAGTGATAGCCTCATGAATG
This sequence comes from Artemisia argyi, assembly GCA_030686995.1. NCBI lineage: Eukaryota > Viridiplantae > Streptophyta > Magnoliopsida > Asterales > Asteraceae > Artemisia > Artemisia argyi. The sequence goes on from CM060709.1 coordinate 24,510,471, forward strand.
TTTGCAGGCTTAGCAGAAATCACATCGTTCCTTGTAGCTACCGGTAACCCATCGGTATACCTCTCAATCCTTTGAGTCTCAGTCCTAACCATATCGGGACAAAGTAAGGCTAACTCTCGATAATGGCGATTGTAAGTTGCCATATCGGTACCTTTCACTTTATGGTTCCAGAACTCAATCCCCAGCTTCTTAACCTCATTCCTTGGGCAGTAAGTCTGAATCAGCAAAGACTTAAATTGCTCCCAAGTCATAGCATAAGCCACATCACTCCCAACCGAGTTACGGTAATTGTTCCACCAAGTTAAAGCTTCATCCTTGAAAGTAAAAGAAGCAAACTTTACCTTCGCATTCTCCGCACAACCACTGACATTAAACACTGACTCAGTCTTCTCAATCCACCTAACCAAGTAAACCACTCCTTCAGTTCCACCAAACTCAATGGGTCCACAAATTTTAAACTCCTTGTAGTTACATCCATTAGCACGAACAGGTGGAAATGTTCCAGCAGAATTGTTGGAATGATTTGACTAAGCTAGTAGCTCAACAACTCGTTGCTCCACAAGTTGATTGATCATTGCTTGATCCACAGTAGGTGCGTTAAGTGGAACATGATCATTGTCTCCCTGGACATCAACATTTTGAGTTCTGTTGTTGCGGTTAGTAGTGTCCAGGTTATCAGGAGTAGGGGTCTCAACATTTCGAGTAGGACGGCTTCCTCGACGACCAGGGGTAGTCGTTGCAGGACCAGTTCTGGTAGCTCTAACAGGGTTTCGTCATGGGGCCATTGATCGACATAATACCAATGCGATATCAACAACGCAAATAGAAACACAATTCTCCATGTATGCCAAAAACCATAGAATATCATGCGAAATCACCATCGTGCATACAAGTAGCGATCGATACTTCGTTCCAAAACACCAAAAGACATAATAAATACTAATCGTTCCATACGAGACAAATATACAATCCGAATAACATGACTTAAGGGATAGAATAAACAGCTCTCCTAACCAAGTACTCCCTGGCTTATGTAGCAACATAAAAACACAATTCCAAATCGATCTAGCCACAATGCTGGCGTAGACTTCTCAACTCTGATCTCTCTTGAGGTCTGCTACCTCATTTTCCAACTCCGTGTTCCTCTGCCACAGCTTGCGATCTGCCTCGCGAGCCGTGAGGAAACCTCTTTGCAGACTCTCTATCTGCTCATGTATCACCATCATACGTCTCCTAATCGCTGTCGTCTTGCCCATGACATTAGTCAAATCAACTCTCAACTCAGCAACAAACTCAGCAATAAACTCAGCAATATCTCAGCAATAATCATCTCAAGTCGGTCAGACATCCGCGAGATCCTCTCGCCCTGTGCAGTAATCCGAGTCCACATCCTACCAATTTCACCCAAATCTGCATGCTCAGCAGAAACCTTAGAAGGTGCATCCAACCCAACGGGACTACCAGGTGGCAATTCAAACAAAAATGGATGATCAGGTGAAACCGGCTCTAACGGATGTATCAGGAATCGGGCTTCGCAGAATGAGCTGAATGTGCTAGCGACCCATCATCATCATGCATCTCCTCTTCCTGAGGATCATCCTCTTCCTCATCCTGAGGGTCATCATTCTATTCCTTATCTTGAGGGTCATCATTCTGCTTGCCCTCGTACTCCTCCTCATACTCCTCGTCGGAGGGGTACTCCATCAATCGTCATCTCTGAGCAGGTGAACCACAAGATGGTAAAATTGGTGACTTAGGGCGTCAATGAGACGATAAAGTAGTGGCCGAACGCATGACCAACACGTATGGGTCATCAGGGGCCATAGTGATTTACGAGGGGCGACGCGTACTAGCAATAACAATTCTTAACAACGACACGTGCAAAGGAGGCTATGATTTGTGACAACGGCGTAGGGTAGGTGTAAGTGTTTCAAAACAACTAAACCGCGAACTCAAAATACCATATCAAAAATCATCATATAAATCCCAATCATATATATCAAGAAAGATTTAAAATACCGCATTACTAAAATCATTCGTAAAACAATTAAGCCATATAATTCCTCAAAACGCATATAATTCCTCAAAACGCCATCATATCACTAAATCAATAAACCTTAAATCCTCAAATCATCTCAAGAAATCCCAAATCTAATAATCATCTCAATAATCTCATAATACCTCAATAATAACAATGATGCTTCGGCTTGGCGGGCTGGCGGGCAATGGTCGAGGATCATTTTCTATAAAATCGGTTATAGTTTAGGTGTCTATTTACCTAGTTCTCTATAACCTTGGCTCTGATACCAATCTGTAACACCCCCAATATTTGATACAGCGGAAGACTCACAAGCTTTCGGGGTGCTACGGGGATTGGTATCCATTCAAAGTCATGAAAGAACGAGATAAAGTAAACATAAGAAAAACACAACCAAAACGGGTTTTAAGGTTTACATTTATCCCAAGAATTATCCAAAGTAAGGCCCAAAAGAAATAAACATAGGTCCACAATAGTTTATCAGAGTTTTAGAAAAATAGATCCATAACCGGGTGCCATTGCCAAGCCTCCAATCCAAGCATCCAAAGGGCATCACTTAATTACCTGAGAAAACGTGCTAAAAGTCAGCTTTCGCTGGTGAGATCATAGGTTTAAATTCATAATTCAATATAGTGGACATGTACGCAAAACGCTTGCTAGCTAGACTAGGCCTCAATCATCCAACCAAAATATCCAACCAAAATAATCCAACCAAATCAAATCAACCCTATAGGTGCACGCTATAGCTCAAATCAATCCAATCAATAGCTTACCTAGCTCAAGTCTAGGCCTCGCTCTAAAATCAATCCAATAGCTTACCTAGTTCGGGACTAGGCCTCGCTCAACAACCAACCAATAGCTTACCTAGTTCGGGACTAGGCCTCGCTCAATAGCCAAATCAATAGCTTACCTAGTTCGGGACTAGGCCTCGCTCAATAACCAAATCAATAGCTTACCTAGTTCGGGACTAGGCCTCGCTTAATCCTACCTAGTTCTATAAGCATAGCAAGTTTTAAATAAACAAAGCGATAATAGTCCACATAAGACATTTGCACGTTTCTCACCCCAAGTATTGAAAACAAAGTTCAAGAGTAAAAGTGGGGCTATGACTCACCTCAAGTCCAGCAATTCCTCAAAAGAAACCGATAGAAGAAAGACGTAAGCAAACTCAAGTAACTCACGTAACGGCAACTACAGACTCGACACTTCCTAACAATATCAAACTCGTTCAGAAATCATTTCCTCAAAATCAAATATTCCCATTCCCGAACGTATTCCATTTTACTTTCCAAAAATATCCATTTCTCGAATTAACTTCATATTAATTTGAAATTCGACGTTTGGTATCCATATGGGTGGAGGGTCGACACAACACAAACCAAAAAGCCACAACGAACGAAATAATCAACCATCTATAGGTCTAATATTAGGCCAATATATTATTTAAATAAATCATCGAAGTTTATCAAATCCGTCGATTTGGTAATCCCCCATATTTATTTACGTAATACATCGCTCCAAGATTATACCCAACCTAAATCACATTGCACAAAGAATACTATATGGTATATATCGTAGTCCAATAAATTCCCTATATATATCGTCCAATTGGCCAAATTCGTCAATTTAGCCAATTCCACGAGATATATAGTAATTTATTATCCTAATATACGTACCACAACCTATGGGCGTCGTAGGATACGATGCCCACTAATATACTCATTTTATATAGCTAAATAAACTCGATTTAACCCGTCGATTAAATAAGTTACGTAGTTATAGAAAATAGATATATTAATCGTCATATATCCGTGACAACATAAAAGTCACATAATAAAGCCCACTTGGACTTAAGTAACCACAACTCGTATAACTCGATAAGTTTTCCAAAATTATAAAAGTCTATCATGTTTTTATTTATTACTTACCCGACGTATTAGTTCTCGACATTATTTATAGTTATTATTTATAATAATACTCCGACATTTATTGCACTATTCGCATAGTATAATAATTATCGTTATATTATTATAACGTTCACTCGTGATCGTTTTATTATTAATATACGCATTTATAATAATATATATATGTTTATCACGTCTATATACTTATATAAACGATTATATTACTAATAATATTATTACGAGTTTTATTATAAGCGTTTGATTTTTAATATTTATCGAGTCATAAGAATTTGGTCACATGTCCGAGTCAATACACGGACCAAACCCGAAACTTAAATAATCAAATGACTTTCAAACCGAACCCGTTCTAAAAATAATAATATCCGATCCAACAATAAAATATAATTAAAATTGTTAGGTTAACCTAGTGCCGGAGTCAATGTAGTGCCAAAATAACGATCTCAAAATAAATCATCACGACCGAATCAAACCAAACCATAAATAAATTATCAAATCTCATAATTATCGTACGATTAAAAATCACGTACCAACGTTCGTAAAATATCTCGTCACAATAAACTTTCAAAAATTCCAAATTTATAATTTTAATGTAATGCGGGTTTTAAAACGGCTCCCTAATTTGCCAGTTGTCACATAATTCATATAATCCTTATAAACCCTAATTAGGGTTCTTGGTTCCGGAAGATTGCGTTGATTCTTATTCGGGCTAGAATCACAAAGGTACGTTTACAATTTAAATAATTAATTAATTAATTACATGTTATTCGATCTATTATAATTGCTTCCGCTCATGCTCACTTTGATGTACTTGGTTTATTTATATGAATGTCATAATAAAATAATTCCAACAGACTCTTACCCATTTAATGCGTGCAACCTTTAGGTTGTTAGTAAAAAGTTCAAAAGCATTTATTATTGGATTTCACATAGGGCATATATATTTGCTTGCCATCTTTTAGTGATTTTTTTTAATTGTGTGTACCGAACACTTTTTTCCCCGTGTGTACTGAACTTTCAAATTTCGATCATGTCGTGTATTTTGTGACTATTCAGCTATGTAAAATGATCATTTTACGCTTCAAAATTTGAAAAAAAAAATAGGGTAAAATTATCACAAATTATACACAATGATCAAAATTTAAAAGTCTAAAAAGTGTCAAGTATGATACGTTTTCAAGCAATCAACCATTTTTTTTCTAACCCTCTGCATGATTTTATACCCTTTTTTTTCCTTAGACCAGAGTAGTACCAATGAACCAAAAATATTCACATATCGCGAACTGAAAGATGCTACGAGTGACTTTGGGAATGACAGATTCTTGGGTGAGGGCAGTTTTGGAAAGGTTTACAAAGGTTGGGTCGATAAAAATACATACTTACCCAATAAGCATAGTATTGGATTGCCCATTGCAGTCAATAAACTTCATCGCTACAGTCGTGTAAGTCCTGAAAAACCCCGAGTAAAGTGTCCAAACTTTTACCTTTATGTGTGTAACTCATATGTCACTGGTGCATATAGGTCTTTCACATCTTAACTGAAACTTGACAAACTCCTTAATATATGCAGTTTGATCTGGAAATGTTGAAAGAATTTCGTCATCCAAACCTTGTTAAGCTTATAGGATACTGCTTACAAGGTAAACAGCTATTCCTCGTGTATGAATTCGTACCCAACGGAAATTTTAAGGATCTTCTATGGAGTGGTAAGTAGCATATATAACTCCAGATATGAATTTAACATTTACTTTCTGGAAATAATGTGCTATTTTAACAATATAATTTAATTCTATTTGTTTGTAGGAGGTGTAGCACGACTTCCATTGGCTACCAAGGTGAAAATGGCAGTAGGAATTGCCAGAGGGATTGTTTTCTTGCACAACACACAATTAGGCATAAGATACCAAATTGGCGTGCCTTTGCTTGAGAGACATAAGATATTGTTGGATGAGGTAAAACATCAACTCTTGTTCCCTGGTCCAAGTTGACTTCTCTCAATTTCTCGGTTACATTTCTAACACCTCTTGTTACTTTAAATGTATTTATCAAATATTTTTCAGGAATTTACACCAAAGCTTTCAGATTACGACGTTACTAAATTGGTACATGGTTTCTATCGCAGTCAGGATGACGGTTACAAGTTTGAAGATCCTTTATATTATTATCCTGTCCATTGTTATTCTGGGCTAAGTAAGTTACTTAACCTCTCTCTCACACCTTCTTTCCTCCTCATTCATTACAACAAATACAGGTTTTGCCAACAGGCAGACGGGCCATTGTTAGCAACGACGCATTTCATCGCTAAAAGTTACAAAAATTCAAACTTTGACTTTGACTTTCAACAAAAGATTTTGTTATATGATTGACCTTGGGACCTACAGTTTTAGCGACGATGCGTGTGGTCACTAAAACTATACTTTTATTAAATAATAAATATTTTGATGTTAAATAATTCATTTTTCGATTTATTCCCACTTAATACCAATCTAGCCACCATAAACCTAGCGACCACATATGTCGTCCTTAAACTATACTTGTATATATCAATTAAATAATGATAATTTTCAGATTAGGTAATTTGTTTTTATTAAAAATGATATAAAAAATGATTAAATAAGCATACATCTAAATAAGCATCCTTCTTTCAGGTCCCTTGCATCCACAGTGCAATCTCTCCGGATTTAAAGTGGTATTCGCAGAGATCCTAAGTGGGCAAGAAATCTCTATTGAACAGGAACTGTGGGAAATTGATCGTTTATTCGACTATGATAAAAAAAATAAAAAGTCATTGGAGGATAAAGCAAACTTATGCTTTGAAATATGCAATGAAGTGAATTCAGAATCAAAGATGGTAACCATCTTAGAGAAGTATGACAAGTTGTTACAAACGAGACTGAAGAGATGATTGCTTGGTCGACATACGTAGGTCTGTCAACACACTTAGCCATCAATTCAATGCACAATGACGCATATATTGGGTCATTTTTTTCATCTTTCTATAACTTGTAGAATTATCAAATGAGGGATTCCATATATCAAAAACCTAAATTAGAGAATGCGACCCAAAGTCATTTGGATCCAAATCTATCATTCAATATATATGATGCATCATGTTGAATCAATACAGACATGTAAGTAAAACATCTAGTCGCACATAGCTTGATGAACATGATATATACATGATACAAAATCATGTTGCTTGTTATAATTGTTAACATGCTATATCAAACATACTTAGGATATCCAGTGAATTACATGATTAATGCTTTGTCTATATCATTTTCCTACAAGTATTTTATCAATGAATACAATCTAAATTTACATGTTCTCCTAAAAACATATTGTATTGCGTTCGCGGAACACAAGTAAATTATACTTGACAGATCATTTCAAAATTTTTACTTTATGTGGAAAACATACTTTTGAATTAATGAATAATATTTTGAATAAATAAAAAGTTATGTAAAGCCACAAGTACGATTTATGTAACTAACTCTTATTATGTTTTTCATTCTTCCTTCATAATCTTCATTTAGCTGTCATATGTCTTATATTTATTTTATTTTTTCTGGAATTACGTTAATGTAACATTATATTGTAACAAAGAAACCTAAAATGGTCATGTCAACCTAAAATGGTAATGTAACATAGTTGTCATATGTAATGTTTTCGAAAGGTTTCATATTCAATGTTTTAGAGAGGTTGATTGAAAAAAAAAAAAAAAAAAAAAAGTTTTTTTAGATTTTTTTTATAAAAAGTCATAACCTCGCTTGGTTTATCAAACTGGGTCAACCCGGGTCAATGAAAAAAACCAACGGTTTAATCCGTTTCTCAAACGAGCAAAAACCCTGTCACATCCAGTCTGATCTCCGAGCCACTTCTCGGTTCAATTGGCTGGAATAACCCGAGTTTAAAACACTGGTCGTATGTGTTTGCTAGATTTATTTTACTTTTTCTAAATTTATTTTTCAAAAGAAGGATTAATTTTGGTTTGAGTTTGTTTGTCGGTGAGCAAAACTCATGTAGATTAGTCGAAAATTTTAACAATTAACAATAGTTAAAAAAAAAAAAAAAAAAAAAAAAGGAAGGAAGGAAAAATGAAAAATATATAGACCTAATTGTGTATCTAAAAACATGTTGCATCATTCTAATGGCTGCAGACGGAAACTACTTACTTCACAACTCATTAGGATCATGTCACATGTTTTTAGGTTTATAATTAGGTAAAAATTAGGTTCATATATCATTTCTAGAAAAAAATCAAAATGATTTATTATATAAAATATTAAAAGCTCTAATAATAATAAATAAACAAACGCAATACCCGTGCGTTGCTCAGGTATTCATTTTGAAAGGAAGAAAAAGTATACTTACCTACTCCTTTGGTCTCTAAATAATTGTTACCCAAACAAAATAACACACAACTTAAGAAAAATACAAAATAAGTTATTGAGTTATAATATTTAATTTCTAAAACACGTAAACCATAAGAAGAATAATAAAAATAGGAAGGATAGGAAGTAACCACAACCACACATTCTAGATGCACCTACAAAAATGGATGCATCTTCATTCAAATTTTCTCTCCCACATTAAAATGTGTGGCTAGAATTACTTCTTACACTTCTTATTTTAATTATTCTTCTTATTGAATCCCTTCCCTATATATATACTAGCTAAAAGACCCGTGAAATTCACGGGTATTTTAAAGAGATGCAAAAAATTAGACGATAAATTGTATGTTATAAAATTATTCGTTGGAAAAAGAAACTTCGTAAAACTGAAACACATGTGTCATCAAACAAATACGCTTATAACCAAAAGAGAACGTGAAAGAAAATAAAACATATAGTAGATATTTTTGTTATGGTCTTGGTGAATTTGTATTTTCCGTGGGCATCCAATTACATGTTAATTATGTATAACTTGAGTTGATCTTAAATAACTATATTTGCCTTATACCAAAATAGTACCCATGTGATGCATCGATGAATACCTTTAAATCAAAAATTTTGGTAAACAATATTACTTGATTATATGTTTTCCGTGATAATAACTTTATGCTTGGTGAGAATTTTAGGGAATAACTTTATCGAACACTATCTCATATAAAAACGATAGAGTACCCGTGCATCACGATTCAATGGCTATACAAAAACTTTAGCCAATAGTATACGAAGTTATGATGATTGACGATAAAAGGTATTTTCCAGTTAGCATATGTCAAGATATATATAATAGATATTGCTTGGTTTGTATCACGCGGTGTATTAATTATAGGTATTGTATAAATGCATTCATGCATTAAATTAATTATAAAAATAACTTTAAAACTTGTAATACACAATATATATTTATAAATTTAAAAAAAAAGAAAAAAAAAAGATTTAAAATGCATCATAGATAGTTTGAGTACGACATTAAAAGGGTATTTACTCAATTAAGTGGTTAGATACGAAGGTCTTAATTAGCCACTTGTTGGAGAGAGTCTAGTTTTAATGAGTCTCCCAATTAAGAGATATTAAAAGGTTTTGAGCCCACACTCCTCTTCACTAAGAGAAAAGTAAACACCCTCTAAATCATTTTCAATGATTTTAGAAGTTGCTCATGAAGAATTACAAACCCCAATATACGATGATCAATAAAGAAGAAAAGTTGCCTTGAATTTAAAGGAGAATTAAAGCAATCATGATACAATAAAACTGATATTTGAGAAGAAAAAAAAAAAAAAAAAAAAAAAAAAAAAAAAAAAAAAAAAAACCCTTAATTGTTTGTAAAGTAACGGAAATTGTAATCTTGCTTATCACTTATTCGGAACCAAAAGACTGAAAATGAATGACATTGTCAAATTTTAAACATGGACACAAATTTAAATGGGGTCCTAAATAAACAGTTAATGTTTCAAGTATCTAACTTTCTATTACACATTTCATCTAACATTCTTCATATTATTTCCGTGACGCCTTTGTTTAATAAGAGTAATTTTACATCTTACACCTTAAAATATAACTGTTGATATACCTTCGTTAATTCTCTGTGATGTTGAGGATACTCCGTGGAATGATGCTATTTTTTAAAAAAAGTTGAACATAGTAAAAGCCGCAAGAAATGCTTTGAAAGTATTAGAAAGTGATGGAACTATATTTATACGTTTGAAATAAGTAATCGTTGTCATTAACTCGAAGCATAACCAAGACAATGAATATGAATAAGCAAATTATTATCATTTGAAATAGAAAACTTAGATAAATAGATATCGACACTAAATAAAATTAGAAGAATGATAAAAGTGTAAGATGCGCATGATTTGTTAACTTGAGTTACGTGATACATATTAATCTTAATTACAGGAATAAGGCAAACTATTTTATTTGAATAAGCCTTTCAATTACGTTCGATCCTAGTCCTCCACCATGAATCTTTTCAACTCTAAATGAAGAAATAGGTGATGATGTATGTACTATTGATAGCTTGATGAATGTGTTTTGAGGCTCGTTGACCATTTCATAATTTAAAAAATTCAAAAATTTTCTATTGAGTTGCAAAGTAGTTCATGTTTTAAAATGTAAATAAGTCAACATTTTCAAAGTTTTGCTTGTAATGATTTGATAAAACTCATATCTATACTATCTCTAAAAAAAATGTTAAACTAAAAAATAAAAGTTAGAAAAGTGAAATATTAAAAAAATCAAAAAAGAAATGTTACACTTCAAACTCGACGGGCTGACCGGGTTTAACTTGACCCGTTTTTGACCCAACCGTCGAGTTGACCCGATTTTTATTGACCGGTTTTTCGACTGGAATGGTTCAAACCGGTTGAGCCACTCGGGTCGAACCGGGTTTCATAACATTATGTTTAATCCCCAAATCCTCAAACTTTTATTATTTTTGTTTATAACCTATAAACTTTTTTTATCACTAAAATTATCTACCGTCATAAAATTCTGTTGCTATGCACGGATACTCGTCTAGTTAATAATTATATATATAATGTTATTTATTTTCATGAACAGTAATATATGACAATAACATAAATAAAACAAAAAATGTAGTCTTAGCTTAGTGGTGAATGTTAATCTAGCTCAGGGTTTGAGTCTTTTCCCTCTACCAATTATTTATTTATTTTTTTTCCCTCAATTATAAGAGAATATGAGTTTTGGGCCCACAATCCTTCCCACTAAAAGAAAAATAGACACCCTATTAGGGGGTCGGCATTGGTCACGGTAAGGAGGCCGCGGTACCCTGTTACCGTGCGGGAACACCGCCGTCATCCCCGCGGTACCGCACGGTATGCTTCACGCACGGGTTCTTTTCTGGCACGGGAAGGAAGCATTTTTTGAACATTAAGATTCTTTTCCGAACGTTGGGTAGCAGGCAACGGTCCTTTTTTTTTTTTTTTTTTTTTTTTTTTTTTTTTTTTTTTTTTTTACTTTGGTATTATATATACACAGCTACACAAAGATGAGGCAGCATACAAAAAAAAAAAAAAAAAAAAAAAAAAAAAAAAAAAAAAAAACAAAAAAAAAACATACCTTCCCAATCATCCCCATTCCATCCGATCTAAAAAAAATAATAATAAAAAATAAATAAATAAATAAATAAAAATAAAAACTCAACCAAATGGAATTTAAAAGAATTGGTTCGACTCTATTGTTGGATGAGCCGTTTCAGTGGTCCGACGATAGTAGCCTCGAGGTTTTTGCTAACGCGATTGACGAAGATGAGGCAGCTGATACGGGACGGTCGAAACGCAAATCAGTAAAACATGATCGGGTCAAAGCTTCAGAAAGATTGCATCCTGATTATTTTTGTGAAGATCCCAAATTCGACGATGAGTTTTTTGAAGATTGGTATCGTATGCCTAAAAGTTTATTTTTAAAAATAACGCGCGCTATTGAGGCTAGATTCGAGTATTTTCAAGAAGGTTATGATGCTAGATCGAAAAAAAGTTTCACAGCCATACAAAATTGTTCGTCTGCCATTAAACAACTCGCAACCGGTGCACCACCGGATGAGTTTGACGAATATTTAGAAATGGCACAAAGAACGTCACGTGAATGCCTTCAATTTTTTTGTGATGCTATTATTCAATTGTACGCTCGAGAATTCCTACGTACGCCAACAAGCCATGATGTTGCACGTTTGTACGAAGCACACGAAGAGAGACATCACATTCCGGGTATGATCGGTAGCTTGGATTGCACACATTTTGTTTGGAGGAATTATCCAGTGGAATTGAGGGGTCAATTTAAAAGAGGTGATCATCAATACCCGACGATTATGATGGAGGCAGTGGCGTCTCAGGATTTGTGGATATGGCACGCGTACTTTGGACCACCGGGTTCAAACAACGATATAAACGTGTGATGCAATCTCCACTATTCACAACCGAGCGTAATGGTACGGCACCTAAGTGCCCATTTGTTGTGAATGGCCGTACGTACAAGCGTGGCTACTATCTAACCGATGGCATATATCCGACGTGGTCTACTTTTGTTAAAGCATTCAAATATCCAACCGACCCGAAAGAGAAAAAGTTCAAGAAAGTACAAGAGTCGGCTCGAAAGAATGTTGAACGGGTATTTGGTGTTCTTAAAGGTAAATGGGGTATACTGAATCGACCCTTACGGCCACACACAGTAGAAAGAATTAGCAAAATAGTGTATACGTGTGTGATTTTGCACAACATGATTATAAAAAACGCCAGTACCGCAATCTCGCCAGTTCATATTCGGGATCCTCCGATCCAACCGGTGTTTGATGAAGCAGCCATGGCCGAGATACGAGATGAGGACACCCATTTTCATCTTCGATTTGATCTTATGGAGCATATTCACGCTCAACAATTACCATACCTCCATGTGGATGATTCCGACGATGAAGTTTAGTTTTTTTAGTATTATAAAATTTAGTATTTTAATATTATGTAATGTTATTTTATGTTTTTTTAGGAATATTATGTAATGTTTTATGAAATTTAATGGAATTTTAGTTTTTATTTTTATTTTAAAGGAATTAAAAAAAAAAGAAAAAAAAAATGAAGTGAGGGATGGTGGTGTGGTGTCACAAGCGATGCCTACAAAAAAAAGGGTGAGGGATGGGAAAAATGGGTGAATGATGTGGCATAAGGGGATTGGTTGGGAGTGAGGGATGGTGGTATGGTGCCACAAGTGTTGCCAACCCCCTTAGTATATTACTATTAGTATATTAATAGGGTTGTAAACGAACCGGACGAATATGAACGGAGCCTTATTTATATTCGTTCGTTTAATTTTAACCGGACAAATAAACGAACACAAATGCTTAAACAAACAAATTATCTTGTTCATGTACGTTTATGTTCGTTCATTAAAACACTAAACGAACGCTAAACAAACAAACATACACTTTATTAAATTATAAAATAATATATTATTTTATAAGTGTTATTTTGTTTAAACAAACCAATTTTAAAGTTATACAATTAACAGATATGATATACGAACATAAATAAATAAATGAACAGAAACGCACGTTGACGAACGCATAACCGGACGTTCATTAACATAAATGAACGGACGCGACTTTTATTCATATTCGTTTATTCAACTAAACGAACGTATAATACTGTTCATGCTCGTTTATTTAATAAATAAACGAACTTTTTTACCAAACGGTTCATAAGATGTTCACTGAACGTTCAGTTCATTTACATCTCTACACGTTAGTTATCGTATTGTCAACCTATTTTACTTTTAATTAATAATTTTTTGGGCGTCATTCCTTTTTCAACACTATCACATAGTTATCCTTAAGCTCTTAATAATCATATATTAAGAAAATCTTGTATATTAATAGTATAAATGACTAATAAATAAGAATAAGTAATGGAGATAAACATTAGTGTTGTTTACAATATATAAATGAAGTCCCTTTTTTGTTTGTTTGAAAACCGGATTGAACCATCGATTTTTTTGACCCCGGTTGACTCGGTTTGATAAACTCGGCCGGGTCATGATTTTTTGTCAAAAAAATCCAACAAAACCATTTTTCCCTTCAACCTTTCTAAGTTGGAGTGGTTAGGGCTAACATTAGCTAATTTTGTAAAATAGTAAATTAAAGTTATAAATTATCTTAGAAACATCGACTAATGTAGTTTTAATATTCAATATTATAACTTGAAATCATAAATGAATTATTGTTGTAAATCTTTTTTATATTATTATTGATATTAAACTTAAAAACGAATCGTAGTCTATATTATTTTCATCAGTTTAATCGAGTGCAGGAATAAAATTTGGTAAATCACGGGATCATGCAACACTATATATATATATATATATATATATATATATATATATATATATATATATATATATAAGGAAAAAAAAATATGTATGGAGCCGGTTCGACTTGACAGTTCAACCGGTGACCCGACAACTAAACCAGATCAACAAAAAAACCGGGTTTTCAAACGTTGATTCTAACCACATGGGTTAGAAATCAGTTTTGGATGTTAAATTAGAAAAACCTTCTTGAGTCATTATAAGTTTATAAGATTGTAGTAATCAATTACTAATTAATTAATTATATGAATGAATATATAAAGATTGAAATGTATAATTATTCTTGCGTTATTATTAAGAAGCACAATTGTATGATAGTTTACTCCACTTCAAAGTTCAAACACGCTATCAAATCGTTATAAATCAAATTTACTTCATCACTAAAATTAGTCTAAACATGGTGCAAACACCATACACAAAATCATAGAATCAAGCATATGAAGCATCACATTCATTCAAAGGGCAAAGCATGGCAATCAAATACAAAAATATCAAGTTGGCCTGAATGCAAAAAGTTATAGAACTTTTAATAGACTTTCAAAAGCTAGAAAAGTACTTGCATACCAAATAATGACATATAGTTTCCTCCAAAGTCAAATATAAAGCCCACTAAATGACGTTTTAAAATAATTTGCCTCATAATTTGTTTATAGTTAACTGACTTAGACAAATGACAGAGAATATCATAACTTAGGAAAATTAGCAAGGGAAGTTTACGTAATTAATGGCATGTATGTCATGATTACAAAAGTTTTTTCAAAATTTTAGTTGCAATACACGTGTCAATCGGACATGCAATATTATTTTTAGAAAAAATTAATTAGTTGGCTTAAGAGGGTTGTACAAAAGGTTGCTTAAAAGGGTTTGTACAAAACTCTGTTTTATTATATAAAATAGATATATATATATATAAAACTCTGAGTATATATAGAAATAAATCAAAGTTTCCATAATTTCTTATGCAAAAGAGTAATACAAACGGAATAAAAGACTTGAACCATATCTCATAGAACTTGAAGTTTGAAAGCAATGTAAATCAATTTTGCTTTTCCATTAGTTAACAGCAAGGTAAAACCATTAGTAGCTTCATTAATTTATTAAACTTATATAGAGATTTATATCTGATTATTTTTGGTTTGTTGTTGTCGTGTGAAAGATGTAAATGATCTACTTAAGACAACATTCATGATTAAGCATATATACAATCAGAACTTTTGCTTGATAGTTTTGTAGATTAGGTATTCTATAATCTCTTTCAATAACAACAATTGAAGCCTTGTACTCTCGAGGAGGATGTAAAAAGAGGATTTAGAAGAGCCAATAAAATAGGAGTAGTTTGTTGTTTTTAGTCATCATCATCTTAATGAATTTTCCTCTCATATACCACATTTTCCAGTGAATAAATTAGTCAAAGTCAAATAGCAATTTAAACGGTTCAAATTAAATCTTAGGTTGATCCGACAGTTAATATATAATGCTATGTCATCATTTTTTCTCTATGCTCCGTCGGCAATATATATTATAATAAATAAGTTATTTTTCATTGTATCGATCCGGTTGTTATTTTTCTGTTGTAATCTTCTTTCATCTTCTTCCATTTCCCTAACAACCAAACAAACATCGAGTCAACACCAATTTAATTTATATATAAAAATAATAAAAAAAAAAAAAACCCTAAGTTATACATTCACTATTCATTTTCATTTTCTCAATCAAATCATCATCATCATCATAACATTATCATCATGTCATCAGAGATGGAAGAAACTCCATATCACACCGGAACCCCTGCCGGAACCGATGTCTCCGGCGGTGGAGTGACGGAGGAGAGTATGAAGAATGACGTGTACACAGCAGCTGCCTATGGTGATTTAAATAAGCTTAAGAATTTGGTTGAATTTGAAGGTGCTTCCGTCCATAAACCTGATGATTTAGGTTATCGCGCCTTGCAGTGGGCTGCGTTGAACAATCGTATCGCTGCGGCTCAATACATTCTAGAGGTTGTCATAATTATCGTCAGTTTTAATCATAGTGTCGATTTCGCACTTTTGTTTATTCTGTTAGTATGATGTAGTGTGCGTTTACTAGACGAGCTGATCAAGCGTATATTTCAGAAGCTATTTTAATGATATTAGTTACATGATATAGTTTCGGCTATTGTATGATGATGTAGATTGTGTTAACTGGACGAGCTGAACGTTTTTTTCGTTAGTTATAATGTTAGTTACATGATAATGAATATAACGGAGACGGACTATGTGATTAACTCTTGAATCTATGAACAATGAAGGTCTTAGTAGAAAAATGTGCAAAGCCAGCTTCAAGTTCAGTTCACTAACGGAGTATTTTACTATAATAAGGTGTGTTTAAGTCCGTGTTTTGTAATGCATTATTCAAAGAAATGAAGTGTGATGCATGATAGATCAAATTTGTAATTAGTTCTTTGACTAGAAGTTTCATCACAACGTACGTGATTAACGTTGGAATTATTTTAGTTTGTATAACTTTTGCCAGCTAGAATTTTAGCAAATTGTATTCTCATTGTATAATTTTGTACTTAACTTTACTGATTTACTTTATATAACCCGTGTTGAACACAGGTTATGAACTAGTTTGGTATAATACAGTAGAATATCAGACAACTAATAGGTTAACCAAGAACTTACTAATTTACCGAGTTATGTACTTTACATATATGGATTCTGTTCACTATATATCTCTGTCATTATATAAAAAAGTGAACCGGACCTGTCATGCCTACCTGCAACACAACCTACTACTGTTGGTTAAGAAGCAGAATCAGTCTTCCAACAAATAAACCATCATTATTAATTGAGTTTTATTTAAAATTGGATAAGGCACAGCTAAGCTGTTCATCAGCAAAGATTCCATCCACTATAACTCCATTGACTTTTTATTAATTGATGTTTTATTTGTTCTTTTGGCCTTTCCTTGACTTGGTGAGTCTTTCTTTGCACGAAGTTGAGTTTTAGTTTTTAATATAACCTCCTTGAACGTGTCTTCGTGCTTGTTCTTATCTATGATGACAAGAATTTCTATAACTGGCTATTGTTCATACTACATTTCTTCTCACATAAATCAGTATATATACCTGATAACTAAACTAGGAATACGTACCCTTCAACTGACTAGGGTGACAACATGTCGTCATCAACATCAGCACAAACATGTTTCCGGTTTTCTCTTGCAGAGATTCAATCTGCAACCAGAGAATTTGATAATGAAATGGTCATTGGAGAAGGAGGGTTTGGAAAGGTATACAAGGGTTGTATTTGTATTGAAGAAACTAGTCATGTCGTGGCTGTCAAACGGTTGAATTCTTTGTCCAATCAAGGGGCACCTGAATTCAGAGCCGAGATCGACATGCTTTCCAAGTTGCGCCATTGTCACTTGGTGTCTTTGATTGGTTTTTGTGAGGATAACAAGGAGATGATCCTTGTTTATGAGTATATGCCCCATGGAACCCTATATGATCATCTACACAAAGCCGACACTCCATTAAGTTGGGTGCAACGATTGAAGATAGCCATAGGTGCTGCACGTGGACTAGACTATCTTCACACTGGTATAGGCACCAAACACGGAATCATACATCGTGATGTGAAGAGTTCCAACATTCTTTTGGATGAGAACTGGGAAGCTATGATTTCGGATTTTGGGTTGTCCAAAATAGGACCAACTAATCAGTCAGTGTCATACATTGATGCTAGTATTAAGGGCACATTCGGGTATCTAGATCCAGAGTATTACCATACCGGAAAACTGACAAGAAAATCAGATGTTTATGCATTTGGGGTCGTCTTGTTTGAATTGCTCTCCGGGAGGCGGCCAGTTGACTTACGACATGGTGAGGATCAATGTAGTTTGGTAAGGTGGGCCCAAAAATGTGTGAAAGAACGAAAATTAGATCAACTGGTTGATTCTAGTATAGCAGGAACAATTGCTTCCAAATGTTTAAGAAGCTTTGCTCAAACTGCATATTGCTGTCTAAATAGTGATCCAAAAAAACGGCCTACCATGACCGAGGTTGTGGCCTCACTTCAGGGTTTACTGGAATTACAGAAGAAATTCGACCTTTCTCCAGAGTCATCAAGTATAATGGGTTTCCCTTGGAAGATTCATGAGTATCTTTTCTACAACCAAATTACAAAACTCTGGTATGATTATCGTGTGCGTGTTCAATGCTCGTACGTATTTGCACTATAGACTCTTACCCATTTAATGCGTGCAACCTTTAGGTTGTTAGTAAAAAGTTCAAAATCATTTATTATTGGATTTCACATGGGCATATATATTTGCTTGCCATCTTTTAGTGATTGTTTTTTTTTTAATACTTGAAAATGTATCATACTTTTTTTTTTTTTTTTTAATTGTGTATACCGAACATTTTTCCCCCCTTATTGTGTGTACTGAACTTTCAAATTTCGATCATTGTGTGTATTTTGTGACTATTCAGCCATATAAAATGACTATTTTACCCTTCGAAATTTGAAAAAAAAAATAGAGTAAAATTATCACAAAATACATACAATGATCGAAATTTCAAAGTCACATTTTCAAGCAATCAACCATTTTTTTTTTCTAACCCTCTACATGATTTTATACTTTTTTTTTCTTAGACCAGAGTAGTACCAATGAACCAAAAATATTCACATATTGTGAACTGAAAGATGCTACGAGTGACTTTGGGAATGACAGATTCTTGGGTGAGGGCAGTTATGGAAAGGTTTACAAAGGTTGGGTCGATAAAAATACATACTTACCCAATAAGCATAGTATTGGATTGCCTATTGCAGTCAATAAACTTCATCGCTACAGTCGTCTAAGTCCTGAAAAACCCCGAGTAAAGTGTCCAAACTTTTACCTTTATGTGTGTAACTCATATGTCACTGGTGCATATAGGTCTCACATCTTAACTGAAACTTGACAAACTCCTTAATATATGCAGTTTGATCTGGAAATGTTGAAAGAATTTTGTCATCCAAACCTTGTTAAGCTTATAGGATACTGCTTAAAAGGTGAACAACTATTCCTTGTGCATGAATTCGTACCCAGCGGAAATTTTGAGGATCTTCTGTGTAGTGGTATGCAGCATAAATAACTCCAGATATGAATCTAACATTTACTTTCTGGAAATAATGTACTATTTTAACGATATAATTTAATTTAATTTTTGTTTGTAGGAGGTGTAGCACGACTTCCATTGGCTACCAAGGTGAAAATGGCAGTAGGAATCGCCCGAGGGATTGTTTTCTTGCAGAACACACAATTAGACATAAGATGCCAAGTTGGCGAGCCTTTGCTTGAGAGACATAAGATATTGTTGGATGAGGTAAAACACGAACTCTTTTTCTCTGGTTCAAGTTGACTTCTCTCAATTTCTCAATTACATTTCTAACGCCTCTCACAACTTTAAATGTATATATCAAATAATTTGCAGCAATTTACAGCAAAGCTTTCAAATTACGACGTTACTAAATTAGTACACGGTTGCTATCCGAGTCAGGATGACGGTCACAATCATGATGATCCTGACTATTATTTGCATGGGTATTGTAAGTTACGTAAACTCTCTCTCACACCTTCTTTCCCCTTCATGCACTACAACAAATACCGGTTGGTGACGGGCCACTGTTAGCGACGACGCATGTCGTCGTTAAAAGTTATAAAAATTCATACATTGACTCGGACTTTCGACGAAACATTTTGCCATTGGGTATATGTTTGACCATGGGACCCACGGTTACCCACGGTTTTAGCGACGACATGTGTTGTCGCTAAAACTATATTTTAATTAAACAATAAATATTTTGATGTTAAATAATTTATTTTTTGATTTTCTTTCTCGGTTATTCCCGCTTAAAACCAATCTAGCCGCCAAAAACCTAGCGAGGACATGTGTCATCGCTAAAACTATATATCAATTAAAAAATGTTTATTTTCAGATTAATTAGATAATTTGTTTTATTAAAAATGTAATACAAAAAATGATTAAATAAGCATACATCTAAATAAGCATCCTTCTTTCAGCGCCCTTGCAGCCACAGAGCAATCTCTTCGGATTTAAAGTGGTATTCGCAGAGATCCTAAGTGGGAAACATATCTCTATTGAAAAGGAACTGTGGGAGATTGATCGTTTATTTGGCTATGGTAAAAAAAAGCCATCGGAGGATATAGCAATGTTATGCTTTGACATATGCAATGAAGTGAATTCAGAATCAAAGATGGTAACAATCTTAGAGAAGTATGACAAGTTGTTACGAACGAGACTGAAGAGATGATTGCTTGCTCGACATATGTAGGTCTGTCAACAAACTTAGCCATCAAACCAATACACAATGACGCATTTAGGAGGCTTGGGTCATCTTTTTCATCTTTTGATAACCTGTAGAATTATGAAATGAGGGTTTCAATATATCAAAAACCCATATTAAAGAATGTGACCCAAAGAAATTCGGAGCCAAATCTATATCATTAATTCAGTATGACCCATCATGATGTATCAATACACACATCTAGTCAGATAGCTTGATGAACATGATATATGCATGATACAAAATCATATTCCTGTTATAACTGTTAACATGTTATATCAAACATACTTAGGATATCCAGTGAACTACATGATACTCACGATACATCTCACCATATTCATGCACAGGACAGACCATTCGTTATAGAAATGGTACATATTTGTTTATTTTTGGCAGACCTTTCGGTTACGAGGATATATAGCATGGTCCAGAAAGGGGCTTTAAACCACTCTATGGCACACCGATATGTAAACAAGGGCCATATGGCATTAAAGATACGTATGTAAGGCACCCCAAAAGAAAGTCATGAAAATTTGGAATCTAACTTCTTATTGACATATGAATATATTAGTCTCTTCAAAAAGACTTTCTTTTGAATTTGAGCCTAGATGGGCCCATTTTGATGCCATCACCAAACTGTTGGCAATCTAGAATTTCATATACATCATGACACTATTGGCAACATGTCTTCAATGTAGAAATGGAAGACGGAGCCAAGGGCGTTCCCGTGGGTGCCCGGGCACCACATGAAAATTTTCAATGTAGTGTTGATTTTTGAAAAAAATATCGATTTTTCCTAAAGTGATCTTAAATGCTCCCGGTCTATCGAAATATGTTTCTAGTATTAGTGTTCAATTTTTTTGTGCGCCCGGTCATATTTAGTCCTGGTTCCGTCCCTAAATGGAACATGCTTTCTATATCATTTTCGTACAAGTGTTTAATCAATGAATACAATCTAAATTTCAATGTTCTCGTAAAAACAGATTGTATAGTGTTCGTAGAACACAAGTAAATTATACTTGACTGATCATTTGAAAATTTTGACTTTATGTGGAAAACATACTTTTGAATAAAAGAATAATATTTTGAATAAATAAAAAGTTATGTAAGCCACAAGTATGATTTATGTAATTAACTCTTATTATTTTTTTCATTCTTCCATCATAATCTTCATTTAGTTGTCATATGTGTTTTTTATATTTATTTTATTTTTTTGACCTAATTGTTGTTTTTGTCGTCCCTCGACCGATCAAGCTCGAATAGCCACAGTGGCCACGACCGACCAAGACCTCGGTCGACCGATCACCAAGTATCGACCAATGTGACAAGTCTTATATTGTAACAAAGAAACCTAAATGGTCATGTCAACCTAAAATGGTAATGTAACATAGTTGTTATATGCAATATTTTCGAATGGTTAATTGGAAAAAATAATAATAATAAAAAAATAATTAAAAAAAAAAAAGAAGCTTTTGTTAGATTTTTTGATAAAAATTTATGACCCGGCTTGGTTTATCAAACTGGGTCAACCCGGGTTAATAAAAAACTAGTGGTTTAATCTGTTTCTCAAACAAGCAAAAACCGAGTCACATCCAGCACGGTCTTTGAGCCGGTTCTCAGTTCAACCGGCTGGATCAACCCGAGTTTTAAAACACTGGTCATATGTGTTTGTTAGATTTAAACCAACTGGGCTAGCTCAGTTTTTCACCAAGATTCTTTAGGGGCTTAGGGAGGAGAGGTTCGGCTAGGGGAGGTTTCAAGTTTGAGTCCTACCCGAGACTTTTACCCCTTCAGGGCGGAATAGGAGGAAGTACAGGCGGAGTTCAGGGTCAACATACTGCCTAATTGGATTTCACTACTACCTGAACCACTAACAACTAACAAGCCGTTCAAAAAAAAATTTATTTTTTCTAAATTTATTTTCCAAAAGAATGATGTCACGTGCCAAAAGCATGACAAGTCAAAATATCTCAAAACAGCTTTATAACATAATTTCCCGCCATTTTTCTATCATTCACTTTTCATTATAAATACCATACTTGTAATCATTTAAAGTAGTCTTGAATTTCCATTCTCTCTGTTTGTAACAAACACAACTCTATAATCAATAACAAATCATTTGCTTTCAACTTCGAGTTTTATTCTTCTTTTATAATTCTTGTTGATTGCTAGAAATACTATTCATTCTATAAATAGAATTTGGGTGTTTCAATTAGTATCAAGAGCCTGCTACCGACCACTATCCTAAATGTTTTTTTGTTAGAACAACCGTTTCTATTAACACCACCACCATCATCCGTTGACTTTTAAAGTCAACCCATCGTACTAACATCAATTCCGGCCATTCTAGACCATATGTCTAATCACAAATACGTCATTCTTCTTATTCATTCCATTTCCAATTCATACATACGTTAGTTAGGGCTGTACGGTGGAACAATTGCTCTGTGTGGTGTAATCAGAAGTTCTTGAAACAGAGAAGCAACAATGGTTAACACTAGAGCCACTAGTGATGCATTGCGAGATGATCCAACGAAATTATGGGTGGCTGAATAATAGAGTACTGTTATGGCTAGTCTAAATGAAAGAATAGATGGTTTGATGCAAAATGCAAGATCAGGTGAGGGGACTAGCAAACTTAGTAGAATGGGAAAGATGTGCAAGGTTAGTTTCAATAAGTTACATTTTCAATAAGTTACCCAATCTAGGACTAGTTGTTTATTTTTCTTTTAATATTTCCTAAGTTCTATGGGGAAGATGTGCAAGGTTAGTTTCAATAAGTTACATTTTTAACCCTAGTTTGGTAAAATTTGCAAAATTAATCCAAAATCACGAATTTCAAAGTTTAACATTTTGTTTACTCATTTATGTTCCAGTAGCTTATATAAGCTTATAACACGAAAAGGAGCTTATATTGGCTTATTGGGCTTTAAGGCCCATTTAGTGTATTTTAAAGTTATAAAAATTGGTTCGATCTCCCCAAGCTTTGGTCTATAAAAATAGTGCAAATGAGTCTATTAAGGTGTCTATTTGTTGCAGCTCATTAGTCTAACATATAGAGAATTGTGCTAAGCTTATAGTTCACTATGTTATTTGTCAAATATGGGTTTTAAAAGCTCAATCCTAAGGCGACTTGTACATCTTGTCTAGTTTTCATATTAACCATTTTAGTTACAAATGCCAACAGGTTTACAAAACGAGTCTCAAAAACTGTTTATACGTTGTTATATAGTATTAGTATTTATACTACTTCAAGCCTTGCCACACGATGAATTAAAATGCCACAACATTTACGAAAAATAGTTACGAGGAATCATGATACGAGAGGGAAAGCTTAGCTACAACGAACGACTTAATAAGGAATTTCAAGAGTATGCAAAACTGAATAGTGTATGAGAGTGACTTCACCTAAATGGTGGGGTGATAACATTTGAAAGACGGTTTAGAAATGGTACAACCCGTTCCACGACCCAACAAAGTTTCGAGACCAATGCTTAACTTCCTTAACCCTCGACTAAAGCTCCTAGCTTCTGGCCACAAGCTCCTCTCATTCAAAGTAAGATGGAAACAGGAGACTTGGAAATTATTTGCAAATGATCTTGTATGTGTGTGCATGTAATACGTGAAGGAGGAGTATATAATAGCATTTTGATACAAGTTTGGTATGTACTGTTTATTTGGCCCTATGATGGAGTGTGATTTAACAATAGAACTATAAAGAATTGACTAGTAACAATAGATCTAATTGAGGAGACCTTGACCTCTATCAAGAACAAAACTTGATAACATAAACTTTGGAAAAATGTGATGGTTTATTCATTCACTGACCCCTTATTTAAACTAAAAAGCTGAAGCCATGTGACAAAAGTCATGGCTGAAAAGTAGGACACAAAAACAAAGTGGAGTAACTGTTTTGAATCAATCTACTAGTCCTAGATAAGGCCTACGAAAATATTAAAAGAAAAATAAACAACTAGTCCTAGATTGGGTACAATTTTAAGCACGTAACAGTCCCCTCCTCTTAAAATTGCTCTTGTCCTCACGAGCATGAATAGATGTTGCTACAACTTCAGGTAGGTTCATGGTGTTCTATCTCCCTCTTCATCGTCATCCCTGGATTCCATTATTACTTGGATAGCAAATAACTTTTTGCACTTATGTCCATGCACGAATTGTTCATTGCACCTAAAACACATGCCTAACTTTTTTTCTTTCATTGATTTCATCAATGGTGAGTCGTTTAATTGGCGACATGGTAGAAGTGGGTTGATGCTTTACGGTTTGAATGGTGGACTTTTCTGTAGGTAGTTTTTGTTGGGATTGAGTCTTAGCTTCGTATAGTCGAGCTAAGCTAATAGCTGTTGAAAGATTGGTGGGACAATTAGCTTGTACTTCTATATGAATTGGTGACTCAAACCACTCACGAAGCAACTTACTTGACGATCTTGGGGTGAATATCCAACCTTAGCCAAAAGTTTGTTGAACTGAGATTGGTAAGATTGGGCCATACCTTGTTACCTCAGTTTTGTAAGCTCTCCAAAATAATTGAGAAACTGATGAGGACCATAAGTCGCATAGATACCTTCTTTAAATTCACCCCATTTTGCATTTGGAGTCTCTTGTATCAAAACTTGAAACCATAACTGGGCATCATCCTCCAAGTGAAAAGAGGCAATTGAAACCCGTTCTTCCGCTGAAGTGGAATGAAAGCGAAAAAATTGTTCCACTCGACACACCCAACTCGTTGGATCCTCCTTTCCGTTGAACTTAGGAAAATCAAGCTTCAAAGCTTTAGCCGTGTAGTTTGCATTTGGACCATATCTTGGTCCGCGACCTCGAGTGTTGGAAGTTTCACCATCATATCATGCCCTCATTTGGAAACCTCATCAATGCACACCTTTAATTGACTAAAGAGATCATTGATTTGGTTAATAATGGCTTGTTGCCCCTCCGCGAGAGAACGGACACTACCTTCAATCTCTTCCACTTGTTTCTCCATAGTTTCTGCCAGGCTCTGGTACCAATTTGGTATGTATTGTTTCTTTGGCCCTATGATGGAGTGTGATTTAACAGAGAACTATAAATAATTGACTAGTAACAATAGATCTAATTGAGGAGACCTTGACCTCTATCAAGAACAAAACTTGATAACAAAAACTTTGGAATAAATGTGATGCTTTATTTATTCATTGACCCCTTATTTAAACTAAAAAGCTGAAGCCATGTGACAAAAGTCATGGTTAAAAAGTAGGAACACAAAAACAAAGTGGTGTAACTGTTTTGAATTAGTCTACTAGTCCTAGATACGGCCTACGAAAATCTTTTATATAATAAAAAAATTACATCATTTCGGAGTGTTTTTGCAAATCCCTTCTCATTGAAAAAAATTGGACCAATAGCAGAGCTCGATTTTTCCACGTAGGCGAAATCGAGCAACGTGATTGGTCAATAAAAAGTCAAAATTAAATTGATTTTGGTCAAACTTAATAAATTTGGTGGAGAAAATTGGTTAAGAAAAAAAATCCATAAAAATATAGGTGTCAAATTTATGAAAACAAAAACTTAAGAAAAGATGAAGTAATTAATACAGCTTTAGTAATTGAATTTTAAATAATTTATATAAAGTAAAGTGTAAAATTACAAGTTTTCATGTTTTTTTAATAATTTTATAAAAAACACAAATAACCCTTTACACTTTATACCCCATATACTTTATAATATTAACTTTATTTAAAATTACATGAGTATTAGTATTAGTTTTTAGACATTCATCTATTAAAATTACAAAATTTGGTAAATATGCGAATTAGTTTTAATATACGTTAAATATTTTTTTAAACTGATGTTAGTTTTAAACTTTCATCCATTAGAATATTTTTTTAAATAAGGACTCATGTTACTATTTAAAAGTTTAATTTATGTATACACGGGTTTGAAAAATTCGGCTAAATTATTAGTAACGGGAATATAAATATCAAATGGTAAGCACGATACTGTGATATGAAAATAAGTATACGCGATTTATAGTTATAACAACGACTCATGAAATTGTTATTTAAAGTTTGTATATGGATATCCATAAAAACATTTTAAAAACTTTACGGAGCATATTTTAACGTCATCAACGCTCATTATGTGCTACTAAATTTACACATTTTGTACAAAATAATATCAATAGTTAAAATTAAACAACAAAATCAACCTCAACCTCAACATGTCTGTCAGTTAAAAACGTTATACAAACCTAATTATTAAAAAAAAAACAAACAAACACATGGGTTAGATAGTCATTGTTTAATATAGAAGGTGTTTTCCTTAAATTATATATATAAAAAAATACACGCATCACAATCCTTATTTGATAACAATCATCTCCTTAAAAAACGCAATAGTTGGCCATTGTAAACGAATTAAAAGTATGTACATGAGAATTATTCAGCAAGAATATATAGTTTTAATCAGGTTATTGAGTTGGTAATCACGGATGTGTGATACAACCGTTATTCTATACTTATGATTTATGTGTAAACCTCTTTTCGCTTCTGAATAGAATCCGAAAGAGATCTCAACAGAACTTTGGCTTATGCCTTATCTAGCTGATAGTATTTAGTAACCTTTTTTATGGTTTAACTTTTTTGTTATACATACCAACTTTTAGTAACTCTTTTTTTTATGTTTTATTGAAAACTTCTACACTTAATATTTGTGTTTTTATTATAAACACACTAAGCTATAATAGAATTAGCTGTGAGTTCAGGGGTTTTTCACTAAGCTTCTAAAACAAGCTTATACATTTATCATACACTTATTGTGTTATTGTAATTGAATAAACCAATAAGCACCTTTAAAAAGCATAACCAAACACCCCTTTAGTTCTAATATGAGGTTTTCTTATTTGATGTTATGACTAACTTTGTTGTTATCCTCACTATAATGCAACATGTTAGTGGTTTTTGCAGTTTTATTATCTTATCGCACACACTAAAGTGTAATGCAATTTGTTGTGTGTGTTTTTTAGAGGAGGGTTAAGTATAAACACATGATTGTCATGGAAGAATTTTTTACGCTTGCTCAAGGTATGAATGTATAATTTAGTTGAGTTGCTGATTTAGATAATACATGAATATATTTTAATGTACCAAAGATGTGTTTTAGTGCCTATATGGGGAATTTTATGGTAGAAATTCTTTTCGTAGTGTAATTTGTCTTTGAATGAGTTAATGAAACTTAGCAGGTGTTTGCTATCATTGATAACACTATGGGTGTCAACCAACGATCTAAAATATGGGTGTCTTTGATGAGGCGAAAAGTGAACCGTTTTTAAGGGGTCATTTAAGCCCGAATTTAAATTTATTTGATCAAATATTGCCCTAAATCGTTCCTTTTGTCATTTTAGGTACTTTTTGGAGAAAAATCTGGAAAAGGAATCATTTTGGACGTTTTTGAAGCTTAAAAGTGAAGAAAACGGCAAATTCTCAATTTTCCTTGCTAGGAACAGTACCTGACTGCGTCACACATTTCTTAATGACGGCGTCAAGAGTAACACAAGAGGTGGAAGTGGATAAAATCCGTGACGGTCCAGTGAAAACGTGACGGCGTCACCCAAGGCCGTCATGGTTCAAGAGTTGGTGACGGCCCAGAACTAAATTACACATGACGGCGTCACAATTGGATCTAGGCAATACGATTTCATCTTAGGCGGCGAGTTGACGGCGTCACAGATTCCTTCTTGACGCCGTCACCTTGTAAAATCTATATATAGTTTTCCAAATTTTATTCATTAGTGAGTAACTTTGAAGGTGCAACTTTGAGGAAAACCCCTAGGTCAAATTTTCTAGCTTTTTCAAGGGTTTCAACCCTTTGAATCCTTCATGTTTTAATTGAGATAAGTACTCTTTCAATTCAATCAATATGTCTATGTGTTGTTTAAATATATCTTACGCTTGTCTTCAATTTAACATGCTAGGCTAGATTTCTTTTGTGTTTGCTTAGATGTAGTGAAACCTAGATGTTAATTATGGGTTGATTGTTTGTTTATAGTTGTTACGGATGATTGTATTCGATGTTAGGCTTAAGAAAACTGGCAGACTTCCATTGGTAACTTGCTTGAACGTCTTAAGAAACATGATCGGAGGTGTACTACAATATTTGGTTGTATTTAATGCGTAGGAGAATTCTAATGATCTCATGTTAGGAGCTTCTAACGGCTCGACATGGAGAGAAGTAGGATCCTATAAAGTTAGGGAATATTGTACACGGCCCTACGACTAGTATTAAGGAATATGACCCGTCATCCATGCAATTGTAACAAATGATTAACCTATAAAAGATATCTAGGGAGTAATGAAATCTAAGTAAACACAACTTTTCCTATCATTGTTTACACCATATTAGTATAATTAGTTTATTTTCATTTTTGTTATTTTAATTTAATTGCATTAGTAGCCATTTAGGTTAGTTGGCTAGCAACTAATTCCGTCCACTCTTCCAAAACCCGAGATTTTACTTGCTTTTATAAAAATATAAAAATACAAAAAGAATCATCCCTCACCTCTAGACTTAGTTTTAGAGACTTTCTAATCCTAGCGACACTATTCCTGAGTTGAACGATCAATCCCCCGGCACTTGTCACTATGCTATACTACAACGATCAGGTACACTGCCTGGTGGGAATTGCAAGCTTCTCAAGATCCCTTGAGAGGTAAAACCTTTTACGAGGGTGCAATCCCCCGTATCAGTCTTTTACCTTGATGATTTAGGCCAACTGTGAAGAAAGTTGCATTAAAGTGAAAGGTCGATAAGGATTCAAACAATCCTAAAAGACTTGCGAATATACTCTTTGTCATTTTTTTCATGCATTTATAATTTACTTATACAAGTAATAATAATTTCCTTATATAGTTCGGGCTTAGAGAAAAATTATTCTTATACATTATACATAAACCTAAGATTAAATTTGAGTTCTACCCATTACATCTTTTTTCGTTTCTCTTTATGTAATAAAGAAGCTATAATGTAAGCATCTATGTTAATTTGATAATTTTATGATCAACCATGAGAAGTAAATAACACAAACTTATGAAAATATAATTTTCCAAACAAAAAGGTACGTTAGTAAAAATAATATAATGGTTATTCATAATTAAGGAAATGAATCAATCTTCAAAGCTATTTAAATATGCTACATATTTTAACGAAAATATAAATGAAAGAAATATAACAATTACAAAACACATCGTAAATTGATAGCACGGGTTTGCAAAACTAAAAGCATATATCAATAACATCTCATGCAAGTCAAATATCATCATGTGTGTAAAAATGATATCAAAAACCAGAACACAAGCTGTTACACCCAGCCAACCACCCCTTGGTGTATCTTTTATTATAACAATTCAAGAAGATAAGTCCCAAACGGTACTTACCAAACAATACAAAAGACAATGACGGATCTCTACTAGGTAGACACCAATCTAACCTCACTACAAAGATCACTCAAACACTCAACCTACAAAGATCAATTATATATATTGATCTTTGATATAGACTTCACAATACTAACTGATATCAATTGATATCAACCTAAACAAGATACAAACAAACTGTGTGAATAACGAGGCAGAGATACAACTTATGAAACCCTAAGCTGCATCATGAGCTTATATACTAACAAGTTTCATATTAGCCCTTCATCTTCTAATCACTTGTCATTCAGACTCACAACTTCCATAAAGCCCAATAAGACTTTCAAACTTGACACAAATAGTCCCTCATATATTTCAACACCCCTCCTCAAGTTGACAAGTCTTTATCTTGAATGCAACTTCCATTCTTTGTTTGATCATTATTCTTTACTCCATTGTTAGATCCTGCAAACATATCAAACATACCAAGATTTTTGCAAAACATACTATGCTGTCTTTTACCAAGACATTTAGTAAATATATCAGCAACCTGCATATCAGTATGAATTTTTATAGTTTTGATAACACCTGCAGAAACCTTTTCTCTAACCAAATGCACATCCAATTCAAAGTGTTTAGTTTTTTCATGAAACACAAGATTAGCAGCAATTTGAATAGCAGAAGTATTATCACAGAATATATCCACAGGTAACAAATTTTTAAGACCAAAACTATTCAACAAATTTCCCAACCAAATTACTTCACAAGTAGTAGAAGCTAAGCTTCTATATTCAGCTTCAGCAGAACTTTTAGACAATGTAGCCTGCTTTTTACTTTTCCAAGAAACAAGAGTATCTCCCAAAAAAACACAAAAACCAGTCACAGATTTTCTAGTTCTAGGACACTTAGCCCAATCAGCATCAGCATAAGCCTTAAGTTTTAGATCAGATTTTTTGTTAATTTGTAAACTAGAACCTGGAGAACCTTTCAAATACTTCAAAACTCTTAAAGTAGCTTTCAAATGAGACTGTAAAGGATTATGCATATGTTGACTCAAACAATGAACAACATAACTAATATCAGGTCTGGTATTAATTAAATAAATCAACTTACCAACCAATTTTTGATAGTTAGTAATGTTATTCAACACTTTATCATTATCAGTTTCAACACAACTCAATATAGTATTCTCAGGCAATGGTGTGTCAACTGGCTTAGCAGCTAACAAACCATATTCATGTAACAACTCTAAACAATACTTCCTTTGAGTCATACATATACCATTATCATTTTTTAATACTTCAATACCAAGAAAATAATTAAGTTCTCCCAAATCTTTTATCATGAACTTAGAACTAAAAAACTCTTTGAATTTGTTAATTTCAACATCATCATTACCAGTAATGATAATATCATCAACATACACCAATAATGCCATAAACATAGACCCTTTCTGTTTAACATACAAAGAATAATCCAATTTACTTTGTTCAAACCCATGTTCAACCAAGGCAGTGGTAAGTTTAGCATTCCACTATCTTGGTGCTTGTTTTAGACCATAAAGAGACTTATTGAGTTTGCAAACCTTTTTGTCATCACCTCCATTAAACCCTTTAGGTAAGATCATATAGACAACTTCATCAAGATCCCCATATAAGAAAGCATTGTTAACATCTAACTGATAAAGAGGCCAATTCATATTAACAGCAATACTAATAAGACATCTAACAGTAACCATTTTAACAACTGGACTAAAGGTTTCATCATAGTCAAACCCTTCTCTTTGACTATAACCTTTAGCAACCAATCTGGCTTTATACCTATCAATCTCACCTGTAGATTTATACTTGATTTTCCATAACCACTTATAACCAATAGCATGTCTACCAACAGGTAATTCACACTCAGTCCAAGTATTATTCCTATTAAGAGCCTCAACTTCATTATTTATAGCATCACTCCAATTAGGATTTTTAACAGCTTCTTCATAACTTTTAGGTTCACAAGACTTATTCAAAGTAGAAGCAAAACACATGTTATTTCTATTAAGGCCAGCATAACTCACATATTTTTCTATACCATATCTAAGCTTAGAACTCATCACATAATCATTAAACCTAATAGGAGTTTTAGACCCTCTAGTAGACCTTCTTACAATAGGTGTCTGCTCATCTTCATTAGTGTTAACAGACTGAGTTGGTATAAATCTAGTGTTATCATTATTGGGACTGCCCTCAGACCAGTGTTGGTCACCAAAGTAGGTTGCAGAATGCCTACCTTCATGATGCACATAAGTAGTATCTGTTTCATAGTCTATTGCATCACTTACAGGTGGCAAACTACCATCCTGAACTGGTGTATCTTTCCCATCATCATTGGGACTTTGAGACTCCAGACTATCAAAAAAATTCAAGTGTTCTACTTCATTTACATGATCTGTATCTATAGAATCACAGGTTTTCATTTTTAGAGGAAAAATATTTTCATAAAATTTTACATCTCTTGCAAAAAATACATTTCTAGTATCCAAACTTAAAAGCTTATATGCCTTTTTAGTAGAAGAAAAACCAATTAGAACACACTTTTCAGACCTATAAGACATTTTATCATGATTGTTTAAAATGGTTGTAAAACACAGACAACCAAAAAACCTCAAGTGGGAAAGATTTGGTTTACTATTATACAACAACTCATAGGGACATTTACCTTTTAAAACAGAAGATGGCAGCCTGTTTATAAGATATACAGCAGTTAGAACACAATCAGACCAGAATCTTAAAGGAATCCTCCCTTGAAACATAAGACTCCTGGCTACATTGAGCAGGTGTCTATGTTTCCTCTCAGCAATCCCATTTTGCTGAGGGGTATGGGCACATGAAGTTTGATGTATTATTCCAAGATCAGAAAACATTTCATGTATTTTTCTATTTACAAATTCAGTTCCATTATCTGATCTAACAATTTTAATTTTGACATCAAATTGAGTGGATATTAAGTGAATAAAAGAGCATAATACACCAAAAACTTCATCCTTGGTTTTAAGTAAATAAACCCAAACAGCCCTAGAAAAATCATCAACAACAGTTAAAAAATACTTGTAACCCTCTCTGCTAGTTACTCTGTAAGGACCCCATAAGTCAAGATGAATAAGATCACCAAGACCTTTTGACTTATGATCAGTCAAAGGAAAAGGTTCCCTAGTCTGTTTGGCCCTATGACAGACCTCACAAACTGGCACAGAGGAGTTCTTGGAGATACCAAGATCATTTTTAAGAACAGATAAGACAGGGTCAACAGGATGACCCAATCTATTATGCCAAACAAGTTTAGACACATTATAAGACATAACCATATTACACTCACCCATAGTATCATAAGACTGCATATCAAACAAGTACAAACCATCAGATTGACTACCAGTCCCTAGAACATTCTCTCTTTTCAAATCCTGGATATAACATTTATTTTCATCAAACCCAACAAACATTTTGCTATCTCTAATAAGTTTATTAACAGACAACAGACTCACACAATAACCAGGAACAACCAAAACATCATATAGAGTAACATTATTAGTCAATTTAAGATTTCCAACATGACTAATAGTAGCAAGAGTACCATTAGGATGTCCAACAGTAATCCTAAGACTAGCAATATCAATCACATTAAACATACCAACAGTAGAAACAGTCAAGTGCTGATTAGCACCTGAGTCTATAATCCATCCCAAAGAAACAGTGTTCACAGACATACTAGAATTAGCATAGAAGTATTTAGAAAAATTGATATTAAACCAAACATTTCCATTAAAGAATGAAGCCCTACCTGCCATATTAGCATGTATGCTTCCAGAGGGAGAATCATTGATCAAAGACAAGAGTTTCTTCATCTGCTCAGAAGTAAAACCAGAAGAAGTACTAGCAGAAGAAGTAGAGTTTCTATTTTCAGACTGTTTAACCTCAGCATTAGCATTATAGTTTTGTCTAAAAATATTTTGTTTAGCTGGATTATTATTTTTGACAAAACCAGGAGGAAATCCAATGATTTCATAACATCTTTCAATAGTGTGTCCAATTTTACCACAATTTTTGCAATTCAAATTAGGATTAGGTCCTCTATTAATGGTATTAAAATTAGTACCTCTAGTGTTATTATTATTATTGAAAACCTTTCTATTGTTGTTAAAAGATTTAGCAGCAAAAGACGAAGCATTCAACTTAGATTCAGTAACACTAGAGGACTCTGGAACCCCTCTATGGGATTCCTCTCTAGAAACAGTGATGTAAGCATCTTTAACCTCAGGGAGAGGATCCCTGGTTAAAAGAGCTGTTCTCACAGGCTGATAACACTCATCAAGGCCCATGAGAAACTGCATCAACTTCATAAGTTACTTATGCAACCCTAACTCTTTACTGGCATCACAAGAATATTTAACTTCACAAACACAAACAGGTAACTTGGTTAAAGCATCAAATTCTCTCCATAAAGAATTCAACCTAATACCTATGATAGTAATCAGCCACAGATGTACCACCTTGTTTAACACAATTAATTTTCTGAAGCAGATTATACACAACAGAACCATCAACTTTATCATATGTCTCTTGCAATTCTTTCCACACACAAGCAGCATTATCAGAATAAACAAGACCCATATAAACATCTTGAGAAACAGAATTCATCAACCAAGTTAAGACAATAGCATTGCACCTATCCCATTGAGCAGACAAAACATCACTAGTAGAATAAGTCTCTTTCAGACAAGATCCATCAACAAAACTAAACTTGTTCCTAGCTTGTAATGCTAATTTCATAGCACCAGACCAAATTCTATAATTTTCAGTTCCAAGAAGTTTAAATGGAATTAAAGCAGTACCACTATTATCATTAGTCTGAATATGCAAAGGATTACCAGCATCAAGATTACTGATTAAAACAGGTGGATCAACACTTCCACCAGCAGCAGACATGATAACAGAAAAATAATAGCAACTAATGAACAGAAAACAAGTAAAACAGATAGATAACAGCTAACAGAAACAATAACCAATATCAATATCCAACAACAGCACAGAAACACTAAAGAACCTATACTCACACCCAAGATTAACAAAATACTAGTCAAGAAGACTGGGGGTAGCCAGAGCAGGTTTCCGTACCAATCAAATTGGCAGGTCAAGGAGTTAACTACCCCGTTTGCACCTTCTTAACTAAGTAAGTGTTATCTTAAAGGAAGAAAATAGACTTACAGAGCGATACCAGCGGAAGAAATGTCACAATACCACTAGATTCACTTAGTCTAGTGATATTGTAATCAAGAACGGGCCCAACAACCTTAGAAAATCACCAGGAATGAAAAACCCCAATTTCTCAAATTAGGGTTTATGAAACCCTAATCAAGAAAACTTCAATAACCCACCAAATCACCAGATCTAGCCTGAACAGACTAAATTGACCACGGCCGTAAAGACAACGACCTCAAATGAACTTCAAACGAACAATAAAACCACCAATTACTGATCCCCCAAATATAGGAAACCCTAAGAGTATCAAGAACCACCAGATCTATCACCGTGGCTCTGATACCATGTAAAAATGATATCAAAAACCAGAACACAAGCTGTTACACCCAGCCAACCACCCCTTGGTGTATCTTTTATTATAACAATTCAAGAAGATAAGTCCCAAACGGTGCTTACCAAACAATACAAAAGACAATGACTGATCTCTACTAGGTAGACACCAATCTAACCTCACTACAAAGATCACTCAAACACTCAACCTACAAAGATCAATTATAGAGATTGATCTTTGATATAGACTTCACAATACTAACTGATATCAATTGATATCAACCTAAACAAGATACAAACAAACTGTATGAATAACGAGAGAGAATGAAAGAGGAAGAGATACAACTTATGAAACCCTAAGCTGCATCATGAGCTTATATACTAACAAGTTTCATATTAGCCCTTCATCTTCTAATAACTTGTCATTCAGACTCACAACTTCCATAAAGCCCAATAAGACTTTCAAACTTGACACAAATAGTCCCTCATATATTTCAACAATGTGATTTTGCTTAAATAATAAAATATAATTTTTAATCCAAAAGCATTATCCTAAAATAATAGGTAGGTTATAACATATACATATGATTGTTTATTTTTAGTCCACCAAGTAAAACCATTTGAAATATGTTAAGTGGTTCATTTCTTAATCGATAATAATACATAAATAAAATGAAATTTTAAAAACCTTGTGCGTGCACATGTATTATACATATACATAATCAATAATCCAAAAGCATTATCCTAAAATAATAGGTAGGTTATAACATATACATATGATTGTTTATTTTTAGTCCACCAAGTAAAATCATTTGAAACATGTTAAGTGGTTCATTTCTTAATCGATAATAATACATAAATAAAACGAAATTTTAAAAACCATGTGCGTGCACAGATATTATAACTAGTATTAAAAGAAAAATAAACAACTAATCCTAGATTGGGTACAATTTTAAGCACGTAACAAAGTTGGTCTATTATTGGAGGGATAAGGGTGAGGTTGTGTGAGGATAAGAAATAATACAAGTTGGGCGTTGTGTTTGTTTGCTCGATTTATATTACACAAAAAGGGTGCGTTTGGTTTTACTTCGAGTCACAGAAAAACAAAACAAAGAAAGTATATTTGCAAGTTTGGGTGTCAAGTTGTTAAGATTGAGTCGATTACATATTTTATTTTTCCATAGGGTCATTTGGTTTGGCTTCGAATTGTCACAGAAAAAAAAAACAGTTTGCAAAAGGGCATTGTTTTGTTTATTTTGTGAAATTTGATATATACTGAGTAATAAAAAAAATGTTGACATAGCTTTAGCTTTGGCGTTTATTTCCTATTTAAACAAACGTACAATTGTAAAATTTTGGAATTCCTGATTCTTAGTTGGAAACATAATCGAGTTGTATACTTTGTTGTATATTTTGTATGTCAAATTTTTAAATGGTCGTGCCAAAGTAAATTTGTGTTGGGACATTGTAAAGAAATATTAAAAAGAAAAATGGGCTTGTATTTTGGCTTAGAAATAGTTTAAGGGTTCGTTTTAGTTGAAAATTTGTATTTAGGGCCGCTAATGAATAAGGGATTTTTACGGGACGTTACACTCTTTAAACGGACTAACGATCAAAGGACCGGTCGGTTACAAAGTGTCAAATACATGGACGAACGATGTAATTTTTGAAGTTTTAAGACGAAAGGTGAAAAATTAAAACCACAAGGATGATTTACGTAATTAACTCTTATTATTTTTTCGTTCTTCCTTCATAATCTTCATTTAATTGTCATATATGTTTATTAGATTTTCTTTTTTAGAATTGCGTTAATGTAACATTGTATTGTAACATAACAAAGTAATCTGAATTGGTCATGTCAATCTTTTGAAAAACAATGATTCACCTGATTTGAGTTTGTGTGTCGATGAATTCAAAACTCATTAATTAATTAGCCAAAAAGTAAAGAATAGTTAACAAAAAAAAAACAATCAAAATGAGTAATGCTAATATTTATTACTCGATATTTTTTTGAACAAATATTACTCTCGATATAAATTTATGAGTAAATTTCATAAATCGTCCCTGTGGTTTAACGGATTTGGTCCCTCGAAAGATTTTTTCTCGGATCCTCTCCCCGTGGTTTATACCTGTAACGGGTTTGGTCCCTCTGGCTAACGCTCATTTAATTCTCCCGTTAAGTGGTGTCACGTGACCATCACGTGAGGGGTATTTATGTAATTTCACGTTTGGCTTGACTTAAATATGTATGTTTTACCAGTGTTTCATCTTCATAAACAAAATTGAAACACACACATACATCCCCAGCAACCATGGTGCGATGCAATCGATGTGGAGCACCAGCCATAATCAAAACATCATGGACTCCATACAACCCTGGTAGAAGATTTTATTGTTGTGGTAAAAGTGTAAGTTTTTACATTTCGTGTGAATTAAAAAATACCCCAATTTGACCTAATTTGACCTAATTAATTTTTCTCAATATATCAAGCCATGGGATAATAGATTGGTATGATCCTCCTATGTGTGATAGAGTTGTCCAAACCATTCCAGGTTTATTAAATTCAATGAATAGGCTACAAGGAGAACTTCATGGAAAAACTGTTGAAGCAAAAAGATTCAAGAAGTTGTTGGTTATCAGTTGGGTGTTTTTCTTTCTTTATCAGTTGGTGTTGAAGCAGTAGGTTATGCTTGTTAGAAGTTTGTATTTTGGTAATGGTTAGTTTAGCAAGTTGTATTTTGGTAATGGGTAGTTTAGCAAGTCAGTGAAGTTGTATTTCAAGTTGTATTTTGGCTTTAAGATGAATGAAAAATTGCATTTTCAACTTGAGAAACAACTGTTATTAGATTAAACAACTGCATACTTAGATGCATATTTGATTGCATAAGGAGCATACATAGATGCATATTTTGATTACATAGCAGCTGTTAAAGTAGCATCAAAAGGTAGAGACATATATAGTAAACAAAAGACATTAGAAAGTCATAAACTTAGCCCATGGTCCTTTTCCCTTTTCCTTTATTGGCTGCACTTTGTCTTGTGCCACTTGGTGGTTTTTTTACCCCAAACTGCTTTGCTTTGATTTCTGCCCTAGTTTTGCCATTGGCAAGGCCTAGGACTTGAACTCTTTTAACAGTGAGAGACTGAGGTGGAATAGCAGCAGTGTGTGACAATGTAGCTTTCTTTGACACACCTTGTTTACTTGAACCTTAGTTTGTCACAGAGTCATCTTCTTCAGAGCTTGAGTGATAGCTAGACACTAAGCTATCGTCAAATGAGCTGAAATCAGAGCTTGAGCCAACCTTCTTTGCATTTCCCTTTTTGTTAACAGAGCTTGTAGCACTTGATTTTGGGGGAAAATAAGTACTCCAACCAGTGTTAGGAGACATGAGTAAGGATGAATCAGATGATATTTCAATTACATCCGGCTTGTAAGTCATTGTTAGTAGTAGTTTGGAATTAGTATATTTTTCCAACCAGTGTTAAACCTATACATATCTTTCCAAGTCATCAACCAATGACATAGATTACAATAAGCCTCAGGTATTGCTGTTTCTACCCCATTGCTAGCCATATCCCATATGGCTGCAACTGCATGTTTGCAGGGTATCCCACTAATCTCCCATTTTCTACGACTACAAACTATGTCTTTCATATTAACTACATACTGTGATCCCAGGGACAAGTAGTGTAACATCCCGCCTTACTCAGACCATAATATTGTCCGTTTTACCTGCAGGCTCACGGCTTTGTTTTTGTGGCCTCATTTGAAGATTTCCAGGCAGGTCACCCAAGCCAGTACTACTCTCACATGAGCACGCTTAACTGCCAGTTCCTAAGAACTCCACCCGCAGTAGACCACAAAACATGTTGTGTCATTGTAAGACGAATGTTATCTTATGAACCCAGCATCTCTTCAGGCCACAACCGATGTGGGATTTGCCTAGGGTATTACAATCACCACCCCTTAGGGACTCATCGTCATCG
The DNA here is from genome assembly GCA_030686995.1 of Artemisia argyi. NCBI lineage: Eukaryota > Viridiplantae > Streptophyta > Magnoliopsida > Asterales > Asteraceae > Artemisia > Artemisia argyi. The sequence continues at coordinate 24,550,056 of CM060709.1, forward strand.
ATGAGGTTTGCCCCACCATCCCAAACGGCTCAGGAGTGGCTCTGATACCACTTGTAACATCCCGCCTTACTCAGACCACAATATTGTCCGCTTTACCCGCAGGCTCACGGCTTTTTTTTGTGTGGCCTCATTTGAAGACTTCCCGGCAGGTCACCCAAGTCAGTACTACTCTCACATGAGCACGCTTAACTGCCAGTTCCTAAGAACTCCACCCGCAGTAGACCACAAAACGTGTTGTGTTATTGTAAGACGAATGTCATCTTATGAACCTAGCATCTCTCCAGGCCACAGCCGATGTGGGATTTGCCTAGGGTGTTACAAGTAGCCTGTAGCCTGATACAGGTCACCACCATTCCAAACAACCTATAACAAGTACAACAACGTCTAGTTATCCTAACTTTTTAAACAAGTGTTTAACTTTCTACTATGAATTTTGCAAAATATTTTATACTTACCTTTAACTGTCCAGCATCTTTGACAATATTCTTGAACAATTTTGCAGCATGAGGTGTTAGAGGTCCATCACACTTGCTAATAACCTTCTGAACATTGACAATCATTTTCATACGGTATTCCTTTATGAATTCCAAACAAGTTATGATTTATTTGTCCCTTCCATCAACAAGCTGTCTGTTTAATACCCCACACATATTGTTTAACAGGATGTCACATTTTGGCCTTCCTGTAATATCATAAGTAAAAATGTTATTATTTTGTCATACATATGTTAAGTCTTGCCATGACTTCTCATCTTTTCCATTTGTCTATCAAACAACTGAATAGTAGTAGCAGTTGCACATCTCCACAATAATTCCTTGTACATCTGTCTTCTCCAAGATAGTTTCATATTGTCATAGATGTGTTTAAGGCAGTACCTATGTTCTGCACTTGGAAATGTCTCAGCAATTGCAGGTATCACACCCTGAAACATGTTGACAACTTATATAAAAAATATTAAAAAAAATTAAAATAACAATAATAAGATTAATAGAAAGCATACCTTCTGCCTATCTGATATAAATGTGAAATTAGAGTTTCTGAAAAGCTCTAGATCATCCCCAAGATAATCTAGGAACCGCTTCCAAGAATCTTTAGTTTCAGCCTCAACTATTGCATAAGCAACTAGGTATATTCCACTATTTGGATCTACCCCAACTACAGTCAAAATTTGACCAGGGAATTGACCAGACATGAAACAACCATCTAGACCTAACAAATCTCTCTACCCTGCCTTGAATCCATCTTTTAATGGACCTAAACACACATATATCCTTTTGAACTTTCTTTCATTCCTACCTATGTCCTCTGAATTCCTTTGTACCTCAATCTTAATAGTAGTATTTGGATTCATTTCTTTTAATGCCATACAGTAATCTCTTAACTATGCAAACTGTTTAGTGTAATCACCAATCACCCTATCATTAGCCATTTTCTTAGCTTTAAAGGCCTTCTGCTTTGAAACTCCTACATCAAATTTTTTCTGCAACTGTTCTTTAAGTGCAGACAATGGAATTTTAGGGTTTGGTTTAATAGTTTCTTCTACATCCCTAGAAAGAAAAGTGGCTGTACATTTTTTAATGATTCTGGATTGTAAGCAAGTGTGGGTATCATCAAAAGTTTTAACAGCCCAAGTATCTTCATTTGGCAATTTGGAACATTGCAAAGCCAAGGACATAAACTATTTTCTTCACTTGTTTTTTTTCTTTGACTTACCTTTGGACTCATTACCTCCTTTTGGGCCCTTAGAATAACTTGGCCCATTAACAAAACCCATTTCACCTTTTGCAAAGTTTGGAAGTTGACCTCTACAAACAGCCCTCACTCTCTTTTTGTCATTCTTTTTTAACCATAACTGTCTCCTTTGTTCCACTGCCACTATACTCACCATTTCTTTAATAAGTTGACTATTTGCAAATTGTTGTCCAACAAAAAAATTCTCCTTCCAGATTGGACCACCACTAGCACCTTTAGCCTTTTGCTTTCTAGCCACCATCCTCAATGCTTTTTTCCTAATACCAACTTCCTCATCTGATTCATTCAAACTATCAAAAGCGTCATGATCAACTTCATCAATTGTTTCATCATCAACAACAGTTACCTTTTTTGTAATGTCTGTGCATCCAATCCATTCTACATTACCATCTGTGTTCCTCTTAAATTCATCCATATCAACCTCTGCATCATCAATCATGTGCTATTCATCAACTATGAATTCAGAGTCGTCACTATCTGAACCTTCTTCACTATCTAAATCTTGTTCAGTATTTGAACCTTGTTCACTATCTGAAATGTCTGCACCATCTTCCTTAGCATCTTCACCATCCTTATCAACCTCTACAACTATGGTTTCATTCATACTAGACTGCTGTGCACCATCTACCTTAGCATTTTCACCATCCTTATCAACATCTACATCTATGCTTTCATTCCTACTAGACTGCCCTGCACCATCTTCCTTAGCATTTTCACCATCCTTATCAACCTCTAGAACTATGCTTTCATTCCTACTAGACTGCCCTAAGTCATTCTTACTAGCCTTCTTAGCATTCTTAGACAATCTAGGCAACTTCTTTAATGTATTCTTCAACCACACATCCTTACTTACATCAAGTTCTACATCATTATCATCATCTCCTAAACTGTCATGATCCTTTGGTTGATTGGTCTGACCAATACCCAGACCATCATTGTAAAACCTGGAAATTTTGAACATATGAAATACCCAAAATGCCCCTCTAATTTTAAACTTCTAAAAAGACGTTAAATAATCTAAAACATTTCATTCTGATTGTAACCTAGGTATTTATAGTTAATACTTGAACATTACGCGACATATGAGACTTACAAAACTTATGAAAAACGAAACTTATATATATTGTACACATTAAATCTTGTTACACGTTTAGAAGTTGTTCATAGGGCTGTATATTATTTTGTTACAAATGGATCAAGACCTAAAACAAGCCTAAGTGCATGATTGCTATAATTTTGGAAAGGGCTCAATCACAATCCCTACATAATCGGCATTTCTCTTTTGTTCTCCACCCCACACGTTTTTCCTTTTCTCTTTTTACCGAATCATCACATGTCATTTAACAAAACCTAAAAAAAAAAAAAAAAAAAAAAAAAAAAAAAAAAAAAAAAAAAAAAAAAACTACAAAAGAACCCTAAACCTAAGAAAAAAAAACTTAAAATGACGGCTGCCACTTTTTCTGTCCCATTTTCCATGCTATTCGAGGCATACAAAGGATGCGTGATTGTTGTGTAGTTTTTGTTCGAAGAGAGTGGTTGAGTCGTGGGGCTCGATCGTGTGTTGTCGTCGTCGGTTTCGCGTTTTCTGTCAAGAGGTATCACCGTTATCCTTGTTTTTCTTTTTCTTTCGGTCCATTCAACATAACCAACAACATAAACTCTCATTCTCTCGAGTCTCGTCTCTAATGCACGACACATATAAGGTTTGGTAAACTCTTGTGTTTTATTTTGCGAGGCAAACAAGGTGAAGAAAGGGTGGTGATCGACTTTTGTTGTCCTAGTTTGGTGTGACATTCGTAGGTGTTGGTTTGGAGTCGATGTGGGTACTGGTTCGGTGGTTCCTCGGTCCGTTTTCCATTCGATTCTCGCGAGGGTAACGTCACGTAAACCTTGTTCAACCCTATCCTCATTGTTTTCTATTTTCGATCACATGTTTCTGCCTTCATTTTGACAACATGGTTCACATATGATTGCAGTTTGGATAATATAGATAATCAACTATATAATATGTATAATTGACTAGAACATGTAAGGTTTTGAATGGGATAAAAAGAGTTTTGAATCAGTTTACCAATCGGCTGCATGCTTTCTTTCTTTTTTATATGCATGCACATTTTCAAAAAGAAACCCATGCACATAATGAATATATATATATATATATATATATATATATATATATATATATATATATATATATATATATATATATATAATAGAGTTTTTGTAACATATTTGTGTGTATGGCTTTCAAATGTAAAAGAGAGACCCACGATGGAACAGGTTTGAATTGATATTTTTTTAATGTGATATATGGGTGTGTCATCCTGCGTGTGTGTGATTAAAAATATAGGGACTTAATAGGAATGGTAAATGTGATATGTTTGTTTATCCATGCATGTCTAATGAGAAATATAATGACTGACTAGATAAGTGAAATAATATTATGTGCCATGTGTATATGGGTGAAGTGAATCGATGTCGGGTTATAAACGAGTCTTGCATGATTTTATAAAATCTTGGGTCGTCGCGGCATAAATATTAAGATCGTGGGTACGTTAATAAATTATATAAAATGATAACGACGATGTCTAAAATTTATTGTCTTAATATAAATAAACATTAAAATAATGTTATTTGACTTTAATATTTAATTTTGAGGATTTACATTTTAGACCCTAAACTAATATAAGTTGTCATAATTAAACCCTAACCTATAATAATGATTAATTTGAGCATTTTAATTAGCCTAATTGATTGTTAATTTGTATCGGGTAGTCATGTTAAATCGGGAAACTTACTAAATCGGAAAAGTTACTAAAAATGAAAGCCGACTAAAATGAATGATCTGATTTATAATAAGTTACTTATAATAAACCGATCATTAAATCATGTAGATTCGCTGAAGAAGGAGTAACTTTTGATCTTTGTGATGTGTTTGCACTTACGGGTTAAGGTACAAATATTCCGCCTTTTTAGTAAAGGCCATCCTTCTCTCTTTTTGTTTAATGTTTCGATTATGATCCCTTCAGTTAAGCCATTGCTATGTTCCCTTTGTTGAATTCGTGTTTGTTGATACTTGATATTGATATGAGCTTGATATTCGTTTGCATGCTATATTTCTCTTCTATAGCATTCTTGATTCTATGCCCATTATGTGTTACTTGTATATGATTTGATTAATTTGTAGCTAGTCATGGGGAGTCCATGGCCTTGCCACTGATGCACCAGTGGTATTGACACTATCTGTGGAGGTGGGTTTTAGTCCACAGCGTTCCCTTTAAGCTAGCTATTCAGGCCTATATTTATTATTGTATATGTTTACTTAGCCTAGAGCTTTGTGCATATATTTGTTTTGCAGGGGGCGTATGGATGCATCCTAGGTACTTTGTTTAGTATTATTTGGTGAATGTTTTGGTGTGTGTGCAATACACCCCTTTCACATTTGGTACAATGGAGGTCATGACTCCTATGTACAATTAGTATATATTTTGTTGGGCATTCCTATTTGTTCTACTTCTCTATGATTCTTATTATCTTGTCATCTCTAATGTGATTAACTTATGCTTGCTTTATTTCTTTTGCTTACACTTATGACTCATTTCATTTCATTGATTGTTTGATATCCATTATCCGTATTTCCTTTGATCATATTCCATGTTTCCATATTCTTGATTTCTATCTCAGCAGGTTCACTTGGACCTATGTCGTATTCACCTTCGTTTTCCTCTTGTTATTAGTTTTCGTTTGTTTATATCTGTTCACTGGGCTTTTTTAAGCTCAGCCGCACTTCTTTTCCTGCGGCAGGTTTTTAGAAGGAAGCTGGGTTGGGTGAAGAGTGCTTAGGAGCTCTTAGTGGACTACACTGTTGATAGCTTCCCATGGATTAGAGATAGACTTACAGATTTCCTTCTTGGTTCTTAACTTGTAGTAAATTTGGAAGTTGAAATGCTTAGAATTAGTCCTTTATCTTTTCTTTGGAACTATTTTGTGAACCTTGTATTATTAATGTTTTCCGCTTGCTTATGTTCTGATTTGACCCCATAATTTTACATTTTAGCCCTTTTCGGGTTGGGGTGTTACAATTATGGTATCAGAGACAGGTTTGATCGGCGGATTTAAAACCCGTAGAGCTTAGGCTATGACCTGTGAGTATTAGGTCCGCTAAGTTTTGCACCATAGGAGTTATGAAACAACCTTTGAGAACTTGCGTTAGGATTTCCACTCTGAAATGTAAGTTATGACCGGTGAGGATTGGGTAGACTATAGGGAATTTTTTTAGGTATCGTTGCTTCCGCATAACTCTGATTCATGCCTTACTTCTAGTTTAGCCTTTTAAGATTTCTCCTTCTAGAGATTTGAAGCCTATTATTTTGCATAACATGAGTTTAGTGACCAAGTAAGTTTAGAATGCGTGGAGAATTTTGCGGTAATGTTTCACATTACGTAAGCTTTATCTTCTTTGATTTCAACCTCTGATTTATTTGTTAACCCTTTAGATGCCTCGCCTCAACAGGCACTCTGAGAATTTTTACGATCATGACGTGTTTGACACGTTCTGTGAAATCTCTTGCTTTCGATAAACATATTTAAGTTTCCCTACACCATTAGATTTTACCTTATCCAGTTGTAACCCTATGAGAAATCTTGTGGTGATCAACCACGAGAATAGGAATGTTATTCCTCACTTCTGATTAATAAGATTCGCTATGCTGATCTGTCTTTCCTTGTAAAGTTTAAATTCGATTGTCATTCTGATATTGACTGGTGGACTGTGCATCAAGATGCTAAATACTGCCATACTACGTCTTTCCTTTGACATTTTGAACCACTTTTTTTTTATTTTGCCATGACTTCTGATAGTTAAACTTTTGTTATCCTTAATACCCTGGAAACTCGTATGTTACTTTAGCGGTTGTGGAGTTTACTAGCATCTATTCTTGTTTCCCGTGGGATGAATCTGACTTTGAGAGTCATTTTGCAATCTAAATTCTTCCAATGAATCCCTAAATGAACCATCCAAAATTTTCCACCGATTATGAATTTGATTTGACTTAGTACTGAGAAAATGTTTAGTCACGACTCGAGCTAGAATATGATTTCAATAAAGGCATGTTTATATGATGCAACTATTATGACGACTGGCAACGTGATAATAATTACATCATATAACTTGAACTTATGGGGATCATAGGATATCTTTGAGGAGTGCCTGAGAACAGTTAAGTTTGATGAGACAGAACTCTATCCGTATAGGATGACGTTTTGCCTAATTTTAAAACTCCATATTGAACAGCACCAGCCAAATTGAGAGAACTGGAGGAGTGGCAACCAAAAATCTATGAAATGGTTTGTTGTCTTAGTGTATCTACTTGGAGTACTTCAGTTTTTTTTCGCGATGAAGAAAGATGATAGCAGGAGATTAAGTATTGACTTCTGGAAGCTAAACCGTATCACTATTTGAACCAATTATTCCCTACCTCGAATCGACGATGCATCTAATCGACTTTAGGACATGGAGTTTTCCTTTAGATGGATTTATGGCTTGAATTTATTCCAAAAAATTTCATTTCGTATCGGCCACTATGACTGTTAATGATGCTAATAGTATTAGCTAATGCTTTGACTGTTTATTGAAATTTATGAATCATGTCTTTCGTGAGTACTTAGACAAATTAGTCATAGTATGACATATTAGTACATTCAGAGACGAAGGAGGAACATGAGAATCATTTTCGTATTATGTTGGAAATATGAGGATCATTTGTATATTCCGGAAGCATGATATTGGTTGGAAGATGTTCACGACTTGCGTTACCATTGAGGAATTTTATGAGTAAAGAAGAGAAGCTTAGTTTATATGAGAACAAAGTTTTGAAAAAGCTGAAATAGAAATTTGCTTCAACTTCCATACTTTCAGGTAGTACCAATTTTGGGACATTTCAAGAAGAGACTTGGTTATGCGATTATGCAGCACGGGAAAGTTATTGCTTACGCATCAAGACAATTATAACCGTTTGAGGAGAATTATTCAATGCATGACTTGGAATTGGTAGCAGTGTGGTTGCTCTTAATATTTGAAAGACATATCTTACAAGGAAAATTTGGTGGCAGATGCCTTTAGGAAGAAATTTGAAGTTCAGTTTGTCTTGGAGATTGAGCTTAAGAAATCAAGAGTTAGAACTCAGGGATGTTGAGTCGTGGCAAACATGAAGGTTGAATCCAATTACCAATTTTAGAAGCTCAGAAGCAAGATGGCAAACTATGATCTGTGTTAGAATATTGGAGAGAAACTGTTATGATTGAGGCACAATTTTACTTTCTCTATCTCTCTTAGCTGTACTAAGATGTATAAGGAATCTAAGCTGAATTTTTAGAGGGAATGGCATGAAACTGGTTGTGATCACATTAGTGACGATGTGCTTAGTATGTTTCAAGTCAAGATTGAACTTCAGCATGCAAGGGAGTTCCTTTAACTTATGGACTTTCCGACTTAGAAGTAGGATAAGACTTTTCATGAACCTTATAACGAAACCTCCTCGCACATTTGAGAAGAATGATAAAAATTGAGTGGTGATGGATCGTTTGATTTAGTCAGCTCATTTTACCTCTTAAAATGTGTATTCAGTTAGCAAGTGGGCATAAATCCTTCGACAGAAGATTATTCAATTACATGGCGCACCTGTAGTGATCGTGTCAGAGATTCGCGTTTTATTTCACATTCCTAGGAAGGACTACTGAAGGCTTGAGGGACCAGACTCAAGTATAGTAATGCTATTCACCTATAGACTAATGGATAAGCAGAACAACTATTCGAATTTGGAAGAAGGGTTGAGCAGGAAGTTTGACCAGTGGTTGGTCTGGTTGTGTTTGCTCATTAAGACTGATGGCATGCAAGTGATCAAGTTTGTCCTTTCAGATAGTGTATGAACGGAAATGTAGAACACCTTCGGTTGAATTAAGTTGAAAAGGCGCTCATTGAATGTTTGGAGTTGATTATAACAGTTAGTAGAAAAGTTATCATTGTGGAAGAGGAGCTTTGAAATTTTAGACCAGGATTTGTGCGTTCCAAATGAAGTTTTCGTACAGAAGAGTTAGACGTGTTGACATATAAGAAGATTTGGTTCGTGATACGATAGTCCTTAGATTCATTCTTATCCATGCGGTTATCCTACCTATCCCATTATATATTCTGATACGACTCGATACTCCGATATATGCTTATTTAATCGTTAGTACGAATAGGTTACCAACCTATGATTATGTCTAATAATTCGATTTATGCTTCTCAGATTTTTAGCAAATTCCTTAGCTCGTTTAAAACCTGATTAGATTCACGAAGTTTTCTACCATCTAGTATCACTTCCGTATTCACTCCCAATTCATCTGATGTTCATGTATATCTTTGTGAGATTACGACTATCATCTGTTTCATGTCCAATTCGTATTTGTTGGATCGGATTTGTTTTCTGTGGAGAGCCCAGGGCTATCCTATTTTGTTCGGATCGAGTCATGAGAAACTTTTCAGTTTGTTAAATTTCTTTGGAGAAACTATTCCGAGCAAGTTAATCAGTTTCTTTTCATTTCGTTAATTGGTACGTTTCCGTTTGATCTTTTCATTTCAATTTCGCGGACGAAATTTTCTTTTTAGGAGGGAAGAGTTGTAAAACCTAGAAATTTTGAACATATGAAATACCCAAAATGCCCCTCTAATTTTAAACTTCTGAAAAGACGTTAAATAATCTAAAACATTTCATTCTGATTGTAACCTAGGTATTTATAGTTAATACTTGAACATTACGCGACATATGAGACTTACAAAAATTATGAAAAACGAAACTTATATATATTGTACACATTAAATCTTGTTACACGTTTAGAAGTTGTTCATAGGGCTGTATATTATTTTGTTACAAATGGATCAAGACTGATGAGGCGAAAAATGATCCGTTTTTAGGGGGTCATTTAAGCCCGAATCCGAATTTATTTGATCAAATATTGCCCTAAATCGTTCCTTTTGTGATTTTAGGTGTTTGGAGAGTGAATTCTGGAAAAGAAGCCATTTTGGACGTTTTTGGAGCATAAAAGTGAAGAAAACGGCAAAGTACCAAATTTCCATGCTGAAGATACAAGGTGACGGCATCAAGAGTAATACCTTGACGGCGTCAGACATGAAGATTAAAATACCGAAGGTGGTGACGGCGTCAAACGCCTTCATGACGGCGTCAAAGTGGCAAGAATAAAATACCGTGGTCTGTGACGGCGTCACATAGGCCATCATAAGTAGATCAAGGCCGTCTGAGGAAGTATATGGCGGCGAGGTGACGGCGTCACAAGTAACTCTTGACGCCGTCAGCCTACTTTTCCTATATATAGTTTTCTAGTTTTTTCATTAAAGGGAGAGAAGTTTTGGTGAAACCCTAAAAACGATTTTGGTGTATCTTTTACAGGTTTTTCAAGGGTTCCAAACCCTTGAGACCTTGCATTGTAATTGAGATAAGTGTTCTTCCAATTCAATCAATATGTCTATGTGTTGGTTGTTTATATCTTGTTCTTGTCTCAATTCTACTATGCTAGGCTAGATCTCTTTTGTGTTTGCTTAGATCTAATGAAACCTAGATGTTGATTATGTGTTGATTACTTGTCTATTCTTGTTTTGGATGAATGATATTATATGTTAGGCTTAAGAAAACTGGCAGATCTCCAAATGGTAACATGCTTGAACGTCTTAAGAAACATGAACCGAGGCGTACTAGGTCTTTATTGGTTGTATTTAATGCATGAGCCACTGTTTACAATCCCTATAGTTGTGCTGGGTCATGGTGTAGGAGGAGATAAGAGCTCATAGAGTTGGGGAGTTATGTATGCCACCCCACGAATGGTATTAAGGAATACAATCCGTCATCCATACAAGTGTAACAAGTAATTAACGTGTAAAAGATATCTAGGGAGTAGTGAAGTCTAAGTAAACACAATTTCTCCAATTACTGCTCACAACCTTAGTATAATTTAGTTTATTTTCATTTTTATTATTTTATTTTGATTGCATCTTAGCTTTGGGTTAGTTGAATAGCAACTAATTCCGCCCACTCTTTCAAAACCCGAGATTTTACTTGCTTTTATAAAAATATAAAAAATACAAAAATAATCATCTTTCACCTTTAGAACTATTAATTAGGTTTTCTAATCCTAGCGACACTATTCCTAAGCTGAACGATCAATCCCCCGGTACTTGTCACTATACTATACTACAACGATCAGGTACACTGCCTGGTGGGGGTTGTAAGCTTCTCGAGATCCCTTGAGAGGTAAAGCAAGGTGCGATTCCCACGCATCAAGTTTTTGGCGCCGCAGCCCGGGGAATAGTTATTGTCTAGGTTAGGATTTCTTTTTATTAGGTCTACTTGCTAGATTCCTTTCTAGTAAGAATTTTATTTTTATTTTTTAGGTCTTCTTTAGTCTATCTCATTTCTTTGTGTCTTTGTTCGTAAACTTTTTCGATGGATAACAGTAACATTGATCGCTCGATTCCTATTATTCGTGTTTTTCGTCGTAGGATTTTCCAAATGCCCGCCCCACTTCCTTTAGCAGAAAATGAGAACCCACCTAACCTCTCACCCAATCACCACTTTGACAATAATTCTGAGTTAGAAGAATCTGATCATGATGATGACCATAGGGCTAGTCCTTTTTACTATTCAGACTCCGATGAGGATCTTGATGATGGTGACGTGATTAATGAGGATAGAATGGAAGAGGAAATAAACCCTCTTAGGTATGTTGACCCTAGAACTAGGATTGAGTGTGATAGTTCATTTAACATGCAATTCCCTTGTAAGATTGGATTTAAAAGCTTTAACGCCTATCTCAACTCATCTCTTCCAATGAACATAATCTCACGTAATGAGTACAATAAAATCATGGTAGATGAGTTGGAATACAAAGGAGAAAACATTGATGCCAGGGCTATACCATTGCATGTGTTTGTAGGGAGTTTGGTTTATCTTGTTGAGTTCATGGTTATGGAGAATCTAGGAGAATTTATTGATGATAAATTGACCCAAGTTGTGTTTGGAAAACCTTTCAAACGGTTGACCAACCTCGATGAAAAACTCATAGAAGGGTTAATTACATTCTCGGGTGGGGATGAAGAATTTGTCTATCAAATGCCCCGCACACACCCTAGGTTCAAGGATTTCTCCATGGAAAAGTGTAGTAGGTATCCGCCTATGGAAATGCTAAGTGAGAATGATAAGAGAAAAGGACTTAAGTACACGCATGAAAAGAATAAAAGATATTATCGCGGGTGCTTAGAGTTAGGAGACGAATATAAGAAAGATGAGGCGACTATTAGATGGCTCACACTTGGTTACGTGAGCATAAGCGATACACGATAACCCATGACTTTGAGTCTAGCTACAAGACTCGTAAATAAAGAAAAGCGCTTCTTGGGAGGCAACCCATGTTTTGTGTGATTTTATTTGTTTGATTGTTATTTGCTTCCGTATGCATGTTTTATTTTTATTGTTGGTTAATCATGTTTCTCAACTAAAATGTGGAAATACTTTATTATGTTGTTCGGCCTAGTCTTAACTTCAACCTAAAGGTATTTTTGCAAAAGATAAGTGTAAGGGGAAACCCCAAATATGTTTTTAAGAAACAAACCGATCATGATTCTCCACAATATTTAATGAACATGTATATTCGTATTTGTTAGAGTCAAATGCTTGTATTGAGTCATAATGAAGTTTTGCAAGATTTTCCAGGAAGTAGGACAAAGTTTTTCCAGAAATTTTCCGGAAACTTAACATAAGAATTTCTGCAGGTCCATTCTGACGGCGTCAGAGTATTGCTCTTGACGGCGTCAGGAGTTAAAATCTGGAAATTTTACCGGTTTTGTTTTTCTAACGGAGTCTTATGGTTTTTGTGAATTATTAAGTTTTATAATCTCCAGGAAATCTGCAAACTTCATTCCACAAGCATTATATCTTACTTTGTGTCACACCCCCAAAATACCTGAATGGCAGCGGAATGGAATACCTGAGGGTGTAACGGATCATAGCACACAAGCAAGGAAATATTGAACGACCTAAAGTGTCGTTTTAAAATACGTCGTTTGATACATTTAAAATAAAATCAGAGTTATAACGACATAGGTCCCAAAAAGTTGGAAAGTTTACGGAAACAAGTTTAATACAATCAAACGACATTTGAACATAAGTGCAAGAAAGTCCGAATGAGCCGCGTCATCCATGTTACACAAAATGACTCCATGCATGCCATGCGAATATGCCTTAGTTACCTGAGAAATACATTGCGAAAACGGTCAACATAAAGTTGGTGAATAATCATAGGTTTATAAGTAAATCGTAAGTACGTAAACCACAAGTATATAGTCAAGTGACAAATTGTCAAAAAGTTACATTGTCTCTTAAGCTCATGACCCCGAAGCTAGACGAACTAAAATATGCCCCAAAGGAGTGTTTACCAGACACTCGTACTATATTAGACATGAAATGCATTCGTCCCGTTGGAGCAACCCAAAGCGAATGGAGGCGTCACCCTCGATAGATCTATCCACTCACTCTCGCTTAGCAATATAATTAACGGTCCATGATAATAAAGGGGACTTGCAGTGGTAGTACTAGCAACTTAAGCAATGTACGGAATTTAATACTTGGGCATGTACAAAAATAATAGTGCAATGTATTCTCCCCCGTGGGATTTAAAATCAAATAAGTACTAAAAACGGGGCTATGAGAACTCACCTCGAAGTGATGGTACAAAGATGGTGCAATGAGGTAAAAGTAGTCGGGACAATGAGGCGCGAACACTAACCGCAACCTAAATGAATAATCGCGATCTAATTAAGATCAAGCCGTAATGTAGTGAATGCACATGCACATGATACCTATACCACTCGTAATTTAGAAATACTAGTTATCGTCGTAGTAAAATAGTTTCCATACATAGGAAAATAAGTCCTTATATAGGAGTATATAACTTGTCGTACTATCTCGTTATGAAAACGTTAGCGTTAAGTTCCTTGTATTGAAAACCTTGAAATACGTCGTTAAGTCGTATAAGTATTCTCTTGGGTCATACGTATTCATTTGATAAGAAAATAGTCCTTAGTAATATTTTCTAGAAAATATACCGTTTAGTACGTACGTTATTATTTTTATTTGTGACTATATATATATATATAGTTTTGACGACGTTAAAATGGGTATAACTTGGTCGTTTTAGGCTCGTTTTCCTTGTTCTTTATGTCCACGGATTCGTCTTTGTATATACTAGTATATTTTTGATAACTCGGCTCCTCTAGGTTACGTTTAATACCTCTTTTTACCAGTCGTATTCTGCCAAACAGCAAGCAGTTTTTGGAAAAGTAGTTTTCGTCGTTAAATTTGCAAAAATCATATCTCCTTCGTTATAAGCTCGTTTTAATCCATTCTTTCGCCCAAAGTTTCGTTTTTGAATGTATTTTCTAAATCTTTGGTCAAAACTTAGTCACCATCTACTGATTTTCCCACGAAATTAAAATAGGGACAGTAGGTATATCAAAAGTTTCAAAAACCATTTTCAAGTCTCCAAACTAGTTCCATCCTCCATCAAACCACTTTCAAACACCACAAAGCTAGTCTAATCCTACCATACACCTTCTTAGGGTGTCATGGGTCCTTAAACTTCATCAATCCACTAGGTCTAACAAGGGTTTCTTATGTGTCCATTTCAAGGGCTTGAAAGTTACATATGTACAAAAATGGAGTGGTATAAGTTAATGCATGTATGAGATCTTGTAAGAAAAATATATAAACATAATAATAACTTGTAAAAATCATAAAAATGAGTTTGTTTACTTACTTGATGGTTTAGAGAGTTTAGATGATGAAAAACCTACTAATCCTTGAGTTTTTATTTCAAAACTCTAACAAGGATGATTATATAAACAAGTTTATGCTAAGATCTTGTAAAATGTTGTTGTTCTTGCTCCTTGACCACCTTGGTCGATCCAACCTCAAGAGAAAAGAGAGAAAAAGTTTTGCTTGAACTTGTAAAAATGATTTTAGTGATAAAAATGAATGAAAAAGTTTATTATATACTTGGAGACAAAAGTTTGGTGAGTAATTAAGAGTGTTGGTGAGGTTTCAATGTATTAGGACTAAAGGGGGGGGGGGGGGGGGTGGCCGGTCATAAAGGAGAAGAAAGGGGGGGGGGTTGTCTTGGGATTAATTAGGGAAAATTAGTATTAGTAGTAAAGTGTAGTTAAGTTAGGTTTAGGTTTAAGGTTTAATCGGGTACCGGGTTTGTTAGAAATAAGTTTTATCGAAGTTATTCGGGACGTAATAGAGTCGTAAAAATTGTAAAAATATGTCGGGTACAAGTACGGAGAGTTTGGGTGATTATTGTTTAATTTTGGTGAAAACCGTCGTTATTAAGTTAAACGTACGATACGTAATAAATAAATTTCCAAAATACCGGGTAAATTAATATTATAGTTTTTATATTATAGAAATGAGTATAAAAATATATTGGGATCATAGTCGGGAGTGTCGGGCATGTTTGACACATTTATAGTTCGCGTATTAGCGTTTATTTAAAATAAACGTACGTAAATCGTTAATTGTACCAAAAGTATAATTTTAATTATCCTACGAGTGGAATAGCATGCAAGTGCCCTAATGATGATGTGCAGACTATTTCTAGTCCGTATGAAATGTCCCTGACAAAATGCATGAATTCGCTCCTGAACCAATACGGTTACGCGAATTTGAACACTCGTAAACTAAATTTACGATGACATGAGTAATGCACGTGAATAGTGGTTTCCTCTCGGGAATGAATAGTGTCAAGTGAATAGTAAAATTTCTGAGTGTGTCTCGGAATGTCAAATTGACCTCAAAAACGATGAATAGTAAAACGATGAATAGTGATCAATGAATAGTAATTTGTGAATAGTAGAATGTCGAAGTTTGGAAAAATGACCTGAAATTGTGGGTTGTGACAGTCGCCCATCCAAAAAGGAATTCAGTCCCTGAATTCAGTTAGTGTTGGTCTCGGTACTAGGCTCGGTGAAAAGTTGTGGATACTTGCGTCGCATTTGGTCTTCTCGTTCCCAAGTAAACTCGGGTCCTCTTCGAGAATTCCAACGAACCTTCACGATCGGAATTCGACTTTGTTTCAACTGTTTGATCTCGCGATCCATTATTTCAACTGGTTCTTCCACAAAGTTAAGCTTGTCATCGAGTTGTATTTCTTCTAATGGTATAATGGCAGACTCGTCTGAAAGACATTTCTTGAGGTTCGAAACATGAAACGTGTTGTGTACGTTGTTAAGTTCTGACGGAAGTTCAAGCTTGTAAGCAACCGGACCAATCCTCTCCAGGATCTTGAATGGTCCAATGTATCTCGGGTTCAATTTCTCGCGTTTTCCAAATCGTATCACGCCCTTCCAAGGCGAGACTTTCAGCATGACTTTGTCTCCAATCTGGAATTCCAATGGTTTGCGTCGAACATCTGCGTAGCTTTTCTGTCGACTTCTAGCAGTTTCGAGTCTCTCTCGAATCTGAATTATCTTTTCTGTTGTTTCTTGTACCATCTCCGGGCCAGTACATTGTACTTCACCGACTTCGGCCCAACAAACTAGAGATCGACACTTACGACCATATAGTGCCTCAAATGGTGCAGCCTTAATGCTCGAATGGTAACTGTTGTTGTAGGAAAACTCGATCAACGGCAAATGGTTAGCCCAACCATTTCCAAAGTCAATCACACATGCCCTAAGCATGTCTTCAAGCGTCTGAATAGTTCTCTCGCTCTGACCATCGGTCTGAGGATGGTAAGCAGTGCTCATGTCTAACTTAGATCCAAAAGAATCTTGCAATGACCGCCAAAAATTTGAAGTAAAACGACTATCTCTGTCGGAAATGATGGAAACTGGTGCACCGTGTCTTGAGACGATTTCCTTGACATAAAGTCTAGCAAGTTGTTCCATTGTATAAGTCTCTCTAATGGGTATGAAATGTGCTGATTTGGTAAGTCGATCAATAATTACCCAAATAGCATCGAAACCTCCTGACGTCTTAGGAAGTTTAGTGACAAAGTCCATAGCAATACGTTCCCACTTCCATTGTGGAATTTCTGGCTGTTGAAGTAACCCTGACGGTTTCTGGTACTCGGCTTTCACTTTAGCACAAGTAAGACATTTGCTGACGTACGTAGCTATTTCTGCCTTCATGTTCGGCCACCAATAAAGCTTTTTGAGATCCTGATACATCTTATCAGAACCTGGATGAATGGAGTACTTCGACTTGTGTGATTCATGCATAATCAATTCTCGCACTCCACCATAGAGTGGTATCCAACTTCGGTCCTTGAAGCATAACACTCCATCTGATCTCTTTACAAAGCCATTCTCGCTTTCTGGCATACCATAAATTTTCTCGTGTGGTCGGTTTTCTTCTTTGAGAGCCTCAATCTGAGCTTCTAGAATTTTTGATGGTAATGGCGAAATGATAGTCATTCCCAATGACCTAACTCTCAAAGGTTTGAGTCGTTCTTTTCGGCTAAGTGCATCTGCTACAACATTCGCTTTTCCTGGGTGATATCGGATTTCACAATCGTAATCACTCAACAACTCTAGCCAACGACGTTGTCTCATGTTGAGTTCCTTCTGATCAAGTATATGCTGTAAGCTCTTGTGGTCGGTAAAAATTACGCACTTGGTACCATAAAGGTAGTGTCTCCAAATCTTGAGTGCAAAAACTACCGCACCCAACTCCAAGTCGTGAGTAGTGTAATTCTTCTCGTGTATCTTAAGCTGTCTAGATGCATAAGCTATCACCTTCTCGTTTTGCATTAGCACAGCTCCAAGTCCTTGATGCGAAGCATCGCAATATACCACAAAGTTCTCAATACCTTCAGGTAGTGACAAAATCGGTGCGCTACAAAGCTTTTGTTTCAGTAATTGAAATGCGGACTCTTGTTTTTCTCCACACTCGTACTTTTCATTCTTTTGTGTCAGCTTTGTCAACGACTTCGCTATCTTAGAAAACCCTTCAATAAACCTTCTGTAATATCCGGCAAGTCCTAGGAATTGACGAATTTCCGTAGGAGACTTGGGCGTAGCCCAATCCTTAACTGCCTCGATCTTTGCCGGGTCGACTTGTAATCCTTGGCTATCAATAACATGGCCAAGAAATTGAACTCTTCGTATCCAAAAATCACACTTAGAAAATTTGGCATACAATTGCTCCTTCTTGAGTAGTTCCAGGATTGTTTTGAGGTGTTCTTCGTGATCTTCCTTACTCTTGGAATAAATCAAGATATCGTCAATGAATACGATCACGAACTTATCAAGATACGGTTTGCACACCCTATTCATGAGATCCATAAATACCGCAGGTGCGTTGGTTAATCCAAAAGGCATCACTTGAAACTCAAAATGACCATAGCGTGTTCTAAATGCCATCTTCGGGATATCCTCTTCCCGAACCTTAAGTTGATGGTAACCGGATCTTAAATCAATCTTGGAATAAAAACTAGAACCTTGTAACTGGTCGAACAAGTCGTCGATTCTTGGGAGTGGATAACGGTTCTTCACCGTTAACTTGTTCAGCTCATGATAGTCGATGCACATTCTGAAAGTTCCGTCCTTCTTCTTCACAAACAAAACCGGCGCTCCCCAAGGCGAGGAACTCGGTCTAATGAATCCTTTGTCCAAAAGTTCTTGTAATTGATTCGACAATTCTTGCATTTCCGAAGGTGCAAGTCTATACGGTGCTCGTGCAATTGGTGCAGCTCCTGGCACTAATTCGATTTGAAACTCAACTTGGCGTGTAGGCGGAAGTCCTGGCAATTCTTCCGGAAAAACCTCTTGAAATTCCTTAACAATTGGCACATCTTCAAGTCGTTTCTCGTCCGACTTCTTCTCCGTGATGTGAGCCAAGAATGCATAACAACCTTTCTTTATGTACTTCTCGGTTTTAATGCACGATATAATACTGAGTCTAGTTCCACTTCGCTCTCCGCGAACAACCAAAGTTTCACCGTTAAAAGGAAGGTGAACAACTTTCTCATCACAAATAATTCTCGCTCGATGCCGAGATAACCAATCCATGCCGATAACAACGTCGAAACTTCCAAGTTCTACGGGCATAAGGTCTATATTGAATGGATGGTTTAGGAAATTTATAGTGCAACCACGAACAATGGTGTTGGTGTTAACTAAAGACCCATCGGCTAATTCAACGATATAGGAAATGTCTAATGGGGTCGGTTCTATGTTAAGCAAAGGTGCAAATGCAATAGAAACAAAACTTCTATCCGCTCCTGAATCAAATAAAATGGATGCATAACGATTATTAATGAGGAACGTACCCGCAACAACATTCGGGTCTTCTTTGACATCGTCTCCTCCCATAACATAAGCTCTTCCTCGAGCCATTCCATTTTGGTTTCCAGTTCCTTGATTCTTCTTCTGTGGGCACTCTCCCTTATAGTGTCCAATTTCTCCACAGCCAAAACATGTTACCGGTGGCCTCTGATTGTCACCCAAGGTTGGAAATTTGCAATCTTTGATGTGATGACCAACCTTCTTGCAGTTACCACATGTATTTGGGCAACGTCCTGGGTTATGATGCTTCTGACACCTTTCGCACTTGGGTAAATTACCCTCATATCCTTTCCTTTCAGTCGGTCCCGCAGCATAAGCCCTTGCCACTTCTTGCCTCTTAGGTGGCGGCTGAACAGCGTTTCCACCTTGGTTATAGTCGAACCTTCTCTTGTTGTTGTTATTATTGTTTCGGTTATTGGGATAGTTGCGGTTCCGATTGTTGTTATAGTTGTTGTTGTTTCGAGTGTTGTTGTAGTTGGTGTTGTTTGAACGGTTATTGTTGTTGACAGCAGATTTTCCTTTTACCACTTGAACCATGAGTTTCTGAGTTATACGAATAGCCTCTTCCATTAATTGAGGATCAAAAGAAATCACATCACCACGAACACTTTCGGGCAATCCACCAACAAAGTTTTCCATCTTTTTCTCGTCGTCGGGAACCATAGTCGAACATAGTGCAGCCAACTCCTGAAACCTCCTAAAGTAGATCTCGACGTCATCACCTTTGGTTACAAGCCCATAGAATTCTGTTTCCAATTTCTGTATCTCAGTACGCGGGCAAAACTTTTTAGACATCAGTTTCTTGAATTCCTCCCAAGTGAGCTTGTAAGCATTCTCCATACCAATCGGCTGAGCATACGAATTCCACCAAGACATAGCGTCATCAAGAAGCATACCTGTAGCAAATTTTACCTTGCTGATGTCCGGGCATCCGCACATGAGAAATACATTCTCAGTCTTTTCGAACCAGCGGATCAAAGCAACCGCTCCTTCAGTGCCCTTAAACTTGATAGGATCACTAATCTTGAAATCTTTCCATGTACATTCCCGCTTAGCAGCGGTTGGTTCAACTGTTCCTGTATTAGAAGCAGTCTCAGCAGCCCTAGCAGCAACCTCAGCTCTCTCAACCTCCAGAGCTTCTGCAATACTATCCCTGACCAACTTGCGGATAGCGGCCTGAGTCATAGTGGGGGTTTCTGGTGCAGTCTTACTCTTCCTTGGTGCCATATTTCTGATAAATCATAATGGAAATAACCATGAGAGAAATCATAATAGAAATAGTCATCGAACCAAAGATATACACCCACAACATGTATAAATATATACACCCACAACAAGTATAAATACATCCACGACATATACGAATACAACCACAATCTGTCTAGATACAACCACGACATGTATATATACAACCTCAACTTGTATAAATACAACCACGACATGTATATATACAACCACAACCTGTATAAATACAACCACGACATGTATATATACAACCACAACCTGTATAAATACGATAATAATAAAGAGCAACCACGAAACATCATAAATATAATCACAACACATGAATATAATACATGAAAATTTCGGCCTACATGGACCGATATAATATATATATAGCACAACATTTCCAACATAGTAGAGTCGCACTTGATATATTTGTTTGTACAACAACCAAAAGACTACAAGTTCTTGAACTATGTCCCACACCCCGGGACTAGGAAAATAATACAAGCTAATATAATACCAGTCTACGTCTAGGCTCCTCCCGGTGCTCTAGATGGTCCAGGCTCTCCCCTCAAGTGGCGAATCTCACGATCCATCGCCACCACGATCTCCTCAAGATGCTCAAGTCGTAACTGAGAAGAAGCATCCCTACGCTCCAAAACAACTACCCTCTCTCGAAGCAATGTCAACTGGTCTACCTGCTCCCACTGGGTCTCCTATGTCGCCTGAGCTCTATCTCGAATCTCAGGTAACTCATCCCTAAGTAGCTCAATCTCCTCCTGGTGCCTCAACTGTCGTGCCTCGAGTCCATGGTAAGACACATCAATACTAACCCTACCCTGAATCAAATCCTCAACCTGCTCCTCGACAGTCTCCAGTCGAGTGGTGATAATCTCATCAACTCTATACCCCAAGCTATCAACTTGCTCCTGCTGAGCATCCAACTGTTCCTCTAGTGTAACGGCTGTAGGATCCCTAGCTGCAGCCGCTCTAGAACTCTCACCTATGTGGTACTCTGGTGGTGGTGAAAGGTCAGCAGTCTCGGTAATAGGTGAATCTAGGGTGGTAAGCCTTGCACGCTTCCTGAGCGGCAAGAGCGAGGTAGGTATAGGAGTGGTAGTGGGTATGGCTGGTGGTGGTGGTGAAGGCACAGTAGGACTAGGGAGACTCCTATAAGTAGATGTAGCAATACGAACTCTCTTCCTAGCAGTTTGGATAGTCTTATCCCTAGGAAACATAAGTCTCGGCTCTGAGTGGACAGTAGTAGTAGGGGATGATGGTATGTCAGTAGGTACAGTAGGATGGACATGGGGAGTAGGAGCCGTCTCCTCCTCCTCGAAAGGCTCGGTATCATCATCTGACGCCAAAAGTGGCAACTCAGGTGTAGGAGAAACAAGTGGTGAAACAGCAGTAGAGGACACAGAGCCCTCATCATCAGAGTCTAATATAGTGTAAAGTATGACAGTGTTGGGATTCGAAGACATGTCTCTGTGATAATCAAGGTGAAATAAAAATAAATAACTCGTAACAATGGAATCACCTGAAATAAGTAAATATGCACTTATGATGAACTGATGATATGCTATGATGGTGTGGTTATAGTCTAGGGTCCATGATGCAACCTAGTTCGCTATAACCTTAGCTCTGGTACCAATCTGTCACACCCCCAAAATACCTGAATGGCAGCGGAATGGAATACCTGAGGGTGTAACGGATCATAGCACACAAGCAAGGAAATATTGAACGACCTAAAGTGTCGTTTTAAAATACGTCGTTTGATACATTTAAAATAAAATCAGAGTTATAAAGACATAGGTCCCAAAAGTTGGAAGTTTACGGAAACAAGTTTAATACAATCAAACGACATTTGAACATAAGTGCAAGAAAGTCCGAATGAGCCACGTCATCCATGTTACACAAAATGACTCCATGCATGCCATGCGAATATGCCTTAGTTACCTGAGAAATACATTGCGAAAACGGTCAACATAAAGTTGGTGAATAATCATAGGTTTATAAGTAAATCGTAAGTACGTAAACCACAAGTATATAGTCAAGTGACAAATTGTCAAAAAGTTACATTGTCTCTTAAGCTCATGACCCCGAAGCTAGACGAACTAAAATATGCCCCAAAGGAGTGTTTACCAGACACTCGTACTATATTAGACATGAAATGCATTCGTCCCATTGGAGCAACCCAACGCGAATGGAGGCGTCACCCTCGATAGATCTATCCACTCACTCTCGCTTAGCAATATAATTAATGGTCCATGATAATAAAGGGGACTTGCAGTGGTAGTACTAGCAACTTAAGCAATGTACGGAATTTAATACTTGGGCATGTACAAAAATAATAGTGCAATGTATTCTCCCCCGTGGGATTTAAAATCAAATAAGTACTAAAAACGGGGCTATGAGAACTCACCTCGAAGTGATGGTAAAAAAGATGGTGCAATGAGGTAAAAGTAGTCGGGACAATGAGGCGCGAACACTAACCGCAACCTAAATGAATAATCGCGATCTAATTAAGATCAAGCCGTAATGTAGTGAATGCACATGCACATGATACCTATACCACTCCTAATTTAGAAATACTAGTTATCGTCGTAGTAAAATAGTTTCCATACATAGGAAAATAAGTCCTTATATAGGAGTATATAACTTGTCGTACTATCTCGTTATGAAAACGTTAGCGTTAAGTTCCTTGTATTGAAAACCTTGAAATACGTCGTTAAGTCGTATAAGTATTCTCTTGGGTCATACGTATTCATTTGATAAGAAAATAGTCCTTAGTAGTATTTTCTAGAAAATATACCGTTTAGTACGTACGTTATTATTTTTATTTGTGACTATATATATATATATAGTTTTGACGACGTTAAAATGGGTATAACTTGGTCGTTTTAGGCTCGTTTTCCTTGTTCTTTATGTCCACGGATTCGTCTTTGTATATACTAGTATATTTTTGATAACTCGGCTCCTCTAGGTTACGTTTAATACCTCTTTTTACCCGTCGTATTCTGCCAAACAGCAAGCAGTTTTTGGAAAAGTAGTTTTCGTCGTTAAATTTGCAAAAATCATATCTCCTTCGTTATAAGCTCGTTTTAATCCATTCTTTCGCCCAAAGTTTCGTTTTTGAATGTATTTTCTAAATCTTTGGTCAAAACTTAGTCACCATCTACTGATTTTCCCACGAAATTAAAATAGGGACAGTAGGTATATCAAAAGTTTCAAAAACCATTTTCAAGTCTCCAAACTAGTTCCATCCTCCATCAAACCACTTTCAAACACCACAAAGCTAGTCTAATCCTACCATACACCTTCTTAGGGTGTCATGGGTCCTTAAACATCATCAATCCACTAGGTCTAACAAGGGTTTCTTATGTGTCCATTTCTAGGGCTTGAAAGTTACATATGTACAAAAATGGAGTGGTATAAGTTAATGCATGTATGAGATCTTGTAAGAAAAATATATAAACATAATAATAACTTGTAAAAATCATAAAAATGAGTTTGTTTACTTACTTGATGGTTTAGAGAGTTTAGATGATGAAAAACCTACTAATCCTTGAGTTTTTATTTCAAAACTCTAACAAGGATGATTATATAAACAAGTTTATGCTAAGATCTTGTAAAATGTTGTTGTTCTTGCTCCTTGACCACCTTGGTCGATCCAACCTCAAGAGAAAAGAGAGAAAAAGTTTTGCTTGAACTTGTAAAAATGATTTTAGTGATAAAAATGAATGAAAAAGTTTATTATATACTTGGAGACAAAAGTTTGGTGAGTAATTAAGAGTGTTGGTGAGGTTTCAATGTATTAGGACTAAAGGGGGGGGGGGGTGGCCGGTCATAAAGGAGAAGAAAGGGGGGGGGTTGTCTTGGGATTAATTAGGGAAAATTAGTATTAGTAGTAAAGTGTAGTTAAGTTAGGTTTAGGTTTAAGGTTTAATCGGGTACCGGGTTTGTTAGAAATAAGTTTTATCGAAGTTATTCGGGACGTAATAGAGTCGTAAAAATTGTAAAAATATGTCGGGTACAAGTACGGAGAGTTTGGGTGATTATTGTTTAATTTTGGTGAAAACCGTCGTTATTAAGTTAAACGTACGATACGTAATAAATAAATTTCCAAAATACCGGGTAAATTAATATTATAGTTTTTATATTATAGAAATGAGTATAAAAATATATTAGGATCATAGTCGGGAGTGTCGGGCATGTTTGACACATTTATAGTTCGCGTATTAGCGTTTATTTAAAATAAACGTACGTAAATCGTTAATTGTACCAAAAGTATAATTTTAATTATCCTACGAGTGGAATAGTATGCAAGTGCCCTAATGATGATGTGCAGACTATTTCTAGTCCGTATGAAATGTCCCTGACAAAATGCATGAATTCGCTCCTGAACCAATACGGTTACGCGAATTTGAACACACGTAAACTAAATTTACGATGACATGAGTAATGCACGTGAATAGTGGTTTCCTCTCGGAAATGAATAGTGTCAAGTGAATAGTAAAATTTCTGAGTGTGTCTCGGAATGTCAAATTGACCTAAAAAACGATGAATAGTAAAACGATGAATAGTGATCAATGAATAGTAATTTGTGAATAGTAGAATGTCGAAGTTTGGAAAAATGACCTGAAATTGTGGGTTGTGACACTTTGTTTTCTAGGATTTAGTAACTTATATAGGATGCCGCCGATTTTACGCGAGGTTGCCTTGTCTATTGTTGTCAGGATTTACAGGTTATTTATGACAAGAAGATGATTTATATTCTGGAAGGGAAGCTTTGATGGTTCGTTTTCTTGGAGGAAGATTTAACCTGGCCAACCTATAATCCATACCGAGCGAATCAGGGGAGTATTTGATTTCATTCTCTTTACCTCTTAACTTTTACATTCTTTACTTGAACATTGGGGACAATGTTCATCCTAAGTGTAAGGGGAGGGTAAAAAGATGATACCTTACATATGCACTTTCGCTTGAGTTTGTTTTGTTTGATAGTAGATGTGTAATAAAACTATGAGAAATACTTATTAGTGTAATTTTAGCGCCAAATTTAAAATTTTTTACAACATTTAGGAGTGAAACTTTAGCCATAGCAAGCGTCTCATGGATAGGAGATTGTATGACTAGCACATAACCGTATATTCAGAAAAATTTTCCACCCAAAAATGTGAGGTTCACCTTTAGATTTGATAGGAAAAGCATTTACTATTAGTGCTTATGAGTGTACCGGTAGCATTTAGATTCTAGAACTTGTGATAGCGATGCATCCCAAGACCGCTAGTGAGACTACATTCGTGTAGTTAGGATTTACTACATGATAAGAGGCATTAGGATAACCCTTGTTCTACACCTGTAATATAAGTACATTGACTTCATAGGTCAAGTAATTCTCCCACACCTTAGCATTGTACTCATTTTTAGTACACGATACCCCTAGTACACCCGTCCAAGCCTATCTTTTCGTTTCTAACTTTAAGCATCTTACTTAAAGGAAGAATTTGTTACACCCCACTTAAATGTACACCCAAATCGCCTTAGCCTTCCGTGTATGCGCTCATTTTTAGTGCATTATTGTTATTTGTTAAACCCTAAGTTAACCTTCTAATTGATTACATGGTTGCTAAGTCGAGTCATATCCTTGTACATATTGTTTTGGGACGATTGGGACTCATGGGTAAGTACTTATTTTATGGAGTAATGGGGAAGAACATAATATTATTACCCCCATATGTACGTTAATCTTAAAAGTGCTCCAAGTGTTTTGATTTTCTTAATTCGAGTCATTAGAATAGTTTAATGTAAAGTATGTAAAGATTCAAGTGTAAGGGAAACGTTTATACCCCTATGATGTATTATTTTGGATGGTAGGGTAAGAGTGTATGAAAAAAAAAAAAAAAAAAAAAAAAAAAAAAAAAAAAAAAATCGAAAAAATTAAGAAAAAAAAAAAGAAAAAGAAAAAAAACATACGGACTACCATCCCGTTTTTATTCTATGTTTATTTTATGTTTTTGTTATCTTTCATTTATTAGCTTAAGTCGAGTCTAGTCTTGGCTTAGCAACGCCATCTTGTACATGTAATTGACCAAGATTGTTAACTCGCCACCAGTAAAATTTCCTTTATCCAACAAAACCGTGCAATTCATATCCCTATACCTAACGTTACAACCTTTAAAAGACCTCTTTGATAGTTTATCCTAGGTGCTTACGCCATGTGGTGGAGGTTTGATCCTTTCGTAAGCCTATGGTAATCTATTTTGCTATGACAGGTAGTGAGAGATATCTTCCATTTCCATAATGTTATATTATTTTATTACACCCGAGAGATGTGAGTATCTAAACACTATTTGTGAGGTGCTAGTGTATGACCTCCGTGCTTGTCTATTGGTCTTTAGTGGAACGATTATTTGTTGTAATTACTTTTATATTAGTGTTAAATGACCCCTAACTTGTCTTTCGAATAGAATAAAAGCGCATTTGCTTGAGGACAAGCAAATCTCAAGTGTAAGGGTATATGATGAGGTGAAAAATGATCCGTTTTTAGGGGGTCATTTAAGCCCGAATCCGAATTTATTTGATCAAATATTGCCCTAAATCGTTTCTTTTGTGATTTTAGGTGTTTGGAGAGTGAATTCTGGAAAAGAAGCCATTTTGGACGTTTTTGGAGCATAAAAGTGAAGAAAACGGCAAAGTACCAAATTTCCATGCTGAAGATACAAGGTGACGGCGTCAAGAGTAATACCTTGACGGCGTCAGACATGAAGATTAAAATACCGAAGGTGGTGACGGCGTCAAACGCCTTCATGACGGCGTCAAAGTGGCAAGAATAAAATACCGTGGTCAGTGACGGCGTCACATAGGCCGTCATAAGTAGATCAAGGCCGTCCGAGGAAGTATATGGCGGCGAGGAGACGGCGTCACAAGTAACTCTTGACGCCGTCAGCCTACTTTTCCTATATATAGTTTTCTAGTTTTTTCATTAAAGGGAGAGAAGTTTTGGTGAAACCCTAAAGACGATTTTGGTGTATCTTTTACAGGTTTTTCAAGGGTTCCAAACCCTTGAGACCTTGCATTGTAATTGAGATAAGTGTTCTTCCAATTCAATCAATATGTCTATGTGTTGGTTGTTTATATCTTGTTCTTGTCTCAATTCTACTATGCTAGGCTAGATCTCTTTTGTGTTTGCTTAAATCTAATGAAACCTAGATGTTGATTACTTGTCTATTCTTGTTTTGGATGAATGATATGATATGTTAGGCTTAAGAAACTGGCAGATCTCCAAATGGTAACATGCTTGAACATCTTAAGAAACATGAACCGAGGCGTACTAGGTCTTTATTGGTTGTATTTAATGCATGAGCCACTGTTTACAATCCCTATAGTTGTGCTGGGTCATGGTGTAGGAGGAGATAAGAGCTCATAGAGTTGGGGAGTTATGTATGCCACCCCACAAATGGTATTAAGGAATACAATCCGTCATCCATACAAGTGTAACAAGTAATTAACGTGTAAAAGATATCTAGGGAGTAGTGAAGTCTAAGTAAACACAATTTCTCCAATTACTGCTCACAACCTTAGTATAATTTAGTTTATTTTCATTTTTATTATTTTATTTTGATTGCATCTTAGCTTTGGGTTAGTTGAATAGCAACTAATTCCGCCCACTCTTTCAAAACCCGAGATTTTACTTGCTTTTATAAAAATATAAAAAATACAAAAATAATCATCTTTCACCTTTAGAACTATTAATTAGGTTTTCTAATCCTAGCGACACTATTCCTAAGCTGAACGATCAATCCCCCGGTACTTGTCACTATACTATACTACAACGATCAGGTACACTGCCTGGTGGGGGTTGTAAGCTTCTCGAGATCCCTCGAGAGGTAAAGCAAGGTGCGATTCCCACGCATCAAAGACCTAAAACAAGCCTAAGTGCATGATTGCTATAATTTTGGAAAGGGCTCAATCACAATCCCTACATAATCGGCATTTCTATTTTGTTCTCCTCCCCACACGTTTTTCCTTTTCTCTTTTTACCGAATCATCACATGTCATTTAACAAAACCTAAAAAAAAAAAAAAAAAAAAAAAAAAAAAAAAAAACCCTAAACCTAAGAAAAAAAAAACTTAAAATGACGGCTGCCACTTTTTCTGTCCCATTTTCCATGCTATTCGAGGCGTACAAAGGATGCGTGATTGTTGTGTAGTTTTTGTTCGAAGAGAGTGGTTGAGTCGTGGGGCTCGATCGTGTGTTGTCGTCGTCGGTTTCGCGTTTTCTGTCAAGAGGTATCACCGTTATCCTTGTTTTTCTTTTTCTTTCGGTCCATTCAACACAACCAACAACATAAACTCTCATTCTCTCGAGTCTCGTCTCTAATGCACGACACCTATAAGGTTTGGTAAACTCTTGTGTTTTATTTTGCGAGGCAAACAAGGTGAAGAAAGGGTGGTGATAGACTTTTGTTGTCCTAGTTTGGTGTGACATTCGTAGGTGTTGGTTTGGAGTCGATGTGGGTACTGGTTCGGTGGTTCCTCGGTCCGTTTTCCATTCGATTCTCGCGAGGGTAACGTCACGTAAACCTTGTTCAACCCTATCCTCATTGTTTTTTGTTTTCGATCACATGTTTCTGCCTTCATTTTGACAACATGGTTCACATATGATCGCAGTTTGGATAATATAGATAATCAACTATATAATATGTATAATTGACTAGAACATGTAAGGTTTTGAATGGGATAAAAAGAGTTTTGAATCAGTTTACCAATCAGCTGCATGCTTTCTTTCTTTTTTATATGCATGCATATTTTCAAAAAGAAACTGTGGAAAACTAGAAGGGGGGGTTGAATAGTTTTATGTCCTTTTAAATTTATTTCTAAAAATATTTTGTTGGTTATAAAAACTTTCGATTCGATCTTAAGTGAATTCAAGCAACAACCAATATAAGCAAGTCTAAACTAATATTGAAAGTATTGAAATATAATGAAGAAGAGATAGAGTTAGAAAGATCAAACCACAACACGTGAATTTATAGTGGTTCGGCTACAAGGACACCTTCCTTGCCCTACTCCACTCCCCGAGTACCACACTCAAGAGTTTTCTTCACTATGTCAACAAACTCCTTATGGTGGAGAAACCTTACACACCTTGGCTTACACAAGTTAACGACACTAAGCTAAATGTCGAGTTCTAATCGTAGCTAGAACCAATCTCACACCAAATATCACACCACGTGATCTTCACACCTTAATCACACCTTCACACCTTCTTCAAGACTTCACACCGTCTTCACACCTAGTCAATCTTCACACCTTCTTCTATGCACAACTAAGTAACAACTACTAAACTAGTTTACAACACACCAAGATTCTACAATCAACAAATATACACAACACCTTATCAATTAGCTATCACTAGTACTATATGAAACTAGCAATACACAACACCACTACAATAAGATGGATGTAGAGAAGTGTTCTTCTTCTTGCACTTGAATGGATGAAGCTTTGGATCACTTGGAAACAAAGACTTATGAAATATATGATCAAAGGATTTTAGATCTAGAGAAGAGGATTGGATCAGAAAGTTTATAGTGCAAAAAGGTGAGGAAAATGTGCAAAATGATCCAGTATTTAAAGGGCCAGATTTTACTGTTCGGGAGCGTGCCGGTCCCCTTAATTATAGGCCGGTCCCCTTAATGATTAAGGGGGCCGCCTAGTAAAATTAAGGGGGCCGCCCTCCTGAACGTTTGAAAAGATTCTCTGGATAAAATTTTCCCTTTTTGGTTGGAAATTTGAAATCATATTTTTGTGGTTTAATAAAGCTTTACCAAAAATGATTTACAAATATATATAAAATGTTAAAATCATTTTATATAATGTTATGTATTAATATAAAATTTCCTTTGATCATGTAATGCATAAGTTACTAAGTTTATGCATACCTTAAGTGATATAAGATGTAGAAGTAAATATTTGTCACCAAATACTTGTTTATGTCTTATTCTTGACTTAATTTGATTTAAGTTTTGTGATTATCAAAACATAGGTTTATTGAGAAATATTAATAACATTCACAAACATTATTTATATCAACAATCTCCCCTTTTTTGATGATTACAAAACTTAAACTCATTAACTCAAAAATTAGTTTTTAAACAAGTATTTTAGTGAGTTTATATGTACTTCTCCCCCTTTTTGTTACATCAAAAAGGTTAAGCCGACAAGTTTTCATTCGTGAAAATTTTGACGGGTAGAAACTCCCCCTTGATGTGTACTCCCCCTCGTTTGGGGGCACCAAGAGAACGAGCTATGGAATGCTTGCAAAACAAAAATATTAGAAGCACAAGTATAGACATGCACACAACTATAATGTACTAAGGAAAGAAAGAAGCATTCATATTAGAGAAATGGTTGGGTCAAGACACAACAATACAAGTACAAAAGCTAACACCATAGTAGCAAATACATAAGCCAATTAAACAAGAAAGATACATCATCATGCAAAGGGTACATGAACTTCATAGAGCTTGCAAGCAAAATGGAGGGTAAAGGCTTTATTTATTAAGCATGTCATATGCTTAATTTGGAGAGCATGATGGTGATGGTGGAGTAATGGGTGAGAATTGTGGTGGAGGGATTATTGGAGAGGATGGTGGAGTTGGTGGTGGTGGTGGGTGGGTAAGCAAATGTTCAATATATGAGAACATATATTGAATTTCATCTCTAAGGCCAAAGATGACCGTGCGGTTATGGATGCAACAAAGACAAGTATCCCCATGGGATTCAAGTAGCCTCCAAGGTACAGGATTGGCAAAGTATGGTGGTGAAATTTGTGGTGATGAGAGATGAGCATCAAGTGGTGTTGTTGGTGAAAGTGAGATGGTAAGATGAGTAGACATGGGTTCTTGTGTAGGAGGTGGTGATGATACTTGTGGTGACAAGTGTAAGTTGATGTAGTCATTGATTGATGAGGTTGAGGGTATGGATGATGAAGAAGTTCCATGAGTGGAAGGTGTTTTAGATGGTGCATTGGGTGCACTTGGGGATGAGCATTTGGGTGGAGGTGATGGTGTTTTGTTGTCTTCATTTGTTAAGTTAATGAAGAGTTGTTTTGGTGGGATGACCACAAGTTTTTGTTTCTTGGAGGTTTTGGAGTTTGAGGTGCTTGGAGGAGTCATGATGATATGATGAATGATGAGATGAAGAATGGTGAAAATGGAGGGAATTTATAGTATGGAATTGGATGATTTAGGTAAATGTTTGAAATGGTTGAAAGAGATTCTAAAATCAGTTGGGTCAAAATGGGAAATGGTAGCTGAAACTAGAGAAAGGATTCACAAGATGCAAAAGAATACAGTAAACCCAGTTCCAGATGGCCGGTCCCCTTAATTGTATGCCGGCCCCCTTAATCATTAAGGGGACCGCCTAGGGAATTAAGGGGGCCGCCCATCTGGTGTTTTCCCAGACGACCAGAAACCCAAAATTTGTAGAATTTGGCCATTTTTCAAGTTTGTTTTTCCAGCAAGCTCTATTAGAAGCATATACACTAGGAATGATGATATATAAATATATATATATATATATATATATAACCAAATTTTGCATGCAAATTAACATATTATAATCCATATTAGAAAAGAAGCATAGCATAGCATGATAATTGTTCAAAGACTAAAAAATTATTCAAGAGATGAACAAGAGCTAACACAAGTATTTCCGAGTAAGTCGGACAAGTAACAAACCATACAAATGTCAAATTAAAAACACATAATAAGTAGCAATACATCAAAATCTTCTACTTCTTCTTCTTTCCAACCATCTTCCTAAACATCTTCCCAATGGATTTGAATCCCCCTCGAAGTTCTTCATGCATTTGTTGTTGACGATTGATGATAGACGTTTGACGAGTGAATAGAAGCTCATCGGTACGTTCATGAGGAAGAGGAATTTGATATTCGGTATCATCAAGATCGGAAAGATCTTCCACAAAGGTCGTGGGGGATGGAGTACTAACACGTGAGGTATCTTCCTCCTCATCATCATCGTCATCACGATGAGATGTAGAACCACGACCCCTAGAGTACAAGGGAACACGAGATTTTCCTTTGTCACTACGAGGACGGCGATTACGAACACGAGTAAGTTGGTTCAAAGTAGGAAGGATATGAACGTAGTAGTCTCTTTGAAGATGTGGGTAATGTTCCATCACATAACGGTAAAGTCGTGTGAGAAACATACCGTAAGGAAGATTGGCATTTGTGGTGTTTTTGGCGGACATGATTCGATGAATAAAAAGATAAGCCAAGTTGTATTGCTCTTCAGCAATAACACAATAAAGCATGTGGGCAATGCTCGCCGTGACATGATCACGGTGACCACCAGTACCAAACGCATTCTCTCGAATGATTTCTTCCCACTTCTTCATATCTTGGCTTAGCTCTTTGAGGAGGATTTGATTGGCATGAATATCGACATTCTTCGACTTGATTACTCGACTAGTCGTACGACGTTCTAGTTCAAGCATTCGACGAATGTCTTCAGGACTAGGAATCTCAGAATAGTAGGGGCCATCCTGAGGACGATTTATTTCAAGAGTGGAAAGATCCCATTCATTTGAGAAAACGGCTTGGCCGTTGAATGGGATTCTAAGAATTTGCCCAAATTGAGCAAGAGAAAGAGTGATGAATTGATTTTGAATCATGAAGGAAATGAGGAGATGACCATAGGGATCGGTTTGCACCGTCACTTGGCTATAGAAGTCGAGGATAAAACGGGGAATGATAGGTTCGTTGATTTGGAAAAGACATTCAAAACGAATATTGGTGAACATTCGTTCGGTTTGATCATTTTCATAGAGAGATGGATCGACAATTCGTCCTTCGTGAATGTTTCTATTTTCAATAGGACGATAGAAACATGCAACTGAAGGAGACATGTCGGGAGTAGAAGAGACATTTGGAATGTATTGTTTGGTTTTGGATACATCACCAACCGTGGTCTTAGGCATTTTCACAAAAGATGTTGTTATATGTTTGGTTGATGTTTGCCCCTTGCGAAATAACCCCGGATTGATGATATGATGGAGAATTTTGAAGTTTTTGGGGGTTTTGGTTCGTACTCAGTAGCAGTGGGGAAGAACAAATGAATGGAGTGTTTGGGAATGGAATTAAGAAGGAAAAACGGATTTGGAACTGTCAGATGGCCGGCCCCCTTAAACATTAAGGGGACCGCCCTCGATAACATGCCGGTCCCCTTAATCATTAAGGGGGCCGCCTTTGAAACTTTCCAAATTTTAGCGGAATTCGTTTCTGGAACAAAAATATTTATACGTATATAATTAGATTTATAATATATCAAAAATACGTAAACGTTTATTGGCACGATGATAGAATTCTTAACAATTTTTAATTACCGTTTCGATAATTAAAATATACCTTTGACAATTTTTGGATAAAATGATCAAAGTGTTAAGTTGATGAAGGGTTTGAGGTATGTTCGGGAATATGTGAATAAGAGTGTATATATATATATATATATATATACATATATATATATATATATATATATATATATATATATATATATATATATATATATATATATATATATATATATATATATATATATATATATAAGTATAAATGTGAGTGAAAGATGGGTTGATGGGTGAGGTTTAAAGGATGGTAGCGGAGATAGGATATTGTCGGCGAGAGGAGTTTGTATCATCCATAGTGTTCACGTGCGAAGGCGTTCTTGCATTATAAAAGTCCACTTGACTCATATCCCTTCATCATCATGAGTCTCCTAGAAGAGGACTTACTAGAATAACGCGAGGGGGAAGGAAAGGGTTCGATAAAGAACGATTTCCTGGAGTTCTAGAAAGTCAACAAATGACGTATCTAGGTTATGTGCAAGTGAATATATATATATATATATATATATATATATATATATATATATATATATATATATATATATATATATATATATATATATATATATTACGTATAATAGAATATATATATATATGTATATATAAGTATATATGTGATTCTAACAAATAGAAGACAATAACAAATTATATCTAAATAATTGACGAAATCAAACAATGCATATTTATCTAAGCATGGCAATGAGTTGTGAAAGAATGGCGTACCCGGTGGTCTTCAAAAGAAGTCTTCAACATCATCAAGATGAAATATAGACTTTGAAAAACTCTATGTTGAGAGAAAAACCAAGATTGCCTCAAGGAATGTTCGTCTAGCCATTTGATCTCCATTGTCCTTTTGGTCCAAAGTTATTTGGTCCAAACATGTTTAACATTTGACTCGGGTGCATGAAAGGTGGTAGAATGCCCCAAGGATTGTAGCTTTGTTGGTAGTTCCACATTTGATTACTATTGTTATTATAGTTTTGTCTATTTTGATTTCTTCTTGGTTGAGGCGTTTTAGACCTAGGATGAGAATTATTTGGTTTTCTAGGTGGTGGAGTTTTAGATCTTATTTTGGGTTTAGAAGATCCTACTTCGGTCTTTAAAGACGGTTTATAAAAATCTTTAACTTCTTCATCGTTGGTAAGAGGTATTTTCTTATCACTAATAAGTATATACTCAGGATTAGATTTTAAAGGTTTTTGTTTGTTGAGTTCACTTTCAAATTTTACATTTTTAATCTCGCTTGTTGAAGCCTCATTTAAATTAAATCCTAAGCCGGTTTTGTCTCCGGATGTTCTTTGAATACTTATTATTTTACTAAGTGATTTACTACTATTTTCAAATTTGTCAAGTTTGCGAATTTCTTCCCTAAGTGTTTCGTTTTCACCTTTAAGCTCTTGACATGATTTACATTCTTCAAAAATTTCTTTACCTTTTTCTAGTTGATGTATTTTAATTTTTAGTTCAAGTACTTCACTTTCTAATCGATTGTTAATGTATTTTAGTGATTTGTTTTTGGTCATTACTAGTTGTCCTAATTTGCATAGTTTAATATATTCATTATCTAGATCTTTTTCATCTAATGATATACTTTCATCACTAAAATATTCGGTTTCGGAACGTACCTCATTTGGTGTATTCGCCATGAGACATTTTTCTTCCTTTGTCGTTTCATTCTCATCATCATCACTATCACTCCAAGCACCTCCAACAAATGCTCTTTGATTTTGATCTCTTGTCATCATTGGACATTTTCCAATAAGGTGATTTGGATCTCCACACTTGAAACACTTTCTTTCAATCTTGTTGTTCTTGTCATCTTTACTCTTTTGAAATGTTTTCTTTTCATCATACGGTTGTCTTACGAATCTTCCTCGCCTTTTGAAGAATTTCTTGAAATCTCTTACGGCCATGGCGTATTCTTCGTCATCACTTTCGGAAGATGAGCTATCTTCGATACTAGATTCCTTTCTAGCTTTCAAGGCGATTGACTTGCTTTGCTCTCGTTTTTCCTTGACCATTTCGGAGTCCTTTTTAATGATGACTTCGTAGACTTTTAGATTTCCAATTAATTCGTCAAGTTGCAAAGTTGACAAATTCTTCGATTCTTCAATAGCCGTCACTTTAGCTCGCCATTTTGGATGAAGAGCTCTAAGAAACTTCCTAACAAAATTCTTACTAGAAAAATTCTCATCAAGTGCTTTTAAACTTGTGATGATAGTGTTAAATCTAGCAAAAGCATTGTCAATTGATTCCTCTTCCGGAATCGTGAATTGCTCGTATTGTTGAACAAGTAGATCTATCTTATTATCTTTGACTTGACTATTACCTTGGTGAGTTATTAGTAAAGAGTTCCAAATTTCTTTTGCGGTTTCACACATAAAGATCCTTTCGTACTCTTTACGTGGTAGCGCATTATAAATAACCATTTTTGCTTCATTATTTTTAGCAAGTTTTCTTTTTAAATCATCATTTTGTTTTTCAAAAGGTACGATTTCATCTTTCTTAGTTTCCGGGTTATTTTGAATAGGTAAAAAGTCACCATTAGTAATAACATGCCAAAGATCTAGATCTTTTGACTTCACATAAGTTTCGAATCGATTTTTCCAATATAAAAATCCATCACTTTCAAATAGTGGTGGTCTTTGCATAGATTGCCCTTCTAAATATTTTTCAGATTCCATAGATCGTTACAAGTTTTAAAATACAATATATTTTAAAGATCTTGCTAGACGTGGCTCCTGATACCAATTGTGGAAAACTAGAAGGGGGGGTTGAATAGTTTTATGTCCTTTTAAATTTATTTCTAAAAATATTTTGTTGGTTATAAAAACTTTCGATTCGATCTTAAGTGAATTCAAGCAACAACCAATATAAGCAAGTCTAAACTAATATTGAAAGTATTGAAATATAATGAAGAAGAGATAGAGTTAGAAAGATCAAACCACAACACGTGAATTTATAGTGGTTCGGCTACAAGGACACCTTCCTTGCCCTACTCCACTCCCCGAGTACCACACTCGAGAGTTTTCTTCACTATGTCAACAAACTCCTTATGGTGGAGAAACCTTACACACCTTGGCTTACACAAGTTAACGACACTAAGCTAAATGTCGAGTTCTAATCGTAGCTAGAACCAATCTCACACCAAATATCACACCACGTGATCTTCACACCTTAATCACACCTTCACACCTTCTTCAAGACTTCACACCGTCTTCACACCTAGTCAATCTTCACACCTTCTTCTATGCACAACTAAGTCACAACTACTAAACTAGTTTACAACACACCAAGATTCTACAATCAACAAATATACACAACACCTTATCAATTAGCTATCACTAGTACTATATGAAACTAGCAATACACAACACCACTACAATAAGATGGATGTAGAGAAGTGTTCTTCTTCTTGCACTTGAATGGATGAAGCTTTGGATCACTTGGAAACAAAGACTTATGAAATATATGATCAAAGGATTTTAGATCTAGAGAAGAGGATTGGATCAGAAAGTTTATAGTGCAAAAAGGTGAGGAAAATGTGCAAAATGATCCAGTATTTAAAGGGCCAGATTTTACTGTTCGGGAGCGTGCCGGTCCCCTTAATTATAGGCCGGTCCCCTTAATGATTAAGGGGGCCGCCTAGTAAAATTAAGGGGGCCGCCCTCCTGAACGATTGAAAAGATTCTCTGGATAAAATTTGCCCTTTTTGGTTGGAAATTTGAAATCATATTTTTGTGGTTTAATAAAGCTTTACCAAAAATGATTTACAAATATATATAAAATGTTAAAATCATTTTATATAATGTTATGTATTAATATAAAATTTCCTTTGATCATGTAATGCATAAGTTACTAAGTTTATGCATACCTTAAGTGATATAAGATGTAGAAGTAAATATTTGTCACCAAATACTTGTTTATGTCTTATTCTTGACTTAATTTGATTTAAGTTTTGTGATTATCAAAACATAGGTTTATTGAGAAATATTAATAACATTCACAAACATTATTTATATCAACAGAAACCCATGCACATAATGAATATGAATATATATATATATATATATATATATAATAGAGTTTTTGTAACATAT
This sequence comes from Artemisia argyi, assembly GCA_030686995.1. Taxonomy (NCBI): domain Eukaryota; kingdom Viridiplantae; phylum Streptophyta; class Magnoliopsida; order Asterales; family Asteraceae; genus Artemisia; species Artemisia argyi. The sequence continues at coordinate 24,587,970 of CM060709.1, forward strand.
TTGTGTGTATGGCTTTCAAATGTAAAAGAGAGACCCACGACGGAACAGGTTCGAATTGATATTTTTTTTAATGTGATATATGGGTGTGTCATCCTGCGTGTGTGTGATTAAAAATATAGGGACTTAATAGGAATGGTAAATGTGATATGTTTGTTTATCCATGCATGTCTAATGAGAAATATAATGACTGACTAGATAAGTGAAATAATATTATGTGCCATGTGTATATGGGTGAAGTGAATCGATGTCAGGTTATAAACGAGTCTTGCATGATTTTATAAAATCTTGGGTCGTCGCGGCATAAATATTAAGATCGTGGGTACGTTAATAAATTATATAAAATGATAACGACGATGTCTAAAATTTATTGTCTTAATATAAATAAACATTAAAATAATGTTATTTGACTTTAATATTTAATTTTGAGGATTTACATTTTAGACCCTAAACTAATATAAGTTGTCATAATTAAACCCTAACCTATAATAATGATTAATTTGAGCATTTTAATTAGCCTAATTGATTGTTAATTTGTATCGGGTAGTCATGTTAAATCGGGAAACTTACTAAATCGGAAAAGTTACTAAAAATGAAAGCCGACTAAAATGAATGATCTGATTTATAATAAGTTACTTATAACAAACCGATCATTAAATCATGTAGATTCGCTGAAGAAGGAGTAACTTTTGATCTTTGTGATGTGTTTGCACTTACGGGTTAAGGTACAAATATTCCGCCTTTTTAGTAAAGGTCATCCTTCTCTCTTTTTGTTTAATGTTTCGATTATGATCCCTTCAGTTAAGCCATTGCTATGTTCCCTTTGTTGAATTCGTGTTTGTTGATACTTGATATTGATATGAGCTTGATATTCGTTTGCATGCTATATTTCTCTTCTATAGCATTCTTGATTCTATGCCCATTATGTGTTACTTGTATATGATTTGATTAATTTGTAGCTAGTCATGGAGAGTCCATGGCCTTGCCACTGATGCACCAGTGGTATTGACACTATCTGTGGAGGTGGGTTTTAGTCCACAGCGTTCCCTTTAAGCTAGCTATTCAGGCCTATATTTATTATTGTATATGTTTACTTAACCTAGAGCTTTGTGCATATATTTGTTTTGCAGGGGGCGTATGGATGCATCCTAGGTACTTTGTTTAGTATTATTTGGTGAATGTTTTGGTGTGTGTGCAATACACCCGTTTCACATTTGGTACAATGAAGGTCATGACTCCTATGTACAATTAGTATATATTTTGTTGGGCATTCCTATTTGTTCTACTTCTCTATGATTCTTATTATCTTGTCATCTCTAATGTGATTAACTTATGCTTGCTTTATTTCTTTTGCTTACACTTATGACTCATTTCATTTCATTGATTGTTTGATATCCATTATCCGTATTTCCTTTGATCATATTCCATGTTTCCATATTCTTGATTTCTATCTCAGCAGGTTCACTTGGACCTATGTCGTATTCACCTTCGTTTTCCTCTTGTTATTAGTTTTCGTTTGTTTATATCTGTTCACTGGGCTTTTTTAAGCTCAGCCGCACTTCTTTTCCTGCGGCAGGTTTTTAGAAGGAAGTTGGGTTGGGTGAAGAGTGCTTAGGAGCTCTTAGTGGACTACACTGTTGATAGCTTCCCATGGATTAGAGATAGACTTACAGATTTCCTTCTTGGTTCTTAACTTGTAGTAAATTTGGAAGTTGAAATGCTTAGAATTAGTCCTTTATCTTTTCTTTGGAACTATTTTGTGAACCTTGTATTATTAATGTTTTCCGCTTGCTTATGTTCTGATTTGACCCCATAATTTTACATTTTAGCCCTTTTCGGGTTGGGGTGTTACAATTATGGTATCAGAGACAGGTTTGATCGGCGGATTTAAAACCCGTAGAGCTTAGGCTATGACCTGTGAGTATTAGGTCCGCTAAGTTTTGCACCATAGGAGTTATGAAACAACCTTTGAGAACTTGCGTTAGGATTTCCACTCTGAAATGTAAGTTATGACCGGTGAGGATTGGGTAGACTATAGGGAATTTTTTTAGGTATCGTTGCTTCCGCATAACTCTGATTCATGCCTTACTTCTAGTTTAGCCTTTTAAGATTTCTCCTTCTAGAGATTTGAAGCCTATTATTTTGCATAACATGAGTTTAGTGACCAAGTAAGTTTAGAATGCGTGGAGAATTTTGCGGTAATGTTTCACATTACGTAAGCTTTATCTTCTTTGATTTCAACCTCTGATTTATTTGTTAACCCTTTAGATGCCTCGCCTCAACAGGCACTCTGAGAATTTTTACGATCATGACGTGTTTGACATGTTCTGTGAAATCTCTTGCTTTCGATAAACATATTTAAGTTTCCCTACACCATTAGATTTTACCTTATCCAGTTGTAACCCTATGAGAAATCTTGTGGTGATCAACCACGAGAATAGGAATGTTATTCCTCACTTCTGATTAATAAGATTCGCTATGCTGATCTGTCTTTCCTTGTAAAGTTTAAATTCGATTGTCATTCTGATATTGACTGGTGGACTGTGCATCAAGATGCTAAATACTGCCATACTACGTCTTTCCTTTGACATTTTGAACCACTTTTTTTTATTTTGCCATGACTTCTGATAGTTAAACTTTTGTTATCCTTAATACCCTGGAAACTCGTATGTTACTTTCGCGGTTGTGGAGTTTACTAGCATCTATTCTTGTTTCCTGTGGGATGAATCTGACTTTGAGAGTCATTTTGCAATCTAAATTCTTCCAATGAATCCCTAAATGAACCATCCAAAATTTTCCACCGATTATGAATTTGATTTGACTTAGTACTGAGAAAATGTTTAGTCACGACTCGAGCTAGAATATGATTTCAATAAAGGCATGTTTATATGATGCAACTATTATGACGACTGGCAACGTGATAATAATTACATCATATAACTTGAACTTATGGGGATCATAGGATATCTTTGAGGAGTGCCTGAGAACAGTTAAGTTTGATGAGACAGAACTCTATCCGTATAGGATGACATTTTGCCTAATTTTAAAACTCCATATTGAACAGCACCAGCCAAATTGAGAGAACTGGAGGAGTGGCAACCAAAAATCTATGAAATGGTTTGTTGTCTTAGTGTATCTACTTGGAGTACTTCAGTTTTTTTTCGCGATGAAGAAAGATGATAGCAGGAGATTATGTATTGACTTCTAGAAGCTAAACCGTATCACTATTTGAACCAATTATTCCCTACCTCGAATCGACGATGCATCTAATCGACTTTAGGACATGGAGTTTTCCTTTAGATGGATTTATGGCTTGAATTTATTCCAAAAAATTTCATTTCATATCGGCCACTATGACTGTTAATGATGCTAATAGTATTAGCTAATGCTTTGACTGTTTATTGAAATTTATGAATCATGTCTTTCGTGAGTACTTAGACAAATTAGTCATAGTATGACATATTAGTACATTCAGAGACGAAGGAGGAACATGAGAATCATTTTCGTATTATGTTGGAAATATGAGGATCATTTGTATATTCCGGAAGCATGATATTGGTTGGAAGATGTTCACGACTTGCGTTACCATTGAGGAATTTTATGAGTAAAGAAGAGAAGCTTAGTTTATATGAGAACAAAGTTTTGAAAAAGCTGAAATAGAAATTTGCTTCAACTTCCATACTTTCAGGTAGTACCAATTTTGGGACGTTTCAAGAAAGACTTGGTTATGCCATTATGCAGCACGGGAAAGTTATTGCTTACGCATCAAGACAATTATAACCGTTTGAGGAGAATTATTCAATGCATGACTTGGAATTGGTAGCAGTGTGGTTGCTCTTAATATTTGAAAGACATATCTTACAAGGAAAATTTGGTGGCAGATGCCTTTAGGAAGAAATTTGAAGTTCAGTTTGTCTTGGAGATTGAGCTTAAGAAATCAAGACTTAGAACTCAGGGATGTTGAGTCGTGGCAAACATAAAGGTTGAATCCAATTACCAATTTTAGAAGCTCAGAAGCAAGATGGCAAACTATGATCTGTGTTAGAATATTGGAGAGAAACTGTTATGATTGAGGCACAATTTTACTTTCTCTATCTCTCTTAGCTGTACTAAGATGTATAAGGAATCTAAGCTGAATTTTTAGAGGGAATGGCATGAAACTGGTTGTGATCACATTAGTGACGATGTGCTTAGTATGTTTCAAGTCAAGATTGAACTTCAGCATGCAAGGGAGTTCCTTTAACTTATGGACTTTCCGACTTAGAAGTAGGATAAGACTTTTCATGAACCTTATAACGAAACCTCCTCGCACATTTGAGAAGAATGATAAAAATTGAGTGGTGATGGATCGTTTGATTTAGTCAGCTCATTTTACCTCTTAAAATGTGTATTCAGTTAGCAAGTGGGCATAAATCCTTCGACAGAAGATTATTCAATTACATGGCGCACCTGTAGTGATCGTGTCTGTAACACCCCCAATTCATGGTTGCAGCGGAATTCGAACTGGGTGTTACTTGACAGCACAATAGTCACAATAATAGAAAACGAACTCCAATTGAGTCGTTTTAAAAGATTTATCATTCAAATTGTATAAATATCAGAGATTTACAAAATGAGGTCCCAAATGGTTCCATGTTTACAATGTATAATAAATGTGTTTTTGAATGATAATAAAATTTATAGCCCTCTTGAGTATCCGTGTCCTTCCGTGCCATCCTTGATCGTCATGAACCTGAAATACATGCTTGAGAGGTCAACACAAAGGTTGAGTAGAATTCGTAGAGTTTAGTTAAATCGTTTGAACACAATAATCGTAGTGTGAGCTATAGACTCACACTCATAGTTAGAAAACAAAATCGTTATTTATTTCACTAAGCTCATGCAACCAAAACATTAACATCGAACCAACAAAATTGGCATTATAGAAGCCCTATCAAGGTACTTTTGCCGTTATACCGCTAAATCTCAAATATAGTGCATTTGTGTGAACTCATCGTTGTTCAACACAAATGGGATCCGTCAATCCCAATAGATCTATTCACAATATTCGCGCTCACTAAAGGTAGTGACTAATGGTTCATGATATAGGGACTTCGAACATGGCAATCGTTACTTAGTGATAATAAAACATCGTCGTGAAGCATACATTAGAAAGCATTGTGTTCGAGTAGAAAAATAATAGCATGTATTCCCCCCATGGGTTTGTAAAATAGTTAAACAATAGAAAGTGGGGCTACGAACTCACCTTAAGTACGATAGCAAGTAATGAAGGTGATGGTTGGATCGTGTAGGTTTCTATGAGCAACCTATAATAGAATGTCGCGACTTAGGATTTGAGTAATGAATATAACGGAGTGCCTATATATATATCTTGCATTTAGTCCATGATGTGGTATGATGTACATTGTATGTCCTTGAAAGAAAAGATTCATGAACATGTATGTTTTGTATATCATTTACTACCGTTCGGGCTGACATATTTCAGAAGTCATGTTAGTAAGCGTTCGAGGAGCCAGGACACTTTAACTCGTAAATCCACAACTCATCTCGACGGCTTACATAATGAACTCCTCACATGAGGCTCCCTACTATCGTAGTAGTTGATAAAATATATAGATATAAGTTTTGATCCGAAAAGTTACATGTCCGATATTTGAATAAACTTAGGAAAGTTTATTAGTACATGAAGATTGTTATTATGGGTAGTTTCATAAGTCTTGAATGACCATTTTCTCTTGGTAATATCTCATGGTTTCCTTTTAGGTGAAGTAGATCCAAATTGCTTGTTCATGTTATCGCCTAATTCATTGTTTCATGTTTACGCCTATGTAAGTTGTTATGGTCATTTCGTCATGGCCTAGCCATGACCTTTGGTCCTTGTTCCAAGGTCATGAGACACAACCTTGGCTCTAGCCATGTTTGTGGTCTTGATTATAGGTCATAAGACCTCTTGTTCCTTTCATAGTATAACTATAATCTAGTGACTTTCGCCTAAAAATGGGCTGTTTAGAATTTGAAGAATTTTATCACTCGGAAAGCATTTTTAGGTCTCGAGCTTCTTTGTTCCTGAACGAAAACGGCGTTCCGGACAACTTTCGTGTTTTAACTTTTTGATGAATCGGACCAGAAGGGTGACTTTCAAAATCACAGAATGCAAAACAGTGTGGTTTAGGCAGTTTTGCCGAAAATCTTTGGTAACTTCAAATGGGCGTAACTTTTGACTCGTATACTCGTTTTAGGTGGTTCAAATTGCTATGGTTTCCTTGTTAGGTCCTCTACTACAATATGTAATAATCCAATATCATATTTTTACCATTTTGATCAGGTTATACCAACAAAGTCACTAGTTTACTTGTTTTATGAACTTATAATTACAACAACTTGTTTTGCTCATTTTTATACATCATGGACTTGCATACAAGACATAATATAGCAAGAATAATAGGTAAATAACATGAACATGATTATTTAACAAGAATCAAGTTAGGGTTTGGCTCACAACTTTTGGCTTTCAAAGATGAAAGGAAGTTAACATGTAAGGATAGGACTTTGATAGACTTGCTTCAACCCACTTCTCTTCATGCAATCTTTCTACCCTTGGTATTCTTGAAAGATGGATGATGAAGGTTTAGGTGACTTGAGTGGATTTAAACTCAAGAGAAATCACCAAGTATATGAGGTTATGGAAGTATTTGATGAATGATAACCTAACTAGAGTTTCTACCTTGAACTTGCACTTGAATCATGCATGAAACTAGAAGGAAATGAGCAAAGGATGGAAGGGTTTTGGGGGTTGGAGATGCACGGCACAAGGAAGGGGGGGAGAGGGCTATTTATAGTCCAAATGAGGAGGTTAGGAAGCTTACTAGGAAAGTTACATAACTTGGTGACAAAGTTGTAATTTAGTGATGATCTAGGGGTAAATTCATGAGATGAAGCCACATGGGTGTGACTCCCCCCTCCTAGGGCGGTTTGGTCAAGCTTGGGGAGCAAGTGTGGACTTTTCTTGGTATTATCCAAGATACTTGGTTAGTTTTGACTCCGGGAAATGCCAATCGTAAATGATTAAGCCTCAAAACGTAAAACCGGGTGTCGTAAAATTATGGAACTTGAAAGTATTGTTAAATATGTCCATATAGTCCATAATAAAATATAAAATGAGTGGTAGGATCTATCGGGTGCTAAAACCCGGCTAAAAACTGGAAACAGGGTCTAAAACGCGTAATTCGCGTAAAACGCTGAACTGGAAAACGTAAAATTCCAAAACTTTTGGAATTGTCATAAAATGATAAAAAATCATATTTCTATTGTTTATGACGTTTTATGGATATATCGGGATGCTGGAAGGACGTTTAAACCTAAAAGTAAATCTCGGACACGGCTTTGTGATTTTTGCAGAAATGATCCGACGAGCGTCAAACTCTCGGATTATCGTTAAAATAGTTTAACTTACGAAAATATGAAATAAAAATTTCTGAGATGAATAGTGAAAAGTGAATAGTAAAAAGTGAATAGTAAAATGTGAATAGTAAAATTTTCAGGAATAAAAGTTAACCTGAAATTGCGAATTGTTACAGTGTCAGAGATTCGCGTTTTATTTCACATTCCTAGGAAGGACTACTGAAGGCTTGAGGGACCAGACTCAAGTATAGTAATGCTATTCACCTATAGACTAATGGATAAGCAGAACAACTATTCGAACTTGGAAGAAGGGTTGAGCAGGAAGTTTGACCAGTGGTTGGTCTGGTTGTGTTTGCTCATTAAGATTGATGGCATGCAAGTGATCAAGTTTGTCCTTTCAGATAGTGTATGAACGGAAATGTAGAACACCTTCGGTTGAATTAAGTTGAAAAGGCGCTCATTGAATGTTTGGAGTTGATTATAACAGTTAGTAGAAAAGTTATCATTGTGGAAGAGGAGCTTTGAAATTTTAGACCAGGATTTGTGCGTTCCAAATGAAGTTTTCGTACAGAAGAGTTAGACGTGTTGACATATAAGAAGATTTGGTTCGTGATACGATAGTCCTTAGATTCATTCTTATCCATGCGGTTATCCTACCTATCCCATTATATATTCTGATACGACTCGATACTCCGATATATGCTTATTTAATCGTTAGTACGAATAGGTTACCAACCTATGATTATGTCTAATAATTCGATTTATGCTTCTCAGATTTTTAGCAAATTCCTTAGCTCGTTTAAAACCTGATTAGATTCACGAAGTTTTCTACCATCTAGTATCACTTCCGTATTCACTCCCAATTCATCTGATGTTCATGTATATCTTTGTGAGATTACGACTATCATCTGTTTCATGTCCAATTCGTATTTGTTGGATCGGATTTGTTTTCTGTGGAGAGCCCAGGGCTATCCTATTTTGTTCGGATCGAGTCATGAGAAACTTTTCAGTTTGTTAAATTTCTTTGGAGAAACTATTCCGAGCAAGTTAATCAGTTTCTTTTCATTTCGTTAATTGGTACGTTTCCGTTTGATCTTTTCATTTCAATTTCGCGGACGAAATTTTCTTTTTAGGAGGGAAGAGTTGTAAAACCTGGAAATTTTGAACATATGAAATACCCAAAATGCCCCTCTAATTTTAAACTTCTGAAAAGACGTTAAATAATCTAAAACATTTCATTCTGATTGTAACCTAGGTATTTATAGTTAATACTTGAACATTACGCGACATATGAGACTTACAAAACTTATGAAAAACGAAACTTATATATATTGTACACATTAAATCTTGTTACACGTTTAGAAGTTGTTCATAGGGCTGTATATTATTTTGTTACAAATGGATCAAGACCTAAAACAAGCCTAAGTGCATGATTGCTATAATTTTGGAAAGGGCTCAATCACAATCCCTACATAATCGGCATTTCTATTTTGTTCTCCTCCCCACACGTTTTTCCTTTTCTCTTTTTACCGAATCATCACATGTCATTTAACAAAACCTAAAAAAAAAAAAAAAAAAAAAAAAAAAAAAAAAAAAAAAAAAAAAAAAAACTACAAAAGAACCCTAAACCTAAGAAAAAAAAAACTTAAAATGACGGCTGCCACTTTTTCTGTCCCATTTTCCATGCTATTCGAGGCGTACAAAGGATGCGTGATTGTTGTGTAGTTTTTGTTCGAAGAGAGTGGTTGAGTCGTGGGGCTCGATCGTGTGTTGTCGTCGTCGGTTTCGCGTTTTCTGTCAAGAGGTATCACCGTTATCCTTGTTTTTCTTTTTCTTTCGGTCCATTCAACACAACCAACAACATAAACTCTCATTCTCTCGAGTCTCGTCTCTAATGCACGACACCTATAAGGTTTAGTAAACTCTTGTGTTTTATTTTGCGAGGCAAACAAGGTGAAGAAAGGGTGGTGATCGACTTTTGTTGTCCTAGTTTGGTGTGACATTCGTAGGTGTTGGTTTGGAGTCGATGTGGGTACTGGTTCGGTGGTTCCTCGGTCCGTTTTCCATTCGATTCTCGCGAGGGTAACGTCACGTAAACCTTGTTCAACCCTATCCTCATTGTTTTCTGTTTTCGATCACATGTTTCTGCCTTCATTTTGACAACATGGTTCACATATGATCGCAGTTTGGATAATATAGATAATCAACTATATAATATGTATAATTGACTAGAACATGTAAGGTTTTGAATGGGATAAAAAGAGTTTTGAATCAGTTTACCAATCAGCTGCATGCTTTCTTTCTTTTTTATATGCATGCATATTTTCAAAAAGAAACCCATGCACATAATGAATATATATATATATATATATATATATATATATATATATATATATATATATATAATAGAGTTTTTGTAACATATTTGTGTGTATGGCTTTCAAATGTAAAAGAGAGACCCACGACGGAACAGGTTCGAATTGATATTTTTTTTAATGTGATATATGGGTGTGTCATCCTGCGTGTGTGTGATTAAAAATATAGGGACTTAATAGGAATGGTAAATGTGATATGTTTGTTTATCCATGCATGTCTAATGAGAAATATAATGACTGACTAGATAAGTGAAATAATATTATGTGCCATGTGTATATGGGTGAAGTGAATCGATGTCGGGTTATAAACGAGTCTTGCATGATTTTATAAAATCTTGGGTCTTCGCGGCATAAATATTAAGATCGTGGGTACGTTAATAAATTATATAAAATGATAACGACGATGTCTAAAATTTATTGTCTTAATATAAATAAACATTAAAATAATGTTATTTGACTTTAATATTTAATTTTGAGGATTTACATTTTAGACCCTAAACTAATATAAGTTGTCATAATTAAACCCTAACCTATAATAATGATTAATTTGAGCATTTTAATTAGCCTAATTGATTGTTAATTTGTATCGGGTAGTCATGTTAAATCGGGAAAATTACTAAATCGGAAAAGTTACTAAAAATGAAAGCCGACTAAAATGAATGATCTGATTTATAATAAGTTACTTATAACAAACCGATCATTAAATCATGTAGATTCGCTGAAGAAGGAGTAACTATTGATCTTTGTGATGTGTTTGCACTTACGGGTTAAGGTACAAATATTCCGCCTTTTTAGTAAAGGCCATCCTTCTCTCTTTTTGTTTAATGTTTCGATTATGATCCCTTCAGTTAAGCCATTGCTATGTTCCCTTTGTTGAATTCGTGTTTGTTGATACTTGATATTGATATGAGCTTGATATTCGTTTGCATGCTATATTTCTCTTCTATAGCATTCTTGATTCTATGCCCATTATGTGTTACTTGTATATGATTTGATTAATTTGTAGCTAGTCATGGGGAGTCCATGGCCTTGCCACTGATGCACCAGTGGTATTGACACTATCTGTGGAGGTGGGTTTTAGTCCACAGCGTTCGCTTTAAGCTAGCTATTCAGGCCTATATTTGTTATTGTATATGTTTACTTAGCCTAGAGCTTTGTGCATATATTTGTTTTGCAGGGGGCGTATGGATGCATCCTAGGTACTTTGTTTAGTATTATTTGGTGAATGTTTTGGTGTGTGTGCAATACACCCCTTTCACATTTGGTACAATGGAGGTCATGACTCCTATGTACAATTAGTATATATTTTGTTGGGCATTCCTATTTGTTCTACTTCTCTATGATTCTTATTATCTTGTCATCTCTAATGTGATTAACTTATGCTTGCTTTATTTCTTTTGCTTACACTTATGACTCATTTCACTTCATTGATTGTTTGATATCCATTATCCGTATTTCCTTTGATCATATTCCATGTTTCCATATTCTTGATTTCTATCTCAGCAGGTTCACTTGGACCTATGTCGTATTCACCTTCGTTTTCCTCTTGTTATTAGTTTTCGTTTGTTTATATCTGTTCACTGGGCTTTTTTAAGCTCAGCCGCACTTCTTTTCCTGCGGCAGGTTTTTAGAAGGAAGCTGGGTTGGGTGAAGAGTGCTTAGGAGCTCTTAGTGGACTACACTGTTGATAGCTTCCCATGGATTAGAGATAGACTTACAGATTTCCTTCTTGGTTCTTAACTTGTAGTAAATTTGGAAGTTGAAATGCTTAGAATTAGTCCTTTATCTTTTCTTTGGAACTATTTTGTGAACCTTGTATTATTAATGTTTTCCGCTTGCTTATGTTCTGATTTGACCCCATAATATTACATTTTAGCACTTTTCGGGTTGGGGTGTTACAATCATCAACATTTTTGGGTTCTTTAGAAATAGAGTGGTCAACATATACTTCCATAACCTTGTATTGATCAAACATAATTCAACATATCCAAAACATCTTTATCAATATCTAATTTTGTAAGGCCATTATCCAAATCAGTGCTAGGTTTCTTATAATAATAGGCCATTGATGCATTTTCATACCCTAACTCTTTCATCATGGTACTAACTTCAACAACCGAAAATAAATCAGCATCAATATCATCAACCCAATTTACCTTCCCACCCTTGTACCTTATCTTAGGAGGACTTGTGAATGCTCCTCCGTGGTAAATCTTAAGACAAAAAACTGTAGGGAATTTACATGTTAAAAAAAATACCAAATAACAATTACAACGACAACATTAATCATTAAAACCAAATGTTATTAATGGAGAAACACTAACGATAATCTTCATAGGGGTTTGCTTTTCTTCCCTTTTTTCGAACCCTCCATTGACACAACATTGTTGATTTTGCTACCAAATTTTAGGGATTAACATTTTGTAGGTTTAGGGTTTAATCAGATAAGTTTTGTGGGTGGGTGAAATATTTGGGATGAAATGTGTTATGAATCCCTAAACCCGCTATCTTAATGACACAAAAGAGCGCCAAACGTGAAATTACATAAATACCCCTTATGTGATGGTCACGTGACATCACTTAACGAGAGAATTAAACGAGTGTTAGCCAGAGGGACCAAACCCATTACGGGTATAAACCACGGGGAGAGGATCCGACAAAAAATATTTCGAGGGACCAAATCCGTTAAACCCGTTAAACCACATGGACGATTTATGAAATTTACTCTAAATTTATTAAAATTGATCTGGTTGTTATTTTTTTGTTGGAACCTTTTACCTTCTTCTTCCATAAACAAACAAACAAACACCGAGTCAACAAACACCAATTTAATTTATATAAAATAAATAAATAAATAACCCTAATTTATACATTCACTATTCATTTTCTGAATCAAATCATCATCATCATAACATCATAGCATCATGTCATCTAAGATCGAAGAAACTCCAGCTCACGCCGGAACCTCCGCCGGAGAGATCACCGGAACCGATGTCTCCGGCGGCGGAGTGACAGAGGAGAGTATGAAGAATGATGTGTACACAGCAGCTGCGTATGGTGATTTAGATAAGCTTAAGAATTTGGTTGAATCAGACGGTGCTTCGGTCCATAAACCTGATGATTTAGGTTATCGCGCCTTGCAGTGGGCTGCATTGAACAATCGCGTCGCTGCGGCTCAATACATTCTCGAGGTTGTCATAATTATCATCACTTTTAATCATAGTGTCAGTTTCGCACTTTCGCTTATTCTGTTAGTGTGATGTAATCTACGTTTACTGGACGAGCTGATCAACGTTATTTCAGAAGCTATTTTCATGATATTAGTTACATGATATAGTTTCGGCTATTGTATGATGATTTAGGTTGTGTTAATCGGACGAGCGACCTATTTTTTTTGAGTTAGAAATTTAGAATGTCAGTTACATGATAATATGACCCTCTCAGCAGGGACGGAGCCAGGAATTTATATTAAGGGGGGCTTAAAAAAAAATTTCCTGGTAATAACATACGATTCCTTGATTTAGAAGCTAAATTGAAGTTTGAATCGTTTTACGACGGATTCATAATGTTTGGTGAAGGGTAGCACTAATGTGTGCTTTCTTTTTTACATAAGAAACACTCTAATTTGCTTTAAAAAAATAAAAAATAAATAAAATAATTTTAAAAAAAAATTAAAGGTGAAAAATAATAGATTTATAAAAGAAGTTTTTACTAGAATAAAAAGACAACTTATTTAGTGAGCCTTTTTGAAAATAAATGAACCTATATAACATTCTAATACGGAGTATTAAGTAACACGGTACAAGTTTTTGTGGTTAAACATAAAGTAAGTTCAAATAAACTAACATTCAAGATGAGAAAAAATAGATAAAAAGAACAAAATACATACTACTCCTATCACTCATGCAATTTCAAAATATGCCACTCCCCATGCTTCCCAACCCACGTGACTAAAGCTACTTTACCCTTTTTATATTGAACAAAGATCATTTGAGGACTAAACATTCTTTACATACCAAGGGATCAATCCCCACCTTTCATTCATTTTGATCTAATGGCTTAGATTAGAGTTAATATTTACACTACAAGGGTATTTTAGTACTATTTAATTACTTTTTTTTACTCTTATCTCTGATTTAATGCATATTTTTTCACACACACAAAGTGTGTGTTTGTTTCTTCTCTCTCATCTAACTACCTCTTGTAACGAGCTCCCCTAACCATCTCCTTCATTGCGATCATCATAGAAACCCTAATTTTTTCTTCTAAATTCATTAATTGATCTCATTCTTCATCCCGTACATCACCTAACCCTAATTTTTTATCGTTTATTTTTATTTAAGCTTAATTCAAAGCTGAATTATAAGCTATCTGTTTCTATAAGCTGAATTATGAGCTAACTTACTTATTTTTTGCATATTATATGCAGGTTTTATGGATTCGCTTCAAAGTTCTGTTTCTACTACTTCTGAAGAGATCGCTGTTAATGATTCTTCTACTGCTTTTGAAGAGATTGTTGTTAGTGATGATGTTTCAGCTAAGTATGCTGAGGAGATTGTTGCTTATGAACACGGTGATGAATCCGTAGCAATTAAGAGTGAGTTTTTTGATAATTTAATTTTTTCTATAATCCGTTTGTTAGTGTTAATAAGCTATGTTATTTAGATGGTATAAGCTCTGAATATGTTATTAAGATGTTATAAGCTCTGAATAAGTAGTTTTAAGCTTTGAATGAGTAGCTGATTATATTTGTAGTTTGGATATCATATATGATATATGACATGTGATATATCAATGTTTTTGTATCAAATGATATATCATATGTGATATATTGATCTCAGCTTTGAATAAGTAGTTTTAAGCTTGTCATATCATATATGATATAGCACATGTGATATATCAATGTTTTTGTCTTGCATGTGTTATATCATATATGATATAATTATAACATGTGTCTGTGATTTCATTTTTAGTAAACCTCTGTTTTTAATTTTTTGTTTTATTATTTTTTTTTCCAGATTTGAATGCTTTGAAAACTCCTGAATCATTTGCTACTCACTCTAATTTTGATACTCCTGGTGGAACTGTTTATTATATTCCGAAAGTTCCTGTGGATGTGTTACTTGTTAAGGGCAAAGTTTATAAGTCGATTGATGAGTGCATTGCTGCTTATATGAAATATGCTGCTAAAGCAGGGTTTGTGGTTAGGAAGTCATGCCAGAAAAGGTTGAGGAATGGTACTGTGAAGCAAAAGTATTTAGTGTGTAATAGGGAAGGTTGTCCAAAGGGAATTCATGTGGACACGTTAGACTTAGAGAATAGTGACAAGCAGGTTAGAAGTTCGAACCTGCATATCACAGGGTGCAAAGCACGTGTCATTTTTGATTTAATTCCTGGTACTTCTAAGTACAGGTTGAATGTCTTTGATAGTATTCATAATCACGAGCTTGAACATGAAGAGTATAAGCATTTGTCAAAGACTGAGAGGCAGTTGACGTACGCTGAGCAATTGTTCATTGTTAAAGCTGCTAGTGTAAATATAGGCGCAACGAAAGCTCATCACATCTTAACTGGTTTGAAGGGTTCTTATTTGCTTGTTCATGGAATGACTGTTGATTTTAAGAACTTTTTTAGGGGTGTGAATTGCTATATAGGTGATAGTGATGCGCAGATGCTTATATCTAAGATGGAGAATAGGAAGAAGCACGTGCCGGATTTTTCATTTGATTATTTGGTCGAAAATGCTGAGCTTGCGGCTATTTTTTGGGCTGATGAAGTTTCTAAGTTCAACTATAGAGAGTTTTGTGATGTTCTTTCGTTTGATGCTACTTACAGAACAAACAAGTAAGTATATGTATGTTTAGTATGATATTTTTGATTATATGATTTTCTATTTAATTTGTTATTTTAAGTATTTTTGTTTTTTGTTTTTCAGGTACAAAATGGTGTTTGTTCCCTTTACAGCCATAGATAATCATCGAAGGTGTGTAACAGTCGCAGCAGGCTTGTTGAAGAACGAAACTACAGCTTCGTATATTTGGTTGCTGAAAGCGTTCATAAAGGCGTTTGGTAGGGCTCCAAATATTGTTGTTACTGATCAGGATGGGGCTATGAGAAATGCCATTGAAGCTGAGTTTGCGGGTTCTAAACACAGACTTTGCATGTGGCATATTACTCAAAAGCTCCCCGGAAAGGTATTTTTCTGCCTTTTTGTTTATCATATGTGATACTTGATTCTATGTGTATTTCTTATTGATTTATCATATATGATAATTTGAACTTTTTTTCAAATAATATGTTAAATCATATGTGATACTTGATTTTATTTGTATTTATTATTGGTTTATCACATATGATAACACATATCTATTTTCAAATCATTTGTTAAATCAGATGTTATTTGTTTTGTTTACAGATATGTTCTAAAATCTATGATGATACCGACTTTAAAAAGAAGTTTAATCAAATTGTATGGAATATGTATATCGGTCCGGAGGAGTTTGAGGATAGATGGTCAAAGTTACTGGAGGAGTTTAGTTTGCAGAATCATAAGTGGTTAACAAAGATGTTTAATATACGTTCGTGTTGGATTCCTGCTTATTTTATTGATTCCCCCTTGTGTGGTTTGATGAGGACGACGTCTAGAACTGAGAGTGAGAACTCCTTTTTCTCTCATTTTACGAATCAAGGTTCCACTCTTATGAATTTTATGAATTGTTTTGAAACGGCAATGGAAAAGCAGAGGCATATACAAGAGAGGCTTGATCATAAGACTATTGATTCTGTTCCGAAGTTTAGAACCTATCTTAAGATTGAACGTCATGCTTCGAAGGTTTTTACCCGTCCTCTGTTCGAGCTTGTTCAAGCAGAGATTTTTGCAGGCACATGGTATTGTCAAATAGAAACCAAAAGCTTGGTTGAAGGATCTGAGGTCTCTGTTATTAGAGAAACAAAATTTGTTGATGCACTAATGGAGAAGAAGAAAGCTAAGTTGAGAGAGAAAGCTAGAAAGAGAGTTAAGGATAAAGGTAAGGATAACGAAAGAGAGTTAAGCATATAAGGTATGTTAGCCACTTAATTTTTTTTTTTTTTTTTTTTTTATCATATATGATTTTTTACTACCTTATTTCTTTTGTTTTATCATATATGATTTTTTACTATCTTCTTTCTTTTTTGCCCATTAAGGTGTTGCGTAACCAAGAAGATGGATCAGTTGTATGTTCCTGTCAGCTTTTTCTTCGAGTTGGAATATTATGCAGGCATGTTTTTTGTGTGTTTAAGAACGCCAATATTGAAGTGATTCCAAGTCAATACATACTGAGGCGTTGGACAAAGAACCTTATACCTGCTGCTTTGAGGAACAAACGGAACAGATATGGTGAGAAGAATGAGATTGTTGAGAATTATGCAAATGAGGCAAGTACCATTGTTGATCACTGTATCCATATGTTGAGTAAAGATGAGGCGAGGTTGTCTTCTTTTGTTGAAAAGTTGAGGTTGCTAAAGATTGATGTCGAGGCTGATTGCCCAAATCCTCCTTCTAAGAACAAGGCTGACAATTTGGAGGAACTTGTTGGAGTCCCGAAGCCAGCTGAAAAAACCATTAACAATCCAGCTCTTGTTAATCCTAAAGGCCGTAAAAAGATGCGCATAAAAGGAGGTAAAGAGCAAGCTCTTGAAAAGAATTCGAAGAACAGGAATGCATGTTCGTTATGTGGAGAGACAGATGGTCACAACAGGAGGACGTGCCCAAAAAAGTTTGCAGAAGAGGCCGAGTTGGATCAAGTTGAAGTTACAAGGGAAGGGGATTTGGATCAATCAGAAGTTACAAGAGGAGAGGTCTTGGATCAAGCATGAATTTCAACATAAATCGTCTTCATATTTTTTTTAATTTCTTTGATTATTATTTGTTTTGTCGGATTGTGTTGAAGAAATTTGAGTAACAGACCTAGACATGATTGTTTGATTATTACTGAGTTTTTATATGAAACAGATTGTTGCTGATTGTTTTTTAGAGTTTTGGTTACTTTCATTTGAGTTATCACATATGATAATCCAGAAGTAATTTTTTTAGGTGTGTTATCATATATGATAATTCTCTGATATCATATATGATTTTACACTTGGTTTTTTCCATTTTGATTTATCATATATGATAACTTATAAAGAAGAGTATATTATGATTTTGTTCAAGTGTTTTTGTTTCTTTTGTTTCAGTTATCACATATGATAAAATTTTGAAGCAAATTTTTTAAGTGTATTATCATATATGATATTTATGTATGATACTTTTTTTTGCAGTGTGCTATAAAACAGAGTCGATTATCGATAAACAACAGCCATTAGAATTGATTTATCAATTTGTGCAATAAAAACTTAAACAAGACATTCAAAATCACATCCAGAAATGTTTCGCCATTTTCATTTCTTGACAAATGATGGCAACGTAGTACTTGGAAAGTTAAACCATTATCCTACGTGGAAATTTAAACTGTCTTGTGATATTCTAGCATACGACATACGAAATAAGACATTGTTTTAACATGTTTAAGCCATATTATATGGCATACGATATTACATAATAAAGTCTAAAGAAATTAGATCTTAATCTGCATTAGTTGCCCCAAAAAGATTCTGTACGCCCCCGTCCTTCTATTCTTTGTGTTGTTAGTCCTACTTCTGAATTTTCCACCACTAACTGCTAACCTTTTCCATCATTTTGCACTTGCAACATGCTCCGTTTTCTGCTCTTCCTTCTTTTTTCCAATCTCTTCTCTTATCAACTTCTTCAACTCTTCCTTGTTTGTGTGTTTCTTTGCAAACTCAAGTGCTTCTTCATTTATCATTTCTCGGTGATTGTTCAGTTCATGCGTTAACATCTTGGCTGCATACTTGATTCTCATTCTTATTATCTCCATCTCCTGAGCTTTTCCTTCTTTTGGAAATTCAAAGTTCCAGTTCTTCAAAGTTTCTCCACCATAGTGCTCCATATGCATCATTATGAAAATACCACAATCAATGACATTCTGTGTTGTTCCCCACTTTAGCTTCATCACTGTTGTCTTTTTTTTCCCTATGTCAGATGCTTTTTTATGCTTGTGGGATTCTAGATATCTTGAAAACAGTTTTTTCTACACAAAATAGAAAATTCATTTTAACAAAGACAATTCATTATCTCATATGCCGAAGGCGTTTTCTGCAGCTTTGCCGCAGAAGATGCCTTCGGCTACAGCTAAGCCGAAGGCTTAGCTGAATAAGACCCTTCAATGTAAATTTATAATATCTAATCACTTACTAGAACATCACATTGTTTTTATTTTTTATATCATATATGATACTTGATTTTCTTTTGTATTCTTTATAGGTTTATCATATATGATAATTCACATGTTTTTTCAAATCATTTGTTGTATCATATATGATACTTGATTTTATTTTGTATTTTTTATAGGTTTATCATATATGATAATTCACATGTGATACTTTTTTCCCCATATATGTGATAGTGAAAACACAATAATAAATCAGTACGTGTCGTTACTTGAGCATAATCTGTAATTACTTACCAGAATATCACATTCTTTCGAGTATTTTGATTCATACGTCGCCCCTGAGTTGGAGTTGTCCAGGATGACAGAAGTACCTTTGACTAGATTGAAAACAACCAGATAAAAGTGTTCATGTGCAATTATTGGGAAGAATGCCTGTATAAATAGAGTAAGAAAAATCAGATTCATTTTAATACAAGTAAAACTTTTTTCATAATAAGTCAAATTATTTTTTTACCAATTCCACATGATCCATTGATTTATCTGCTGGATTGACTTTAAACACGGTTGTCAAGTTTGCACAAAACTCTTTATACTGCTTCTCTTCATCTTCCTTTTTTGCTTGCACTATTTGTGTTGTCTATTTTTATAAATCAACATATGTTAAAGAAACAAATTTAAGATTTTAGCAATTAAGTTCTAATTTTTTAGGTAACTTACAAGTATTCCCGTGTGAAAATACTGTTTGATCTTTCCTCCTTTGTTGTTGATTGTTTCTTCATAGCTTAAAATACAAGCAAAGCTGTCGATTACACTAGAGTCCACTTTTAATTGTGGTGCTAGTGTTTGCATGTTGTCTCTGAGTGTTGCTGCGCCCCATGCCCATTCTGTTTGAAATATAAATTCGCTACACAAATAGATAAAAGCATAGTTAGATATATTTTTAGCACAATTTCACTCTTTTTATTCATTTGATTCTTTAATAGTATAAAGCATGCTTACTATGGATTTCCTTGCATGGAGAATAGAGCATTGGATACCGTCAATTCATCTGGCTGAGATGGTGTATTTATCACAGTTTTCTTGTTCATATATGGTGAAACCAGATATCTTGAAGGCTTTTTTGCTCTTTTTTCAAGTCGCTCTTCTTCCTCTTTAGCTTCTTCAGCAACTTGATTTCTCGTCCTTTTTGGATTTTTTGGTGTTTCAATTGCAGCCGCTTTTTCAATCATTGGTGTTTTTTCTTTTGCTACCGTGTCAGTTTGAACTGCAGGTTTGTTGCTAACTGGGCTTATACCAAGACTGAAAGTTGGTGGTGAAATTGATTTCATTCTTCTTGTTGTCATTTTTTGTTGTGGTGAGGTGGATTTTCTTGCTGTGGTTTTTGTCGATTTCTGTTGTGATTGATTAATCTTTTCCAAATTTTCTTGTGCTTGACTCATAAAGGCTTCATAATTATCATCCACAGCGAAATAGGCATCTAGGTCATCTCCTCCTGTCATAGATGATGGTTGTTCTTTTTCGGGAATCTTTTCTGTACTCTCTTCATCGATGCCCTGTTTTTTTAGTGTCTCAAAAGAATGAATTGGGCTTCCCTTTAACTTCTCAAGTGGTTTTTCTATCTCCTTTTCCACTTCTGTTTCCTTCTCAACCGGAACTTGTTTTTCCGTCTCCAATTCTGTGTCCATCTTATCCTCTTCTTCCCTATGTTCTTCTTCCTCTATTTTTTCTTGTTCATCACCTGTTTTCTTTTCATCTTCAGTCTCACTCTCTTCTTCACTGCCACTCTCTTCTTCACTCTTTTCTTCTTTTTGCATTGTATTTTTCTTCTCACGTTCTTCATTTTCAATCCCACTCTCTTCTTCACTTTCATTCTCTTCGTCACTTCCATTCTCTTCTTCACTCCCGCTTTCATCTGTATTATGACTGACATTTTCTTCTTTTCTATCTTCATATTTATCTTCCTTATCCTTCTCATCATCATCATCATCACTTCCATGATCACTTCCATCATCACTTCTATCATCATCAGTGTCTCCATCATCACTGTTGCTTTCTTCACTATTTTCTTCTTTTTCTTCATCAATATAAATGTCTATCTCTTTGAACATTGATTTGTATCTTTTACATAAGCCTAACAACTGCTTGTCTCCTTTGAACTTAATCATACCCTCCCTCATTGTCTCAGCTAGCTGTTTCTTTTCATCTATTATGATTTCAAACTTCTCTTCTATTCTTTCAATAAACTCCTGTAAAATTAGTAATATGTATTAGTTTTTTTAACCTATATTTAAAATCATATGTGATATTTTTTATTTTACAAAAACATTTGAAGTATCATATATGATAATTCATATGTTTTTTCAAATCATTTGTTATATCATATATGATACTTGATTTTCTTTTGTATTTTTTATAGGTTTATCATATATGATAATTCACATGTTTTTTTCAAATCATTTGCTATATCATATATGATACTTGATTTTCTTTTGTATTTTTATAGGTTTATCATATATGATAATTCACATGTTTTTTCAAATCATTTGTTGTATCATATATGATACTTGATTTTCTTTTGTATTTTTTATAGGTTTATCATATATGATAATTCACATGTTTTTATAGGTTTAGCCAAAGGCGTTGACTGTGGCTAAGCCGCAGGCATAACCTTCGGCTATAGCCGAAGGCTATGCTGCAATTTATAACACAATCAATTTATATAGCAATCAAAATAGAAGGTAAAATTAACCTCTATGGTTTCTGGTCTCTTTGGTGGCAATGGTTCATCGTACACATCATTTCCCTTGTATAAATTGAGACCTGTTTGCTCTTCGTCTGGATCAAATTCTTCGTGATGATCAAGCTTCCCCAGGCAATCTTCCTTCATTTCCATCCCAATCCTCTTCCTCATTGCTTGCGTGTTCCAACTTCTCAGTGCTGGACGATGACGCATAACTTGAAATGCTGGGAATTTTGTTGAGTCCAAGTACAACAGCTTTTTCATACAAAAAATAAATTTGTGTTAAATTGTAATATTTGTATAGTATTGAATCACATTTGATAAATGTATAGAAACATGTAGAACAACTTACGCAGAGGAAGGTTGCTGGCCCATAAAAGTAGTCACCAATCTTCACCTTTTCCCAATTTTGCTTACTTGTTTCTAAGCAATCCATTATGTATCCACACCAGTCGATATCTGAAATTTCATCACTTTCTTTGACATGTTTTAACACTGTCTTAAACACCTTTGCACCATTATCAACTTTTCCCATCGTGCTAGCAAAGAGTGTCAAGAAGTTTATTGTGAAGATGAAATCAGCATTGAATGTGCTAGATATCTCTGTTGATATTGCAGCTGGTGTGATTTTTTTCACTTGAGAGTATTGTTTTTCCCATTGTTTGATGAAAGGATCGTCATGATCTCTTTCTTCTAGCTCTTCCAATTTGTTTGCTCCCATTGGCACACCAAGCATGTCATTGATTTTTTGTCTTGTTACCTTTATTGAGCCCTTCTCTAATCTCAATTCCACGCTTGGTGGATGGAATTTATCAAGCACGTGGTATATCAAAGCACTTGGAAGTTCAGTTATCGGGAAGTTTATGTATCTTTCGAAACCAATATCTCTGAGACATTTCTTTCTTGGTTCTGTTAGACCAGCCATGGCATCAGACATGGCTTTCGGTGATGACCTTGTAATGCAGGTTGGGTATATCACCTTTTTGGTTGCTTTTCTTTGTTTTTCTTTTTTCGGTTTTTCCTTTTTGGCCTTGACAACCTTGCTTTCCTTCTCCTCCTCGTCCTCATTCTCTTCGTCTGCATCATCTTGTTTTTCTTTAATTTCTATTTTTCTCTTTTTTGTTCTCTTTTTCTCTTCCTCCTGTTTTTCGCTTCCTTCCTCCTCCTCCTCCTCTTCACGCTCTTGACTACTTTCTGCTTCTTCATTTGTTTTTTTAGTGTTTTGCCTTTTCAAACTCTTAGTAGATGTAGCAGGTTTTGCTGCTTCTTTTTTTGTTTTCTGTGCACGCCCTCTTGTCATACACTTGGTCTTCATATATCTCTTTTTTTCTCTTTGAACAAGTTCTTTTTTTATTTCCTTCTTTTTTGGCTCTGGATTCTTTTTGTTGTTATCATCTTCCTCCCTTTCTATTTCCATGTCTTCTACATCTTGTATATGTACTGCAAAAAAATATTAAAATTTTATCACATGTGATAAACCAATAACAAATACAAATAAAATCAAGTATCATATGTGATAAAGCATGTTATTTGAAAAAAAATATGAAATATCATATATGATAAAGCATTTAAAATATACCTTTTGCAGTTTGTCTTTCTTTTGCGGATGACTTTAAGAACGGCAATGTTGTTATTACTTTTTCCACCTCATCTGTTTCGTTTGCTTTACCTTTATGTACATTTTTAAAACACCCATGTTTAGTAATTATGTTCAAGTAGACCAATTAAGATACATTATCAGTTTTTTTTTGGAAGGCTTAGCTGCATTGATAGCCTTTGGCAAAGCCGAAGGCTATCAATGCAGTTAAGACAAGTGTTTTTTTTCAATATCATATGTGATAAAATGCATTCAATATCAACTTAATCTATCTATAGGTTAATATTTTTGATATATCATATGTGATAAAATACAGACTAAGCAGCATCCTATGGCTTTTTCTATTCCAAAGTCGTAGTGTTTGTGAATGCCAAAGGCATTTACATATATGCCGCATCCTATGCCTTTGTGTATGCCAAATGTGTTTTCATTTAAGCCAAAGGCGTCTTCTGCGGCTTAGCCGCAGCTAACACCTTTGGCATTGCCGAAGGCGTCTTCTGCGGCTTAGCTGCAGAAGATGCCTTCGGCATTTCCTTCTTCTGCGGTTTAGCCGCAGCCAATGCCTTCTTCTGCGGCTTAGCCACAACGAACGCCTTTGGCATAGCCGAAGGCGTCTTCTGTGGCTTAGCCGCAGAAGATGCCTTCTGCTTTTCCTTCTTCTGCGGCTTAGCCGCATCTGACGCCTTCGGCCATGCCGAAGGCGTCTTCTGCGGCTAAGCCGAAGGCTTAGCCGCATAAGACGCCTCGAGTAAATTCTTCTAATCTGTTTTTTTTTTATTTCAATATCCACTTATTTAGTATGTTTACTTTGAAAACCTAATTTCTAGTTACTTATTTCTTCACAGAATCACAATAACTTGCATAAACATTCAATAATCAATGTAAATTCATAACATCTTCAGTATACTCTCTATGCATAGTACGCATCAATATTTAAAACATATATGATAGTAAGAGATAGTAAATTTGTTGTTTGAAATGTACAAGTATACCTTTAATCGGTTTTTTAACCGTATTTTTGTTCTTCTTTTTCTCCGTCATTTTCTGTGCTATATCATCTCCGCCGCTTTCCGCCATTTTTTCCGGTGAGATTTGGGTAGATCTGGTGTTTTCTAGGGTTTGATTTTGATCGGTTTGAATATGCGTGAGTAGTGTGTGTTTTTAGTGTGTGTTTGGTGAGCGATTTTGTGAGGAAATGAAATGCGTTAGTGGTGTTTGTTGGATGTGTTATTTTACATAATTGCCCCTCCGTGTTTTTTAGTAGTAGTATCTGTTTTGATCTCAACCATTGATCAAATGTAAATCAATGGTCTATATTTGTCCCTTGGTGTGTGAGTAAAGTATGGTTTTTGAAATAACTCAACTCTTTTATATTAATATAAAAATATACATACTTCTTCATCTTCCTCTATTCAATAACCTTTCTCATTTTTTACTTTCACAACCTGCTATGCTTCCAAAGCATTCTTAGCATCCGATCTAAATACTTTCTAAAACTGATTTTAAATTTAAGACCATAGAAGTTCAGCGGGGCAGATGCTGAAAAAACCTCAAAAACCCAGGTTGGCTCAGCCACTGTTAACGCTACAATCTTGATTTGTTGGGCCAGTTGGGGGTGGCCGAGCACCCTCCAGCCCCCCTACTAGCTCCGTCCCTGCCTCTCAGAGCCCTGTGAGCCACGGTGCAATCTCTCGGGTTTTAAAGTTGTATTCGGCGGCCGAAACCGATCCCGTCCCGACGAAGCCCGATCCCGATTGTGGCCGGAATCCTAAACCGACTCCCGATCCCGATTGTGTTCGGTTAATCGGAATCGGTCGGTATCGGTCGGATTAGCTTGTTATTGATCGGAATCATCCCGTCCCGACCCGTCCCGTCCCGACCCGTCTCCCGATTTCGCCGGAATTGCAAACCGGCTCCCTAACCGTTTGATAGTCGGGATCGGAATCGGGCCGGCGGTTTGGTCGGGATCGGGCCGGAAAACGGGCGGCGGGCGGTTTTGCTCACCCCTAGTATTCGCGGAGCTCTTAATCAGGGAGCAAATCTATATTCCAACTTAATTATGGAAGATTAATCGTTTGTTCAGCAAAAATGGTTGCAGGGTTATGTTTTGAAAGATGCAATGAGGTGAATATAGAATCAGAGATGGTAGTAATCTTAAACGAGTATGACGAGATGATAAAAAGTAGTATTCTCATCAGTTAGGTCGAGGTTTACCAGCTACGGTGCAATCTCTCTGGTTTTGAGGTGGTGTTGTCTTTCAAGTTGTTTCACCCAATTATCTGGGACTCAAGCAAACCGTTCAAGGTTCATCAATGAAGCTTTTCAATCTTTTGGGTCTTCGAGGAGTTTAGTCAGAGCAAATATGAAAGTGAGTTTGTGTAAAAACCATCAAACTAGTTCAAGGTCAAGGAACAGTAATTAATAACTCAAGTTCTAGCCACATTATTAAGAATATTATAGTAGTGTTTCATGTTCAATGCTAGTTTCAATAGAATTACATGTGGGTATGTTTTAAGTATGATTAAAATGTTTTCATGGGCCTCAATGATATGTAAATTTTAAAAAAATAAATAAATAAAAAAAATAAAAATAAATAAATAAATAAATAAACCTTCATCAATAGGAAGCTATACTATATATTATCAATAGCAAATATTAGTGATATTAGTAACCAATTGTTATGAAAGATTTGTTATAGAAGTATATGTTGATAGATATGGCCGTTCTACAATTTTATACACATCCCATGAAAGCATCAGCAAATAAACGTGGACTGTAAACTGTTAAGGAATCAAATAGAGTAAAGAGAACTTAAAACAATATATACCATATATGGTGTATGTGAATGTGTTACATTGAAACAGAGGTTGGATGCTTAAATTCCATGGTATTTAGTCATTTACAATTGTCAATGTAACTTATGCTTATCAAACCTGGAGATATAGGTTGATTGGTACAAGTCTACCACGAGGGGGAGTTGTAGAGTAACAATGACTGAAAGCGGCAAGCAAGTAAATAGTCCTATTGGTGCTAGCATCCATGGTCTTTGATCACAAAAAACAAGGAACAAGATTGCACCAAAGGCTACCATCATTGCAGTTGTAGAGACGAATAACGCACAAAGACCTAAAATCAACCGTCTCGGTAAACTAACCAGAAAATCCTTTTCCGCAAATCGTGTAGTAAGGATTGATAAAAATACTAATAGTGCAGTAGCAGCTGTAAATAGTGAGAGCGCGTCACATACTGCAAAGATAGTGAATGCGATTTTTTTCTTAAATAAGGGGATTCCCGTTTCTTGGTTGCTTCCACCTGGTACAGTTATAGCCGCTGCAAATACATTTGTGACAATTAAAGCAGCAGTGATGCTGCATGATTCGGCAGTGGTTTTCATCCACTGTTCCCCTTTCTTCAGCAAATCCGCGTGTTCCCTTGTAAAGACCATATCTGATGTCTCCATATGGGCATTCTTATACATAAGTTCTATAGGGAGCATGAGCTTCTTCACTTGCTGTAGAATTCAACTAGTTCTACTTAATGCAACTAGAGAGCCACAAAACAGATGATTCAAAACTTAATGACGTACCTCATGCCATTGGAGCTCTCGTTGTAATTGCAGTGCTGCACCTGTAGTACGGCTGAGTACAACTGAAGATGCCAATTTTGCAGCCAAGTGCGTCAGCCAATTCCCTGAACTATCCTGGAATTGTCTAAAAAAATAACTACGCTTAATCCCGGGACACAAACGGTTGTATACTTTTTCTGAACGGTTTAATATTGCTAACAGGAAAACATCATGCCCACTTTCATTCCTATACATCTGGGTGTGTACGAAACCACTCAGAATCTCAACTACCACCTCGCAAGCATCCACACGTGCAGCCTCTAGAATTGGTCGCCCGTAAAGCTCGTCACAATTATAAACTGTGACCTTCTTGTTCATTTCATTACATATCAGTTTCAAAACTTTTATAGCTTCTCCATAGTCTCTCTTTTTCTTCTCAATGTGCTTGATGGGAAGGCCTGCAATTAAGACAATTAAGTTACAACACAATCGTTGAACAGTTGATATAAATTGTATCAGGCTAACCTATGGTGGTGACTATATTAACTAACATAAAATGTTTTACCTGCGTACACTAAACCTTTCCATAGGTGAGGATACAACATAAATAAGGGTAAGAGAAGTACAATAATGACGATACAGATCAGTAGATATATCAAACAAAATACAGCTACTGGGACTGCACAAGAAACAGAGATACTATTCAAATTACTATAGGTGAGTTATAAAATAAATAAATAAAATAAGGGTGAATTGCATATATATCCCTCCAAAAAGTTTTATTATAATTCAAAAAAAAATTCCACATTATGCCTTCTCAAGCATATTAGGATAGAGATAGAGATAGATAGGATCAGTGGCTAACCAAGTAATATTAGCGCAATAAACAGCAACAACCATCTGAGGTACGTGTTTTTTAGTTTTATGATTGCCCACAAGATGTCGTGTGCCTTTATGTACATTTTTTTCAGACGAATACAACAAAAGAGAGCTTATCTTGAGTATGTTCTGACGCAGGCCATGTGAAGCTGCAAGATGTGATGTACGTAGTGATAAAATTCACATATACGGAGGGCGGGCCTGAAACTAGTCTAGGAAAATAAAATTTCTCTGTATAAAAAAAACATGTAAAAGGAAGAAGATTAGGGATATACATGGATAGATCAATGCTTCCCAAAAGCCAAGCTCAGGTGGAAAGTCAGTAGTCAATGCCATCAACGCGTTATCATTTTCGGTAGCCAAAGCCAGTAAAGCAGGTATCTCGACCAACTTCAATGCTAAATCTGCAAACGTAGGAAAGTGTGTGATTCTCTTATAAAGTAATTTATGTGTCATATAAATTAACTTAACTACTCACTGTATTGTTTTGTGCTAGTAGAATTAGCAAGAAGGAGGTGGACACCTAGATGACGGTGGGAATGAAGCAACGCCAACCCGTCTCTGGTGACTCCAAGTAAATATAAGAATGTATTGATCTGGCCTCTGCTATAAGCTAAAACCAATGGTATTTTGTTCCAATAATTTGGCACATACAACAGTTCGCTACTCTTATTAACCAAGAGTTCGGCCACTTGTTTATTGTCGACGATCACAGCGGTGTGAAGGGCTGTATGGCCTTGTGAATTCCGAATTGTGATTTCACTTCCATCTTTTATGAAGTTGAGCAACTGATTAACAAAATAATTTTTGCCTTCCTTAACCGCTAAGTGGAGCATTGTGTCACCATTATTGTTGATCACCTTAGTGGCTGCATCTCTATGGTTTTTTAATATGGCTTTTGCTTTCCACCAACTTCCCTCCATGGTAGCATTCAGCAACTTCATCATGAGTTCGGTGGTTTCGTTTTCATTTGGTGATACATCAATGAGCATTCGGTCTCTGATCGGCAATTCTGATGAAGTGGAACATGCATTTCATTTCAAAATTCCAGTTCAATGGCTGGTTTCTACTATATTGAAAATAAATAAAACAAAAAGGTGGTGTTTAATGGAGACGTACATACCCTCTAAGGAGTCCTCGTATATGGGGCGTATAAGTTTTGCAGGATAGTAAAAGTTTCTCGTGCGCTGCAATGACTGACACGTTTGAGTACTTGTTGGTCTATTGAACTGAAAACCCAACCCTTGAGGAGTTTATCATATAGTTTCACGATCTCAGGACTCTTAGAACTTACCCAAGCATCATCGACACTCAAAAGGCCACTCATATCACAAACTTCTACGAGGCACCTCATTTGAGCATGCCAGATATCATAGTTCTCGTGTCCGGAAAGCTTCACCGTAACAAAGTTGGAGACGTTAGCATTAAACGCCTGATTAAACTCCAACTCCTCTAGTCTTGCAGCATCAGCATCCGCATTTGATGATTCTGCCATCTTCTTTCTTATGATTCTAAATGAAAAAATTAATTATAGTATAAATGTAGTAGCTCTACGGTGTTGCTTTTTCACACTTAATTAATGGTTTGTGGTTGTCTTATATAGAAAATTGTTGCTATCCAACCCATCGTGTGGAAACTATTAACCAAAGATATATAAATCAACCAAGTCAAGAACTTAGCTATCCAAACTTTCAAACAATCAACCACTTATGAAACTTTCAGTATCACAACAAATAATACAAACAGATGACAACTATCAATATGATAGTATCATAAAATCACTCAACAGCAATTGCTGGAGGAAACAAGAAAGAAAACCGAATTCGTACTTCGAGAGTGAGAGATAATAAGAGGTTGTGTGGCTACTGGAGTTCGAGAGAATGAGCATATATACTCAATGTTATCTTAGCACCCTTTAACTTCTAAGCCTTGACAGTCGCAGTCCTTTAAGATCGAGCTTCCATATAAAACCAAAGCTAAAATCCTTTTGATAATATGTTCTAACTTGCACAGGTTTAGACCCTGTATAATAAGAACACAAACATTATCCAAGCTAAGCTTGTATAATCTCTTAATATCAACATCCCTCCTGAAGCTTAGCATGGAATCAATCAAACATTTTTAACTTTTACATAGAAACATATGTTGGGTTGCATCTAACCTTTTGGTAAAAATATCTGAAACATTTTCATTAGATTTAACTAATTAACTTTGATAGTTTTAACAAATCCGGAAACCACTTTTTCTCTTATGAAATGTATATCGACCTCAAAATGCTTAGTTTTATTACGAAAAACCGAATTTGCAGCTATCTCAAGAATGAAAACGGATTGTTGAAAAAACGTAAATGTTGTGTAAGTGATCAGTAGACATCAAATTTTTTTGACTTGAGGTTATATTAATAAAATCACTTTAGTATTTTGTAACTTTTAAAGAAAATGACTTTGTTTTTTGTTTTTTTTCCTTTTTTTTGGCATACACTTCCGTATACTTTTGAGAAGTTTTTTTTAGCATACCTAAATCCTAATAACAAGTTGGAGAATGCATGATTATGAGTTCAATACTAAATTTGGCCCAAAACCAATTTATGTTTTGCTTTATGGTGTGTAATCATTTTTTATTCCCTTTGACATAGAAATTTGCCATACAAACTAAAATAAGCATCATTATTTATTTAGTTATTTATTTTTCATATAACTGCTTTAGAGATTTATTTAACTTTCACCGATTATATCATTAATTAATTTGCTAGAAGTTTTATAGGAGGGAAGCATTGCATGTTCATTATTATTATTATTAAATATTTTTAACCAAGAAAAATGCGTGATAGCCAAAATTTATGTCACTACATTCATCGACATGATATAAAATTACTATATAACTAATGTAGCATCAAATGACACCATCTTATGTCATTTTGGTTCCCGAAATTTTTTTTGGCCTGCTAACCAAGGCCCAACCCTTGTGGTTTATAACTAATGTAGCTAACCAAGGCCAGCCCGTGTGGTTTATAGCTAATGTAGCGTCAAATGACGATGCCAACATTCAATACTATTTTCCGGACTTTTTTTTGGGCCTTAATTTGACCCACAAACTTTGGGCTTATGGAAGTGTGCCACACCAATATTCAATAGTATTTTCCGGACTTTTTCTTTTTGCCAGAAGTTGACCCACAAACTTTGAGTTGCAATGCACACAAGATAAGCAACTAGAACTGGGCCAAGAAAAAAAGAAACAACATAGTAAATCTAAAAACAAAAAACTAGGCGCAAAACAAAATGAAACTTGGATAGATTATATACCGTCAAACGACCAACTGCATAAAACGACATTCCG
This sequence comes from Artemisia argyi, assembly GCA_030686995.1. NCBI lineage: Eukaryota > Viridiplantae > Streptophyta > Magnoliopsida > Asterales > Asteraceae > Artemisia > Artemisia argyi. The sequence continues at coordinate 24,619,132 of CM060709.1, forward strand.
CCGCAATGTGGCGGACCAGTATTCATCTCGTTGCTTATAAATGTGAATCCATCTTTTGCTCATGTTTGGCGGACCTTTCAATTACGAGGATTAGCATGGTCCATAAATAGGCTTAAAAGTTATAAAACCCATTCTCTCCGACAACCCATGTGTGAACAAGGCCCACATGGCATTAAAGTTTAATGAATTTTTTAATTTATTAATAATGGTTGAATATAATTACAAACCTATTAATTAAAATAAATGTTCATATAAAAAAGTATACAAAAGGTTCTTAATCATTTTGATACAGTTTAGCCGACTCGATTAACATATTTAATTTAAAATCACATGAACTTTTCTACATTCAAAATTTTCATGTATCATTTCTTTTACACGTTTTTTTTTTTTTTTAAGTTTCAAGCTATTAACATAGATTTTGTTTATTTAATATGCTCATTAAAATAATAAGGTTACTTTTTAACAACTCAATTGAGCATATAAGTTATTTAAGCCGATAAATTAGAAATAGAGTAAACTGTAAAATACATCCCTGTGGTATGCAGTTTTTGAGACCTTACATCCCTGTCAGAAACTATTGGCAACTTACATCCTTCGTTAGACAAACGTTTACCATTATACATCCCTAAGGATGAACGGCGCAAATATTTTTTCGTTAACTGCTAACGGGAGTCCAACAGAGGGCTGTTTTGGTCTTTTTACCCATAAGAGGGATGTATTTTGCAGTTCACTCTTTTACTCATAAGAGGGATGTATTTTGCAATTTACTTTTATACTTTACTTTTTTTATTATTATTATTATTATTATTATTATTATTATTATTATTATTATTATTATTATTATTATTATTATCATTATTATTTACGCTAATTTTAATCTTTTAGGCTTTTATCCGTTTTTGTCCATTTTTTATACGTTTTCGTCGGTTTCTTTTCGTTTTCGTCCGTTTTTTATACTTTTTTTATCCATTTTTATAAGTTTTAATACGTTTTCATCCGTTTTTTAGTTTTTTTAAGTTTTCATCCGTATTCATAAGTTTTTATACGGTTTCATCCATTTTTTTCCAATTTTCGTCCTTTATTTTTAATTTTCGTCCGTTTTTATATATTCTCTTACATTTTTATCCGTTTTCATCAGTTATTATATGTTTATGTCTATTTTTACACGTTTTCGTCTACTTTTATAAGTTTTTACATCAATTTTTATATATTTTCATCAGTTTTTATTCGTATAAAAACAGACAAAACGTATAAAAACTTATGAAAATGAATATACAAACGAACAAAAAAATGGACAAAAACGTATAAAAATAAACGAAAATGAAAAAAAAAACGAATGAAAACGGACGAGAGCGTATAAAAAACGGACGAAAACGGATAAAAACGTAAAAAAATAAAATAAGAGAAATTTTTATATATTTTCATCAGTTTTTATACTTTTTTTTTTACGTTTTTATCCGTTTTCGTCCGTTTTTTATACGCTCTCGTCCGTTTTCATTCGTTTTTTTTTTTCATTTTCGTTTTTTTTTATACGTTTTTGTCCATTTTTTTGTTCGTTTGTATATTCATTTTCATAAGTTTTTATACGTTTTGTCTGTTTTTATACGAATAAAAACTGATGAAAATGTATAAAAATTGATGTAAAAACTTATAAAAATAGACAAAAACGTGTAAAAATAGACATAAACATATAATAACTGATGAAAACGGATAAAAATGTAAGAGAATATATAAAAACGGACGAAAATTAAAAATAAAGGACGAAAATTGGAAAAAAATGGATGAAACCGTATAAAAACTTATGAATACGGATGAAAACTTAAAAAAACTAAAAAACGGATGAAAACGTATTAAAACTTATGAAAATGGATAAAAAAGTATAAAAAACGGACGAAAACGAAAAGAAACCGACGAAAACGTATAAAAAATGGACAAAAACGGATAAAAGCCTAAAAGATTAAAATTAGCGTAAATAATAATAATAATAATAATAATAATAATAATAATAATAATAATAATAATAATAATAATAATAATAATAATAATAATAATAATAATTAAAAAAAAAAAAAAAAAAAAGTAAAGTATAAAAGTAAATTGCAAAATACATCCCTCTTATGAGTAAAAGAGTGAACTGCAAAATACATCCCTCTTATGGGTAAAAAGACCAAAACAGCCCTCTGTTGGACTCCCGTTAGCAGTTAACGAAAAAATATTTGCGTCGTTCATCCTTAGGGATGTATAATGGTAAACGTTTGCCTAACGAAGGATGTAAATTGCCAATAGTTTCTGACAGGGATGTAAGGTCTCAAAAACTGCAAACCACAGGGATGTATTTTGCAGTTTACTCTTAGAAATAGATTACTAGGTTTTTTTTAAGCATCTTTTTTATAAAAAGGCAAATTGCAAAAAAGTGTAACATAATTAAACAATTTTAGTACTCCGTATTAAATTGACGAAGACTAAATTGGCTATTAGCAATAGGGGTGTGCACGGTTTGGTTTGGGTCGGTTTTTGGCTAAAACCGAAATCGAACCGAATATTTCGGTTTTTATAAAACCCAAAACCGAAACGGTTTTTGGCGGTTTGGTTTTTCCGTTTATCATCGGTTTCTGTTCGGTTTTTTTGGTTTTTCGTTTTCTAACCGTTTATATTTGGGCATGGCAAATTTATACCAAAAAACTTGTATTACATAGAAAATTGGTTATTCTTATTTACTTTTTTTCTTGTCAATGTAAGCATAATTCTTATTTACTTGGGCATGGCAAATTTATACCAAAAAACTTGTATTGCATAATTCTATAATTACACATATAGATGAGACACACACACATGCAAGTGAACATACACATAGTATGATCATCGTTATATATTTATAGATATATTCTCAAGTAAACACACGACACGACAAACACGCATATAAACATAAATGTTATGATAAATATTTTATAAATTTACCCACAAAATGAATATGAGTTTATAAATTTGATTTATTTAGTTATTTATTCATATTATATTAATTATATATTATTATATAATAAAATCGGTTCGGCTCGGTTTTTGCGGTTCTGTTTTTGGACGAAAACCGAAACCAAATATCTTATTGTGTGTTAAAGTTGTTATCTTTATGTTTTTACAAGTGGTATCAATCGCCTAGCAATGATTTAGGGGTGTGTGAGTTTGTGTGTGTCCCATTTTTTTAAAAGTTTCCATTCGAATCAAAAATAAAATCTTTACTTTTGTTGTTTTTTGTGGTTTTAGCACTTTTTTCTTACAAATTAGGGTTACAAATCATTTGTCACAAAAAAGTTTCAAGCTTTTTGAAAAATTTACAAGTTTGAAAAAATCGTAGTTTATGTTCTTCATTTTTAGAATAGTCTCAAATCGTGTTAAAAGTGTTAAAGTTTGCAACTTTATGATTGTTTGAGTGTTTCTAAGGTTTGAAGTACAAGAATCTTGAAGATTATAACTTGTTTTAGGTGACTTTTTGTGATTTTGAAAATCTAAGAATTTTTCTAATAGTCATTTTTAGAATAGTAAAACCCTCAAAATTTCAAATAATCACCCTCCGTGGTTTCTTCAAGATTGGTGGATTACTCGGTGTTATTCTACCTTGTATAATAAGATAGAAAAATACTTCGACTCTTGGAAAAATTTCTTTTGCGTACGAATTAGAAATTTCTATTTGAAATTTTTTAGAATAGTTTATTAGAAATTTTTTTGAATAGTCTATTAGAATTTTTTTTTAGAATAGTCTATTGGAAATTTTTTTTAGAATAGTCTATTTGAAAAAACATTTAGAATAGTCTATTCCAATTTATTATTATTATTTTTTAAGAATAGTCTATTAGAAAATATTTTAGAATAGTCTATTTGAAAAAAAAAAGTTAGAATAGTCTATTAGAATAAAAAATTTAGAATTGTCTATTAGAAATTCTTTTTAGAATAGTCTATTAGAATTTTTTTTTTTAGAATAGGCTATTAGAAATTTTTTTAGAATAGACATTTCTCGAATAGTGACCAATTTTTCGAATCATGACCAATTTTTCGAATAGTGTCCAAATTTTTCGAATAGTGTCCAATATTTCGAATAGACCTCAAATTTTTTTCGAATAGACCTCAAATTTTTCGAATAGAACTTATATTTTTCGAATAGACCTCCAAATTTTGAATAGACAAGGGATTTTTCGACTAGTCAGCAATTTTTTCGAATAGAGGAATTTTTCTAATAAACAAGGGATTTTTCGAATAGTCAGAGGATTTTTCGAATAGAGATGGAAATTTCGAATAAGGACACATAACTACAACAAAGGAACTTAACTTGACCAAACACAACTCCTTTATCATTGAAACGATCCAAGATCAACTTTATCAGACATAGCTTCATCAAACTGCTTTGTCAAATACTTTTGCTTCATTCTCCAGGGCATTAAACATCAAAGCACATAACCACAACCAATGGATTTAATCGTACACTGATAATACGTAGTTTGCTCAACCGAGTATACATATGGGTCAACAAGGACAAATGGTTGAAGTTATTGGGAACCAGCAAGGATATGCTACGAGTATACAGATGGGGAATCAGATGCAATATGCAGGGCAGTATGCTAGAAATCAAATGGACCAGATTGTGAATCAGAATGTGGTTAATCAAAATGGGAATGATTGTTTTATGACTTCGATTCAAAAACCTACATCTGACGTTCACAGTGGTGCTTTACATTACAATGGTAGAAATTGCATCGTCAACACCTGACAAAGGTAGAAAAGATCCAATATATGTTGATGTTAGCCAATAAAGAAAAATCAAGAATACTGTTGACTGCTGAGGAATACGACTTTATGGTTACAACAAAGGTTAATGATAATTCAGCAGATCTCAATGGAAACTACATCTTTATGGAAAATCAGCAGGCAACAACATCAAGCAATGATTCTGATATTCCTCCTACTTATGATTCAGATAAACTCCATGAGGTACCAAATTATGGTAATGATGATAATCCGTTTGCTCATGAGAAGCCACATTATGTGCCTCCTGAACCTAGTTATGATACATATGTGGGGGAGCAAGTTAATAGCAATGTTAACTATGAAACTCTAAATATGGATCCTAATGGAGTTCAAGTTGCACAAAATGGTGCTAATGATGAGGAAACTCGTGCTTTCTTTAAATCATTACTGAATAATTGTAGCATTGAGATTGAGAAAGTAAAAAAGGTCAATCGCGAAGTTAAGGCCGCGAATGAGAAATCGACCACTGAGCTTGAGAGATACAAGGAAAATGCAAAAAGTTTTCAAATTGACACAAAACGAGAGTCAGAATTTGAAATTGGTTATAAGAAGTTACTTTTAAAGATAGGGAATTGCAAAACATATTTGACACTCTTGAAATTAGTTCAACAAAAACCATTAACTCTTTAAAACAAGAAATTTCGGATTTAACAAACCAGCTTTCAAAACAAAAATTAGCTTACACCAATCTTTAAAAAAAACGGAATGAGTTGAAAAAGGAATTTGCAAAGAAAGAAGATAAACTTTTGGATGAAATCATAGAGTCAGAACATATGATCAAAAAATTAGAAAACTTGTTGGTTAAAACGGGTCATTCGAGTCAAACAATTCATATGATTACTAATCAAACTTATCTGATTTGCCATACAAAACAAAAAATGGCTCTAGGTAACAAAACTCCTTGTAATCTCAAGAAAGCTCAGAAGAACAGAATGTTTTGTACAATGGTAATGTTATCTATACCAAACATGATCCTCCTCTTGTTCGTGATTATGTGGAAACAATAGAACTTGTCGAAGAGAGCATAACTAAATTGAAACAAAAGAATCCAGATTTGAAACCAATTGATTACAACAAACTGAACAGACTATCTGGAATTACTTTTGTTGCACAAAAACAACCATCAGAGTTTTCCAAAAACCGAGGTTTTTCAAAACTAGTTTCTAAACCAGTAGTTGCTTCTAAATCGCTTTCAAACATGGAACAGATGTCTTCAAACAACACTTTTAACACAAGTGCTGCCAAATGATATCTTGATGATCCTAAAACCAGAACTGGGCAACTTCAAACGCTTTCAGAATCTAAAATGAGATTGACAAAAAACAATTGGAATTCAACGGTTCATATTCAGCTAAAAAAGATTCTTGAACATGACTTTGCTCCTCCAATTAATATGATTAATGCTCGGGTTATTCATTTTGAACAAGCATTTTTGAAAGAAACAGTTGACTTTGTCAAGGACCACAAATCCCTGGTAAAGCAAGCAAATGAACATTGTGAAAACATCAAACTTTTGGAAAACCTAAATGATTCTCTCTTCGATGTAGTTCTGTCTACTGATATTAAGTCCATCATTTTACAAACATATTCTATTGAAGATGATGAAAGATTGAGAGCTGAAACCTCTGCAATTGTTTCAAAGTATGAAAATGCTCTTATAAAACTTGAAAAAGAAAATGTGTCATCTTTTAAACAATTTGACCGCAAAAACGAGGAATGCAAGTATCACAAACTGTCGTATGAGCATGCCTACAAGGACATAAAAGAGCAAAATGACTTTTTGAGAGCTCAGTTGGAACGTCTAAAAGGGAAGGGTGTTGATACTAAGTTTGCAAAACCATCAACTTCGGAGAAACCAAATGCTTCAAAAACGGTTGAAAAACCAAAAATATCAATTTCCTAGTTTGCTCCAAAAGTCGATGAGAAAAAGGATTTTACAAAACCAGTCACTCCACATTCTTTGCCCATCAAGAAAAGAATTTTAAAGACGAATGAAAAGATTGTTGAAAAAGAAAAATTGGTTGTTGAAAGAAACACATATGTGATTGCGCCTGGCTTTTCTAGGAATAGTACACCGAATGTGACCACAAAAACTGTTAAAGAGTCTGTTGGTTCTAATGACATGGTCCAAAATCACCATCTAGAAGAAGCTAAGAAAAAGGCACAACTTCAAAAAGACGGAATTTTAGGTACAAAACCTAGTGTGATGAATTCTACAAGATTCCAAAACACTGCTAGTAGTAGTAAACCATTACCTAGGAACAATCAACAAAAAACTAGGGACTGGCTTGCATCTAAGAGTAGTTGCACAAAAGAAAATGCTTAGCACGTAGAAAACAATACTAGAAATTCTGAGTCGCTTTCGAACAAAAAGCAATTTCCAAATGACTGTAGTGACAAATTTAAGGTTGCTGTTTTAAACAAGAATTTTGAATTTGTCTGTCATACATGTCAAAAATGTGTTTTTTCAGCTAATCACGATGCATGTGTTGCACAATTTCTTAAGAAAGGAAAATCAAGTGCTAAGGCACAATCCACTAAGACACCAATAAAAAACAAACCCATTGACAACAAAAAAAAAAAGATAAGAAACCTAATAGGTGGATATCTACAGGATGTAGTTTTTCCAAGACTGAGACTTCTGCTGCATCTGATAAGAAAACTACGTCTAGATCTTACCTTAGGTGGACTCCCACATGAAAAGTTTTTAAAACAGTTGGTCTTAGATGGATTCCCACAGGAAAGATTTTTTATAGTTACATCAAGACAAGTAATAGTGAAAATCATCAGGATATAGAAGTAGAAACCACTACAACCATTGATAGTGATTACCCTCAAAGAGAGGAAACATGTACTTCTAACACAGTTATTTATGAAAACTTTTCGTCTTTGGTTGCAGGTGCTTCAACTATTTCAGAACCCAGTTCATCAGAGGGTTCAAATTCTGTAAATTTTACAAAATCATTCTTTCAATCTTCTATTTTTGATTTTCCATTTCTTTTATAAAACAAAAACCAAATAAAAAAAATTAAAAAACAAACAAAAACAAAATACAAAAATAGAAAATTTTCAAAAATACAAAAAAAAAAAATATAAAATCAAAAAATCCAAAAATATTCTTCTCACGACATGTCTCTCGTATAATCGATATTTTGTACGTATCTAGAAATGTCATTCAACAATGATACGGACATGTACAGATGCTTGGGTGAGAGTTCTCTATAATGTTTTCTAAAACATGTCGTTTCTCGAAAGTTTCTTCATTATGGCTTTCGTATATTTCAGTACAAAACCCGGGCATAAATGATGACTTCTTAGTACTTCAGCTAAGGACTCGTTCTTCAAAATAATGGCTTGTAAGTATTTCAGCTTACAACCCGGACTTTAAAGAAATGAAAGTGCTTCCCATATTGGGTTATACATGTTTTATTGCACTTATCCTAAAAACGAGAAGCAAACTCGTATCTGGCTTTAGCTAATTTTAGAAAAACTTTCAAAATCTTTAAGCTCAAGACAATGATTCTTGATCTAATGTTAAATTAGATTTTCAAAATTCTTTTACATTTTGAGCACCACCTTTTCAAGATTTTTCAAAAAGACTTTCAAAATCTATCAAAATCGGTGCTCATCATCAAAATGACTTGTGTACACCTTACAGTGCACAACTCAAGCTTTCAAAGAAAGGAAAGTGCTATGCAAAAATGATTTTCATCAACAAAGTGCACTTATCCTAAAAATGGACACTGTTGTACGCCTCAGTGCGCTATTCCTATTCAAACAAAGAGAAATCTTTGTTAAAAAAAAAAAAAAAAAAAAAAAAAAAAAAAAAAAAAAAAAACTTGATGCAAAATTTAACAAATCTAAAACTTCTTACTCTTTAAATAATTTTGTTTCAAGAAGACTCCTTCCCTCTAAACTTTAAAAAGGTTAATATTCTCAAAAACATATGCGAGTTTTGAGGGGGAGTATTTCAAAAAACAAAATTTTCCTTATTCATGTTCAAAGAAACAAATTTGCATAAAAATATCAATCAAATGTTTGGTACTCGTTTCTCCCTATTAGCTTTCCAAAAAAAAATATAGATTTTAATCAATCGGTATAAAAAATACCATCGAAATGCAATTTTTGAGGGGGAGAAGACGTGATTAAAATGTGATAAAAAAATGTTTAAAGATCGTAGTTGAATCTCAAAAGAGCTCGACTCATATATAACCAATGAATTAACGAAGCTTAAATGTCATTAATCGAAAAGACTTGTCCTGGACGGGTAATAATTTCAAGCTAGTCTAACTAGTGATGTAAGCATGTCTCGAATAGGATTTGTCTAAGTAGAGTGTACCGTCTCAAGAGACTTTCTTTGAACTTGACCAGGACGGGTAATAATTTCAAGCTAGTCTAACTAGTGATGTAAGTTTGTCTTGAATCGGTCTTGTTCACTGAAAGTAGATTAATTCAAAAGTGCGAACTTAACTCTACCCAACATGTACAAATTTATATCAAAAACTTATGAGCACTTGTGAAGGGGGAGTATTCCAGAAAAAGCAAAACTCTCTAAGTGTTAACAAAGTATGTTTTATTATCATAAACACTTTGAGAGATTTTACAAAAAGTTTTATGGTATGTGATCTACATACCTAGGATAATCATGGAGTAATAAGGTGATTATGGGTAGGTTTATGTCCAATGATCCGCCAGAGCCGGAGGGATTTACCCAAGGACAATTCCAATATAGGGCTGAGCATCGGGTCGGAACCGACCCGAACCGAGAAAGCCGAGAACCGAAATTCATGAAAAACCGGAACCGAAACCGAACCGATGGGCCGTCGGTTCGGTTCGGTTTTCGTCGGTTCGGGTCGGGTTTGTCGGTCCGTGTGTATTTTGGCATGTTTTTGTCGGTTTTGGGCCGAAACGGACCGACCCGACCCGACACGAAACCGAAATCATGTAAAACCTGAAACCGAAACCGAACCGACAGGCCAGCGGTCCGGTTCGGTTTTTGTCGGTTCGGTCCGGTTCGTCGGTCCGGATCGGTTTTGAACCTTCGGTGCTCAGCCCTATTCCAATAGATTAGAATTATAAGTCCTTAGGTATGATTGAGAAAAAAAAAGGAGTAAAGAAATGAAAGGAGAAAGAAGGGGTTGATGAATTAAAAAGAAAAGTTAATGAAAGGGTGAAAAGAAATAGCCCTCCAAATGTTCAACCTTAGGGCAGAAACCGGGTTCAACTCATATGCTACTGGTTGTTACTAAAGTGACACCGGTATTGAATACAAGACATCATGGACCCAGTGACGCATTGCACTTAACCTTCTAGCCACTCAGGTATCTCTTAAAAGATATTTGATTCATTTCTCACGGAGAACCTTGCATAATCTATCGATCTCTCATTCTGAGATGTGTTGATACTGAAAAGGTGGCACTCTGCTCCATGCCTCCGACTACCAAAAAAAAAATGCACGTAATCGAGCCTAGAGCCATTAGATTCATAAAAAGATCTCTTAGGATACACTTTCCTATGCATACACTTGTGTTCGCCAAAAAGGACACAAGTTGTATAAGAGTCTTATATGATCTACGGATCTTGTCATTTCATCATAATGGTAGTTACTTATCTCAAACGGTCTACAGTCGTGGAGTGATACTTCAGTATACTTCAGCGACTCACCTGAATTATGGGTATACTCTGGTATATCTGTTGTAAGCCTTCTTGAGGATATCTAATTCAGGAACAGCCTTTATATGGATTAGAGAGAGTCTTCACATTATGTTGTTGATTATCTCAAAGTTTGAGCCTGTAAGCACTGGAAATCCCGCCAAGTAGATTCCTTTCATGAATTGAGTCCTTATGATGTGGGTCGTTACTTGGATTTATCCTATGTAATGATAACTGTCCTTAACCGAATTAGGACGGCTGATGTGCCAGACCAAGGTGAATGAAATCAAGACATTCATCAGTAAAACAACCGTAGTGGTTTATTCTCTAAGAAAAGTCAACGATGATCGATTGGTGATTTAAACTAACATATTTATGCAGGTACTGATGAAAATCTCCTTGGAGGAAAGACCGAATACCATCATATCATTCATCAACATCTTCAACTCCGCATGCTCGTACTAATTTCCTCAAAGATCAAATTAAGAACGTTCAAGACAAAGAAATCAAGAAAAAAACAAAGAGTAAGATCAACGTCAAGAGTTGAACAAGAATGTCAAGAACAAAAGAAATAAATGAGGATTACATTAGTATGAAGATCAAAGCTTTAACAAGAAGTATGAGCATGTTGGAGAAAACATCAAGAAACTATTTGAAGATGTAGATCAAAGACAAGAAAGATCAAGAGATTTCAACAAAGATCACAAAGCATGAAGGAAAAAAGGATCTAGCATAACCGTTACACAAGAAGACTCAATGTTCAAGACAACAAGCTTCAAAGATCATAGATCAAGGTCACAAAAGAGAGATATCAATGATCACCTCTTAGGGGGAGATTGTTAGCATTAGAAGTGTTGATCATTTATGTAATCAAAGAGAGATCTCAATGATCGTCCCTTAGAGGGAGATTGTTAGAAATAGAAGTGACGATCATTTATATATTATTGAGTCTTGTAATAATGTTGTGATAGTCTAATATTCTAGTTAAGGGTAAACGGGCTTGGCTTAATCTAATATTGTATAAGGTTAGGTCTAGTCCATCACAAAAGCCCAAGCTCGACCCACCTCTTTCTTATCTTAACTATATAAGGCACCTTACTCTTCATTTGTAAGGTGTGCTTGAGGGTGCAAGTGTGTGTTTTTCTGTAATAATATTCTTCCTTCTTTCTTTCTCTACATTCTCTACTTTCTCTCTCTAACATACTGTTGGAAAATTTAGTGCACTTGAGGGATCAATTCACACCTGGTAATGGGTTTGGAGGTATGGAGTATACACCCATTTGGTCACTGAATCCCCTGACTCAATAGTGGTTATGTATTGATCAAGGTACTGCTAGTAGACTCTGCTGCTAGTGTTGTGAATCTGCTGCTAGCATTCTGCTGACAGCTGATTCTGCTGCTAGCTGATTCTGCTGCTGATAGCGTTCTGCTGATAGTGTGATTCTGCTGCTAGCGTTTCCACTGATGTGTTAACATTACCACTGCTAGTGATAATGTTTCCACTGATAACCACTGATCCCTATTATTATGGAAATTATTATGATATAATTAATGGGCCGTTAATTATACATAATACCATGGGCTAGGGTTTGAGTATTCTCTATTATAAATAGAGATCACATCATTCTGCATGGAAACGAGATATAACAAAAACACAAAACCCTAAACACTTCAATACACATCTGGTTCTTGGTTTGTACCTAAAGCAAGAACATCACTTGGTCTTATCCCATAGAGATATTCGTGTAACCCAGGCATAGGGTCGAATAGTTTCTATTGGAAAGTGATACCACGATTTCAAGTGAATATCCGGTACCTTTATTGATTATCTTAACCCTAATCTGGGAACCGTTATATAAATAACTACCAACAATCAATAGAAACTATTAGTGATAATCAATGGCTGCTGCTATGAGACAAATGGCTGCTAACTTTTCCAAGTTGGAAAAGTTTGAAGGTGTTGATTTCAGAAGATGGCAAAAGAAGATGCACTTCTTATTGTCAAGTATGAATGTGGTGTATGTTCTCACGACTGAGATTCCAGAAGATCATGGAGATGATGCTACTATGGATCAGATGAGGGCAAGGAGCAAGTGGGAGAATGATGACTACATATGCAGAGGTTTAATTCTCAATGGTATGTCTAATTCTCTATTTGATATTTATCAGAATATTGAAACTTCTCAAGAACTATGGGATTCATTGGAAGCCAAGTATATGGCTGAGGATGCATCAAGTAAGAAGTTCCTTGTAAGTAATTTTAACAATTACAAAATGGTTGATTCTAGACCTGTCATGGAACAATACAATGAACTTCTTAGTATACTTGGTTGATTCACACAACACAAGATGAACATGGATGAGGCTATTTCAGTCTCTTGTATCATCGATAAACTACCTCCCTCTTGGAAAGAGTTTAAGCATAAGAAGGAGGAGTTAACTCTTGTTGAGTTAGGCAGTAACTTGCGCATTGAGGACTCACTCAAAGCTTAAGACATTGACAAGCCAAAGAGTAGCACTGCTACTGGTCCATCAGTTGTCAATATGGTGGAGCATAACAACTCCACCAAGTACAATGACAACAAGGGCAAGCGTAAGCATCAAGATAACACCAAATCTGATCCTAACAAGAAACCTAAGGTGACTTGTTGGAAGTGTGGTAAACCTAGACACTTCAGGAAAGATTGCAAGGGTGGTAAAGTTGGAAACAAATCCAATGGATCAGGCACAAGTGGAGGGAATGGTAACACCAATTCTCTGAAAGGTCATAATGTGTTTAGTAAGTCTTTTAAGATTTATTATGTTACATATATATCTGACATTTACTTTGTGCAGGATGATGATGTTGCGTGGTGGGTTGACTCTGGAGCAACAATTCATGTATGTAAAGATAGAAGCTGGTTCAAGACCTATAAGTCAATGAATGATGGTTCTATTCTTCATATGGGAAACGAGTCAACTGCCCTGGTGCATGGAAAAGGATGTGTTGAGTTGAAGTTTAGTTCTGGAAAGATTGTTTCTTTATTTAATGTTTTACATGTTCCTGATATTAGAAAGAATTTGGTTTCTAGTAGTGTTTTGAATAATTGTGGTTATAAATAGGTTATTGAATCTGATAAGTTTGTTTTGTCTAAAAATGGTGTGTTTATTGGTTTTGGTTATTTATGTAATCAAATGTTCAGACTTAATATTGTTCATGATAATATTGATTCTGCTTTTATATCTACATCTAAACTTAATGATTCAAACCTATGGCATGCAAGAATTGGCCATGTACATTTTAAAAGAATGCAAGATATGTCCAAGGATGGGTTAATACCAGCTTTTGATATGAACACTGAAAAGTGTAAAACTTGTATGTTGAACAAGATAACTAAGAAACCTTTTCAAGGAGTAAAACGTGAAAGTAAAGTTTTGGAGTTAATTCACAGTGACCTTTGTGATTTACATGCAACTCCCTCTTTGGGGAATAAGAAATACTTTGTGACTTTTATTGATGATGCTTCTAGGTTTTGTCATGTTTATTTATTACATTCTAAAGATGAAGTATTAGATAAATTTAAAGTATTTAAAACTGAAGTTGAATTGCAACAAAGTTCCCTGATCAAAAGATTAAGGACTGATAGGGGAGGTGAGTACATGGATACTCTGTATTTTCAGTCTGTTGGTATAATCCATGAAACGACTGCCCCTTATACTCCTCAGCAAAATGGTATTTCTGAAAGGAAAAACAGGGTGCTGAAGGAGATGGTTAATTCCATGTTGTCCTATTCTGGGCTGAGTCAAGGGTTATGGGGTGAAGCTATGTTAACAGCTTGCTATTTATTAAATAGAGTTCCCATCAAAAGGAACAAAGTTACACCTTATGAACTTTGGACTAAAAAGAAACCTAGCCTTAATTACCTTAGGATATGGGGTTGTAGGGCTGTTGTAAGACTCCCTGATCCAAAGCAGAAAACTTTGGGTGAAAGAGGCATTGAATGCATCTTTGTTGGATATGCTGAGCATTCCAAGGCATATAGGTTTTATGTTATAGAACCTAATGAGTCTGTTTCAATTAACTCAATAATTGAATCAAGGGATGCAATCTTTGATGAGAACAGATTCTCATCTATCCCTAGACCAAGTCAAAGGATTCCAAATGGAACCAATGACAATGGTGTTTCAGAGGTTCCTGCTGATGAGGTTCCTACTGATGAGGTTCCTGCTGATGAGGTTCCTGCTGAGGTTGTGGAACAACAAACTGAACCTGAGCTCAGAAGGAGCAATAGGGTGAGGACTCCAAAATCATTTGGACCTGAGTTTCAATTATACTTAATTGAAGGTACAACGAGTGAGGTCTCTGACCAATACTCCTATTGCTTCATTGTGGAGGATGATCCCAAAACATTTGAAGAAGCAATGAAGTCCCAGGATGTTGCTTTCTGGAAAGAAGCAATTAATGATGAGATGGACTCTATCATGGGCAATAACACTTATGTGTTGACTGATCTACCACTTGGTTGCAAACCTCTAGGTAACAAATGGATTTTCAAAAAGAAAATGAAGGTAGATGGAACTGTTGAAAAGTTCAAGGCAAGATTAGTTATTCAAGGCTTTAAACAAAAGTCAGGAATAGACTACTTTGATACTTATGCTCCAGTGGCACGTATCAGTACCATAAGATTGCTAATTGCTTTGGCATCAATTCACAATCTGATTATTCATCAGATGGATGTAAAGACAGCTTTCTTGAATGGTGATTTAGATGAGGAGGTTTACATGAACCAACCTCAGGGCTTCATCATGCCTGGCAATGAAAACAAGGTGTGTAAACTGATTAAATCTCTTTATGGACTAAAACAGGCACCTAAGCAATGGCATCAAAAGTTTGATGAAGTGGTTTTGTCTAGTGGTTATTTACTTAATCAAGCTGACAAATGTGTAAATAGAAAATTTGATGAATCTGGTAAAGGAGTCATCATTTGTCTATATGTTGATGACATGTTGATCTTTGGCACTGACCAAAATCAAGTTGATCTTACAAAAGAATTTTTGTCATCAAAGTTCTCCATGAAGGATATGGGGGAGGCAGATGTTATCCTTGGCATAAGGATTAAACATGAAAGTAACAAAATTTCTATCTCTCAGTCTCATTACATTGAGAAGGTGTTAAGGAAATTTAATTACTTTGATTGTACTCCAGTGAGTACTCCTATGGATACAAGTGAGAAGCTAATGCCTAATACTGGCAAAGCTGTATCTCAACTTGAGTATTCTAGGGTGATTGGTTGCTTGATGTATGCCATGACTTGTACAAGACCTAATATTGCTTTTGCTGTGGGTAAACTGAGCAGGTATACTAGTAATCCTAGTGCTCATCATTGGCAAGCAATTCAGACGGTCTTTAAGTATTTGAAGAGAACTATGGATTATAGTCTCTCATATACTGGTTATCCTTCAGTATTAGAAGGATATACTGATGCAAGTTGGATTAGTAACACTGAAGACAATTCGTCTACTAGTGGCTGGGTATTCCTACTTGGTGGAGGTGCAATTTCTTGGGCATCCAAGAAACAAACTTGCATTACCAGTTCAACCATGGAATCTGAATTTGTAGCTGTAGCTGCTGCTGGCAAAGAAGCTGAATGGTTGAAAAACTTGCTTCTTGAGATTCCATTATGGTCTAAACCTATAGCACCTATTTCTATCCGTTGTGATAGTGCTGCTATATTGGCAAAGGCTTATAGCCAGATGTACAATGGGAAGTCTAGACACTTAGGTGTTAGGCATAGCATGATTCGTGAGCTCATCATGAATGGGGTGGTATCTATAGTGTTTGTTAAATCTCAACAAAACTTAGCTGATCACTTGACGAAGGGTTTGGCTAGAGACTTGGTTTTGAAGTCTGCTAAAGGGATGGGTTTAAGTCCAACTTAGTCACTGAATGCAAGGATACCCAACTCCCTTCTAAGGAAACTTGGAAGTTGAGTTCAATGTGGAAAGCTGATCATTTAGTGGACTGAAGCACATGTATCACAAACATCCCAAGGTTGTGCTTGTTACCTGCTGAAAGGAGGATGAAGTCTTCACTTCTTAATGGTTAATTTTCTTTGAAAAAGTGCTAAGTAGGAGCATGAATTAAAGATGAACCACCTATGTGAATGTTGAAGTTTTGCCGCTTCAGGAAGCTTTGGACTTTTAGCTTTTACAACATTTATGAATTGGATATGGACACATGGCTTGTATAGTGTCAGGAGTATTTTAGTGTTTGAAAACTTGTGTGTATTTATCATCAGGTATTCAAATGGGTTGAAGGGTTCAATTCTTAGAACACCCTGATTCTCGAATATTTGAAAGTATATGTACTAATGTGGAAATTCAATCCTCAGGATATTTTCATTTATGCACTTGTTTTGGTTTTGTGTTTGAATTTTCATGCAAAGGTAGTGAACTAAATTTGGGGAGGATTGTTGGAAAATTTAGTGCACTTGAGGGATCAATTCACACCTGGTAATGGGTTTGGAGGTATGGAGTATACACCCATTTGGTCACTGAATCCCCTGACTCAATAGTGGTTATGTATTGATCAAGGTACTGCTAGTAGACTCTGCTGCTAGTGTTGTGAATCTGCTGCTAGCATTTTGCTGACAGCTGATTCTGCTGCTAGCTGATTCTGCTGATAGTGTGATTCTGCTGCTAGCATTTCCACTGATGTGTTAACATTACCACTGCTAGTGATAATGTTTCCACTGATAACCACTGATCCCTATTATTATGGAAATTATTATGATATAATTAATGGGCCGTTAATTATACATAATACCATGGGTTAGGGTTTGAGTATTCTCTATTATAAATAGAGATCACATCATTATGCATGGAAATGAGATATAACAAAAACACAAAACCCTAAACACTTCAATACACATCTGGTTCTTGGTTTGTGCCTAAAGCAAGAACATCACTTGGTCTTATCCCATAGAGATATTCGTGTAACCCAGGCATAGGGTCGAATAGTTTCTATTGGAAAGTGATACCACGATTTCAAGTGAATATCCGGTACCTTTATTGATTATCTTAACCCTAATCTGGGAACCGTTATATAAATAACTACCAACACATACTTCATATCTCAAGTAACCAAGGATCTCTTATTGTGTTAAAGTTGTTATCTTTATGTTCTTACAGAGATCAAAATGAAATGGAAGGTGATCTTTGGTTTTGTGATAGTTGGTAGGTAGAGTACATGGGCGGGAAAGATAAAATGACAAAAGGCCCTCAGGTGATGGCACTTAACGGGTGTTAGCCATAATGGTCAGCTCATAACAAAAAGTCCATTTTAGGGACATTTGCTAAAAATTCTTGTCAGAAGTGGCCAGCGTGCAAAAAAATGAAACTTCAAGGACAATTTATAGTTTAACCTTATTTACAAAAGGATAAGGCATGGCTAAGCTGTTCATCACCCAAGATTCCATTGACTATGAGTTAATTGACTTTTTTTTTTTTTTTTTTTTTCTTTTTTTTTAGTAGTAATTCGTATGGCCTTTCATTCACTTGTTCTTATCTAATATAACAAGAATATCTATGTATCTGATCCAAGTTCATATTACATTTCTTCTCAAATAAATCACTATATACCTGAATAACTAACTAGGAATACGTACAACTGACGAGGGTAACAAAATGTCGTCATCAACGTCAGCACAACCTTGTTTCAGTTTTTCTCTTGCAGAGATTCAATCTGCAACCAGAGAATTTGATGATGAACTGGTCATTGGAGGAGGAGGGTTTGGAAAGGTTTACAAGGGTTGTATTTGTATTGGAGAAACTACTCGTGTCGTGGCTGTCAAACGGTTGGATTCTTTGTCCAATCAAGGGGCACCTGAATTCAGAGCCGAGATCGAGATGCTTTCCACGTTGCGCTATTGTCACTTGGTGTCTTTGATTGGTTTTTGTGAGGATAACAAGGAGATGATCCTTGTTTATGAGTATATGCCCAATGGAACCCTATATGATCATCTACACAAAGCCAACACTTCATTAAGTTGGGTGCAACGATTGAAGATAGCCATAGGTGCTGCACGTGGACTAGACTATCTTCACACCGGTATAGGCACCCAGCATGGAATCATACATCGTGATGTGAAGAGTTCCAACATTCTTTTGGATGAGAACTGGGAAGCTATGATTTCGGATTTTGGGTTGTCCACTAATCAATCAGTGTCATACATTGATGCTAGTATTAAGGGCACATTCGGGTATCTTGATCCAGAGTATTTCTATACCGGAAAACTAACAAGAAAAACAGATGTTTTTGCATTTAGGGTTGTGTTGTTTGAAATTCTTTCAGGGAGGCTTGCCGTGGACAGAAGCCTTGAAGAGGATCAATGTAGTTTGGTAAGGTGGGCTCAAAAATGTGTGAAAGAATGAAAATTAGATCAATTGGTTGACTCTAGTATAGCAGGAACAATTGCTTCCAAATATTTAAGAAGCTTTGCTCAAACTGCATATTGCTGTCTAAATAGTGATCCAAAAAAACGGCCTACCATGACTGAGGTTGTGGCCTCACTTCAGGCTTTACTGGAACTACAGAAGAAATTTGACCTTTCTCCAGAATCACCAAGTATAATGGGTTTCCCTTGGAAGATTCATGAGTATTTTTTTTTTCTACAACCAAATCACAAAACTCTGGTATGTAATGGATTATCGTGTACGTGTTCAATGCTCGTTCATATTTTGCGCTATAGACTACCGATTTAATGCGTGCAACCTTTACATTATTATAAAGTTCAAAATCATTTATTATTGGATTTCACATAAAAAGTTCGTTGGCATTGTCACATGGGCAGATATATTTGCTTGCCATGTTTTAGTGATTTTGTTTTCTAAGTCTACATGATTTTATATTCACTTTTTTTTTTTTTTTTTTTTTTTTTTTTTTTTTTTTTTTGTTTTAGTTTTAGTTTTAGTTTTAGACCAGATTAGTACCAATGAACCAAAGAGCCATGATAAAAACATGAATCAAGATGAGGAGTTAGTGACTAGAGATGTGAAAATATTCACATACGGTGAACTGCAGTATGCTACGAGGGACTTCGGGAATGACAGGTTCTTAGGTGAGGGCAGTTATGGAAAGGTTTACAAAGGTTGGGTCGATAAAAAGACATACTTACCCAACAAGCATAGTATTGGATTGCCCATTGCAGTTAATAAACTTCATCGCTATGGACGTGTAAGTCCTGAAAAACCCGAGGTAAGTGTCCAAACTTTTACCTTTTATGTGTGCAACTCATATGTCACTGGTGCATATAGGTCTTTCACATCTTAATTGAAACTTGACAAACTCCTTAATATATACAGTTTGATCTGGAAATGTTGAAAGAATTTCGTCATCCCAACCTAGTTAAGCTTATAGGATACTGCTTAAATGGTGAACAGCTATTCCTAGTGTATGAATTCGTACCCAACGGAAATTTCAAGGATCTTCTACGCAGTGGTAAGCAGCATAAATAACTCTAGATATGAATCTGACATTTACTTTCTGCAAATAATGTACTATTTTTATGATATAATTTAATTCTATTTGTTTGTAGGAGGTGTAGCACGACTTCCTTTGGCTACCAAGGTTAAAATTGCGGTAGGAATTGCCCGAGGGATTGTTTTCTTGCACAACACACAATTTCCAAAGGGATTCCATGAAGTAGATCATGATCCGTTTGAGCCGCCATACGATCTTGATGTGCCTTTTCTTGAGAGACATAAGATATTGTTGGATGAGGTAAAACATGAATTCTTCTTCTCTAGTTCAAGTTGGCTTCTCTCAATTTCTCAATTATATTTTTAACGCCTCTTGCTACTTTAAATGTATTTATCAAATAATTTGCAGGAATTTACTGCAAAGCTTTCATTCTACGACGTTACTAAATTGGTACACGGTTGCTATCCCAGTCATGGTCACGAAATTAATGATCCTGACTATTTTTGTCCTTGGTTTAGTAAGTTACTTAACCTCTCTTTCACATTTTATTTCCCCTTCATTCACTACAACAAATACCAGTTTTGGCGGCGTCATCGCTAAAAGTTACTATCAATTAAAACTTTGACTTTCAATTTCAACTAAACATTTTGGCTTATGTTTGACCTTGGGACCCACAGTTTTAGCGACGACGCTAAAACTATATTTTATTAAAATAAAACATTTTGATATTAAATAATATATTTTTCGATTATTCCCGCTTAAAATCAATCTAGCCACCAAAAACGCATAGACATTACTAAATAAGCATCCTTTTTTTCAGAGCCCTTGCGGAGCAATATCTCCGGATTTAAAGTGATATTCGCAGAGATCTTAACTGGGCAATTTACCTCTTATCCAAATAAAAGCCAGATGATTAAAAGTTTATTCAACTCTAGTAAAACGAAACCATTTGAGGATATAGCAAAGTTGTGCTTTTAAAACTGCAATGAAGTGAATTCAGAATCAGAGGTGCTAACAATCTTAGAGAAGTATGACAAAGTTCGAACGAGAGAATCAAGGTGCTAACAATCTGTTGAAATGTATTTTTGGCCTGGATAAATGTTGAGGGGCTAATGTTGCATTGTTTATATTTCAGGTTTGTTGGTTTGGTGTCTTAAAGATAAGAAGAGAAAGATGAAGGGGGCTTTGTGCCTTTTTGGAAAGATGGTTGCTTATCTTGGGCTTCACACTCTCTCATCCTTGAGTGTGGTATAGCTGTGTTCTGAGGTTCAAGCCGTTTTTCTTGTCCTCTTCCTGGATATCATCCTCTGCTGATGATCTATATATATCAGCTCTTATCTTTCCTTGAAGTTTATCACAAACATTATTCATTCTCTTGTATTATTATTTTGTGTTCCTTGATTGAGATCAAGTATTCGTATTACTGTTTGAGAACAGTTTGGTTGTAAAACTCTTTATCATTAATCTGATTGGGCAATATTAAGTTTTTCTTACATGGTATCAGAGCCAGGTTGCTCTGAAAAACGTTTTGAATAATTAAGGTTTGGGAAATTTGGGGCTTTTACGCTTTAAAGGTTCCAGAGGTTGATTAAGTTCCTTAATTGGAAGGTTTGATAATTTGCTTGTTGATTGCAAGTGGTTCTGGTGATTTGCCCTAATTTTAAAAAATTAGGGTTTGGTGGATCTTGGTTGGTGGATCTAGATTTGCCGTGTACATCTGCTATATCCCTAGACTAAGTGAATCTAGGGTGTAGTAGGTTTGATTCCGCTGCTGCTCTGCCTTGCGTACACTGTAACACCTCTCGCACCTTTACTTTTCTTGCATTTTTTTTCTTTTAGATTGACGGGGAGTAGGATTTGGGTTGCTGAAGTTGTGATTATTTTGATTGGTGGTATTGGTTTGTTCTTGTTCTTGTCTTATCTTTGTTTAGTAGATAAAGCCCTTGACTTACCACTTTAGTGGCAAGGAAGCCTGGGAACTTCTTTCTTCCCTTCCTCTTTTTGTGTTTAGCTTTGTTCAGCACTTATTTGTTTCATTATGTCTTCACATAATACTACTCCACCTCCCTCTGTTCAGGCCTCTGATGCAGAGGAAGATGATGCTTTACCCGTTACTCTTATTAGTAAACTTGATATCAGTCACCCTCTTCACTTGCATCCTAATGACTCTGCTACATTAACTGTTATATCTATAAAATTAAAAGGAACTGAAAACTATAATGTGTGGTCTTGTGCTATGTTGTTAGCTCTTGAAGGCAAAAACAAAATTGGTTTTATAGATGGTTCTTGTAGGAGGTCTAATACTGATGAAGTTCTTGGGAGACAATGGGACAGGGTAAATGCTATTGTTTTGGGTTGGATCTTAAACTCCATCTCTGAGGAACTATTTCTTAGACAAATTTTTTCAAAAAAGGCTTCTGATGTCTGGACTGAGTTAAAAGAAACATTTGATAGAGTTGATGGATCTGTTACCTTTAATTTACACCATAAAATCAACTCTTTGTCTCAAAATGGTACATCTATTGCTGAATATTTCAACAAGTTAAGCACTTTGTGGAAACAATTTGATGCTCTTATTAAATTGCCTAGATGCACTTGTCATGCTGCTGATGATTTCAAGAAACATGACCAGTTAATGAAGTTAATGCAATTCCTTATGGGGCTTGATGATTCTTATATGCAAATTAGAAGCAACATTTTGTCTAGAGACCCTTTACCTGATGCTAAGGGGGCTTTTGCCATCATCTCTAGTGAGGAGTCTCACAGAGCTATGGTTTCTGGGACTGGGGTCTTTCAAAGACCTCAGTCATCTGTCTTTCACTCTAATGTGCCTAATAGAGGTAGTACTCAGAGGCCCCAAACCTCTGGGAACTTTTTCAGGCCCAGTAATGCCTCCAGAACTAATACTAATTGGAACAATAGGGCTGCTGGTGGCTCTACTCTTGTTTGTGAAAATTGTGGGATAAATGGACATACTGAGGATAGATGTTTTAAGTTGATTGGGTACCCTCCTAATTTTGGGAAACGAAATGGTTACACTGGTACTAATTCTAATCAGGGTGTTCAAAACTTTAACAAAAGGTTTATAAAGAACAACAACTCTGTTGGTTCTAGTTCCCTTTCGAACCTTTCAGATGAACAGATTTCTAAACTCTTGTCTCTCATCAAAGACACTTCTGTCAATGATGATGAAAAAGGCAAAATTGTTCGTGCCAACATGGCAGGTATTGTTTTTAACAACAACAAGTTTTTTAACCAAAATTTTTATAGATTTTTTTGTAATAATAGTAAGGCCAGGGCTGCTCTCATGGCAGCTGGTATTATTGTTGACTCTGGAGCTAATCAACGTCTAACATACACTGATAAATTTTTGGTTAATGTTGTCGATATTTCCAAACTTGGAATCAAAGTCTCTCATCCTAACGGAACAGAGGTTTTAATTACCAAAGTTGGAAATATGATCCTAACCAAAAACTTAACTCTGTATGATGTGCTTGTGGTTCCAGAGTATTGTGTGAGCCTTATGTCTATTCATAA
Organism: Artemisia argyi; assembly: GCA_030686995.1. Lineage (NCBI taxonomy): Eukaryota > Viridiplantae > Streptophyta > Magnoliopsida > Asterales > Asteraceae > Artemisia > Artemisia argyi. The sequence continues at coordinate 24,642,578 of CM060709.1, forward strand.
GATTGCTAGAGATAGCAAATTTGTTGTGGCCTTTGATGAATCTAAATGCTATGTGTTATCTCAGGGTTTGAGGGATGTGAAACTTCTGGGGACTGGTAGACAGTCTGATGGTTTATATTTCTTTGATAAAACTGAAGGTAATTTACCCTCTAGAGACCAACCTTATTTTTTCTCTGGTTTGTCTAAACACTTGTGGCATTGCAGACTTGGTCATCCTTCTGACCAAGCCCTAAAGGTTGTAAACAAAGATCTTAATTTTAAACCTAATGATAATGTAGAATCCAAGAAACACGTTCGGGAGGTCGCGGTTGATCAAAATACATCATTGTTTTAGAGAGAGAAAGTAGAGAGAGAAAGGTGAAGAAAGGGTGGTTTATTAAAATGACAAGGGTTTGGTTACACACACAATTTCCCACCCCCCTCATGGAGAGTCATGAGGGGTATTTATAGGCTCATTACAACATTACTTTGCCTACTTGACAATAGTAGTCCCTATAGTATCTATTCTAGTCCATTTCATATGTGTGACGTTATCTTTATAAAAAAGCGAAGCTAACAATCTCCCTCCAAGATATCGTCACACATGAATGGATACAATGAGACCTATAAACACATAAACATGTAAATTACAACAATAGTAAACTATGTTGATGTTGTTGAAGCGCAGAGTCTCTGTAGTCTAGATACTGAGGCAGACTTGAAGTTCTCTCTTCCGACGATCTCGGCGTATGAACTTTGACACTAACGGCAAAGGTCTTTGTAGCTCTGAACTTCAACTGTAATGGTCTAGTTAGGTTATTACTCCCTCCTAACTAGTGAGCCTTTATTCTTTTCTTCTGCTCCCTCCTGAACAGACAACTCTCTTCTCATCTCGCAGCGGATAAGGTAGATACTAATGAGTTTGCACCATGGTTGTTGTTCTGGGAGCATCATAGCATAACTCACATAGTATTGTACAGAAGGTTGGTAATACGCTCTGATGTACACATCATTAGTACTTCTTCGATTCCAGTGTAAGCGCAATTCCCTCGATCAACCAACGTACAAGAGATAAAACACTACTTCTTTTGGCATGTTCTTCTCCCTCCTGATGGTTGCGATGTATCGAAATCATCATACTATTGTGTGCTCATGCCAAAATTACCCGTACTTTACACTTCTGATGCAATATAGATAGACCGTGTAAGCATAAGTTGTGAGAATATGCAGATAGGATATGACTCTCTTTTTCTACAATCTCATCTCTTCTCTTCAACCTGTAAGCGACCTCTTCAAATTCCAACCAGCTAGTAAATGACCAATGACTATAGAAGCAATCCAATATAACAAATCTGACAATAAAGTAAACATCCCGTAGATATGTTACTTAATCTTGTACTATGGTGTGACTAAGAACGGTGTAGAGAGTTCGTACACCATCGAATCTCTGAGTACTCTATACTCTTCAACCAACCAACCATCAAGTATAAGACGTACATCACCTCTTGATTATCCACAACTTCGTGTGACACTGAGCACTACAACGTAACTCCTTTAAGTGATAGCTATAACCCGTGAGCACTACAATGTAACTCCTTACATCGGGTATAACTAGATATCCCAAGTCTTAATCACGATCTTTAGTGTTTGCCCAAACAAGTATCTTCGAAAGTCATGCATCCATCCACCCCTAGACTTTGAGATAAATAAGTACACATGTCCTTGAAATGAACTTTAAACCCAGAAAAGTGATAAAGAATTATCCCCATAATCACAAAATCCGATACTAGCCGTTGTCATTTGATTGTGATTCTTGATCAGGATCGTTTAAGCAAAACGTGGTGTGTTTTGGTGAAGCTTGAAATTCTATATCGGGTGATTCATAGTGATTTCGTATTTTCCCTCCAAAAATAAATTTGGAAAATTTTCTCGCCCATAATTTGGAAATCACTATGAAATGCAATTCTAAGGTTACCAGAAAAATTTGAGTTTTGAAAATTTTTACGCAAAATTTCACCGAAAAAATTTGAATTTTGGCCTAAAAATTTGAATTTCGGGCCAAAATTTTCAACGTTATACCAAAATTAAAATCTCGCATAAAAATTGAACGTTTAGTCTCCTCTCAAAAATAAAATTTACTCAAATTTTCCCGCCAAAAAACTTTTTTTTTTTTTTTTTTTTTTTTTTTTTTTTTTTTGCTAACTCGATAGTTTCCTCTAACTTGATAAAGCTTCTAACTCGATAACCCCTAACTCGATAATGCCCAAACTCGATAAGCCCCAAACTCGATAACCTCAAACTCGATAACTCCCTAACTCGATAATGCCCAAACTCGATAATGCCCAAACTCGATAACTACTTCCCAAACTCGATAATCACTTCCCAAACTCGATAACCATTAGCCTCATCTAACTCGATAACCATTAGAAATTTTGGCAAAGTTTCGACTTAGGAGTAAGCCACAAAAAACCTAACTCGATAAACGATTAGGTGAACAGGCTAACTCGCCAATGTTGATCCTAACTCGATAACAACTTACACCCAAACTCGATAATCATGCATCAAACTCGATAAACATGCACATAACTCGATACCCAAACTCGAAAAATCACCCTAACTCGAAAGAAATCCAGTCCTAACTCGATAACACATCCATACTCGATAAAAAATTTCCTAACTCGAAATTTTTTTACCAAACTCGATAAAACATCGATGAACAGTAACCAGATTTATTTTTTCACCCAAAAACACGATTTTACACCCAAAAACACCACGATTCGCCCCTGGTTAGCTCTGATGCCAATTGTAGAATCCAAGAAACACGTTCGGGAGGTCGCGGTTGATCAAAATACATCATTGTTTTAGAGAGAGAAAGTAGAGAGAGAAAGGTGAAGAAAGGGTGGTTTATTAAAATGACAAGGGTTTGGTTACACACACAATTTCCCACCCCCCTCATGGAGAGTCATGAGGGGTATTTATAGGCTCATTACAACATTACTTTGCCTACTTGACAATAGTAGTCCCTATAGTATCTATTCTAGTCCATTTCATATGTGTGACGTTATCTTTATAAAAAAGCGAAGCTAACAGATAATATGCAATTTTGTGAAATTTGTCAAAAGGCTAAACAAACCAGAGAACCCTTTCCCTTGAGTGAACACAAAACTTCTGCCCTTGCTGACCTTGTCCATCTTGATGTTTGGGGGCCCTATCGGGTTACCAGTAGAGAAGGATATAAGTATTTTTTGACTATTGTTGATGATTACACCAGGGCTGTTTGGGTTTACTTGCTTAAGACTAAAACTGAAGTGTTTGATTGTGTCTATACCTTCTTTAATTTGATCAAAAATCAATTCAAGAAAACTGTTAAAATTTTCAGAAGTGATAATGGCACTGAATTTGTGAATAAAAGGTTTAGTGAATTTTGTGTCACTCATGGAATAATACATCAGACCTCTTGTGCTTATACCCCTCAGCAGAATGGGATTGTGGAACGGAAACATAGGCATCTGCTTAATGTGGCCAGATCCCTTCTGTTTCAGGGGGAATTCCCTTAAATTTGTGGTCCGAATGTGTTCTCACTGCTTGTTATCTCATTAACAGGTTGCCCTCTTCAGTGCTAAATGGTAATTCTCCTTACAACATGGTTTTTAACAATAAATGTTCTTTAAATCACCTAAGAACTTTTGGATGTTTGTGTTTTGCTACTGTCCTTAATAATGATGATAAGTTCAGTAGCAGATCTGAAAAATGTGTGTTGGTTGGCTATGCATCTTTTAAAAAAGGTTATAAATTGTTTAGTCTTGAAAGGAAACAATTCTTGTACTCAAGAGATGTTGAATTTTTTGAGAATATATTTCCCTTTAAGACTAACCCTGTGATTGAGACTTGTCAGGATCTGGATCATACAAACTTTTTCGATAAAGTTGTGTATGAGGATCCTGACATACCCCATGATGAGAAAAACATTAACAAAAAACCATCTTATGATGGAAACAAGTATGCTAACTCTCCTAGTGAAGGCAGAAACTCCTTTCTTGATGGTAGTCCAACAATTGACCCAATTGAGGATGAGTTGGGGCATCCTCAGGGTTCCAATGGTTTTGCCCCTGAAAATGAGGTGTCAGCTACACTTGAGAATGATAATGCATTATCTGAGGGTACATCTCATGATAGTCCAATCGCAGATCATCATATGATTTCTCAAACTCAACCCACTAGAAGATCTGAAAGATCCTCTGTTTTTCCAAACAAATATAATGAATTTGTGGTTGATTCTAAAGTAAAATATGGGCTTGAAAAATTTGTTAGCTATGCCAACCTCAGTTCTGATAACTTCTGTTTTGTAACTAAGTTAAATAAACTTTCTGAACCAAAAAATCATTTGGAAGCTAGCAAATCTGAGCACTGGAAAGAGGCAATGAACACTGAAATGAGCGCTTTATATGAAAATGATACTTTTGAGATTGTTGAATTACCCTGTGATAGAATTGCCATTGGGTCTAAATGGGTGTTTAAGATTAAATATAAGTCTAGTGGTGAGATTGACATATTTAAAGCTAGACTTGTTGTTCAGGGGTTCAATCAAAAGGAAGGGGTTGACTTTGATGAGACTTTCTCCCCTGTGATCAAAATTGTTACTATTCGATGTGTTATTAATTTAGCCGTTCAACAATCTTGGCCCATTTTTCAATTGGACGTTAACAATGCTTTTTTATATGGTGACCTTGAGGAAACTGTTTACATGAAACTTCCTCCGGGTTACTTTGATGAAAATGACAAGAGAGTGTGCAGACTTAAAAAGTCCTTATACGGCTTGAAACAAGCTCCTAGACAGTGGAATGCCAAACTGACTAGCACTCTTCTTGAAAATGGTTTTGTGCAAAGTAAAAGTGATTACTCGCTGTTTACTAAAAATGAGTCTGGTGTGTTTATCGCTTTACTTGTTTACGTTGATGATATTATTATCACTGGGAATGATCTTGGTGTCATTGATGATGTCAAAACTTATCTTAAGACCAAATTTCAGATAAAAGATTTAGGCAAACTCAAATATTTTCTTGGCATTGAAGTTATTGAAACTAAGAATGGGGTTTGTTTATCTCAGAGGAAATACTGCCTAGATTTACTATCTGAGTTTGGTCTTCTTGCTTGTAAGCCTTCTGCTATTCCTTTAGAGCAAAGTGTGTACATCACCTCTGAGCCCACTGACACAGATCCCTTACTTGATAATATCACTGAGTATCAAAAACTCATTGGGAAACTGATTTACCTAACTCACACTAGGCCTGATATTTCTTATGCTGTACACTGCCTGAGCCAATTTATGCATTCCCCTTTAAAGTCTCATTTAAAAATTGCTTTAAAGGTGTTGAGGTATTTAAAAGGATCTCCAGGTATGGGTGTGCATATAACTAAGAACTCTGGGAATTCTTTGAATGCATTTGTAGATGCAGATTGGGCTAAGTGTGTGGTTACAAGAAAATCTGTCACTGGATTCTGTGTTAGTCTCAATGGTTCTATGATTTCTTGGAAAAGCAAAAAACAAAACACCCTCTCAAAGTCTTCTGCAGAAGCTGAGTACAGAGCTTTAGCTTATGTGACTTCTGAGATTGTTTGGATCCTTAAGATTCTTAGGGATCTTAACTGGGAACATTTTATGCCGGTAAAAGTTTTCTGTGACAGTCAAGCTGCAATTAAGATTGCTGCTAACCCAGTCTTCCATGAGAGGACTAAACATCTGGAGATTGATCTCCATTTTGTTAGAGAAAAGATCTTAACTGGTGTTATTGAAACTGCCAAAATTCATACTACTGATCAAACAGCAGACATCTTTACTAAGGGTCTTGATAAATCTCAACATTTCAAAATGGTTTCAAAACTGGGTTTGATTGATGTCTTCCAGGCCAAAATTAAGGGGGGATGTTGAAATGTATTTTTGGCCTGGATAAATGTTGAGGGGCTAATGTTGCATTGTTTATATTTCAGGTTTGTTGGTTTGGTGTCTTAAAGATAAGAAGATAAAGATGAAGGGGGCTTTGTGCCTTTTTGGAAAGATGGTTGCTTATCTTGGGCTTCACACTCTCTCATCCTTGAGTGTGGTATAGCTGTGTTCTGAGGTTCAAGCCATTTTTCTTGTCCTCTTCCTGGATATCATCCTCTGCTGATGATCTATATATATCAGCTCTTATCTTTCCTTGAAGTTTATCACAAACATTATTCATTCTCTTGTATTATTATTTTGTGTTCCTTGATTGAGATCAAGTATTCGTATTACTGTTTGAGAACAGTTTGGTTGTAAAACTCTTTATCATTAATCTGATTGGGCAATATTAAGTTTTTCTTACACAATCTTAGAGAAGTATGACAAGTTTGAACGAGACTGAAGAGATGATTGCTTGGTCGACATACATAGGTCTGTCAACAAACTTAGCCATCAATCCAATACACAATGACGCATTTAGGCGGCGTGGGTCATTTTTTTCATATTTCTATAACTTGTGGAATTATCAAATGAGAGCTTCAATATATCAAAAAGCTAAATTAGAGAATGCGACCCAAAGTCATTTGGATCCAAATCTATTATTCAATATATATGATGCATCATGTTGAATCAATACAGACATGTAAGTAAAACATCTAGTCGCATAGCTTGATGAACATGATATATGCATGATACAAAATTATTGCTTGTTATAATTACTATATATATAACATAGCTGTTAGGTCCCCATTTCATAACACACGATCATGTAATTCTAGAGAGAGAAAGTAAGTAGAGAGAGAGAAAATGGAAGGAACTTGTAAATGAGAAATAAACTTTGATTAAGCAAGAACCAACACCATCTAAGGAGGGTTTACAATGTATTTATAGGCCTTGTTTAGGGCATCACACATCTTTCACATATTACTACTTTTAGCCCTTAGAATTTAGCATAACATAAATAATAAACTTAATAACACGAAACTCACTACTAGAATCAGGAGAATTGGCGACGAAAAAATCACGACGACACAATTTGCGACGGTACTTTGCGCTAAACGACAAAAAAAAACGCTTGACCCAGCTAAGTCGGCGTTGAATTTTCTGATTTTCAAAATACCGACGTCATGTCGTCGGTATAATTTTGGTCAAATTTGACTTTCTCAATAATTGCGAAAACGAAGGCGGGAATTTGCCCCGCCAAAAGTTTCCCGACGTCATGTCGTCGGGGAATTTTAATATAGATAAATCATTGTGATTAGCGTTTGATTAGCGTTTAACCCGTTATTGTTGTTAGTTTCCCGACGACATGACGTCGGGAATTTGTTAGTCGATTTATTGGAAAACCCGCGCTTGTGAATAATAGTGAATAATTTGGCGTGGCTTTTCCCACCTTTTTATTACCGACGACATGTCGTCTGGATTTTTTTCCCGCCTCATTTTGCCTTTGCCCCGCCAATATTTTTCTTTATATATACCGAATTTTATATAACTCGACAAAACACAGTATTAGTGCAAACGTTACGACGTTTAATCTATGCAGTGTCTTCATGTTTTAATGATGACAAACACGTAACTTGTAATACATAACATAAATGCACAAGTTACTCGTTCACACATCGTCTCTCGACATCACTTCAGGTATGAACAAACATTTTACCAACTTTGTTAAGTGATCAAAGAAAATCATTTTTGTCCTTAAACCTTACATTTTTTAAATGTGACAAAACATTTTTACAAAAATAAACTAGACAAATTATTTTTGTATTTATAAAGAAATGTTTTAATAAGAAAAATAAATTTGAAATTTGAATTTCAAAATGTCCAAACAGCCTTATTTCCAAGTAAACTAAAAAAACAAAATATTTTTGAACTTGTAGAATGAGTTGAAAATTGTATTATGTGGATTGTGTAAAAGTAAGGTCAGTGCATCAATAATACATTACACTTATTGCCAAGTCAAGGTCAATCATCCATACAATATCTGTAGATAGTCTTCACTAGATTACAGACTAAATTTTGAATTGTCATGAACAGAAAGGTTAAGATTTGTCGAAATTAATTTGGGGGAGTAGTAGTAATCATAAGAGTACTAGTAACTAGTACGCGTGTTGGTGGTTTGAGGCCATTTCCTCTCATATCGGTCTTCACAACCAAACTAAACCAACAAAGCTAGATATACAATGTGATGTAGTAAATTTTACATTGTGATACAGTAGAATAACATAATGATGCAGTAAAATAATAGTGTAATGCAGTAAAGAATTATGTGTTAGCCATTTCTTTGAGCCCTGATTCATTTGCTAAAATGTCACATAAACTGATGTTCTATTGTTTTATCAAATTCAGCAGCAACTCATGAACACGAATATTGAAGCCACTGGATTTAACCCAGGATTGATCTAGTTGTGGGTGGGCTACTGATAACATTCCTTGTTGGCAACTATGTACTATACATGTATGCCCAAAAGACCCTAACGCCTAGAAAAAAGAAGCCAGTCTCCAGGAAAAAGTTGAAGAGGGAGAAACTGATGCAAGGTGTTGCAGCACTTGGAGAATAGACCATCATAAATGATCAAGCTTAAATATGTGTCAGTGTTGAGTACCTATTGCCGTGTTGAATTATGTTGATGATTCCAGAACATTTAAGCGTAATTCAACATGATTTCAGCTTTTTTTTTTCTTTTCTTTTTTCTTTTTTCTTTTTTTAAAGAAATTCTCTATAACAACAATATAGATATTCAAGGATTTCTTACAAGACATATTTTTTTAGAGATGTGTAACGTTTATTACCGAACTACAATACAATAATATCTTAGTGTTTATGAAATATACTTTGTATCTTTCTTCTCATTTTAAATCATTTACTGCATTATGTTATGTTTGTTTAGTGTTGTGATGTAGTAGAATTTACATAATGATGCAGTAACTTATACATTATGATGCAGTAGATTATACATTGTGTTGGGAGTATGATAAAAGTAATGCACTAAAGTATTATTTGATGCAGCAGTATGATACATCAATGTGATGCGTACATAGTGATGTACTATCTAAGTATAGCATTTCTGTATAGTGTATTTTTTTTAACGGCTGATCAAATTATAAAAAACAACTAGCAAGGAGCTAAACAATCATTACAAAGGATATTTTAACCAATCATTCCAACTACAATATAAACTACCTCAATGCTTAATCCAAGAAAAGGAATACATACAAATATAATCAAAGATATCACTCTTTCTGTATAGTGTATTGTGGTGCACCATAATATACATAGTGATGCAGTAGATTATTCTTTGTGATGCAGTAACTTATACATTGTGATTCAGTAGATTATACCTTATGATGAGTAGATTATACTTTATGATGGAGTATAAAAACACAATGATGCAATAAATGGAGTATAAAAACAGATTTGGTGAATAATAAGGTATCTAGATATACACTATTTAGTTAAGTATTATTGTGATGCAGTATAATAATACTATGATGTAGTAGAATAACATAGTGATAATACTTTGATGTAAAATAACACAGTGATGCAGTAATATCACAATGAGATGCACTAGAATAATACTTCAGGATTTTGGCTTTGATGGTTTTTTTTCCATGGATCATAATAAATCATTACTGTCAACAAAATAGTATTCAATATTCCGCAAACACTGACAATACAAAATTTTTTTCTAGTTCCTACAATCTACACCATCAAGAACAATACAAATATGGTAAAAACCAAATATAAAATAAACAAGATAGCCCAGAGCAGGAACATCTTCACTGCAGGTTCAAAGTTGTTGGAGAAGGTTAAAGCCGGTGAAGCATTTAGTCCTTGTTTGTTTTTTCTTCCACACTTGACTTGCTGAGTATAAACACGTCAATTACAATAAGCATGACACCTGTAAACCACTGTATCAACATCTTTATCAGAAATGTGACAAACGTTGTAAGAAATTATAAATAACTAACGAGTTCTACCATATAACAAAGGTTTATAGTCTTCCTTTGGTACAAAAAATAAAGTACAAAATGAAACATAATACACTAAACAAGTAAAGGCTTAAGAGCTGACGTAAATACCACCTTCTGTAAATAGTCAAATCTTGCAAGCATCGATTGCTCTGCTACCTTGCTGGTAATTCTGGAAAAAGAAGTCACGAGTAAATGTGACGTTCTTGTATAACCTTGGAGTTTCATCCGTGACAAGCCCATCCACAGGTCCAATAACGTTTTCAGTTTGAGGCATCCGGAACATAGCCAGAGTCCTCTATCCATCGGACTTTTGAATATCCCATTACTCATTATCTGCACATTTTTTTACCACTCATTATCTGCATCCAGAACATAGCCAGAGTCATTCATTGGTCCCATTCTCTTTTAATTATCTATACTACCATATAAAGTATTTGGGACATTCCATTTATTGTTTTGGTTTAATTTTGTATGGTGGTATTAATGTCTTGACTCAACAATACCTAGTATAAATCTTTGGAAATACATGCAAGACGGTTTAACATAATCACTGCATGAAAAACATTCATATCACCACATGGTCCACATTCAACATGATCTATCCTTACAGACCAAATTCACACCATTTACTGATATATTTATATATGTTCATGTAGGTATGGGTTAAAATAAAAAGTCCCTTATAATAAAAAGTGTAGGAAGGATTGTGAGAGTGACATGTGTCACCCCCATGCCACATCATATGACACGTGCCACCCCCCCCCCCCCCCCCCCCCCCGCAAAAAAATTTTATTTTATTTTTTTTGGGGCAATTTTTTATTCTTTTCCCGCCAACTTTTTTAGTGCATCATAGTTATAAAGTTACTGCATCACAATTATAAAGTTACTGCATCACAGTTATAAATTTTAGTGCATTAAGGTTATAAGTTACTGCAGCATAGTTGATGCACTGAACTATTAACTATGATGCAGTAACTTATAATAAAGATGCACCAAAACTTAAAAAAGAATCGTATTTTAATTGTGATACAGTTACATACATATATGATGCAGAAAACTTATGATGATGCAGTTTCTTATAACTATAATGCAGTAACTTTATAACCATGATGAAGTAACATTAAAACCATGAATGCAGTAACCGTGATGCAGTAAAATCATAATTGTGATGCAGTAAACGTGATGCAGTAACTTTATAACTGTGATGTAGTAAATTTATAACAGTGATGCAGTAAAAATTTTTGGCGGGAAAAAAATAATTTTTTTGCCCAAAAAAATTTTTTTTGGTGGGATTTTTTTTTCGCGCGGGGGGGGGGGGGGGGGGGGGGGTGACATGTGTCATATGATGTGGCATGGGGGTAACACATGTCACTCCCACAATCCTTCCTACACTTTTTATTATAAGGGCCTTTTTATAATAACCCCACCCCAGTTAGGATTTCCTAGAAGCTGCTCAACTGCAGCACTGACATTACCTGCTGTGGCTTCCAAAGCTTGAAGATTTTCACGGTTATCCAAAAATCCCATCTGTTAACAACTTACAAGGCAAGCTCAAAAATGTATAATGACACAGCTCCATTAGCCTTGTTATATAAAACTACTATCCTAAGTGACTGCAAAAAAGCAAAGTTTATACTTAATACATGGTTACACGATTGGCAAACCAACTTTATTAGAGCAAAGTTTGTAAATTAGATATTCAAAATTGTATCGAAGTGAAACGTTTTTGTTGAAAAGATATTCAAAATTGTATCGAAGTGAAACGTTTTTGATGAAAAGACATCTGAAGTCACTTTCGCACATGACACAAACTACATCTAACCTAACTTGCGCTTATACGCCGCAAACTAAAAGCTACTACATCTCAGTTCAAAACCTACTGCATAACATAAATAATCAAGTATACAAAGTCACTTTCGCACATGACACAAACTACATCTAACCTAACTTATGCTTATACGCTGCAAACTAAAAGCTACTACATCTCAGTTCAATAGGTACTGCATCAGATAAATAATCAAGCATACAAAGTCACTTTCGCACATGACACAAACTACATCTAACCTAACTTATGCTTATACGTCGCAAACTAAAAGCTACTGCATCTCAGTTCAATAGCTACTGCATCACATAAATAATCAAGCATACAAAGTCACTTTCACACATGATACAAACTACATCGAACCTAACTTATGCTTATACACCGCAAACTAAAAGCTATTGCATCTCAGTTCAATAGCTACTGCATCAGATAAATAATCAAGCATACAAAGTCACTTTCGCACATGACACAAACTGCATCTAACCTAACTTATGCTTATACGCTGCAAACTAAAAGCTAATGCATCTTAGTTCAAAAGCTACTTCATCAGATAAATAATCGAGCATACAAAATCACTTTCGCACATGTCACAAACTACATCTAACCTAATTTATGCTTATACGTCGCAAACTAAAAGCTACTGCATCTCAGTTCAATAGCCACTGCATCACATAAATAATCAAGCATACAAAGTCACTTTCGCACATGACACAAACTACATCTAACCTAACTTATGCTTATACGCCGGAAACTAAAAGCTACTGCATCTCAGTTCAATAGCTACTGCATCACATAAATAATCAAGCATACAAAGTCACTTTCGCACATGACACAAACTACATCTAACCTAACTTATGCTTATAAGCCGGAAACTAAAAGCTACTGCATCTCAGTTCAAAAACTACTGCATTAGATAAATAATCAAGCATACAAAGTCACTTTCGAACATGACACAAACTACATCTAATGGCTTGCAATTTGCCCAAAATTGTATGGTATCTCAACTCGCCATATCCTAAAAAGCGAAAGAGTTGGCTAGCCCGCATGATTATGGCTTGTGGTAAAGGCAGTGGAAAAACCATAATTGGTAATCAGCTCACCAAGATATTGACTTTGTCCATCAAGAGTTGGCTAGTCCAGAAGCAAACGGCTTTTGGTAAAGACTAATCAAATCCGTTGACAGCTGGTGGTTTGCTCAAAATCACATGGTTATCAGATGGACCATAGTTCTTACTTAAATCGATACATCTGGCTACTCCAGAAGTGATGGCTTTTGGTAAAGAGATTAAAATCCATTAAGTTTTCAAAACAGTTTATTGCTAGGGACAAGCAATAGTTTAGTGTGGGGGATTGATGAGTGCTCAAACACTCATCATTTTTGGTCAAATCTGAACTGCAAAACATACAAAAACACTCAGAAATGCATCAAAATACTAAAAATATTTCAAAATTGTGTTTTATATGTTTTAGATGCAAAATGAGTAAAAACAGATGAAAAACGTAAAAAGTTTGCGAAATTGGCAGTTTCAGTCCCTCAACTTTCATAAAATGTCAAAACTAGTCCCTGGTCATTCAAAATATGAAAAATTATCACCAAAGGTCCTTTTGAAATCATATGTTGTCATATTTAGTCCTTTGGTGAAAAATCTCGAAAGTTTTGGAAATTTGCAATTTAGTCCCTGGAGTTTCAAATTTTGGTAGAATTGGTCCCTGGTGGGATATTTTTGAAAGAAAAATCACTTTGGGTCCTTGGGAAATCACAAATAACAATTTTAGTCCTTGGGTGGAAAGTTTGAGGAAAATTACATGTTTAGTCCCTAAAGTTTGAAAATTGACATAAAAGGTCCCTGGGATTTCTAATTTTAGAAAATTGCAACATTGGTCCTTGTGTTATTCAAATGTGGAAATTTTGGTCCTTATAATAAATTTTGGAAAGTTGCAGTTTCAGCCCCTGGACTTCAGAATAATTACATGAATGGTCCTTGTGATTTTGAAGCTTGAAAATAAACAAACAAAACCAAAACCAAACACCAGCCCACCATCCACTACCCTACCCAATACCCCCTAAGCCCATTCCCTAGCCCAACACACAAACAACCCAACCTCCCACCCCGTTTGAATATTACCACCAGTCAAACCCTTTGACCCCGTCCACTGTTCACCCCCACCATCTCCTCCCCTAATTACCAGGATACCTGCTCCCCCTCCTCACCACTTTTTCACCAACTCCACCTCCAACACTCCAACCTAATTAATACACCCAACCAAATCCCCTCCTCATTTATTATATCAAACCAAACCCCATAACCTGCCAAACTCAATTTTCCCGCCAAGCATGTTTAAACGGCCAGGATTGATTTGAGCCATCCAACGGCTGAGAACAAGTGTGGGAAAGTCAAAGAAACATGTCAGGACTTATAAATATGAAGAAAAGTGGAAAAAGAAGCAGTAGTTAATTAGAGTAGTTAACTAGTGTAGTTGTAGTTTAGTCTAAGTAGTACATTTCCATGTAATTCTTATTTTTAGTTGATAAAACTAGCTTTCAAAGTGTATTCTCAGTTTAATGTTATAAATTTGATGTTCTTGCACAATCAATTCCTAGTTTCCTTTATGAATTCAGTATATGAAAGTTTTTAGTAAAAATTTCATGTTGGCTTTTCTATTGATCAAAGTTGTTGTTTACTGGTTATTTAAGCCCACTTAAGTCATTAATAAGCTTTTATAAGCTTCTTGAGTACTAGAATCAATTTTAGTTTAAAATACAAGAAAATACTCAAAAATCACAAAAACAGTGGAAAATAAGAAAAAGAAAAATCAAAAAGGAGAGAAGCAGTGAAGGAGACAATGGTTTAGAGTCTCAGGGAGACATTAGGTCAGGGATGGAGTGATTTGTTTTTGGTTTTGAGCACAAAGGCTCAGTGTAAGTCTCTTTTCAGTTTCAATTATTCACTTTCACATTTTGTAATTATTGGATGTAATTGTTCATTTTAGTTAATTCATGCTTATTTGTGTTTGACTTGTGTCAGTAGAAGCTAAATAGGGGTTTTCATGGTTTAAAAGTTCATATTGCTTCCTAAAAATCCATTTTCAGTTTCAGAAGGGGTGTTTGGATTAGGGTATTTCACCACTAGGTTCTAAGTCTCAGTTGTTGATTTTGGCTCATGCATGCTTAGTCAAGTCATTTTAGGTCATAAGTAGTATAGAAACTCAGGTAACTAGGGTAAATAGTCAAAATCACCAAGATTGCATCATAAGTGTCCACTGTATGGACAGTGAGACCCATAACTCCCCACATTTACTTAGAACTTGTTAATTTCACTTAAAATAGTCTTAATATAGGTTAATTCATCAGTAGCTTAGATCCCTTAGAATTTCAATAAAGTCAACATAAGTAGTTTTCACAAAAAGTCAAATGTGCATTTTCTGAGTTTTTGCAAATATGGCATGATTTGTTCTGAATTTTGTGTTATGAGTTAGACCTTGAAACTTGTTTCTAATAAAATCCCCCCAGCTCATCTTCATTTTCCCACCTCCATTATATTTTAGTGATTTTTTCTGTGCATTCCACATTGGGCCAAACACAGCTGCAGGGGAGGGTGATGCCCCGCATCAGCAGACCTCCACACCACCACCACCTTTGGTGGTTGCTGTAGACCACCACAGTGGGTCCCACAGGCCCTCATTAGGTTCTTTGGACTCCCCCTGGCCATCTTGCTAGTTCAAGTTGAAATTTGAGCCAAAGTGCCCTTGCCCCCACTTGGAATTGCCCCCAAACCTTGTCCCCTTCCTGAGTTTAAATAAGCACTCCAAGTGCTTATTCTTGTGTTATTTAGCTTATCAGAGTGATTATTTTGTTGCTTCTAGCTTCTATAAGTCCATTCAACTCAGTTAAACCAGAATTCACCTTAGTGGATCCCACACAAACTAGTTTGAGCTTATTTTCTTGTTTGGTCAACATAAGTCAACTTTCCAAGCTTATTGCTTGCATTTGGCTTATTTTTAAGCTTTGGAAATTTTGTTTTCACAAAAGTTTCATGTTATAAGTATTTTAAGAGTTTTGTAAAAGAAAATCCAGAAAATTCAAGTTTTAAAATAAGTGATAGTTTCTATTTAATTTTATTTATCTTTTTAATTTTCATTTTTAGATTTTTTTTAAGTAACTTGCATTTTTATATTTTTCTTAATTTCCTTTTACCTTAAGGTACTTTTAGTAATTTTCTCAGATTTTTATATTGTCATTTAATAATTATTAGATTTAATATTAGTTTTATTAATAATTAATTAATAATTAAGTAGTAAATAGCATAATTCGTTTTTATAAACTAACACCTAGTTTTTATATTTTTCCTAGCTTTTATATAATATAATATAATTTTAGGAATTTTTCTAGAATTTCTACTGTTCATATTCTAGTTTTTATAATTTAAATAGTTTAATTAGTAATTAATTAATATTTAATATAATAATTAGTGAAATAGTTTAAAAGTACATAAAACAAACTTTTTATAATTTTTTAGGATTCCTGTGATGGTTAATTAGATATGTAAAATTTTTCTTAATTTTCTAAGTTAGTTTGTTATTTTTAATAATTTAAATTAATTAAAATTAGTTAAGTAATCTTTAATTAGTAATTAATTAATAATAATTAATTAAATTGTGTAAAAATTAATTGTCTTTTTCTAAAAATTTTCTTTTATCCTTAGGTTTGTAAAAAAGTCATTTTCACCCCCTGTGGGTTTTCAGATTTCAGTTTTCACTTTTTATTTTGTACGTTCGCGTAAATTTAATCTGAGCGTACACGTTTTTAGTTATTAAACGTTTTTAGGTATCTAACTTTCACGTGATCATCTATATAGCTTGTTTAAGCTATTTCTTCATATATTCCTTAGTTCAAATAATTCACAACCCCTTTCTGTCCAAATTCACCCGATCACAAGCCCGTTTGAATACAATCCACACCTCGTCGAGACATAACGACCCGGGGAAACCCTGTATTCCACGGAGCATTGAGCCTAAGGAGTTTGACTATATTGACCACATCCGTGGTTGACTTTATTTGACTGCTTTTGCCTCAATAAAAATTTGGCGCCGCTGCCGGGGAGGTTATGCGCGTTATTATAAACGGTTTTGCGTATTAGTGAACCTGGATATACATCCGTTGTATATTTACCATCCTTGTGTATATTTTCATAAAAACGGTTCCCGAAAACTTTTTAAAATTAGTTTTCAACGAACACAAAAAACCCAAAAAGATTTTCTTTCTCATTTGTACAAAATGTTTATCCAAAAATCCAAAAATATTTACCTTTACCCTCTCACATCTTTGATTCTTCATTCCTTACCCTCCCAAACCTTTTGATTCTTTCTATGTCTCATCCACACCTTCTGATTTGTCAATGGTGTGGTAGTCCTTATAATGGTGGTAATTGCCCCGGTTGTGGCATGGTAGAGTCAGGAAACGGGTCTGTCTATAACCAAGATCCCTATTCCTACCATGACACGACTGAGTAATTCCATCAGCTACCACACCATTAGACTCAGCAGTTTTACTGTTGTGAGTACTGTGGTGGTTCACACTACAGTTCTGATTGTCAATCGGGAAACACGCTTGTCTATGAGCAGTTTCCTGATAACAATTATGACTTCAGCACATATGACCCACAACCACATCAGTTTTACTGTTGTGATTACTGTGGAGGTCCACACTTCAGCTCCGATTGTCAAACAAGGAATCCATTTCCTTGTAACAATTTTGACACATCGTATTATGACGAACCTCCATCTCCACCAATTCCTCAAAGTCTTCTCTTTGATCTTTTGGATTTAGTGAATGACTTGAAAGGAATAACACATACCCCAGATAATCCAAAACAAAAATCGATGGAAGAATTGTTAGCTGAAGAACAGGTTGCTAAAATAAATTCCCAAGATGTCTATGAAAGATCTATTAGGGAATCAATTGAAAAAGAAAAAGCAGCCAGATCTAGCTCTCGATTCCGTTTCATTCCTGATGACAGTGATGATGAAGATACACTTGATATTCTTCAATTTTATAAAGATTCATCAGATGAGATACCATCAGTTGAGATTCCATCTCAACCCACTGTTATCACACCCGAGGTTCCCACTCATTCTTTGAGCATGGGGGACGAGCATCTTGACACTGTTCCTGAAAGGGAATCGGACGAATTCATAAAGTCTAGTGTTGAGAACCTTGTTCCAATCCCAAGAGAGTCACAGGGAATTCTTGATCATATATGTGATATTCCTCCTCCTCTTGTCTTCCCAACTGATCATGTTGAGATGTTCTCCGATTCTAATGATTATGATTCGTTATCTTGTGGGGACATCGTTTTTATGGAAGAATTACCTTCTAAGCTAGTTAGCTTAGAAGAAGAGAATGATGAGATTGACACTGAAATCAAGGATGAAGCACTTCATGCAACATTATTGAATGTCGATCTCCTCATTTCTAAAATCGAGGCTTTCAATATGAAACCTATTTCATCTCCTATCCCCATAAAGGATAGTGACATTTTCTCCGATGATCCTATTCCGGAGTTTGAAGCCTTTACTTTTCATCATATGGGAGAGAAGATTAGTGGCAGTACCACTTCTCATTCTCAAATTTCTCTCCCAGTGTATGATTCATTCACCTTTGAGGAGTTCTCCGGTGAACTCACTCATATCATATCTCCACCGGAGTATGTTAACTTTTACTTTGATCTAGACAAAGATGATCTTTGTGTTCCGGAGGGAAATATTCTCAACCTTGAGAATTTGCTTGATATCAAAATCCCGTCCCTCCCACCCATATGTCTAGATCATACGAGCTTAAACAATGAGATTCATGATACACCAATTATGGATTCTCTTTCTGATGATGATTTTATCTTGATTGTCATCAAGATCTTTCTCCCATTCTTCACCTACCGGGTGACTTCTCCTGTTCTTCACTCCTTCGGGAATGAAGATACCATCTTTGATCCCGGCATTTTCATTTACCATTATCTTGAGCCGGGATTATATCTCATCGGTGTGGAACTTTCACGTGCTTCATATGTTTGTCCAAACATTTTGAATGAAAGTCCGATGGAGATTACTTCTTCCACATCATGCTTCCCCAAGGACAAATGAATTCGGGGTCGAGTCAAGCTAGCGACTCGGTAAACAAAAACAGTAGCATATACTTATAGGGTTATAGGGTTTTCACCCTAAGTGTGGGGGAGTTACCCCTACTGTGGTTACTTATAAAGTGAAAATACAAACTGGTGTTTCCACATTTAGCTTGTAATGCTGCCCTTTTACGTTCAAAGAGTCGGCATAATAGCCGGGACTTTGAATATTGAGGACAATATTCATTCTAAGTGTGGGGGGTATTCTAGCGAATTTTATCACATTTTACTATCTAATACCCCCGTTTTTGGCCAAAATCTCAAAAATTTTTAAAATTTTTTCACTTGTGCTTCAAAATTTTTGTAATTATCAGTCCGCCAAGTCTAAACGACAAAAGGATTGGCTAATCCAGGAGCAAACGGCTCTTGGTAAAGATATATCAAATCCGTTTACGGCTTGCAATTTGCCCAAAATTGTATGGTATCTCAACTCGTCATATCCTAAAAAGCGAAAGAGTTGGCTAGCCCGCAAGATTATGGCTTGTGGTAAAGGCAGTGGAAAAACCATAATTGGTAATCAGCTCACCAAGATGTTGACTTTGTCCATCAAGAGTTGGCTAGTCCAGAAGCAAATGGCTTTTGGTAAAGACTAATCAAATCCGTTGACAGCTGGTGGTTTGCTCAAAATCACATGGTTATCAGATGGACTATAGTTCTTACTTGAATCGATACATCTGGCTACTCCAGAAGTGATGGCTTTTGGTAAAGAGATTAAAATCCATTAAGTATTCAAAATAGTTTATTGCTAGGGACTAGCAATAGTTAAGTGTGGGGGATTGATGAGTGCTCAAACACTCATCATTTTTGGTCAAATCTGAACAGCAAAACATACAAAAACACTCAGAAATGCATCAAAATACTAAAAATATTTCAAAATTGTGTTTTATATGTTTTAGATGCAAAATGAGTAAAAACAAATGAAAAATGTACAAAGTTTGCAAAATTGGCAGTTTCAGTCCCTCAACTTTCATAAAATGTCAAAACTAGTCCCTGGTCATTCAATATATGAAAAATTATCACCAAAGGTCCTTTTGAAATCATAAGTTGTCATATTTAGTCATTTGGTGAAAAATCTCAAAAGTTTTGGAAATTTGCAATTTAGTCCCTAGAGTTTCAAATTTTGGCAGATGTCACTTTCGCACATGTCACAAACTACATCTAACCTAACTTATGCTTATACGTCGCAAACTAAAAGCTACTGCATCTCAGTTCAATAGCTACTGCATCACATAAATAATCAAGCATACAAAGTCACTTTCGCACATGACACAAACTACATCTAACCTAACTTATGCTTATACGCCGGAAACTAAAAGCTACTGCATCTCAGTTCAATAGCTACTGCATCACATAAATAATCTAGCATACAAAGTCACTTTCACACATGACACAACCTACATCTAACCTAACTTATGCTTATACGCCGGAAACTAAAAGCTACTGCATCTCAGTTCAAAAAGCTACTGCATCATATAAATAATCAAGCATACAAAGTCACTTTCGAACATGACACAAACTACATCTAACCTAACTTATGCTTATACGCCGCAAACTAAAAGCTACTGCATCTCAGTTCAATAGCTACTGCATCACATAAATAATCAAGTATACAAAGTTACTTTTGCACATAGCACAAACTACATCTAACCTAACATATGCTCATACGCTGCAAACTAAAAGCTACTGCATCTCAGTTCGAAAGCTACTACATCAGATAAATATTCAAGCATACAAAATCACTTTCGCACATGACACAAACTACATCTAACCTAACTTATACTTATACGCCGCAAACTAAAAGCTACTGCATCTCAGTTCAATAGCTACTGCATCAGATAAATAATCAAGCATACAAATTCACTTTCACACATGACACAAACTACATCTAACCTAACTTATGCTTATACGCCGCAAACTAAAAGCTATTGCATCTCAGTTCAATAGCTAATGCATCAGATAAATAATCAAGCATACAAAGTCACTTTCGCACATGACACAAACTACATCTAACCTAACTTATGCTTATACGCCGAAAACTAAAAGCTACTGCATCTCAGTTCAAAAGCTACTGCATCTGATAAATAATCAAGCATACGATGTCACTTTCGCACATGACACAAACTACATCTAACCTAACTTATGCTTATACGCTGAAAACTAAAAGCTACTGCATCTCAGGAAACTAAAAGCTACTGCATCTCAGTTCAAAAGCTACTGCATCAGATAAATAATCAAGCATACAAAGTCACTTTCGCACATGACACAAACTACATCTAACCTAATTTATGCTTATACACCGCAAACTAAAAGCTACTGCATCTCAGTTCAATAGCTACTGCATCACATAAATAATCAAGTATACAAAGTCACTTTCGCACATGACACAAACTACATATAACTAACTTATGCTTATACGCCGCAAACTAAAAGCTACTGCATCTCAGTTCAAAAGCTACTGCATCACATACATAATCAAGTACACAAAGTCACTTTCGCACATGACACAAACTAAATCTAACCTAACATATTTTTATACGCCGCAAACTAAAAGCTACTACATCTTAGTTCAATAGCTCCTGCATCACATAAATAATCAAGCATACAAAGGCACTTTCACACATGGCACAAAACTACTTCTAACGTAACGTATGCTCAACTAATAATCAAATTTTCTGGTTTAACTGTTCTTTTAGTTTTTTACTTGTGTAAGCAGGATTAATCATCATATTAATCTTTCTATTTTCTAAATTTATAAACAAATACACTATT
Organism: Artemisia argyi; assembly: GCA_030686995.1. Lineage (NCBI taxonomy): Eukaryota > Viridiplantae > Streptophyta > Magnoliopsida > Asterales > Asteraceae > Artemisia > Artemisia argyi. The sequence goes on from CM060709.1 coordinate 24,664,281, forward strand.
TTAGGAAGATAAGTAACAAAAAGATGCAGTAAAAACCGTTTACCAATAAATAATACACTTACTAGGTGTTGAAAAATCTGGAAGAATCGTCCTCACTATCGGAGATGCAGTAAATTGCTTCGATAATCTATCACTTTAATTATAAATTATAATGTTTTGTGTTTATTTGATTAATGTGTGTTTGAATTAAGGTTATGAAAGCATCGGTGTAATTTGGGGAAATGGAAGATAGAGAGAGGAACTGTGTTTTTTTTAGTACTGTATGGAACGTTTAGGAATTAGCCACTCCGCTTTTTAATTTTTTCATTAATACATCTTAGTCCCTTAAGTTTATTGATGTAATCGTAGTAGAATAGTGATTTTTCCAAAGAAATACTTAGGAAGGTATTTCCCCGAGTCGTGGTCCAAGTGAAGGATTGAATGGAATCGTGATAATCGATTAGTGATTCGTGAAGTGAATGGGAATAAAAGTGAATATATGGAATTTCTAAGCTACGGATACGAAATAACAAGTAAAAACAAGCAATAAAGCTAAACGCAATCTATTCTAAAAACGCGCGAATTAATAAAAAACTACGTACGAGCGCAAATTTAAAAGTGAATTTAAGGCAATACTAATCCTATGGGTATGTAAACAATTTTCCTACATTCTAGATAATAAAATAAAATTTCAGGAAAAAGAAAAAAATTTTTTTTTTGACTTTTTATTTAGTTATTATTAATTAAAAACTATTTTTACTAATTAAAAAGTACTAAAAATAAAAATAAAAGTGAAATTAAGTGAGAAAAATGCAAATCTAGTTTTGAAAAATCTAAATTACCCTAAAACTATTTTTAAAACTGAAAACATACTTTTTTGGCTTTTTAATTAATTATTATGAATTAAAAACTATTTTCTAATATTTAAAATATATTAAAAATGCAATTAAATATGAAATTAACCTAGAAAAATGAAATTTTAATTTTTAAAATTCTAAAATAACTAAAAACTATTTTTAAAACATAAAAATAATTTTTTTTTGGATTTTTCTTTAATTATTATGAATTTAAAATGATTTAAAATACTTAAAAACTAATATTAATTAAGAAAAGTTCTAAATAAGCTTAAAAAAATATGGAAATTTTATGGAAAATTTAAAATATTATACTAAGCCTAGGAAAAATAAAAAAGGTTAGATAAGCCCAGTAATAAGCTGAATTAGGCAAATAAGCAGTTTAAATAAGCACTTCAAATAAGCTAATAAACAGTAAAATGCACCAAAATCTTAGAAAAGGTGTAATAGACCGAAACAAACTCAATTCAACTAAAAAAACTCAGATAAGCCCTGGCCGTAAGCCAAATAAACACTATGCGGTTAGATTGAAAAACTGAAAAACAAGGTGAAAAGCTCTACTTGCAGACCTAAATAAGCACTTCTAATAAACTCTAAAATGCAATATAAGAACAAATTCAACAAATCTATACTATAAACTCCTAATGGCACCAAACTTCACACTCAGAGCTCAAGTAGATAAAAAGATATGGGCTTATAAAAAACTGGTTGAGAACAAGGTTGTTGGTGCAAGGTAAGGACAGTCCTAGGGGGCTTAATGAGAGGCCAAATAAGCTGAGCAACCAAAAAAGAGAATCTAAATCAAGCATCAATCTAACAAGCCACAACAACAAACTTTCTAACAAGCCAAAAATTAAGTCAAAAGCTCAAGAAATAAGCCAACTATGAGTATGTGAAATCTAGTTGAATAAGCTAAATTGGCTTGGTGCAGGGGTATGACATTATGTAAAACTAAATTGAAACTCTAATTCTAACTCTATCTGTCCTAAAAGTTGATTCAAAAAGTCCTAATGAGGCAGTTAACTGGAGCAGGGCAGAAAAAGGCCTAATGGGGCTATTAAGCAGGCCTTGGTTTAAAAATGCGCGCATCATTGCGCAAATTGCATGCATTGTTGCATTGCATTTGAAATTTCGCATTATGGGGCCTAATGCAAGGGCATCCTAAATTGCAATCGCATTAGACCGCAATTTACCGCATTTGTCTAATGCTAGCAATGGCCGCAATTATCGCAATCTAGAATTTAGGTCATTTTTATAAAAAAGAAACCATATAAAAGAGATCCAAGCATTTAAATGGGATTTTAAAGATAGAACTTGTTAAAAGACGTACAAATAAAACATAATAACGAAAATATAGTATATTGCGTTTTCAAATTATTTATTTTACAAATGAATTATTGGCCTAATTTCAATATCCTAGTAACTTATTTCATTACTTTATTGCATTTACTTGGTACTTGAAAGAATACACTACATATAAATAATTTCGTGCTTTTTTTTAATACTAAACGCAATGTGTCTAAATTGCGCTCGCATTCGCATCGCACATCACGCATTGGCTTTTGGGACCTTTAGCGCATCGGATCGCAAAACGCAATTTTAAACCAAGAAGCAGGCTAAGATAAGCAAACCAAATAAGCTCCACAGTGAAATCCAAGCACAAATCTAAGAAGATTATACAGCTAGCTTTCTAATAAGCCAAATCACAAACCAAACGATCAAATGAGCAGCTAGATAATGGCTATTGAAATGGGACAGTTGATGGGTATTCCTGGTGCAGGGCAACAGTGGGTCAAAGGGGTAGTTACAAGCTTGTTAAAAGCTACCTAAAAGCTAGTGTGAAAATTCATAAAAATGCTAAACAACTAGAACGGCTACCAAATTACTTGAATACCAAATTTTAGAGCAAAAGGGCTTGTAATAAAGAAATTAAAAATCAAAAGAAAAATGGATTTGGGACAATTGTTGATGATGCACGGTTGACTTTTAATGGGTTGAAAAGAGATTTTGACTAAAAAACTTCAATACCAGATAGTGAACAACTATTCAATCCTATATTGAACCTAATTTAACCAAACATTTCAACTAAAAAGCACTTATTCCTAAATTCTCACAACTATCTGATGTAAAATGAATACGACCAGGACATTATGCAAAAATGATTTAGAAGCCAAAAATCTTAAGGAACTGATTAACAAAAGCTATTAAACTATCACTAACGCTGAATCAAAAGATTTTATGAACTTAACTAATGACCAAAGCTAAAAACTATGAGTTAAACCAAACACCCCGTAAGTAAACTGATTTGCAAAATTCTACCTAAACAAGATCATTTAAGGCTGAAATAAAGGATACTAGATTATAAACTAGCTACATATAATCCTAAGAAGCAGTAAACGACAACTAAAAAGCACTTAATGCTAAGCCATGAACACAAACAGTTAATAAGCTAAAAGTTGAATTAAAAGGAGAATGTGAAAAACTTACCTCAAAACAGGAATGATATGCTCAGTTGAGCTTATCCACAAACTACTTAACCAAAATTAATCACATAAACCTATATGAATCAGCACATCATCCTCTTGAGCACGTTTGACTTTTTACTTTGACTAATCTTGACTTTTTTGGAATTATGCTTTTAAACAGAAATTTCACTAACTATGAGCTGTGATTAAACTTAAATGATCTTTTTGAACAGAAATATAAGCTTTAAAACAGTAAGGAATAGTAAAACAAGTGCTTAAAACGAATTGAGACAAGGAATTTAAAAAAAGAGTAAACTGAAATTTCATTTATAATAAGAACTTGAATTACAATACTTAGAATTTGAAGAACTGTCTACAAGCTATATTAAACTACTAAAATTATTATTAAATTGATCTAATATAACCCTACTCCTAACTAGTCCTAAAAATCTAACCGTCTTCAAGTGAGGTGAGTGAAGGCTATTTATAGCCGAGCTGAGGAGAGCTTAGGGCTTCAGAAGGTCCTGGAACTTCTATTCTCATCCCTTCGATCATTTCCCATCATCTATCATTGATATTCAGCCGTTGGATCATGTGATGATTCATATCAGCCAATAGGAGGGTTTCTTTTGTCCACTCTGGCGATCCCAAGTCCTGACATGTTCTGACACGTGTGTCAGCTTCTAGAAGGTGGGGTGTGTACGGGTAAATGGTTTGGGCTACAGGGTAAATGGGAAAAGGGTGTATGAACAGTGAATTAGGGCGGTAAAGGTTTTTTAATTGTTTGTTTGACCAGTATTTGGGGGTAACAGAGATTTTGACATACGGGTTGGGTAAATTGGGTATTGGATCCGGGTTTCATAAAAAAGTGTGGGCTTGTTGGATTTAAAGGGTGTGGATTGGGTTTAGTAAATTAATAGGGTCTAGTTATGTTTTAGTTGTAGTAAGTTTAGGATTTAAGCTAAAGTAAGGTTAAGATTTAAGGACCATTTTTGCCAAATGTTTAAATTAAGGAACTTTTTCTGCCATCATTGTAAAGTTGATCCAAGGGGTCTTTCCTGACAATCTTTGATTCTTTAAGGACTAATGTTGACACTTTGAACATAATCGTGATCCATAATCGAGAAATCCATCCCCGGCCTCGGCTTTTGATTCCTTTTCCATTCTCCCGTGCTCGTTTTGTCGTTTTTCTTTGATTTTTGTCCTTTTCTTATATATCCATGCCTGCACAATCAAAAACAAAAAACAACATATATTTGGCATTTATAATCGGTTTTTGGTCATTTTGGTCCATTATTTAGGTAAAAAGGTATGTGTAATTTAAGACATACCATTTATATTATTAACAAAAAAGCCACTCCACTTATTTTTAATCTTGTAGTTAAATCCAGGTTGAGATGGCTTCTCACCATTCTCATTTTAAGACCCTTCTCATTGTATCCCCACCCTATATATATATATATATATATATATATATATATATATATATATATATATATATATATATATATATATATATATATGGTGAGAACGCGAGAAGCAATCTTACTCACCCATTTTATCATCATTTAACTTTAATCTAATAGCTAATATTAGTTAATCAACTTTTTGAAAATTTCTTAAAAAATTTAAAAAAAAATTCTCAAATTTCCAAAAAAAAATTTTTTTATTTCAATTTTTTTTTTCGATTTTTTTTTTTCAAAATTTTTTTTTCGAAAATTTTTGTTTCGAAATTTTTTTTTAGAAAAATTTTTTTTCGAAAAAAAAATTTTCGAAAAATTTTTTCTGAAAAATTTCCGAATTTTTTTTCCGAAAAATTTTTTTTTTGAAATTTTTTTTCCGAAATTTTTTTTTTCTGAAATTTTTTATCATCACATGTTAAAAAAAATTTGGAAATTTTCAAAATTTTTTTTTGTCACGTGTGAAAAAAAAAATTCGTCACATGTGAAAAAAAAAAAAATCGTCGCATGTAATTTTTTTTTTTCGTCACGTGTGAAAAAAAAATTCCGTCAAATGTGAAAAAAAAATTTCGTTACATGTGAAAAAAAAATTTGAAATTTTCACGAAATTTTTTTTGTCACGTGTGAAAAAAAAATCGTCACATGTGAAAAAAAAATTTCGTCGCATGTAATTTATTTTTCGTCACATGTGAAAAAAAATTCCGTCACATGTGAAAAAAAAATTCGTCACATGTGAAAAAAAAATTGAAAATTTTCACGAAATTTTTTTTGTCACGTGTGAAAAAAAAATTCGTCACATCTGAAAAAAAAATTCCGTCACATGTGAAAAAAAAATTTCGTCGCATACGAATAAAATTTTGGAAATTTTCACGAAATTTTTTTTGTCACGTGTGAAAAAAAATGCGTCACATGTGAAAAAAAAATTCCGTAACATGTGAAAAAAAAATTTCGTTACATGTGAAAAAAAATTTGAAAATTTTCTCGAAATTTTTTTTGTCACGTGTGACAAAAAAATTCGTCACATGTGAAAAAAAAATTTCGTCGCATGTAATTTTTTTTTCGTCACATGTGATAAAAAATTCCGTCACACGTGAAAAAAAAAATTTCGTCACATGTGAAAAAAAAATTTCGAAATTTTTTCAAAAAAATTTTCGGAAATTTTTATAAAATTTTTCAAAAAAATTTTTGAAAAATTTTTGAAAATTTAAAAAAAAAATTTTGAAAATTTTTAAATATTTAAAAAATTTACGAAAATTTTTTGAAAATTTTTCAAAAAAATTTTCGAAATTTTTTTGAAATTTTTTTGAAATTTTTCAAAAAAAAATAGTTAGCTAATAATAGCCATTAGATCAAAGTTTAAGGAGGATAAAATGAGTGGTTAGGATTAGTTCTCGCGTTCTCACAAAAATTAGATTTCTCACATGAATGGCCCCCTATATATATATATATATATATATAGATTTGGGTTAAAATAAAAAGGATTTATATTAGTTCTCGCATGCCACGTGTCCCCCAAAGTCAACCCCCTTTTTTTATTACTGCAGGGGTATTTTCGTCAATTTACAGTACACTATATAAATCCTTTTTTTTTACAATCTCTCAGAATTCACCTCTCCCCAATCTTCTTCCTTCACGTCTCTGACTATTCACCGTCTTCCCCACCTTCACCACCGTGTTCCCCACCTTCCCCACCTTCACCACCGTATTCCCACCGTGTTCCACCGTATTCACCATCGCTTTCCACCAATCGATCCACCGCCTTTACCACCGCTTTTTTGAAGATGTGTATTCAATCATCAACCATTGAATCCTCAGTTTCTGTTAATAATGAATCTAGTTCATCATCAATTTCAGATAGTAAGATTTTTGTTCAAGCTTAATTGCTTTTTAACTTTTTTTTTTTTTTTTTTTTTTTTTTTTTTTTTTTTTGATTGCTACTTATAAGTATTTGATGCAGTATATTTATGTGTATGATGCAATATGGATTAGAGTGTAGTGTTTTGTTTTTTTTTTAATTTTTTAATTTTTAGTTTCAAAGTTTATATATCAGTCATAAAAATATTTAAATTTCAAATCATACTCAAATAGAATAAATTGATATATGTATGATGTACTAGATTTAATTATTTGATATATGTGTGATGTACTAGATGTAATATTTTTAGTTTATAGGTACATTTTTTTGATCTGGTATTAAATTTCAACATTTTGAGTTTTTATAATTGAAATGCACTAGAAATAATTCTATGATGCACTAATTTATATTATTGTACTTTTTGAAATTTTATTACTATCTTTAATATTATTATGTAGTGGATTTAAGAGTGTGATGTACTAGTAGATAGGGTTTTTTTTTTTTTTTTTTTTTTTTTTTTTTTTTTTTTTTTGTGAGTTTTTAAAATCTCAGCAATGATTTTTTTATATGTGATGCAATGTATTTAAAACTGTGATGCAATGCTTTCAGATGTTGAGGTGGAAAGTGTTCGAGTTAGAGATCATGTTGGTTATTATATTTGTGACGATAATGGCAATAGGACATGGTATCCTGATTGCGGCGAAAAACCTATAAAAGGTTGTCAGTTTGTTTCAATTGATCAGGCCTATAGTTTCTACGTAGCTTATGGTAAAAAAGGCGGTTTTGACATTAGGAAAGGTGGACAGTACCAGGCTGCAGGTACGAAAGAGACAACTATAAAATACTTCTATTGCTCAAGAGAAGGGTTACCTTTAAAAGGGAAATCTGTTAATGAAAATTCAAATGCCAATAACTCTGAAGAAGGTGAATGCAGTAATGGTTCTATTAAGTTTGGCGAGTTTAAGAATAAGCAAAAAAGGAGGAAGGCTTCTTTTAGATGTGGCTGTTTAGCCTCACTTACTCTTAAGAAAATTGGAAATGTTTATGAAGTTACTAATTTTGAAGACGGACATAACCATCCTCTCGTAGCAGAAAAGGATATGATTTTTATGAAGAATTCTAGGAATATTGGATATACAAAGCAGCATTTTCTTTACCAAGTTTCGAATGCAAATTTTGGTCCTGCAATCGGTTTTAGGTTATTGAAACAGTTGTATGGTGGCTTTGATAGAGTTGGTGTTACAAAGAGTGACTGTAAGAAAAATAAGAAGAAAATTAGTGTTTTTATTGGAGACCGAGACGCTCAAATGGCTGTTGAAAAGCTGCTTAGTCGAAAGCTTCATTCGCCTGGCTTTTATGTCAATTATTATAAAGGTGATTCACTTATTCGTTACATCACAGTTATAATCTCTAGTGCATCATATTATTATATTTAGTGCATCACATTATTATTATTATTATTATTATTATTTTAATTTTTTGTTTTAGGTGATGACGATCGGTTGGTTGGTCTTTTTTGGGCTGATGAAGAAGCTATTAGGGACTACCAAACATTTGGTGATATAGTATCCTTTGATGCGACATTTCGTTCTAACAAGTACATTCTGTTCCGTATTCTGAATTTTTTTTTATTTACGGTTTTATTTGTTATTGACTGATATATACTGTTTTTATATGGTATAAAATGTAGGTATCAAATGGTATTTGTTCCTTTTACGGGTATCAACCATCATAACCGTTGTCTTACATTTGCTTCTGGGTTGCTTGCTAATGAGTCTGCCGGAGCGTACATATGGTTACTTAATGAATTCAAAAATGCTTTTGGGAAGGATCCAAATGTTGTTATTACAGATCAAGATCCATCAATGAAGATAGCTATAGAAGAATGCTTCCCGAATTCAAGGCATCGACTGTGTATGTGGCATATTATGCAGAAATTGAGTACGAAGGTATTTCTTTATAGTACTTATGCCTATGATGCAGTAGCTTATATTAGATGATGCAGTTAATTTTTCGTATCCATTCATACTAAAAAGATTTTTATATTTTGAAAACCGTTGATGTATTAATTTTTTTCAAATTGATGCAATTTTATTTATTACATAAACTGATGCAGTAAAATAATTTATATCCATTCCCATTCTTATTATATTAACAATTTTCTGTTTTTTCTAGGTTGGTTCTGATCTATTTAGTGGGCCTTATTTTAAAAAGCGCATATGCGATATTGTTTGGACCGACCAGATTTCACCTGAAGTATTTGAGAAAGAGTGGGAGAGAATGATAAATGATTTTGATCTTCTTGATAGTAAATGGTTAGGTGAAATGTTTGTAATGAGAGAGAGATGGATACCAGCGTATTTGCGTGATGTTCATATGGCAGGGCTAATGCGTACCACTTCAAGATCCGAAAGTGAGAACCATTTTTTTGGTAAATGGACCAGCCCCCATCTTTCCCTTGTTGAATTCTTAAGCCACCACGACACTGCTATCGAGTATCAGAGGTACATTGAGCGTAAGAATGACCATGATTCAAGGTATAGATCTCCAGAATTCAAAACAGACCTTCTGATGGAACAAGACGCATCTAACCTATATACAAGAACTATATTCTTTGATGTGCAAGATGAGATGCTTGCTTCTTATAAGTTCTGTATTGCATTGAACGTTGTTCAAAGTGAGAATATGGAAAAATATTCAGTTCGTGATTCCCAGTTTGAGAAGAGAGAGCTCGTTGACAATGTTTATCAGGTATCATATTTTACTGCATCACTTTTTTATATCTACTGCATCATAGTTATAAATCTAGTGCATCATAGTTTGTATATATTGCATCATAGTTATACATCTAGTGCATCATAGGTTTTATTAATTTTTCAATTTTTTTTTGTAGGTTGAATTTTGTAAGTCTGAGATGAAACTTCATTGTAGCTGTAATCGGTACGAGTATTATGGCCTGTTATGTCGCCATTGTTTCTATGTTCTAAGGATGAACAATGTAGAGGAGTTTCCCCGAAACTACTTAGAGAAACGGTGGTTAAAGAACGTGAAACCTTCAAAATTAGCTCTTCCCAGAATCAGTGGTGCATCAGATGCAGTAAGGAATGAAGTTTTGGAATTATATGATATTTTTGAATCTACTGTTGATCGTTTGGTACATGACTTAAGCAAGTTAGATATCTACAAAGAAAAGATGCAAGAGTTATTGAATCAAGCTGTTAGTGATATTCCGACAGTTCCCAAAATGAATGGGAAAGCTGTTATTGGTTCAATGCTTGGTGTTAAAGAGCCTGAAGAAAAAACAATGAACAATCCATTGAAGAGTAAAACTAAAGGAACCGGTGTCTTTTCAAGAATGAAGCCAAGAGTCGAAGTATCTGCTGAAGAACTGTCAAAGTGAAGGGCATGTGGGGTATGTGGAGAGAAGGAAGGACACAATTCCAGGACTTGTCAACAGGCGCGGCCATCAAAGAAACCAAAGCAACAAGATACAACAAAAAGAGCTGGTTTGAGAGAATCTACGCGCAAAAAATGAATATTTTTTTCTATATTTTTTCTTTTTTTTACGAATAAAAAAATGATTCACTTGTAAACATTCTACATTTTTCCTTTTTTTTTACCCATAAAAAACTCATTCAATTGTAAAGAAAGAAAGGTGCATCATACATTTTTCATGGAAGATTGGCTTAGTTTTCTCGACATGATATTATTTTTTTAGTGTATTAGTATGAATGATCTCCGTGATGCAGTAACAGATAAATATTGATGCAGTAATTATATTGAACTGTGATGCAGTTACAAGTATATATTGATGCATTAATTATAATAAACTGTAATGCAGTAACAATTATATATTGATGCAATAATTATAAAACAGATACCATAAATAAAAGTAATAACAAACACTGATCATTAAGCTCTTAATTTTGTTCAACCATTAACCATATGTAACCATAGAAACATTGTCTAAATTCCAAAGTACAATTCAAACACTGATCACTAACCAAATATAGCCATAGAAACATTGTCTAAAATATATCCAAAAGATTTCAGTTTTTAAGTAATCCAACGCTAACTTTCCAACACTGATCTAAAATATATCCAACACTAACTTCCCAACACTGAACTATTCAAGAGTCTTGATTAGAGTGTCGTTAAACATCTTCATCAAGTTTGCATCAACTTTAACATCAACATGAGTTAAGATCTTTGACTTCTTTCCTTGTTTCTTGCAAAAAGCTTCTGCATCTTTCATCAATTTCTTCTTTTGGTCATTAAGATCTTTTAGTAAAATCTTTGCCAGCTACTTTGCACGAAGCATCTTTATTTGTTGTTTCAGATGTACCCCTTCATCTTGTAGTTCAAACAAAAATACACCTTCCCCGACATAGATTTCCATGTGCCTCATGACAAAGATTCCGCAGTCAGCAGCATTGTAAGTTGTCTTCCACTTTAATGGCACCATTTTTGGGATCGACAACCATATCTCAGCAATCTTTGGATGCTTTATCCTTTCAAGGTAATTGACAAATGTATCAATCTGTGAAAAATAATAAGATTTTGTTAAATTAATTTTATTTATTTTATTACCCTGTGATGCACTAAATATTGAACTTAGATGTACTAGAAGTTTAACTGTTTGCATATTTGTTAAAACTTATAAAATATGATGTACTAGATTTTTAACTTTGATGTTGAACTTAGATGTACTAAATTTTTAACTGTTTGCATATTTGTAAACTTTTTACTGCATCATAGTGTTATATGTACTAAATATAACACTATGATGCAGTAAAAAGTTTACAATGTAGTAAATATGACAAAAGTTTTTACTAAATCATAGTGTTATATGTACTAAATATGACAAAAGTTTAACTTGTATGCACTAAATATAACACTATGATGCAGTAAAAACTTTACAATGTAGTAAATATTTCATTTTTATGCAGTAAAAAACATTCTTTTTATGTTTAGGTATATTTACCAGAGCTTGTGCATACTTCCCATATCGAACTGAGATATCTTCAATGCCATTGTCCACGTTGTCAAGTATTTCGATATTACCATTCTTCATATTAAAGCATATGAGATAGTAATGATTCGACCCACTTTCAGTGATCTTAATGCAAGGAAAGAATATCTGCAAACATTTTTACGCTTAATCATCATTGGAATTAATTATAAAAATCAAATTATTGGAACTCATAATAATAAATCAATTTTTTTTACTTACCAAACCAACATCATTCATATCTTTCACTCCTGAATTTTTCAAAACACAGTTAAAATTATCTTCAAATGTCTTTCTTCTTTTCTCCAATTCCTTTCCTTCTTCAAAATCCACCATACGATGCGGCTGTTTTTGTAAATAAGAAACGTTTTATAAGCATAAATATGTTACATCTTAATTTTAGCTATATTATATAGTTGAATTACGCACCAGCATTAACGTAGTACAATAAACATTTCTCTTTTGTGAAATGTCATCTCGGAATTGATCCTCATAGTTTAGTATTTTGCTCCATACATCTATCACAGGTGCAGCAACTTCAACTTCAGGGTATAGGCTTAAGAAAAAGACACCCTCTATTTGCAATCCATTCGATTCGAATACAATATCACTGCACATTTAAGATTCAGTAAAATTTTAGTATTGATGCAGTGTAATATATATTATAATGCAGTAACATAAAAAAACAGATGCAATGACATATAACCATTGATGCAGTATCTTATGAATAGTGATGCAGTAACATATTACCTTTCAGGATAGCTGTCACTCCACATGTACTCAACTAGTTTCATATCTGCTTCATTCCATTTTTTAAAGATGTGAACTTTCCTATCATAGTATGGCGACTTCATAGCATTAGAGGGCTTTACTATACGCTTTTCCTTCAATATATCATCCTCTTTATCCTCTACCACAGCTTTCGCGCCTCTCTTTTGGACTCTTTTAGGTTTTTGTGTATTCTCTTGAACTGTTTTAGGCTCTGCTTTTTTCGATGGAGCTTTTTGAGGTTTGACCATTTCCTTTTTTGTTTCTTCCTTTTTACCCCTTCCCTTTTTTTTCCGGTTCCTCATTGGTTGCTACCTTTTTTGCCCATTTAACCGGTTGCTTTTTGGTTGCTGCAGCAACTTCTTTTTCCTTTTCTATATTCTCAAATGGAATATAATTTATAGGCGCAACAGAACTCACCGGAATCGCATTAATCACATGATCAGCTGATTCTTTTGCCGCATCAACAGTTGTCTTTTTTGCTTCATTTGAATTACCATCCTTCTCAACGTCATACTTTCCAGAAATGTTTCTTTTTAGCTTTAACTTGGTACTATGGTATGGCTGAGTTGCAATTGCAGCTTTTGTTGTAGTGGCACTTGGTGCATCAGAAGTGGCACTTGGTGCATCAGCAGCATTGGCACTTGGTGCATCAGCATTTGAACTTGGTGCATCAGGAATTGGTTCATCAGGAATGGCACTTGGTGCATCAGCATTAGCACTTGGTTCATCAGGAATGGCACTTGGTGCATCAGCATTAGCACTTGGTTCATCAGGAATGGCACTTGGTGCATCAGCAGCTAACTCTTTTGCTTCATCTGTTATACCGGTTGACAGAAATGGCAGTTTTACTATTTGGTCAACCATCTCAGTTTCATTCAAACTTTCTTTGTCTTTAATTGCCCAACTTAGCTGAGATAGTGTAACATCTTCATCATCCAGTTTTCTTCTTTTGTTATTACTTGAAATTGTATTTTCCGTGAGATTCGGTTCCTGAGATTCGGGCAAATGTACAATATCTTCAAGGTAATCAAACTGCATCTCTTGTGATTGATTCTCATTCTCATTTGTTGATTGAGATAAGCCTTGACTTGAATTTAAATCAATATCAAATGGAACTATAGCATTGTATTTTGTTGCAACTAAATCTTGTCCCGAAACTTCAGGGTTGGTCCCAAATATATCATCCTTCTTTTCCTTATTACTCACTTTTTCCAGAAAATATTTCATATCAATCAAATCATGATTTTCATTCAAAGATGTCTTCTTGTTTCGTGACTCATTCAAATCATCTTTAATTCCATCTCTATTTATGCCTTTGTCCCCAGCGATATCATCATTTCCACCATCTTCTTTATTCTGATCATCCATTTGTTCATTCTGATTTTTTGCATCATCAACATTCTCCCAACCATTTCCATCATTTTCATCAACATTTGTTGCATCATCACCATTTTTATGACCATCTTCATTATAAGATTCAGCAAACAAATCCTTCCTAATTTCAACCAGTTTTTTCAACTCTTCATCCTCAGGGTTTATTCTCGAAGCTATCATCAACTTGTAATCAGTATCCAGCATCAACTGATTACACAACACCATATTGTCTCTTATAATTCCCTTCATTACCTAAACATTTAAAAGAAACAAAATTAGCTTACTGCATTACAGTGTTTTTATTAGTGCATCATATTTTATAAGATTAAATGTACTGCATCAAAGTTAAAAATCTAGTACATCTAAGTTCAAAATCTAATGCATCACAGTTAAACTTCTAGTACATCTAAGTTCAATATCTAGTGCATCACAGTTAAACTTCTAGTACATCTAAGTTCAATATCTAGTGCATCACAGAGTATAATACTTTTTAATTAATAATACCTCAAAAGACTTTGATCTGAACTCTTTACTTGCTTCTTCCATATCAATTGTTCCATAGAGTCCATATTTAAGATCAATTTTAGGAGTCTGTAGTTGATATGCAAGGTTTCCTTCTTCGTCCCCTGTTAGTACATAAACATAGAATTAAATTAAAAATAAACAAGTTTTTCAAAAAGTTTCTCTTTTTAAAAATATTTAATATTTTTATATATTATACCTGCTACACTCTTCTTTTGTTTTTTACCCAATTTCTTCTTTTTCATTGGTCCTTCAATCATTTTCATCGGTGGTTCAATCACCTCAACACCTTCCGCAATTGGTAGACATCCAAAACCCAATGCGAGTTCTTCTTTTTGCCTTTTGATGAGGCGAAAAATGAACCACTTTTAGGGGGTCATTTAAGCCCGGAATTGAATTTATTTAAACAAATATTGCCCTAAATTGTTCCTTTTGTGATTTTAGGTACTTTGGGAGAGAAATCTAGAAAAGGAAGCAATTCGGACGTTTTTGGAACATAAAAGTGAAGAAAACGCCAAAGTCTTAATTTTCCTCGCTGGGAACAGTAGGTGACGGCGTCAAGAAGGAAATTCTGACAGCGTCAAGAGTAATTTCCATTACGACCCAGTACAGAATTGAAGGTGTCACGAGGTAGAGCGTCAAGAGTAAAATATGTGACGGCCTGGAAAATATTATAACGTGACGGCGTCAAAAGTAGATCAAGGCAGTCCGAGAATTCTTTTGGCGGCGAGATGACGACGTCACCAATTTGGTCTTGACGTCGTCAGCCTCAATTTCCTATATATAGTTTTCTAATTTTCATTCATAAAAAAAAGAAGTTTTGGAGAAACCCTAAGGCCGAACTTAGTACGAATTTTACAGGTTTTTCAAGGGTTCTCAGCCCTTGAACCCTTTCATGTGTAATTGAGATAAGTATTCTTTTAATTCAATCAATATGTCTATGTGTTGGTTGTCTATATCTTGTTCTTGTCTTAATTCCATCATGCTAGGCTAGATCTATCTTGTGTTTGCTTAGATCTAATGAAACCTAGATGTTAATTATGTGTTGATTACTTGTTTATGGTTGTATTGGATGAATGATTTCGATGTTAGGCTTAAGAAAACTGGCAGATCTCCAATTGGTAACATGCTTGAACGTCTTAGGAAACATGAACTTACGTGCACTAAGTTTTATTTGTTGTATTTAATGCATGAGTAAATTCTAATGATCCCACGTTAGGAGCTTCTTAGCCGGCTCGACATAGGAGTGAAGTAGGCACTCATAGGATTGGGGAATTAAGTGCGCCACCCCATGAATGGTATTAAGGAATACAATCCGTCATCCACGCAACTATAACAAGTAATTAACGTGTAAAAGATATCTAGGGAGTAGTGAAATCTAAGTAAACACAACTTCTCTACTTATTGCTCACAACCTTAGTTTAATTTAGTTTATTTTCATTTTTTAGTATTTTATTTTGATTGCATCTTTAGTATTGGGTTAGTTGACTAGCAACTAATTCCGCCCAAATCCTTCAAACCCGAGATTTTTACTTGCTTTCTAAAATATATAAAAATACAAAAATAATCATCCCTCATCTTTAGAACTAATATTTAGGTTTTCTAATCCTAGCGACACTATTCCTAGCTGAACGATCAACCCCCCGGTACTTGTCACTATACTATACTACAACGATCAGGTACACTGCCTGGTGGGGGTTGTAAGCTTCTCAAGATCCCTTGAGAGGTAAAGCCTGGTGCGATTCCCACGTATCAAGTTTTTGGCGCCGCAGCCTGGGGAATAGTTATTGCTAGGTTAGAATTTCTTTTTATTAGGTCTACTTGCTAGATTCCTTTCTAGTAAGATTTTATTTTTATTTTTTAGGTTTTCTTTAGTCTATCTTATTTCTTTGTGTTTTTGTTCGTAACTCTTCACCACCCGACATCATGGACGATGGGAACATCTTTGAACCCGTCATCCCACCACAACAAAACCCACCACTAGAACCTCTTAGGCCCCGAACCTTAGGAGAGTATTCCCGACCTAGCCACCAAGGCTACCGAAACACCATTGAGCTCACCGGAGCCAATGTGACCCCCTTGCGATCCGACACCATCCGGTTGGTGCAAAGCGGATGTGCATTCCATGGACTTCGTTCCGAAGATCCAAACCAACATCTTAAGGACTTCCTTAAAATCGTAGATTCCATAGACCTAGATGTTGAAACTAGAGAGACAACCCGATTACGCCTATTCCAATTCTCTCTACGGGATCAAGCTAGTCAATGGCTTGAGCGTTTATCCGCGGGATCCATCACCATATGGGATGATCTTACCACTCGTTTCCTTGCTCAATTTTTCCCACCGGGGAGAACTACTAAATTTAGAAATGACATCTTGATGTTCCAACAACGTCAAAATGAATCTCTCTATGAAGCATGGACTCGTTTCAAGGACTTACTCCAAAAAGTCCCTCACCATGGCATAGATCTTTGGCTCCAAGTCCAAATCTTTTATGACCATATCGATCTCTCCACGAGGCGAGCCATTGACCAATCGGCCGGTGGTAAGCTACGTGATCTAAGTGCGGAACAATCATGGGAACTCATAGAAGATCTTTCTCTTTATGACAACGAAAGTTGGAATGATCCCCGTGATTTGAACAAAACGGTCAAGGCAATATCTTTGCCTTTGAACAATTCTAGCACTCCCGACCGTAGGATCATGGAACTTGAGGACCAAGTCAAGTTTCTCATGAAATCTTACGAAGCTCCTAAGCCTTCAAGCCAAGTGAACAAAATCACTTCTTCATGCGAATTATGTAGTGGTCCCCACGACACTCGTGATTGTGTGGAACTCCCCGGAACAGCTTTTGCGGACTACGCATCCACGCGTACCGACGAAGCGGGAGATAAGTGGTACACTTTCAAGCCCGAGCCAAACCCTTACAGTGATTCATACAACCCCTCTTGGAAAAATCACCCAAACCTTAGATGGAAACAAAGTCAACCCAATTCTTCCAATCCGCCTAATCGTTACCAACCAAACGGTCCACCATCCAACCGTACTTTCAACAACAATCCTTCTAACAATTATGGTAGTACCAGCAATCTTGAAGGATTGATGTCTAAGTTCATGGCATCTCAAGAAGCTCGCATAGCTAGGTTTGAAACCGAATTCAACTAACAACAAACGGAGATGACCAACAAGATTGACAACTTGTTGAAAGCCCTCAACAACCAAGCGTTAACTACACCTAGGAAGGACATTAGGGACACCAATAACGGAATCCAAATTAAGGACCCCTCATCATCTAAACATGTCCACTTTGTCAATGTTGTCACCATTAAGCCAATAGATACGGAGATAGAAGAAAATGACAAGGATGAAGTTGGAGTAGAAACCGAAACTAGGGGTGAAAATAGGGAAGTTGAGGTTAATAAGGGAGAAGAATTAGAGGAAGTAGAAACTATAGAGAAATACTTTGATAAGATGCCCACCAAGGAAGAACGGGAATACCATAAGGATTTATTCGATAGTCCCGAGAGACCATATATCCTTGGCACACCCCTTATCAAAATGGGAGACCCCTCTAACATTAACATACCATGCAATATTGGGCACATGCATATATGGAAAGCTTATATCGATCCTAGATCTCCTGTTAACATCATGACTAGGACTTTTTACAATTGGGTGATGAAGAAACAACTTGATTTTAGGATGATGCCCAATAGGAATTTGATAAGTAATTTTGTAGGAAGAGTGAAGGGATTGCATGTGATTATAGGTAATCTCACCTATGAGATCGATTTTATGATAGTGGAAGACACTCGTCCGGTGATTGATGATTGCCTAAGCCAAGTAATCTTTGGAAAACCATTTGTTGAGGCCACTAGGATGAGTTATGACCCGACTCTAGGGATAGTTAGATTCAAGGAAGAAAATGATGAGGTTGCCTATCAAATACCCTACAAAATTGAGCAATACTGCCTCCTCTCTAATATAGAAAAAGAACACAAGCAAGCGGCTTATTATAGGAATGAGGAGGATAGACGTAGAGGAGTAGAGTATGTGAAGAATAGGATGCTTGGTTTCTACAAAGAATGCTTGCAACTAGGTCCGGAATACAAAACTGGTTTAGAAGACGACCTAGAGAATGGAACCAACGATGAGGTTACGTAGTAACCCATGACCTTGAGTCTAGCTACAAGACTCGTAAATAAAGAAAAGCGCTTCTTGGGAGGCAACCCATGTTTTGTGTTATTTTATTTTGTTTGTTTGTTATTTGCTTCTGTATGCATGCTTCATTTTTATTGTTAGTAGATCATGTTTCTCAATTAAATAGTGGAAATACTTTACTTTGTTGTTTTGGCCTAGTCTTAACTCCACCTAAAAGTATTTTTGCAAAAGATAAGTGTAAGGGGAAACCCCAAATATGTTTTTAAGAAACAAACCGATCATGATTCTCCACAATATTAAATGAACATGTATATTCGTATTTGTTAGAGTCAAATGCTTGTATTGAGTCATAATGAAGTTTTGCAGGATTTTCCAGGAAGTAGGACCAAGTTTTTCCAGAAATTTTCCAGAAACTTAACATAAGAATTTCTGCAGGTCACTTCTGACGGCGTCACGAGTTAACTCTTGACGGCGTCACGTGTAAAAATCTGGAAATTTTACCGGTTTTGTTTTTCTAACGGAGTCTTATGGTTTTTGTGAATTATTAAGTTTTATAATCTCCAGGAAATCTGCAAACTTCATTCCACAAGCATTATATCTTATTTTGTTTTCTAGGATTTAGTAACTTATATAGGTTGCCGCCGATTTTATGCGAGGTTGTCTTGTCTATTTTCTCAGGATTTACAGGTTATGTATGACAAGAAGATGATTTATATTCTGGAAGGGAAGCTTTGATTGTTCATTTTCTTGGAGGAAGATTTAACCTGGCCACCTTATTATCCATACCGAGCGAATCAAGGGAGTATTTGATTTCATTCTTTTTACTTATTTCACTTTTACATTCTTTACTTGAACATTGGGGACAATGTTCATCTTAAGTGTAAGGGGAGGGTAAAATGATGATACCTTACATGTACACTTTCGCTTGAGTTTGTTTTGTTTAATGGTAGATGTGTAATAAAACTATGAGAAATACTTGTTAGTGCAATTTTAGAGCCAAATTTAAATTTTTTTACAGCATTTAGGAGTGAAAATTTAGCCATAGCAAGCGTCTCATGGATAGGAGATTGTATGACTAGCACATAACCGTATATTCAGAAAAAATTTTCACCAAAATATGCAAGGTTCGCCTTTAGATTTGATAGGAAAAGCATTTACTATTAGTGCTTATGAGTGTACCGGTAGCATTTAGATTCTAGAACTTGCGTTAGTGATGCATCCCGAGACCGCTAGTGAGACTACATTCGTGTGGTAGGATTTACTACATGATAAGAGGCATTAGGATCACCCTTGTGTTAAACCCGTATCATGATTACTTGACCATTTATGTTATATTATTTGGCTAATCAAGTCAACTAATTTTTCCCACACCCTTAGCGTTGTACTCATTTTTAGTACACGAAACCCTTAGTACACCCCTCCGAGCCTATCTTTTCGTTTCTAACTTTAAGCATTTTACTTAAAGGAAGAATTTGTTACACCCCACTTAAATGTACAACCAAATCGCCTTAGCCTTCCATGTATGCACTCATCTTTAGTGCATTATTGTTATTTGTTAAACCCTAAGTTAACTGTCTAATTGATTACATGGTTGATAAGTCGAGTCATATCCTTGTACATATTGTTTTAGGACGATTGGGACTCATGGGTAAAGTACTTATTTTATGGAGTAATGAGGAAGAACATCATTTATTACCCCCATATGTGCGTTAATCTTAAAAGTACTCCAAGTGTTTTGATTTTCTTAATTCGAGTCATTAGATTAGTTTATTGTAAAGTATGTAAAAATTCAAGTGTTAGTGGAATGTTCATTCCCTATGATGTATTATTTTGGATGGTAGGGTAAGAGTGTATGTAAAAAAAAAAAAAAAAATAGAAAAAGAAAAAGAGAAAAAAACATACGGACTACCATCCCGTTTCATTCTATGTTTGTTTTATGTTTTTGTCATTTCTCATTTATTAGCTTAAGTCGAGTCTAGTCTTGGCTTAGCAACGCCATATTGTACATGTAATTAACCAAGATTGTTAACTCGCCACCAGTAAAAACTTCCTTTATCCAACAAAACTGTGTATTTCATATCCCTACACCTAACGTTACAACCCTTTAAAAGACCTCTTTGATAGTTTATCCTAGGTGCTTACGCCATGTGGTGGAGGTTTGATCCTTTCCCAAGCCTATGGTAATCTATTTTGCTATGACAGGTAGTGAGAGATATCTTCCGTTTCCATATTGTAATTTATACTTTATTACACCCGAGAGATGTGAGTATCTAAACACTATTTGTGAGGTGCTAGTGTATGACCTCCGTGCTTGTCTATTGGTCTTTAGTGGAACGATTATTTGTTGTAATTACTTTTATATTAGGGTTAAATGACCCCTAACTTGTATTTTGACTAGAATAAAAGCGCATTTGCTTGAGGACAAGCAAATCTCAAGTGTAAGGGTATATGATGAGGCGAAAAATGAACCACTTTTAGGGGGTCATTTAAGCCCGGAATTGAATTTATTTGATTAAATATTGCCCTAAATTGTTCCTTTTGTGATTTTAGGTACTTTGGAAGAGAAATTTGGAAAAGGAAGCAATTCAGACATTTTTGGAGCATAAAAGTTAAGAAAACGCCAAAGTCTTAATTTTCCTTGCTGGGAACAGTAGGTGACGGCGTCAAGAAGGAAATTCTGACGGCGTCAAGAGTAATTTCCATGACGACCCAGTACAGAATTGAAGGCGTCACGAGGTAGAGCGTCAAGAGTAAAATATGTGACGGCCTGGAAAATATTATAACGTGACGGCGTCAAAAGTAGATCAAGGCAGTCCGAGAATTCTTTTGGCGGCGAGATGACGGCGTCACCAATTTGGTCTTGACGCCGTCAGCCTTAATTTCCAATATATAGTTTTCTAATTTTCATTCATAAAAAAAAAAAAGAAGTTTTGGAGAAACCCTAAGGCCGAACTTAGTACGAATTTTATAGGTTTTTCAAGGGTTCTCAGCCCTTGAACCCTTTCATGTGTAATTGAGATAAGTATTCTTTTAATTCAATCAATATGTCTATGTGTTGGTTGTCTATATCTTGTTCTTGTCTTAATTCCATCATGCTAGGCTAGATCTATCTTGTGTTTGCTTAGATCTAATGAAACCTAGATGTTAATTATGTGTTGATTACTTGTTTATGGTTGTATTGGATGAATGATTTCGATGTTAGGCTTAAGAAAACTGGCAGATCTCTAATTGGTAACATGCTTGAACGTCTTAGGAAACATGAACTGACGTGCACTAGGTTTTATTGGTTCTTAGCCGGCTCGACATAGGAGTGAAGTAGGCACTCATAGGATTGGGGAATTAAGTGCGCCACCCAATGAATGGTATTAAGGAATACAATCCATCATCCACGCAACTATAACAAGTAATTAACGTGTAAAAGATATCTAGGGAGTAGTGAAATCTAAGTAAACACAACTTCTCTACTTATTGCTCACAACCTTAGTTTAATTTAGTTTATTTTCATTTTTTAGTATTTTATTTTGATTGCATCTTTAATATTGGGTTAGTTGACTAGCAACTAATTCCGCCCAAATCCTTCAAACCCGAGATTTTTACTTGCTTTCTAAAATATATAAAAATACAAAAATAATCATCCCTCATCTTTAGAACTAATATTTAGGTTTTCTAATCCTAGCGACACTATTCCTAGCTGAACGATCAATCCCCAGGTACTTGTCACTATACTATACTACAACGATCAGGTACACTGCCTGGTGGGGGTTGTAAGCTTCTCAAGATCCCTTGAGAGGTAAAGCCTGGTGCGATTCCCACGTATCACCTTTCTAACAAAAGTTTTGAACTCCACGCCTTGAATGCTGGTACTGTTTTCTCCACTTTGACAGTCTCAGATGTCGTTGAATTAACATATATGATCTGCAACAAATAAATTTGTATTAAAATATAATCTTAATTTTTATTGTATGTGAGTGAATATTAGTGCATCAAATATCTATATATACTGCATCATACTTTTTCTAGTGCATCACATATTATTATTGCATCACATATCTATATATACTCTCTTATCATATTATTAGTGTATCACATATTATTAGTGCATCACATATCTATATATACTCTCTTATCATATTATTTTGAATCAGACAATCATATTTTTAATATCTAATGCATACCTGTTTCAAATGGTACTGCATCACATATATATATACTGCATCATACTATTTATTATTAGTGCATCACATATCTATATATACTGCATCATACTTTTTCTAATTAGTGCATCACAATGTAAGAAAAGATAGAAAGCTTACAACAAGCAAAAGTAATGGTCCACTGAAAAATTTGTATGGCTGATATCCGGAACACTCCTTGACCATACACTCTACAACGTACGAGCACCAATCCATACGAGACACGTTATCAGTATTAGAGAGAATTGGTATAATTCTCTCATTTACCTCCCCATCTTTGTTTCCTTGGCCAAATATGGAGAAGAACAGTACAAGGAAAGCAACCCGAAACTCCCAATCCACTTCAGTTAGACTACACAAATGTTCCTCCAACTTCGATATATAATTTTTTTTTAACAACAATACTTTCCATTATTTCTCTCCATTTTGCAGTAGTCTCCTCATAAAGATTTTTCTCTGCAAGCGCTTCAACTTTCATATCACCCATTGGGATTCCTAGCATATCCCTAACCAATTCTCGAGTAATTTTTATTTTTCTTCCATCATTCATTGTAATCGAGCAGGTTTCTGAATCAAAATTTCTAACCACCCACAACCCTAATTCTGATGGTATAGAATAAAAATTGAAGTTATTATGAAACTTGCCAAATCCCATCTTTCTTAATTCCTCCACCTGTTGACTTCTTAAATTCTCCAGAACCTTCTTCAGATTTCTCGGTGACATTCTTATTTTGATAGATTTGGGTTCGTTAATTCTAACTTCCTGTATTAAACCTTCGTCTTCACATTTAACTTTTTCCTTTTTAACTTTCTTCTTTCTTACAAGAGCCATTTTTGAATACGAGTCTTCAAAATCTGATTCAGAATCCATCTCTATTGCAGGTCTTTTACCCTTTCTTTTCTTTTCACTTGTACTGCATTCAGTAACAGAAATGGTTTTCTTCTTCTTCAATTTTGGTGCAGAATATTCAACAATCTTTCCGGCTGCATTTTTCTTCTTTTTTGCAACATGTTCAAAAACAAGACTGTGAAGTAGTTCATTCCATTTTTCTTTAGCAGCCTCTTTAAAAGCTGCTATTTTAACTGAATCTTCTTCGTCTGATTCTTCGTCATTTGTTTCATAATAACCAATTGAAACTCAATTCAATTTCTAGTACATCAATGAAACCATCATCAAACATAAAAAATAACTTTTGCAAATCAAATAATCTATATTTACCCTAATTTATCCTCATACGCTGTAAAATAAAAGGTACTGCAACTCAGTTAATCAACTAATACATCATATAAATTAAATGCTACTGCAACTCAGTTAAACCGCTAGTACAACATATAAACCATCAACCACACAAAATCTTTTTCGTACATCACATAAGATAGATTTACCCTAACTTATCCACACACGCCGCAAATCAAATAGCAGTGCATCTCAGTTAGGACTCTAATACATCATATACGACATCAACCACACAAAATCTTTTTTGCACATCACATAAGCTACATTTTCCCTAACTTATCCACACACGCCGCAAATCAAATAGCAGTGCATCTCAGTTAGGACTCTAATACATCATATACGACATCAAACTTTTAAAATCTTTTTCGCACATCACATAAGCTACACTTTCCCTAACTTATCCACACACGCTGTAAATCAAATAGCAATGCATCTCAGTTAAGCCTCTAATACATCATATAAGATATCAAGCTTTTTAAATCTCTTTCGTACATCACATAAGCTACGTTTACCCTAACTTATCCACACATGCCGCAAATCAAATAGCAGTGCATCTCAGTTAGGCCTTTAATACATCATATAAGACATCAAAATTTTAAAATCTTTTTTGCACATCACATAAGCTACATTTCCCTAACTTATCCATACACGCCGCAAATCAAATAGCAATGTGATGAGTGCTCAAACACTCATCATTTTTGGTCAAATCTGAACTGCAAAACATACAAAAACACTCAGAAATGCATCAAAATACTAAAAATATTTCAAAATTGTGTTTTATATGTTTTAGATGCAAAATGAGCAAAAACAGATGAAAAACGTACAAAGTTTGCAAAATTGGCAGTTTCAGTCCCCCAACTTTCATAAAATGACAAAACTAGTCCC
This sequence comes from Artemisia argyi, assembly GCA_030686995.1. Classification (NCBI taxonomy): domain Eukaryota; kingdom Viridiplantae; phylum Streptophyta; class Magnoliopsida; order Asterales; family Asteraceae; genus Artemisia; species Artemisia argyi. Next base: position 24,689,048 of record CM060709.1, read on the forward strand.
TGGTCATTCAAAATATGGAAAATTATCACCAAAGGTCCTTTTGAAATCATAAATTGTCATATTTAGTCCTTTGGTGAAAAATTGGAAAAGTTTTGAAAATTTACAGTTTGGTCCCTGGAGTTTCGGATTTTGGCAGATTTGGTCCCTGGTGGGATATTTTTGGATGAAAAATCATTTTTAGTCCTTGGAAGTTCAAAAATGTTTAAATTTGGTCCTTGGGTATAAGTTTTTACAAAATGGCAAGTTTAACCCCTAAACTTTGGAAAATGTCAATTTTGGTCCTCGGGGTTCAAATTTTGGAAAATTGTAAATTTGGTCCTTATGATTTTCAAACTTGTCAATAGTGGTCCTTATAATAAATGTTGGAAAGTTGCAATTCCAGCCCCTCACCTTTCATTAATTACAAAAATTGGTCCTTGTTAAATGTTAAATACAAATACCAACCGGACCATTGAAGTTATTAACACCCCAACAAAACAAACACAAAATCAACCTTACCCCAATCCAGCCCATATCACCCTACCAGCCCACTAACCAAAATCCCACCACCTAAAAATAATACCCCGTCCGTTTTTATTTATTCCCCCGGTTAACCAAGAGTTTGACCACCTCCCTCACCCCTTCCACTTGGTCTGCTACTACCCTGCCAACACTCCACACCCCATCCCTCCAGCTCACTTATCCCATTCTTTGCCCCCTCCACCAACACTACAAACCAAAGTCCCATTAATGATCCTTAATCCACTCCAAGCAATCCATAACCTGCCAAGATAAATTTTCCCGCCAAAACACAATCAAGGGCCAAGATTGAAGTTATGCATCCAATGATCAAAAATACAAGTGGGAAAGTCAGAGAGACCACCTAGGGTCTATAAGAATCAAGAAAAGTGAAGAGAAGCTAAGTAGTTAGCAGTAGTATAGTTTAATGTAGTTTGTAATGTCGTTTTAATTAATTTCTCATTTCCAGTGTACCTTTTAGATATAAATTGTTAAGTTAAGTATTTTCAGAGCTTATGAAACTCATTTCAATCCTTAATTTCAAGTTTTCAGTTCATTCTCAGTTCTTGTCAATTTTAATTTGAAAATCTCATTTCATTGAAATAATTGTTAAAGTTGTTGTTCAGTTGTTAAATAAGCCCATTAGTACTCACTTATGAGTTTCTTAAAACTTAGAAAACATCCAAGAGAAGCTAGGTTAGTGAAATCAAAAATCTCAAAAATAGCTAAAAAAATAGGCATTAAATAAAAGATTCAGTGATCAATGAAGAAAAAGCAGTGGAGCATGTTGGGTTTTGGATGAATATGGTTTAATAGCTTCTTGGTAAGCCTTAGGTAGTAAAACTAGTTCCTGGATCACTCAGTTCTCAGTTGGTTCCAATGTAAGCTCAACTTTCAGCCTTTTGGTCATTTAAACTATGAATGCTTAGTAGCTTGTTATTTCTGTGTAATGTTGCTTATTTGTTGAATTACAAACATAATCAGTAAGTAGGAACATGTTTCATGATTTGATTCATCCATTCCCTTTGAAAACTATCTCAACTGTCATCTATAGGGATGCTTGGTATAAGTAGTTTCTGAGTATTCTTGTTGTAATCTTGCTTAGTTATCTGCATGTTTAGTTTTCATTAGGCTAGGTTTAACTAGTAAAATCATAAAACAGGTGGACTTAAGACATAAAGTCAAAATTAGACAGTAGGCTCATTTGTGAGTTCTGTAGGTTGTTTGCATTGCTGTTAGCTTAGATATAGGTAGAGTCTCAATTAAACTAGCTTAATTAGGTTTAATTCTAGCTTAGTATCACCTTTAGATTAAGCTTTGATTAGCAGAAATCCAATTTAGTCAACATTTCAAGTTTATTTCAAAAGTCAAATTTCATAGTGTTCAAAAAATCCAAAAATCCTAGGATTTGTTTAGAATTTTGTACTAGGACTTAGGCTTGAAACTTTTACACCATGTACTCCACCACTTAAAATTTAGGAATCAGCAATCACCACATTTTTGTGATTTTTCTAGTGGGCTCCACAACCTCACAAACTTGGCTGCAACCCACTGTAGTCCCCTGTTGCAGCTGCATATCAGCTCACCACCACCACTTTGGTGGTGGTTTCTGGCCACCATAGTGGGTCCCACTTCTCATTTTTGGTTCCTTTCCACCCCCTCCTACCACACTTCAAGAATTGACCCTTTGTTTGACCTCAATCTTTGTGGACCCCACCTGTATTTGGCCCTCAAAGTTGTCCCTTTTTTCTGAGTTGAACAAGGTATCCATGTGCTTATTATTAGCTTATTTGCTTATTCAGTGGATCATACTTGCATTTTCTTATTTAAACATGCTCATCTAACTTTTTTGAATCAGAATTACCCATTGTGGGTCCCACCTAAGCTGATTTTAGCTTATTTTGCCCCTTGGTCAACAAAAGTCAACTATTGGGCAAAATAGCTTATACTTTGCTTATTTTTAAGTTCCATTAAAGTTGTTTTTATAAAAAGTTCATGTTTTTAGTTGTAAAATAGTTTTCTAAAATAAAAATCTAGAAAAAACAAAGTAATTTTAAGTGATAGTTTCTATTTAATTTTATTTAAATTTTATTTTTCATTTTTAAATTTTTATTAAGTACTTAGCATTTTTATATTTTTATTAAATTCCTCTTATATTAAAGTATTTTTAATAATTTTCTCAGACTTTTATTTTATCATTTAGTATTTATTAGAATTAATCTTAGTTTTATAAAATATTAATTAATATTAAGCATTAAATAGCATAATTAGTTTTTATAAAGTAAAACCTAGTTTTTATATTTTTCATAGCTTTTATATGTTGTAAAATAATTTTAGAAATTTTCTTGTAATTTTTACTGTTCATTTTCTATTTTTCTTAATTTAAAATAGTTTAATTAGGCAATTAATAATTAATTAGTAATTAATTAATAAAAAAATCACAAAAAGACAAAAATACTTATTTTTAATTTTAAAACTTGTTTTTAGTTATTTTATAATTTTAGAAATTTTATTTTCATTTTTCTAGTGTTTAATTAATATTATATTGTATTTAAGTATTTTAAATATTAATAATAAGTATTAAATAGTATTTAATTCATATTAAATAATTAATTAGTGTTAAAATTTATTTTCTTTTTCTAAAAATTTTCTTTTACCTTTTAGTTTGTAAAAAAGTCATTTTCATCCCCTGGGGGTTTTCAGATTTCAGTTTTCACTTTTTATTTCGTACGTTTACGTTATTTAAAACGTGAACGTACACGTTTTAAGTTTTAAACGTTTCTGGTTTTTCTAACTTTCCCGTCTTATTCATATAGCCTTTTTAAGCTATTTCTTCGTATATTCCTTAGTTTAAATCACACACAAACCCCTTTCTCATCCAAATTCGCCCGATCACGAAACCGTTTTATAACCATCCACACCTCGTCGGGACATAACGACCCGGGGAAACCACTATATTCCGCGGAGCATTGACTCTAGGCTGTTTGACTTGGTTGACCATCACCTGGTCAATTTAGGTTGACCGTTCAGAGCCAATCACAATGCATCTCAGTTAAGCCTCTAATACATCATATAAGGCATCAAGTTTTCTAAATCTCTTTCGTACATCACATAAGCTACGTTTACCCTAACTTATCCACACATGCCGCAAATCAAATAGCAGTGCATCTCTGTTAAGCCTTTAATACATCATATAAGGCATCAAGCTTTTTAAATCTCTTTCGTACATCACATAAGCTACATTTACCCTAACTTATACACACATGCCGCAAATCAAATAGCAGTGCATCTCAGTTAAGCCTTTAATACATCATATAAGACATCAAGCTTTTTAAATCTCTTTCGTACATCACATAAGCTACGTTTACCCTAACTTATCCACACATGCTGCAAATCAAATAGCAATGCATCTCAGTTAAGCCTCTAATACATCATATAAGGCATCAAGTTTTTTAAATCTCTTTCGTACATCACATAAGCTACGTTTACCCTAACGTATCCACACATGCTGCAAATCAAATAGCAGTGCATCTCAGTTAAGCCTTTAATACATCATATAAGGCATCAAGCTTTTTAAATCTCTTTCGTACATCACATAAGCTACATTTACCCTAACTTATACACACATGCCGCAAATCAAATAGCAATGCATCTCAGTTAAGCCTCTAATACATCATATAAGGCATCAAGTTTTTTAAATCTCTTTCGTACATCACATAAGCTACGTTTACCCTAACTTATCCACAAATGCCGCAAATCAAATAGCAGTGCATCTCAGTTAAGCCTTTAATACATCATATAAGGCATCAAACTTTTTAAATCTCTTTCGCACATCACATAAGCTATGTTTACCCTAACTTATCCACACACGCCGCAAATCAAATATCAGTGCATCTCAGATAAGCCTCTAATACATCATATAAGACATCAACCATACAAAATATCTTTCGCACATCTCATAATCGATATATATATTCTGACTTAGCCTAAATCATACATATCAACATACATGCTATTGTATTAAACTTCATTTTCTAGTACATCACGAGTACTAGAAAATGAAGTTTAGTATATCACTACTGCATCTAAATACTACTTCTAGTGCATTACATAAACAGTCAAGCATTCAACTTCTAACACGCAGCAAAATAAATGCTACTGCATCACAAAAAAACTACTAATACATCATATAAGGCATGAAACATACAAAATCACTTCGCACATCTCATAAACTTTATTTACTCTAACATATTTCAAAATAAATGCTACTGCATCACAAAAAAACTACTAATACATCATATAACGCATGAAACATACAAAATCACTTCGCACATCTCATAAACTTTATTTACCCTAACTTATTTTCAAAATAAATGCTACTGCATCACAAAAAAACTACTAATACATCATATAACGCATGAAACATACAAAATCACTTCGCACATCTCATAAACTTTATTTACCCTAACTTACTTCAAAATAAATGCTACTGCATCACATATAAACTACTAATACATCATATAAGGCATGAAACATACAAAATCACTTCGCACATCTAATAAACTTTATTTACCCTAACTTATATCAAAATAAATTCTACTGCATCACAAATAACTTTTACCTGATGGTTCTGCTATCAATTTTTTCGATTCCGCTTGTTTTCTAACTTTTTTTCTTTTTTCTGCTTCAACATTCATCTTTAAACTCTTTTTTTTTTGTTGCTAAATTCATAAAAAAATGAACTATTAGTAATAATAATAACAAATCGATGCAGTAAATAATGATATATTTTTATTAAAAAACTTACGAGGTAATGATTTTTGTGGTAGATTCTTACTCGCCATTTATAAATCAATCGATGCACTAAATTTTGATTGATCGGAATGAAATAGAGACAATTTTTAGGGTTTTTAGATAGAGAATAGAGACGAGAGAGAGAGAGAGAGAAATGATCGGAATGGGGAGAAAAAGAGAGAGAATGAATTATTTCAGTGTTAGGTATAATTTTAAGTTGATGCATTATTGCCCCTCAAGTTTGTAATATTTACAAAAACGCCACTCCGTTTTTATAAATTTGTAATTTAAATCCAATGGTTGAGATCACTTCCTACACTTTTTATTATAACACCCTTTTTATAATAACCTCACCCTATATATATATATATATATATATATATATATATATATATATATATATATATATATATATATATATATATATATATATATACACATATATATACATATATGTATATACATATATGTATATATATATATATATATATATATATACATATATGTATATACATATATGTATATATATATATATATATATATATATATATATATATATATATATATACATACATATATTTACATTTATAGATACTAGATGAGTACCGTGCATTGCAACATGATTTTATAGTGACAGATAGTTATAGTGATACAAAAAAAGTTTGGGGATTAATTAAACACGATTTAAACTGAATGAAAATAATATGAGTTATTGGTTATAAACGAAAATAATAATAAAAGTTTTATTGTTTCCATATATAGTGATATTAATTTTTTAACTCTCAAGAATATGTGTTTTTCCTTTATATATAGTACTAGACGATTACACATGCATAGCAACGAGATTTTTATAGCACCAGATAGTTATTGTGATATTTCGGTTACACAAATAATATTTTGGTTAAGTATTTTGTGTAACGTTTTGTGTAACCAAAATATCACTATATTTATTTGCCACTATAAAATTCGTTACTATGCACGGCTACTGGTCTAGTAATTAAACTATGACAAATGTTATATCGAGGATAAAATCTCTTTTATCAATGTGACTATATCATAATAAATCATAAAAGTAAAAGACTCAATTTTTCGTTGATTTTGTGGACAAAATCATCTTTAAGGAGGCAGTGATGTAATTATAGGGTAATTTTAATACAATAAATGCTATAGAATGTAAATGTAGACTCAAATTCATAATTAAATAATGAAATATAATTAAAAAAACAAATTAATGCATTTAAGTGAAGATTTCTATGATTAATAATAGGTAATATAGGAAATAAAAGGAAAAGTCATATGAAATTGGTCAAAATGGAACCATCAACACACATTCACCTGTAGCCCAAATTATCAGTCCATAACTGACTTATTTAGTTTTATATCATCCGATTGATCATTTATGTAACTATAAAACAAAAAGAAAAAAGACCTAAACTAACAAGGCTTTTTCCAACTTGTGCCATCATGGCATTTGTTAAACACAATTAATAAACTTAAAATACCATATTTAAATGTTAGTTTGCATTAATATTTTCCTAAATCTCTTCTAATTACCATGATTAACTTTGTTTTATATAGAAATAATTTTATTTTAAGGAATAATTTAGTTCATTTAATGCTTTTAAACAAATGCCAACACATATTAGAAAATCCCAACTAACAAACACTATCATACTTTCCGTGAATGATTCAATAGTTGCCATTTTTTAAGCAATATTTGCAATAGTTTTTTATGGTTCAATACTTTCCGTGAATATATGATTCAATGTTTCTTTAAATTGAGTTTTTAAGATTAATTAAGGGTAATTTAGACAAAACATTAATTTAAGTTTTTCACCTTTAAGAATAGGTATAGACAGACAGACATGGATATTATATTGGGCACCTTTAAAAGTGCGAAAGCGTCTATCAGAAATGTTTAGAAAAACTCAAAAAAGGGTAGCATAAGTGGGTCCCTCTCTGCAGTCATCAGGATGACGCCACATGTTTTTAGGTCCACAATTAGGTCTATTTTTAGGTCCATGTATCATTTCTCAAATTAATTGAGAAATGATACATAGACCTAAAAATATACCTAATTATGGACCTAAAACATGTGGCATGATACTGATGGGTTGTAGCATAAGTGGGTCCCTCTCTGCAGCCATCAGGATGACGCCACATATTTTTAGGTCCACAATTAGGTCTATTTTTAGGTCCATGTATCATTTCTCAAATTAATACACAGACCTAATTATGGACCTAAAACATGTGGCATGATACTGATGAGTTGTAGCATAAATGGGTCCCTCTCTGCAGCCATGAGGATGACGCCACATGATTTTAGGTCGTCTATTTTTAGGTCCATGTATCATTTCTCTTAATTATATATTTTTCTTTGTGGTGATTGATAGCCATTACAGAAGTCCCGGGTTAAAAGCTTAGATGGTATATATATTGACGGCAGTGGCATTGCTTGACCGGTATTCGACGCAACTGGCATGGGATAGACAGCATTGCCAGTTATACTAGTAATAGCTTGGCAGGGCTGTTTCGTAGATTTGAGAGTCCCCTATGCCACATAAAAGAAATGTGCCCTACTAGAAATTCGAAATTTTAAAATCAAATAAATGGTCCATAGCTTTAATTACATGACACTTTCTTAATTAGTGGCTGCTACATAAATTTGGATTCATTATTTGAGAATTGACATCTTTGTCAAGAAGACTTGGTGCTCCCAATCGAATGGTAAACGTAGAAATTTAATGAATCAAAAAGAATGTGTTCCCAATAAATGACCATTTCATTCCACTTGGTACGATAATAACAGCAAATATACAATATAAACATAGAAGCTTGAATAAAAGAATTTTAATGGAGAACGCAACTATATTAATTCTTTTAGTTGTTTCACTCTGCGTTCAGGAAACATTCAGTTCTGAAATTGACAGTATTACAGATTCACGTTTCTTAACCGAAGAAGACACGTTGGTATCACCTGAAGGGACTCTTGAATTAGGATTTTTCAGGCCAGATGGAAGCTCTGAGAACAATAGATACCTTGGTATTTGGTATAAGAAAATCTCTATTAAAACAGTGGTTTGGGTTGCCAACAGAGATATCCCCCTTACTGGGGTATCATCGGGCTTGTTAAGGATCATTAGTCCAGGAAACCTTGTTCTCATCAACAATACTGATGCGTGGGAATCGCAACAGGCTTTACCTCTCGAGGGATCTCGAGAAGCTTACAACCCCCACCAGGCAGTGTACCTGATCGTTGTAGTATAGTATAGTGACAAGTACCGGGGGATTGATCGTTCAGCTTAGGAATAGTGTCGCTAGGATTAGAAAGCCTAAATACTAGTTCTAAAGGTGAGGGATGGTTATTTTTGTATTTTTATATTTTTTAGAAAGCAATTAAAATCTCGGGGTTTGAAGGATTTGGGCGGAATTAGTTGCTAGTCAACTAACCTAATACTACAATGCAATCAAAATTAAATACTAAAAATGAAAAATAAACTAATTATACTAAGGTTGTGAGCAGTAATTGGAGAAAATGTGTTTACTTAGATTTCATTACTCCCTAGATATCTTTTACACGTTAATTACTTGTTATAATTGCATGGATGACGGATCGTATTCCTTAATACCATTCATGGGGTGGCATACATAACTCCCCAATTCTTTGAGCTCTTATCTCCTCCTACACCATGCCCAGCACAACTATAGGGATTGTAAACAGTGGCTCATGCATTAAATACAACCAATAAAGACCTAGTACGCCTCGGTTCATGTTTCTTAAGACGTTCAAGCATGTTACCATTTGGAGATCTGCCAGTTTTCTTAAGCCTAACATATAAATCATTCATCCAAGACAAGAATAAACAAGTAATCAATACATAATCAATATCTAGGTTTCATTAGATCTAAGCAAACACAAAAGAGATCTAGCCTAGCATAATGGAATTGAGACAAGAACAAGATATAGACAACCAACACATAGACATATTGATTGAATTAGAAGAACACTTATCTCAATTACAATGCAAGGTATCAAGGGTTTGGAACCCTTGAAAAACGTGTAAAAGTTGCACCAAAATCGTACTTAGGGTTTCTCCAAAACTTCTCTTTTTTAATGTGAAAAATTAGAAAACTATATATAGAAAAACAGGTCTGACGGCGTCAAGAGTAATCTGGTGACGCCGTCACCTCGCCGCCAAAACTCTCCTCGGACTACCTAGATCTACTTCTGACGCCGTCAAGAGTTAGACACTTCCAGGCCGTCATGACTCTTTTACTCTTGACGCCCTTCTCACGTGACGCCGTCAAAACTCTACTGGGTCGTCATGGAAATCCATGAAATTTGCTCTTGACGCCGTCAAGGATTTGCTCTTGACGCCGTCACCCACTGTTTCCAGCTTGGAAAATTAAGACTTTGGCGTTTTCTTCACTTTTATGCTCCAAAAACGTCCGAATTGCTTCCTTTTCCAGATTTCACTCCCAAAGTACCTAAAATCACAAAAGGAACGATTTAGGGCAATATTTGATCAAATAAATTCGGATTCGGGCTTAAATGACCCCCTAAAAACGGATCATTTTTCGCCTCATCATATACCCTTACACTTGAGATTTGCTTGTCCTCAAGCAAATGCGCTTTTATTCTACTCAAAAGACAAGTTAGGGGTCATTTAACACTAATATAAAAGTAATTACAACAAATAATCGTTCCACTAAAGACCAATAGACAAGCACGGAGGTCATACACAAGCACCTCACAAATAGTGTTTAGATACTCACATCTCTCGGGTGTAATAAAGTGTAAATTACAATATGGAAACGGAAGATATCTCTCACTACCTGTCATAGCAAAATAGATTACCATAGGCTTGGGAAAGGATCAAACCTCCACCACATGGCGTAAGCACCTAGGATAAACTATCAAAGAGGTCTTTTAAAGGGTTGTAACGTTAGGTGTAGGGATATGAAATACACGGTTTTGTTGGATAAAGGAAGTTTTACTGGTGGCGAGTTAACAATCTTAGTTAATTACATGTACAATGTGGCGTTGCTAAGCCAAGACTAGACTCGACTTAAGCTAATAAATGAAAAATAACGAAAACATAAAATAAACATAGAATGAAACGGGATGGTAGTCCGTATGTTTTTTTTTTTTCTATTTTTTTTTCTTTTTCTTGATTTTTCGATTTTTTTTTTTTTTTTTTTTTTTTTTTTTTTTTTTTTTTTTTTTTTTGCATACACTCTTACCCTACCATCCAACATAATACATCATAGGGAATGAACATTTCCCTTATACTTGAATTTTTACATACTTTACAATTAACTACTCTAATGACTCAAATTAAGAAAATCAAAACACTTTGAGCACTTTTAAAATTAACGTACATATGGGGGTAATAAATGATGTTCTTCCCCATTACTCCATAAAATAAGTACTTACCCATGAGTCCCAATCGTCCCAAAACAATATGTACAAGGATATGACTCGACTTAGCAACCATGTAATCAATTAGAAAGTTAACTTAGGGTTTAACAAATAACAATAATGCACTAAAAATGAGCGCATACACGGAAGGCTAAGGCGATTTGGTTGTACATTTAAGTGGGGTGTAACAAATTCTTCCTTTAAGTAAAATGCTTAAAGTTAGAAACGAAAAGATAGGCTCGGAGGGGTGTACTAGGGGTATCGTGTACTAAAAATGAGTACAATGCTAAGGGTGTGGGAAAAATTAGTTGACTTAACTAGCCAAGTAATATGACTTAAATAGTCAAGTAATTATGATATGGGTTTAACACAAGGGTGATCCTAATGCCTCTTATCATGTAGTAAATCCTACCACACGAATGTAGTCTCACTAGCGGTCTCGGGATGCATCACTAACGCAAGTTCTAGAATCTAAATGCTACCGGTACACTCATAAGCACTAATAGTAAATGCTTTCCCTATCAAATCTAAAGGCGAACCTCACATATTTGGGTGGAAAATTTTTCCGAATATACGGTTATGTGCTAGTCATACAATCTCCTATCCATGAGACGTTTGCTATGGCTAAAGTTTCACTCCTAAATGTTGTAAAAAATTTTAAATTTGGCGCTAAAATTGCTCTAACAAGTATTTCTCATAGTTTTATTACACATCTACCATTAAACAAAACAAACTCAAGCGAAAGTGCATATGTAAGGTATCATCTTTTTACCCTCCCCTTACACTTAAGATGAACATTGTCCCCAATGTTCAAGTAAAGAATGTAAAAGTGAAAAAGTAAAGAGAATGAAATCAAATACTCCCCTGATTCGCTCGGTATGGATAATAGGATGGCCAGGTTAAATCTTCCTCCAAGAAAATGAACAATCAAAGCTTCCCTTCCAGAATATAAATCATCTCCTTGTCATACATAACCTGTAAAACCTGACAAAATAGACAAGACAACCTCGCGTAAAATCGGCGGCATCCTATATAAGTTACTAAATCCTAGAAAACAAGATAAGATATAATGCTTGTGGAATGAAGTTTGCAGATCTCCTAGAGATTATAAAACTTAATAATTCACAAAAACCATAAGACTCTGTTAGAAAAACAAAACCGGTAAAATTTCCAGATTTTAACTCCTGACGCCGTCAAGAGTAAAACTCTGATGCCGTCAGAATGGACCTGCAGAAATTCTTATGTTAAGTTTTTGGAAAATTTCTGGAAAAACTTGGTCCTACTTCCTGGAAAATCCTGCAAAACTTCATTATGACTCAATACAAGCATTTGACTCTAACAAATACGAATATACATGCTCATTTAATATCGTGGAGAATCATGATCAGTTTGTTTCTTAAAAACATATTTGGGGTTTCCCCTTACACTTATCTTTTGCAAAAATACTTTTAGGTGGAGTTAAGACTTAGGCCAAAACAACAAAGTAAAGTATTTCCATATTTTAGTTTAAAAACATGATCAACCAACAATAAAAATAAAGCATGCATACGGAAGCAAATAACAATCAAACAAATAAAATCACACAAAACATGGGTTGCCTCCCAAGAAGCGCTTTTCTTTATTTACGAGTCTTGTAGCTAGACTCAAGGACATGGGTTATCGTGTATCGTTTATGCTCACATAACCAAGTGTGAGCCATCTAATAGTCGCCTCATCTTTCTTATAATCATCTCCTAACTCTAAGCACCCGCGATAGTATCTTTTATTCTTTTCATGAGTATGCTTAAGTCCTTTTCTCTTATCATTTTCACTTAACATTTCTATAGGCGGCTACCTACTACACTTTTCCATGGAGAAATCCTTGAACCTAGGGTGTGTGCGGGGCATTTGATAAACAAAATCTTCATCCCTATCCGAGAATGTAACTAACCCTTCTATGAGTTTTTCATCGAGGTTGGTTAACCGTTTGAAAGGTCTTCCTTGGGTCAATTTATCATCAATAAATTCTCCTAGATTCTCCATAACCATGAACTCAACAAGATAAACCAAACTTCCTACAAACACATGCAATGGTACTGCCTCAGCAATAATGTTTTCTCCTTTGTATTCTAACTCATCTACCATGATTTTATTATATTCATTGCGCGAGATTATGTTCATTAGGAGAGATGAGTTAAGATAGGCGTTAAAGCTCTTGAATCCGATTTTACAAGGAAATTGCATGTTGAATGAGCTATCACACTCAATCCTAGTTCTAGGGTCAACATACCTAAGAGGGTTTATTTCTTCTTCCATCCTATTCTCATTAATCACATCACCATCATCAAGATCCTCATCGGAGTCTGAATAGTAGAAAGGACTAGCCCTATGGTCATCATCATGATCAGACTCTTCTAACTCAGAATTATTGTCAAAGTGGTGGTAGGGTGAGAGGTTAGGTGGGTTCTCATTTTCTGCTAAAGGAAGTGGGGTGGGCATTTGGAAAATCCTACGATGAAAAACACGAATAACAGGAATCAAACGATCAATGTTATTGTTATCCATCGAAACGGTTTACGAACAAAGACACAAAGAAATGAGATAGACTAAAAAAACCTAGAAATAAAAATAAAATCTTACTAGAAAGGAATCTAGCAAGTAGACCTAATAAAAAGAAATTCTAACCTAGACAATAACTATTCCCCGGGCTGCGGCGCCAAAAACTTGATGCGTGGGAATCGCAACAGGCTTTACCTCTCAAGGGATCTCGAGAAGCTTACAACCCCCACCAGGCAGTGTACCTGATCGTTGTAGTATAGTATAGTGACAAGTACCAGGGGATTGATCGTTCAGCTTAGGAATAGTTTCGCTAGGATTAGAAAGCCTAAATACTAGTTCTAAAGGTGAGGGATGATTATTTTTGTATTTTTATATTTTTTAGAAAGCAATTAAAATCTCAGGGTTTGAAGGATTTGGGCGGAATTAGTTGCTAGTCAACTAACCCAATACTACAATGCAATCAAAATTAAATACTAAAAATGAAAAATAAACTAATTATACTAAGGTTGTGAGTAGTAATTGGAGAAAATGTGTTTACTTAGATTTCATTACTCCCTAGATATCTTTTACACGTTAATTACTTGTTATAATTGCATGGATGACGGATCGTATTCCTTAATACCATTCATGGGGTGGCATACATAACTCCCCAATTCTATGAGCTCTTATCTCCTCCTACACCTTGCCCAGCACAACTATAGGGATTGTAAACAGTGGCTCATGCATTAAATACAACCAATAAAGACCTAGTATGCCTCGGTTCATGTTTCTTAAGACGTTCAAGCATGTTACCATTTGGAGATCTGCCAGTTTTCTTAAGCCTAACATATAAATCATTCATCCAAGACAAGAATAAACAAGTAATCAACACATAATCAATATCTAGGTTTCATTAGATCTAAGCAAACACAAAAGAGATCTAGCCTAGCATAATGGAATTGAGACAAGAACAAGATATAGACAACCAACACATAGACATATTGATTGAATTAGAAGAACACTTATCTCAATTACAATGCAAGGTATCAAGGGTTTGGAACCCTTGAAAAAAGTGTAAAAGTTGCACCAAAATCGTACTTAAGGTTTCTCCAAAACTTCTCTTTTTTAATGTGAAAAATTAGAAAACTATATATAGAAAAACAGGTCTGACGGCGTCAAGAGTAATCTTGTGACGCCGTCACCTCGCCGCCAAAACTCTCCTCGGACTGCCTAGATCTACTTCTGACGCCGTCAAGAGTTAGACACTTCCAGGCCGTCATGACTCTTTTACTCTTGACGCCCTTCTCACGTGACGCCGTCAAAACTCTACTGGGTCATCATGGAAATTCATGAAATTTGCTCTTGACGCCGTCAAGGATTTGCTCTTGACGCCGTCACCCACTGTTCCCCGCTTGGAAAATTAAGACTTTGGCGTTTTCTTCACTTTTATGCTCCAAAAATGTCTGAATTGCTTCCTTTTCCAGATTTCACTCCCAAAGTACCTAAAATCACAAAAGGAACGATTTAGGGCAATATTTGATCAAATAAATTCGGATTCGGGCTTAAATGACCCCCTAAAAACGGATCATTTTTCGCCTCATCAAATACCAATACCACAGATGTAATCTGGTCATCCAACACAACATCATCAGGAAATACAATTGTAAACCTTGATGACAACGGAAATCTAGTCATGACGGATAGAAACTACAATAAGATTCTCTGGCAGAGTTTTGATTATCCAACTGATACTCTTCTACCTGCCATGAAGTTTGGAAAAGTGATGGGCAAGGAATGGCATCTGTCATCGTGGAAGAGTAGTCAAGATCCAGCTCCAGGCGAATTCACATTTAGCGCTGACACACGTGGTTATCCTCAGCTCGTACAAAGACAAGACGCAGAAGTTATATTTTGGCATGGACCATGGAATGGTAAAGGGTTTAGTGGTGATTCGCAGTTCAGTAAGAACACGATCTTTAATTACACTATGTTTATTAATGAAACAGAAATGGAATATTCTTATAATCTACTAAACAAATCTGTCATATCGAAGCTCACCATAAAGGTTTCTGGACATATAGAACGCTCAGTGTGGGTAGAAGATGGTAAAAAATGGCAGGCTATTAGAGAATATCCAAAAGATGCATGTGATACTTACAACATCTGTGGCGCTTATGGAATCTGCAGCACTGTAAATTCACAAACATGTTCGTGCTTCGATGAGTCAAAATTTGTGCCCAGAAACCAAAAGAGTTGGGAGACAGCATACTGGTCTGGTGGTTGTATGAGGCGCACACCGTTGGATTGCAAAAATAGATCAGATGGGTTTGTCAAGTATTCAATCAATGTGAAATTGCCGGACACACAGACCTCCTGGTATAATATGACTAAGTCCCTAATGGAATGTGAAAAAAATATGTCAAAATAACTGCACTTGTATGGCGTACGCAAATACTGATATCAGAGGTAATGGATGTGGCTGCTTGCTTTGGTTCAATGACCTCATAGACATCAGAATATCCCTTGATAGAACACGTGTTCAGGATTTTTATGTGAGAATGGCTTCCTCTGAATTAGGTACCTGTCTTTATCTAAGTTAAATGAGATATGTACTTTCTTTTTTTATTATTTAAGCAAGAATTAGAGCTATTTATCATGTAATGTTACAAACTTACTATAGGAGCTATGACATCATGTATATTTTGCTAGTTGCTCTCATGTTTGTTATGTATTGGTAAATTAATTAACAGTGTTGTTACTATGTTCGTTGCTCAATCAGTTTTCAGAAAGGAGGGAGGAACAAACATCAAAGTCGTCTTAATTGGAGTCATTTCCGGGGTTCTTTTGATAGGCTTAGGTACATGGATATTATATGCTTGTAGAAAAAAATTTCATGCACAACCGACCGAGGAAGGTAAGAAAATTGCACAATTAAGTGATAACGGGATATTTATGTTAAATAGTTATGAATAGTCTGAACTTGAGTAGCATAGTTTGTCAGTTTGAAGTTATTTGCCAAATGAATACACAGGGGTATTGTTGAATGTCAGTGAAAGCCATACAGAATCCATGGAGCTACCATTGTTTAGCTTCTCTAGAGTAGCTAAAGCTACTGATCTTTTCTCACCCGATAATAAACTTGGAGAGGGAGGATTTGGAGTGGTTTATAAGGTAAGTAAAGAATTTGTTCTCAATCAGTTTTATAAGTAAGACTTACATATCGCGTACTAAATATAATATACTTGGAGAGGGTGTATTTGACTTAAACTGTTAAAGCCACATTCTACTTCATCATACATAACACAAACATGAATATATGTATATCTGTAAGCATTCCACTGATGCAAAAAGTTATGAATGGAACTTACCTTTGCATTTGGTACATTTTTTCATAAATTTTTTTTGGTGATCTTCAGGGTATGCTAGAAGAAGGGCAAGAAATAGCAGTTAAGCGACTCTCCCATACATCGAGTCAAGGAATTGATGAGTTCAAAAATGAAGTCATCTGCATTTCAAAACTACAGCACCGAAATCTTGTCAAGCTGCTAGGATGTAGCATTGAGGGAGATGAGAAGTTGCTGATTTATGAATACATGCCAAACAGAGGCTTAGACTCGTTTATATTTGGTCACTATTATATCATTTCTGTTTATTTAAATATTTAACTATAGGAAATTATAACCCAAAAACTGAAACTATGAATAACCAACCCGAGATGTCGGGCATGCAGATAATATGCGAAGCACACTCCTTGATTGGAAAAAGCGGTTCAACATTATTAAAGGAATTGCTCGAGGACTTCTTTATCTACATCAGGATTCACGGTTAAGAATCATCCATAGAGATCTTAAAGCTAGCAATATTTTACTGGATATCAACATGAACCCTAAGATATCAGACTTTGGGATGGCTAGAAGCTTTGGTGAAAATGAGACACAAGGAAACACAGAGAGAGTTGTCGGTACATAGTAAGCTATATACAACATTTAACTTCATATATATTCATTCTTTTGTCTTTAATGAGTTTAGTATTTTACATTTATAAACTATTTCTGGATGCAGTGGTTACATGTCACCAGAGTATGCGCTTGATGGTCTTTTCTCAACGAAGTCAGATGTATATAGCTTTGGTGTTCTGGTGCTAGAGATTGTTACTGGGAAAAGAAATAGAGTCGTTTATACTGAGCATAATGATAATCTTATTGGATATGTAAGTAGCTAGCTTTATTTTTTTACATATAGTGCTTTATTGTACAGTTTCATGATTAAACGCACCTTATCCAGGCATGGAGGATGCATAGTGAAGGCAGATCAATGGAGCTCATTCATAAAACCTTAGCTGAATCAAGCAATCCATCTGAAGTTTTAAGATCAATTTAAGTGGGGTTGTTATGCGTTCAACAAAGTCCTAAAGACAGGCCAGATATGTCATCAGTGGTTCTGGTAATTTATTGGCGGCGAGATGACGGCGTCAGATTTTTCCTCTTGACGCCGTCACCTCCTAGAATCTATATATACTTTTCTAGTTTTCATTCATTAGAGAGGAACTTGTGTGGAGAATATTAGGGCCGAACTTTATAAACCCTAGCTCGTTTGTAACAGTATTTTATAAGATAATATAGAAATATGGACAAAAAGATGATATATAATAATGAGTGAATTATTCAAACTCACAGATGCTTCAAAAGTCGTAATACGCAGCACACCTCCCCGGCAGCGGCGCCAAATTTTGATTGGTCTCAAACAGTCAGAATATATCAACCAAGTAATGGTCAACAAGTCAAACAGTCTAAACCAATACTCCGTGGAGTGTAGTGTTTCCCCGGATCATTAAATCCCAACGAGGCGTGAAATCTGAAATAAAATAACTTTGAGATCAGGTGAATTGAACAGGAAAAGGGTTCAAGTGACTGTACTACTGAAATATAAGTTAGAATAGCTTTAATAAGCTATATCAACTAATACGTGAAATCAGATAAGTACAAATGAAAAGGAACTAGAAAACGTGTACGTTTAATATTTTAAACGTAAACAAAAACAATTTTAACTATAGTAGGAGTTTGCATGCCTTAAGGGCTTAAATACAAATTAAATAAACTTAAAATATTTATCTTATAATTACTAATTTATTTAAAAGTTAATAAAACCTAAAAGTGTAAAAAGATATAAAATGTACGTTTAAAGTTAAGTAGACGTAAACGTACGAAACTAAATGTGAATTCTGACAAATATAATTCCCACAAATGTGAAAATTATATTTTTGAAATCCTAAAAGTATAAGAAAATATTATAAAATTAAAGTTATTTTTATAACTATTTTAATTAATTTATTATTATTTAATAACTATTTTTAATTAATTAATAATTTACTAATAAGTAAGAAAATGTAAAATAAGTCTAGAAAAATAAAATTAAAATTTCTAAAAGTCTAAAATATTATAAAACTTATTTTAAAACTAAAATTATATTTCTCACACTATTTATCTTATTATTATTAATTAATTATTATTTAATTATTAATTAACTAATTATATTGATTTAAATTATTAAAAATACTAAAAAGACTTAGATAATTAAGAAGATTTTTATAAATCTAATTAACCATCACAGGAATCCTAAAAAATTATAAAAAGTTTGTTTTATGTATTTTTAAACTAATTTACTAATTATTATTCTAATTATTAATTAATTACCAATTAAATTAATTATATTATAAAAAATAGAAAATGAACAGTAGAAATTCTAGAAAAATTCCTAAAAATGTTATTACTTATATAAAAGCTAGGAAAATTATAAAAACTATGTGTTAGTTAATGAAATCTAATTTTGCTATTTAATACTTTAATATTAATTAAACTAATATTAATTCTAAATATCACTAAATGACAAAAGAAAAATCTGGAAAAATTTATAAAAGTACTTTAATATAAAAGAGATTTAATAAAAATATAAAAATGCATAAGTGCTTATAAATAAGCTAAAAAGAAAATTTCTATTAAATAGAAGCTATCACTATAATTAAATTTGGCTTTTTCTAATTTTTCTTTTATAGAACTATTAAAATACTTAAAATATGAAACTTTTATAAAAACAACTAACTTGGAAATCAAAAATAAGCACTGTGAGTGCTTATTTGCTTTGACTGTTGACCAAGTTTGACCAAACTAAGAAATAAGCTCAAATGAGCTTATGTGGGGTCCACAAGGGTGGATTCTGGTTTACCTAAGTTAGTTGGACTTGTTTAAGCTAGATTTGATAATATAAGCTCACAGAATAAGCTGATAAGCCACAATAAGCAATTGCTTATTGAGGACTGAGACAGAAAATGGGACAGACTTAGTGGATAGTTTCAGGTGGGACCCAGTGAGCTTGAGCTCAAAACCAAGCTCAAGACTTGAAGGTGGGTAGGAGGGGGGTTGAAAGAACCAACTTGGGGCCTGTGGGACCCACTGAGCTGCTCAGAAACAACCACCAAAGTGGTGGGTGTGGTGATGATGGTCTGTGTAGTAGGGGAGTTTCTTCCCCTGCAAGTGTGTTTGAGCCTGTGTGGCTTGCACAAGAAAAATCACAAAAATATTTTGATTATGGGAATCAATAGTCTAGCTGGGGGGTTGTAACTTGTGAAAGTTTCAGGTCTTAACTCTCAACACAAAATTCTACAAAAATCTTGCAAGTTTTGCAAAATCTGAGGTGTGCACAATTTGACTTTTTATATATTCTTGCTAAGTTGACTAAAATGAAATTGTAGCTTGATTTTCTGATTGATTATGTTATATTAAGATATAGTAAGACTAAAATAAGCTAGAACTAGCACTTGTGAGATCAAATGAGCCTTATGTTACTTAGAATTCCACACAGACAGAAATTTAAGCCAAATTATAGGTGATTTTGACTTTTTACTAACAAACACTGAATTTTATGACTTTGATATCCTATTTAAACCTAATGAAGCATGTATCAACAACAAACAACCACTAAAAACCACTGGATCACACTGAACACCCATGATCCAAACAGTCCTTTACAAGACTTGATTTTTGGTTTTCTAGACAAATGATTCGATAAGACTTGGTTATTGCTTCCTAACAACTTATTATAGTCTAATTGATTTAATTGAACACAGAAACAACAGTTACAAGTACTATAACCTAAGAATCCAACATATGCTTATTTTGACAGTGGAATTTCTACAAATGAGCATACATGAAAACTAATGAACAAGCACCTAATTTTATGCAATAATAGAACTCAAATACACTTAAGAAGCATGAAAACATATATGAACACTTGAATAAGTGGATTAAACAGTAACTAGTCAATAATGAGAAAATGGCTTACAAGGGCTTCCAAGCTAAAACACCAAGAACCAATGACCAAAACCACTCCTAATAGCTTTCCACAAAGCTTCTAACCCAAGGCCATCAAGAATATACCCTGCTCCATTGCTTTCTTCACCATCTTCACTGATTTTTTATTTTTCAACCTATTTTCTTGATTTTTTATATTTTATGACTAAGACTGAATTTTATGGTTTCTAATAGCTTACATAAGCTATATGAGGAGCTTATATGAGCTTATTTGTCCATAAACAACACTAATAACAACAATCAATAAACATGAGATTTTGAACATAAGATTTGCATAAACTGAAATTGAGATTAACACTGTAATTGAAGGCTTGAAAAAGCTTTATTATAAAATAAGAACACTTAACAAAGTACATGGAAACTTATTTTAACACTGGAAACATGAAAATGACAAAGTCGACATACATAAAATAAACTTACACTAGATAGGTATCCACATTGCTTCCCCTTCTTTCTTTATAGACTTTTGAGACTCCCCACATGTTTCTGAGACTTTCCCATCACATCTTGACCATTGAATCTCTGTAATTGATCCCATCCGTTTAAATCCAACTTTGGCGCCAAAATGATACACGTGGATTTGTGGCGGTTTGAGTGTAATTAAAGAACTTTGGGGTGTTGTGGAGGTGGAGGGGGACAAGGAAAAGAAGTTTGGTGGCCAAGTTGGGGGTGTAGGTTGAAAACAGAGGATAGGCATGGTTTGGAGGGAAAAAGTGATGGGGAAGCATTAATTGTGGATGTGGGTTGGTGTGAGGAGGTGGAAAGGGTGAGGTGATGGTTGACGGGTGAGGTGAGGTGGTGAAACCACCCTGGTATTGGTGAAGCAGTGGTGAGGGAGAGGGACGAACAGTGGTGGTGGTTTGGCGGGGGTTGACCAGGGTCAAACTCTGGTATATATTAAAAGGGTGTGGGCCGGTTGTGTTTTGGGCCAGGGGTAAGGGTTTGGGCTTGGGTTTGTTTTGGATTGGATTTGGTTTTGTGATTTGGTTTTATAATAAAAAGGGTTCGGTTGGTTTTTTAACTTAACATAGGGACCAAAAATGTAATTTTCTAAAAGTTTGGGGCTGAAGTGTAACTTTTCCAAAGCTTAAATAAGGATCAAACTTGCCAAGATTGAATACCCCAAGGACCAATAATGATAATTTCCCATATTTAATATCCGGGGACCTTTTCTGCCAAACTTCAAACTTCAGGGACCAAAAATGTAATTTCAGAATTTGTGAAGGGTTGAACCTGTAAATTCCCAATAAATACCACAAGGACCAATTATGTCATTAATGAATAGTACAAGGTTTATTTTTAATATTTTTCCATTTTTAAAACCTTAAGGACTAATATTGACATTTTTCAAACTTGAGGGACTAAAGTTGTCATTTTGCAAATTTTAACTTTAAAGGACTAAACTTGACAACTTATGAATCCCTAAGGACCTTTGATGATATATTACATGTTTTGATTTACCAGGGACTAGATTTGCCAATTTTTTAAAGTTCAGGGACTGAAACTGTAAATTATGTGAAATATGTTGTTTTTCATCAGTTTTCAATCCTTTTGCATAAAAACACAATCCAGGGATATTTTATGTATTTTAAGGCATTCCTGTGTGTTTTCAGATGTTTTTGCAGTTTAAATGTGACAGAAATGATGAGTATTTACACACTCATCATGTGTGTTTGCTTAGATGTAATGAAACATAGATGTTGATTATAGGTTGATTGCTTGTTTATAGTTGTAATGGTTGAATGATTTCAATGTTAGGCTTAAGAAAACTGGCAGATCTCCATTGTGTAACTTGCTTGAACGTCTTAAGAAACATGAACCGATGTGTACTAGGTTTTTATGGTTGTATTTAATGCTTGAGCGAATTCTAATGATCCCATGTTAGGAGCTTCTTAGCCGGCTCGACATAGGAGTGAAGTAGGAGCTTATAGAATTGGAGAAGTAAGTACGCCACCCCGTGAATGGTATTAAGGAATACAATCCGTCATCCATACAACTGTAACAAGTAATTAACCTGTAAAAGATATATTTAGGGAGTAGTGAAATCTAAGTAAACACAATTCTCCCATATATTGTTCACACCACTATCTTAATTTAGTTTATTTTCATTTTTGTTATTTTATTTTGATTGCATCTTAGTTATTGGGTTAGTTGATTAGCAACTAATTCCGCCCACTCCTCTAAAAACCGAGATTTTTATTTGCTTTTATAAAATATAAAAATACAAAAAAAAATCATCCCTCACCTCTAGACCTAGTTTTTAGGCTTTCTAATCCTAGCGACACTATTCCTGAGTTGAACGATCAATCCCCCGGTACTTGTCACTATACTATACTACATCGATCAGGTACACTGCCTGGTGGGGGTTGTAAGCTTCTCGAGATCCCTCGAGAGGTAAAGCCTAGTGCAATTCCCAAGCATCAAGTTTTTGGCGCCGCAGCCCGGGGAATAGTTATTGTCTAGGTTAGAATTTCTTTTTATTAGGTCTACTTGCTAGATTCCTTTCTAGTAAGATTTTATTTTTATTTTTTAGGCCTTCTTTAGTCTATCTTATTTCTTCATGCCTTTGTTCGTAACTCTTACCATCCGGCATCATGGAAGGTGGTAACATCTTTGAACCCATCAACCCACCACAACAAGACCACCCACAAAACCCACCACTAGCAAACCAACCTCTTAGGCCCAGAACCCTAGGAGAGTACTCCCAACCTAGCCACCAAGGATACCGAAACACCATTGAGCTCACCCAAGGAGCCAATGTGTCTCCCTTGCGATCCGACACCATCCGGTTGGTGCAAAGCGGATGTGCATTCCATGGACTTCATTCCGAAGATCCAAATCAACATCTCAAGGACTTCCTTAAAATCGTAGATTCTATAGACCTTGATGTTACAACTAGAGAGTCGACCCGATTACGCCTATTCCAATTCTCTCTACGTGATCAAGCTAGTCAATGGCTTGAACGTTTACCCGCGAGATCTATCACCTCATGGGATGATCTCACCACTCGTTTCCTTGCTCAATTTTTCCCACCGGGGAGAACTACCAAGCTAAGAAATGATATCTTGATGTTCCAACAACGTCAAGGTGAAACTCTATATGAAGCATGGACTCGTTTCAAGGACTTACTCCAAAAAGTCCCTCATCATGGCATAGATCTTTGGCTCCAAGTCCAAATCTTCTATGACCATATCAATCTCTCCACAAGGCGAACCATTGACCAATCGGCCGGTGGCAAGCTACGTGATCTAAGTGCTGAAGAATCATTGGAACTCATAGAAGATCTTGCTCTCTATGACAATGAAAGTTGGAATGATCCCTGTGATTTGAACAAAACGGTCAAGGCAATATATTTGCCTTCGAACAATTCTAGCACTCCCGACCGTAGGATCATGGAACTTGAGGACCAAGTCAAGTTTCTCATGAAATCTTACGAAGCTCCTAAGCCTTCAAGCCAAGTGAATAAAATCACTTCTTCATGCGAATTATGTAGTGGTCCCCATGACACTCGTGATTGCGTGGAACTCCCCGGAACAACTTTTGCGGACTATGCATCCTCGCGTACCGACGAAGCGGGAGATAAGTGGTACACTTTCAAACCCGAGCCAAACCCTTATGGTGATTCCTACAACCCTTCTTGGAAAAATCACCCAAACCTTAGGTGGAAGCAAAACCAAAACAATTCTTCCAATCCGCCTAATCGTTACCAACCAAACGGTCCACCCTCCAACCGTACTTTCAACAACAATCCTTCTAACAACTTTGGTAGTACCGACAATCTTGAAGGATTGATGTCCAAATTTATGGCATCTCAAGAAGCTCGCATAGCTAGGTTTGAAACCGAATTCAAACAACAACAAACGGAGATGACCAATAAGATTGACAACTTGTTGAAAGCTCTCAACAACCAAGCTTTAACTACACCTAGGAAGGACACTAGGGACGCCAATAGCGGAATCCAAACTAAGGACCCCTCGTCATCCAAACACGTCCACTTTGTCAATGTTGTCACCGTTAAACCAATTGATAAGAAGATAGAAGAAAGTGACAAGGATGAAGTTGGAGTAGAAACCGAGACTAGGGATGAAATTAGGGAAGTTGAGGTTAATAAGGGAGAGAAGTTAGAGGAAGTAGAGACTGTAGAAGAGTACTTTGATGAGTTGCCCACCAAGGAAGAACGGGAATATCACAAGGATTTATTCGATGATCCCGAGACACCATATATCCTTGGTTCACCCCTTATCAAAATGGGAGACCCCTCTAACATCAACATACCATGCAACATTGGGCATATGCATGTATGGAAAGCTTATATCGATCCTAGATCTCCTATAAACATCATGACTAGGACTTATTATAATTGGGTAATAAAGAGACAACTTGGTTATAGGATGATGCCCAGTAAGAATTTGATAAGTAATTTGGTGGGTAGAGTGAAAGGATTGCATGTGATTGTCAGAAATTTCACTTATGAGATCGATTTTATGATAGTAGAGGATACTCGTCCGGTAATAGATGCTTGCCTAAGTCAAGTAGTGTTCGGTAAACCATTCGTTGAGGCCACTAGGATGAGTTATGATCTGACTCTAGGGATAGTTAGGTTCAAGGAAGAGAATGACGAGATTGCCTACCAAATGCCCTATTAGATTGAGCAATACCGCCTCCTATTGAACATAGAAAAGGAACACAAACAAGCGGCTTACTATAGGAATGATGAGGATAGACGTAGAGGAGTAGAGTATGTGATGAATAGGATGCTTGGTTTCTACAAAGAATGCTTGCAACTAGGTCCGGAATACAAAACCGATATAGGAGATGACCTAGAGAGTGAAACCAACGATGAGGTAACGTAGTAACCCATGACCTTGAGTCTAGCTACAAGACTCGTTAATAAAGAAAAGCGCTTCTTGGGAGGCAACTCATGTTTTGTGTGATTTTTATTTTGTTTGATTTTTATTTGTTTCCGTATGCATGCTTTATTTTTATTGTTGGTAGATCATGTTTCAAACTAAAATGGTGAAAATACTTTATTTTGTTGTTTGGCTTTGTCTTAACTTCATCCAAAGGTATTTCGCAAAAGATAAGTGTAAGGGGAAACCCCAAATATGTTTTTAAGAAACAAAATTGATCATGATTCTCCACAATATTAAGTGAACATGTATATTCGTATTTGTTAGAGTCAAATGCTTGTATTGAGTCATAATGATGTTTTGCAGGATTTTCCAGGAAGTAGGACAAAGTTTTTCCAGAAATTTTCCGGAAACTTAAAATAAGGATTTCTGCAGGTCACTTCTGACGGCGTCAGGAAGAAATTCCTGACGGCGTCACGTGTAAAATTCTGGAAATTTTGCTAGTTTTGTTTTTCTAACGGAGTCTTAAAGTTTTTGTTAAATCTTTAGTTTTATAATCTCCAGGAAATCTGCAAACATTCATTCCACAAGCATTATATCTTACTTTGCTTTCTAGGATTTGTTAGCATATATAGATTGCCGCTGATTTTACGCAAGGTTGCCTTGTTTGTTTTCTCAAGTTTAACAGGTTATGTATGACAAGAAGATAATTTATATTTCTGGAAGGGAAACTTTGATTGTTCATTTTCTTGGAGGAAGATCTAACCTGGTTACCATATTATCCATACCGAGCGAATCATGGAAGTATTTGATTTCATTCTTTTACCTATTTTACTTTTACAATCTTTACTTGAACATTGGGGACAATGTTCATCCTAAGTGTAAGGGGAGGGTAAATGATGATACCTTAGGATACACTTTCACTTGAGTTTGTTTGTTTGATGGTAGATGTGTAATAAAACTATGAGAAATACTTGTTAGTGTAATTTTAGCGCCAAATTTAAATTTTTTTACAACATTTAGGAGTGAAACTTTAGCCTTAGCAAGCGTCTCATGGATAGGAGATTGTATGACTAGCACAAAACCGTACCATTCAGAAAAATTTTCCACCCAAATATGTGAGTTTCGCCTTTAGATTTGATAGGAAAAGCATTTACAATTAGTGCTTATGAGTGTACCGGTAGCATTTAGATTCTAGAACTTGCGTTAGTGATGCATCCCGAGACCGCTAGTGAGACTACATTCGTGTAGTAGGATTTACTACATGATAAGAGGCATTAGGATCACCCTTGTGTTAAACCCGTATCATAATTACTTGACCATTTAACTCATATTACTTGGCTAGTAAAGTCAATTAATTTTTCCCACACCTTAGCGTTGTACTCATTTTTAGTACACGAAACCCCTAGTACACCCCTCCGAGCCTATCTTTTAGTTTCTAACTTTAAGCATCTGACTTAAAGGAAGAATTTGTTACACCCCACTTAAATGTACACCCAAATAGCCTTAGCCTTCCGTGTATGCACTCATCTTTAGTGCATTATTGTTATTTGTTTAAACCCTTAGTTAATTATCTAATTGATTACATGGTTGCTAAGTCGAGTCATATCCTTGTACATATTGTTTTGGGACGATTGGGACTCATGGGTAAAGTACTAATGTTATGGAGTAATGGGGAAGAACATCATATTATTACCCCCATATGTACGTTAATCTTAAAAGTACTCCAAGTGTTTTGATTATCTTAATTCGAGTCATTAGATTAGTTTATTGTAAAGTATGTAAAAATTCAAGTGTAAGGGGAATGTTCATTCCCTATGATGTATTATTTGGATGGTAGGCTAAGAGTGTATGAAAAAAAAATAGAGAAAAACATACGGACTACCATCCCGTTTCATTCTATGTTTCTTTTGTGTTTTTGTTATTTTTCATTTATTAGCTTAAGTCGAGTCTAGTCTTGGCTTAGCAACGTCATATTGTACAAGTAATTAACCAAGATGATTAGCTCGCCACCAGTAAAGATTGCCTATATCCAACAAAACCGTGTATTCCATATCCCTACACCTAACGTTATAACCCTTTAAAAGACCTCTTTGATAGTTTATCCTAGGTGCTTACGCCATGTGGTGGAGGCTTGATCATTTCCCAAGCCTATGGTAATCTATTTTGCTATGACAGGTAGTGAGGGATGTTTTCCATTTCCATATTGTGATATATACTTTATTACACCCGAGAGATATGAGTATCTAAACACTATTTGTGAGGTGCTAGTGTATGACCTCCGTGCTTGTCTTTGGTCTTTAGTGGAACGATTATTTGTTGTAATTACTTTTATATTAGTATTAAATGACCCCTAACTTGTATTTTGACTAGAATAAAAGCGCATTTGCTTGAGGATAAGCAAATCTCAAGTGTAAGGGTATATGATGAGGCGAAAAATGAACCGTTTTTAGGGGGTCATTTAAGCCAGAATTGGAATTTATTTGATCAAATATTGCCCTAAATCGTTCGTTTTGTGATTTTAGGTACTTTGGGAGTGAATTCTAGAAAAGGAAGCATTTTGGACGTTTTTGGAGCATAAAAGTGAAGAAAACGGCAAAGTCTTAATTTTCCTTGCTAGAAACAGTACCTGACGGCGTCAAGAAGAATTTTATGACGGCGTCAAGAGCAAAATGGATGACGACCCAGAGAAAAATTGACGGCGTCAGAAAAGGGCGTCAAGAGTAATTTTGGTGACGGCCCAGAGCAGAATTTCACATGACTGCGTCAGCTCTAGATCTAGGCAGTCCGAGAACTTTATTGGCGGCGAGATGATGGCGTCAGATTTTTCCTCTTGACACCGTCACCTCCTAAAATCTATATATACTTTTCTAATTTTCATTCATTAGAGAGGAACTTGTATGGAGAATATTAGGGCCGAACTTTATAAACCCTAGCTCGTTTGTAACAGTATTTTCAAGGGTTTTCACCCCTTGAAACCCTTCATGTTCAATTGAGATAAGTATTCTTCCAATTCATTCAATATGTCTATGTGTTGTTTGAATATATCTTACACTTGTCTTGATTTTAATATGCTAGGCTAGATCTATTGTGTGTTTCCTTAGTTGTAATGAAACCTAGATGTTGATTATAGGTTGATTGCTTGTTTATAGTTGTAATGGTTGAATGATTTCAATGTTAGGCTTAAGAAAACTGGCAGATCTCCATTGTGTAACTTGCTTGAACATCTTAAGAAACATGAACCAATGTGTACTAGGTTTTTATGGTTGTATTTAATGCATGAGCAAATTCTAATGATCCCATGTTAGGAGCTTCTTAGCCGGCTCGACATAGGAGTGAAGTAGGAGCTTATAGAATTGGGGAAGTAAGTACGCCACCCCATGAATGGTATTAAGGAATACAATCCGTCATCCACGCAACTATAACAAGTAATTAACCTGTAAAAGATATCTAGGGAGTAGTGAAATCTAAGTAAACACAATTCTCCCATATATTGTTCACACCACTATCTTAATTTAGTTTATTTTCATTTTTGTTATTTTATTTTGATTGCATCTTAGTTATTGGGTTAGTTGATTAGCAACTAATTCCGCCCACTCCTCTAAAAACCGAGATTTTTATTTGCTTTTATAAAATATAAAAATACAAAAAAAAAAAATCATCCCTCACCTCTAGACCTAGTTTTTAGGCTTTCTAATCCTAACGACACTATTCCTGAGTTGAACGATCAATCCCCCGGTACTTGTCACTATACTATACTACATCGATCAGGTACACTGCCTGGTGAGGGTTGTAAGCTTCTCGAGATCCCTCGAGAGGTAAAGCCTGGTGCAATTCCCACGCATCATGTTGGTACCCGCGCGTTGCCGCGGAATTCTTTTGTTGCCGTTAGCTACTTAACGTGAAGTTAGTTAACTAGATAGTGGGCATTTTCCGGGAATATGCGCATTTTCCGGGAATATGCGCATTTTCCAGGAATATGAAAGAGTTTGTCATATGTATTTATGATGATGGGAGTAAGATAATTAGGGATGATTGATACAGTACTCAAGATAATGGGTGAGTATATATGTCAATATACTAGACTGTTGGTGTAGCATAACCTATCTAGCAGTCACATAATCATATGGCAGATGGAAGGCACGGAGAGCGAAAGGCTATAAAATGTTTTGTTTGTAAAAGTAGTTATAGTTCGGATCTAATTTAGATCCGTTTCACTATAACCGAAGCTCTGATACCAATCTGTAACACTCCCAATTTCACTACTAGAAAATCTGGTATCAGCAACGGACGTTTGCATCGCTATTTTATCACTAAAGCCCTTCAACGACGGAATTGTGGCGGATATATTCCGTCACGAAAAAGGGCCTCGCAAAATTTTAGTGACAAGTTTAGAGACAAAAATATTGGAGATTCTGCGACAAACTGTCGGTCTCCAGACCCTCGCTAGAGCCTTTTTAAAGTTACCTAAATTAAATATGATTCAACCATCAAGTGACGACTTATCGACAAACTTTCTGTCGCTAATAGTAACGAAAAAGCGGTCATAATGCACTGCTAATAATCGGCCAGCCATTTTGTTGTTATTCCATCGCTACCAGAGATGGAAATATGTGTCGTTAATCCGCCACTAAAAGTATTGTCTCAAAACTGTCACTAACAATTTGTTGCTTAAATTAACACCATTTCGTAGCTTGTTTGAACAAATTCGTCTATAATTTGTCGCGATTTAAATATCTTTTGACGATAGAATATGTCGCTAATCAGTCAATAAACGATACAATTTATTTGCCATTTGTTCAAGATGTCACACAAACAAATAGCACAGTGATGATAGTCATAAAATCCATATCCAAATCAAATAACACATATCAAATCAAATAACAAGCAAATTTGAAAGAAATGTAACATCTGATCTTCAACAACATTAAAGGAAGTCTAAACTAAAGATTTTGTCTTATATAAAAGTTAAGAGGACCTAAATAGATTTAAAACTCTACAAACTGTAATGGTTGATGTTCAAGATGTACGACCACTTGCATTACCTTGTTTTGTTTCTGGTTGGCGGGTAACATGACTCTTGATACCATAACGAGCATATCTTGAATTATTGCATGCATTTCTTCCTTAAGCTCTTCACGCGTTTCTTCTTTGAGATCTTCGCACATTTCTTCCTTGAGTTCATTCTTCATTTCTTCCTTGAGACCGACTTTCATTTCTTCCTTCAATTCTTCCTTTAACTCTCCACGAATGCTATCATGATAGTTCTTCAACACAACAAATTCAAATATTAGTTTTTTTTAAACATGTACTAAAATAAGGATATGTGATACTTCTTTGGATATAAAAGAAAGAAACACAACTGAATATCTTTAGATCCTGAGGACGGAGCAGCAGTACATCTTGTAGTACTTGGTGTACTAGTCGTGTAATGTGGATCTGGCATTGAACCCCACCCAAACACTCCACCGTTTGTAGCACATTGTTTCCATAGGTCATCATCATAGATGGGATGGTTAGCAGGATCTCATCAATATTTATCCACCAGCGTGCCATTATACGCAACCCGTAGATAGACACGAAACACAATTTGTTTAATGCAAATCCATTTATATAAAAACACACATTACATATCACACTATAAACTGTTATCTTATAACTATAATATTCAATAAAGCTTAAATCTACAACATTAGAAGCGTTGAATTCAATGCTACCAAACATCCTTGATTGAGTAATAATAACAGTTCCAAACACCCCTTTGATTCACCTGTAAAAAAAAGTCCCAAACACCTCTTTAATTCAGCTATTAACCTAATTTATTCTAATTAAACACGTAAATGATACCGTGATAAGTTGCTACTCGATTAGTCGATTGTGATGTGTTGTTGAGAAAGTGAGAATTGGATTAAAAATAATCGAGAGAAACTGAAAAAGATTTAGGCAAAAAACAAAGTTCAAGAATTAGTAACTATGGAAGTAAGAATAAATGCCGCCACTCTCTGATTTTGACGTAATGAATGCTCCTTTCTTCATGTATGTGAGCTCAAATAATTCAGCGGCAGTTGGGGGCGTTTGTGTTGTTGTTCCTGTAAATCCGTAAAAATTGTGTAAGATATAAGAAGAATACAAAATAATACTTGTAAGTCGTAAAGCTTCTGGTCTTTTCTCTTAGGTAGCCTACTGCACTTCTTTTTTCCTAACTCCACTCTTTTTTTCTTTTTTTTTTCTCACTGCACTTTTTGCTAAAGTAAAGTAATGAGCTATGTCATGTTCTTTTCTAAACCTACTGCCCTTTTTTACATGTTGCCAATTTGCCCTCATACATTATGCATTCACAAATTATTATCATTCTCAGTTAGTCAAATAACTCAAACCAAATGATTTAATAAATCACATATTCTTGTTATACGCTTAGACACAAAGAACTGATTTGACCCAAATACAACAACCATTGACAACATAACAGATATTCACAAAAAAAAAAAATAAAAATAAAAAAAAAATAAAAATAAAAATAAAAAACCGAAAATGGATATATAAGTAGAATCTTATGAATTTACTTTTAAATATGTTCTTCTATTTCTGTATCAATGTAGAAGAAACAATAAACAAACAGTAAAATGTAACCATATAAACATAAAATGACAGAAAATTTTATCAGAAGTGAGATGTGCAAACCAGAACAGCCCAATTATTAGTGTAAATCATTGAAGAAACAGAAACATATATTGAACATGAAAGTGGCATCATAATAACCATTGTTGTGAAGCAGCAACATGTATTGAACATCAAATCTATTGTTCACTGTTACGGTTCTTAATACATGAACTTCACATGAGACGCATCATAGCAAAGTTACTTTTTTAGCCAGTTTTCGTTCAATAAGCAATAAAATTGTTGTAGCTAGCAAGTGTTACTTTGGTTTAAAAACGATATCAAAACTGTAAATAGATGTTCTAGTTGATTAAGCTTACTATATTTCCCAAAGATCCAAACTAACATGCCAAAATTATTCTTTTAACAAGACAAGTATACCCTATATTTCATAAGGGGTTCGTATGGGTTGCAGTCGAAGAAGATCAAATCAAGACTGAATCGGACTAAATCCAACTTGATTTTGGTTTAGAATTGTTTAGTCAACTCATACTTAAAATAGTTTCAATTGAGGATATACAAACATAAAGTAACTCTATCTTAATTGATCTTTGAAATAGTACCCACACAATTACTGTTAGCAGTGCTAATTCAAAGAACCCTAAATTACTAACATAAAATAAAAGGGAAAAATTAACCTAATTAACTATAATCATGCAATCAAACTCAATGAATCAAGAATCCTAACATAATATTAAAAGGTTAATTTAGATTAACACAAATTATGAACTCAAAGAGTGAATGGTTAACATAACTTCCCTGGTTGCTTCCCTGAAAGTCTATTGTATCTAATAAACCGCAATATTCTGTAGAAGCTGCTCCACGATCTCCAATTATCAAGGCGCGCCAAATAATTTCACACAAGCCGCCAAAAATTTTCACGAAATGTATTATCTGGTCAATAACTGTATTTCTCTACATGCCCTGTTGAAAGATATGATAAAGTATGCTATATGATAAAATAAAGGGACCCTATAATCCTTTAATTCTGTTATTTTTTTTAAGGGCCCTTTAATTCCGTTATTATTATTACTAATTTTAATTAGGTGTCTAATCGGGTCGGGTTGGTTGGATTCGGGTTAGTTTGGATTGGTCACTGTCAGGTCAATGCTAAAATAACATACTTGAACCTGACCTTATTTAAATTTGGGTAAGTCGGGTTCGAGTTAATTTGGGTCGGGTTCAGATCAACCCAAATATAAGTAAAATAATAATAAAGAAAAATAGCTTATTTGTACTAGTTTAAATAGATATGTTATAAAAAAGATATTAAAATAAAAAACCTTTATTCTGGTCAATCGGTCGACCCCAACCCACGTTAGCCAAATATTTTTAACTTGATACCTGACCCTATTTAGTATTCGGGTTACTCGGGTTGACCCGAATAAAATTTTTGACCTGAATAACCTGACCAGAATAGGTTTAATCGGATCCGGGTTAGGTCGGCTTTTTTGACACCCCTATCTATCTTTATGATAATTTTTAAAACAATGTCTTGAAAATCGGGTTCAAAATCGACCCAGTCGAGTCATCGGGCACCGGGTCAAACGGTTCGACCGCCGGTTCGATCCGGTTTTCAAATTATTATTTTTTTATTTTTTTGACCGGGTCAACCGGTTCGACCGCCAGGTCAACCCGATTTTTTATTAAATAATTTTGAAAAAACGAAACCCGGCCAGGTTTCGAGAACCAGGTTGACCCGGGTCACTCAAAACCCGGCGGGTCTAACCGGTTAACCCGGTTTTAGAAACCCCGGTTTTTTTTGCCAGAATAGGTCGAACCGGTTAGCACGGCCGGGTCGACCCGGGTTTCAAAACAATGGGTTAAACATAAAAAGTTGCATATATAAAAACTTAGTGATCGCAATAACAAGAAGAAAATTTATACAATTGCTGTGAGGATGACGTCGTCTAGTGATTAAATGCGATCGTTTCTGGCTCTTTGAAACGGCGTCGTTTAGGCAAAAAGGAGAAAAGGGTACGTGTCTTTTGCATAAAGAATCCACCATATCCATTTCTTTCTCGCCTCACCGCGTACAACAAAACTTCCTCTCTCTTAGATTTCTTCGGTCCTTTCATTGCTTCCATCAATGGCGTGTGACAATGGTGATGTGTGTGTGACGATGTGAGCTTAGGTGGGTGGAGGGTTTATTTGTTCGAAAAATAGGGGTTCTTTATTCAGCTGGTTAAAGTTGAAGTTGTTTTAGGAGTTTTGGTCGGAATGATGAGTAGAACACTCGATTATGCTTGTCGTATCATAACAATTAGCCAAAAATGTAAATCGATGTGTTACGGTTTAAGTGTTCTTCAAAATTTTGATTCTTAAGATAAAGTGTTTCCATGATGTAATTTTGCCACCTCAAAAGGAAGATGAAGAGAAGAATTTGAGATGTAGGAAACACGTTGTTGCTATTTTTCTTGCGAGTGCATGTAGATTCTATTTTCGAATTGTGCTCTTTCGTCGAAGCCTGAAAAGGTAAAATACCTAGCGTATATTTGGCAAAGAGCTTTTAAAAGTATTTAACATTTGGAATTGAACTATTGGCAAGAAGGTTTAGCATTTTGCAATTTTCTAAAAA
Organism: Artemisia argyi; assembly: GCA_030686995.1. Taxonomy (NCBI): domain Eukaryota; kingdom Viridiplantae; phylum Streptophyta; class Magnoliopsida; order Asterales; family Asteraceae; genus Artemisia; species Artemisia argyi. The sequence continues at coordinate 24,723,731 of CM060709.1, forward strand.
TGTTAACTTTCAAATGCGGCTTAAAGAGGCGTTTAGCTTTTATGTAGTTTAATAGTTTATAATTATTGACGCAGTTGTGTTACCGTTTGTATAAATATCCTTGTAGATGTATAAACGGGTAGAACATAGACCCGAAAGTTCTCCAATCCGATTGGAGATACAATGAGTGAGTGTGTGGTGTGTTAGTATGAATATATTCGATATGATATAAAAGGAGCTCCGGTGTTCCCACTCCAAGATCGTTCTTTGGTAAGTTGCTAAGAGAGGAGCTTATTGTCAGCCTCATCACATGTTCTTGCTCGTGACCAAGTTCTAGCATGGGAGTAAGTATTGGTTTTTGATAGAATGTTATAGTTCGGTATTAATGATAACATCCAATGCTTACCAAATAAGGTGGGTGAAGGATATTTACAGTACATCACGACACTCCTTTTTTACCTGACAGACTATGGCATAGGCTCGGGTTTTGAGTACTTTGGATCGGTATTATGTTCTCTAATCCCCTCAGGTCACCGAGTCTTAAACGCTAACTTATATGAATATTCATTGTGTTGTTTAATTGGTCGATCCACCGGTTTAAAATTAGTTCCTTCAGTGACGCTAATAACTCCAGGATTGGTCGGAGTTCTATCAAAACCTAGTTACTTCAAAAGACTGTTATGGCGTCCGAAAGACAATCTTTTGTGCCAGTAGATTGGCTTGGGATCAAATAATTGATACACTATTTGTTACCAAACACTTATGAAATAAATACTACTTACAACTACTACCAACTACCACTACTAACTATTATTGTTAACCTTACTGCTAGTTATACCAAAGATGTCCAAAAATAAATAGAGCTTTAAAAGGTTCAGCTCGAATTTTAGAACTTTTTTTTCAATTAAACATGATGATATTTTTGAACTTGAGTATATAGCAAACAGAGACGTTGTAAACGATAGTTTAAAACACGAGTATTAAGACTGACTCTTAAACGAAAATCATGTTTCTTTTATACGAAACGGAGAGACTGGTCATCTTTAAAAAAAAAAAACAGTGTCTTTGACTATACAAAGACACCGGTTTCAGTAACACGGACGGTTTGTATGCATTTGGTATTATAGAGACCGATGTTTTCTTGAAAACTGGTATTATGCTACCAAACCCTGCTATTTTTACAGTACAGAGACTAGTATTTTATAACCGCTCTTTATAATTTTTATTATAAATTTTGTATTCATAAAACAAAATTTTTCGCGAAGTCTAATATATAGATTGATATTTCTATTCCATGAAAGAAATAATCAAACAATAGAAAGCACAATATTGTACTTTAACTCAATTGGTCAACGTCCGGTTTGTGTTTTTATTTCTAGATATATGCGGTTAAACGAATTGAACCGAACTGCATATAATATATAAAAAGTTTCTTACTAAATATTCCAATAATTATACAAGTGAACACATTATTGCATAACAACGTTTTTGCTCCTAATGTAAACATTTACCAAACATTTATGTGTGAAAATTGATTAATGTGATCGTAACATATAAACTTCGAATATTTTTTTTATTATGTATGTTTATTTGAATGTAATTCTTGTACTAATAAAATAACTTTAATATACTCACTGTTATTTAATTTTACTAAGATGACGTTATACGTTTTAGATCATGTTATTGTTCATACGGTAAAATATGATAAACGTCTTAATGGTTAACCGTGACCCGAACCGCGTGTAACTGCTCATTTGGGGTACCGCATATCCGGTTACCCTTTAGTACGGTTTGGTTTCGGGTACTAAAATAAATTACCCGGTCCACGATGTATAGTTTAAATCTTCTAACTAACTGAATTGAATCACCCGCGAAACCTCTACCGACTCATAAGATTATTCTACTTCTGTAAAATGTTTGTTTTGATATTAATTACCATCTTTATGTCAATGTCTCCGTTATTATACTTTTACTTATTAGTAATAAAATATAACTTCTCATCGTATTTGACTAAGTAAGATTAGACTAAAGCTACAGTAACTTGAGCATTTGAAGGACACTAAAAAAGCATATGGAATCCTCTTATAGGGATGAGCATTGCAGACCCAAAAATTGATCGAACCGAGAAAACCGACAGGACCGACCGAACTGAAGAATCAATGGTCATGTCTCGGTCTCAACTTTTTCCTTATTTCGGTCTCGGTCTATTCCGGTTCGGTCTTACATACAAACCGACCAATAATGCCTTTTTGGACCGGAGCGACCGAAGGATCGGACCGAACAAATTCGGTCTGGTCCTCGATCCGTAGTTTTGGTCTAATTTGGTCTCGGTCCAGTACGGTGTTAGACCGATGCTCAGCTCTAGCTGGAATGGAAGGTGCTACCTGTCTCTATTAAAAAAATAATAATAAGAATAAAAATAAAAATAAAAATAAAAATAAAACCATATTTTTGTGAAAAAAATAGTCTAACTAGCATTTTTCTATTTTCTTTTCAGTGTCGTTATATAGTTGTATGTACGTGTAATTCTGTGATTCCGAACATGATGTGTTACAGCCAAAATATTGGTGCCACATATTCCCTCCAACTTATTCCAATACAATTACCAACTTATTCGAATACAATTACCAATTTAGTATGTAACCAACTCATTGACATAGTCAAACAAAAATGAAATTGGCGCCGAACTTTCCCTCCATGTGGGTACAACAAGGTATTACATAAAATTTGGAACTATATTGTATAGACTATTTAATTTTAATGATTATTATAAAGGGGGCCTTTTAAAACATGAAAAATCTTGGTTTATTTGTTAAATTTTTGTACTTCTAAAAAATTTAAACACAAAGTCCACGACTGGTAGAGTTCGGACTTGGGTGAAAGGTAGTGGCAAAAACGGGTTAAGCCGCTCGAAATGAGTCGAGTTTAGACGAGCTCGAAATGACTCGAGTTTAAACAAGCGCGTACTTGAGCCTTGTATAGTGCATGAAATGGTTCCTCACCATGGTATAAAAATTCTTATACCTCTCCATAAGTGTTTAGACCTATTTTCAAACATCCGTAGTGGTTGCTCTAATCATTAGTTAAATGAAAAAATTTAGCGACGTATTTGAGACGACAAAAAAAATCCATTGTTGTGTCGTTAGAATTCTGTCGCTAATAGTTCCAACATAAGTTCGTCGCTAACTCCATCTCTGTATGATTACATTTAGCGAATGAATTGTGACAGATACGTAATTCATCTCTAATTTTGTTACTGACTTGTCACTACTTTGTCGCTAATTTATCAAAGCCAGTTTTGTAGCTAATCCATCTCTAATCCGTCACTGTAACCCATTTTCTTGCGACAGAATAATTTGGTTGCTAATTTCCGTCACTGTTGTCCAGTATTCTAGTAGTGTTTTAAAATATGCAGCGGAATTTAGATTGGGTATTACTTCATGGCTTAACAGTTTAATAATAGAAAACGATCATTATTTTAGTCGTTTTAAAAGATTTATCATTCGACCTTTATAAATATCAGAGTTTACGAAATGAGGTCCCAGTGGTTTCAAAGTTTGTTAAATAAATTTTCGAATGATTGTAAAATTTATAGCCTTCGTAAGTATCCGTGCTCCTCCGTGCCATCCTTGCTCATTATGGACCTGAGATAAACACATGCTAAAAGCGTCAACACAAAGGTTGGTGAGTTCATAAAGTTTATATATAAAATAGTTGATTTCCAAAATCAAAGAGTGTTTGAGTCCATAGTAGTTATAAATAAACAGTTGATTATCCAAACTCAAAGTGTGAGTAAATCCATGGTGTTTATAGTTTAAACAGTTAATTAGCAAAATCAAGGTGTGGATAATTCCTTAAAGTTTATAGTTGAAACAGTTGATTGGCAAACTCAAAGAATGAGTACATCCATAAGATTTATAAATTTAAACAGTTGATTTTCAAAGGTAAAGAGTGAGTGAATCCATAGAGTTGGCATAAAGCCAGTTGATCTTCCAATAATTCCAAGTTTAGTTAATAATTGTAATTGATACCATTGTTAATAAAATAAGTAGTGGGTTACGTTGTTATACACCCACAGTAGGTTTGGTTGCCCTACCAGGTCAACACAAAGTTGTTATGGTTTACCAAGTAGTGATTTTCTGCTATATAATGAAAACAAGTTCGAAGTTTGATAAACGGTGGGCTACGTTGTTATACGCCCATAAATTTAGTAGTTGCAGTACTGTATCATGACTACAGTACCGCCTTATTGCACTAAGTCTCATGAACGCAACCCTTAACATGTGTGACATCAAAAATGATGTAAGTAATAGTGCCCTTGTGTAGGAGTTTGCCAACATCCTATTGTTCTTCAAATAAAGTGCATTTGGCTACCTATCCGGCTAGCACAAATGGGGCGTCAACTGCCAATAGATCTATTCACTATATTCGCGTTCACTCGCAAGTGACTAAGGTTCATGATATGAGGGACATTCAGAGGCAAAAGTGTGTCTTAGGCAATAATCATCAAGATAGCATACAGTTGAAAATCACTTGTAATCATGTTTATAGCAGGTATCTCTCCATGAGATATAAAATGTGTAAAAGTGGATTCATAAGTTCATAATAATTCGCAAAAGTTTATAGAGCCTTTGTGAGTAAAAGCGGTATTGTGTTTCAATAACCAGTAGAGTGGTTTATCAACTGAGTATAATGTATAAAGTAAACTAGTAAAATTTATATGTAATAGAAGCATGTATTTCCCCAGAAAATAATTCAAAATAGGTAAAAGAGTTTGGACTATGGAACTCACAGTAATATGTAAATATTTAACGAGTACTTGTAAAAGTATAAAACATGTAGTTGAGCATGTATCTCCCCCAAAACGTTTATAAACAATTATAAAAACGGGGCTAAGAACTCACAGTAATAAGTAAATAGTTAACGAGTACTTAATAAAGTATAAAACATGTATTTGAGCGTGTATCTCCCCCAAAACATTTATAAAACAATTATAAAAGAGTAAGAGAGGGGCTATGACTCACCTTGGTGGAATGGAAGACAAAGAATAAATAATATCAACGCAGAATGGGAATGGCTCCAATAGACAACTACACCAACTGTGGTGGTGGGAAAACGAGGTGGATAAACGAACGAGGGATGAACGAGGAATGAACCCAAGACTCCAAAAGTCTCCAAGCTTTAAGTCTTTAAACCCGTCACGTTCGCAACATCCCACAGGCTACGAGAACGGGTGCAACAACAACCCGAAACGTTTCCTTTTCTTCTCTTAGAAAATAAAAGAAGTAATTACTTATGGGTGTGTTGCTCTTTCATTCGAATCAGCAGAAATCAAATGGAGAGTTGAGTAGTGTTTGTGTGTACGTATAGCATGGAAGAGGATGGGTGAGGTCTTTTAGAGGAAGCTAGTTTGGTCACAAGTTTGCATGTATGTTTGTACGTATGGAAAAGGAAATGCATTGCATGGTTTTCTTCTTCTTTCACCTCGTACTAAAGAAACAAAACCAGGGAAAATGTTTGTAGTTTGCATTCGTATGGCAGAAAACGAGGGGGTGAAGAGAAGTAGTATTTGTGTTTGTGTTTTTGTGAAAATATAGCAGGTAGTATTTTGGAGAACTTGGCTATCTTTTCGTTATGTATGACTTCATTTCTGCCCTTGTTCTTCTTCGACAGAATCACAGGAACAAGAAGAGGTTTAGCAAGGCTTTTGGAAGTAGTAGTAGTATTATGTATGTGCATATATGTACGTATGAAAGAGAAGTTAGGACCTCTTATAAGCTAGATTTTTGTACACAAGTTGTAGCATTCATTCTTGTGACATGATTGATTTGTATGGTTGCTTGGAGGAGGAAAGTCAAGAGGTGAAGTGTGTAAGTAATACTTGTAAGAATTCACATGGTTGTGGTCCTTCTTGTTTGGTCGACATAAGGAAAACAAAACAATATCAAGAGTCGGTTTTGTTTTATTTTTGATTTGTGATAGCATATGATAGATATGCATGGGTAATAATATAATAGAGAATGAGCACATGTTTGAAATATGTAGTCAATCTTAGTTGGTGAATTTGGCAGCAGGAATTTAGGAGGACAAAAGAAAGGAAAAGTTGTGATGTGAACCTTCAATAGTTTGACCAATCAAAATAATGTTGGTGTACTGTTTGACATGATGATTTCTTTTTTAGTTTGACTGGGTTTGTTCTAATCGACAAAAGAAAGAAAAGAAAAATATTGAATCATGATTATAGTGAAAGACGGTGTAAGAAGAGCACATGGCCTTTGCTTATTTTCCTCTTATTACTATTTGATTCAAAAGAAGGAGACAAGCAAATAGGACTTAATTTGTTTGTGAGTGTCACATGGTTTTGATTTGTCTTAAATGTATGTCGACTAAAGTGAGAAAAGGAAGGAAAAAGTAGAGCAATGATTCATCTTTTGCAAATAAATAGTTCAATATGTGAGTTGTTTTGAAATGTGGATAAAGAAAATGGGTACATGGTCCCTGTACATCGAATAGTATAAAAAAAATAATGAGGAAACTTTGACCATTGAAGTTACAATTCATTTATCTCATTACATGGTAAGAGGGTGACATAAAGAATGTGCGAACGCGTTACGACATTTAGATTAATATAGTTGAACAAAAGCAAAAATTTAGCCCGTAAAAATGGTTAATTGAATCGTGACGTTAGATTACTCTCGTTGATCATTTAAAATTTAGCCCGTAATTGACGGGATATTACAACTACGTACTAGGGTAGTTAAGAAAAATATCATATATGGATTTGAGTTTATAGAAGAAAAAATTGTAAGTTCACAAAATATAACTGTTCTATTAAAAAAAACTAATATGGCATGGCTTAGCGGCGCAATAAACTTTCATCGGAGATGCTCTTAGTGAACAACATGCATACATTTACATGCAAAAACTTAACAATGTGTATACACTGTTAGAGTTGTAGATAAATATTAATACGTATATGTCTAGAATCGAACTCGAGACCATGGGATTGCACACTTTACATATGAGAATTAAAGTTTAATAATTTAATATAAATAGTTATATTTAATTATTAATTACACAAAACAAATAAAGAATGTTAGTAATTGGTGAAAATTGACTAACATACAAAGATAAGGACCATGGATAAAAAAATGGAGAACCCTAAACTTGTTCCCTAAGTTTTGTATCCTATAAAAGCAAAGTTAAGGTTTATTTTTTGGTGAGCTTGTACACGCATTAATCTAAAAACCATAACAACTATTCTTGCTTTTCTTTGCACTTCTCGATAATCATCACAGTAGTATATTACGTATATACATGCATGCATGTAACATGCATGTGCATGTATATATATATATATATATATATATATATATATATATATATATATATATATAAGATATTTTCATTAGTTTTGGTTTCTGTGAAAGACGACAACAACAAAACATAAAGTGTTTTGATGTTTTGTTTAAGTCTTGTTTGTTTAAAAAAAATTGTTTGTGTATTATTTAAACTAGCATTTACTTTAATTCGTTAATAGTACGTGTGTACAAGAACGTGGTGTAAACATACTTTTGTTTACATCTTGGATCGAATAACAAAACGGTGATAAGTGCGCAAACACTCATCATTTTTATCGTATTTAAACTGCCAAAACATACAAAAACAATCGAAAAGTCATCAAAATACTTAAATTATCCCAAGGATTGTGTTTTATGTGTTTTAAATGCAAAATGAGCAAAAACAAATGAAAAACGATCAAAGTTTGCAATATTGGCAGTTTCAGTCCCCCAAGTTTCAAAATTTGTCAAAAATAGTCCCTATACATTTATTTTAAAAGAAAAGTCAACCCAAGTCCTTAAAAATTCAAAAGATATCAAAAAAGGACTTTGGGTGAAAAGTTTGGAAAATTTACATGATTGGTCCCTGGAGTTTGGAAATTTGCAAAAACAGCCCCTAGGAATTTTGAAAATAAAAAAATTGCAAAATTGGCTTTTGGAATATTGAACGTGGCAACATTGGTCCTTCTTGGTACTTTTGGGGAATTACAATTTCAGTCCCTTGGTTTTGTGTAAATTGCAAACATGGTCCTTGTGTGAAACTCTTATACCAACCGGACCCTTAATTTAATTAAACCCAAAACCAACTCCAACCCCTTATAACTCCCTCAGCCCACCACCAAATCCAAAGCCCACTCCAACACTCTCCAAGCCCACTCCACAAACCAATCCACCTCACCCCGTTTTTAATAATAATACTACTCCCTCCTCAGCCTTTGACCCACTTTGACCACCCCCTTCCACATCACCCCTACTAACCCCTGCTACCAGCCAAGCCACACCATCATAACCCCTACTACCTTCCATCTCTGATTACACTCAACCTCCCCCCTCCTACTCCAAACCAAAAGCTACACTCCAAAAATCACTTCTGGCATCAATAATATCTGAGGAAACAGCCAAAGGATTTTGGGCGCCAAAACTCTCAAACGGTCAAGATTAAAAAGTATTGATCCTAGGGTCACAATTGGTGCTGGGAAAGGACAAAGGAGTGCCCAAGAACCCTAATTTGGGGGAATAAAAGAAGAAGAGATGCAACTGAGAGAGTGTGTAGTTTTAGTTTATTTTTACATTATGTCATATGTGTTGTAATTTTACTTTTCCAGTCAAACTTTAATCTTGTAATTTGTTTTCTCTAAGTAATATAAGTTTCCAGTGCATTATTTTCAAATTTTAGTGCAAGTTTCAGTTTAACACAAATTTCATATATTTGTGAAAGATATGGTTTAAGCTTTTTAGTTCTTACACATGTTTCACAAGCTCACATTAAGCTTTTAGAACACTTAAGAAAACATTAAAAAAAAACAAAAGAGAAATAAAATCAGAAAAAAAAAATAATAACATAGGGAACCTATGCATTTGACTGGAGGCTTTTGGAAGTACCAAGTTTCGGAATTGGTAGGTGGACTTTACCTAGCTTGTTTATAACAAGCTAGGAGCTTGTTGCTGTTTCAAGAAGTTCTAGTTAAGCTAGTACCAAGGTTTACCATTTTCTGTTTTCATTTTCCAAATTCTTAGTGTAATATTAGCATATTTGGTAATTAGTCATTGTAAGTGTATTTGGTTGTTTGAATCTGCTTACTCTAGCTTCTTTGTGGTACTTATGTGTTGTTAGAAGTAATTTAGTCCATTAGAAATAATTTTGATAAGATTTGAACCATTTGCTTCTTTAACTGTCACAATTTAAAAGTTGTTACTTATTGGATAAAAGAAGTTAAAATTGGTCCCTCAGTTCTTAACTCAACTCCACACATCATATTGAAACATAATCAAGTGGACTTATGGCTTAAATCCTTGAAAAGCTTTAAAAGTTGTGTAGAACTGTTATAAAGGGGTGTTTGGTTCTGTGGAAATCACTGAGTCTCAGTGATCTTTGTGGGTTATCTTTGTTTAGTACATGCTCATTTAGGTGTAATTAGGGTAAACAAGTAATAAAAAGGTGGTCTAGTTTGTTAAATAGTTAAAATCCCATTCAATCCCCCTCACAGTTAACTGTGAGGAAATTGTGGTCACCAAACTTTTCAAATTAGTTCACAAGTAGTAAATATAGCTTAGTATCGTTGTAATTTGCTTATTATATGTTCCTTCACCAGTAATCATCAGCCAAAAGTTCAACAAAGTCAAACTGCAAGTTTTACTTAATAAGTCAAAAAGCATGATCTCAGAATTTTCCTAAACTAGCCAGATTTTTGTAGAATTTTATGGTTGTTATCAAGTTTTGAAAATTGTTGGGTGTTTAATATGCCAGCTGAACTTGTGATTTCCATGTTGGTTACAATTTTGTGATTTTATTTTGTGGACCAAAACACCCCTGGAACACAGCTGCAGGGCAAGCTTTGTGCCTTGCTTCAGCAGACCCATCTCACCCACCCAAGTTTGGTGGCTGTTTGTGGCTACCCCAGTGGGTCCCATAACCCACATCTGGTTCCTTACAACCCCCTTCCTACCAGTGTTGGAAAGTTGACCAATAGTTTGACCATTAGTGTAACAATTCGCAATTTCAGATTAATTACTATTCCCGGAAAATTTTACTATTCACTTTTACTATTCATTTTTCCCGAAATTTGATTTTTATTTCATGGCCTCGAGTGATAAATCATTTCCATGGCAAATTAAAAGTTTGACATTCAGCTGATCATTTTCGTGAAAGTTATTAAGGAATTACACGTTTTAGGGTAAAACGTCATTCAAAAATTCTACGCACAACGAAACTCGACCGCGTTAAGTGACCCCGCATCAGAAAAATGTTTAGTACTCTCATGATTAATTTGAGAATTAATCATGACTGTGAAAAACATGACCAAAATAAGCATCGGCCGTGAAAAACTGGAATTTTCAGTTTTTAAGCGTTTTTACTTAGCCGTAACCTTAGCCTATACCTGCACCGCATTTCTAAGACGAGTTGAGTTTTCAACTTATTAGAAAAAGTCAACATATTTTTCCCTCCTCCTTTGACCAAAAATCATTCCTTGATTTTATAAGTCATTCCTTGATTTTTAGGCTTACGGTTTTAAGTTTAAAGACATTTAATACCAACCGACACTAGACAGAGCCCAGCCTAGACATTATAAGTCATTTTAAGTCATTAGTATCCTATTAGAAAAGTTACATTTTACTTTTCTCAATTTTACGCAACTTTCGTACGTTTTACGTATTACGCGTTTTAGACCCGTGTTTCCAGTTTTAGCAGGGTTTGAGCACCCTAATAGAACCTACCACTCATTTTATATTTTATTATGGAGTATATTGATAAGTTCTAGCATATTTATAAGTTTCATATTTTTAGGATACCCGGTTTTAAGTTTCATGACTTAACGACTTACCGTTAGTGATTACCGAGACCAAAACTGACTCCGTAAAAGCAAGATATTATCAAAACTCATATCTAGTCATCCAAGATAGACCTTGGACGAAATTTTATGCTAAGTCACAAGCCTTGTTGGCTTGTGATAGGTCTTGATCACTTAAGATAAGCCTTGGACTTTTAGGATACATATATATCAAGTAAACTTGGTCACCAAGTTTAGGCACCTTCCTAACACTTTCCTAACCTCCTCATCTTCCTATAAATAGCAACTCATCTTCTTCCTTTCTTCATAATAAAAACGCCACACATAAATCCCTAGCACCATGATCCTTTGATCTTCAAACTACAAGTTATACTACAAAGTTCAAGGTCTTAGTATTCTCTACCTAGTTCTTAAGTTTATTTGGTGATTCCATGGTTGAATTAGGAGCTACACAAGGTGATTAGGGCTGAAGTTAAATGATTTTCACAAGGGTTAGATCAAGGCTAGCAAGGGTTTCAAGAGTTGTGGTGAAGGGTTTGCAAGCATAGGTTTAGTGTCCTAATTTCATACTTGACTTCCTTTCTTTAGAAAGCCAAAAGTTGTAAGAAATCGTATTACACTTTCTTACTCCATATCATTTTCATACTTATTATGTTTCTTTCATGCTATATATGGTCTTTGTATTATGCTCATGATGTATAAAAACTAGTAAAACAAGTTATGGTATACATATGTTAACTTATGTTATTTAAACAAGTAAACTAGTAACTTTCTTGGAGAACCACGACCAAAATAGTACAACTATGATATGAAACACTTACATACTGTTAAAGAGGGTTTTGAAAGGAAAACATACCAATTTGAATCACCTAAAACGAGTACCCGAGTCAAAAGTTATGACCATTTGAAGTTAGCAAAACCAAAACGCCGAAACTGCCGATACCTACTGTTTTGCATTCTGCCATTTTGAAAGTCATCCTTTTGGTCCGATTCATCAAAAATTTAAAACACGAAAGTTGTCCAGAACGACGTTTTCGTTCAGGATTAAAGAAGCTTGAGCCCTGAAAACGCTTTCCGAGTGATATTTTCTTCAAATTCTTAACAGCCCATTTTTAGACCAAAGTCACTATATAATAGTTATGATTTACTAAGACCAAGAAGTCTAATGACCTAAAGCCAAGACCACAACCATGGCTAAAGCCAAGGTTGAGTCTCAAGACCATGGTAACAATGACCAAGGTCACGGCAAAGCCACGGCTAAAGACCATATAACTTTTAAAGATCAAAAAACTTATATATTGTTATCAAATACTACAATAGTAGGGAGCCTCATGTGAGGAGTTCATTAAGTAAGCCGTCGAGATGAGTTGTGGATTTACGAATTAAAGTGTCCTGGCTCCTCGAACGTTTACTCCATGACTTCTGAATTATGTCGGCCCGAACGGTAGTAAGAGATATACAAACTATACATGTTTCATAAACCATTTATATTCAAAGACTTACACTATACACTAAGTACTACATCATGAACATTATGCAAGACATATATAGGCAATTCTTCGTATTCTTAGACGTTACTCCAAACCTAAGTCGCAACGTTCTATTATAGGCTGCTCTTAGAGACTTTCGCGATTCGACTACCACTTTCATTTCTCATTACTTAAGCTTAAGGTGAGTCATAGCCCCTACTCTTTTCATACTTGTTTTAAACTCTTTTGGGGAGATACATGCTTAAACTACTTGCTTTCTCTTTTACTAAAGACAATTTTACTCATATGCTATGCTATACTTTTATACTCTTAAACATGATGTGTAGTTTTATTACGATATGTGCTTTAATGTGTTAAACCTATTCTATGCGCTATATTCTTTAACTACTGTTTAACTCCTGGATGGAGCCGATGGAGAGGTATTGATAGTACTATCGGGCTGACGCCCCCACCATTGCCATATATTCCTGGCCTTGGGTGAATATAATCCACTATGAAGCATTTGTGCTTATTCTTATGAAGCATTTGTGCTTATTCTTGTCAAGAGGTTCAGTAGGCAGTGATACTTTACATTAAGCGTGCATATATCGTATACACATATATCGAAATCATACTATATGTTAGCAGTGGGTTGTGAACACACAGGTTGCAAGTCTCTTATGGCGGGAATTGCAACTGAGTGGATTCACGATGCCTTTGCTGTGCGAATATTCTTTAAAGACTTTTCAACTGTTTTAAGACAAACTCTATGAACTCACCAACCATTGTGTTGACACTTTAGCATGTTTATCTCAGGTTAGTAAGGCAATAGCTAGTGCGTGGAACTTAGAGTTAAGCTGCATATTCTGAAGACTTACGCTTTTATCATTTACCATTCAAAACACTTTGTATACATTTATGTATCATACTTTGGAATCTCATGTTTGTAACTTTGAATTCATTAATCGAATGGTAACTTTTCAAAACATCTCATTCAGAGTTCGTTTTCTATAAACTCGTACTTTGTATTATGAAGTAGCACCCTCATTGACACAGTCTTCCGCTGCGGTATTTTGGGGGTATTACAATTAGACCAGTGGACCCCACTTAGTTTTGCCTCAAAAGGCTGTCCCAAATCTGTCTCAGAATCACCATAAGCAAAGTGCTTATTGGTGTCTTGTAGCTTATTCAGGCTGCTTAATTGTGTGAAACTTGCTTAATATTGTTCAACCAACTCAGAGAAACCAATTCTCACCATTGTGGACCCCACACACTCCAATTTGAGCTTAATTCCATTCTCAGTCAACAAAAGTCAACTGTGTGGATCAATAAGCTCTCAAGTGCTTATTTCTGGGTTACATAAAAAGTGTTTTCATAAAAAGTTTTAGTTTTTAGTGTAGAATTAGTTTGGAAAAAGAAAAAACACCAAAAACCAACTTTAATTATAGTGATAGCTTCTATTTAATAGAAATTATCATTTTAATTTTCTTTTTAGCTTATTTATAAGCAATATATCATTTTTATATTTTTAGTAATTCTCTTTTAGGTTAAAGTAATTCTAGAAATTTTTCCAGATTTTTCTTTTGTCTTTTTGTGGTTTTTAGAATTAATTTTAGTTTAATTAATTAGTAATTAATATTAAGTAATTAAATAGCATAATTATATTTTATTAAGTACAACCTAGTTTTTATAATTTTTCTAGCTTTTATATAAGTTAAAACATTTTTATAATTTTTTCTAGAATTTGTACTGTTCATTTTCTGTTTTTTATAATATAATTAGTTTAATTAGAAATTAATTAGTAATTATAATAATAATTAGTAAATTAGTTTAAAAATACATAAAATCAACTTTTTATAATTTTTTAGGATTCCTATGATGGTTAATTAGATTTTTAAAATTTTTTCTTAATTTTCTAAGCCTTTTTGGTATTTTTAATAATTCTAATTAGTTTAATTAGTTAATAAATAGATAATTAGTAATTAATTAATAATTAATAATTAAATAGTGTAAAAATAATTTTTCTTTTTCTTAAAATTTTATTTATTTGTTAGGATTGTAAAAATAATAATTTTACACTTGTAACCTTTTCCGTCCATCAGTTGTACTTTCTATTTCGTTCGTCTATGTACGTTTTTAACTAAAACGCACGTTTTTATGTTTTAGTTCAAATCTTCTTAATCTCAATACAAGTAATCAATCACATAGCTTTCCTAAGCTATTTAATTTCATAATTCTCAAATAATTCTTATCACAACCCTTTTCTGTGAATAATCACCCGATCACAAGTACGCTAAAGCACAATCCACACCTCGTCGGGACATAATGACCTGGTGATACCCTTTATTACCCGGATGCATTGATCTAGGCTCTTTGACTTTGTTGACTATTCTTTGGTCAATATAAGTTGACGGTTTAGCATCAATCAATTTTTGGCGCCGCTACCGGGGAGGTGTGCGCGTTTCTATAGCGTCATTTGAGATTAGTGTTATTTCACCTCATTCACTGTACAAATATCACCACTTTTATAAATTTTAAATCAAAACATAAAAAAGTCATTAACACTTTTCCTAAAGTGTTAAAACACCAAAAAAATTAAAAACAACAAAACAGATCGTAACGTTTTCTGAATCGGTTTTCTTTTAAGGTGATTCTTAAAGAGAAACGATTTTAGATTACGAGACGATACCAAAAATATTGTCCAAAAGTTTTTAAACCCATACACAAAACACAAAAACATCAGTCTTTTCTTGTGAATAATAATAAATACATAAAAACCAACCGTCGCAAACCAAGACAGAACACCTACCAACTGGGGGTGTGAACATAATAAGTTCCCAAACCAAAGATATAAAACTTGCCTTTGTATCCCTGTGAGTGGTGTACCTTTATTAAAGAAGCCACTTGCTTGTGATTATTGGTTTAAGTTCACTGTTGATTTGCCTCGATTTTGTTTTGATTGGTTTTTATCAATAGTGCATGCGCACTCGTTCTTCAAGGTCCACGAGCCCATTACGTGAGCTTGTTCGGAAACCTCGAAGACCTCGTCGACGTTCAGCACCAACAGTCGGATCTGAGATCCGTACTGTTGCCACACCTACTGTCACCATGGCAGAAGACCGCCCCATGTGTGAGCTTCTCCAAGCACCCATCGAGGGTTACGGAGATGCCATTGTTGTCCCAGCTATCGTGGCTGATAGTTTTGAGCTCAAAATCGGGTTACTCAATCTTGTAACCTCAAGTCAATTCTACGGTTTTGAGAGGGACGATCCTCATGCTCACATTCGATGGTTCAATAAAATCACATCGACCATCAAGTACAAGAATGTCCCTTGTGAAGCAATAAAACTTCTTCTCTTCCCATTCTCCTTGGAGGGACAAGCCCGGATTTGGCTTGAAAAACAACCTCCTCGATCTATTGAGACATGGGAAGATCTTGTCAAAAAATTTGTGAATGAATTCTTCCCACCTTCCAAGACCACGAGTCTTAAGAACGAAATCACCAAGTTCACTCAGAAATACGATGAATCTTTTGGTGAAGCGTGGGATCGTTTCAAAGAATTACTTCGCAAGTGTCCACATCATGGTTTCTCTGAGTTGATGCAACTCGATACTTTTTACAATGGCGTGAGCCAAGCTGATCAGGATTCTCTCAATGCCTCCGCGGGAGGTAATTTCTTGAGTAGAACCACAAAAGAAGCTTTGCAAATCATAGAAAACAAGTCCAAGGTCCGCTCTACACGAAGCAAACCGATTGTTTCTCAAATCAATGCGGGTCCTTCCACTTCATCTTCTGTGAGTCAATCTAGCACGGATGCTAAGATTGACAAGCTCACTGAAGCGATCCAAGCTTTGGTTCTCGCCCAAACAAAGAAAGTTTCATTTCCACAACATCCTCCCCCTGCTGAGGTTAAAAAAGTGGAAGTCTGTGTGACTTGTGGTGGGCCGCATGCCTACTACAATTGCACAGCTACTGATGGTACTCCATATGAAGCTCATGCTGTAGCCGGGTCCCAAAATCAAGGAGGCAATCAATATCGCCCTCCTATGGACCCTAGCTATCGTCCTCATCATAATTATCCTGGACCTCCTGGTTTTAATCAAAACCAAAATGTCCAAAACCGTGGCCAAAATCAAAATAGAGTTAACCAAGGTTTTCAAAACCAAGGTAACTTCAATCAGGGTCACAGTTTTCACAATCAAAACCAAGGGTTCCAAAATCAAGGTTTCCAACAGCAAAATCAAGGAAACTTTAATCGGAACCAAGGTCAGGGTAATTTCAATCCGGGATATTTTCATGGAAACAACAACCCTAATCAGGGTAATTTTCAAAATCAAGGTCCCAATCCGAACAATCGAGCTCCAAATATTCCTAATCCGAATCAAGCCATTGTTCCAACTGGGCCTTCATCTGACGAGTTGTTGAAACAATTCATGAAGTCCCAAGAAGAGTTGAACAAGTTGCTGGTCAGCCAGATTTCTGACATCAAGAAGTCTTTAAATGATCGACCCTCGGGCTCAGGTACTACTTTACCGAGCAACACGATCACTAACCCGAGGGGCGATGCTAAAGCGATCACAACACGAAGTGGTGCTTCATATGATGAACCCGCGATTCCTACTACCTCTTCTTCCTCTCCTCCAAAGGTAGTGGATCGTGAACCAGAGGTAACAAAGGACAAGGTGCAACCTACTTGCTCACGAAGTACAGCACACGTCCAACCTCAGGTTATCCCTGAAACCAGATGTAAGCCTGGAGTTGTCTTTGATTCACCAGAAACTCCAGTGGACAACCCTAAATCAAAAACTTCTATTCCCTATCCATCACGTCTCAGTGAACAAAAGCTCCGCGAAAAAGCTAATCACCAAATGGATAAATTTTTCCAAATCTTCCAAGATTTGCATTTTGATATCAGCTTCGCGGATGCTATTCTCTTGATGCCCAAGTTTGCATCGACAATCAAAAATCTATTGAGTAATAAAGAGAAACTCTTTGAGATGGCAAGAACTCCTCTGAATGAGAACTGCTCAGCAGTTCTTTTGAAAAAGCTTCCTGAAAAGCTTGGAGACCTCGGGAAATTTCTCATTCCTTGTACTTTCCCGGGTATGGTTGAATGCTTCGCCTTGGCCGATCTAGGTGCTAGCATTAACCTTATGCCATATTCTGTGTGGAAGAAACTCTCTCTTCCCGAACTTACCCCCACGTGCATGACTTTAGAGCTTGCCGATCGTTCGATTTCTCGTCCCATTTGCATTGCCGAGGACGTATTCGTTAAAGTGGGGAAGTTCCATTTTCCAGCAGATTTTGTGATTGTTGACTTTGATGCCGATTCTAGGGTCCCTCTCATTCTTGGAAGGGGATTCCTTAGAACTGGGCGAGCTCTTATCGATGTATTTGAGCATGAGATCACATTACGTGTTGGAACGGAAGCCATAACCTTCAACCTAAACCAAACCTCGAGATACTCCTCCAATTATGACTGTGAATCGGTGAATCAAATTGATGTCATCGATGTTGCTGCTGAGGAGTATGCTTAAGAGATTTTAGGTTTTATTGATGATTCTTCGAGTGAAAACCTCACTCAATCTTCTCATCCCATCATAGCCAATTCTTCTCCTTCCCTCACTCCGTTTGAGGGAAGTGACTTCATCTTAGAAGAAATTGAGGCCTTTCTCAAAGGTGACTCGATTCCCGATGGAATTGATAACCAAGAGATTGACCTCGAGAGGGATATTCTCATGCTTGAAAAATTATTAAACGAAGATCCCTCTCCTCTTCCTGTTCTACCACAACAACTTCATAAAGAGGAAGTCAAAAATGTTGAGAAAACTGATGACTTCCCTGAGGTTGAACTTAAGGACTTGCCGCCTCATCTTGAATATGCATTTCTGGAGGGTGATGATAAATTACCCGTCATAATTGCTAAAGACTTAAGTGTTGAGGAAAAGGCTGCTCTCATAAAGGTTTTGAAGTCTCATAAACAAGCAATTGCTTGGCGACTCTCCGACATCAAGGGCATTGACCCTGAATTTTGTACTCATAAGATTTTAATGGAGGACGACTTCAAACCTGCAGTCCAACAACAAAGAAGGGTGAATCCAAAAATTCACGAGGTTATCAAACAAGAGGTTTTAAAACTTCTTGATGCCAGATTGATTTACCCTATCTTGGACAGTCCTTGGGTCAGCCCAATTCATTGTGTTCCAAAAAAGGGTGGCATTACTGTTGTCACAAATGAGGAGAATGAGTTAATTTCAACTCGTTTGGTTACGGGATGGCGTATCTGCATTGACTATCGTAAGTTAAATGACGCCACCGGTAAAGATCATTTTCCTCTGCCCTTTATGGATCAGATGCTCGAAAGATTAGCGGGGAATGAGTATTATTGCTTCCTCGATGGTTTCTCGGGTTACTTTCAGATTCCCATTGATCCGCAAGATCAGGAAAAGACCACTTTCAGGTGCCCCTATGGAACTTTTGCGTATAAACGTATGCCATTCGGCTTATGTAATGCTCCGGGCACGTTTCAAAGATGTATGATGTCCATATTTTCCGACATGATCGGGAAAACTATGGAGGTCTTCATTGACGATTTTTCGGTCATTGGGGATTCGTTTCAGTCATGCCTCTCCCATTTAGACAACATGCTAAAACGTTGTGAAGACACAAAGTTATGTCTAAATTGGGAGAAGAATCACTTTATGGTCAAAGAGGGCATTGTCCTCGGCCATAAAATTTCAAAGAACGGGATTGAGGTTGACAAAGCCAAAGTGGATGTCATTGCAAAATTACCTAATCCCACTACTGTCAAAGGTGTTAGGAGCTTTTTGGGTCATGCCGGTTTCTATCGTAGGTTTATTTAAGATTTTTCTAAAATTGCCCGGCCTATGACCCATCTCCTCGAAAAGGATGCTCCTTTTATCTTCTCCCCCGAGTGCATCGAAGCTTTTGAAACACTTAAGAAAAAGCTTACCGAGGCACCGATTCTTGTTGCCCCCGATTGGGACTTGCCCTTCGAGCTCATGTGTGATGCTAGTGATTATGCTATAGGGGCAGTCTTGGGGCAACGAAAAACAAAACATTTTCAGCCTATACACTATGCCAGCAAAACTATGACCGAGGCTCAAAGCCATTACACCACCACCGAAAAAGAATTATTAGCTGTGGTGTATGCTTTTGAAAAATTCCGGCCATACTTGATACTGACCAAAAGCATAGTGTATACGGATCACTCGGCTTTGAAGTACCTTTTTGCAAAACAAGATGCAAAGCCGAGACTTCTTCATTGGGTTCTCCTCCTACAGGAATTTGATATCATTATTCGTGATAAAAAAAGGAGCTGAGAACCTAGCTGCTGATCATCTCTCCCGATTGCAAAACCCCCACCAAGATGTCTTCGAGAGGAAAGAAATTAATGAAACATTCCCTCTCAAGACACTCAATGCGGTTACCTTTAGTGGAGATTCTATTACCCCGTGGTTTGCCGACTTTGCAAACTACCTTGCTGGTAACTTTGTGGTGAAAGGGATGTCGTCCCAACAAAAAAATAAATTCTTCAAAGATGTAAAACATTACTTTTGGGACGACCCCTACTTGTTCAAAATATGTGCGGATCAAGTCATCTGACGGTGTGTTTATGGCCAAGAAGCCTCTGAAATTCTTAAGGCTTGCCATGCTGGTCCCACGGGGGGCCACCACAATCCAAACTACACCGCCAAAAAGGTGTTTGACTCCGGTTTCTTTTGGCCCACGATTTACAAGGATGCCCAGGAATTAGTCAAATCCTGTGACGCTTGCCAACGTCACGGGAATATTTCACAAAAGAATGAAATGCCTCAGAATGCAATTCAAGTTTGTGAAATTTTTGACGTTTGGGGCATCGACTTTATGGGGCCATTTCCTTCTTCTCATGGCAACAAATACATACTCGTGGCAGTTGACTTCTTGTCAAAATGGGTTGAAGCGAAAGCTTTACCCACTAATGATGCCCGAGTAGATGTAAAATTCTTGAAAGCTCTTTTCGCTCGATTTGGAACTCCACGTGCTATTATCAGTGATCGTGGTACGCACTTCTGTAATGACAAATTCGATAAAGTCATGCAAAAGTACAGTGTAACTCACCGTCTTTCTACTGCGTACCACCCACAAACAAGTGGACAAGTAGAAGTTTCCAATCGAGGAATTAAGAGAATTTTGGAAAGAACTGTAGGTGAAAATCGTGCATCGTGGTCGGATAAATTAGATGATGCACTTTGGGCTTTCCGTACAGCTTACAAAACACCCATTGGGTGTACGCCTTACAAACTTGTGTACGGGAAAGCGTGCCATCTTCTGATCGAGCTTGAGCACAAAGCCTATTGGGCTCTCAAGCATGCCAATTTCGACCTCAAAACTGCGGGTGATCATAGGAAAGTTCAACTGAATGAATTAAATGAACTTCGTGATCAAGCTTATGAGAACTCTTTGATCTATAATGAAAAGACAAAGAAGATTCATGACTCCAAAATCAAGAACCGCGTTTTTAACGTTGGTGATCGAGTCCTTCTTTTCAACTCTAGACTCAAGATCTTCTCGGGAAAGCTAAAAACCCGATGGACTGGTCCATTCACTATCGCTAAGGTTTATCCTTATGGCACCGTCGAATTACCTCAAAATGACGGTCCAAATTTCAAAGTGAATGGACATCGTTTAAAGCACTACTTTGGAGAGGACATACTGTCACACCCCCAAAATCGGGTCCAGCGAAAGCATACATGTAGCTGGGGTGTAACTCAATTGGTATTACAACACAAGTTCAAAAATGGTTTTCACTTCAATCATTTAGAATAAAATAGTTAAATCAAAAATGTTAAATTTACATTGTTAAAAGTAGTGCGGAAGTAGGCCCTTAAAATAGTTTAAAACGGTCCCCAAATGAATAATCAGAGTCTTCTATGACCATGCCATGCCCTGCCAAAACCTCCTGTAGCGTGCCATAGCTTAAAACCTGAAAATACATGCTAAAGTGTCAACACGAGGTTGGTGAGTTCATAGAGTCTTATGAAAAAGAATGTAATGCATTGAAATAAAGATTTCCCAGCAAAGGCATCGTAAATCCACTCAGTTTCAAGTCCCGCCATAAGAGACTTGTAACCTGTGTGTTTACAACCCACTGCCAAATGTAATATGTTTGTAATAAATCAGTCATAAGGTTGTTGCAAAGGCATCGTAATTCCGTAGTAATAGTGGTGGAAAAGTATCGTAATTTCATAAGTAATTTTCGTATGTACAATAGCCACAAGTATAAAGTGAACCGACATAAATGTCAAAAGTGCTACATTGTCTCTTAAGCTCATGACCCCGAAGCTAGACGATACTTGGCCCCAATGAGTGTTTATCAGGCACTCTAATAATAAAGACATGAAATGCATCTGTAATTCTATTGGAGCAACCCAAACACATATGGAGGAGTCACCCTCAATAGATCTATTCACTCACTCTCGCTTGGAACTTAATTAACGGTCCATGAAATAATAAAGGGGACTTGTCCTGACGTGATAATAAGGAAACTTAAGCAATGTATGGAATTTGTAATACTTTGGCATTGTACAAAAGTAATTGAAGCAATGTATTCTCCCCCGTGGGATTCAAATCGTATAAAAGTGTAACACGAGTATTTAAGCATGTATCTCCCCCAAAGAGTTTATAAAGTAATTAAACCAGTAAAAGTGGGGCTATGACTCACCTGGAGTAATGATGCAATGAAGGTACCATGAACATGTAATGAGCTGAAAAACAAGGCGCGCACACTAGCTGCAACCTAATATGAATGATGTACGATCTACTTTAGATCATGAAATGATGTTATGAATGTCCATGCACATGTTTCCTATACCACTCTACTCTTTGAAAAATACTTGTTGTTATCAAAAATATACATTTCTAAGACTTAGGAAAAATATGGCTATTAGAAAAATAAAGCTAGTTGCAATATATATACTTATATATATATATCGTATGTTTCCATGTTAGTGTTGAAATCCTCGGGTTGAAATCCTTGAAATAACGCCTTGTAGTGATAAAATATACTTGTAATAACTAATACTTCATTAGTTATAAAATTGGGTACTTGGTTAATATTTCTAGAAAATCTAGAATTTAGTACTACGTAGTGTTAATATTATTATTTCTAAAAGCTGCCAATTATAGAGGATTTTTGCCGATATTGAAACGTGAATATCTTTGTCGTTATAAGTCCATTTTACTTGTTCTTTATATCCACGGTTACGTCTTAATATGTAGTAATATATTTTGGAAAGCTTGGCTCCTCCGGGGTACGTCTAAAGCCTCTTTTTGTCTGACAAAAAACGTCCAACAGCATGTATTTTTCCGGAAAATAGTTTTCGTCAATATACTTGCAAAAATCATAACTTCTTCGTTATAAACTCTTTTTAATCCGTTCTTTCGCCTACGGATTCGTTTTTGAAAGTATTTTCTAAAAATTTTACCAAAGTTTACTTTGTATTTACTGATTTTCCAGAATTTACCAAAATGGGACAGAATGTTTATATACTTGTTAGAAATCCATTTCCAAGGTTCAAAACTAGTTCCAACCTCAACCAAAACTCTTGCAAACTTCACAAAACTAATCTAATCCTACCATACCCTTCTTAGGGTGTCATGGGTTCCTAATGACTAGTAGTCAAGTTAATTTAACAAAGGAACACCTAAAACCAATTCTAGGGTTTGTATGATCAAAAAGTATACAAAAATAAAGTGGTATAGCTAGTTTGTGCATGAAATTAAGCATGAATACCATGATATACATATGTTAATTAGATGAAAACATGAAAATAAATTTGATAACTCACTTTGAAATAATAGGTGGTGAGATGATGAGAAACCTTGGATTACTTGTGTTTTTGTGTTATGATTCTTGATTAGGATGATGAAATGAACAACTTTGATGCTTTGATCTTTGAAAAATAACCTCTTGATCATTGATTATGGATTTGGGTCGTGGTTTAGAGTGGAAGAGATGAGGTTTTGGTGTTTTGATTCCAAGAAATTATATGAGTTATGTTTTAGGGGTTTGTAAAGATATTTATGTAAGGTTTATAGTATAATAAGATTTCATATATGCATGAGGTCAAAAGGGGGGTTCATGGCTGATTTTCAAAGGGTTCATAAGCCCTAATATGGACTTTGATTTACTTAGGATAGTTAGTGAATGATTTGTAGTATAAGTATAGGTTTTTAAGTGTTAAATTTAGGTAATCGTAGTTAGTTATAATCGGGTACCGGGTTTGCTAGAAATAAATATTAACGAAGTTAACCGAGACTTAATAAAGTCATAAGAATGATAAAAATATGTTGGATACAATTACTGAGTGTTCGGGTGATTATTGTTTAGTTTTCACGAAAACCGTCGTAATATTCATAAGCTTACGTTATAAATAAAATAAATTTCCAAAATACTGGGTAAATGAATGTTATAACTTTTATGATGATAAAATGGTTATAAAAATATGTCGGGACCATCGTGGGAATATTTAGATATATTCGTCGTGTTTATAAACCGGGTGTTAACGTTTATTTATAAATAATTATAAGGAAAACGTTAAATGTATCAAATATATAAATTTGAAAATCCTAAGAGTGGTATAACATGAAAATGCTGTTGTGATGATATGCAGACTATCTCTAGTCCGTATGCAGTGTCCTTAGCACTAATGAAATGAATTCGCACCTAAACCAATCCGGTTACGTGAATTTGAATACCCGTAAACTAAATTTACGATGAAACGTGTAATGCAAGTGAATGATGAAATCTTTTCTGGAAATGAATAGTATTCAGTGAATAGTAAAATTTCTGAATGCTTCTCGGAATGTCAAACTGACACCAAAAATGATGAATAGTAAACTTATGAATAGTGTTTTGATGAATAGTGTTTGATGAATAGTGTTTGATGAATAGTGTTTTCCAAAGTTCGGGAAATGACCTGAAATGACCTGAAATGGTGAGTTGTGACAGTCTTCCCCTCTAAAATGAACTTCGTCCCGAAGTTCAGTTTATGTTGGTTTCTGAAAACATATTGGTGAAAAGTGATGATATTCGAGAATTCCAGCGAACTCTAACGATAGGAATTCGACTTTTGTGATTTCTACTTGTTCTCCTGCAAGGTTTATGTTTGACTTTGGGTTGGATTCCTTTCCAAATGGAATTATGAGTGACAATTCTGAAAAGCTGATAATACGTGGTTGTGTAATCCTGTTGCTGTTGTTCTCTAACAAGGCTCAAGTCTGACGGCCACTAGGCCTACTCTGTCTGAAATATTACATGGTCCAGTGTATATCGGGTTTATCTCTCCATGTTTATGAATTGTGTCTCAATGGTGTTGTCTTTGGAATCTTGTGATAGCTATTGTTGTCAATGAATCCGATTTATAGCAAATGGTCAGCCCAACCATTTCCAGAATCAATCACACCTTATTTGGGCATATCTCTCTATGTTTGAATCGATCTCAAATTTCTGACCATTGGTCCGCAGATGATAGGTGGTGTGGTTCCAAAGAAATCTTAATGTAATCGCTAGGTGTTTGAGGTGAATTCAATTCCTCTATTAGAAATAATTGAAATGGATATCATGAATCTTGTAGAAAACTTACAAGGTTAAGTCCGTCAAAGGGGTGTTGTTGAAAATAATAGATTAGGATAAGATAAGGTTGTGATCCTTCGCAGGATGCCATGAATCGAGTCTCTCCACCTACGGTGCTTAGTCTACAATACTACGATTTTCCCCAAGCTCTATGTCATTAAATCACCAAATCCTAAATGTATAAGTAATGTAATATAGTGATTGATTTTTCAAAGTTTGTTTTGAGATTGTGTTTTGTTCATAAACCTTCCCCGAATAAATGAATCTACAAGTTTAAGCAAACGGCTTTCCAAGTAATATTTTTCTTGATGTTTCAAAATTTAATAGTTATGCAAGATAGGACAGTTTTCAATATAAGGTGGATAATATGGTTTACCAAAGATCGATGTTTAAAATTTCCTAACAATTCAATAGTTTTGTAAAGGATTAACCAAAAGGAATTTGCTTATCAAAATACGTGCCTCAGAAAAGTATTTCTAACAAGATATATGTTTTGTATAACTGTAGTTTGGAGAAAAATCCATTTAAAAGTGAAAGTATTAAGAGGATAAAATAGTCAGGTATGTATGTCTGCACAAAGGCATAGGTGTCTAACATGTTTGGATAAAGTCTATTGGTGAGGACATGTTCAATCTATAGTCTCGGTTAAGAGGTTGGATTTATCTCTATGGTGTGGCTTAGTGGGCACTCGTATCGAAACTAATCATGTAATTCAGTCAAGCCAATACTTTCTAGATGATGGAATTTTGGTGATCAGGCCAGTGATAGTGGTTCGAATAGTATGGTGATATCCTGAGATTTTTGTTGAGTTTTGAATGGTCTTAATGTACCGAGAGATTCTCCTTATAGATGGCATGGAAAGTCTTTCCTAGGGAGGTCATTGATAATATCCACTTATCAATATAGGGAGTAGTGTGCGATGAGTGGCATAGGAATCCATAAAGTGTCAGGTAATTCTATATATATATATATATATATATATGGGGACGGGAAAGGAAATGATAGTGATGGTGAGAAGGGAAGAGACTGTGACAACTGCGACAAAATGATATTGTGATAAAAGAAAATACTGTGATGTAAGTGTATTGTGCATAGGCGTAAATGTTCATGAAATTAAATGACCAGTTGACGTACTTCCAAGCGGCGGTTCACGAGGTGATAAAAAGTATGAATGTTCTGACAATGAGGGTATACTCACACATGCATGAAACATTTGGAAAATGAGTAAAGGATTCAATCCAGACAGAATTTTATTATAACCATTCTCAGTGTTGCAAAATTCATTTCTGAGTCAGACATAGGTGGTCAGCCTATATCTCACTATCCCGGGTTGAATATAGATGACCAGTCTATATTCCACCGAGGTTCCATGAATTTTGAAATACTCAGCTCAGTCATACTAAGACTATGTCCTTCAAAAATACCAAGACGTTCTGAAAGACAAAAGCAAGTGACCAAACTCGAGGTCAAATGATGAAACTATGCAAGGAAAAACATAATGCGGTGACATATACGATACGTGAACATGCTTATATGAAAGACAATTATAGTAAACAACTATAATAAATGAATATAATATATCAGATAATGAGACATAAATCTCATCACCTACGTCAGTGACTAACCACAAATGAGGCTTCAGCTTGGCAGGCAGGCACGTGACGGTCATAGGGTTAAGTTTTCGTAAAAGTAGCTATAGTCGAGGTTTTAAAAACACTTAGTTCGCTATAGCCAAAGCTCTGGTACCAATCTGTCACACCCCCAAAATCGGCTCCAGCGAAAGCATACATGTAGCTGGGGTGTAACTCAATTGGTATTACAACAGAAGTTCAAAAATGGTTATCACTTCAATCATTTAGAATAAAATAGTTAAATCAAAAATGTTAAATTTACATTGTTAAAAGTAGTGCGGAAGTAGGCCCTTAAAATAGTTTAAAACGGTCCCCAAATGAATAATCAGAGTCTTCTATGACCATGCCATGCCCTGCCAAAACCTCCTGTAGCGTGCCATAGCTTAAAACCTGAAAATACATGCTAAAGTGTCAACACGAGGTTGGTGAGTTCATAGAGTCTTATGAAAAAGAATGTAATGCATTGAAATAAAGATTTCCCAGCAAAGGCATCGTAAATCCACTCAGTTGCAAGTCCCGCCATAAGAGACTTGTAACCTGTGTGTTTACAACCCACTGCCAAATGTAATATGTTTGTAATAAATCAGTCATAAGGTTGTTGCAAAGGCATCGTAATTCCGTAGTAATAGTGGTGGAAAAGTATCGTAATTTCATAAGTAATTTTCGTATGTACAATAGCCACAAGTATAAAGTGAACCGACATAAATGTCAAAAGTGCTACATTGTCTCTTAAGCTCATGACCCCGAAGCTTGACGATACTTGGCCCCAATGAGTGTTTATCAGGCACTCTAATAATAAAGACATGAAATGCATCTGTAATTCTGTTGGAGCAACCCAAACACAGATGGAGGAGTCACCCTCAATAGATCTATTCACTCACTCTCGCTTGGAACTTAATTAACGGTCCATGAAATAATAAAGGGGACTTGTCCTGACGTGATAATAAGGAAATTTAAGCAATGTATGGAATTTGTAATACTTTGGCATTGTACAAAAGTAATTAAAGCAATGTATTCTCCCCCGTGGGATTCAAATCGTATAAAAGTGTAACACGAGTATTTAAGCATGTATCTCCCCCAAAGAGTTTATAAAGTAATTAAACCAGTAAAAGTGGGGCTATGACTCACCTGGAGTAATGATGCAATGATGGTACCATGAACATGTAATGAGCTGAAAAACAAGGCGCGCACACTAGCCGCAACCTAATATGAATGATGTACGATCTACTTTAGATCATGAAATGATGTTATGAATGTCCATGCACATGTTTCCTATACCACTCTACTCTTTGAAAAATACTTGTTGTTATCAAAAATATACATTTCCAAGACTTAGGAAAAATATGGCTATTAGAAAAATAAAGCTAGTTGCAATATATATACTTATATATATATATCGTATGTTTCCATGTTAGTGTTGAAATCCTCGGGTTGAAATCCTTGAAATAACGCCTTGTAGTGATAAAATATACTTGTAATAACTAATACTTCATTAGTTATAAAATTGGGTACTTGGTTAATATTTCTAGAAAATCTAGAATTTAGTACTACGTAGTGTTAATATTATTATTTCTAAAAGCTGCCAATTATAGAGGATTTTTGCCGATATTGAAACGTGAATATCTTTGTCGTTATAAGTCCATTTTACTTGTTCTTTATATCCACGGTTACGTCTTAATATGTAGTAATATATTTTGGAAAGCTTGGCTCCTCCGGGTTACGTCTAAAGCCTCTTTTTGTCCGATGAAAAACGTCCAACAGCATGTATTTTTCCGGAAAATAGTTTTCGTCAATATACTTGCAAAAATCATAACTTCTTCGTTATAAACTCTTTTTAATCCGTTCTTTCGCCTACGGATTCGTTTTTGAAAGTATTTTCTAAAAATTTTGCCAAAGTTTACTTTGTATTTACTGATTTTCCAGAATTTACCAAAATGGGACAGAATGTTTATATACTTGTTAGAAATCCATTTCCAAGGTTCAAAACTAGTTCCAACCTCAACCAAAACTCTTGCAAACTTCACAAAACTAATCTAATCCTACCATACCCTTCTTAGGGTGTCATGGGTTCCTAATGACTAGTAGTCAAGTTAATTTAACAAAGGAACACCTAAAACCAATTCTAGGGTTTGTATGATCAAAAAGTATACAAAAATAAAGTGGTATAGCTAGTTTGTGCATGAAATTAAGCATGAATACCATGAGATACATATGTTAATTAGATGAAAACATGAAAATAAATTTGATAACTCACTTTGAAATAATAGGTGGTGAGATGATGAGAAACCTTGGATTACTTGTGTTTTTGTGTTATGATTCTTGATTAGGATGATGAAATGAACAACTTTGATGCTTTGATCTTTGAAAAATAACCTCTTGATCATTGATTATGGATTTGGGTCGTGGTTTAGAGTGGAAGAGATGAGTTTTTGGTATTTTGATTCCAAGAAATTATATGAGTTATGTTTTAGGGGTTTGTAAAGATATTTATGTAAGGTTTCTAGTATAATAAGATTTCATATATGCATGAGGTCAAAAGGGGGGTTCATGGCTGATTTTCAAAGGGTTCATAAGCCATAATATGGACTTTGATTTACTTAGGATAGTTAGTGAATGATTTGTAGTATAAGTATAGGTTTTTAAGTGTTAAATTTAGGTAATCGTAGTTAGTTATAATCGGGTACCGGGTTTGCTAGAAATAAATATTAACGAAGTTAACCGGGACTTAATAAAGTCATAAGAATGATAAAAATATGTTGGGTACAATTACTGAGTGTTCGGGTGATTATTGTTTAGTTTTCACGAAAACCGTCGTAATATTCATAAGCTTACGTTATAAATAAAATAAATTTCCAAAATACTGGGTAAATGAATGTTATAACTTTTATGATGATAAAATGGTTATAAAAATATGTCGGGACCATCGTGGGAATATTTAGATATATTCGTCGTGTTTATAAACCGGGTGTTAACGTTTATTTATAAATAATTATAAGGAAAACGTTAAATGTATCAAATATATAAATTTGAAAATCCTAAGAGTGGTATAACATGAAAATGCTGTTATGATGATATGCAGACTATCTCTAGTCCGTATGCAGTGTCCTTAGCACTAATGAAATGAATTCGCACCTAAACCAATCCGGTTACGCGAATTTGAATACCCGTAAACTAAATTTACGATGAAACGTGTAATGCAAGTGAATGATGAAATCTTTTCTGGAAATGAATAGTGTTCAGTGAATAGTAAAATTTCTGAATGCTTCTCGGAATGTCAAACTGACACCAAAAATGATGAATAGTAAACTTATGAATAGTGTTTTGTTGAATAGTGTTTGATGAATAGTGTTTTTCCAAAGTTCGGGAAATGACCTGAAATGACCTGAAATGGTGAGTTGTGACACATACCATCCATGGTTGTCCCAGATCTCCAAACTTTCCCCAAGGACAATTAAATTCGGGGATCGAGTCAAGCTATTGACTCGATGAACAAAAACAATAGCACAATACGGGTTTTCACCCGTATCTCTGATTTCCTTCTACTTTCTACCACCCTAGTGTGGGGGAATGGCCAACCCCCCGCTATTTGAAAATGTATATATGTATATAAATTCAAAAAAAAAATGTGTGATTGTATGCACAGATAAATAAAGTGAAAAATGCAAAACGTTATTTCCGCAGTTAGTTTCGAATATTATCTTTTTGCGTTCATAGATTCGGCATAATAGCCGAGACTTTGAATCTTGAGGACAATATTCAATTCTAAGTGTGGGGGGGGGGAATTCTAGCAAATTTTATCGCAAAATACTTTCAAGTACCCCCATTTTGACCCAAAATTTTCAAAAATTTTTCACTTTATTTCAAAATTTTTGTGGTAATCAGTCCGCCGTGTCTAAACGACAAAAAGGATTGGCTAATCCAGGAGCAAACGGCTCTTGGTAAAGATAACTCAAATCTGTTTACGGCTTGCAATTTGCCCAAAATTGTATGGTTCCTCAACTCCCCATATCCTCAAAAGCAAATGAGTTGGCTAGCCCGCAAGATTATGGCTTGTGGTAAAGGCCGTGGAAAAACCATAATTGGTAATCAGCTCACAAAGATGTTGACTATTCCATCAAGAGCTGGCTAGTCCAGGAGCAAACGGCTCTTGGTAAAGACAAATCAAATCCGTTGACAGCTGGTGGTTTGCTCAAAATCACACGGTTATCAGGTGTGCCACAGTTCTTACACCTGGCTACTCCAGAAGTGATGGCTTTTGGTAAAGAGTTTAAAATCCATCAAGTTTTCCAAAAATATTGCTAGGGACTAGCAATAGTTTAGTGTGGGGGATTGATGAGTGCGCAAACACTCATCATTTTTATCGTATTTAAACTGCCAAAACATACAAAAACAATCGAAAAGTCATCAAAATACTTAAATTATCCCAGGGATTGTGTTTTATGTGTTTTAAATGCAAAATGAGCAAAAACAAATGAAAAACAATCAAAGTTTGCAATATTGGCAGTTTCAGTCCCCCAAGTTTCAAAATTTGTCAAAAATAGTCCCTATACATTTATTTTAAAAGAAAAGTCAACCCATGTCCATAATAATTCAAAAGATATCAAAAACGGACTTTGGGTGAAAAGTTTGGAAAATTTACATGATTGGTCCCTGGAGTTTGGAAATTTGCAAAAACAGCCCCTGGGAATTTTGAAAATAAAAAAAATTGCAAAATTGGCTTTTGGAATATTGAACGTGGCAACATTGGTCCTTCTTGGTACTTTTGGGGAATTACAATTTCAGTCCTTTGGTTTTGTGTAAATTGCAAACATGGTCCTTGTGTGAAACTCTTATACCAACCGGACCCTTAATTTAATTAAACCCAAAACCAACTCCAACCCCTTATAACTCCCTCAGCCCACCACCAAATCCAAAGCCCACTCCAACACTTTCCAAGCCCACTCCACAAACCAATCCACCTCACCCCGTTTTTAATAATAATACTACTCCCTCCTCAGCCTTTGACCTACTTTGACCACCCCCTTCCACATCACCTCCCACTCACCCCTGCTACCAGCCAAGCCACACCATCATAACCCCTACTACCTTCCATCTTTGATTACACTCAACCTCCCCCCTCCTACTCCAAACCAAAAGCTACACTCTAAAAATCACTTCTGGCATCAATAATATCTGAGGAAACAGCCAAAGGATTTTGGGCGCCAAAACTCTCAAACGGTCAAGATTAAAAAGTATTGATCCTCGGGTCACAATTGGTGTTGGGAAAGGACAAAGGAGTGCCCAAGAACCCTAATTTGGGGGAATAAAAGAAGAAGAGATGCAACTGAGAGAGTGTAGTTTTAGTTTATTTTTACATTATGTCAAATGTATTGTAATTTTACTTTTCCAGTCAAACTTTAATCTTGTAATTTGTTTTCTCTAAGTAATATAAGTTTCCAGTGCATTATTTTCAAATTTTAGTGCAAGTTTCAGTTTAACACAAATTTCATATATTTGTGAAAGATATGGTTTAAGCTTTCTAGTTCTTACACATGTTTCACAAGCTCACATTAAGCTTTTAGAACACTTAAGAAAACATAAAAAAAAAAAAAAAAAAAAAAAAAAAAAAACAAAAAAAAAAAAACAAAAAAAAAACAAAAAAAACAAAAGAGAAATAAAATCAGAAAAAAAATAATAACACAGGGAACCTATGCATTTGACTGGAGGCTTTTGGAAGTACCAAGTTTTGGAATTGGTAGGTGGACTTTACCTAGCTTGTTTATAACAAGCTAGGAGCTTGTTGCTGTTTCAAGAAGTTCTAGTTAAGCTAGTACCAAGGTTTACCATTTTCATTTTCCAAATTCTTAGTGTAATATTAGCATATTTGGTAATTAGTCATTGTAAGTGTATTTGGTTGTTTGAATCTGCTTACTCTAGCTTCTTTGTGGTACTTATGTGTTGTTAGAAGTAATTTAGTCCATTAGAAATAATTTTGATAAGATTTGAACCATTTGCTTCTTTAACTGTCACAATTTAAAAGTTGTTACTTATTGGATAAAAGAAGTTAAAATTGGTCCCTCAGTGCTTAACTCAACTCCACACATCATATTGAAACATAATCAAGTGGACTTATGGCTTAAATCCTTGAAAAGCTTTAAAAAGTTGTGTAGAACTGTTATAAAGGGGTGTTTGGTTATGTGGAAATCACTAAGTCTCAGTGATCTTTGTGTGTTATCTTTGTTTAGTACATGCTCATTTAGGTGTAATTAGGGTAAACAAGTAATAAAAAGGTGGTCTAGTTTGTTAAATAGTCAAAATCCCATTCAATCCCCCTCACAGTTAACTGTGAGGAAATTGTGGTCACCAAACTTTCAAATTAGTTCACAAGTAGTAAATATAGCTTAGTATAGTTGTAATTTGCTTATTATATGTTCCTTCACCAGTAATCATCAGCCAAAAGTTCAACATAGTCAAACTGCAAGTTTTACTTAATAAGTCAAAAAGCATGATCTCAGAATTTTCCTAAACTAGCCAGATTTTTGTTGAATTTTGTGGTTGTTATCAAGTTTTGAAAATTGTTGGGTGTTTAATATGCCAGCTAAACTTGTGATTTCCATGTTGGTTACAATTTTGTGATTTTATTTTGTGGACCAAAACACCCCTGGAACACAGCTGCAGGGCAAGCTTTGTGCCCTGCTTCAGCAGACCCATCTCACCCACCCAAGTTTGGTGGCTGTTTGTGGCTACCCCAGTGGGTCCCACAACCCACATCTGGTTCCTTACAACCCCCCTCCTACCAGTGTTGGAAAGTTGACCAATAGTTTGACCATTAGACCAGTGGACCCCACTTAGTTTTGCCTCAAAAGGTTGTCCCAAATCTGTCTTAGAATCACCATAAGCAAAGTGCTTATTGGTGTCTTGTAGCTTATTTGTTGATCCCAGTTGAGCTTATACGATCTTATATAGAAGTTAACTTAAACAAGTACTTAAGCTTAAACGCGGAATATAAAAGCTTAACTTAAGAAGATTAAGAATTCTCTTTCAACACTTCAATATTATTAATACGAGCACTCAATAATGCTAGGGTTTTACAACCTTGAAGTGAATAATAATACGTGCATAATCTAACCCTAGGATCCTCCTTTTATAGGACAAGGAGTCCTACTAGGTTTACAATACCTTTCTCTACAAGATAAGAATAATCTAAATAGATAAACTATACAAAGAATCTATTCCATAATTATCCTATCGTATACAATGTTAATCCATTCAGCAGTAGTTTTACCAAGCAGCAGATTATCTTCAGCAGCAGAGTCATTAACACCAGCAGCAGTTTCATTGTAGCAGCAGTATTACTCAGCAGCAGAGTCTCATAGCAGCAGTGTCACTTGGTCAAACCCAACAATCCTCCCCTAAACTTAATATTTATTTCTAAATATTCAAGTTTCTTCAAAGCTCAATTAATCACTTGGAGGATGCTTCCAAACACTTCAGCTCTTGAGAATTCAGTTGATCAAATATCTTCTTATACTTGAATAGCAAATTGAATGCTTGATCATCAGAACCATAGTCTTTCTGCAGCTTAAGTATTTTATCACTATTAACCATCTGATTAACAACATTCCAGTATCTTACAACTGGATAATCCTTTTCTGCTAGCATATACAAAGTAATTGGTCCAATATCTAACACATGAACTCAAGAGTCTTGAAAAAGTCTCCATCTTCTTACTTTGTACTCTACTATTTCTGTCCATTCAGAATCATCCATTGAAGGTTCAAACATAAGTTTAAGAGCTCTCCACAAAACATTATCAGAAGAAGTTAAGACATGATCAATTTGATCTATCTCATACTTTTCACCATCAAATTTCTTAGCTCCAAACTTTGCCTTGTATAACTTCCACAAGTCTTCAATATCCTCTCTATCAAAGTAATGTAACATTTGTTGAAATCTAAGAAATCTGTGAGACTTACCTTCAGATCTCTGGACATCATGAAATGTTCCAATATTAGTATCATACCCTGTAGTTACTTTGACAATTGGATATTTGACTCCTAATGGTTTAGCATCTACAACTTCAGGATCTTCTATTTTGCCAACCACAGTATAAACCTTCAATTGTTCTTTCAAATGCTCTGGAGGAATATGATCAAAATCATGTTTAAATTCATTACCTTCAGGCATAGAACTGCTTCCTTCTCCAATTTTTCTCTTCTTCTTGGCAATTGATTTTTGAACAACACCTTTTCTTTTATCACCTTGCACAGAAGAAGTAATCTTTGCTGCGTCACCCTCAAGCTGTTTAACAACATTAGCTTCTTGAATTTGCTCTGCTTCAACTATCTTTTCAGGTACCAACTTCTTGTTCATCTGAGCAATGTGTTCTAAATCCTCAGCACATCCAATAGCATAAAAAGTATCTGTTCTCTTCTTTGTTTGTTGATACAAGTCAAAAACTTCTTTATCAGAATAAGCTTTCAACTGCACCAATGTCCATCCACCCATATTCTTTAGATACCTTTCATATTCTTTCCTTTGCTGTTTAACAGTTGGACCTTTGAATACTTTAACCTTTCTTCTAGCAGCAGCATTCTCTTTTCTCTTCTTAGAAGCAAATTCACTATACCAAGATTGCACATTAAAATTTGGAACTTCATTTTCTTCAATCTTGATAAGCTTATTTAGTTCAATATCAGCAGCAATTCTGATCTTTTCATCATCCCATTCATCATACATTCTTAAGCCTTCAGCCTCCTTCTCAGCCAGCTTTTGATCTTCCAAGTTAATCAACTCTTGTGCTTTAATAGAAGCAGCTTCATCATGTTCAACTTGCAATGGCTTAGGCCAAGAATCAAAAGGTACATCAGTAAAATCAACCCCTTTATATATCCACCTCTGAACATCAACTTGCTTGCCTTTACCCTTATCTGTAGAAGATGATGTGATTGTCTTCTTTTGAGTAGCAGCAGGTTCTCTTATTGTTATTCCTTTTTGAGGTTTTCTTGTTGCTGATGTTGTGTTTGTTGTTGTGATAGGTTGTGATAATGATTGAAGTGGTAATTGTGGTGTATGAGTGTCAGCAGTAGTCTTCTTACTTAGCAAGACCATTGCCTCTGCAGCAGCATTGTCCAAAGATCCAGCAGCAGAGTCTTGAACTTCAGCAGTATTCACTATTCCACTAGCAACAGAATCATCAACATTCTTAGCAGCAGAAATAGGAACAGCAGTAGAGTCAGCAATAGCAGCATTTTCCACTGAATCTTCCAAAGTCTTTAACACATTACCCATCAACCCTGTTGCCTTCACTAGTTGCTCAGACTCCAAAGTTTTAAGAGTATCTACCACCTTTTCTTGTGCAGCAACCACCTTTTCCATAACAACTTCATTCCCAGACTTATCAGCAACCACAAAGTCTTCATCATTCTGAGGACTATCCACATCCATATCTTTAATCACTGGAACCTCCCCTGAAACTATTCCAGCATCCATATCTTGATCATTATCAACTTTTTCAAGATTTACCTCCCCTGAATCCATGACAATCTCTTTCCTCCCCTGTTTGGAAGCATCCTCTTCCAAATGAGTAGATGGTTCAGAAGAACTTACAACCTGAGTAGTCCCCACTTTCTTCAATCTTTTCAAGGAGGTTGAAGATCTTGATTTCTTGAAGCTCTTAATCTGTTTTCTCATTTTGATGATAACCTTGGCTTGACCAGCAACAACATCAGATAGATTAAGAACCTTCTCTTCCAAAGATTTACATGTCAACCCCAAAGTGGTACAAGTAGCCGTCAATTCTTTTATAAGTTGCATTGTAGTCTCATCACTTCGACCTGTATTACCTGGTCCGAGAGGTGAATCCCTGACATTGTCATTATATACAAGTGAATCCGTCAATTCATGAGTCACTGGCCTGTCCTCATCACTTCGACCTGTGTAACCTGGTCCGAGAGGTGAATCTTGGGACAAAAACTCAGTATCAAACCTAGTTTGATCATCTGAGCCCCCTATGTTTTCCATTTGGCTAGGGTTACCATCCTGAGAAGCAAACTCATAAGAGTCCTTTTCTCTAGATGTTGCCTTGGTTTGAGTCTTAATGATGTTATCACTATCCTGCTCTGCTGCTAAGCTAGAAGCAGTAGTGACAGCCCTTGCCAACATGTCCTCTTCATCACCTAGGACAGCCTCATCTGGTACAGCCATACTAACACTATCCTGAGGTAGATGAGTGTTCTTTTTGGTTTTCCTACGGGAATATTGTTTTGTAGGTTGTGTAACAGATGTAGTAACATTGGATGTGTGATGGGAATCAGTGGGATTTCCTGATCCTTCACCCTGATTGTTGTGCACAATTTGTTCCATAAAAGAAGTCAGATTTGTATGTGCACCAGAAAAACCTTTGCCATGCTTAATCAAAAAGGTAAAAGTCCTTGAAGCCAATTTTGGAGCATCATATTCAGCAGTATGGCTTCTTGGTTTAGAAATTTGTTTTTCAATAAAGATTTGAAGAAATCTTGGATATAGCAAATAAGAACCATCTTCAACACCTTTAAACAACCCAGCCAAAATCATTTTTGAAAAATTAAATGGTTGACCTTTGCACAGGCATATCATTGCAGAAGCAATGGTAGTACTGAACTCATGCCATCCAGATGTTTTAGGACTCAAACAATGAAGGAATAGATGTATCAAAAACTTGTATTGAGGACAGAGGAGAGCTTTTTGAAATTTTAAATTTGAATGTTTCCCCTCATATCCCAATTCTTTTAAACCATCAAAAATAGCATCATTGTTAAGACAAGTGGTCTCTGTCTCATCATCTAAGAGAAGAGATTCCCTTATAGATGATTCAGTTACACGAATCTTTTCCCCATCTACAAAAGCACTGACATGTTTTTCCCCATTCATAGTTTTGATTTTGGCAGTAAACCAAAACTGTTTGATGTAGGAAACAAATATAGTGGGGTTCACAGTGAGTGCATACCTAAGAGAAGTAGCATTCAAAAACTTTACCATGTCTGTGAAACCTTCAGGAACTAACTCTTCATTCAAAACGACCACACTATTGTGTTGCTCAACCCAGGTACGTGATAGCTCCATGAATTAGGTTTAGAGAATTTGGGGGTTTGTGATTATTGGAAT
Organism: Artemisia argyi; assembly: GCA_030686995.1. Taxonomy (NCBI): domain Eukaryota; kingdom Viridiplantae; phylum Streptophyta; class Magnoliopsida; order Asterales; family Asteraceae; genus Artemisia; species Artemisia argyi. The sequence continues at coordinate 24,761,421 of CM060709.1, forward strand.
GATTAGATGTAAGGGTTTGTGATAACTTCAATTGAGAACATATGAAAACCAATTATGAAGGTCAATTAGGTTTTAAACTGATGGATGAAAGTTACACATAACACCCTCTTACTTGCAATCATAGCAGCAGAACCGTATCATTCACAACTAGCAGCAGAGTGATAGAACTAGCAGCAGAGTGAACTGGAGCTAGTAGCAGAGTTGACTATGGACCTTGGTCAACTATACATAACAATTAATGCACATATCACTCCGTAATCCCTATAAAACCGGTGAGATCTTTTCCCCAAATTATGCAATCAAACCCTAATCTCTTTCAAAAACGCCTCATTCACAATCAATACTATCCATCTTTACAATCAAATCTTCACACAATGAAATCAACACCCGAAATAATCAATATCTCTTCTGATTCATCATCAGAGGATGAATCCCCAATGGAACCCTATGTTCCACCCTTTCGTCCTCCACGATTTGGTTGTAGAACCAAAGAACAAGCACGCAAGAGGAAGCATGATCTTCCAAGCACCTCAAGGGGTGAACAACCTATGTCCCCTAAAGCTCCAGCATCATCAGAATCATCAGAAGATCAAGCTTGGACGTTTGTGCAACCACCTCCTCCAGTGCATCATTATCAATCTCCCTTCATCTTCACATCATCAGAGGAAGATGAGGAAGAACCACCAACCAATCCACCTACCACACCTGAGAGGCCACAATCCTCAAGGCCAAGACCACAATCTTCAAGGGCGAGGCCACAACCATCACCTGGTCTTTCTCTTGGACCAACAAGACAAAACCCTCCTCTCCCAAAGGATCGAGAGGTTGTGCTTGGGCTTCCATGCCCTAGGAAGTGATGAAGATGTAGGTGTTAGGTTATGATGTCTGCTTTTGTATTTTGTCTTTTGATGTTTGATCTTTGTACTTTTTGAATGAATGAATGATATGAACTTTCTTGTTTCAATTTCTTGCAAATCACCATTCGTATACCTGCAAAATGTTAGACCAAACACCACAAAGCAAACAACCAACATATGTACTAGCAGTAGAGTGAGAAAATCAATGAGCAGCATAGTACATTATATCGCAAACATATACTCATTAACAAGCAGCAGAATAACAAGCAGCACATACATTACAAACTTTAACAAAAACAAAGAGATAAGTTTTTCAAAGATTAATCATACCAATGTTTGCAATTAAAAATTGAAACCTCCCCACATCAAACTGTTTAGTGAGAAGATCAACAACATTGTTATCAGTATGAATTTTAACAATTTGAATCAACTTCTTTTCATAGCAATCCCTTATAAAATGATGCCTTATCTCAATATGTTTTGTTTTAGAATGAAACACTGGATTTTTAATTATGCAAAGTGTGCTGTTGTTATCAATATGGATTTTAGTATTCATGAAATTGTACCCATAATCCAATAATTGATTCTGCATCCATAAAACTTGGCCACAACAACTTGAAGCAGCCACATACTCAGCTTCTGTTGTTGAATTTGCCACCACTGTTTGCTTCTTGCATTGCCATGACACCAACCTGCTTCCAAGGAATTGACAACCCCCTGTTGTAGACTTTCTATCCAAAGAAGCTCCAGCATAATCACTATCTGAGTAGGATACCAAATCAAATGGTGAATCCTTAGGATACCAAAGGCCCAATTTAGGTTGATGCCTTAGATATCTAAAAATTCTCTTCACTACATTGAGATGTGATTCCTTGGGACACACTTGAAATCTTGCACAGGCACATACTGCAAACATGATATCAGGCCTTGATGCTGTAAGATACATCAATGATCCAATCATAGACCTGTACAAGTGTATATCCACTTCCTTTCCATGTTCATCCTTCAACAATGGTTTATCTTTTTCCATGGTAGTCTTGGCAGGCTTAGCATCCACAAAGCCAAACTTCTTTAAAATGTCATTGACATACTTATCCTGACTGATAAAGATGCCATTATCTTTCTGTGTGACTTGCAGACCTAAGAAGAAGGTGAGTTCTCCCATTGAACTCATAGCAAACTTGTCCTTCATAAGCTTCTCAAAACTAACACACATAGCTTTGTTTGTAGACCCAAAGATGATGTCATCAACATAGATTTGAACCAGCAGAATATCATCCTTTTGTCTTTTAAGAAACAAAGTTTTATCAATTTTGCCCCTGCTGAACCCAGAGTCTAGCAAGTATGTTGACAAAGTGTCATACCAAGCTCTAGGAGCTTGATGTAGACCATACATTGCTCTATTTACCTTGTAAACTTTGTCAGGATGATCAGGGTCTTCAAAGCCTGGTGGTTGAGACACATAAACCTCTTCTGTAATGGTCCCATACAGAAAAGCACTTTTCACATCCATTTGATACACTACAAAATCTTTGTATGAAGCATAAGCCAAGAATAGTCTAATTGCTTCTATTCTTGCCACTGGAGCAAATACCTCATCATAATCAAGGCCTTCTTGTTGTGTGTATCCCTGTGCTACTAACCTTGCCTTATTTCTTATGACAATTCCTCTCTCATCTCTTTTGCATCTGAAAACCCATTTTGTGCCAATCACTCTTTTTCCATTTGGCAGTTCAACCAAAGTCCAAACTTCTTGCAGCTTAAATTGTAGAAGCTCATCTTTCATTGCTTCCACCCAACTTGCTTCTTGTAAGGCTTTGTAAGTATTTTTGGGTTCAACTTGAGAAAGAAAACATGCAAACAGGCAATTTTGAAGATCTTTATGACTATTTCTTTGATGCAGAGATCTGGCAAAGAAGCTTTGATGTTGAGGATCTTTCAAGGCTTTAGTCATTTGCCTAGTTTGAATAGATGATTGTGGATCACTTAAGATTTGATCTTTTGGATGATCCTTGTGTATTCTTGTGGTAGTTGTAGGACTAATAGGAATATTGAGTTCCAAATTAGTAAAATCTGCAGCAGCTCCAAATAACTGACCATCAAGTACATCATCATCTGTGTCATAATAAATATTCTCAAGAGGAGGCATATTTGGATCATCAGGATAGATAGATTCAGCAATGGGTCTACCCTGAGAGTCCAAATTAGGAAACATTGAAGTAGCAGTAGAGTGAGTAGGCTTGGAAGCAGAATGTGGTGGAGCAGTAGTTGTAACTTTTGGCCTAGCAGTAGAGTCTTCTGAGTCAGCAGTAGAGTCTTCTGGCTGTTTAGGAGAGACATCAACAACTACTTTGGGAAATTTAGGAGTTTCTTTTTCTACTTCATTAGGTATGACAATACCTTCTTCAGTTTCCTTAGGTTTTTCATGAGAAGCAACATCATCTGGAGAGCTTTGTTCTTTCTGAAAGGGTACAAAGGTTGGACCAATCTTCAATTTCTCAATCACAACAAACTCTTCCTGTGGTTTATCAACATTGGCAATGACAGGAACATAATTCATTGTTTTGGCAAGAATATCAACATCAAATAGCCATTCTGGTCCTTTCCCTGCAGAATTGTATGTGTTTTCACTAAACTTGATATGCAGATTCTCCTCCACATGTTTGGTTCTCTTATTATATACCCTGAAGGCTTTACTATTTACAGAGTAACCAACCAAATTTCCTTCATCAGCTTTTTCATCAAATTTGCCTAGCTGATCCTTTGTGTTTAAAATAGTAACAGGACATCCAAATGGTTTGAGAAAATCAATCATTGGTTTCTTTCCATGAAATAGCTCATAAGGAGTTTTGTTATGAGGCTTGACTACCTTACTTCTGTTTTGCACAAAACATGCAGTATTCACAGCTTCAGCCCAAAAAGGTACAGGTAGTTTTGAATCAAATAGCATGGTTCTTGCAGCCTCAATAAGTGTCCTGTTTCTTCTTTCTGCAACACCATTTTGTTGTGGAGTTCTTGCTACACTGTACTGTCTAAGAATTCCTTTTCCCACACAGAATTGATTCATCTCAGTGTTCTTGAACTCAGTACCATTGTCACATCTGATAATCTTTACCTTGTGATTGTGCAGGTTTTCAACTCTAGTAATGAAAGCTTTGAGTATTCCTGGGGTTTCATCTTTGGTTGCAAGAAAGAATACCCAAGTAAACCTGCTAAAATCATCAGTGACAACCAGACAATAAGACTTCTTATTCAGACTTTTTACAAATACAGGCCCAAATAAATCCATGTGTAGCAAGTGTAGTGGTTCAGTATTTGTGTTAACAGTCTTGGACTTGAAAGAAACTCTGTGTTGTTTACCCTTTTGACATGCAACACAAGTTTCACAATTCTCAAAAATCTTTGTAGGCATACCCCTCACAAGATTTCCTTTCACCAATTTGTTCATAGTCTTGTAGTTCAGATGTCCCAATCTTCTATGCCATAATTTGGACTCATCAATAGTGGCCTTTGCAATTAGACAAGTCAGAGCCCTCTTAGGAATAATATTCTTAATATGGTCACTGTATATATTTTCCTTTCTAGGGACCTTCAGTAACACAGATTTGTCATCTGGTAATTGAAAATCAGGAGAAAGAATCATACACTCAGTGTCTGTAAAAAGAACAAAATTCTTTTTGTCACACATTTGTGAGACACTAAAAAGGTTAAACTTAAGTCCTTTCACAAGGAGCACCCTCTCAAAGTCCAAATTTCCAGTTCTCAGTGTTCCTATTCCAACAATCTTTCCACCTTTTGGATCATTCCCAAAAGCTACATAACCACCATCAAAAGCCTCAAGATCTTCAAGTAGAGACTCATCTCCAGTCATGTGTCCAGAACATCCACTGTCAACAATAACCATATCCTTAAGTTCATCCAGTAGATTGACCTGCACATGAAAAATAGAGAAATCAGTTTCTCTTGATGACCCAAGCCATTACTGACTTGGATCTGCCCTGTGCATCAGTATAATCAAATTTCTTTAAATCACTTGATGCACTACTATTCTTGGAAACAGTATTTGAAACATTAGATTTTGGTTTCCAAGTCCAGCAAGCTGAGGCCTTAACAGCATAAAAGTGATTACCAACAACTGTATTTGGAAGATGTTTTGGCTCAGAAGTAGAAAGTTTTGTACTATCAGTAGTTTGCTTGCTAGCAGCAGAGTGCATACTAGCAGCAGAATGCTTACTAGCAGTAGAGCCACTAGTAAAACTAGTTGTTGATTTGAAAACACCATTTGGTTTAGCAGCATAAATAGATCTAGTAGCACCAGATCTCAACAAAACAGCTCTAGGAACCATGTTTCTATTTGGATGTGGGTGAGTTTGTTTTGTGACATATTTGTGATTCACCCTTGAATATTGATTCCAAACAGGTCTTTGGTGTTCAGGACATCTACCAATCAAATGGTCAAAGCTACCACACTTATAACAAGCCTTCTTTTGTAATTCAAACTGGTTACCTAATCTCTGTGAAACTAGGTTGTTGAAGTTTCTTTGGTTACCTCTAGGCTTATTATCAAAACTTCTCAATTGTTCTCTAGGCACCTCATTGTACTCTACCATTCTCCTAGCAAGCTTATTTCCTAACACAGGCTTAACAAACTTAATCTGTTCTACCTTAGGTTTAACCTGAGTAGGAATCTCTTCCTTTTTAACTGTAAGTTTTGGTTGAACCTGTTCTTCTTCACTATCACTATCAGAATACCAATCCTCTATAATAGGAGCTTCAGGAAATTTTCTAGCCTCAACCTTAGGTGTCTCATTAACACTTGTGCTACTTTCACCTACAGGTTTTTCAATATTCAGCTCACTAATGAAGGATAGCTCTTTTCCTGGTGGAGCAAAAGCACTTTTGGCTGGAGGAGCCACTTCATTATACCCAATTCCACTACCTTTTCTCATCAAATTATTCTCAATAGATTTATGAACTAAATCAGAAGCATATTGTTGTTTTTGTACTCTTACTACATGTTTATCTTTTTCAGCAAGAGCTTGCTCTTTTTCTTTTTCAGCTTCTTCTAACTTATTTTTAAGAACTTCTACTTCACTATTTTTCTTAAAAATTTCTATATCTCTGAGATTAAGTTGTTCTACATATTCCTTTTCACACTCTTTGAGATATTCTAACCTTCTCTCAACATTTTGAATACCTACTTTATAACCTAAGTTATCAAGTTTTAGATGTTCAACTTCTTTATTTAAACTCTCATTCCTAGCCTTAAGAACTTCTATAGTGTCAGAACAAGATTTAAAAGAACATCCAGATGATTCAGAATCATTAGATACCTCAGAGTCAGAGCCTGATGATGAACCATATGCCATAAGAGCAAAGTTATGCACTTTGGGTTGAACAGCAGCAACCAAAGAGAAATTTGGTTCTTCTTCAGCCATATCACTCCAGTCATATTCTCCCAGCCCATCACAAGCTACCATTGCAGACTTTGATTCTTCAGTCTTCTTTGGGACTTCAGCATTCTTCTTTGGAGATCTACATTCTCTAGCAAAGTGTCCCTTCCTGTTGCAATTGTAGCATTCAATCTTAGACTTGTCAAACCCTGGACTCTCCTTAGCCTTGTATTTGACTTCTCTTCCAGTCTTTTTCCAGAACTTTCTTGCTCTTAAAGTCAACATAGCCATTTGCCATTTGAGATCAATTTCTTCAAGATCATCTGGATCAATATGATCCAAATCTTGATTTATGACATGTGATCTTATGGTAGTAGTAAGCTCAGCCAAGAATGCACATAAAGCAACATCACTGGTAGAAATCTTGTCATTTGAACTAGCAGCAGATACATCAGCAGTAGATACACCATAAGCAGTAGAAAGAGTTTCTTGTGTCTCTTTGGATTTTGAAGACACAAAAGCAAGATTTTGTGTATTAGAAGATGAAGTAGAAGAAGTAGCCAATTCAGATTCATACACCCTTAAATTGTTCTAGAGGCTCTCCAACTTCATTGTTTCAAAGTCAGGCTTATTCCTCCACACCACTGTATGCATACTCCATTCAGGTGCAAGACTTCTTAGGAACTTGAGATTCACATCTTCCTGTGGAACAACATAACCAACAAGCTTTAGATGACTAACAAGTTGATTTAGCCTGTTGTATGTGCCAATTATCTTTTCTCCAGATTCGGAAGTAAAGTTTTCAAACTGATGCTTCAACATATTCTTCCTGGACTTCTTAGTAGCATCATTCCCTCCAAACCTGAATTCTACTGCATCCATCAATGCTTTTCCTGTTTCACAATCATCAAAGTCCATTTGAAATTCATTAGGTATTCCCATTAAGAGAATACTATGAGCCTTGATTTCCAGCTTCCTTGTTGCATTAGCTTCAGCAGACTTAATAGGTATCTCCTTGCCATCAGCACTCTTCTCTGGTTCAGAATCACCATTAACAATCACATTCCACATGTTGAAGTCGATCATGCGAATGTATTGTCTGATCCTCCTCTTCCATAACTCATACTCAGAAGGATTGAGCATGGGAACCCTTGAAGCAGTCACCATATGAGTTTCATCACCCATCTTATGCAAACGATTTGGAACAGCAAACTTTAAGGAAACAAAATCTTCTTGATTATAACTTCTAGATCACAAGCTCTGATACCACTTGTTGATCCCAGTTGAGCTTATACGATCTTATATAGAAGTTAACTTAAACAAATACTTAAGCTTAAACGCGGAATATAAAAGCTTAACTTTAGAAGATTAAGAATTCTCTTTCAACACTTCAATATTATTAATACGAGCACTCAATAATGCTAGGGTTTTACAACCTTGAAGTGAATAATAATACGTGCATAATCTAACCCTAGGATCCTCCTTTTATAGGACAAGGAGTCCTACTAGGTTTACAATACCTTTCTCTACAAGATAAGAATAATCTAAATAGATAAACTATACAAAGAATCTATTCCATAATTATCCTATCGTATACAATGTTAATCCATTCAGCAGTAGTTTTACCAAGCAGCAGATTATCTTCAGCAGCAGAGTCATTAACACCAGCAGCAGTTTCATTGTAGCAGCAGTATTACTCAGCAGCAGAGTCTCATAGCAGCAGTGTCACTTGGTCAAACCCAACATTATTCATGCTGCTTAATTGTGTGAAACTTGCTTAATATTGTTCAACCAACTCAGAGAAACCAATTTTCACCATTGTGGACCCCACACACTCCAATTTGAGCTTAATTCCATTCTCAGTCAACAAAAGTCAACTGTGTGGATCAATAAGCTCTCAAGTGCTTATTTCTGGGTTACATAAAAAGTGTTTTCATAAATAGTTTTAGTTTTTAGTGTAGAATTAGTTTGGAAAAAGAAAAAACACCAAAAACCAACTTTAATTATAGTGATAGCTTCTATTTAAAAGAAATTATCATTTTAGCTTATTTATAAGCAATATATCATTTTTATATTTTTAGTAATTCTCTTTTAGGTTAAAGTAATTCTAGAAATTTTTCCAGATTTTTCTTTTGTCTTTTAGTGGTTTTAGAATTAATTTTAGTTTAATTAATTAGTAATTAATATTAAGTAATTAAATAGCATAATTATATTTTATTAAGTACAACCTAGTTTTCATAATTTTTCTAGCTTTTATATAAGTTAAAACATTTTTATAAATTTTTCTAGAATTTGTACTGTTCATTTTCAATTTTTTGTAATATAATTAGTTTAATTAGAAATTAATTAGTAATTATAATAATAATTAGTAAATTAGTTTAAAAATACATAAAATCAACTTTTTATAATTTTTTAGGATTCCTATGATGGTTAATTAGATTTGTAAAAAATTTCTTAATTTTCTAAGCCCTTTTGGTATTTTTAATAATTCCAATTAGTTTAATTAGTTAATAAATAGATAATTAGTAATTAATTAATAATTAATAATTAAATAGTGTAAAAATAATTTTTCTTTTTCTTAAAATTTTCTTTATTTGTTAGGATTGTAAAAATAATAATTTTACACTTGTAACCTTTTCCGTCCTTCAGTTGTACTTTCTGTTTCGTTCGTCTGTGTACGTTTTTAACTAAAACGCACGTTTTTAGGTTTTTGTTCAAATCTTCTTAATCTCAATACAAGTAATCAATCACATAGCTTTCCTAAGCTATTTAATTTCATAATTCTCAAATAATTCTTATCACAACCCTTTTCTGTGAATAATCACTCGATCACAAGTACGCTAAAGCACAATCCACACCTCGTCGGGACATAACGACCTAGTGATACCCTTTATTACCCGGAAGCATTGATCTAGGCTCTTTGACTTTGTTGACCATTCTTTGGTCAATATAAGTTGACGGTTTAGCATCAATCAAACGATAAGGGGTTATTCATAGATCCCTAATTCAAACCCTAATTAGGGTTCTTCATATTGTTCAAGATTCAAGAATTGCATCGGGTACGTTTTCTTTATGTTTAAGTTAATTCTTTATATGTTATACTTATATGTTTACACGCTTCCGCATTCTTGTGTACTTTGATTATGGGTTTAATATATAATTGTCATGATTACTAAATTCAAACAGCGGCATCACGAGCCATGTATAACATGTAATTAATTACTTAAACAATAAAAAAATAAATCATTAAATTGTTTAGATCATACATGTTTTGTTTTTTAGGGTTTGTTTATTAAAAATTAGTTTTTTAATAAATATTCGAAACCCTAACCCTAATTTAAGGGGGGGTGTTCGATTTCATCCATAAACCCTAATTAGGGTTTGTGGTTTTCATAATTAATTGTGATTAATTAGAAACCCTAGGTCTTTAACAAGTTGTTGTGATCGTATCTTGTGACCTAATTGCTAAGTGTTGTGCATGAATCCGTGATAAAACATGCATGTTAGTCACGTATTATTACTTCGATTTAAATTTTTGTTGTATACACATGTTGTTTATATAGATCTAAAATTGGGGAAGACTCCAATATACTAAAATCAATCTAATTGCAATGTGGTGTGTAGTTTATTATGACCTACGCAATTGCTTTGCAATGCATGTGGTTCTAACTTCCTTTGAAGTAGAAGGTCTTAATTTAATTACATGCATATTAAAATCCTAGACTTGATTTTATTAGGATCTTTTCTAATAAAGTATGCATGTGGCTATTTGTTTCACTTTATAAATTGTTATGTTTATTAGTTGTGTTTTTCTTTGTGACTACTTGTTTATTGTTATTGTGTGACATGAAGTAAGCAATAAAGGGTTGTTTTCATAAAGAAAATTAAATCGGACTAAAAATGGTGAAACATAAAGTGATAAAGTAAGGATCTTGCAGAGTCTTATGTGCCGATAGTGGTCCGATACGCACGGTAATCAACTCCCAGGCGAGACTAGCAAGATCTAAACTTTATTACATAGTTTTAAGATTAAAGTTACAAACTTTTTTATAGATTGATGTTTTTGTACAAGAGTAGTGGTAAAAAGTAAGGTTTTTTAGACAAACTCATAATAGTGGATTGAAGGTTTTGCAAAGAGCCTAGAGTCTACCTTGGTTTCCACGCCTATGAGAATGTTTAAGAAAACTTACCTAAATCACTATTCTATGTGCAATATCATCTTAAGGGTGATTTACCTCAATTCCACTTTGGTGGATGATAATTGAAGGTACTTCTTTAATTGGTGAACCCAATACCTCTATAGAAAACTTTTGACTTTATCTTGCTTAAAATTGGATATATAAAAATTGTTTTGAAAACTTATGCTATAAAGATGAGTGCATGCATCTTTATACATGTTTTGATTACCACATCAAAAATAAATACCCTAAAATTTAAGTTACATGCCATCTAACTATAAGGAACACTTGAAGTTAATTTTTGGGCATGCGTGAGACCTAGACCAAAATTAATGACAAGGTAAATTTTCGAGTGTGCGTGAGACCACACATGGAAAATTTACAATTTCTAAGTTAGACGACCTAATTAAGCTGATGCGTGAGACCTAGAGCTTAAGGCATGAGATGGGATGAAACATGCTTACATTGTAAATTGATGAATCAATTTGATGTAAATCCCATAATGATCTAGGAATTGGAAAATTGTTTGCCAATTATTATTCGACAATTACCTTGTTGAATACTATCATTACTAGCAGATCAACTGATGTAATGGTACTATGTCAATTAGGATCCTAGCTTTAAGAAAATACTATGGTTTATATGAATATTTACCAATGGGTATGTTATTTTCTTAAAGAGCTATTATCGAAAATACTAAATTGAATTTTGTAAGTTCTTTTATTGTAATAATGCAACGTTAAACCGTAAACGTGGGTTATTCTTTATTGATAAATTGATCTACACCCGTAGGGGTTTTGGTTAGAGTCAATTTCATTAAAAGGATAAACCTAGTCTCCTTTCATATGAGAAGTGTGAGACTAAATCCCAATCCTTTTCATGAATGAGATAGGTATTATGGGAAAATTAGAATTGTCTAAATTCTAAATACGTAACTCATAGCAAACTTTAAAAGTAAGAGTATTTGCACTATATGAGTTATTAAATTAGAAGCTAGACTGATTACTGCAAAATGGTAAAAGACAAATTAGATTATTTAATCTAGTTTTTTGCTTTGACCATTTATAGATACTACATACAATAGTTGGAATGGTAGATCTATACAGGAAGAAATTGCATGCCCAAGCTTTTTCAAGATTAACAATTTGGAATGTGATGAATCACATTTACTTAGTAGAATAATACATTCTTGTTTGAATGGGTTTTTCTCAAAAGATGTAGGAAAGTAAATTGTACACCATTTCCTTTCACTGATTACTGAAACATTTACAATGTTGTCAAATTCAGTGGGAGTATTGTGTTCTTAGTACTGAATAAGGGATTATTGTAAGTTCTCTAATTCAGTGGGAGTTACAAGCTTTATTGTCTTGATAGTGACTCAGATTATCTTTTGAATGTCTCAAGATAATTACCTTCCGAATATAGATACTAATATTTTCAAGGATAGTCATGTGCGTTTCCTTGATTGATTAGGTAACTCTATGTCTACTAGTTATGCAAATGACACAAATCGTATTGATCACATTAAACAAACGCGTGTAGTGTTGTCTATGTGGTACATGATGTTGTTCCATGCACAAGTGGGAGAAATCTTTATTGTCTGCAAGGTACAACATATCGGAATATGATTTAGTAGATTCTCTTAACCGCAAGGTAAGAGATTCTTGTTCTAATATGATTATACATATCTATTCTTAAAAACACTTGGAGTTAATTTTGGGTATGCGTGAGACCTGGACCAAAATTAATGACAAGGTAAATTTCCAAGTGTGCGTGAGACCACTCATGGAAAAATTTACAGTTTCTAAATTAGATACTTATTAGAACTTGTGTAAATGTTATAACAAGATTATTTCAACTTTAATATTTATGTATTATTGGAATGACATAAATGCATGAACTAATATTATACTACTTCAATAAATTATGTATTCTTTGAATGACATAAATAAATGAAGTAATAAGTTAACTTGAAAATACTAATGAAACCAAATGATGGTGTTCATGATTACTTTAGTTATAAATATTTATACTTTATTGTAAAGTTATAAATATGAAGTCTTTTAAGACTTAGTATAATATAAAGTAACACGTTAACTTGTTATGTCCTCTTTATTAAAGACATATACAAGAAGTCATTGAGTTGATCAATGATTTATAACGTGTAGTGAGATTATAACGGTTTATGTCTTCTTGTTGAGACATGAACATGAATTGACTTATCTAATAAGTACTTGAGTTATAAAAGCATGCAAGAGGCTTGAAATTCTATTTCACCATTAAGATGACTTAGTTGGGAAATAGTTAAGCAAAATGGAATACAAAGTTATCTTTCATATTGTTAGATTATCTCACAATATGAGTTCTAATGAAATACCACATATTTGTGGTGTGTTCAGTTAGGAAAAATCAAACTTTATTTGTATTGGTTTGATTAAAGATAACTATAACTTCTTTTCTTCCGAAAGTTATCAAGGTTAGAAATTGAGTATGGATTGAATATACTCAATTAGACTCCTAGAAGATTTATAAGACACCATTTATTATGGAATGTGATGAATCACATTAAGTCTTAAAATGAAGTTCTGAATTGTTAAAGTTCTGATGAAGCTAGATATTAACAAACGAATGTCAGGAACTATCATGTGTATTTGTAATGACCCAAAAGAGAACAATATGGTGTTGCTTTAATTGCTAATTATTTATAGATAATCTATAAATTACAAAAAGCAAGTGGGAGTTTTATCTTGTAGAGATAAAGTTACAAGGTACATAATCTTCTAATATACACTAGCGAATATCATGATGAGGCTAGACATGTAAATGTTAGATCTCAAAATGATGGAATTCTCATTCATAGATCCACTTGGATATCTCAGATATTTAGTATGCTGAGGATTATATGATGAAGTATTACCAAATAATGAATTGGGTAAATTACTCATACTATGAATGTTATAGATGCTGTTCATAAAGATATTCAAATTTTACAAATTTTGTTTATCTTAATTCTTAATAGTTAGAGAATGATGATGAGTTTATTTAAAGATAACTCTAGTGGTTTAAATCTTTATGTAGAAATCATATGGACAATATTGTATACATATTTAATGTATATCTTGTGACAAGATTATTAATCATATTTAAGCAATTAACTATGATTGAATACTCTTTCATAAGCACATTAAATGTATAAAGATAATAGTTGTCATAGCTATTTTCATTTATATGAAAAATGACAATAGAATATCAAAACTCTTTTTTATGTGATTACTTGAGCGAGGACGGTAAGTAATCGAAAGGTCTTTTGAATTCATAATTATCTTGGAAGTGTACAAAGTGTAATAATCCATGAATGGATTAATGCATGCATATATGAGATATACTTATGTTTAATTATTAAATCCATGATTGTTTCATAATTAAAATAAGATAACTCATAAGTATTCCTAAAAGCTAGTGGGAGTATTATGTTTAGTTTCTTAAATAATATATGTTGTATAACATATAGGAAGTAACATTCCATGTAAGTTAAAATGTTAAGTCTTAACTTGGAATGAAACTTTACTTGAAAATTTAAGAAGTAAAACATACATCCTTGAGATATGTGTTTATTATTATAAACATGCGCGGTAATTAAATCTAATAGGACATGACATATCATTTAGAAAGTCTAAATGAGAATATATCTTTTGATAAATTAGAACATGAATGAAATCTAAGTATGATTCTAGGATTTTTCATGTATATCATGTTATTGTTGTATCATGTTTGAATGTAAAATGATTTGACAACATTTGATATCTAATAAAAGATATTTGATAAATTGTGTAATGGATATTCTAATGGAATATGTTTGGACTTAGAAAAACTATCCTCAACCTGGAATTGCTCCTAAATTCTAAGTATAAACAATATGGCAAGTTGTTGTGTAATTGTTATAGCCAACGAATCTTGAAAGATTATAAGGCATCAAAATTACACATTGGATATTAAGTTTACGGGATTTTAAAAGAGCATATTGTAGTTTTATACAATGATGCTAGTTTAATTGAGTTGATACTCAATACTAGTCATGGTAGGATTTTATCCTTGATAATGGCCATGGGAACTAGTTATGCTTAACTAAGAAGCATAGTTGCATTATACATTAAAGAGTTAGAATACTTTAAACTTTAAAATGTTTGAAAGTTTGATTATCATAAATTGGTGATTGAGGATGTCACACCATTTATGAAATATTATGTTGCAATATCAAGATAGTTGATTGCACACATACAAGAATTTCAATAATTCTTGAAATAAGTATTCTCAAAATATTTATAGATCAAACGTTAGTTGATTTATGCCTTGTCAACAAGTATGATTGACATGACTTGAGGCATAATTCATTAACAAGTATTATCATGCATTGATCTATTTAGTATTTGGATAAAGAACATTAAGCAATTATTATTTATAATGAATTAAAGTACTTAGTACGTTTGTTTTCATTAATAATAAATTGTGTCCTATATTTGCATGTTTAAATTCGTGAATAACTTATGTTATTCTAAATGTCCGTTGTCAATTAATGATATTGGAATATCATTGAACTAAGACAAATCTGAGTATCGGTTAGAATATACTTGAAAGTTTATTGATGCATTGACATACCAATTTCACATGATATTCAATGAATTGAATATAGGACGTATCCCAACTACATGATTTTACTTTATGGATCTTGTCAGTAAGTAAATCATAAAATAGTTATCCTCAGACTTGGGAGTTATAAGGATTGTTTTCAGAAGTGTTGCAAAGTTCATGTGTTATTCTTGTAGTCAAGAAAGAATTTGTTCATTCGAATTTGTTTTGAAGTTTAATACTGTTGGGCCCCTCGTAGGGTTGGCAAGATGTTTGTGTGCGCATGCCCAAAGTCTATCTGGAATACGTTCAGATGTTTTGGTAATCTTGTTCAATCATAAACAACGAGAAACAGAACTGTTAATTAAAGAATGACTGAGATCCATATCTTTATTAACGTAGTATTAGAAACAAAAGGATGATAATAATGATGAATCATTAAAGGTTTTCCAGGAGACCTTCCTCGAGTTGATCTAGGGGCATTGGCGTGTTGCTAGACGCTAACCAATGTCATTATACTATTAATAGATATCCAAGTGGGAGCTGTTAGAGTTGTGGATAAATATTAATACGTATATGTCTAGAATTGAACTCGAGACCACGGGATTGCACACTTTACGTGTGAGAATTAAAGTTTAATAATTTAATATAAATAGTTATATTTAATTATTAATTACACAAAACAAATAAAGAATGTTAGTAATTGGTGAAAATTGACTAATATAAAAAGATAAGGATCATGGATAAAAAAAATGGAGAACCCTAAACTTGTTCCCTAAGTTTTGTATCCTATAAAAGCAAAGTTAAGGTTTATTTTTTGGTGAGCTTGTACACGCATTAATCTAAAAACCATAACAACTATTCTTGCTTTTCTTTGCACTTCTCGATAATCATCACAGTAGTATATTACGTATATACATGCATGCATGTAACATGCATGTGCATATATATATATATATATATATATATATATATATATATATATATATATATATATATATATATATATATATATATATAATCAGGTACGTTTTTGTCTTTTAGTGTGGGTGGTACGGACGAATCTCAGCCCTCCATCTAGTCAACCATCTGAAAAAGGCGGAGTGGCAATATCGTAAATATCCCGTCTTTTTTTAAGATCGTTACTATCGTATTAGCTTTTTTTCTGAAAAAAATTCAAAAAAATCTGAAAAAATTAAAAAAAAATAAAGAGGACAACAAATAATTAAGAATCGCTGAAAAGAATTTCAAAAAAAAATCGTTTTCATCGTTAAAGGTATTGTGATATCAGAATCTGATTTTGACTTTTTTACAAAAGTCAAAATCAGATTCTGAAAACTTTTTTTTTAATAAAAAATTTAATATCACAATAAATTTTTTAATATCGTAAAAACTTTTTAATAATAAAAATTGTTAATATCGCCGTAACTATCATGCTTTCTTAATATCAAAGTTAAAGGTATTGTGATATCAAAATCTGATTTTGACTTTTTTACAAAAGTCAAGATCTGATCTTGACAAATCTTGACTTTTGTAAAAAAGTCAAAATCAGATTCTGAAAACTTTTTTTTTAATAAAAAATTTAATATCACAATAACTTTTTTAATATCGTAAAAACTTTTTCTTAATAAAAATTGTTAATATCGCCGTAACTATCATGCTTTCTTAATATCAAAGTTAATTTTTTTTTTAATATCACTTTAACTTTTTATTAATATCGTAATATCACGGTTCATTTTTACATATAAAAAAGCTTAATATCACGGTACCACTCATAATATCGTTAATATCACATTAGCACTCATAATCAGAAAAGAAAAAAGTGCTCAGAAAAATCTGAAAAAATAAAAAAATAAAAGAACACAACTAGAGTAAGGATCGCTGAGAAGGAAAAAAAATCAAAAAAATCGTTTTCATGATCAATTGGTACCGTGATATTAGCGTCAGATCTTGACTTTTTTTACAAAAAGTCAAGATCAGATCTGGAATGGGCGGTCCAGATCCATCCACACGTCCGCACTAAAAATAAACATCCGCACGTGATCCTCACTCTCTCTCTCTCTCTCTCTCTCTCTCTCTCTCTCTCTATATATATATATATATATATATATATATATATATATATATATATATATATATAAAAGATATTTTCATTACTTTTGGTTTCTGTGAAAGACGACAACAACAAAACATAAAGTGTTTTGATGTTTTGTTTAAGTCGAATGGTTTTGTTTGTTTTAAAAAAAAAATTGTTTGTGTATTATTTAAACTAGCATTTACTTTAAATCGTTAATAGTACGTGTGTACAAGAACGTGGTGTAAACATACTTTTGTTTACCTCTTGGATCGAATAACAAAACGGTAAGGGGTTATTCATAGATCCCTAATTCAAACCCTAATTAGGGTTCTTCATATTGTTCAAGATTCAAGAATTGCATCGGGTACGTTTTCTTTATGTTTAAGTTAATTCTTTATATGTTATACTTATATGTTTACACGCTTCCGCATTCTTGATTATGGGTTTAATATATAACGAGCTGAGTAGCCCGCGCGTTGCCGCGGGAGTGGTTTGTCAATAGTATGTTTATGTTTACAATAGGAAGGAAACAATATGTTATTGACTGCAACCTCGTATACAATACGTTCACATACAATTTGAAAAGAGTAAATGTAAATACACTTCCATGGCTCCACACAAATACATAAAAACACTATAGACTTCAAAAATGAGAAAATTACCCATGTCATCATCTTCACTTATTACAGATTCCTTCGAATGGCCATCGTGCAGTGGTAGGTTAAAATCAGAAGAAAAAAATGACTCATTACCGTGCAACGAATTTCTGTTTTTGTGTAGAGAGCCGAGCACAAAGATCATTAGTTTTTTGGATGTCAAACATGAATTTCTCAATCTGTAATAAGAGAGACTGTAAACCTCAGATCAGATCCCATATTTCAGGCTGCTATCTATTTACGCACTAATATATGTGCGTTATATAATTGATCACGTAAAAGAATGATAAGTCTAAGGTATAAACATATATCTGACCTGTATGAATCCAATTACTTTCTTTGCACTTTTTTTGCCAAATCTTATATTGTGAGTCTGCAACAAAAAGATTTAGTCAACGATTACCCTTTCGTGACAGTCATTGCAAAATATAGCTTTGTCACTTCCTTACCTAGGGGGTGTTTGGGAATGCATTCTTATTTGAGACTGATGTGCTTAAATAAAGAGGAATAAAAAACATGAGTGTAATTACCGAACCTTGGACTTTTAATATGTAAACCAACTTATGTCGATGTCAAGAAACTGAGGTACATGATAACTAAACTTGTTTAGTTTGTAAAGAGACAGAGGTACAAAGATTTTACCTGAGATTCATTGGCATATCGGACGGAATCGTCTATCTTGTTATAGCCTTCTGAATCAGCAGTAGGAGCACCATCGATGTCTGCAACAACAAACTCATCATTTTATCTGATAAGAATAATTACAATGGTCATAGGTGCACTCAGCTTATAAGTATAACCGTACTAACCTGGCATTTTGTAGTGCCTAAAGTAATTTGAAGCTC
Organism: Artemisia argyi; assembly: GCA_030686995.1. Lineage (NCBI taxonomy): Eukaryota > Viridiplantae > Streptophyta > Magnoliopsida > Asterales > Asteraceae > Artemisia > Artemisia argyi. The sequence goes on from CM060709.1 coordinate 24,780,053, forward strand.
CGTAGAAATTTCATCCAAATCAATGGACTTAAGCCCCTCTCTCTTCTGTCAAATCCATGTCCTATAAACCGACTCTATTCCAGAAAATCAAAAAACAAAAATCAAAATCATTTTTATAAATCAAAACTGATACTTTTTTGGGTCTTTGAATTAACTTAAAATGAGGAAACATACCTGAAGCATATATTTCTCTACGATCTCTTCCGCTCGGTCTGTCACCTACTTCAGCCCTGATGTCAACATCGTCTTCGTATTTTTCCATCATATAATGAACTTCTTGTTTACTGAATTATGATCAAATGAAAAAATTACTGAATTATGATCAAATAAAAGAATTAAGCAATAAGAAAATACGTTAAAAGCTAAACTAAAAGCTGAAAAAATTAGGGATCGGATAAGCAGTTTGTATAAGCAATTCGGAAACCGATAATTCAAAACTGCATATTTCATCTTTATATAAGTAGATTATCATAATCAAAAGAAACTTATACAGTAAAAGTTATCAACAAAAATAGCATGTATTTTATAAAATTACCTCAGCAAGTTGTCCATTATCTGTCACCACCACCCGACATGTGTTCAAGTTAAACACATGATTTTATTTGCCTTCAAGTATAAAATTACACTCTCCCGCCCAGGCAACATTGATGATATCTAGGACCAGAATATTTGGTAGAACTGGTAAGCCTTTCCTCAAGCCAAAACCGGGTGTGACAACTTGAACACATATAGTCACATGATCCAAAAGCATTATACCCTATTGGAGGTCCTATGTAACAGATATGGGACGGGTTAGGGCGCGAAATGTGAAACATAAAGTAAGGGCAACAAATTTTGAGGTGCAGGGGTTTGTCACATATCACCAACCTGCACGTGCAGGGACAGGCGTTGGTGTCCGTGGACTCCGTGCAGTACTTGCTTGGTGTGGTCGCAATTGTGTCCTCTTGTTGCTTCTGCAACTGTTGTTACTGGAGGCTCATGACATGTTCCCGACAGACCTGTTTAAGTTAAAAATCAAAACATGGCGAATTTGAGATAAGATACACCCCAAATTGACCCTTTGAAATAAGATACGGCCTAAATTGACCCTTCGAAAGTCAAAATACTGATATTCACTTACTTACCAGCTCAGTAAGACATTAACTAATATGCTTCTTGCCTTGGAGTATTTTCCCGCGCCTCTGCTGCTGCTTGCAAAAGGGCCTCCTATCGACCATATTTATGTTACGATATGCAATATACACATTTATTCAGACATTAAATGAATACGACAACAAAATTTACACCAATGTTGATACTCTTACAGTATTTGTAATAATAAACATATATCAGTGTATACCAAATTTTGGCCTTACCAATTAAATGAAACGCATCACTTTTTTTTTTTTTTTTTTTTTTTTTGTGCTCTTAAAGGGCATTTCTGATCCTCTGTGAGCTGCATCCAGAATATTTGTTAGATTGTGTCAAGGAGTTTGAAAGTAAGAACCATCGGATATGAAAGATAACCAAAATACAAATGAACATGAAGATTATGCGTTAACCTTACAGCTTAGGGTTCAGGCTCAATCAACCCAAGGTGTACCTTTACGCAAAAAAAAGCATTTATCCCAACGTACTAATTAATGTAAGTTTAATTTACTTTAAATAAGTCACCTTTTTTCCCAAGAAACTGGCCTATTCGAGGTTCCTATCAGCCGCATTTGATTTATGGTTTTAACATATGACTAACTAAGCAAACTAAGGGTTTAATTTGATTGATATATAAAATTTAAGAATGAATTGGGAACCCTAGGAAGATTTGATTTTACAGATAATGATAGCTTGAAAATAAGGAAAACTTCTAAACAGAACATTAGAATCTGGTTGTATTTCCAACACAATTCCTCCAAAAGAAAAAAAAATTACCAAATTGACTTGTAATTCTATCCAAGAAATATTGCATATCAATGTTAACACACAGCCATCATTTATCAACATTAAATAATAAATTAAAATGAATACTGACCATTTACTTCAGAAGCAGCATATGGACCAAGATGCTACTGATCTTCACCCAATATATATCACCCGGATATCTTTCTCCAACGCCTTCAGCCACCTGAGATTTTGAATCTCTATATTTTTTACTATCACCCTATTCATAGTAGCACTTCTGTATCTCTTTGTATCACCAACAGTTTGAATCATTCCTAGGTAGTCTGTTATGATTGAAGAAAGTTTTAGGAAGATGGTAATTCATAAAATCCTGGTTAACGTGCAAGAATACCTGTGAGAATTAAATCTTTGACGTCTACTCGACATTCCACCTCATCGTATTGATCAATTCAATTGGGTTTGACCTATAAGCAGTTAAAATAAACATTCTAAAGCCCCTATAAGTAAATTAAATAAGCACACCAAAACGATATGCTACCATCCCAGATAAAGTGCACCCCAAAAGAAATCAATAGAAATATTGTGCCATATCGGGTCAGAAAAAGTTCAACCCTAAGTAGTCGGTAGAAAAAGCGCATTCCCGTGAAATTTGATTGTGAAATAATGCACGCTAAAACTGGATTTAAGGATAGAGTTCTAGTAGGTTTCGTGTTGCTAGCCAATAGCAACTATATACCAAGAAAATGCAAGTGCAAAGCTTTTTTTAACGATAAAAGTCGGAGTCAGTGGGAGAACCATGTGTGCTCAGAATTTAAATTACCCCATGGTTGCACACACACGGTTTAAAGCAAATAAGTTCCATTACATATCTAGTAAAAAATTTGTGCTCAGAAATTTGTGTTTTATATTTATACATATGGTTGAACCTGCCATACCTATGCTTCAGAGAATCTCGATTTGGTCTCACTCATTCACTTTTCCTTCCTACTGAACGATGACCATGTTCAACAACACGTACCGCTAAGCGACAACCGTAAACCACCACAATGCCCCCACATTTTCTTTTGCGGTTCTCAGCTGAGAGATCAATTGGTAATCTAATAACCATGTCACCCGCAGATCCTTTTCTTATCTGCACATAAAAGAAAATAAGAGATAATTAATTTTTAGTTCGCAACTATATAGCGCAACTCTAATTTGTGTTATGTACCTAATGATTTATTAAAATAAAACCTAAAGTTAATAAGTTCAACCAAGCAACTTTAAATGAATGTGGGGGGCATTGCTTTTTACAAACTGCTTATCTGAGTATTTGTATCTGAATAAGCCATAAGCTCAACCAAACGACCCTATAAGCCCGAAAAAGTGACTGAATTAAGACATAAGCTGAACCAAGCAACTTTAAAGGGCTTATTTATAAGCAATCCCAAACACCCCTTAAATTAAGTTTAGTTGAACCGAACCCAAAAAAAAAAAAAAAAAAAAAAAAAAAAAAAAAAAAAAAAAAAAAAAAAACAATACAATTTATATGAAATGTAACAAATACAATATTTGCCTAACATAACGTTAAAAAAAGAATCAAGCCCTTGTCACCATCTTCACCAAGTTACTTCTCCAATCAGTAATTGCCTAAAGTAGCATATACAAATATTCAGATAAGCAGTTTGAATAAAGCAATCCCAAATGCACTTGTAATATTTTTAAGTGTGTTATTTTTGTAAGGTATAATCTGTTTCGATAAGCAGGTTGGTAATGCTTCTTTATTAACGCTTATAAAGCGTGAACTATTACTACTTTTTACCATCATCCATCTAACCTTAAACTCGTTATAAACCAATTAGATTGAGGAGTTCTTACTATGTAACTTTTTAATAGTCTTGTAGCTTTCAAAATAAGTAATTCCAAACACTGCCGCCGGCCTCCTCTTCAGCCGTGTCCTCGACAACCTCGCGGTTCTTTGGTCTCTGCCCAAAGACCCCCTGAAAAACTAACTTAATAAGCAAATAATCACTTAAATAGTTAAATGATATATACCAGAAAAATTGAAAACATTATAGTGTTACCTATGTATTTTCTGTCATAAGGTTTCGCACACAAAAATAAATTGTAACACTAACAACTACTGCAATATTTTTTTGAGCAATATATGAGTAATATTCTTTTGAGCAATATATGAGTAATATTCTTTTGATGTAATTTCTTATCAACTGTTTGGGCCTATTCCTAAATTACATCAAAAAGATAACTACAAAAAGTTATTAACATCAACCCAGATGCAAAGATTACATAAACCCATTTGCAAAATCATCAAACAAAAATAAGCCGGAAACAAATTCTGTCAATTTCCATTAAAAATAATTAAACCCATTAATTATCAAGTTAATACTAATATAATTAAAATATATGTGGGTTCAATTTTGCATAAAACTTATTACCTGAATAAACATTGAAGCTTCATCAAATGAAGAATTAAATTAGGGGGGGGGGGGGGGGATTAGTAGTTTGTGGGTTAGATCGAATCGTGTGTGTGTGTATTTTTTAGTAGTTTGCTGGGAAGAAAATGGAGGGGGGGGGGGGGTTAGCAGAGATGAGAGAAGCTTCAAGAGAGCGAGAATGATATTTGTGTGGGAGAAAGATCTAAAAAACTGTTTTGAACACACTGTAGCTAGTAACGAAGCACTCTTCATAGTGTACTGTTCATATGTTTTTGGCTTCTAGCGCCTGGGGTTTATATATATTGTATAATTGTCATGATTACTAAATTCCAACATACACTAGTAGGTTGATAATTAATTGCCTGGATGAGAGGAGCTACAATGTATATAAGTTTCGATGTACTACTAATGCTCTCCTCATTATTTAAAATAGCAGAAGCTTTTGAACATTTTGTCAGCGACGACATTAACCGCACTCCACCTAAAACAAACACATGATCAACACATTCAACAACTATTCGATTAGCTAGCATATAGTATATAAATAAAAAACCGATTAGAAAGAGTTGAAATGAACATACACATGCTTCTTGGCAGCAAGGTTGCTGGTTGGTGGTGGTTCGCAGTCAGGGCGAAACAGCTGAAGTGATGGAGGAGAACTGAGGAGTGACTAAGATACATGTTTAACGAATGAAAGAGTTAAATTAGGTTTTGCGAATGAAAGAGAGTTGGTTTTCAAAATTTATTTAAGCATCTTTATGACTTTTATCTCTATCTTATTATATAGCAAAGTGATGATGTATATCTTATTATTATAAAGTAATCGTTTATCTAAAAGGCTTGTTCCAATGAGAATTTTAAATCATCTTTAACTTAATTTGTATATTTATCCTGTTTTACTTTTTTATAAAGAATATATAAAAGTGTTCTAAAAATTAAAAGGTACAAAACTGAATTCATGTAATACAAGTACATGTCAGAGAATAATAAACGTAAATTTAAGGTTGATTAAATCATTTCAGATTATTATTGTACAACTGATAAATTACAGTAAAAGAAAATTAAATACTTATAAGAGTAAATATCATAAATCGACTATGTGGTTTACCAGGTCATTTGAAAATGGTCCCTGTAGTTTATTTCACCCGGATCTAGTCTCTGTGGTTTTGCAACCATACGGGTTTGGTCCTTGAGACTAATTGTCGTTAGTTTTTTCCGTTAGCTAACGACCGTTTGCAACAAATATTTGCACCGTTAGTCATATATTTGCACCGTTAGTCCTTTATACTAACGACCGTTTATACTTAACTCAAAATTTTTTTTCCTTTTATAAAAATAAAAGAATAAAAAAAAAAATAACAAAAATAAATAAAAATTTGGTTTTTTAATAATTTTTTCCCTAAATATCTTTAAAATTTATACATGTTTTTATACACATTTTTATACACACGTTTTTATACAAACTTTTTTATACACGTTCTAATACACACATTTTCATACACACGTTTTTATACACATGTTTTTATACCCACGTTTATACACACGTTTTTATACACATGTTTTCATACATGTTTTTATACACACGTTTTTATACACACGTTTATACACACGTTTTTATACACATGTTTTTACACACATTTTTATACACGTTTTTATACACGCGTTTTTATACACATGTTTGTATAATAACATATGTATAAAAACGTGTGTATTAGAACGTGTGTATAAAAACGTGTATATAAAAACGTGTATAAAAACGTATGTATAAACACATGTGTATAAAAATGTGTGTATAAAAACGTGTGTATAAAAACGTATATAAAAACGTGTATATAAAAACGTGTGTGTAAATGTGGTATAAAAACATGTATAGAAATGTGTATAAAAGCGTGTGTATAAAAACGTGAGTATAAAAACCTGAATATAAAATGTGTTATAAAAAGGTGAAATAAATGTGTGTATAAAAATGTGTATAAAAACGTGCATAAATGTAAAACCCACATTTTTATATCATGATTAAATAACCAAAATGCCCCTAAGAATTAAAACTTTAATAAAAGCTTATATAATTATAAATAAATCATAAATAATTACACAAGAGCTTTACAAAACTTTTGAAATGATAAAAATTGACAAAAATAAAGATCCTAACCTTATGGCATGTTTTCCTAGGCATGGTAAAGGTCCAAATTGGTTTATTTAATTTGTACTTTAATTATTTATGTTTAAACTAAGTTAATTAAGGTAATTATATAAAAGATAACTCTAAAATGAGGAAGTCCATAATTTTGTGATATCAAGCCCATAATACTCGGCCATAATATCAATTATATAACTCCCTACCTTTTTATTAGCAAAATCAAATCAAGAAAACAAACAAAAAAACCCTAAAAAACCTAGCCGCATAAACAAGAAATTCACCCACCATCCATACGATTTTTATAAATCAATTGAGTAATTTTACTGGGTCCTTGAAGATTATTAGAAGCCTGGAAAAATAAGATTTTGCCATCTGGAAGCTTGGTTCGAAGGTGGTGAATTATTTTGCTCGAATTACTCCTAGCCGAGAGAATAAAATTCTTTTGGCTCAATTCTGGGTTCCCAATCGACTTCTGGTATTTTGTATCTTCCTTTATACTTTTCTTCATCATCTTGAACGTACAAAAATATAACATGCATCATATTTGAGCTGTAACAATTAAAACAATTCGAAAACCCTAAAAACATGGAAAATGATAATCGGCCATGATATAAATTTCTGGATCTCGTTTTTTATTTTTCTGGTACTTGTACATGTTTATATGACTCTAATAAAATAGATTTATAATTATTTGAAGCTTGGAAATCATTGTATAAATTGTTAGATTTTAACCGATTGAAAATAAAATAAAAAGGGGGTCGAATTGCATGAAATATTAGGGTTCCTTATTTTTGCTGGTTCATTTATGAGGTAATTGATTGAAAATAAATGTTATGAGGTTTTGGAAAAATTAGGGTTTGTGTTTGTAGGATTTTTGTTTAAACCGATTTCATGTTTATAAATATAAGGGTGTGTTTTGTAATTATTGAAACTTGTCGGATATTTTTGAAACTTATTTTGGAACAGTAGCAAATCGTAAAAATTGATACTTTAGGGGTGTATGTGTACTTTTGGATAATTAAAGGTTTATTTGGTATATTATTAATTAAAAAGGATTATTTTGTTAAATTGGTAACTTGAGGGACTAATTGTGTAAATACCTAATTTTTGGCTCAAATAAATGTTAAAGGACTAAAATTGTAATTTTGTGATATTTGATGGGCCTATGTGTTTATTTGGTTAATTGTGTGAATTATATGTTAACTTGATAATTAAAAGGGTTAAATTGTAAATATTATAACGAGAGGGACTAAAATTGTAAATATGGTTAAATCATAAATATTTCGACCTATACATGGTGTAAGGGCTGTTTATGTCATTTTTATATAGTTGTGGTGCTTATTTGATAATTATATTAATTAATGGTTTAATTATGGAAAATGGATAAATTAAAGGGATGATTTGTAACTTTTGAAACTAGAAGGGTTTAGAGTGTAAATCTGGAATTCTGGACATATGTGGTTCGTGTATATGTGTGCTTATGTGTATGGTTTCATTTATGACCCTTGACTTGTTTAATTGACAGAATTAACCCTAATCTTAATATTAAAATCCGAGAAACCCTAATTTCACAAATACTCTATAAAATGAAAATCGTAAGATACGAGGCTATAAAATTTGAGATGGTATTATGACTAACCTATAAGAATATGCTAACATTGGAAAAATTGTTAAATCGGGAAGTCTGCTATTTATGGAAACTTGCTAAATCGGGAAATCTGCTATTTATGGAAACTTGCTAATTATGGAAAGTACTAATTATGGAAACCTTCTAAATAAGGAAACTTACTAAGAATAGAAAGCCTTCTAAAATACTTAAATTACTTAAAGTGGGAACTTACTAAATATAGAAAGTTACCTAAAATAGAAAGCTGCTAAATATGGAAAGTTTATAAAAATGGAAAATTAACTAAAAAGAGGTAACTTGGGTAATTTGAACTCGTCGTAATTCGTACATACTTGCTTCTAGGTGCCGTGAAGAGGAGTGATTTACTTACACTTGTTGGGTTCTAGCTTGGTGATTGTTTCGGCAAGGTACAGATATTCCGCACTCTTTCAGTAAGAGTGCACACTTTTTCTCTCTTGACTTTGTCTTTGACTTCATTAACATTTATGACTTCCTTTTGGTCTTGGTTATGATCCTTCATACTTGGCCCTATGATTGATGGGTTCCACCGGTATTTTTGATCCTATTGTTATTCATTTGGACTCTTATGGTATGGTGTTGACATGACTCGTTCGATAACCTTTCGTGACCTCAACCTTTGAACCCTTGGGGGACATTGAATGTTCTTTGGGATATTATAACGGGAGGTGAAATCTCTTTTCTTAAAGTTATGACATGGAAACATTTAAAGGAGAAATTATTTTATAACGACACTTTTAATATGATTTAAGACTAATCTTATATGGGATTTTATAAATTCATGAAGACCACTTTTAAAGAATATCTTGTGAAAACCGTTATTAAAGAATCACCTTTATAAATGTCATCTTTTGGAAGATCTTTTCTAAATGAACTTTTGTTATAAATCTTTTAAATGGGATTGTACTACGAACCTTTTTAAACAAGTGATGGGAACCTACTAAATTGATCTTTTGTTTTAAACTCTCATTATGACCGTTTTGATCATGAACTATGGGACTTTGGAACTTGGAATAATGAACCCTGTGGATTGGAACATTGGCTTTGACCTCTCCATTTTGACCCGTCGATATCACATCTTTGATTGATCCCTTGATATAGATCCTTTGACATTGATCCTTGATATTAATCCTTGATATTGAACTTTGATATTGAACCTTTGACATTGAACCTTTGATTATGACTTGGCACTTATACTTGATATTGAACCTTGACCACATGACCCTTTAGTATTTACCCAGGTATTACTTGTTGTGGAGTAGCCACAACCATAGCATTGATGCACCAATGTTATGTACTCTAGTGTGGTTGGAGAGATGTACCACACCGTCCCTGATTATTGTTATCGACTACTGCTATGATTGTTATTGGCCTGCAGGGGCGTATGGATGCATCCTAGATTTGATTGATTGATTGATTGTGACTATTGTATTGACTACACTGATATTTGCTACATTGATTGGTGACTGGGTGTGCGTGCATTGCAACCCTCACATATTGGGAGCTAGCTACTCCATATTGGGCTACTATTGTATTGTATTGATTGATTGATTGGGTCTGGGGAAAATACTGAATTCCACATACATTACATCTTACATCTTACACTTAACCTTTATACTTAATCTTTGACAACCTTTGACTATCCATTGACACCATATGTAAACTATCTTCGTATTCCTTTGTTTATCATATCTCTTTTGTATTGTATTGTTATTCGATTGATATCTGTTCACTGAGCTTTGTAAGCTCAGCCGCATTTCTTTTCCTGCGGCAGGTTTAGTAGGAAGCTGAGTTATGGACGAAGGTTTTGCTTTTGGGCTTAGAAGACTTCACCCTGTTAGATACTTGCTGGACTTAGAGATGATTAGAAGCATCTATATTGGGCTTAGATTATTGTTTCCCTTTTGTACCTTGTATTTTGATTAGTTTTCTTTTGTTATCTTGTAAGTTTTGAATTAGTATTCTATCTCCATTTCACTTGTGTTCTGAATTGACTCCATAATGTTGCACGTTAGCCCTTCTCGGGTTGGGGTGTTACAATAAATTTTAAAGATATTTAGGGGAAAAAATTTATTAGAAAACCAAATTTTAATTTTTAATTTTTGTAAAAGGATATATATTTTTTTTCGAGTTAAGTATAAACGGTCGTTAGTATAAAGGACTAATGGTGCAAATATATGACTAACGGTGCAAATACTTGTTGTAAACAGTCGTTAGCTAACGGAAAAAACTAAGGACAGTTAGTCTCAGGGACCAAACCCGTATCGGTTCAAAACCACAAGGACTGAATCCGGGTGAAATAAAGTACGGGGACCATTTTCGAGTGACCCGGTAAACCACATGGACGATTTATGATATTTACACTACTTATAATCATGAATAAGTTTAGGTTACGTAACATGTAATTGCACATTACAATGTAGGTTATGCTTTTCTTAAGTATACGTGTGATATGTTAGACAAGTGGAAATAGGGGAAGAAGAGGCATCTTCCCCCTTATACCACGCGTCTTTCTTATTAGCAAAGCCCCCACTCAACGCATCTTTGGTCACTAAAATGGAGAAGTCGGTTTTCCCCAATACCGAGTTGTGGAAGAAAAAGAAAAAAAAGGGAGGTTGTGTGTGTGATGTTAGATTTTGTGAGGTATATATTTATGTTTAAGTGGGGTATGTTTGAGTTGTGAAGTTGGTTGTCTTATTACACTATGTTGGTGGTGTTGCAAAGCTGATGGTGCTGAGTTAAACGGTCATGTTCGCGGTCACTATTACCGTGGTAAATATATTTTGAGATGATTGCAGGAGTTAAGGTAGTAAAAAAGAAGTGCTGTCTTGTGTTAATGAATTCAGACTCACATAGAACGGAAGTGGCATATTACAACATTTACCAACATGGCATACTATTATCACAAACAACTGTAGTTCCTTTTATATTCTACAAGCGTGAACATTCTACTAATATTTATTATACTTATTTGAGATTTATAAATTAGCTCAAATTCAAATATATTATTACACTATTTAGAGTAATCATGTTATTGAACTCAAGTTTATAATAAATACATCACGTTAATAAACTCAAGTTTATAATACCGATATTTTTCATCTTCTTTAAGCTAATTCCAGGTTGATTTGGCTCTGGAAAATAAATTATAGTGAACAAAATGTACTAATTCCTACCAGTTTTAACAAAAACACGTAAAGATTCATAGAATCCAACCTAAAATCATCACACACAAACAAACAATGAATTCGTAATTCCATTGTAATTCATAGAAAAGCAGACGTCTTTTACAAACAGTGAAGAGTCAATCTAGTCTACACTCCAGTCAAATTATAAGCTCATAATTCATTGTCAGTTGCCTGTGGAGAACTAGGTTACTTGGGTGAGCCGGTGAGGAGTAAGGACTTGATAATTTGGTTCAGACATTGACAACACAGATGTAAAATGTTATCTCATGGTATATAATCTTCAATGATAACTAACCAAATTTATCACACAAACAAACCATGCTAACCAGTAAACTGATCCCAAAAAGATATTACAGTATCCATCAGTAAAAGACCAATAAGAGAAAAAATGGCTACGTTCAGGGCCGGCTTTAAGGGAGTGCAAGAGGTGCCATTGCGCAGGGCCACCGCTTAACGAGGGCCACAAAATTCTATGCACTTTAATATATATGTATATACACAACATGAGGCTTGAGTTTAATTAGTTCACGCACTAGTGATATATGTTTATTTTGTATGTGTTTTTAAGGGCCTCTTTGTGGTGTGGCACGAGGCCACCGAAATCCATGAGACGGCCCTGGCTACGTTCAATTCAGTTTCTTGTTATGAACTTTATTATTAAACTGGGTCTTGTTTAATCAAACTGGAACAACAACCGAACTAGAATTTTCAACACACTGGTACGGATCAACCCAATCCCTAAAGGGATAATTACCAAAATAGATCGTTGACTTTTTGACTAGTCACTTTTTAGACTTTCAAATTTCACTTTCCAAAATTAGATCGGACAACTTAAAAAATTGAGCAACTCAATATAAACGCGACACGTGTCCAAAGAGATTCTAGAATATTCCAAAAAGATTCTAGATTCTGTACTATACATTTCAAAAAGATTCTAGATTCTGTACTATATTAATAAAAAATTCGACACGTGTCGCACATATATGAAGGTTGCTCAGTCGCCAAGTTGCCCTGATCCGTCGGAGGAAAGTGATTTAAAAACATCTATTTAAGGAATGTGCTTTGGGCGACTGATCTATTTTGGTAATTATCCCATCCCTAAATAGCAAGGCAGCTCCCACGCTTACACGTCCTTCCACATTAACAGCATACCAAACCTACTTGCACCCTTAGCAATCTGCAAACAAATAAATAAATGAATACATAACAGCATACCAAACCTACTTGCACCCTTAGCAATATGCACTTCGTATGAATACAAAATAGGCACACCATTTCAACTCGATAATTGTAGCACAAAGTGTTTTGTGTGTGTGTGTGAGGGAGAGTGTATTTTTTGCGAGACGGGTTGAAAACTCACTGGCTCATTGCTAATAGTTAGGTTGTGACAAATTCGGTCACCTTTTGATGTGTGGGTTATCATTTTCAAGTAATTACATATAATATCTGCGCAGATCAATTCATTGTAAAGTAATACCCAAACCCAACTTGACCATAAAAAAATAGCGTTTGAAAGCCATGAGCCCATGACCCAGCCCTCCTATTTTGCCAATTCAATGCTATGACTTGTGAGTTGTGACGAAGTGTCAGATACCATGCTGCTAAAACTAATAAAGCTTATAAACAATTTTGGCAAAGATAAATGGCTAAAACAAACCTTAAACCCCTGCTTCAAGTAGCAATCCACAGCAGCCTTATTAGCTTCCCTCACATGCAAAAATGCTTTCTTCATTCCTACGTGCATTAGAAAGTTAACACCTTGTTTTAACAAAATAACATTTAAAACTAAGTTGCATATCTAACCTTTCCATGCTGCAACATCAACTGCCTAACACACAAGGTTCGATGCAATTCCTATCCGGCGAGTAGTTTTTGTTGCGACGACATTATTGATGTAACAGTCAAGAGGTTGTTCACTTAACGAAAACTCTGGTTGATTCTTGACCGGCTTTTATGAACGATAAAACAATATTATGGAAAAGAAAGTTTTGTATTATATTAGCGATAATAAGAATTTCGCTATTTCACTAATGAATATGCAATTTATTAAGAGAGATCTGACTTACCCATATACATGTATCTTGCCAGAAGATTTCAAGCTCTAAATCCAGAGCACCAAATATTTGGTCAATCTGGTCCTTGACCTTTTTAGCCTGAAACGTCAAAATAGCGAAAAAGGAGAAACTCAATCAAGACAAAAAGTGATAAGTTTCTGAATATATTACATCAATAGCCAAAGATTTGCTACCAACACAATAAAGACAAACTGTGAAGTTTCTGATTAATATTTTACATGATAAATAGACAAATGATCGTAGATCTGTTACCAGCAGATTAATTTTGAACCTCATGTTGCATGCAGGTTATAAACTTATAATATGACACTTATTGTCTACCTTCAGAACTATTTATGAATTGTAGGTAGAAACGTGTGAGCTCTAAAACGAGGAGCCAGTCATTATGAATACTACCATGTCCTCTTAACAGGATAAGACAAGTTACTCTCTCATCCCAAAAATCATGATACACAAAGGGAAATGAAACAAGCAGCAGCTAGTAAGAATTACAGCAATGAGACAATAAAAGTTATCTCCCGAACAATCAGATTGCAGATTTTGAGTGTCCTGAAAAAGAAGACAAAATAAGATCTGGTTATAAATTTGCAAAATTATTACAGTAATAAAGAAGCTGTCGATTGCAGGTTGGGATTTTGAATGAAACTAATACATAAATTTGTTGATGCCAAATGGAGCGTTACACTAAAACACTGCAGTCATGTGTGGTAGTGGTTTGTGTAAAGAAGTCGCTCAAAACTTCCGTAAAAACCGGCAACAATAAAGAAACAAAAGCACTTCATCTACCCTATCAACAAGATGCGGGACAGCATACAGGTTGATGTCTACACAACACAGAACAAACACATATAGCAAGAAAAGACACAACATAAATAGAGTAATGTTCTGACAGAAGCAAACCAGAACGCAACTACAGCCAAGAAAAATACTGCACAGAAGCCATAAAAAGATGTTAGAATAGAGTTGGTTGCTCAATTCTAGTTAATCAAAAAAAGTATTCTGGATAAAACGGGATTAAGACACAGCATAAATAGAGTTATGATCTGACACACTCACGCAAGCAAAACCAGAAAATCACAACTACGTGGGCGGGTGACGGGTTAAAGGTACCCGTGCCCATTGCTCATGGGTGTCATCCCTATTCATGACATCATATTGTCACACCTCATTTTGTGGAAATTCTTTTGTATAAATTATGTGAATATACGGAAAGTATGCGAAAAAAAAAACATTTTCTTTAAAACTTACAAAATAATTAGGTGTTGATAAAATTACATAAATGATCATTATACTTTTTTTTTTTCTTTTTCTTTTTGACCATTTATATAATTTTAGCAAAACTACACTGACCATTTTTGTAACACAATTGGACTGGATATGTAACGATTTGAAACCTTAATGACTGAACTTGTCAAAAAAAATCAGTGACTACATGTGAAACAATCGAAAAACCATAGTGACTATTTATGTAATTTACTCTTAAAAGATTATACAAGCTTAGCTTGGATCGTAATCTCATTTACTTATTGTGTTTGTGTTCTTATTGTACAGGGTTTGAACCTGTTCAAGTTAAAACATATTATCAAAAGGATTTTAGCTTTGGTTTTATATGAAAGCTTTTTGGATCTTAAAGGACCGTGGCTGTCAAGGCTTAGAAGTTGAAGGGTGCTAAGATACCTTTTATTATCTGTCACTCTTAGAGCATTGGGTATCGTCGTGCCATGGCTTCAAGCCGTGGCACAAAAAGTGCTGCCACGTCAGCAAAAATCCCTACGGCACCAGAAATCCCACGGCACCACATCTTAGGGGTATCCGTTGGCACCAGAATTTCTGGTGCCGTCGGCCAATTTTTTTTTACTTAAATTAAAATATACACAATATACACTAAAATAAACTTCATTAATTAAAAACAAAAACACACATTACATAAAAAAAAACACACCAAAAACACAAACAAATCACAAATAATAGCCCATATATAATTTTTTGTTTTTATTTCTTCTTCCTCCCAAGGCCCAAATAATAGCCCAAATAATATAGCCCATGTATAATTTTTTTTTTCTTCCTCCACCTTTCTTCTTCCTCGGTTCCTCCCACCTGCAAAACAACTCCACGCAAAAAAAAAAAAAAAAAAAAAAAAAAAAAAAAAAAAAAAAAAAAAATCACAAACACAAGACACAAACACAAAAAATACTCAAACCCACTAATTTTCAACGTTAACATTCAAGGAAAAATGAAAAAGAATAAAAAAATAGCTATGGCGCTGCGCGGGACGGCGCCACCACCGGTACGGTGCGCCGTCGGTTTTTTTGAGCCGGTGGTGATGGCGCGAGCGATGGCTCAGCCGTACCCCATGCTCTTAAAGTACGATGAGTTGTGTGACACGTGAGCAACGATTTTCTATATAAGACAACCACAAACCAATAATATATCAAGTGTGAAAAAGCAACCCCTTTAGATTCATAAGAAAGAAGATGGCAGAATCATCAAATGCGAATGCTGATGCTGCAAGACTAGATAAGTAGTTTCTCAATGCGTTAAAGGCGGATATTGCTGATGCTGCAAGACTAGAGCAGTTGTACAATCGGGCATTAAAAGCTAATGTCCACAACTTTGTTACGGTGATTCGGTGAAGCTTTCTGGCCGGGAGAACTGGCTTACCTGGCATGTTCAAATGAGTTGCCTCATAATAGTTTATATGTGTGACCTTTTAAATTCTGAGAGTCACTACAACACAAGAGGGCTAATGCTACGGTAGGAATCCGTTGCAAATCCGTTGCTAATGGTCATTTGCAATGAATTTGCAACGGATTCCTACCGTAGCGTTTATGCTCCATGGAAATTTAAATTGCAACGGATTTCTAACGGGAAAAAAAAGTTGCAACAGTTTTCCAACCAAGGAAAATCTGTTGTAAATTAGCAACCGTTTTTGCAACGGGTCATATTCAAATGGTTTTTCAACGGCTTTGCTACAACATATATTACAAGGAAATTGCAATGGACAAAATTTGGTACGAGATTGCAACAACATCACGTAGGATTGGGTTTTGCAACGGTAAGCAATTGTAACGGATTTGCAACCTGTAAAACTGTGACGACTTTGCAGCGGAGTATAAGAGCAACGGTTTCGTTACAAAAAACTGCATTTACTAATATAAATCAGCACAAAAATTGCATTTCCCGTAATATACAAATGTCGAAATCCAAATATTCGACGATCATTTTCAAGTATCATATTA
This sequence comes from Artemisia argyi, assembly GCA_030686995.1. Lineage (NCBI taxonomy): Eukaryota > Viridiplantae > Streptophyta > Magnoliopsida > Asterales > Asteraceae > Artemisia > Artemisia argyi. Next base: position 24,796,650 of record CM060709.1, read on the forward strand.
CATAGCGTATCAAATCCTACCAAACGTACCACGTCTAAACCACATTCTACCAAATGCACCACTTCTTACAAATGTGCATAATCCACCAATATGTGCCAAATTTACCCAAAATGAACTACTAAACAAAATGTGTATGAAACACAAAGTGTACCTAATTAAGCAACGAATGTTTATGCATAATGGGGAGTGTGAGGTTGCTCCTTCAATTGTGATGGTTATGTAACATACACTATTATTTGTTTCTTTTTATACTTACACTGGAAATTTCCAAATAATTTGCTATGGATTTGCAACGGAATTAGAAAGTTTAATCATATCTAATTTTCAGTATCAATCCGTATAATATTGTATTATGTTGCAGTGAGTTGCATTGGGTTTTTATGTGTTGCAATGAGTTTGTATTATGTATTCACTGGTTTTTAAGTTATATGTTGTTCTAAGAAACTATATTATAGCTAGCGTATTGGGTTGTATGGAGTCCGCATTGGTTGAATATGGTTTGTACCACGTTGCTTGACTTAATGTGATTTGTATTGGTTATATTTAGCCTCTAGATGCTGAAAAGGGGTGTATTGTTCTTAATTGTCTAATTGAATTAATAAGAAAGATGGCAACTCAACTTGTGTTTTGAATACGCTAGAGTGTGATTCTTGTGTTGAATATAATCATGCATTGAAGCAAAACAAAGGATCTCATAGAATATATGTTGTGAAATGATAGGGAATATGTATACATTTGTTAGGTGGTGAAAATATTTGAATATGATCACATTTGATCACAAAGTCGTTGGATAGTCGTGCATGTTGCTAATAACACGTATGAAATGAACAATATTGAACATACCAATACACGATGGAGGCCCAAAGGACATGCGTTCAAATCTTCTGGAACCCAAAAGACCAAAGTACGCACAACACACGCGGTCAAAGACGTTCATCCGAAACGTCATAGATTTAATTAAAAGTCGGCCAACAGACAGCCAACAACACACTCCGAGGAATATCCAAAACTTAAATGATGAAGATTTCAAAAAAGACTTGAAGAGCTACTGTTTAAGGTGTAAGCATAATCCGAAGCCACGCGAGCATTGAAAGCATTGTAGGAACTAGAAGTAAGGGTACTCACGGTCTAAAAACCGGATCGGACCGGCCAAGACCGGACCAGACCGAGACCGAGTTAGGCAAAAACGATAGACCAAGACCGGACCGAATGTGGTCGGTCTGGTCTCGGTCCGGTCCGATCCAGTCGGTCCGGTCCAAATAGGCTAAATGTCCGGTCTGTAAGCAAGACCGGACCGAATCGGACCGAGACCGAAATATGAAAAACCAAACCAATGCGCCGAGATTTATAGTGGTTCGGTAAGAAGCTCACTCTTCATCCTACTCCACTCTGAGTACCACACTCGAGAGTTTTCAATCACTATGTCAACACATTCCCTTCAGGCGGAGCAAACCGTACACAAGCTTACACGGACCTACACCTTTGTCCGGATACACCCTCACACATCTATTCACGACTCACACACAAGTCGGATACACAATCTTACAATATATACAAATGAGAGAGTTGGAGGAAGAAGAGAATCATAACACTTGTTACATTTGTGTGTGGTCTCAATCAATGGTAGCGTTGCGAGCATCCATAGGACACCCCATTGAAAGGATTATGTGCAAACAACACAACTTGCTTTCACACATGCTTTCATAGAAATGTCGAAGGGTCACACCAGTGCACACTAAACAAAACATGCAAGCGGAAATAAGAATTGAGATTACGAAATGAAATTGAGTAAATGAGGAAATGAAAATACGACGTTATTTTCATTTACGGGATAAACGATAATTACCTGAAGCTTAATATTTATCCGGGATAATTATTAGAGTGTAATAAATCGATGAAAGACAAAACAACAAACCCTTAAGGGTTGTTGGTTGATCAACTGAATCCTACAAGGGGGTGTTTATTTCTAAATCAAACTCAAATACTTGTCCTACAAGTATTATAGAATGTTCCCTAAGAGCCTATAAATACAAAAGCTTCCCTTATAATTCACATACAATCCCTAAAATCCTCTCCCCTCCTCCCTCTCTAGTCGATTGGTTCCAAGGAAGGGTTTTACCCCTTGGATCGATTCCCAAAGTCGACCTAAGTCGACTATACTGATCGACTTTCCGTCGATCAGTGTTATCCAGTTTATACGATTTTGAAATAAAAATTTAAAGCTTGGCTTGCAATAGATTTATTTTGAGCTCGTTATTAAGCTTGTTATTGAGCTCGTTAATTAGCTTGCCTATAATATAAAATTATAAATGCATAATATTTTATATATGTTTAATACTTAAAATATCATAACGTTGTTTAGGCTCGCAAGGCCCATTGAGCTTTGTATGTAATCGAGCTCGGGCTCGAGCTTGATTAATAAATGAGTCGCAACTTAGGCTCGAGCTTGTTTCAGCTCCGCTCTTAAGCTTTTTACCAACCCGATCTTGAGGTCAGGGACGGAGCTAGAGGGTTCCCGGGAATCCCATGGATTTTTTTGATATGGTGTTAAATTTTGAAAAAAACATCGATTTTTTCTAAATGCATCATAAATGCACCCGGTCCTTCAAAATGTGATTCAAGTATTACATTTCAAAAAATTTTGTACACCCGGTCATATTTGGTCCTGACTCCATCCCTGCTTGAGGTTTTTCACGATCACTCATTTACACCATAGTTATAACTTATAAGATTAGTTGGTTTTGTAAAAAATATAGATTTATCATTTTTGAAAAATATATAATAAGATCCTTAAAAAAATTCCCTCTCACGTTTTCCACCACATTTTCAGTTGTCCCGCCTTAAGTTTTCCCCAAAAATCAAACAGTCCCTCCTTATCAACCTCACATCTCACCTCCTCAAACTTATCTCTTCAATCTCATCTCACATTATCTCTTTTGATCTTCAAATCAAACCAAATTCATCTGGCCGTCTCCGTTATCGATCCCAGCTAGTCACCACCCAAAGTCGTCAGTCACATCCTCACCAGTCACCCACCACAGTCCGTGATGATTCATAATCATAACTCCCGATTTATGTCATATATCCACAAATGAGGTACTTTATGGTTCAATTTCATCAATTTAAGGTGTTTATGGTTCAATTTCGTGTTTGGGTTATTTTTAGAAATTAGGGTTCATGTAAACCCGAGTCTATATAAGCTTAGAACATGCTTTCTGATTCAATTAATGCTCACCACAAGTTAGTCTCGTATATATATATATATATATATATATATATATATATATTCTCATTAAAAGCTTATTTTACAATAACATGTTTTTGTTTATAGAAATTTTTATATCTTGGTCTAATAAAGTTTAATAGTGCATAGTTTACATAAATTGGATAAATGTACACGTAATCTGAATTTTTTGACATTTATTTCCGAAATATGTGATTAGTCTCACACAAATTAGTTACCTTGACTATTTGAAGATGCATTTATGTGTTGTGTATGTACTCTCTCAATAGTAAATTTTGTAGTGTTCAATTTTTATTAATTGTTGGTTTTACAAGGTTATGTGGTTTGACAAGATTTGCTAGTGTCTGATGTGGTATAGTTACTTAGAGATTATGAAGTTTATTTTTAAGTGTTTTTTGGTATATCATGGGTGCATGGCTTGTGTTGTTATACTAGTAGAATCACTCTAATTTTGTTAGTCTTTTTACGTATATGCAACTAGCTTTGAATTGTGTTGTTAGCTGTTACAATAATTTTCAAAAGCATTGTCAATAGATTTTATTTTATTGATTAGTTGAGATAAATGAGACGCATGGATTGTGTTTCGACTAGTATATGTATGTGTATATTAGGATTTGTAGCTTAAATTAGTTTTTTTTTCAAGTCATTATTGTTTCGACAAAGGCTTTCATAATACATGTCGTGCCAGCACTTGACAGTCATTCTATTAATGATTCAATGTTATTCTTGTTTGCTTATTTTAGATTTCTAACTCTTTGTAGCTTGATGGTGTTTGAGAACCTATTTGCAAAAGATGATGTTTACAAACAAAGATTGGGAATGTTTATTTTTTGCTGATGTTTGCTACTGAGATTGGTAAGTCAAGCGGGGATTCAGTTGTTGAGCCGAGATGGGTTAATGACAAGTCACACAATCATAGTGTACGTATCCAAACCTCTTTATGATTAGCCACTTTTAGTAGTTCATTATTAAATTTTAAAATAATTAATTGTTATTTTGGGACTGGTTTATAGGGAAAATATCAAGCTGGTTTGGTAGAGAGTCATGGGAGAGCGTTAAATCACACCCACATAGTGAGGAATTACGGAACAAAGTCACTTCGCCTGATAGGGCGAATACATTTGGGCATACAATGAGTCTGATCCCATATTTTTATTGACGGGAACACCTTCGACTATTAATGCCTGTACCTCACAACAACCTATGAGATTTGAGAAGGTTTGCTGATTATTTTTTATTCTCCAAGCATATCTAACTCAGTTATAAGAAAACACGATGTTTGATACATGACAGGTATAAAATAATAGGTGATAATATTAATATGGGGTCATATTGTGTGTAAAATGGTTGTAAGAATGAATTTCACTTATGATATTTTAAAAGCAATTTGGCTTATATAGTTGTAGGGCTGATGGGTTTAGGATGCTAATATAATTAGTTGAAATGGAACATAATGAGTTGAAATGGGTTAAAACTTGATCATGATTGGGGAAACGGGTTGTAATAAGGTGAAGTGGTTTGTATTTAAAAAACATGATCGTTATGTGTTAGATTGATCTTATATCCGATGCTAACTGCCATCTTTCTAGCATTACCTTTTCATTTTTTTTCTATTCTTCTTTTCTGTATAAGCATACAACTATCTTTTTAGTTTTTTACTGGTAATGAACTAACATGCCTACTTCCAACAAAAATTCAACACGTACTGGTAATGTATATGACTCTTTTTACTTGTCTTTTCGTTATACGTATTGGGTCAAAGATAACTTATACATATTGAAGTTACTTTTTGTATTAATGAACTAACATGCCTACTGCCAACAAAAATTCAACACGTACTGGTAATGTATATTTTTTTTTGAACGGCAAAATTTTATTACTAGCAAGGAGCTAGAGCAAAAATTACAAAGAAATCAAATTTGGGTTTTTAAGCCAAGTATCCCAAGTAAAAGACCTATTACATCTGTTATAACACCAAAGGAAAGAATGAGACACAATATCATCAAAAATCACCGATTGATTTGGAGGAGAGGGCTAAAAAATGAGGCGATTTCGAAAACCCCAAATGGCCCACCAAGCCACCATGAAAACTCCCTCAAGTAAACTTTTAACTTTAGATGGGAGCCGAATATCTGAGAACCAGGCAAGCCACTCCGAAAATGAAGAACACTGATGCCAAACAACCTCCTACCATCTGCAAATACGCTTTAAAATCGCTTGAGCCAACGGGCATTGAAAGAAAACATGTGAAACATCCTCCTCACTTGCACAGCAAATCGGACATGAAACCGACTCCAAAGATACACCTCTCCGAATCAGGTTAAGTCTAGTAGGAAGACAATCACGTTGAGCCCTCCAAGTAAATATGTTAATCTTAATCGGAACACCCTTCACCCACCTTGTTGGAACATTATGAGAAGGAAGAAACATGTCGTCGATAATACAACGAGTATCTTTGACACAGAAATCTCCATCAGAAGATAACGAATATACCCAACGATCCGGAGAAGGGGAAAGAACCACAGTGTCCAAGATAGATGCCAAACCGTTTAATTGATCCGTCTCTACTCCTCCTCGAACAGGCCTGCGAAAAGAAGACTCCAATGCAACAGCCATTTTTTCTTCCACTGAAATTTGATGGTTCATCTCAAGAGCAAACAACCGGGGAAAGGCCTCACGGAAAGGCGTTCCACCTTTCCAGTTATCCAACCAAAAGCATGTGTTCGAACCGTTACCAACACGTTTAGAGCATTTTACCAAGAAATCAAACCCCCTATTCTTAAGAACGATCACTTCCTTTAAGATAGAGCTCCATAACGACGACGAGTGAATCGACTGAGAATCAATCTCAATCCGCGGCCCATGAATCGCTTGGATAACACGAAATCATAGAGTATCATCATGGGACACAAATCGCCACACCCATTTAATTAATAACGCACGGTTAAGAGCATAGAAACTTGAGACACCTAGACCCCCTTTTTTCTTTAAAGCTAAAACCTTATCCCATGCTACCCAAGTGATTTTTTTCTCCGACAAGTTAGCCCCTTTAAAAAAATTATTCCGAATGGACTCCATCTCTTTAAGCACTCCTTTTGGAACTTTGAAGATTGACATAGTATAAAGAGGAGATGCACCCAGAACCGACTTCAAGAGGGTGAGTCTACCCCCAATCGACAAAGTTTTTGCTTTCCATTTAGAGAGACGCGCTTTCAACTTATTCACAACATCATCCCAAGGCTTAAGCCGAGACATACAATCACCCACCATAACTCCAAGGTAACGAAATTTATTCTGCAATACGGAACAACCTATAGAAGATGCCATATCTTCAACAACAGCTCGCTGGACTCCCACACCCAAGAGTTGACTTTTATTAAGATTAATATGTAACCCCGAGGCGAGACGAAAACACTTAAGGATTTGAATAATACAACGTAAATTGTCATCGGACCACTCACCAATAAACATAGCATCATCTGCATAAAATAGGTGAGATAATGAGAGAGATTCATGGAGACGAATACCAGTAAACAACCTATCATTCGCGGCTCTACAAACGGAAAGATGTAATGATTCCATCACAAGAATGAAAAGGAAGGGAGATAGAGGATCACCTTGTTTTAGCCCACAATGAAATTGAAACTCACTTGACGGACTCCCATTAACTAATATCGAACCCTTAGCAAAAGAAAAAGTACCTCGAAGTTACACCACGTAGGACCAAAACCAAAAGCTTCTAAAACGTCAATAAAAAAATCCCATCGAACCGAATCGTAGGCCTTAGCAAAATCAACCTTAAAAAACATCGCCTTCTTATTCTTTCTTTTGCACCAGTGAAGAACTTCATTTAGAATAAATGGACCATCTAAAATTTGTCTCTTTGCAACAAACGCGGATTGGGTATCGGAAACAATATCTTCAATGACCATAGCCAAACGATTAGCCATAATCTTTGTGACCACTTTATACACACTCCTAATGAGACTAATAGGCCGATAGTCTTTGACAAATTTAGCGTCCGTAACTTTTGGAATTAAGGCTACAAAAGAGGAGTTACAACCTTTAGAGAACGACCCATGCACGAAAAAATGATCCACTGCATCACAGAAATCCGGCCCAATACAGTTCCAGTATTTCCTAAAGAACTCAAAAGTAAACCCGTCCGGACCCGGAGACTTATTTTCACCATAATCCCACACGGCCAAACGGATTTCATCCCGAGAAACACCTCGCTCCATATCAGCAGCTTGATCCTGCGTTAATCTGTTGGGGAAGGAAAAATTAAGTTTAAATCTAGTCGAAGTAGGCTTTTTAAATTGAGACGCATAGTGATCATGAAAAGCCTTTTTTACTAGAACCAGATCAGTGAGCCAAACACCGTCGTTGAAAACGCCCCGAATAGCCAACTGAGATCGCTTCTTATTAATAATTCCATGAAAAAAAATTCGTGTTCTCGTCCCCCTCAACAGCCCATTTGACTTTACTTTTTTGCATCGAATCCATAGCCTCCATAGATTTAATATCGTGGAGTTGACATTTCAGATTATTACGTCTGAATAACAGAGAGTCAGACACCCCACCTGCATCTAAAATTTTATCTATGTCACGCATCTCGTCGGAAATAGATCGCTTGATACAAGCTATATGAGTGTTTTTATCTTTAATCCACACTCTCATAATCTTCTTCAACTCTTGAAGTTTCTTTTTAAAACGAATCATACCGTTCTTATCCGAATAGGAGAGGGAACTCCATGTTTTAGTCACCATATCGTCAAATCCATCCAAACGAAGCCAAGAATGATAAAAACGAAAAGGAACCGGACCAAAGTCCAAACTAACTTCATGAAGGAGAATCGGACGATGATCCGATAAATGCCGGTCAAGACACAAAGCTATGATAGAAGGAAATAGGGAGATGACACCATCGGAAACCAGGAACCTGTCCAACTTACTCATTTTATTCGCCGATGGATGAGACCAAGTGAACGAATAGCCCTCCATTTTAACATCAACAAGACTCGATGAGGATATGAAATTACCAAAGATCCTGGCATTAAATGAATTAAAACAAGTTCCAATTCTTTCCTCGCTACTACGGACCTCATTAAAATCACCCATTAAGATAACCTCACCATTCCAACGACTTAACAAAATTGAAATATAATCCCATAACATCCGTCTATACTTAGGATCCTGTGAAGCATATATCGCGACGAGGAGAATCTTGGCTTTATTTGGTATCCACGACCCATATAAAGCCACAAAATAATCCGAAATTGTAGCATACTCCTTTCTGAAAAAAGACGCCTCCAAAATACATAAAATACCGCTTGAACTTTCTAAGGACTCACTATAAACAAAATCATAGTTAGAATTGCCCCACATAAACTTTACATCCATATGGAAAACTTTCTCCATCTTGGTTTCTTGAATAGCAATAAAATTAATTTTATTTTTAGAAGTTAACTCTTTCACCCACTCCTTTTTAGACTTGTGACCAAGCCCTTGAATGTTGATGGACATAATATTCATGAGAAACCAACATTACCTCCGTGATTTCCAATAATCGAAGCAACATCCTTTTCACAACCCTCCATAGTATATCCCATAGCTTGTCCTACTCTAATTACATCTTCTAATACTCCCAGAACCGAACCGCCCTTTTTTACCTTACTTTGCCCAATAGAATGATAAGAACCCTCCTCTTGAACTGCTTGCGACTTATTCATCACTTTAGCACTAATCTTAGATGAAGATCCAATATTCATAAAGTCTCCATCCTCTTTGTTGGTCTGATTTCGAATCTTCCCCTCCTCTGAATCCAATGGTGTAAATCCCGGAGGGTGTGACAAGGATTTACTTGAATCCGTATTCTCCACTTCGGTCTTCTTTTGGTTAAGCAACGCGTAAATCCCAAAAGGATCAGCGGACGGTTGTTCGTCTGGAATAGGCTTATGATTTATAGACGCAACAGAGTCTTCTCCAAAAATTGTCTCAGCCACTTCTTCTACTTCATTAGTAACAAATTCTCCTTCCTCCTCTTCATCATCACTCGATTGAAACTGACCTTCTTTATTTTTCTCACCGCGAACCGAATCATTATCCGACCTTCTCCTGGAATAGGCTTATGATTCATAGACGCATAAACCTTCTCCTTCACATCAATAAAAGACGGGTTCCACATAAACAACTCTTTAGCATGTACCATAAAAACTCTACCTTTTACAATAATCTTAAATGTCTCAAGAATGGAAGAAGGATGTTTAGTTATGATACATACACGCTTACACCCAAATGTAGAGTCAGAAGAGTCTTCGATATCCAACGTTTCCCCTTATTTCTTACCTATTTTTTCGAAAGTCTCTCGCTTCCAAGCATAAAGCGGAATCCCCTCTATATCCACCCAGACAACACGTTCATCACTAAAAAAATCTTGAGGAACCTCTTGAATCTCTTGGAACCAAGAACAAATCCCAATGTGACTCATCAAGTTCCGCTTTGCTTCAACCTTATTACATTCGAACATTATCCACCTCCCCCCAAGGTAAAATGGTTTAACATCCTCAAATCCTTCTTCAGCAAGAATAACCTGTAGATTTGGAATAGAGTTAAGGTCCTTAACTCTTCCCATCGCACATTTGGAAAAGTCGCAATCATTGATGCACTCATCATCTAGAACCAAAGCAGGAGAGGGGGAGATCAAAGGATTTGCAACCCCATTAACCACATACACGAAAGAACCAGCAGACCCGTTAACCTTTTGGTTATTCCTTATACCATAAGACTTGCTTGCTCCATTCAAAGGGGGAAAATCAGCTTTAGGGACTAAGGGTTTAGGGGGTCTATCAAAACGAACATGATTAGCGAACAAATGGTGACTACCAATCCATAACGTACACAAGTTTTCTACCAGACGATCGAGATTAAAAACCTTGATGAAACGGACAAAAGCAAATCTCTTACCGGCCTTTGACAACTTATTCGGGATAAACACGTCCATAACCGTACCATAAGCTTGACATTTTTCCCATAAATCTCGGGAATTCACCGAATTTGGGAAATTGGTAACGAAGATCGAGTGAGAAATTTTTTTGGTAAGATCTTCATTGGAAGAACGATCACGCCTGGCATTAGAACCATTATGAAAGCAACCGGCCGCCATTGGATTGAAGGGAGATCTAGGTTTCATATGTTTCACTTTTTGTCCATATCAGACAACTAGACAACTACTGGTAATGTATATGACTCTTTTTACTTGTATTTTTGTTATGCATATTGGGTCAAAGATAACTTATACATATTGAAGTTACTTATTGTATTGTTTTTTTTATAGTCATTTACGGTAGGTATTCATGCATCAACATGAATTGTAATTGGTGTTAGTATGTTTTTTTAGGTTGGAGTACTAGAAAAATCAATGAAGGACTTGGAGCAAGCGAGAAAGAAAGATGAAGAGCTTTTTGAGGAAGCTATAGAAAGAGAAAGAAAGCTTACGGAAAAAAAAACTTAAGACATTTAAGGAAGAAATGATAAAAAAATACGTATGAGAAGTTCGACGAGGAACTCATAATTAACGTATTCTGCAACTTGTTACAAACAATTTTATTTTTATTTTTATTTTATTTTTATTTTTTTATAACTTTTACAAAAGAACTTTTACATAATGATGTGGCAAGACAAATAGATCAATTAATACGTTGTTCCTCCGCTAACTCTTTGTTCATGACTAGGGATGGCAATGGGCGAGAAAAAACCCACAACCCGTGGGTACCAATTGGCACAAAACCTATTTACAGTAAAACCTCTATAAATTAATAGTGTTGTGATTGGTAATTTTTTTAATTTAGCGAGATATTAACATATTAATAAATTAATAATTTATTAATTTAAAAAGATTTTACTTGTGACCTTTAATTTCCTAGTCCAATATATTAGTTGCAATGTAGACTAATTAGAGATGAAAAATAAATTACAAGAACATGTTCCAATTAAAATTTTATGAATTCACATTCACAAATTAATTGAATTTGTCAAGTTTATTGTTTTTGAATAAGTAAAAAGTTAGTTTCGTTTGCACAAATTTAAATTACGTAGCCAAAAGATCCGTGTAGAACCAATTTTTACCATATAATCAATCAAGCAATCTTAGCCACCTACTTTTTTTTTTTTTTTTTATCAAACTAATAAAAAAAAAATTACCCTTTTTTTTAAAATTAAATATCTCGCAAACTGTAAATCGTTACGCGAAAAAAATACCATCGCGACGAGAATTAAATTATATTTCTATAGACATGCATTGTTATATATACTTTCGACGAATTTTTTTTTCGACGATTTTTTTTTCTTTTCAAAATTTCCGCCCAGAAAAATCATATATGATTTGTAAAAATCATATGTGATTCGTTAAAATCAAATCATATGTGATTTTTACGAATCATACGTGATTTTTTAAAATCAAATCATATGTGATTTTTACGAATCATATATGATTTTTCTGGGCGGAAATTAAAAAAAAAGTTCGTCGAAAGTATATAATAATGCATATCTATAGAAAGATGATTTAATTCTCGTCGCGATGGTATTTTTTTTTTTTTTTTTTTTTGTAGCTTGAAGATTTACCGTTTGTAAGATATGTTGTTTCAGAAAAAAAAAAATGGAAAATAAAAATTAGTGGCTATGATTGGTTTATTAGTTTTATGATAAATATGAGTTATATATTGATTTCATCTCAAATTACGTATGACCTTAATTGAATTAACTGACTCTGTACAAGTTTTAATAGTTTTTTGAAAACTGGTTTAAACACTGGAGTTGCATGTAGTCATGTATGATAAAACTGAGTTACATAACTTGATGACGCATGTTATGCTTTCAAGTGATTATTTTTAAACCAATATTTAATATGACAAATTCATTAGTATTATTATTTTTTAAACCAAGGAAAAAGCACGATTAGCCAAAATTTATGTCACCGCATTTATAGACGTGATATAAATCTGCTTATAAAATGTGAATCCATCTTTTGCTCATGTTTGGCAGACCTTTCAATTATGAGGATTAGCAACATGGTCCATAAATAGGCTTAAAACCCACTCTCTCACACAACCCATGTGTGAACAAGGCCCATGGCATTAAAGTTTAATAATTTTTAATTTATTAATAATGGTTGAATATAATTACAAACCTATTAATTAAAGTAAATGTTCATATAAAAAAGTATACAAAAGGTTCTTAATCATTTTGATACAGTTTAGTCGACTCGATTACCATATTTAATTTAACATCACATGAACTTTTCTACATTCACAATTTTCATGTATCATTTCCTTTATATGTTTTTTTAATACTCAAGCTATTAACATAAGATTTTGTTTATTTAACTAGTTATAATACCCGTGCACGCACATGGTTTTTCCAAAAAAATTAAGTATATAGTATTGTCGTTTAAAAACAGAAAATCTTATGTATATTTTAAAAAGTTAGAGCATCAATATATGCGAAAGTAAAAAAATTGTTAGCAGAAATTGTAAATATAACCGTGGCATCGACCTTATATTGGATTCTTGAGTGTGTATCTTTATAATGTTATTGGGCTAAAGGTTCTTTGATCACATGAGTTTACACATAAATCAAATTTATTTTAACATTTTTGTTTACTATATGAATATATAAGAATTTACCCGTGAAAATTATGATATAAGTACAACTAATAAGTATGCATGAGTTTTCATAATGTATTAATATCAATTAATATTTTGTAAAATTTTTTATTAGATGAAAGATTTATTTGTTTAGCTGACATATATGTTAATGTTGAGGTTGATGTTGTCGTTTAACTTCAATTATTGATATTATATTGTACAAAATATGTGAGTTTAGTAACACATAATGAGCGTTGATGAAGTTTTTTAAAAATATTTTTCGGGATATCCATATATAAACTTTAAATAATAATTACATGAGTCATTATAAGTATAATCGCGTATATTTATTTTCATATCACAAACAACTCGTACTTACCATTTGATATTTATATTACTGTTATTAATAATTTAACAGTATTTAATATTTAAACCCGTGTACAGATAGATTAAACTTTTAAATAGGATAAAATAAGTTCTTATTTATATTTAACGTACAAAAAGATATTTTAATAGATGAAAGTTTGAAACTAATATTTATTTTAAAAGTATTTAACGTATATTAAAACTAATTTGTACATTTATAAATTTTATAAGTTTAATGGATGAAAGTCTCAAACCAATACTAATACTCATGTAATTGTAAACAAAGTTAATATTATAAAGTGTAGGGGGTATAAAGTGTAAGTTGTTATTTGTTTATTATTTAAAGTTATAAAAAAATAAGGAGATTTATAATTTTACACTTAACTCCATATAATATATTTACAATTCAACCACTAATGTTTTATTATTTACCTCCTCCTTTTTTAAGTTTTTATTTTTATAAATTTGACACCTGTATTTTTATGTGTTTTTGTTCTCAATCAAAAATTATTCACCAAATTTATTAAAGTTTGACCAAAATCAATTCAATTTTGAATTTTTATTAGCCAATCATGTTGCTCAATTTCGTCTATGTGTCAAAATTGAGCATTACTATTGGTCAAATTTTTTTTCACTAAGATTGTTTTGACAAAAAGACTCCGAAATGATGTAATTCTTTTATTATATAAAAGATATGCTCATTAAACTAAAAAGGTTACTTTTTTAACAACTTAATTGAGGATATAAGTTATTTAAGCCGATAAAGTAGAAATAGATTACGAACATAGGCAAATTGCAAAAAAGTGTAATATAAGATGCAAATTTTGTCAATGTGAGGAACCAAACAATTTTAGCATTAAATTGACTAAGACTAAAAAGGAGGTGATTCGCACACTATTTTTTTGATTATTTCATCACATTCAGTGCATCACTGTGTTGTATTATGTGTTCTCTGTGCATTACAATGTTGTGCAAAATGCTGAAATAAACCCTCTATGAAAAATGGATGTATTTATGTCACCTGCCCCATGCATGTCCCATATATTTATGGCATTTAATATGTCCATTAAATTATCCACCTTCTCCACGTGATCTTGCCTAAAAATTATTTGTGCATCAACTTCGTTGCTTTTCTTTACTAGAAAACTAGATGATTACCAATTGATAACGGTGATTATGTATAGTTTTGATAAAATCAGTTTGCAATAATATTATATGTCATATCTGTTTGTTTTTTGTAATGTGACGATAGAATTATGTAAAATTTTAGAGAACTTCATTAAATAAAATATTACAAATATATTATATTAATTTTAGTTAGTATAAGAAATAACCATTTTAGAATAATGGAAAAGGATTGTTGAAAAAACATAAATGTTGTGTAGGTGATAATTAAGCAGACATCAAAAAAAATTTTGACTTGAGGTTAGAACACTTTATTTATTTTGTAAGTTTTAAAGAAAATGATTTTTTTTAATACTTTCCCGTATACTTTCGAGAAGTTTTTAACATACCTAACAAGTTGGACTGTTGGAGTATACATTAATTATGAGTTTAATACTAAAATTGGCCCAAAACCTAGCTACGGAGTATTTATGTTTTGTTTTATGCAATGTTTTGAAACCCGGGTTTGGGATCGACCCGGCCGAGTTACCGGGTCACCGGGTCAACCCGGTTTTACGCACATTTCCAAAAATCGATTTTACGCACAAATATGAGTGAATAAACACCATAAGAAAGTCATATCAAACAAAAATAGCACCTTAATAATGACAAATAAATAAAAAAGAGTCAAAATTTAAATTTAAAAAAAAAAAAAAAAAAAAAAATAGAGAAAATCCAAACCCGGCCGGGTTTCAAAACCCGGGTCAACCCGGGTCACTCAAAACCCAGCGGGTCACACCGGTTGACCCGGTTTTAGAAACCCGGGTCAAAACAACCCGTTTTTTGACCGGGTTCCGGTCCAACCGGTTCGACCGGCCGGGTCGACCCGGGTTTCAAAACGTTGGTTTTATGGCGTGAATCATTTTTATTCCCTTTGACATCGAAATTTGTCATACAAACTAAATAAACAAAGTTAATATTCCTAGTTTAGGCTTGAATAAATAAGGTAAGCCCATTTTCATAAAGGCTTAAATTGGAGTTGTTCATGCCCTAGGGTAGGCTGGTAGTTGAAAAGTAAAACATTAAAGAGAAAAAGGGGAAATTACATATATACCCAAATGAAACTTCATAATTTCATATTTACCCAAATGATAAGATTTCAATACATGAGTACAATGGTTTTAAAGCATGTATCGGGAAAATATGAATTATGATATTTGTTTTGGGTATATATGGAATTGCCCCAGTGAAAAATTACAAACAAAAACATTTTTTTCTTTTTTTTAATAACTGCTTTAGATATTTATTTAACTTTCATTGATTATATCATTGCTTAATTTGCTGGAAGTTTATAGGAATGAAGCATTGCTTGTTCATATGGTTTTATTTTTTTAGACAATTTGTTTCACCCAATTATTTGGAACTCAAGTTAGCCGTTCAAGGTTCATCAAAGAAGCTTTTCAATCTTTTGTGTCTTCGGGGAGTTTAGTCAGAGCAAATATGAAAGTGAGTGTGTGTAAAAACCATCAAACAAGTTCAAGGTCAATGAACAGTAAATAATAGCTCAAGTTCTAGCGACGTTATCAAGAATATTATAGTAGCGTTTCATGTTCAATGCTAGTTTCAATAGTATTACATGTGGATATGTTATAAGTATGATTAAAATGTTTTCATGGGCCTCAATGATATGTAAAAAAAAAAAAAAAAAAAAAAAAAAAAAAAAAAAAAAAGCGCTTCATCAATAGAAGTTATTATCAGTTCATAGATAGCAAATGTTAGTGATATTACTAACCAATTGTTATGAAAAATTTGTTGTAGAAGTATATGTGATAGATATGGCCGTTCTACCATTTTATAACCATCCCATAGAAACATCAACAAATAAACGCGGACTGTAAACCGTTAAGGAATTATTTTTTATTCCCTTTGACATAAAAATTTGCCATACAAACTAAGAGCATCCGCAATGGGTGCTTTTCAAAAGACTTGGCACTATTTCATCAAGTCATAACATAGCTTTTTTGCATTGGAGAGAATGACTTGAAGGACCAAAGACTTGGTATGTATCAAGCGTTTGAAGCAAAGACTTGACACTATTGTTTATTAATTTTATAATCAAACACTCACTGCCAAATTCATATTGCAATGACTTGATACTTTTGAAAAAGCTTTTTGCATTGGAGAGCAAGTTTACAAAATGACTTTTCATAACAAAATTTATTAAAAAGTGTATGTAATAAATGCATCAAGTCATTGAATGACTTGATGCAATGCGGATGCTCTAAAATAAACATCATATATATATATATATATATATATATATATATATATATATATATATATATATATATATATATATATATTTTTTTTTTTTTTCTTTTTCTTCATATAACTGCTTTAGAGATTTATTTAACTTTCACCGATTATATCATTGATTAATTTGCTAGAAGTTTTATAGGAGGGAAGCATTGCATTATTATTATTATTATTATTATTATTATTATTATGGGGCAACATAGTTGCCAAAACCCCATTAAACAAATATTTTTTCAGCGCAAACAAATATTCCACAACAAGTATGTGCGTAATTACTAAAACAACCATAAACTTTTACCTATTTACAACTTTTTTATATAACGAACTTTATGTATCAAATACGGAACGTATATCAATCTATTAATCGTAAAAAAATACGACACTGAAAAGATCGTCGAATTGCAAACAAAACGAGCCAAATATTGTAATGCTTATGCCATACGCACGATTTTATAAAAAAATGTTGAAGTTTAGTATGTATTTTTTAAAAACTTACAGAAATAGGCCTTGAAGTTATCGTTTTGTTGCAAAGTTAGTCCTTAATGACTAACGTTGTAACGGAACGCTAACTTGAAGAGCTATTTTTCTTAAAAATTTCATAAACAATTAACTCGAATAGTCTTTGAGGTTATTCGTCCATTACAAAGTTAACCCCCGGTGCTCCGCGGCGGAGCGCGGGTTACAAATTTCTTGTTATTATTATGTCACTACATTCATCGACATGATATAAAATTGCTTATAAATGTGAATCCATCTTTTGCTCATGACCTTTCAATTATACGAGGATTAGCATGGTCCTAAAATGGGCCTAAAACCCACTCTCTCTCACAACCCATGTGTGAACAAGGCCCACAGGGCATTAAAGTTTTATAAAAAATTTAATTGATTAATAATGGTTGAATATAATTACAAACCTATTAATTAAAGTAAATGTTCATATAAAAAAGTATATAAAAGGTTCTTAATCATTTTGATACTGTTTAGTCGACTCGATCAACATATTTAATTTAAAATCACATGAACTTTTGTACATTCAAAATTTTCATGTATCATTTCTTTTACATATTTTTTTAAGACTCAAGCTATTAACATAGATTTTGTTTATTTAATATGCTCATTAAACTAATAAGGTTGCTTTTTTAACAACTTAATTGAGCATATAAGTTATTTAAGCCGATAAATTAGAAATAGATTACCAAGTTTTTTTTTAAGCATTTTTATAAAAAGGCAAATTGCAAAAAAGTGTAACATAAGATGCAAATTTTGTCAATGTGAGGAACCAAACAATTTTAGTACTAAATTGACGAAGACTAAATTGGCTATTAGCAAATAGTGAAGTAAGAGCTTACGTTATATGGAAAATGGATGTATTTATGTCACCTGCCCCATACATGTCCCATACATTTATTGCATTTGTTTTGTCCATGTTATGTTTGGCGCAGAGCTTTTTGAGGCGATAAACGATGAGCAATGAGATTTTTGATTTTTAGTGTTCGTTTAGCAAAATAGCGGTAACTTTTTTTATTTTTAGAAAAATTCATTTTTTCAATGCTTCTTTAATAAACTGTGAGCGGTGAGCAATGAGCTGCGGCTACAGCTCACAGCTATTACTCACAGCTCACTTGCTATTGTTCACTATTAATTTTGTCAAACATAGCAATTATCCACCTAGCTTGTCCACATGGTTTTGTACTCAAAACTATTTGTGCATCAAATTCGTAGCTTTTCTTTACTACTAGTAGAAAACTAGATGATTACCAATTTATAACGTTGATTCTGTATCGTTTTGATCAATCAGTTTGCATTCATATTGTCATATCTGTGTGTATTTTTTATAACTGACGATAGAAATATGTAAAATTTTAGAGAACTTAATTAAATAAAGGGAAAAGTGAATGTTTTTTGTAACATAGAATATGCATTCATATTGGTCATCTCACATCTAAGCTTACATGCGAAACAATAAAAAAAATCACTAAAAAATAGGGCATTTTGGTTATTATTTTTTCAAAATTTGAGTAGTGAAACTAATATATGTATAGTGGCATTTTAATGGTAAATTAAATCAAACCATTGTTGAATCTATAGCTAATTTGTTAGTTAATGAAATTAACTAACAATATGATATGAAAAATGTATGTATCAACGTAAACATAACTTAAGTGATGTTGTGATGAAATCAAGAGAAAACACTAATATTGTGAAGGAAATGATACAAATGAAGTAAATTTGATGTTTTTCTTGTTAAAACAACGTAATTTTTGATGATTTCGCATGTAAGTTTAGATGTGAGACAGCCCATACTAACTATCCTCATAAATAAAATTTTGCAAATATATTATATTAATTTTAGTTAGTATAAGAAATAACCATTTTAGAAAAATGTAAAAGGATTGTTGAAAGATGATAAATGTTGTGTAGGTGATCAGCAAACAACAATTTATTTTGAGTTGAGGTTACACTACAAAATTCATGACATTTGCTCACTAAAGTAAGCGTGAGCAAAAGCTACAATTCAGTCACTATAAGTTAGTTTTTCAACTCCCCCTAAAATAAAAACACTGAGTAATAAAGGGATCACTAAAATTCTATCCTTACTAAAAGTTTAGTGAGCAAAAGTCCAGAAGCTTTGGTGACTTAAGTTTTTAGTCAGCAAAGGCTATATATGTTTTCTACAAAACCACTATAATGACTATACCTTTAGTCACCAAAGGTCATACAGGTTTTTCACAAAATCAATAATGCCTGAACTTTTTAGCAAGCAAAGGCTTGCTAGTATCCTGTAATAATCAGTCCCATATCATACATTCATGTACATTTGCAATGATAAGGTGTTTGACAAAGCAGATTTCACATTTACCATAAAAATTAAAACAACAAAGGATTAACTTTCACATTTATTGATTTTCAGTCCCATATCAGTAAATACCAAATACATACAGTAAATGTATTCCATATCAGTAAAATGGCAAGATAAGAATGTATGCGTGATCATTTTTATCTTCGATCTTGGCACCAATCTACCTGCCATAACTTGGCTTCAACTCTTTGACAAATCCAGCCCCTTTCTGTATCAATTTTGTACCTGCAGCAACAAAAGAAATTAAGCTAACTGTCAGAAAACTGGCAATTATGGTATATTGTACCTGTAACAACAAATGCAGCCCCTTTCTGTATCATTTCTAATCATGCTTATGTTTTATTATCTCTAATGAAAAGTAAAAAGTATGGTATAACTATAAACATCAAACGATTAAAATGTGTCAAAATTTGACAAAAGTGTATTTTTATCACATAACATCCAAAGCCGTTTTACTAAGAAAAGCAGATGTTTTCTGAATTAATATAACTTTTATCAGACTATTAATTAAATATAGAGACATCAAATTAATTGAACAAATGGCGCTTCAGTTATTCCCCCTATACCTATACCAGAACCAGTTATCATCCGTTCCAACCCGCACATTTGCATACTCATACTCTGTTAACCATATCAATTACATCACTTCAGTGACCTATTTTAAACCAAACCCAACCTAAACTGACCCATTCAACCTAAACTGACCCATGCTACAAAAGTGACCAAGTGACCCATTATAAACCATACCCAACCTACCCATTTAAACTGAACCCAACCAAAACTGCCCCTTATTACAAAAGTGATCCAATTTAAACCAAACCCAGCCTAATATCCACAAAATTATGCATACCATTACAGTCGATGTGAATTAGTAATCGAAAGCCATTCATAATCAGGCTTTGTCTTAAATGGAGTAATAATCGTTTGAAAAAAAACGGGTATCATCATCTTTTCGTGTCTCCTTTCTCCTATTCTTTCGGATCTATAATCATGTGTCGAAAAATCTATGTTAAGCTTTTATAAGCTCTCGAATAAACACTTATTCAGCTTATTTTCTCCTTATGGACCTCGCCTTTTTTTATTATTATTTGCTCTCGGGTCTGGATTCGCTTACTGAGAAATTTGTTTGGCTTATTTTGTTAAACACATCTTATTTGGTTTATTAATAAGCTCGTTGAGCTATTATTGTTGTTGTTTTGGAGTTGGTTAGCTGTCATGGTTGTCACGTCGAGCCCAAGCCGTGAGCTCAAGCTCACGGCCAAGCCTCTTCTTGTTTTTCTCGAGCCGTTTAATTGATCATCAAGTCGCGTGTAATGATTTTCGAGTCGTATTTTGGTGTCAAGTGGATTTGGTATTATTACATTGTAGTTGAGTAGGATTAGATTTGGAGTTGGAATTTTGTTGTGGTTTAGTCTCGTTGGCAGTCAAGGACTTAAGGGGTCCATATGGTTGTCGTTTGTTTGGAACCGAGGATAGAAGCCGAGACCACTTGGGTCTCGGCAAGATGTTGTTATTATGGGCTGTTTAGATTGGACGGAGATTAGGATAGTGACGAGCCATAGGTTTCGGCCGTCAATTGTTGAAGTTGTGAATTGCGGATACATATATATATTGTGGACGTAATAATATGCTTATGTATGGTTTGAGCCAAGTCGAGTCTCGCCGAGACTTTGTAGTCTCGTATGACCTCGATGAGCCAAAAGAGACATTTAAATTATATAACTGAACTTGGGACTATTAGAATATGACTTGCTGACCCGAGTGTCACGTAAACTCGGAAATGGACACAAAACATGGAATAACTCGTAAAAATATAATATTTACTTGGACGTTTAATGACACATGTATATATATAAGTTAACTTTAAATATTAATTAACAAGCAAAATTTGTTACTTAATATTTAAAAGTCAAAAGTAAGTGTTAGATAACGGTAAAACGTTATATAATGTTTCCTAGTTAAAAATAAATATTAAGTAACGGTAAAACGTTAACTAATATTTTCTAATTAAAAGGAAAATATTAAATAACAACAAAAACGTTATTTAAAATCTCATGAAAATAATAAATGAAACGAAATGAAATTTTATATGAACGAGTTATTGAATGTTTCGAGGGCACGTTTATCGAGATATACCATTTATAGGAATATTGAGGGTTATATTGTATTGATGTCGAGCTACGGATTGATTGGCGTTAATATAACTTTTCGACACGGTTAACGGACTAATTGGGTTATTAAATCCAATTAGGGCTCTGTAAGCGTGTTAGAAAAATTTATTAACGAGTGACCTATCCTTATGATTCACCGTCTCCTTACTAGGTATGAGTTAACTTTAGATAATAAGTGTATTGAAGGAATTGTTGAACATAGCGTATTAGCAAATATGATAAGTATCCAATAATTCGTCCAATTTCCTTATTAAATTTTTGGTTACTCAAGGTTGACTTTGACCATAGGGTTGACTTAGTAGTTGTTTATGTGTGATTATTTTGGGTGGTCTACATAGTTTGACCTAGTCGCTTTGTCTTGAGTCTTGTCTCGTGTCTTGTCAATTTCGTTTGTTCATTCTTCCTTCGCGTGAGTACTCTTGAGTCGTGTCTTTCTTCCATCACACGAATGATGATACCCAACTTATATTAAAAGCTAAGAATGGCATATCTTGGTAATATAAGCAGTTAACCATTTGGGAATCCTTGAGGATTTAGTTCATCACTAAGAATCTCGTATTAAGATAAGTCTTAAATGTAAGTTCCTCCAAAGTTGCACATATAATAATGAAAACAATGTGTTTATATTTATAGATTTCAGGATGCGACGGCATCACTTGATGGTTGTGACGCCGTCAGCTTGTCGTCATTAGGGTTTTGTTAATTGCACCGACTTAGTTGTGACAACATCTTTAAGAAGTTGTGACATCGTTAGCCTTGATTTGTCTTGTCTTGACGCCTTCCATGTAAACCGTCGTTAGCTGCTGAATAGTCAGGACCCTCAAGTGACAGCGCCACTTAGTAGCTTGTGACGCTGTCACAAGCCCTTCTTGTGACGTCTTTGTCATTTTTTTCCATCCAATCGAGTCCAAAGTGCTTCCTTTTCACGTAAATGCTTCCCAAGCACCTAAACTAAAAAATAAACGATTTAGGATAATAAACGATCGAATATACATGAATTTAAAGGCGAAATGACCCCTAAATAGTGTACAAAATTACACTTCATCAGTCATCTAATTTGGTGACTAAGGGCTTTTCATGAGGTTGATAAGGTGAACCAAGTTTTGTTTATTGCTCCATTGTTCAACCGAATTAAATACAAGAGGTTAGTACGTATTTAATTGTTAATCTTATTACATCATACAAATCTACTTTGGGACCGTAATCCGCTGTGTAAATTATGTGCATAAAATGCTTATATAGTACGTAAATTCCAACATTTAACCTGTGAAACACCTGTTTCAATATACGCCTCTAGTTCTCTAAATCTAGGGACATACTCCAAAAAAGTGATCCCATCTTGGTCCGACATTAGTGGTACCAAACCTTCATCCAAGGACTGGCTATGTGTCCTAAAATGTGTGAACAAAATCGTACCATCTTTGTTACCCAAATCCTTTAACATTTCATCCAATCTGTTCATTGAAAGCATGTCACAGTCAACTAAGTCAAACCAATATATTTCGGCAAAACGATATCTTGTTTCTAGTGGTGAGGTAAAATCACCATTGTGATGGATTTTCAACATAAACAACTTGTCATATGAATCTGTGTAAACACATAAAACATCCCCAAACGAAAAAACAACAAAATAAAACACTCATCTCTTGAAATACAACGTAAAATCATTTTTACAAATAGTATGCATGCTCTTAACTACCTATTCGACAAAATAATCTAAAAAATTCAAAGGAAAACTAGCTTACCCTAAATTAGACCTAAATCACGGATGGGGTATTGTGTGCACGATTTTGCCAAAATGTATTTCCATCCATTTGAAGATCTTATGATTTCTAAAATTTGGGGATAAAAGTGAAACGTAACTATTGAGATTGTTAGCATTAGAAGTGTTGATCATTTATGTAATCAAAGAGAGATCTCAATGACCGTCCCTTAAGGGGAGATTATTAGAAATAAAAGTGACGATCATTTATATGTTATCGAGTCTTGTAATAATGTTGTAATAGTCTAGTGTTCTTGTAATTAAGGGTAAACGGGCTTGCCTTAATCTAATATTGTATAAGGTTAGGTCTAGTCCATCACAAAAGCCCAAGCCCGACCCATCTATTTCTTATCTTAACTATATAAGGCACCTTAATCTTCATTGTAAGGTGTGCTTGAGTGTGTGTTTTTCTCTAATAATATTCTTTCTTCTTTCTCTCTCTACATTCTCTACTTTCTCTCTCTAACATACTTCATATCTCAAGTCACCAAGGATCTTATTGTGTGTTAAAGTTGTTATCTTTATGTTTTTACAAGTGGTATCAATCGCCTAGCAATGATTTAGGGGTGTGTGAGTTTGTGTGTATCTCGTTTTTTAAAAGTTTCCATTCGAATTAAAAAAAAAAATATTTGCTTTTGTTTTTTTTTTTTTTGTTTTTTGTTTTTTTTTTTTTTTTTTTTTTATTGGTTTTAGCACTTTTTTGCTTACAAATTAGGGTTATAAATCATTTGTCACAAAAAAGTTTCAAGCTTTTTGAAAAATTTACAAGTTCAAAAAAATTGTACTTTATGTTTTTCATTTTTAGAATATTCTCAAATCGTGTTAAAAGTGTTAAAGTTTGCAACTTAATGATTGTTTGAGTGTTTCTAAGGTTTGAAGTATAAGAATCTTGAAGATTATAACTTGTTTTAGGTGACTTTTTGTGATTTTGAAAATCTAAGAATTTTTCTAATAGTCATTTTACTAATAGTCATTTTTAGAATAGTGAAACCCTCAAAATTTCGAATAGTCACTCTCCGTGGTTTCTTCAATATTGGTAGATTACTCGGTGTTATTCTACCATGTATAATAAGATAGAAAAACACTTTGACTCTTGGAAAAATTTCTTCTGCGTATGAGTTAGAAATTTCTATTTGAAATTTTTTAGAATAGTCTATTAGAATTTTTTTTTGAATAGTCTACTAGAATTTTTTTTAGAATAGTCTATTAGAAAAAAAAAATTAGAAAAGTCTATTTGAAAAAAAATTTAGAATAGTCTATTAGAATTTTTTTAGAATAGTTTATTAGAAAATTTTTTAGAATAGTCTATTTGAAAAAAAATTTAGAATAGTCTATTAGAAAAAAATTTAGAGTTGTCTATTAGAAATTTTTTTTAGAAAAGTCTATTAGAATTTTTTTTAGAATAGGCTGTTAGAAAATTTTTTAGAACAGACATTTTTCGAATAGTAACCAATTTTTCGAATAGTGTCCAATTTTTCGAATAGTGTCCAAAATTTTCGAATAGACCTCCAAATTTTGAATAGACAAGGGATTTTTTGAATAGTCTGCAGTTTTTTCGAATAGAGGGATTTTTCTAATAAACAAGGGATTTTTCGAATAGCGCTGGAAATTTTGAATAAGGACAAATAACTACAACAAAGGAACTTAACTTCACCAAACACAACTCCTTTATCATTGAAACGGTCCAAGATCAACGTTATCACACATAACTTCATCAAACTGCTTTGTCAAATGCTTTTGCTTCATTCTCCAGGGCATTAAACATCAAACCACATAACCACAACCAATGGATTTCATCGTACACTGATAATACACAGTTTGCTCAACCGAGTATACATATGGGTCAACAAGGACAAATGGTTAAAGTTATTGGGAATCAGCAAAGATATGCTACGAGTATACAGATGGGGAATTAGATGCAATATGGAGGGCAGTATGCTGGAAATCAAATGGATCAGATTGTGAATCAGAATGTGGTTAATCAAAATGAGAATGATTGTTTTATGACTTCGATTCAGAAACCTACATCTGACGTTCACAGTGGTGCTTTACATTACAATGGTAGAAATTGCAACGTCAACACAATGACAAAGGTAGAAAAGATCCAATATATGTTGATGTTAGCCAATAAAGAAGAATCGAGAATACTGTTGACTGCTGAGGAATACGACTTGATGTTTACAACAATGGTTAATGAGAATTCAGCAGACCTCAATGGAAACTACATCTTTATGGCAAATCAGCAGGCAACAACATCAAGCAATGATTCTGATATTCCTCCTACTTATGATTCAGATACACTCCATGAGGTACCAAATTATGGTAATGATGCTAATTCGTTTGCTCATGAGAAGCCACATTATGTGCCTCCTGAACCTAATTATGATACATATATGGGGGAGCAAGTTAATAGCAATGTTAACTATAAAACTCTAGATATGGATCCTAATAGAGTTCAAGTTGCACAAAATGGTGCTAATGATGAGGAAACCTGTGCTTTCTTTGAATCATTACTGAATAATTGTAGCATTGAGATTGAGAAAGTGAAAAAGGTCAATCGCGAAGTAAATGCCGCGAATGAGAAATTGACCACTAAGTTTGAGAGATACAAGGAAAATGCAAAAAATTTTCAAATTGACACAAAACGCGAGTCAGAATTTGAAATTGGTTATAAAAAGTTACTTATTAAAGATATGAAATTGCAAAACAAATTTAACACTCTTGAAATTAGTTCAACAAAAACCATTAACTCTTAAAAACAAGCAATTTCTGATTTAACAAACCAGCTTTCAAAACAAAAATCAGCTTACACCAATCTTGAAAAAAACGGGATGAGTTGAAAAAGGACTTTGCAAAGAAAGAAGATAAACTTTTGGATGAAATCATAGAGTCAGAACATATGATCAAAAAATTAGAAAACTTGTCTGTTAAAACGGGTCATTCGAGTCAAACAATTCATATTACTAATCAAACTGATCTAATTTACCATACAAAACAAAAAATGGCTCTATGTAACAAAACTCCTTGTAGTCTCAAGAAAGCTCAGAAAGAACAGAATGTTGTTTTGTACAATGGTAATGTTATCTATACCAAACATAATCCTCCTCTTGTTCGTGATTATGTGGAAACAATAGAACTTGTCGAAGAGAGCATAACTAAAATGAAACAAAAGAATCAGATTTGAAACCAATTGATTACAACCAACTGAACAAACTGTCTAGAATTACTTTTGTTCTACAAAAACAACCATCAGAGTTTTCCAAAAACCGAGGTTTTTCAAAATTAGTTTCTAAACCAGTAGTTGCTTCCAAATCGCTTTCAAACATGAAATAGATGTCTTCAAACAACACTTTTAACACAAGTGTTTCCAGATGATATCTTGATGATCTTAAAACCAGAACTGGCAACTTCAAATGCTTTTAGAATCTAAAATGAGATTGACGTAAAATAATTGGAATTCAACGGTTCATATTCAGCTAAAAAAGATTCTTGAACGTGACTTTGCTCCTCCAATTAATATGATTAATGCTCGGGTAATTCATTTTGAACAAACATTTTTTAAAGAAACAGTTGAATTTGTCAATAACCAAAAATCCCTGGTAAAGCAAGCAAATGAACATTGTGAAAACATAAAACTTTTGGAAAACCTACATGATTCTCTCTTCGAAGCAAATGTGTCTACTAATATTATGTCCATCATTTTACAAACATATTCTGTTGAAGACGATGAAAGACTGAGAGCTGAAACCTCCGCAATTGTTTCAAAATATGAAAATGCTCTTATAAAACTTGAAAAATAAAATGTGTCATATTTTAAACAATTTGATCGCAAAAACGAGGAATGCAAGTATGACAAACTATCGTATGAGCATGCCTACAAGGACATAAAAGAGCAAAATGACTTTTTGAGAGCTCAATTGGAACGTCTAAAAGGGAAGGGTGTTGATACTAAGTTTGCAAAACCATCGACTTCGGAGAAACCAAATGCTTCAAAAATGGTTGAAAAACCAAAAATATCAATTTCCCAGTTTGCTCCAAAAGTCGATGAGAAAAAGGATTTTACAAAACCAGTCACTCTACATTCTTTGCCCATCAAGAAAAGAATTTTAAAGACTGATGAAAAGATTGTTGAAAAAGATAAATTGGTTGTTGAAAGAAACACATATGTGATTGTGTGACAACTGGCAAATTAGGGAGCCATTTTAAAACCCGCATTACTTTAAGATTTATAATTTTGAAATATTTGAACAGTTAATTGTGACGAGATATTTTATGAACGTTGGAATGTGATTTTTAAATCGTACGTTATTTATGGAATTTGATTATTAATTATTGGATTGGTTTGGTTCATTCGTGATGATTTATTTTTGAGATCATTATGTGGCACTACATTGACTCCGGCACTAGGATAACCTAACAATTTTAATTATTTTAATATTGGTTCGGATATTTATATTTTTGGAACGTATCGCGAGATTTTTGATTATTTGGAATGAGTTCGGTTCGAGAGAGTTGAATTGTTGTAAAAGGTTTCAGGTTTGGTCCGTGTATTTTTACACCGGGTTACTTAACCCACTCTACCCCCTTAATATTATTATTATTATTATAAATAAAAATCTATTTTTTTTATAAGAGTAAAATACAAAAATCGTCCCTTGTGTGAACCTGGACCAAAGCAAACACAACCCACCATCACCCTCACCAACACAACCCTCTCTCTCTTTTTAATACAAACACCACCGCCACCCCTATTATCCTCATAAGCGCCGCCACCACCACCCTCCTAAACAAAATAACACCACCATCATCACCACCTCATCCCGATCTATCTATTGGTATAAACTACGCGCTCTAAAACCACCATTTACACCACGTACGAATTATTACCACCACATTAACACCAATTTTCTTACATTTTCTTGTTGGGTTTTTAAAGAAATCAAGTTTGGAGCCTTTTTGAAG
This sequence comes from Artemisia argyi, assembly GCA_030686995.1. Classification (NCBI taxonomy): domain Eukaryota; kingdom Viridiplantae; phylum Streptophyta; class Magnoliopsida; order Asterales; family Asteraceae; genus Artemisia; species Artemisia argyi. The sequence goes on from CM060709.1 coordinate 24,825,079, forward strand.
GTGTGTGGCCACAAATTTCATGTCGTGTGCCTCGATTCATGGTTAAATCCGTGTCCACACGGGTTGTTTTTGATGGGTTTCGAAATAAAAGTGATGGAGAATTAATATTTTGTCATAAAAATCCGTTTGGTATATTGGGTGTGGATTTTGGACTCGAGTTGGTGCTCGATTTGTGATTTGGGTCGTGTTTGGTTTTGGTATTTTGGCTCGATTGGAGCTTGACTGAGACCTATGGTCTTGGTGTGACCATTTCTTGGCTCGTTGGGAGTCTAAGAGGACTCTTGGTCGTATTTTGTTTGATTCTTGGTTGTATTTGGTTACCAAATTGATGTTGTGGTTGTTTTCGTGTGCCGCGACCCTATAGGGTCCGTTTGGCAGTTTTGGATCGGCTCAAGTGAGCTAAGTCGTGGCCTTGTGGCCTTGGTATTGAGTCCTTGTGACTCGTGGTTCTAGCCGAGACCCAAGTGGGTCGTTTGGCTCGGGTTTGGCGTGGTAAACCAAACCGTATGATATGCATCTTTAATTGTTTCTTGTTGCTGATTTTATTGTTGTTATTATTATTATTGTGGCATACTTTTGGACCGAAGCTTTTGGATGGGTCGAGGTCCTTAGTGGTCTCGACATGGTATACTTGTGTTTTGGATTATGGAGTTGTGTTGACGAGTATGGATTTGGGGACCGATTGTGAGACGGTCAATTAGATGACGGAGATAGGTTAGTCGGGTGCCGTAGTCGGACCCTAATGTTGTAGCACGTGGATTTGGGATTGATTTGGACGGAGTTGGTTATTTATTTTAACTTGGTTATTATTATTTGTGGACTTGGACTATGAGCCGAGAGTAATGACTCGGACATGTGACCAAATTCTTATGACTCGATAAATAGTTAAAATCAAACATTAATAATAATACTCGTAATAATATTATTGATAATATAATCGTTTATATACGTATATAGACGTGATAAACGTACATATATATATATATATATATATATATATATATATATATATATATATATATATATATATATATATATATATAAATGCGTATATTAATAATAAAACAATCACGAGTAAACGTTATAATAATATAACGATAATTATTATACTATGCGAATAGTGCAATAAATGTCGGAGTATTATTATAAATAAATAACTAGAAATAATGTCGAGAACTAATACGTCGGGTAAGAAATAATTAAAAACACGACTTTTTATAAATTTAGAAAAACTTATCGAGTTATACGAGTTGTGGTTACTTAAAGTCCAAGTGGGCTTTATTATGTGACTTTTGTGTTGTCACGGATATATGACGATTAATATAACCATTTTCTATAACTACGTAACTTATTTAATCGACGGGTTAAATCTAGTTATTTGGCTATATAAAATGAGTATATTAATGGGCATCGTATCCCACGACGCGCATAGGTTGTGGTACGTGTATTAGGATGATAAATTACTATATATCTCGTGGAATTGGCTAAATTGACGAATTTGGCAAATTGGACGATATATATAGGGAATTTATTGGACTACGATATTTACCATATAGTATACTTTGTGCTATGTGCTTTAGGTTGGGTATAATCTTAGAATGATGTATTACGTAAATGAATATGGGGGATTACCAAATCGACGGATTTGATAATCTTCGATGATTTATTTAAATAATATATTGAGCTAATATTAGACCTATAGATGGTTTATTATTTCTTTTCGTTGTGGCTTCTTGGTTTGAGTTGTGTCGACCCTCCACCCGTATGGATACCAAACGTCAAACTTCAAATTAATATGAGATAATTCGAGAAATGGATATTTTTGGAAAGTTAAATGGAATACATTCGGGAATGGGAATATTTGATTTTGAGGAAATGATTTCTGAACGAGTTTGATATTGTTAGGAAGTGCCGAGTCTGTGGTTTCCGTTACTTGAGTTTGCTTACGTCTTTCATCTATCGATTTCTTTTGAGGATTTTCTGGACTTGAGGTGAGTCATAGCCCGACTTTTTACTCTTGAACTTTGTTTTCAATACTTGGGGTGAGAAACGTGCAAATGCTTTATGTGGACTATTATCGCTTTGTTTATTTAAAACTTGCTATGCTTATAGAACTAGGTAGGATTGAGCGAGGCCTAGTCTTGAACTAGGTAAGCTATTGATTTGGTTATAGAGCGAGGCCTAGTCCCGAACTAGGTAAGCTATCGATTGGTTGTTGAGCAAGGCCTAGTCCTGAACTAGGTAAGCTATTGGATTGATTATAGAGTGAGGCCTAGACATGAGCTAGGTAAGCTATTGATTGGATTGATTTGAGCTATAGCGTGCACCTATAGGGTTGATTTGATTTGATTTGGTTGGATTATTTTGGTTGGATGATTGAGGCCTAGTCTAGCTAGCAAGCATTTTGCGAATATCTCCACTATATTGAATAATGAATTTAAACCTATGATCTCCCCAGCGAAAGCTGACTTGTAGCACGTTTTCTCAGGTAATTAAGTGATGCCCTTGGATGCTTGGATTGGAGGCTTGGCAATGGCACCTGGTTTATGGATCTATTTTCTGAGACTCTGATAAATAATTGTGGACCTACGTTTATTTCTTTTGGGCCTTACTTTGGATAATTCTTGGGATAAATGTAAACTTTAAAACCCGTTTTGATTGTGTTTTTCTTATGTTTACTTTATCTCGTTCTTTCATGACTTTGAATGGATACCAATCCCCGTAGCACCCCGAAAGCTTGTTGAGTCTTCCGCTGTACCAAATTTTGGGGGTGTTACAGATTGGTATCAGAGCCAAGGTTATAGAGAACTAGGTAAATAGACACCTAAACTATAACCGATTTTTATAGAAAACGATCCTCGACCATTGCCCGCCAGCCCGCCAAGCCGAAGCATCATTGTTATTATTGAGGTATATTGAGATGATTATTAGATATGAGATTCTTGAGATAATTTGAGGATTTGAGATTTATCGATTTAGTGATTATATCGCGTTTTGAGGAATTATATGGCTTAATTGTTTTATGAATGATTTTAGTAATGCGGTATTTTAAATCTTTCTTGATATATGATTGGGAATTATATGATGATTTTGATATGGTATTTTGAGTTCGCGGTTTAGTTGTTTTGAATCACTTACACCTACCCTACGCCGTTGTCACAGAGTATGGCCTCCCGTACGTTTGACGTTGTTGAGGATATTCTTACTACACCTGTACGCCCAGCACAGATTACCATGGCTCCTGATGACCCTTACAGGATTGCATGCATTCAGCTATTATGTCACCAACAGCTTCTTCTTCTGCACCGCCTGCTGCATCTACGTAGGGGCCCTCATCTTCTCTAGGGCTCCCTGGTACATCGAGGCAGCTTACTCTTCATCAGGCTTTGGCTCTTGTGGCTCCACGTTTTGCCCACCGAGCTACGTCACGTATGTCGATACGCCCTACTTCACCACCTTTACATTTGGATGCTCACACTCTCCTGTCAGATGCACCACCTGCATCATTGCTTCGTCGTCCTAGATCACCTACCACATCGCCACATGGTTCACCTGTTAGGAGACGACGATTGATGACGTACTCTTCCGATGAGAAGGAGGAGGAGTACGAGGGTGAGGATGAGGCTGATGACCCTCAGGAGGCTGAGCAGGGTGATGATGACCCTGAGGAGGAGGATGACTCTCAGGAGGAGGAGATGCCTAATGATGATGGTTTGTTAGTGCCGCCAGCTCAGGCTGAGGAGCCTGATTCACCTATACATCCGATAGAGCGTGTTTCACCTGATCATCCATTTCTGTTTGAGTTGCCACTTGGTAGTCCCGTTGAGTCGGATGCACCTTCTGAGGTTTCTACTGAGCATGCAGAGTTAGGTAAGACTGGTAGGATGTGGGCTCAGATTACTGCACAGGCCGAGAGGATCTCGCGGTTATCTGATCGACTTGAGATAGTTATTGGAGAGTTTATCGCTGAGCTGCGAGTTGATATGACTATGGTTGTGGGCAGGACGACTGAGATGAGTAGAGGTTTGATGGAGATTCACGAGCATATTGAGGGTTTACAGCGAGGTTTTATCACAGCTCGAGAGGCCGACCGCAAGTTATGGCAGAGGAATACCGAGCTAGAGAAGGAGGTGGCTGACCTCAAGAGAGACAGCGACACCCATAGTGTGGAGTTAGGATCACTATGGAGAGAGCTTGATGGCTTGAGGCAGGAGTTGAGGAGCCTCCGCTAGCAGCGTGGCTAGATGTTTGAGTTATGTTGTCTTGTTGCTTTTTACAACGAGGAGTGTTCGGTTAGAAAAGCTAGTTATCATATTTTGATGTATTTTCCGTTCAGTATTCGTCTCGTTTGGAACGATTATTATCTTTTGTGTTTTTCGGTGGTTGGAACGATGTTGGATCTTTATTGTATGGTTGATGGCTATTAGTATATGGTATTATGTGGTTTTTGGATATTGTGGAAATGGAGTTCCTATTCGCCTTATTGATGTCTTGTGGTGTATTGTTGATATTCTTTCCATGACTTGGCTTCGTTGATTTAATTCTTGTTGAGCATATGATAAGTTCTATCGGAAACTCATGAACCTTGTATGATGTTTCAGATCAATGGCCCTGTTAGAGCTACCAGGACTGGTCCTGCAACGGCTACACCTGGTCGCCGAGGATGCCATCCTACTCGAAATGTTGAAACCCCTACTCCTGATAACTTGGACACTACTAACCGCAACAACAGGAATCAAAATGTTGATGTTTAGGGAGACAATGATCATGTTCCACTTAACGCATCTACTGTGGATCAAGCAATGATCAATCAACTTGTGGAGCAACGAGTTGCTGAACTACTAGCTGAGTCAAATCATTCCAACAATTCTGCTGGAACATTTCCACCTGTTCGTGCTAATGGATGTAACTACAAGGAGTTTCAAATTTATGGACCTATTGAGTTTGGTGGAGCTGAAGGAGTGGTGTACTTGGTCAGGTGGATAGAGAAGACTGAGTTAGTGTTTAATGTCAGTGGTTGTGCGAAGAATGTGAAGGTAAAGTTTGCTTCTTTTACTTTCAAGGATGAAGCTTTAACTTGGTGGAACAATTACCGTAATTCGGTTGGGAGTGATGTGGCTTATGCTATGACTTGGGAGCAATTTAAGTCTTTGTTGATTCAGACTTACTGCCCAAGGAATGAGGTTAAGAAGCTGGAGATTGAGTTCTGGAATCATAAGGTGAAAGGTACCGATATGGCAACTTACAATCGTCGTTATCGAGAGTTAGCCTTGCTTTGTCCCGATATGGTTAGGACTGAGACTCAAAGGATTGAGAGGTATACCGATGGGTTGCCGGTAGCTACAAGGAACGATGTGATTTCTGCTAAGCCTGCAAACATTCATGAGGCTATCACTATCGCTCAACAATTGATGGACTTTTTGGTATTGGAAGAAGCTGAGAAAGACAAGAATGGAAAGAGGAAGAGGGATAATCATTTTAAGGGTAATGATCATCGAAACAAGCGACAAACAACTACTAGAGCTTATGCTATGGGAGATGGAGACAAGAAGAACTACAATGGTGATGCACCCAAGTGTAACAGATGTTATAAGAATCATTCTGGACGATGTACTGTGATGTGCAAGAATTGCTCTAAGATGGGACATATAGCTAAGGATTGTAGAGCTCGACCACTTGCTATGGTTCAAGCTACTCCTGAAACTATGAGTAAGGCAAATGTTACTTGTTATGGATGTGGAAAGAAGGGACATTATAGGAATGAGTGTAGGGAATCGTGGAACCGAGGAAATCAAGGATCGGGTGGTAATGGGTACAATCATGGAAACTGTGGAGCTGGAGGAAACCGTGGACGACAAGATAATGGGGACCAACGTGTGGAAGCTGGAGCTGCTCATGGAAGAGTGTATGCACTTGGGAACGAGAGAGGAGAAGATCCAAACGTCGTTACTGGTACGTTCCTTCTCAATAATCGTTATGCTTCCATACTATTTGATACTGGTGCCGATAAGAGTTTTGTGTCTACTAAGTTTGCACCCTTACTAGAGAAACCCCCGATGGCCTTAGGAATTGGTTATGATGTAGAGTTAGCTAATGGGAACATAGAAAGGATTGGGACTATCATTCGCGGTTGTACGTTAAATTTTCTGAATCGTCCTTTTGACATAGATCTTCTACCCGTCACATTAGGAAGTTTTGATGTCATTATTGGTATGGATTGGTTGTCGAAGTATCGTGCTCATATACTTTGCGATGAGAAGATCGTGCGTGTGCCTTACGGTAGGGAGATTCTAAATATACCAGGAGATCGAAAGGAATTGAGAGGCCCATCTAGATTAGCGGTCATATCTTGCACTAAATTACCGAAGCTAATGGAAAAAGGATGTTGCCTTTTCTTAGCTCAAATTTCTAAGAAAGGAGGGAAGGAGAAGAAGGAAAGGTGCATTGGACATGTGCCTATAGTTCGTGACTTTTCGGATGTGTTTCCCGATGATTTGCCGAGAATCCCGCCTACTAGACAAGTAGAGTTTCAGATTGAGCTGATACCTGGTGCTGCACCTGTGGCACGAGCGCCTTATCGTCTTGCACCTACTGAACTGGAAGAGTTGTCGAAACAATTAGCGGAGTTAGCCGAAAAGGGATTTACAAGACCAAGTTCTTCGCCTTGGGGAGCCCCGGTCTTATTTGTGAAGAAGAAGGATGGATCATTTCGTATGTGTATTGATTATCGAGAGTTGAACAAGTTAACGGTGAAGAATAGATACCCGTTACCGAGGATCGATGATTTGTTCGATCAGCTTCAAGGATCAAGTGTGTATTCGAAGATCGATTTGAGATCGGGATATCATCAGCTTCGAGTTCGCGAGGAAGATATTCCGAAAACGGCTTTCAGAACCCGTTACGGGCATTACGAGTTTCAGGTGATGCCGTTTGGGTTGACTAACGCACCGGCGGTATTCATGGATCTCATGAATCTGGTGTGTAAGCCTTACTTAGATAAGTTCGTGATTGTGTTCATCGATGACATTCTAATCTATTCGAAGAGCGAGAAGGAGCATGAGGAGCATCTAAGGCTTATCTTAGAATTGCTCAGGAAAGAGAAACTGTATGCCAAGTTTTCTAAATGTAAATTTTGGATTCCGACGGTACAATTTCTGGGTCATGTGATTGATAGACAAGGAGTTCATGTAGATCCTGCTAAGATTGAAGCAATTAATGATTGGGCTGCACCAACGACCCCAACAGAAGTTCGTCAATTTTTGGGATTAGCCGGTTATTACCGAAGATTCATTGAGGGATTTTCGAAGATAGCAAAACCGTTGACCAAATTGACTCAAAAGAGTGTTAAGTACGAATGGGGAGATAAGGAGGAGGAAGCATTTCAATTACTTAAGGAGATGTTGTGTAGTGCTCCTATCTTGGCGTTACCTGAAGGTAGCGAGAACTTTGTCGTCTATTGTGACGCTTCTCATAAGGGTTTAGGAGCTGTATTAATGCAACGAGAGAAGGTGATAGCTTATGCTTCCCAACAGCTCAAGAGTCACGAGAAGAACTACACCACCCATGATTTGGAGATAGGTGCTGTGGTTTTTACCTTAAGGATATGGAGACATTATTTGTATGGTACCAGATGTGTTGTATTCACGGATCACAAAAGTCTACAACACATCCTGAATAAAAAAGAGCTCAACATGAGACAACGACGTTGGATTGAGTTGCTAAGCGATTATGATTACGAAATTCGCTACCATCCTGGTAAAGCAAACGTTGTTGCTGATGCTCTTAGCCGAAAGGAGAGAATACCACCGTTACGAGTTAGGTCATTGGGAATGACTATCGTATCGCCGTTACCGTCTCAAATATTAGAATCTCAAACGGAAGCGTTGAAAGCAGAAAATCGACCTGCTGAGAACATATTTGGGATGGCAGAAAATGAGAAAGGATTTGTTAAGCGTTCTGATAGAGTATTATGTTTTGGAGACCAAAGTTGGGTACCTTTGTATGGAGGAATTCGAGAGTTGATTATGCACGAGTCACATAAGTCAAGATACTCTATTCATCCTGGATCTGACAAGATGTATCAGGATTTGAAAAAGTTATATTGGTGGCCAAATATGAAGGTAGATATAGCATCGTACGTTAGTAAGTGTTTGACTTGCTCTAAGGTTAAGGCCGAACATCAAAGACCGTCAGGATTATTGACGCAGCCAGAACTCTCAATTTGGAAGTGGGAGCGGATCACAATGGATTTTATTACCAAATTACCAAAGACAGCTAGCGGTTGTGACGCTATCTGGGTAATTGTGGATCGTTTGACTAAGTCTGCTCATTTCCTGGCGATTAGTGAAGATGATAGTGTCGATAAACTTGCGAGGTTGTATGTGAAGGAGATTGTTTCTCGTCATGGAGTTCCGATATTGATTATTTCTGATCGCGACAGCCGCTTCACGTCAGCATTGTGGCGATCACTTCAAACCGCTTTGAGGACGAGACTTAATATGAGTACTGCATATCACCCCCAAACCGACGGTCAAACTGAGAGAACTATTTAGACTTTGGAGGATATGCTTCGTGCATGCTTAATAGACTTTGGTAAAGGCTGGGAGAAGTATCTACCCCTAGTGGAGTTTTCTTATAACAACAGCTACCACACAAGTCTAAAAGCTGCACCATTCGAAGCTTTATATGGTCGTAAATGTCGTTCGCCTATTGGATGGGCTGAAGTTGGAGATAGCCAACTCACAGGCCCTGAACTTATTTTGGAGACTACTGAGAAAGTGACTCAAATTCGTGATAGATTACAAGCAGCTAGAGATAGACAGAAAAGTTACGCCGATCAGAGACGTAAACCCCTAGAGTTCCAGGTTGGAGACAAAGTGATGCTGAAAGTCTCGCCTTGGAAGGGTGTAATACGTTTTGGGAAACGTGGGACCATTTCTCATTTTGGAAAGAATTGGGCCTGTGGCTTATCGGTTGGAATTACCACAAGAACTGAGTAAAGTTCATGATGTGTTTCATGTTAGCAATTTGAAGAAATGCCTTTCGAATGAAACGCCGGTTATACAAATTAAGGATATTCATGTGGATGAGAGTTTGAATTTTGTGGAGGAGCCGATTGAGATATTGGATAGAGAGATTAAACGACTTAAGAGAAGTCGTATTCCACTCATCAAAGTTCGTTGGAATTCGCGGCATGGACCGGAATTCACGTGGGAACGTGAGGATGAGTTTCGAAAGAGATATCCGAAGCTTTTTACTTCGTAGATGGTTTGTTCCGAGTGAAACCCGGGACGGGTTTCTTCTGAGCCTGGGAGGATGTGACAACTGGCAAATTAGGGAGCCATTTTGAAACCCGCATTACTTTAAAATTTATAATTTTGGAATATTTGAACAGTTAATTGTGACGAGATATTTTATGAACGTTGGAATGTGATTTTTAAATCGTACGTTATTTATGGAATTTGATTATTAATTATTGGATTGGTTTGGTTCATTCGTGATGATTTATTTTTGAGATCATTATGTGGCACTACATTGACTCCGGTACTAGGATAACCTAAGAATTTTAATTATTTTAATATTGGTTCGGATATTTATATTTTTGGAACGTATCGCGAGATTTTTGATTATTTGGAATGAGTTCGGTTCGAGAGAGTTGAATTGTTGTAAAAGGTTTCGGGTTTGGTCCGTGTATTTTTACACCGGGTTACTTAACCCACTCTACCCCCTTAATATTATTATTATTATTATAAATAAAAATCTATTTTTTTATAAGAGTAAAATACAAAAATCGTCCCTTGTGTGAACCTGGACCAAAGCAAACACAACCCACCATCACCCTCACCAACACAACCCTCTCTCTCTCTTTTTAATACAAACACCACCGCCGCCCCTATTATCCCCATAAGCGCCGCCACCACCACCCTCCTAAACAAAATAACACCACCATCATCACCAACTCATCCCGATCTATCTATTGGTATAAACCACGCGCTCTAAAACCACCATTTACACCACGTACGAATTATTACTACCACATTAACACCATTTTTCTTACATTTTCTTGTTGGGTTTTTAAAGAAATCAAGTTTGGAGCCTTTTTGAAGGTGAGTGGCCACAAATTTCATGTCGTGTGCCTCGATTCATGGTTAAATCCGTGTCCACACGGGTTGTTTTTTATGGGTTTCGAAATAAAAGTGATGGGGAATTAATATTTTGTCATAAAAATCCGTTTGGTATCTTGGGTGTGGATTTTGGACTCGAGTTGGTGCTCGATTGGTGATTTGGGTCGCGTTTGGTTTTGGTATTTTGGCTCGATTGGAGCTTGACCGAGACCTATGGTCTCAGTGTGACCATTTCTTGGCTCGTTGGGAGTCTAAGAGGACTCTTGGTCCTACATTGTTTGATTCTTGGTTGTATTTGGTTACCAAATTGATGTTGTGGTTGTTTTGGTGTGCCGCGACCCTATAGGGTCCGTTTGGCAATTTTGGATCGGCTCAAGTGAGCTAAGTCGTGGCCTTGGTATTGAGTCCTTGTGACTCGTGGTTCTAGCCGAGACCCAAGTGGGTCGTTTGGCTCGGGTTTGGCGTGGTAAACCAAACCGTATGATATGCATCTTTAATTGTTTCTTGTTGCTGATTTTATTGTTGTTATTATTATTATTGTGGCATACTTTTGGACCGAAGCTTTTGGATGGGTTGAGGTCCTTAGTGGTCTCGACATGGTATACTTGTGTTTTGGATTATGGAGTTGTGTTGATGAGTATGGATTTGGGGACCGATTGTGAGACGGTCAATTAGATGAGGAAGATAGGTTAGTCGGGTGCCGTAGTCGGACCCTAATGTTGTAGCACGTGGATTTGGGATTGATTTGGACGGAGTTGGTTATTTATTTTAACTTGGTTATTATTATTTGTGGACTTGGACTTTGAGCCGAGAGTAATGACTCGGACATGTGACAAAATTCTTATGACTCGATAAATAGTTAAAATAAAACATTAATAATAATACTCGTAATAATATTATTGATAATATAATCGTTTATATACGTATATAGACGTGATAAACGTACATACATACATATATATACATACATATATATATATATATATATATATATATATATATATATATATATATATATATATATATATATATATAAATGCGTATATTAATGATAAAACAATCACGAGTAAATGTTATAATAATATAACGATAATTATTATACTATGCGAATAGTGCAATAAATGTCGGAGTATTATTATAAATAAATAACTAGAAATAATGTCGAGAACTAATACGTCGGGTAAGAAATAATTAAAAACATGACTTTTTATAAATTTAGAAAAACTTATCGAGTTATACGAGTTGTGGTTACTTAAAGTCCAAGTGGGCTTTATTATGTGACTTTTGTGTTGTCACGGATATATGACGATTAATATAACCATTTTCTATAACTACGTAACTTATTTAATCGACGGGTTAAATCGAGTTATTTGGCTATATAAAATGAGTATATTAATGGGCATCGTATCCCACGACGCCCATAGGTTGTGGTACGTGTATTAGGATGATAAATTACTATATATCTCGTGGAATTGGCTAAATTGACGAATTTGGCAAATTGGACGATATATATAGGGAATTTGTTGGACTACGATATTTACCATATAGTATACTTTGTGCTATGTGCTTTAGGTTGGGTATAATCTTAGAATGATGTATTACGTAAATAAATATGGGGGATTACCAAATCGACGGATTTCATAAACTTCGATAATTTATTTAAATAATATATTGGGCTAATATTAGACCTATAGATGGTTTATTATTTCTTTTCGTTGTGGCTTCTTGGTTTGAGTTGTGTCGACCCTCCACCCGTATGGATAACAAACGTCAAACTTCAAATTAATATGAAGATAATTCGAGAAATGGATATTTTTGGAAAGTTAAATGGAATACGTTCGGGAATGGGAATATTTGATTTTGAGGAAATGATTTCTGAACGAGTTTGATATTGTTAGGAAGTGCCGAGTCTGTAGTTGCCGTTACTTGAGTTTGCTTACGTCTTTCATCTATCGATTTCTTTTGAGGATTTTCTGGACTTGAGGTGAGTCATAGCCCCACTTTTTACTCTTGAACATTGTTTTCAATATTTGGGGTGAGAAACGTGCAAATGCTTTATGTGGATTATTATCGCTTTGTTTATTTAAAACTTGCTATGCTTATAGAACTAGGTAGGATTGAGCGAGACCTAGTCTCGAACTAGGTAAGCTATTGATTTGGTTATAGAGCGAGGCCTAGTCCCGAACTAGGTAAGCTATCGATTGGTTGTTGAGCGAGGCCTAGTCCTGAACTAGGTAAGCTATTGGATTGATTATAGAGTGAGGCCTAGACATGAGCTAGGTAAGCTATTGATTGGATTGATTTGAGCTATAGCGTGCACCTATAGGGTTGATTTGATTTGATTTGGTTGGATGATTGAGGCCTAGTCTAGCTAGCAAGCGTTTTGCGTATATGTCCACTATATTGAATAATGAATTTAAACCTATGATCTCACCAGCGAAAGCTGACTTTTAGCACGTTTGCTCAGGTAATTAAGTGATGCCCTTGGATGCTTGGATTGGAGGCTTGGCAATGGCACCTAGTTTATGGATCTATTTTCTGAGACTCTGATAAATAATTGTGGACCTACGTTTATTTCTTTTGGGCCTTACTTTGGATAATTCTTGGGATAAATGTAAACTTTAAAACCCGTTTTGGTTGTGTTTTTCTTATGTTTACTTTATCTCGTTCTTTCATGACTTTGAATGGATACCAATCCCCGTAGCACCTCGAAAGCTTGTTGAGTCTTCCGCTGTACCAAATTTTGGAGGTGTTACAGATTGCGCATGGCTTTTCTAGGAATAGTACACCGAATGTGACCACAAGAACTGTTAAAGAGTCTGTTGGTTCTAATGACATGGTCTACAATCACCATCTAGAAGAAGCTAAGAAAAAGGCACAACTTCAAAAAAATGAAATATTAGGTACAAAACCTAGTGTGATGAATTCTACAAGATTCCAAAGCACTGCTAGTAGTAGTAAACCATTACCTAGGAACTATCAACAAAAAACTAGAGACTGGCTTGCATCTAAGAGTAGTTGCACAAAAGAAAATGCTATGCACGTAGAAAACAATACTAGAAATTCTGAATCTCTTTCGAACAAAAAGCAATTTCTAAATTACTGTAGTGATAAAGTTAAGGCTGCTTTTTAAACAATAGATTTGAATTTGTCTGTCATACATGTCAAAAATGTGTGTTTTAAGCTAATCACGATGCATGTGTTGCACAATTTCTTAAGAAAGGAAAATCAAGTGCTAAGGCACTAATATAAAACCAACCCGTTGACAACAAGAAAAAGGATAAGAAACCTAATAGGTGGATATCTACAGGATGTAGTTTTTCCAAGACTGAGACTTCTGCTGCATCTGATAAGAAAACTACGTCTAGATCTTACCTTAGGTGGATTCCCACGGGTAAAGTTTTAAAACTGTTGGTCTTAGATGGATTCCCACAGGAAAGATTTTTGATAGTTGCACCAAGACAAGTAATTGTGAAAATCATCAGGATAAAGAAGTAGAAACCACTACAACCGTTGATAGTGATTACCCTCAAAGAGAGGAAACATATACTTCTAACACTGTTATTTGTGAAACCTCTTCGTCTTTTGTTGCAGGTGCTTCAAATATTTCAGAACCCAGTTTATTAGAGGGTTCAAATTCTGTAAATTTTATAAAATCATTCTTTCAATCTTCTATTTTTGATTTTCCATTTCTTTTATAAAACAAAAACCAAATACAAAATTTGCAAAACCAGCAAAAACAAAATACAAAAATAGAAAATTTTCAAAAATACAAAAACAATATAAAATAAAAAAATCCAAAAGTGTTTTTCTCACGACATGTCCCTCGTATAATCGATATTCGGTACGTATCTAGAAATGTCATTCAACAATGATACGGACATGTACAGATGCTTGAGCGAGAGTTCTCTACAATGTTTTCTAAAACATGTCGTTTCTCAAAAGTTTCTTCATTATGGCTTTCGTATACTTCAGTACGAAACCTGGGCATAAATGATGACTTCTTAGTACTTCAGCTAAGGACTCGTTCTTCAAAAGAATGACTTGTAAGTATTTCATCTTAAAACCCGGACTTTAAAGAAAGGAAAGTGCTTCACATATTGGGTTATACACATTTTATTGCACTTATCCTGAAAACGAGAAGCAAACTCGTATCTGGCTTGAGCTAATTTTAGAAAAACTTTCAAAATGTTTAAGCTCAAGACAATGGTTGTTGATCTAATGTTAAATTAGATTTTCAAAATTCTTTTACATTCTGAGCACCACCTTTTCAAGATTTTTCAAAAAGACTTTCAAAATCTATCAAAATCGGTGCTCATCATCAAAATGACTTGTGTACACCTTACAGTGCACAACTCAAGCTTTCAAGGAAAGGAAAGTTCAAAAAATCTAAAACTTCTTACTCTTTAAAAAATTTTGCTTCCTCTAAACTTTAAAAAGTTAATATTCTCAAAAATATATGCGAGTTTTGAGGGGGAGTATTTCAAAAAACAAAATTTTCCTGACTCATGTTCAAAGAAACGAATTTGCATAAAAATATCAATCAAATGTTTCTTACTCGTTTCTCTCTATTAGCTTTCCAAAAACAAAAATTTTAATCAATCGGTATCAAAAATACCATCGAAATGCTATTTTTGAGGGGGAGAAGACGTGATTAAAATGTGATAAAAAATGTTTAAAGATCGTAGTTGAGTCTCAAAAGAGCTCGACTCAGATATAACCAATGAATTGAAGAAGCTTAATTGTCATTAATCAAAAAGACTTGTCCTAGATGGGTAATAATTTCAAGCTAGCCTAACTAGTGATGTAAGCGTGTCTCGAATAGGACTTGTCTAAGTAGAGTGTACCGTCTCGAGAGACTTTCTTTGAACTTGACCAGGACGGGTAATATTTTCAAGCTAGTCTAACTAGTGATGTAAGCGCGTCTTGAATTGGTCTTGTTCACTGAAAGTTGATCAATTCAAAAGTGCAAACTCTACCCAACATGTGCAAATTTATATTAAAACTTATGAGCACATGTGAAGGGGAAGTATTTCAAAAAAAGCAAAACTCTCTAAGTGTTAACAAAGTATGTTTTATTATCATAAACACTTTGAGAGATTTTACAAAAAGTTTTATGGTATGTGATCTATGAACCTAGGATAATCATGGAGTAATAAGGTGATTATGGGTAGGTTTATCTTCAATGATCCGCCAGAGCCAAAGGGATCTACCCAAGGACAATTCCAATATATTAGAATTAGAAGTCCTTAGGTATGATTGAGAAAAAAAGAAGTAAAGAAATGAAAGAAGAAAGAAGGGGTTGAAGAATTAAAAAGAAAAGTTAATGAAAGGGTGAAAAGAAATAGCCCTATAAATGTGCAACCTTAAGGCAGAAACCGGGTTCAACTCATATGCTACTGGTTGTTACTAAGGTGACACCGGTATTGAATACAAGACGTCATGGACCCAGTGACACACTGCAATTAACCTTCTAGCCACTCAGGTATCTCTTAAAAGATATTTGATTCATTTCTCATGGAGAACCTTGCATAATCTATCGACCTCTCACTCCGAGATGTGTTGATATTGAAAAGGTGATACTCTGCTCCATGCCTCCGACTACCAAAAACAAAATGCACGTAATCGAGTCTAGAGCCATGAGATTTATAAAAAGATCTCTTAGGATACACTTTCCTATGCATACACTTGAGTTCGCCAAAAAGGACACAAGTTGTATAAGAGTCTTATATGATCTACGGATCTTGTCATTTCATCGTGATGGTAGTTACTTGTCTCAAACGGTCTACAGTCATGGAGTGATACTTCGGTATACTTCAGCGGCTCACCTGAATTATGGGTATACTTTGGTATATCTGTTGTAAGCCTTCTTGAGGGGATCTAATTCAGGAACAACCTTTGTATGAATTAGAGAGAGTCTTCACACTATGCTGTTGATTATCTCAAAGTCTGAGCCTGTAAGTGCTAGAAATCCCGCCAAGGAAATTCCTTTCATGAATTGAGTCCTTATGACGTAGGTCATTACTTGGATTTATCCTATGTAATGATAACTGTCCTTAACCAGATTAGGACGGCTGATGTGCCCGACCAAGGTGAATGGAATCAAGACATTCATCAGTAAAACAATCGTAGTGGTTTATTCTATAAGAAAAGTCTACGATGATCGATTGGTGATTTAAACTAACATATTTATGCAGGTACTGATGAAAGTCTCCTTGGAGGAAAGACCGAATACCATCATATCATTCATCAACATCTTCAACTCCGCTTGCTCGTGCTAATATCCTCAAAGATCAAATTAAGAATGTTCAAGACAAAGAAATCAAGAAAAAGACAAAGAGTAAGATCAACGTCAAGAGCTGAACAAGAATGTCAAGAACAAAAGAAATAAATGAGGACTACATTAGTATGAAGATCAAAGCTTTAACAAGAAGTATGAGCATGTTGGAGAAAACATCAAGACACTATTTGAAGATGTAGATTAAAGACAAGAAAGATCAAGAGATTTTAGAAAAAAATCACAAAGCATGAAGGAACAAAGGATCTAGCACAACTGTTACACAACAAGACTCAATGTTCAAGACAACAAGCTTCAAAGATCATAGATCAAGGTCACAAAAAAGAGATCTCAATGATCACCTCTTAGGGGGAGATTGTTAGCATTAGAAGTGTTGATCATTTATGTAATCAAAGAGAGATCTCAATGATCGTCCCTTAGGGAGACATTGTTAGAAATAAAAGTGGCGATCATTTATATGTTATCGAGTCTTGTAACAATGTTGTAATAGTCTAGTATTCTAGTTAAGGGTAAACGAGCTTGGCTTAATCTAATATTATATAAGGTTGATGAGGCAAAAAATGATCCGTTTTTAGGGGGTCATTTAAGCCGGAATTGGAATTTATTTGATTAAATATTGCCCTAAATCATTCCTTTTGTGATTTTAGGTACTTTTAGAGTGAATTCTGGAAAAGGAAGCATTTTGGACGTTTTTGGAGCATAAAAGTGAAGAAAACGGCAAAGTCTTGATTTTCCTTGCTGGGAACAGTACTTGACGGCGTCAAGAAGGTTTTGATGACGGCGTCAGGAGCAAAATGGATGACGGCCCAGAGAAAACGTGACGGCGTCAGAACAAGGGCGTCAAGAGTAAATTTGGTGACGGCCTGGAACAAGATTACACATGATGGCGTCAGATCTGGATCTAGGCAATCCGAGAAGATTTTTGGCGGCGAGATGACGGCGTCAGAACTTTCCTCTTGACGCCGTCACCTCATGAAATCTATATATACTTTTCTAATTTTCATTCATTAGGAGAGGAACTTGTGTGGAGAATTTTAGGGTCGAACCTAATAAACCCTAGCTCGTTTGTAATAGTATTTTCAAGGGTTTTCACCCCTTGAAACCCCTCATGTTCAATTGAGATAAGTATCCTTTCAATTCATTCAATATGTCTTGTGTTGTTTGAATATATCTTACGCTTGTCTTAATTTCAACATGCTAGGCTAGATCTCTTGTGTGTTTGCTTAGATGTAATTAAACCTAGATGTTGATTATAGGTTGATTGCTTGTTTATAGTTGTAATGGATGAATGATTTCAATGTTAGGCTTTAGAAAACTGGCAGATCTCTATTGTGTAACTTGCTTGAACGTCTTAAGAAACATGAACCGATGTGTACTAGGTTTTTATGGTTGTATTTAATGCATGAGCGAATTCTAGTGATCCCATGTTAGGAGCTTCTTGCAGGCTCGACATAGGAGTGAAGTAGGAGCTTATAGAATTGGGGAAGTAAGTGCGCCACCCCATGATTGGTATTAAGGAATATAACCCGTCATCCACACAACTGTAACAAGTAATTAACCTGTAAAAGATATCTAGGGAGTAGTGAAATCTAAGTAAACACAATTCTCCCATATATTGTTCACACCAATAGTTTAATTTAGCTTTATTTTCATTTTTGTCATTTTATTTTGATTGTATTTTAGTTATTGGGTTAGTTGACTAGCAACTAATTCCGCCCACTCTTCCAAAAATCGATATTTTTATTTGCTTTTATAAAATATAAAAAATACAAAAAGAATCATCCCTCACCTCTAGACCTAGTTTTTTGGCTTTCTAATCCTAGCGACACTATTCCTGAGTTGAACGATCAATCCCCTGGTACTTGTCACTATACTATACTACAACGATCAGGTACACTGCCTGGTGGGGGTTGTAAGCTTCTCTAGATCCCTCGAGAGGTAAAGCCTGGTGCAATTCCTACGCATCAAGTTTTTGGCGCTGCCGGGGAATGGTTATTGTCTAGGTTAGAATTTCTTTTCATTAGGTTCACTTGCTAGATTCCTTTCTAGTCAGATTTTATTTTTATTTTTTAGTTTTCTTTAGTCTATCTTATTTCTTTGTGTTTTTGTTCGTATTAGGTTGGTCTTTGTGGATTTAGAGAATCGCCGTCTAGAAGCTAGCAAGAGGCTTATAGCGCATAAAAGAAGAAAGAGAGAAGTTAACACATTTAAGCAATTTATTAAGCCCCTTCAAATGAAAATTGAGTTTACAGACTTAGCTCCAACCCCTGATGAATTGGGAGGCATAACTTTAGGAAGGTACCATGGATTAGGAGGCATAACATTAGGAACATAAAAATTCCTTGCATGATTGGGTACATGTCTAGAGAGCATACATACATTGACTTAAAAGCACCCATGAATATTATGTCTAGGCTCTACTACAACTGGATAATGAACGAAAGGTTAAGCCCTAGAAAGACCCTTACAACTCTAATAGGCTATGTAATTTCGTCAGGAGAGTTAAAGGGGTACATATCTTTATAGGAAATTTTACTTATCAATGCGATTTTGTAATCCTAGAAGATGTTAGAGGCATTATAGATCCACACCTAGGAGAAATAGTTCTAGGACAACCTTTTGTTGAGACGACTAAGATGTATTGTGATCATGGGAAAGGAATAATTCAGTTTACTGATGGGATAGAAAAGATTACTTTTATGATGCCTCACATGAAGGAAGAATTAAAGGGCATCAAGAATTTACAAATTGATGAGATTTGACCTTATGAGGTTATGGAAGATGGAATTGATGATGATGTTTATTATGAGAGGAGGCGAGCATACTATTCAGGTTGCATGAATCTAGGCCCTGAGTACAAGCGTGATGAGAATTGGGTTAGATGTTTTGAGTTGGCACAAACGTGGGAAAGGAAAACGTAACCCATGACCTTGAGTCTAGCTACAAGACTCGTAAATAAAGAAAAGCGCTTCTTGGGAGGCAACCCATGATTTATGTGATTTTTATTTTATTTGATTGTTATTTGTTTCCGTATGCATGCTTTATTTTTATTGTTGGTAGATCATGTTTCAAAACTAAAATGGTGAAAATACTTTATTTTGTTGTTTGGCTTAGTCTTAACTTCATCCAAAGGTATTTCGCAAAAGATAAGTGTAAGGGGAAACCCCAAATATGTTTTTAAGAAACAAACTCGATCATGATTCTCCACAATATTAAATGAACATGTATATTCGTATTTGTTAGAGTCAAATGCTTGTATCGAGTCATAATGATGTTTTGCAGAATTTTCCAGGAAGTAGGAAAAAGTTTTTCCAGAAATTTTCCGGAAACTTAACATAAAGATTTCTGCAGGTCACTTCTGACAGCGTCAGGAAGAAATTCCTGACGGCGTCACGTGTAATAATCTGGAAATTTTATCAGTTTTGTTTTTCTAACGGAGTATTAAAGTTTTTGTCGAATCTTTAGTTTTATAATCTCCAGGGAATCTGCAAACATTCATTCCACAAGCATTATATCTTACTTTGTTTTCTAGGATTTGTTAGTATATATAGATTACCGCCGATTTTACACGAGGTCGCCTTGTTTGTTTTTTCAGGTTTAACAGGTTATGTATGACAAGAAGATGATTTATATTCTGGAAGGGAAGCTTTGATTGTTCATTTTCTTGGAGGAAGATCTAACCTGGTTACCATATTATCCATACCGAGCGAATCAGGGGAGTATTTGATTTCATTCTTTTACCTGTTTTACTTTTACAATCTTTAATAGAACATTGGGGACAATGTTCATCCTAAGTGTAAGGGGAGGGTAAAATGATGATACCTCATAGGACACACTTTCGCTTGAGTTTATTTGTTTGATGGTAACTGTGTAATAAAACTATGAAAAATACTTGTTAGTGTAATTTTAGCGCCAAATTTAAATTTTTTTACAACATTTAGGAGTGAAACTTTAGCCTTAGCAAGCGTCTCATGGATAGGAGTCGTATGATTAACACAAAACCGTACTATTCAGAAAAATTTTCCACCCAAATATGTGAGGTTCGCCTTTAGATTTGATAGGAAAAACATTCATTATTAGTGCTTATGAGTGTACCGGTAGCATTTAGATTCTAGAACTTGCGTTAGTGATGCATCCCGAGACCGCTAGTGAGACTACATTCGTGTAGTAGGATTTACTACATGATAAGAGGCATTAGGATCACCCTTGTGTTAAACCCGTATCATAATTACTTGACCATTTAAGTCATATTACTTGGCTAGTTAAGTCAACTAATTTTTCCCACACCTTAGCGTTGTACTCATTTTTAGTACACGAAACCCCTAGTACACCCCTCTAAGCCTATCTTTTCGTTTCTAACTTTAAGCATCTTACTTAAAGGAAGAATTTGTTACAACCCACTTAAATGTACACCCAAATTGCCTTAACCTTCCGTTTATGCACTCATCTTTAGTGCATTATTGTTATATGTTTAAACCCTTAGTTAATTATCTAATTGATTACATGGTTGCTAAGTCGAGTCATATCGTTGTACATATTGTTTTGGGACGATTGGGACTCATGGGTAAAGTACTTATGTTATGGAGTAATGGGGAAGAACATCATTTTATTACCCCCCATATGTACGTTAATCTTAAAAGTACTCCAAGTGTTTTGATTATCTTGATTCGAGTCATTAGATTAGTTTATTGTAAAGTATGTAAAAATTTAAGTGTAAGGGGAATGTTCATTCCCTATGATGTATTATTTTGGATGGTAGGGTAAGAGTGTATGCAAAAAAAAAAAAAAAAAAAAAAAAAAAAAAAAAAAAAAAAAAAAAATTTAAAAAAAATTAAGAAAAAAAATAGAATAAAAAAACATACGGACTACCATCTCGTTTCATTCTATGTTTATATTATGTTTTTGTTATTTTTGATTTATTAGCTTAAGTCGAGTCTAGTCTTGGCTTAGCAACGCCATATTGTACATGTAATTAACCAAGATGATTAACTCGCCACCAGTAAAGATTGCCTATATCCAACAAAACCGTGTATTCCATATCCCTACACCTAACATTACAACCCTTTAAAAGATCTCTTTGATAGTTTATCCTAGGTGCTTACGCCATGTGGTGGAGGTTTGATCCTTTCCCAAGCCTATGGTAATCTATTTTGCTATGACAGGTAGTGTGAGATGTTTTCCATTTCCATATTGTGATATACACTTTATTACACCCGAGAGATGTGAGTATCTAAACACTATTTGTTAGGTGCTAGTGTATGACCTCCGTGCTTGTCTTTGGTCTTTAGTGGAACGATTATTTGTTGTAATTACTTTTATATTAGTGTTAAATGACCCCTAACTTGTATTTTGATTAGAATAAAAGCACATTTGCTTGAGGACAAGCAAATCTCAAGTGTAAGGGTATATGATGAGGCAAAAAATGATCCTTTTTTAGGGGGTCATTTAAGTCAGAATTGGAATTTATTTGATCAAATATTGCCCTAAATCGTTCCTTTTGTGATTTTAGGTACTTTTGGAGTGAATTCTGGAAAAGGAAGCAATTTGGACGTTTCTAGAGCATAAAAGTGAAGAAAACGGCAAAGTCTTGATCTTACTTGCTGGGAACAGTACCTGACGGCGTCAAGAAGGTTTTGATGACGGCGTCAGGAGCAAAATGGATGACGGCCCAGAGAAAACGTGACGGCGTCAGAACAAGGGCGTCAAGAGTAAATTTGGTGACGGCCTGGAACAAGATTACACATGACGGCGTCAGATCTGGATCTAGGCAATCCGAGAAGATTTTTAGCGGCGAGATGACGGCGTCAGAACTTTCCTCTTGACGCCGTCACCTCATGAAATCTATATAATATTTTCTAATTTTCATTCATTAGGAGAGGAACTTATGTGGAGAATTTTAGGGTCGAACCTAATAAACCCTATCTCGTTTGTAATAGTATTTTCAAGGGTTTTCACCCCTTGAAACCCTTCTTGTTCAATTGAGATAAGTATCCTTTCAATTCATTCAATATATCTATGTGTTGTTTGAATATATCTTATGCTTGTCTTAATTTTACATGCTAGGCTAGATCTCTTGTGTGTTTGCTTAGATGTAATGAAACCTAGATGTTGATTATAGGTTGATTGTTTGTTTATAGTTTTAATGGATGAATGATTTCAATGTTAGGCTTAAAAAAACTGACAGATCTCGATTGTGTAACTTGCTTGAACGTCTTAAGAAACATGAACCGATGTGTACTAGGTTTTTATGGTTGTATTTAATGCATGAGCGAATTCTAGTGATCCCATGTTAGGAGCTTCTTGCAGGCTCGACATAGGAGTGAAGTAGGAGCTTATAGAATTGGGGAAGTAAGTGCGCCACCCCATGATTGGTATTAAGGAATATAACCCGTCATCCACGCAACTGTAACAAGTAATTAACCTGTAAAAGATATCTAGGGAGTAGTGAAATCTAAGTAAACACAATTCTCCCATATATTGTTCACACCACTAGTTTAATTTAGCTTTATTTTCATTTTTGTCATTTTATTTTGATTGCATTTTAGTTATTAGGTTAGTTGACTAGCAACTAATTCCGCCCACTCTTCCAAAAACCGAGATTTTTATTTGCTTTTATAAAATATAAAAAATACAAAAAGAATCATCCCTCACCTCTAGACCTAGTTTTTAGGCTTTCTAATCCTAGCGACACAATTCCTGAGTTGAACGATCAATCCCCCGGTACTTGTCACTATACTATACTACAACGATCACGTATACTGCCTGGTGGGGGTTGTAAGCTTCTCGAGATCCCTCGAGAGGTAAAGCCTGGTGCAATTTCCACGCATCAAAGGTTAGGTCTAGTCCATCACAAAAGCCCAAGCCCGACCCATCTCTTTCTTATCTTAACTATATAAGGCACCTAACTCTTCATTTGTAAGGTGTGCTTGAGTGTGTAAGTGTGTGTTTTTCTCTAATAATATTCTCTCTTCTTTCTTTCTCTACATTCTCTACTTTCTCTCTCTAACATACTTCATATCTCAAGTCACCAAGGATCTTATTGTGTGTTAAAGTTGTTATCTTTATGTTCTTGCAGAGATCAAAATGAAATGGAAGGTGATCTTGGGTTTTGTCATAGTTGGCAGGTAGAGTACGTGGGCGGGAAAGATAAAATGACAAAAGGCCTCAGGTGATGGCACTTAACGGGCAAAAATAACGGGTGTTAGCCATAATGGTCATCTCGTTAAAAAAAGTCCATTGTAGGGACATTTGCTAAAAATTCTTGTCATAAGTGGCCAGTGTGCAAAAAAATGAAACTTCAAGGGACTAAATTTATAGTTTAACCTTTATTTACAAAAGGATAAGGCATGGACAAGCTGTTCATCACCAAAGATACCATTGACTATGACTCAATTGACTTTTTTTTTTTTTTTTTTTTTTTTTTTAATTGATGTTTAGTACGGAGTAATTCTTATGGCCTTTCATTCACTTGTTCTTATCTAATATAACAAGAATATCTATGTATCTGATCTAAGTTCATATTACATTTCTTCTCAAATAAATCAGTATATACCTGAATAACTAACTAGGAATACGTACAACTGACGAGGGTAACAAAATGTCGTCATCAACGTCAGCACAACCTTGTTTCAGTTTTTCTCTTGCAGAGATTCAATCTGCAACCAGAGAATTTGATGATGAACTGGTCATTGGAGAAGGAGGGTTTGGAAAGGTTTACAAGGGTTGTATTTGTATTGGAGAAACTACTCGTGTCGTGGCTGTCAAACGGTTGGATTCTTTGTCCAATCAAGGGGCACCTGAATTCAGAGCCGAGATCGAGATGCTTTCCAAGTTGCGCCATTGTCACTTGGTGTCTTTGATTGGTTTTTGTGAGGATAACAAGGAGATGATCCTTGTTTATGAGTACATGCCCCATGGAACCCTATATGATCATCTACACAAAGCCAACACTCCATTAAGTTGGGTGCAACGATTGAAGATAGCCATAGGTGCTGCACGTGGACTAGACTATCTTCACACTGGTATAGGCACCAAACACGGAATCATACATCGTGATGTGAAGAGTTCCAACATTCTTTTGGATGAGAACTGGGAAGCTATGATTTCGGATTTTGGGTTGTCCAAAATAGGACCAACTAATCAGTCAGTGTCATACATTGATGCTAGTATTAAGGGCACATTCGGGTATCTAGATCCAGAGTATTACCATACCGGAAAACTGACAAGAAAATCAGATGTTTATGCATTTGGGGTCGTCTTGTTTGAATTGCTCTCCGGGAGGCGGCCAGTTGACTTACGACATGGTGAGGATCAATGTAGTTTGGTAAGGTGGGCTCAAAAATGTGTGAAAGAACGAAAATTAGATCAACTGGTTGATTCTAGTATAGCAGGAACAATTGCTTCCAAATGTTTAAGAAGCTTTGCTCAAACTGCATATTGCTGTCTAAATAGTGATCCAAAAAAACGGCCTACCATGACCGAGGTTGTGGCCTCACTTCAGGCTTTATTGGAACTACAGAAGAAATTCGACCTTTCTCCAGAGTCATCAAGTATAATGGGTTTCCCTTGGAAGATTCATGAGTATCTTTTTTCTACAACCAAATTACAAAACTCTGGTATGTACATTATCGTGTGCGTGTTCAATGCTCGTACGTATTTGCACTATAGACTCTTACCCATTTAATGCGTGCAACCTTTAGGTTGTTAGTAAAAAGTTCAAAATCATTTATTATTGGATTTCACATGGGTATATATATTTGCTTGCCATCTTTTAGTGATTTGTTTTTTATTTATTTATTTATTTATTTATTTTTGTAATACTTGAAAATGTATAATACTTTTTTTTTTTTTTTTTTTAAATTGTGTATACCGAACATTTTTTCCCCCTTATTGTGTGTACTGAACTTTCAAATTTCGATCATTGTGTGTATTTTGTGACTATTCAGCCATGTAAAATGACTATTTTACCCTTCGAAATTTGAAAAAAAAATAGAGTAAAATTATCACAAAATACACACAATGATCGAAATTTAAAAGTCACGTTTTCAAGCAATCAACCATTTTTTTTTTCTAACCCTCTACATGATTTTATACTTTTTTTTCTTAGACCAGAGTAGTACCAATGAACCAAAAATATTCACATATCGTGAACTGAAAGATGCTACGAGTGACTTTGGGAATGACAGATTCTTGGGTGAGGGCAGTTATGGAAAGGTTTACAAAGGTTGGGTCGATAAGAATACATACTTACCCAATAAGCATAGTATTGGATTGCCCATTGCAGTCAATAAACTTCATCGCTACAGTCGTGTAAGTCCTGAAGAGTAAAGTGTCCAAACTTTTACCTTTATGTGTGTAACTCATATGTCACTGGTGCATATAGGTCTTTCACATCTTAACTGAAACTTGACAAACTCCTTAATATATGCAGTTTGATCTGGAAATGTTGAAAGAATTTTGTCATCCAAACCTTGTTAAGCTTATAGGATACTGCTTAAAAGGTGAACAACTATTCCTTGTGCATGAATTCGTACCCAACGGAAATTTCAAGGATCTTCTACGCAGTGGTAAGCAGCATAAATAACTCCAGATATGAATCTAACATTTACTTTCTGGAAATAATGTACTATTTTTATGATATAATTTAATTCTATTTGTTTGTAGGAGGGGTAGCACGACTTCCTTTGGCTACCAAGGTTAAAATTGCGGTAGGAATTGCCCGAGGGATTGTTTTCTTGCAAAACACACAATTTCCAAAGGGATTCCATGAAGTACATCATGATCCGTTTGAGCCGCCATACGATCTTGATGTGCCTTTTCTTGAGAGACATAAGATATTGTTGGATGAGGTAAAACATGAATTATTCTTCTCTGGTTCAAGTTGACTTCTCTCAATTTCTCAATTATATTTTTAACACCTCTTGCTACTTTAAATGTATTTATCAAATAATTTGCAGGAATTTACTGCAAAGCTTTCATACTACGACGTTACTAAATTGGTACACGGTTGCTATCCCAGTCATGGTCACGAAATTAATGATCCTGACTATTTTATTTTGTTTAGTAAGTTACTTAACGTCTCTTTTTTACACTTTATTTCCCCTTCATTCACTACAACAAATACCGGTTTTTGCGGCGTCATCGCTAAAAGTTACTACATTAAAACTTTAACTTTCAATTTCAACTAAACATTTTGGCATATGTTTGACCTTGGGACCCACAGTTTTAGCGACGACGCGTGTGGTCGCTAAAACTATATTTTATTAAAATAAAACATTTTGATATTAAATAATATATTTTTCGATTTTCTTTTTCGATTATTCCCGATTAAAATCAATCTAGCCACCAAAAACGCATAGACATTACTAAATAAGCATCCTTTTTTTCAGAGCCCTTGCAGAGCGATATCTCCGGATTTAAAGTGATATTCGCAGAGATCTTTCCTGGGCAACGTACCTCTTATCCAAATAATATCGAGATGAATAAAATTTTATTCAACCCTAATGAAAAGAAACCATTTGAGGATATAGTAAAGTTGTGCTTTGAAAACTGCAATGAAGTGAATTCAGAATCAGAGGTGCTAACAATCTTAGAGAAGTATGACAAGTTCGAACGAGACTGAAGAGATGATTGCTTGGTCGACATACATAGGTCTGTCAACAAACTTAGCCATCAATCCAATACATAATGACGCATTTAGGCGGCTTGGGTCATTTTTTTCATCTTTCTATAACTTGTGGAATTATCAAATGAGAGCTTCAATATATCAAAAAGCTAAATTAGAGAATGCGACCCAAAGTCATTTGGATCCAAATCTACTATTCAATATATATGATGCATCATGTTGAATCAATACAGACATGTAAGTAAAACATCTAGTCGCATAGCTTGATGAACATGATATATGCATGATACAAAATCATATTCCTTGTTATAATTACTATATATATAACATAGCTGTTAGGTCACCATTTCATAACACACGATCATGTAATTCTAGAGAGAAAGTAAGTAGAGAGAAAGTGGAAGGAACTTGTAAATGAGAAATAAACTTTGATTAAGCAAGAACCAACACCATCTAAGGAGGGTTTACAGTGTATTTATAGGCCTTGTCTAGGGCATCACACATCTTTCACATATTACTACTTTTAGCCCTTAGACTTTAGCATAACATGAATAATAAACTTAATAACATGAAACTCACTACTAGAATCACGAGAACTTGAAAAAATCCCGACGACACAATTTGCGTCGGTACTTTGCGCTAAACGACAAAAAAAAATGCTTGACCCAGCTAAGTCTGCGTTGAATTTTCTGATTTTCAAAATACCGACGTCATGTCGTCGGTATAATTTTGGTCAAATTTGACTTTCTCAATAATTTCTTATAAAGAAATGTTTTAATAAGAAAAATAAATTTGAAATTTGAATTTCAAAATGTCCAAACAACCTTATTTCCAAGTAAACTAAAAAAACAAAATATTTTTGAACTTGTAGAATGAGTTGAAAATTGTATTATGCGGATTGTGTAAAAAGTAAGGTCAATGCATCAATAATACATTACACTTATTGCCAAGTCAAGATCAATCATCCATACAATATCTGTAGATAGTCTTCACTAGATTACAGACTAAATTTCGAATTGTCATGAACAGAAAGGTTAAGATTTGTCGAAATTAATTTGGGGGAGTAGTAGTAATCATAAGAGTACTAGTAACTAGTACGCGTGTTGGTGGTTTGAGGCCATTTCCCCTCATATCGGTCTTCACAACCAAACTAAACCAACAAAGCTAGATATACAATGTGATGTAGTAAATTTTACATTGTGATACATTAGAATAACATAATGATGCAGTAAAATAATAGTGTAATGCAGTAAAGAATTATGTGTTAGCCATTTCTTTGAGCCCTGATTCATTTGCTAAAATGTCACATAAACTGATTTTCTATTGTTTTATCAAATTCAGCAGCAACTCATGAACACGAATATTGAAGCCACTGGATTTAACCCAGGATTGATCTAGTTGTGGGTGGGCTACTGATAACATTCCTTGTTGGCAACTATGTACTATACATGTATGCCCAAAAGACCCTAACGCCTAGAAAAAAGAAGCCAGTCTCCAGGAAAAAGTTGAAGAGGGAGAAACTGATGCAAGGTGTTGCAGCACCTGGAGAATAGACCATCATAAATGATCAAGCTTAAATATGTGTCAGTGTTGAGTACCTATTGCCGTGTTGAATTATGTTGATGATTCCAGAACATTTAAGCGTAATTCAGCATGATTTCAGCCTTTTTTTTTTTTTTTTTTTTTTTTTTTTTTTTTTTTTTTTTTTTTTAAAGAAATTTTCTATAACAACAGTATAGATATTCAAGGATTTCTTACAAGATATATTTTTTTTTAGAGATGTGTAACATTTATTACCGAACTACAATACAATAATATCTTAGTGTTTATGAAATATACTTTGTATATTTCTTCTCATTTTAAATCATTTACTGCATTATATTATGTTTGTTTAGTGTTGTGATGTAGTAGAATTTACATAATGATGCAGTAACTTATACATTATGATGCAGTAGATTATACATTGTGTTGGGAGTATGATAAAAGTAATGCACTAAAGTATTATTTGATGCAGCAGTATGATACATCAATGTGATGCGTACATAGTGATGTACTATCTAAGTATAGCATTTCTGTATAGTGTATTTTTTTTAACGGCTGATCAAATTATAAAAAACAACTAGCAAGGAGCTAAACAATCATTACAAAGGATATTTTAACCAATCATTCCAACTACAATATAAACTACCTCAATGCTTAAGCCAAGAAAAGGAATACATACGAATACAATCAAAGATATCACTCTTTCTGTATAGTGTATTGTGATGCACCATAATATACATAGTGATGCAGTAGATTATTCTTTGTATGCAGTAACTTATACATTGTGATTTAGTAGATTATACCTTATGATGAGTAGATTATACTTATGATGGAGTATAAAAACACAGTGATGCAGTAAATGGAGTATAAAAACAGATTTGGTGAATAATAAGGTATCTAGATATACACTATTTAGTTAAGTATTATTGTGATGCAGTATAATAATACTATGATGTAGTAGAATAACATAGTGATAATACTTTGATGTAAAATAACACAGTGATGCAGTAATATCACAATGAGATGCACTAGAATAATACTTCAGGATTTTGGCTTTGATGGTTTTTTTTCCATGGAGCATAATAAATCATTACTGTCAACAAAATAGTATTCAATAGTCCGCAAACACTGACAATACAAATCTTTTTTCTAGTTCCTACAATCTACACCATCAAGAACAATACAAATATGGTAAAAACCAAATATAAAATAAACAAGATAACCCAGAGCAGGAACATCTTCACTGCAGGTTCAAAGTTGTTGGAGAAGGTTAAAAGCCGGTGAAGCATTTAGTCCTTGTTTGTTTTTTCTTCCACATTTGACTTGCTGAGTATAAACACATCAATTACAATAAGCATGACACCTGTAAACCACTGTATCAACATCTTTATCAGAAATGTGACAAACGTTGTAAGAAATTATAAATAACTAACGAGTTCTACCATATAACAAAGGTTTATAGTCTTCCTTTGGTACAAAAAATAAAGTACAAAATGAAACATAATACACTAAACAAGTAAAGGCTTAAGAGCCAACGTAAATACCACCTTCTGTAAATAATCAAAACTTACAAGCATCGATTGCTCTGCTACCTTGCTGGTAATTCTGGAAAAAGAAGTCACAAGTAAATGTGACGTTCTTGTATAACCTTGGAGTTTCATCCGTGACGAGCCCATCCACAGGTCCAATAACGTTTTCAGTTTGAGGCATCCGGAACATAGCCAGAGTCCTCTATGCATCGGACTTTTGAATATCCCATTACTCATTACCTGCACATTTTTTACCACTCATTATCTGCCTCCAGAACATAGCCAAAGTCATTCATTGGTCCCATTCTTTTTTAATTATCTATACCACCATATAAAGTATTTGGGACATTCCATTTATTGTTTTGGTTTAATTTTGTATGGTGGTATTAATGTCTTGACTCAACAATACCCAATATAAATCTTTGGAAATACATGCAAGACGGTTTAACATAATCACTGCATGAAAAACATTCATATCACCACATGGTCCACATTCAACATGATCTATCCTTACAGACCAAATTCACACCATTTACTGATATATTTATATATGTTTATGTCTAAAATCTACAATCGGTTAGGATTTCCCAGAAGCTGCTCAACTGAAGTACTGACATTACCTGCTGTGGCTTCCAAAGCTTGAAGATTTTCAAGGTTATCCAAAAATCCCATCTGTTAACAACTTACAAGGCAAGCTCAAAAATGTATAATGATACAGCTCCATTAGCCTTGTTATATAAAACGACTCTCCTAAGTGCCTGCAAAAAAGCAAAGTTTATACTTAATACATGGTTACACGATTGGCAAACCAACTTTATTAGAGCAAAGTTTGTAAATTAGATATTCAAAATTGTATCGAAGTGAAACGTTTTTGATGAAAATACATCTGAAGTCACTTTCGCACATGACACAAACTACATCTAACCTAACTTATGCTTATACGCCGCAAACTAAAAGCTACTGCATCTCAGTTCAAAAGCTATTGCATAACATAAATAATCAAGTATACAAAGTCACTTTCGTACATGACACAAACTAAATCTAACCTAACTTATGCTTATACGCCGCAAACTAAAAGCTACCACATCTCAGTTCAATAGGTACTGCATCAGATAAATAATCAAGCATACAAAGTCACTTTCGCACATGACACAAACTACATCTAACCTAACTTACGCTTATACGTCGCAAACTAAAAGCTACTGCATCTCAGTTCAATAGCTATTGCATCACATAAATAATCAAGCATACAAAGTCACTTTCACACATGACACAAACTACATCTAACCTAACTTATGTTTATACGCCGCAAACTAAAAGCTATTGCATCTCAGTTCAATAGCTACTGCACCAGATAAATAATCAAGCATACAAAGTCACTTTCGCACATGACACAAAGTACATCTAACCTAACTTATGCCAATACGTCGCAAACTAAAAGCTACTGCATCTCACTTCAAAAGCTATTGCATCAGATAAATAATCAAGCATACAAAGTCACTTCGGCACATGACACAAACTACATCTAACCTAACTTATGCTTATACGCTGCAAACTAAAAGCTACTGCATCTCAGTTCAAAAGCTACTGCATCAGATAAATAATCGAGCATACAAAATCACTTTCGCATATGTCACAAACTACATCTAACCTAACTTATGCTTATACGCCGCAAACTAAAAGCTACTGCATCTCAGCTCAATAGCTACTGCATCACATAAATAATCAAGCATACAAAGTCACTTTCGTACATGACACAAACTACATCTAACCGAACTTATGCTTATACGCCGGAAACTAAAAGCTACTGCATCTCAGTTCAAAAAGCTACTGCATCAGATAAATAATCAAGCATACAAAGTCACTTTCGAACATGACACAAACTACATCTAACCTAACTTATGCTTATACGCCGGAAACTAAAAGCTACTGCATCTCAGTTCAATAGCTACTGCATCACATAAATAATCAAGCATACAAAGTCACTTTCGCACATGACACAAACTACATCTAACCTAACTTATGCTTATACGCCGGAAACTAAAAGCTACTGCATCTCAGTTCAAAAAGCTACTGCATCAGATAAATAATCAAGCATACAAAGTCACTTTCGAGCATGACACAAACTACATCTAACCTAACTTATGCTTATACGTCGCAAACTAAAAGCTACTGCATCTCAGTTCAATAGCTACTGCATCACATAAATAATCAAGTATACAAAGTTACTTTTGCACATAGCACAAACTACATCTAACCTAAAATATGCTCATACGCTGCAAACTAAAAGCTACTGCATCTCAGTTCGAAAGCTACTGCATCAGATAAATAATCAAGCATACAAAATCACTTTCGTACATGACACAAACTACATCTAACCTAACTTATACTTATACGCCGCATACTAAAAGCTACTGCATCTCAGTTCAATAACTACTGCATCAGATAAATAATCAAGCACACAAATTCACTTTCACACATGACACAAACTACATCTAACCTAACTTATGCTTATACGCCGCAAACTAAAAGCTATTGCATCTCAGTTCAATAGCTACTGCATCAGATAAATAATCAAGCATACAAAGTCACTTTCGCACATGACACAAACTACATCTAACCTAACTTATGCTTATAAGCCGAAAACTAAAAGCTACTGCATCTCAGTTCAAAAGCTACTGCATCAGATAAATAATCAAGCATACAAAGTCACTTTCGTACATGACACAAACTACATCTAACCTAACTTATGCTTATACACCGAAAACTAAAAGCTACTGCATCTCAGGAAACTAAAAGCTACTGCATCTCAGTTCAAAAGCTACTGCATCAGATAAATAATCAAGCATACAAAGTCACTTTCACACATGACACAAACTACATCTAACCTAATTTATGCTTATACGCCGCAAACTAAAAGCTACTGCATCTCAGTTCAATAGCTACTGCATCGCATAAATAATCAAGTATACAAAGTCACTTTCGCACAAGACACAAACTACATCTAACCTAACTTATGCTTATACGCCGCAAACTAAAAGCTACTGCATCTCAGTTCAATAGCTATTGCATCACATAAATAATCAAGTACACAAAGTCACTTTTGCACATGACACAAACTAAATCTAACCTAACATATGTTTATACGCCGCAAACTAAAAGCTACTGCATCTTAGTTCAATAGCTCCTGCATCACATAAATAATCAAGCATACAAAGTCACTTTCGCACATGGCACAAAACTACTTCTAACCTAACATATGCTCAACTAATAATCAATTTTTCTGGTTTAACTGTTCTTTTAGTTTTTTACTTGTATAAGCAGGATCAATCATCATATTAATCTTTCTATTTTCTAAATTTATAAACAAATACACTATTTTAGGAAGATAAGTAACAAAAAGATGCACTAAAAACCGTTTACCAATAAATAATACACTTACTAGGTGTTGAAAAATCTGGAGGAATCGTCCTCACCATCGGAGATGCAGTAAATTGCTTCGATAATCTATATACTTTAATTACAAATTATAATGTTTTGTGTTTATTTGATTAATGTGTGTTTGAATTAGGGTTATGAAAGCATCGGTGTAATTTGGGGAAATGGAAGATAGAAAGAGGGATTGTGTTTTTTTAGTACTGTCTGGAACGTTTAGGAATTAGCCACTCCGCTTTTTAATTTTTTCATTAATACATCTTAGCCCCTTAAGTTTATTGATGTAATCGTAGTAGAATAGTGATTTTTCCAAAGAAATACTTAGGAAGGTATTTCCCCGGGTCGTGGTCCAAGTGAAGGATTGAATGGAATCGTGATAATCGATTCGTGATTCGTGAAGTGAATGGGTATAAAAGTGAATACATGGAATTTCTAAGCTACGGATACGAAATAACAAGTAAAAACAAGCAATAAAGCTAAACACAATCTATTCTAAAAATGCGCGAATTAATAAAAAACTACGTACGAGCGCAAATTTAAAAGTGAATTTAAGGCAATACTAATCCTATGGGTATGAAAACAATTTTCCTACATTCTAGATGATAAAAGAAAATTTCAGGAAAAAGAAAAAAATATTCTTTTGACTTTTTATTTAATTATTATTAATTAAAAACTATTTTTACTAATTAAAAAGTACTAAAAATACAAATAAAAGTGAAATTAAGTGAGAAAAATGCAAATCCAGTTTTGAAAAATATAAATTACCCTAAAACTATTTTTAAATCTGAAAATATAATTTTTTGGCTTTTTAATTAATTATTATGAATTAAAAACTATTTTCTAATATTT
Organism: Artemisia argyi; assembly: GCA_030686995.1. Taxonomy (NCBI): domain Eukaryota; kingdom Viridiplantae; phylum Streptophyta; class Magnoliopsida; order Asterales; family Asteraceae; genus Artemisia; species Artemisia argyi. The sequence continues at coordinate 24,859,480 of CM060709.1, forward strand.
AAAATATATTAAAAATGTAATTAAATATGAAATTAACCAAGAAAAATGAAATTTTATTTTTGAAAATTCTAAAATAACTAGAAACTATTTTTAAAACAGAAAAATAATTTTTTTTTGGATTTTTCTTTAATTATTATGAATTTAAAATGATTTAAAATACTTAAAAACTAATATTAATTAAGGAAAGTTCTAAATAAGCTTATAAAAATCTGGAAATTTTATCGAAAATCTAAAATATTATACTAAGCCTAGGAAAAATAAAAAAGGTTAGATAAGCCCAGTAATAAGCTCAATTGGGCAAATAAGCAGTTTAAATAAGCACTTCAAATAAGCTAATAAGCACTAGAATGCACCAAAAGCTTAGAGAAGGTGTAATAGACCGAAACAAACTCAATTCAACTAAAAAAACTAAGATAAGCCCTGGCCGTAAGCCAAATAAACACTATGCAGTTAGATTGAAAAACTGAAAAACAAGGTGAAAAGCTCTACTTGCAGACCTAAATAAGCACTTTTAATAAACTCTAAAATGCAATATAAGAGCATCTTCAACAAATCTATACTATAAACTCCTAATGGAACCAAACTTCACACTCAGAGCTCAAGTAGATAAAAAGATATGGGCTTATAAAAAACTGGTTGAGAACAAGGTTGTTGGTGCAAGGTAAAGGCAGTCCTAGGGGGCTTAATGAGAGGCCAAATAAGCTGAGCAACCAAAAAGGAGAATCTAAATCAAGCATCAATCTAACAAGCCACAACAACAAACTTTCTAACAAGCCAAAAATTAAGTCAAAAGCTCAAGAAATAAGCCAACTATGAGTATGTGAAATCTAGTTGAATGAGCTAAATTGGCTTGGTGCAGGGGTATGACATGCAAATTGATGGCCACAGATAAGCTATTAAAAATACTTCTAAATGCAAATTAAGCTATCCTATATGAAGATTATACTACTAACATTATGTAAAACTAAACTGAAACTCTAATTCTAACTCTATCTGTCCTAAAAGTTGATTCAAAAAGTCCTAATGAGGCAGTTAACTGGAGCAGGGCAGAAAAAGGCCTAATGGGGCTACTAAGCAGGCTAAGATAAGCAAACCAAATAAGCTCCACAGTGAAATCCAAACACAAATCTAAGAAGCTTATACAGCTAGATTTCTAATAAGCCAAATCACAAACCAAACGATCAACTGAGCAGCTAGATAATGGCTATTGAAATGGGACAGTTGATGGGTATTCCTGGTGCAGGGCAACAGTGGGTCAAAGGGGTAGTTACAAGCTTGTTAAAAGCTACCTAAAAGCTAGTGTGAAAATTCATAAAAATGCTAAACAACTAGAACGGCTACCAAATTACTTGAATACCAAATTTTAGAGCAAAAGGGCTTGTAATAAAGAAATTAAAAATCAAAAGAAAAATGGATTTGGGACAATTGTTGATGATGCACAGTTGACTTTTAATGGGTTGAAAAGAGATTTTGACTAAAAAACTTCAATACCAGATAGTGAAAAACTATTCAATCCTATATTGAACCTAATTTAACAAAATATTTCAACTAAAAAGCACTTATTCCTAAATTCTCACAACTATCTGATGTAAAATGAATATGACCAGGACATTATGCAAAAATGATTTAGAAGCCAAAAATCTTAAGGAACTGATTAACAAAATCTCAGTTGAGCTTATCAACAAACTACTTAACCCAAATTATTCACATAAAGTCATAAACCTATATGAATCAGCACATCATCCTCTTGAGCACGTTTGACTTTTTTACTTTGACTAATCTTGACTTTTTTGGAATTATGCTTTTAAACAGAAATTTCACTAACTATGAACTGTGATTAAACTTAAATGATCTTTTTGAACAGAAATATAAGCTTTAAAACAGTAAGGAATAGTAAAACAAGTGCTTAAAACGAATTGAGACAAGGAATTTAAAAAAAGAGTAAACTGAAATTTCATTTATAATAAGAACTTGAATTACAATACTTAGAATTTGAAGAACTGCCTACAAGCTATATTAAACTACTAAAATTACTATTAAATTGATCTAATATAACCCTACTCCTAACTAGTCCTAAAAATCTAACCGTCTTCAAGTGAGGTGAGTGAAGGCTATTTATAGCCGAGTTGAGGAGAGCTTAGGGCTTCAGAAGGTCCTGGAACTTCTATTCTCATCCCTTCGATCATTTCCCATCATCTATCATTGATATTCAGCCCTTGGATCATGTGATGACTCATATCAGCCAATAGGAGGGTTTCTTTTGTCCACTCTGGCGATCCCAAGTCCTGACATGTTCTGACACGTGTGTCAGATTCTAGGAGGGTTTCTTTTGTCCACTCTGGCGATCCCAAGTCCTGACATGTTCTGACACGTGTGTCAGATTCTAGAAGGTGGGGTGTGTACGGGTAAATGGTTTGGGTTACAGGGTAAATGGGAAGAGGGTGTATGAACAGTGAATTAGGGCGGTAAAGGTTTTTTAATTATTTGTTTGACCAGTATTATACGGGTTGGGTAAATTGGGTATTGGATCCGGGTTTCATAAAAAAGTGTGGGCTTGTTGGGTTTAAAGGGTGTGGATTGGGTTTAGTAAATTAATAGGGTCTAGTTATGTTTTAGTTGTAGTAAGTTTAGGATTTAGGCTAAAGTAAGGTTAAGATTTAAGGACCATTTTTGCCAAATGTTTAAATTAAGGAACTTTTTCTACCATCATTGTAAAGTTGATCCAAGGGGTCTTTCCTGACAATCTTTGATTCTTTAAGGACTAATGTTGACACTTTGAACATAATCGTGAAATCCATCCCCGGCCTCGGCTTTTGATTCCTTTTCCATTCTCCCGTGCTCATTTTGTCGTTTTTCTTTGATTTTTGTCCTTTTCTTATATATTCATGCCTGCACAATCAAAAACAACATATATTTGGCATTTATGATCAGTTTTTGGTCATTTTGGTCCGTTATTTAGGTAAAAAGGTATGTGTAATTTAAGACATACCATTTATATTATTAACAAAAAAGCCACTCCATTTTTTTTTTAATCTTGTAGTTAACTCCAATGGTTGAGATGGCTTCTCACCATTCTCATTTTAAGACCCTTCTCATTGTATCCCCACCCTCTCTCTCTCTCTCTCTCTCTCTCTCTTTATATATATATATATATATATATATATATATATATATATATATATATATATATATATATATATAGAATCCGGTTCCATTGAGAAGGTTTTTATTTTGAGAAGATTGAGAAATCTTCGTTTGAACAAACTGATTCATGTTTTTGATTTGATTCACAAGTAAACAACATTTTATGGTGAATCGAATCTATAAATCACAAATTTGATTCACAAATCATTGTTAAAATCGAGTTATGATGATGATTCATTAAATTTGTACAGATGATTCAGTATTCTCTATATATCGCAAAATCGAGAGATTTTTAACATTGATTCAAAATTTTTTTTTACACATTTTGAATTTTAATCACATTAAAATGAGTTTTATGCTTGAAAAACATGAATCAAAGTTAAAAGTCTATCGTTTTTGTAAACCTTCTCAATCGATCCAGATTCTATATATATATATATATATATATATATATATATATATATATATATATATATATATATATAGTCAAGCGTTCAAATGAGAAGTCATATTTTTGTGAGAAGGGATCCTAGCCACTCATTTTATCTTTCTTTAATTTTGATCTAATGCCTAATACTAGTTAACCAATTTTTCTGAAAATTTCAAAAAAAATTTCAAAAAATTTCAAAAAAATTTTCAAAAAATTTCAAAAAAAATTTTCAAAAAATTTTCGATTTTTTTTCCGTCATTTTTCACATGTGAAAAAAAAATTCCGAAAATTTTTTTTTCGAAATTTTTTTTTCGAATTTTTTTTTTTCGAAATTTTTTTTCGTGACATGTCAAAAATATTTCACATGTGAAAATTTTCAATTTTCACATGTGAAAAAAATGAAAAAAAATAATTTATATGTGAAAATTTTCAATTTTCACATGTGAAAAAAATGAAAAAAAATTTACATGTGAAAATTTTCAATTTTCACATGTGAAAAAAATGAAAAAAAAAAATTTACATGTGAATTTTTTTTTTCACATGTGAAAATTTTCAATTTTCACATGTGAAAAAAATGAAAAAAAAATTCACATACGAAAATCGAATTTTTTTTTTCGAAAATTTTTTTTTCGAAATTTTTTTTTTCGATTTTTTTTTTCTTTACATGTGATTTTTTTTTTTTCAAAATTAAAGAAGGATAAAATGAGTGGCTAAGATTAGTTCTCACCTTCTCACAAAAATTAGATTTCTCACATGAATGGCCCCCTATATATATATATATATATATATATATATATATATATATATATATATATATATATATATATATATATATATATATATATATATATATATATATTAGATGAGTACCGTGCATTGCAACATGATTTTATAGTGACAGATAGTTATAGTGATACAAAAAAGTTTGGGGATTAAACACGATTTAAACTGAATGAAAATAATATGAGTTATGGGTTATAAACGAAAATAATAATAAAAGTTTTATTGTTTCCATATATAGTGATATTAATTTTTAACTTTCAAGAATATGTGTTTTTCCTTTATATATAGTACTAGACGATTACACATGCATAGCAACGAGATTTTTATAGCACCAGATAGTTATTGTGATATTTTGGTTAAGTATTTTGTGTAACGTTTTGTGTAACCAAAATATCACTATAGTTATTTGCCGTTATAAAATTCCGTTGCTATGCACGGCTACTGGTCTAGTAATTATACTATGACAAATGTTATATCGAGGATAAAATCTCTTTTATCAATGTGACTATATCATAATAAACCATAATCTCTTTTATCAATGCTATAGAATGTAAATGTAGACTCAAATTCATAATTAAATAATGAAATATAATTAAAAAAACAAATTAATGTATTTAAGTGAAGATTTCTATGATTAATAATAGGTAATATAGGAAAATAAAAGGAAAAGTCATATGAAATTGGTCAAAATGGAATCATCAACACACATTCACCTATAGCCCAAATTATCAGTCTATAACTGACTTATTTAGTTTTATATCATCTGATTGATCATTTATGTAACTAAAACAAAAAGAAAAAAGACCTAAACTAAAAAGGTTTTTTCTAACTTGTGTCATCATGGCATTTGTTAAACACAATTAATAAACTTAAAATACCATGTTTAAATGTTAGTTTGCATTAATATTTTCCTAAATCTCTTCTAATTACCATGATTAACTTTGTTTTATATAGAAATAATTTTATTTTAAGGAATAATTTAGTTCATTTAATGCTTTTAAACAAATGCCAGCACATATTAGAAAATCCCAACTAACAAACACTATCATACTTTACGTGAATGATTCAATAGTTGCCATTTGTTTAAGCAATATTTTCAATAGTATTATATGGTTCAATACTTTCCGTGAATATATGATTCAACGTTTCTTTAAATTGAGTTTTTAAGATTAATTAAGGGTAATTTAGACAAAAAATTAATTTAAGTTTTCCACTTTTAAGAATAGGTATAGACAGACAGACATGGATATTATATTGGGAACCTTTAAAAGTGCGAAAGCGTCTATCAGAAATGTTTAGAAAAACTCAAAAAAGTGTAGCATAAGTGGGTCCCTCTCTGCAGTCATCAGGATCACGCCACATGTTTTTAGGTCCACAATTAGGTCTATTTTTAGTTTCATGTATCATTTCTCAAATTAATTGAGAAATGATACATAGACCTAAAAATAGACCTAATTATGGACCTAAAACATGTGGCATGATACTGATGGGTTGTAGCATAAGTGGGTCCCTCTCTGCAGCCATCAGGATGACGCCACATGTTTTTAGGTCCACAATTAAGTCTATTTTTAGGTCCATGTATCATTTCTCAAATTAATACATATACCTAATTATGGACCTAAAACATGTGGCATGCATGATACTGATGGGTTGTATCATAAGTGGGCCCCTCTCTGCAGCCATGAGGATGACGCCACATGATTTTAGGTCGTCTATTTTTAGGTCCATGTATCATTTCTTTTAATTATATATTTTTCTTTGTGGTGATTGATAGCCATTACAGAAGTCCCGGGTTAAAAGCTTAGATGGTATATATATTGACGGCAGTGGCATTGCTTGACCGGTATTCGACGCAACTGGCATGGGATAGACGGCATTGCCAGTTATACTAGTAATAGCTTGGCAGGGCTGTTTCGTAGATTTGAGAGTCCCCTATGCCACATAAAAAAAATGTGCCCTACTAGAAATTCGAAATTTTAAAATCAAATAAATGGTCCATAGCTTTAATTACATGACACTTTCTTAATTGGTGGCTACTACATAAATTTGGATTCATTATTTGAGAATTGACATCTTTGTCAAGAAGACTTGGTGCTCCCAATCGAATGGTAAACGTAGAAATTTAATGAATCAAAAAGAATGTGTTCCCAATAAATGACCATTTCATTCCACTTGGTATGATAATAACAGCAAATATACAATATAAACATAGAAGCTTGAATAAAAGAATTTTAATGGAGAACGCAACTATATTAATTCTTTTAGTTGTTTCACTCTGCGTTCAGGAAACATTCAGTTCTGAAATTGACAGTATTACAGATTCACGTTTCTTAACCGAAGAAGACACGTTGGTATCACCTGAAGGGACTCTTGAATTAGGATTTTTCAGGCCAGATGGAAGTTCTGAGAACAATAGATACCTTGGTATTTGGTATAAGAAAATCTCTATTAAAACGGTGGTTTGGGTTGCCAACAGAGATATCCCCCTTACTGGGGTATCATCGGGCTTGTTAAGGATCATTAGTCCAGGAAACCTTGTTCTCATCAACAATACCAATACCACAGATGTAATCTGGTCATCCAACACAACATCATCAGGAAATACAATTGTAAACCTTGATGACAACGGAAATCTAGTCATGACAGATAGAAACTACAATAAGATTCTCTGGCAGAGTTTTGATTATCCAACTGATACTCTTCTACCTGCCATGAAGTTTGGAAAAGTGATGGGCAAGGAATGGCATCTGTCATCGTGGAAGAGTAGTCAAGATCCAGCTCCAGGCGAATTCACATTTAGCGCTGACACACGTGGTTATCCTCAGCTCGTACAAAGACAAGACGCAGAAGTTATATTTCGGCATGGACCATGGAATGGTAAAGGGTTTAGTGGTGATTCGCAGTTCAGTAAGAACACGATCTTTAATTACACTATGTTTATTAATGAAACAGAAATGGAATATTCTTATAATCTACTAAACAAATCTGTCATATCGAAGCTCACCATAATGGTTTCTGGACATATAGAACGCTCAGTGTGGGTAGAAGATGGTAAAAAATGGCAGGCTATTAGAGAATATCCAAAAGATGCATGTGATACTTACAACATCTGTGGCGCTTATGGAATCTGCAGCACTGTAAATTCACAAACATGTTCGTGCTTCGATGAGTCAAAATTTGTGCCCAGAAACCAAAAGAGTTGGGAGACAGCAGACTGGTCTGGTGGTTGTGTGAGGCGCACACCGTTGGATTGCAAAAATAGATCAGATGGGTTTGTCAAGTATTCAATCAATGTAAAATTGCCGGACACACAGACCTCCTGGTATAATATGACTATGTCCCTAATGGAATGTGAAAAAATATGTCAAAATAACTGCACTTGTATGGCGTACGCAAATACTGATATCAGAGGTAATGGAAGTGGCTGCTTGCTTTGGTTCAATGACCTCATAGACATCAGAATATCCCTTGATAGAACACGTGTTCAGGATTTTTATGTGAGAATGGCTTCCTCTGAATTAGGTACCTGTCTTTATCTAAGTTAAATGAGATATGTACTTTCTTTTTTTATTATTTAAGCAAGAATAAGAGCTATTTATCATGTAATGTTACAATAGGAGCTATGACATCATGTATATTTTGCTAGTTGCTCTCATGTTTGTTATGTATTGGTAAATTAATTAACAGTGTTGTTACTATGTTCGTTGCTCAATCAGTTTTCAGAAAGGAGGGAGGAACAAACATCAAAGTCATCTTAATTGGAGTCATTTCCGGGGTTCTTTTGATAGGCTTAGGTACATGGATATTATATGCTTGTAGAAAAAAATTTCATGCACAACCGACCGAGGAAGGTAAGAAAATTGCACAATTAAGTGATAACGGGATATTTATGTTAAATAGTTATGAATAGTCTGAACTTGAGTAGCATAGTTTGTGAGTTTGAAGTTATTTGCCAAATGAATGCACAGGGGTATTGTTGAATGTCAGTGAAAGCCATACAGAATCCATGGAACTACCATTGTTTAGCTTCTCTAGAGTAGCTAAAGCTACTGCTCTTTTCTCACCCGATAATAAACTTGGAGAGGGAGGATTTGGAGTGGTTTATAAGGTAAGTAAAGAATTTGTTCTCAATCAGTTTTATAAGTAAGACTTACATATCGCGTACTAAATATAATATACTCGGAGAGGGTGTATTTGACTTGAACTGTTAAAGCCACATTCTACTTCATCATACATAACACGAACATGAATATATGTATATCTGTAAGCATTCCACTGATGCAAAAAGTTATGAATGGAACTTATCTTTGCATTTAGTACATTTTTTCATAAAAAAATTTGGTGATCTTCAGGGTATGCTAGAAGAAGGGCAAGAAATAGCAGTTAAGCGACTCTCCCATACATCGAGTCAAGGAATTGATGAGTTCAAAAATGAAGTCATCTGCATTTCAAAACTACAGCACCGAAATCTTGTCAAGCTGCTAGGATGTAGCATTGAGGGAGATGAGAAGTTGCTGATTTATGAATACATGCCAAACAGAGGCTTAGACTCGTTTATATTTGGTCACTATTATATCATTTCTGTTTATTTAAATATTTAACAATAGGAAATTATAACCCAAAAACTGAAACTATGAATAACCAAACCGAGATGTCGGGCATGCAGATAATATGCGAAGCACACTCCTTGATTGGAAAAAGCGGTTCAACATTATTAAAGGAATTGCTCGAGGACTTCTTTATCTACATCAGGATTCACGGTTAAGAATCATCCATAGAGATCTTAAAGCTAGCAATATTTTACTGGATATCAACATGAACCCTAAGATATCAGACTTTGGGATGGCTAGAAGCTTTGGTGAAAATGAGACACAAGGAAACACAGAGAGAGTTGTCGGTACATAGTAAGATATATACAACATTTAACTTCATATATATTCATTCTTTTGTCTTTAATGAGTTTAGTATTTTACATTTATAAACTATTTCTGGATGCAGCGGTTACATGTCACCAGAGTATGCGCTTGATGGTCTTTTCTCAACGAAGTCAGATGTATATAGCTTTGGTGTTTTGGTGCTAGAGATTGTTACTGGGAAAAGAAATAGAGTCGTTTATACTGAGCATAATGATAATCTTATTGGATATGTAAGTAGCTAGCTTTATTTTTTTTACATATAGTGCTTTATTGTACAGTCTCATGATTAAACGCACCTTATCCAGGCATGGAGGATGCATAGTGAAGGCAGATCAATGGAACTCATTGATAAAACCTTAGCTGAATCAAGCAATCCATCTGAAGTTTTAAGATCAATCGAAGTGGGGTTGTTATGCGTTCAACAAAGTCCTAAAGACAGGCCAGATATGTCATCAGTGGTTCTGGTCTTAGGCACCGAGGGTGCATTGCCGAAACCTAAGCAGCCATCATTTTTCACAAGAAAGAGCTTCAATGGTGCTGATTTCTCTTCAATCTCTTATCCAACGAGCTCAACCAATGATTTAACTGTTACAGAGATAGTTGCTCGGTAGAAAGCATGTAATGAGCTTCCACTATATATTTGTGCATTCCTTATTTTTCTGTAAGACATAATAATTTATGGTTGTTATGGAATTTTACGTATATACGATAGCAATTAGTGAGTTCATATGAACTCTAGCTCAGTGAGTCAGCATCCTTTGGCTAAGCTAGCTAGAACTTAACTCGATACCTTGATCAATCTTCATGATGCAAGATCAAGGAAGCTTAAATTGCTAAAAAGTAAGAAAATCTTATAGAATCACCTGATATACTTCACCTCAAATGGTAGTCTATATTTGAAATGGTAGTCTTTATTTCAAACTCAGCCTCACCAAGTACACCCCTTCATATACTACCTTGCCATCCTTCTCCTTAATGTTTTTTCTTTGCAAGTTTTTGGTCGTTTCAATTTCTTCGGTTGCATATGGTGGTGGTATTATGTTTTCAGGTCGTGATAGCTGTGGTTCAGATTGCTGCAAGTTGGATATGGTTCACGCATGGATGTCGTTTGTTCAGTTGTGGGTGTTGTTTGATTTTGGGTCGTCGTTTTGTTGTAAGGTTGGTTGTTTCGGGTAATGATGGTTGTTCGTTCTTGGGCAGTTTATTTTCGGGTCATTGTGGTTTTTTTGTTCTTGGGTCGTGATGGTTGTTTGTTCTCGGGTCATGGTGGTTTGTTTTGTTCTTGAATCGTGCTGGTCTTTTTTAGAGTCATGGTTCATAATGTATGACTAGAGTAGGTTCACATTGGTTGTTTTTGGGTCTTAGTTGTTTAGTTCTAGATCTTCGGTCAGAGAGTTATGGAGATTTTGTTGGGTAGTTTCAGCAAGTTCGTGTGGGTAGCAGTGGCAGATGAACAGTGGCGGATCTAGGAAATCGAGATAGGGTGTGCACTGTTTTAGTTAGGGGTGAGCAGGAACCGCACCGCAAACCGCAAACTGCAAAAAACCCGCAAAACTCACACCGCAAAAACCGAAATCATAACAAAAACCGCCGTGCGGTTCTTGAAAATAAAAAAACCGCATTTTGCGGTGCGGTACGGTTTTGGTTTTCACCGAAAAACCGCACCGCAATAACCGCACCGCACCGCAAAGTCATATTCAAATATATATATATAAAACTTTTAGTAGTAAATTGTTTTTCTATGTGATATTTTCGGGTCGGGTTTTTAGGATTCGGGTTATGCATAACTAGTTGTGTTTTATGAGGGACATGATTCGCACACTCCAACTTTTTATTTGCACACTCAACTATACAAATAATTAATGCAGAATATTAATACAGTACAAGTCTGGTATGCATGAGTTGGAGTGTACCAATCAATTAGTAATGTGTGCAAATCAATTCCCGTTTTATGAACCCGAGCTTTAAATCTGAATTAGTTTTACCAAGTTTGGCCTATTTTAAACTCAACTTTTTTCGGACTTATATAAATTTATAAAAGTTGATTTGGTTTTGGTATTAATCGAACAAAATATCATATTAAATTGTAATGTAATATTTAAATTCATAAAATCGTGTACTACAAACAAATTTTCATTTCATATGATATTCCAATATATTTAAAACTTATATGACAAAGTCACAAAGACATTAAACACATACTAAACCCAATGTATTGTTAGAATCATACGCAAACTGTAAATTCAAAAAATATAAATACGCAAACTGAAACTTAAAGTGGGATTGGACCTTTCACTGGGATATATTTATATTTGGGTAAAAGTCATAAATGTTTAACGTACTTATAAAATAGACTCATTCTACATATTATACTTTTTTTTATTGTCAATATGCCTAATCAAGTTTGTATTATTTTTCATTACATATAATTAAACCTTTGTTCTCACTTAAAATGACTTAAATACCCTTAAAGCTTTGAATAACCAAATTCTTCCACCCACAAAACCTGCAACGCATCACCACCACTTTAAATCACCATATCTTATTTGATCACTTATTCCTTTATCTCTTTTACATCCTCACAACTCAAACACACCTTCTTTCTTTCTCTTTGATTAAATCTGCCACCAAGAACAAAACAAGAACATGAATGTTCGGGTAAAAATGTTACTAGAAACGTGGGTTACGTTTGGTTGCTTAGATCGATCTTTGTATTAACCGGGTGTATACTCATTTTTGGTGCGGGATGGTTCTTCTGGTGATACAAGAATTTCAGGAAGTCAAAAGATTCAATCTATAAATCAAAATGGACATTGATGTCATTTCGCAAGTTAAGTTTTAGTGAATATGAAATCTTGGGTGCTCTTGATGAAGTTAATATGATTGGAAATGGGTCATCCGGTAAAGTGTACAAAGTTGTTTTGAGCAATGGCGACGTTGTGGCAGTTAAAAAGCTTTGGTCAAGTTCTAAAAAGGGTGATGATGATGATCTTGAAAATGGGTCCGTCTCCACTTCGGTTCTAGATAACGGGTTCGAGGCTGAGGTGGAAGCTTTTGGTTTATGAGTATATGCCGAATGGTAGTTTGGGTGATTTACTAAATAGTAGTAAAAGTGGGTTGCTTGATTGGCCCACGAGGTACAAGATCACGGTAGATGCTGCTGAGGGGCTTGCTGATTTGCTCCATGATTGTGTTCCAGTCGAAGGTTTTAGTTTGTTTAAAGAAGGTTGAAGATGAAGACACGGGAAATGACGAAAATACCCTTAACAATTCCTATCAGTTATGTGTAATGAAAAATAATACAAACTTGATTAGGCATATTGAAAATAAAAAAAGTATAATATGTAGAATGAGTCTATTTTGTAAGTACGTTAAGCATTTATGACTTTTACCCTTTATATTTTATTTGGTCCTTTCTTTTTTATCTTTATCCATCCATGAGAGAGAAGAGCATCTCAAATATTAAAACCCTTCTTCTTCTTCTTCTTCTTCTAGAGAAAGCAGCTTATGTTCAGTTGCAGGTGACAAATATTTTTTTTCTTTCTTTTTTAGCATATCATTTCAACCATTTGAAGAATTGAACAATGATACATTGAATCAGGGTATGCATCTCATTTTTGTTGGGTATGCACTCTTCTTTATTTCACTGAAAAAATCTGCAAACTAATTTTTTTTACACTACACGAAGAAATCACAGGGTATGCAAGTGCATACCCTCTTGTGGTTGTAGATCCGCCCCTACAGATGAAGGATTTTTAATCACATGTAGCACAAAAAAATAAATAAATAGCGGATTGTCATACTTCACCGAAACTAGTGTCAAAACAGAAAAATGAGTATTGGAGTTGCTTAAAGTTAAAACCTATGATAGGTCGCTCAATTTGAATATCACAATGAAAGTTCATAAATCAAAATAAATTTCGGATGTCTTGAAAACAATCATGTTGAGTCAAGTTCTCACCAAATTACCCCTCACAAGTATTTGGCACATTAAATCAGCCTAAGTTAAATAGTTGATTAAATCATAGAACCAATTCGCTCTCTGATAAAGTCCAAATGTATACCATTAGCAAGTTTACCCCCTGACAAAACGTTAGCACGGGTGATTACAATCATCTATCAAAGACACAAAGGTGTACACCTTGTGAGCAACCTCAGCGAAGTCAGAGCCAAGCTACTTAATATATATTCAATCACTGATATAAAGAACAGCAGTTCTTACTAAAGGACTCACTAAGTGTTCACATATCAGAGGATAACTTAACTCAGATATGTTGTATACTTCTTTGATGCATACAATCAATCTTCGTGAAAGTGGAAGACCAAACTGAATTAATACTTTGTAACCTGATACGGAGTCAGCTAGCAAAGTACAAGAAGATATAAACAACCAGAGTCTTAGAGGACTGACAAATGTCTCTAGGGCTCTAAAAGACTTATCATCTTAAGCCATCTAGAAGAACCAGTTACACTCATCAGATACACTTAGAATATACTTCAAGATACTTGCTAAAGTATGTTGAAGGATCTGGCTGAAGTTCTCAAACACGCTTAGGCGGGAGTAATTTGAGATAAGGCAAAGCAGGAAAACAACTTGCATATACAAAAATGTCAGCATAGTAAAGCAACCCTAGCCACACAAGTGCACGTGTACCTTATTTCTAGTTTGCTTTTAGTTTAGATATCACTATTCTCTTGTAACTACTAATAGTGTATATCCCTAGTATATAAAGGGATGTTAGTAGTAGTGATAAGTAATCGATTCCACCACTAGAATCTTCCTCCCCTTCTAAGAGGAATCTTCCTCTTCATAACTTAAGAGTAACATTTGTCATTGCCAGGGATAGTATTCCACAACTATCCCTCGTAAAGCCTTCACCTTAACAACTAAGTGAGACTAATACAGTCGTAATGTACAAATGGGTATTATTAGTTGACATAAGTCAGGATTGTGTAAACATGGCCTTATTTCTAAGGAACTTCCTTGGTCAATTTCTCTTCAAGCTATTATCCAACAAGCTCAACCAATGATTTAACTATTACAGAGATAGTAGCTCGGTAGAAAGCACGTAATGAGAGCTTCCACTATATATTTGTGCATTCCTAATTTTTCCGTACGAACATAATAATTTATATTGGTAGTATCCACATGTGGCTGTCACAGTATTGTACGTATATAGGGAAGCAATTAGTGAGCTCATATGAACTCGAGCTCAGTGAGTCAGTGTCCTTTGGCTAAGTGGTATGTGTTAATTCACATACCATTTTATAGCCAAATACCGACCCAAATTGACTAAATGTGCTAACAAATGCCAAAGAAATATGTGTTTTTATGTTGTGAACATGCAGACACGGATTTATTACAAAAAGACAAAAATCAAGCAAAAATCAGAAAAACGGGCACGAGAGTGGGAGATGATCAAAAAGTCAAAGCTGGGATCTAAAAGTCAACATAATTCCTTCATTTATTCAAGATTGGCAGAATAAGTCCCTGAGTTATATTTTGAGAAAAAAATGACAGAATCAGCCCTTGGAGATTTAGAAAATTACACAATTGGTCCTTGGATTCTAATATCACACAAGTATTAGCCCATATTTGAAATCTAATTCATGTAATACATTTCCAACCAAAAGCCCAAATACTATCACCCAAGCCCACACCCGGTCAAACCCAACACTTCACGGTCAACGGGTCAAACTCATATACACGGGTCAAAAGGGTCAAATAATAATATAAAAAGTTACATGCTTTTCCCTTTTTCCCCCAAATCCATTTTTACCAGAACCCCCAAGAACCCTAACATCCCAATCATAATTATTACCACAATTAAGGGTACGGATGTAAAATCAAGTACGTTTCTAGAAGGTCAGGGTTAGTCAGAGTTTGTCAGAGTATCTAAAGAAGCACAAATTTGCTACGTGGCAGTTGGTGATAGGTATGAACGCGTCATTGATCATGATCTGAGGGCTGATATCAAGAGGGCAATCATTTGGAAATGATCAAGGGCTATGAGGAGCTCCAAAGAAACACAACTCACACGGATTGCCAGCTTGGCAATCTGTGAGCTCATCTCTCCTCACCTCCTATAAATAGAAACATTTGTAAGCTTAGATAGTGTGTAGAAATTTGTAGCGAAGCTCTGTCATTTTGAATTCTCATTGTATTAGCTTAGTTATTGTAATAGTATTTTCAATCAAGTTTTAATAAAATTCAGTTTCAATTTCAACTCTCATTTGTTTACTAATTAGTTTTTAGATGTTATATTTTGAATACTCAGTGCTTATTACATCTTATTTAGCTTAAACATTTCCTTACTCAGTTTAGTAATCATCCATTACAAATAATTTTCTTAAAAATCAGAAAAATTATAAAAATAAAAAATATATATAAATGTTTTCAAATTAGTTTAGAGAAGTTTTTAAATAAGTTCAGTTAGCTTTTACACAAGCTATTCAAGCTCTGTAGCTTGTTGTAGTCTTGTTTTCATTTCAATTTTAACTAGTAGCAGCAATAATCAGTCAACAAAAATCAAGTGTATATTGGATCTATTGGTACTGTGGTGTTGTGGATAAGCTGAGACAGACAGGGATGGTCTCTGCTTATCCTAGAGATAGGCTTGCATAGTGAATCCACTTCTGTTTGAGCTGAAGTGGAATGGATTTGTAAGTG
Organism: Artemisia argyi; assembly: GCA_030686995.1. Taxonomy (NCBI): domain Eukaryota; kingdom Viridiplantae; phylum Streptophyta; class Magnoliopsida; order Asterales; family Asteraceae; genus Artemisia; species Artemisia argyi. The sequence continues at coordinate 24,875,423 of CM060709.1, forward strand.
TTAATCAATCTTTTAGATCCTTGCTTAGTCTGTGATTTATTGAATCTAATGAGTGATCAACTATTTCATTAATCTAGTTTGAGTTAATTGTTGTAGTTAGAGTTGAATTTGAGCTTGTGTGATCATTTGATTTGCTGAATTTAGCTTGATCTGAGTTACTTGTTGAATTAGCTGTCTGTCTAAATTTTGATCTGAGATTTTAAGTAATAGCTATTGTTAGATGTTGTTTGTAACTGATTCAATCTTATATAATACTATTGAATCTGCAGTGATAATTGGATTAGTGTTGTTTAGCTTGTAGATGCTAGATTTAGTATAATCTGTTGAATTTTAGGGTGTTTGGATCTGTTCATGTTAGCTGATACAATAGATATTAGATTGTTAGATCTTCACTATAAGTCACTTAGGCTAAAATTAGTTGTTAACTAGCATACAAATTTGTAGTCACTAAGTAAAAGTAAAAGGATCTTTTAGATCTCATCATTGCATGAATTGTTGATATCTGAGTTTGCTGATTTGGAATACAGATTGTGTTTGTGGTTGAGATTTTTGTGCATAAACATTCTTAATATACACCTAGAAACAGAATTAGGCAATTAAAATTCATAGAAGTCAAAGTGTAGTGGTCATTAAAAAAGTCAACTAAATCAGATTTAGTAAGTTCATTAGCTGCTGTTCTAGGCTGATTCCTGAGTAGCATTCAGTATAGTTTGGTAGTGAAATTGCTTGAATTTGAATCTCAGCTATGCTATGGTACTTTTGCCCCCATAAGTTTGCATTTTATAGCTTATTAGAAGTGCTTATTGCACCTGTTCATAAGCATACTTGAGACAGAGTTAGCTGTTTGGTAATTGTGGGCTGCAATAGTGCATTTGTGCTTGAATCAGTGTTTAGAGTTTGTTTATGTGTTTCAATTTGGTTATAATAGAATTGAGCATCATTAAACTGCTTCTGTGACTGTTTGTTCCATCTCTACTTATTTCAGTAAGCTTATTATTTGAGCTTATTGCTGATTCTGGTTACTCTGTGGTAATCTGAGTTTTTTTTTTTTTTTTTTTTTTTTTTTTTTTTTTTTTTTATAATTTTGAGTATTGGCATTTTTGAGAAAATTATAGCATCAATCTTCTATGTTTAGAGTTTCAATCAGTTTGGATCATAAGTGCTTAAAAATAAGCACGTGTGATAAGCAGTTTTACTATAATAAGCACTTTTACTATTCATTCAAGCCTCAAAATTTTATTTCAAGTTACTTTTATTATTTTTGATTTTCTGGAATTTTTCCAGATTTTTCCAAGCATTTTTAGTATTTTTCTTAATTTCCTTTTGATTTTATCCATTTTTAAATAGTTTTTAAATAGCAAAAATCCATAAAAATTCAGAAAAAGCTGTGAAAAATACAAAAATATTTTTAGAAATTCTCTTATAATATTTTAGAATTTTCAGAATTTAATTTTCATTTTTTCAACTCATTTTTCTATTTTCTTCAATTTTTAATTCATTTAAAATTTCAAAAATCAAAATAATTCATAGAAAATAATAGAAAAGTCAAAAAAATATTTTTCTTTTTCTGGAAATTCATTTTATTAGTTTAAGATTTTTAGAAAATAATTTCACATTTGTAGGATCATTTTTCAATAAAAGTTGCGTTTTAAATAACGCGATTGCATTTCCGTTTTTACGTTTTAGACTTTTGTGCATTAATAGCTTGTACTCTTTGCATATTTCATTTTTGTTTGTGGATACTTGAATTAATTGATTGTTATCTTCACTTTTTCACTTCTCAATTCACGGTTTTCACGAATCAATATTCTTGATTCATTCGCCTTCACTTGGATACGACTCGGGTGATCCGTATTTCACGCGGATCATTTCGATATAATACTACTATACTATAATAAGATTGATTTTCACACAATCAATTTTTGGCGCCGCTGCCGGGGAAGGTCGAAGTGAGTTTTTGAATATCGTTTTGAAAAATCGTGTTTTGTTAAGCCTTCCTCTACTTTGTATATATATTTCTATAAAAATTGAAAAATTCAAAACTCTTTTCCTAAAGTTTTTCCAAAAATACCTAAAAAAAAAATAAAGTTACAGCCTCGACTCTTCCGTGGAAGGGAGGGCGTTGTAAACCAAAAAAGTCTCACAATATAATAAAAACGTGAAATTAGTTTGTGGAAAACTAGAAGGGGGGTTGAATAGTTTACCGCTTTTTAGATTCTTTTTAACTTGAATATCTTTTACATTTGCTTAAAGATATAAACACAATGTTATATGTTTGATTCTTTGAAAAGCTTTTTATGTAGATATCAATTCTAACTTTACTAGTTTCATACATTGAAAAGCTTTGCTTGTGATAATCTTAACTTTGCTTGTTTAGTTATTAGGAAAGCTTTTACTTTTGTTTGAAGATACAAACACATCTTAACTAGTTTAGTTCTTTGAAAAGCTTTATATGTAACTTAGCAATTCTAACTAAATAACAACATGTAATAAGCAAAGATAAAGAAAGAAACGATCAAACCACAACACGATTGTTTATTGTGGTTCGGCTACAAGGACTCTTTTTCCTTGCCCTACATCCACGCCCCGAGTTTCCAACTCGAGAGTTATAAGCACTAATCAACAAGCTCCTTTCACCGGCGGAGAAAACCTTTACAACGTCGCTTACACTTTTACCGACACTAAGCTAGATGTCGAGTTCTTTTACACAGGTACAACCACTCCCATCGTCGCTTACACTTTTACCGACACTAAGCTAGATGTCGAGTTCTTTACCAAGGGTACAACCACTCCCGTTAGTTCTTTTACAAGGGTACAACAACTCCCGACATACTACGTATTTTGAGGCCTAAAATACTAACCGCTTACTTCTACATACATGACACAAATGAAGTATAAACTACCAAAGCTTATACATGACCAAGCTACCAAGACTTGCAACTTTAGAGTTAAAGCTTGTAACTTCTTGAATGATCTTGTGAAGTCCCTTGCTACATAAGAGAATCACACAAGTCAAATGTTACTGAGTTAGTTGAGAGAGTATGTGAAAATATGTCCTAAAGAGGTGACTCAAAACTAACAAATGGTTTGGTATTTATAGCAAACCATTCTGCAGGTCTGGCGGATACGGCGGACCCCTCAGAAGGGTTCCGCCCATGTATCCTCAGGGTACCGCCAGAGCTGCAGTTGGTTTAGCAATAAATCTTGCAAACCAAACAAAGTCTTGTCTCATAACTCCTAGCAACCAAACAATGTCACATCTCATAATAACAAGTCAAATACTAAACTTGCAAGCAACATCTAAGTGAGTCAAACACATTACTTACCATAAATGTATATTTACAAAGCTTGCCCTAAATGTGATGTGACCTTACTATATTAAGAAATAAATGTGATGTGACAAGACACTTTCTAGTTTAAGAAATAGAAACAATGTTTTGTTTAAAAGGAAATTTACACCTTGGTTAAACAAGACTTAAACACTTTAAAGTGATGATTTACTTATAGCTAAACTTCATACTTTGTCATTAACAAAACTTAGCAAAGATCGTAAAATATAAATAACATTTTTAGGCGATATTTGTATTAACAATCTCCCCCTTTTTGTTGATGACAAAACATAAACTTTATTTATAAGTAAGTCACTAGTTTTAGTGTTAAGTCTTATAAAGTTAGTATAAAAACTTGTTTTTGCAAAGATGAGATGATAAGCACCAAAAAAAATGTTTTTGCAAATATGAGGTTGATAAGCACAAGTTTATATAAATTCTCCCCCTTTTTGTCGAAACAGAAAGAAGAGTAGCGAAGCGGAAGTAAGACTTGCTCCCCCTTGGACGATACTCCCCCTAAATGGAGTGCCAAGAGAGGAGACATGGATTTTGAACCTACAAGAAAAAGGTTAGTTGTTACACAAGATAAGTCATGAAAGTATTTCATGTTTAAACACAACTAAGAGTTTGTGAAGTGAAATAGTACAACACTCATGCTCCCCCTTGAATATTACTCCCCTAAATGGAGTATCAAGGGAGGAAAACATGGAAAATGGTCTTACAAAAAGAAAGATTAGTTTAAACAACACAAGATATATGTATGGTACCATAGCAAGGTATATTTCACTTATTATACCTAAATGGTCAACAAACAATGAAAACCTTGTAGTGTAATGAAATTCATTTCATGTAAAATTTTGACTCTTAAAAAGTCAACGACAAGAAATTTGGATTACACCATCCTACTTCTAAAAATAGAGAAAAACTAAAAATAAGGTAAGACCATAAAAAGCTACAAGGAAATCATCATTTTCCTTTGTGAGAAACTTTTTCCAAAAACAAGGCTAAGGTTGTTTAAGGATGAAAATGTGAGTTGTGGTTGTAGCGGGCTTTATTTTGAAGTTTGAAAGGATGACACGGTTTTGGTTGGTTGGTGATGCGTGGGAATCGCAACAGGCTTTACCTCTCGAGGGATCTCGAGAAGCTTATAACCCCCACCAGGCAGTGTACCTGATCGTTGTAGTATAGTATAGTGACAAGTACCGGGGGATTGATCGTTCAGCTTAGGAATAGTGTCGCTAGGATTAGAAAGCCTAAATACTAGTTCTAAAGGCGAGGGATGATTATTTTTGTGTTTTTGTATTTTTTAGAAAGCAAGTAAAAATCTCGGGTTTTGGAAGAGTGGGCGGAATTAGTTGCTATTAAACTAACCCAAAACTAAGATGCAATCAAAATAAAATACTAAAAATGAAATTAAACTAATTTATACTAAGGTTGTGAGCAGTAATTGGAGAAAATGTGTTTACTTAGATTTCACTACTCCCTAGATATCTTTTACACGTTAATTACTTGTTATAATTGCATGGATGACGGATCGTATTCCTTAATACCATTCATGGGGTGGCATACATAACTCCCCAATTCTATGAGCTCTTATCTCCTCCTACACCATGCCCAGCACAACTATAGGGATTGTAAACAGTGGCTCATGCATTAAATACAACCAATAAAGACCTAGTACGCCTCGGTTCATGTTTCTTAAGACGTTCAAGCATGTTACCATTTGGAGATCTGCCAGTTTTCTTAAGCCTAACATATAAATCATTCATCCAAGACAAGAATAAACAAGTAATCAACACATAATCAATATCTAGGTTTCATTAGATCTAAGCAAACACAAAAGAGATCTAGCCTAGCATAATGGAATTGAGACAAGAACAAGATATAGACAACCAACACATAGACATATTGATTGAATTAGAAGAACACTTATCTCAATTACAATGCAAGGTATCAAGGGTTTGGAACCCTTGAAAAACCTGTAAAAGTTGCACCAAAATCGTACTTAGGGTTTCTCCAAAACTTCTCTCCTCAATGTAAAAAATTAGAAAACTATATATAGAAAAACAGGTCTGACGGCGTCAAGAAGAAACATGTGACGCCGTCACCTCGCCGCCAAAACTCTCCTCAGACTGCCTAGATCTACTTCTGACGCTGTCAAGACTTAGACACTTCCAGGTCGTCATGACTCTTTAACCCTTGACGCCCTTCTCACGTGACGCCGTCAAAACTCTACTGGGTCGTCATGGAAATTCATGAAATTTGCTCTTGACGCCGTCAAGGATTTGCTCTTGACGCCATCACCTACTGTTCCCAGCATGGAAAATTAAGACTTTGGCGTTTTCTTCACTTTTATGCTCCAAAAACGTCCGAATTGCTTCCTTTTCCAGATTTCACTCCCAAAGTACCTAAAATCACAAAAGGAACGATTTAGGGCAATATTTGATCAAATAAATTCGGATTCGGGCTTAAATGACCCCCTAAAAACGGATCATTTTTCGCCTCATCATATACCCTTACACTTGAGATTTGCTTGTCCTCAAGCAAATGCGCTTTTATTCTACTCAAAATACAAGTTAGGGGTCATTTAACACTAATATAAAAGTAATTACAACAAATAATCGTTCCACTAAAGACCAATAGACAAACACGGAGGTCATATACAAGCACCTCACAAATAGTGTTTAGATACTCACATCTCTCGGGTGTAATAAAGTGTAAATTACAATATGGAAATGGAAGATATCTCTCACTACCTGTCATAGCAAAATAGATTACCATAGGCTTGGGAAAGGATCAAACCTCCACAACATGGTGTAAGCACCTAGGATAAACTATCAAAGAGGTCTTTTAAAGGGTTGTAACGTTAGGTGTAGGGATATGAAATACACGGTTTTGTTGGATAAAGGAAGTTTTACTGGTGGCGAGTTAACAATCTTAGTTAATTACATGTACAATGTGGCGTTGCTAAGCCAAGACTAGACTCGATTTAAGCTAATAAATGAAAAATAACGAAAACATAAAATTAACATAGAATGAAACGGGATGGTAGTCCGTATGTTTTTTATCTTTTTTCCTTTTTCTATTTTTTTTCTCCTTTTCTTGATTTTTTTCGATTTTTTTTTTTTTTTTTTTTTTTTTTTTTTTTTTTTTGTGTGCATACACTCTTACCCTACCATCCAAAATAATACATCATAGGGGATGAGAATTCCCCTTACACTTGAATCTTTACATACTTTACAATAAACTAATCTAATGACTCAAATTAAGAAAATCAAAACACTTGGAGCACTTTTAAGATTAACGTACATATGGGGGTAATAAATGATGTTCTTCCCCATTACTCCATAAAATAAGTACTTACCCATGAGTCCCAATCGTCCCAAAACAATATGTACAAGGATATGACTCGACTTAGCAACCATGTAATCAATTAGATAGTTAACTTAGGGTTTAACAAATAACAATAATGCACTAAAGATGAGCGCATACACGGAAGGCTAAGGCGATTTGGTTGTACATTTAAGTGGGGTGTAACAAATTCTTCCTTTAAGTAAGATGCTTAAAGTTAGAAACGAAAATATAGGCTCGGAGGGGTGTACTAGGGGTTTCGTGTACTAAAAATGAGTACAACGCTAAGGGTGTGGGAAAAATTAGTTGACTTAACTAGCCAAGTAATATGACTTAAATAGTCAAGTAATTATAATACAGGTTTAACACAAGGGTAATCCTAATGCCTCTTATCATGTAGTAAATCCTACTACACGAATGTAGTCTCACTAGCGGTCTCGGGATGCATCACTAACGCAAGTTCTAGAATCTAAATGCTACCGGTACACTCATAAGCACTAATAATGAATGCTTTCCCTATCAAATCTAAAGGCGAACCTCACATATTTGGGTGGAAAATTTTTCTGAATATACGGTTATGTGCTAGTCATACAATCTCCTATCCATGAGACGCTTGCTATGGTTAAAGTTTCACTCCTAAATGTTGTAAAAAATTTTAAATTTGGCGCTAAAATTACACTAACAAGTATTTCTCATAGTTTTATTACACATCTACCATCAAACAAAACAAACTCAAGCGAAAGTGCATATGTAAGGTATCATCTTTTTACCCTCCCCTTACACTTAAGATGAACATTGTCCCCAATGTTCAAGTAAAGAATGTAAAAGTGAAAAAGTAAAGAGAATGAAATCAAATACTCCTCTGATTCGCTCGGTATGGATAATAGGATGGCCAGGTTAAATCTTCCTCCAAGAAAACGAACAATCAAAGCTTCCCTTCCAGAATATAAATCATCTCCTTGTCATACATAACCTGTAAAACCTGACAAAATAGACAAGAAAACCTCGCGTAAAATCGGCGGCATCCTATATAAGTTTCTAAATCCTAGGAAACAAGATAAGATATAATGCTTGTGGAATGAAGTTTGCAGATCTCCTGGAGATTATAAAACTTAATAATTCACAAAAACCATAAGACTCCGTTAGAAAAACAAAACCAGTAAAATTTCCAGATTTTAACTCCTGACGCCGTTAAGAGTAAAACTCTGACGCCGTCAGAATGGACCTGCAGAAATTCTTATGTTAAGTTTCCGGAAAATTTCTGGAAAAACTTGGTCTTACTTCCTGGAAAATCCTGCAAAACTTCATTATGACTCAATACAAGCATTTGACTCTAACAAATACGAATATACATGCTCATTTAATATTGTGGAGAATCATGATCGGTTTGTTTCTTAAAAACATATTTGGGGTTTCCCCTTACACTTATCTTTTGCAAAAATACTTCTAGGTGGAGTTAAGACTAGGCCAAAACAACAAAGTAAAGTATTTCCACATTTTAATTGAGAAACATGATCAACCAACAATAAAAATAAAGCATGCATACGGAAGCAAATAACAATCAAAAAAATAAAATCACACAAAACATGGGTTGCCTCCCAAGAAGCGCTTTTCTTTATTTACGAGTCTTGTAGCTAGACTCAAGGTTATGGGTTACCGTGTATCGCTTATGCTCACATAACCAAGTGTAATCCATCTAATAGTCGCCTCATCTTTCTTATATTCATCTCCTAACTCTAAGCATCCGTGGTAGTATCTTTTATTCTTTTCATGGGTATACTTAAGTCCTTTTCTCTTATCATTCTCACTTAACATTTCCATGGGCAGGTACCTACTACACTTTTCCATGGAAAAATCCTTGAACCTAGGGTGTGTGCGGGGCATTTGATAAACAAAATCTTCATTCCCATCCGAGGATGTAATTAACCCTTCTATGAGTTTTTCATCGAGGTTGGTCAACCGTTTGGAAGGTCTTCCAAACACAACTTGGGTCAATTTATCATCAATAAATTCTCCTAGATTCTCCATAACCATGAACTCAACAAGATAAACCAAACTTCCTACAAACACATGCAATGGTACTGCCTCAGCAATAATGTTTTCTCCTTTGTATTCTAACTCATCTACCATGATTTTATTATATTCATTGCGCGAGATTATGTTCATTAGGGGAGATGAGTTAAGATAGGCGTTAAAGCTCTTAAATCCGATTTTACAAGGAAATTGCATGTCGAATGAGCTATCACACTCAATCCTAGTTCTAGGGTCAACATACCTAAGAGGGTTTATTTCTTCTTCCAGCCTATTCTCATTAATCACATCACCATCATCAAGATCCTCATCGGAGTCTGAATAGTAGAAAGGACTAGCCCTATGGTCATCATCATGATCAGACTCTTCTAACTCAGAATTATTGTCAAAGTGGTGGTTGGGTGAGAGGTTAGGTGGGTTCTCATTTTCTGCTAAAGGAAGTGGGGCGGGCATTTGGAAAATCCTACGACGAAAAACACGAATAACAGGAATCAAACGATCAATGTTATTGTTATCCATCAAAATGGTTTACAAACAAAGACACAAAGAAATGAGATAGACTAAAGAAGACCTAAAAATAAAAATAAAATCTTACTAGAAAGGAATCTAGCAAGTAGACCTAATAAAAAGAAATTCTAACCTAGACAATAACTATTCCCCAGATTGCGGCGCCAAAAACTTGATGCGTGGGAATCGCAACAGGCTTTACCTCTCGAGGGATCTCGAGAAACTTACAACCCCCACCAGGCAGTGTACCTGATCGTTTTAGTATAGTATAGTGACAAGTACCGGGGGATTGATCGTTCAGCTTAGGAATAGTGTCGTTAGGATTAGAAAGCCTAAATACTAGTTCTAAAGGTGAGGGATGATTATTTTTGTGTTTTTGTATTTTTTAGAAAGCAAGTAAAAATCTCGGGTTTTGGAAGAGTGGGCGGAATTAGTTGCTATTCAACTAACCCAAAACTAAGATGCAATCAAAATAAAATACTAAAAATGAAATTAAACTAATTTATACTAAGGTTGTGAGCAGTAATTGGAGAAAATGTGTTTACTTAGATTTTACTACTCCCTAGATATCTTTTACACGTTAATTACTTGTTATAATTGCATGGATGACGGATCGTATTCCTTAATACCATTCATGGGGTGGCCTACATAACTCCCCAATTCTATGAGCTCTTATCTCCTCCTACACCATGCCCAGCACAACTATAGGGATTTTAAACAGTGGCTCATGCATTAAATACAACCAATAAAGACCTAGTACGCCTCGGTTCATGTTTCTTAAGACGTTCAAGCATGTCACCATTTGGAGATCTGCCAGTTTTCTTAAGCCTAACATATAAATCATTCATCCAAGACAAGAATAAACAAGTAATCAACACATAATCAATATCTAGGTTTCATTAGATCTAAGCAAACACAAAAGAGATCTAGCCTAGCATAATGGAATTAAGACAAGAACAAGATATAGACAACCAACACATAGACATATTGATTGAATTAGAAGAACACTTATCTCAATTACAATTCAAGGTATCAAGGGTTTGGAACCCTTGAAAAACCTGTAAAAGTTGCACCAAAATCGTACTTAGGGTTTCTCCAAAACTTCTCTCCTCAATGTAAAAAATTAGAAAACTATATATAGAAAAACAGGTCTGACGGTGTCAAGAAGAAACATGTGACGCCGTCACCTCGCCGCCAAAACTCTCCTCGGACTGCCTAGATCTACTTCTGACGCCGTCAAGACTTAGACACTTCCAGGTCGTCATGACTCTTTAACCCTTGACGCCCTTCTCACGTGACGCCGTCAAAACTCTACTGGGTCGTCATGGAAATTCATGAAATTTGCTCTTGACGCCGTCAAGGATTTGCTCTTGACGCCGTCACCTACTGTTCCCAGCATGGAAAATTAAGACTTTGGCGTTTTCTTCACTTTTATGCTCCAAAAACGTCCGAATTGCTTCCTTTTCCAGATTTCACTCCCAAAGTACCTAAAATCACAAAAGGAACGATTTAGGGCAATATTTGATCAAATAAATTCGGATTCGGGCTTAAATGACCCTCTAAAAACGGATCATTTTTCACCTCATCAGTTGGTTTAGATGGGAAACATTTTCCAAAATAAACGGTTTTGTTTCATTTTGGAGACTCTAGGGTTGAGGTGTGTGAGACGAGGATTGTAGAAGATCCAAAATGTGGTTTAGTATAAATCTCATTTCTTCGGATAGCTAGCTCACGAATTCCCTTCGACATCCTTCACTAATGTGAGCGGTTCTTTCACAATGATTGCAATCATGGCGGGGAAAGTTTGGTGGAAGGGTGGTTTGATATGTTGGTGGTGGATGGTTTGAACTTGAAGGAGAAAAGGTGGAAGGTTGAGTAGTGTTTTTGCTTCCTTCATTTGTTGATTGAAGTGTTGTTTGTAAAACCATGATATGGTTGATTTGAGAGTCAACCATATGTTTGAAGGCATGAAGGTGGTTTAAATGAGTGTCAATCTCATTATGAAGGTTTTGAGGTTTTTCCCATATGGATGCTTCTATTTTCTTATAAGAAGAAAGTAGAGATTCAAGATGTTGGGAAGGTTCTTGTGATGATGGTTGTTGTTGTGGTGGTGGTTGTTGGTTTTGAATAAAATGGCGGAAGCTCGTTTCGTCGGAAGGATTGCCATGAAGGTCTTTGTAAATTGGGTGAAACACAAATGATTGTGAGTGGGTATGACCTTGATCATTCGGAAAAATGGATGGTCTAGCATAGCGGTAAGCCAACCGTTCTACTAATGATGGTTGATGGGGTTCATCATCTAGTTGCTCACTAGGTTGTTGTTGGGTTTCCATTTGAGCAATGGTGTCAAAAAGTGACAAGGATGGTGGATTTGATGATTTGGGTGATAGGTCTTCTAAAGTTTCCAAATAAGGTAGTGGTGATGTTGGTGGTGTATGGAAATGTTCCATTGGTGAAATTGTTGGTGATTGAGGTGATGAGGTTTTTGATAGTTGAGCTTGTTGAGAAGGTGATGATGAATCACTTGAAGGTCTAGTTGTTGGAGGAATGGTGGCCATGTTTGTGTAGCAATGTGTTGGAGAGGGTGTTGGAGTATCAAGATTAAGCAATTCTTGAAAGGTCATAACATTGGTATTACAATGTGTTGGGGATTGTGTTGAGGTAGTGAGATTAAGGAAATCTTGGATAGGTGAAGAAATGTTAAGTGAAGCATCACTTGAAGAAGATGAGCTTGACTTGACGGTTTTGTTAAAACAACAAGGTTTAACACTAATCCTAATGATTTTTGAAAGGGATTTTGATGACTCGGATGATGTGTTGGATTTGGTCATTTTCAAAGGTGTGGTTTTGATGTTTTGAGAGAAGAAGTTTTGATGGTGATGGTGTGATTTGAATTGTTTCAAACTTTCAAATTTATAGGATGAAGAAGATATTGAATAGGGTGTTTGGATTTAATGTTCTACCATTCAAGGATTGAGGTTTCAAATGATTTACAAAATTTTCATGAATATGTCAAATCAATGCATGTCATTCCAATAGTATAAGGTGGAGTGAAAGACCAACAAAAGCACTCAATGCTTTGTGATCATGGGATGTGATTTGGTTGAAAATGTTTCAATGGTTTTGAAGGATCCTTTAAAAGGGTTCCTTAGGTTGGTTATGTTTGAATTTGAATTTTTGGAGGGAAATGGCTTTCTAATTGCTTTGGTGAGTGAGAGTTGTTCTAATATGGTTATTGTAGTTAATGGAAGATGTTTCTTACTTAGGATAATGGTTTTGACACATTACAAGTTTTGGACTTACGAAAAATAGAAAACTTTTCTGCAGGTGTCTGGCGGAACCTTCAGAATACACTGGCGGAACCCATTTGAGGGTACTGCCTGGTCCGTTGGTTCATTTCTGGAATTCCCAGAAAATACACTGGCGGAACCCAATTTTGGGTACCGCTAGATCCGCCAGAGGTAAAAAATTAGGCAGTCCGCGTTTTTGGCCCGCGAGACGATTTTCAAAATTTTTGAAAACTCCTAAAATCAAAAAGATAAGGCATTTCTGGTTAGGCCATGCAAAAATTAGACACGTAAAAATACATATCATGGGACTTTGACCTTGAGGTCGAGGATTTCACTATACTTTGTAAGAATTGCCATAAGCATAAAAAATTGACAAACATCTCAAATATTGTCATTGTGCATAATAGTTCATACAAACGTAATCCAACAAACGTAATAAACCATGAAAGTGAAAAACAAATAATTCACGTAGTTTTAACACAAAGATGATTCTAAAGTATTCATAAGCCAAACACTCCTTAATCTTCTCACAACCGGTCTATCTTCTTGTTGAGCTTGTTTAGGTACCTTCCAAAGCACTTGAACATTCCTTTGGTTTGCTTGAACTCTTCGGAAGCATTTTCAATGATGGGGAGAGCTTGAAGGTATTCTAAAGGAGGTAACTTAGAGTTAGGAAGTTTATCATCCTCGCTCATGCCGGATGATGATGATGATGGTGTAAGTGATCTAGTACGTTTGCCCTTATTTTTGAAAACTCGTTTATCACTTAAAGGAACGAAGATGTGAGGAACGAGAGCGTAGTCAAGGCGTAAAATGGGCGAGATTGCTCTAAAGAGGCGGGTAAGAAGCATTCCATATGGAAGAGCGGTTGTTCCAACTAAGGATATGTCGGCCATTCTTTTGGCTAGGTAGTAGGCTAAGTTGAAGGGTTGACCAGTGGAAATGCTATAGAGCATATAGCAAAGACATGTGTTGATGTGATCTCTATTTCCTATGGTACTTATGATGTTAGCTCTAAGAATTTCTTCCCACTTCTTAAATTGCGGTTTAAGCTCATTGAGCTTCATACCAAAAGGATCCTTGTCTACAGTATTCCCTGAACGATTCACCCTAGTGGTAGAGGTTCTAACAAAGAGGTGTTCCTTAATAGTTTCCTTACTAGCAAGAGGTGTATCGTATGGATAAAAACGATCAATAGTATCAAGACTTGAAATGGGTCACTTATCCGTGTAGAGGCAAGTTCCCTCATTGGGTACACCAAGAATTATAGCTAAGTCTTTTAAATCTATGTCATGTGATATTTGATTGGTTGTGAAGTTTAATGATATTCTACCACCAGCACATGAGGAAAGGTTTACGGTTGCATAAAATTCCAAAATGAACCTAGGACAAATTGGCTCATCTATATCAAGGAGACAATCAAAGTGAATTGCGGCAAAGTTTTGGCGAATAGATGTTCCTTCTAGAAAGGATGGATCAATGATTCTACCTTCGTGAACATAGCATTTTTCTAATGCCTTAAAGGTTTCTACTTGAATTGAGTTGAGACCTTTGGTCATATGGTGTTTGGGCATGTACTTAAGGGTTTCTTTGTGATCGGATTTGTTAGCGGGAGGCATGTTGATCCCTAGAAAACATAAAATTGTATGTTAATGACTTTTAACAACGTGGATGTTCTAATATGTTCCTATATGCAAAACAATGTGGAGACATGGTTATCTTGACTCATTTTGATTTCCAAATTGTTTTGTTATGCAAATTTTGTTTTAAAAACAAAAGATAACCAACATTCTCCTAATTTAAATGTGTCTTCGATTGAATGTACCTGAAAATACATATTAGTTATGTATCCCCTTTAGCATTCAAGAGATAGTACGCAAGTGATGTTTAAATGATGTTTTTCATTTGTTTTAACAATGTGGTGATGAATCATGTTCTAATTTTGGATGCAATTTTGAAAGATAATGCACTTGGTGTGTTTGGCAAATCAAAGTAACAATGACAAAGATACACTTCTTTAACTAATGAAATACATAATTGACTAGCCACCAAGTTTTTAATGAAACGCACCAAAATACGAAGAAAATCCCAAATATCGTGTTTTATATGTTTCTGATGCAAAACAAGTGAAAACAAACGAAAAACGAACAAAATTTGCATATTTGGCAGTTTCAGTCCCCCAACTTTCAAAGTTTTACAAAACTAGTCCCTGGGCATTTATTTCAAAGAAAAGTCAACCCTTGATTTTTAAAAGTCAAAAGGAATCACAAATGATCTTTGGGTAAAAAGTTTTCAAATAGTTACAAGTTTGGTCCCTGTAGTTTGGAATTTGGCAAGAGTGACCCCGGGAGTTTTAAATTAAAGAAAAATGACAAAGCGGACCTTGGGAATTCGTGACTTGGCAAGAATGGTACTTGGTGATAGTTTAGAGAAATGGCAGAAGTGGACCTTTGAAAAATCAGAAATTACATGTTTAGTCCTTGGACCCTAAATCCTAAACTATGACTAAATCTAATTATCAAAACCTAAACTAAACCCAACCCTTGGCCCAATATCATGTCCATCCCTTATACGTTTTAATAATAAAAACGTATAGGTCAAACTTTGAACAATACCATCCCTGTCACTTCTCCTTCTCCAAACACCCCGTGACCTGCATAACGCCATAACCTCCCATCACCCTCAACCCTTGTCTTCTCCACTCCATTCCCCAATCCCACTACCATCTCCCCCCACTCACAAACCTGTACCTAACCCCTTGCCACGTTGGCAATCCACAACTTCAATTGGGCGCCAAAATTGGATTTAAAGGCTGAGATGGTATCTAAAGAACTCAATGGTTAGGATTTGATCAAGGAAGCACAAAGATGATGTGGAAGCCATTTGCACTCACAGAACAAGCACAACAAAGGAGAAAGAAGCTCAAGTCGTACCTACCACTTTGTAGTATAAATAGGGCATCATGTAAGCCTTCAAAAGGCATCCCTTTTCTCTTGTAATTTCTATTTTTAAAAATTAGTTTTCAATTGTAACTTCAGAATTTAAGTTTAATGAAAATTGCATTTTAGTTTATTCAAGTTTCTACTCAATTTTAAGTTTCTTACTTTTTATCAATTAAGTTCTGTTTGTTGATTACCAAAATTTCATTTGAGTATTGCTATAGTTTGTGGGAATAAAAGAAAACAAATCTCAGAAAGAAAAGAGAAAAAGAAAAATCCAGAAAAGAAAAAAAAATATAAAAAAAAATCTGAAGAAGAAGGAGGTGATAGCAAGAATGGTGGATATTGGTCTAGAGCTCAGGGGAGCATTTAGGAGGTCCTTGTATTCTTAGTTCTCATAATCCTCACAAGCTTGGATAACAAGTAGGTCTCATACCACCATTTGATCATAAATTGCATTACTTGTTATTTGTTGCTCTTATAGTTTGTTTTTCTGATTTAAAGAGCCTATTAGAACTTATCATAAGTAGATTAGTTGAATTTGTAGGATAACTCAGAGGTTTACTTTGAAATCTTTTGAATACAGTCTAGATAAGGGGTGTTTGGATCAAGTTTGTTAACTGAGTTGTTGTTGTTGTTGTTAGTTGTTAAAACTCATTGGCAGTTTTCTCTTAACTTAAATACAGTCCAAGTCAATTAAAATGTTGGTCTCTTTTAGCAAAAAAGTCAAATTCCCATCCTAGGTTCATCGACAGTTGACTGTCAAGGATTTTGTACTTCAAATCTTGGAACTAAGCTTAGGAATAGTGTAGCTTGCTTGATGTAGGTTAATTTAGAGGTAACAAACATTAAGAAATCAATTAAGGTCAGTATAATTTCACATAAGTCAAAAGTTTCAAAAATCCAAAAAAGTCAAAAGGTGCATTAACTCAGTTTTTTTTCCAAAATAGGAGGAATTATGCAGAATTTAGCAAGAGGTTTTAGGCTTTGAGCTTTTTAGGATTGGAAGTGCCCCAGCTCATCTTAAGATTCCCAAGCTTGTTTCATTTTTATGATTTTTCTGTGGGCCCCCACAACCCACCAAAGTAGCCTGCAGGGAGAGTGAACTGCCCTGCATCTCAGATTTTGGTCAACTTATAGGGTTTGCTAATTATTCATTAGGGAGAATTAGAGTTTGATTTTTATCAGTTTAGGAAGCCATTTAGGTAGGATTTGGATTAGTGCTTTTAGTTTTCTAGTAAGGGCTTATTTAGAGCTTATTTTGAGCCATCTTTTGGTCCTTCTTTTAGGCTGCTGCTGCTACTTGTTGTTATTCTTGGATAAGCTGAACTTGTTTGATCTTTCTTGTTGTTGTTATTGAAATTGTTGTTTGCTGCTTGTCATTGTTGAATTATTTGTACAAGCAATGAGCTTGTTTAAGCTTGATTGGCTAGTGGTTAATTTGGCAGTCATAATTAGAAAAGGTGAACAAGAATTTTGAAACTCACTTTGATTCTCAAATCTGTTTTAAAATCAAGAGGTTGTTTAAGTAGTTTTGAATCTGTTTTAAAGTAAATTTCTAAGATTGTGTTTGTATTGTGTTATAAAATCAGTGAGCAAAAGAAAAAAAAATAAAGTTCAAAAAGCCAAGGGCAGGATTCGAACCTGTGTCCCTTGGCTCATAACTAAGCAAACACAACACCACACGCCATAACCATCAGTGCCCTTGGGACTTTTCTCATTTGTTTTGCTTCATCAATTGCTTTATAGTAGTATTGGCTTTTAGTCCTCATTAGCTTATTTAACTGTTGGAGCTTATTATAGCTTATCTATGATAGCTTTTTCTGATTTTGTATTTTTCTTAAGTAAGCATTAGTATAATTTAATTTCCAGAAAATTTTGAGATTTTTCACAACAGTTTTAGTAATTAATTTGAATTAATTAGTTTTAAATAGTATTTAATTCGTAATAAATTGGATTTTTATTGAAAAATTAATTTTCTTTTTTCTAAAATTTTCTTTTGTCATTTAGTGCGTAAGAAAATTATTCGTAAACCCGTAGGACGTTTTTATCTTAACTTTCACGTTTAATTTTGTACGTTGACATTTATTTTTAAATAAACGTCACGTTTTTAATTTAGTTTACATTTAGGATTTCCGATACCTAATTATGTTTTCCCGTAGTATTTTAGGTTTTTCCTAGTTTGTTAGTTGCCTTAGGTTAATTTATTTTCACCTTCGTTCGTTAATTTCCAATTTCGTTAATTTAACGTATCGTAACACCAAATAACCTTTCCAATCATACAAGATTTTAATCCCAATCTCGTTCGAAGCTTTCCATTCACACCTCGTTGGGGTACGACCCGGGAAATCATTTCCCGGTCTCACAATTTAAATATCACTTTCACAAGTTTGCGAGGTAATCTTTTTCCTAAAAGGTTTACTCGTATTACTTCACGTCTATTTGTCTCACGATAAATTAGAACTCACATTTGTTGATATTTTGATAATTGTTGTTTGCACACACCAAAACAAAACGAATCAAATGGCGCCGCTGCCGGGGAGGCTGTGTGTCGAAAGTCTCGATAAGGTTTAGACGATTAGTCTTGTAGAACCTTCGTAAGAAGTTACGCTTTTATAAAACTTATAAAAAACCAAAAATATTTTTCTTTTGTTTCTAATATATGTATTATATCTATAAAAGTTAAGAAAAACACAAAAAGATTTTCCCATTTCTTTGTTTAATAATAACAACATTAAAATCTTACCACCGCAAACCAAGGCAGAACACCTACCAACTGGGGGTGTGACCATAATAAGTTCCCAAACCAAAGATCAAAACTTGCCTTTGTATCACTTGCGTTTTGGAAAACTTTTAATCGATAAGCATACACTAAGAGGAGTTGAAACGGTAGAGGGCGATCCAACAAACTTCGCCCTAGTGAGAAATCCATTCTTTTCTCCCGCTTCTTGTACGTTTATCCTTAAAGGTCAACCTTGCGTTCTTGATTATTGGTTTAAGTTCCCTTGTCGTTAAAGTGGTATTGTTTTAATTGATATTTTTTGTGGTGCATGCGCACGCGTTCGTCTACGTCAACAAGTCCTTTGCAATCGCTTAATAATATTCCAAGAAGAAGGCGTAATCGACGACGTACCAATCGAATAGTCGAACCCGTGATTCGTACTATTCCAATCATGGCGGCCGAGCCCACTATGAATGAGCTTCTCCAAGCACCCATCGAGGGTTACGGAGATGCTATCATCATTCCAACCATCGTGGCTGACAATTTCGAGCTTAAGGCGGGGTTGATAAACTTAGACACCTCGCGTCAATTCTATGGTTTCGAGAGGGACGATCCTCAAGATCACATTCGATGGTTTAACAAAATCACGTCTACCATCAAATGCAAAAATGTCCCTGAGGAAGCTATCAAACTTCTTCTCTTCCCGTTTTCCCTCGATGGGGCTGCCAAAAATTGGCTAGACAAACAACCCCCTCGATCAATTGAAACATGGGAAGATTTGGTCAAGAAGCTTGTGAATGAATTTTTTCCTCCTTCTAAAACCACAGCCCTCAAGAATGAGATCATGAAATTCATGCAGAAATTCGATGAATCATTCGGTGAGGCATGGGATCGTTATAAGGACATGCTTCGTAAATGTCCTCATCATGGTTTCTCCGAGTTAATGCAACTCGACACTTTCTATAATGGTGTGAGCCAAGTCGATCAAGACTCTCTCAATGCCTCCGCGGGAGGTAATTTCTTGAATCGAACCACCAAAGATGCTTTGATGATCATTGAAAATAAGTCTAAGGTCCGCATTCCACGAAGCAAATCGGTTGTTTCCCTAGTTAATGTTGGTCCTTCTTCCTCATCACCCGTGGCTCAATCTAGCACCGATGCTAGACTTGACAAGCTCACGGAAGCTATTCATGCTTTGGTTCTCACCAAAACAAAGAAAGTTTCTTCTCAACCTGCTGAAGTCAAAAAGGTTGACGTTTGTGTTACTTGTGGTGGTCCACACGCATACTACAATTGTACTGCCACCGATGGCAATCCATTTGAAGTTAATGCGATAGCCGGTAGTTCTAATCAAGGAGGTAACCAATACCGTCCTCAAATGGAACCAAATAACCGTGCTAACAATCAAAGTGGTCCACCCGGTTTTTCTCAACCTAATAATCCAAATCGATTCAATCAAAATCAACAACAAAGAAACCCGAATGTTCAAAACCAATTTCAAGCCCCTATGAATCAATATCCAAATCAAGGGGGAAATTACAATCAAGGTTCTCAAAATCAAGGAAACTTGAATAGAAACCAAGGTTATGGTAATTTCAATCAAGGAAACAATTTTTATGGTAACCAAAACCATGGAAATTTTCAAAATCAAGGTTTCAATCAAAACAACCGAGCTCAAAATTTTTCTCATCAAAACCAAGCCGTTGTTCAAACTCCATCACCCACCGATGAGTTATTGAAACAATTTATGAAAGCTAAAGAAGAAACAAACAGGTTGTTGATCGGTCAAATTTCTGAACTAAAGAAGTCTTTAAATGATCGACCTTCGGGATCGGGAACGCTACCTAGCAACACGATTGCCAACCCGAAGGGCGAAGTAAAGGCGATCACAACCCGTAGTGTTGTTTCTTATGATAGACCCGCGATTCCCACTACCTCATCTACCTCTCCTCCTGAGGTAGTGGAACGTGAACCTGAGACGACAAAGGACAAGGTGCAATCCTCAAGCCCACGAAGTACCGCACACGTCCAACCTTCGATCGTCTAAACGTCAATTCCCGAGTTTGTTTTTCCAAAGAGCATTTCTAAGCCTTCAATTCCATATCCTTTGAGGCTTAATGATCAAAAACTCCGTGATAAAACTGATATCCAAATGAAGAAGTTTCTTGAAATCTTTCAAAAACTACACTTCGACATTAGTTTTGCGGATGCTCTTCTTTACATGCCGAAATTTGCTTCCACATTCAAGAATCTCATTAGCAATAAAGAAAAATTGCTTGAACTTGCTGAAACACCGATTAATGCTCAATATTCAGCAGTCTTTCTCAAAGAGCTTCACGAGAAGCTTGAAGATTCTGGAAAATTTCTCATTCCTTGTTCTTTGAAAGATGATCAAGAGGTTTCTAATGGTCTAGCCGATTCAGGGGCTAGCATAAACCTCATGCCTTTGTCAATTTATGAACAACTTGGAATGGGAACACTCAAACCGACTCATATAACCTTATAGTTAGCTAATCGCTCTATTACTCACCCAGTCGGTATAGCTGAAGATGTATTTGTTCGTGTGAATACGTTTATCTTCCCAACTGACTTTGTGGTGGTTGATTATGAAGCTGACCCGAGAGTTCCTCTCATCCTAGGGAGACCATTTTTGCGTACAGCAAAAGCCCTAGTTGATCATTATGAGAATACTTTGACCTTGAGGATTGGTAATGAAAAAATGATTTTTCACACCGATGCTTCCAAGCATAAGAAACATTCGGTTAAAAGCATCGATGTCATTGATTTCTCCTCCAATGGTCATTCTTCTGTGTTCCCCAAATCCAAAGAACCTAGTAGTGGCAGTACCACTTCTAATGTTGACTTTCTTCTTGAGGAGTTCTCCGATGAACTCGCTCACATCGATCCACTTCCATCAGGAAGTGACGACGACTTCTTTGACTTTGAATCCGATCTCAAAGAAATTGAAAGTCTTTTGTATCATGATCCATCACTTAATCCTAACTCCGACCTTAGTGATTCTCAAAGTGATGATGATCTCTTCGACTTTGAAGCCAATCAAAATGAATGGAAAAATCTTTTGTATGGCAAATCTTGTGATGACGAAACATTTGATGATAAGAAACCAAAAATGGATAATGTAACTGACGAAGCGTCAATTGTTTCTCATGATTTCTCCCTTTTAGAGGGTGATTCACTCTCCCCTTCCGAGTCTTCCATTGAGCATCATTTTTTTTGTGAAAACAAAGTATTCAATCCAGGAATACTCGATGATGTAAAAACTCCTTTTACAATGAAAAAGACTCCCGATAAGAATTTTGATGAAATCACGATTATACATGTTTTATTACAAAAAATGCCCCCATTTATGCTAATATATTTAAGAATATTGTGCTTTTTATTGCAAATATTACGTTATTTGTTATTTTATTTTTAAAGGTACGTTCGATAATTTTTGGAGCAAATAAGGCAGAAAAAGTGATGATTAATCAAGTGTTACAAAAGATTGATGATTAGTGGAAGCGTAAAATGTCAAAATCAAGAATTAAAAGGCCAATGATATTGTGAAAGTCAGCCCAAAAACTATGACCATCTTCATGAAAGATAAGCCCAAAGTTCATATATATTTTTGTATGTCATTACATGAGCTGGGAATTTTGAGTCATATACTCATATATGTTGAAAGAAAGAAAGCGGCCCAATGAATTTGAAGAAAGAAAAGTGCTAGAAAGCCACGTGACTACTACATCAATATTGAAGGAGTATATAAAACCATGGAGTTATTTGATTCACGTGGGCCCCACTAGCCAACCAATGGTCAGAAAAATCACAATGGCAGCAACGGGTATTAATGCAACGGTCCAATTTAATGTGGGATATAAATTCAGAAGAGTAGACATCGAGAGAGACATCATCTATCTTTCATTTTTTTCTCTCAATGAAACTTTACCATATTTCATTAAGTGTCATTTACTTTTAATTAATGATGTAATAGTTATAACTTTCTTTTGTAATAACACACATTTAATGTGTGCAAGTGTTTCATCTTTTAACCTTTTATCAAATTAGTGTTTTAGTTTAATTAATTTTGTCATTAGCGTAATTTTTCTTTAACATTAGCATATTTTATTTAAAGTTTGATGTATTTAGCTTTTTAGTGTTTTAATCATTTAAAGTTTTAATCTTTTTATAAAAATCTTCATTTTTAGCTTTCAAAGTTTATAAAGTTTACATTTTTAAGTCTTAAAACTCATTTCCGTCAAGCCTTTTTATTAAAGTTTTAAACTTTATGCATTTTTAGTGTTACTTTAATTTTAAAATTCTAATTTTATCATGTTTTTAAGCTTTTTAAATTACAAAGTTGCAATCTTTATTCCACATCTCATCTTTAATTCACATAAAGTTTCAAGCTTTTGGAGATTTATCAAAGATTAATGGGTAATATGGTATTTTGGGTTAATAATGAGCGTTGGATGGGGTATTTAGTATAGTGTTCTCATCGTCGTTGTTATGCTTAAGCCATATCCAGTTCTTTCTCATTCTTATTCTTATTCTCTTTTTATTATGTTTATTGTCGTATTTCGTTTAATTAGGATTGCCATGTTTAGTTTTATAATTATTATTCCTTTTGGCGATATTAGGATGCTAGAGTAGATTTATTGATATACTTGTTTGGTGATGGGTTGATTTGAGGTGGTGATTAATTAGTGATTTGGAGAGGATTATTATGAGTTAAGTTGATACTTTTGATTCAAACGATAATTCGGCCCAAAAACATTGTTTTAAATAGTTATAAAATTTATTTTAACTAAAATTGAAAAACGGAACCGGTGACCGATAAACTTGATTTAGCATTTAATTTAATTCAAAGGTCTTATCTTAAATTATCAATCACCAATTAGTTAGCACTAAAAGTCAACCATATCCAAACAAGTATATTTCCTTTCATTTTTATTTGCCGTTATCATTTTAGTTTATCTCGTAGTCTTTCCATAGCTTTTCTTAGTTATTATTTGTCTTAAGATTCCCTTTAGTTTTCTTTAGTCTATAATTATTATAAATCCCAAAAATAGCGATATCTAAGCATCCAACTAGAACTAAAACGCGAGTCTCAAATTCATCATTCCTTTAGAACGACAATCCGGGAGATCAATACTTACCGCGATACTTAGGTATTTAGGTTCGTATTTGTATCTTTCCCTCATCTTTACAAGTATTTTTTGGTGGGCCCCATAATGACCCTATCAAAATGGCGCCGCTGCCGAGGAATGCTGCACGAGTTTCGCGTTGAAGTTTAAGTTAGTGCCTTAGAGATCCTTTCGTAAGAATTGCTATTCTTGTGAGAGTTAATTTTCATCGTTCTCGTTAAAAAAAAAAAAAAAAAAAAAAAAAAAAAAAAAAAAAAAAAAAAAAAAACCAAAAATATTTTTCTTTTTCAAAATTTGTTTTTCTTTTGTCTTAGCTTATTTTTGATTTTTTTAATTATAAAAATCCAAAAATATTTTTTTTCCATTCTATTTTTCATTTCTTTTATATTTAAAATCCAAAAATAATCTTCTTATTCTCTTATCCGTTTAATTCTTTTTCTCTAATCCTCTAAACCGTTTAATTATATCTCTTTCTCCCTCTTATGCTTAATTCTTATGGCGCACACGCGGACTATGGAGGAATTACTACAAATACCTATCGTAGGTATTGAAGATGCCATCGTTATTCCGCCCATTCTAGCTGATGAATATGAACTGAAAGCCGAGTTAATTTATTTTATAAAGCAAAATCCTTTCTATGGCTTCGAGGATGACGATCCTTATTCACACATTAGAAGATTTTCTCAAATAACTCGAACTTTCAAAATCAATCAAGTGCCTCAAGATGTGGTGAATTTGATCTTATTTCCATTTTCACTCAAAGGAGCAGCCGAGACATGGCTTGATTATGAACCTCCTAATTCCATCACTACTTGGGATGATTTAGCGTCAAAGTTTGTGAATCGATTTTATCCTCATTCCAAAACAATTGATCTCAGAAAAGAAATCATGAATTTTCAACAATGTTTTGATGAGACTTTTGCCGAGGCTTGGGAGAGATTCAAAGATTTAAAATGGAAATGCCCACATCATGGTTTTTCAGAATTGCAACAAGTCGATATATTCTATAATGCTTTAATGCAAAATGATCAAGATTCGCTTAACACGGCCGCCGGTGGCAACATCTATTATCGAACTCCGAAGGACATCTAGACGATTATCGAAAACAAATCGAAAGTTCGCACTGCACAAAACAAACCGGTAGTAAGTTCCCAATTTCGCAATAAAAGATCAATTAGAGAGTTACTAGCCGAAGAGCAAGTAGCTAAAGTGAGTGCCCAATTTTGCAAGACTTTCGTTCACGATGACGATGATGATGAGGATTCTATTCAAATGAAAGAATATTATAAGAATTCATCAGCTGCAATCACACCCGTCTTGCCGACTATGGACCCAGTGGACTCTCTCATAATGGGGGACAAGCATCTTAGCACTATTTCGGAAACGGAATCGGACAAAGTAATTAAGTCTAGTGTTGAGGACCTTGTCCTAATCCAAAGTGAGTCCAAGGGTATTTCTGACAAAATGTGTGATTTGCTTCCTCTTGATGTTTCAAATGATCATTCTGAGACTTTCTCTGATTCTAACGATGACTATACATACTCAGATGACGATGAGAGTGATGATGACGAACCTTTAGAAGAAGTTAACTCTAAAATAGATCCTCTCATTAAGGAATCTTCAGATACCTTGTCAATGGGGGATAAGGAAGTCGAAATCAATCCTCTTAAAGAAATTGACGACCTTGTTCCAATCCCAAGGGTATCTAAGAAACCTTTCGAGTCAATCTCTGAAACATTCGATATGACTATCACCAATCCTTTGTTTGATTTCGATTATGAATTTACTCTAATTTCAGATAATCCGGTCTTCGATATTCCAAATAAGGAAAGTGATGAGTCAAAAATGGAGACTATAATGGACGAGGTGCATATTTAACGCACACAAAGTACAACACATGTCCCACCTCCGTATATCCCTTCGAAACCCGAGCTCAGGGATTTTCATCATGAGATTGATTCTTCTTCTTGTCTCGGGGAGTTCTCCGGTGAACTCACTCATATCATATCTCCGCCGGAGTATGATCACGTCTACTTTGATTTTAAGGATGATTTTTATTACCCGGGGGGAGACGAAATCTATTTTGAAAAGTTACTTATTGAAGACACAAACCTGACCTTCCCTCACGAGGTTTTTGTTGAAAATGAACAAATGAGCTTAAATGATAATTTTCAAATTAAGGGAAATAAAAAATTTGTTTTTGAGAATGAAGAATTGATCTTAATTTTGATTAAAATCTTTCTACCGTTCATCACATTTGATGTGACTTCTCATATCCTTTACTCAATCGGGAGTGAGGATGTTATCTTTGACCCCGGTATCACCATTTATGGTTTCTTCTTAAGACCGTGGGTATCTTATCAGTGTGGAACTTTCATGCGCTTCAATGTTTATCCAAACATCTTGAACGAAAGTCCGATGGAGATTTTCTTTTCTAGTTGCTTCCCCAAGGACAATTGAATTCGGGGTCGAGTCAAGCTACGTGACTCGGTTAACAAAAACAAGCACTTATCGGGAGGCAACCCGGTTCTTATTATCCTTTTTCTTTTTATTTTCTCTCTTTGTTTCTATATTAAAAAAAAAAACAAACTTGTCATATACTTTTATCCGTCCCACTACTACATTATACTATGACATTTCTTTTGAGTTTCAGGACTTATTAAGATTGTCAAATTTCTGGGTGTGATATTTGGACATGGAACGATGTTGCCATGGGCGTTTATCTTCTATATCTTCATTTGCTCCGATCAGATTAATTCCTGGGATCACGTAGTTTTTCTTGGAAGCTGAGGCTGAGCTCCACTTGAGATACACGTTACTACCGATCTACGAGTCTGCACTAGGGGAGTTTTTCTGTTCTTTGATCACATGCTTATATTGTTTTCCCCCATATTCACATTTAGAAACGTTGCATTTCTCTTTTTCGCTCTAAATGTGGGGTTGGCATCCCATATTTAGAACATTGAGGGCAATGTTCGGTTTTAAATGTGGGGTGGGATTATTACCCTTATGATCATATATGTACCTATTTGTTTGTTTTTGAGCAACCCTAAAATTGTGCCAAAATTTTCAAAATTTTTAAAATGTTTTTTTCGTAATTTCGAATTTTGCAAAAAAAAAAAAAAAAATAAAAAATAAATTAGTTTGATATACAAAAAAAAAGAAAAGAAAAAAAAAGGTTAAATTAAATAAAAATAACAATTGGCCAATTTTGGGGCGTCATTAAACTTCGAGCTTTTTAATAACTTCTAACTTAATTTCATATCAGTTCTTGTTTGTTCAGATGTGAGATTGGTTAGGATCAAGTTTTTACTTAGCTTAATGTTTTTCATGATTTTGCTCGAGGACGAGCAAAGCTTAAATGTGGGGTAGTGATGAAATCACGATTATACATGTTTTATTACCAAAAATGCCCCCATTTATGCTAATATATTTAAGAATATTGTGCTTTTTATTGCAAATATTATGTTATTTGTTATTTTATTTTTAAAGGTACGTTCGATAATTTTTGGAGCAAATAAGGCAGAAAAAGTGATGATTAATCAAGTGTTACAAAAGATTAATGATTAGTGGAAGCGTAAAATGTCAAAATCAAGAATTAAAAGGCCAATGATATTGTGAAAAGTCAGCCCAAAAACTATGACCATCTTCATGAAAGATAAGCCCAAAGTTCATATATATTTTTGTATGTCATTACATGAGCTGGGAATTTTGAGTCATATACTCATATATGTTGAAAGAAAGAAAGCGGCCCACATGAATTTGAAGAAAGAAAAGTGCTAGAAAGCCACGTGACTACTACATCAATATTGAAGGAGTATATAAAACCATGGAGTTATTTGATTCACGTGGGCTCCAGTAGCCAACCAACGGTCAGAAAAATCACAATGGCAGCAACGGGTATTAATGCAACGGTCCAATTTAATGTGGGATATAAATTCAGAAGAGTGGACATCGAGAGAGACATCATCTATCTTTCATTTTTTTTTTCTCAATGCAACTTTACCATATTTCATTAAGTGTCATTTACTTTTAATTAATGATGTAATAGTTATAACTTTCTTTTGTAATAACACACATTTAATGTGTGCAAGTGTTTCATCTTTTAACCTTTTATCAAATTAGTGTTTTAGTTTAATTAATTTTGTCATTAGCGTAATTTTTCTTTAGGGGGTTGGCAATGCACCCCTCACCCCATCACCCTTCACTCACAAACTACCAATCCCCTTATGCCACATCACCCTCCCACTTTTCCCTTCACTCACTCATTTTTTGTTGGCGGCACACCCCTCACCCTTCACTCACTTCTTTTTTTTTCCTTTTTCTTTTTTCTTTTTTAAATTCTATTAAAATTTATTAAAAACTAAAATTCATTAAAATTAAAATAAACATTACATATTTTTATTACAAGTCTAAAATTCCATTAAAACTTAAAAAAGCGTTACATAATATTATTAAAACTGTAAAACTAAACTTCTACAAACTACATGGCCACCCGTATTTTGCACAAATCTGACGTTTCTTGTTGATGACGAATTGCTTAAAAGCCTGGTCTGGGATATTGTCGTGCGGATCCATAACGAACCTCATGTCACGATTCATCACCTCCCATCAAGAAATTTGAAATACTCGTCGTCTTTTTTCTTTTGCACCTCCAATTGTTGCTGCATTAAACTTCTCTTTTCGGCTGTGTAACTTGCAAGAGTATCACGCATCGAGCTTCGGCTTGAATCTTCAGAAATCGTCTTTTTTTTCCCTTTCGATGGACGTGATGGATTTGGGTTCTCGTTGAGGTTCGGTAAGTCACAGTCGAAATCTTCTACGGTTATTGGCGTCTCACTTGTTGGCGTTTGAGCGCTACTTGACTCCGACGACTTTCTTTTCTTGCTTGACCCCGTGGATTCCGCAGCCTGATTAACCACCGGTTGTTCTTGCCACTTTCGTTGATCTTTGAGGATGTGCCACGCTTTGGTATGCGCAAAAGCTTTGTTGTATTGTTTTTCAAAATCGAGTTGTGCTCTCTCATAAACTTGAAGATCGTTCAATCCACTATCTCTCAAACGGTTCTACAAAAAAAAAAAAAAAAAAAAAAAAAAAAAAACATGTATATATGAAACAAGCATTATATATTCGAACAAAAAAAAACAAAAAAAAACATGTATATATGAAACAAGCATTATATATTCGAACAAAAAAAAAACATGTATATATGAAACAAGCATTATATATTTGAACAAAAAAAAAACATGTATATATGAAACAAGCATTATAAATTCGAACAAAAAAAAAAAAAAAAAAAAAAAAAAAAAAAAAAAAAAAAAAGACATCTATATACGGAAGAAGCATTATATATTCGAACAAAAAAAAAATATATATATATACCGCTTGTATGTAGTAACCGTTGAACGCAGCGATCATTTGATGCATAGGAGTCCATTTCGAGTTCAACATATGATAAGTACGTTCGGTTCTCGGGACAAGGCTTTGAAAATGCATTAGAACTCGCCTCCAAAATCCCATCTTTGTTTGGCGGTCGCCAACAACTTTGTCCACCGAAACTTTGATCCAAAACTTAGCTAACGCCTCTTCCTCATCGGGTGTCCAAATTTTTGCGGGTTTTTTCCCACTTTTAGGCCGCGCCACCTCTTGGACTTGTTCCTCTTCTTCATCATTTTGTTGTGTCTCGGGTACCACATTAACATTATCATAATATTCGTCATCATCATCTTCTTCATGAATGGTTAATGGTTCACTAACCCGTTCACGCCTTTTTTGTTGGTTATAACGTGGCTCATACGGGTTAAAGTTAGTAGGATTTTGCGGTGGGGGTTGTTGTGGGGGTTGTTGTGTATATTGATAATCAAACGGCTCAAAGTTTGTAGGAAGTTGTGGGAGAGGTTGTTGGGTGTAGAAATATGGTGGAGATTGCGGGTACATTTCCGGTCGGTAACCGGGTTGTGACGAACCATCGTGACCGGTTTGTGATTGAACTCGAGGACGAATTGCGCCTCTCGATCCACTTCTTGATCCACAAACATTTTTTCACGGATCTCTATTCTTTCTTGAATCCATTTTATGTAAGCGTATGTTTTTTTTTTGTTGCTACGGATTGTTTTTTTTTTTTTTTTTTTTTTTTTTTTTTTTTTTTTTTTTGCTACGGATTGGTTTTTTTTTTTTTTTTTTTTTTTTTTTTTTTTGTGTGTTCACATTTGAAAACTAAAATGTGTATATATACACTTCAAAAAAAAGTAGCCGTTTACCATTTAAAACACCCCAACGTTCACAAGCTTTAATGATCCAACGGATAGTTTTGCTCGGTAAGGTTCTCCGCATGCATTCCCTACCGCACGGTAAAATGGGGAGGGCGGCGGTGTTCCCGTGCGGTAGGGATACCGTACCGAGCCTCCCCGCATGCATTGCCAATGGCCTTAACATTAGCATATTTTATTTAAAGTTTGATGTATTTAGCTTTTTAGTGTTTTAATCATTTAAAGTTTTAATCTTTTTATAAAAATCTTCATTTTTAGCTTTCAAAGTTTATAAAGTTTACATTTTTAAGTCTTAAAACTCATTTCCGTCAAGCCTTTTTATTAAAGTTTTAAACTTTATGCATTTTTAGTGTTACTTTAATTTTAAAATTCTAATTTTATCATGTTTTTAAGCTTTTTAAATTACAAAGTTGCAATCTTTATTCCACATCTCATCTTTAATTCACATAAAGTTTCAAGCTTTTGGAGATTTATCGAAGATTAATGGGTAATATGGTATTTTAGGTTAATAATGAGCGTTGGATGGGGTATTTAGTATAGTGTTCTCATCATCGTCGTTATGCTTAAGCCATATCCGGTGCTTTCTCATTCTTATTCTCTTTTTATTATGTTTATTGTCGTATTTCGTTTAATTAGGATTGCCATGTTTAGTTTTATTATTATTATTCCTTTTGGCGATATTAGGATGCTAGAGTAGATTTATTGATATAATTGTTTGGTGATAGGTTGATTTGAGGTGGTGATTAATTAGTGATTTGGAGAGGATTATTATGAGTTAAGTTGATACTTTTGATTCAAACGATAATTCAGCCCAAAAACATTGTTTTAAATAGTTATAAAATTTATTTTAACTAAAATTGAAAAACGGAACCGGTGACCGATAAACTTGATTTAGCATTTAATTTAATTCAAAGGTCTTATCTTAAATTATCAATCACCACTTAGTTAGCACTAAAAGTCAACCATATCCAAACAAGTATATTTCCTTTCATTTTTATTTGTTGTTATCATTTTAGTTTATCTCGTAGTCTTTCCATAGATTTTCTTAGTTATTATTTGTCTTAAGATTCCCTTTAGTTTTCTTTAGTCTATAATTATTATAAATCCCAAAAATAGCGATATCTAAGCATCCAACTAGAACTAAAACGCGAGTCTCAAATTCATCATTCCTTTAGAACGACAATCCGGGAGATCAATACTTACCGCGATACTTAGGTATTTAGGTTCGTATTTGTATCTTTCCCTCATCTTTACAAGTATTTTTTGGTGGGCCCCACAATGACCCTATCAAATTTCAAGTTACAAATCTCATCCGAGAAACTTTTTATTCTGGAGAAAAGTGAATCCCCTCTATTCCGTCTCAACAATGATCTCACTCATGATTATGTTGATCATGACCCGGGGGAAGATGTATTTTATCATGAGAAATGTCTTAATGATGAATTTACAACAACCCTCCCTCCCGGGATTTATATGAGCTTACATGTTAAAATTCCAATCTCGCAAAGAAAGCTCAATTTCAAGAACAAAGATTCCTATGTCTTTGTTCCCCTCATCACATTTTGTGTGATCTCTCTTCTTTCTCATTCCTTCGGGAGTGAGAACACTATCTTTGACCCCGGTATTCTTTCTACTAGTTTTTACTATTTGAATACCGGCGGTTATCTCATCGGAGTGGAACTTTCTCGTGCTTCATATGTTTATCCAAATATCTTGAATGAAAGTCCGATGGAGATTGTTTCTTCCACATCTTGCTTCCCCAAGGACGAATGAATTCGGGGATCGAGTCAAGCTAGCGACTCGATAAACAAAAACAGTAGCAACAACATGGGTTTTCACCCGTGTCTCTGATTTCCTTCTACTTTCTAACACCCTAGTGTGGGGGAGTGGCCACCCCCTGCAGCTATTTGCGATGTATATATCTTCAAAAAAAAATAAAAAAAATGTGTGTTTGTACAAATAAAGTGAAAAATGAAAAATGACATTCCCACAATTAGCTTCTAATATTATCTTCTTTCGTTCAAGGATTCGGCATAATAGCCGGGACTTTGAATATTGAGGACAATATTCAATTCTAAGTGTGGGGGAAGGGAAAATTCTAGCGAATTTTATCAAATTATACCGTCTAGTACCCCTATTTTTGGCCAAAATTTTAAAATTTTTTTCACTTTATTTCAAAATTTTTTGTGGTTATTAATCCGCCGTGTCTAAAAGACAAAAGGATTGGCTAATCCAGGAGCAAACGGCTCTTGGTAAAGATAGCTCAAACCCGTTGATGGCTTGCAATATGCCCAAAATTGTATGGTACCTCAACTCCCCATATCCTCAATAGTAAATGAGTTGGCTAGCCCGCAAGATTATGGCTTGTGGTAAAGGCAGGGAAAAACCATAATTGGTAATCAACTCACCAAGATGTTGACTGTTCCATCAAGAGTTGGCTAGTCCAGAAGCAAATGGCTCCTAGTAAAGACAAATCAAAACCGTTGAAAGCAGGTGTTTTGCTAAAAATCACATGGTCATCGGATGGACCATAATTCTTACTTGAACCCAAAACATTCGGCTACTCCAGAAGTGATGGTTTTTGGTAAAGAGACTTCAAATCTATTAATTTTTCTCAAAAATATTGCTAGGGACTAGCAATAGTTTAGTGTGGGGGATTGATGAGTGTGTAAATACTCATCATTTTTAGTCAAATCTGAACTGCAAAACGATTAAAAACACTCAAAAAACGCACCAAAATACGAAGAAAATCCCAAAGATCGTGCTTTATATGTTTCTGATGCGAAACAAGTGAAAACAAAAGAAAAACGAACAAAATTTGCATATTTGGCAGTTTCAGTCCCCCAACTTTCAAAGTTTTACAAAACTAGTCCCTGGGCATTTATTTCAAAGAAAAGTCAACCCTTGCTTTTTAAAAGTCAAAATGAATCACAAATGATCTTTGGGTAAAAAGTTTTCAAAAAGTTACAAGTTTGGTCCCTGCAGTTTGGAATTTGGCAAGAGTGACCCCGGGAGTTTTAAATTAAAGAAAAATGACAAAGCGGACCTTGGGAATTCGTGACTTGGAAAGAATGGTACTTGGTGATAGTTTAGAGAAATGGCAGAAGTGGACCTTTGAAAAATCAAAAATTACATGTTTAGTCCTTGGACCCTAAATCCTAAACTATGACTAAATCTAATTATCAAAACCTAAACTAAACCCAACCCTTGGCCCAATATCATGTCCAGGCCCAAAACCAACAAAATCCCTTATACGTTTTAATAATAAAAACATATAGGTCAAACTTTGACCAATACCATCCCTGTCACTTCTCCTTCTCCAAACACCCCGTGACCTGCATAACGCCATAACCTCCCATCACCCTCAACCATTGTCTTCTCCACTCCATTCCCCAATCCCACTACCATCTCCCCCCACTCACAAACCTGTACCTAACCCCTTGCCACGTTGGCAATCCACAACTTCAATTGGGCGCCAAAATTGGATTTAAAGGCTGAGATGGTATCTGAAGAACTCAATGGTTGGGATTTGATCAAGGAAGCACAAAGATAATGTGGAAGCCATTTGCACTCACAGAACAAGCACAACAAAGGAGAAAGAAGCTCAAGTCGTACCTACCACTTTTTAGTATAAATAGGGCATTATGTAAGCCTTCAAAAGGCATCCCTTTTCTCTTGTAATTTCTATTTTTAAAAATTAGTTTTCAATTGTAACTTCAGAATTTAAGTTTAATGAAAATTGCATTTTAGTTTATTCAAGTTTCTACTCAATTTTAAGTTTCTTACTTTTTATCAATTAAGTTCTGTTTGTTGATTACCAAAATTTCATTTGAGTATTGCTATAGTTTGTGGGAATAAAAGAAAACAAATCTCAGAAAGAAAAGAGAAAAAGAAAAATCCAGAAAAGAAAAAAAAATATAAAAAAAAATCTGAAGAAGAAGGAGGTGATAGCAAGAATGGTGGATATTGGTCTAGAGCTCAGGGGAGCATTTAGGAGGTCCTTGTATTCTTAGTTCTCATAATCCTCACAAGCTTGGATAACAAGTAGGTCTCATACCACCATTTGATCATAAATTGCATTACTTGTTATTTGTTGCTCTTATAGTTTGTTTTTCTGATTTAAAGAGCCTATTAGAACTTATCATAAGTAGATTAGTTGAATTTGTAGGATAACTCAGAGGTTTACTTTGAAATCTTTTGAATACAGTCTAGATAAGGGGTGTTTGGATCAAGTTTGTTAACTGAGTTGTTGTTGTTGTTAGTTGTTAAAACTCATTGCCAGTTTTCTCTTAACTTAAATACAGTCCAAGTCAATTAAAATGTTGGTCTCTTTTAGCAAAAAAGTCAAATTCCCATCCTAGGTTCATCGACAGTTGACTGTCAAGGATTTTGTACTCCAAATCTTGGAACTAAGCTTAGGAATAGTGTAGCTTGCTTGATGTAGGTTAATTTAGAGGTAACAAACATTAAGAAATCAATTAAGGTCAGTATAATTTCACATAGTCAAAAGTTTCAAAAATCCAAAAAAGTCAAAAGGTGCATTAACTCAGTTTTTTTTCCAAAATAGGAGGAATTATGCAGAATTTAGCAAGAGGTTTTAGGCTTTGAGCTTTTTAGGATTGGAAGTGCCCCAGCTCATCTTAAGATTCCCAAGCTTGTTTCATTTTTATGATTTTTCTGTGGGCCCCCACAACCCACCAAAGTAACCTGTAGGGAGAGTGAACTGCCCTGCATCTCAGATTTTGGTCAACTTATAGGGTTTGCTAATTATTCATTAAGGATAATTAGAGTTTGATTTTTATCAGTTTAGGAAGCCATTTAGGTAGGATTTGGATTAGTGCTTTTAGTTTTCTAGTAAGGGCTTATTTAGAGCTTATTTTGAGCCATCTTTTGGTCCTTCTTTTAGGCTGCTGCTGCTACTTGTTGTTATTCTTGGATAAGCTGAACTTGTTTGATCTTTCTTGTTGTTGTTATTGAAATTGTTGTTTGCTGCTTGTCATTGTTGAATTATTTGTACAAGCAATGAGCTTGTTTAAGCTTGATTGGCTAGTGGTTAATTTGGCAGTCATAATTAGAAAAGGTGAACAAGAATTTTGAAACTCACTTTGATTCTCAAATCTGTTTTAAAATCAAGAGGTTGTTTAAGTAGTTTTGAATCTGTTTTAAAGTAAATTTCTAAGATTGTGTTTGTATTGTGTTATAAAATCAGTGAGCAAAAGAAAAAAAAATAAAGTTCAAAAAGCCAAGGGCAGGATTCGAACCTGTGTCCCTTGGCTCATAACTAAGCAAACACAACACCACA
Organism: Artemisia argyi; assembly: GCA_030686995.1. Classification (NCBI taxonomy): domain Eukaryota; kingdom Viridiplantae; phylum Streptophyta; class Magnoliopsida; order Asterales; family Asteraceae; genus Artemisia; species Artemisia argyi. Next base: position 24,910,310 of record CM060709.1, read on the forward strand.
CGCCATAACCATCAGTGCCCTTGGGACTTTTCTCATTTGTTTTGCTTCATCAATTGCTTTATAGTAGTATTGGCTTTTAGTCCTCATTAGCTTATTTAACTGTTGGAGCTTATTATAGCTTATCTATGATAGCTTTTTCTGATTTTGTATTTTTCTTAAGTAAGCATTAGTATAATTTAATTTCCAGAAAATTTTGAGATTTTTCACAACAGTTTTAGTAATTAATTTGAATTAATTAGTTTTAAATAGTATTTAATTCGTAATAAATTGGATTTTTATTGAAAAATTAATTTTCTTTTTTCTAAAATTTTCTTTTGTCATTTAGTGCGTAAGAAAATTATTCGTAAACCCGTAGGACGTTTTTATCTTAACTTTCACGTTTAATTTTGTACGTTGACATTTATTTTTAAATAAACGTCACGTTTTTAATTTAGTTTACATTTAGGATTTCCGATACCTAATTATGTTTTCCCGTAGTATTTTAGGTTTTTCCTAGTTTGTTAGTTGCCTTAGGTTAATTTATTTTCACCTTCGTTCGTTAATTTCCAATTTCGTTAATTTAACGTATCGTAACACCAAATAACCTTTCCAATCATACAAGATTTTAATCCCAATCTCGTTCGAAGCTTTCCATTCACACCTCGTTGGGGTACGACCCGGGAAATCATTTCCCGGTCTCACAATTTAAATATCACTTTCACAAGTTTGCGAGGTAATCTTTTTCCTAAAAGGTTTACTCGTATTACTTCACGTCTATTTGTCTCACGATAAATTAGACCTCACGTTTATTGATATTTTGATAATTGTTGTTTGCACACACCAAAACACAACGAATCATTAACCATACGCAGCTTCTGCTATTCTTTTTAGGGATATGGTGTTGTGGGGAAGACAAAAATTAAAATATATTCATTATTTATATTTTTCTAAGAGTAAAGGGAATCATAACTCAAGTTAAAAAATAACACAGCGCCACGTCAGCGGCACATCATCTCAACACCAAATAACATAACACCAAAAAACATCAGTAAATCATAAAACCCAATAAAAAATAAAAAAAAAGTCTCTTTTGCGTTACAACGCACGTTGGTATAGCAACGTACGTTACAATGCCCCGATGCTGGAAACAACCTCCAACGCCGTTACCACGTTGAAATCAAGCCACATAGGATAACGCAGCCTTCTAGCTTTATGATTCCCTTTACTCTAATACTCCGTAGAAGTCAATTTAAGAAAAAGTAGCCACCCATTATTTATATTTTTGTTTTTATCTGTTTTAGCCTTGCCTACAATTTATCTCTCTTTCTTTATTACTATTACTATGTGAATGTTCAATTTTCTAATAACGGGTTTTATAATGATTTACTTATTATAGATATTGGATTTTTTTACGAGTAATATGATATATGCATGTAACATTTTCATTATGTGTTTTTCTCCACGTCTTTTTAGTTTCAAAACTACATAGGGCATGTGTAATCTATCATTGAAGATTAAATACCACTCAAGTCATCGTTTTTTGAGATAAATTGATCCAAGATACCATGTTTAATTGGGTTTCGTTCAATAAACACGCCTTTAACTATTGTTGATTACATTGAAGTGCAATATTCAAGTAGACAAAAAAGACGTATTTTAACATGTAATTTAACAACAATCCGACCCGACCAGGTTTGCAAAAAAAATGTATTAAATAAAATAATAATAATAAAATAAAAAAATAAAATTACACTAAAAATGACATCTTTTAAACAATTTTGTTACTAAGTGCCCCCTTTGATACCATTTTCTGGCTCCGCCACTGATGACAAGCTAGATTAGTGGCTTCACTAGGAACCCATAACCTCTCCATAGGCAAGGGCTATACCAACTATGTTACATTTCCATCTACTACAATAGCTTCACATAGTTGGGAACACATACCTTGCAGTGAGTACCAACCATTACCTCCTTAGCAATGCATATCTAGGACCATGTAGGTTCATCTTACACACCTTACAATTCCTAGATTCATGCACCACCACACTTGTTCACTTTACCCTACATAGATGGGAACTCACTTTATGGAAATCAAGAATAGAACATAGTCAGCCTTTGACCTAAATACCCCTTCATTACCTAACAAAGGCCTAAAAAGGAGATACTAAGCCAAAAGACAACTATGTACTATCTGATCCCCAAGATACAGAGCCATCATCTTAAGTGAACAAAACTCATTCAGTTTCCACTGATTCAGGAGACTGAAGAGAAGGTTAAGAACCTTTAAAGATCAGAAGAGGAGACAAGTACTTCACCTCTTAGTCAGCAGAATACTACAAATCATAGCTCTGCTTATCCAAGTATGATCAAACTTAGGAAGATATACGTGAAGAAACCAGTAGTAAGATAACCATTGGTAAGTTATCTCTGAATCAATACACATATCATGTAGGCAACTACCTTATGGTAGCAAGAACTAAACCGCTGTATTCACTCTTAATCCAATTTATTACCACCAAACTAGACACATAAACTAGCCAAAAAGAATCCAATATTTAGCCTGCCCCAAATTACTAGCCTTCTGCAAAAGCACCTCTTATCACAAACACCCTGTTATTCAGATTTCTTAGTCAGAAGTTTTCATTATCCATTTGCATTTGACTTCCCATTCCTCCTGAACATTCCTGACAGGAATAGAATTCTTGATTTTCAAGCTAATCAGTCTCATTTTAATGGTCTCTGTAACAACCTTGAGAAGATCTTCCCAGTTTCTGCATTCATTAAGTAAACACAAGCTGCTAAGCACAATCTTCTTAGAATACTACCAATAGATTTACTATTAGGCATACTAGCTAATAACTCCACAATTCCATTCCAATCATTGTCATCACCATTCACTTTAATTTTAGACAGTATTCTTCTCCAAATTTCACTTGTATAGCTGCATTTAAAGAAAAGATGAGAGTGGGAGTCCATGTCACTATTACATAAAGGACATACCATCAAATCATATGATCCCCATTTTCTTATCCTATCCTGAGTTGACAATCTGCCATGTATAGCTAACCAGATAATAAAAGGAGTGTTTGGGTATGTTTTGAGAAAACCAGACCAGTTTATACCATCTTACATCATCAACATCAGGTTGAAAATCTCTGTATGCCTGACTAACAGAGAAATTACCAAGCTTGCCTGTTTTGCTTTTCCATTTTAACTGATCATCATGATTGTCATCAATGGTAGCAACATTGAGCTGTGTTATCAAAGGGAATTTAGTATACCAGTCAGTAGGCCACTTCCATGTACCATTTTCAATCATATCAACAACTTTAGTATCAACATTTAACCTTGCATTGTATAACTCTCTATAAGAGATGAATATAAAAAAAGCACCAATAGAGCTCCAATTATCAACCCACATAGAAGTCTTCCTGCCATTATCCACTTGCATAACCATGTACTTACACACTTCTTGTCTCAACCTCAGAATATTCCTCCAACTCCAGCTATCATTGACATCTTCATTGATGGACCATACATGTTTTCCTTTCAATTTGATTGTACCAATCCACTTAACCCAAAGAGAATTTTTATCCATGATCACATGCCAAAGGTGTTTGGTAATCATTGCTTTATTCCACATACTCAAATCTTTTAGCCCTAACCCCCCTTTTGCACTTTGGCTTGCAAACATTTTTCCAAGCAATCTTACTTTTCCTTTAGACTCATCAGATTGATTCCATAGGAAACCTTTTAATAACTTGTTGATATCATTGACTATAGTATGAGGAAGAAGAAAAACTGATGCCCAATAGACATGAATGGATTCCAAAACAGAAGCAACTAACTGAAGTCTGCCAGCATAAGACAAGCATTTATTCTTCCAATTAGTGACTCTGCTCTTAACTCTATCAATGATACTTGCACAATCTTTAACTCTAAGTCTTTTAGCTATTAAAGGCACACCAAGGTATCTCACTGGAAGCTTCTCAACTATAAGAGGTATAATTTCTAGAATACTCCTTTGTTCCTCCTCATTTCGATATCCAAAGATAACTATACTTTTGTGGTAATTAGGAAGCAACCCATAATAAATTCCAAAATCTTCAATAGCATTCTTTAGCACAGAAACAGAGTGTCCATCACCATGACAGAACATGAGATGGTCATCAGCAAAGCATACATGGGTTATCTTAAGTTCTTTACATCCAAAGTGGTATATAAAGTTCTCGTCTCTATCCACCTTATTCTGCACAATCAAATTAAGTATTTCCATAACAAGAATGAAAAGATAAGGAGAAATGGGATCTCCTTGCCTTAACCCTCTCCCACCTTTGAAGTAGCCATACCTTTCACCATTAATGCAGATAGAAAAAGAGGTGGTAGTAACACATTGCATAATCCAATTGACCATCTTACTATGAAATCCAAAACCAACAAGTAAATCTTCAAGGAATTGCTAATTTACTGTATCATATGCTTTCTTTATGTCAATCTTCAAAGCAATTATTTTAGGACCCTCTTTTCTATTGTAACCTTTCAAGAGTTCAAGAGATAGGAGGATGTTGTCTTGGATATGTCTGTTAGGGATAAATGCACTTTGATTTATGCTGACCAACTTCCTAAAACTACCTTCATTCTCTCAGTTAGGATCTTACTTATACACTTAAAAACAACATTACAGCAAGCAATAAATAAAAAGTTATGTAAGCCAAAAGTACGATTGTGTCTAAATACTCATCATTTTGTTCCCATCTGAACTGCAAAAACAGTTAAAAACACTCAAATATGTCACATAATACTACAAATATTCTTGGATTGTGTTTTTATATGTTTCAGGTGCAAAAGGATTAAAAACAGATGAAAAACGAGTAAAGTTTGCATAATTGGCAGTTTCAGTCCCTGAACTATCACAAATTGTCAGAATTGGTCCCTGGTGAAATATTTTGGAAGAAAAGTGAATATTGGCCCTTGAGAAATCACAAGTTATCACAAAAGGTCCTTGGACTAAAGTTTTCGTAAATTGGCAGTTTTGGCCCCTCAACTTTGAAAAATGACAATTTTGGTCCCTGGGTTTTAAATATTGGAAAATTACATAAATGGTCCTTGGGTTATTCACACTTGGCATTAGTTTTCCTTTTTGATAACTTTGGATGAATTACAATTTCAACCCTTCAAAATTCAGAAAATACATAATTGGTCCTTGGGCTTATATTTCATACAAACCAAACCAAACCCTTTAATATCTAAAACCAAAAATCCAAATCCAGCCCACACCCCTTCCAAGCCCAACAACCAAAAGCCCATCCCCCTTAAATATTCAAACCGAGGTCAAATGGTCAACCCCCTCCACAAATACCGCTTTTACTGTTCATCTCCCTCCCACTTCTCTGAGTCATAAACCAGGGTGGTATTGGCCACCTGCTATCACCACCTCATCACCAAACCAACTCACCTTGTCCCCTCCACCTCCACAACCTCCCAAAACCCCTTAATTGCCCGTAAAACCCTCACAAGCAACCTTTGGATATTTTGGCGCCAAAAAGAATTTTAAATGGCTGAGATGAGTTACAGTGATCCAATGGTTGTTATTTTTGCTGGGAAATGGTCCAGTGGGTCCCACAAACCTTAAAAGTCTCCTATAAAGAAGAAAGAAGCCAGGGAGAAGATTTTTAGTGTAGCTTAGTTTTAGTGTAATTTTAATTTTTAGATATAATCATCAGTCTAAATCAGTTGTAATCTATTCTATTAATGTAATTTAAACCTTGTTTAACTTAATTTCAAGTTTTCTTTTATAAATTCAGTTTTGGCATTTTTAAGCAAATTTGACAAATTTGCTTAAAACTTGTTAAAAGTTGTTTAACCTGTTTCCTTGAGTTCTTTTAAGCTTAATTTCAAGTTTTAATGAGCTTTCAAAGCTTTGTAGCCAGTTTAGTTCACAATTCCATAATTACTCAAAAATACCTCAAAAATAGCTCTTAAATTAAAAATAAGATTATATAAAGAACAAGCAATTGAGCATAGTAAATCATGGATTGCCATGGGTTAGGTGCCTCAAGAGAGGCTATAGGAATTGTTCTTGGTCATTGGTTCTGTGTTTCTCAGCTTGAACTCATTTTTAAACCAAATCCTTAATTTTTGCTTTTTATTATAAAATACCTTGTAACCTGTTTTTCTATATTTATTTGTGTTTAGTAAACCTTAATAGATAGATAAAAAGTAATTTCATAATCATAGGAAGCCATTTGCTTAATAAATCATCAAAACAGTTTGTAAAAGGTGTGTTTGGTTTAAGGTATTGCTCTGTGTTCCATTAGTTCCTTGTTGTTATTAATAGTTCATACATGTCTTACTAGGTCTATATAGGTCAGTTAATCAATAAAATCAATAGGTCTTTTTATCAAAAAGTCAAAATGGCATTCTAATCATAATAACAGTTAACTGTTATTGTTATTGAGATCCTTAATCATCCATATCAGTTTAATTGTTGTTAAAATAGCTTAAGATAGTTTAATAGTAGCTTAATATCATGTTTACAGTTCATTAGGATCAATCAAACCTCAAATAATTCAAACTTGGTAGTTTATTTAAAAAGTCAAATTTTCAGTTAATAGATTTTTGAATAAACTAGATAATTTCCTATAGGACTTAATATTGAGTTTCATGTTTTATGCTTTTAGATAATCAGTATTTTGCTGCTCAACTTCATTAAGCTATTTTTAGTTATTTTTATTAAGTTGTTTAAACTGCTTATTTCATGGCTTCTTGTTAGTGCTTTTTCACAAGGGTGCCCTGCACACCAGCTTTACACCCATTTTCATAAGCTTGCACATAGCTTATTAGTGGACCCTAGTGCATGATTCTTGGCTGTTTGGAAAGCCAAGCTGCCCATCTCTTAGTTTCAGGTCTTACTTTACACTTTCAAGCTTGATTACTAGGGCTGCAAGTCCCAAGAAGTTTGTCCCATTTTTACTTGTATGTTGATGACTCAGCTTTTGTACCCAACTTCCATGCCCTCTCCTGTGCTTAATTGTGGGACCCAGGGAATAAGCTTTGGCTTTTTGAAAAGCCAATAAGCTCCTCTTTCAGGTTCCACTTTTACTTTGAGCTTCCAATCACTCTAGTGGGCCCCACAGACATACAAAATAGCCAAATTCGGCCTGTGTTGTGTTCAGGATTTTGAATTTGCTTATTTGCTTATAATTGCTTATCTAGAGTGCTTATTTCTTGGTTATTGCTTATTTCAAGTTCCTTCATCTGTATTGTAGCTTATTTTACCCTTGGCTCTCACTGTGTGGCTTATTGTAAGCTTATTCAAAACCACCAAAGTCCTAATAAGCTAAATATACAAACTGTTAAGCATTTGGGTGTCTCAAGTGCTTATTTTTAAGCACTGATCAAAGTTCCTTCATAAAAGTTGTTTCATTTTAGTGTAAAATTAGTTTTGTTAAAGAAAATTCAGAAAAAGCCAAATTTAAAAATAGTGATAGCTTCTATTTAAGCCATTTGGCTTATTTTCAGCTTATTCAATAAGCACTTCTCATTTTTATAATTTTCATAGGTTCCTGTAGTTAAAAAATAATTTTAGAAAAAGTTTTATATTTTTCACTGTTCATTTGCTATTTTTCTTAATTTAATTTAGTTTTAAATAATTAATAATTGGTTTTTAATTAATAATAAATAGATAAAAAGTGTAATAAATATATTTTCAGTTTTAAAATTTGCTTTATAATATTTTAGATTTTTCTAAGTCATAATTTCATTTTTCTAGGTTTATTTCATATTTTCTTACTTTTTAGGTTATTATTAAATAGTTAAAAATAGTTATTAATTAATAATAATTAATTAAATAGGTGTAAAAATAATTTTAATTTTCCAATAATTTTCTTTTATCATTAGGATTGTAAAAATATAATTTTCATATCCATAGGCTTTTTATTTCTTAAAACTCACTTTTTATTTCGTACGTTTACGTAGATTTAAATTAAACGTACGCGTTGTTAGGTTTTAAACGTTTTTAGATAATTAGGATTCACGTAATCATTCTAATAGCTTATTTAAGCTATTTTATTTTACATATCCCTTAGATTAATCACTCACTCACATTTATCTTTTTCCCATTCAAAATCACCCGATCCCAGATTCGTTTTTAATACCTTTGCACGCCTCGTTGGGACATAACGACCCGGGGAAACACTGTATTCCACGGAAGCATTGGCCTAGGCAGTCTGACTATATTGACCACATCCGTGGTTGACTTTAGTTGACCGTTTCAGACCAATCAAATTTTGGCGCCGCTGCCGGGGAGGTTGTGCGCGTATTCTAAACGTTTTTGCTGATTGGTGATCTTTGGATATTCACCCATTGTATATTTACCATCTTTTATCCATATTTTCATATTTTTATTAAACAAAACACAAAAATATCCATCTTTACCCTCCTACCTTTTTGATTCTTCATTCCTTACCCTCCAAAACCATTTGATTCTTTCTATGTCTTATTCTCACCCTCTTGATTGTCAATGGTGTGGTGGACCTTAGAATGGTGGTAATTGTACCAGTTGTAGCATGGTAGAGTCAGGAAACAGGTCTGTCTATAACCAGAATCCCTATTCCTACCATGACACAACTGATTCATTCCATCAGCTTCCACACCATGAGACTCAACAGTTTTACTGTTGTGAGTACTGTGGTGGTTCACACTACAGTTCTGATTGTCAATCAGGAAACACGCTTGTCTATGAGCAGTTTCCTGATAACAATTATGAATCCAACACCTATGACTCACAACCACATCAGTTCAACTGTTGTGAGTACTGTGGAGGTCCACACTTTAGCTCTGATTGTCAAACAAGGAATCCATTTCCTTGCAACAATTACGACTATTCATTTCAAGACCCACCTCTACAGTGCCAAATGATCCAAGCAACTCCTCAATACCCGCAAGACCTTTGTCTAGAGGTTCTTGAGAAACTTAAAGACCTTAAGGAGGAGTTGGCTAATATTTCGTTTCACAATCCACCAAGTTTTTCTTGTGCATATTGTGGGGATCCTCATGATGATAATCAATGTCAACCTTCCGGTTTTGACGCATCCACACCCCCACAATTTCCACTCATTCCAAATTCTTGTGGGAAAACTATGGCAGAATTACTTACTGAAGAACAAGATTCTGGAAAAAGCATGGAAGAATTACTGGCTGAGCAACGAGCAGCTAAAATACGGGCCAATCTTCGCACTGCTGCTCTATTTGATGACGATGATGACAGTGATGATGATAACGTTGTTATTATTCAAAAAGATTCATCAAGTTCATCATTTGCAATTCCTTCCATGGAAAATCAAAAGATGATCACACCCGAGGTTCCCACTCACTCTCTGAGCATGGGGGACGAGCATATTGACACTGTTCCTGAAAAGGAATCGGACGAATTAATAAAGTCTAGTGTTGAGAACCTTGTCCCAATCCCAAGTGAGTCACAGGGAATTCTTGATCATATGTGTGATTTACCTACCTCTCCTGAAAATCCAAAAGATCAATTTGATACTTCCTCCGATTCTAGCAATGATTATACATCTTATGGAGAAGTTGAGTATGTAGAGGCATCACTGCCTCATTCTGATGTTGAACCCCTTCTTGAGGAGTTCACGGATGAACTTACTCACATCAATCCATTTCCATTTGGAAGTGATGATGATCTATTTGATTTCGAAGCCGATTTGGGAGAAATTGAAAATCTCTTAAATTCTAATCCCAACATCGAGCTTAGTAATTCACATACTGATGAAAATTCTTTATCTTATAAAGACATCAGTCATGTGGATAGATTACCTTCTGAGCTAGTCAGCTTAGAAGAAGAGAATGATGAAATTGACACTGAAATCAAAGATGAAGCACTTCGTGCAACGTTATTGAATGTCAGTTTCCTCATTTCTAAAATCGAGGTTTCAATGAGAAACCTATTTCATCTCCTATCCCCATTAAGGATAGTGACATTCTTTCCGATGATTCTATACCTTAATTTGAAGCCTTTCATTTTGATCATGCGGGAGAGAAGATTAGTGGCAGTACCACTTCTCATTCTCATAATTCTCTCCCCGATTATGAATCATTTACCTTCGATGAGTTCTCATGTGAACTCACTCACATCAATTCCAAATATGATTCATTCACCTTTGATGAGTTCTTCTGTGAACACACTCATATCATATCTCCACCGGAGTATGATAATTTCTATTTTGATCTAGACACACCCGGGATATGTCTAGACCAAATGAGCTTAAATGAGGAGATTCATGATATTGAAATTGTGAATTCTCATTCTGAATCTCCTCCTGATGATGATGAGTTAGTTATGATATTTATCATGACTTTCTTTCTCTTCTTCATTTATCCTGTGGCTTCTCCTGTTCTTCACTCCTTCGGGAATGAAGACACTATCTTTGACCCTGGAATTTTCACTTATCATTTTTTAGCCGGGTACTTATCTCATCGGTGTGGAACTTTCACGTGCTTCAAATGTTTGTCCAAAACATCTTGAATGAAAGTCTGATGGAGATTATCTCTTCCACATGATACTTCCCCATGAACAAATGAATTCGAGGTCGAGTCAAGCTAGCGACTCGGTAAAGAAAAACATTACCATGCATAAAGGGTTTTTACCCTAAGTGTGGGGGAGTTACCCCTGCTGTTATTGCCATATATATAATATATATATATAAAAAATTGTGTATATATATAAATAAATAAAGTGAAAAATGGTATTTTCACATTTAGCTTGTAATGTTGCCTTTTTACGTTCAAAGAGTCGGCATAATAGCCGGGACTTTGAATATCGAGGACAATATTCAATTCTAAGTGTGGGGGGGGAGGTAAATTCTAGCTAATTTGATCATATTTTACCTTTTAGTACCCCCGTTTTTGGCCAAAATTTTAAATTTTTTTCACTTGAGCTTCAAATTTTTATGGTTATCAGTCCACCATGTCTAACCGACAAACGGACTGGCTAATCCAGGAGCAAACGGCTCTTGGTAAAGATATCTCAAATCCGTTGATGGCTTACAATTTGCCGAAAATTGTATGGTATTCAACTCACCATATCCTAAAAAGTAAAGAGTTGGCTAGTCCAGAAGCAAACGGCTTCTGGTAAAGACAAATCAAAACCGTTGACAGCTTGTGGTTTGCTCAAAATCACATGGTTATCAGTGTACCTTAGTTCTTACTTGAATTGAAACATTTGGCTACTCCAGAAGTAATGGCTTTTGGTAAAGAGACAAAAATCCATTAAAATTTCATAAAAGATTGCCAGGGACTAGCAATTGTTTAGTGTGGGGGATTGATGAGTGTCTAAATACTCATCATTTTGTTCCCATCTGAACTGCAAAAACAGTTAAAAACACTCAAATATGTCACATAATACTACAAATATTCTTGGATTGTGTTTTTATATGTTTCAGGTGCAAAAGGATTAAAAACAGATGAAAAACGAGCAAAGTTTGCACAATTGGCAGTTTCAATCCCTAAACTATCACAAATTGTCAGAATTGTATTTTGGAAGAAAAGTGAATATCGGCCCTTGAGAAATCACAAGTTATGACAAAAGGTCCTTGGACTAAAGTTTTCGTAAATTGGCAGTTTTGGCTCCTCAACTTTGAAAAATGACAATTTTGGTCCCTGGGGTTTTAAATATTGGAAAATTACATAAATGGTCCTTGGGTTATTCACACTTGGCATTAGTTTTCCTTTTTGATAACTTTGGATGAATTACAATTTCAACCCTTCAAAATTCAGAAAATACATAATTGGTCCTTGGGCTTATATTTCATACAAACCAAACCAAACCCTTTAATATCTAAAACCAAAAATCCAAATCCAGCCCACACCCCTTCCAAGCCCAACAACCAAAAGCCCATCCCCCTTAAATATTCAAACCGGGGTCAAATGGTCAACCCCATCCACAAATACCCCTTTTACTATTCATCTCCCTCCCACTTCTCTAAGTCATAAACCAGGGTGGTATTGGCCACCTGCTATCACCACCTCATCACCAAACCAACTCACCTTGTCCCCTCCACCTCCACAACCTCCCAAAACCCCTTAATTGCCCGTAAAACCCTCACAAGCAACCTTTGGATATTTTGGCGCCAAAAAGAATTTTAAATGGCTGAGATGAGTTGCAGTGATCCAATGGTTGTTATTTTTGCTGGGAAATGGTCCAGTGGGTCCCACAAACCCTAAAAGTCTCCTATAAAGAAGAAAGAAGCCAGGGAGAAGATTTTTAGTGTAGCTTAGTTTTAGTGTAATTTTAATTTTTAGATATAATCATCAGTCTAAATCAGTTGTAATCTATTCTATTAATGTAATTTGAACCTTGTTTAACTTAATTTCAAGTTTTCTTTTATAAATTCAGTTTTGGCATTTTTAAGCAAATTTGACAAATTTGCTTAAAACTTGTTAAAAGTTGTTTAACCTGTTTCCTTGAGTTCTTTTAAGCTTAATTTCAAGTTTTAATGAGCTTTCAAAGCTTTGTAGCCAGTTTAGTTCACAATTCCATAATTACTCAAAAATACCTCAAAAATAGCTCTTAAATTAAAAATCAGATTATATAAAGAACAAACAATGGAGAATGGTAAATAATGGATTGCCATGGGTTAGGTGCCTCAAGATAGGCTATAGGAATTGTTCTTGGTCATTGGTTCTGTGTTTCTCAGCTTGAACTCATTTGTAAGCCAAATCCTTAATTTTTACTTTTTATTATAAAATACCTTGTAACATGTTTTTCTATATTTATTTGAGTTTAGTAAACCTTAATAGATAGATAAAAAGTAATTTCATAATCATAGGAAGCCATTTGCTTAATAAATCATCAAAACAGTTTGTAAAAGGTGTGTTTGGTTTAAGGTATTGCTCTGTGTTCCATTAGTTCCTTGTTGTTATTAATAGTTCATACATGTCTTACTAGGTCTATATAGGTCAGTTAATCAATAAAATCAATAGGTCTTTTATCAAAAAGTCAAAATGGCATTCTAATCATAATAATAGTTAACTGTTATTGTTATTGTGATCCTTAATCATCCATATCAGTTTAATTGTTGTTAAAATAGCTTAAGATAGTTTAATAGTAGCTTAATATCATGTTTACAGTTCATTAGGATCAATCAAACATCAAATAAGTCAAACTTGGTAGTTTATTTAAAAAGTCAAATTTTCAGTTAATAGATTTTGAATAAACTAGATAATTTCCTATAGGACTTAATATTGAGTTTCATGTTTTGTGCTTTTAGATAATCAATATTTTGCTGCTCAACTTCATTAAGCTATTTTTAGTAATTTTTATTAAGTTGTTTAAACTGCTTATTTCATGGCTTCTTGTTAGTGCTTTTTCACAAGGGTGCCCTGCACACCAGCTTTACACCCATTTTCATAAGCTTCCACAGAGCTTATTAGTGGACCCCAGTGCATGATTCTAGGCTTTTTGGAAAGCCAAGCTGCCTATCTCTTAGTTTCAGGTCTTACTTTGCACTTTCATGCTTGATTACTAGGGCTGCAAGTCCCAAGAAGTTTGTCCCATTTTTACTTGTATGCTGATGACTCAGCTTTTGTACCCAACTTCCATGCCCTCTCCTGTGCTTAATTGTGGGACCCAGGGAATAAGCTTTGGCTTTTTGAAAAGCCAATAAGCTCCTCTTTCTGGGTCCACTTTTACTTTGGGCTTCCAATCACCCTAGTGGGCCCCACAGACCTGCAAAATAGCCAAATTTGGCCTGTGTTGTGTTCAGGATTTTGGATTTGCTTATTTGCTTGTAATTGCTTATCTAAAGTGCTTATTTCTTGGTTATTGCTTATTTCAAGTTCCTTCATCTATATTGTAGCTTATTTTACCCTTGGCTCTCACTGTGTGGCTTATTGTAAGCTTATTCAAAACCACCAAAGTCCTAATAAGCTAAATATACAAACTGTTAAGCATTTGGGTGTCTCAAGTGCTTATTTTTAAGCACTGATCAAAGTTCCTTCATAAAAGTTGTTTTATTTTAGTGTAAAATTAGTTTTGTAAAAGAAAATTCAGAAAAAACCAAATTTAAAAATAGTGATAGCTTCTATTTAAGCCATTTGGCTTATTTTCAACTTATTCAATAAGCACTTCTCATTTTTATAATTTTCATAGGTTCCTGTAGTTATAAAATAATTTTAGAAAAAGTTTTATATTTTTCACTGTTCATTTGCTATTTTTCTTAATTTAATTTATTTTTAAATAATTAATAATTAGTTTTTAATTAATAATAAATAGATAAAAAGTGTAATAAATATATTTTCAATTTTAAAATTTGCTTTATAATATTTTAGATTTTTCTAAGTCATAATTTCATTTTTCTAGGTTTATTTCATATTTTCTTACTTTTTAGGTTATTATTAAATAGTTAAAAATAGTTATTAATTAATAATAATTAATTAAATAGGTGTAAAAATAATTTTAATTTTCCAATAATTTTCTTTTATCATTAGGATTGTAAAAATATAATTTTCATATCCATAGGCTTTTCATTTCTTAAAACTCACTTTTTATTTCGTACGTTTACGTAGATTTAAATTAAACGTACGCGTTTTTAGGTTTTAAACGTTTTCAGATAATTAGGATTCACATAATCATTCTAATAGCTTATTTAAGCTATTTTCTTTTACATATCCCTTAGATTAATCACTCACTCACATTTATCTTTTTCCCATTCAAAATCACCCGATCCCAGATTCGTTTTTAATACCTTTGCACGCCTCGTTGGGACATAACGACCCGGGGAAACACTGTATTCCACGGAAGCATTGGCCTAGGCAGTTTGACTATATTGACCACATCCGTGGTTGACTTTAGTTGACCATTTCAGAACAATCAACCTTATTCTGCACAATCAAATTAAGTATTTCCATAACAAGAATGAAAAGATAAGGAGAAATGGGATCTCCTTGCCTTAATCCTCTCCCACCTTTGAAGTAGCCATACCTTTCACCGTTAATGCAGATAGAAAAAGAGGTGGTAGTGACACATTGCATAATCCAATTGACCATCTTACTATGAAATCCAAAACCAACAAGTAAATCTTCAAGGAATTGCCAATTTACTGTATCATATGCTTTCTTTATGTCAATCTTCAAAGAAATTCTTTTAGGACCCTCTTTTCTATTGTAACCTTTCAAGAGTTCATGAGATAGGAGGATGTTGTCTTGGATATGTCTGTTAAGGATAAATGCACTTTGATTTATGCTGACCAACTTCTGAAAACTTCCTTCATTCTCTCAGTTAGGATCTTACTTATACACTTAAACACAACATTACAGCAAGCAATAAATAAAAAGTTATGTAAGCCACAAGTACGATTTATGTAAATTAACTCTTATTATTTTTTCATTCTTCCTTCATAATCTTCAATTTAGTTGTCATATGTGTTTGTTATATTTATTTTATTTTTTCTAGACTACGTTAATGTAACATTATATTGTAACAAAGAAACCTAAAATGGTAATGTAACATAGTTGTCATATGCAATGTTTTAAAACCCGCTTTAGCCGCCGGTTTACTGGTAACCGGTTGAACCGTCGGGTCAAACCGGTTCATTACAAATGTATATTTTTTTTTCTATATTTAACTAGATGAGTACCCTTACCAAATTTTATAGTGGCAGATAATTATAATGATAAAAAAAAGTTTATGGGTTAAGTTTAAGAATTTGGAGATTAAACACGATTTAAACTGATTGAAAATAATATTTTTTGGGTTATAAACAAAAATAATAATAAAAGTTTATGGTTTTCATATATAATTTTGTTAACTTTTCATCTTAAAAAATATGAATTTTTCCTTTAGATATAGTATACTTTATTCCTACATTTGATTGAATGACTGAAAAAGACTGAGACTCTTATCGATAAGCTTTGTTTTTAGGTTTTATATCTATAATAATATAGCAACATTTGCAACAACAATCAACTTACGATTTTAAGTTATAACAGTCTCTATTAAAACTATATTAGTTGTTCTCTCTAAGATAGTTTATAACTCTAATTTACTATTTTACAAAATTTAAACTAATATTAGTTCCCACCACTTCAGCTTGTCAATTAAATTTAGAAAAGTTGACGGAAAAAATGATTTTGTGAGATTTTTTGATAAAAGGTCATAACCCGATCGGGTTTATCAAACTGGGTCAACGAAAAACCAACCAATCAAAAACCCAATCATATCCAGCCTAGTCTTCTAGTCGGTCCCTAGTTCAATCAGTCGGGTTAATACAGGTTTTAAAACATTGGTCATATGTGTTTATTAGATTTATTTTATTTTCTTTTGATTTATTTTAGTTTTTCTAGATTTATTTTCCCGAGGATTAATTTTACTTTGAGTTTGTTTGTTGGTGGGTCAAAACTGCTAGTCAAAAAGTTTTACAATAGTTATATATAAAAAAAGAACAATTTCATATTTCTCTTACTTTTAGTTGGAAATTTCATATATAGTCAAATATGTATTAAAAATATTATACACTATGGATTCAATACTTGCACTTTGGGTATATATGAAATTAATGAGCACTGGGCATTGACCCAGTGGGTTGACTTTCATTCTTGAGTCAATAGAATCGGTTTCGAATCTCATCCCTGACATTTTGAAGAGACTTTAAAAATAAAAAATAAAAATGATATATTATAGTATTATAACATTCTATTAAAAAATAATAAAAAAGTTATTTTCATTGTATCGACCCGGTTGTTATTTTTCTGTTGTAATCTTCTTTCTTCTTCTTCCATTTCCCAAACAAACAAACAAACACCGAGTCAACAAACACCAATTTAATTTATATATAAAAAAACCTAATTACATTCACTATTCATTTCCTCAATCAAATCATCATCATAACATCATCATGTCATCAGAGATCGAAGAAACTCCAGATCACACCGGAACCTCCGCCGGAGAGATCACCGGAACCGATGTCTCCGGCGGCGGAGTGACGGAGGAGAGTATGAAGAATGACGTGTACACAGCAGCTGCCTATGGTGATTTAGATAAGCTTAAGAATTTGGTTGAATCAGAAGGTGCTTCCGTCCATAAACCTGATGATTTAGGTTATCGCGCCTTGCAGTGGGCTGCGTTGAATAATCGTGTCGCTGCGGCTCAATCACTTTTAATCATACTGTCGATTTTCGCGTATTAGTATGATGTAGTGTACGTTTACTGGACGAGCTGATCAAGCGTTATTAAAAAAGCTATTTCCATGATATTAGTTACATGATATAGTTTCGGTTATTGTATGATGATGTAGGTTGTGTTAACTGGACGAGCTGAACGTTTTTTCGGTTAGTTAAAATAATAGTTACATGATAATGACTTGATAGAACAAAATTTTATTAATAGGAGAAGCTATGCGATTAGGAAGGTGATATTAGCCGCTAGTTTTTGAAATGATAATGTGTGACGGATGTGTAGCGACTTTGAATTTGTGAAGTAGTAAGATCAGGTTATTAAGGCCATGGCACATGTGTTGGGGGAAATGTGAAAGTAATCGATACATACTGAGTAATCAATATTTTATGCTTACAGATATAGCAAAGCATTATGCTTTTTCATAGGAGGCCATACTATTAGTTATATGATTGATTTTTATGATATAAGTTAGTTATCGATTGTTGTTATTACTAGTCATTGAAATTGATTGCTCGGTTTATAAGAGGATAGGTGATTAGATCTTAGATGCGAAATAGTTGTTATCTAAGAGGAAAAACGTGCTACTTAGAATTACACTACTCCATAGTCATCTCTTACTACGTTGTCGAATTGTCACGTCCTTGCTAATAGGATGTGAAGTATTCCTAATTTCATGTTGTGGGTTGGTCAATCCTCACGTCTAGTTGTCTATAGACTATTCTAGGTGAACGACGCTTATATGATTTGTCAAGCTCACCCTTCGACTAGCCTACACAATAAATACATTTCCCAAATTAATGGCTTTAAACATAAGCATTAATTGGACATGTTTTAGTGGGCGCTCAAGCTAGTCTAGTTTTCCCTAGCCAGTTTTCCAACTCCTAACATGCATATCATTTAACAAGAGATGACAAACATAGTAATTAATAACTAGGTTTCATACAATCTAAGCAAACACTAACTAATTTAGCCTAACATGGTCAGTGGCGGACCCGGGATTTAAAAAGGCGGGGGGCAAAAAATTTTTTTTTTGATAAAATTCGTGATGCACTTTAATAAAAAGGTTATAATATTATTTTTTTTTACACTAAAAACTAAGGTTTTTACATTTTTGGCTTCAAGGTGGGGGGCAATTTGATTTTTTTGGGCGGTGCGCTTTAATAAAAAGGTCTAAAAAAAATTTTTTTTTACACTAAAATCTGATACTTTTCGGCGAATCGTGGAGGGCACCGCCACCCCAAACCTTATACTTGGGTCCGCCCCTGAACATGGTAATGTAAAGAGAAGCAATTAAATAAATCAAACAATAACACATGGACATGATTGAATGATTAATTAAATAACTTCTCTTAACAATACATGAAGTCTTCAATGGCAAAAAAGGCCTAAAAAAACTACTAAAAACGACTATGGTTCGGTGGTGTAAGTTCCTCCAAAGTTACACACACAATAATGAAAATAATGCATTTATATTTATAGATTTCAAGATGTGACAACGTCACTTGATGGTTGTGACGCCGCCAGTTTGCCGTTATTAGGGTTTCGTTAATTGCACCGACTTAGTTGTGACGGCGTCACTAAGAAGTTGTGACTCCGTCAGCCTTGATTTATCTTGTCTCGACGCCTTCCATATAAACCGTCATTAGCTACTGAATAGTCAGGACCCTCAAGTGATGGCGTCACTTAGTAGCTTGATGTCTTTTTCGTTTTCTTCGTTTTTCCATCCAATCAAGTGCTTCCTTTTCATGCAAATGCTTCCAAAGTACCTAAAAAAATAAATGATTTACATCGAATATGCACGAATTTAGAGGTTAAATAACCCCTAAAATGTGTACAAAATTACAGCGCATCATTCATCTAATTTGGTGGCTAAGGGTTTTTCATGAGGTTCGTAAGGTGAACCAAGTTTCGTTTATTGCTCCGTTGTTCAACTGAATTAAATACAAGAGGTTAGTACGTATTTAATTGTTAATCTTATTACATCATACAAATCCGCTTTGGGACCGTAATCCGCTGCCTAAATTATGTATATAATTGCTTATATGGTCTACAAATCCCAACGGGTAAACACCAAAAATACTCTATGTACTTTCCCAAATAACTCATTATGCTCTATGAACGCAAATAATACTCATTCTACATAATGAAACTTGCTACAGCTGGCAACTAGTGACGTGGATTATTTAATTCTTTTTTTCTAATTAAGTTATTTCCATGTATGCGCATGAGTTGGACGGGTTTTTTACTTGACCTGTCATCTTAAACCATTTACTTGACCCGTCAACTTGACCGACTCATCACTTGACCCGTCAACATGCAGACAAAATGGGTCACTTTATTCTCACCTAATTTTCTCAGTGGTTAATAAAACAATACACCCAAAACTCATCACTTTCCAACAAAACAAATCAAATGTAATATAAAATTTTTAATCTGCATAGATAATGGCATCATGAGCCTTTTATAAAGGAATCCCATGTGCAATGTTTACAAAATATGTGCCAAGTCAAGGCACACAAAACCACATAATAGTTTTCCAAAGGCTATAGTTTAGATGCAACAATTAACAATGCAGATAAACATACTACAAATACTTAAGTAGTTTAGTCTTTCTTTTCCTTTTACTCTGCATATCCTCAAGTGTATCTGGGACTGGAACTGCTGGATCCACAACTGGTGCATCTGTAACTTGGCTCCCTTGATTCTGAATTTCTCTCTTAAAGCTTCCTCTTCTTCTCTTAAAGTCTTGGATCTTTCTCTGCTCATCCTCTTCTTCTCTTAAAGCTTCCTCATCCATCATTAGAGCATGTTCCTGTAAGTACTTGATGAAATTAACAAAGTTTCAAATAAAAATAACTGATATCAAATAGTTGTTATTAGAATTACCTCAGCAGATATGAATCTTGCCCTTTTTGTTGAAGTCTTGTTCTTGCTTGATCCCATTTTTCCTTTACCTTTGCTAGTTGATGCTCTAGCCTGAGAAGGTTTTGGTGGTGGCATTCTTTTGGGTAAAACAGGGTCAGATGTGTATGTTGGTACCTCTGCTTGTCCATTGTTTTCTTGTGGATGAAATGTCTCTGTGTTGGGTTCTGTGGTTGTATAAAAGTTAGCTGGTCTAGGCCTCTCTGGTTTTGTACACTGTCTTATTATGGCCAGCTTCCCAACATCTATGACAATGCATTATCCTACCAGCCCTGCCAATCTCATGGTCATTCTCTGTAGGGTGCCTAATCCTTCTTTTCCTAGGCCTTCCTGGCATTTTTCTTTCTAGTGGAGGTAAAGGGGATGGAAGTGTAGAAGGCTTCCAATTTTTGGATCCAAATACTGACCTAATTGCATACTGATAGGACTCGAACCATTTATTTTGAGAATACCATTCACTTACCCCAAGTTCTGGATCCAACTTGCTGTGCATATATGCAGCAACAGCATGTACACAAGGAAGGCCACTGAGCTGCCACATCCTGCAAACACATTTCATTGTATGCATATTCACTCCATAAGCCTCATCAGACCTTCTAACTTCCACTTCTTGCCATCCACTAGGGTATACAATCCACTTCCTATCAAAACAGATAGTCAAAGTTATTTGCATTGTAAGTATACAAAATTACAGTCCAAGACTCCAAGTTATGTTGCATTGTATACTAATAAAACACATTACCTTTGATACTTTTTCATTCTTTCCAAGTGTCTTCTCACTGTTGGCGTTATTGTGTCTTCCAAATCCATGGCCATTTTATTCATGTAATAAACCCTTTGCATAAGATATATCCTAATGTCTTCTAACATGGTGATTAATGGTTTATCTCTGGCACTTAGAATCCTAGAGTTAAAGCTTTCAGATATTCCATTTTCAAAGGCTGCAGTACACCTATCCATTTCAAAATAAGCTCTACACCATGTGTTTGGATTTTTCTTTACCAACCAGTTATAAGCTTCAACATCTAAACTTTTGATTTGTTCCATGATGTGTAGAAATTGTTGTTCCATGCAGCCCAGAATAGTCTTTTGTATTGCAAACCTGTCCATTTCCTCTTAAAGTTGGCGTAGATGTGTCTGGTGCATTGTCTGTGTTCTGCCTCAGGTAGCCAACTTCCAACAGCATTAATCAATCCCTGCATCAGTCCATTAATTAAATAGTTAGATAGAAATAACAAAAATCAATTAAAAGTAACAAATTAATTTTAAGAAACTGACATTGTGACCATCAGATATGATAGTCAATCCTTTTCCATCCCCAAGATGAAGATCATCATGCAACAATGATAGAAACCAGCACCAATTATTATTATTTTCCACACTCACCACAGCCCATGCAATTGGGAACATTTGGTTGTTAGCGTCTCTACCCATAGCAGTTAATAGCTGACCCTTGCATGTGTGAGTTAGAAAACACCCATCCAACCCTATTACTCTTCTACATCCATCTAGCCACCCTGCTTTTAATCCTTGGAAACATATGTAAATTCTCTTAAAATACATTAACCCATCATCCTTTTCTTCTAAATCCAGGTGGCAAGTAGATCCTGGGTTAGATTCCAAGACTGCCTGTCTGTATTGCCACAATCTGCTATAATGTTCTACCAACCCTCCCTCATGATCAAACAATGCCAATTGTTTTGCTCTTGCACACTGTCCCAAACTAACATTAATCATGAATTTATCTCTAACAGAATTCTGCATAAACTTCTGTGTAATACAAGGATTCTCTATGATATCTCTAGCATAGTGCTGTGCTATCCATCTAAAGGTAACCAAAGACCCCAAATTGAAATTTCTACAGCATTTGTGATCTGGGTATAGGGTCTTGATTTGAAAAGATTTTTCTGTACTCATCCAGCTAGTCCATAGTCTGATGGGCATTTTACCTGTTTTGCAAGTCTTTTTTTCTCAAGCATCTTTTTCCTACTCCATCTTTCCTTGGTTTCCTTACTGATTTTACTAGGTCCAGCTTGTTCTACTTCATCTTTCCCCTTATCAGTTGTTTGCCTGTTTTTGCCATTTGACTTACACTTACCCTTTCCAGCACTAGATTCACCACCCACTGTGGTATCTGGATTAGGTTTTTTACCCCTTTTACCGGCACACTTTCCTTGACTGACATCCCTCCCACAATAAACTAACAACTTATACGTGTCATTTTGCATATACCAAAGCTGGTAACCATGTTTAACCCCATAATTAGCTAAGCAATGTTTAAGTTGTAAAGGGTTCTCAAACCTCATTCCTAAAAAGGGCTTACATTCATCCCAAGGGGTATCAGGATTAAAAGCAGGATACTGAACATTCTTTTGAACCTTATACTTAGTCTCTATCATATGCTCATCTGGGTCATCAACCTCTTCAATAAACCAACCATTTAACTCAGGTGTTGGATTATCTTTGTAACCTATGAAATTGCCTTTACCTACTAACTTATTGAGCCATGGGTCATCAGTTGTAATCTTAGGAATCTTAATCTGTTGCTCACCCTCAGTTTCAAAGTCAACAATATCATGTACATCATTTAAGTTTTCATTCTCATTATCTGAATGCTCACTTTCAGTTACTTCATCATGCAATGTATCATTGTGCATCATACCAAAGACATCATAACCATTATGTTCTGTATATAAGTCTATTTCATTACATTTTCAAAACATGTAGTTACAAACTGATTAACATGCTCATCTGTTGCTAAAGGTCTCAGACCAATGTTTAATGGTTGACCACGGATGTTGTAAAACATGGTAACAGGTGCAACCAGAACTAAACGACGAATTAGAGGATACAACTCATCGAATACCATACCTTCGAACTTGATATCATTAATAACACGATGGTCCCCTTGAATGTATTGAAGTGGATTAGTGATGAAAAGCCCATCGTGGTGAAGATGAACAGTAAAATCAACCATATTTTAGCAAATCTGCAAAATTAGGGGTTTTCAAAATTAATGAGATATAACCAAAACAAAATGTATAACATTGTTGTATAATGTATTAGCAAAGCATACCTTTCAGAAATCTAGCTTAATTTTGCAGATCTTCAACTCATTATTTCTAGGGGGTTTTTTTTAGCGGGAAAAGAGAGTAAAGTGATATTAGTAGGGTAAGAAGTTGACTTCGTTTTGGTCTTTTTTAATCCGAATATATACATGTCATAGGTTATTTACACACATGGCAGTCGTATTTACACACATGGCAATATTAATAAAAAAAATACAAGTAACAAATTGGTTTTATTAAGCTTAATGAGTATAAAATTAGTAAATAAAGCATAATGAGTTATTTAGAGAAGTACATAGAGTATTTTTGGTGTTTACCCAATCCCAACATTCAACCTGTGAAACACCTGTTTCAATATACACCTCTAGTTCTCTAAATCTAGGGAGATACTCCAAAAAATAGATCCCATATTGGTCAGACATTAGTGGTACCAAACCTTCATCCAAGGACTAGGTTAGGTATCCTAAAATGTGTGAACAAATCCTACCATCTTTGTAACCCAAATCCTCTTAACATTTCATCCAATCTGTTCCATGAAAACAAGTCATAGTCAACTAAGTCAAACCAATTTATTTCTGCAAAACGATATCTTGTTTCTAGTGGTGAGATAAAATCACTGGGGTGATGGATTTTCAACATAAACAACTTGTTATATGAATCTGTGTAAACACATAAAACATCCCCAAATGAAAAAACAACAAAATAAAACATTTATCTCTCGAAATACAACGTAAACTCGTTTTTACAAATAGTATGCATGCTCTTAACTACCTATTCGACAAAATAATATAAAACATTCAAAGGAAAACCAGCTTACCATAAATTAGACCTAAATCACGGATGGGGTATTGTGTGCACGATTCTGCTAAAATGTATTTCCATCCGTTTGAAGATCTTGTGATTTTCGTTATGATTTCTAAAATTTGGGGATAATAGTGAAATGTAACTATTGAGATCAAAATGAAATCGAAGGTGATCTTGGGTTTTGTGATAGTTGGCAGGTAGAGTACGTGGGCGGGAAAGATAAAATGACAAAAGGCCCTCAGGTGATGGCACTTAACGGGCAAAACTAACGGGTGTTAGCCATAATGGTCAGCTCGTAACAAAAAGTCCATTTTAGGGACATTGGCTAAAAATTCTTGTCGGAAGTGGCCAGCGTGCAAAAAAATGAAACTTCAGGGACTAAATTTATAGTTTAACCTTTATTCACAAAAGGATAAGGCATGGATAAGCTGTTCATCACCAAAGATACCATTGACTATGACTCAATTGACATTTTTTTTTAATTGATGTTTAGTAATTCTTATGGCCCTTCATTCACTTGTTCTTATCTAATATAACAAGAATATCTATGTATCTGATCTAAGTTCATATTACATTTCTTCTCAAACAAATCAGTATATACCTAAATAACTAACTAGGAATACGTACAACTGCCGAGGGTAACAAAATGTCGTCATCAACGTCAGCACAACCTTGTTTCAGTTTTTCTCTTGCAGAGATTCAATCTGCAACCAGAGAATTTGATGATGAACTGGTCATTGGACAAGGAGGGTTTGGAAAGGTTTACAAGTGTTGTATTTGTATTAAAGAAACTAGTCATGTCGTGGCTGTTAAACGGTTGGATTCTTTGTCTAATCAAGGGGCAACTGAATTCAAAGCCGAGATCGAGATGCTTTCCACGTTGCGCCATTGTCACTTGGTGTCTTTGATTGGTTTTTGTGAGGATAACAAGGAGATGATCCTTGTTTATGAGTACATGCCCCATGGAACCCTATATGATCATCTACACAAAGCCGACACTCCATTAAGTTGGGTGCAACGATTGAAGATAGCCATAGGTGCTGCACGTGGACTAGACTATCTTCACACCGGTATAGGCACCCAGCACGGAATCATACATCGTGATGTGAAGAGTTCCAACATTCTTTTGGATGAGAACTGGGAAGCTATGATTTCGGATTTTGGGTTGTCCAAAATAGGACCAACTAATCAATCATCGTCATACATTGATGCTAGTATTAAGGGCACATTCGGGTATCTAGATCCAGAGTATTTCTATACCGGAAAACTGACAAGAAAAACAGATGTGTTTGCATTTGGGGTTGTGTTGTTTGAAATTCTTTCAGGGAGGCTTGCAGTGGACAGAAGCCTTGAAGAGGATCAATGTAGTTTGGTAAGGTGGGCTAAAAAATGTGTGAAAGAACGAAAATTTGATCAATTGGTCGATTCTAGTATAGCAGGAACAATTGCTTCTAAATGTTTAAGAAGGTTTGCTCAAACTGCATATTACTGTCTAAACAGTGATCTAAAAAAACGGCCTACCATGACTGAGGTTGTTGCCTCACTTCAGGCTTCACTGGAACTACAGAAGAAATTTGACCTATCTCCAGAGTCACCAAGTATAATGAGTTTCCCTTGGAAGATTCATGAGTATCTTTTTTCTACAACCAAATTACAAAACTCTGGTATGTAATGGATTATCTTGTACATGTTCAATGCTCGTTCATATTTTGCACTATAGACTAGCCATTTAATGCGCGCGACTTTTACATTGTTAGTAAAAAGTTCAAAATCATTTATTTATTGGATTTCACATAGTAAAATCTTTTTGCTTTGTCACATCGGTAGATATATTTGCTTGCATCTTTTAGTGATTTTTTTCTTAAACTCTACCAGATTTTATACAATTTTGCTTATTTTCTCAGACCAAAGCAGTATCAATGATCAACCAAAGAGTCTTGAAATGATCAAGAATCAACATGAGGAATTAGCGGCTAGAGATGTAAAAATATTCACATATTCTGAACTGAGATATGCTACGAGGGACTTTAAGAATGAGAGGTTCTTGGGTGAGGGCAGTTATGGAATCACTTACATAGGTTGGGTTGATAAAAAGACATACTTACCCTATAAGCACAGTATTGGATTGCCCATTGCAGTTAATAAACTTCATCGCTACAGCCATGTAAGTCCCAAAAAACCCTGAGTAAAGTGTCCAAATTTTTACCTTTTATGTGTGTTAACTCATATGTCACTGGTGCATGTAGGTCTTTCACATCTTAATTGAAACTTGACAAACTCCTTAATATATGCAGTTTGATCTGGAAATGTTGAAAGAATTTCGTCATCCCAACCTAGTTAAGCTTATAGGATACTGCTTAAAAGGTGAACAGCTATTCCTAGTGGATGAATTCTTACCCAACGGAAATTTTGAGGATCTACTGAAATATGGTATGCAGCATAAATAACTCCAGATTTGAATCAAACATTTACTTTCTGGAAATAATGTACGTATATATTTTCATGATATAATTGAATTCTATTTGTTTATAGGAGGTGTAGCTCGACTTCCATTGGCCACCAAGGTGAAAATGGCAGTAGGAATTACCCGAGGGATTGTTTTCTTGCACGAAACATAATTACACAAGGGATTGGGTAAAGCAGATCGGTGTGTGCCAAGATTCGACGACGACGAGCCTTTCCTTAAGAGACATAATATATTGCTGGATGAGGTAAAACATGAACTCTTCTTCTCTGGTTCAAGTTGACTTCTCTCAATTTCTCAATTACATTTCTAACATCTCTTGCTGCTTCAAATGTATTTATCAAACAATTTGCAGGTGTTTACAGCAAAGCTTTCAGATTACGACGTTACTAAATTGGTACACGGTTGCTATCGTCCCGATCTGGATGACAGTCATAATCTTGCTTACTATTTTCCTGCGTACAGTGAGTTACTTAATCTCTCTTCACCTTCCTTCCCTTTTCATACTACAACAAATACCGGTGTTGGCGACGGGCCACTTTTAGAGGGCGTCGCTAAAAGTCAGAAAACGACAAAAATTCAAACTTTGACTCTGACTTTCAACGAAGCCGTAATTAAATAATAAATATTTTGATGTTAAATATATATATATATATATATATATATATATATATATATATATATATATATATAGGGTGAGGATCAGGTACGTTTTTGTCTTTTAGTGCGGATGCCGGATGGTACGGACGAATCTCAGCCCTCCACCTAGTCAACCATCTGAAAAAGGCGGAGTGGCAATATCGTAAATATCCCGTCTTTTTTTAAAATCGTTACTATCGTATTAGCTTTTTTTCTGAAAAAAATTCAAAAAAATCTGAAAAAATTAAAAAAATAAAGAGGACAACAAATAATTAAGAATCGCTGAAAAAAATTTCAAAAAAAAAATCGTTTTCTTCGTTAAAGGTATTGTTATATTAGCGTATAATTTTGACTTTTTTACAAAAGTCAAGATTTGATCTTGACAAACAGATATTGACTTTTGTAAAAAACTCAAAATCAGATTCTGATATCACATAAACTTTTTTTTTAATAAAAATTTTAATATCACCATAACTTTTTTAATATTATAAAAACTTTTTCTTAATAAAAATTGTTAATATCGCCGTAACTATCATGCTTTCTTAATATCACTCTAATACTCATACATTCTTTTTCAGTTTTTTTAATATCACCGTAAGTTTTTTTAATATCGTAATAAAAAAAACAATTATATTAAGCTTTTCTCTAATATCACGGTTCATTTTTACATGTAAAAAAGTTTAATATCACGTTGGTTTTACAATATCACCGTAGCTATCACGGGTTTTTAATATCACGGCTCATAATATTGTTAATATCACGGTAGAACTCATAATATGGTTAATATCACGGTAGCACTCATAGTCAAAAAAACAAAAAGTTCTCAGAAAAATCTGAAAAAATAAAAAAATGAAAGAAGATAACAATATTAAGGATCGCTCAAAAGGAAAAAAATTAAAAAAAAAATCATTTTCATGGTTAATTGGTACCGTGATGATAACGCTAGATCTTGACTTCAGATCTGGATTGGACGGACCAGATCAATCCGCACATCCGCACTTAAAAATTGTATCCGCACGTGATCCTCACTATATATATATATATATATATATATATATATATATATATATATATATATATATATATATATATATATATATATATATAGTGTAACTTTCTTATGAGAACCACTTTTATCTGCAAGAACCACTTTTTAGCCATTGGATTAATAGATCAATGGTCAAAAACGAATGTTCCATTTGTGTAAATAACTAAAAGATAAGGTAGATTGGTGTAATTGTTGTAAGGGTAATTAAGGGATATCACAATTATACCCCTTTTAAAACCATCCATATCTACAGGAAGTTAATGATTTGTTTAAACCTAAAAAAAATATGCGCCTCCCTCCCCAAAACTTCTCCTGCTTTGTATTCTTTCTCACAAACCCTAGCCTTCATCAACAATCATCTCATTATTTTTGCACATCACCATTTCTTTTCATGTCTTTCAAATCATTCAACCCAAATACCCTCAATCTTCCAATCTTTCATACGCGTTGCCTTACTGGGATCGAAGCTGTTAAACAAGAACAACAGATGCTCAATTCATTTATGCAATGGTAAAAAAAATATTACATTCGTTTTTAGTATTGATCGATTCTTTATTTTAATTTCTCGGATCTAATTTAATTGATTCTTCTATCTTATAAAGGTTCTTTCTTTTATTTTCTTTCTTTTTTCTCATCATTTATTTTTCTAATAATGTATTCGCATAATGGGTCCATTGATTATATATCTATTATTCTTTGTTGACTCTTGTGTCATATAAGAAGGTGACAAGCTAGATTTATTAATCTTTTTTCTTTTGACTTTGTATTATTGAAACACTCATCCTTATTATTATTTAAAGTTGTTGTTGACTACTACGGAATATGTCTTATAAGAAGAGGCTAGGATAGATTTATTAATCTTTTTTTCTTATTGGTGAATGTGTCGTACACAAAGATATATGTGTTAGCCAGGTATATGATTTTATTTTGGGCCGGAAAATGAACGGGACTAAGGGTGGTCACATTTAGGTGGATGTTGTTCAAAACATATATGTTTTAATAATGATAACAATAAGTATGCACATATATGTTCAAAACATGTATGTTTTAAAAGATGATTGCTTATAAACGGAATGCTTAAAACATGTATGTTTTTTTTATTTAGTAAGTGTAATTATTAATTTTTTCAAAGACTTCGTGTTTGCCAAACAAGTATGTTTCCTAAAACATACATGCACTCATGAATATGTATAATTTTTAATAATATTATTGTTGCTAACTTTTATACTTTCCTTTGTATCAGGTGTAATTACAAGAATGTTCAAGGCTACAAGTGTGCATATATATCCGACTTTTTAAAAAATGTTTACGGCTACTCGTGCGCATTTGTCCATTTGTGTTGAAT
Organism: Artemisia argyi; assembly: GCA_030686995.1. Lineage (NCBI taxonomy): Eukaryota > Viridiplantae > Streptophyta > Magnoliopsida > Asterales > Asteraceae > Artemisia > Artemisia argyi. Next base: position 24,939,767 of record CM060709.1, read on the forward strand.
ATTATTAGTGCTCACGTGTATAGATCGATTAGATTCATGTATTTATCATTTTTAGAAATTTGTATTTTAATTATATTTCAATCGATATCGAAGTTTGTATATAACATTTATGTTCTTGGTTGGTTATAAATTTCATTATATTAAAAAACCAATATGCACCTTGAAAGGGAAAAAAAACATGTATGCACTTTGACTAATTGAAAACATGTATGTACCTTGACTATTTGGGGAAAAAAACATGCATGTACCTTGAGATTTAAAAAAATAATGATTATGTATAAAAAAAACATGTATGCACCATAACTATTTCAAAACATGTTAGCAAAAAAAAAAAAAAAAAAAAAAAAAAAAAAAAAAAAAAAAAATCCATATTTTAAGATTATAAAAAACGGGAATTATAAAATAATAATAATAATAATATGAAAATGTCTTTTACTATTATACCCTTTTCAATTAAATAAAAAAAACAAAATGCTATTGAGCATTAAATGATGTACATTGTGTATTATTAGTTGTAAAAAAGCGGTTCTCGCAGTTCTTGTAGATAAGGTGGTTCTATATATATATATATATAGGGTAGGGTTCTTTTCAGAACCAAAAAAATTGCGAGAACTGCGAGAATTAGCATCAACCAATCAGATTTTTTTGAATATTTGTTTTTATTTTTTAATTCGAAAGGATATAATAGTAAAATTACACTTTTATTATTTTTTTGAATTTTTTTAATAAAAAACATTTTTTTCAGATCCTAAATTTTACAAATTTTTTTTCTTTTTTTCTTTTTTTTGAAATAATTATTTTCCAACATTTATGATTTCGAAAGATAAGGTGCATATGTTTTTCTTTCTTTATATATATATATATATATATATATATATATATATATATATATATATATATATATATATAAAAGGTAAATTTACATATATTCTTATTATTAACTTGCTTAGACCTCTATTGTGTTTTGGTAAAAAAAAAAAAAAAAAAAAAAATTACACACGTGCATTGAATGACAAACATAAATATTTTAGATGTATCGTATACCTTTTAAAACAAAAACATTATACACAAAAATAAAAATCACATCACATACAATTCAAATAAAAAACTCTAAAAGTAAAGAATAAATGAAAGTTTCGTTGATGTATAGTTGTATCTACTAATCTTCTCGCAACTTCATGCACTTGTGTCTTTACTCTTTACTTCTTTATCATAACTATTTTCTCGCTAGATAGTATGTACACTCTTGACATCGCTCATCATAATTGTACCTGTAACCACAACTAATTAATAAACGAGTTATTTAATCATAACATCTAACAAAACACTTAGCACAATGTATTTCTGACTTGTTTATAAGAGACCATTTTAAGAAATTAGTACAGCCTTAAAACACAAAACACAAGTGCACCCTTAAATTAGAACTAAACAAAAAACATCCTTATATCATAAATAAAAACATATATGCAATTTCAATAAATTTAAACTTAAAAACTGTAAAACACATATGCATAGAAGGCATTAAATTTACAAGAAACTATGAAAGCACATATGCACTCTAAATAACACATGTGCACACTACTTTTACTGATATTGTATCAGCTCTAAAAACACATATGCACACCATGTCATTAATTTTTTATAGGCCATAAAACATATATGCAAACCCTTTTCATTGATTTTTTTACCAGCCATAAAATACACATGCATTCTAACCTTAAAACACATATGCACATAAATCAATTATTTTATAAAGACGAAAAGAAAGACAAAACAAAACGACAAAAATGACAAATACACTTTTACATACAAGTATAACATCGTGTCAACAAGCATCATATTAGTTATTAAAATCAATTAACAAAACATATATGCACTAGTAACAACTTTTATATGCACTAATATCGTATTGGCTAATATTCTCTATGGCTTTAGAGATAAAAAAAATTCAACCCCTGGGTCACTTCTTCAACCACCCATCAATGTATAAACCATATTTTATAATCAAAACACATATGCACACTTTTTAATTTGCACTTGAAAGATCATTTTTTCTTTGAATAAAGAGTTCTTATATGATTATCTTGTTTAACCCCTGCTAGCTAAATGTCCATCTTCTTTACATACATATGTATACTTGTAAATCCACTTTTTATTTCATTCCATAAAACAAATAACCAATTTAATAATGTAGTATGCTATGAATAAAAACAATGGCAATTCAATTTTGTGGTGACGTAACAAACCAAATCAAACTGCACCACAACAACAACAACAATACCCAATCCCGCGGAAGCGGGGCAAATCAAACTGCACCGATAAGTCAAATTTCACTTTCGGTGCCAACTTTAGCAACAAAGATACCATACATTATGAAACGATTTAGATTAAAATTTAGAATTAGAATATGTAACTAAGAATAATTTCCTTTTTATTACTATTTTTCATGCACGGCGTAAAAAGATATTAAGAGATTTGCACAAATATGTATGGTACCTAACCATTAGTCAATCCTAATATTAACATTTTTTATTCTGCAACTTCTAATACTTGATTAAATAATTAAAGATTCCATATACTAACCAAGTTGATGTGTCATGTACGTATTAGATAAGTGCCAATTGACACCAACTCTGCAATCTCATGTATAAAAGTGCGTCGACCTCTCTCGCCATCCATTACCGTTATATCGGAACTTTTGTTGTGAACACCGATGATTAAATAATAGAATCGATGTGGATTAGTAATTAAATTCGCCATGATGTTTGCTGATGTGATTAACAAAGACGTATAGAATCGATGTGGATGGTGATCTGAGAACCGATTTTGAGAAAGCTTAATTGATGTTGGAGGTTAGGTTATTGGAGTATTTTAGAGAAAAAATTGGGGATGAACCGATTATCAGATCCTTAATTTTAGTGGACAGTTATTGAATAGGAGTTATATAAAATTCCTATACTACCCCTCACTCATTTACATAAACTCTCATTATCTTTTCTTCTATGACACAAATGGCACAAATCATCTCATCCATTGATCTAATATTTTAATGGCTTAGATTGGTTCTCGCAGTTCTCGCAATTCTTTTGTTTCTGAAAAAAACCTCACAATATATATATATATATATATATATATATATATATATATATATATATATATATATATATATATATATATATATTATTTTATTTTATTTTTTATTTTTAGTTATTTCCTCTTAAAACCAATCTAGCCGCCAAAAACCTATGTCGTCGCTAAACATATCAATTAAATAATGATTATTTATTATTTATTAAATAATGATTATTTTCAGATTAAATAATTTATATTTATTAAAAATAAAATAAATTATGATTAAATAACCATACATCTAAATAGGCATCCTTCTTTCAGAGCCCTTGCTGAGCAATTTCTCCGGATTTAGATTGGTATTCACAGAGATCTTAATTGGGCAACGTATCTCTAATGCAACTGAACTGGAGAAGATTGAACGTTCATTCAACTATGATGATAAAAAGTCATTGGCAGATATAGCAAAGTTATGCTTTGAAATATGCGATGAAGTGAATTCAGAATCAAAGATGGTAACCATCTTAGAGAAGTATGACACGTTGTTACAAACAAGACCGGAAGAGATGATTGTTGGTCAACATACGTAGGTCTGTCAACAAACTTAGCCATCAATCCAATACAGTACTATACACAATAACATATTTAGGCAGCTTGGGTCATTTTTTTTCATCTTTCTATAACTTGTAGAATTATCAAATGAGGGATTCAATATATCAAAAACCCAAATTAAAGAATGCGACCCAAAGTCATTTGGAGCCAAATCTATCATTCAGTGTTACGCATCATATCATGTTGTATCAATACTTACATGTAAGTAAAACATCCAGTCACATAGCTTGATGAACATGATATATACATGATACAAAATCATGTTGCTTGTTATAATTGTTAACATGCTATATCAAACATACTTAGGATATCCAGTGAATTACATGATTAATGCTTGTCTATATCATTTTCCTGCAAGTGTTTTATCAATGAATTAAATACAATCTAAATTTACATGCTCTCTTATAAACAGATTGTATTGCGTTCGCAGAACACAAGTAAATTATACTTGACAGATCATTTGAAAATTTTGACTTTATGTGGAAAACATACTTTTGAATAAATGAATAATATTTTGAATAAATAAAAAGTTATGTAAGCCACAAGTGCGATTTATGTAATTAACTCTTATTATTTTTTCATTTTTCCTTCATAATCTTCATTTAGTTGTCATATGTGTTTGTTATATTTATTTTATTTTTTCTGGAATTACATTAATGTAACATTATATTGTAACAAAGAAACCTAAAATGGTCATGTCAACCTAAAATGGTAATGTAACATAGTTGTCATATGCAATGTTTTTGAAAGGTTTCATATGCAATGTTTTAGAAAGGTTGATTGGAAAGAAAAAAAAAACCATTGGCATGATAGGAACCTTCTAGAACATAATCATTATGCAGTTCCTGTATATGAAAATTAATTTTTAACAATTGTGAATTAAATACTAATTAAACTAGTTTCTTAGAGAAATAACAGCTTGTCAATAATGGTGTTAACTTACAGACTCATCCAAAACATGTTGAGGATTGTCCACAGCGCAAATAAATTGATTACCAAACATGGTTACTGTATTAACGATTAAGGATACAAAAAAATGCAAATACCGTTTGAATGAAGTAAAAAACAGTAAATGTGGTTACATGGTACGTGTGTTTTTTTGAAGAATCACGACTGCTAAGCTTCGATTGTATTGTTTCAGATATTGGGTTGAAAGAAGATAGAACGTTTATGTGTGTTTGATTTTGTTAATGTTAATGTGTTAAACACGACTTAGTTTGGTTATTTGCAAGTGAGTAGCTGAAGTGTGTTAAAGGCGAGAAATGTGAATTGACGAAAATACCCTCACGTGCAACATACGTGAGGACTGACTAACGGGCTTCGCTAACGATCGTTAGGCAAAAAAACCATTTTTGCAAACAAACGTCAGCCTCAAGGACACTTTTTGCCTTAGGAAACCTGCACAGGGTCAATTTTTGCTAAAATTCTTGTAAGAGGACAACTTTCGCAAAATTGACAAAGTTAAAGGACATTTTTTGCAGTTTACCCAAAAAATAAACTTTCACCATTTTTTTAAAAATTAAATATCTCGCAAACCGTAAATCTTTACGCGAAAAAAATATCATTGTGACGAGAATTAAATTATCTTTCTATAGATATGCATTGTTATATACTTTCGACGAACTTTTTTTGACGATTTTTTTTTCAAAATTTCCGCCCAGAAAAATCATACTACTTCCGTCCCAAAGTTATTGTCCCATTTTGTCTTTTTCGATCTTTACTCTTCAACTTTGACCTAAAGTATTTTTGTTTATATTACATAATAACTTGATATAAAATATATGAACGAATTGAGTTTTAAATGTATTTTCATTAGTACAATTTTTATCAAAAATTGTATAACACAAACAAAAATATTTATAGTTAAAGTTGAGAAAGAAATACCGAAAAAATAAAAAAGGGACAATAATTTTGAGACGGAAGGAGTATATGATTTGTAAAAATCATATGTGATTTGTTAAAATCAAATCATATGTGATTTTTACGAATCATATATGATTTTTATAAATCATATATGATTCGTAAGAATCATATGTGATTTGTAAAAATCAAATCATATGTTATTTTTATGAATCATATATGATTTTTCTGGGCGAAAATTTAAAAAAAAAATCGTCAAAAAAAAGTTCGTCAAAAATATATAACAATGCATATTTATAGAAAGATGATTTAATTTTCGTCGCGATGGTATTTTTTTTTTAGTTTGAAGATTTACCGTTTGCAAGATATGTTGTTTTAAAAGAAAAAGATAGAAAATTTAAATGGGTGTATGGTTTCTTCATGGATCTCAACTCTATCAGGATCATGCCACATGTTTTTAGGTCCATAATTATGTCTACGATTAGGTCCATCTATCATTTCTTAAAAAAATAAATAATAATAATAATAATAATAATAATAATAATAATAATAATAATAATCGAAATGATTTATTATATAAAAATATTAAAAGAAAAAAAATAATAAATAAATAAATAAATAAATAAAAAGTTATTTTCATTGTATTGATCTGGTTGCTATTTTTCTGTTGTAATCTTCTTTCATCTTCCTCCATTTCCCTAACAAACAAACAAACACAGAGTCAACACCAATTTAATTTATATATAAATTAAAAAACCCTAATTACATTCACTATTCATTTCCTCAATCAAATCATCATCAACATAACATCATCATGTCATCGGAGATCGAAGAAACTCCAGATCACACCGGAACCCCCGCCGGAACCGATGTCTCCGGCGGCGGAGTGACGGAGGGAGAGTATGAAGAATGACGTGTATACAGCAGCTGCCTATGGTGATTTAGATAAGCTTAAGAATTTGGTTGAATTTGAAGGTGCTTCCATTCATAAACCTGATGATTTAGGTTATCGCGCCTTGCAGTGGGCTGTGTTGAACAATCGTGTCGCTGCGGCTCAATATATTCTTGAGGTTGTCATAACTATCGTCAGTTTTAATAATACTGTCGATTTTCGCGTATTCTGTTAGTATGATGTAGTGTACGTTTACTAGACGAGCTGATCAATCGTTATTACAGAAGCTATTATCATGATATTAGTTACGTGATATATTAATCGGATCAGTTTTTGTTATAGTTTCGGTTATTGTAACTGGACGAGCTTAACCTTTTTTTTCGTTAGTTAGAGAAGTTATAGTGTTAGTTACATGACGATGAAATGATTTACGTTTAATGTGTGATGGATGTATATGTCAATATATTCCGGAGGTTTTGATTATGTTATACTTTGTTTGTATCGTTGTATATGTGAAAGTTTGTAGGAGGTGTAGAGTTATGATCAATTTTATTATAGTGTCGGTTTTTTATGCTTTTGATTATATGGTTACTAGATTCAACAAAGTTTTAATTTTGTTAATAGGAGAAGCCATGTGATTAGAAAGGTGATATCAGCTGCCAGTTTTTGAAATGATAATGCGTGACAGATATGTAGCGACTTTGAACTTGTGAAGTAGTAAGATCAAAAGTTACTAAGGCTAATGCACATGTGTTGGGGGAGATGTGAAAGTAATCAATACATACTGAGTAATCAATAGTTTATGTTTACAGATAGAGCAAAGCATTATGCTTTTTCATAGGAGGCCATACTATTAGTTATATGATCGATTTTTATGATATAAGTTAGGTATCGATTGTTGTTATTACTAGTCATTGAAATTGATTGCTCGGTTTATAAGAGGATAGGCGATTAGATCTTAGATGCGAAATAGTTGTTATCTAAGGGGAAAAACGTGTCTACTTAGAATTACACTACTCCATAGTCATCTCTTACTACGTTGTCGAATTGTCACGTCCTTGCTAATAGAATGTGAAGTATTCCTAATTTCATGATGTGGGTTGGTCAGTCCTCACGTCTAGTTGTCTATAGACTATTCTAGGTGAACGACGCTTATATGATTTGTCAAGCTCACCCTTCGACTAGCCTACACAATAAATACAGTTCCCAAATTAGTGGCTTTAAACATAAGCATTAATTGGACATGTTTTAGTGGGCGCTCAAGCTAGTCTAGTTTTCCCTAGCCAGTTTTCCAACTCCTAACGTGCACATCATTTAACAAGAGACGACAAACATTGTAATTAATAACTAGGTTTCATACGATCTAAGCAAACACTAACTAATTTAGCCTAACATGGTAATGTAAAGAGAAGCAATTAAATAAATTAAACAATAACACATGGATATGATTGAATGATTAATTAAATAACTTCTCTTAACAATACATGAAGTCTTCAATGGCAAAAAAGCCCTAAAAAAACTACTAAAAACGACTATGGTTAGGTGGTGAAATGATGCGTGGGAATCGCACCTTGCTTTACCTCTCGAGGGATCTTGAGAAGCTTATAACCCCCACCAGGCAGTGTACCTGATCGTTGTAGTATAGTATAGTGACAAGTACCGGGGGATTGATCGTTCAGCTTAGGAATAGTGTCGCTAGGATTAGAAAACCTAATTAATAGTTCTAAAGGTGAGGGATGATTATTTTTGTATTTTTTATATTTTATGAAAGCAAGTAAAATCTCGGGTTTTGAAGGAGTGGGCGGAATTAGTTGCTAATCAAGTAACCCAAAACTAAGATGCAATCAAAATAAAATAATAAAAATGAAAATAAACTAATTATACTAAAGTTGTGAGCAGTGGTTGGAGAAATTGTGTTTACTTAGACTTCACTACTCCCTAGATATCTTTTACATGCTAATTACTTGTTACACTTGTATGAATGACGGATTGTATTCCTTAATACCATTCGTGGGGTGGCATACATAACTCCCCAACTCTATGAGCTCTTATCTCCTCCTACACCATGACCCAGCACAACTATAGGGATTGTAAACAGTTGCTCATGCATTAAATACAACCAATAAAGACCTAGTACGCCTCGGTTCATGTTTCTTAAGACGTTCAAGCATGTTACCATTTGGAGATCTGCCAGTTTTCTTAAGCCTAACATATAAATCATTCATTCAAAACAAGAATAGACAAGTAATCAACACATAATCAATATTTAGGTTTCATTAGATCTAAGCAAACATAAAAGAGATCTAGCCTAGCATAGTAGAATTGAGACAAGAACAAGAGATAAACAACCAACACATAGACATATTGATTGAATTGAAAGTACACTTATCTCAATTACAATGCAAGGTCTCAAGGGTTTGGAACCCTTGAAAAACCTGTAAAAGAGGCACCAAAATCGTCTTTAGGGTTTCACCAAAACTTCTCCCCTTTTAATGAAAAAACTAGAAAACTAGATATAGGAAAAGTAGGCTGACGGCGTCAAGAGTAACTTGTGACGCCGTCACCTCGCCGCCATATACTTCCTCGGACGGCCTTGATCCACTTATGACGGCCTATGTGACGCCGTCACCACCCACGGTATTTTATTCTTGCCACTTTGACGCCGTCATGAATCCTTCTGACGCCGTCACCACCTACGGTGTTTAATTCTTCATGTCTGACGCCGTCAAGATGGTGGTCTTGACGCCGTCACCTTGTATCTTCATCCTGGAATTTTGGTACTTTGCCGTTTTCTTCACTTTTATGCTCCAAAAACGTTCAAAATGGCTTCTTTTCCAGAATTCACTCTCCAAACACCTAAAATCACAAAAGGAACGATTTAGGGCAATATTTGATCAAATAAATTCGGATTCGGGCTTAAATGACCCCCTAAAAACGGATCATTTTTCGCCTCATCATATACCCTTACACTTGAGATTTGCTTGTCCTCAAGCAAATGAGCTTTTATTCTACTCAAAAGACAAGTTAGGGGTCATTTAACACTAATATAAAAGTAATTACAACAAATAATCGTTCCACTAAAGACCAATAGACAAGCACGGAGGTCATACACAAGCACCTCACAAATAGTGTTTAGATACTCACATCTCTCGGGTGTAATAAAGTAATATAACATTATGGAAATGGAAGATATCTCTCACTACCTGTCATAGCAAAATAGATTACCATAGGCTTGGGAAAGGATCAAACCTCCACCACATGGCGTAAGCATCTAAGATAAACTATCAAAGAGGTCTTTTAAAGGGTTATAACGTTAGGTGTAGGGATATGAATTACACGGTTTTGTTGGATAAAGGAAGTTTTACTGGTGGCGAGTTAACAATCTTGGTTAATTACATGTACAATATGGCGTTGCTAAGCCAAGACTAGACTCGACTTAAGCTAATAAATGAAAAATAACAAAAACATAAAATGAACATAGAATGAAACGGGATGGTAGTCCGTATGTTTTTTTCTCTTTTTCTTTTTCTATTTTCTTTTCTTTTCTTTTTCTTGATTTTTTCGATTTCCTTTTTTTTTTTTTTTTTTTTTTTTTTTTTTTTTTTTTTTTTTTTGCATACACTCTTACCCTACCATCCAAAATAATACATCATAGGGGATGAGAATTCCCCTTACACTTGAATCTTTACATACTTTACAATAAACTAAACTAATGACTCGAATTAAGAAAATCAAAACACTTGGAGCACTTTTAAGATTAACGTACATATGGGGGTAATAAATGATGTTCTTCCCCATTACTCCATAAATAAGTACTTACCCATGAGTCCCAATCGTCCCAAAACAATATGTACAAGGATATGACTCGACTTAGCAACCATGTAATCAATTAGAAAGTTAACTTAGGGTTTAACAAATAACAATAATGCACTGAAAATGAGCGCATACACGGAAGGCTAAGGCGATTTGGGTGTACATTTAAGTGGGGTGTAACAAATTCTTCCTTTAAGTAAAATGCTTAAAGTTAGAAACGAAAAGATAGGCTCGGAGGGGTGTACTAGGGGTTTCGTGTACTAAAAATGAGTACAACGCTAAGGGTGTGGGAAAAATTAGTTGACTTAACTAGCCAAGTAATATGACTTAAATGGTCAAGTAATTATAATACGGGTTTAACACAAGGGTGATCCTAATGCCTCTTATCATGTAGTAAATCCTACTACACGAATGTAGTCTCATTAGCGGTCTCGGGATGCATCACTAACGCAAGTTCTAGAATCTAAATGCTACCGGTACACTCATAAGCACTAATAATGAATGCTTTTCCTATCAAATCTAAAGGCGAACCTCACATTTTTGGGAGGAAAATTTTTCTGAATATACGGTTATGTGCTAGTCATACAATCTCCTATCCATGAGACGCTTGCTATGGCTAAAGTTTCACTCCTAAATGTTGTAAAAAATTTTAAATTTGGCGCTAAAATTACACTAACAAGTATTTCTCGTAGTTTTATTACACATCTACCATTAAACAAAACAAACTCAAGCGAAAGTGCATATGTAAGGTATCATCTTTTTACCCTCCCCTTACACTTAAGATGAACATTGTCCCCAATGTTCAAGTAAAGAATGTAAAAGTTAAAAAGTAAAGAGAATGAAATCAAATACTCCCCTGATTCGCTCGGTATGGATTATAGTTGGCCAGGTTAAATCTTCTTCCAAGAAAACGAACAATCAAAGCTTCCCTTCCAGAATATAAATCATCTTCTTGTCATAAATAACCTGTAAATCCTGACAACAATAGACAAGGCAACCTCGCGTAAAATCGGCGGCATCCTATATAAGTTACTAAATCCTAGAAAACAAAGTAAGATATAATGCTTGTGGAATGAAGTTTGCAGATTTCCTGGAGATTATAAAACTTAATAATTCACAAAAACCATAAGACTCCATTAGAAAAACAAAACTGGTAAAATTTCCAGATTTTAACTCCTGACGCCGCCAAGAGCAATACCCTGACGCCGTCAGAATGGACCTGCAGAAATTCTTATGTTAAGTTTCCGGAAAATTTCTGGAAAAACTTTGTCCTACTTCCTGGAAAATCCTGCAAAACTTCATTATGACTCGATACAAGCATTTGACTCTAACAAATACGAATATACATGTTCATTTATTATCGTGGAGAATCATGATCAGTTTGTTTCTTAAAAACATATTTGGGGTTTCCCCTTACACTTATCTTTTGCAAAAATACCTTTAGGTTGAAGTTAAGACTAGGCCAAACAACATAGTAAAGTATTTCCACATTTCAAATTGAGAAACATGATCAACCAAAAAAAAAATAAAACATGCATACGGAAGCAAATAACAATCAAACAAATAAAAATCACACAAAACATGGGTTGCCTCCCAAGAAGCGCTTTTCTTTATTTACGAGTCTTGTAGCTAGACTCAAAGTCATGGGGTATCACGTGATCTCATCATTTGAAATGATGTACCCCATATAATTGCGATCATTACTGTTATGGTGGTAGTGCCTCAATCTATCAATACTCGCAATCACCTTTCCACCTAATTTGCTCCTCAAGTTAGCTACCCCATCTTGGCTCAATCCTTCGATTGTGAATGGCCCATACCACCAAGGACTTGGTTTATCGGGTGGTATTGTTGTTTCTAAGTGTCTCAAGAGTACTAAGTTTCCTTCCTCAAATGGTGTATGATTGCTTTCGTGTTGAGTGTGTTTGAGTTCAATCGGAACCTTATTGCTTTTTCTTCTTTCATCTTTAGCTTTCTTATAGCTTTTGATTCTTGCTTCCCATGCAAGAATTTTATTCTGAACACGAATGGGTGTCGCGCCAATGTTGTTTTTAATCATTCTCCAACTCAAATTCTCATGCCTACTTCGCGGAATCATGTGGAAGCTAATCTTTCTCTTTCCAGATTTAAGCTCAATTTCCTATCTTCATACTTAATGACAGCCCTAGCGGTGGTGAGGAATGGCGCCCCAAGGATTATTGGCATGCATCCATCCCCTTTATCATCAATGATCATAAAATCAACGGGGTACATGAATCCTGCCACATTAACTAATACATCTTCTGCGATTCCTAGGGGGTATACGTACGAGTGTCCAACAAGAGATAGCCTAACACGAGTAGGTGCTGGCATTTTCGACGTCAGTTGGATGTAAATAGTTAGGGGCATAAGATTTACTTCCGATCCTTGGTCGGCGAAAGCACAAAGATGTTTCAAGTCCCCGATGCTCGTTGGTATTTCAAAATTCCCACATGCTACCTGCTTGGTGGCCACTTTCTGTATCAGTAATCTCTCGACCACTGATCCTCCAATGAGCGTATCATACTCATCTTCCTCTTCTTTCTCTTTCTCAGGAACCGGTTCGGAGGATTGGTTACGCCTATCACCCTTAATCCAACTTGTTATGGTGTTTTTATTTATGTCGTGTTTCAGGTAGTAACTCAAAGGTTGGGACTCAGGCGGTTTTTCTAAGGTCTGTTTAGCAGGAGTTTCTACCTTCTCATTATCTTTATGGACAATGGTGATGGAGTTAACAAATTGGGTGGTGGGAGTGGCGCTTTCTTTCCTTAGCAGAATTCGTTCGGGGGTTTTTTGATTGGCATACTCCTCCAATAGACTCAACATCTCATTCATTTTCTCCTGCATCTCCTCTTTTTGCTTATAAACTGCTTATTCGAATCTAGCAAGCCAATCAGAGTGAGTCGCCATATATTCTCTCATTCTAGCCTCAAATTCCGAGCTAAGTTCCTTGGGAGGGGAGCAAGGTGGGGTGTATCTCTGAAAAGTTTCGACATGTTCTCTAGAAGGTGATTCAGATAATGGTGCCGAAGTTGATCTTGAGACAGAATTGACAGTGGCTTGTCTAGGACTTAAGGGTCTCCTTTGCCTTTCCTCAAAATAGTCAACTTTTGCCTCAAGTTTGCATAAGAGTTCATCGGGGATTTCGGTGGTTCCTCCAGATGCCGAGACTGCATTGATGGCCGCTTCTACCGTATGTTTAAATTCCCAAATCTCATTATTATCGACAACGAGCTCTTCTATAATTGCCCATGACTCCTCGGCATTCTTATCACGCAATTTGCCTCCCGCGGCTCTGTCGATGGTACGCTTAGTGTGATAGTCAACATGGTCGTAGAAAATTTGAACTAATAACCAAAGGTTTATGCCATGATGAGGGATCTTGTGGAGGAGATCCTTAAAACGGGCCCAAGCCTCGTAGAAAGGTTCACCCCGCTGTTGCTCAAACATCAAAATGTCCCTTCTAAGCATTGCAGTCTTTTCTGGCGGAAAGAATTGGGTAAGGAAGCGGTTGGCGAGATTGTCCCATGTGGTGATGGATCCCGCGGGTAGACGTTCAAGCCATTGACTAGCTTGATCTCGTAGAGAGAATGGGAATAGGCGTAATCGGGTAGTCTCTCTAGTTTCAACACCTAGGTCTATGGAGTCTACGATTTTGAGGAAGTCCTTAAGGTGTTGGTTTGGATCTTCAGAACGAAGTCCATGGAATGCACATCCGCTTTGCACCAACCGGATGGTGTCGGATCGCAAGGGGGTCACATTGTCTCCGGTGAGCTCAATGGTGTTTCGGTAGCCTTGGTGGCTAGGTCGGGAATACTCTCCTAAGGTTCGGGGCCTAAGGGGTTCTAATGGTGGGTTTTGTTGTGGTGGGATGACGGGTTCAAAGATGTTACCACCTTCCATGATGTCGGATGGTAAAGAGTTACGAACAAAGGCACGAAGAAATAAGATAGACTAAAGAAGACCTAAAAATAAAAATAAAAATCTTACTAGAAAGGAATCTAGCAAGTAGACCTAATAAAAAGAAATCCTAACCTAGACAATAACTATTCCCCGGGCTGCGGCGCCAAAAACTTGATGCGTGGGAATCGCACCTTGCTTTACCTCTCGAGGGATCTCGAGAAGCTTACAACCCCCACCAGGCAGTGTACCTGATCGTTGTAGTATAGTATAGTGACAAGTACCGGGGGATTGATCGTTCAGCTTAGGAATAGTGTCGCTAGGATTAGAAAACCTAATTAATAGTTCTAAAGGTGAGGGATGATTATTTTTGTATTTTTTATATTTTATGAAAGCAAGTAAAATCTCGGGTTTTGAAGGAGTGGGCGGAATTAGTTGCTAATCAACTAACCCAAAACTAAGATGCAATCAAAATAAAATAATAAAAATGAAAATAAACTAATTATACTAAAGTTGTGAGCAGTGGTTGGAGAAATTGTGTTTACTTAGACTTCACTACCCCCTAGATATCTTTTACATGTTAATTACTTGTTACACTTGTATGAATGACGGATTGTATTCCTTAATACCATTCGTGGGGTGGCATACATAACTCCCCAACTCTATGAGCTCTTATCTCCTCCTACACCATGACCCAGCACAACTATAGGGATTGTAAACAGTGGCTCATGCATTAAATACAACCAATAAAGACCTAGTACGCCTCGGTTCATGTTTCTTAAGACGTTCAAGCATGTTACCATTTGTTGATCTTCCAGTTTTCTTAAGCCTAACATATAAATCATTCATTCAAAACAAGAATAGACAAGTAATCAACACATAATCAATATCTAGGTTTCATTAGATCTAAGCAAACACAAAAGAGATCTAGCCTAGCATAGTAGAATTGAGACAAGAACAAGAGATAAACAACCAACACATAGACATATTGATTGAATTGAAAGTACACTTATCTCAATTACAATGCAAGGTCTCAAGGGTTTGGAACCCTTAAAAAACCTGTAAAAGAGGCACCAAAATCGTCTTTAGGGTTTCACCAAAACTTCTCCCCTTTTAATGAAAAAACTAGAAAACTATATATAGGAAAAGTAGGCTGACGGCGTCAAGAGTAACTTGTGACGCCGTCACCTCGCCGCCATATACTTCCTCTGACGGCCTTGATCCACTTATGACGGCCTATGTGACGCCGTCACCACCCACGGTATTTTATTCTTGCCACTTTGACACCGTCATGAATCCTTCTGACGCCATCACCACCTACGGTGTTTAATTCTTCATGTCTAACGCCGTCAAGATGGTGGTCTTGACGCCGTCACCTTGTATCTTCAGCCTGGAATTTTGGTACTTTGCCATTTTCTTCACTTTTATGCTCCAAAAACGTTCAAAATGGCTTCTTTTCCAGAATTCACTCTCCAAACACCTAAAATCACAAAAGGAACGATTTAGGGCAATATTTGATCAAATAAATTCGGATTCGGGCTTAAATGACCCCCTAAAAACGGATCATTTTTCGCCTCATCATGTAAGTTCCTCCAAAGTTGCACACACAATAATGAAAATAATGCGTTTATATTTATAGATTTTAGGACGTGACGCCGTCAGCATTAGGGTTTCGTTATTTGCACCGACTTAGTTGTGATGGCGTCACTGAGAAGTTGTGACTCCGTCAGCCTTGATTTATCTTGTCTCGACGCCTTCCATATAAACCGTCGTTAGCTACTGAATAGTCAGGACCCTCAAGTGATGGCGTCACTTAGTAGCTTGTGACGCTGTCACAAGCCTTTCTTGTGACGTCTTTGTCGTTTTCTTTGTTTTTCCATCCAATCAAGTGCTTCCTTTTCATGCAAATGCTTTCGCAGTACCTAAAAAAATAAATGATTTACATCGAATATGCACGGATTTAGAGGCTAAATAACCCCTAAAATGTGTACAAAATTACACCGCATCAGTCATATAATTTGGTGGCTAAGGTTTTTTCATGAGATTTGTAAGTTGAACCAAGTTTCGTTTATTGCTCCGTTGTTCAACCGAATTAAATACAAAAGGTTAGTACGTATTTAATTGTTAATCTTATTACATCATACAAATCTGCTTTGGGACCGTAATCCGCTGCATAAATTATGTTGATAATTGCTTATATGGTCTATAAATCCCAACATTCAACCTGTGAAACACCTGTTTCAATATACACCTCTAGTTCTCTAAATCTAGGGATATACTCCAAAAAAGTAATCCCATCTTGGTCAGACATTAGTGGTACCAAACCTTCATCCAAGAACTGGGTTATGTATCCTAAAATGTGTGAACAAAGGGCAAATTCCCAAAACAGGACAATTATTTTTCGGGTTTATTTATTCAGTACAAACTCAACCCCATTTCCCAATTTGGTCAAGTGCGATCATGTGATTCTTTTAGTTTCTTGACACTTGTCCCACCCACTATCTCTTGTCCCCCACTATCACTTGCCACTTGTGGGTATTAAAGACTATAATACCCTTTCTCTCTCTCTCTTTTCCACTTTCACAAAATTAATATACCGGATCTATCATTTCTCCATCTCTATCATTTCTTCTTCACAAAATTGATATACCAGATCCGACACCATCACCACGGATATTGTTTGGTGTTGATGGAGACGGCTAGGAGTGGTGTTGATGGTTGTTTATGGCGCGTAGGTGGAAAAGAAGTGGTGGTGAGGTGTGTTTACGGCGCGTACACCACGGATCTGAGACAAGGGAGGTGTTCTAAGGGAGGGTTTATGGTTGTTTTAATGATGGTGATGGCGGTGTAGCTACGGTGGTGGTGGTGGACGAGATTTAGAGGTGGTGGTGTTTACGGCGCGTACACCACGGATCTGAGAAAAGGGAGGTGATCTAAGGGAGGTTTTATGGTTGTTTTGATGATGGTGATGGCGGTGTAGCTGCGGTGGTGGTGGTGGTGGCCGAGATTTAGAGGTGAGTGGTGTGGTGGAGTGGTTATGGGAAAGATGGTGTAGCAGTTCTTATATTTTGAAAACAACAATAGCTTTTTCTTTTCTGAAGACTGCTCTTGTGATATTCGATCTAAACATCAAACAAAATGGTGGAGGTTTATCTTCATTCTATAGAAGAATTGATTTCAAAATGTCAGCTTGGAATATTATAGGGATGAGCAAGTTTAATCAGAAAAGGAGGTGAAGAAACCAACAAAAAAGGAGGAAGCAGTCAACAAAAAGATAGTTTGGTTGTAGCAGTCAACAATAGCTTTTTCTTTTGTAGCAGTTCTTATGGTTTGGTTGTAGCAGTCAACAATAGTTTGGTTGACTGAATAGTTCGTATATTTATTTTGAAAACAACAAAAAGATAGTTTGGTTGATGCCGGAATATTTGGTTGCTGCCGATATATTTATATAGCTTTTTCTTTTGTAGCACATTTAATTTGCCGGAATCTGGAAATAAATTGAATTCGCACGTTTGCACATTTAAGGGGTCGTAAAATCGCACATTTAATTTGCCGGAATCTGGAAATAAATTGAATTCGCACGTTCGCACAATCGCACATTCGCACATTCAATTTGCTGGAATCTGGAAATAAATTGAATTCGCACATTCGCACATTTAATAGGTAGCAAAATCGCACATTTAATTGACTTATAGAACTAAGGGTAAATAAGTAATTTTGTTTAGACACATGGGGGACAAGAGATAGTGGGTGGGACAAGTGGCAAGTGATAGTGGGGGACAAGAGATAGTGGGTGGGACAAGTGTCAAAAAACTAAAAGAATCGCACGATCGCACTTGACCAAATTGGGAAATGGGGTTGGGTTTGTACTAAATAAATAAACCCGAAAAATAATTGTCCTGTTTTGGGAATTTGCCCGTGAACAAATCCTACCATCTTTGTAACTCAAATCCTCTAACATTTCATCCAATCTATTCATAACATTTCATCCAATCTGTTCGCTGAAAACATGTCACAGTCAACTAAGTCAAACCAATTTATTTCTGCAAAACAATATCTTGTTTCTAGTGGTGAGGTAAAATCACCGGTGTGATGGATTTTCAACATAAACAACTTGTTATATTGTGACAACTGGCAAAATAGGGAGCCGTTTTTAAAACCCGCATTACATTAAAAATTAGAATTTTGGAAATTTTGAAAATTTTATTGGACGAGATGTTTTATGAACGTTGGAATGTATTTTTTTTGATCGTACGTTTATTATGAGGATTTATTATTTACTTATGGTTTGGTTTGATTCGTTCGTGATGATTTATTTTGAGATTGTTACTTTGGCACTAAATTGACTCCGGCACTAGGTTGACCTAACAATTTTAACTATATTTTAATATTGGTCCGGATATTATTATTTTTGGAACGGGTTCGGTTTGAGAAAGTTGTTTGGTTATTTAAGGTTTCGGGTTTGGTCCGTGTAATTACACCGGGATACTTAACCCACTAGACCTCTTACTATCCTTATTATCATTATTAAAAATCTTTTTCTTTAAGAGTATATTACTTGAATCGTCCTTGTGGAGCCAGCCATAGTAACACACCCAACACCCTCATCACCAACAATACTCTCTCTTTCTCTCTCTCTGTTTTCAATATATCAACCATCACCGCCACCCTAATCACCCCAATAGCACCATCACCGCCGCCCCTACATCAAATCCAACACCACCATCTTAACCACTTTCTTCCGATCTATCTATTGGTACAAACCACGCGCGATTTGGACCACTATAACACCTATTTCGAATTAATATCACCACAAATACATCACCACTTTTCGTATTTTTTGGAGTTCACTTCGATTTGACCTTGGAGTTTGAAGGTGGGTCGAGTTTTGACTCGAGTTTTGGTTTGAACCGTGACCTAGGGTCACGAATCTTATTTTCCTTTTGGGTTTTATGGTTATTGATACAAGATTCAAGTGGGTTTTTGATAAAAATGAGTTAAATGGAAGTTTGGTATCCGGGTTGTATTTTTCCGATGGGTCGAGACTCGACCGAGAGCTAATGCTCTCTGTTTGGGTGATTATCGTGTTGTTTTCTTGACCATTCGGTGTATATTTGATCTTTGGTTCTCGATATGTGATGTTTGATTGTCCTCGATTATGCTTGGAGGACCCTTGTGGTCGTTTGGTTTCTCGGCCGACACCCCCAAGGGGGCTGTTTGGTTCGGTATGGCTCAAAGGAGCTAGCCGAGACCTATTGGTCTCGGGTGTGACTCCCGTATCATGTTTCGGGCTTATTTTGACCCGGGTTGACTTGGTAACTCAACCCGTAACTTAATTTGTTTCGGATATATTGTTACTTGTCGGTTTATTATTATTGTTATTGTCGTGGTTGTGATGTTTTGACCACGGTGCTTATTGGAATATTATTTTGGACTTGAATGGTATATTTGGATTTACGTGATATTTTGGAGATGTGTTGTCGAGTGTGGAATTGGAGACCGATTGTGAGACGGTCATTAGATGACGGAGATAGGTTAGTTGGGTGCCGTAGTCGGACCCTCATGTTGTAGCACGTGGTTATGGGATTGATTTGGACGGAGATGATATATTTATTTTGACTTGATACTTATTTTAGACTTGGACTATGAGCCGAGAGTCATGACTCGGACATATGACCAAATTCTATGACTCGATAAACATTTATAAGTCAATATTAAAAATAATACTCGTAATACTATTATTGAGAATATAATAGTTTATATACGTATATAGACGTGTTAAACGTATATATATATATATATATATATATATATATATATATATATATATATATAAATGCATATATTAATAATAACACGATCACGAGTAAACGTATAATAATATAACGATAGTTATTATACTATGCAAATAGTATAATAAATGTCGGAATATTGTTATAAATAATAACTATAAATAACGGCGAAATAATAAGTCGGGTGAATAATAATTAAAAACGTAATTTTTATAATTTTAGAAACTTATCGAGTTATACGAGTTGTGGTCATTTAAAGTCCGAGTGGGCTTTATATTGTGATTTTGTGTTGTCACGGATATATGACGATTAATATAAACATTTTATATAGTAAGTGACTTATTTAATCGACGGATTAGATCGAGTTATTTGATTATATAAAATGAGTATATTAATGGGCATCGTGTCCCACGACGCCCATAGGTTGTGGTATATGTTTTAGGGTAATAAATTACTATGTATCTCGTGGAATTTGGCCGATTCGGCGATATATATAGAGAATTTATAGGACTACTATATATACCAAATATAATTCTTTGTGCTATGTGCTTTAGGTTGGGTATGATTTTGGAACGATATATTACGTAAATAAATATGGGAGAATACCAAATCGACGGATTTGATAAGCTTCGATGATTATTTAAATAATATGTTGGGCTAATATTAGACCTATAGTTGGTTTATTATTTCGTTTGTTGTGGCTTTTTGGTTTGAGTTGTGTCGACCCTTCACCCATATGGATACCAAACGTCGAATTTCAAATTAATATGAAGTTAATTTGAGAAATGGATATTTTGGAAAGTAAAATGGAATACGTTCGGGAATGGGAATATTTGATTTTGAGGAAATGATTTCTGAACGAGTTTGATATTGTTAGGAAGTGCCGAGTCTGTAGTTTCCGTTACGTGAGTTGCTTGAGTTTGCTTACGTCTTTCTTCTATCGTTTTCTTTTGAGGATTTCTGGACTTGAGGTGAGTCATAGCCCCACTTTTACTCTTGAACTTTGTTTTCAATACTTGGGGTGAGAAACGTGCAAATGTTTTATGTGGACTATTATCGCTTTATTTATTTATTTCAAAACTTGCTATGCTTATAGAACTAGGTAGGATTAAGCGAGGCCTAGTCCCGAACTAGGTAAGCTATTGATTTGGTTGTTGAGCGAGGCCTAGTCCCGAACTAGGTAAGCTATTAGATTGATTATAGAGCGAGGCCTAGACTTGAGCTAGGTAGGCTATTGATTGGATTGATTTGAGCTATAGCGTGCACCTATAGGTTTGATTTGATTTGGTTGATTTGATTCGGTTGGATTATTTTGGTTGGATTATTTTGGTTGGATGATTGAGGCCTAGTCTAGCTAGCAAGCGTTTTGCGTATATGTCCACTATATCGAATTATGAATTTAAACCTATGATCTCACCAGTGAAAGCTGACTTTTAGCGCGTTTTCTCAGGTAATTAAGTGATGCTCTATGGATGCTTGGGATTGGAGGCTTGGCAATGGCACCGGTTATGGATCTATTTTTCTAAAACTCTTATAACTATTGTGGATCTATGTTTATTTCTATTGGACCTTACTTTGGATAATTCTTGGGATAAATGTAAACTTTACAAACCCGTTTTGGTTGTGTTTTCCTATGTTTACTTTATCTCGTTCTTTTATGTCTTGTGTTTGGATACCAATCCCCGTAGCACCCCGAAAGCTTGTTGAGTCTTCCGCTGTATCAAATTTTGGGGGTGTTACAGATTGGTAACAGAGCCAAGGTTATAGAGAACTAGGTAAATAGACACCTAAACTATAACCGATTTTATAGAAAACGATCCTCGACCATTGCCCGCCAGCCCGCCAAGCCGAAGCATCATTGTCATTATTGAGGTATTATGAGATTTTTGAGATGATTGATAGATTTGAGATTCTTGAGGCGATTTGAGGTTTTGAGGTTTATTGATTTAGTGATATGATGGCGTTTTGAGGAATTATATGCGTTTTGAGGAATTATATGGCTTAATTGTTTTACGAATGATTTTAGTAATGCGGTATTTTAAATCTTTCTTGATATATATGATTTGGGATTATTTGGTGATGTTGATATGGTATTTTGAGATCGCGGTTTAGTTGTTTTGAAACACTTACACCTACCCTACGCCTTTGTCACAGACTATGGCCTCCCGTACGCCCGATGTTGTTGAGGATATTCTTACTGCACCGGTACTTCCAGCACAGTTCACCATGGCTCCTGATGACCCTTACCAGGTTGCCATGCATTCAGCTACTGTGACACCGACAGGTTCTACTTCAGCACCACCTGCTGCATCTACGCAGGGACCCTCATCTTCTCTAGGGCTCCCTGGTACATCGAGGCAGCTTACACTTCATCAGGCTTTGGCTCGTGTGGCTCCACGTTTTGCCCACCGAGCTACGGCACGTATGTCGGTACGCCCTACTTCACCACCTTTACAGATAGATGCTCACTCTCTTCTGTCAGAGGCGCCACCTACATCATTGCGTCGTCGTCCTAGATCACCTACCCCTTCACCACATGGTTTACCTGTTAGGAGACGATGATTGATGATGTACTCTTCCGATGAGGAGGAGGAGGAGTACGAGGGTGAGGATGAGGCTGATGACCCTCAGGAGGCTGAGCAGGGTGATGATGATGACCCTGAGGAGGAGGATGACCCTCAGGAGGAGGAGATGCATGATGATGATGATCTGTTAGTGCCGCCAGCTCAGGCTGAGGAGCCTGATTCACCTATACATCCGATTGAGCCTGTTTCACCTGATCATCCATTTTTGTTTGAGTTGCCACCTGGTAGTCCCGTTGAGTCGGATGCACCTTCTGAGGTTGCTGCTGAGCATGCAGAGTTAGGTGAGACTGGTAAGATGTGGGCTCGGATTACTGATCTTGGTGAGAGAGTTACACGTATATCTGATCGACTTGAGAGGGTTATTGGAGAGTTTATAGCGGATCTGAGAGTTGATATGACTGTGGTTGTGGGCAGGACGACTGAGTTGAGGAGAGGTTTGATGGAGATTCACGAGCATATTGAGAGTTTACAGCGAGGTTTTATTACAGCTCGAGAGGCCGACCGCAAGTTATGGCAAAGGAATGCCGAGCTGGAGAAGGAGGTGGCTGACCTCAAGAGAGACAGCGACACACATAGTGTGGAGTTAGGATCATTATGGAGAGATCTTGATGGCTTGAGGCAGGAGTTGAGGAGCCTCCGCCAGCAGCGTGGCTAGATGTTTGAGCTATGTTATCTTGTTGCTTTCCTAACCGAGGAGTGTTCGGTTGGAAAAGCTAGTTATCCCATTTTGATGTATTTTCAGTTGATTACCCGTTTTGTTGGAACGATTATTATCTTTTGTGTTATCGGTAGTTGGAACGATGTTGGATCTTTATTGTATGGTTGATGGTTATTATTATATGGTATTATGTGGTTTTTGGATATTATGGAAATTGAGTTCCTATTCGCCTTATTGATGTCTTGTGGTGTATTGTTGATATTCTTTCCATGACTTGGCTTCGTTGATTTAATTCTTGTTGAGCATATGATAAGTTCTATCGGAGACTCACGAACTTGTATGATGTTTCAAATCAATGGCCCCACGACGAAACCCTGTTAGAGCTACCAGAACTGGTCCTGCAACGACTACCCCTGGTCGTCGAGGACGCCGTCCTACTCGAAATGTTGAGACCCCTACTCCTGATAACCTGGACACTACTAACCGCAACAACAGGAACCAAAATGTTGATGTTCAGGGAGACAATGATCATGTTCCACTTAACGCACCTACTGTGGATCAAGCAATGATCAATCAACTTGTGGAGCAACGAGTTGCTGAACTACTGGCTGAGTCAAATCATTCCAACAATTCTGCTGGAACTTTTCCACCTGTTCGTGCTAATGGATGTAACTACAAGGAGTTTAAGATTTGTGGACCCGTTGAGTTTGGTGGAACTGAAGGAGTGGTCTACTTGGTCAGGTGGATAGAGAAGACTGAGTCAGTGTTTAATGTCAGTGGTTGTGCGGAGAATACGAAGGTAAAGTTTGCTTCTTTTACTTTCAAGGATGAAGCTTTAACTTGGTGGAACAATTACCGTAACTCGGTTGGGAGTGATGTGGCTTATGCTATGACTTGGGAGCAATTTAAGTCTTTGCTGATTCAGACTTACTGCTCAAGGAATGAGATTAAGAAGCTGGAGATTGAGTTCTGGAATTATAAGGTGAAAGGTACCGATATGGCAACTTACAATCGCCGATATCGAGAGTTAGCCTTACTTTGTCCCGATATGGTTAGGACTGAGACTCAAAGGATTGAGAGGTATACCGATGGGTTGCCGGTAGCTACAAGGAACGATGTGATTTCTGCTAAGCCTGAAAACATTCATGAGGCTATCACTATCGCTCAACAATTGATGGACTCGTTGGCATTGGAAGAAGCTGAGAAAGACAAGAATGGAAAGGGGAAGAGGGATGATCACTCTAAGGGTAATGATCGTCGAAACAAGCGACAAACAACTACTAGAGCTTATGCTATGGGAGATGGAGACAAAAAGAGCTACAATGGAGATGCACCCAAGTGTAACCGATGTTACAAGCATCATTCTGGTAGATGTACTGTGATGTGCAAGAATTGCTCTAAGATGGGACACATAGCTAAGGATTGTAGAGCTCGACCACTAGCTATGGTGCAAGCTACTCCTGAAACTATGAACAAGGCTAATGTTACTTGCTATGGATGTGGAAAGAAGGGACATTATAGGAATGAGTGTAGAGAATCGTGGAATCGAGGAAATCAAGGATCGGGTGGTAATGGGTACAATAATGGAAACCGTGGAGCTGGAGGAAATCGTGGACGACAAGATAATGAGAACCAACGTGTGGAAGCTGGAGCTGCTCATGGGAGAGTGTATGCACTTGGGAACGAGAGAGGAGAAGATCCGAACATCGTTACTGGTACGTTCCTTCTCAATAATCGTTATGCTTCCATACTATTTGATACTGGTGCCGATAAGAGTTTTATGTCCACTAAGTTTGCACCCTTACTAGAGGAACCCCCGATGGCCTTAGGAATTGGTTATGATGTAGAGTTAGCAAATGGGAACATAGAGAGGATTAGGACTATCATTCGCGGTTGCACGTTAAACTTTCTGAATCATCCTTTCAACATAGATCTTCTACCCGTCACATTAGGGAGTTTTGATGTTATTATTGGTATGGATTGGTTGTCGAAGTATCGTGCTCACATAATTTGTGATGAGAAGATCGTGCGCGTGCCATACGGCAAGGAGATTCTGAACATACCAGGAGATAGAAAGGATTTGAGAGGCCCATCTAGATTAGCGGTCATATCCTACACTAAATTGCCGAAGCTAATGGAAAAAGGATGTTGCCTTTTCTTAGCTCAAATTTCTGAGAAAGGAGAGAAGGAGAAGAAGGAAAGGTGCATTGGAGATGTACCTATAGTTCGTGATTTTTCGGATGTGTTTCCCGATGATTTGCCGGGAATTCCGCCTACTAGACAAGTGGAGTTTCAGATTGAGTTGATACCTGGTGCTGCACCCGTGGCACGAGCGCCTTATCGTCTTGCACCTACTAAACTGGAAGAGTTGTCGAAGCAATTAGCGGAGGTAGCCGAGAAGGGATTTATAAGACCAAGTTCTTCGCCTTGGGGAGCCCCGGTCTTATTTGTGAAGAAGAAGGATGGATCGTTTCGTATGTGTATTGATTATCGAGAGTTGAACAAGTTAACGGTGAAGAATAGATACCCATTACCGAGGATCGACGATTTGTTTGATCAGCTTCAAGGATCGAGTGTGTATTCGAAAATCGATTTGAGATCGGGATATCATCAGCTTCGAGTTCGCGAGGAGGATATTCCGAAAACGGCTTTCAGAACCCGTTACGGGCATTACGAGTTTCAGGTGATGCCGTTTGGGTTGACTAACGCACCGGCAGTATTCATGGATCTCATGAATCGGGTATGTAAGCCTTACTTAGATAAGTTTGTGATTGTGTTCATCGATGACATTCTAATTTATTCGAAGAGTGAAAAGGAGCATGAGGAGCATCTAAGACTTATCTTAGAATTGCTCAGGAAGGAGAAACTATATGCCAAGTTTTCGAAATGTGAATTTTGGATTCCGACGGTACAATTTCTGGGTCATGTGATTGATAGACAAGGAGTTCATATAGATCCTGCTAAGATTGAAGCAATTAAAGATTGGGCTGCACCTACGACCCCAACGGAAGTTCGTCAATTTTTGGGATTAGCCGGTTATTACCGAAGATTCATTGAGGGATTTTCGAAGATAGCAAAACCGTTGACCAAATTGACTCAAAAGAGTGTTAAGTATGAATGGGGAGATAAGGAAGAGGAAGCATTTCAGTTACTTAAGGAAATGTTGTGTAGTGCTCCTATCTTGGCGTTACCCGAAGGTAACGAGGACTTTGTCGTCTATTGTGAAGCTTCTCATAAAGGTTTAGGAGCTGTGTTAATGCAACGAGAGAAAGTGATAGCTTATGCTTCCCGACAGCTCAAGAAGCACGAGAAGAACTACACCATCCATGTTTTGGAGTTAGGTGCTGTGGTTTTTGCCTTGAGGATATGGAGACATTACTTGTATGGAACCAAGTGTGTAGTGTTTACTGACCACAAAAGTCTGCAACACATTTTGAACTAAAAAGAGCTTAACATGAGACAGCGACGTTGGATTGAGTTGCTAAGTGATTATGATTGTGAAATTCAATTCGCTACCATCCTGGTAAAGCAAACGTTGTTGCTGATGCACTTAGTCGAAAGGAGAGAATTCCACCGTTATGAGTTAGGTCATTAGGGATGACTATCGTATCGCCATTACCGTCTCAAATATTAGAAGCTCAAATGGAAGCGTTGAAAGTAGAAAATCGACCTGCTGAGAACATATTTGGGATGACAGAAAATGAGAAAGGATTTGTTAAGCGTTCTGATGGAGTATTATGTTTTGGAGAGCGAAGTTGGGTACCATTGTATGGAGGAATTCGAGAGTTGATTATGCATGAGTCGCATAAGTCAAGATACTCTATTCATCCTGGGTCTGACAAGATGTACCAGGATTTGAAAAAGTTATATTGGTGGCCAAATATGAAGGCAGATATAGCGTTGTATGTTAGTAAGTGTTTGACATGTTCTAAAGTTAAGGCAGAACATCAAAGACCGTCAGGATTATTGACGCAGCCATAACTCCCAGTTTGGAAATGGGAGCGTATCACGATGGACTTTATTACCAAATTACCAAAGACAGCTAGCGGTTGCGATGCTATATGGGTAATTGTGGATCATTTGACTAAGTATGCTCATTTCCTGGCGATTAGTGAAGGTGATAGTGTTGATAAACTTGCGAGGTTGTATGTAAAGGAGATTGTTTCTTGTCATGGAGTTCCGATATCGATTATTTTTGATCGCGACAGCCGCTTTACGTCAGCGTTGTGGCGATCACTTCAAACCGCTTTGGGGACGAGACTTGATATGAGTACTGTATATCACCCTCAAACCGATGGTCAAAGTGAGAGAACTATTCAGACTTTGGAGGATATGCTTCGTGCATGCATCATAGACTTTGGTAAAGGCTGGGAGAAATATCTACCCCTTGCGGAGTTCTCCTACAACAATAGCTACCACACAAGTCTTAAGGCTGCACCATTTAAAGCTTTGTATGGTCGTAAATGTCGTTCACCTATTGGTTGGGCAGAAGTTGGAGATAGCCAACTCACAGGCCCTGAACTTATTTTGGAAACTACTGAGAAGGTAACGCAAATTCGAGATCGACTGCAAGCAGCTAGAGATAGGCAGAAAAGCTACGCCGATCAGAGGCGTAAACCCCTAGAATTCCAGGTTGGAGATAAAGTGATGCTGAAAGTCTCGCCTTGGAAGGGTGTGATACGTTTTGGGAAACGTGGGAAACTAAATCCCCGCTACATTGGACCATTTCTTATTTTGGAAAGAATTGGGCCCGTAGCTTATCGATTGGAATTGCCAATGGAATTGAATAAAGTTCATGATGTGTTTCATGTTAGCAATCTGAAGAAATGTCTTTCGGAGGAAACGCCAGTTATACCAATCAAGGATATTCGTGTGGATGAGAGTTTAAATTTTTTGGAAGAACCGATTGAGATATTGGATAGAGGGATTAAACGACTTAAGAGAAGTCGCATCCCGCTCATCAAAGTTCGTTGGAATTCGCGGCATGGACCGGAATTCACGTGGGAACGTGAGGATGAGTTTCGAAAGAGATATCCGAAGCTTTTTACTTCGTAGATGGGTTGTTCCGAGAGAAATCCGGGACGGGTTTCTTCTGAGGCTGGGAGGATGTGACAAGTGGCAAAATAGGGAGCCGTTTTTAAAACCCGCATTACATTAAAAATTATAATTTTGGAATTTTTGAAAAGTTTATTGGACGAGATGTTTTATGAACGTTGGAATGTATTTTTTTTTATCGTACGTTTATTATGAGGATTTATTATTTACTTATGGTTTGGTTTGATTCGTTCGTGATGATTTATTTTGAGATTGTTACTTTGGCACTACATTGACTCCGGCACTAGGTTGACCTAACAATTTTAACTATATTTTAATATTGGTCCGGATATTATTATTTTTGGAACGGGTTCGGTTTGAGAAAGTTGTTTGGTTATTTAAGGTTTCGGGTTTGGTCTGTGTAATTACACCGGGCTACTTAACCCACTACACCTCTTACTATCCTTATTATCAATATTAAAAATCTTTTTTTTAAGAGTATATTACTTGAATCGTCCTTGTGGAGCCGGCCATAGCAACACACCTAACACCCTCATCACCAACAATACTCTCTCTCTCTCTCTCTCTCTCTCTCTCTCTCTCTCTCTCTCTCTCTCTCTCTCTTTTCAATATATCAACCATCACCGCCACCCTAATCACCCCAATAGCACCATCACCGCCGCCCCTACATCAAATCCAACACCACCATCTTAACCACTTTCTTCCGATCTATCTATTGGTACAAACCATGCGCGATTTGGACCACTATAACACCTATTTCGAATTAATATCACCACAAATACATCACCACTTTTCGTATTTTTTGGAGTTCACTTCGATTTGACCTTGGAGTTTGAAGGTGGGTCGAGTTTTGACTCGAGTTTTGGTTTGAACCGTGTCCTAGGGTCACGAATCTTATTTTCCTTTCAGGTTTTATGGTTATTGATACAAGATTCAAGTGGGTTTTTGATAAAAATGAGTTAAATGGAAGTTTGGTATCCGGGTTGTATTTTTCCGATGGGTCGAGACTCGACCGAGAGCTAATGCTCTCGGTTTGGGTGATTTTCGTATTGTTTTCTTGACCATTCGGTGTATATTTGATCTTTGGTTCTCGATATGTGACAATGTTGCAAAACAAGGCCTACAAGGCCGATTAATCGGCGATTACAAGCTACAAGGCCTTGGAACTTGGTGACTTTTACAAGGTAATTGGCCGATTAATCGGCGATTACAAGGTTTTGGGCCGATTAATCGGCTAAAAAATGCTACAAGGCCTCCGACCGCCTCAGTACCGATTCACGATTTTTGCAACATTGATATATTATGTGATGTTTGATTGTCCTTGGTTATGCTTGGAGGACCCTTGTGGTCGTTTGGTTTCTCGGCCGACACCCCCAAGGGGGCTGTTTGGTTCGGTATGGCTCAAAGGAGCTAGCCGAGACCTATTGGTCTCGGGTGTGACTCCCGTATCATGTTTCGGGCTTATTTTGACCCGGGTTGACTTGGTAACTCAACCCGTAACTTAATTTGTTTCGGATATATTGTTACTTGTCGGTTTATTATTATTGTTATTGTCGTGGTTGTGATGTTTTGACCACGGTGCTTATTGGAATATTATTTTGGACTTGAATGGTATATTTGGATTTACGTGATATTTTGGAGATGTGTTGTCGAGTGTGGAATTGGGGACCGATTGTGAGACGGTCATTAGATGACGGAGATAGGTTAGTTGGGTGCCGTAGTCGGACCCTCATGTTGTAGCACGTGGTTATGGGATTGATTTGGACGGAGATGATATATTTATTTTGACTTGATACTTATTTTGGACTTGGACTATGAGCCGAGAGTCATGACTCGGACATGTGACCAAATTCTATGACTCGATAAACATTTATAAGTCAATATTAAAAATAATACTCATAATACTATTATTGAGAATATAATCGTTTATATACGTATATAGACGTGTTAAACGTATATATATATATATATATATATATATATATATATATATATATATATATATATATATATATATATATATATATATATATATATATAAATGCGTATATTAATAATAACACGATCATGAGTAAACGTATAATAATATAACGATAGTTATTATACTATGCAAATAGTGTAATAAATGTCGGAATATTGTTATAAATAATAACTATAAATAACGGCGAAATAATAAGTCGGGTGAATAATAATTAAAAACATAATTTTTATAAATTTATAAACTTATCGAGTTATACGAGTTGTGGTTATTTAAAGTCTAAGTAGGCTTTATATTGTGATTTTGTGTTGTCACGGATATATGATGATTAATATAAATATTTTATATAGCAAGTGACTTATTTAATCGACGGATTAGATCGAGTTATTTGATTATATAAAATGAGTATATTAATGGGCATCGTATCCCACGACGCCCATAGGTTGTGGTATATATTTTAGGGTAATAAATTACTATGTATCTCGTGGAATTTGGCCAATTCGGCGATATATATAGGGAATTTATAGGACTACTATATATACCAAATAGAATTCTTTGTGCTATGTGCTTTAGGTTGGGTATGATTTTGGAATGATATATTACGTAAATAAATATGGGAGACTACCAAATCGACGGATTTGATAAGCTTCGATGATTATTTAAATAATATGTTGGGCTAATATTAGACCTATAGTTGGTTTATTATTTCGTTTGTTGTGGCTTTTTGGTTTGAGTTGTGTCGACCCTTCACCCATATGGATACCAAATGTCGAATTTCAAATTAATATGAAGTTAATTCGAGAAATGGATATTTTGGAAAGTAAAATGGAATATGTTCGGGAATGGGAATATTTGATTTTGAGGAAATGAATTCTGAACGAGTTTGATATTGTTAGGAAGTGCCGAGTCTGTAGTTTCCGTTACGTGAGTTGCTTGAGTTTGCTTACGTCTTTCTTCTATCGTTTTCTTTTGAGGATTTCTGGACTTGAGGTGAGTCATAGCCCCACTTTTACTCTTGAACTTTATTTTCAATACTTGGGGTGAGAAACGTGCAAATGTTTTATGTGGACTAATATCGCTTTATTTATTTATTTCAAAACTTGCTATGCTTATAGAACTAGGTAGGATTAAGCGAGGCCTAGTCCCGAACTAGGTAAGCTATTGATTTGGTTGTTGAGCGAGACCTAGTCCCGAACTAGGTAAGCTATTAGATTGATTATAGAGCGAGGCCTGGACTTGAGATAGGTAAGCTATTGATTGGATTGATTTGAGCTATAGCGTGCACCTATAGGTTTGATTTGATTTGGTTGATTTGATTCGGTTGGATTATTTTGGTTGGATTATTTTGGTTGGATGATTGAGGCCTAGTCTAGCTAGCAAGCGTTTTGCGTATATGTCCACTATATCGAATTATGAATTTAAACCTAGGATCTCACCAGCGAAAGCTGACTTTTAGCGCGTTTTCTCAGGTAATTAAGTGATGCTCTATGGATGCTTGGGATTGGAGGCTTGGCATTGGCACCGGTTATGGATCTATTTTTCTAAAACTCTGATAACTATTGTGGACCTATGTTTATTTCTATTGGGCCTTACTTTGGATAATTCTTGGGATAAATGTAAACTTTATAAACCCGTTTTGGTTGTGTTTTCCTATGTTTACTTTATCTCGTTCTTTTATGTCTTGTGTTTGGATACCAATCCCCGTAGCACCCCGAAAGCTTGTTGAGTCTTCCGCTGTATCAAATTTTGAGGGTGTTACGTATATGAATCTGTGTAAACACATAAAACATCCCCAAACGAAAAAACAACAAAATAAAACATTCATCTCTTGAAATACAACGTAAACTCGTTTTTACAAATAGTATGCATGCTCTTAACTACCTATTCGACAAAATAATCTAAGACATTCAAAGGAAAACCAGCTTACCATAAATTAGACCTAAATCATGGATGGGGAATTGTGTGCACGATTCTGCTAAAATGTATTTGCATCCGTTTGAAGACCTTGTGATTTTCGTTATGATTTCTAAAATTTGGGGATAATAGTGAAATGTAACTATTGAGATCAAAATGAAATGGAAGGTGATCTTCGGTTTTGTGATAGTTCGCAGGTAGAGTACGTGGGCGGGAAAGATAAAATGAAACTTCAGGGACTAAAGTTATAGTTTAACCATTATTTACAAAAGGCGCTTTAGGGACATTGGCACTTAACGGGCAAAACTAACGGGTGTTAGCATCCGTTTGAAGATCTTGTGATTTTCGTTAGCCATAATGGTCAGCTCGTAACAAAAAGTCCATTTTAGGGACATTGGCTAAAAATTCTTGTCGGAAGTGGCCAGCGTGCAAAAAAATGAAACTTCAGGGACTAAAGTTATAGTTTAACCTTTATTTACAAAATGATAAGGCATGTATCAGCTGTTCATCACCAAAGATACCATTGACTATGACTCAATTGACCTTTTTTTTTTTTTTTTTTTTTTAATTGATGTTTAGTAATTCTTATGGCCTTTCATTCACTTGTTCTTATCTAATATAACAAGAATCTCTATGTATCTGATCCAAGTTCATATTACATTTCTTCTCAAATAAATCAGTAGATACCTGAATAACTAACTAGGAATATGTATAACTGACGAGGGTGACAAAATGTCGTCATCAACGTCAGCACAACCTTGTTTCAGATTTTCTCTTGCAGAGATTCAATCTGCAACCAGAGAATTTGATGATAAACTGGTCATTGGACAAGGAGGGTTTGGAAAGGTTTACGGTTGTTGTATTCGTGTTGAAAAAACTATTCATGCTGTTGCCATCAAATGGTTGGATTGTATGTTTAACCAAGGAGCAGCTGAATTCAAAGCCGAGATCGAGATGCTTTCCAAGTTGCGCCATTGTCACTTGGTGTCTTTGATTGGTTTTTGTGAGGATAACAAGGAGATGATCCTTGTTTATGAGTATATCCCCCATGGAACCCTATATGATCATATACACAAAGCCGACACTCCTTTAAGTTGGATGCAACGATTGAAGATAGCCATAGGTGTTGCACGTGGACTAGACTATCTTCACACTGGTGTAGGCACCCAACACGGAATCATACATCGTGATGTGAAGAGTTCCAACATTCTTTTGGATGAGAACTGGGAAGCTATGATTTCGGATTTTGGGTTGTCCAAAATAGGACCAACTAATCAATCAGTGTCATACATTGATGCTAGTATTAAGGGCACATTCGGGTATCTAGATCCAGAGTATTTCTATACCGGAAAACTGACAAGAAAAACAGATGTTTTTGCATTTGGGGTGGTGTTGTTAGAAATTCTTTCAGGGAGGCTTGCAGTGGACAGAAGCCTTGAAGAGGATCAATGTAGTTTGGTAAGGTGGGCTCAAAAATGTGAGAAAGAACGAAAAATAGATCAATTGGTTGATTCTAGCATTGCAGGAACAATTGCTTCCAAATGTTTAAGAAGCTTTGTTCAAACTGCATATTGCTGTCTAAATAGTGATCCAAAAAAACGGCCTACCATGACCGAGGTTGTGGCCTCACTTCAGGCTGTACTGGAACTACAGAAGAAATTTGACCTTTCTCCAGAGTCACCAAGTATAATGGGTTTCCCTTGGAAGATTAATGAGTATCTTTTTTCTACAACCAAATTACAAAACTCTGGTATGTAATGGATTGTCGTGTACTTGTTCAATGCTTGTACATATTTGCACTATAGACTCTACCCATTTAATGCGTGCAACCTTTACGTTGTTATTATAAAGTTCATAATTACTTATTATTGGATTTCACATAAGAAAGTTTGTTGGCATTGTCACATGGGCAGATATATTTGCTTGCCATCTTTCAGTGATTATTTTGTAAGTCTACATGATTTTATACTCTTTATTATTATTATTATTATTATTATTATTATTATTATTATTATTATTATTATTATTATTATTATTATTATTATTATTATTATTATTATTATTATTATTTTAATTTTTTTTAAGACCAGATTAGTACCAATGAACTAAAGAGCCATAATAAGAACAAGTATCAAGATGAGGAGTTAGTAACTAGAGATGTAAAAATATTCACATATGCTGAACTGCAATATGGTACGAGGGACTTCAGGATGTACTTAGGTGAGGGCAGTTATGGAAAGGTTTACAAAGGCTGGGTCGATAAAAAGACATACTTCCCCAATAAGCATAGTATTGGATTGCCCGTTGCAGTTAATAAGCTTCATCGCTACAGCCATGTAAGTCCTGAAAAAACCGAGTAAAGTGTCCAAACTTTTACCTTTTATGTGTGTAACTCATATGTCACTGGTGCGTATAGGTCTTTCACATCTTAACTGAAACTTGACAAACTCCTTAATATATGCAGTTTGATCTGGAAATGTTGAAAGAATTTCGTGATCCCAACCTAGTTAAGCTTATAGGATACTGCTTAAAAGGTGAACAGCTATTCCTTGTGTATGAATTTGTACCCAACGGAAATTTCAAGGATCTTCTATGGAGTGGTAAGCAGCATATACGTCTCTAGATATGAATTTAA
Source organism: Artemisia argyi (assembly GCA_030686995.1). Classification (NCBI taxonomy): domain Eukaryota; kingdom Viridiplantae; phylum Streptophyta; class Magnoliopsida; order Asterales; family Asteraceae; genus Artemisia; species Artemisia argyi. Next base: position 24,974,548 of record CM060709.1, read on the forward strand.
CATTTACTTTCTGGAAATAATGTGCTATTTTAACAATATAATTTAATTATATTAATTGTATGTAGGAGGTGTAGCACGACTTCCATTGGCTACCAAGGTGAAAATAGCAGTAGGAATTGCTCGAGGGATTGTTTTCTTGCACAACACACAATTAGACAAGGTATGGGGTGATGCAGATCGGTATGTGCCAAGATTCAGAGTCAACGAGTGTTTGCTTGAGAGACATAAGATATTGTTGGATGAGGTAGAACATGAACCATTCTTCTCTGGTTCAAGTGGACTTCTCTCAATTTCTCAATTACATTTCTAACGCCTCTTGCTACTATAAATATGTTTTTGAAATAAGTTGCAGGAATTTACAGCAAAGCTTTCTGATTACGACGTTACTAAATTGGTACACGGTGGCTATCCCAGTCAGGAGAACTGGGATGATCATGGTTTCTTTTGTTCGGGGTTCTGTAAGTTACTTAATCTCTCTCTCTCACCTTCCTTCCCCTTCGTTCACTGCAACAAATACTGATCTTGCCGACAGGCCACTTTTAGAGACGACGCATGTCGTCTCTATAAGTCACAAAACAACAAAAAAATAACTTTGACTTTGAAGATTTTGGTATACATTTGACCTTGGGACCCACAGTTTTACTGACCATGCAAAACTGAATATTAATAAATAATAAATAATAAATATTTTGATATTAAATAAAAATTTCAAATTTTCTTTATCGGTTATTAAACATATATACTAAAGATTGGGCTACTTAGCCCATTTTTTCTTCCAAACCGACCCGCAAGATTATCCGTCCATAAACGGGTTACAGCTTAATACCGCCACTGTTCCTCCTCTCTCACATATTCTGGGGTCTGACTCATCAACCTCCGGTGGCCGAGATCCACTTCCACCATTGTGTTGCCCGACCCACTATGCATAACCCGGTGCAACTACAGTAAAAAAATGGTTTTTTATTCGTTGTGTGGTGCAAAGTGTGTCCAGCTGTGCTCGGTGTACTGTAGCTCTCTTTTTAGCCACACCTTATACTTGCTAATCTTCATAATCCCAATTCCTATTAAAATAATAATAATAATAATAATAATAATAATAATAATAATAATAATAGTAAGCTCAGATAAGTTCGGTTGCGATAAGGTTTGATTTTTTTTATTTTTTTTTATTTATTTTTTTTTGCTTAATTGTTGTTGCTTTTGCTCATCCGTATGATGTCCATATTTGATATGTGGTTGCAATTCAGACACTTACGTAGCGTTTGATATGCATGAATCGAAGTTGGAATGGAATAAATTATTACAATTGAATGAAAATATTTTGTTTGTTTTAAGTTTCGTAATGGAATGGTTTATTCATTTGTTCATTCCATTACGTCTTTAACCACCAATTTCATTACATAGTAACCCCTAGTTTTTTTTCATTCCATTACGACATGGAATCACATGTTGCTATATTTCATTCATTTCCAATGTCAATTACATCATAGCAAACAACATGCGTAAATGCTATATTACATTCCAACATGACAACCAAATAGATTAATGGAATAGTAAAGACTCATTCAATTACTATGTTCATTCTATTACATTGTCAATTACATTCCTTTTTCGATCCATTACGTCTAACCAAACAGACCCTTATTTTGGATTTGACCTTGCCCTCTTATTTAACTAAATTAGACCTTTCTTCTTTTGCTTTTGCCGCTTTAATTAAGTTAGTTGGTTTATAGGGTTGTATATTTGTGATGGTAAATGTGTTTTCCTGTTAGGTTAAATGTGGTTGGCCATTTAATGTGCCGGTTTAAGAGAGTCTCATTTAATATGTGTTAGGGTATTTGTTGTTCAGGTTTGTATCTGTGTATTTAATATGCCAATTTGAGAAAGGCTTTTTTTTTTTTTTTTTTTTTTTTTTTACCTGTAAAATATAGGGGTAAAAATAATAGTTGCTTGAAATTGTGTTTCTGATGTCCCAACCGATAATGTCTGTGGGTGCCGTGCTTGCATGCCTATTTGCCAAAGTTTTTTCCTTTTTGTGTATTCTGAACACTTTTTCCATTTTCCTTCTATACTATGGCTACTACTTTTTTTTTTTTTTTTCCAAAACATAATTTTGCAATGTATTTGTTAATCATGATACTCATTATAGACTTTTCACCATTATCGTTCCTTTACCGTTTTCACACCAGCTCATTGATGTTCGATTTTGCTCTTTCTTCCATGCTCTGACTTTTTTTTTTTTTTTTTTTTTTTTTTTTTTTTTTTTTTTTTTTTTTTCCAAAACATAACTTTGCAATGTATTTGTTGATAATGATAACTTATTATAGCCTTTTTTCCATTATTGTTTGTTTAACATTTTCGCGCCGTCTTATTGGTCTTCGATTTTACTCTTCTAATAATGAGCTGCACGTTAAAAAATGATGCTAAAAAACAATGTAAACAACTGCTCCAAAATCAGCTAAAACATAACACTATCGATCTACATGGGTGTACACAACATCCATCTCAACTATCTTCGGCTGCTGTTTTTGCTGCTGCTTCTTTGGCTCCACCCGCTGCACCTGTTTCCGGTTGTGGTTAGTTTTGGCTCTTCAGACTATTTATCGTATCTAAGAGTCTTATACTTTTTTTCTCCTAACTGTTGATCCTAATTTCAGGTGAATCTTATTTAGGCCCGCTGACATTGGACTTTGTATCACAAACAGTTCGCCGTGCTCCATATGAATACTCAGATTTAAATAAATGCTGTTCCACCATCATAGGTCCACACCTATACCCTAAGGGAGTTGCTCAAACCAGCCATGCCCCACTACCCTTGGAAAAAAATTTCAGTCCGCAGCGATTAAAAAGATCTGCCTTAAAAACTGGCCCAGGTCATTTTTACATTTGTTATAATTGCTCTTTTAATCTACATTTCCTCTTTATCAATATACTCATATCATATGTCACCACTTTACAGGTATAGATGCATGTAGTCACAAAAGGCAGAGGAAAGGCAAAATGGCCACCAAAGATGCAGAAACCAATGCTATTAATTCTCTTATTCAACCGTGTTTAGACTCCAATCCAGAGGCTACTGTTGTCGCAAATCAAGATGCCTCATCTCACCTCTGCATAAGTGTAAGCCAATGACTTTTCTTATAAACAAATTTTCTAACTATTTAACACATACAATTGATAGTTACTTATACTTGACAGCAAGCGCTTGCAACAATTATTGTGCTTTTTCTTATTGCCACCATCACAAACACGTATAGTTGCACATACAATTTGTGCTTAACTCTTCCCAAACTTTTTCTTTCACAGCAAAAGCAAGGCCAAGTGTTGCAGCTGAGTTAGGGCACGTAAATAAGAAAAGATGTTTAGGACAACAATCCAGAGATAAACAGATACCACACGGTTTCGCCACACACTCCCTTCAGCAACGTCTGTCAACAAATAGTTTGCAAAATGCCTCAGCCACCGCCATATATGATTCCACTCAGCAACTACGTGATGATACAAACAGAAGTGAGTATCGCTGTTTCTGTACCAGCACATTGCATAACAATTTCATGACCTCTTTTCTGTCTTCACTTCATCTGAGAGTTTTAAGTCATATGCTTTATTTTCGTTCGTTGCAGGAACACTTGGTTCTAATACCAATTTCAGTGTACCTTTGAACCGACAACAAAAGAAACCCCACCTAGTAGATAATGTGACCAGCCGTCCTGTTGCACGCCATTTATCATCGAGTGATTCATAAAGTGGTTCAGCTACCGACGGTTGTGACACTATGCAGCAATCAGACGATGAGGTAACCCAAGGTAGATACAGAGGAACTTATTCCACCACAGGCAAGTCATGATTGGTCTGCCTTCCTTGCATATTACACTGCCCATATGTATCTTGCTTAACAGATTTCTGATTCTTCACTTGCAGAAACAAATGATATAAACAGAAACCCTTCAGTCCGGAGAACTACTACTGTAAAAAATCACGAGCCTAGCAATCATCAGAATGCAGGTAAATAAAAAAAAATCTATTTTTTCACAGCTTACGTCTTATCTTCATTCATTACCTTTGGCTTTCTAATTCGCGCTGTCTTTGCGATTGGTGCAGATGAATCACCTTTGTATGAAGACTTAGGAGATTGTAGTGAACGATGCTGTTATTGCAATGCTGCCTTTTGGCATGGAGAACGACTGAAAGGTCATCGTCAAATCAAGTATCATTTGTGCTGTGGAGATGGTAAAGTTTGCATGCCCTCTGAGCTAGATCCACCCGAATATATCAAGCAGCTACTTGCAGACACCACTTTTATGCACAATATACGCACTTACAATCAAATGTTTGCGATGACTTCATTTGGTGCAAATATGGACAACATAATCAACCAAGGAAGAGGCCCATACGTATTCAAGGTTTCAAGTCAGATATACCATCAGATTGGCTCACTTTGTCCTACCGGTGATGACAAGCCATGTTTCTTGCAACTATACATCTACGATACAGAAAATGAAGTGCAAAATAGAATGAACCACTTTACAGGTTCTGACGGGAGTTCACTGGATCCGGAGATAGTCCAAGGGCTGATACAATTCTTAGACGGTTTCAATGAATTGGTCCAAGTTTTTAGAACAGCGCGTGATAAGTGTGCGCAAAATGATATCCCAGAATTTAAAGTCAGACTTTATAATGGTGATGGTGCAAGAGGTTATGAGCTGCCTACATCACGGGCTGTTGGGGCTATAGTTTTTGATAGTGGCCCAACGACCGAATCAGATTATGATATTATTATTGAGTACAGAGATGGACCAGCAAAAAGGATCAACAAACTTCATCAATCGTACATGTCCCTTCAGTTTCCACTCATCTTCATTTATGGGCAAACAGGATACCATATAAAGCTAATGTTAAGATCAGCAGATCCAAATGAGAGGATGCGGCGAGTTTCAATGAACGCGTTTTATACCTACCAGCTACATCCAAGGCATGATAGCTACAATTTGCTTTTTCGAACAGGCCGCTTTTTCCAGCAATATGTCATCAGTGTTTATTGCTGTCTAGAACAAAATAGGATGGATTTCTATAGTGTAACAATTCACATTTTCAGGTTAACTTCTATTCACGAAAATTTCACTATTCATTTTTACTATTCACTTTCACTATCCATTTTCTGAAATTTGATTTTTATTTCATATTCTCGTGTGATAAATCATTTCCATGGCAAAATAAAAGTTTGACACTCATCAGATCATTTTCACGAAAGTTATTAAGGAACTACACGTTTTAGGGTAAAACGTCATTCAAAAATCCTACGCACAATGAAACTCGACCGCGTTAATTTTCCCCGCATTAGAAAAATGTTTGATACACTCATGATTTATTTGAGAATTAATCATGACTGAGAAAAACGTGACCAAATAAACCTCGGCCGTGAGAAACAGGAATTTTCGTTTTTAAGCATTTTTACTTAGCCGTAACCTTAGCCTATACCTGCACCGCGTTTCTAAGACAATTTGAGTTTTCACATTTTTGGAATAAGTCAACATATTTTTCCTCCTCCTTTGACCAAAAATCATTCCTTGATTTTATAAATCATTCCTTGATTTTTAGGCTTACGGTTTTATGTCTAAAAGACATTAAATACCAACCGACACTAGACTGAGCCCAGCCTAGACATTATAGGTCATTTTAATCCATTATTATTCTATTAGAAAAGTTATATTTTTCTTTTCTCCATCTTACGCAACTTTCGTATGTTTTACGTATTACGCGTTTTAGACCCGTGTTTCCAGTTTTAGCAGGGTTTGAGCAACCCAATTGTAGAATACTAACTATGTAGGAAACATGTTCATGTTGTGATTTGTGAGGCGTAGAAGTGAGGAGGAGGATAGAAAAGAAAGAAAGAAAGGAACCTTGAGAGAAAAAGAGAAATATTAGATTGAGATTAAGTGAAGGTCCAACCCTCTCCACATGTGGAGAGGGGTATTTATACTTACAATAAAACGCCCACTCCCGGGCTGTGGATCAGGCATACAGTGGGTGAAGACCCGTCCTTCTTCCACGGTGTTACTTAAACTAATACTAATTAACTAATAAACAAACTAACTACGAGCTAACTTAATGCTATTACAATCATTAGGTGACCGAGACTTTTACAGGAATATTTGTATTCCTAACAATCTCCCCCTAAGCGAGGTCACCTTTGAAATTAAGAGCTTTGGTCTCTAAGCATTCTTTAGTCTTTGTAGCTCGTAGGATCTGATTCTTCACTTTTCAACACACTTCGTACTTCAAGCAAGCGAACTTGTGATAAGAATTCCTTTGAGATATGTTATCTTTGAGCTTCTTTGAGATCATCAGCCAAAGTAAATCTCCAAGCTCATCCGTAGTTGTATTGCCTTCATGTGATGTAGTGACTAAGGACCATCATGCTCACACCCTTCTGGATCAGGAGACTTTACATTAGAGTTGTGGATCAGGAGACTTTTTCATCAGATTTGCGGAAGCGTTGTTGGTAGTCTCTCAATATTTGTTGTAGCAAGTCTCTCATCTTCTTTGATAGTGTGGAGGATGTGTGAGCATGAGGAATGGATTGACCCGATTCAGCTGGAAACTGGAGTCATCAATGCCATCTTTATATGTGTCCCTGATATAAAACAGTTAGCAATAAAGATAGAGAACGAACATGGCTTTGTCATTCATTCTGCGAGGACAGACTACCCTCCGGTGACCTGTGATCAGGTAGAGTCTCTTTTAAAGAGGACTCTCCTTGACAGGAATTTCCAGCTTGTAGTATAGAATTTTCCAAAGAATCCACTTTGGAATCTTCATACTCAGCATGTTCTCATACCGGAACGTCTCAAAGCAGACATCACGATAGAGTGAATCGGTGAATGAATATTCACGGATTGATGAGAAATAGATTTATAGAAATCACTCGTGTGTCCTATGATAAACATTTTTGAGACACAACGAGAGTTTTATACTTTGAATCACATTTCCATCAAGAATACTTTTGTTTGAAAGATATTACACAATCAATGTGCTCGAAAAATTAGTTTATGAGCACATTGAAAGGTTTTTGCAAAAGTATCCATCAATCCATATCCCGGAACAAGTTTGATTCAACTTTGAATCGCACCATTGTTGCTTTCCAGTTGTCACTTGATCATTGATCCAAGATGGATCTCACATGTCACCTACCAAGAGCTTGAGTGATGTTCGCTCTAGAAGGATTTCCATCGTCATTGTGAATATCTTCATATCACTCGGATGTTCTGGCAATACCACAAGGATAATGCGTAGGACTCTAAATATTTTATCTTATTTTCCACATTATGTGAAACAATAAGCATATTTGGAATGTGTCCTATCGAGATTTACGGATGATCTCATGGCTCTAGACTCAATAGTGCATTTTGATCCGCTCCTGGAGACTGGGGAGACATCTCCTGTTTTAGGTATCAACATAGCTCGCAATGAGCGGTCGATACATTGCACAGGGTTCCCCGTGAGAATGAAACAAGCTCTTTTCAGAGAACTTGAGTGGTTGGGAAGTTTAGTGCAATGCGTCACTGGGTCCATGACGTCTTGTCTTCAATACCAGTGTTACTTTAGTAACCACTAGTAGATTATGAATTGAACCCGGTTTCTGCCCTAAGGTTGAATATTTGGAGGGCTATTTCTTTTCACCCTTTCTCATTTCATTTCTTTTTCATTCTTCAACCCCTTCAGTGCTTACCGAGACTTCACCACTAGAACCTTGTTAGGTTTGTTCCAGTCCTAGCTCTATCTCAGTCCGCACTCTTCCCTTTCTCACTTTACTCCTTTTTTTCAATCATTCCTAAAGACTTCTAATCTATCTATGGATTGTCCCTGGGAAGATCCTTCCGGTTCTGGTGGATCATGGGAACTTATACCTAACCTTAACCAACCTTATAACTCCATGCATAAAGATATATGGTCAGTCTTTGGTATAACTTCCACAAACGCCTTTTGCTCCCCCTCAATATGTGCATCGATATTCGAAAGAGTTTAGCACATATGTGGGAGCACATTTATTGAGTCTAAAAGATCACTTTTGTTTATCAGATTTCATATTTAAATCAAATTCTCTCCCCGGATCAAAATTTTCAAATCTTTAGAGATTTTTGATCTCAATTGATTTAAATAAGTTAGAAAACGTTTGGGAGAGAAATGCGGTTAATTTTTTAATATTGTCTGATAAAAGGAACCTTTTTCTTGCTCCCCCTCAATCTGTGAGGGAGGTTATTATGTGTCAGATTTGAAGAGTTTACAAAAGATTTGAAGTTTTAACGAAAACTCTTTGAAAATGTACTCATTCTGACACATAACACATCACAAATCATTTTGTTGCAAGGTTTTATGTACGAAGTGTGGGGAGTTTTGATGATACATAAACTTTTGAGAAATCACTCTCCCCCTCAATCAATGACGGATGTTAAAGCATAAATATTTTCATAAACTATTAACGTCATTGATTGAGTGAAAATTTTATCAAACTTTTGAGTTCAATTTGATTTTCATTCAAAATTTCATGGTACCACCAAGTTTTGCACAAACACTTTCCGGAAAAATCATAGAAGGGAAAGTATTTGGCGATAAAAAGAAGATTTCTCTTCTTTATCAAGAAATAATGCACTGAAGCGTACATTAGATCGAGGGTGCATGAATATAAAGTAATTCATGCTCGGATGAACGGCACCCTTTGCTAGGAACAACCGTCTTTTTGGCGACGTGTTTTCCTTAATTTGAAAAGCGGGTTGCTATCTGAAGTAATAGCAAGCCATAATTTTGAAGTCCGGGTTGTAGCCTGAAATGACTACAAGCCATAATTTTAAGAATGTTTTGAGATACGACATGTTTTTGAAAAGAACTTTATTTGAAACCGAAAAAAAAACTCTTGCTCAAGCATATGTATGATTCCGTGTCATTATTGAATGACATTTCTAGAAACGTACATAATATCGATTATACAAGAGACATGTCGTGAGAAGAATATTTTTTGAATTTTTGTGATTTTTCAGATTTTTATGGTTTTTATAGGTTTTATATTTTTCTATTTTCTTTTTGATTTGATACTATACAAGGATATGTGAAGCAACCCCTTTACTCCTCTTGATCTTCCTGAAGACAACTGAGATCCTCAGGTGTGAGACTCTTCATACCAAGGCGTGGGAGGATGAAGTGAAACCGTTCCCTAGAAAGTGCTTTGGTGAAGATATCGGCTAGTTGGAACTCAGTCCTCACAAAGTAAAGTTCCACAATACCTTTCTCAACTTGCTCCCTGATGAAGTGATGTCGAATGTCAATATGCTCAGTTCTTGAATGCTGGACATTGTTGCAGCAGAGTGCAATTGCACTTTTGTTGTCACAGTACATGGGAATCTTATTGCATATGAAGCCATAGTCAGAAAGTTGAGATCGCATCCAGAGGATCTGAGCACAGCATGATGACATAGCAATGTATTCAGCTTCAGTGGAGGAGATAGATGTACTCATTTGTTTCTTTGAAGACCAACTGGCTAGCTTATTTCCTAAAAACTGTGCACCCCCAGATGTACTGCGACGAGTGTCTTGACATCCTGCATGATCAGCATCCGAATATGCTGTGAGAGCCATAGAAGTTTCTTTAGGGTACCAAAGGCCCATGTGGATTGCTCCTTTAAGGTATTGAAAGACTCTCTTGATAGCTTCCAGATGTTTCTTGGTGGGTTTGGATTGATACCGAGCACAAATGCAAACTGCAAATAGAAGGTCGGGTCTGCTTGCAGTGAGGTACATTAAGGAGCCAATCATGCTTCGATACATGGTTTGGTCGACCGGTGTAAGGAATTATTGAAGATACTACTGATTGATACTGCTGACAGGTTCCTGCGGAAGGCTTAGTGACTTTCTGCTGATGACTGGTTCCTGCGGACATCTAGAGATCCTACGGATAGAGTTTAACCGTGGATATAATTTATGTATTTTAGGACAAGATATGTAGAATATCTTTTATTAGTGTTTCATTATTCGTTTCTTGTAAGAAAGGTTAGGGTTTCCACTAGTATATAAGGAACCCTAGGTCATTGTAATAGCAACAAGTTTTAGTATGAAGTTTTATTAATATTATCGATCCATAGAGGATCAAGTTTAGTATACGTTTGTTTTTATATTCCGCATAATTACAAGCTCACAGAGATTATCTAATTTAGTCTAGCTAGTGATTACATTAGTTGGCTAACGATCTATTGGCTCGTGATCTATCAAGGAATAGATCCATACAAGTGGTATCAGAGCCACTAGATACTCTCTGTAACCTCTACACAATCACATAACTACTAAATCAATACCTATGGCAGACAAACCAGGAGGTGATGTTGCTCTCTCTGAAGCAGGCTCTCTCGCTCAACAACTACAACAGGTGGCCTTCTCCAACAACAATGCAAAACTTCCTTTTCTTAGGAAGGATGAGTATGAAATCTGGGCCATGAAGATGCAGAATTGGATTGCAAGTGTTGATTATAACCTCTGGAATGTTATACTCAATGGTTGTCGTCCTAAAAAGCAAAGTGTTAATGCTAATGGGAAAGTTACAATATTAGAACCTGTTTCTGCTGAAGAAATTCTTGCTATTCAAAGGGAAAACAAAGCAAGAACCATATTGCTGCAGGCAATCCCTGATGACCACATGGGAGATTTTCATTCCATGACTGATCCAAGAGAAATCTGGTGGGCCATAAAAGCTAGATTTGGTGGGAATGAAGAATCAAAGAGGATGAGAAAAAGTATGCTGAAGATGGAGTTCCAAGAATTCAAGATCACTGAAGAGGAAGGTCTTCACAAAGGTTATGACAGGTTTCAGAAGATTCTGAGTCACTTGAATCAGTTGCTGGCCAGACCTGACAATGAGGAGGTGAACTCTAGGTTTCTAAGAGCCTTGCCTCCCTCATGGTCTCAGGTGAGTATATCATTGAAAACCAAAGGTGGCTTGGACTACCTCACCTTTGATGACTTGTACAACAAACTCAGAGCTTTGGAAGGCAACATAAAGGGATTCTCTCCATATGCAGCAACTCCTTCACAATCTGCATTTGTCAGTTCTAATTCAAACTACATGCCACATATCTATACAAGTCCATCCTCAGCACCACAGGTTTACTCAAGTCCATCCACTCCAAGCCAAAGTCTTCCAATGCCCACATTATCTTTTTCAAGTGCTAATCCAATAACTCATCCAAAGATTAGCAATGTGATGGAAGATGTACTTCATTCATTTGTTGCTGAAGTTGATAAACAGCAACAAATAGCTTATGAAGATTTTGAGCAGATTGATGAACTTGCTTTAGAAGAATTGGACTTAAAGTGGCAAATGGCTATGCTATCTCTCAAGGTGAGGCGATTTGAGCAAAAGGTTGGTAAAAAGCTCAATGTTGAAGGAAGAGATGCAGCTAGGTTTGATAGAAGGAAGGTAAAGTGTTATGCTTGTGGAGAAATTGGTCACTTTGCAAGAGAATGCACAGCCAAGAAGGGTGAAGCCAGTACCAGGTATTCAGCATACAAGAAGAAAGAAGTGGAAGCTGGAGAATCAAAGGCCTTGATCACTGCTATAGATACTAGTGTGGACTGGAATGAGCATGATGATGATACAAGCAACTCTCTTCAAATCTCCTGCATGGCTAGTTGTGATGATAGCTTTGGTCTCATGGGAATCTCTCCTCAGGTATCTACTTGTGCTTGTGATTGTGATTCTAAATATACAACTCTAAAAGAAGCTTATGATGATATGAAACCAAAATATAATGCTTGTTTTATTGAAGCTGCAGCTTATAAAGAAGCTTTTAAAACTTTAGAACAACAAAAGGTGTGGTTTCAACAAAATCAATTAGCTATGAGGAAAAGATTAGAGTTTTAAGTAGAGATTTAGAATGTGCTAGCAATGAATTGAAATTTTCTGAAAAAGAAAAAGCTAGAATTCAGTCTGAGAAAAATATTTTGCAAGAGAAACTGGATAAAGAAGTAGCTAGGCATAAAGAATGGCTAGTTTCAGGTGATAAATTATCTAGGTTGCTCTACAGTAGTAAGTCTGTTACTTCTGAGATAGGTCTAGGGTTTAAGAAGTATGTAGGTCCAGAAGCTAATCACTATTTAGATAAGAAGAACCATAATTATTCTATCCCCATTAATTATCTAAAAGAAGGTGAGATGCATGTTGTACCAGGACCTATCAGAGGTGTATTTATGCCTACCACCAAAACTTCTGACTTTGATGGTTCACACCATCTCTTTGGCAAAAAGTCTAAAGACTTGCCAAATAAGTCTGAAGACTGTCCATCCATAGGAACCCCTAAACCCACATCCCATAAGTTTGACTCACCAGAATCAAAGGAAACCACTGGCATTAGGATCAATGATTCCCCTGACACTAGAAGTATATCTAGTAATGATTCTAACACTTATGTCTCTTGTTCTTCCAGGGACAAGACCTCAGAGACCTCTAGTTATGCCAGCTGTGATTCCAAGACCAAGTCAGACTCACCCAAGTCCTCAACAAAGATTTCTGACAAGTCAACCTACAAGTCTGTGGACTCTGAAGTTGCTGCTGATGAAGTTCTTTATCAACCAGCCTCTTCTGAAGACTTGTTATTTACTTCTTATGAAAAAAATTCCTTTCAGTGTTTACAAAACAATTCTGTTTCTGATGTTTGTTTGAATAATTCTATGTTTAATAAGACATCTTTTAGATTTAATAAATCTTATAAGAAAAAGAAGTGTTTTGTTTGTGGTATCAAGTTGCATTTAATTAAGGATTGTGATTTTCATGAAAAGAGGATGGGTGTTTCTAATAGACCTAGACATAAGTGGACTAATACCACACCCTCACTAGCTCCACAGGCCAATTATCATGTCAGCAGAATGTATTCCACTCCAGTTGATTGGCCTGCTTATTCCAATAGGTCTGTTTTTAATAATAGATATATGAATACCAATCGGAATAGATATGGATCTCAACCATTTAATGGTGTTAATCATTGGTATGAATATACTGACCAAATGTGTATGGGAAAGGGTACTTGGGATTCTGCTGAAAAGTCCTCAGCAAATTGTTCTTGGACATATAGAAGACCATTTAACTACAGGGAATCCAGGAACAATTGTAGATCTAACTCATCATCTTGGGTTCATCCACAAGGCAGGCTCAAGTCTTTCATGACTTAAGTCTCTATATATTTGTTGTTGTTGTATATTAACTTTCTTTGTTGTAGGAACATCCTCTTCTTAATAAAGACTTAGGTATTATTGATAGTGGCTATTCAAGAAACATGTCTGGTAATGAATAGAAGCTGGATGACTTTGTGCCTTTTAATGGAGGCATTGTGAGGTTTGGAAGTGGAGTAGGAAGGATTACTGGCAAAGGAACCATTAGAACTCCAAAGGTGGATTTTGAGAATGTCTACTATGTGAAGGAGCTTCAAGGATTCAATTTGTTTTCAGTCTCACAAATTTGTGACAAAAAGCTTCCTGTGCTTTTCACTGAAGATGGTTGTTTCATTCTTTCACCTGAATTCCAAATGCCTGATGATAATCTTATGTTACTTAAGGCTCCAAGAAACCATAATCTGTATACCTTTGACTTGAATGATGTCAAGCCAGAAGGTGATCTTAGTTGCTTGGTGGCTAAAGCATCCTTGGATGAATCTACAAAATGGCATAGGAGGATGGCACATGTTAATTTTAAAGTCATCAACAAACTTGCTAAAGATGGACTTGTTCATGGACTTCCTTCCAAGATCTTCACCAATGAGCATAATTGTGTGGCTTGTAACAAGGGAAAGCAACACAAATCTTCTTATAAGGCCATTACCACTGTGAGCATAATCTCAGAACCATTGCAGCTGCTTCACATGGATCTTTTTGGTCCTACATCCATCAGGAGTATTGATCATAAGTACTTCTGTTTGGTGATCACTGATGCTTTTAGTAGATGCAGTTGGACATTTTTCTTAGTAACTAAAGATCAAACCTTTCAGGCACTCAAATAATTTATGGCTCTAGCTGAAAATCAACTTAACAAGAAAATTAAAGGTATTAGGTGTGACAATGGGACAGAGTTCAAAAATGCTAATCTTATTGAACTTTGTGGCTTAAAGGGTATTAAAAGAGATTATAGCACTCCTAGGACTCCACAACAGAATGGAGTTGCTGAAAGGAAGAATAGAACCCTTATAGAGGCTGCAAGATCTATGCTTGCTGACTCTAAGCTTCCCACCATGTTTTGGACTGAGGCAGTTGGTACTGCCTGTTATGTATTGAATAGGGTGTTGATTACTAGACCTCACAATAAGACACCCTATGAACTATTGACAGGGAAGAAGCCTACCATTGAACACTTGAAACCTTTTGGTTGTCAGGTGACCATTCTGAATATGATGAGGCGAAAAATGATCCGTTTTTAGGGGGTCATTTAAGCCCGAATCCGACTTTATTTGATCAAATATTGCCCTAAATCGTTCCTTTTGTGATTTTAGGTACTTGGAGAGTGAATTCTGGAAAAGAAGCCATTTCGGACGTTTTTGGAGCATAAAAGTGAAGAAAACGGCAAAGTCCCAAATTTCTATGCTGGGAACAGTGCATGAAGGCGTCAAGAGTTGCTCTTGACGGCGTCAAAGTCCCAAGAATAAAATACCGTGGTTGATGACGGCGTCACATAGGCCGTCAGATGTAGATCAAGGCCGTCCGAGGAAGTATTTGGCGGCGAGATGACGGCGTCACACCATTGCTCTTGACGCCGTCACCCTTGTTTTCCTATATATAGTTTTCCAGTTTTTCACATTAGAAGAGAGAAGTTTTGGTGAAACCCTAAAGACGAATTTGGTGCAACTTTTACAGGTTTTCAAGGGTTCCAAACCCTTGATACCTTGCATTGTAATTGAGATAAGTGTTCTTCTAATTCAATCAATATGTCTATGTGTTGGTTGTGTATATCTTGTTCTTGTCTCAATTCCATTATGCTAGGCTAGATCTCTTTTGTGTTTGCTTAGATCTAATGAAACCTAGATATTGATTATGTGTTGATTACTTGTTTATTCTTGTCTTGGATGAATGATTTTATATGTTAGGCTTAAGAAAACTGGCAGATCTCCAAATGGTAACATGCTTGAACGTCTTAAGAAACATGAACCGAGGCGTACTAGGTCTTTATTGGTTGTATTTAATGCATGAGCCACTGTTTACAATCCCTATAGTTGTGCTGGGTCATGGTGTAGGAAGAGATAAGAGCTCATAGAATTGGGGAGTTATGTATGCCACCCCATGAATAGTATTAAGGAATACAATCCGTCATCCATACAATTATAACAAGTAATTAACGTGTAAAAGATATCTAGGGAGTAGTGAAGTCTAAGTAAACACATTTTCTCCAATTACTGCTCACAACCTTAGTATACATTAGTTTATTTTCATTTTCAGTATTTTATCTTAGTTTTGGGTTAGTTGAATAGCAACTAATTCCGCCCACTTTTCCAAAACCCGAGATTTTACTTGCTTTCTAAAAAATATAAAAATACAAAAATAATCATCCCTCACCTTTAGAACTAGTATTTAGGCTTTCTAATCCTAGCGACACTATTCCTAAGCTGAACGATCAATCCCCCGGTACTTGTCACTATACTATACTACAACGATCAGGTACACTGCCTGGTGGGGGTTGTAAGCTTCTCGAGATCCCTCGAGAGGTAAAGCCTGTTGCGATTCCCACGCATCAAGTTTTTGGCGCCGCTGCCAGGGAATAGTTATTGTCTAGGTTAGGATTTCTTTTTATTAGGTCTACTTGCTAGATTCCTTTCTAGTAAGATTTTATTTTTATTTTTAGGTCTTCTTTAGTCTATCTTATTTCTTTGTGCCTTTGTTAGTAAATTAAACTCATTGACTATTCCGTTGGTCATTATGGAAAACGCGAATCCACCCGTTTCCCCTAGTGAAGTGGCTGTGTTACGTGAACGAATTGAGAGTGAAATTAGGGAGCTTAGAGAGCTTAATAGGTTGATTAAGATTGAACTCGAACATACATTTAGTGACCTAGTAACCGCCTTGTATTCAAATAAGGACCTAGGGCCTAATGACTTTGTGAATATTGTTGAGAGACTAGAAGAAGAGGAAATGGATCTGAAGCTTAACGACTACTTTAATCTATACCCCACTAAGGAGGAGATTGCATATTATAATAATCTTATTGATAACCCGCGATCTCCTTTCACCATAATTGAACCTAAGATCAAGAGAGGCGATCCTAAGAATGCTAAAATACCATGTATGATTCGATATAGGCACATTAGCAATGCTTACATTGACTTCAAATCTCCAATCAACATTATGTCCTCAATGGTTTATAATGATATAGTGGAAACAAGACTTGAACCTAGAAGGGATCCCAAGTACCCCGGTGGAGTTTGTAACTTTGTCGGGAGAGTTAAAGGTTTACGTGTCTTTGTTGGAAATTTCACTTTTGTCACCGACTTTATGATTGTGGAGGATCTTGCTAATGTTATTGATTGTCGATTATCCAATGTTGTGTTTGGCAAACCATTTGTTGAGGAGTCTAAGTTAGAATATGATGAGGTAGAAGGCACGATCCGATTTGCAAGTAACACCAATAGTATCACTTATAGGATGCCCAATAGGATGAAAGAATTTCGCTTTATATCTCGTTTTGATAAGGACAACGTTGGTGCTTTTGAGGATATTGATGAGAAGGATAAGAAAAAGGGAATGGACTATGTATGGGAAAAAAGGAGTCTTTACTACAAAGATTGCTTGGCCCTTGGACCAAAGTATAAAGTCGATGAAGAATTTACCCAAATGATTATGGGGGCGATTGAGAAAAAGGTGATTGGTTTCTACAATCGGAGAGTGGAACCAATGATGAGATCACGTAGTAACCCATGACCTTGAGTCTAGCTACAAGACTCGTAAATAAAGAAAAGCGCTTCTTGGGAGGCAACCCATGTTTTGTGTGATTTTATTTGTTTGATTGTTATTTGCTTCCGTATGCATGTTTTATTTTTATTGTTGGTTGATCATGTTTCTCAATTAAAATGTGGAAATACTTTACTATGTTGTTTGGCCTAGTCTTAACTCCAATTTAAAAGTATTTTTGCAAAAGATAAGTGTAAGGGGAAACCCCAAATATGTTTTTAAGAAACAACCCGATCATGATTCTCCACAATATTAAATGAACATGTATATTCGTATTTGTTAGAGTCAAATGCTTGTATTGAGTCATAATGGAGTTTTGCAGGATTTTCCAGGAAGTAGGACGAAGTTTTTCCAGAAATTTTACGGAAACTTAACATAAGAATTTCTGCAGGTCCATTCTGACGGCGTCAGGGGTTTACTCTTGACGGCGTCAGGAGTTAAAATATGGAAATTTTACCGATTTTGTTTTTTTCTAACGGAGTCTTAAGGTTTTTGTGAATTATTAAGTTTTATAATCTCCAGGAAATCTGCAAACTTCATTCCACAAGCATTATATCTTACTTTGTTTTCTAGGACTTAGAAACTTATATAGGATGCCGCCGATTTTACGCGAGGTTGTCTTGTCTATTTTTGTCAGGATTTACAGGTTATGTTCGACAAGGAGATGATTTATATTCTGGAAGGGAAGCTTTGATTGTTCATTTTCTTGGAGGAAGATTTAACCTGGCCAACCTATAATCCATACCGAGCGAATCAGGGGAGTATTTGATTTCATTCTCTTTACTTTTTCACTTTTACATTCTTTACTTGAACATTGGGGATAATGTTCATCTTAAGTGTAAGGGGAGGGTAAAAAGATGATACCTTACATATGCACTTTCGCTTGAGTTTGTTTTGTTTGATAGTAGATGTGTAATAAAACTATGAGAAATACTTGTTAGTGCAATTTTAGCGCCAAATTTAAAATTTTTTACAACATTTAGGAGTGAAACTTTAGCCATAGCAAGCGTCTCATGGATAGGAGGTTGTATGACTAGCACATAACCGTATATTCAGAAAAATTTTCCACCCAAAAATGTGAGGTTCGCCTTTAGATTTGATAGGAAAAGCATTCATTATTAGTGCTTATGAGTGTACCGGTAGCATTTATATTCTAGAACTTGCGTTAGTGATGCATCCCGAGACCGCTAGTGAGACTACATTCGTGTAGAAGGATTTACTACATGATAAGAGGCATTAGGATCACCCTTGTGTTAAACCCGTATCATAATTACTTGATCATTTAAGTCATATTACTTGGCTAGTTAAGTCAACTAATTTTTCCCACACCCTTAGCGTTGTGCTCATTTTTAGTACACGATACCCCTAGTACACCCCTCCGAGCCTATCTTTTCGTTTCTAACTTTAAGCATCTTACTTAAAGGAAGAATTTGTTACACCCCACTTAAATGTACACCCAAATCGCCTTAGCCTTCCGTGTATGCGCTCATCTTTAGTGCATTATTGTTATTTGTTAAACCCTAAGTTAACTTTCTAATTGATTACTGTTGGGAATTCTGCTAAGAGAGAATTCTGCTGAAGAATCTGCTGATGGATTCTGCTGAAGAGACAGATTCTGCTGAAGTAGAGATTCAGCATATTATGTTTCTATGGATATAGTTATTCCGTGTTATTTATTAGTTTGTTAGGATATGCATGAGTTATTTTAGGTAGTGATATGCATTTATTTTATATTTTATTATTGTATTAGGGTTCCTGGTGTATAAAAGGAACACTAGGCTTTTATTTTAGGTACGCTTCTTGAATAAAAACTCTAGGAAAAACACCTTTAGTGTGTGTGATATTGATTCATAGAGGATCATTGTTATTAATAGAAAAACCTTGTTGAAACTTTGATTGTTCTTTATTATTATTCCGCTGTGCAATCAATCATTGTTTCTATAATCCTAGAAGAGCTCAAAGATCTTGATTTAACAATTGGTATCAGAGCGGGTGGCTCTCGATATCTAGGGTTTATACAAGGTTTTCATCATCAATAAAGAGCAGTTATGAAGGAGCAGCAGATCTGAGTAAATGAAAGTATATGGTCGACTTTTGCTTTATGTGGCGACATAATACGGTAAAGATTATTAATCTTTTTATTGCACAACTAATTTAATGAGCTGGTTTGAAAAACAAATGAATAACCTCGTACGAGTAATGTGTTCGTAGTTAATGATTGGTTATTAATTGTTCATTATTTGGTGCTATTAATTGGTCGATGAATTTAATTAGTCAGTTATGATCGAGTTTAATTCTTCATCATTGTTACATCATATGTCGTTGCTTTTGTGATAATGGGTCGGTGTGAATTTAATTCACATTCAATACTATCAAAATTATGGCACAAGGTTATTGATTGGTGGAGATTAAATCATTAATGTGCAATGGTGAATTATTTAAAGATTGTGGGTCGATTATATGAAATAAACATGGGACGGTGATTAATGTTCAATTACTGGAAAATGTAATTCAAATTCTGCTATGTCGTTTTGCGCATGTGTGATTGATTTGAAATCATAATATTAATTGAATGGAATAGATCATGGGTCGGTTGTGTATAAATACTGGCTTAGGGATAAAGTTTTGGTTGCTGCTGTTGACTTTATTGATCAAATGTTATGGGTATTCGCTAAAGTGGTTTGATGCTATTGATCTCTATCCTCGTACTGATTTTTGTCAAGGGTCAGTGGTTATTAATGGGTTGATTTGTCGCTTCTGGTTTGCAAATATACAAGATTCGTTTGATTCGCTATTACGTATATTTAATTTGGTATTAATATTGAGAGTGGGACTCCTAGCGTTGACAGCAAGCTGTGTAATTGATTATTGGTCCAATGATTATCATGGGAAAGTATCTTGTATTAAATTGGTGTGTGGCATATTAATGAATGAAAGTTGCTACTGTTGTTGAATACTCAATTTTGTTGCTGCTGATTGATTGTGGAGGTGTGAAGGCAAGTGTTTTATTCTGATACAGTTACTACTGGTCCCCATTAGTACTGCTTCTATGACATGGTTTCTGCTGTTCGAGTTGATTTTGCTACTATGCTATTATGTTTCTGCTGATGATGAGTTTTGGTTCCTCCTGATTAGTTCCTACTGATCGGTTCCTCCGGGTGGTTTCTACTGATGGTTTTTGCTGACTTCTTTATGGTTCCTGCTGGCTTGTTGTATACTTTTTCTTTTGGTCGGTTTTGGTTCCTACTAGTCATGTGAGATTACTAATGGTTAGGGAGGACGGAGTTATCAACCATCATTATTTTGTTGAGAAGATTACTTGACGAAGACATTTGATTATCGCTTGTTTGATGTTGTAATTGATTTTCCCAAGTATTGTGTTCTTATCATATCTTCAAGGGATCAGCTGCTTTTTAAGATAACTTGCTTGGTTTGTATGGTGACGAATACTTGACGACTCTAGTGAAGGGGTATGATCCATCTTATTGTGCTTAATGTGTACATTTGCTATCACTTGAAGGAGTTACGTTATTTGTGCTCAGTGTCTCACTGGATAAGTCAATGAGGAGTTTGTCAAGAGGCCATCACGTGGATAGTGCAAGACATAAGATGCGAGGTTGGGAGATTCCATTTCTTCATCAAATCAGTTATATTTGATTTTCTTCATCAATGATCACTCCATGGAGCCTACTTGAATAAAGAGATGGCAAGTATATATTTTTAAGGGGAAGCTTATTGTTAATATACTTGACCATATTACTGCTGTTCGTTACTGCTGATACTCGTTATTGCTGATACTCGTTCCTGCTATTCATTCTTGCTGCTCGGTTACTGCATATTAAAAAAAAAAGTTATTATTATTATTAATTATTAGTTGGTTCCTGAGATGGTTAGTCTATTCTTAAGGGGAAGATTGTTAACCATCTATATGCATCACTTGAGGGGAAGCGTCTACGAGTTGCACAAGACCCCTATTAGATGATTACAAAAAGGGGAAGAATAGTTATGATGTGCAGCTTAGCTTATTATTTGTGATGACATTGTTTCTTCATGCAGATTGTTTTGTAATATCAAATAGGGGAAGATTGTTGGGAATTACAGATTTGATAATTACAAAACCCACGAGAAGAATGAAGAAAGAAGAAACAATGAGGACCTAAGATGAAATATTTAGTTAGCTTTCATAGTAAGCTAGGTCTTTATGTAAACCCTAGCCTCTCTATTATATAAAGAGGGGTAGGGCGTTGGTTATTAGTATCTCATTAATTCATAGTCTCTTCAATGAGAGTCTAGAAACGCATAGAGCGTTAGTAGTAGTTGTAGTAGTTTATTTTATGTTCAATAAAGATTTATCACTTGTAATAAATCTGATAAGAATACATACAATTCTAGGACTTCTTGTAATAAGAATGGATGTTTTAATAAAAAGGCAAGTAATGTTAAGAAGGAAACTTGTTTTGTGTATGGTAGTAAGTCTCATCTCATAAAAGATTGTGATTTTCATGAGAAGAGAATGGGTGTGTGTGCTGACCAAAAGAGACCTAGACCAATGTGGACCAATGTTAGTGCTATTCCCCCATATGTTCCACAAGCACATGTAAAAACCAGCAGACCCAATCCTGCTGCTAAGTCAGTTCCTGCTGGTAAGCCAGTTTCTGCTGGTAGACCTTTTCCAGCCGGTTGGAAAATACATGTTGCTAGACCATTTTATAGACCTACTAGCACTTACTTTCAGAATGGTTTTTGGCCTAGTTATTTTGACCCAAGGTATATGGGGGGGACAAGATGGGATACTGGTGTTAAACCCTCAACAGGTTGTTCTTGGACAAATAAAAGAAAAGGTTCATTCTGGGTACCCAAGAACAATTGTCTTTGTCAAGTGCACTGATTGAGGGGAGGCATAAGCCTAAGGGGAGGCTTATTGTTGTATTCTTTGTATTCTAACCATTTTTGCAGCTGTTGGATCCTCATAAGCCTAAGGGGAGGCTTAGTGCTTCTGCTGGCACTACATTTTTCTTTGGTTTCTACTGACGCTAGATGGTATATTTTACATATTTTGTATTTTTTTTCTTTCTTTTATTAGATTAAAAAAAATTAAAAAAAAATTATTATTATTTTAGTTAAAAAAAAAAAAAAAAAAAAAAAGAAAAGAAAAAAAAAAAACTAACATTTTGTTGTATAGTATTGTGTCTATTGTATGCAGGTTTGGTTATCAACTTACCTGATGTTGACTATTCCATCACAAAGTTGGCTAGTCCAAAGGGTACAGCTTTGGTAAAGACATATCAAATCTGTTGATAGCTGTAATGGTTTGCTCAAAACCATAGGGTTTTCAACTCACCCATGCTTTATTGCTGAGTAGTTGAAATGGTTGTCAATTGACCATGGATTTTTCCTTTATGGATTCTGAATAATTGGCTAGCCCACATGTATATGGCTTGTGGTAAAGGCAGTGGAAAACCATATTTGGTAATCAGTTAACCAAGATGATTTTCATCAAAATAATTGGCTAGTCCTGAGCAAACGGCTACAGGTAAAGACATCTCAAATCCGTTTATAGCTGATGATTTGCTAAAAATCATGTGGTTATCAGTGTACCTTTGAACACTTGGCTACTCCAGTAGTGATGGCTATTGGTAAAGAGACATCAAATCCATTATTTTCAATGATTCACCTCTCATAGGAGTTAACACACCTGGATGTGATGAGAATAGTATGAAACTAATTTGTTTTGATGCACAATTGGTCATTTGTTGCTGATCATACTTAGGAGTTGCTTATGGTACCTTGTTCTTCAAAGATGGTTTCTAGTTGCTGCTATAGAAGTTGCTGCTAGTTCTCATATTCTGCTGCACACTTATTATGTTACAATCCTCAAGCTTCATATGTTCAAAGATTTATCCAGGAATCTTGAAGTTAACACAGTCAACATCAAGATTAGGGGAGGATTGTTGGGAATTCTGCTAAGAGAGAATTCTGCTGAAGAATCTGCTGATGGATTCTGCTGAAGAGATAGATTCTGCTGAAGAAGTGCATCTGCTGAAGTAGAGATTCAGCATATTATGTTTCTACGGATATAGTTATTCCGTGTTATTTATTAGTTTGTTAGGATATGCATGAGTTATTTTAGGTAGTGATATGCATTTATTTTATATTTTATTATTGTATTAGGGTTCCTGGTGTATAAAAGGAACAATAGGCTTTTATTTTAGGTACGCTTCTTGAATAAAAACTCCAGGAAAAACACCTTTAGTGTGTGTGATATTGATTCATAGAGGATCATTGTTATTAATAGAAAAACCTTGTTGAAACTTTGATTGTTCTTTATTATTATTCCGCTGTGCAATCAATCATTGTTTCTATAATCCTAGAAGAGCTCAATGATCTTGATTTAACAATTACATGGTTGCTAAGTCGAGTCATATCCTTGTACATATTGTTTTGGGACGATTGGGACTCATGGGTAAGTACTTATTTTATGGAGTAATGGGGAAGAACATCATTTATTACCCCCATATGTACGTTAATCTTAAAAGTACTCCAAGTGTTTTGATTTTCTTAATTCGAGTCATTAGAATAGTTGAATGTAAAGTATGTAAAGATTCAAGTGTAAGGGGAACGTTCATACCCCTATGATGTATTATTTTGGATGGTAGGGTAAGAGTGTATGCAAAAAAAAAAAAAAAAAAAAAAAATCGAAAAAATCAAGAAAAAAGAAAAAAAAATAGAAAAAGGAAAAAGAGAAAAAACATACGGACTACCATCCCGTTTCATTCTATGTTCATTTTATGTTTTTAGTTATTTTTCATTTGTTAGCTTAAGTCGAGTCTAGTCTTGGCTTAGCAACGCCATCTTGTACATGTAATTAACCAAGATTGTTAACTCGCCACCAGTAAAACTTCCTTTATCCAACAAAACCGTGTAATTCATATCCCTATACCTAACGTTAAAACCCTTTAAAAGACCTCTTTGATAGTTTATCCTAGGTGCTTACGCCATGTGGTGGAGGTTTGATCCTTTCCCAAGCCTATGGTAATCTATTTTGCTATGACAGGTAGTGAGAGATATCTTCCATTTCCATAATGTTATATTACTTTATTACACCCGAGAGATGTGAGTATCTAAACACTATTTGTGAGGTGCTTGTGTATGACCTCCGTGCTTGTCTATTGGTCTTTAGTGGAATGATCATTTGTTGTAATTACTTTTATATTAGTGTTAAATGACCCCTAACTTGTCTTTTGAGTAGAATAAAAGCGCATTTGCTTGAGGACAAGCAAATCTCAAGTGTAAGGGTATATGATGAGGCGAAAAATGATCCGTTTTTAGGGGGTCATTTAAGCCCGAATCCGACTTTATTTGATCAAATATTGCCCTAAATCGTTCCTTTTGTGATTTTAGGTACTTGGAGAGAGAATTCTGGAAAAGAAGCCATTTCGGACGTTTTTGGAGCATAAAAGTAAAGAAAACGGCAAAGTCCCAAATTTCTATGCTGGGAACAGTGCATGAAGGTGTCAAGAGTTGCTCTTGACGGCGTCAAAGTCCCAAGAATAAAATACCGTGGTTGATGACGGCGTCACATAGGCCGTCAGATGTAGATCAAGGCCGTCCGAGGAAGTATTTGGCGGCGAGATGACGGCGTCACACCATTGCTCTTGACGCCGTCACCCCTGTTTTCCTATATATAGTTTTCTAGTTTTTCACATTAGAAGAGAGAAGTTTTGGTGAAACCCTAAAGACGAATTTGGTGCAACTTTTACAGGTTTTCAAGGGTTCCAAACCCTTGATACCTTACATTGTAATTGAGATAAGTGTTCTTCTAATTCAATCAATATGTCTATGTGTTGGTTGTCTATATCTTGTTCTTGTCTCAATTCCATTATGCTAGGCTAGATCTCTTTTGTGTTTGCTTAGATCTAATGAAACCTAGATATTGATTATGTGTTGATTACTTGTTTATTCTTGTCTTGGATTAATGATTTTATATGTTAGGCTTAAGAAAACTGGCAGATCTCCAAATGGTAACATGCTTGAACGTCTTAAGAAACATGAACCGAGGCGTACTAGGTCTTTATTGGTTGTATTTAATGCATGAGCCACTGTTTACAATCCCTATAGTTGTGCTGGGTCATGGTGTAGGAGGAGATAAGAGCTCATAGAATTGGGGAGTTATGTATGGCACCCCATGAATGGTATTAAGGAATACAATCCGTCATCCATACAATTATAACAAGTAATTAACGTGTAAAAGATATCTAGGGAGTAGTGAAGTCTAAGTAAACACATTTTCTCCAATTACTGCTCACAACCTTAGTATACATTAGTTTATTTTCATTTTCAGTATTTTATCTTAGTTTTGGGTTAGTTGAATAGCAACTAATTCCGCCCACTTTTCCAAAACCCGAGATTTTACTTGCTTTCTAAAAAATATAAAAATACAAAAATAATCATCCCTCACCTTTAGAACTAGTATTTAGGCTTTCTAATCCTAGCGACACTATTCCTAAGCTGAACGATCAATCCCCCGGTACTTGTCACTATACTATACTACAACGATCATGTACACTGCCTGGTGGGGGTTGTAAGCTTCTCGAGATCCCTCGAGAGGTAAAGCCTGTTGCGATTCCCACGCATCAGAATATAAGTGATCACCTAGGCAAATTTGAAACTAAAGCTGCTGAAGGATATATTGTTGGTTACTCAGCTCACAGCAAGGCTTATAGGGTTTATAATTTGGCTGCAAAGAAGATAGAAGAGACTCTTAACCTGAAATTTCTGGAAGAGAATGTTAATGTTCAAGGAAAAGGTCATGAATGGTACTTTGATCTTTATTATCTTACAGATTATTTGGGTTATACTAGGCACAAAACTAACTCCTCTGCAGGTGTACAAGTGTCATCTTCTAACAATGCAGGTACCCTACAGGATGATTCAGACAATGATTCAGAATGTGATGAACCCACTATTGTTGTAACAACTTTACCAATACAGCTAGCAGCTCCTCCTACCAAAGAAGCCTCTGATGCCAAATCTGCTGATGATGTGGAAAATTCAACCTATGCAGAAGATCTTGCTAGACTCAAAAAGCAAGAACATGCAGCTGCTGAGGAAGCTAAGAGACTTGGTCTTGAATTTGCTCAAGACACTGAAGCCCTCTTAAAACAAGCTGCTCTTGAAGAAAGCAGAAAACCTAATTCTGCTGATGCATCAGCTGATGCATCTGTTGATTCTACTGATGGAGATTCTGCGGAAGGAATTTCTGCTGCAGTCCCTGTTTCCACTGAAGCTTCCACAAGTTTAGATGAACCTTATGGCAGGTTTCCAACTCCCTCTGATCTTGCTAATGTTGAGCAAAGTGATGGCATTTTTCAATCAGCTTCCTATGATCAAGACTTTGCTCCCACCTTAACCAATCTTGATATCTCAATTGATGTTAATCCTGTTACAATTAAAAGGATCAACACCATACATCCACAAGATAATGTACTTGGTGATCCAAATGCAATGGTACTCACCAGGAGTGCCATTAAGAATACCAAGTTTGGGCAATGTGCATTTTTGACACATGTATCCACTCAGAAAAGAGACAATCACACAGATCAGAAGCATTGGTTGTTTGCTTGTTTCTTGTCTCAAGTTGAACCCACAAGCATTAAACAGGCTTTAAGTGAGCCTAGTTGGGTTGAAGCTATGCAGGAAGAGATGCAACAATTCAAGAATCAAGATGTTTGGGTACTTGTTGATCTGCCTGCAGGGAAGATTGCAATTGGGACCAAGTGGATCTTAAAATGCAAGAGGGATGCCAGAGGTATTGTGGTTAGAAATAAAGCAAGATTGGTGGCTCAAGGTTTCAGACAAGAAGAATGGATTGACTACACTGAGGTCTTTGCACCAGTGGCTAGGGTTGAAGCCATTAGACTATTTTTAGCCTTTGCCTCATATATGGGGTTTAAGGTCTATCAGATGGATGTCAAAAGTGCCTTCCTTTATGGCAAAATTGAAGAGGAAGTGTATGTTACTCAACCACAGGGCTTTGAAGACCCCCATCATCCCAAAAAGGTGTACAAAGTTGTCAAAGCACTTTATGGACTTCACCAAGCACCAAGAGCATGGTATGCTAGATTGTCTACATTTCTATTAGAGCATGGATACAGAAGAGGAGCTATTGATAAGACCCTCTTCATTAAGAAGAACTCCAGGGATATCATTCTAGTAGAGGTATATGTGGATGACATCATTTTTGGATCCACAAAGGAAGCATGGTGCAGGGAATTTGAAGATTTGATGAAAGGTGAATTTCAAATGAGTGCAATGGGGGAGTTAACCTTTTTCCTAGGGCTACAAGTCAAACATCACCCTGAAGGGATCTTTATTCATCAAGAGAAATATGTGAAAGATATCTTGAAAAAGTTTGACTTTGAACTTTTGAGGACTGCTACCACTCCATATGAACCACCCAAGCTTAAGAATCCAAATGAGCAAGATGAGGCTGTTAATGTTCATCTTTATAGATCCATGATTGGCTCACTCATGTATCTCACAGCCTCTAGGCCTGACATTACTTTTGCTGTCAGTGCTTGCTCAAGGCATCAAGTCACTCCCTTGACTTCTCATCTAAATGCAGTGAAGAAAATTTTCAAGTACATCAAGGGCCAACCCAAACTAGGCCTTTGGTATCCAAGGGATTCACCATTTGTGTTGGAGGCTTACAGTGATAGTGACTATGTTGGAGCTAATTTGGATAGGAAATCCACAACAGGAGGTTGTCAATTTCTTGGAAGAAGACTCATCTCTTGGCAGTGCAAGAAACAAACCATTGTGGCCACTTCTACCACTGAAGCAGAATATGTGACTGCTGCCAATTGCTGTGGTCAGGTACTTTGGATTCAAAATCAGATGTTGGATTATGGGTTTAACTTTATGAACACTAAAATCTACATTGACAATCAAAGTACTATTTCCGTTGTTAAAAATCCTGTTTTTCATCAGAGAACTAAACACATAGAAATTAGGCACCATTTTATAAGAGATGCAAATGAGAAGCATCTAATTCAAGTGCTTAAGATTCACACTGATGATAATGTGGCTGATTTGTTAACAAAAGCTTTTGATGGACCTAGGTTTAATCACCTAGTTGTCAACATAGGGATGGTTAACCCTTTAATGCTATGTTTGAGGGGAGGCATAAGCCTCAGGGGAGGATTGTATATGTTGTATATATGTAGATTATTATGTTTACTAACTTTCTTTTGCAGGTTATTACTAATCTTGTACAATATTCTGGTTGTTCTTTTGTGTTTTTGTGTTTTGTTTGAATGTCTGGTTTCAGATCATATTTCTGCTGATGGTCTAAGAGTTACATTCAGTGGCATTAGATGTAAAGACAGTAAAGTAAAATTTTATTCATCAGTGGCAAGTTTGGTACAACCATTACAAGTTCTGTCATCAGAAGAAGAAACACAAAATACATCATTCAACAACAACTAACCACCAACCTACCAACACATCCCTAAGCAACAACCTAATCCATCTCTCTTTTCCTCTTACCCAAGTCCTTTGGGTCTGGCATCTTCTTGTGGATTCCTCTGGATTGCATGTCCTTGTTCCAGAGTTTGGGAGCTGCAAGACCAAGCACCACTTTCTATGGACCCTTCTTTCTGCCTGAGGACTGTGGCTCTTCAGGGACAGAGATTCTTCTCATATCTGCACAAACTCTTTCCATTTCACTAGTTAAGAATGCAGTGACAAGAGTGAAGTCAGGGACAACCATAGCTAGAGGAGCTGGTGCTTCCTCAGCTTCAGTGGTTTCCTCTGATGAGGTTGGAGATGGACATAACTCTGAAGGACCTTCATTTAAGTAGTAGTATGATCTTTGGATTTGAGGTATGTCAAAGGTAGAGTCTGATGAATCAGAAGAAATTTCAATGACTTTGGGGGATGGCTTCATGACTCTATTGTAAAAATGACTTTGGATTTGTTTTTGTGGAATGGTGAGTTGATTATGACTTGAAGACTTCTTTTAAAGACTTGATTTGAGTTTACTGGGAGTTAATGTAAGTTAATGGGAGGTAGTTGAGTCAGTAGCAATTACTAAGTGTGCAAGTTGTCCACTTAATTGGATTCTTCGGATGAAAGTCAATGGTTTGACCAACATGCTGCTGATACTATTTATCTTGTTGGTTAAGTGTGTTCCTGCTGATGGACTATTCAAGTTTAATTTATTCAAGGGAATGCTAATCAGAAGAATTTAAACAAACAATAATTAAGAAAGCGAATTTTATTGATTCTTCAGAGGTAAAATACAAGCTAATGAAAGTTAAAGACAAACAACAAAGTCCCTATTCTACTTTGCCCTTGCCCTTGCCGTCCACAGTCTTCTTCTTGTCCTTGTTATTGATATTAAAGAGTCCTTGCCACTGAGGACAGGGCAAACCTAGTACAATCTTTCTGGTCTTTGGCAATGGAAGATTTACTTTTCTTCTTCTTGGACAAGAGGACTGAGGCTTATCAGAGGTTGTAGGAGTGTAAAGTTCATCATTCTCATCATCCTCTTCATCAGAAGATGTAAAGAAGATGAGAGACTCATCAGGACTGGGAACTCTGTTTGCCCTCTCCAACTCATTCCACTTTCTCTCCAACTCTCTCTGATACTCAGGATCATCAATCTCAGAGGGATATGGTGGAAGATCTTCAGATGATGATGAACATGGTGCAGGCACATTATGTTTCTTCTTCTTGGCTTGTTCTTTTGTAAGACCACGGGGAAGAGTTGGCATTCTGAGTGGAGGTGGACTTGTTAGTGAATCAGAGGATTCAGAGGAGTCAGAAGAAAGGTTGATGATGGGTTGATTGGAAGCCATGGATGTATTTTTGGTTGGCGATATGATAATTAGGGATTTGATTTGAAGTTGAGAGATTTGGGGATAATTAGCCTTTATTTATATCCACGGTTAATTAGCCTTTATTTATAAGGTTCCCCAACCGCGTATATTTATTACCATTAATGAGAGGCAGTTTGGAGATAATTAAGGGTTCTTTGAATTTTGAATTAAAAGATCTTTGTTAAAGATATTTGGTTTCCACTGAAGGGTAGATTCTGCTGAGTGATGCTGCGGATGGATCTGTTGACCATAGTCAACGTTTGACTATTTTCTGCGGATTGACCATTTGTTTTCAGCCGTTTGATTTGGTTTCTACGGATGAGTCAGTTAATTGGGATTTGCTTTAGTTGATTATTGGTCAAGGATTACTTTCCAATAATTCAAATCAGTTTCATTCTGTTGAACTATAGACCTTGATAGATCTACTTGAGCACTCTAGAATCGTTAGTAATGTCACTGTAATCAATAACACACTAATAGACAATCCCTGCAACTTGTATTAATAAAGCGGAAACAAAACACAAGTTTGATACTAAGAATTCTTGATCCTCTATGGATCTTTTAATTATGATAAGAGTTTTCTAAAAGTTATCTCGTACATAAACCGTGTGTTCCTTTTTATACTTAAGGAACCCTAAACCGTTTCTCAAGAAACGTATCTTCTAAAAGTTCTAAAAGATATGCATTATCACTTCCTAAATAAACTCATGCATATCCAAACTACATTACATAAATCACGGAAATACTACATCCGCAGAAACTAATAAAGCTGAACTATGTATTCAGCAGATACACTGCTTCAGCAGAAACCAACTCTTCAGCAGGATCCTTTCGGCAGAAACAGCAGCAAAATTCTTTCTACACAGAATTCCCAACAATCCTCCCCTAATCTTGAATTTGACCTAGTTAAGTTCAAGATTCTTGATAGATCTTTAAAGTAACATACCAAGAGGATTGTAACAGAGCACCAGCAAAGAAGTATCATCAGCAGAATCTCTATGATCAGCAGACACATAAAAGCTCCATTCTTTGCAGCAACAAATGACGTAATGTACATCAAAACAAAGTAGTTTCATACTATTCTCATCACTTCCAGGTGTGTTAACTCCTGAGAGAGGTGAATCATTGAAAATAATGGATTTGATGTCTCTTTACCAATAGCCATCACTACTGGAGTAGCCAAGTGTTCAAAGGTACACTGATAACCACATGATTTTTAGCAAATCATCAGCTATAAACGGATTTGAGATGTCTTTACCTGTAGCCGTTTGCTCAGGACTAGTCAATTATCTTGATGAAAATCATCTTGGTTAACTGATTACCAAATATGGTTTTCCACTGCCTTTACCACAAGCCATATACATGTGGGCTAGCCAATTATTCAGAATCCAGAAAGGAAAAATCCATGGTCAATTGACAACCATTTCAACTACTCAGCAACAAAGCATTTGTGAGTTGACAACCCTATGGTTTTGAGCAAACCATTACAGCTATCAACAGATTTGATGTGTCTTTACCAAAGCTGTACCCTTTGGACTAGCCAACTTTATGATGGAATAGTCAACATCAGGTAAGTTGATAACCAAACCTGCAAACAAAAACTATATAACAATATGTATGTTTTTTTTTTTTTTTTTTTTTTTTTTTTTTTTTTTTTTTAATAAAAAATATACAACATAAGATCCCTACTCAACTGCTGCTCTGGAAGTCTTAATCCTTTGTTTGAAAACCTTCACCAAAGATTCAGCAAACAATCTTGTATTACCAGCTGGATCAGGAGGAATTTCCAACTTCTGTTGCAACATTTTCTCCATCAAAGATACCTTCAGAGGATATTTATGAATAATATCCATGATAATCCTCAGACCAGTGGTAGTTTCCAGCAAATGTACATAAGACATAGGATAGAACTTCCAACTCTGAACTTTCCATTTCTGATTATTCTTCCATATATCATAACTTGCACCAGTAGGAGTAGAAGAATCAAACAATACTTGAAGATCACCCAACAAATACAATCCATAACCTTCAGGAGTATGAGTGGCATAAAACTTAGTAACCAACTCATGTAGAGTGACCAAATCCTGATAACTTACAAGATGAAGAATCTGCTGAAGGAAAACAAAAGATATGGATGACTTATCCAATCTATGAATGATATTGAGTTGACCATCTGGACTTAACTCCCAACTTACTAGAACCACTCTAGTTCCTTCTGGCCAATCATCAGATGATCCTTCCCTTATAAATGTAGTATCTGAATCATGTACATTAATTAGACTATGTAATGATCCTACTCTAGCCATTCTCTTTCCTCTTCTACCAGGAACATAAATAGCATCATGAACTGCTGCATCAGCAGAATTACCTTCTGCACCTTCAGTATCCACTGATGGAGTATCCATTTGGTCATCAGTAGAATCTTCAGAAGATTCAAGTGCAGCAGAGGCATATTGTTCATCCATAGCTTTCCTGATTTGTTTGTTCCTAGCAGCTTGAATTTCAACTTCTCTTGTCTTCAGATCATGAAATCTAGCAAGTGCAGCCCTTTGTTCATCTTCTTGATCTTCAGTCAACTTTCTAGCAGTCTCCTCACCTAATCTTTCCAGCTCTAATTGTCTCCTAGTTCTCTTCCTAGTTGGAGCATCTGATGTTGTTACTTTGGCTTTACCTTTATCCATAGAAACATCAACACCAGTAGAAGTAGCAGGTAAAGATACTTGTGCAGCAGCTATATGAACATTCTTAGAAGAATCCTCATCAATATTGAGAAGTTGAATTTTCTTTGAAGCATCCATTCCAGCTTTAGCATTCCTAGATTTGATTCTATTATAAATCTCAACTAGGTTGTTAAAAGGAAGTCCCCATACATATTTCTTAGACCAAGCAGTATTATATACTGAGCTGCTCTGATTTTTTACATATGTTCTCATATACTCTGTTTGCTGTGCTTGAGTCATGGGTTTTTCCCTTTTTGCTTTAGCCTTTAATTCATCAGCTGCCTTCTTCCTCATCTTCAACATTTTCACAATCTCAGATTCAAAATCTTGTTCCTCCACTTTCTTTCCAAAAAGATCAGCAGTTACAGTAGTATTAGCAAGCATCTGTTTTCCAATAGACTGCTAGTCTGACTCATCAAACTCTAGAACTGCTGCATCCAATTCCCTTTGTCTTGCAATGGGTAAAGTAGACACATATCTTTGAGTCTCTGAATCTAATTCTGCATCAAACTTAGCTTGTACTTCCTTAGCAAGATTTGCACTCTTCATATAATTTTCCCATTCTTGCAATACTTTACCTTGACCAGCTCTATCTTCATCAGTAACAAGCTCATCCAAACCATCATGAGAAACATTAGCTTCAGCAATATGATCATTAGACATATCCACATCTGCCATAGGTTCATCATGTGCATCTTGAACCTCTTTATCAGTAGAAATCTCTATGTTCTCAGATGAATGATGAATAGGAGAATTCATGTATTCTTTCCCAGCTACAAAAAATGTTTCCCCTGATGCATTTCCTTTGTCAGCAGATTGATCAGCAGTAACCTTGCTGAATGATTGTTTCTCCTGAAGTATATCCTCAGCTTCAGTCATCAGCACATCATTATCATTACCAGATACTTTTGAAGCTTCAGCAACTTGTTTTGCCAAATACTGTCTTGTACTTCTTCTTTGAACTAGTATGATTGGTTTAGATTGAGATGCTGTAGCAGCTTTAGGAGGAAGAATATGAGACTGTCTAGCAACTTCAGCTAGAATCTCAAGAGAATCCAAATTTGCCTCCTTTGCCTCTTCAGTAGAATCCAATCCATCTTTGCTTTGATTCTGCTGACCCAGCTGTGTCTCCAAATCTTTGACTTTTCTTTTCAGACTTTGAATCTCATTACCAAGAGTAGTCTTGGTCTCAGCAAGTTCTTTCTGGAGATCTTCAGTCATTTTCATATACCTGTTAAGAGATTCATATACAAATGTGAGAGTAATAGGGTCCTCTGCTCTATCACTTGATTGCTTAGTGGTATGAGGAGCTTCATTGAACCCTGTAGGAGAAACAGACTCATGTACAACATTAGGAGAACCTACATTAATTTGCTCTCCCAAAGAGCTAGGTGAAGGTAGTCTATTTAGTTCAGGTTCAAAAGTCTGTAGATCAACTTCAAACTCATGAAATTGCTCAGTTGGAGCATCCTGAACTGGTAAGATGGTAGGGCTAGGTGACATGTGTACAGGGGTAGGTGGTGGCAAGTCAGTAGAATCAGATAAAGGTTCAGCAGTTGTAGCTGGTGTTTCCGCCATTACCACTGAAGGAATACCATCAGCAGCAACACCAGAAGATGATGGATTACCATCATCAGCAGCATCAGAAGCAGGCACATGACCAGCATCATCACCCTCAACTACATTAGCATTGCCTTGTGGCAACATTTCTTTTAGCAAAGGGTAATGTGCCCCAGTATAATTAGTTTTCATTGAGGCAAACAACTTAGAACCTAGACTTTTAATGGGTATATGGGTCACATCTTCAGTGGTTATGTCTAAGATAATCTGTAAGAATCTAGGGTACATTAAAAACTTATGTTGTTCTTTATCTATGTTTTCTAGCATATTGTCAAAAATAAACTTAGAAAAATTATAAGTTTCACCCTTAGATAGACAGACAATACCACAACCCAATTGCAGAGAGAACTGGTTCCATCCACCACACTTGTTGCTCAAACATTGAAGCAGCAGATGCACCAAATACCTCCACTTCGGACAAAATTGATTCTTGTGCCACTTTGATGTATCAGTACTTTGATATCCAGCTTCTCTTAACCCAGCAAGAATCTCTGCAGTGTTGGAATGATACACACCATCTTCATCATCCAACTGAAGCTTTGTCCTTATCAACCCTTCTGTCACCACATATTCTACGCCATCAATTTCAGCTACAATCTCTGTAGCAGATCTCTTAGTAGCAGATGCCCAAAATTGCTTCACCAGAGATTCACACACCAAATTAGGACAATAAGTCAAAGCATAATAAATCTTCGACCTTTGTAAAAACTCCACCATCAAATCGAATTCTTCATGTCCCTTCTTTGTTGTTAGAATAGCATATTTGTTATGATCACCCTTCAATCCAAGTTGAGCCATTTGACTGAATGTGTGTGAGATGGTTATGAATTACACCAAAGAATAATGGGTTTATGTGAAGTGATAAGCGAATAATTTGTGATTCGAAAAAATATGCAGAGTGAGTTAAATTTGGAAGTTCCCCAATCGTGGTCAAAATTATCAGAACAACTTATTGACCAAGTCTGACAAAACTTCTAATTTTAAAATTAACCCTTCAGCAGTAATGAAAGTCAAACCTACTGAAGAACAGTCAACTATCAGCAGAATCAACCAAAAGTAAAAATATCTTTGGTCAATATCTTGATTTTAACTGTGCCACCCAACTCGCATTTAATTTCGTAACTCCTCAAAATAGCTTATTTAATCACCCCAAATCTCACATCTCATTCATCAACTTTCCCTAATTATCATACAAACCCTAATTCCAATTAGACCCAATTCACCATTCAAACCATGTCTTCACACCCAGAAACCTCAGATTCAAATTCCTCTTCTTCATCATCAGAAGAGGATATACCACCATATCCTCGGGGACTTGAAGGTTCTGACTTTACAAGAGCATTGGAGGATCGATGTGCTGCACAAGAAAGACAATGGAATGCTCACTTGAAAGGTGAAACAAGTAATGCACCCAATCCTGCTGAAAGAGAGCTTGTCTCTCCCTTCATCTATACCTCTGATGAAGACACTTCAGAGGAAGAACCTGAAGATCCACCCTTTCTTCCTCCTTCCACTCCTGAGAGATCCCTACCAAGATCAAATACTAGGGATCCATCTCTTCCAACATCACAAAATGTGGTGTTGGATCTTCCTGCTCCAGGACCTGGTCTTCCACACCAAGAACATATTGGACAGATCAAGAGGTTTGAGATCATACGTAAGGGAAAGGAGAAGGAGAAGTAGGTGACTGAGGAATGTAACCATGGATCAAGGTTCTTGAGTATTTTCTTGACCTTAATTCATGAGCATCTTCTCATTCTTCCTTCTCTTCTTTTTCCATTTTCATCTTCAGCTTCTTCATTGTACTTGTCATAGCCTCAAGTATTTTGTAATAAGTGATAGAAGCTAGTAGTACTGAATTAGCCAATAGTTTAGAAATGGTCATTGTATCTCAATTGCAACATTGGATGTAATCTGTAACTTGTTTCTATGAATGAATGAAAAGATCTTATTTGAATTAATCCAATGTGTAAGACCTTCAGCATGATTTAAAAGATCAGTAGAAACCAGGTTCAGCATATAGACCACATTCCTTTGACTTTAGCTCTTGTTGACATTAATCATGGAACATTCATTCTCAGAACATCTGCAAATACACCAAACAAGCAAATACACAAAACAACTTGCACAACTATTAGAGGGTTAGTGTTAAAAACTTGTTAAAGCTCAGAAAGTATACAACATATACAAATAATCCAAAGTTTACAGTCATCATCCTCCCCTGAGGCATATGCCTCCCCTGAGGCTTATGCCTCCCCTTAAACTTTGCAGTTAAGGGTTTAACATGCCAATATGGACCACCAAATATTGAAACCTTGGTCCATCAAATGCCTTGGTTAATAAATCTGCCACATTTTCATCTGTGTGAATTTTGACCACTTTAACCAAATGTTTCTCATAAGCATCTCGTATAAAATGATGTCTGATTTCAATATGTTTGGTTCTATTATGAAAAACTGGATTTTTAACAATGCATATGGTACTTTGATTGTCAATGAAAATGGTAGTATTCATGAAATTATACCCATAATCCAGTAATTGATTCTGAATCCATAGAACCTGACCACAACAATTGGCAGCAGCAACATACTCTGCTTCAGTAGTAGAGGTAGCAACAATGGTCTGTTTCTTGCATTGCCAAGAAATCAGTCTTCTACCAAGAAATTGACAACCTCCAGTTGTGGATCTTCTATCCAAATTGGCACCAGCATAGTCACTATCACTATAAGCTGCTAGCTGAAATGGAGACTCTTTGGGATACCAAAGACCTAATTGTGGTTGGCCTTTTAGATACTTAAAAATCTTCTTGACAGCATTCATATGAGAGGTAAGTGGAGTGACTTGATGTCTTGAACATGCACTCACAGCAAATGTGATATCAGGTCGTGAAGCAGTCAAGTACATCAAAGAACCAATCATAGACCTGTATAAATGAACATTCACAGGAAGATCAGGATTAAGATTGTGCTTTGGTTTAGGAGCCTCATATGGAGTTGTGGCAGTCCTGACATTTTCCATAGCAAACTTGGACAACATATCTTTTACATATTTCTCCTGATGTATAAAAATACCATCAGGTTTCTGTTGAACTTGCAAACCCAGAAAGAAAGTGAGCTCTCCCATGGCACTCATCTGAAATTCACCCTTCATTAAATCCTCAAACTCTCTACACCAGGATTCTTTGGTAGAACCAAAGATAATATCATCCATATACACCTGCACAAGAATAATATCCCTAGAATCTTTCTTGAGAAACAAGGTCTTGTCAATGGCACCTCTTCTGTATCCATTCTGCAGCAGAAATGTGGAGAGTCTAGCATACCAAGCTCTGGGAGCTTGATGCAGTCCATAGAGAGCTTTGACAACTTTGTAGACATACTCAGGATGATCAGGGTCTTCAAATCCTTTGGGTTGAGTCACATAAACCTCCTCTTCAATCTCTCCATACAAGAAAGCACCTTTTACATCCATCTGATAAACCATAAAGCCCATATAAGAGGCATAGGCCAAAAAGATCCGTATGGCTTCAACTCTGGCCACTGGTGCAAAGACCTCATCATAGTCAATGCCTTCCTCTTGTCTAAAACCTTGAGCCACTAGTCTTGCTTTGTTCTTCACCACAATACCCCTGGCATCTCTTTTATTCTTCAGAATCCATTTTGTCCCAATGGCATACTTACCATCAGGAAGAGGAACTAAAATCCAAACCTGCTGATTCTTAAATTGCAGCATCTCCTCTTGCATTGCCTCAAGCCAACTTGAATCAGCCAGTGCTTGAGGAACACTAGTTGGTTCAATTTGAGAAAGAAAGCATGCAAACAAACAATGTTTGAAGTCTGTGTGATTGTTCCTCTTTTGATTGTAGACATAAGAGATAAAAGCAACTTCTCCATATTTGGTATTCTTGACAGTGCTTCTAGTTCGAACAGGGTCTTTAGGATCACCAATAATCTTGGATAGGGGATGAGCATTGTGAATCCGTGTGGTAGCTGTAGGTGGAACATCAATGGTGGCATCAATGTTGGTGAGAGTAGGCTCAAACTCAGTGTCATAAGAGGCTGAGTTAAACAAACCAGGCATTGGTTGATAATTTCCAAGGTCAGAAGGACTAGGAAATCTGGTAAAGGGCTTATCAAAATCGGTAGAGACTTCAGTAGGATCAGCAGCCTTGACATTGTCAGTGGGAAGAGGTGTGCCTTCAGCAGTATCCTTGTTTCCACTGACTGCTTGTGCTGACTGATGTAGGATAGCCTCAGTCTCTTGTGTAACTTTATCATTGAGTTTCTGAGCTTCCTTTGTAGCAGCATGTTCCTGCTTCTGCAATCTTGCTAGATCTTCTGCATAATGTGACTCATCATCTTGTTCAGCAGCAGAGTGATTACCTACAAAATGGTTAGGTGGAAAAGATGGTACAACAAAAGTATTCTCTTCTGGCTCAGACTCACATTCTGAGTCATCATCCATGAAACCTGCAGGGTTAGAACTTGAATCTTTGGTACCTGCATCAGGATTAGAAGCATGCCTAGTATAACCCAAATAGTCAGTCAAATAGTCTAGGTCAAAATACCAAGAATGGCCTTGACCCTGAATATCAGGCTGATCTTCAAGAAACCTCAGATTAAGGGTTTCTTCAACCCTTTTTGCATTCAGATTATAAACCCTATATGCCTTGCTATGAGCTGAGTACCCAACTATATAACCTTCATCAGCTTTCCCATCAAATTTACCCAGTATATCAGCAGTATTCAGAATAGTCACTTTGCATCCAAAAGGCTTAAGGTAACTGATGTGTGGAACTTTCCCAGTGAGAAGTTCATAAGGTGTCTTGAC
This sequence comes from Artemisia argyi, assembly GCA_030686995.1. Classification (NCBI taxonomy): domain Eukaryota; kingdom Viridiplantae; phylum Streptophyta; class Magnoliopsida; order Asterales; family Asteraceae; genus Artemisia; species Artemisia argyi. The sequence goes on from CM060709.1 coordinate 25,013,564, forward strand.
ATGAAGTCTAGTGATGGAGACCCTGTTCAAGACATGACATGCAGTACCTACTGCTTCAGTCCAAAACATGGTGGGTAGTTTGGAGTCTGCAAGCATTGATCTTGCTGCCTCAATGAGGGTTCTATTTTTCCTTTCAGCAACCCCATTTTGTTGTGGAGTTCTTGGAGTACTATAGTCCCTTCTAATCCCTTTAGACTTACAGAATTCTATAAATACAACATTTTTGAATTCTGTACCATTGTCACACCTGATTCCCTTAACCTTTTTATTCAGCTGGTTCTCAACTAAGATAATGAATTCTTTCAGAATTGGAGTTGTTTCATCCTTAGTTTTGAGAAAGAACACCCAGCAAAACCTGCTATAATCATCTGTAATAACCAGGCAGAAGTACTTGTGATCAATACTTCTAATGGGGGTTGGACCAAAGAGATCCATGTGCAGCAACTGAAGAGGTTCTGAAATGGAGCTCACAGCTTGGACTGTTTTGTAAGAGGCTCTGTGTTGCTTTCCCTTGTTACAAGCAATACAGTTGTGTTCATTGGTGAAGAGTTTAGAAGGAAGACCCTGAACAAGACTAAGTTTTGATAACTTGTTGATGGTCTTGTAATTCACATGAGCCATTCTTCTATGCCATTTATTAGATTCATCCAGGGAAGCTTTGGCAACCAAACATGTTAGATCACCTTCAGGTTGAACATCATTCAGATTGAATGTGTATAAGTTGAAGGTTCTAGGAACTCTCAGCAATACAGTAGTGTCTGCTGGGAGTTTGAAGTCCTTGGAAAGTACAAGACACTCATCTTCAGAAAAGAAAACCTTATGCTTAGAGTCACAAATTTGTGATACTGAGATAAGATTAAAATTCCCCAGTTCCTCCACATAGTAAACATTTTCAAAGTCTAACAAGGGAGTCTTTATGGTTCCTTTCCCTGTTATTTTGCCATCTCCACCACCAAAGGTTACAGTTCCACCTCCTTCAATGGGCTCAAAATCATGCATCTTATCCTTGTTCCCAGACATACTTCTAGAACAACCACTATCAAAGATGCCAACTTCAGTACTTTTCAAAGGATGTGCCTACAACAACAACAAATATTTACAATATTAGTACACATTGGAGACTCAAGTCATTGCTGACTTGAGTCTGCCTTGTGGATCATTAGTAACAGGCCATGTAGATGTTTTAGATCCACCATTGTTCTTGGGCCTGTAATGCATATTAGGTCCCTTCTTAGTCCAAGAACAACCTGCTGAGGGCTTCACAGCAGTATTCCATTTCCCACCACCATTATTCAATGAGTCAAAGTGATTAGGCCAATAATCATTATAAAAGAAAGAACTAGTAGGTCTGACATATGGTCTAGTACTGGTTTTTCTCCAGGAAAAATGAGTTTCAGCAGAATTAGGTTTCTGCTGATGTGGAACAAAAGATGGTATGTCGTGAACATTCTTCCACAATTGCCTAGATTTTCTTTGACTAACACCTGCACCCATTCTTTGCTCATGATATGTACAATCCTTAATCAAATGATATTTACTTCCACACACAAAACACTTCTTCTTTTTAGAAGATTTATTCAAACCAAAAGAATTTCCATAACATGAAAAAGTATTCAAATCATCATGACAAACATAATTGTTTTTAACAAAGCCAAAAGTATTATTATGCAAAGAATTGAAAAACAAATCTTCAGTAGAAACTGTCTTGTAATCAGCAGCAACTCTAGAAGGCTTGTGGGGAGTCTTGGGTGTTGTCTTTGGTGTGGTCTTGGGAGTGGTCTTTGGTATGGTCTTGGGCAGGTCTGACTTCTCACTTGAATCACAGCTAGCAAATGAGGTAGACCCTCCATCAGAAGACTTGTCACTGTTACAACAAGAGACAAAGTCATTAGATTTCACAGTAGGGTCTGGAAAGTCAGTTGACTTTTTTCCATATAAGTGATGTGATCCATCAAAGTCAGAAGGTTTGGACAAGTCTATAGGCATGTGTTCGCCTCTTATTGGTCCAGGTACAGCATTCATTCCTCCTTCCTTAACATATTTAACAGGTGTTTGATAAGCTAAGGCTGGTTCAGGGTCAAAAACACTAGACATATCAGGATAGGTTAATTCTTCAGGGTCTATATATTTCTCAAATCCTAATGCCTTTCTAGACCTAACAGATTGGCGACCATCAATCAATTTACTTAAATTAGATGCCCCTTCCTGCCATTTCATTCGACCAGCTATCTCTTTATCTAACTTAGCTTGTAATTCTTGTTTTTCCTTTTCTAAGTCAGACTTCTCCTTTTCAGTTCGTCTTAAGTCTATCCTAGCAACTTCTAAATCACTCTCTAGGACTCTTATCTTTTCATCATATTTAACTTGATTCTTTTGAAACCATACTTTTTGTTTCTCTAGAGTTTTTAAAGCCAATTTATAAGACTCTACCTCTATATAACATTCATTGTACTTAGGTTTCAATTCATCAAATTCCTTTTTAAGTTCATTGTATCTTACACTACATCCAAACACACAATCGTGTACCTGAGAGATTCCCATCAAGGAGACTTGCTCCTTCTTGTCTTCTGAAGGTGTAAATGCCAGTAGATTCACTTGTGAAGAAGTAGCAGCTTCCTCTCCAGCAGGTTCATGATCACCCCAATCAATTTGGTGATCCAGAGTCACCATGGCCTTTGAAGGTACAGACTTGGTATTCCCTGCTTCCAATGGATAAGAACCATATCTAACTTCATCTCCAACCTTTCTATCTTTGCATTCCCTTGAAAAATGTCCCACTTGACCACAAGTATAGCATTTAACCTTCCTTCTATCAAACCTTGCAGCTTCTTTGCCATTAAAACCAAACTTTCTTCCAGACTTGGCTTCAAACCTTCTGATGTTCATTGAGATCATTGCAAGCTCCCATTTCAAGTGCATCTCCTCCATTTCCAATGGATCTACCTGTTCAAAGTCCTCATAAGCAATAAACTGCTGAGGTTCATATTCAGCCACAAATGAATGAATAAGATCCTCCAACACATTACTTGATCTTGATTTAGGAGTAGATTGATTATGAGTTTGAGAAGATGCTCCAGATGTATATGAACTTGAAGCTTGATGCACAGGTTTTGTAGAAGCACCAACAAATGCAGAATGAGTAGATGGACGAATAGGACTTCTAACATCAGGCTCAAGTGATTTGAGCTTGTTGTAGAGATCATCAAAGGAGATTAAGTCCAAGCCACCCTTTGTTTTGATAGCAATACTGACTTGCAACCAAGATGGTGGCAAAGATCTCAGAAACTTAGCATTGCAGTCCTCATTGTCAGGTCTAGCCTTCAACTGATTAAGTTGACTCAAGATCCGATGAAACCTGTCATAACCTTTATGAATTCCCTCTTCTTCAGATATCTGAAATTCTTGGAATTTCTGCTTCAGCAAAGACTTCTGCAACCTTCTTGATTCCTCATTCCCACCAAATCTTGCTTTTATAGCCATCCAAATATCCTTGGCATCCTCCATAAAATGGAAGTCACCCATATGATCATCTGGTATTGCTTGGAGCAAGATAGTTCTGACTTTACTTTCCCTCTGCACAGCCAGAATCTCTTCAGCAGTTTTGGGAGCTACTATTGTCACAACTCCATCAGCATCAGTAACATGCTTCTTTAAGCTATTCCCCTTCTTAACAATCTCCCATAAATTCCAATCTACGTTTGTGATCCAGTTCTGCATTTTCATTGACCACAAGTGATATTCTTCAGTATTCTTCAAGTATGGAAACTTAGCATTACTGTTAGAGAGGCTGAGTTGTTGAAGAGAAGTGGTGTTAATGTTTTGGGTTGTATCAGTATCATCATCAGATCCAGGCATGGTTGTTGATTTGTTTGAGAAGGTGTAAGATTTGTTTTTCTTAGTATGGCAGAGACTCTCTCGAGGCTCTGATACCACTTGTTGAACTATAGACCTTGATAGATCTACTTGAGCACTCTAGAATCGTTAGTAATGTCACTGTAATCAATAACACACTAATAGACAATCCCTGCAACTTGTATTAATAAAGCGGAAACAAAACACAAGTTTGATACTAAGAATTCTTGATCCTCTATGGATCTTTTAATTATGATAAGAGTTTTCTAAAAGTTATCTCGTACATAAACCGTGTGTTCCTTTTTATACTCAAGGAACCCTAAACCGTTTCTCAAGAAACGTATCTTCTAAAAGTTCTAAAAGATATGCATTATCACTTCCTAAATAAACTCATGCATATCCAAACTACATTACATAAATCACGGAAATACTACATCCGCAGAAACTAATAAAGCTGAACTATGTATTCAGCAGATACACTGCTTCAGCAGAAACCAACTCTTCAGCAGGATCCTTTCGGCAGAAACAGCAGCAGAATTCTTTCTACACAGAATTCCCAACACATTCCACGTTTGGTAACTTCCATAATTAACCAAGACGTGCATATCCCACTCCCAAATTAACTGATTCCCTCTAGCTGTATAATTTCAAAAACCATTTCAATATTTTTCAGAACACCCCAACCCTAATTTCTCAATCTCAATCAATGGCTGAACTATATTTCAAAGGAGATCATAATAAATATGCCTTTCTTGATCGTGGAAAGAATGATGAAGATGGACCAACAGAGATTGTTATGCTCTGCTCCAGTATCCAGAGGTTATTTATGAATCTCTTGTTGTACAATTTTGGGAAACCGCTCAAATAAGGACTGTTGAAGATGGACCAACAGAGATTGTTGCTGTTATTGATGGGGAAGAATATGTGGTTACTGAGTCATTGGTCAGGACCAAACTACAGTTGGATGATGAAGGAGGGGTGACTGAGTTGCCTAAGAGTGACATACTTCGAGGGCTTCAGGCTGCTGGTTATACTGGTGATGGGAAAGTATGGTACAAGAATCTGTTTTGTCCAAAATGGAGATTTTTGGCACACACTCTACTTCAGTGCATGGGCTCTAAGTCTGGTGGATGGGACCAATTCTCTACAGACATTGCTCTTGCTATTGTGTGTCTCTCTCAGGGAAGAACATTCAACTTTTCTAGGTATATCTTTAATGCTATGCTTGAAAATGTTAAGGATACCAAACTTAAATATTTATTGTATCCTAGGTTTCTTCAAATCATTTTAGACATTGAGACCAATGATCCCACTTACTTGCCTGTTAATGGTTTATCTAAAAAGTTGTTTTCTCAAATGAAATTTAGATTTACTGGTGATATAAGACCCTTACTTCCAGCCATGTTGCCTGGTGGCAATCCTCCTGATGGTGTAGCTACTGATGCCCCGGTGGGCAATCCCCCTGATGGAGATGCAGCTGATATAGCTGCTGGTGGTCAGGATTCCCCTGATGCTCAAGCACTAGAGGATTCTCCTGAAAGAACTGAAGATGCTCCTGATGCAAATGCATCAGTTGCTTCTGATGTTCAGCCTCCACTCTCACCAAGATTACCCACACCTGTACATTCACCAATGGATCTTCATTCTCCTGAGCATGAGCTCAATGAGAATTTGGGCTTTGACCAACCTATAAACTCACCTCAATTTACAAGGCTTCCTTCACTCAGTCCTTTGAGACCTCAATTTGAGGAACATGTAGATGTAAATGTAAATTTAGATTATTCTACTCACAGGACCAATGATGCTCCAAATGCCACAGATATCCCTGTTGGTGGAGCCGAAGGTCCTGTTACTCTCACTTCTGTATCAGCTTTATTGAACAGGTATGTATTAAAGGTGGACAAATTGGAGAATGATCTGAATTTCACCAAAAAGAATCTCAGCAATGCTGTTCTGACTCTAATTGGAAGAGTTAAGAAGTTGGAGGGTAAGCTGAAGCAAAGAAAGAGACAAGGGGTGGTGTATGACTCAGATGAGGACTCTACTAAAGCATCTGACAACATTGACTTAGAAGGCCTTGAACTTCTTACTGCTACCACTTTGGAAAGTGTTCAGAAGAATGCAGATATTGGGCCTGAACCATTTGTTGCTCCAACTGCTGATGTTGCTCATTCTACTGATGCTAGTGTTCCAAAGGATACTAGAGCTAAGAAATCTGTTGGTGTTACTCATTATGTCAGAAGGAAGCATTCTGCTGATAAGAAGTCTGCTGATGTTCCAAGCAAGAAGACTTCTGCTGATGTTTCTAGAAAGGAATCTTTTCCTAATCCTTTGCCAGAAGTGGGCACTCATGGTCCATCAGTAGATATTCCAACTGATCTTCCTCATGATTCCTCTGATAAGACTTTTGTCCCTCCTAAGAAGCAAAATAAAGACAAGTCTATTTTGATTGATTAAGACATTTCTTCTAGAGTCAAATCCAAGGAGGAACTTGCTTATGAAAAACTTAGTGAGAATGTTGCTGCACATATGCAAGCTAAAGAGGATGCTGCTGCTACTAAAGGTCAATTGGATTTGAAAGCCTCAGAAGCATTGGCTAGAAAAATTCAAGATGATTTGGATAAGATGGGACCTCAATTTACTACCACTTTGCCTGTTGACAGAAAGAAGGAGCTTGATGAGATAGCTAAGAATCTTACTGCTGAACAATGGGAGAATTTGGCTGAACAGGTTGCTTCCAAGCCTAATTTGGGTGCATCTGAGCTTGGAGTTGATAATCCTGATTTTGTTCAGATGATGGTTGAAAGAGGAAGATTGCAGAGACAACAGGAGGCAGAGATTAAAGCTAAGTATCAAAAGGAAAGACCTTGGACAAAGAATGAAATCAAGAAATATATGAGGACTTTTGTGAAGAATCAGGGATGTTCTATGTTTGGGTCAGGTTGGACTCAAAAGAAGGTTTGGGGATTTTCTGATAAGCAGCTCACCTTCTACTATGACAGGATCATTTCAAATCTTCATTCCTCTGGTATAAAAGTTCAAGATGTGTTGGAGTTTAGAGGAAGATTATTCGATGAGCCTCAAGCTAAGAAAGCTAAGATTCATGATACTGCTGATCAACCAGCTGAATCTATTGGGTCTTTTCATGGTGGTCAGGAGAATGTACAACATCCTTCAGTCTTGTCTCAGAAGGGTGATACTCCTGATGTTAGGATGGATGATACTCCTGCTGTTTCTCATCATAATACTGTTGAATCTCATCTTGATACCTCTGAAGCTCCACATGATGTTACCAATGATGCTTTAGAAGATACTCCAATTGAAGTACCTGATGATGATGATTCTGCAGATGTTCCTGCTGATACTTCTAACCCAGTGCCTAAAGAAGAACCTGCTGATGGTCCTTCTATTCCTGTTAATACTGGCACTAGGAGAAAGACTAAAGCTATCAAGAGAAAGGCTTCAAAAGATATTCCTTTAGAGGATAGTACTACTTTCTTTGATTATGCTTCTGATGATGGTCAAGACCCTGTTGTATGGGAGAAAATTGTGAAGTGGGAACTGGTTGATTCTGAGCTTGGTCAAGGTAAAGTGAATGTCATAACTAGACAAGATGGAACTACTAAGACATTCTTGTTTTTGAGTCAGATCTTACATATGGTGGACAAGCAAGATCTTCTCTCACTTTATGATTGGGTTACCAAGTTCTATCAAACTTATTCCCCTGATGACATTGGAATGTATTTGATGGGTGATTTGCAGATTTTGTGTGATTCTTATAAAGGTGATTCTGGTGTAAGGTTTCAAGTCTGGAAAGGTCAAAAGACATGGATGGTTGAATATTGGAAGTTCTTTCCACTTCCTAATGTTCATATGATTGTTACAACCACTGGTAAGACCTTGTATTGCTGGGCTAATGTTCTTTACCCTATCACAAAGGAAGTAATGCATCTCATGCTGGAGACAAAGTTATTAGTTCCTCTGGATATGACTGAAAATGATCTTCATCTTGCTGAACAATTGGTAAGGTTCATCAGAAGAAGCATCTTGACAAAGAAGGAACTAGCAACCAAGCATGGCATTCAAATGGATTCATATCTGCAATGAGTTGATCTTGGTATTGTATTGTGTTGTATATTTTTTATTTTTTATTTTCAGTTTAGTATAAAAAAAAAGAAAAAAAAAGAAAAAAAAACTAACATTTTGTTGTATAGTATTGTATCTATTATCTGCAGGTTTGGTTATCAACTTACCTGATGTTGACTATTCCATCATAAAGTTGGCTAGTCCAAAGGGTACAGCTTTGGTAAAGACTCATCAAATCTGTTGATAGCTGTAATGGTTTGCTCAAAATCATAGGGTTTTCAACTCACCCATGCTTTATTATTGAGTAGTTGAAATGGTTGTCAATTGACCATGGATTTTTCCTTTATGGATTCCCAATAATGGGCTAGCCCACATGTATATGGCTTGTGGTAAAGGCAGTGGAAAACCATATTTGGTATTCAATTGACCAAGATGATTATTCATCAATAATTGACTAGTCCTGAGCAAACGGCTACAGGTAAAGACATATCAAATCCGTTTATAGCTGATGATTTGCTAAAAATCATGTGGTTATCAGTGTACCTTTGAACACTTGGCTACTCCAGTAGTAATGGTTATTGGTAAAGAGACATCAAATCCATTATTTTCAATGATTCACCTCTCACAGGAGTTAACACACCTGGATGTGATGAGAATAGTATGAAACTTATCTGTTTTGATGTACATTTAGTCTTGTGTTGCTGCAAAGAATGGTGCTTTTTAATTGGTTGCTAATCATAGAGATTCTACTTATGAAGATTCTTTGCTGCTGATGAGTTTTCTCAGTCCTCTGGTTTGTGTTATTGGCGATCTATCAAGAAATCTTGAACTTAACTGTGTCAAATTCAAGATTAGGGGAGGATTGTAAGGAATTATTGAAGATACTACTGATTGATACTGCTGACAGGTTCCTGCGGAAGGCTTAGTGACTTTCTGCTGATGACTGGTTCCTGCGGACATCTAGAGATCCTACGGATAGAGTTTAACCGTGGATATAATTTATGTATTTTAGGACAAGATATGTAGAATATCTTTTATTAGTGTTTCATTATTCGTTTCTTGTAAGAAAGGTTAGGGTTTATGTTGGGAATTATATTTATTGATTTGATGATACAAAACAAGAAGAATGAAACATGAAGGGCTTGAAGTGACATGAAGGAATTCTACAAAAGATGGGAAGGACTTGCTTGCAAAAGAAGTTTTATTTATTAGTCCTTCGTAGTATTTTGTAAACCCTAATATCTCTCTATATAAAGAGACCAAGGGTGTAGGATTTTATTATTCAAGTCTTCCACAATGTAGACGTCTAGTAAAAGTGTGTGTGTGTAACCTAGGCGTAGAAGATAAAACGCATAGGGTTTAGTGTTTTTGTTTAGATAACGTGTTCTACTTGATCAAGGTAGAACATGTTAAGTAGTTTGTAATCGTTAGAGAACTGAATGATAATGAAAAACCTTGTTCATAATAATGATTGATTCTATGTTGAATATTCCGCCTTCATTATTATGTGTTCCTATATATAATATTAGACCTCGTCTAAGAGCTACAACAATCTTATCAATTGGCATCAGAGCTAGGTTAGCTCGTGATATCTAGGATTTACAAGGTTTACCGGTGAAGAAATTGTTTTGGAGAAGTTTCACTGTCGATGATGAAGTTTTGATAAAGAGGCTATACGACAAAAAGGTTATATGGTAACCTCGTACAATTTATTTATTGTCGCTGGTATTTATTATTCGTCGTTTTCTGCATGTGCTCTTAATCGATGACAGTATATGATCATGAGTATTATAATACATATCTCGTACTGATCGAATCTTTAATTGGTCGAAGTGCTGATGGAAGGTTATCATGTTAAGGTTTTCTCCATTTATTTGATAAACTCGTACTGATGATTAATCATGGGTTACTAATATTTATTTTAGTCGGTTGATCAGGGGATGGTTTGTCACATGTGGTTCGCATATTATTGGTTAAAATTTCTTAACATGGGTCTGGTGTCGGTTGCGACAAAAGGTTGTATGGCATTTAGTTAATTCTTTTTTGAACATTCATTAAACTAAGAGTAAATTACATGGTTGGTCCCTGTGGTTTGTATAAAGTAACAAGTTTCGTCCCTACCTTTTAAAAGTTGCATGGTTAGTCCCTAAGTACGTAAACAAATAACACCACTGGTCCCTTGGTTTAACTGGTGTTAACTAAGGTTAGTTAAAATTTACAAGTTAGCCCCCTTTGGTTAAATAGCGCTGCATCGTTAATCCTTTGGTTAAATAGCGCTGCATCGTTAATCCTTTGGTTAAATAACGCTGCATCGTTAATCCTTTTAACGTTTTCGCCCGTTTTTGTCCGTTTTTTTTTACGTTTTCGCCCGGTTTTGTTCGTTTTTTTTTTGTTTTCGCCCGTTTTTGTCCGTTTTTTTTTACGTTTTCGCCCGTTTTTGTCCGTTTTTTTACGTTTTCGCCCGTTTTTGACCGTTTTTTTTTACGTTTTCGCCCGTTTTTGTCCCTTTTTTTTTGTTTTCGCCCGTTTTTGACCCTTTTTTTTTACGTTTTCGCCCGTTTTTGTCCGTTTTTTTTTTGTTTTCGCCCGTTTTTTACCATTTTTTTTACGTTTTCGCCCGTTTTTGTCCCCTTTTTTTTTGTTTTTGTCCATTTTTTTATGTTTTCGCCCGTTTTTTTTTTGTTTTCGCCTGTTTTTGTCCCTTTTTTTTTACGTTTTCACACATTTTTGTCCGTTTTTTTTTGTTTTCGCCCGCTTTTGTCCGTTTTTTTTTTTGTTTTCGCCCGTTTTTGTCCGTTTTTTTTTACGTTTTCGCCCGTTTTTGTCCGTTTTTTTTGTTTTCGCCCGTTTTTGTCCGTTTTTTTTGTTTTCGCCCGTTTTTGACCTTTTTTTAACGTTTTCGCCCGTTTTTGTCCATTTTTTTTTGTTTTCGTTCGTTTTTGTCCATTTTTTTTAGGTTTTCGCCCATTTTCTTTCATTTTCGCCCGTTTTTGTCCGTTTTTTTTTACGTTTTCGCCCGTTTTTTTTCCGTTTTTTTTTACGTTTTCGCCCGTTTTTTTCCGTTTTTTTTTCCGTTTTCGCCCGTTTAGAAAAAATATTTTAGAAATATATTAGGGTAAAAAAAAGTTTCTAAAATATATTTTTCGAAAAATATATTTTAGAAAAAATATTTTTTTACCCAAATTTTTTTTTCGAAAAATATATTTTAGAAACCTTTTTTTACCCAATTTTTTTTTCGAAAATATTTTTTTCGATGATTATTTAAAAAAAATTCAAAATTATATTTAGACAAAAGACGGACGAAAACGTAAAAAAAAAATGGACAAAAACGGGCGAAAACGTAAACAAATGGACAAAAACGGATGAAAACGTAAAAAAAACGGAAAAAAACGGGCGAAAACGTTAAAAAAACGGACAAAAACGGGCGAAAACGTAAAAAAAAACGGACAAAAACGTATGAAAATGAAAGAAAATGGGCGAAAACGTAAAAAATGGACAAAAACGTAAAAAAATGGACAAAAACGGGCGAAAACGTAAACAAATGGACAAAAACGGATGAAAACATAAATAAACGGAAAAAAACGGGCGAAAACGTAAAAAAAACGGACAAAAACGTATGAAAATGAAAGAAAATGGGCGAAAACGTAAAAAAAATGGACAAAAACGAACGAAAACAATAAAAATGGACAAAAGGCTAGTATTTGTTCGTATTGGAATAATTGATTACGAAGAAGATTATTTATCACTTAGTTGAAGGTGAAGTGGAGTTTCTTGGATGAGTGTTCTTATCATACCTTATAGTAGGAGGTAACTTGTTTGTGCGTTAAAGTTGTGACAAAGACTTGATGAATCTAGCAAATTGGTGTATTATCTACAATCTGAAGGTGCTCAATGTCACATTTGATATCACTTTAAGGAGTTACATTGTAGTGCTCAGTGTCTCATATTAGTTGAGGATTTCGTCAAGAGGTTGCGGTCTACTCATATTTTTGGTTCTTGGTATGAGTTTGGAGTCACATGGTTAGTACAAGATATAAGGCACAAGTTTGGGTTATTCTACTTCTTCATCAAATTCGTTATATTTGATTTTCTTCATCAGTGATCATTACAAGGAGCCTACAGATTTGAAGAATCATAAAGATGGTTAACATATTGATTTCAGGGGAAGTATCTTATGATATGTTTAATCATTTGATGTTCATGCACCACTCGAGGGGAAGTTTTCGATTCTTACTACTATTGATTAGTATTACTACTACTAGTTGGAGTCTCTATTGTTTTGGATTCATTTTTAGTAAGCATTTTGGTGTTCTTCATGGAGGGCAATTCGAAACATTGGAAGGCTTTGAATAGGAGTATGGTATTGGTTCGTGGTGGTCAAGATCATTATTTGCATACGTTCTCTATTTGTTGATAACAAAAGGGGAAGAGATGTTAGAAGAGATGTTGGAGTGGCATAGCATAGCTTAAGGGGAAGACAAGATTATTTCATTCATGGCGAGATTTAATTATCTCAACTTTTCTACTTCGTCTAGGAAAGTTCGTACAAGAAGGTGTTTGTTTTGTCATCATCAAATAGGGGAAGATTGTTGGGAATTATATTTATTGATTTGATGATACAAAACAAGAAGAATGAAACATGAAGGGCTTGAAGTGACATGAAGGAATTCTACAAAAGATGGGAAGGACTTGCTTGCAAAAGAAGTTTTATTTATTAGTCCTTCGTAGTATTTTGTAAACCCTAATATCTCTCTATATAAAGAGATCAAGGGTGTAGGATTTTATTATTCAAGTCTTCCACAATGTAGACGTCTAGTAAAAGTGTGTGTGTGTAACCTAGGCGTAGAAGATAAAACGCCTAGGGTTTAGTGTTTTAGTTTAGATAACGTGTTCTACTTGATCAAGGTAGAACATGTTAAGTAGTTTGTAATCGTTAGAGAACTGAATGATAATGAAAAACCTTGTTCATAATAATGATTGATTCTATGTTTGAATATTCCGCCATCATTATTATGTGTTCCTAGATATAATATTAGACCTCGTCTAAGAGCTACAACGATCTTATCAGTTTCCACTAGTATATAAGGAACCCTAGGTCATTGTAATAGCAACAAGTTTTAGTACGAAGTTTTATTAATATTATCGATCCATAGAGGATCAAGTTTAGTATACGTTTGTTTTTATATTCCGCATAATTACAAGCTCACAGAGATTATCTAATTTAGTCTAGCTAGTGATTACATTAGTTGGCTAACGATCTATTGGCTCGTGATCTATCAAGGAATAGATCCCTACAACCGGAATTCCCACATCATCTTCGTTAAGTTTTGATCATTCAATCATAGGAATATCAACTGAATCACTGGAGTCGAATCCAAATTTCTTCAAAATTTCATTGGCGTATTTGGATTGATTGATGAATATGCCATTGGGGTTTTGAGAAATTTGCAATCCTAGAAAGAATGACATTTGACCCATCATAGACATTTGGAATTCGGAACTCATCTCTTGGGAGAAACGATCACATTCTGTGGGATCAGATGAGGCAAAGATGATGTCATCAACATAGATTTGTACATGTAGGAGGTTTTTGCCCGTTTTTCTGGTAAAGAGTGTAGGATCAACAACGCCTTTGGAGAATTTGTTGGCCAGAAGAAATTTAGACAAGGTGTCGTACCACGCCCTGGGTGCTTGTTTAAGCCCATAGAGAGCCTTCTTTAATCGATACAAGTGATTAGGGTGTTCTGGATCCACAAAACCTTCGGGTTGAGATACGTACACCACCTGTTTCAGATCCCCATTTAAGAATGCGGTTTTGACATCCATTTGATAAACCACCATGTTTTGACTTGCAGCATTTGCGAGAAAGATCCTTATGGCTTCTATTCTAGCAACCGGGGCGAAGGATTCTTCAAAGTCAATGCCTTCTTCTTGTCGATATCCTTTTGCCACAAGCCTAGCTTTGTTTTTCAATACATCTCCATGCTCATCAAGCTTAACATTGAATATCCATTTGAGAGCAATGATCATTGCACACTCACGAGGTGGTACTAGTTCCCAGACATCCAGTCGGTCAAATTCATGAATTTCGTCCACCATTGCAGTGAACCATGAGTGTTTGGACATTGCATCCTTGACGCTTTTTGGTTCAGCTTTAGAAAGAACAGAATTGAAGAAGCACCACAATGCATCGGTTGCAAGTTGCTTGCGGGTCGATAATGGACGCGAAGGGTTTCTAATAATGTTGTCAATAGGATGATCATTGGTCCATTTTCGAAGGTATTCATGGGGTTGAGAATGTGTAACTGAGGTAGCCGTGTTAGATTCGTCAGAGGATGTTACATCATTTGATAATTCAGGGGCAAAGATGTTAACAAACGGCTCATTATCAGGTGGAGCAAAAGGATTAACTTCAGATGTATTATCTACATTTGCCGCTCACTGTACAGGTGAAGGTTGGACATTAGACGTGCTAACCGATTGACTGATGGCGGGAGCTTCAGAATCCCATGACAATGAAGTGGATGGACCGTTATTGTCATCTTGATCATTCACCACCCCATCTGGTGGTTGAACCATTGTAGCTTCAGGAGCATTCATTTGTTGAGGTTCAAAGTATTCATCAAACATTGGGTCAAACAGTTTCTTCCAATCTTCACTTGTAGGAGGTACAAAAGGAGCAGCAGGGATGGGATTCTGTACAAGCCTGGAACTAATTGGTCCAGGAGACAAAAGGTTAGGTACGGGTCCAGAACTTGATTGTCCAGGAACCGGTTGCTCAGTCAGCTCATCGAAAGTAACGTGGATTGTTTCCATTATATCTCTGGTACGTTTGTTGTAGATTCGGTACCCCTTTCGCTCTGGAGCATAGCCAACGAAGAAACCAATGTCGGCCTTGGCCTTGAGTTTCCCAAGGTCTTCACTGTCATTAGTTGGATAGCAAAGTGCACCAAAAACTCGAAGAAACGAAAGATCAGGTTTTCTGCCATGAACCAGTTCATAGGGAGTCTTGCAGTGGAGAGGATGTATCAAGGATCGGTTATGTGTGTAACATGCGGTGGCAATTGCCTCAGCCCAAAGAAATAGAGGAGATTCGGAAAAGATGAGCATAGTCCTTGCAGCTTCAACTAAGGTGCGATTGCGTCTTTCAACAACTCCATTTTGTTGAGGAGTTCGTGGAATGCTCTTTTGATGACTAATCCCGACACCTTCATAAAAAAGAGTAAGTTGTCTGTTCACAAATTCTGTTCCATTATCAGTACGAATGACTCTAACTGTTTTGTTGAGGTGGACTTGCAACATCTTGATGAGTTTGATGATGGTTTCCGGAGTTTCATCTTTTGATCGTAGAAATTTCACCCATGTGAATCGAGAGTAATCATCAACAATAACCAGCACATATTTCTTTCCATTGATACTTTGAATCCTCATTGGTCCACAAAGATCCATGTGAAGAGTATGAAAAACTTCCATGATTGAATTGACAGTTTTGGGTTTATGGGTATGCTTTTTGCTCTTGCCCATTTGACAGGCGGAACACAGATGGTCTTTTTCATACTTAAGTCTGGGCAAGCCTCGAACAAGATCCTTACGTGTAAGTTCATTGATGGTACCGAAGTTCAAATGGTTTAAACGACGATGCCACAACCATGACTTGTTCTTGGATGCTTTAGAGAGCAGACAAATTGGAGAGGACCGTAGCATATCTTCGATGGAGATGGTGTAAAGATTAGTGCCCCGACTCCCCTTAAGAAGATCAACACCATCTAATTCTCTAACAAAACAGGTGTGCTTTCAGAAGGCGACTTCGAGATCTGAGTCACAGAATTTACCAACAGAAAATAGATTGTGCCCAAGTCCTTCCACGTAGTAAACTCTGGAAATAACACTGTCTCCAAAGACGTAATCACCATAACCCATTATAGATCCAAAATGGTCATTCCCAAATCTAACCGTACCAATAAACTTTTCCACGAAATTCTTGAGCCGTGAGCGATCTCCAGTCATATGTTTTGAGCAGCCTGAGTCCAAATACCAAAGGACGATTTGTACGACCAGCATTTGAAACCAGAAAATCGTGGATAACTGAAAAAGCTGGAGCCCCACACACACTTGGGGTCCGTTTGGTTAGAACACACAAATATTGGATTATCATACATAACAGATATCTCACTAGAGTATTCACATTTTGATGCACTAGAGCTAGGAGTGGTATTCATTGCTTCTATTGGAAATAGTCTACCGGTAGGTCTCCACTTCCTAATAGGCACAACTCTAGAGTTAGTAATCCTAGTCACTTGGCACTTTTCCCTCAGAGTGAATTTCCTTCCAGTAGGTCTCCATTGATAACCAACATTAGTGAAAACTTTTCCTGTTTTATTCCATACTTGTTTTGCCCGTTTAACACTAGAAACATTCATAACTGGAGATTTCATAGTGGATTTAAAAAAGGACACAACACATGCATCATGATTACCATAAAATAAGCATTTGTTACACGTCTTACAAATAGCATCAGAATTCGAATTAATTACATCATTGTTAACACAAATGTTTGAATCAACTCGATTCCTTTCACTAAGCAACACTTTATTGTTCCTAGATGATTCTTCTACTTCCTTCATAAGTGAGCTCTTAGCCGGCAAAGTCCTATCATTCTTTGTATTGCACTTAGGCTGTGACTTGCTAGCATTAGATACACCTTTTACTCCTGAAGAAGCAATGATTGGAACATTAGTCTGATTAGTTGCTACTTGTTTACTGGTGATCAAGATGGAGGATTGTGACATGGTTTGGGGAAAGTCAACTGTGACATGCTTGTTGCCACTGAGAGGGTGCAATGCAATTGTCCTATCCGACTTGGTATCATTCTTGGGGCATGATCCTATGGCATATTCTAATAATTCCTGGGCCCTATTAGTGAGGAAGCACGCACCAATAATAACATCATCAAGTGGTTTAGAAATCCTCTCATCTTCAATGGTTTCTCTAAGTATGGCCAGACAATCCTTAAGATTTCTAAGATAGTTGTTATGAACTAACTTATTGTTCCTAAGGGGAAGAGAAACATTCACAGCATCGCACGCATATTTATTACAAGCATGTTCATTGGAAATTGCATGATCACATGAAACAACGGGCATTTTACCCTTCACCATGGTCTTTAGATTCTCAATTTCATTTAACAAAGAAGTGACTCTTTCATTGTTTTGGTCACGTGTTGTTTTAATAGACTCAAACAATTCTTTATAACGTTGTTTAGCGTTAGACATTTCAGCACGAAGCCACTCATTTTCATGTTGTAGTTCATTGATAATGCCCTGTTTTTGAAAGTTTTGAGAATCTATCGACTTCTGGTAATTGGTATTGGTCACATCGCTTATGTTCGATTTTAATTGTGCAATTTGGACCTTCAACTTCCGAATCGTGTTTGAGTGAGCTTGAATTACTTCATCCTTTTTGGCTAATTCAAAACATGTATCAAACTCAGGAGCATCCGAAGATATCTTGGCATTTGATATTTTTATGCTTTCTTCTAGATGTTGATATTTTAATTGTAGGTTCAGATTATCAACTTCTAGTTTTGAGAAATTCCTGACCATGTTATCATGATCATCGTTTTGAATTTTTTCAGTAAGTTTGTAATTCTCCCCCTCAAGCTCAATCACACGATTTTGGAAGACATTCAACGTAACCAACATTTCATGAAATTGTCGAGCAGATAGCGTAGAGTCGGTAACAGTATAAAACACATCTTTTGCAATGCAGTTAGCAATCAAATTTTCATTCATGATGGGAATGTTTTTCCTGTCAATTTCACTGTATTTGAGATCAATAGCTAGTTGGTTACCCTCACTTTCCACTTCATCAAAAGCCTTTTTCATTTGAGTCACATCATCATTAATGGTGTTTTTAAGGCCCTCAAAATGTTCTTTGAGAAGTTTAAAAAATGGCATAACTTCAGTTAAGTAACACTGTTTTGTTTGCTCAAAACCCCTTTCCCCTTCTGTAATCCCTGTAGGTGTAATTCTTATTTTACAGGTTTTCTCAAAGTCATTGAACAATTGACCTAGCACATACAGCCCAATTAGAGTATTACATTGTGTGGGAAGAGTGAAAGGTACAAGGTGCCTAGGTGTGTTCAGGGGATAGGCAGTTGGGTGAGCAATTCTAAACATAGTGCGTGTGTTAGCTACAACTCTTTCAGCTTGCATTTTCTCAATGTCAATATTCCAAAACACTTTTTCAGGAAGAATTCTCTTTTGAGGAACAAAAATTGCAGTATGATTGTCATTTCCATAATCATAGTCAAACACAATATTCTTAGCAATGCATTTAGGATCCTTTAAACGTTCAGCAAGTTTTGCCCTAGTTCTATCCTCTAACTCATTGATGTGGTCATAGGATCGTGTATCAGGGGGGGCATGGTTAGGTTCAAGCATAGTGTTTGCATCATATAATGCAGGTTGTGCACTTAGACCTATTCTAAGGAATCTTGCTTTGGGTTTGGAGGTATCTTCTTCACTAAATTCATCACTTAGCTTCCTGTGGTTTTCCATCATTTGAGCAGATTGAATGGTTTGGCCCTGTGTGTACAACTTATCTTCCAATTTATTTTTCAACATTTTTAATTTTGAGAAATCATTTACAAGTTTAGTTTCTTTATCTTTGAATTCTAGTTTGATTGTAGTCAAACCTTTTTGAACCTCTAGTTTTTGTTTGATGGTTTGATCCAATTGGTTCTTTAAAGAAACTAGTTCCCTTTTTAATGATTCTTGTTTGGAATTGTTTTCAGATATGTAAGTACGCAGTTGCCATTCCATTTTCTGCTCATGTTCATTCAGCTCAAACTTTGCACGCTGCTCATAAATGTTTACTTGGTCCTTAAGGGTGTTAATTCTAGTGATCAGGGAGTCATCAGGGTTGTATATCGAGTGCTCATGTACCTCATATTCACTAGAATCAATAGACGGCATGTCACTTGGTTCAACTGGGGGTCCATTGTCATTCACATACATTTCATATGGGATATTATTGGTATTACCCATATCAGTGACGTTTGTGTTGACAATATTCTTGAGTTGTACAGAGTCACATGCCCCCTGTACAGGTGTAGGATTATTCAGATCATGATTAGGAGATGTTGGTACCTCAGAGATAGCAGACGTGATGGATAAATCAGGATGCTGCGAAGAGGATGCTGCTGCAGACAGATTAGCCATGAAAATTGTTTGAGCAGTTGGTTCATCATCCACGTCTGAGTCAAATGCATCACACTCTTCAACTTGAAAGATATTTGGGTCATTAAGAGCCATGTCCTGAACAGGTTGATCATCCACATCAGCATCAAAAGTGTTCCCATCATTACCAGCCAGAAAGAGCAAAGCTTCTTCATCCAACACAGTCCCATTTTCTTGTGCGTGCATCAGCAACATCTTGTCTTTGAAGTACTCAGAGTTTTGGGGATGTTTTGGGAGAGTGCAATTCCTAGCAATATGGCCCAACCCTCCGCAGTTATAGCATTTTGGCTGCTTAGCTTGTGCTTGAAGAGCATTCCCAACTCTGTATTGGCCATTCTCTCTACCAGCATTTCTTTGGTTGAAATTCTGTCTTCCCTGCACATTCTGCACCACCACCCGACCATCTTCAATGACTGCCTGATTACGTGGATTAGATGAGATTCTGAGTTGGTTGTTAGTAGATGGAAGTGCAGCCCTGAACTGTTGAACCAGTAGAGAAACTTGGTTAGAGAGATTATCAATCATCATGTCAGTGTGAGAATATCCAGAATCAAGTTGTGTATTCAAAGCAGATGGTGAGGGAGTTGATGATTGACTATTGGTTGGAGTAGACCTAGAGGATGATTGTGATGGTTGAGGTTGATCATTTGAGGTTTGATTAGGTTGTTGAACATTGGAGACAAAAGCAAGAGATTCATTTGTTGCAGACGGATTGAGTTTTTCTCGCATTAGCCGATCATAAGCAACATGTTTCTCATGTTGTTGGAGATATGCATAAAGCTGTTCATGATTGGTATGCCTGAGACCTTTGTTGAGCTTAACAGCTGTGACAAACCTATCCCATTCAGGTGCCATGTTATTCATGAATTTGGAATTAAGCTGTATGTTGGGCATTGTCATCTTGATGGCTCTCATATCATTGACCAGCTTGTGAAATCTGACGTAATAGTCAGTGATGCTTTCACTTGGATTCATTTTGAAATGCTCAAATTCATCGTATAGCTGTGACTCACGATCTTCTTTAGTTAACTCAGACCTTGCAAGAAGCATTTTGACATTATCCCAGACCGCCTTTGCTTCAGTGTTGTAGTTGATAAGTTTGTAGACATCTTTGGGAAGGCCTTGAATGATGATATTTGATGCTCTGATGTCTGCATCATAGCGTTTCTTTTCTTCTTCAGACAACTCATTGTAAGTGCGAGGTCTATCAGGACCAAATACGGCCGGTAGTTGATCAGTTGCTTCTGTAACCGTGTCTCTAGTAGTACCCACTTGAAAGGGTCCCTCATCGATGGATTTCAAGATGTTAACCCCATTATCTTTACCCAGACAGTACAGACGTATCCTTTGAGCCCATGATTCATAGTCAGTTCTATCCAACATCGGAGGTCGGGTGTCAGACCCCGCAACTTGAATGTCATCGGAAGATGTCGACATCACAAATTAGAAATTACCAAACAAAAAGTGGGAGATACTCGCAATGTGAGGTACTAGTCGCAGGACAATTTAACCACAACTTGACCTAACCGCAGAACACTAACCTCAGAAAATACCAAACCGCAGAAAAGAAATCCAGTCGCAGAATGATCTAACCGCAATCCAAGTGAACCGCAAAACAAGGATAATAACCGCAGGACACAAACCGCAGAAAGTACTAAACCGCAGGAAGCACCCAACCGCAGAATAGTTAACCTCAAATGACTAACCGCAGATAACTAATCGCAGTGACAATGGTCCAAAACTGTCACTATCGTTGCGTTTTGTTTGTATACCCGAAATAGTAAACGCAGCAAGCTAACCGCAGATATCAGAACTTAATCGCAACCAAGCAATGAAACAGTGGACTTAAACGCAACAAAGAAATCCGCCCATAATCAACTCCAAACTTCAAATAGCTTAATGATATGGTAACACAAACTAAACTACAATGTTCTATAAACACTAATGAACATAAAAGTACATCACAAACATGTATAACAACACTAGAGAGATTAAACCAAGATGTTTTCCAAGAAAGTGACTCCAAATTCATAAAACCACTCAAAACATCATCAAATTTGATTCTACAAGGCCCTAAGATGAAACCTTGGCTCTTGATACAAATTGTAGAATACTAACTATGTAGGAAACATGTTCATGTTGTGATTTGTGAGGCGTAGAAGTGAGGAGGAGGAGAGAAAAGAAAGAAAGAAAGGAACCTTGAGAGAAAAAGAGAAATATTAGATTGAGATTAAGTGAAGGTCCAACCCTCTCCACATGTGGAGAGGGGTATTTATACTTACAATAAAACGCCCACTCCCGGGTTGTGGATCAGGCATACAGTGGGTGAAGACCCGTCCTTCTTCCATGGTGTTACTTAAACTAATACTAATTAACTAATAAACAAACTAACTACGAGCTAACTTAATTCTATTACAATCATTAGGTGACCGAGACTTTTACAGGAATATTTGTATTCCTAACACCAATAGAACCTACCACTCATTTTATATTTTATTATGGAGTATATTGACAAGTTTAGTCATTCTTTCAAGTTTCATATTTTTAGGATACCCGGTTTTACGTTTCGTGACTTAACAACTTACGGTTAGCAATTTACGGAGTCAAAACTAGTCACATAAGTAGGATAATATCATCCAAGACCAAGTCACCCTTCCTTATCCTTGTGAAACCGCCTCTAGGGGGGAGGGATTCACCTTGTGTGGCTTGATCTTGACTATTGATTCATTAGATGTTTACATGTGTACAACTTAGGCTCCAAGTAAAACTTGGTCACCAAGTTTAGGGAATTTCCTAGTTACTTTCTTAACCTCCTCTTCATGCTATAAAAGCAAGCTCATTCCTTCCTTTCATCTCCATAAAAATGCCACACCTATAATCCCTAGCACCATGATCCTTTGATCTTCAAACTACAAGTTACACTACAAAGTTAAATGCCTAGTTATTCTCTACATGAAACTAGTGTTTATTTGGTGATTCCATGGATGAATTAGGAGCTACACAAGGGTACTAGGGCTGAGCTAAGAAGGTTTTCAAAAGGGTTATAGCAAGGGTTTCAAGAGTTTTGGTGAAGGGTTTGCAAGCATAGGTTTAGTGTCCTAATTTCATACTTGACTTCCTTTCTTTAGAAAGCCAAAAGTTGTAAGAAACCCTATTACACTTTCTTGCTCAATATCATTTTCATGCTTATTATGTTTCTTTCATGCTATATATGGTCTTTGTATTATGTTCATGATGTATAAAAACTAGTAAAATAAGTTATGGTATATATATGTTAACTTATGTTATTTAAACAAGTAAACTAGTGACTTTTATGGAGAACCACGACCAAAATAGTATAACTATGATATTTGACACTTACCTACTATTAGATAGGACTTAACAAGGAAAACATAGCAATTTGAATCACCCAAAACGAGTACCCGAGTCAAAAGTTATGACCATTTGAAGTTACCAAAACTTTACAGCAAAACTGCCTAAAAACCTTCTATGACAGAACCTTAAACACGTATCCAGAAAACCAATAACGAATTAGATTTTCTTCAGTTTCTTAACAGCTATTTTATATACCAAAATTTCTATATAATAGTTATGGTTTAAAAAGACCAAGAGGTCTAATGACCTAAAGCCAAGACCACAACCATGGCTAAAGCCAAGGTTGAGTATCAAGACCATGGAACAATGACCAAGGTTACGGCGAAGCCATGACTAAAGACCATATAAACTTACCTAGGCGAAAACATGAACTAAAGAGTTAGCGATAACTTAAACATACAATTTGGATCTACTCCATCTAAAGAACCATGAAATCTTACAAGTAATTATCATACAAGATTTAAGAAACTCATTCTAATAACAATCTTCATGTAAAAGTAAACTTTCCTAAGTTTATTCAAATATTGTACATGTAACTTTTCGGATCAAAACTTATATATATTTTATCAAATACTACAATAGTAGGGAGCCTCATGTGAGGAGTTCATTAAGTAAGCCGTCGAGATGAGTTGTGGATTTACGAATTAAAGTGTCCTGGCTCCTCGAACATTTACTACATGACCTCTGAATTATGTCGGCCCGAACGGTAGTAAGAGATATACAACCTATACATGTTTCATAAACCATTTATATTCAAAGACTTACACTATATACTAAGTACTACATCATGAACATTATGCAAGACATATATAGGCAATTCTTCGTATTCTTAGACGTTACTCCAAACCTAAGTCGCAACGTTCTATTATAGGCTGCTCTTAGAGACTTTCGCGATTCGACTACCACTTTCATTTCTCATTACATAAGCTTAAGGTGAGTCATAGCCCCTACTCTTTTCATACTTGTTTTAACTCTTTGGGGGAGACACATGCTCAACTACTTGCTTACTTGTACAAATACTCAAAACGTTTATACTTGACTGTGTTATACTTGATTGCATACATACATGACTGTGTTATACTTAATTGCGTTATTCTATTTAGTGGCTAGTAGTTGTCTTTGGGAATTGGCTCCCAGTTGTCTTTGGGAATTGGCTCCCAAGTGAGGTCTTTGGAGATGAAGTAGAGACTCACGACTAATTGCTTAATTGTTGTGATGAACTTATACATGTTTTACTCATACTATATTTTAGCAGTGGGTTGTAAACATACAGGTTGCAAGTGTTGTTATGGGCGGGACTTGCAACTGAGTGGATTCACAATGCCTTTGCTGTGTGAACATTCTTTAAAGACTTTTTAACTGTTTTAAGACAAACTCTATGAACTCACCAACCATTGTGTTGACACTTTAGCATGTTTATCTCAGGTTAGTAAGGCGATAGCTAGTGCATGGAACATAGAGTCAAGCTGCATATTCTGAAGACTTGCGCTTTTATCATTTACCATTCAAAACTTTGTATACATTTATGTATCATACTTTGGAATCTCATGTTTGTAACTTTGAATTCATTAATCGAATGGTAACTTTTCAAAACGTCTCATTTAGAGGTCGTTTTCTATAACTTGTACTTTGTATTATGAAGTAGCACCCTAGTGACACCGTCTTCCGCTGTGGTATTTTGGGGGTGTTACATATAGGACCCATCAAGATGACATTCGTGGCAAATATTTGTCGGGCCTGTATGATGCTGTCTCAAGAGGTGATCATAATGGGTCAGATGTCGGGTCAAGAATTATTTTGCGTTCTTCGTTCATTGGTGGGCCAAGATACATGTATAGCCACTACTTGGATGCATTAGCTATCTGCCGTGAGCTTGGCAATCCGCAATTTTTCATTACTTTCACATGTAACGCAAACTGGCCTGAGATCCAACGTTACATGGTAGACTTTCCTCAATTGAGCCCAGCTGACAGGGTAGACGTCATATGCCGAGTTTTTGAACAAAAGCTTAAAGCTTTTGTCAAATTTCTTAAAAAGAGAAAACCGTTTGGAAATGTGACTGGAGGTATGTATGTTTTCAAACATCCTAAATTTAAACTTTTATCACAATTTCTAGATTCCATGCCTCAATCATATAATGTATATGTGCACAATTTTATTCCTTGGTTTTTTAGCATTACTATCATTTGCTATGCAGTTTTGTACACTATTGAATTCCAAAAACGAGGCCTGCCATATTGTCACACACTACTATGGGTATATTCATCTAGCAGAGTACAAGATGCTGAAGACATCGACCGATATATTTCTGCTGAGTTGCCTGATCCAGTTAACGATTCACGTGCCTATAAAATTGTTTCCGATATGATGATGCATGGACCCTGTGGGAAGGCCAATTTGAATGCACCATGTATGGAAGGTGACGTGTGCAAAAAAAATTTCCCAAAGAAATATAATAATGACACTTTTTTCGACGACAAAGGCGGTGCACATTATAGATGAAGGCAAGCAAACATTTTTGCGATCAAAAACCACATGAAGCTTGACAACACCTACGTTGTACCATATAACCGTTCTTTGTGCCTAGCTTTTGAAGCGCATATCAACGTAGAGTACTGTGGATGGAGCATGCTTATTAAATATATGTTTAAATATATATCCAAGGGAACAGACCGAATATTCGCACAAGTAACCAGGTCTATTGGTGATGCATCTACTTCAGCAACCCGTCCACGCCCACATGTTGATGAAATCCAAAACTTTATTGATGGCCGTTTCATATGTCCTCCAGAAGCCTGTTGGAGGATCCTAAAATTTCACATACACAGCCGAGAACCAGCGGTGGAACTACTTCAAGTACACCTCGAAAACATGCAACATATAATTTTTAGAGATGGGGACAATTTGGAAGCAATTGTAAATCGTCCAGACAAGAAATTGACAACACTCACAGAATGGTTTACTTACAACATCGAAAACACAGATGGCCAACATTTAACTTACGTACAGTTTCCGTCACAGTTTGTTTGGTACGAGAAAAAGAAGAGCTGGTCAAAAAGGAAAAATAGTCGATCTTCTATTGGCCGTCTAGCATATGTGCATCCGACTTCAGGCGAGCTTTTCTATTTCAGAATGTTGCTTTGCCACCAAAAAAACTGTAAAGGGTTTGAAGATGTTCGAAAAGTTAACCAGACCATATATCCTACATATCGAGCTGCATGTCAGGCTCTAGGACTTCTTGGCGATGACAAAGAATGGGAGACAGCCCTTGAAGAAGCATGTATATCAGCATCATCACCAGAACTCAGGTTTCTTTTTGCTCAACTTCTTACCCATTGTGAAGTAGGTAACCCTATACAATTGTGGGATAAGTTTTGGAGCGAAATGGGTCACGATATTCCGGCTGTTGTTTCAGACCAAGTGCGGATTCCAAATTACTATGTCAACGATGCCGAGTTGCAAGGCTACATACTATATGAGTTGGAAATATTGTTAAACAGTTATGGCAAGTCAGTTGAAAATTATGGTTTACACTTACCTCCGAAAAATTTGCTAGATCAACTGAATAATCGACTGCTCATAGAGGAAAAAAACTACAATAGACCATTGTTAGCACAAGAAAGAGACCAGTCAGTGCCTAAACTCAATGCAGCTCAAAGAAAGATTTATGAACTTATCATAAATGCGACCACAGCAGACAAACAAGAGTTGCTGTTTGTGTATGGTCATGGAGGTACGGGCAAAACTTTCCTGTGGAAGACTATTATCAGTGGCCTACGCTCAGAAGGCAAGATTGTCCTTGCAGTCGCTTCTTCTGGTATCGCTTCTTTGCTACTTCCAGCAGGACATACAACACACTCAAGATTCAAACTGCCACTTGAGCTCACAGATGAGTCACTATGTAGAATTAAAAAAAAAATACTCTTATAGGAAAGCTTCTAGCAGAAACAAACCTCATTATTTGGGACGAGGCACCTATGAATGATCGGCGATGCTTCGAAGCATTAGACAGAACTCTTAGAGACATACTCGACGAACCCAACATTCTCTTTGGTGGGAAAACAATCGTTTTAGGAGGAGATTTTAGACAAACACTCCTAGTGAAGAAAGGTGCACCAAAAATGGAAATAGTGGCGTCATCAATTGCAAGATCACACCTATGGCCATATTTTAGGCTAATGACGCTAAAAGAAAACATGAGGCTATTTCAACCAGGTCTAACCTTGGAAGAAAAAAGCTCGGCACAGTCGTTTGCTTCATGGCTTCTTGATATAGGCGATGGGAAAATTGGCGAACCCGATGACGAAGATAATAGGGATGCATCATGGGTCGAAATGCCAGAAAGATATTGCATAGAGGATAACGGCGAAGGCCTCTCCAACCTACTAGATTTCATCTATGACAAAAACACCCTGCAAACACCTTCAGCAATCACTCTCCAAGAAAAAGCAATTGTTTGTCCAAAAAACCAAACCGCAGACACTATTAACATACACGTTCTCACAATGATTGAAGGAGAAACTACAACTTATGCAAGCCATGATGTCGCTATACCAGTGGCAGAGATGTTGTACCCTGATGACTATCTCAACACTTTTAAGTTACCAGGGTTCCCACCACATCTGCTGGAACTTAAAGTCGGAGCACCAGTAATGCTCCTAAGAAATGTTGCTCTAGCAGGAGGACTATGCAATGGGACACGCATGATTGTGACGCAACTGATGTCAAGACTTATAGAAGCACAGATAATCACAGGAACAAGAGTCGGCGAAAAGATTTTTATATATAGGATTCCATTGATTCATAAAGACCCAAATCTTCCATTCGTTTTTAAGCGACACCAGTTTCCAATCAAGCTTTGTTACGCCATGACAATAAACAAAAGCCAAGGACAATATCTTAACAAAATTGGTGTCTACCTTCCGGAACCATTTTTTGGTCATGGACAGTTGTACGTAGCAC
This sequence comes from Artemisia argyi, assembly GCA_030686995.1. Taxonomy (NCBI): domain Eukaryota; kingdom Viridiplantae; phylum Streptophyta; class Magnoliopsida; order Asterales; family Asteraceae; genus Artemisia; species Artemisia argyi. The sequence goes on from CM060709.1 coordinate 25,041,079, forward strand.
TTTCTAGGGCTACATTGCCTCATGGACTCAAAGTTCTCATAAAGCAGCAGCAGAATCGGAAGCCAAATGAAACCAAAAACATAGTTTACAAAGATTTCTTAACAAAAATACATGATACAGATTTTTTGTGACACTCAAACCACACCTTTTATTATTTTATGTTTTCCGGATTCCTTTTTTCCTTCTTTTTTTTTAAAACCTTTTTGTTTTAGAATATTTAACCTACTTTGCTTTCCTTTTGTGATGTTCGATACATACCAATCCTTTTTTAAATATACAGCTTCATTCTCTAAATAGTAACGGTATTTGACATCCACTTCTCTATCATTGCTAAATAGTTCCTCTATACAGGGTTTTGCTTTAGCGTTTTCTAATACTGCTGTTTATCATGTTTTCCCAGTAAAATGGACAAGCCTGCAGAAGCTACCGTTTCAGAAACATCTCAAGGCAAAATGGAGGGGCCTCCCAATACTGCACTAGATGAGGTCAGCGGCTCATCTGAAAATATGATGATTCAAGCCAGCGAAACACCAGAAATTACACCAATCGCTGAGTTATGACCAAATGCTTATAATAAAGTGATTGAAGTAAGGGTATACAGAAAATGGATTTCCGTTACCTACGGCAAAAAAAATGAAAGCGGATTCTCTCCAAAAAAAAAAAGAGAATGTGTTCTGCTGTATCCTGATAGACAAAGAGGTATGATGAAACTCAGCCCTATCAAAAATAAATATTCCATGCTTAAATTTAACTCACAATAGCCACACGTTGACAGGGCAATGCAATCTAGGCCAACATGAATGTCAAAGAAATTGATTACTTTGATCCGAAAATCAAACTTGGCTCAGTCTACAGGATTTCAGATTTCATGTGTCAGCCAACCGACCCATATCAGCAAACAATAGAGAACAAAACAAGCCTCAGATTTGGAAAAATCACCAAATTTAACCCTATAACAACACCAGGCATCCCCCACCACTATTTTAAATTTGTTTCATACAACCAACTTCAATCAAAAATCCCAAAAGAAGATGAAACAGGAAAAACTCGGTACCCAGTTCTAAGAGGTCACCTCTTATCAACAATTTAAAAAAAAAACAAAATATGCATATACTAACACTTATTTATTTGCAGATTTCATGGGTTACTTGAGATCAGTCGGGCAAGTGGAACACAAACCAAAGGAGAACCAAGATGAGACTGTCTACAGAAAAGTTGACATTGAGAGTCTAAAGTATGCAACATTTAACGCTCAACTTTTGTTTAAAAAATTAAAAAAAATAGTTACTTCGGCTTTCACTTTTTCTAACGCCTTCCTAATACTGACAGCGGTAGAATAGTTGAATTCACAATGTGGGATCATATGGCAGAGGATTTCGAAAACCGCAGGCTTGAAACAATGGAGCAGCCAATTATAATTGCCGTGAGTTCTTGCCGTGTCACAAGATATAGAGGTATTTTACTAAATCTATTAAAACGAAATTGCATCTAAACACCAATATACTTACACATTTTTAAATAACAACATTGTAGAAAGCTATCAATTGACAGCGACTTCGGCAACAGAGTGTTACCTAAACCCACAGATACCAGAGATTGAACAAGCAAAAGCGCAGTAAGATTTTTCAAACCCGAAAATCAAAATACCTTCATGTTTACATCAAAACTTGCTATGATACATTTGTTCTAACTTTTTAAAACAAATCAGATACACACAGAGGTACAAAACAACTCCGCCACTGCGCATTTGCAAAACTCCATATGAACATGTTGACAAAGAAAAGTTCCGCAACAGGTTTCCTCTTAAAACACTTTTAAAAGTGGAACCCGAAACTTACTAGGTACCTTTCTTAAAGCACAAACTAAACTTTTACCAAAAATTCTGCCATTATCTTAATAATTCCACAAACCTTCATAGGGCGTGCAATTCACTACCGAAGCAACAATAGCCGGCATCAACATTAAAAGAAATTGGTTCTACATGTCTTGCAACAAATGCATGGCAAAAGTGTTCGAACAAGATGGAGCGTACTGCTGTTTGGACCATGGGACACAAGAAAAACCTTCCTATAGGTATATCATCTTCAAAAATGCATTTGTTATAAGATACAATAAAAAAGAAAAAAACAAAATCAGAAACAAAGTGACACGATTAATAATATGCAGGTACTGTTTCAAAGGTTTCATCGCAGATCAATCAGCGACAGTCCCTATCACTTTCTTTACACCTGGAGCAGATGATGTTGTAGGATATACATGTTCAGAACTCATTGCGATGCACGATGGAGAAGACCCACAGGAAATACCATCACAGATCTTTGATATTGAAGGACAAAGGAATGTTTTCCAAATCCGTTTTAACCAAACAGGCGAAACAACTAGCTTCATCCTCGATCAGGTTTTCGACAAAAAAACTCCCCAGCAACCACAGCACAAACCAGTGGAAATGATTGAAGGTACCAATCTTTTGCTCCAAAATTTCCCTCCATTAAAAATACCATGTGCAGTTACAAATATTAACTGCAATTTAAAAAAACATGACCATCAGCACCCTTTCTCGCACCAACAGAAGAGGAACAAACACACGAAGCCTTGCCAGCTACAGAACTCAACAAATCACCATCTCATGATCAAGAGCACACAACTCCACCGAAACAACAAGCACCAGGTACCGCCTACCAACTAAATATTTACTCTTAGTTACAAATTAAATATGCAAACACGTATACTAAATATTTCTCTCTGAAAAACAGGAACACCACCGTCAAATATCACAATAACAGAACAACAAGATCCAAAAAAAATGACCGATGTAGAAAGCAGAACCAAAACAGTTAAACGAGCACTGTTTCAAACTGAAACATCAGAACCAAAGAAGCAAAAAGGTTAGTACCAAACATTTACTTTACATACATGATAAGTTTTATTGAACATCATATGCTACAATGCACTAGCATAAGCTTCATGCCAACATTACAACAACAATAACACTAGAATCAAAAGTGACTCCCACATTTTTAATTAAAAGACAGTCCTCACAATTAGCAGACCACCTAAACTCAGCATGTTTAAAGAACATACACATTTTGCTTTTTTACTTCTTTACGGGCCCACACAAAACTGCATAGCATTCTCTTTTGCACAAAGACAAACAACCTGTAGCCATGTGAGAACCCATAATTCAATACTTTTTTCACCCAAAACAAAAAAACAGCTGCAAAACTGTATGATAAGTACCTTCACCAGTTCTATATCTCCACTCTAGATTGACACTCATCATACTTTTCCCACTTGCACAATATCACAAGATTCACTGTTTGTGACCATGCCATTTGCCATCACTCATTCACACACTCAAAATACAGAATTCAGTTATCAGTTACCATCTTATTAAACACTAATAATCCATGCGATTATCAACCTTAAATGCAACCATAATCACAAATTACTTAATTCCAGATTATTATACATAAAACCAACACATTAAAACAACTATTACAAAAAAAAAAAAAAAAAAAAAAAAAAAAAAAAAAAAAAAAAAAAACTCACAATTACTGATACTTTTATTCATAAACATAATATATTACAATCGACAGTAGAAAAATCCAAAGCACAACACTCACAAAGATTACACTGAACAAACCTAAAAACATACACCAAAACACATTAACCGTGCTGCTCCATAGTCGACACAAGCCCAAGCCTCTCTTCTCTCGCTTCACGTGCCAATACCAGCAAATCATTCAAAGCATTCAGAATAAGACCATCTTTATACTGACCCTCCGAAGTGCACCGTAACCCATCATCAGCAGCAATATCAAACCGGCTAAGCAATCTCCCTTCTTGAAGTAAACACCGATATTTTAACATCCTGTTACGCACAACCTCACACTCTGCCTCCAAACGCGCAATAAACAGCTCAGTTTGACCAGCGTCTTGCATGAATAAGAACCGAAAACAATGCTCAGTTCTATCAGAGTTGCAAGCAAACTTCAGCTGATTCAACGTCGGGGTCGACGACATTTTCTTTCACAAATGCTTCTTATGAAACTAAAGAAATGCAAATGACAAAAAAAAAAAGGAACCATGGACATGTCCTTATATACCCATAATATTCACAAACAGTAAAAAAATATTAAAAAATACTTCTATAAAAGTTATCACAAAAATACAAACTTGCATATTAATATGCCATTCCAGTGATTAAACATTTGTTTTAAATAAATACTAATTGCAATTTTTTTCTTTTGCTCCCTGCCACAGCCACATCAGATCCTTTGACAGCAGAAAAACCAAGAACCAGGTCATCCGACAAGAGCAAGACAACCTAGATCTGAAGTTGCCAATGTAAATATTGGAGCGGTTTGAAGCCACTCCTAAAAAATAGTTTGTTTTGTGCAATATTTGTGCTACAGCGGCACAAATATGTTTCAAAACACGTATATGCCCTTTTGTACAACCTCGCCAACTGAAGACGTATCTATGCTTTTGTGTAACTTTCACAACACTACTTTATCTAGCAGATAACATTTAGCTGTGCAAATCCTCTTTTGTAAAACATTTACCCATCCAATGCAGCTTATATGTATGTATTCATAAGTGTCTCAATATATTTCTGCACATGTACTCACAACTTTTGTTACCAGCTTAACCATTCAAACAATGGTTGTCCTCCATTGCTCTAAAATTATCACAGGATCTCTCTAGGAAACCACCCCGCAGTAACGCGCGAGTTTTCCAACTCGTTCCCTCCTAAAACCAACCTAGCTGCCAAAAATCTAGCGACGACACATGTCGGCGCTAAAACTATATATCAATAAATTAATAATTATTTTCATATTAAATAATTTATTTTTATTAAAAATGAAATAAAAAATGATTAAATAAGCATACGTCTAAATAAGCATCCTTCTTACAGGGCCCTTCTTGCATCCACTGACCAATATCTTTGGATTTAAAGTGGTATTCACAGAGATCTTAACTGGGCAACGTATCTCTAAGTTAGAAGAAATGGCGAATATTGAAAGTTTATTCAACTACGATAAAAAAGAGTCATTGGAGGATATAGCAAAGTTATGCTTTGAAATATGCGATGAAGTGAATTCAGAATCTAAGATGATGACAATCTTAGAGAAGTATTACAAGTTGTTACAAACGAGACTGAAGAGATGATTGCTTGGTCGACATACGTAGGTCTGTCAACAAACTTAGCCATCAATCCAATACACAATGACACATTTAGGCAGCTTTGGTCATTTTTATCATCTCTCTATAACTTGTAGAATTATCAAATGAGGGCTTCAATATATCAAAAACCCAAACTAAAGAATGCGACCCAAAGTCATTTGGAGCCAAATCTATCATTCAATGTTACGCATCATGTCATGTTGTATCTATACTTACATGTAAGTAAAACATCCAGTCACATAGCTTGATGAACATGATATATGCATGATACAAATTCATATTGCTTGTTATAATTGTTAACATGTTATATCAAACATACTTAAGTTATCCAGTGAACTATGATACTCAAGATATACATCTCACCATATTCATGCACATGACATACCATTAGTTATAGAAATGGTACATATTTGTTTATTTTTGGCAGACCTTTCGGTCATGTGGATATATAGCATAGTACAGAAAGGGGCTTAAAACACTCAATGGCACACCCATGTGTATAAAAGGCCATAGGGAATTAAAGATTCGTAAGGCACACAAAAGAAATGTCATCAAAAATTGGAATTATTCACATATGAATACAAAGTCTCTTAGAGCGTTCGGTAAGGTAACTTTGGTGCCCGAGTTAAGTGTTAACGCACCAACTTAACGCGGTGCATTAACTTACGGAGCTAGAAAGTCAATAGGTGCGTTAAGGGGCGTGGGCAAGCCCTTAACGTGCGTTAACATGCATGCTTGTATAAAAAAATTAAAAAAAAAAATCCAAAACAGCCCAACGACTAGTTTTTGTATGCGTGTTTTCAAAAAAAAAATTCATTTACACCCCCTAGATTCTATTACCATTTGTAACGGATATATATATATATATATATATATATATATATATATATATATATATATATATATATATATATATATATATATATATATATATATATATATATAAACCCTTTTCCAAACCCATTTTATTACAACTATAAATACCCCTTCACCCACACAATATTTTTTTCACACTTTCACTACTCTTTTCATCTACAATACACTTCTATTCGCACAAAAAAAATGTCGGGCGGCAACAAAAACAACAACTCGTTTACGAATCTTCTCGGTGGTGGTTGGAATAACCCATACGCGGGTTCTTCCTCAAATCCAAACGAGGGTTCGTCAACACCGATGTGGGGTAACCCAAACGATTTCGGTTTGTCGAGTCAAGAAGCTTACGAACAACATCAAGCCATGCAATATTGGCACGAAAGTCAACAAACCGACTTAAATTCAAATTTCCAAAATCTTCAATTCTTTCAACACTAACAACAATCCCAAACCGAAACATATGAAGTTCCGGAAACACCTACTTCTCCCGTTAAACCAAAAGGCCGTGTTAAGCGTAAGTCAAAAAGATCCAAAGAACCTGTAGAAGCTGATTGAGGCAAAAGCAGTCAACTTAAATTGACCAAAGGATGGTCAACTAGGTCAGACAGCCTAAGAGTCAATCTCCGTGGAAGTATAGGGGTTTCCCCGGGTCGTTATGTCCCGACGAGGTGTGGATGGTATAAAAACGGGTTTGTGATCGGGAGAATATGAATGGGAAGTAACCAGATAAAGATTTGGATTTGTTTACACTACTGGAATGATTAGGAATAATAGTATTAATAATTACGGGAAACAGATGTGTATAAACTTAAATTAAATAAAAATCAGACACGACTGTGTGCTGAGAAAAAGGTGAGTTTTAAGGAAAATAAACTACAGGGGGTGAAAATGAAACTTTTACAAACTTAAAATTAAAAGAAAATGAAATTAAAAAGAAAACTATTTTTAGATTATTTTATTATTTTTTATTAATTAATTACTCATTATTAATATTTAACTTATACTAAATATCATATAATATTAAATAAAAACTAAGAAAATGAAAATATATTTTTAAAACTTCTAAAATAACTTAAAAATATGTCTTTTTGTCTTTTTGTGATTTTCTATTAATTAAATACTAATTATATTAATTAAACTATTTTAAATTACTAAGAATACTAAAATGACTTAGAAAATTATAGAAAAATTTATAAATCTAATTAACCATCACAGGAATCCTAAACAAATTATAAAAAATTTATGAAAATTATTTTTAGACTATTTTACTAATTATTATTCTAAATATTAATTAATAACTAATTAAACTAATTAAATTATAAAAACTAAAAGATGAATAGTAAAAATTATAGAAAAATTCCTAAAATTATTTTATAACATATAAAAGCTAGGAAAAATATAAAAACTAGGTACTACTTTATAAAATCTAATTATGCTATTTAATACATTAATATTAATTAACAATTAATTAAACTAATATCAAATCTAATTAATACTAAATGACAAAATTAAAATCTGGAAAAATTACTGAAAGTACTTTAAGATAAAAGAAAATTAAGAACAATATAAAAATGCCAAGTACTTAATAAAAATCTAAAAAGGAAAATTTAAAAGTTAAATTACATTAAATAGAAACTATCACTTATTTTAAAATTGGTTTTTCTGGGTTTTTCCTTTACAAAACTATTTTAACACTAAAAACAAACAACTTTTACAAAAATAACTTTTTTCTATCTTAAAAATAAGCCAGATGAAGCTTAAAAACATGTACAGTTGACTTTGGTTGACCAAACAAGAAAATAAGCTCAAATTAGCTTAGGTTGGGTCCACAAGGGTGGAACTTGGTTCAGATGAGTTAGATAGCTTATAATGAACTTAAAACAACAAGCATTGAGCACAAGATAAGCCAATAAGCTAATAAGCACATCCAAGTGAACCACAGGCCACTCAGAAATGGGACAAACTATTAGGGAGGTTCTAGGTGGATCCCAGGGACCTTGAGCTCAAAAACCAGCTCAAACCATGAAGGTGGCTAGGAGGGGAATTGAAAGGACCAGGGGGGAAGAGTGGGGCCCACTGAGGTGGCCAGAAAGCACTACCAAAGATGGTGGTGGTGGACTGCAGTGGTGGTGTGCAGGGGAGATCAGTCCCCCTGCAGGTGTGTTTGGCCAAGTGTGGGGCCCAGTATAAAATTCACAAAAAAGTAAAGGATGTGGGAATTCAAAGATGAGCTGGGGGTTACAAGTAGAAACAAGTTTCAAAGCCTGAATCAAATCATAAAATTCTAAATAATTCTTTGAAAAAATGGTTTTTCTGCCAAAGTGCAATTTGACTTTTGAATGAAAACTTGATATTTTGACTTTCTTGGATTTTGATTCTATTATACTGCTTGAAAATGATGCATTAAGCTAAACTAAGACCTAAATAAGTTAAAACTATAACTTTCACAAAGATATAAAGCTTTATGAACCTTAAAGACTTAACAGTTAACTGTGAGGGTGGGGTGTTTTGTGATTTTGACTTTTGAACCTATGACTACTATATCACTATAACATTGTATTATCACTAACAATGATATAACAAAAGCTTAAAACTACATGAGACTGCTGAAGGTTAAATCCACAAATCCAAACACCCCTTAAACCTTGGCTGATTTGGCTTTTTCAAAGAAAATGATAATTTTAAGCTTGGATTTTGACTGTGACTTGTCTAGATAACTAGTATTAGTAGTTTTGAGCAAGTTGGAACCTAAAATAAGCAGTTTTCAATAAGCAATAGCAATCTTGGTAATAAGCTAAAATAAGACAGTTACACTAAAAATTTATATAGAACCTTACACAACTATAAGAATTAAACTAAGACAGATGTGATAAGTTATAAGGATCCTAAATAAGCAGAGACAAATACTAAATAAGCACTATTAAGCAGTTAATAAGCAAATTCTATAATAAAATTTAGGAAACTGTCTTACATGTAGTCTAAATGAGAGACAAGTGAAAACCAAACCAAAGACCATAACCTATGCTCCCATGAGCTCTAAACCATGATTCCACAGGTACCTCTTTGCCTTGTTTCTTCTTCTTCTTTTTTTTATTATTATTTTTTTTTCTATTTATTTTTGGATATTTTTTATTTATGATCCAAACTGCAATACATGTATTGGAAACTTAAGAAAACTTAAAATAAAGCTTAAATGAGATTAAAGGAACATGAAACAATAACTTTTAACAATATTTAGTGAGATTGTCAGTTTCACTATAAATTGCCAAAAACTGAATTTGATAACCAAGCTTGAATTTAAAGTTAAATTGAGTTTACAATAGATTAAAAGAACTGAATACAACACTGTTGAACTGAAAGGAACAATTAAAGATTAAAATTACATTAAAACATTTTACTACTCTACACTACAATTACTAAAAACTAGCCAACCCTTCCTGTGTCCTTCTTTCTTCTTTTATAACCTTCAAACAGTTTCCTTGGATGTTTCCCACCTTGATTTGGGGCCGTTGGATTACTAGAATTCATCTTGGCCATTTATCCAATATGGCGGGAAAACGGAATTTGGCCAATTGGGGTCTGTGAAGTAGCCATAGGGGGTGGCATTAATTGCAGTTGGTTTTTAGTGTTTAGAAGTGGTGGAGTGGGCGGTGGAGCAAGTGGAGATGGTGGGAGTGGTTTTGCAGAGTTGGGGTGGTTTTGGAGGGAAGGTGATGGTGGTTTTGGGATGGGTTGACTAGTATTTTGATCGGGTTTTACTATTTTAAAGGGTGTTGGGCTGTGGTTGTAGTTGGGCCAAAAAGGGGAATGGGCTAGGGATGGTTGTGTTTTGGATTTGGCTTTGGATATTTAAGGGTTTAATAAATATAAAGGGTCCGGATTGGTTTGTTGTGGATTTAAGCCCAAGGACCAAAAATGTAATTTCTGAAAATTGAAGGGTTGAGATTGTCACTTTCCCAAAAGTCATCAAAAGGGTCTATCATGCCAAGTTTGAATAGTACAAGGGTAATGATGAGGCAAAAAATGATCCGTTTTTAGGGGTCATTTAAGCCAGAATTCGAATTTATTTGATCAAATATTACCCTCAATCGTTCCTTTTGTGATTTTAGGTACTTGGAGAGTGAATTCTGGAAAAGAAGTGTTGGATCGATATACTCTGATCAAACTACTTTGTAGCTTGTAAGGGTTTAACAATATTGAATAAACTCAATACTATTAATATTGAAACACTGTTTTGACCTTGTAAAGTATGCGGAATCTACTAACACAAAGCTTAAGAAAAACTTTTATATTAACCAAACTTAGAACCTGCTTTGTTACACAGATTCACTAACAATCCCTAACTATTATCTTTGATCGACTTCTAAACTTATCTAAGACTTGTAAAACTTCTAAAAACTCTATCGACCAATACCTCTTAAGGCTCTTTATATAGATAACCTTAAGTCGGTTTACAACATATAATCCTTGAATGACAAGTTATAATCCCTAACTAATTCTAGAATATTCTCTTAATATTACACAATAATCCTTGTTTAATATTGCACATCAGTCCTTGCATTCTTCGAAGTACTTTGAGCATTCTTCATATCAGCAGTACTTTGACTTTAATCTTCAGCAGTACTTTGACTTTTATTCTTCATGCAGCAGTACTTTGACATCCAGAAGCACTTTGATATTTCATATCCCAACAATCCTCCCCTAACTTGAACTTTACTTGCTTAATTTCAAGTTTCTTTATTATCTTTAATCTTCATATCTTTAATCATTCAGTGAGGTTGTTTCTTTATTCCTTTTTCTTCTATCTGTCATCTGTCAAAGTACTCTTGATCAGCATCATATCTTCCATAGCATCTTTTCAGCAACTCAGCAACATTAAGGTACAAAAATCATCAAATCATAAAAGTTTCATACTATTCTCATCACTTCCAGGTGTGTTAACTCCTGTGAGAGGTGAATCATTGAAAATTATGATTTTTAGCAAATCATCAGCTATTAACGGATTTGATATGTCTTTACCATTAGCCGTTTGCTATGGACTAGCCAACTCTTGATCACTTAGATGTATGGTGAGTTGATAACCTAGTTTTTGGTAAACTATCAACCATCAACGGATTTGATAAGTCTTTACCAGTAGCCGTTTGCTCTGGACTAGTTGATTCTTATGTGGATTAGACATGGTGAATCAATAACCATTTGTTGTGTAGTATAAATACTAACACCATGTGTTTCTTTTCAAATCCTCTTTTTTTTTTCTTTTTTTTTATTAAAAACATTTATTTTCCTGGACTTATACTGATTTATATCAGCAAGCAGTACTTTGATAAAGTACTGTTTGTTTTTGCAGTACTTAGAAAAATACTTTAACTTTACAAAACAAATCATACCAGTATTATGCAATATTACTCTTCAGACTTAACCCTTCTGATAAATAGCTTAATAACATCCAAAGCTACTTCAGATTCCTCTTCAAGTTCCATTCCATGATCCAGCATTCTGAGCATTATATCTCTGATCAATGGATATCTCCTTTCAGCCAACATATGAATCATGGTACCATCTTCCATCTCTAATGTATGAACTCCTGATGACTCAAAGAATCTCCATCTTGTAATTTCCCAATTCTCTTGATCATTCCAGAGAGTGTCAACACTTGTTTCTTCAGTATCCCAGATGGTAAATAAATCTCCAAGCAAAACTAATCCCACTTCTGAAGCTTCATTCTTTGTATAGTAAGTCTGCACTTGCACATACAAATCATACAGATCTTCCCTTGTAATACAGTGCAACAAATCCCATAACATATAGAATGTTGTGAAGCTTTCATCTTCCCTGTGAATCATAAAATAATTACCCTCTTTAGATTCTACCACAGAAAATGAGATTATCTTGGACTTAGTTCCATACTCTTCACTTCTTTTGTTCTCAAAATCAACAACTCTTAAATAGTTTCTGAGTTCATCAACAGTATCTTCATGAACTAGCTTTAGTCTTTTTGTCAGTTGATCATTTTCAGCTAATTTCTTTCTCTTCAATTTCCTTTGCTCAGCTTCTTCCTTTCTGACATCTTCCAATCTTTTCTCTCTATCAACTTCCATGGGTACAAAACTTTCTACCTCTCTTCTGATATCTTCTTGTACTTTGTCCCATAAAGCTTTTATTTCTGGATACCTTTCTTAATGCAAATTCTTGTATCCCTTCTTTCTTAAAAATTGCATCATCCAATTTCTTTCCTGAGCTTTAGTCATTGGCTTCTTTGTAATTGGCCTTCTGATTTCCTCCAAATACTCAGCATAAAATTCAGCTTGTTGCTTTTTAGCAAGCTCTAAATCACCAGCAGTTTCTAATTCTCTAATCTGAGCAATAGAAAATTTCTTCTTCTTCTTAGATTCTTGAACCATTATACCTTTTCCTTTATCTTTTGGATCTGGTTTTTCTGACTCAGAATCAGAAGAACTTTCATCATCCTTTTGTGCAGGTTCAGATATATGTATTCCTCCAGTAGGTCTTCTCAAATTCATCATAACCTGAGCAATTGTTTCATCCTCACTAGCAGTATGTTCTCTTTCTTCTTCAGGTATAAAAGTAGAAGGACCAGCTTCATCTGCATAATCCATTATGGAAGGTCCAGCTGCAGTGACTTCACTTTCATCAATAACTCTGGAAGAAGTACCTTGCTCAACAGTACCTTGCAAACTTGTAATTTCTGCAGCAGTACTTTGAACACCAGTACTTTGAATATTCTGTGCACCTTCATCTTGCTTAACAATCTCTTGCTCATCCTCTTTTTGCTCATTCTCTTTCTTTTTCTCATTCTCTTTCTCTTGCTCAATATGCTCATCTTCTTGTGCAATATTCATATCTTCTTCAACATATCTTTCTGATATAAGAGTCTTTGGACTTTCTGGATATTTCCACAAATGAGCATCTTCTGAAATATTAACTTCAACATCATCTTTATTCAAATTATCATCTTGATTCCTCCCCAATTTGATAGATGATGACTTTCTAAGCTTCCTTTTAGACCTAGACTTCTTCTGTTTAGATTGTTGCTTCTGAGACTGTTTCTTTTCTTTCACAAAAAGCCTAAAATGCTTAATAAGAGGCCAAACAAATTTCTTCAATTTGATGAACTTCTTTCTAAGACGTTTAATCTTTGTATCTTGAGCAATAACAGTAGACTTGAGCTTCTCCAATTCCTTAGCCAAATCAGAAGTACCTTCAGTACCTTTCATTCCCTCATCTCCTCCAGATGTTTGAAACCCATCTGTGGAAGTATAATCATTGGGAGTAGGTACTAGTGAGTCCTCTGAAGCAGTACCTTGAGGATCAGTACTTTGAGGAGAAGTACCTTGAGTAGAAACAGAGTGATCCAAAGAAGTCTTTTCATCTGAAACATCATGATGAGGAGAAACAATAGGTGGTGTGGGAGTATGCTCTGAAGCAGAATGCTCAGCAGATGAAGCATCATGATCAGTGTGTGAAGAACCACTATTGGCTTCTTCATCCCTAACAGCTTGAGCTACCTCTAACATATAAGCATTAAGAGGTGTATTCCTACCCGAAAAATTTATCCCCTTGTGTGACATAAAAGTGAAAACTTTAGGTGGCATTTTAATGGTAGGTACATAATCCTGAGACTTGGGTATACCATCTAGTGGATTTTCTAAAAGCAATTGAACAAACCTAGGATACATAAGAAAAGGTTTGCCAGCCTTAATATGAGTAAGCATGCCCTCAAGAATCATGTAAGAAAAGTTAAAAGGCTGATTAGTAATCAGACCCACAAAAGCAGAAGCTATAGAATGACTGAATTGATCCCAAGCAGTACTCTTTGGACTTAGACAATGTAACAAAACATGAATAAGAAATTTCCAATGAGGACTAACCATAGCTTTCTGAAAAGTAAGCTTAGTCAAAGCACCTTCATACCCAATATCTCTGAGTGTATCCAAAATTTCTTGTTTCCCAAATAAAACAGAGCCTCCTTCATCATCAAATAACAAAACCTCTCTAATTAAAGCTTCTGTTACACGAACAACTCTCCCAGCAACTGTAGCAACAATAATATCTTCTCCATCCTCAACCTGCGACTGAGCTGTATCCCAAAAAGCTTGAATCCATGGTCCAATAACCTCAGGGTTAACAAGAATGGAGTAACATATGTTAGTACCATTGAGAAAATCAATAATGCCATGAAAGTCAATGTTTGCTTGGGTCTTCTCAAGGTTTGCAATCATGTTGTGTTTGGTGTTGGTTTGTCGATTAGCCATGATGATTAGGGTTTGAGTGAGAAAAGTGATGATCGATGTGGGATAGGTATGAGTTTAAATAACAAGAATCGGTGAATAAAGGGAATAAAAGGTAAAGATATGAGGGTTTAAATAAGGATAAGATACAAAAAATCACGGTTAATTAATGATTTTACCGTTATTTTTGGAAGTAAATATCCCCAAATCTTTCGAAAGTTTGTTAGCCGCAAATCTGACCGTTGGAACAGTGTCAGACACGTCAACATACCTTTTACTAACACCAAGCAGTACGTTCCATATAATATGGAGCAGTACCTTCCGTTATAAGCTCACACAAAATATTGACCAAAGTACTTTCCCAAAAAAAATCTTGAATGTTGACCATTTGACCAAAATATTCTAGAAAGTCAACCAAGATTAATGACTATCTCCCCACAATAAATCCAAAGCTACCATGGTAAGTAAACATCAATACACTTCAATAAATGCCTATTAACCTTTACTTGGCTTATAAAAGCAACTTCATCACCAACTTACACTCACCATAACTTTCTTTAACACAAAAATTAGTAAACATCATGAGTCACATACCAATTGTAAACATCTCTTCAGACTCGGATGGCACCACAGATGCAGAGATAAGTTATCACTCTGATTCAGAATTTGAAGATCCTGGATGGTCAGACTATTTTCCTCCTCATGTTCAAGAATCTGCATCAGCAGTAAGTGTTGCCAAATCTACCAGAACAGATGCATGTAGTTCTACCAACAAAAAAACTAAGAAGAAGAAAACTATCCCTGGGTCATCTTTGGCGAATGAGCTTCCACATGCTTTGACTCAAGCCCTGGAATCAGCAATTCAGAACATGAAGTGGCCTGCTCCAAGAAAAGAGAGACCCCCCAAACAGATTCTTGGCTTAGCTTGCCCAAGAAAGCAGACTTCTTTTGATGAAAAGAGAAAAACTGCTCAAAAAGGAAAGCAGAGCTATGAGGGCAAGGGTAAAAGGCCAATGGAGTAGAGATATGGATCTTGATGGTGGTCTTTTGTGTGGTTTGTCTTGTCTGTCTTGTGTCTGAGTCTGTAATTTGATGACAATGGTGATGTATGAATCTTCTGAATAATGAATAAAAAAACTTTTCCTTTGTATGATACATGTAGCCTCCCCTTAAATAATGACTAACTAAGAACTACTTATGCCTCCCCTCAAAAATAGCTTACATATTAATCATGCCAATACTCACAACTAAGAAAGTAAATCTTGAAACATCAAAGCCTTTTGTGAGTAGATCTGCTACATTATCATCAGTATGAACTTTAACCACATTAATAAGCCTTTGTTCATAGCAATCTCTTATGAAGTGATGTCTAATCTGAATGTGTTTGGTTTTAGAATGATAGACTGGATTCTTAACAATACAGATGGTACTCTCATTATCAATGTTAATGGGAGTATTCTTGAAATTGAACCCATAATCCAAAAGCTGATTTTGCAACCAAAGTACTTGTGCACAACAACTTGCAGCAGCTACATACTCTGCTTCTGTAGAAGAAGTTGCTGCAATTGTTTGCTTCTTACATTGCCATGAAACTAATCTGCTTCCAAGGTACTGGCATCCTCCAGTTGTGGACCTTATATCATAGTTATCTCCAGCATAGTCACTATCTGAGAAGGCATGGAGATGGAAAGGTGAATCCCTAGGATACCATAATCCCAACTTAGGTTGTTGCCTGAGATACCTGAAAATCCTCTTGACAGCATTCAAATGAGATGCTTTAGGATTAACCTGATGTCTTGCACATAAGCTCACAGCAAAAGTAATATCAGGTCTTGATGCAGTTAAATACATAAGACATCCAATCATAGACCTGTATAGTGTGACATCAACATCTTCTCCATCTTCATCTTTTCCCAAAGGTTTGTTAGTATCCACTGGTGTAGATGTAGGCCTAACAGTTGTAAAAGTGAATCTTTTGAGAATATCTGCAACATACTTATCTTGACAAATATAAATCCCACTACTGGACTGTTGTACTTGAAGGCCTAAGAAGAATGTTAATTCTCCCATAGAACTCATCTGAAATTCTTTCTGCATAAGATCTTCAAATTCCTTCACCATAGATTGCTTGGTAGCACCAAAAATAATATCATCTACATATACTTGAACAAGCATAATATCCTTCTTATCTCTCTTGATAAACAAAGTTTTGTCAATAGCTCCTCTTCTGTAACCATGTTGTAGTAAAAAGTTGGAAAGCCTCTCATACCAAGCCCTTGGAGCTTGATGAAGACCATAAAGAGCTTTTATTACCTTGTAAACTTTGTTTGGATGTGCAGGATCTTCAAAACCAGGAGGCTGTTTGACATAAACTTCTTCTGTGATTTTGCCATATAGAAAAGCACTTTTAACATCCATCTGATATACAGGGAATCCCATATAAGATGCAAAAGCCAAAAATAGCCTAATGGCTTCAAGTCTTGCCACAGGAGCAAAAACTTCATCATAGTCTACTCCTTCTTCTTGTCTATATCCTTGAGCCACTAATCTTGCCTTGTTCTTGATCACATTTCCTCTTTCATCTCTTTTTACTCTAAAAACCCATTTAGTTCCAATAAGTTTCTTTCCATCAGGTAGATCACATAATACCCAAACTTCTTGAAGTTTAAACTGTAGAAGTTCTTCTTGCATAGCTTCCACCCAGCTTTCTTTGGCTAGTGCTTGTTTAATATTCTTGGGCTCTTCCTGAGATAGAAAACAAGCAAATAGACATACCTTCTGATCCTTGTGATTCACCCTGTTTTGCTTGTAGATAAAACTAAGTAAAGAAGTATGTTGTTGAGACATATTCTTAGCCTTAGTCCTTGTGAGCACCCCTGATGATGAGGGACCAATGATATTGGTAGCAGGATGAGTTTTATGAATTCTGAGTGTTGGAGTTGGTGGAACTTCAAGATTATCTTCCAAATTAGTGATATCTGGATCTTCATTAGAATCTGAGAAAATGCCTTCTTGATCCAATTCATCATCAGTATCTTCTAAAGTAATGGTGTTTGGATCAGCAGTATCTTCTAAGTCAGGCATGTTAAGATCTTGAACAACATCAGTACTTTTCCAATTTGAAGTATCCATAGGTTGAAAAGTACTTTCAAATGGATTAGAGGTGCTGGCTGTTTCTTTTGCTTTCTTCTTTTCAGCTTCATAGACCCTCCTTTGTTCATCATCATATGACTTAGCCATTGTGTCTTGAAAAAGCATTCTAGAAAGTTCATCTTGAATGGCTTGATCTTCTGTAGATACTTGTATATGTTGAGGAACAGTACTTTGAGGATCAACAGTACTGTTAGGAACAGCAGTACCTTGAGGCTCAAAAGTACTTTTCTTCTTACCATTGGCATTATCTTTTGGCTCATCTTCAGATCTTAAATTAACATCATGAACAATGTACTGTGCTTCATCATCAGTGGGAGCAGCTTGATTTTCTTCCCTTACAGGTACATAATTCATTGATGAAGACATTAAATCAAGATCAAACATCCAATCAGGACCTTTACCTTTAGAGTTTTCTTGTTCTTCCAAAAATTCAATATGAAGACATTCTTGAACCTTTTTGGTGACCTTATTGTACACTCTGAATCCTTTGCTATTTGTACAATATCCCAATAAATATCCTTCATCTGACTTCCCATCAAATTTGCCCAAATTATCAACAGTATTTAAAATGGTTAGGGGACATCCAAAAGGTTTCATAAACTTGATACTTGGCTTCTTTCCCATGAGTAACTCATAAGGTGTCTTCATTTGAGGTTTAGTCACTGACACTCTATTCAACACATAGCAAGCAGCACTTACAGCTTCTGCCCAGAATGGAACTGGTAGTTGAGAGTCTGCAAGCATTGTTCTGGCTGCTTCTATAAGAGTTCTATTCTTTCTTTCTGCAACTCCATTTTGTTGAGGAGTTCTAGCAATACTGAATTCTCTTTTAATTCCTTTCTTAGCACAAAAGTCATCCATAAGCTGATTCTTGAATTCAGTCCCATTATCACATCTAATGCCTCTAACCTTGAGCCTTAACTGATTTTCTAATGCTATAATAAGATCATGAATAGCATCAAAAGTTTCATCTTTAAAACATAAGAAGAAGACCCAGCTAAATCTACTGCAGTCATCTGTTACAACCAAACAGTACTTCTTCTTGTTCAGACTGACAACTGAAACAGGTCCAAACAAGTCCATATGCAGCAATTCCAAAGGCTCTCTAATAGTCTTCTCTTCAATCTTTTTACAAGAGGCCTTGTGCTGTTTACCCTTCTTACAAGCAAGACATGTGTGATCATTCTTAAATGTCTTAGAAGGTAAACCTCTAACTAAATTTCCTCTGACCAGCTTATTGATGTTCTTAAAATTCACATGTCCCAGTCTTTTGTGCCATTGATGTGCTTCCTCCATAGATGCTCTTGCAATCAAACATGTTGCTTTAACATCAGAATTCACATTCTTCAAATCTATGTTGTACACATCATTAGTTCTTGGTGCTCTCAGTAACACCAAATTTCTGTCTTCTAACTTGAAATCAGGAAAAAGTATGAGACATTCTGTGTCAAAGAATAACACAGGATACTTCTTATCACAAATCTGAGAGACTGACAAAAGATTGAATTTGAGCTCCTTCACAAATCTAACATCTTCAAAATCAATATTTCCAGCTTTGATTGTTCCTTTGCCAGTAATTCTTCCTCCATCAGGATCATTCCCAAATGCAACTTTTCCTCCATAATAAGCTTTAAAATCTGACAAGAGCTCCTTTTCTCCTGTCATACTGCCAGAGCAACCACTATCTACAATAAGATGATCTTTAAGCTCCTCCTCTGGGTTGCCCTGCATTATCATGAAAAAGGTTAGTTATTTTTAGGAACCCAAGCCATTACTGACTTGTGTTCCCCTTGTGGAGTGACATACTCAAAGTTTTTGAGTATGTAATCACCACTGTCTTTAAAAGCATGATCAAGAATTAAGGTTTTTGTTTCCAAAACAGTTTATTTTTCATGATCAATTTTCCCTTTTTCACCCTTAATCTTTGAAAGTACTGGTTCTACTCTAGCAGTACTTTCTTTCTTAACCCATTTTGTTGTGACTTTAGGAGTTGGGTTCTGTGTCCTAGCATCTTTTCTTGTGTTGTAAGTCTTTCTAGGGTTGTAATGACTGTAACTCCTAGGTCTTACACTTGAGTGTTTGCTAGAAACATTAGGGACCTTTCTGTCAGTACTTTGTGAAGGTACTGATGGTTTGGAATATGACCTTTTCTGATGAGGGTACCTAAAGCCTTTTGAGAAATTACTGTGGTTAACCCTATTTGAGTAATTCCAAACTGGTTTGTTATCTTTTGGCCTATGCTCTCTATAACTTGGTTGTGCAGTTCTGGTTTTAGGATAATTACTAAGGTATTCTGAATGATAGGTACAATCTTTAATCAGATGATTAGGACTATAACAAACATAACAGACCTTTGGACCAATATCCCCAAATCCCCTTCCATAGGTGTTTCTAAAATTAGCAGTATTTTGAAAGAATTTTCTTTGAGGTACTGCTGAGTGATCAGCAGTTCTTTGAAAAGTGTTTGAAGGTACTGCTTGTTTTGGAAACTTTTTCTCTTCAACCTTAGGTGCTTCAACAGGTTTTTCTAAAGTTTCAGGACTAAGTTTATTAATAAGCTTTTTCCTAAACTCTAGATTATCTACACCATAACAATCAACATCTTTTCTAGGTGGTTGAAAGCTACCTGGGGGGTGAGGAACTGCATTATAACCCTTTTCTTTTTGAAATACAGGAGGTTTTTGGCTAGGGGATTCCTCATCACTAGAAGTGTTTTCATCTAGACTTAGGAACTCTTCATCACTAGTGGAGGTCTCAACAGTTTGATTTAGTTCCTTGTTCTTGAATGGAATTCCTTCATTATTATCATAACCTAGGCCTGTCTTAATATTAGATGTTCTTTGCTTTTCAACAAATTGAACATGTGACACTCCTGCTTCTTTCCTAACAGCAAGTTTTTCTACCAACTTATCTCTTTCAGCAGTCACTTTCTCTAGTTCAGACACCTTGCAACCTAGTTTCCATTCATTCAACTTAACTAGGTACTCCTGTTATTTATATGTTTCAAGCCATGCTACTTCATTGTTTTCATGTGTAAGGATTTTGGCCTCCATAGACTCTAAAGTTAATTGATAACCTGTTATCTCAGCCCTAGCTTTTTGAAATTTATCTCTTTCAGCTACATACTCAGTAAGTAACTTTTGATACATATCATTACACTTAGAGCATACCTCAGATTTGGTGGATGGACTTGGTGAAGCAGCTACCATAGCAAGCTGAACTGTTTCTTCTTCAAGCTCCATGCTCCAATCAAAGCTTCCTAACTCATCTCTTGACTCCAAAGCAGCATATCCAGGCTCTTCATCAAATGCTGTGCTCCAATCTTCCAAGGCAACCATTGAATAAGTTATAGGTTCTTCATCAAACTCATTTGACCAATCAATCTCTGACAGATTCTCTTGAGCAACCAAAGCTTTTGGTTTTGGTTCAGTAATTGGGATCTCCTTTCTTTCAGGCTTGGGTGGTTCAATCATCTTGTTTGCTTGATACTTTGCAAACTTGCACTCCCTTGCAAAGTGACCAGTCCTTAGACAGTTGAAACATTCAATCTTGGATTTGTCAAATGTTATGCCTTGTTTAGCTCTGAAGTTGATGCCTTTTCCAGTCTTGTTCACATACTTCTTGATCCTTGCTGTGAGCATAGCAACTTGCCATCTGATATCAATTTCTTCCAAAGCATCATCATCTATTTGCAATACATCTTCTTGATAGGTGACAGGCATATATGCTTGTTGAGCAAAGAATGAACATAGAACTTCATCTGAGGTGGGGGTTAGTGATTGTGATGAATTGGTGGTGACCATTGTTGTGCAAGGAACATGTGCTTCATTCACAGTACTTTGAGTAGGGTAACCAGTACCTTTGTTAGAAGTACTGCTTCTCTTTTCAGAAGAAACAAAAGCAATATTCTGCTGAGTACTTGAACTTGTAGAACCATTCATCTCATGCTCATACACCTTCAGATTATTGTAGAGATCATCAAAGTCCATAGTATCCAGCCCTGATTGTCCTCTGATCATAGTAGCAACAACATGCCAGGCTGATGGCAAACTTCTTAAGAACTTCAAATTTGCATCTTCAATAGATACCTCAGCATCATATAGTTCTAACATGCTCAAAAGATGTTGAAATCTTTCATATGCAGAATCAAGACCTTCTCTTTCACCAACTGTGAAGGTTTCAAATTGTTGCTTCAGCAAATTCCTATGCATCTTTTTGGAAGCATCATTACCTCCAAACTTCTTCTTTATTGCAGCCCACAGTTGTTTGGCATCTTTGGCATCATGAAACTTTAGTAAGTGACCATCAGGAATAGCAGAAAGCAGTATGTTGAGAGCTTTGTCTTGATTTCTTTTGGAGGTATTTTTGGAGGTGTTGGTTGTCCAGGTACTTCAATTGGTTCTTCAACTTGCATGTTACCATTGACAATCACATCCCATAAGGCATGGTCTGTGATAGCAATGTACTGCCTCATCTTCATAGCCCATAGATTGTACTCTCCCTTCTTAACAATAGGAATTCTAACAGCAGTAATTGAGGGAGCAGGTGCAGCATCAGTCGACATCTTAAAAGGGTTTGTAGTGAAATCGGTTTAAAGGTTTGTTTTCTTAATTCAGAGTTTCCAACACAAGCTCTGATACCACTTGTTGGATCGATATACTCTGATCAAACTACTTTGTAGCTTGTAAGGGTTTAACAATATTGAATAAACTCAATACTATTAATATTGAAACACTGTTTTGACCTTGTAAAGTATGCGGAATCTACTAACACAAAGCTTAAGAAAAACTTTTATATTAACCAAACTTAGAACCTGCTTTGTTACACAGATTCACTAACAATCCCTAACTATTATCTTTGATCGACTTCTAAACTTATCTAAGACTTGTAAAACTTCTAAAAACTCTATCGACCAATACCTCTTAAGGCTCTTTATATAGATAACCTTAAGTCGGTTTACAACATATAATCCTTGAATGACAAGTTATAATCCCTAACTAATTCTAGAATATTCTCTTAATATTACACAATAATCCTTGTTTAATATTGCACATCAGTCCTTGCATTCTTCGAAGTACTTTGAGCATTCTTCATATCAGCAGTACTTTGACTTTAATCTTCAGCAGTACTTTGACTTTTATTCTTCATGCAGCAGTACTTTGACATCCAGAAGCACTTTGATATTTCATATCCCAACAAGAAGCCATTTTGGACGTTTTTGGAGCATAAAAGTGAAGAAAATGGCAAAGTCTCAATTTTCCATGTTGGGAACAGTAGGTGACGGCGTCAAGAGTAATTTCCTGACGGCGTCAAAACCCCAAGAATTAAAATCCGTAGTTGATGACGGCGTCAAGCTAGGCCGTCACGTGTACCTGAAGGCGTCACCAAGGCCGTCACGTGTAAGCTTGTCAAAACTTGCGCGCGGAGCAGCTGAGATTGTTTTGGTCATAACGTTTACATACGAACTCGGATTTAGGTGATTCAAAAGCCCACACGAAGAGGACGAAGAGATCTACAATTTGGTGAAAAAATGGTCTTGACGGCGTCAAGAGTAACGGGCTGACGCCGTCAAGAAGGGCCGACAGAAAACATGCCTATAAATATAACTTCATAACTTCACTTTTTGTAAGCCCTAAACCCTAAAGTCGATTCCTGGGTTTAGGTGGGTGTTTTTCCAGCAACTTAGAGGGTTTCAATCACTCCATAAACATCATGTATTGGTTTGATGATTCTATCTCAACTATGTCTTTCATTATTCTTGTTGATTGTCTTTCTTTGATTATGTTTTGCTAATTCACCTTGTGTCTACTTATGATTATGTGAAACTTGTATATAATTGATTAGATCTCATTGATTTCTTGTTGATGTTGTGTCTATCTCCATCAATTAAGGCGTGACAACTTCAATAGATCTAGTTGGTTTAGTTTATAATCCTTGTTTCCTATTGATTCTTGTTTTGATTGAATGATTTATATGTTAGGCTTAAGAAAACTGGCAGATCTCCAAATGGTAACATGCTTGAACGTCTTAAGAAACATGAACCGAGGCGTACTAGGTCTTTATTGGTTGTATTTAATGCATGAGCCACTGTTTACAATCCCTATAGTTGTGCTGGGCATGGTGTGGGAGGAGATAAGAGCTCATAGAGTTGGGGAGTTATGTATGCCACCCCATGAATGGTATTAAGGAATACAACCCGTCAATTAAAACAAGGTTACAATTCAATAGGTAGGATTGGATAGCTAGCAAGGAGTAACATATCATGGGTAGACATGCTTCACTTATCTTGTAGAACCTTAGTTTAGTTTTCTTGTTAATTAGTTTAATTAGTAGCTTTTGGGTTAGTTGATTAGCAACTAATTCCGCCCACTCTCCCAATACCCGAGATTTTTACTTGCTTTTCTAAAAATATAAAAATACAAAAAGAATCATCCTTCACCTTTAGACCTAGTTAGATTAATTTCAATCCTAACGACACTATTCCTAGCTGAACGATCAATCCCCCGGTACTTGTCACTATACTATACTACAACGATCAGGTACACTGCCTGGTGGGGGTTGTAAGCTTCTCAAGATCCCTTGAGAGGTAAAGCCTGGTGCAATTCCCACGCATCAAGTTTTTGGCGCCGCTGCCGGGGATTGTCTATCTTTACATTTATTCCTTAACTTTCGCAAAAGAGTGCGGCGCTATCAAGTTTTTGGCACCGCAGCCTGGGGAATAGTTATTGTTTAGGTTGAATTTGATTTTTATTAGGTCTACTCATTAGATTCCATTTTAGTGAGATTTTTATTTTCTTTTTATTAGCTTTCTCGTAGTCTATCTTTTCTTTGTGTATTTGTTCGTAGAAACCTTTCCATTGACTCTTCCGTTCACCATTATGGAGTACGCGAATCCACCATACCACCAACCACAAAGGCCATTCTACCCTATTGAAATCTCGAATTTCAAACAATATCGAGATGAACCCATATATGATGCATGGACTCGTTTTAAAATTTTACTTCGAAAATTCCCTCATCGTAGTTTCTCTTTAGCATCCCTAACTCAAACCTTTTACTATCGTGTCAGCCGATGTGACCAAATGTGCATTGATGATTTTGCCAATGGGGGCCCTAGGGAATTAAGTGCTGAAGAAGCATGGGATACCATAGAAGACTGTGCCCAATATTATTATAGAGTAGACAACCCGACAAACAACATCACAAATCAATCAATAACAAGTTTGAAGGAGCAAACAGGAAGTTTGTCTTGGGATGATTACTTAGGGATACCTGCGTGCATGTCACCTAAAATCATAGTACAAAACAAACACATAGGTAATCTAGGTACAATGGAGGATAAGGTGGATAATCCAAGCCGACAAAGTACCCCACAAGTCCTACCATCATTTGAGGCACATACAACGCCCGTGACTTACCCGGAAGAAGTAGAAGAGACTATAGGAACCCCCAATTGAGGTAGAACCCTTGGACCAAGCACCACTAGAGGATATAGGTTTGAATACTTGTAGTGATAACCTTACTCCTAGTTCT
Organism: Artemisia argyi; assembly: GCA_030686995.1. NCBI lineage: Eukaryota > Viridiplantae > Streptophyta > Magnoliopsida > Asterales > Asteraceae > Artemisia > Artemisia argyi. The sequence goes on from CM060709.1 coordinate 25,066,074, forward strand.
AGGGAATTTCCTAATGTTGATGAACCGGAACCTCAACCTTTACACAACTTCCCATCCTTAGATTTATTTCTAGGAGACAAAAGAGGAACTGACCCACCCATCAACCCATATTATCCGGGAAGTTTTAGGATGAAGGAAGCCATTCACTCACCCCCTTCACCTCACGTGGCATATTTCCACCCTAAGGGTGTGTATCACTACTTCCACCCACACTTAATCCTAAGTGTAGGGAAAACCTCCCCTATTTCCATTAAATAAGGGTAGAGTCAGGCTTGTGACTCGAACAAAAACAAGCGCTTCTTGGGAGGCAACCCATGTTTTTAATTGTTTGATGTTTTTATTTTATTTGTTTGTTTGTGTCATATATGCTTAATCATAGTTGTTTAATTTTCATGTTTCGAATAATTTGTGAAAATGCTTTATTTTGTTTTTAACCTCGTCTTAATTGCATATAAAGGTATTTTACAAAAAGATAAGTGTAGGGAAATTTATATCTTGTTAAAAAGAACTAAATTCGAACATGAAAACTTCACAATTCATGATTAGCATATATTTTATCTTGTTTGTGTGTCAATAATTGTGGATATGTTTTATGAGTTCCTATTTGTAATTCATTCCACAAGTATCCTATCCTTTTGTTGCTTTGTCTTGTTTCTATTTCTAAGTCTGGAATTACATCTAGTTGTGATTTTTGTTCGGTTTGATGCTTTGGGTTTTTGTGTTTGTTGATTACAGGACAAGAAGATGATTTATATTTCTGGAGGGAAGCTTTCAACGTTCGTCTTCTTGGAGGTAGATTTTACCATGTTGTCACATTATCCACGGTGAACGAATCAGGGGAGTATTAGTTTCTTTCATTCTTATTTATTTACTTTTACATCTTTTATCTAGAACATTGGGGACAATGTTCGGTTTAAGTGTAGGGAGGGTATATTAGAAACTATTACTCCACTTGGTTTTTGTTTTGTTTAATAGTGAATGTGTAATAAAACTGAGAGAAATATTTGTTAGGGCAATTTTAGCACCAAATTTAAAATTTTTTGCAACATATAGGAGTGAAACTTTAGTCTTAATAAGCATCTCATGGATAGGAGTTGTATGACTAGCACAAAAAACCATACCACTCAAAAATTTCCACCCCAAATATGTGAGGTTCGCCCTTAGATCTTTAGGAAAAAGCATTCATTGTTGGTGCTTATGAGTGTACCGGTAGTATTTAGATTCTAGAACTTGTGATAGCGATGCATCCTGAGACCGCTAGTGAGACTACATTCGTGTAGTTAGGATTTACTACATGATAAGAGGCATTAGGATAACCCTTGTTCTACACCTGTAATATAATTACATTGACTTCATATGTCAAGTAATTCTCCCACACCTTTGCGTTGTACTCATTTTTAGTACACGATACCCCTAGTACACCCCTCCTGTAACAACCCGCATTTTTAGGACATTTCTCCTATTCACTATTCATCATTTACTATTCATCGGTCACTATTCATCATTTTACTATTCATCATTTTCGGAGTCAGTTTGTGATTCTGAGAAGTGTTTCAAAAATTTACTATTCATATAACACTATTCATTTCCGGAAGGAAATCACTATTCACGATTGCCGTTCATTTCATCGTAAACTGAGTTTACGGGTCTTCAAATTCGCGTAACCAATGTGGTTTTGCTGTGAATTCATGCATCATTCATTAATGACACGTCATATAGACTGGAGTAGTCTACATATCCTCGGTTACATCATCATCACATTTTAGGCCCTACACGGATATGCATTATTTCTATATACGTATGCTTAATTTGTAATTAACGTTACCACTCAGTTTTTACTACGAACGTATACCCAATACTCCCGACTACGATCCTAACATATTTTCATACTTATTATAGTGATATAAAAATTATATTATTAATTTACCCGGTGTTTTGAAATCAATTACTATATTTCACGGTCGGAGCTTATAACTCTGTCGGTTTGCGAAATTTCAACACGATAATTATTTTAACACCCGATTATTATCAGGAATAATATTTTACAACTTTTACAACTTCGTCATATTTTATTTCATCGCGTCATGATTTATTTTTAGTTAACTCGGTACCCAATAACACCTAAAATACAAAATATCTAACCAATACTTGCAACCAAGAGACAAGCTTTAAATGAGCCAACCTCCCTCCCCCTTTTCCCTAAATCACTCCCCATGTTTTCCTCCTTGTCTTAATGCATTTATTTTTAGCCTAAAATATCTACTACTAAATATATATATTCATTTCACCACAATTCTTCATTACTACATCAAACAAACTAGCAAAAATGCTCTCATCTTTCCTTCTCTCTAAAAGTTTTGGCCAACAACAAATCAAGAAGCAAGAAACATAAACTTTTCAAGATCAAGTGCTTAAACAAGTTCTAGTAGTGATCTAGCTTAGGTTTTGAAATAAAAACCTCAAAGATTAATAGGGTTTTCATCACCATCTTTCAATAATCATTCAAGTAAGTTACTAACAACCTTTCTCTACTCTTTTAAACATCTACTTTATATATTTTCATGATCTAGTAACAAAAACATGCAAATATACTATGATTCATACCACTTATTGATTATTTTTGTTTATAAACATAGATCTATAATTTTTATTAGCAATCTCATTAGATCCACGATGTCTAGGAACCCATGACATCCTAAGAAGGTGTATGGTAGGACTTGGTACTTGTGGAGTTGATTTGAGTAGATTGGTTAAGTCTTGAACAAGTTACAAACTAGAAAAGTTGATTTTTACAACTATATAAAAGTTACTGTCCATTTTTGTAAAACGTGGGAACCTCAGGGTCTAGGGTGTAACTTTGGACCAAAGATTTAGAAAATACATTCCGATACGAAACTATGGCCGAAAACGGGGATAAAAACGAGTTAATAACGAAGGAGATATGTTTTTCCGAATATTAACAACGAAAAATACTTTCAAATATAGGTTCTGTCCCAAATCGCCAATTTCAGAAAACTCAGGGGTTTCTGGGTAAAATTGGGTTAGATATTCAGAAAATACTTTCAAAAACGAAACCGTGGCCGCTTGAATCACTAAAATCCGAGTTACGACGAAAAAGATATGCTATTTTCAATTTTAACGGCGAAAACTATTTTCTGAAAAATAGCTTGCTGTTGAACAGTTTTCATGGACTGTTTCGAGACGTAAAACTTGATCTAGCCATCCCGACTTATCAAAAATATATTAGTATGTTGTCCCACGATTCCGGGGATATAAAGAACGTGGAAAACGAGCTTATAACGAAAAAGATACAAGCGTTTGAACTTAGACGATTTTTACAAATTTCCATCAGCTTTTCTATTATTATTTTGCCGCAAAACTGTCTTTGCGAGACACCACTTTCTTGGCTGTTTTTCTTCATGATCGGATCAATTTGAGTCCGAGCCGTAGTTTTATGAAATCAAGATCTTCCAACAAGCTTTTCAAATCAATTGGCCGTTCGTCGAATAGACTTATAACGAATAAACTACGGCCTCATCTATATACCTGATAAACTATATATATTTTGACAGCTTTTACTATAATGAAATTTTCTAAGTATTGAACATAATACTTTCAAGTAACAACAATAAGAGTCGATTTTCTCATCGATCGAGACCCGTATCGCCAAAAGTTAAATGACACGACTTCTAGATATTGTTACAAGGTTTTCAAAAACGCCGAGTTTCATCACTAACCCTTAACAGACAACATTTCGCGACTTGTTTTGCAAGGCCATTTTGGGCATATTTTCAAGTAATGAAAATGTTATTTTTGTGACGAAAACCTTATAGTTGCCGATAGAACACCAAACAAGGATCGTGGAGTACCGTTTCAACCTATTTCCATGAAAAGTGGTTATTAACCTAACGAGACGTCAAAAACGTATTTGTCGACGATAAACGTTATTTTCAAAACTAATGAGTGGTATCGATAACATACGTGTTTGCATGTGTAGCGTCATTTCATTTCTTACATTAGATCATATCATTCATATTAGGTTGCGGTTAGAGATCGTGCCTCATTTCTGTGTATTCATTGTTGTCATCGTAGCTATTGCACCAGGTGAGTTCATAACCCCTACTTTTACTTGTTTTACAACTGTTTTGGGGGAAGATACATGCTCCTTACTATTTAAATTCAATGCTTGTTTTACTTGAACGCGATTCATTTTCTCAAACATTACTGGATGGTTGAAATACTTGATTGATTATTTGAATACATTATGAATTACTTATTCCATCCTTGATTTCTTTCTTATGAACACAAGTTCTTGCTTTTGCGGACATAAATATAAAACTGTTACTTTGCCTGAGTTACCTATTACTGCCACTAAAGTCCCCTTTATCATGAACCGTTAATTACATGCGTGTGAGCGCGAATGCTGTGGATAGATCTATTTGGGTTGACACCCCGTCTGAGTTGGTCGCGCCAACCTGTTAAACGGACGCATATCATTCGGATTACTTCCGAGTGTCTGGCAAGCACTTACTTGGGGCATTTTATGCTTGATTGCATACGATTACGTCGAGCTTTGGGGTCATGAGCTTTAGGCACTGTATACCTTATTTTTGGCTGTGACATGGTATTTGTTATATTGTCTTGCCTTCCGCAAAATACTTGTTTACGGGAAATACTTGATTTCTGGAAAATACTTGTTTACGGGAAATATTTGATTTCTGGAAAATACTTGTTTACGGGAAATACTTGATTTCTGGAAAATACTTGTTTACGGGAAATACTTGATTTCTGGAAAATACTTGTTTACTTAAAACTATGAACTCACCAGCTTTATGCTGACGTTTTAGCATGTATTTTCAGGTTTTAAGCAATGGCACACTACAGGAGGTTTTGGCAGGGCATGACATGGTCATAGAAGACTCTGATATTCTTATGGGGACCGTTTTAAACTATTTTAAGGGCTTACTTCCGCACAAATTTTAACAATGTAAATTCAAAACTTTTGATTAAGCTATTTTATTCTAAATGATTCAAGTGAAAACCATTTTTGAACTTGTGTTGTAATACCAATTGAGTTACACCCCCGTTACATGTATGCTTCCGCTGGACCCGATTTCTGGGGGTGTGACAGATTGGTATCAGAGCTTTGGCTATAGCGAACTAAGTGTTTTTAAAACCTAGACTATAGCTACTTTCAAGAAAACTTAACCCTATGACCGTCACGTGCCTGCCTGCCAAGCTGAAGCCTCATTTGTGGTTAGTTGCTGACATAGGTGATGAGATTGTTATCTCATTATCTGGTATATTATATTCATTTATTATAGTTGATTACTATAATTGTCTTTCATATAAGCATGTTCACGTATCGTATATGTCACCCTGTTATGTCTTTCCTTGCATAGTTTTATCATTTGACCTCGGGTTTGGTCACTTGCTTTTGTCTTTCAGAACCTTTTGGTATTTGTGAAGGACATGGTATTAGTATAACTGAACTGAGTATTTCAAAATTCATGGTACCTCGGTAGAATGTAGACTGGTCATCTACATTCGACCCGGGATAGTGAGATATAGGCTGACCACCTATGTCTGACTCAGAAGAGAATTTTGCAACATTGAGAATGGTTATAATAAGGTTATGTCTGGATTGAATTCTCAACTTAATTTCTAAATGTTTCATTCATGTGTGTGTATACTCTCGTTGTTGGAACCTTCATACTTTTCATCACTTCGTAAACCACCGATTGGAAGCATGTCAGCTAGTCATTTTATTTCATGAACTTTCATATTTATGCACGATACACTCATATCACAATATTTTCTTTTGTCACAATCTCATTTTGTCACAGTCTCTTCCCTTCTCACCATTACTATCATTTCCTTTCCCCACCCCCATATATATATAAGGAATTAGTTAACACTCTCTAGATTCCGATGTCACTCATCCCTCACTACTCCCTATATTGATAAGTGGATATTATCAATGACCTCCCTAGGAAAGACTTTCCATACCTTCTATGAGGATGATCCCTCGATACATTAAGACCTTTCAAAACTCAACAGAAATCTCAGGATATCACGAAACCATTCGGACCACTATCACTGGCCTGATCGCCAAAATTCTATCATCTAGAAAGTATTGGCTTGACTGAATTACAAGATTCATTTAGATGCGAATGCTCACTAAGCAACACCATAGAGATAAATCCAACCTCTTAACCGAGACTATAGATTGAACATGTCCTCACCAATAGACTTTATTCGAACATGTTAGACACCTATGCATTTGTGCAGACATACATACTTGGCTATTTTATCCTCTTAATACTTTCATTTTTAAATGGATTTTCTCCAAACTACCGTTATACAAAACATATATCTTGTAAGAAATACTTTTCTGATGCACTTATTTTGACAAGCAAATTCCTTTTGGCTAATCTTTTACAAAACTATTGAATGTTACAAAATTTTAAACATCGATCTTTGGTAAACCATATTATCCACCTTATGTTGAAAATTTTCCTATATTGCATAACTACTAAATTTTGAAACATCAAGAAGAATATTACCTAAAAAGCCGTATGCTTAAAGTTGTAAATCTATTTATTCAGGAAAGGTTTATGAACAAAACACACAATCTCAAAACAAACTTTGAAAACTCAATCACTATATTACATCACTTATACCTTTAGGAGATTGTGATTTGACGACATAGAGCTTGGGGAAAATCTTAGTAATGGAGACTAAGCACCGTAGGTGGAGAGAGACCCTAATTCACGACATCCTGCGGAGGATCCCAACCTTATCCTAATCTATTATTTTCAACAACACCTTTTGACGGACTTAACCTTGTAAGTCTTTCAAAACAAGATTCATGATACCCATTTCAATTATTCCTAATAGAGGAATTTGATTCACCTCAAACTTCTAGCGATTACATTAAAGATTTCTTTGGAACCACACCAACTATCATCTGTAGACCAATGGTCAGAATTTGAGATTGATTCAAGCATAGGGAGATATGCCCAAATCGGGTGTGATTGACACTAGAAATGGTTGGATTAACCATTTGCCATAAATCAAATTCAGTTGCAACCATAGTTACCACACGAGCTTAGAGACTACACCATCCGAAGCACTCTATGGTCGAAGTGTCAACATCCATTGACGGATCAAAACTTTGAAAAGCCCAACTCACTAGTCTCGTAAGCATTCATGAAATAACCAGGAAATTTCCTACAAATCAAGAATCGGTTACAAGTCGATAAGCGGTAGACCCTTAGAATTTCAAGTTCGTGGCAGGATTATGTTGAAAGTTTTACCTAGGAAAGGCATGATACCATTCAGAAAGTTAAACCCTATACACACTGAACTATTCAATATTTTAGACAGAGTAGGCCTAGTGGCCATCAGACTTGTACCTTGTTGGAGCTCAATAGCTTACACGATAAGAATCATCATCTTTTTAACAACACAACTTCAGAGACCAACACAAACTGAACTTCGGGACGAAGTTCCTTTTGAGGGGGTGAGACTGTAGCAACCCGCATTTTTAGGACATTTCTCCTATTCACTATTCATTAGTTACTATTCATCATTTACTATTCACGGTCACTATTCATCATTTTACTATTCATCGTTTTCGGAGTCAGTTTGTGATTCCGAGAAGTGTTTCAAAAATTTACTATTCATATAACACTATTCATTTCCGGAAGGAAATCACTATTCACGATTGCCGTTCATTTCATCGTAAACTGAGTTTACGAGTCTTCAAATTCGCGTAACCAATGTGGTTTCGCTGTGAATTCATGCATCATTCATTAATGACACGTCATATAGACTGGAGTAGTCTACATATCCTCGGTTACATCATCATCACATTTTAGGCCCTACACGGATATGCATTATTTCTATATACGTATGCTTAATTTGTAATTAACGTTACCACTCAGTTTTTACTACGAACGTATACCCAATACTCCCGACTACGATCCTAACATATTTTCATACTTATTATAGTGATATAAAAATTATATTATTAATTTACCCGGTGTTTTGAAATCAATTACAATATTTCACGGTCGGAGCTTATAACTCTGTCGGTTTGCGAAATTTCAACACGATAATTATTTTAACACCCGATTATCATCAGGAATAATATTTTACAACTTTTACAACTTTGTCATATTTTATTTCATCGTGTCCTGATTTATTTTTAATTAACTCGGTACCCGATAACACCTAAAATACAAAATATCTAACCAATACTTGCAACCAAGAGACATAAGCTTTAAATGAGCCAACCTCCCTCCCCTTTTTCCCTAAATCACTCCCCATGTTTTCCTCCTTGTCTTAATGCATTTATTTTTAGCCTAAAATATCTACTACTAAATATATATACTCATTTCACCACAATTCTTCATTACTACATCAAACAAACTAGCAAAAATGCTCTCATCTTTCCTTCTCTCTAAAAGTTTTGGCCAACAACAAATCAAGAAGCAAGAAACATAAACTTTTCAAGATCAAGTGCTTAAACAAGTTCTAGTAGTGATCTAGCTTAGGTTTTGAAATAAAAACCTCAAAGATTAATAGGGTTTTCATCACCATCTTTCAATAATCATTCAAGTAAGTTACTAACAACCTTTCTCTACTCTTTTAAACATCTACTTTATATATTTGCATGATCTAGTAACAAAAACATGCAAATATACTATGATTCATACCACTTATTGTTTATTTTTGTTTATAAACATAGATCTATAATTTTTATTAGCAATCTCATTAGATCCACTAAGATTGGTGATGTCTAGGAACCCATGACACCCTAAGAAGGTGTATGGTAGGACTTGGTACTTGTGGAGTTGATTTGAGTAGATTGGTTAAATCTTGAACAAGTTAAAAACTAGAAAAGTTGATTTTTACAACTATATAAAAGCTACTGTCCATTTTTGTAAAACGTGGGAACCTCAGGGTCTAGGGTGTAACTTTGGACCAAAGATTTAGAAAATACATTCCGAGACGAAACTATGGCCGAAAACGGGGATAAAAACGAGTTAATAACGAAGGAGATATGTTTTTCCGAATATTAACAACGAAAAATACTTTCAAAGATAGGTTCTGTCCCAAATCGCCAATTTCAGAAAACTCAGGGGTTTCCGGGTAACATTGGGTTAGATATTCAGAAAATACTTTCAAAAACGAAACCGTGGCCGCTTGAATCACTAAAATCCGAGTTACGACGAAAAAGATATGCTATTTTCAATTTTAACGACGAAAACTATTTTCTGAAAAATAGCTTGCTGTTGAACAGTTTTCATGGACTGTTTCGAGACGTAAAACTTGATCTAGCCATCCCGACTTATCAAAAATATATTAGTATGTTGTCCCACAATTCCGGGGATATAAAGAACGTGGAAAACGAGCTTATAACGAAAAAGATACAAGCGTTTGAACTTAGACGATTTTTACAAATTTCCATCAGCTTTTCTATTATTATTTTGCGGCAAAACTGTCTTTGCGAGACACCACTTTCTTGGCTGTTTTTCTTCATGATCGGATCAATTTGAGTCCGAGCCGTAGTTTTATGAAATCAAGATCTTCCAACAAGCTTTTCAAATCAATTGGCCGTTCATCGAATAGACTTATAACGAATAAACTACGACCTCATCTATATACCTGATAAACTATATATATTTTGACAGCTTTTACTATAATGAAATTTTCTAAGTATTGAACATAATACTTTCAAGTAACAACAATAAGAGTCGATTTTCTCATCGATCGAGACCCGTATCGCCAAAAGTTAAATGACACGACTTCTAGATATTGTTACAAGGTTTTCAAAAACGCCGAGTTTCATCACTAACCCTTAACGGACAACATTTCGCGACTTGTTTTGCAAGGCCATTTTGGGCATATTTTCAAGTAATGAAAATGTTATTTTTGCGACGAAAACCTTATATTTGCCGATAGAACACCAAACAAGGATCGTGGAGTACCGTTTCAACCTATTTCCATGAAAAGTGGTTATTAACCTAACGAGACGTCAAAAACGTATTTGTCGACGATAAACGTTATTTTCAAAACTAATGAGTGGTATCGATAACATACGTATTTGCATGTGTAGCGTCATTTCATTTCTTACATTAGATCATATCATTCATATTAGGTTGCGGTTAGAGATCGTGCCTCATTTCTGTGTATTCATTGTTGTCATCGTAGCTATTGCACCAGGTGAGTTCATAACCCCTACTTTTACTTGTTTTACAACTGTTTTGGGGGAAGATACATGCTCCTTACTATTTAAATTCAATGCTTGTTTTACTTGAACGCGATTCATTTTCTCAAACATTACTGGATGGTTGAAATACTTGATTGATTATTTGAATACATTATGAATTACTTATTCCATCCTTGATTTCTTTCTTATGAACACAAGTTCTTGCTTTTGCGGACATAAATATAAAATTGTTACTTTGCCTGAGTTACCTATTACTGCAACTAAAGTCCCCTTTATCATGAACCGTTAATTACATGCGTGTGAGCGCGAATGCTGTGGATAGATCTATTTGGGTTGACACCCCGTCCGAGTTGGTCACACCAACCTGTTAAACGGACGCATATCATTCGGATTACTTCCGAGTGTCTGGCAAACACTTGCTTGGGGCATTTTATGCTTGATTGCTTACGATTACGTCGAGCTTCGGGGTCATGAGCTTTAGGCACTGTATACCTTATTTTTGGCTGTGACATGGTATTTGTTATATTGTCTTGCCTTCCGCAAAATACTTGTTTACGGGAAATACTTGATTTCTGGAAAATACTTGTTTACGGGAAATACTTGATTTCTGGAAAATACTTGTTTACGGGAAATACTTGATTTCTGGAAAATACTTGTTTACTTAAAACTATGAACTCACCAGCTTTATGCTGACGTTTTAGCATGTATTTTCAGGTTTTAAGCAATGGCACACTACAGGAGGTTTTGGCAGGGCATGGCATGGTCATAGAAGACTCTGATATTCTTATGGGGACCGTTTTAAACTATTTTAAGGGCTTACTTCCGCACAAATTTTAACAATGTAAATTCAAAACTTTTGATTAAGCTATTTTATTCTAAATGATTCAAGTGAAAACCATTTTTGAACTTGTGTTGTAATACCAATTGAGTTACACCCCCGTTACATGTATGCTTCCGCTGGACCCGATTTCTGGGGGTGTGACACCTCCGAGCCTATCTTTTCGTTTCTAACTTTAAGCATTTTACTTAAAGGAAGAATTTGTTTACAATCCACCCCAAATGTGCAACCAAATCGCCTTAGCCTTCCTTGTATGCACTCATCTTTAGTGCATTATTGTTAATTGTTTAAACCCTTTGTTAGTTGTCTAATTGATTACATGGTTGCTAAGTCGAGTCATATCTTGTACATATTGTTTTGGGACAATTGGGACTCATGGGTAAAGTACTTATGTTATGAAGTAATGGGGAAGAACATCATATATTACCCCCATATGTGCGTTAATATTTAAAAGAACTCCAAGTGTTTTGATTATCTTGATTCGAGTCATTAGAATAGTTGATTGTAAAGTATGTAAAAGTTCAAGTGTAGGGAGGAAACGAGCTCCCTTTGATGTATTATTTTGGATGGTAGAGTAAAAGTGTATGGAAAAAAAAATTCGGAAAAAAATAAAAATAAAATAAAAAAAAATAAAAAAAAAAGAAGAAAAAGAAAAGAGAAAAACATACGGGCTACCATCCGTTTCTTTTATTTATGTTTAAGTCAAATAGTGTCTTGAAAATCCAAAAAGAGTTATGGTTAGTTTAAGTTAAGTCGAGTCTTGGCTTAGCAACGCCTCATTGTACATGTAGTTAACTAAGACAATTGACTTGCCACCAGTAAAATATCCGTTTATCCAACAAAACCGTGTTTTCCATATCCCCTACACCTAACATTATAACCCTTTAAAAGACCTCTTTGATAGTTTATCCTAGGTGCTTACGCCAAGTGGTGGAGGTTTGATCCTTTCCCAAGCCTATGGTAATCTATTTGCTATGACAGGTAGAGAGTGATATTTCTCCATTTCCAATTATGACATATAAATTTTCAACACCCGAGAGATGAGAGTATCCAAATACTTAATGTGAGGTGCTAGTGTATAATTTCCGTGCTTGTTTTGACTAAGGTGGAACGATCATTTGTTGTAATTACTTTTATATTAGTGTTAAATGACCCCTAACTTGTATTTTGATTGGTGGAAAAGTTCATTTGCTTGAGGACAAGCAAATCCCAAGTGTAGGGATATATGATGAGGCGAAAAATGATCCGTTTTTAGGGGGTCATTTAAGCCAGAATTCGAATTTATTTGATCAAATATTACCCTAAATCGTTCCTTTTGTGATTTTAGGTACTTGGAGAGTGAATTCTGGAAAAGAAGCCATTTTGGACGTTTTTGGAGCATAAAAGTGAAGAAAATGGCAAATTCTCAATTTTCCATGCTGGGAACAGTAGGTGACGGCGTCAAGAGTAATTTCCTGACGGCGTCAAAACCCCAAGAATTAAAATCCGTAGTTGATGACGGCGTCAAGCTAGGCCGTCACGTGTACCTGAAGGCGTCACCAAGGCCGTCACGTGTAAGCTTGTCAAAACTTGCGCGCGGAGTAGCTGATATTGTTTTGGTCATAACTTTTGCATACGAACTCGGATTTAGGTGATTCAAAAGCCCACGCGAAGAGAACGAAGAGATCTACAATTTGGTGAAAAAATGGTCTTGACGGCGTCAAGAGTAACGGGCTGACGCCGTCAAGAAGGGCCGACAGAAAAAATGCCTATAAATATAACTTCATAACTTCACTTTTTGTAAGCCCTAAACCCTAAAGTCGATTCCTGGGTTTAGGTGGGTGTTTTTCCAGCAACTTAGAGGGTTTCAATCACTCCATAAACATCATGTATTGGTTTGATGATTCTATCTCAACTATGTCTTTCATTATTCTTGTTGATTGTCTTTCTTTGATTATGTTTTGCTAATTCACCTTGTGTCTACTTATGATTATGTGAAACTTGTATATAATTGATTATATCTCATTAATTTCTTGTTGATGTTGTGTCTATCTCCATCAATTAAGGCGTGACAACTTCAATAGATCTAGTTGGTTTAGTTTATAATCCTTGTTTCCTATTGATTCTTGTTTTGATTGAATGATTTATATGTTAGGCTTAAGAAAACTGGCAGATCTCCAAATGGTAACATGCTTGAACGTCTTAAGAAACATGAACCGAGGCGTACTAGGTCTTTATTGGTTGTATTTAATGCATGAGCCACTGTTTACAATCCCTATAGTTGTGCTGGGCATGGTGTGGGAGGAGATAAGAGCTCATAGAATTGGGGAGTTATGTATGCCACCCCATGAATGGTATTAAGGAATACAACCCGTCAATTAAAACAAGGTTACAATTCAATAGGTAGGATTGGATAGCTAGCAAGGAGTAACATATCATGGGTAGACATGCTTCACTTATCTTGTAGATCCTTAGTTTAGTTTTCTTGTTAGTTAGTTTAATTAGTAGCTTTTGGGTTAGTTGATTAGCAACTAATTCCGCCCACTCTCCCAATACCCGAGATTTTTACTTGCTTTTCTAAAAATATAAAAATACAAAAAGAATCATCCTTCACCTTTAGACCTAGTTAGATTAATTTCAATCCTAACGACACTATTCCTAGCTGAACGATCAATCCCCCGGTACTTGTCACTATACTATACTACAACGATCAGGTACACTGCCTGGTGGGGGTTGTAAGCTTCTCAAGATCCCTTGAGAGGTAAAGCCTGGTGCAATTCCCACGCATCAGGTAACATGTGATAAATTCTAATTTTTAAACCCCGAGGACTAAAATTGCCAAACTTGAAACTTCAGGGACCAATCTTGTAATTTTACCAAACTTTCCAACCAAGGACCATTCCTGCCATAGAAGATTAGTATAAGGACCAAAATTGATTTTTCTTAAAGTTTTAACATCCCAGGGATCATTTTTGTCAATTTGCAAAGTTGAGGGACTAAACTTGTAATTTTGTAAAACTTTGCACCAAAGGACTAAATATGTAACTTTGTGATTTAAAAGGACCTTTGGTGACTTTTTCAAGTTTTTAGAATAACCAGGGACTAGATTTGACAACTTTTGAAAGATGAGGGATTGAAACTGCCAATTATGCAAACTTTGTTCATTTCTCATCTGTTTTTGATTATTTTGCATCTGAAATATATAAAACACATTCCTGGGATATTTTCATTATTTTGATGCAATTTTGAGTGTTTTTAGATGTTTTGGCAGCTCAGAATAGGTAAAAAATGATGAGTGTTTGAGCACTCATCAGAAGCCGAGCCTGCAAATTCTGAAAAAGCGAAGGTGGAACGTTGGACGCCAAGTGAGGAAAATTTGTTTGCCGAGTCTTGGGTTGCATGTTCAGAGGATTTGACGTTGGGGAGTTCACAAACTAAGGATATGTTATGGCAACGTATAAGAGCCGAGTTCAATAGAATAAGTCTAAAAGACCGCAACAAAGATATGCTACAATCTAAGTGGAAAATGTTGAACCGTGATTGCATGAAGTTCAACGCTTTTTACAAACGGGCGCAACGCGAGCAAAAGAGTGGGGAAAGTGAAGTGGATATTCTAACACGTGCTCACCAACTCTATCGTCAAGAAAACCCGACGTTCGTGAATGAAGACGCTTGGAAGGTGTTGCGCGAACATCGAAAATGGGACGCGCTGAAAGTGGTTGATTTAACCGGCGACGTCCCAAGCCAAACAAACGAGGCTTTCTTTGGTCATGACGCAGAACCACGACCCATTGGCAAAAAGCAGGCTTCCAAGAAACAAAAATCTGAGGCAACGACAAGCACCGGAGGCACGGCTAGCACCGGTGGTTCCATTTCTTCGTTCGCTTTCGCCAAGATGATGCGCGAAGAGTACCGGTCAAAACGTGAAGAGGCGAGTAGGGCGTATCAGGCGACCGCAGATAACCAAGCCACACAACAAAGGTTGAGGGAGATAGAATTTTTGATACTCGACACTACCGGCAAAGATCCACATTGGGTGGCGTTGGTTAATATGGAAAAAGATAAAATCGCCAAGAAACTTGGGTTGCCTCCGCGTGAAGGATGAAGAATTATGTGATGTTGTGTTTTATTTATTTCGTACTTTTTTTTTAATTTCGTATTGTAGTGTTGTGTTTGAATTAATGTTATGTTTTTAATAAATGTTGTGTTTGAGTTAATGTTATGTTTTAAATAAATGAAGTATTTGTTAAAATTTGGGGTTGAAATTGAAAATAATTGAGGTGGAAGTGAGTTAAGGTGAGTTATAGGTGAGTTACTGAGTTATGTTACCGGGGTTGAAAGTAAATAGTTAATGTTAAAAGGTAAAAACTGATGTGGCACTGATTTGGCAGTGAGTTAAGTTTTAACTCAAACTCTTTAAAAAGAGTTGCAACAATTTCTTTTGAATTTGAGCATGAGATGGACCCATTTTGATGCCATCGCCAAACTATTGGCAATCTAGAATTTCATATACACCATGACACTATTGGCAAGTTTTCCTCAATGTAGAAATGGAACCTATGGTAAATGCTTTCTATATTTTTTTCCATACAAGTTTTTATCAATGAATACAATCTAAATTTACATGTTCTTAGTAAAAACATATTGTATCGCGTTCGCAGAACACAAGTAAATTATACGTGACAGATCATTTTAAAATTTTGACTTTATGTGGAAAACATACTTTTGAATAAATGAATAATATTTTGCATAAATAAAAAGTTATGTAAGCCGCAAGTACGATTTATGTAATTAACTCTTATTATTTTCTTCATTCTTCCTTCGTAATCTTTATTTAGTTGTCATATATGTTTGTTATATTTATTTTATTTTTTCTGGAATTACATTAATGTAACATTATATTGTAACAAAGAAACCTAAAATGGTCATGTCAACCTAAAATTGTAATGTAATATAGTTGTTATATGCAATGTTTTCCAAAGGTTGATTGGAAAAAAGGTTTTATTAAATTTTTTGATAAAAAGTCATCACTCTTCTTGGTTTATCAAACCGGGTCAACCCGGGTCAATGAAAAACCAACCATTAGTCTGTTTCTCAAACAAGCAAAAACCCGAGTCTAAAACACTGGTCATATATGTTTGCTAGATTTATTTTACTTTTTCTAAATTTATTTCCCTAAAGAAGGATTAATTCTGGTTTGAGTTTGTTTGTCAGTGAGTTCAAAACTCTTGTAGATTAGTCAAAAAGTTTAAGAATATAGTTATAAAAAAAATTAAAATGATTTATTACATAGTAATATTAAAAATAAATAATAATAATAATAATAATAATAATAATAATAATAATAATAATAATAATAATAATAATAATAAGGTGTTGGAGCTCAGATAGTTTCGAGGTTCCTCACTAATTTCTTGTAATCCTATTGTTTTGTTTCTAATGAAAGAGATTTGTTGATAATAATAATAATAATAATAATAATAATAATAATAATAAAGAAAAAAGTTATTTTCATTGTATTGATCCGGTTGTTATTTTTCTGTTGTAATCTTCTTTCTTCTTCTTTCATTTCCCAAACACCGAGTCAACACCAATTTAATTTATATTATATAAATTAAAAAACCCTAATTACATTCACTATTCATTTTCATTTTCTCAATCAAATCATTATCATAACATCATGTCATCTGAGATCGAAGAAACTCCAGACCACACCAGAACCCCTTCCGGAACCGATGTCTCCGGCGGCGGAGTGACGGAGGAGAGTATGAAGAATGACGTGTACACAGCATCTGCCTATGGTGATTTAGATAAGCTTAAGAATTTGGTTGAATCAGAAGGTGCTTCGGTCCATAAATCTGATGATTTAGGTTATCGAGCCTTGCAGTGGGCTGCGTTGAACAATCGTGTCGCTGCGGCTCAATACATTCTCGAGGTTGTCATAATTATCAATCATAGTGTCGGTTTCGCACTTTCGCTTATTCTGTTAGTATGATCTAGTGTACTAGACGAGCTAATCAAGCGTTTATTTTGTTATTACATAAGTTATTTTCATGATATTATTTACATGATTTATCAGTTTTTGTTATCTGAACATTTTTTTCGTTAATTAGTATAATGTGATGTTGAATGTGGGAAGGATATGTAGTATGTAGAGTTATAATTAGTTTTATTGTCAGTTTTTGAAGTTTTTGATTATATGGTTACTAGATAGAGCAAAGTTTTAATTTTGTTAATAGGAGAAGCTATGTGATCAGAAAGGTGATATTATGTGTGACGGATATTTAGTGACTTTGAATTTGTGAAGTAGTAAGATCAAAGGTTATTAAGGCCATGGCACATGGGTTGGGGGAAATGAGAAAGTAATCGATACATACAAAGTAATCAATAGCTTATGTTTACAGGATAGAGCAAACCATTAGGCTTTTTAATACGATCAAAGGTTATTATGGTTTTTACTTCATCTTAATCAGACGTACGGTTGATTTACTACGATTTTCCAAACACGACCCATTTTTCTGAACAACATGCTGTCCTAATTTCATACATGACTAAAATTGCCAAAACTTGACATGAACCAATTCTAATCACCTGAATAATTAAACCTCAGCTTATTTACCATGTATGAGCTCATTTTCAACAAGATTTATACTTATAACATATCTAAATTCGCTAATATGGCCTGGTGCCAAACACGCCTTTCTCAAACACGCCTTTAAAACCCATAAACTAACGTCATCTTCTTTTTTAACATGATATAACTCACGATCTCTATACATTAAATTCATAATAATTCTAAAACATGTGTCTAGCATGGTAAACATGACTAAATTCTTCAATAAAACACTTATTAAACAAAACCCCTAATTTCTTCCATAATCATGAAACTAAACTTAAACTTAAACACTTACCAATGATAGGGAACGTCTTAAGGAGACTTGTAACATCTTGTATATTGTATAATCATCCTGAAAACTTCCTAGAATCATCATAAAGATAGTTTCCTTATCATGAAGAACTAGTTACTTTTCTCTATTTCCCAAACAAACAATCAAACACCGAGTCTAACACCATAATAAAATTAATAAAAAACCCTAATTTATACATTCACTATTCATTTTCATTTTCTCAATCAAATCCAATCCTCATCATAACATCATCATGTCATCTGAGACGAAGAAACTCCAAATCACGCTGGAACCCCCGCCAGAACCGATGTCTCCGGTGACGGAGTGACAGAGGAGAGTATGAAAAATGACGTGTACACAGCAGTTGCGTATGGTGATTTAGATAAGCTTAAGAATTTGGTTGAATCAGAAGGTGCTTCCATCCATAAACCTAATGATTTAGGTTATCACGCCTTGCAGTGGGCCGCGTTGAACAATCGCGTCGCTGCGGTTCAATACATTCTCGAGGTTGTCATAATTATCATCAGTTGTATTTTTTATTTATAATACTATAAAATTAGGCCCTCTAATTGAATGTGGAGTAATGAAGATAGAGGTTTTTGAGTTAAAAAGGATTGTTGAGTCCTTGATTGTTCATCTATAGTAATTGCAAGAATTATTAGCTACATATCAAGAGTCCATGGTTACAAGGGTTTCTTATTAATGGAGAGTTGTTTTCTCGTAATGGAGGCTATACAAAGTCCCTTAATTTAATGTGGAGTAATCAAGATATCCAAGATAGAGTCCCTTGAGTTAATGTGAAGTATACAACATCAAGTATTAAAGTCACGATTAATTCCAGGAATGTGAATACAAACCATCATGGAGTTACTTATAAGCTCAAGAGCTCTTAATAATTATCTACTGACTCTTATCAGTCTTCACGTCCTCCTCTTAATGATAGAATACTTTCATCCATGAACAAAATTTTAGTTGCTACACATCCTTGGCATGATATTGAAATAGGTACTTTTAATATAATTTATAAATTCTGGAGTTTTTATTTGTAAAAAAGTTGTATCCATATTTATATTACTAACTCCTTAATGATCCAATGCAGGACCTGGTGCACCAACGTTCTTCAACTATCTAAGCATGCAAATTCATATATTTCATAATCTAAATAAAGGATGTCTATTAAAGTATCAAGTGTCATCTTTTCTAATAAGATTTGTATTAATATGGTTGCTGAATCCTATTTTATCTTTTTAGGTGATTGAAATTAGCAAAGGAAGCAAGGTCAAGTATGAGCTCGACAAAAATCAGGACCAAAGCAAGGTGCATGTGGATATGCCATATAATTCATTTGAACTAAACATTTTCTATAGACAAAACTAAATATGGGCGGCAAAGGTGGTGGAGGTGGCGGTAATGGTGGTGGTAGAGGCGGAAGCAACCGAAAAGGTTATTTTGATGGCCTTCATGGTGGTGCCAAGGGTTGATGAGCCAAATGGAGCACCTTCATCCTTTGGAATTTCATAGACCTGATGAAACAGGTTTGCATATTGCTGGGTCAACAGTTGATTCACGTCATATAGCATAGATTTTGAAGTAGCAGAGTTACTTATTATCTAATAACAAAGTGTGGAAGATAGTTAAAGTTACAAACAGGTTTGTAGAATTAGTTCCATGTGATCATGAGATCGCTGTAACTAATCATTTCATTTAACATTTTTCTGTTTCTTCTTTGTTTTACAGTAATATAGGATAAGGAAAGCATGACCTCCAATAATCGGATGTGAAGTGTCATGATTTAGTGCCATGATAAACTGAGCAATGAACACTAATCAGTTGCTTTTATTGGTGAAGGTGGCGATTAACTTAACTTTCTTTCTTTGATTATACTTTGAACATGGATCTTTGACTATAACGATTGTTACATATGACATAAATCTTGCTTTGCCACTTTACTGATATGGTATAATTGTTTCTACTTTAATTAAACTACTTTATTTCTTATGTGAAGATGAGTTGGTATATGTGATGTTTGGGAGTGCATAATTTGTTTTATTGTTGATTGCTTACAGAATGCTAAAAGAATCATAATCTATCTATGCATGTTATATATTAGTTTGTGTTTTATGATCTATAAAATAATATTTGTTAGATTAGGGAAATATACTCTGTTGTAAGACCATGTGGTTGTATACAACTTTTAAAGTTGTAGTTTCTAAAATCCGATATGTATTGTTGGAGTAGTTAGGTCCATTTTTATTGTGATATGATTGATCAAGTGGTTTATGTTTTATCTATACTATCTATAATGTAAAAATGGTCAAAGGTGAAAAGTGGAAAAGTGGAATAGTCAATATTGTGGAATGTTGAAAAATGTATATAAGGAAATATTGAAATGCATTTAATACTCTTATTAAAACACCTCATTACTTAAAAGTACAATGATTTATCACATTATATAACTAATTAAAAACATATCTACCAAATTAAATACAACCAATTAAAACACAAATAGGGTTGACCCGGGACGCTTCAAACACGGTGGGTTGACCCGGTTTAATTTGACCTATTTTCGACCCAACCTAGCAAGTTGACCCGGTTTAAATCGACCCATTTTTTGACCGGAACGGTTCAATTGGTTGAACCACCCGGGTTGAACCGGGTTTCAAAACATTATCCATTACTTAAAAGTACAATGATTTATTCACATTATACAACTAATTAAAAACATATCTATCAAATTAAATAGAACCAATTAAAACAAAAACCGGGTTGACTCGGGACGCTTCAAACCCGGACAGGTTGACCCACCTAGCAAGTTGACCTGGTTTAAATCGACCCATTTTTCGACCGAAACGGTTCAACCGGTTGAACCACCCGGGTAGAACCGGGTTTCAAAACATTATGTTAAATTCCCAAATCTTCAAACTTTTATTATTTTTCGTTTATAACCTATAAAAATTTTTTATCAATAAATTATCTGTCGCTATAAAATCCCGTTGCTATGCACGGGTACTCGTCTAGTTTTTATAATGTGCCAACTGGATTTGTGCAAGAGCAAAGTTAACGTGGACGCATAGTCAAGATCACACCTTCTTGCATGCCCGAATTTTTTTGATGGAATGGTGAGTAGCGCACCACTTTTTGAGTGTATTTTAGGAGTTGATAGCATTTTTAGACGCTTATTTTGTTTTTATGGTTTCGTATGCAGCTTTAAAAAAGTCAAAGAACCATCAAGAAACAACTTGATGCTATTGCACTAGCTATAGAACTATTGTGGTAGAAGAAATATGAAAGGTTAATCGGATGTAATGCACCAATCTTTAAAATATGTGAGAAATCGCATGGAGCAGTAAACCTACAAGAAACCAAGTTGTTGATGTTTGTGATTTATCCTTGAAGAGGATGGATGAATTTCATAAGCACCTGCAAGAACTTGAAATATAAAAAATTAACGTTTCTCATTCTCTTAGCTTCTTATTAATTAGATAGACTATGCTATGGAATCGTTAATGTCCTTATGCAAATTTACAAACCAATAAAGGACATATGGTCCTTGAGTTATAATATGTTACATGATCTGTTGTGATGTCCTATGAGATAGATTTTTAATGAGTACAAATTCATGTTAAAACCACGTACGTACATTTAGCCTAAAAAATAATTGAAGTTGTATATTTTTCTATTAATTACACTTTTGTGATTATTCTTTTATTATGTAATATATAAATAACAAACTAGCATAAAAGTAAATTATAGGTCATCAAAACTTAACAACAAATAAACTATAAACTCAACAAAATGATTATATTTATGTAAACATTAACAAATTCCTTTCAACAATCAACAAAGATCTCATTCGGCAGCGTTAGTAATAGATTGTTATATATTCAACAATTTAAAGGTTTGAGGTAGTATTTAGAATATCACACTACGTGAATTGATAATCTCAATTTGGAGATTAACATTTAACAATTATGTTAAATTTGGGGTTAACTCAGCTTAACAACAACGTAAAAACGTTTCTTACAACATACTAAACTATAAATAAGCATGCACTAGACAATACAAAAAAAAAACACAAAAAACAAAACGCGCAATTAACAATTAGATTCAAATCCTGTGCGTAGCATGGGTTCTGAACGCCTCGTATTTATTAGGAATGACCCAAGTGGCTTAATGTGTCATTCTATTTAATCCATGGGTAAGTTTGTTTACACATCTATACCTGGATAATCGGTGAATCCATAAGTAAAAAAGGTAAGGTGGTTAATGTCGTAGAAGAGGTGACAAAATCACCGAAGTAGAGGTGATAAAATCAACGGGTTAACTAGTAAACGTTTGAGATGGGATATAAAACTAAAGTTCTTACGGTCGAGTTTTAGGATTAAAACCAAACAGGCAAAAATCAAACATACATATCGCATAAATTTGATCTTATAGAAAAAATGCTTTGGGGTGGCCTATGATACATATATTAAAATTAAGATAGATCCTAAAACTCTATATACATTGCTAAGGAATATATTCAGTTTCTGTGTTGGCTCTTGGGAACCACCTACCCAAAGGGTTGCTTGGCCCCTTAGGTGGATTAAGTAACCAACTCTTGAGTCTCCTTTGTATCAACTCATCATACTCCTTTAAGATTGTTAGCATGTATGATTCTGAATTCACTTCATTGCATTTTTTGTAACATAACTTTGCAATAGCATCTAACGACTCTTTTCCACTTTCAATGAACAAACGATCAATTGTCCATAATTCATTTGGATTAGAGATTTGTTCTCCTGTTAAGACCTCTGCGAAGATGACTTCAAAGCCAGAGAGATTGCTCTGTAGCTCAAAAGGATCTGAAAGAATGATGCTTAATTAGTTGTATGCAATTATAGCAACACCGGAGGTGTACATGTACGTGCGAGAGAACTTACAGAACCCAGGATAATAGTCACCAATATCAGGACCATTATCGTAACTAGGATAGTGACCGTTTACCAACACAGTAATGTCATAGCCTGAAAGCTTTGCCGTAAAATCCTGCAAAGTTATATTTCCATGCATAAATTAATCTAGCAGGAGTTAGAAAATGTACCCAGTTATCAGCGTAAATCTACAAGCTAAAACACAAACAATACAACAGATCGACTACCACCATTTAATCATGGCCGGTTCTCTGATATGGGGTTCACATGAAATTCGACACAACAAATCATACTATAACAGGGTCACTAATTGTTAATATTGATAACAGAAAGTTTATGTTTCACCTGATCGAACAATATTTTATGCCTCTCAAGCCAGGGCTGGTTGACTGGTCCTGGCCAGAAACACTGATCTACTTCACCCAATATTTTGTCTAATTGTCTCTTTTGCAAGAAAGCAATCCCCCGAGCAATTCCTACTGCCATTTTCACCTTGGTAGCCAACGGAAGTTGTGCCACACCTCCTACAACCAATGAAAATTAGTCAAAACATCACATTATTGTCAGTAGAAAAATGTTAAATTCATGACTGGAGTTATTTATACGGCTTACCACTACACAGATAATCCTTGAAATTTCTATTAAGCGCAAGTTCATACACAAGGAAAAGTTTTTCACCTTCCAAGCAGTATCCTATGAGCTTAACAAGGTTGGGATGACTAAATTCCTTCAACATTTCCAGATCAAACTGCATTAAAATATAAACTTAGCAAGTTCAAGATATCTTGTCGATTCAAATAGGAAATTTTTTATCAATAAGCTACATATATAAAAGATAAAAGGTAAAATGTGCTGGACACTTCACTAGGGTTTTTCAAGACTTACAAAATTGCTGTGACGAATTTGCTTAACTGCTATTGGCAATCCAGCACTATGCCTATGGGGGAAATATGTCTTTTTATCGATCCAACCTTTGTAAACCTTTCCATAACTCCCCTCACCCAAGAATCTATCATTTCCAAAGTCCCTGGTAGCATATTTCAATTCACAGTATGTGAACATTTTTAAATCCTCATGCTGTATCATGATGCTTTCAAGTCTCTTTTGTGAACTTGTGTTACTGTTGTCTGAATTTTGAAAAAGCAACAAAAAAGTTGCATGAGTTAGATGGGTAGAGTCTATATTTTGCTTATTGCTAAACCTGTATGAACATACAACTGATGAGAATTGAAGTTTTTGCATACCAAAGTTTTGTAATTTAGTTGTAGAAACAAGATTCTTTTTGATCTTCCAAGGGAAACCGATTCTGCTTGGTGACTCGGGAGAACGGTCATATTTCTTCTGTAGTTCCAGTAAATCCTGAAGTGAGAATGCAACCTCAGTCATGGTAGGCCGTTCTTTTGGGACACTATTCAAACAACGATATGCAGTTCGAGCAAACTGGCTTAAACATTTGGGAGCAATTGTTCCTGCTATACTAGAATCAACCATTTGATCTAATTTTCGTTCTTTCACACATTTTTGAGCCCACCTTACCAAACTACAGTGCTCCTCACCATAGTGTATGCTCACTGGAAGTCTTCCTGATAGCAACTCAAACAATACAACTCCAAAAGCAAACACATCTGTTTTCCTTGTGAGCTTTCTGGTATAGAAATACTCAGGATCCAGATACCCGAATGTGCCTTTAATACTGGCATCAATATATGTCACTGATTGATTAATTGGTCCTATTTTGGACAGCCCAAAATCAGCTATCATAGCTGCCCAGTTCTCATCCAAAAGAATGTTAGAGCTCTTCACATCACGATGTATGACTCCATAATGGGTGCCTACACCAGTGTGAAGATAGTCTAATCCACGTGCTGCTCCTATGGCTATCTTCAGTCGTTGCTCCCAACTTAGAGGAGTATTGGCTGTATGTAGATGATCGTGTAGTGTTCCATGAGGCATATACTCATAAACAAGGATCATTTCTTTGTTATCGTCACAAAAACCAATTAAAGACACCAAGTGACAGTGGCGCAACTTAGAAAGCATTTCGATTTCAGCCCTAAATTCAGGTTCCGACTGGCTGGACATAGGATCCCTCCGTTTGATGGCCACAACATGACTAGTTTCTTCAACACAGATACAGCCTTTGTAAACCTTTCCAAAGCCTCCTTCTCCAATGACCATGTCTTTATCAAAGTTTCTGGTCGCAGATTGAATCTCTGCAAGAGAATAGCGGAAACATGATCTGGTTGAAGTTGATGAAGACAATTTGCTATCCATTCCAGTTGAAGAAGGCAACATATGCTCAGATCAGATGCATGTAATGTGTTGTCAACTTAAATGAGAACAAAGTAATCGTATCACACGTCAAGGAGGTTATTTCAAAAACTAAATGTCAAGTATGTTAGGTGCAAAGAATAGACTCACCATAGGAATAGTCAAGGGATTTAAAGTCAACAGAATTAAAGGGAATTTGAATTATAAACTCAATAATCATGCTTTCTCTATTAGAAAATTTGAATTTGATTCATCAACAACACCAGGTGTTGTATTAGGTACTAGTTTTAGATCCCGTGCATGCACGGGGTTTTTGGATTGATTTTTTTTAGATTAGTTTTGGGTTATTATTATACATTTTGCTTAATTACTTTTGCAAAATGGTATAACATGGTTAAAAAAAATTGTATAACAATAATAATTTTTAAATAATTTAAACTATACAATATAAAATATAGGGATATCTTGGCTACAATTATTGTTGTCAATTGGCTACAATCTTTCACTAAAATTACACAAGAAATGATTATTATAAAGCTAAAAAGATGTTACTCAATGACAAATGCAATTTGTTTCATATAGCACTTAGGAAGGTGAAGAAAATCAAAAGCTCGCTTAACACCAATTTCCACCATCATTTCATTCTCTTTCTTACAATGACTCATTTTCATTAGCATTGTACCTATTGCGAACGTTTGAAACAGCTTTTGGATGTATGTTGACTGAACTATTGGTTTGAGTGTTTAATATGTTTATTGAGCAAGTATAAATAGAATCGAAGATTGTATTTGGTGCAAATATTTCGATCTCATGTTTATATTCCATAGATATATTATGTGCTAATGTAGTTAAGACAGTAGTACTCGATATGATATTAATTCTTCGAAGTTGTGACATTAATTGTATTCCAGCAAGAGAAGAGTGGAAATGGGAAGGGGTTATTGCTAAGAGGACTGGCAGTGGGTACGGGAGACTGCGGTGCGGGATCCCTCATGCACGGGAACACCGCCGCCGGGTACTCCTTACCGCACGGGGAGACCCCGTTGAGTGAAGAACTCACGCACGGGAAGAAAAAAGAAAAAGGAACGTTGGAGTAATATAGCTGTTGCCAACGTTTTTTTTTAGGGTGGAAAAAAAAATAAATAAATAAATAAAAATAAAAAATATACTGAGAGCAAAAAACGAAGCATACGAGAGGAAAAAAAACATACCGAGAGAAAAAAAAATGGAACGTGGCAACAAAAATAAAGATCCTAGAAGAGGTGGTCGTGGATCGAGAGGCACAATTCGTCCTCGAATTCAATCACAACCCGGTTTCGAATCATCTTCTCAAGCACAACCTTACCGCCCCGAAATGTATCCTCAATCTCCACCATTTTTTTACTCCCAACAACCCCTCCAGCAAATTCCCACTAACTTCGATCCGTTTGAGCCGAACTATACCCAACAATCCCCACCGCCAAACTATACCCAACAATCCCCACTGCCAATTCCTACTTTCAACCCGTATTATGTAATGTTTTTTTAATTTTAATGAAATTTTAGTTTTTAATAAATTTTAATAGAATTTAAAAATGAAAAAAGAAAAAAAATAAAAAAAAAAAATAAGTGAGTGAAGGGTGAGTGAAGTGGCGCCTCTAAAAATATGAGTGAGTGAGAGAAAAAGTGAGGAATGATGTGGCGCATTTCGATTGGTTGGGAATGAGTGAAGCAAGGGAGGGTGAGTGAAGTACTCCCTCCCTCAGGGTGGGACGTCAATATATGTTATCCATGGAGTTGAAAAAGTGAATACATATGCTTAAATTTCTCCAACCAGTTAATAGCTTCTTTTTTGGTTTATAAATCAAATCAACCAACATACACGTATGCATATTTGGTTAAAGAAAAAAAGATTTCTAAGAATTTGATTAGGTGACAATAAGAGCATACACATTGGTAACGTGGGAGGTCACGTTAAACTCCTTTAACGCGCGTTAACCATGCGTTAACCATTGTGACCTCCTACGTTAACGTGCCACGTTAGTGGCTTAACATCACGTTAAAGGGCCATGTTTGTGTAAAAAAAAAAAAAAAAAAAAAAAAATTCACTCCGCCCCCTCCCCATTTGCCACAAACGGCTACTTTTAAAAAAAAAATTACATTTTACCCCCCCCCCCCCCCCCTCCCCCCCCTTCCCTAACGGAAACTAACGTAAACTAGTGTAAAAAAAAAAAAAAAAAAAAAAAAAAAAAAAAAAAAAAAAAAACACATTTTCGAAAACCTTTTTTCAACCAATATAAATACCCATTTACCATACTTTATTTTCCCACACTTTCACCAGTCAATATCTTCTATCCTACTACTTCAAAAAAAAAAAAAAAAAGTCTCAAGGCAACAACAACAATCCTAACTCGTTTACGAACCTCCTCGGTGGGTGGGGGAACCCATACGCGGGTTCATCATCCAATCTGAATCTGAATTTGGAGAATCCAAACCTATTCGGTATGTCGAGTCAAGAAGTTTACGAACAACATGAAGCTTTAAGATTTTGGCAAGAATCCCAACAACAAAACACCTTAAACACCAATTTTCAAAATCTCCAATTCACTCAACAATCCCAACAATCCCAAACGGAAACTAACGAAGTTCCCGAAACACCTGCGTCTCCTCCAAAAAAAACTAAAGGTCGTATTAAACGAAAGTCTAAAAAAAACAAAGAACCAATGACCGAAGATGACGAAATCGAAGCAGGGGGCAACAAGCATGAACGTTGGACGGCAAGTGAAGAAAAACTACTTGCAACGTGTTGGGTTGCCGCAAGTGAGGACGAACTAATCGGTCGTTCCCAAGCCAAAGATTCGTTTTGGAAGCGGATTATTAATGAGTTCAATAAAATTAATCATCATAAACGTGGCAAAGATATGATACAATCGAAGTGGCGAACCTTGAACCGTGATTGCTCAAAGTTCAACGCGTGTTTCAAACGTGCCGAACGCGATCAAAAAAGTGGGGAAAATGACATGGATATCCTCACACATGCCAAGGAAATGTACCGTATTAAGAGCAAAAACGCGCCATTTAATAATGAGGAGGCTTGGGGTGTTTTGCGTACTCATAAGAAATGGGATGCACCGGAGACGGTTGATTTAACCGGTGATGTCCCAAGCCAAGCAAACGAGGTGTTGTTTCGTCATGATGCACAACCACGGCCGATGGGAAAAAAGCGGGCTGCGAAGAAACAAAAATCCGAGACAATGACAAGCACCGGGGGTGCGAGTACCGGAGGATCTGTTTCGTCCACCCAATTCGGGGACGCTTTGCGCGAGGAGTATCGGGCTAAACGTGAAGATGCGTCGTTGGCCTACAAAGCAACCGCTGAAAACCAATACTCAGCAATACGGACGAGGGACTTTGAATTTTTGTTGGTCGACACTACCGGCAAAGATCCTTACTACGTGACGTTGGTGAATATGGAAAAGGACCGTATCATTGAAAAATACGGGTTGCCAAAGCGTACGGAA
The DNA here is from genome assembly GCA_030686995.1 of Artemisia argyi. Lineage (NCBI taxonomy): Eukaryota > Viridiplantae > Streptophyta > Magnoliopsida > Asterales > Asteraceae > Artemisia > Artemisia argyi. Next base: position 25,094,723 of record CM060709.1, read on the forward strand.
TGAACAAATGTCTCCTCGGTGTAATATTTTTTTATGTCTTTTTATTTCGTAATGCTTTGTATTTTTATTTCGTAATGTATTTTTTTTTCGTATTGTATTTTTTATTTCGTAATGTATTGTTGTTTTTTCATAATGTAATATATTTTAAGAATTAATGTTATGGTTTTTAAAAAAATGAAGTATTAGTTTTAGTTTAGGTTAAAATTGAAAATATATGAAAAGGTGAGTTAAAGTGAGTTAAGGTTAAGTTATTGTTGTGGGTTTTTTTTTTTTTTTTTTTTTTTTTTTTTTTTTTTTTTTGGTTTAATGCTAAAGTGGTAAAGCTGATGTGGCGCTGACGTGGCACTGAGTTAAAGTATAACTCATGTTAGTGATGCGTATGATCTAATAAAACAACACACTCATGGACAACTGTATACTAATAAGATAACATCTGCATATAAATTTATGTTTGTTAGTTAAAAAGTACCCACTACAGTTCAAGCTTTTTTTTTTTTTTTTTTTAATGAACCCCTCTACTCAGGTATCTAAAGATAAACATAAGAGTATATTGCTAGAACAGATTTGATTAAGTGGCTATAAGCACAACCATCAATTTATAGCATACAACAATCGGTGTGTTAGCAAAACTAAGCAAGACTAAATAACACTACCTCTTGTTTTATTACATATTGATACAGGTTTGATCATAACGAATAATAGTGCAACATAAAATATTACGTACCTTTGAAGCCTCATAATTAAATATAAAACGAAATCACATAATTGTGTGATATCCAATGTACATTACAAACATAAAAGTTACCGTCACGGCTCTTCACAATTAAAAGTAATCAACAACAAAACATACTTGATATAATTATGTGTACCGAACTAAATAAAGATAAAAAACAATGAAAAGTTTTACTCTAATATCAATAATTTACTTGATAGAAATGGTTGTCAATCTTGATCTTCATCTTATTCTGGTGTGGTTGGCTGATTAGGCGTGATCATGTATTAAAACCCATGATGAAAGGTGTAGCAAGGTATCAGATAAGTGTGTAATATCGTTTTTAAACTAATATTTTGTTATATAATTATTGTTAGTGACGATAGACTCGCTAAATCTCTCAATCAAAGTCAAATAAATAAATATATAAATAAATAAATAAATAATAATAATAATAATAATAATAATAATAATAATAATAATAATAATAATAATAATAATAATAATAATAATAATAATAATAATAATAATAATAGGCCTTGTGCACTTTTAAGGCGACAACGGGGAATGACCTTCTGAGTAACCCGGATGAGATCGCTGCCCCCAAACTCATGAAAAAATTGGCAGACGTATATTTCAAACGTGTTACCCAAATGGCTGAATCCACGTTTTGCTTATCTCCCCGACAAATGGCACTTTGGGGGTCGCAGAAGGAGGACTACACTTCAGATTGGCTTAGGGTGATTCCGATATCTGGGCTTGGACAGACTATGAATGCCCGAACGTACATGTGTGTGTTATGTTATCGGTTAGGCGTTCCCCTCTTCTCTGTTCAAGTGCCTTGCTCCGCTTCCTCCAGGGTTTCTGTTGGGGATATCTATGGGGACCATGCTATATCGTGTGTAGGTACAATTGGTGTTAAACACCGACACAACTTGGTACGTGATACTTTGCTTGACATCTGCTGTCGATCTGGGGTCTCAGCTCGGAAAGAGGTCGATATCGGGTTGAGTGGAGATGGGGGGCTGGCCTTAAGACCAGCAGACATTTTGCTTTACTCCTGGGACGGGGGGAAGGATGTGTGTGTTGATTTAACCGGGTCGTCCCCCTTCACAGAGACCGGTTTGCTGGACTTTGTGCCAGGTCGTGTGGTGGTTGATGCCGCTAAACGCAAGCGAGTTAAGTACGGGGATAAATGTGCGAACATGGGGTATGGGTTTATCCCCTTCTCATTTTCCTCTTTGGGGGGACTTGAGACAGATGCTGTGACCCTCTTTAAGCGGATCCGGAAGTTCTCTATGACTCAAGTCATTAGGGCGCGTGCTGCACCCCATATCTTCAGTAGGATTAGTTTTGCCATTGCTAAAGGTGTAGGAGCCCAGATAGTGTCGAGGCTCCCCACTAATTTCTTGTAATCCTTCGAGTTTGTTTCTAATGAAATGGATGTCTATAATAAATAATAATAATAATAATAATAATAATAATAATAATAATAATAATAATAATAATAATAATAATAATAATAAAACGTATTCAAAGATTCTCGGTGACTCAAGACATTGGAGCACGGGCTGCTGCTCATATTTTTAGTAGGGTTAGCTTCGCTATAGCTAGAGGAGTGGGGGCTCTGATTGTTTCTCGGTTTCCCACTAATTTCTTGTAAACCCTATGAGTTTCTAATAAAGTGATGTTTATGATAAATAAATAAATAAATAATAATAATAATAATAATAATAATAATAATAATAATAATAATAATAATAATAATAATAATAATAATAATAATAATAATAATAATAATAATAATACATTTCGGAGGATGGGAAGGAGCTACGTCCATGTAGATCTTTTCTTATTTAATTGGCTCTAAGGTAAAGATGTTTGTTTGGATGTGACTGGAATCTCTCCGTTTGTTGGTGTGGGGGTGACTTCATGGTCTACTTGGGTAGCTTTACATAACGTTGTGAAGAAGAAAAAGAGGAAGTATGGGTCCAAATGTGAGGACAATATATACAAGTTCATACCATTTGCTTTCTCTACATTCGCAGAATTCGATACCACTTTCACGTATTAAGCCATTAGCCACTCAAATAACGCTAAGAGTGGTGTTTTTATTTTTAGAGAATAAGCTTTTGTATTAAGAAAGGAGTGAGACCACAGCTTGTGTCTAGACTCCCATCCAACTTTGCGTAAGCTTATTATGTATCAATGAAATAATAATAATAATAATAATAATAATAATAATAATAATAATAATAATAATAATAATAATAATAATAATAATAATAATAATAATAATAATAATAATAATAATAACACGTTTTCTCTCCCAACTGTGGGCGATTTTTGGCGATGGCCTGGACAGCGAGAGATGGATCTTCTTGATCCTGTCTTGCTCTATCCCGTCCCCTCCCACTGCTGCTCCTGTATATACCCTCTTCCCTTTTGGTTCCTTCCTTTGGTCGTGGTACTGTAGGTTTCACTCTTGAAACCCCCTGCCCTCCTTGTATAGTTATTTGTTGTTCGTTATTTGTTGTTTGGTTTTAGTCTATTCACCTCTCTCTCCGTGATTTGTGGGAATTCACTGGTATGCTGAGCGGTTTTGGCTGACTGTGGTTTGGTTCTGTGGTGGTACGACTCTTAGCTTTGTCCTTTAGTTGAAAACGAGGCTGCTATTTGCTCGATGGGTCACAATTGATGTGATTTGGCTGTTTCCTTTCTAGGCAGTTTGCTGGTTTTCGTTTTGCTGGTTTGGGATAAGTTTGACATATGCTTTGATTGTGGGTCCCACAGTTATTTAGTTAGTTGTTTTTTTTTTTTTTTTTTTTTTTTTTTTTTGGTGGTGGATGCGATTTGAGGATACTGGTTGTGGCATAGTTGTTTTGATTTTAAGGGTGCTTTTGGGCCTTGTGTTGGGCTTTGGCTTTTAGCCTTGTTGGGGTTGATTTGTTGTTATATTGTCCAAACTCAAGACCTTTTAGTTTCCTGTGGTTTGCCTTGTGGTTTATCGATACGGTTCGACTCCAAGGGCTTACGGTTTTAACAAAAACGTTTTGTACGGGAAAAGATTAGCATTTTGACTTGTGGGACCTATTGTTTTGACTTTGGGAAACCTGTCGTTTGTTATGGCAATCACACGTTTTCATTGTCCTTTTGCGGGCTTGAGTGGTTGTCAAGATGGCAGTGGAAATGGACTCATCAAAACATCGTTGATTCATCATCTTCGCGATCGTCATTTCAATAAGGACGCACTAGCCACCACCAAACTTTCCTTGGCCACTAATTTTGTGATTTTTGAGGCGGCCGAGGTTACGTTGAAACGTATGGGCCTTTGGTTATGTGGGGTCTGTTTTAAGACGCACACCTTTCGCTCTAAGTGTCGACATGGATCTGATATTGTTTCACCCCCTGATTGTGGTGATGGTGTCGTTAAGTTTGTGTTGTTTGATCTTGTCAAGCCACAAGTCCCTTCTCCTATGGCTCTTGTTGAAGACTAGATTTTGGCAGAGCATTATGGTTTCGATCTATACCTACTTGACACTATGCTTTCTAAGGGGTTGCACACTGTCAAATCTATCCCTCCTAAGTGTCGTTTGGGATTCTCTCGCGTTTTGAAAGGAGCTCTTGATAAGGTTGTCTGCACACCTGGGGACATTTCTTGTTGGGTTAGCCTGTTAGTCTTGCCTCTTTGCCTCCTTAAAACCTTTTGCCCAAGGAGTAACATGGAGTGTAGGTCTGCCATTAGACGCCAACGCCAAGAAGAATACATCACTAACGCCATTCACTCTTGGGGCACGCCTGGCGGGAGTTTGCAGCTTGTTAGAGAGGTTTTAGCTGAACCATCCCCTGCATGGTCTAATATTGATGAGGGGAACCAGGACTTGGGTGACCGTAATGTCAAGCAATGTAAGAGGAAGATCTGTGATGGCCACTATACGGCGGCTGTCAGAGTTCTTTCTTCTTCGGGGGTTGCCCCTTATAATGACACCACTCTTGAGGGTTTAAAAGCTAAGCACCCCTTCAAATCTGCTCCTTCCCTGCCGGATATACCTATTAATCATCATAACCTCATTGCATCCCCTGCTGTGGTTCTTGATATGATCAAGAGTTTCCCCCGTGGTACATCTTGTGGTCGAGATGGGTTGCGCGCCCAACACCTTTTGGATTGTTTTAGTGGTGCTGCTGTTGCTATTTCCGATGAGTTAATCGATTCTATCACCCAGGTGGTAAATCTTTTTCTTGATGGTAGATGCCCTAGGGCATTAGGTGAATAATAATAATAATAATAATAATAATAATAATAATAATAATAATAATAATAATAATAATAATAATAATAATAATAATAATAATAATAATAATAATAATAATAATAATAATAACGCTCTCCCTACTAGGGGCGATTATGGTGATTTAACGGTTTCTTCAGGAATCCCCTTGCATGGATCGGTCCTTCCTATCTTGATTCATTCATCATGGATCTTGTTAAAGGTTAGTAATCGATTAGGGTTTTCTTAGGTTGCTGTTCATCGCTGCTGTACAGTTTCTTTTTAAGTTTTCGTTTGATCCTTTTTAGGGTTTCTTGTTGAGACCCGTTTCATTCTTCGTCGCTGTTGTGATCGTTTTGCCTCTCCATAAACGGTGTGTTTTGTTCTGTTTGGATTGTGCTCGTGTTTGGATTCGGTTTGCTGGCCTCGTGATTGTTTTCTGGTTGTGCTATATTGTGTACGAGGTACTGGTTTGCATGATTGGATTCTGCCCGTCTATTGGTTGGTTCTGAATATTGGTTACTGGTTGGTACTGGATTGTGGTTACTGGTTGGTACTAGATATTGGCGGGGTACTGTTGGTGCTCGTCCTATTAGTTTCAGCAGTTTCCTTCCCCCTTTGGGCAGGCTTGTTTTTAGGGTTTGTTTCGTTTGTTTCGTCCTAGGGCTTTTCTGTTTGGTTCCTGCTTCCCTTTAGGCTGAGGTTGTGGTACTGGATTATTGCAAGGGCTGTGTGTGGCTGTTCTATACGTTTGGCGAGCAGGTTTATGCGACTGCTTGGTGAACAGGTTGTTGGACTGCTGCATTGTTGCTCTTTGTTTTTGATACATTGGTACTACTGTTGACATAGTCCTTGTGGAGCAGTTTTCATTTTGTATTTTTTTTCTTGGTTGGTACATTACTGCTACAGTGCTGCTCTTGTTTGTTTCATTGCTGCTACAGCGTGCTTTTTTTACTATGCCTATTGTGAGATTTCATTGCCCCTTTGCGGGTGTCGTGATGGGGGCGGAAATAGGCTTACCAAGAATTATTTGATCACACATCTCCGCGATCGACACTTCAATGGGGATGCGCGGGCTTTCACTAGACATTCTCTTGAGTCGGATTTGGTTGTTTTTTAAAGGGCTGAGGTTACTCTTAAGCGTATGGGATTCTGGTTATGTGGTGGTTGTTTCAAAACGCATACTTTCCGGGCTAAGTGTCGACATGGTGGGGGGGCTGATTTTGTGTCACCTCCTGATTGTGGTGATGGTGTTGTTCGGTTCGTATTGCATGATCTTATCAAACCATAGGTTCCCTCCCATGTTGGTGTTGTTGAGGATTCGGGTTTGGACGAGCTTAGTGGTTTTGATTTACCTCTTCTTGATTCTTTATTCTCTAAGGGGCTGCGTACGGTCAAATCCATCCCTCCTAAATGTCGTTTAGAGTTCTCTCGTGTTTTGAAAGGAGCTCTTGACAAGGTAATCTGCGCACCTGATGACATTTCTTGTTGGGTTGGTTTGTTAGTCTTGCCTCTTTGTCTCCTTAAAACCTTTTGCCCGAGGAGTAATCAAGAATGTAGGTCGGCCAATAAGCGCCAACGCCAGGAAGAATATATTGTTAATGCTATTCGGACGTGGGGCACCCCTAATGGTAGTATACAGATTGTGCGTGATGTTTTAGCCGAACCCTCACCTATTTGGTCTAATATTGATGATGACAGTTCGGATTTGGGTGACCGCAATGTCAAGCAATGTAAGAGGAAGATTTGTGATGGTCATTATACTGCTGCGGTCAGAGTTCTTTCTGTGAAAACGTAGAGGGGGGGGGGGGGTGAATACGTTACCGTTTAAAAACTTTATTTCTTGTTGTATCAAATGTCCATTTTTAGCTTGTTCTAATATAAAAGATGTTACTTGTAGTTTATGACTAACATCACTTAAAACATGTTATCACACAAGTACAATCAACAAGTCACAACACAAACAATCACATAATGCAAACATTAAAGTAAGGCAATAAGTAAAAGGAAAGTGCAAACCGAACACGAGGATTTATAGTGGTTCGGTCACGGATCTCCTCTCCGCCTTACTACACTCCTCGAGTACCCAACTCGAGAGTTACTTCACTAGATCAACAACCTCCCTTTTCGGCGGAGAAAACCTTACAATCGTCGCTTACACTTTTACCGACACTAAGCTAGATGTCGAGTTCTTTTACAAGGGTACAACCACTCCCGTTCGTCGCTTACACTTTTACCGACACTAAGCTAGATGTCGAGTTCTTTTACATGGGTACAACCACTCCCGTTCGTCGCTTACACTTTTACCGACACTAAGCTAGATGTCGAGTTCTTTACCAAGGGTACAACCACTCCCGCTATGTTTTGTGGCCCAACATAAAAACCTTGTGTTTTATGGCACAAACACATAAACCATCTAATCTATATTGTTATGTTACAATGATGATCCAAGACATAAAAGTCTAATGGATATGCATGCCTAATCTACATGAACTTCTTGAATAAGAAGTCTTCAACCATTGAGGATGTTAAGTGCCCTTGAATCTTCATATGTTGGAATACTTCAATGAATGATGACTTCAAGATCTTGTAACCTTCTTGGTGGATCATGAAGTATGATATGCTTACAACAAAGATGAATGTTAGAAGCATTATGATCATTATTGAAAGGGTGATCTACATGGTTTCCTACTTATCTATGTGTGTGTGTTTATTTCATCTTTTCATCACACTTCTAAGTAAAACATAAACTTCTATTTATAGGCAAAACAAAATAAGAAGTTTTCCAAAACCATGTTCTATATACCATGTTCCAAAACCATGTATTACTATTTACAATAACTTTTCATATCTAACAATGTCACATCATATTTATTTCTAGTCAAACATGCATTGAATCAATATGGAATGCTTCCAAAATGTGTATGACCTTTATGGAAAGTCAAACACTCAACCTTTCCATAAATGCACATGATGTGATGTATATATATTTCTATTTAAAGATTAAGATATATATGAAAGTAAACTTGTATATATTACCTAAGTAATGTTGTTATAGTAAGTTAATGAGTTACTAAAAATGTTTGATTCCTAATGTCATCACATTTTTATCATTTGTAAAACTTACTAATATTACTTAAACACTTAAAGTGGCACTTATTCTATTTGACCCCTAAAGTGCACTTTGACACCTAAAATACTTAGAGACCCTGAAAGTATTTTAGTCATTCTAAATGGTTGGTCAAGGGGTTTGATCATAATGCTACATAACAAACATGTACGAACCTGTGTTGTAGCATACGATGACTCAAAACGTTGAGAGGTGTTGAATGTTTGTTGAGACAAAGTATGATTACAAGTAACTTGTACATTTTACGTTATGTATCAAGTTATACGTTTGTCATCAATCAAAACAAACGAGACTGTATAGATTAAATATCGTAATATTTGCACTAACAATCTCCCCCTTTTTGATGATGACAAAATATGTAAACGTGATAGAACGTAAAATGTAAAAAGTTACTTGTGTTCGTATTACTTACTTGCATCCGCAACACACCTTCTACATTTCCTTCTCCGTTTACACTCTTCTCCCCCTTTGTCGAAACAAAAAGGGGTGTGTCCTTGGAGTTAACTTAATTTCTCCCCGAAATGGCGAGCTTGTATCATCCCTAGTGAAGTGAATTATTCAACACCAATTTCCTAAGGTTGTTAGCGGATCCATGGATCAAATTAAGTTCCTTGACCTACACCAAGGTTAGTGTTGTGCAACAAAAAAAATTATACGAAAAATGCATGATGAATAAAAATCATTTTGGACTATGTTGACTTATCTCCTTCTTTTTGTCGAAACACAAAGGTGCGTCGAAGAATGAGAATAAAGAAAAATGCGTGCATGCTTCCCCTAGATTGTAGTTCCCCCTTGATCAATACTCCCCTTTGCTAGGGTCCCAACGTATATGACACAAGAAATAAGAAAGCTGCAAAAAAAATAAAGGTTAGTGCATGATTAACTCCCCCTTGATCAATACTCCCCGTTGCTAGGGTACCAACGTATATGATACAAGGATAAGAAAGCTACAAAAGACACAAAGGTTAGTGTGTGATTGACTCCCCCCTAATCAATACTCCCCGTTGCTAGGGTACCAACGTATGTGATTCAAGGATGAAGAACCCTACAAAATAAAGGTTAGTATAAGACAATAATTTTCCTATGTTTGACGGAAGCTCCCCTTGTTAAAGGGCGTCAATATGAACCTACAAAAAAAAATTAGTATAGTGAAAGTTTTGTCTTTAGACAAGCATGTCCTCTACAACAACGTGTATAGACGATCCAATATGAGTGCTTGATGGATATTCCTCCTACGTCAAGAAACACCTAAAGTGAAAGAAGAAAAATATTCGATGCAAACATCATCCTTAGATGATAATGCTATATACGATCTAGCGTATATAATGGTGAACCTACAATGAAAGAGTTAGTGCAATATATTTCATCTCAAAGAAAAGTAAAATGTAAATATATAAATGATATAAGCGACTCAAGGTAGAGACCCATGATATCAAAGATCTCATGAGGTGCATTCTTGTAGAAAGAAATACAATCATAAGAAAAATAAGTTGTATTCTTCTAATAAGAATTACAATAAAAACGCGAATATAATATGATAGAAACCTACAAAACAATGCCTAGAGAGAATATTTGAGGATGAGATGCTTCTAATGATGTTGTAAACTAACAAGGAATGAGTTTCTCACCTAAAAGATTGTTTTGAAGAAGTGTGGTAGTTGAAAATTTGAAAAATAGAAAATAAACATTTGCAGGCGGTCTGGCGGAACCCTGCGATGACACGAGCGGAACCCTTGTGAGGGTTCCGTCTGATCCGCTGGGCCATTTCTGGGTTTCCAGAAAATTGCACTGGCGGAACCCTCGTGAAGGTTCCGCCAGATCCGCCAGACCTGGAAAACAACACAGTCCCCTTTTTAAAGTGCCGAGACGATTTTCAAAATTTTCGAAAACACTTAAAAACACAAATATAACTCATATCTGGTTGGGAAAAGATAACAGGACAAGTAAAAACACACGTAATGTTAGAGTTTGAACGAGGGCTAACGATTTTCATTATACTTTAGAAAAAGTATTGAAAATATGACAACATCACAAGATGAATAGAAGTAGGTTTTACGCTAATCCATGGTGGTGATGATTAGTGAAAGAGTTGATTGAAGGTGGTGGTGATACGTAGACAACTATTTAAAGAGTTAGAAGCTCGTGTGTATAGCAAATTCTTTATCGAAAGATAAGGATAGAACATATCTACTCATGCAATCCTAAAATTCACAACTAGAGGGATAAGCAACGAATATGACTTTATCATCTACCAAAGATGATGTATCTTGCCATAATGCATGCTTGAATGGAATTGAAAGGAAGTGATAACAATAAGCACCTATGAACAAGAGTTCACAAGAAAAGAGTACTAAAAACACCTATATGAGGATGAAAATGACATCATAAGATGCGAGAGTGTTGATTAAACCAACGTGTTGAGAATGAGAGTTTGATTAAAATATCGTTTGCACTTACAATGACGTGCATGATATGTGTCGAGGAAGAAAAAGGATGAGATCCTATGATGGTGTTCTAGATAATGAAGTTGTGAAGTCCTAGTTTTGAGAATAATCCTAGACTCCGTTGGTTGGTTGTTGTGGAGATGAAAAACTTTGTGGAACATATGATGTGTTTTTCACTTGATGAGGTATTGGGGGTGAAAAGGGCTTGAAATATTAAAAAGAGAAAAAGTCAAAGGCTTGAAGCACTTGTGTTTTTGTGAACCGACTTCAACTAAATGAAGTGTACCTATGTGTTGGTATTTTAGGGTGTAAGAAACATGAGTAGATGTTCTTTGAATACAATTTGACAAAATACAAATATGTGAATGAATTTCTCTCCTCCTAAATAGGTAGACATCCAACATATTGTGTAATGCATCGTATAGGAATTATGATGAAGTGTTTAGGAGGTTGTAGGTTAATGTAAGCGATGAGCTTTATGAAATTGAATGATTTTGAAGTGTTTAGGGATGTTGATTAGCATACAAAGAACTTTATCCTTGAAGTCATGTAGCTCTTCTCTATCAATGCGAGATGATCGCATGAAGAGGCATGTGGTTTTCTCAAAGGAGGTGGAAAGGATTAGAATATTGGTATGGAGGCGACGATGAGTAATCTTGAGGATTGACATTAGGAGACTCTTTGTGAATGTGGATTATCATTAATGGATGATTAGGAATCATGGAGTTTTGAGGTGTTTTGTTGGTTGATGACTGAAGGTGAATGTGTGAAATGAGGTGATGATGACTTGACAACACTTGAAGCTTGGATATCTTCTTTGTGTTCTTCACTTGCTAGAAAGTGGAAAAGATGCATTTCATAATGAAATTCACTTGACTTTCGACTACATACACAAATATGACAATAAGTGTATGGATATGATAATCGCCCTTTGTTTCAAAGAGTGACACAAGGGTGAATATAAGTTTATGTATCATGAGAGATGGTTTAACCTTAATGGGTTAGGTTGTAGTGGGGATGACACACTTGTTTGGTTACATGGTGGAATCTTCTTGTGAAGATAACTAGGTGTATGATATTGACTCTTGGTTTCTTTGAGGGTATGAAAGTGGTGGATGACTCGATATTGGTAGAACAAAGGATAACTCGGTTTTTCATTTCACATTGGTGGTTTAAGGTTTGAGTGATGAAAGGTTATGAGGGTGATTTGATCATCAAAGACCAAGAGATGTGTTAGTATGTGATGATGGAATATGTTAAGGACGTTTTCAATAGAGATCTTTGGAACAAGTGTATAAAGTTACTAACTTTATAGGATCTTAATTGTGTATGCTCTAGAGATGTGTAGGATATGCATAAGGTTTGAATTGGGTTATGAGCAAGGTTTAGTTATGATGAACTCTTAAAAGGAAATAGACACATATGGTGTCTTTCAACAAGTAAGATTATTACGTGGAATAAAGTCACCATGCTTATGAAACATAAGAATGACTGGATGATGAGGAGACTCTAGATCCTAGAACTTGCAGATGTTGATTTAAGATCATTAACCCAATGGGGTATAATGAAATCTCATGTAACACAACCGTTCATGTTCAATGAGAGAATGACGCATTGGATATACAATATCCTTTTAATCATGATGAAAACTTGATGCATGATTTCTTAGGCATAATGTCTTTCAAGACATCATGTTTTCCTAAATGAAGATATGAAGCCAAAGTGTTTGAATCGGATAGTCCTATCCTAAATATAATTGATCTCAAGATTATAATCACTAGATGATGACTAGAGGAATTCACTCGAGTTTCTTATGTATACTCCTCAAGAGTCATTGTTGCTCAGGGTTTATGAGGTTGGCTTTGAGATTGTATTTTAACATATGTTGTTAAAATGTTGATTTGAAGTTTAATGAAACATGTGCAGAAGTTAAAAGTATTACTAATACTTTGATAAATTGTGAAAGCGGAACTACTTAAACCTAGTGTAATTAAATGTGCGCTTCATGCTCATTTGATGGTGAAGGTTCTAATCCTATAGGTGGTAAAGTATGGTTGAGTTTGTTAAACGAGTGTTTAGACAAAGGGCTTTTTGAGCAATGCACTCAATGGATTCAAATGAAAGTAAGGATGGTGGATTGGTTTATCTAGGTGGTAGCTCCTTTAGAGTGTCCAAAGAAGGATGTGGTGATGTGGAGGTTTGTTGTGCTAAAGAAGTACTTAAGTTTCATAGATGTAGAAAGTGAATAAGGATTAATCCTAATTTGTTCTCATCTATTGGTTGGTACAACTAGCGGGCGAGGTGCTTGAAGTTTTGCTCATGTTTGTGAAGCTTATGGGCTGAGATATATCACAAGGTGAATGTGATGAGATGATGGTGAAGGAACAAGTGAACTTAATTGCTAAATGTTTAAGGATGAAAACCTATTGACATTTGTTTTTGTTCCTATTGATTGGGAGTACTATGATGAGTGTTTTAGTTGTGATGAGTGTTTTAACAAACATTGTTAAAATACTTGGGTGTTGATTTTTCGGATATGACTTTTAATGACTACGATAGTAAGTCAAGATTACTTGAATATTTTGAAATAAATACTTAAGTTGTCAATCCTACTTAGTTGAGAATGGATAGCAAGACTCGATAATACATCTATAACTTAAAAGTAAGTTATGACTCGATGTAAATTCTTATCGTCTTGAAGGATGAGTTAAGGATGAAAGAATATTGTGAGTGTGTGTAGTGATCACAAATACTCAATGGCTCGAGGATTACAAGGAACAAGTTTCCGGATTCCTTTCTCTATGGAGAAAGGTATCTTGGGTCATTCTTGTGAAGTTTGGAAAGTATTATTATAGATGATTTTCTTATTGGTGCAGGTGAGATGTCATAATCCTAATATGAGTGAACATTAGTGAGAAGAATCCTAGTGATGAAGGTGAGTGATCTTGAGTGAGGGATTTAAATGAAAATTTAAAAAGGAGTCTGCAGGACTGGCGGAACCCTGACACATCAAGGGCGGAACCCTTTTGAGGGTTTCGTATGATCCATTGGGCCAAATTCTGGAGTACCCATAAATTACACTGGCGGAACCCATTCTAGGGTACCGCCAGATCCGCCAGACCTGAAAAAGTAGACAGTCCGCGATTTTGACCCGTGAGACGATTTTCAAATTTTTCAAAAACTCCTAAAACATAAAATTTATACCATATCTGATTACGAAATGCAAAGATTGGATATAGAAACATTCTAACCGTTAGTCTTTGATCGGGGGCTAGCGAATTTCACTATACTTAATGAAATATCCAAAACTTGAAAATTTGACAGCATCCCAAATGTTGTCTACCTGCATATCCGTTAGTACAAGACAATGTACAGAGATAACAAAAGATCCTAGAAGTACATATATCCATGAAACACATTGTTTAACTACCAAATAGTTCAAATTTCAAGTAGTGCCAAACATTCCTTAACAATGGACATTTATTGACTCCCGAAACTCGTTCAAGTATCCTAATAATGCTTGGAACATATACACCTAATTAGATGCGATAGATTAAAACCAAAAACACATATTCTAACACATGTTAGCATATAGATTAAGCCAAGGATTATGAGCTTACCATAAATAGAAATTAATCCAAACATGGAAAATTGATTACAACAATGTGTTATCATCCAAACATGATACGGTTAGTTAGCATGATCAATCTAAGATGATTTTCTATCTTTTAGCACAACACATTCATTACGCATCATTGTAGAAGCATGTATACCAAACACCATTTTACAAGAATACTACATGTTTAAAAATGTAGTGACTCATTTAGATGTGTGACCATATTCCAAGATATTTAATTAGTATTACTTAATTCTCATTCCTAAGTTAATTATGCAAAATGATCACATAACATATGCAAGGAAGAGTAACTAAAACAATAAGCAATACAAACAAAAAATTTCAACTTAGTACACACAATCTAGCAAATATCCTATTGTGTATAAACATGAAATCGACAAACAAGCAAATGAATATCATAACAAGATTGACACTCATGAATCACAAATAAACAATATGCAATCACAACTTTCAATAAGCAAATATCATATATGCACACAACTAAGACAAGTAGTCATTTAACATAACATAAAAAGAAATATACTTTTCGTCACTTTGCGTTTAAATATGACGATGTATGCCAAGCTTGATTAGTTTCCTTTGTATATATGAATATCACAAAATTCTTTAGTTTCAAAGAAAATAATGTCAATGTTCAAAAGATACTAACTTATATTGCCTAACTCAAAAGTTTGAGTTTCTACGTCAAAACGAAACTTGTTATTTTGGACATACTATAGTATTTGGTTTATTCCTTTGACTTCAGATTAGATTTAGGCCATTACATTATTTTTAAAAGAAAGTAGACTCAATTACCTTTAAAATGATAGGTGGCGCGACTCCTACGGACTTACGGTTAATTTGTTATGAATTTTTAAAGTTTGACAAAAACTGTATACTATTCAGCCCAAGGAACCTTCGTCCAAAGGGCAAGGAACCCTTCTGAGGGTTCCGTGGGGATCCGCGGGGTCTGCTGTAACAAAATTTCATAAAAAGCTAAAAACGTGTATTTCGCATAGCGAAAATGTGTAGGACTTACTAGATTTGTTAGTAAACATATAATACACCTATTTTAACATCATTACTTCTTATGTGACTTATCTAAACATTTACGGAGGTGATTTTTTAACTAATTTTATAGTTAACCCAGACACTCCTTTTAAAACCGTATTTTACGTACATTAGCTCTAACCACATAATTTGACACTTACAACTTTTTAAGAAAAGTTTTCTTTTATTTTTCAAGGACACCTTCAAGCTTGTATACAAAGTAATATTTAACCACAAAATTTCTAAGTATACTTAACGAAACATTTTTCATATTATATTCCGCTTCAATGGTAATTTGATACATGGATCGTGCTCTATTTTGAAAACCATTTGTTTTGAAAATAAGAGCTACGAAGCTCTGATGCCAATTGTGAAAACGTAGAGGGGGGGGGGGTGAATACATTACCGTTTAAAAACTTTATTTCTTGTTGTATCAAATGTCCATTTTTAGCTTGTTCTAATATAAAAGATGTTACTTGTAGTTTATGACTAACATCACTTAAAACATGTTATCACTCAAGTACAATCAACAAGTCACAACACAAACAATCACATAATGCAAACATTAAAGTAAGGCAATAAGTAAAAGGAAAGTGCAAACCGAACACGAGGATTTATAGTGGTTCGGTCACGGATCTCCTCTCCGCCCTACTTCACTCCTCGAGTACCCAACTCGAGAGTTACTTCACTAGATCAACAACCTCCCTTTTCGGCGGAGAAAACCTTACAATCGTCGCTTACACTTTTACCGACACTAAGCTAGATGTCGAGTTCTTTTACAAGGGTACAACCACTCCCGTTCGTCGCTTACACTTTTACCGACACTAAGCTAGATGTCGAGTTCTTTTACATGGGTACAACCACTCCCGTTCGTCGCTTACACTTTTACCGACACTAAGCTAGATGTCGAGTTCTTTACCAAGGGTACAACCACTCCCGCTATGTTTTGTGGCCCAACATAAAAACCTTGTGTTTTATGGCACAAACACATAAACCATCTAATCTATATTGTTATGTTACAATGATGATCCAAGACATAAAAGTCTAATGGATATGCATGCCTAATCTACATGAATTTCTTGAATAAGAAGTCTTCAACCATTAAGGATGTCAAGTGCCCTTGAATCTTCATATGTTGGAATGCTTCAATGAATGATGACTTCAAGATCTTGTAACCTTCTTGGTGGATCATGAAGTATGATATGCTTACAACAAAGATGAATGTTAGAAGCATTATGATCATTATTGAAAGGGTGATCTACATGGTTTCCTACTTATCTATGTGTGTGTGTTTATTTCATCTTTTCATCACACTTCTAAGTAAAACATAAACTTCTATTTATAGGCAAAACAAAATAAGAAGTTTTCCAAAACCATGTTCTATATACCATGTTCCAAAACCATAGATTACTATTTACAATAACTTTTCATATCTAACAATGTCACATCATATTTATTTCTAGTCAAACATGCATTGAATCAATATGGAATGCTTCCAAAATGTGTATGACCTTTATGGAAAGTCAAACACTCAACTTTTCCATAAATGCACATGATGTGATGTATATATATTTCTATTTAATGATTAAGATATATATGAAAGTAAACTTGTATATATTACCTAAGTAATGTTGTTATAGTAAGTTAATGAGTTACTAAAAATGTTTGATTCCTAATGTCATCACATTTTTATCATTTGTAAAACTTACTAATATTACTTAAACACTTAAAGTGCCACTTATTCTATTTGACCCCTAAAGTGCACTTTGACACCTAAAATACTTAGAGACCCTGAAAGTATTTTAGTCATTCTAAATGGTTGGTCAAGGGGTTTGATCATAATGCTACATAACAAACATGTACGAACCTATGTTGTAGCATACGATGACTCGAGACGTTGAGAGGTGTTGAATGTTTGTTGAGACAAAGTATGATTACAAGTAACTTGTACATTTTACGTTATGTATCAAGTTATACGTTTGTCATCAGTCAAAACAAACGAGACTGTATAGATTAAATATCGTAATATTTGCACTAACACTTTCGTCTTCTGGTATTGCACCTTATGATGTTTCTACTTTTGAGGACTTAAAAGCTAAGCACCCTTTCCAGTCTGCTCCTCTTTTGCCTGATATACCTATTTATCATCATCACCTTACTGTATCTTCTGCTACGGTTATTGACATGATTAAGAGTTTCCCGCGTGGTACTTCTTGTGGGCGATATGGGTTGCGCGCTCAACACCTTTTGGATTGTTTGAATGGTGCGGCTGTGGCTATTTCTGATGATTTGATCGCATCTATCACCCAAGTGGTGAACCTTTTCCTTGCTGGTAAATGCCCGAGGGAGTTGGGTGAGTACATTGCTAGTGCTCCTCTAACACCCTTAGTCAAACCGGGTGGGGGTATCCGTCCTATTGCTGTTGGGACTGTTTGGAGGTGGTTAGTTTCCAAGGTTTGTGCGTCCATGATTGGCCATTCTTCAGATGGTTATTTAGATGATTTACAATTTGGTGTTGGGGTTTCGGGAGGAGGGGAGGCTATTCTTCATGCTGTGAATCGTTTGGTTGAGGATCGGGGGGATGATGTTGGTCTTTCTATGTTGTTGGTTGATTTTAAAAACGCTTTCAACATTGTGGATCGGGCTGTTATGTTGCGTGAGGTTCGGCTTCATTTCCCGGCTATTTCACAATGGGTGGAATTCTGTTACTCTAGCCCTGCCAGATTATATTATGGTGAGCATACTCTTTGGTCTCATCAAGGTGTGCAACAACGTAATCCGCTTGGGCCTCTTCTTTTTGCTTTAGTGTTACATCCCCTGGCATGTAAGATTAGAGACTCTTTTAACCTTTCCTTTCAAGCATGGTATCTGGATGATGGTACTGTTATTGGAGATACTTTGGTTGTGGGTAAGGTTTTAGAGTTGATTATGATGGATGGACCTAGTCGTGGCTTACACCTCAACATTGATAAAACTGAGGTCTTTTGGCCAAAGGAAGACCCTAGAAGCAGATATGCGGGTGTGTTCCCTCCCAATATTTCTCGCCCCTTACATGGTGTTAAATTATTGGGTGGGCCTGTTAGTATTGATTTTGATTTTGGTAGTAGGCTGGTTTTGAAAAGGGTGGCTAAAACCATTGATCTTATGGATGCTGTTGCTAAACTTACGATCCTGAATGTGAGTTGTTGCTACTCCGTGCATGTGCGGGTATTTCTAAGTTGTATTTTTCTATGCGCACATGTTCCCCCAGGGTCTTTGAGTGTGCTCAGGTTTCTTTTGATGCGGCACTTCGTTCTTCGTTGGAACGTATTGTCACTACTTCTAGGCCTGGTTTTGGTGATTGGCAGTGGAGACTTGCCACCCTTCCCTTTGCCTTTGGGGGGCTTGGTGTTTATTCTGCTGGAGATGTATTGAAATATGCTTTTCTTGCGTCTAGACTTCAATCTGCTAGCTTACAGACTAAGCTTCTCCATAGTTCTGGTATTGTAACTGTTGGTCCCTCCTTTGATGATGCCTTATGTACTTTTAATATGGATATGGATATTGACCTTTTGAGTAACCTAAGCGAGGTCGCTGCCCCCAAACTCATGAAGAAATTGGCAGATATATATTTCGATCGGGTTACCCAAAATGTTGAATCTACATTCCATCTTTCTCCTCGACAGATGGCGTTATGGAGCTCTCTAAAGGAGGATCATACTTCGGATTGGCTCAGGGTGGCTCCTATATCTGGATTGGGTCAAACTATGAATGCCCGGACATACCGTTGTGTGCTGTGTTATCGGCTGGGTGTTCCTCTTTTCACTGTTCAGGTACTGTGTTTAGCTTGTTCTCGTGTTTTTACTAGAGATATTTATGGGGATCATGCGGTTTCTTGTGCGGGTATTGTTGGCATTAAACGCTCATTTTGTATATGTTTTAGTAGCGTTATTTGTATGTTTGTGCATGTAATTTGGTAGTATTTGTGAACATTTTACCCTTAAAAGGTACAAAAGATGTGTTTAGGTTCAGGTACAACTATGTCGAAGGAAATAACGAAAAGATGAAGAAAAGTCGACAAATAAAGAGTATGTGCACGAAGAGAAGTTTTCCATCCAAGATAAAGATTCATGCTATAATTATTTCCAAGTTCAAGTAAAGATTATGAAGTTATATGATGAAGGAAAGAGTGAAGATTAAGTGCCAAAGATGTTTGTTAAAGATGGAGTTTATTGCCAACCCAAGGTTGAAACACTTATGCAAACCTAATGTTGAAGTTGTGGTTCAAATCCAAGGCTTAAAAGTCCAAATTAAAGGTGCGCAGAAATCTGAACCTCCAGGTTCATGTCCAAACCACCAGGTTGAGATTTATTTTTGTGGTCAAAATGCTCTGAACCTCCAAGTTCATTTGTGAACCTCGGGTTGCTGCACTTATTATCCTCCAAAGTTGCATTTAAGAGTGGAATTAAGTGCCATTACTTCCAAGTCCGATCATGTACTAACTCATTTTTCCTGCACTTTATTACACTTTGTGGCCAAGAAACATGCTTGGAGGCCAAGGATTATTCAACTACAAATAAGAGTGCTTGGTTTTAAGTGTTTTCATCATATTTAATCATCTATCACAAAATAATCTTTTTCATACCATAATCTACAACCAATTCTCTCTACACTTGGAGGATTCTCTCCTACCACTCCCCACCCATTTCTAAAGGTGTTGGGGAGTTGGTTTGGTCTACATTCGCAGGACATATGACTTGATCATCCTTACAACATAAGGCTTGATTATGGTTCACCACAATTAAACACCACATACTTCACCAACAATCCTTATTACCAAACACCCCTAAGTCATATACTCACAACATGAGGCCGATTTCCAGGAAGGTTTAGGAATGGAGGACTTGTATTTTGGTAGTTTCTTTTGGTTGGAATCGCATGGTTGGAATTTGTAGCACTTGATGCTTTGACTCAAATGTTTGGTATTGTTTCTATTAATTTCCATCATGTTTATGTCTTTGCTTATGTTGATAATAAGAATTCTTTTGTATGTTGGGTTACATGCTTTATGCTTGTTTGGTTATTAGGAGAACTTGTGATAAAAGGATGTTTGGACATAATTAGTGTTTGTTTGAATTATAATGAAAGACATCATATTTTGTTAAATAAGAACTTGTCATTGTTTATTGTTTTGGTTGATCATTGTTGAGTCTAGAGGCCGAAATGATTCTCAATAGTGATTGGTTTCAATTCATTAGTCGACGAATGATTTTGATCTTATACTTTGTGACGATTGTGCAACTGAATTAATAAACATAACAAGTAAAAGTTTAATAAAGATTAAAGGTCGAAAGGAGTCTTTTGAATATGTGTTCTCATCATTTTCAAGTAAATGGTACTTCACAAATTAATGACATCAAAGTTTATGGGTTGAAAGAACTCTTTGTTTGTTGTTGGTTTAGGCATGAGTCTTATGACATGACCATTTGATTAAGACTTATGTATAAATTATTTATAAAACACTAGAGTTTTATAATTGGTTCTATAGGTCGAAAGGATTACCAATGGTAATATGTTTTCCCAACTAAACATCCTAATTTCCTTGTAATCATTTGTCCATACAAGTATGCTCTTTGTGTGACTTACATGATGCTTTTATAATTGCTTTTCTTGTTGGTTTGATCCGTGCCAATCATAACCTTCAACTTGTTACTTGCTTAAACAATCAAACAACACTTGAGTACAACCAAGTCTCTTGGGACGACCTTGACTTACCAATCCCTTACTACACACGAATGAGTATACTTGCTTGTATGTGTTCCTAGTTAACCGGTAATTCTTGTTTATAAATTTAAAACATGGTTGCTAACCGCACGTCAATTTTTCACATAGAACTTTCTATTCTAAATCTACCTCATCCAATCTTGTTTCTTTGATCATTTAGTTAGTTTAATTTTGTTTAAGAGTTATCCAATCATCAAATCAAGTGATCACCTTCATTCCTCTACTGGTGCAAGAGAAGAACACACCGTATCAAAATGATACAAAGTGTTGTAGGATTAAATTAGTGCACCCGTAACATTTGTTATGTACTTTTTATATATTGTTATACATCAAGTTGTTTATCATCAAATTTAGTTAGATTGTGTGGATTGTTTTGATCATGTAGAGATCGGGTAGATCTTGTGTATCTTGTGTTGATAGCATGTAGATCGGGTAGGTTGATTGTATATCGTGTAGATCATGAAGATCGGGCAGATCGTGTAGATCGTGAAGATCGAGTAGATCGTGAAGATCGAGTATATCGTGTTGATCGGGTAGACCGTGAAGATCAAGTAGATCGTGTTGATCGGGTAGATCGTGAAGATTGCGTGGATCATGTAGATCATGTTGATCAAGTAGATCATGTTGATCGAGTAGATCGTGTTGATTTAGTAGATAGGATCGGATAGAATGGGTTGGTATTTTAATCCAAAAAATACGGGTGATGTCGAGATTGGTTCTAGCTAGATTAGAATTCGACATTTAGCTTAGTGTCGGAAAATAATGTAAGCAACGCGGTTATGTGTTTAGGCATCAAAACACAAGGTTTCTTATGCTGGGCCATTAAACATAACAGGTTTGGTTGCAACCGAAGAAGAACTCGACATCTAGTTTAGTGTCGGAAAATATTGTAAGTGAAGTTGTATGGTTTTCTCCGCCGAGAAGGGAGCTTGTTGATTAGTGAAGTAACTCTCAAGTTGGGTACTTAGGGAGTGGAGTAGGGGGAAGAGGAGTTTCGTGACTGAATCACTATAAATCATCACGTCTGCTTTGCGCTTTCTTTACTTATCTCTTTACGTTTATTTTTGCATTTATCACTTTACATTTATGTTTGCATTGCGTTTATGTTTGTGTGGCTTGTTGCTTATATTGTGTTGATTATGTTTGTATCATTCCATGATTTATACAATGTTTATGTTAGTGTTATGGTTACATGGTTTACTTATTGTATTTTACTATCTATAGTTGTTGGAAGACTATTGTTGACACTTTTCATTTACGTCACACTTGATCGGTTATTTGATACGAAATATCTAAGTTTTTAAACGGAAACGTATTCACCCCTTCCCCCTTTACGTTTTTCACAATTGGTATAAGAGCTACATCTCTCAAATTTTTAAAACAAATTGTATTCAAAATTGAGTAAGATCCATGTATCTAATTACCTATGAAGGGCGATAAAATATAAAAAGTATTTATTTGTTTAATACTTACAAGTTTTATTGTTAAGTATACTTTTTCATACTAGCTCGAAGGTTTTCTTAAACAAATAAAAGAAAATAGTTTTTAAGTGTCCAGTCATGTCTTTAGAACGAGTCGTAAAGTGATGCGGTCTTGAAAGGGGCGTTTGTGATAACTCTTTGTTTTGTAGTAAAAGTATTTTTGTAAATGTTTTTCTTAGTCCTAAACGTGGAAATGATGATTAATGTATATTTTATATGTTCGGTATCTGGTTTATTGAGTTTTACATCTCTTCGTTACGTCAAAACACTTCTTTGCGACGAGAAAATTAGTTTGGGACAAAACTGTAACCACAGCAGATGGTACCATTATTGAGTTTTACATCTCTTCGTTACCGTTGATCCATCTGTCTGTTTTTCAGAACTGGGTCATCTTCAAAATTTTGTATGAAATCAACCGTATATCCGCAGGAGTCCTGACACCTGTCATTTTAAACATAATTGAGTCTACCTTTATTTAAAGATACTTTTAGGAACCGATTTTAAATCAAAATATATCACAGTTCTTGATTTCTAACAGAAGGTCGTTTTCCGGTCATGCCGATTACACTAATTTTTGGTCAAATTGCAAAAAGAATATTTTACGTTGATGTATTTATATTTTCAAAGTATTGAACTTGATCAAATTTTAAAATGGGGAGGAAACTAATTCATTTGCAAATAAAATCAAGATGAGTATATATTGTTGTATTTAATACACAAAACGACGATAAATATGTGTGTGTGTTATGTTGAATGACTTTGTTTTTCTTTGTATCTTCGTATTGTTAATATATTTTTGTGTGCTTATTAGTATTTGTAGTTGAGCTACTTATATCTATAACCATAAGTGTTTTCATGCCATGTCGTTTTTTGTTTATTATTAGTTTTCCGGTTTCTGGCTTATTAGTATTTCTTGCACTAAATTGAGTTATTAAATTGCATTGCAATCAACTAAATAATAGACGACAAATCAATAATCAATAAATAGGTTTCACTAGATCTAAACAAACACAAAGTAACTTAAGCTAACATGTTAAAGTAAAGAAAAGATAAACACGTAATCAAACGATACATAGACATAACGAATTATTAAAGGGATAACTTATCTTTATTGTAACATGAAGTTCAAGGGTTGAAATACCCTTACAAAGCCGCTAAAATTCATCCTTAAACCCTAGCCAAGATGTTACCCAAAGATGTCACACTAATAATGAAAAACAAAGGAAAATATATATAGGAAATCAACTCTGATGGCATTAACTTATGGGTCCTGACGTCGTCAGCTCGTCGTGATTAGGGTTTCGTCTTATGCAAGTTGTTGTTCTGACAGCATCACTTTGTAAGTCCTTAAGCCGTCACCTTCAGCTTACAAAGTCTCTTCAAAAAGAGTTGCAACACTTTCTTTTGAATTTGAGCCTGAGATGGACCCCTTTTGATGCCATCACCAAACTATTGGCAATCTGGAATTTCATATACACCATGACACTATTGGCAACTTTTCTTTAATGTACGAATGGAACCTAAGGTAAATGCTTTTCTATATCATTTTCCCCCACAAGTGTTTTATTAATGAATGCAATCTAAATTTACATGTTCTCGTAAAAACATATTGTTTGGCGTTCGTAGAACATAAATAAATTATACTTTATAGATCATTTGAAAAAATGACTATATGTCAAAAACACGCGTTTGAATAAATAAATGCTTGATCTTATTTTTGGGTTATAAGCTTAGTTAACTCAACTTATATACCAAAATGTTAGTTTTACTAGAGAAACTAAAATAATATAGGTAAAGTCATGTAAAATAAAAATACAGAATATGTCTTTAAATAAATGATACATTCACACAATTTTTACGTCGAAAGTTTTACACACATATTGTAAGCATAGTGCACCAACTGTATTTTTGAGATTAATATACAAGAGAAAAGGAAAAGAAAATGAAAGAAAATGTGTCTCGAGATTTTATTTATTTATTTATTTTTTTTTGTGAAGAAAGGAAGTGGGAGAAAAGATTTGAGGTTTTTTTTAGTATAAAATATTTCTTCCACTTTTAGGAGGAATTTCTTTTTTCTTTTTTTTTTCATATCTTTTCTCTTTTTTTTCCTTTATAAAATTAACTCGAGAACACGGCTTTTCATATTTGTTAGTTAGACTTATGTAATTTTTCTAGAATTGCATTCATGTAACATTGTATTGTAACAAATATATCTGAAGTGATCATGTCAATATTTTAAAAGAAGAGGAAAAAATTATCTGATTTAAGTTTATGTGTTGATGAGTTCAAAACTCATGCATTAGTTAGCCAAAAAGCCATAGTTAAAATGAAAAAGTCAAAATGATATATTACCCGATTTACAAATGAATATAGTTAGAAAACAATATGTATTGATCCGGTTATTATTTTTCTATTGTAATCTTCTTCATCTTCCATTTCCCAAATAAATACCAAGTCAACAAACAAAAAAATAATTTATAAAATACATAAAAAAAAGAAGAAAAAAAAACCTAATTACATTCCCTATTCGTTTTCTCCATCAAATCATCATAACGTCATCATCATGTCATCTGAGATCGAAGGGACTCAAGATCACACCGGAAGCACCGCCAGAACCAATGTCTCCAACGGCGGAGTGATGGAGGAGAGTATGAAGAATGATGTATACACAGCAGTTGCCTATGGTGATTTAGATAAGCTTAAGAATTTGGTTGAATTGGAAGGTGCTTCCGTCCAAAAACCTGATGATTTAGGTTATCGCCCCTTACAGTGGGCCGCGTTAAACAATCGTGTCCCTGCAGCTCAATATATCCTCGAGGTGTCATAATTATCATCACTTTTAATTATAGTGTCGATTTTGCTTATGGCTAGTACGATGTAGTCTATGTTTAGTTGATGAGCTGAGCAAGCGTTTATTTCATTATTAGAGAAGATATACTATTAGTTACATGATATTTTACTCGAGGTTGTCATATATGATAGTTTGTTTGTGTATTTATGATAAAGTAACGGCCGTTGGTGAAAGGAAGAAAGCTATAAACAAATGATTTTTGTACTGATTTTTTTATAGTGATTAGGAAATATCTTAAACTTGATTTAAAAAAAAAAAAAAAAAAAATAGGCTTAAACAAAAGAATTATTTGATTGCAGTTTGTATTTTAGTACAATAATTTTTTGTGTTGTTTAGATACATACATTTGTGTTGTTGGGTACAACATTTTTTGGTTGTTTAATGCATGATTATGTAATAATTTGTGCGATGTTCAAGGCAAAACCTTTTGTGTTAAAATATTGTGGGAAAATAGTGCATATTTGAGGTTGTTTGGTGCATTGTTGTTTGGCACTATTCAATTAATTTTGCAAGATGAGAATAAACAAGTCGCTCGATTTTATATAAAGTATTGGGTGTTTAAACGTTGCAAATATTCTGTTGTGAATATTGTTGCAAATAATCAAACTACTTGTTATTTTAGAAAGATGAACAATTGTTAAGGATTGTTCAAACTCATATTGCTAATAATCTAATGGTTTTTCATTATAAGAAATGAATAAATTTTGACATAACCGTGTATGATATTGTGAAATGTCAAGAATAATACACTTATAGATGACAACAAATTACGTTAGTTTATATAACTAACTTGAATGGTATGATTGTCATCCGAAGTGAGCTATTGTCCATTCTTTGCATTGGACATATTCTAATTGCGTGAATTGATTACACATTGATTCTATATGATTTAAGTCATGATAATCATATAATTATAAGAGATTAAATGTGATTATATATTTATATAATCACAAGTAAACAGGAATAACATGTTGTAAGTGTAGGACTCACACAAATACTTTGTGGGATCATCTTAAAACATGTGTGGTTTAAGGTGGTGATTTGTCTAAAAGAAGAACGTTAGTAGATGAAGCTATGAGTAATCAGAATGATACATCTTCTGTCATACGCTAGATTTCTTGGTCTATAGCATGCTAGACTTGGAATTTGTTATTTATGATACAGAAAATAATTAACATATATAACATTCAAAAGGTGGGTATACACTAGTATGAAACTTGTGGAGTGACATACTAGTGGAGTGACAAATTACTAATGGTATTGATGTCATATTAGTGTGAAATGTGTATAAAACCATACGGACGAAATATATAATTAACTCTTGAATCTATGAACAATGAAGGTCTTACTAGAAAAATGTGGCAAGCCAGATTCAAATTCAGTTCACTGACGGAGTATTTTGCTATAATAAGGTGTGTTTAAGTCCGTGTTTTGTAATGCATTATTCAACGTTTTACTAACGTTGGAATTTATTTTAGACTAAAAGTTTCATCACAACGTTTTACTAAAGTTGGAATTTATTTTAGGTTGTAAAACTTTGTTGTCTATCTTATGACACGTTAAAAGTGTTATCAATCCAATAATCAATACTACCTTATAATGTATTTAGGACATCTATATTTAGAAGTCTTAAAATGTTTAAGACCAAAAACATTTCTTTAATAGGAAAGATGCATGTACACCACTTTAATGCACATAATTTTCAGACTTACAAGACAAGAAACATAATGTACACCACTTTAATGCACATATTAAAAAAACCACATTAATGATATTTAATGTAGTCAATTATTTAATTGATCAATAAATACAATTATTAAAACACACCTTACATCACAAATAAAAATTATCAAGCATATTGTACAACCAAATTAAACACAATTCCTACATTAAAAGTCACTAATACAAATAATAAAGAACATTATACAAATATTCAGGGCCGAACGGGCAACGGGCCTAATGGGCTTGAGCCTGAATGGGTGCGGGCCAAACAGGCTCGAACCCGAACGAGCACGACCTAAACGAAATTTTTGATACCCCTAAATCTATTGTAAAAAAAAAACATAATAAACTAAAATACATGATTCACCGGAAAATTTAATTTCAGAATACCCGCCGCTGCAACGCGCAAGTACCCTGCTAGTCTAGAATAATATATGTGACTTCTAAGACTTTCGATTCAATTGTTGTTATAATTTGCTGGCTATCTCTTAGAAAATTTAAGAGCATATGATGCCAAAATGTCAATTCAATTATTTATGTGCTTTTCTCCCCATCAAATATATAATAAAAATTGAATAATACGGAGTAATGTGCTTTTCTCCCCATCAAATATATAATAAAAATTAGCAAATTGTATTCTCATATAATTTTGTACTTAACGTTACTGATTTACTTTATATAGCCCGTGTTGAACACGGGTTATGAACTAGTTTGGTATAATACAGAAGAATATCGAACGAACTAATAGGTTAACCAAGAACTTCCTAATTTACCGAGTTATGTCCCTTACAAAATGGATTATGTTCGTTATACGAAAAAGCGAAACACAACCTAATACTGTTGGTTAAGAAATAGAATCAGTCTTCCAATAAATAAACCATCATTATTAATTGAGTTATATTTAAAATTGGATAAGGCACAGCTAAGCTGTTCATCAGCAAGATTCCATTTCCATTGACTATGACTCAGTTGATTTTTTATATAATTGATGTTTTTTTATTCTTATGGCCTTTAATTTCCTTCACTTGGTAATTTCTTTGCACCTAACGAAGTTGAAATAAACATTTAATATAACTCTCCTTGAACGTGTCTTCGTGCTTGTTCTTATCTGTGATGATAATAATTTCTATGATATCTGATCTAATTGTTCATATTACATTTCTTTTTATCTTAAAAGTTACCTTTATTTTCAAACTGAAATATTTTTTTATTTTTTTTATTATCTAATTTTATCATATTTTTTAAAATTTTGTGCTTCTTAATTCAACATCTATTATCATATATTTTTATTTAGTTTTTAGTTTTTAAAATTTTAGTGGGTTTATTATATTTTGATTCAAAATTTTAACTTTAAACTTTATTTCAATCAATACGATCTTGATTCGTGAAAGGGTACCGCCGCCGCCGCATCATTTAGTATTACAAAATAAATAAATGAGTTATTTTCATTGTACTGATCCGATTGTTACTTCTGTTGTAATCTTCTTTCTTCTTCTTCCATTTCCCAAAACAAACAAAAAAACACCGAGTGAACACCAATTTAATTTATAAATAAAAAACCCTAATTACATTCACTATTCATTTCCTCAATCAAATCACCATAACATCATCATGTCATCTGAGATCGAAGAAACTCCAGATCACGCCGGAACCCCCGCCAGAACCGATGTCTCCGGTGGCAGAATGACATAGCAAAGTATGAAAAATGACGTGTATACAGCAGCTGCGTATGGTGATTTAGATAAGCTTAAGAATTTGGTTGAATCAGAAGGTGTTTCCGTCCATAAACCTGATGATTTAGGTTATCACGCCTTGCAGTGGGCCGCGTTGAACAATCGCGTCGCTGCGGCTCAATACATTCTCGAGGTTGTCATAATTATCATCAGTTGTATTCTTTATATTTATTAGGAATGACCCAAGTGGCTTAATGTGTCATTCTATTTAATCCATGGGTAAGTTTGTCTACACATCTATACCTGGATAATTGGTGACAGAATCACCGAAGTAGAGGTGATACAATCAACGGGTAAACTAGTAAACGTGTGAGATGGGATATAAAACTAAAGTTCTTACAATCGAGTTTTAGGATTAAAACCAAACATCAGGGCCGTCCCATGAATTTATGAAATTTTTCGGGGCCTGGACGAAATAAATAATGAGGCATTTCGATAAGGAATACCATATATAAAGTGTCACAATTTATAATATATAATGCAATTAGTTAGTTAAACGTTCTAACATATTACTCATTTAAGATACTTTCTTATTTAAATATTTTTTTTCTTTGTGAAAAATATGCGTACACATGCATATAATTATTAACGGGACAAATTTTGAGGCCCTTAAAAATTTTGGAGCCCTGTGCGGTCGCTCACCTTGCACACCCTCAAAGCCGGCCCTGTCAAACATCAAACATACATATTGTTATGTTTTTAGTCTTCTTATTAGCTTATAAACAAGTCTAGGGGATTAGAGTGTTAAGCTTAAACTTATCTTAGTTAAGTAGAGTTGGTTTGGTTGGCTTGTGTCCCAAGCCCAACCCGTATCCTGTTTACAGCCGACTTACAAAGCCGGTTTACCCTCCCCCTCATCTCTATAAAAGGAGGTGAGGGGGGACGAGTTATGTACACATTCTTTCATACTTAATCTAACAATCGATTAAGGGTACTTACTTGTGCATCGTTCTTCTTTTCTGTTGATATCATTATCGATTAAGTGTGTCTTCTTCTATGATCGGGTTCATTCCGCTCTAGTAACCAGGGGTTGTAGGTTATCGAATACTACAAGTGGTATCAAGAACCCAGGTTCGCGGGTATCGTTGGTTACTAGGATCGTTCAATAAGGGATTAAATAATTTGAAGGGCATTGCACAAGGGACTTTGTTAGTTTGTGATTGTGAGGTTTAATATATCACAAGGTTTAGCAAATTATCAAAGGGATTAAAGAATGACAGGAGCCAAGTTTGAGATCGAGAAATTCGATGGAACTGGTGATTTCGGGTTATGGAGAGTCAAGATGCGTGCTTTATTAATCCAACATGGATGTGAAGCAGCTCTGGAGGTTTTACCCGCAAATATGGATGCTACAGCGAAATCTGAGCTAAACAAGAAAGCTCACAGTGCCATGATTTTGTGTTTAGGTAACAAGGTTCTGAGAGAGGTTACCGGGGAGACGACTGCAGCGGGGGTTTGGTCCAAGCTCGAGACTTTGTACATGACAAAGTTCTTGGCCAATAAGTTGTACCTGAAGAAGAAGTTGTATAAATTCTACATGCCCGCTGGACGTACGATTTCCGAGCATATAGATGAGTTCAACAAAATCGTTCTTGATTTAGCAAATATTGAGGTAAAATTCGAGGATGAAGATCTTGCTTTATTATTACTCACTTCTTTACCAGCATCATACAAACTCTTTGTGGATACCTTGCTTTATGGACGGGAAGCTTTGACTTTGGAGGATGTGATGACCACACTGAATTCAAAGGAAATGAAAGAAAGATCTCAGGTGAAGGGGGATGATGGTGAAGGGTTATATGTGAGGGGAAGAACTGATCGCAGGAATTCGCATCAGTCTAGGGGAAAGTCAAGATCGAAGTCTCGAGGTGGAAGACTCAAGTGCTATATTTGCCAGTCTGAGGAGCACTTGAAGAGAAATTGTCTGAAGAATAATCGCAAGAAGTCAAATGGTTTTGTCAAGAAAGAAGATCAGCCAAGCTCCTGTTGTTCGATTTATGACGGTTCTGACGTGATGATGGTGATGAGTTCAGAGGCTCTGCTAGATTGGATCATGGATTCAGGAGGTTCATACCACATGACACCGATGTTAGATATATTTTTTGATTTTCTGGAATGCGATGGGGGCAGGGTACTATTGGGTGACAACAGGGAGTGCAAGATCAGAGGTATTGTCAAAATAAGGATATAACTGAAAGATGGGTCAAGTTTTGTATTACACAATGTAAGGTATATTCCTGAATTGAAAAGAAACTTGATATCACTGGGAACTCTTGAAAAAGAAGGATATACCATAAAAATGCAGTCGGGCAAAATCAAGGTGATTAATGGTTCTAGGGTTATTTTATCTGGAACCCGAAGGGATAATTGCGTATACTCTTTGGATGGCCATGCAGTGGTGGGTGATTTTAATGCTAGTGTTGAAGAAAAAGACAGTCTTGCGCAGGTTTGGCACAAAAGACTGGGACATATCAGTGAGGTGGGACTTCTGGTGCTAGAAAAGCAGGAGCTGTTTGGAAAGAAAAGTCTGGGTAAGCTCGATTTTTGTGAGAATTATGTTCTGGGAATGTCACATCGAGTCAGTTTCGGTGTAGGAAGGCACACTACTCAGGGAGTGATAGACTATGTTCATTTAGATTTATGGGGTCCGTCTCAGGTGGAATCATTGGGAGGTAAGAGGTACTTCTTATCTATTGTTGATGATTATTCCAGGAGGGTATGAGTTTATATTCTCAGGTTCAAACACGAAGCATTTGGAAAGTTCAAAGAGTGGAAGCAGTTAGTAGAGAATCAGACTGGGAGGACGGTTAAGAAGCTGAAAACAGATAATGGTCTTAAGTTCTGTAACCGGGAATTTGAACAGCTATGTAATGAGAGTGGGATTGCTAGACATTTGACAGTTTCCGGGATGCCGCAACAGAATGTATTAGCAGAACGGATGAATAGAACTCTCATGGATAAGGTATGCTATTTATTAATTCAGTCTGGATTACCCAAGACCTTCTGGGCAGAAGCGACATGCATGGCCGCATATCTTATAAATAGGTCAGCATCGACAGCGATTGAGAAAAAGACACCTATGGAGATGTGATCGGGACATCCTAGTGATTATGGGATGTTGAGGATTTTGGCTGTGTCGCATATTCACACGTTAAACAAGGTAAGCTCAAGCCGAGAGCGGTAAAATGCGTTCTTTTGGGGTATCCTAAAGGTGTGAAGGGGTACAGGCTATATAGACTTGATAATGAATCACCTAAAATAGTCACTAGCAGGAACGTGGTCTTCAATGAAAGTGTCATGTACAAAGACACGTTGAAGGATTCTGGTGCAGGTACTGATAAGTCTGTTGAGGAATTACAGGTTGAGGTGGAACTGCAGAGGTTAAATAATCATTCGCTTCAGGAAGATCTGATTGATGGTCAGGATGATGGCGATGATGAAGATGCAGGGGATCAGGATCATGATCAAACACCAGATCTCACAGATTATCAGTTGGTTCGGGATAGAGAGTCAAGGACAAGAACAAAACCTTTGAGATTTCGGGATGAGAGTAATATGGCTGCTTACGCGTTTGCTGCAGCAGAGGAAGAAAATACTCATGAACCATTGACATACCAGGAGGCAGTTTCTTGTAAAGATAGATCTAAGTGGAAAGCTGCTATAGATGAAGAGATGGATTCTCTGAAGAAGAACGAGACCTATGAGTTAGTGGATCATCCAGCTGGGCAAAAGCTGGTGAGCTGCAAATGGCTGTTCAAGATAAAGGAAGGGATTGAAGGTGTTCAAAATCCTAGGCACAAGGCGAGGTTAATGGCTCGTAGATTCACTCAAAGGGCAGGTATTGACTATAATGAAGTATTTTTGCCAGTAGTTCGACACACATCTATTCGGGTTATACTTGCATTGACTGCGTGTAGAGATTATGAGCTGGAGCAGCTTGATGTAAATACGGCATGTTTACATGGGAATCTTGAATAAGTGATCTACATGAGGTAGCCACCGGGTTATGAACAAGGTAACAAGGTATGTTTGTTAAAGAAATCCCTTTATGGTTTGAAGTAGTCACCTAGGCAATGGTATAAGAAGTTTGATGAGTACATGCTGAGCAACGGGTTCAAGCGTAGCAGTTATGACAGTTGCGTATATTACAGGAGTTATGCACTAGGTGAGTATATCTATCTACTGTTATATGTAGGATATACATAAACATAAACTCGTATGGTCTTTGTGATTTGTATGGATTGAAAAGCTAGAAATGTAGAAAGAGAAAGTAGAGAGAAGTGGGAGCCTTTAGTGAGAGAAACTAGTGAATATTAGATTGAAAGTATGAAAGGTCCAACCCTCTCCCTTGGAGGGAGAGGGGTATTTATAGTTACAAAGAAAACGCCCACTCCTGGGCTGTGGATCACCCATACAGTGGGTAAAGACCCGTCCTTCCTCCACGGTGTTACTTAAACTAATCTACGAACTAACTAAATATAAATAAGACTACGAGCTACTCAATGCTAATCTATACTCGGGGTGACCGAGTCTTTCATATGAATATTTATATTCCTAACAATCTCCCCCTAAGGGAGGTCACCCCGGAAAATACGAATTGAATTCTAGCATTATATTCTTCGAATTGAATCTTCGTAGCACGTAGTCAGTGATTCTTCACAGTCATTAATCTTTGTGCTTCCAGCAGTTGACCTTTGATTACTTGATTAATGTGTTGGATGATCCTTGACGTTTCTTTGAGTTTATCATCCAAATGAATGTCTCCAAGTCATCTTTGTGCAGTATCATCTCCATGTGACGTAGACATTTTTGTATCGGCATGCTCACACTTTTCAGGATCATGATCTTCAGCATCAGAGTTGTGGAAGCATAGATGAAGGCCTTTGAGATCTCATGATTTCTTTGATATAGATGATTAAGTGTGAGCACGAGGTGATGGATCGGCATCTTTTCAACAATCAGCAGCAATCATCAGAAATTCCTGTAAGCAAACAGTTAGCAATAAATCACCCGGTACTTACAGGTTTGGAATTAGAGATCGTCAACAGCATAGTGTGAAGACTCCTTCTAATCCTTACCAAGACCGTTCCCAAGCGGCAACCCCTGAGAGGAGTTACACGATCTACCTGAGTAAATCAACGACTGGGTGAGTCGCTGGAGTTCACTCCACGACTGTAGACCATTGATAACCGCCGTGACCACTAAGCGTAATCCACAAGGAATTACCTAAGTGACCTGGTTTCAGAGCTGTTTGATGTTGACCCTGGCAGGAATTTCCATTCAATCACTGAAAATTACATTAGTAATTTCTCATGAATGTTCGGGTAGATTGCTAAGATCTACGTAGGACTCTCAAATGTGCAACTGGTGCCCTTGGCAATGAGACACCAGTGCAAAAGTATCTAGTGTTCCTATTGAGATCTTTTGATGCATCTCGTGGCTCTAGACTCGATAAGTGCATAATTTGGTTTTCTTATGCAAAGACTAGGGAGAGGTCTCCTGCTTCAATATCAACCATCTCTAAGAGATAAGTTGATAGATTACACCGGTTCCCAGTGAGAATGAAACAAGTCCTTATAAGAGAACTTGAGTGGCTAGAAGGTTTAGTGCAGTGCGTCACTGGGTCCATGACGTCTTGTCTTCAATACCGGTGTTACCTTAGTAACCACCAGTAGCATATAAATTGAACCCGATTTCTGCCCTAAGGTTGAATAATTGGAGGGCTATTTCTTTTCACACTTTCTCATTTCATTTCTTTTTAATTCTTCAACCCCTTCTTTCTCCTTTCTCACATTACTCCTTTTTTCATAATCATACTGATGAGTGTGTAAATACTCATCATTTTGAGTCAAATCCAAGCTGCAAAACGATCAAAAATACTCAAAAACGCACCAAAATGCGAAGAAAATCCCAAAGATCGTATTTTATATGTTTCTTATGCAAAACGAGTGAAAACAAACGAAAAACGAACAAAAGTTACATATTTGGCAGTTTCAGTCCCCCGACTTTCAAAATTTTACAAAACTAGTCCCTGGTCAGTCGTTTTCAAAGAAAAAAAGTCAACCATTGTTTTTAAAAGTTAAAACAAATCGAAAATGGTCTTTGGGTAAAACGATTTGGAAAATTACATAATTGGTCCCTGTACTTTGGCCAATTGACAGTTTTAGTCCCGGGTGGTTTGAAATGAAAAAAATTCAATGTTGGTACTTTGGTTTATCTAACTTGGCAACTATGGTCCCTCGAATTGATTTTGGAAATTTGGCAAGTAACACCCCTCAAGTTTAAGCAAGTTTACGAAATTAATCCTTGGGTACTAATCAAATACAAACCAAACGTACACCTTTCTTACAAAATTAATCCACTTGGCCCAAGTTGAAACTAAAACCACCCAAGCCCAACAAAGCCCACCCCCTTACTTTGGTTTCCCCTTTTCACGCATCAATATCTGTAACCCCAATCCCACAAACCCTAAAGCAGAAAATACGCCCCCTCCTTTCCCTCCCATCAAATCCCACAACCAATTTATCTATAATAAAAACCAAAGTGGTAACAAGTCAGTGGTCAAAGCCACGCTCTGCTTATCTTCTTCCCCAAATGAAACCCTAACTCCCCTCGTGACTACAAACAGCCAACACCCCCATCACCATCTCTCCATCACTATCCTTCCCTTGTCCACCATCCCATATCCCAATCCCACTCACCACTACTCCCCTCACAGCTCATACCTAACTCCTTCAAACCTATCACAAAAGGACATGGTGGCAATCCACAACCTCAGTTGGGCGCCAAGGTATAATTGGAAGGATGTGATGAGTTCAAGATTAATCCTAAGGCTGAGGATGATTGAAAAGAAGCACACCAAAGAGAAGACAAAGAGAAGAGAATTGGTACCTACCTCCTTAGTTTTATATAAATAGGTGATTGATTGTAAGCCAAAAGGGCATTCGAATTTTACTTATCTTTTCATGTATTTTCAGTTTTAGGTTTTAGTTTCAAAAAGAATTCCTGTTGTAATTCAAAAAGTTTCTGAGTTTAATGAAAATTATCAGTTTGATTAAATCTCTCTTTTATTTAGTTAAAGTTTAAATTCATATTCTGTTTATTGTTATCTCTTTGAAATCAAGCTACTTTAGTGTTTTAAAATTATTGAGAGTTGAAAAAAAAAAAAGGGGAATAAGCAGTATTCGAAAAAAGAAAAAAAGGGTGAAAGTAAAAATGGCAGCTTGGATGGGAGCATGGTTTAGAGCTCGGGTGAGCATTTAAGTGGTCCCATTGGTTCTTTTGATCTCAGTCCACTACTACTTCGATTGTCAAGTAAGGTTTAGTTCCGGAATTCAATATGTTGACTGCTATGTATGGTTTGATCTTGCTTATTTAGTTTAGTGTAAAAGTAATTAGTAAATTGTAAGAGTTGGAATTAATAATCAGTAGTTTTTTAATAGTTGTCCAAAGTTAGTAGTCAAAACTCTTAACTTCAGTTCTTATAGCTACTTTCAATTCAGGACTTAGGGTTCATTAATTAACGAAAGTTAGTGAGGTTTGTTTATTCGAGAAGTTTATCCGTGTGTTTGTTAATCTAAAAAAAAAAAAATCTGAATTTGGAGTGGATTCGCTTAGTGAAAAGTAGGCGAAAAATTGGGTGTTCGACCAAATTAACACCTTGCTTCATCAGTCTTTGGACCAACTTAGGATTAGTGTAGAATGCTCAATAGTTAGAGTTAGGCCGTGGAAATTATGGTTTTAGGGAGCCCTCTAGGTATAGTTCATAGACTTGCTTTTAGTTTAGAAATAGCCGATCATCTAATGCTGTTTGTTTAGCAATTTTTAAGCCTTGTTGGGGCTGTTTGCTGGTCTGCTACTGCTGATAAAATGTCAGCTTGGTGCTTAGCTGGTAAAATTCTCGTTGTTGCTTGATCTTGTGTTCCACTTAATTACTGTCATAGATTAATAGTTGTATTGTTAATTCGACTATACAAGAATCTTGGGGGCTGTGTTACTCATTTGAATTGGTCGATTTTTAATGGTGTGAACTGCTGCTACTTTCTCTTTTGTTCTTGGTGGATCTTTGTTTCAGCTTGTTAGATTGTTGTTTGTTTCTCATTTCATTTGTGTTATTTGCAATTGTAAAGGTTTTAGATTAAATCTTGGCCATGCTTCTTTGCTTATTGTTTTGAGTACTCTTGATTCACATGCTCATTTGAACACCAACTGTGGGAATTTTAAGCTACCATAAGCCTACTTAAAGTGTGTCAAGAAAAAAAAATATTTTCATAAAAAGTTGTTCAGTTTGTTAGTTAAAATAAATTTGCAAAAGTGAGGAGAAGCTATTAACGTGTGTTTGAGTTTTCTGTGATTGGAATAGAAAGACAAAAAAAAAAAAAAAAAAGAGTAATTGCAAAAACTGATGTGGGTGGGATTCGAACCCAACCCACTCAGCTCAACACCACAACACTCAACCAGTCGCCCTAGGGTCTTTATTCAAACATACTTTGCACAATTAAATGTTTGACCCTTTGTGGATTTGTTAGTATAAATAAGCCTTTCAGCTTATACTGCTTATTTACAGCTTATTGGTAATAGCTTTTTCTAAAATAGTATTTTTCTTAAGCTTGTATTAGAATAAAATAACTTTCTAAAAAATTTCAGATTTTTATCTTTAGTAAATTAATTATTAGGATTTAAATTGTATTTTATGGTAACTAATTCATAATAAATAGAATTTTTATTGAAAAATTTGTTTTCTTTTGTCAAAAATTTTCTTTTAACTTGTAGTACGTTAGAAAATTTATTAGAAACCCGTAGGACTTTCGTAGCCAAAAATTTACGTTTTATTTTGCGCATTCGCGTAATTTTTAATTAAACGTCACGTTTCTAACTTGGTTAACGTTTTAGGATTCCCGATACCTAAATATGTTTTCCCGTAGTGTTTTAGGTAATAATTAGATTGTTAGTTGCCTTAGGTTGATCTATTTCTACTCTCGTTCGTTAATTTTCAAGTTTCGTTAACTTAACACAAAAACCAAATAACCTTTCCAATCATACAAGATTTTAATCCAAATCTCATTCGAAGCTTTCCATTCACACCTCGTTGGGGTACGACCCGAGAAATCACTTCCCGGTCTCACAATTTAAATATCACTTTCACAAGTTTTGCGAGGTAATCGTTTTCCAAAACGGTTTACTCGTTTTACTTCACGTTTATTTGTCTCACGACAAGTTAAACTTCACGTTGTTGATATTTTGATAAATTGTTGTTTACACACCAAAACACAACGAACCAAATGGCGCCGCTGCCGGGGAGGCTGTGTGTCGAAAGTCTCGATAAGGTTTAGACGATTAGTCTTGTAGAACCTTCGCAAGAAGTTACACTTTTATAAAACGTATAAAAAACCAAAAATATTTTTCTTTTGTTTCTAGTATATGTATTATATCTATAAAAGTTAAGAAAAAACAAAAAAAGATTTTCCCGTTTCTTTGTTTAATAATTACAACATTAAAATCTTACCACCGCAAACCAAGGCAGAACACCTACCAACTGGGGGTGTGACCATAATAAGTTCCCAAACAAAAGATCAAAACTTGCCTTTGTATCACTTGCGTTTTGGAAAACTTTTAAACGAGAAACACACTTTAAGAGGAGTCGAAACGGTATGTGGCGATCCAACGAACTTCGCCCAGTGAGAGATCTATTCTTCTCTCCCGCTCTTTTGTGCGTTTTTCTTTAGAAGTTAACCTTGCGTTCTTGATTATTGGTTTAAGTTCCCCTGTCTTTATGAGTGGTCTTGTTTTAATTGTTGTGTTTTTCGAAAAACCCAAAAATAATCTTCGTCTCCTACCGTTTAATTCTTCTTTCTCATCCCTCGTTAATGTTTAATTCTTATGTCATCACTCGACTATAACTGTTTTCATTGTAAAGGTCCGGTGGATGACAATCTTCGTTGTTACAAGTGTGGATGTGAACGGTGTGGAAGTAATATTAGAGACGGATTTTGTAAATGGTGCGAAGCAAATCCAAATGCTTTCAATGATTCTCAAAATCCTTACGACTACCCCTCACATCCCGAAATACGTACCATTAATGGTAAACCGTCAAGAGTCGATCCACACCTCTCACAATTTACAATTCGAAGTTTATCAAGTAAACGTACTGAGCTTAAAATGGTGACTAAAATAAATGACTTGCCTGATCATCACGTTTATCAAGAACAAAAACCGGGGACCATAACGGAAGTGGTAGAAATTCCTAGCTCTCAGAGCATTCCACTTGTCCCACCTCCGGATTTTTCAAAATATTCTTCGAGACTTGATAATCATTCGAATTATTTTGTCGATTCTTTGAATGACCTGATTCCTTCTCTAAGGCAATCGTTTATTCCTTGCGTCGGTTGTGGTGAACCACTTTTCGGTCAACCATGTCGTTGGTGCACGTGTGAACGATGTGGTAATGATATTCAAAACGGAAGTTGTTTGTTTTGTGGCTCGAGTAATTCATTCGCTTACGATTCTAATCTGAGCTTTTGCAATGAGCCACAAAATAATTTCATTTCATATGAGTATAATCCGTGTTATCAAAATTCCAATGCCGAATCATTTCAAAATGCACCAACTTCACAACAATACGGTTGTGAGTATTGTGGAGGTCCACATTTTAGCACCGATTGTCACACTACGAATCTTTTTTCTTGTGACAACAATTATCACGATCAACCTCCACAATACCAAACTTGTGAAACACAACCTCAACCATTTCCTCAAGAACTTTTGCAAAATGTCTTAAATGCTCTTAAGGATTTGGTTAACAAACCTGTTCCAGAAGAACCTCGTCCGAAGTCTTACAAAGAAATACTAGCCGAAGAAGCTGAAGAAGCAGCTAGAGTAAGACTTCAAATACGTAAAACTATCATCTACGATGACGATGACGATGACAACAACAATAGTGATGATGAAGATACCCTTGATATTCGTCAAGGCTCATCAGACTCATCAGTTGTGATTCCTTCCGTGAAAAATCAGGGAGAAAATAATGTGACGGAGAAATTACTAGCAGAAGATCAAATGGAACTTGTACAATCCATGAATGCTAGCTCCTCTCGACTCCCTCAGCCTATTGGTATCACACTCGAAGTTCACACTCACTCTCTGAATATGGGGGATGAGCTTCTTAGCACTGTTCCTGATAAGGAATCGGACGAATTCATAAAGTCTAGTGTTGAGAACCTCGTCCCAATCCCAGGAGAGTCACAGGGAACTTTGGACCATATGTGTGATTTACTTTCCCCTCTTGAGTGTTCGAACGATCATTTTGAGACTTTCTCAGATTTTAATGATGATTGTACATCTCATGGAGACATCGAGTATGTTGAGGCATCAGTTCCACATTCTGATCATCTTCTTGAGGAGTTCGCCGATGAACTCACTCACATCAATCCACTTCCAACGGGAAGTGACGATGATGTCGTTGACTTTGAAGCCGATCTTGGAGAAATTGAAAGTCTCTTCTATCATGATCAGTCACTCACTTCTTATCCCAGCAGTCCAAGTGAGAATATTAATCACTTTGTTCCTGAAGCATTCAAAACGACTCTCACCAATCCTCTATTTGAATTCGAATCCGAATTCACCTTGATTTCTGATAATCCAATCTTTGGTACTCAGATTGAGGATTGTGATGAGTTTATATCGGAACATGAGTTCACAGATTTACATCTTGTGATTGATTCTCTTAGCGAGGAGTTCTCCGGTGAACTCACTCATATCATATCTTCACTGGAGTATGATAACTTCCATTTTGATCATGACACACCCGGGATATGTCTTGATCAAGCGAGTTTAAATGATGAGATTCATAATCTAGAAATTATGGATTCTCCCGTGGGTGATGACGAGTTAATCATGATTTTCATCATGAGTTTCTTTCTTTTCTTCACCTATCCCGTGACGTCCTCTCTTCTTCACTCCTTCGGGACTGAAGACACTATCTTTGACCCCGGCATTTCCATGTACCATTATTTTGAGCCGGGTACTTATCTCATCGGTGTGGAACTTTCACGTACTTCAAATGTTTGTCCAAACATCTTGAATGAAAGTCCGATGGAGATTGTCTCTTCCACATCATGCTTCCCCAAGGACAAATGAATTCGGGGATCGAGTCAAGCTAGCGACTCGACAAACAAAAACAAGTAAACACAAACATGGGTTTTCACCCGTGTATCTGATTTCCTTCTATTTTCTAACACCCTAGTGTGGGGGAGTGGCCACCCCCCCGCAGCTACTTGAGATGTACATATCTTTCAACAAAAAAAAAAAAAAAAATGTGTGCTTGAATAAATAAAGTGAAAAATACAAATGACATTCCCACAGTTAGCTTTTAATATTCTTGTCTTTCATTCAAAATTTCGGCATAATCGCCGGGACTTTGAATATTGAGGACAATATTCAACTCTAAGTGTGGGGGAGGGGAAAATTCTAGCGAATTTTATCAAAATATACCATCTAGTACCCCCATTTTTGGCCAAAATTTTTCAAAAATTTTTTCACTTTATTTCAAAATTTTTGTGGTTATCAATTCGCCTTGTCTAAACGACAAAAGGGATTGGCTAATCCAGGAGCAAACGGCTCTTGGTAAAGATAACTCAAACCCGTTGATGGCTTGCAATTTGCCAAAAATTGTATGGTTCCTCAACTCCCATCATCCTCAAAAGCTAATGAGTTGGCTAGCCCGCAAGATTATGGCTTGTGGTAAAGGCTGTGGAAAAACCATAATTGGTAATCAACTCACCAAGATGTTGACTGTTCCATCAAGAGTTGGCTAGTCCAGGAGCAAACGGCTCCTGGTAAAGACAAATCAAATCCGTTGAAAGCTGGTGGTTTGCTCAAAATCACACGGCTATCAGGTGAGCCACAGTTCTTACACCTGGCTACTCCAGAAGTGATGGCTTTTGGTAAAGAGACTTCAAATCCATTAATTTTTCTCAAAAAGATTACTAGGGACTAGCAATAGTTTAGTGTGGGGGATTGATGAGTGTGTAAATACTCATCATTTTGAGTCAAATCCAAGCTGCAAAACGATCAAAAATACTCAAAAACGCACCAAAATGCGAAGAAAATCCCAAAGATCGTATTTTATATGTTTCTTATGCAAAACGAGTGAAAACAAACGAAAAACGAACAAAAGTTACATATTTGGCAGTTTCAGTCCCCCGACTTTCAAAATTTTACAAAACTAGTCCCTGGTCAGTCGTTTTCAAAGAAAAAAAGTCAACCATTGTTTTTAAAAGTTAAAACAAATCGAAAATGGTCTTTGGGTAAAACGATTTGGAAAATTACATAATTGGTCCCTGTACTTTGGCCAATTGACAGTTTTAGTCCCGGGTGGTTTGAAATGAAAAAAATTCAATGTTGGTACTTTGGTTTATCTAACTTGGCAACTATGGTCCCTCGAATTGATTTTGGAAATTTGGCAAGTAACACCCCTCAAGTTTAAGCAAGTTTACGAAATTAATCCTTGGGGTACTAATCAAATACAAACCAAACGTACACCTTTCTTACAAAATTAATCCACTTGGCCCAAGTTGAAACTAAAACCACCCAAGCCCAACAAAGCCCACCCCCTTACTTTGGTTTCCCCTTTTCACGCATCAATATCTGTAACCCCAATCCCACAAACCCTAAAGCAGAAAATACGCCCCCTCCTTTCCCTCCCATCAAATCCCACAACCAATTTATCTATAATAAAAACCAAAGTGGTAACAAGTCAGTGGTCAAAGCCACGCTCTGCTTATCTTCTTCCCCAAATGAAACCCTAACTCCCCTCGTGACTACAAACAGCCAACACCCCCATCACCATCTCTCAATCACTATCCTTCCCTTGTCCACCATCCCATATCCCAATCCCACTCACCACTACTCCCCTCACAGCTCATACCTAACTCCTTCAAACCTATCACAAAAGGACATGGTGGCAATCCACAACCTCAGTTGGGCGCCAAGGTATAATTGGAAGGATGTGATGAGTTCAAGATTAATCCTAAGGCTGAGGATGATTGAAAAGAAGCACACCAAAGAGAAGACAAAGAGAAGAGAATTGGTACCTACCTCCTTAGTTTTATATAAATAGGTGATTGATTGTAAGCCAAAAGGGCATTCGAATTTTACTTATCTTTTCATGTATTTTCAGTTTTAGGTTTTAGTTTCAAAAAGAATTCCTGTTGTAATTCAAAAAGTTTCTGAGTTTAATGAAAATTATCAGTTTGATTAAATCTCTCTTTTATTTAGTTAAAGTTTAAATTCATGTTCTGTTTATTGTTATCTCTTTGAAATCAAGCTACTTTAGTGTTTTAAAATTATTGAGAGTTGAAAAAAAAAAGGGAATAAGCAGTATTCAAAAAAAGAAAAAAAGGGTGAAAGTAAAAATGGCAGCTTGGATGGGAGCATGGTTTAGAGCTCGGGTGAGCATTTAAGTGGTCCCATTGGTTCTTTTGATCTCAGTCCACTACTACTTCGATTGTCAAGTAAGGTTTAGTTCCGGAATTCAATATGTTGACTGCTATGTATGGTTTGATCTTGCTTATTTAGTTTAGTGTAAAAGTAATTAGTAAATTGTAAGAGTTGGAATTAATAATCAGTAGTTTTTTAATAGTTGTCCAAAGTTAGTAGTCAAAACTCTTAACTTCAGTTCTTATAGCTACTTTCAATTCAGGACTTAGGGTTCATTAATTAACGAAAGTTAGTGAGGTTTGTTTATTCGAGAAGTTTATCCGTGTGTTTGTTAATCTAAAAAAAAAAAATCTGAATTTGGAGTGGATTCGCTTAGTGAAAAGTAGGCGAAAAATTGGGTGTTCGACCAAATTAACACCTTGCTTCATCAGTCTTTGGACCAACTTAGGATTAGTGTAGAATGCTCAATAGTTAGAGTTAGGCCGTGGAAATTATGGTTTTAGGGAGCCCTCTAGGTATAGTTCATAGACTTGCTTTTAGTTTAGAAATAGCCGATCATCTAATGCTGTTTGTTTAGCAATTTTTAA
Source organism: Artemisia argyi (assembly GCA_030686995.1). Classification (NCBI taxonomy): domain Eukaryota; kingdom Viridiplantae; phylum Streptophyta; class Magnoliopsida; order Asterales; family Asteraceae; genus Artemisia; species Artemisia argyi. Next base: position 25,138,516 of record CM060709.1, read on the forward strand.
GCCTTGTTGGGGCTGTTTGCTGGTCTGCTACTGCTGATAAAATGTCAGCTTGGTGCTTAGCTGGTAAAATTCTCGTTGTTGCTTGATCTTGTGTTCCACTTAATTACTGTCATAGATTAATAGTGGTATTGTTAATTCGACTATACAAGAATCTTGGGGGCTGTGTTACTCATTTGAATTGGTCGATTTTTAATGGTGTGAACTGCTGCTACTTTCTCTTTTGTTCTTGGTGGATCTTTGTTTCAGCTTGTTAGATTGTTGTTTGTTTCTCATTTCATTTGTGTTATTTGCAATTGTAAAGGTTTTAGATTAAATCTTGGCCATGCTTCTTTGCTTATTGTTTTGAGTACTCTTGATTCACATGCTCATTTGAACACCAACTGTGGGAATTTTAAGCTACCATAAGCCTACTTAAAGTGTGTCAAGAAAAAAAAAATATTTTCATAAAAAGTTGTTCAGTTTGTTAGTTAAAATAAATTTGCAAAAGTGAGGAGAAGCTATTAACGTGTGTGTGGAAAACTAGAAGGGGGGGTTGAATAGTTTTACGTAATTTTAATTGTTATAAAACAAATTGTTTAAAAGTTTTCGTTGATTTATAAAAATATAGATTCGATGGTATATGAAATCTAGTTATACACAATATGAACAACACTAAGTATATATACTATGAAGCAATAATTATGTAAGTAATGAAATAAGTAAAAGATGGAAAGATCAAACCGAGAGACAAGCGATTTATAGTGGTTCGGCTACAAGGCACCTTCCTTGCCCTACTCCACTCCCCGAGCACCTAACTCGAGAGTTTTCTTCACTATGTCAACAAACTCCCTTATGGCGGAGAAAACCGTACACACCAATATACACACCAATTTACACACCAATCTACACACCAATCTTCACACCAATCTACACACCAATCTTCTTCACACCTAGCTTTTACACACCAATCTTCTACACACCTTCTTCTACACACCAATCTTCACAACTATCTTACTTCACTACTAATCAACTTCTACTATCTACACAACTTCTATATCTTCTAAACAAATATTCACAACTAATCACACTATGAAAAAAAATAATCAATGATGATGCTCAAACAACTTAGATGTGGAGATCACAACTAGTTGTAATACTTCTTGTCTTGAGGGATAGAAGTATTCTTGTCTTGCACTTGAATGGATTATGTATGGATCACTTTGAAACAAAGATTTAAGAATGTATGATCAAAGGATTTATAGATTGGAAATGGAGATCTAGAACAGAAAGTTCTGGAGTGCAAACGGTGGGGAAAAAATCCAGGTTTAAGCTGGTATTTATAGGCAAAAGTTTCTGACAGAGGAGCGTGGCCGGTCCCCTTAAATCATGGCCGGTCCCCTTAATTTTAAGGGGACCGCCCTTTATAATTAAGGGGGCCGCCCAGCTGAAACGGCCAGAAACTTTGTCTTTTAGTGGGGAAAGTTTATTTGGTGAAAAACTAACTGATTTTGGTTAAATATTTGAAATCATATATTTAGTATGATTAAAACATTTTTCCTTATTACCAAAAGTGTTTTTCAAAAATATATAATAAGATTATATAATTAAATAAACTTTGTATTAGTTAATTAAATACCCCTTTGATCATACATTGCACTAAACACTTTGTTTATTCATACCTTAAGTGATTTGGATGTAAAGAGAAATATTAATCACCAAATACTTGTTTATGTCATAAGTTTTAGTTCTTTGAGGTTATATTTTGTAATGATCAAAACATAGAGATATTGATAAAAACTTAACAATGTTTTTTAGGCATTATTTATGTCAACAATCTCCCCCTTTTTGATTATTACAAAACCTTAAACTCAAAAGATTTAAAACTTGTTATTAGACAAGTATTATAGAGTTTACCATTTCTCTTCTCCCCCTTTTTGTAAAATCAAAAAGGTTAGGCCGAATAATCTTCGTGAAAGAAGTTTAAACGGGTAGAGAACTCCCCCTTGATGTATGCTCCCCCTCGTTTGAGAGCACAAAGGGAACGAGCAATTGGAATCTTGGCTACAAAAATATTTTGAAGAGAACAACACACATATATATGCAAAAACAACAATTATGCAAATAAAAATAGATTCATTCAAGCATGATAGAAATAATTAGCATAACAACATTCAATATGCTTGTAGCATATTGATTACAATAAAACAAAATAAAAGATATAGTCCTATATTGCCTAAGAGAGCACTTGGACTTGCTTGCAACCCATGGTTGATTTGTTTTATTTGCTTGAAGGAAAACAAAAGCATGGAGCTTAGATGTTTGATTGAGGTGGATATGGGGTGTTGTATGGAGCGGAAGGAGTAGATCTCACGATGTTGTATCGTGTTAAGGGTGGTATTGGATGATTACGAGTGAGAAGATATTCAATCCAAGAAATATCTTCACTCAAGTAGAGGATTTGTTTTTGAAGGAATATGCAACAAGGGCAAAAGTGAGTGTGATTTGTAACTTGATCCAAGTTAAGAGAGTGGGGAAGGCAATTTGCATAGGGTGATGATGGAGGTAGCCCTTTGTTGCGTTGTGCAAGATGCATAGCAAGGAGATCACTAAGATCATGGATTTGGTTTATTTCATCACGGAACTTTTGTTTTTCCGTGGCAATGTGGAGGGGATCATAGGTTTGGTATGGATGAGTTGGGTTTGAGAAGTTGGAATTGTAGTTTGATGGTTCATCAAACTTGCATGGATCATTATAAGTTGTTGGAGGTTGAGAGGTGTAGTTTGGCTTGAAGGAAGATGTTTGGCCAATGTTGTATGGTTTGTAAAGTGGATCAAATGAATGCCTTTGTTGGTTTGATGCAAGGTTTGGGAAATAAGAGGTTGGTGGGGAGGAATGATTTCCAACTTCATTTGTGATGATGGATTTGTTTCGAGGACTTTTTCGTCGCCAAACGGGTTTTTCCGTCATCCTTGCTAGCCTTGAGGCTTTTGATTTTGGTTTGTTTGGAGAGTTCATGATGGGATGAATGGAGAGCTTTGAGGATTGGGGATATTTATAGTGTAAGATTTGTGTGTTTAAGGATGGATAAAGTTTGTTTGGAGGATTAGGACAAAATGTGTTGGTGAAAAATGGGAAATGTAGGTTGAAATGGGCTGAAAAGCAGAAAAGATTCTGTAAACCCGACCATCAGATGGCCGGTCCCCTTAATTAGGGGGCGGTCCCCTTAAAATTAAGGGGGCCGCCTTACATAATTAAGGGGGCCGCCCATCTGGTGATTTCCAGATTGCCAGAATTGGGTTTTTTGGCAGAAAATTTGCAGAAAGGTTGTGTTTTTGGACTTGGATTCAAGCAAGTTCAATTCCTTTAGGCAATATAGCATCTAATCTAACATTAGATATCATGCAAAAACACATAGGCACAAGAGCAAATAATCAACACATAATAAGCAATAGGAGGTAAGTAAATGCAAGCACACTTAAACTTCCTAAGGCACCTATCTAGAATTAAAGGCAAAGGCAATTAGTGAGTGAAAGACTAATGATGGATCAAGATGACACCATTACTAGTGAATTTGTCCTAGTGAGTGTCTATATGCAACAAATGTGGAGTTGTGATTGTTTCGACACCTAGAAGCAAAAAGAAATAACGATCCTAAGAAACAATCCAAATGATCTCCTTGATTCAATTTTTGCTCGATCATGAATGTCAAAGACATATATTAGATTATATACCTTGACAATTTATGTGAGAGTTTATGCATGATTTTGAAATACAATGTTTTTAGAATTAGTCAACAATGCAATGAAAATGATTTTCATGTGATTCCTAGATTGTGAGAATAAAGATTAGAGATAATTGATTGAGTTTTTTTTTTTTTTTTTTTTTTTTTTTTTTTTTTTTTTAATTTATGCAAAGAAAATAAATTTTCTCAATCTTAAGTTTTGAGCGAAATAGATTCCTAGACTCAGAGAAGATGGAATGAAAGAAAAATAAATTTTCATGCAAGAATAACTTAGAATTAATTCAATGTAATTTAGTCAACTTGTTCCATCATTCCTAATCCTAAACGCAAGTGGTTGAATAATTCACGCTTAAGGGGTTTTGTGAATATATCCGCAATATTGTCTTCCGATGCAATCTTTTCTATAGATATATTTCCTTTTTGTACATTATCCCTAAGAAAATGGTGACGTATTTCTATGTGTTTAGTCCTAGAGTGTTGTACCGGATTTTTGCTTAAATCTATCGCACCTTTGTTATCGCACATAATGGGGACATTTTCTAACCTAATGCCATAGTCTACGAGAGCTTGTTTCATCCATAGTGCTTGTTGACATGCCTTTCCGGCGCTTACATATTCGGCTTCGGTGGTAGAGATAGCAAGAGCGGTTTGCTTTTTCGAAAACCAAGATGTTAGACAACATCCCATAAACGTGCAAATACCGCTAGTACTTTTTCTATCTACGTAGTCTCCCGCATGATCCGAATCCGCATAGATAATGGTTTCTATGCCGGATTCCTTAGGATACCATAATCCTAAGTGTATAGTGCCTTTAACGTATTGGAAGATACGCTTAACCACTTCTAGGTGAGAGGTTTTGGGATCCTCTTGAAAACGGGCACAAAGGCAGACACTAAACATGATATCGGGTCTACTTGCCGTCAAGTATAGTAAACTCCCTATCATTCCTCTATACTTGGTGTTATCTACGGACTCACCTTCATCGTCCTTTGTGAGCTTTACCTCCGTAGACATGGGTGTTTTCATGGGTTTTGAGTCTTCTAGGCCAAATTTCTTAAGCATTTCCTTAATGTACTTAGATTGGTTAAAGAATATTCCATCATCTAGTTGTTTTATTTGTAATCCTAGGAAGAAGTTGAGTTCACCCATCATACTCATCTCAAACTCATCATGCATGATTTTGGCAAACTCATCACACATGTCTTGACAAGTCGATCCAAATATAATGTCATCAACATATATTTGAACAATGATGAGATTTGGGTCTTTCCTTTTAGTGAAAAGAGTGTTATCTACCATTCCCATGGAATAATCATGTTTAATGAGAAAAGCTTTTAATCGATCATACCAAGCTTTGGGAGCTTGTTTGAGTCCATACAAAGCTTTCTTTAACTTATAAACATGATCAGGTTTTGCGAAGTCAATGAATCCTGGAGGTTGTGCCACATATACCTCCTCATTGATAAAACCGTTAAGGAATGCACTTTTCACATCCATTTGAAATAACTTAAAATCTAGGGCGCAAGCATAGGCAAGTAATATCCTAATTGATTCTAGTCTAGCTACGGGGGCATAAGTTTCATCATAATCAATTCCTTCTTGTTGATTATAACCTTGGGCAACTAACCTAACTTTATTCCTAGTAACTATTCCATTCTCGTCTAACTTATTTCTATATACCCATTTGGTTCCTATGATGGTCATATCCTTTGGATTTGGGACTAGTTCCCAAACATCATTTGCCTTAAATTGATTTAATTCTTCTTGCATAGCTATAATCCAACTTTCATCCTTTAAAGCCTCACTAATATTCTTAGGTTCTATTGCTGAGAGGAAACAAAAGAAGTTGTTTTTATCTTGGGCTTGTGACCTAAGGGTTCTTTGGTTAATATGTCCTATTATATTATCTAATGGATGTGATCTAGATTCTTTAATATTAATAGTTTCGTTATTTTCTAAGTGGATGTCTTCATTATCATTTCCTATGGGTTTTGTTTTACTAACCTCAATGGCTTCATCTTCGACTAAATTATCATCTTCTAAAGGTAGCGTTTTAGGAGGTGGTGGTGTTTCATCAAATGTTACATTTAGTGATTCCTCTACCTTCATGGAGTGTTTGTTAAGTATTATATATTCTTTACTATTTTGTGAGTATCCTAAAAATATTCCTTCATATGATTTTGGATCAAACTTAGTGAGGTAGTCCTTAGTGTTTAAAATATAGCATTTACTTCCAAATACCCTAAAGTAGCTTAAGTTTGGTTTTCTATCTCTTAATAACTCATAAGGAGTTTTTCCTAGAATTCTTCTAATTGATACCCTATTTAAAATATAAGTCGATGTATCTACGGCGTGACACCAAAATTTTTGTGGAATGGATTGTTCATTTAACATAGTTCTACTCATTTCTTGTAGTGACCTATTTTTTCTTTCTACTACCCCATTTGATTGAGGAGTACGGGGAGCGGAGAAATTATGAGATATTCCATTTAACTCACAATATTTTCCGAATTGTATTTCGTTATCAAATTCCCTACCATGGTCCGTCCTAATGGCAACTATTGAGCATCCTAATTTATTTTGAATCATTTTACTAAATATTTCGAATTTTTCAAAGGCTTGGGTTTTGTCACTTAAAAACCTAGTCCACGTGTATCGTGAGTAGTCATCTACTATTACTAAGGTATATTTGTTTCCCCCATAGCTCCGCACAGCGGATGGACCAAAAAGATCCAAATGTAATAATTCTAGGCACCTAGTAGTGGATACTATATTCTTAGCTTTGTGACTAGCATGAGCTTGTTTTCCAATTTTGCATGCATCACAAAAATGCTTGTCATATTTTAGATTAGGCAAGTTTCTAACTAATTCCTTAGAGGCCAAAGATTGTATTTGTTGCATGTTAGCATGTCCTAATCTCCTATGCCACAATGTAGAGTTTTCATCTAGGGTCGTTAGGCATATCCTATCTTCAGGTTTGTTTCCTAGTTTCATAACATATACTCCTTCTTTCCTAATACCTCTACCTATAATTTTTCCATTCTTAACTATTTCGCTATCTTTTTCGGAAAAGATAACTCTACATTTATTATCGCATATTTGGCCTACACTAAGTAAGTTATATGTTAAATTATTTACATGTTCAACATTTTCAATAGTAAGTGAGTCTTGAGAAATCGTACCTTTGCCAATAATTTTTCCACGCAAGTCACTACCGAAAATAACGTTACCTCCATTGTATGCCTTGTATGTAGAGAATAGCTTGCGATTCCCCGTCATGTGCCTCGAGCATCCACTATCCTTGATCCATTCGTTAGGCTCCAAGTCAATTCCAAGGCATATTTTGTCGGTTGCATTTGCCACAAAACACTTTTCTTCTTTTGGTTTTTCCACTTCTTCTTTATCACTATCACTCCATGTTCCACTAACAAATGCGCTTTGATTTTCATAACCCGGCGGCTTTAAACATTCTCCAACGAGATGATTTAGACTTCCACATCTAAAGCACTTTCTTTTCACGTAATTATCACTTCTATTTTTTTGGAACACCTTTCTTTCGTCACGTGGTGATCTAGTGAATCTTCCTCGTCTCTTGAAGAATTTCTTGAATTCTCTTACGGCCATCGCATATTCTTCATCTTCACTCTCGTCACTTGAATCATCATCGTCACAAGGTTCCATTTTGGCTTTTAGAGCAATGGATTTGATTTGTTCTTTCTTGACTTTGACCGTTTCCAAATCTCTTCTTATAATTTCTTCATGGACTTTCAAGTTGCCAATAAGCTCATCTAGTGACAATGTCATCAAATTCTTTGATTCTTCAATAGCCGTGACTTTAGCTCGCCATTTCGGATGTAATGCCCTAAGAAATTTCCTAACACAATTTTTACTAGAAAGTGTCTCATCAAGTGCTTTTAAACTTGTGATGATGGTGTTAAATCTAGCAAAAGCATTATCAATTGATTCCTCTTCCGGAATCGTAAATTGTTCATATTGATGTACAAGAAGATCTATTTTGTTATCTTTAACTTGACTATTACCTTGGTGAGTGATTAGTAAAGAATCCCAAATTTCTTTTGCGGTTTTACACATAAAAATTCTTTCATATTCTTTACGTGGTAACGCATTATAAATAACCATTTTAGCCTCATTATTTTTTGCTAGTTTCTTTTTCAAATCATCATTTTGTTTTTCAAAATCTACAATTTCATCGATTTTAGTTTCAACATATTATTAATTTATTGATCCATAGAGGATCGAGTTTAGTATAAGTTTGTTTTTATATTCCGCATAATTACAAGCTCATAGAGATTATCTAACTTAGCTTAACTGGTGATTACATTAGTTGGCTAACGATCTATTGGCTCGTGATCTATCAAGGTATCCCAACAATTTTAAACCCAAACCAAAACCAAATTCAAACCCAACACCAAACCAAGCCCACCCCCCATTTTCCTTGGCCCATTTCCACCCTCAGCCCACTCCCTTCCCATAATAATATTACCCCGTCCCTTCCCCTCAGTCAAATAAGTTAAACCATCACCTCCCCCCTCCAACTTGCAAACCTGCTCCCCCCTCCTCCACCTCAGCAAGCCATCCCTCTCCATTGACTATCAAACAAAGCTCCAAAAGCTTTAATTGACTCATTTTTTCCCACACTCAACCCTTATCTGACAAAGTTAAAGAAAAATGGCGCCAAAATCATTTCAAAGGTCAAGATGGATTGGTGATCATCCAATGGCTCAGAGATCATGTGGGATTCACTCATTAGGGTTTCAAAACCCTAATGGTCCCCTATTTAAAGAAAAGGAAGCAGCAGTGGCCGAGAGTAGTAGTTTTTATTTTTAGAAAAAATTGTAATATCGTTTTTATTTTTCCCAAGTTGTAATCTTAGCTTAAAATTATAACTCTCAGCTTCTCAGTGTATTTTCAAACTTAATTCAGTTATAATTTTCAATCATTTTGCTAAAATTCAGTTTGTATTAATTTTCATTAAAAAAATCTCAAGTATGGATGAATGCTAGTTTCAGTTGTTATCATGGACTAGATTAGATAATATAAGCTCCTAGGAAGCTCTTATAAGCTTCTAGTTAACTTAAAATTCAGCATAGCCAAAAATTCACAAATACCAAGATTAGTCAACATAAGTCAACTAAGAAGCTTGGGCTTGAATTCTGGATTCAAAAGGTGATTTGGAAGCATGGAAAGCTTTGGAGGTTTGGTTTAGATCCTCAGGGGAGGAAATTAGGATGGATACTTGGTTTCTGGTTCATCAGATTTGAGCATTGGACAAAATTGTGAGTTCCAAATCCTAGTTTATACCATTTACTGTATAAAGTTCTTATTGGATTGCTTGTTGTTTCTTTTATGCTTATTTGAAGTTGTTTAGCTATAATATAACTTAAAATTGCATTGTTGTTTGTAAAAATCAAGGATTGTTAAGTACTTCAAATTTCAGTCCATATTAGCATAGGGTGAATTCTGGGTTGTAGTTGTTGTTTGTTGGTATCTTTGGGTTTAAACAGGTTTAATTCATCATAAGATATAGTTTTATGTTAGTTGTAGGGATTAAAACTCTTGTTTACTTTGAAAACCTCCAAAACAGTTACAATAAAGGGGTGTTTGGTTTGATAGATATCTTTGTGCTCAAGGTGTTTGTTGGTGTTGTTTCTTCTTGCAACATGTTTCTTTAGTTTAACTTAGGTCTTAGGAACCATAAAACCTTGGTCTCATATACCCCAAAGTCAAAATCACACAAATCCTACCCACACAGTTAACTGTGTGGGTTTTGTAGTCCATAAAGCACTCACATTGGTTTGAAAATTGTTGATTTTCATTAGTTTAACTTTATTTAAGCTTATTAGTGTATTTTAAGTCATTAAATCAAGATCTAAACTCATCCAAGTCAACTTTGCAAGTTTTCTCAAAAAGTCAAAAATGCATGTTTCAGATTTTCACCAAAATGGCAAGAATTAATTTGATTTTTGTGAGTGGTTTGAAGCTTTGAAATTTCTTGGGTGTTTAGTCTATCAGTAGAACTTGTGTTTTCCATAGTTTTTATGTTTTTGAGAATTTTATTTGTGGACCATATTGCCCTTTGAACTGAGCTGCAGGGCAACCATCTGCCCTATGCATTCAGCAGACCCTCAACTCACCCACCTTTGGTGGTAGTTTGTGGCTACCCTAGTGGGTCCCACACTCTGGATTTTGGATTTCCCAACCCCCTCCTACCAGGCTCTAAAAGTTGACCTTTAGTTTGACCATTGGACCAGTGGACCCCACTTTGTTTTGCTTCCCATTTCTGTCCCAAATCTGTCTCAGAATCACAATAAGCAAAATGCTTATTTGTGTTTTGTGGCTTATTCAAGCTGCTTATTTGGTTGAATCTTGCTAAATATTGTTCATGCAACTCAGAGGAACCAATTTTACCATTGTGGACCCCACATTACTCCAATTGAGCTAAAATCCTTGTGCAGTCAACAAAAGTCAACTGAGTAGACTAATAAGCACTTAAAGTGCTTATTTCTGGTTTGTATAAAAAGTGTTTTCATAAAAAGTGTTAGTTTTTAGTGTATAATCAGTTTGGAAAAAAAAAAAACTCAAAAAACTAACTTTAATTATAGTGATAGCTTCTATTTAATAGAAATTATCATTTTAATTTTCTTTTTAGCTTATTTTAAGCAATATATCATTTTTATATTTTTATTAATTCTCTTTTAGGTTAAAGTAATTCTAGAAATTTTTCCAGATTTTTCTTTTGTCTTTTAGTGGTTTTTAGAATTAATTTTAGTTTAATTAATTATTAATTAATATTAAGTAATTAAATAGCATAAGTATATTTTATAAAGTACAACCTAGTTTTTATAATTTTTCTAGCTTTTCTATAAGGTAAAACATTTTTATAAATTTTTCTAGAATTTATACTGTTCATTTTCTATTTTTTATAATATAATTAGTTTAATTGGTAATTAATAAGTAATTAGGTTAATAATTAGTAAATCAGTTTAAAAATACACAAAATCAACTTTTTATAATTTTTTAGGATTCCTGTGATGGTTAATTATATTTGTAAAATTTTTCTTAATTTTCTAAGCCTTTTTAGTATTTTAAATCATTCTAATTAGTTTAATTAGTTAATAAATAGATAATTAGTAATTAATTAATAATTAATAATTAAATAGTGTAAAAATAATTTTTATTTTTCTTAAAATTTTCTTTCTTTGTTAGAATTGTAAAAATAATAATTTTACACTTGTAACCTTTTCCGTCCTTCAGTTGTACTTTTTGTTTCGTTTGTCAGCGTACATTTTTAGGTTTTAGCTCAAATCTTCTTAATCTCAATACCAGTAATCAATCACATAGATTTCCTAAGCTATTTAATTTCATAATTCTCAAATAATTCTTATCACAACCCTTTTCTATGAATAATCACCCGATCACAAGTACGCTAAAGCACAATCCACACCTCGTCGGGACATAACGACCTGGTGATACCCTTTATTACCCGGAAGCATTGGTCTAGGCTCTTTTACTTTGTTGACCATTCTTTGGTCAATATAAGTTGACGGTTTAGCTCCAATCAATTTTTGGCGCCGCTGCCTGGGAGGTGTGCGCGTTTCTATAGCGTCATTTGAGATTAGTGTTACTTCACCTCAATCACTGTACAAATACCACCACTTTTGTAAATTTTAAATCAAAACATAAAAAAGTCATTAACATTTTTCCTAAAGTGTTAAAACACCAAAAAAAATTAAAAAACAACAAAACAGATCATAACGTTTTCTGAATCGGGTTTCTTTTAAGGTGATTCTTAAAGAGAAACGATTTTAGATTACGAGACGATACCAAAAATATTGTCCAAAAGTTTTTAAACCCATACACAAAAACACAAAAACATCCGTCTTTTCTTGTGAATAATAATAAATACATAAAAATCAACCGTCGCAAACCAAGACAGAACACCTACCAACTGGGGGTGTGAACATAATAAGTTCCCAAACCAAAGATATAAAACTTGCCTTTGTATCCCTGTGAGTGGTGTACCTTTATTAAAGAAGCCACTTGCTTGTGATTATTGGTTTAAGTTCACTATGGATTTGCCTCAATTTTGTTTTGATTGGTTTTATCTCTAGTGCATGCGCACTCGTTCTTCAAGGTCCACGAGCCCATTACGTGAGCTTGTTCGGAAACCTAGAAGACCTCGTCGACGTTCAGCACCAACAGTCGGATCTGATATCTGTACTGTTGCCACACCCACTGTCACCATGGCGGAAGACCGCCCCATGTGTGAGCTTCTCTAAGCACCCATCGAGGCTTACGGAGATGCCATTGTTGTTCCAGCCATCGTGGCTGATAATTTTGAGCTCAAAACCGGGTTACTCAATCTTGTAACCTCAACTCAATTTTACGGTTTTGAGAGGGACGATCCTCATGCTCACATTCGATGGTTCAATAAAATCACTTCGACCATCAAGTACAAAAATGTCCCTTGTGAAGCAATAAAACTTCTTCTCTTCCCATTCTCCTTGGAGGGACAAGCCCGGATTTGGCTTGAAAAACAACCTCCTCGATCTATTGAGACATGGGAAGATCTTGTCAAAAAATTTGTGAATGAATTCTTCCCACCTTCCAAGACCACGAGTCTTAAGAACGAAATCACCAAGTTCACTCAAAAATATGATGAATCTTTTGGTGAAGCGTGGGATCGTTTCAAAGAATTACTTCGCAAGTGTCCACATCATGGTTTCTCTGAGTTGATGCAACTCGATACTTTTTACAATGGCGTGAGCCAAGCTGATCAGGATTCTCTCAATGCCTCCGCGGGAGGTAATTTTTTTAGTAGAACCACAAAAGAAGCTTTGCAAATCATAGAAAACAAGTCTAAGGTCCGCTCTACACGAAGCAAACCGATTGTTTCTCAAATCAATGCGGGTCCTTCCACTTCATCTTCTGTGAGTCAATCTAGCACGGAGGCTAAGATTGACAAGCTCACTGAAGCGATCCAAGCTTTGGTTCTCGCCCAAACAAAGAAAGTTTCATTTCCACAAAATCCTCCCCCTGCTGAGGTTAAAAAAGTGGAAGTCTGTGTGACTTGTGGTGGGCCGCATGCCTACTACAATTGCACAGCCACTGATGGTACTCCATATGAAGCTCATGCTGTAGCCGGGTCCCAAAATCAAGGAGGCAATCAATATCGCCCTCCTATGGACCCTAGCTATCGTCCTCATCATCATTATCCTGGACCTCCTGGTTTTAATCAAAACCAAAATGTCCAAAACCGTGGCCAAAATCAAAACAGAGTGAACCAAGGTTTTCAAAACCAAGGTAACTTCAATCAGGGTCACGGTTTTCACAATCAAAACCAAGGTTTCCAAAATCAAGGTTTCCAACGTCAAAATCAAGGAAACTTTAACCGGAACCAAGGTCAGGGTAATTTCAATCTGGGATATTTTCATGGAAACAACAACCCTAATCAGGGTAATTTTCAAAATCAAGGTCCCAATCCGAACAATCGAGCTCCAAATATTCCTAATCTGAATCAAGCCATTGTTCCAACCAGACCTTCATCTGACGAGTTGTTGAAACAATTCATGAAGTCCCAAGAAGAGTTGAACAAGTTGCTGGTCAGCCAGATTTCTGACATCAAGAAGTCTTTAAATGATCGACCCTCGAGCTCAGGTACTACTTTACCGAGCAACACGATCGCTAACCCATGGGGCGATGCTAAGGCGATCACAACACGAAGTGATGCTTCATATGATGAACCCGCGATTCCTACTACCTCTTCTTCCTCTCCTCCAAAGGTAGTGGATCGTGAACCTGAGGTGACAAAGGACAAGGTGCAAACTCCTAGCCCACGAAGTACAACACACGTCCAACCTCAGGTTATTCCTGAAACCAGATGTAAGCCTAAAGCCAAAACTTCTATTCCCTATCCATCACGTCTCAGTGAACAAAAGCTCCGCGAAAAAGCTAATCACCAAATGGATAAATTTTTCCAAATCTTCCAAGATTTGCATTTTGATATCAGCTTCGCGGATTCTATTCTCTTGATGCCCAAGTTTGCATCGACAATCAAAAATCTGTTGAGTAATAAAGAGAAACTCTTTGAGATGGTAAGAACTCCTCTGAATGAGAACTGCTCAGCAGTTCTTTTGAAAAAGCTTCCTGAAAAGCTTGGAGACCCCAGGAAATTCCTCATTCCTTGTACTTTCCCGGGTATGGTTGAATGCTTCGCCTTGGCCGATCTAGGTGCTAGCATTAACCTGATGCCATATTCCGTGTGGAAGAAACTCTCTCTTCCCGAACTTACCCCCACGGGCATGACTTTAGAGCTTGCCGATCGTTCGATTTCTCATCCCATTGGCATTGCCGAGGAAGTATTCGTTAAAGTGGGGAAGTTCCATTTTCCGGCAGATTTTGTGATTGTTGACTTTGATGCCGATTCTAGGGTCCCTCTCATTCTTGGAAGGGGATTCCTTAGAACTGGGCGCGCTCTTATCGATGTATTTGAGCATGAGATCACATTACGTGTTGGAACGGAAGCCATAACCTTCAACCTAAATCAAACTTCGAGATACTCCTCCGATTATGACTGTGAATCGGTGAATCAAATTGATGTCATCGATGTGGCTGCTGAGGACTATGCTCAAGAGATTTTAGGTTTCATTGATAGATTTTAGGTTTCATCGATGATTCTTCGAGTGAAAACCTCACTCAATCTTCTCATCCCATCATAGCCAATTCTTCTCCTTCCCTCACTCCGTTTGAGGGAAGCGACTTCATCTTAGAAGAAATTGAGGCCTTTCTCAAAAGTGACTCGATTCCCGATGGAATCGATAACCAAGAGATTGACCCCAGAGGGATATTCTCCTACTTGAGAAATTATTAAACGAAGATCCCTCTCCTCTTCCTGTTCTACCACAACAACTTCATAAAGAGGAAGTCAAAAATGTTGAGAAAATTGATGACTTCCCTGAGGTTGAATTTAAGGACTTGCCGCCTCATCTTGAATATGCTTTTCTGGAGGGTGATGATAAATTACCCGTCATAATTGCTAAAGACTTAAGTGTTGAGGAAAAGGCTGCTCTCATAAAGGTCTTGAAGTCTCATAAACAAGCAATTGCTTGGCGACTCTCCGACATCAAGGGCATTGACCCTGAATTTTGTACTCACAAGATTTTAATGGAGGACGACTTCAAACCTGCAGTCCAACAACAAAGAAGGGTGAATCTAAAAATTCATGAGGTAATCAAACAAGAGGTTTTAAAACTTCTTGATGCCGGATTGATTTACCCAATCTCGGACAGTCCTTGGGTCATCCCAATTCATTGTGTTCCAAAAAAGGGTGGCATTACGGTTGTCACAAATGAGGAGAATGAGTTAATTCCAACTCGTTTGGTTACGGGATGGCATGTCTGCATTGACTATCGCAAGTTAAATGACGCCACCCGTAAGGATCATTTTCCTCTGCCCTTTATGGATCAGATGCTCGAGAGATTAGGGGGAATGAGTATTAGTGCTTCCTCGATGGTTTCTCGGGTTACTTTCAGATTCCCATTGATCCGCAAGATCCGGAAAAGACCACTTTTATGTGCCCCTATGGAACTTTTGCTTATAAACGTATGCAATTCGGCTTATGTAATGCTCCGGGCACGTTTCAAAGATGTATGATGTCCATATTTTCTGACATGATCGGGAAAACTATGGAGGTCTTCATGGACGATTTTTCGGTCATTGGGGATTCGTTTCAATCATGCCTCTCCCATTTAGACGACATGCTAAAACGTTATGAAGACACAAAGTTATGTCTAAATTGGGAGAAGAGTCACTTTATGGTCAAAGACGGCATTTTCCTCGGCCATAAAATTTCAAAGAACGGGATTGAGGTTGACAAAGCCAAAGTTGATGTCATTGCAAAATTACCTCATCCCACAATCGTAAAAGGTGTTAGGACCTTTTTGGGTCACGCCGGTTTCTATCGTAGGTTTATTCAAGATTTTTCTAAAATCGCCCGGCCTATGACCTATCTCCTCGAGAAGGATGCTCCTTTTATCTTCTCCCCCGAGTGCATCGAAGCTTTTGAAACATTAAAGAAAAGGCTTACCGAAGCACCGATTCTTGTTGCCCCCGATTGGGACTTTCCCTTCGAGCTCATGTGTGATGCTAGTGATTATGCGATAGGGGCAGTCTTGGGGCAACGAAAAACAAAACATTTTCAGCCGATACACTATGCCAGCAAAACTATGACCGAGGCTCAAAGCCATTACACCACCACCGAAAAAGAATTATTAGCTGTGGTGTAGGCTTTTGAAAAATTCCGGCCATACTTGATACTGACCAAAAGCATAGTGTATACGGATCACTCGGCTTTGAAGTACCTTTTTGCAAAACAAGATGCAAAGCCGAGACTTCTCCGTTGGGTTCTCCTCCTACAGGAATTTGATATCATTATTCGTGATAAAAAAGGAGCTGAGAACCTAGCTGCTGATCATCTCTCCCGATTGGAAAACCCCCGCCAAGATGTCTTCGAGAGGAAAGAAATTAATGAAACATTCCCTCTCGAGACACTCAATGCGGTTACCTTTCGTAGAGACTCTAGTACCCCATGGTTTGCCGACTTTGCAAACTACCTTGCGAGTAACTTTGTGGTGGAAGGGATGTCGTCCCAACAAAAAAATAAATTCTTCAAAGATGTAAAACATTACTTCTGGGACGACCCCTACTTGTTCAAAATATTGCGGATCAAGTCATCTGGCGGTGTGTTTATGGCCAAGAAGCCTCTGAAATTCTTAAGGCTTGCCATGCCGGTCCCACGGGGGGCCACCACAATCCAAACTACACCGCCAAAAAGGTGTTTGACTCCGGTTTCTTTTGGCCCACGATTTACAAGGATGCCCAGGAATTAGTTAAATCCTGTGACGCTTGTCAACGTCACGGGAATATTTCACAAAAGAATGAAATGCCTCAGAATGCAATTCAAGTTTGTGAAATTTTTGACGTTTGGGGCATCGATTTTATGGGGCCATTTCCTTCTTCTCATGGCAACAAATACATACTCGTGGCTGTTGACTACTTGTCAAAATGGGTTGAAGCGAAAGCTTTACCCACTAATGATGCCCGAGTTGTTGTAAAATTCTTGAAAGCTCTTTTCGCTCGATTTGGAACTCCACGTTCTATTATCAGTGATCGTGGTACGCACTTCTGTAATGACAAATTCGACAAAATCATGCAAAAGTATGGTGTAACTCACCGTCTTTCTACTGCGTACCACCCACAAACAAGTGGACAAGTAGAAGTTTCCAATCGAGGAATTAAGAGAATTTTGGAAAGAACTGTAGGTGAAAATCGTGCATCGTGGTCGGGCAAATTAGATGATGCACTTTGGGCTTTCCGTACGGCTTAAAAAACACCCATTGGGTGTACGCCTTACAAACTTGTGTACGGGAAAGCGTGCCATCTTCCGATCGAGCTTGAGGATAAAGCCTATTGGGCCATCAAGCATGCAAATTTTGACCTCAAAACTGCGGGTGATCATCGAAAAGTTCAATTGAATGAACTAAACGGACTTCGTGATCAAGCTTACGAGAACTCTTTGATCTATAAAGAAAAGACAAAGAAGATTCATGACTCCAAAATCAAGAACCGCGTTTTTAACGTTGGTGATCGAGTCCTTCTTTTCAACTCTAGACTCAAGATCTTTTCGGGAAAGCTTAAAACCCGATGGACTGGTCCATTCACTATCGCTAAGGTTTATCCTTATGGCACCGTCGAATTATCTCAAAATGACGGTCCAAATCTCAAAGTGAATGGACATCGTTTAAAGCACTACTTTGGAGAGGACATACCATCCATGGTTGTCCCGGATCTCCAAACTTTTCCCAAGGACAATTGAATTCGGGGATCGAGTCAAGCTAGCGACTTGGTGAACAAAAACAATAGCACAATACGGGTTTTCACCCGTATCTCTGATTTCCTTCTACTTTCTACCACCCTAGTGTGGGGGAATGGCCAACCCCCCGCTATTTGAAAATGTATATATGTATATAAGTAAAAAAAAAAGTGTATATATAGAAATAAAGTGAAATATGGTGTTTCCACAGTTAGATTCGAATCTTGGCTTTTTACGTTCAAAGAGTCGGCATAATAGCCGGGACTTTGAATATTGAGGATAATATTCATTTCTAAGTGTGGGGGGGGGGGGGGGAATTCTAGCGAATTTTATCGCAAAATACTTTGGGGAAATTCTAGCGAATTTTATCGCAAAATACTTTCAAGTACCCCCGTTTTTGGCCAAAATTTTCAAAAATTTTTCACTTTATTTCAAAATTTTTGTGGTAATCAGTCCGCCATGTCTAACCAACAAAGGGATTGGCTAATCCAGGAGCAAACGGCTCTTGGTAAAGATAACCCAAATCCGTTTACGGCTTGCAATTTGCCCAAAATTGTATGGTTCCTCAACTCCCCATATCCTCAAAAGCAAATGAGTTGGCTAGCCCGCAAGATTATGGCTTGTGGTAAAGGCCGTGGAAAAACCATAATTGGTAATCAGCTCACCAAGATGTTGACTATTCCATCAAGAGCTGGCTAGTCCAGAAGCAAACGGCTTTTGGTAAAGACTAATCAAATCCGTTGACAGCTGGTGGTTTGCTCAAAATCACACGGTTATTAGGTGTACCACAGTTTTCACACCTGGCTACTCCAGAAGTGATGGCTTTTGGTAAAGAGTTTTTCAAATCCATCAAGTTTTCCAAAAATATTGCTAGGGAATAGCAATAGTTTAGTGTGGGGGATTGATGAGTGCGCAAACACTCATCATTTTTATCGTATTTAAACTGCCAAAACATACAAAAACAATCGAAAAGTCATCAAAATACTTAAATTATCTCAGGGATTGTGTTTTATGTGTTTTAAATGCAAAATGAGCAAAAACAAATGAAAAACGATCAAAGTTTGCAATATTGGCAGTTTCAGTCCCCCAAGTTTCAAAATTTGTCAAAAATAGTCCCTATGCATTTATTTTAAAAGAAAAGTCAACCCAAGTCCTTAAAAATTCAAAAGTTATCAAAAACGGACTTTGGGTGAAAAGTTTGGAAAATTTACATGATTGGTCCCTGGAGTTTAGAAATTTGCAGAAATAGTCCTTGGGAATTTTGAAAATTAAAAAATTGCAAAAATGGGTTTTGGAATATCAAACTTGGCAACATTGTTCCTTGGTAATACTTTTGGGGAATTGCAATTTTTAGTCCCTATGTTTTGATAAATTGCAAAAATGGTCCTTGTGTGAAACTACAATACCAACCGGACCCTTAAATATTTTAAACCCAAACCAAAACCAAATTCAAACCCAACACCAAACCAAGCTCACCCCCCATTTTCCTTGGCCCATTTACACCCTCAGCCCACTCCCTTCCCAAAATAATATTACCCCGTCCCTTCCCCTCAGTCAAATAAGTCAAACCATCACCTCCCCCCTCCAACTTGCAAACCTGCTCCCCCCTCTTCCACCTCAGCAAGCCATCCCTCTCCATTGACTATCAAACAAAGCTCCAAAAGCTTTAATTGACTCATTTTTGCCCACACTTAACCCTTATCTGACAAAGTTAAAGAAAAATGGCGCCAAAATCGTTTCAAAGGTCAAGATGGATTGGTGATCATCCAATGGCTCAGAGATCATGTGGGATTCACTCATTAGGGTTTCAAAACCCTAATGGTCCCCTATTTAAAGAAAAGGAAGCAGCAGTGGCCGAGAGTAGTAGTTTTTATTTTTAGAAAAAATTGTAATATCGTTTTTATTTTTCCCAAGTTGTAATCTTAGCTTAAAATTGTAACTCTCAGCTTCTCAGTGTATTTTCAAACTTAATTCAGTTATAATTTTCAATCATTTTGCTAAAATTCAGTTTGTATTAATTTTCATTAAAAAAATCTCAAGTATGGATGAATGCTAGTTTCAGTTGTTATCATGGACTAGATTAGATAATATAAGCTCCTAGGAAGCTCTTATAAGCTTCTAGTTAACTTAAAATTCAGCATAGCCAAAAATTCACAAATACCAAGATTAGTCAACATAAGTCAATTGAGAAGCTTGGGCTTGAATTCTTGATTCAAAAGGTGATTTGGAAGCATGGAAAGCTTTGGAGGTTTGGTTTAGATCCTCAAGGGAGGAATTAGGATGGATACTTGGTTTCTGGTTCATCAGATTTGAGCATTGGACAAAATTGTGAGTTCCAAATCCTAGTTTGTACCATTTACTGTATAAAGTTCTTATTGGATTGCTTGTTGTTTCTTTTATGCTTATTTGAAGTTGTTTAGCTATAATATAACTTAAAATTGCATTGTTGTTTGTAAAAATCAAGGATTGTTAAGTACTTCAAATTTCAGTCCATATTAGCATAGGGTGAATTCTGGGTTGTAGTTGTTGTTTGTTGGTATCTTTGGGTTTAAACAGGTTTAATTCATCATAGGATATGGTTTTATGTTAGTTGTAGGGATTAAAACTCTTGTTTACTTTGAAAACCTCCAAAACAGTTACAATAAAGGGGTGTTTGGTTTGATAGATATCTCTGTGCTCAGGGTGTTTGTTGGTGTTGTTTCTTCTTGCAACTTGTTTCTTTAGTTTAACTTAGGTCTTAGGAACCATAAAACCTTGGTCTCATATACCCCAAAGTCAAAATCACACAAATCCTACCCACACAGTTAACTGTGTGGGTTTTGTAGTCCATAAAGCACTCACATTGGTTTGAAAATTGTTGATTTTCATTAGTTTAACTTTATTTAGGCTTATTAGTGTATTTTAAGTCATTAAATCAAGATCTAAACTCATCTAAGTCAACTTTGCAAGTTTTCTCAAAAAGTCAAAAATGCATGTTTTAGATTTTCACCAAAATGGCAAGAATTAATTTGATTTTTGTGAGTGGTTTGAAGCTTTGAAATTTCTTGGGTATTTAGTCTATCAGTAGAACTTGTGTTTTCCATAGTTTTTATATTTTTGAGAATTTTATTTGTGGACCATATTGCCCCTTGAACTGAGCTGCAGGGCAACCATCTGCCCTGTGCATTCAGCAGACCCTCAACTCACCCACCTTTGGTGGTAGTTTGTGGCTACCCTAGTGGGTCCCACACTCTGGATTTTGGTTTTCCCAACCCCCTCCTACCAGGCTCTAAAAGTTGACCTTTAGTTTGACCATTGGACCAGTGGACCCCACTTTGTTTTGCTTCCCATTTCTGTCCCAAATCTGTCTCAGAATCACAATAAGCAAAATGCTTATTTGTGTTTTGTGGCTTATTCAAGCTGCTTATTTGGTTGAATCTTGCTAAATATTGTTCATGCAACTCAGAGGAACCAATTTTACCATTGTGGACCCCATATTACTCCAATTGAGCTAAAATCCTTGTGCAGTCAACAAAAGTCAACTGAGTGGACTAATAAGCACTTAAAGTGCTTATTTCTGGTTTGTATAAAAAGTGTTTTCATAAAAAGTGTTAGTTTTTAGTGTATAATCAGTTTGGAAAAAGAAAAAACTCAAAAAACCAACTTTAATTATAGTGATAGCTTCTATTTAATAGAAATTATCATTTTAATTTTCTTTTTAGCTTATTTATAAGCAATATATCATTTTTATATTTTTATTAATTCTCTTTTAGCTTTGTTGGGAATCTCATGTTTATCGACCATGTCATTCAGTTTGAGTACCTTAGCACATGAAGCATGTTCTTTCATCGCTCTGTTATATGCATCCACATCCTTTGTAGCAAGAGTGATTGAACTGTTGGTAGAGTCAAGCTTATCAATCTCTGATCCTCTGTCATCGGTGACTACTCTCCCAACACCCGATGCTTTACCCGAATCCACAATACCATCACTTGATTGCACCCGACATACCTTCACCTTGTCTTCATACTTGAGTTTGTGCTGTGCTCTTTCCATAATGTACTCCTTCACATTACCCATGAGTTGGAGTAGTGTGACTCTGAACACGTCAACCTTGATTCCCGTGTGAGTAACAAAGCCCTTTTTCGTCATTTGACTCTCATGATCATACTCCTCCGTGAATCACGAATCAAAGAACACTTGGAGTTGGTTGTTGATCACACAGAATGTAGCCATAGATCTTTCTTCAGAAAATTCAAACTTTTCAAGTTGTTGTTGAAGTTGATCTAAGTATAGAGTCATTTTGCCTGTGAAGGTCTCAGCCTTTTCACTGAAGAGTGTTGCGAATGCACGATTGTAACCAACCGAGTATCCAGGTTGTGCAAAGAGAACCTTGAGATGAGAATGAAGTAATCGAAAACATTCAATGCAACAATCCTTTGCATTATCGGGCAATTTAATTGGCTGATGAAGTTCATTCTCTTGAGACTTAGAGCACGAAGATTCCATAGCATTATTATCAAACTCAAACATGTTAATTTGTTGTGAAGGGTTGGAAGTCTTATGTTCATCGATCATGTCGTACAATTTGAGTATCTCAGGTATGACTGAATCTGAAGAATTTGGCATGATGTGAACGTGCACGAGATTTTACACTTTTATGATTTAAACAGAGAAATAGATTCTTTCGCGGGATTTTACAAAATCAAGAAGAAACCGTAAGACACCGAAAACTTAAGATGAACTTTATGATCAGTTGATGGACTTGATGATCAGTTGATGTTGTTTAGTTGTGATCTTGGTTCGGTTGATGCAAGTTTGGCCTCAAAAGTTTGGTGAAAATTTGGTCTAAAAACTTAAAACCTCAATAACTTCACTCTGGAGCGTTTTTGGGCCTCGAAACTTCGCCTGAATCGATAATTCCATTCAATGTGTCGTTCTCCTCGGTATCACGGTCGTTTTGACAGATATTTCGTCGAAAACGGAGTTACGGTTCAAAAGTTATGGTCGTTTGAAGTTTGGTCGTCAAAAGTCAACTTTGGTCAAACTACAACTTTAGCAAATCGCTAAACAGAGGTAATCGCTAGCTGGAGCTAATCGCTAGAGTTAATCGCAGAAGCAAACTGCTAACACTAACCGCTAAAAGCAAACCGCAAACTTCAGGTAATCACAATCAATAAGTAATCGCAGGATTAGGCCAGGTAACCGCAATGAGGAGCAAACCGTGAGGTGAGTAAAACGCAGGTGAGGTAACCGCAGGTGAGGTAACCGCAAGTGAGGTAATCACAGAGAATGCAAACCACAGAAGCAAACAACAAACACTTAACCGCAAACCACCTAACCGCAAGAGCAAGTCGCAGTTCACAAAAGTCCAAAACTGTCACTTTCCTTGCGTTTTGTCTGTTTTCCCAAAATGGTAATCGCAGAAAAACTAACCACAAAATCCAGGAGCAAATCGCAGCTATGAAATGAGGCAGTGGAGCTAACCGCAGACAAGAAAAACTACTCAAAACCAATCCAAACTTCAAATAAACGTATGATATAGTATAACCAACTAAAACACAATGTTATACTAACACCAAGGATCATAAAAGTACATCTCTAACATGTCTAATAACACTAGAAAGATCAAACCAAGATGTTTTTCAAGAAAATAACTTCAAACTCACAAAACCATACAAAACCACACCAAATCCGATTCTACAAGGCCCTAAGATGAAACCTTGGCTCTTGATACCAATTGTAGGATACTCATAAACATAACATGTATGGTTCTTGTGATTTATGGATCGAATTAGATGAAGAGATTAGAGAGATGTAGAAAGATAGTTGGGAGCCTTTTCTTGAGAGAGAAACAAAAAGAATATTAGATTAAGTGAAAGGTCCAACCCTCTCCCTTGGAGGGAGAGGGGTATTTATAGTTACAAAGAAAACGCCTACTCCTGGGCTGTGGATCAGGCATACAGTGGGTAAAGACCCGTCCTTCCTCCACAGTGTTACTTAAACTAATCTACGAACTAACTAAACATAAATAAGACTATGAGCTACTCAATGCTAATCTATACTCGGGGTGACCGAGTCTTTCATATGAATATTTATATTCCTAACATTATATGTAGACGATATGCTGATTGCTTGTAAAAGCAAGGCTGAGATTGGGTCTATCAAGTCTTTGCTTAAAAAGGAGTTTGACATGAAAGAGCTCGGGTTAGCAAAGAATATTCTTGGTATAGAGATCATCAGGGATAGGAGTCGCAAGATTCTGAGGGTGTCACAAGCTGGGTACGTTTCTAATATTTTAAATAATTATAGAATAGACAATGGGAAATCGGTTAAGATGCCATTGGGTGGGCACTTCAAGCTGTCGTTGAAGGATTGTCCGGTCAGGGATTGTGATGTTGAAAGGATGAGTAGGGTGCCATATGCAAATGCGGTTGGGAGCTTAATGTACTTGATGGTGTGCACGAGGCCAGACATAGCATATGCGGTAAGTGAAGTTAGTAGATATTTGGTGAATCCAGGTAAAAATCATTGGAAAGCAGTGAAGTGGATTTTGAAATATTTGCGGGGTACTGCAAACATGGGTTTGGTGTTTGGGACAAATCGTGGCAACCATGTAGACGTAACAGGTTTTGTTGATTCAGACTAAGCAAAGGATCCGGATAAAGGTAGGTCGATCACAGGTTACGCGTTTTTAGTACATGGATGTGTTGTTAGCTGGAAGGCAAAGCTACAACACGTGGTGGCTCTTTCAACTACAGAGGCGGAGTATATGGCCCTTACGGAGGCTGTGAAGGAAGCTATTTGGCTAAGGGGACTCTTGGAAGAGTTGGGCATGGAGCTTAACACTGTGGCAGTTAATTGTGATAATCAGGGCGCGATTCACTTATCGCGGAATCATGTTTTTCATGAAAGGACTAAGCACATCAATGTGCGTTACCACTTTATCAGAGAGGTCTTGGAAGCAAAGACGGTTGAAGTTTTGAAGGTGGGTACAGAACACAATGTTGCGGATGCCTTGACGAAGGTAGTACCTAGACGGAAGTTACAACACTGCTTGAAGTTGTTGAAGATCGGTATAGGCTAATATGAAGCCTAAGGTGGAAATTGTTATGTTTTTAGTCTTCTTATTAGCTTATAAATAAGTCTAGGGGATTAGAGTGTTAAGCTTAAACTTATCTTAGTTAAGTAGAGTCGGTTTGGTTGGCTTGTGTCCCAAGCCCAACCCGTGTCCTGTTTACAGCCGACTTACAAAGTCGGTTTACCCTCCCCCGCATCTCTATAAAAGGAGGTGGGGGGGACGAGTTATGTACGCATTCTTTCATACTTAATCTAATAATCGATTAAGGGTACTTACTTGTGCATCGTTCTTCTTTTCTGTTGATATCATTATCTGCTGTGAGTGTGTTTTCTTCTACGATCGGGTTTATTCCGCTCTAGTAACCAGGGGTTGTAGGTTGTCGAATACTACACATATCGCATATTTTTGATCTTAAAGAAAAAATGCTTTGGGGTGGCCTATGATACATATATTAAAATTAAGTTCGATCCTAAAACTCTATATACATTGCTAAGGAATATATTCAGTTTCTATGTTGGCTCTTGGGAACCATCTACCCAAAGGATTGCTTGGCCCCTTAGGCGGATTAAGTAACCAACTCTTGAGTCTCCTTTGTATCAACTCATCATACTCCTTTAAGATTGTTAGCATGTATGATTCTGAATTCACTTCATTGTATTTTTCGTAACATAAGTTTGCAATAGCATCTAACGACTCTTTTCCACTTTCAATGAACAAATGATCAATTGTCCATAATTCATTTGGATTAGAGATTTGTTCTCTTGTTAAGACCTCTGCGAAGATGACTTCAAAGCCAGAGAGATTGCTCTGTAGCTCAAAAGGATCTGAAAGAATGATGCTTAATTAGTTGTATGCAATTATAGCAACACCGGAGGTATACATGTACGTTCGAGAGAACTTACAGAACCCAGAATAATAGTCACCAATATCAGGACCATTATCGTAACTAGGATAGTGACCGTTTCCCAACATAGTAATGTCATAGCCTGAAAGCTTTGCCTTAAAATCTTGCAAAGTTATATTCCATGCATAAATTAATCTAGCAGGAGTTAGAAAATGTACCCAGTTATCAACGTAAATCAAGCTAAAACACAAACAATACAACAGATCGACTACCACCATTTAATCATGGCCGATTCTCTGATATGGGGTTCACATGAAATTCGACACAACAAATCATACTATAACATGGTCACTAATTGTTAATATTGATAACAGAAAGTTTATGTTTCACCTGATCGAACAATATTTTATGCCTCTCAAGCCAGGGCTGGTTGACTGGTCCTGGCCAGAAACACTGATCTACTTCACCCAATATTTTGTCTAATTATCTCTTTTGCAAGAAAGCAATCCCCCGAGCAATTCCTACTGCCATTTTCACCTTGGTAGCCAACGGAAGTTGTGCCACACCTCCTACAACCACTGAAAATTAGTCAAAACATCACATTATTGTCAGTAGAAAAATGTTAAATTCATGATTGGAGTTATTTATACGGCTTACCACTACACAGATAATCCTTGAAATTTCTATTAAGCGCAAGTTCATACACAAGGAAAAGTTTTTCACCTTCCAAGTAGTATCCTATGAGCTTAACAAGGTTGGGATGACTAAATTCCTTCAACATTTCCAGATCAAACTGCATAAAATATAAACTTATCAAGTTCAAGATATCTTGTCGATTCAGATAGGAAATTTTTTATCAATAAGCTAAATACATAAAAGATAAAAGGTAAAATGTGCTGGACACTTCACTAGGGTTTTTCAAGACTTACAAAATTGCTGTGACGAATTTGCTTAACTGCTATTGGCAATCCAGCACTATGCCTATGGGGGAAATATGTCTTTTTCTCGATCCAACCTTTGTAAACCTTTCCATAACTCCCCTCACCCAAGAATCTATCATTTCCAAAGTCCCTGGTAGCATATTTCGATTCACAGTATATGAACATTTTTAAATCCTCATAGTGTATCATGATGCTTTCAAGACTCTTTTGTGAACTTGTGTTACTATTGTCAGTTTATTTCAGTACAGTACTGTTTTTTGTCCTTTTCCCCTTATTCTTTTCCCTTTCCCTCCCAATTTATTTCAGTACAGCACAGTTTTTTGTCAGTTTCTGTTCTGTATTTCTGACAGTTTTAAGCATTTGACATATTAAACTTTATATTTTCTATTCCGCACTTTCAGGTTTATAGCTTTTTGATATAAACAAAATTATAAAAATAAAAAAAAATAAAAAAGGGGGGAGGGTGCGGCTAACATTTTTGGGGAGGGTGGGCGTACGCCCCCTATAAATAAATTGGAAACCTACTTTATTAAACACTATAAATTGTCACGATAAGATTCATAATTAACAAAACCAAAAGACTTTTGAAACCTTGGCCACTGTTATGAATGAGAACAAAATTCCAACAACTCTAGAACCATGATGCAACCTGATGTTACCCAGCCACTAAAGAAATCTATATGTGACCCCCTTTGGGTTATAATAAAACAATCTCATATTCATAATTGCCAAATGAGTAGAGTCAATCATGGGAGCAATAAGAACAAAAATCATCTCCACTTGGTCGGACACACCCGCTAACCAAATATAAATGATTCTGGATCCCAACTGCAACCCATAACCAATCACAAAAACCTTAAAACCTTAAACTGTATCAAACACTTTCTCACAATCTCACTGTTGTCTTGAACCACCTGTAGCTTGTTGTACCACTGATTCCCGTTAATGTTTGTCCAATTCATACCCGAAATATATAAAACAATTTTATGTTGTACCTGATGATGTTTGAAGAATAATTTGTCCACCTATACATGAAATGTACTAACACTTTTTTGTGTACCTGATGTTACTGTTTATTGTATGCGAATGTTCCGAGGGTCTCGTAGCCATTGTTGCCAATCTATCCTATTATATTTCTTTGATCTTCTCACTATCCATTCGAAACTTTTGAGTTGAATGTCTTGAACAATCTTATTAACACTCGAAACTTTGTTACCAAACACTCTAACATTTCTCTCTTTCCAAATGAAGTAACCTGAAGTCCAAATTACCGCTAGCCATAGAAGAATGATGTTTATATTATACCGCCGCTCTGTCGGTAAAAGTTTAAAATAATTACAAATATTTGAATGATATAAATGGCAATAGATAAAGAATACGAATTGCATTATACCATTTTTTTCGCAAAAGGTAAACATTATATTAATAACACAAATATAATACATAATGATTCAAGAGATAAGGCATGCCTAATCTCTTTAAATTATAACAAACATCAATCTCAGACATCTAAGCTACATACTCAGACATCATACATCAGATAACAGATCAGTTAAATAGTTTAATTAATTTATTTTATTGACTTTTTATCAATTAAATTGTTTAATTATTTGAAGAAGCAGAATCAGTCTTCCAATAACGAAAGGATCATTATTTACTTTTTATCTTTTTAATACGAGTAATAGATTAGGCACAACTAAGCTCTTCATCAGCAAAGATTCCATCGACTATAACTCCATTGACTTTTTATCTTTTTATTAATTGATGTTTATTTGTTCTTTTGGTACCTAACTAAGTTGAAATTAGCATTTAATATAACCTCCTTGAACGTGTCTTCGCCTTTGCTTGTTCTTATCTATGATGACAAGAATTTCTATGATATCTGATCTGATTGTTCATAGTAAATTTCTTATTTTCTTCTCAAATAAATTAGTATATACCTAAATAACTAACTAGGAATATGTACCCTTCAACTGACGAGGGTGACAAATTGTTTGCATCAAGCTAGCACAAGGAGCAACTGAATTCGAAGTCAAGATCGAGATGCTTTCCAAGTTGCACCATAGTCACTCGGTGTCTTTGATTGGTTTTTGTGAGGATAACAAGGAGATGATCCTTTTTTATGAGTATATGCCCCATGGAACCCTATATGATCATATACACAAAGTTGACACTACTTTAAGTTGGATGCAACAGCTGAAGATAGGTTAGATAGCCATGTTACACGCTAGGCTATCTTCACACCAGTATAGGCACCCATCATGGAGTCATACATCGTGATGTGAAGAGTTCCAACATTCTTTTGGATGAGAACTGGGAAGCTATGATTTCGGATTTTGGTTTGTCCAAAATAGGACTGACTAATCAACCATTGTCATATGCTGATACAAGTGTGTTAGTGCAAATATTACGATATTTAAACTAAACGATTTCTTCAGTTTTAATAAAGACAAACATGTAACTTGTAATACATAACGTAAAATGAGCAAGTTACTTGTATAGTAACCACAAGTTGTCAAAGCATACCTACATCAACATCTCTTGACGTCTCATATACAAGTCTCCAGTTTGAGGTAAATCACTCAAGGTATGAACAAATAAACTTAAAACTTGTTGGATGATCCAAGAATTTTTATTTTATTTTTTTAATTGTTTTTTTGGTGCTAAACTTCACATTTTTATAAATGTGACAAAACATTTTTTCAAAATTTAATTTTACAAATTATTTTTGAATTATTAAGAAATGTTTTAATGGGGGATTTATTTAGAAAAAATAACAACTAGTCGCCCCCCCCCCCCCCCCCCCCCCCCCAAAAAAAAATCAGCTCCAGACATCCCCAAATAAATCTTCACTACAAAAAAAATGTGAGCATTTTTGTCTGGGACGGTACCACTAAACCCGATGGTACCGTTAAATTTAACGATACCGTCTGAACTTTAACGGTACCATCACTGTGTAATGACTAAATGTTTAGTCCCTATAAATAGTTGACCATTTTACACTTCTTGGCAACATTTTTCACACAGAACTTTCTATTCTAAATCTACCTCATCCAATCTTGTTTCTTTGATCATTTAGTTAGTTTAATTTTGTTTAAGAGTTATCCAATCATCAAATCAAGTGATCACCTTCATTCCTCTACTGGCGCAAGAGAAGAAAACATCATATCAAAAAGATACAAAGTGTTGTAGGATTAAATTAGTGCACCCGTAACATTTGTTACGTACTTTTTATATATTGTTATACATCAAGTTGTTTATCATCAAATTTAGTTAGATTGTGTGGATTGTTTTGATCATGTAGAGATCGGGTAGATCTTGTGTAGCTTGTGTTGATAGCGTGTTGATCGGGTAGGTTGATTGTATATCGTATAGATCGTGAAGATCGGGCAGATCGAGTAGATCGTGAAGATCGAGTATATCATGTTGATCGGGTAGACCATGAAGATCAAGTAGATCGTGTTGATCGGGTAGATCGTGAAGATTGCGTGGATCATGTAGATCATGGTGATCGAGTAGATCGTGTTGATTTAGTAGAGAGGATTGGATAGAATGGGTTAGTATTTTAGTCCAGAAAATACGGGTGATGTCGAGATTGGTTCTAGCTAGATTAGAATTCGACATTTAGCTTAGTGTCGGAAAATAATGTAAGTGATGAGTGTGTGAATACTCATCATTTTGAATCAAATCTAAGCTGCAAAACGATCAAAAATACTCAAAAACGCACCAAAATGCGAAGAAAATCCCAATGATCGTATTTTATATGTTTCTTATGCAAAACAAGTGAAAACAAACGAAAAACGAATAAAAGTTACATATTTAGCAGTTTCAGTCCCCCGACTTTCAAAATTTTACAAAACTAGTCCCTGGTCAATCATTTTCAAAGAATAGTCAACCCTTGCTCTTTAAAAAGTCAAAACGAATCACAAATGATCTTTGGGTAAAACAATTTGGAAAATTACATAATTGGTCCCTGTACTTTGGCCAATTGACAGTTTTAGTCCCGGGTGGTTTGAAATGGAAAAATTCAATGTTGGTACTTTGGTTTATATAACTTGGCAACTATGGTCCCTCGAATTGATTTTGGAAATTTGGCAGGAAATACCCCTCACGTTTAAGCAAGTTTACAAAATTACTCATTTGGTACTAACTATATACAAACCAAACGTACACTTTGTTTTTTTTTTTTTTACAAAGTTAATATACTTATTCCTTGGCCCAAGTTGCTACTCAAACCACCCAAGCCCACTTTTAAAACAAATCCACCCAAAACCCATAACCAAGCCCACCCCCCTTTTGTTTCTCCTTCACGTTTAATAAAAACATCACCCACACCCTAACCCTAACTCAGAAAACATACGCATCCCCTTTCCCTCCCATCAAATCCCACAACTAATTTATCTATAACCAAAGTGGTAACAAGTCAAGGCCAGGATCCTATCTCAGTTGTCTTCTTCCCCAAACCTTCACCCCCTCCCCCTCGTGACTACAAACAGCCAACTCAACCATCACCATCCCTCCCCATCACCATCATTCCCCACTCCCAATCCCACTACCATCCTAAACCCACTCACAAACTTGTACCTAACACCCCTCAACCATTCAAGGAGTGACAAGCTGGAGATCCACCTCTCATTTGGGCGCCAAAAGAACAATGGAAGGTCATGATATATTCAAAACTCATCAATGGCTGTGATTCATCAAAGAAAGCACAAAGGTTCTACACCTCAGTGAAGAAGCACATTGAAGATGAAGACAAGAAGGCTAAATTGGTACCTACCACTTCTAGTTTAGTATAAATAAGTGACTTGTTGTAAGCCTAAGGGCATGCGATTTTTATTTTTAATTATCATCTCAGTTTAAGTTGTAGTTGTATTTTCTAAAAAGTTTATTTTGTAATTCGAAAAGCTTTTAAGTTAAATGAAAGTTGTGTTGAAGTTATTTAAATTTTGCCTTCCATTTAAAGTTTAAAAGTTCTGTTTGTTTAAATTACATTGTTTTGTTCGTTGGTAAAATCTGGGAGAAAACATAAAAAAAAAAAGAAAGGTTGATCGTCACCATAAAAAAAAAGAGAGAAAAGAAAAAAAAAGAGAAGCAGTAGCAGCTTGGATGGGAAAACGGTCTAGAGCCCATGAGGGCATTTAGGGTGTTCTTGTGCTCTTTGGTTCTTCACGAGCTTGGAAACCAAGTAGGTTCTATATAACGCCTTGCTCATAACGTATTTCCAGTTGATGTTTGTTACAGTTCATTGTAGTTTTCTTATTCTCTGAGTTTAAGTTTACAATCTACAAATTAGTTAATTGATTGGTGGTTGAGTCAGTTGTTAAAATTGAGTGGTTGGCACAATTAGTATTTGGGAGTTAAAGCTGTTAAGTTGTCCTTATCATTGTCACAAGAGTCAAAAGGTTTTGTATACCCAGTTTTTGAACAAACTTCAATGCAATCTCTCGGATTGGTAAATGATGGAAAATAAAATTTGTTTGTTGATTTGAAAAGTCTATTAGCTTGTGTGTAAACCTCAAAAAGAAAATTAGAATTTGGAATTGTTTTACTCGTTAAAAAGTAGTATCAAACTTGGTTGTTTGACACTAGCAGCCCTGCACTTTTAGTTTTGAAAAAAAATTTAGTCGAGGCTGGGTTGTTCATTAGAGGTATTTAGGAATGATCTGAGTAGTTATTAGATCCCACCTAGGTGTACTATTTAGGTTTGCCTTTAGTTTTAGCATCATAGCTTGTTTGGTCACTCGTTTGTAGACTTGAAGTAGCCACTTTGGCCATTGTTGCTGCTGCTACGTTGTTGTCAAAACAGCAGCTAAAGCTTTGTCTTAGTCTAGAGTTATTGCTTGATTGAATCGGAGTTACAATTGTTTTTGTTATTACTCGTTGTGGAGCTCAGTTTGTATAAGTCTCATTTGTTGGTAATGTGGTTTGCTGCTACTATGATCATTGTTCTTATTCCTATTAATTGGTGGCTGTGTTCTCGTTAGTTGGAGTTGTTGTTTTTTTTTAGTTGTGTTCTGATTTAGTTCGATTAAAAAGAAAAAAAAAAAAAAAAAAAAAAAAAAAAAAAGGTCTTTTGAAAAGAAAAGAATCAAAACGAAAATACAAAAGGAAATTTGGCAAAACCAGGGATCGAACCCTGGTCTCACAGCCCACAACCCACGCACAACCCAACTCGCCCTTGGGACTTTTATTACCTTGTTTCCTTCTTTAAATCTTTTGTACTAAGTATTGTTTATTTAGACCTTAATAGCTTATTAAACTGTTGTAGCTTATTGCAGCTTATCTATGGTAGTTTCTGTTGAACTTATATTTTTCTCAAGTTAGTATTAGTATAATGCAATTTCCAAAAATTTTTCAGATTTTTCTCATAAGTTTAAGTATTTTTAGTAATTCACTTTCTTTAAAATAGGATTTAAGTCGTAATAAATAGAATTTTTATCGAAAAATAAATTTTCTTTTTCCTAAAATTTTCTTTTATCTTTTAGAATGTAAGAAAATTAATTAGAGTCTCGTAGGACGTTTAGAACTCAAAACTCGCGTTTTATTTTGCGCACTCGCGTAATTTTTAATTAAACGTCGCATTTTTAATTTAGTTTAAGTTTTAAGATTCCCGATAACTAATTATGATTTCCCGTAGTGTTTTAGGTTTTTCCTAGTTTGTTAATTGCCTTAGGTTAATTTACTTTTACCTTCATTCGTTAATTTTTAATTCGTTAATTTAACGTAACGCAACACCAAATAACCTTTCCAATCATACAAGATTTTAATCCAAATCTCATTCGAAGCTTTCCATTCACACCTCGTTGGGGTACGACCCGGGAAATCACTTCCCGGTCTCACAATTTGAATATCACTTTCACAAGTTTTGCGAGGTAATCGTTTTCCTAATCGGTTTACTCGTTTTACTTCACGTTTATTTGTCTCACGACAAGTTAAACTTCACGTTTGTTGATATTTTGATAAATTGTTGTTTACACACCAAAACACAACGAATCAAATGGCGCCGCTGCCGGGGAGGCTGTGTGTCGAAAGTCTCGATAAGGTTTAGACGATTAGTCTTGTAGAACCTTCGCAAGAAGTTACGCTTTTATAAAACGTATAAAAAACCAAAAATATTTTTCTTTTGTTTCTAGTATATGTATTATATCTATATAAGATAAAGAAAAACACAAAAAGATTTTCCCGTTTCATTGTTTAATAAATACAAGTTAAAATCTTACCACCGCAAACCAAGGCAGAACACCTACCAACTGGGGGTGTGACCATAATAAGTTCCCAAATAAAAGATCAAAACTTGCCTTTATATCACTTGCGTATTGGAAAACTTTTAAACGAGAATCACACTTTAAGAGGAGTCGAAACGGTATGTGGCGATCCAACGAACTTCGCCCAGTGAGAGATCCATTCTTCTCTCTCGCTCCTTTGTGCGTTTTTCCTTAGAAGTTAACCTTGCGTTCTTGATTATTGGTTTAAGTTCCCTTGTCTTTAAAGTGGTATTGTTTTAATTGAGATTTTTTGTGGTGCATGCGCACACGTTCGTCTACGTCAACAAGTCCTTTGCAAACGCTAAATAACATTCCGAGAAGAAGGCGTAATCGACGACGTACCAATCGAATAGCCAAACCCGAGCTTCATGCTATTCCAATCATGGCGGCCGAACCCACCATGAATGAGCTTCTCCAAGCACCCATCGAGGGTTACGGAGATGCTATCATCATTCCAGCCATCGTGGCTAACAATTTCGAACTTAAGACGGGGTTGATTAACTTAGTCACCTCGCGTCAATTCTATGGTTTCGAGAGGGACGATCCTCAAGATCACATTCGATGGTTCAACAAAATCACGTCAACCATCAAATGCAAAAATGTCCCTGAGGAAGCTATCAAACTTCTTCTCTTCCCGTTTTCCCTCGATGGGGCTGCCAAAAATTGGCTAGACAAACAACCCCCTCGATCGATTGAAACGTGGGAAGATTTGGTCAAGAAGTTTGTGAACGAATTCTTTCCTCCATCCAAAACCACCGCCCTCAAGAATGAGATCATGAAATTCACTCAAAAATTCGATGAATCATTCGGTGAGGCGTGGGATCGTTACAAGGACATGCTTCGTAAATGTCCTCATCACGGATTTTCCGAGTTGATGCAACTCGACACTTTCTATAATGGTGTGAGCCAAGTCGATCAAGACTCTCTTAACGCCTCCGCGGGAGGCAACTTCTTGAATCGAACCACCAAAGATGCTTTGATGATCATTGAAAACAAATCCAAGGTCCGCATTCCACGAAGCAAATCGGTTGTTTCGCAAATCAATGTTGGTCCTTCTTCCTCATCACCGTGGCTCAATCTAGCACCGATGCTAGACTTGACAAGCTCACGGAAGCAATTCATGCTTTGGTTCTCACCAAAACAAAGAAAGTCTCTTCTCAACCTGCGGAAGTCAAAAAGGTTGACACTTGCGTTACTTGTGGTGGTCCACATGCTTACTACAATTGTACTGCCACCGATGGCAATCCTTTTGAAGTCAATGCAATAGTCGGTAATTCCAACCAAGGAGGTAACCAATACCGTCCTCAAATGGAACAAAATTACCGTACTAACAATCAAAGTGGTCCACCCGGTTTTTCTCAACCCAACAATCCAAATGGATTCAATCAAAATCAACAACAAAGAAACCCGAATGTTCAAAACCAATTTCAAGCCCCTATGAATCAATATCAAAATCAAGGGGGAAATTACAACCAAGGTTCTCATAACCAAGGAAACTTGAATAGAAACCAAGGTTATGGTAATTTCAATCAAGGAAACAATTTTCATGGTAATCAAAACCATGGAAATTTTCAAAATCAAGGTTTCAATCAAAACAACCGAGCTCAAAACTTTCCTCAAAACCAAAGCGTTGCTCAACCTCAATCATCAACCGATGAATTGTTGAAGCAATTTATGAAAGTTCAAGAAGAAACTAATAGGTTGTTGATCGGTCAGATTTCTGAACTTAAGAAGTCTTTAAATGATCGACCTTCGGGATCGGGAACGCTACCAAGCAACACGATCGCCAACCCGAAGGGCGATGTAAAGGCGATCACAACCCGTAGTGGAGTTTCTTATGATGGACCCGCGATTCCTACTACCTCATCTTCTTCTCCTCCCGAGGTAGTGGAACGTGAACACGAGGCTACGAAGGACAAGGTGCAAATCACAAGTACACGAAGTACCGCACACGTCCAACCTCATGTTGTCCCAAAAACCAAATCAAAACCGGGAATTGTTTTTGAACCATCGGAAAATCCCGTTCAACAAAAAGCTTCAATACCATATCCTTCGCGGTTAAATGATCAAAGACTCCGCGAGCAAACTAATGATCAAATGAAAAAGTTTCTTGAAATTTTTCAAAAATTACACTTCGACATTAGTTTCGCGGATGCTCTTCTCTATATGCCCAAGTTTGCTTCCACTTTCAAGAGTCTTCTAAGTAACAAAGAGAAACTATTTGAACTCACCAAAACTCGTTTGAACGAAAATTGTTCGGCGGTTCTCCTTAAGAAACTTCCCGAAAAATTAGGAGACCCCGGAAAATTTCTCATTCCTTGTGATTTCCAAAAGCTTGTGGAATGCTTTGCCTTGGCCGATCTTGGCGCTAGCATAAACCTCATGCCTTTCTCGATTTGGCAAAAACTTTCACTTCCCGAGCTTACACCAACACGAATGACTCTCGAATTAGCAACCCGTTCGGTTTCGATTCCGAAGGGTATCGCTGAAGATGTCTTTGTGAAGGTTGGCAAGTTCTATTTTCCTGCCGACTTCGTAGTCGTCGATTTTGATGCCGATCCTCGTGTTCCCCTTATTTTGGGAAGACCATTCTTAAAAACGGCTCGTGCATTAATCGACGTCTTCGAAGGAGAAATGACTCTTAGAGTTGGCGATGAGAAATTGATCATAAACATCGAAAACACTTCTAAAGATCTTCTTGACCTTGAAAGAGAAGAAATCAACCGACTTGATGTCATCGATGTTGCATGCGATGACCATATTGAAGAAGTGTTAAGTATGCAAGGATCAATCAATTCTTCCATTGATGTCTCTCCCCCCTCTATTACTCCATTTTTGGGAGGTGACTTCATTTTGGAAGAAATCGAAGCTTGTTTGTCGTATGATTCTCATGTTGATTATGATTCTATCAATCCCGAGGAAGACTTACTTCTACTTGAGAAGTTGCTCAATGATGATCCTTCATCTCTTCCTCCAAAAGAACTTCATAATGTGGAAGTCAAAGATGTTGAAGAAACTGATGACTTTCCCGATGTCGAACTCAAGGAACTTCCGCCTCATCTCGAGTACGCATTTTTGGAGGGTGACGATAAGTTTCCCGTCATAATCGCTAAAGACTTTAATGAGGAAAACAAAACCGCTCTTCTCAAGGTTTTAAAGTCACACAAGCAAGCCATTGCTTGGAGACTTTCCGACATCAAGGGTATTAACCCGGAATTTTGTATGCACAAAATTTTGATGGAGGATGACTATAAACCTGCGGTTCAACAACAAAGACGGGTAAATCCTAAGATTCATGAGGTTATCAAGCAAGAGGTCATTAAACTTCTTGATGCCGGTTTAATTTACCCCATTTCGGATAGTCCTTGGGTGAGCCCCGTTCATTGTGTGCCCAAAAAGGGCGGCATAACGGTTGTCAAAAATGATGATAACGAGTTGATTCCAACTCGATTGGTGACGGGTTGGCGCGTTTGCATTGATTATCGAAAATTAAACGACGCCACCCGTAAAGACCACTTTCCATTACCTTTCATGGATCAAATGCTCGAAAGATTGGCGGGGAACGAATACTATTGTTTCCTTGACGGTTTTTCGGGTTATTTCCAAATTCCCATCGATCCTCAAGATCAAGAAAAAACGACTTTTACGTGCCTATACGGAACATTTGCTTATCGACGCATGCCTTTTGGCTTATGCAATGCTCCGGGCACATTTCAAAGATGCATGATGGCCATTTTTCACGACATGATCGAGAAAACAATGGAGGTCTTCATGGATGATTTTTCGGTCGTTGGGAATTCATTCGAATCATGTCTCGCCAATTTAGACAAAATGCTTCAAAGGTGTGAAGACACCAATCTTAGTCTAAATTGGGAGAAAAGTCATTTCATGGTCAAGGAAGGAATTGTCCTTGGCCATAAGATTTCCAAGAGTGGGATTGAGGTTGATAAAGCTAAAATCGACGTCATTGCTAAGCTTCCTCCTCCCACTACTGTCAAAGGTGTTCGGAGTTTTCTGGGTCATGTCGGCTTCTATCGTAGATTCATTCAAGATTTCTCGAAGATAGCTAGGCCTATGACCCGACTTCTTGAAAAAGAAACTCCATTTGTCTTCTCCGATGAGTGCATCGAAGCTTTTCAAACTCTCAAGAAAAAGCTTACCGAGGCACCCATTCTAGTTGCCCCTGATTGGGACCTACCTTTCGAACTCATGTGTGATGCAAGTGACTTTGCAATGGGTGCGGTCTTGGGGCAACGAAAAACCAAGCATTTTCAGCCGATTCATTATGCAAGCAAGACCTTGACCGAAGCTCAAGCTCATTACACCACAACGGAAAAAGAATTACTTGCCGTGGTGTATGCGTTTGAGAAATTTCGGCCATATTTAATCTTGACTAAGTGCATAGTGTACACGGACCACTCGGCTCTTAAATATCTCTTTGCCAAGCAAGATGCTAAGCCGAGATTGCTCCGTTGGGTTCTCCTCCTACAAGAATTTGATATCATAATTCGTGATAAAAAAGGAGCCGAGAACCTCGCTGCTGACCATCTTTCCCGATTGGAGAATCCTCATCAAGGAGTTCTCGAGAAAAAGGAAATTAACGAAACGTTTCCTCTCGAGACACTCAATGTGATTTCCTCTCGTGGTGATTCTAGTACCCCATGGTTTGCCGACTTTGCAAACTATCATGCGGGGAACTTTGTTGTCAAAGGGATGTCGTCCCACCAAAAGAGCAAATTTTTCAAAGATGTCAATCAATACTTTTGTGACGATCCCTATTTGTTTAAAATTTGTGCGGATCAGGTTATTCGAAGGTGTGTTCATGGCCAAGAAGCCATGGAAATCCTTAAGGCTTGTCATAATGGACCCACCGGGGGACATCATGGCCCGAACTACACCGCTCGAAAAGTATTTGAGTCCGGTTTCTATTGGCCCTCCATTTATAAAGACGCCCATGACCTAGTCAAATCGTGTGACTCGTGTCAACGTCAAGGAAAGATCACACAACGGGATGAAATGCCTCAAAACGTCATCCAAGTGTGTGAAATCTTTGATGTTTGGGGCATAGACTTTATAGGGCCGTTCCCGTCTTCACGAGGGAATAAATACATACTCGTGGCCGTTGACTACTTGTCAAAATGGGTCGAAGCAAAAGCTCTCCCAACCAACGATGCCCGAGTAGTTGTAAAATTTTTGAAGTCGTTATTCTCAAGGTTTGGAACTCCCCGCGCTATCATAAGCGATCGCGGTACTCACTTTTGCAACGAACAATTTGCAAAAGTCATGCTCAAGTATGGTGTCACTCACCGACTTGCTACCGCCTATCACCCACAAACAAGTGGGCAAGTGGAGGTTTCAAACCGAGGTTTAAAAAGAATTCTTGAAAGAACCGTAGGCGAAAATCGTGCCTCTTGGTCGGATAAGCTAGACGACGCTCTATGGGCCTTTCGCACGGCTTATAAAACACCCACTGGGTGTACTCCTTATAAGCTCGTGTATAGAAAAGCTTGTCATCTACCAATTGAACTCGAGCACAAAGCTTATTGGGCTTTGAAGAATGCTAATTTTGATCTTAAGTCTGCGGGTGATCACAGGAAAGTTCAACTCAATGAACTCAATGAACTTCGTGATCAAGCTTACGAAAACTCTTTAATCTACAAAGAAAAAACCAAAAAGATCCATGACTCCAAAATTAAGAACCGCGTTTTCTACGTTGGTGATCGAGTCCTTCTTTTTAACTCTCGATTAAAGATCTTTTCGGGTAAGCTTAAAACCCGTTGGACTGGACCTTTCACCGTTGCCAAAGTTTATCCTTATGGCACCGTCGAGTTATCTCAAGACGACGGTCCCAATTTCAAAGTAAATGGGCATCGGTTGAAGCACTATTTTGGAGGGGACATACCACCTGTTGTCCCGGACCTCCAAACTTTCCCCATGGACCAATGAATTCGGGGATCGAGTCAAGCTAGCGACTCGATAAACAAAAACAAGTAACAAACACGGGTTTTCACCCGTGTATCTGATTTCCTCCTATTTTCTAACACCCTAGTGTGGGGGAGTGGCCACCCCCCGCAGCTACTTGAGTTGTATATATCTTATTTCAAAAAAAAAAAAAAAAATGTGTGTTCGAATAAATAAAGTGAAAAATACAAATGACATTCCCACAGATAGCTTTTAATATTCTTGTCTTTCATTCAAAATTTCGGCATAATCGCCGGGACTTTGAATATTGAGGACAATATTCAACTCTAAGTGTGGGGGAGGGGAAAATTCTAGCGAATTTTATCAAAATATACCGTCTAGTACCCCAATTTTTAGGCCAAAATTTTTCAAAAATTTTTCACTTTATTTCAAAATTTTTGTGGTTATCAATTCGCCTTGTCTAAACGACAAAAGGGATTGGCTAATCCAGGAGCAAACGGCTCTTGGTAAAGATAAATCAAACCCGTTGATGGCTTGCAATTTGCCAAAAATTGTATGGTTCCTCAACTCCCCATCATCCTCAAAAGCTAATGAGTTGGCTAGCCCGCAAGATTATGGCTTGTGGTAAAGGCTGTGGAAAAACCATAATTAGTAATCAACTCACCAAGATGTTGACTGTTCCATCAAGAGTTGGCTAGTCCAGGAGCAAACGGCTCCTGGTAAAGACAAATCAAATCCGTTGAAAGCTGGTGGTTTGCTCAAAATCACACGGCTATCAGGTGAGCCACAGTTCTTACACCTGGCTACTCCAGAAGTGATGGCTTTTGGTAAAGAGACTTCAAATCCATTAATTTTTCTCAAAAAGATTGCTAGGGACTAGCAATAGTTTAGTGTGGGGGATTGATGAGTGTGTGAATACTCATCATTTTGAATCAAATCTAAGCTGCAAAACGATCAAAAATACTCAAAAACGCACCAAAATGCGAAGAAAATCCCAAAGATCGTATTTTATATGTTTCTTATGCAAAACAAGTGAAAACAAACGAAAAACGAACAAAAGTTACATATTTAGCAGTTTCAGTCCCCCGACTTTCAAAATTTTACAAAACTAGTCCCTGGTCAATCATTTTCAAAGAAAAGTCAACCCTTGCTCTTTAAAAAGTCAAAACGAATCACAAATGATCTTTGGGTAAAACGATTTGGAAAATTACATAATTGGTCCCTGTACTTTAGCCAATTGACAGTTTTAGTCCCGGGTGGTTTGAAATGGAAAAATTCAATGTTGGTACTTTGGTTTATATAACTTGGCAACTATGGTCCCTCGAATTGATTTTGGAAATTTGGCAAGAAATACCCCTCACGTTTAAGCAAGTTTACAAAATTACTCATTTGGTACTAACTATATACAAACCAAACGTACACTTTGTTTTTTTTTTTTACAAAGTTAATATACTTATTCCTTGGCCCAAGTTGCTACTCAAACCACCCAAGCCCACTTTTAAAACAAATCCACCCAAAACCCATAACCAAGCCCACCCCCCTTTTGTTTCTCCTTCACGTTTAATAAAAACATCACCCACACCCTAACCCTAACTCAGAAAACATACGCATCCCCTTTCCCTCCCATCAAATCCCACAACTAATTTATCTATAACCAAAGTGGTAACAAGTCAAGGCCAGGATCCTATCTCAGTTGTCTTCTTCCCCAAACCTTCACCCCCTCCCCCTCGTGACTACAAACAGCCAACTCAACCATCACCATCCCTCCCCATCACCATCATTCCCCACTCCCAATCCCACTACCATCCTAAACCCACTCACAAACTTGTACCTAACACCCCTCAACCATTCAAGGAGTGACAAGCTGGAGATCCACCTCTCATTTGGGCGCCAAAAGAACAATGGAAGGTCATGATATATTCAAAACTCATCAATGGCTGTGATTCATCAAAGAAAGCACAAAGGTTCTACACCTCAGTGAAGAAGCACATTGAAGATGAAGACAAGAAGGCTAAATTGGTACCTACCACTTCTAGTTTAGTATAAATAAGTGACTTGTTGTAAGCCTAAGGGCATGCGATTTTTATTTTTAATTATCATCTCAGTTTAAGTTGTAGTTGTATTTTCTAAAAAGTTTATTTTGTAATTCGAAAAGCTTTTAAGTTAAATGAAAGTTGTGTTGAAGTTATTTAAATTTTGCCTTCCATTTAAAGTTTAAAAGTTCTGTTTGTTTAAATTACATTGTTTTGTTCGTTGGTAAAATCTGGGAGAAAACATAAAAAAAAAAGAAAGGTTGATCGTCACCATAAAAAAAAGAGAGAAAAGAAAAAAAAAAAGAGAAGCAGTAGCAGCTTGGATGGGAAAACGGTCTAGAGCCCATGAGGGCATTTAGGGTGTTCTTGTGCTCTTTGGTTCTTCACGAGCTTGGAAACCAAGTAGGTTCTATATAACGCCTTGCTCATAACGTATTTCCAGTTGATGTTTGTTACAGTTCATTGTAGTTTTCTTATTCTCTGAGTTTAAGTTTACAATCTACAAATTAGTTAATTGATTGGTGGTTGAGTCAGTTGTTAAAATTGAGTGGTTGGCACAATTAGTATTTGGGAGTTAAAGCTGTTAAGTTGTCCTTATCATTGTCACAAGAGTCAAAAGGTTTTGTATACCCAGTTTTTGAACAAACTTCAATGCAATCTCTCGGATTGGTAAATGATGGAAAATAAAATTTGTTTGTTGATTTGAAAAGTCTATTAGCTTGTGTGTAAACCTCAAAAAGAAAATTAGAATTTGGAATTGTTTTACTCGTTAAAAAGTAGTATCAAACTTGGCTGTTTGACACTAGCAGCCCTGCACTTTTAGTTTTGAAAAAAAAATTAGTCGAGGCTGGGTTGTTCATTAGAGGTATTTAGGAATGATCTGAGTAGTTATTAGATCCCACCTAGGTGTACTATTTAGGTTTGCCTTTAGTTTTAGCATCATAGCTTGTTTGGTCACTCGTTTGTAGACTTGAAGTAGCCACTTTGGCCATTGTTGCTGCTGCTACGTTGTTGTCAAAACAGCAGCTAAAGCTTTGTCTTAGTCTAGAGTTATTGCTTGATTGAATCGGAGTTACAATTGTTTTTGTTATTACTCGTTGTGGAGCTCAGTTTGTATAAGTCTCATTTGTTGGTAATGTGGTTTGCTGCTACTATGATCATTGTTCTTATTCCTATTAATTGGTGGCTGTGTTCTCGTTAGTTGGAGTTGTTGTTGTTTTTTAGTTGTGTTCTGATTTAGTTCGATTAAAAAAAATAAAAAAAAAAAAAAAAAAAAAAAGGGCTTTTGAAAAAAAAAGAATCAAAACGAAAATACAAAAGGAAATTTGGCAAAACCAGGGATCGAACCCTGGTCTCACAGCCCACAACCCACGCACAACCCAACTCGCCCTTGGGACTTTTATTACCTTGTTTCCTTCTTTAAATCTTTTGTACTAAGTATTGTTTATTTAGACCTTAATAGCTTATTAAACTGTTGTAGCTTATTGCAGCTTATCTATGGTAGTTTCTGTTGAACTTATATTTTTCTCAAGTTAGTATTAGTATAATGCAATTTCCAAAAATTTTTCAGATTTTTCTCATAAGTTTAAGTATTTTTAGTAATTCACTTTCTTTAAAATAGGATTTAAGTCGTAATAAATAGAATTTTTATCGAAAAATAAATTTTCTTTTTCCTAAAATTTTCTTTTATCTTTTAGAACGTAAGAAAATTAATTAGAGTCTCGTAGGACGTTTAGAACTCAAAACTCGCATTTTATTTTGCGCACTCGCGTAATTTTTAATTAAACGTCGCATTTTTAATTTAGTTTAAGTTTTAAGATTCCCGATAACTAATTATGATTTCCCGTAGTGTTTTAGGTTTTTTCTAGTTTGTTAATTGCCTTAGGTTAATTTACTTTTACCTTCGTTCGTTAATTTTTAATTCATTAATTTAACGTAACGCAACACCAAATAACCTTTCCAATCATACAAGATTTTAATCCAAATCTCATTCGAAGCTTTCCATTCACACCTCGTTGGGGTACTACCCGGGAAATCACTTCCCGGTCTCACAATTTGAATATCACTTTCACAAGTTTTGCGAGGTAATCGTTTTCCTAATCGGTTTACTCGTTTTACTTCACGTTTATTTGTCTCACGACAAGTTAAACTTCACGTTTGTTGATATTTTGATAAATTGTTGTTTACACACCAAAACACAACGAATCAGTAAGCAACGCGGTTATGTGTTTAGGCATCAAAACACAAGGTTTCTTATGCTGGGCCATTAAACATAACGGGTTTAGTTGCACCCGAAGAAGAACTCGACATCTAGTTTAGTGTCGGAAAATATTGTCGACATCTAGTTTAGCTGCAGGACTAAGGACATGAAAGTACAACCAACAACCATTGTATGTCACGGATGTGGTGGACATGGTCATCATGTGAAACGATGTCCAAACTACAATGTTAATTGGAAAGCCAAGACCTTTACAAGAAAATGAAGAATCTTTAAAGACCTTGATAGTATCAAGGGAATGGCAACTAGATTGGAACAGATGAATAAATTTCTGTTGAAGATAAATAAAATCTAGTTTAAAATTTCCTAAGTTGTATTTCTTTCCTGTATTTCACTTCAAGTTACTATGGATGTAACTTAAACAATAATCTTTCTACTGTATCGAAAAATCTCCCTTGTAATATTTCCATAATAATAATAATCCAAGTTAATTTCAATTTCCGTCTCATCTACCAAATAACAATATACAATAATTACTTCATAAAATTTTGAATTATAATATGAATCCTAAAATTTTCCACTTTATTTCAAAAAGAAATTGCGTGTTATATCATAAAAATAGCACGTTGAACACCACCTAAAACAATTTATATAAATATATGATTGAAACAAACATCACATCATTTAGTCCTCAATTATACATAACTTGATCAACTATGTATAATTTAGGAAGAATTATGTTATGAAAGGAACAATGATATTTATAAATAATTTAATAACAATCTTCATTCAAAAGCAAGATAAAAAGTTAAAATAAACTGTTCATAATACATTGAACAATCTATAATAAATACCTATCATATGTCATCACCATTATGATAGGAATCAACAAAAGTATAAGCAAGAAAACACC
The DNA here is from genome assembly GCA_030686995.1 of Artemisia argyi. Taxonomy (NCBI): domain Eukaryota; kingdom Viridiplantae; phylum Streptophyta; class Magnoliopsida; order Asterales; family Asteraceae; genus Artemisia; species Artemisia argyi. The sequence continues at coordinate 25,183,328 of CM060709.1, forward strand.
AATAATTCACAATAACTAATAAAAGACATCAATAACGAAAATATTTATTAAAATCCATAAAAGTTAATACATAAACAAATAATTAGCATCGGAAGTGCAATCGTTACAATTAATACAATACAAACAAAGGAATCTTCAATAGGTTGATCCGCAATGACAAATAAGACTCCCACCAACAAAACAATAGCAAGAGCCACCACAGGATGAATCACTTTAATTATGCTGAAAAATAAATATAAACCAAATATTAAAAATAATAATGAGACAAATTCTTAAAAATAAAACGAGTTTTATTCATTATTCGTTACAAATACATAAAAACATAACAAGAACTTAATCTAAAACAACCCTAGCTTAAGATTTTACCCCCAGATCTTGTCGACGGTAATAGCAAGGATAGTCAGGGGTACGATAAACATCGAGATCGCAACTAAGAATCCAAAATCTTCATCCGGAACGTACGCCAAGTAGATAGCGGCAAGGACGATGTACACAATCGCTAAGATAGTTATGAGATGCGGCATTTTGATGAAAAATGAGAGGAAAGTGATTAATGGAAGGAGTGGAAATTGGTAGTGGTATATATAGGCTAAATGTGACCGTTGGGCACTATTCCCGACCGTTGGGGCACTATTTACTAGCCGTTATTTCACTATTCATGACCACTAATTTCAAATGTTCACAACCCTTAAATACGTCAGTTACCTTATCTTGTTGGGTACAAGTAAATCTAACTGAATCCCGTTTCCGTAGTTTTAGGAATAAAAATCTCCCGGCAACCTCTGTTCAAAAATTCTTTACTCAAGTAATCACATTAAATTTAAATTTCGGGACGAAATTCAGAATGACATGTGGGTACTGTAAAACCTCGCGAAAATTCGTATAATTAACTTCGGTTAATTATATAAATAATCTTTGTCATTATTGTAATTACCATTTTTACGGGGAAATTTAAATTTTTCTTTGTATATTAAAATGGGCACGATTACGATATTGTCAAATTCGTCAAACGACAAAACAAGTTATCAACAAAATTAACAAAACATTAATTACACTAAACCTAATTAATAAAAACTTAATTACTAAAATTAACTAAAAACCAAATCGGGCCTTAATCCCCCTAAGCCCAACCGGCCCACACCAAAACCCAAAATTCATTTCTAATAATAATACAAATCGATTAAGTAAGCCACAAAACGTCTCGTTCATTTTTAATTCGTACACACGACCTATGTATATTTTTGCACATTCTCATTAAGCTCCTAGCCGACTATTAGTGTGCCAATTCTCACGTTCACACGTTGAGGTTTGATATGTTTTTAAGAGGCATTCCGTTTAGCTATGAATCGACTCAAACGATTCATACAAAATTCATTTCTTATCCGTTCTTGTTCCCGTTTGTTCCTATGAGTTTCTAATATTATTTGTATCATGTTTTCATGTATGAATATTTACTATGATCGACTAAGACTCCTTAAAACGCAAATGAGCAACTCGTTTACTAATAAAAATGGATGTCGACATATTAAGAACTCACAAGGACAATTTACATTTGGCTACCTTTCACAAATCAATTTAAAATACTACTCTAGTACCTTAGGATTTCTATTCTCTGGCAATGCATAGTTGTGCTTGTCCCTCACAATTATTTGTACCATTTGCAACTCAAATCTTCATATATATATTTATATACCGATCGGCCTTCCATTTCCTTCATCATCACAAATCGTTTCTACTCTTTCTCCATTCTAAGATAACTTAAAAACCTCAAGAGAACCATACGAGTACAGTTTAGAAGCAAGACGTTTGTAACTTCTTGTTATACGATCCATACTTGTCTCTTCTAGTCGAACGTGTATCTATACTACTCTTTTCATCCGTTTCTCTCAACTCTCTACCACCCTAGAGGTGTAGTAAGTCGTCTCCACTCTTTCTCGTTTCATACCATTCATTATTTTCATTCCATGCATCATATTTATATTTGTTCCATCGTATATCATTTCATATATATAATACACGTACATATTTATTTTTAGAACACGAAACGTGACTAGCCTCTATCTTGGTAGGTCTAGGAGTCACGTAGCACGTACACTTCACGTTTATTTTCATGTTACATGCATTTAACGAGCCTATTTCAAACCATGTCACACGTATAAAAATCTAAACACTTAGTAAATAATTCCAACTTTTCAAATAATGAGATCGATTCAAACATGCCACAAAACCTACGTATAACTTTCAATTTCACGTAACAAGCACCCAATATTTTTACTCGACCTAATAGACCACCTAGAAAACTATTAGTTCCATTTATATAACTTATAAAAATAATCACGTTTAGACACTATAAACGAGCCAAAGCAAATCGATATGAATCAGTTTTTAAAATCAAAAGTTATATAAAAATCATATGTTTTGTCGAGTGGGCTAAAACAAGGCCCAACAAGACTTTGCGTTTTAACAGCCCACAGGGCCCATAAAATACATTTTTAGAATCACAAAGTAAGCCCAAGTTCAAGCCCAAAAGAATTTTCATGCCCTCGCCTCTAAAATTTTAAATGGGCTTTAGTTTGGTTCGAATTGAAGCCCATAAGCTAAATAAATAAGCTTTTGTTAAAATAAGTAGTTGAAATAAGCTTGAAATTCATAAAAGAAGCTAAGGAAATTTTTATGAAATTTTTATAATCACTTTTGCAAAAATTGGACTAAAAATGTAATGCGACGACACATATAGGGACTAAATGTGAAAACTGTGAAAACTAAGGACTAAAAATGTAGAAACAGAAAGAAAGGATAAAAATTGATAATATAGTATTGTTACAAGCTTAGATTATAATATTGGACATGTAGTGGACTATAATTGTAAAATATATATAAAAAGGACTAACGGTGTGACGCTAACGCCGTTAGTATAAAAAAATGTAAAATTGGAAAAAGGACAAGGACTACACATAATCTATTTGACATTCTTATTTTATTTTATATTTTACGGCAACCCTCACGTCATATGCATTTTATTACGTTTTATATATATATTATTTATTTTTACGTTAACTATATATATAACGATACTTAAAGGGTTAATATTTTTACTTACAATTTAAAAAGGTAAAACTACGATGGATATTTTAAATAAAGTATTTTCATATCATGCATGGCATAATAATTTCACTTCACATCATCTATTCGTCATAACGAATAATGTTTATTCGTTATTCGTTCGTATTTACCAAATAGTATTTGGTTATATTCTCTGATAAATTTATTTATCAGGTTCTGTGTCAAAGACGTTCCCATAAATCTCATCCTATCTTACTTTTCATCATTTCCAAATCAATCCAGGTGAGTCATAGCCCCATTTCAAATAATTGTTTTTAACTCATTGGGGGAGATACATGCTTACATATACTTTGATAACTTGATAAGTATATGAAATAAAATAAAATACATGATTCAAATCAATTTCCTAATTGATATTAAAATAATATAATTTGTGATTTATAATATATCAATGTTTCCAATGTGATTATTGTGGTATGAGAAATATATATTTATTGATGAATTATTTGACTGAAATATTGTTATTCATATGAAAATGTTCTCAATTCGATTATTGTGGTATTTGATATAAATGTGTTACTGGCGAAATATTTAAATTGAATTTGTGATACTCAAATGATACTATTTTCAAACTGAATTTGTGATACTCAAACGATACTATTTTCAAATTGAATTTCTGATACTCAAATGATGATATTTTCAAACTGAATTTCTGATACTCAAATGATAATATTTTCAAACTGAATTTATGATACTCAAATTATGATATTTTCAAACTGAATTTCTGATACTCAAACGATACTGTTTTCAAATGGATTTCTGTGATACGATACTTGATTTCATGATGTGTGCTAAATGAGCCCATTAGTCCTTGATATTGCCTAAGTTAGCTTATTGCCATATAGTCCCTCTATCATGAGCCATTAATCACTGAAAAGTGAGCGCGAATATAGTGGACAGCTTCGAAACCTGTTTCGGGTTGACCTCCGATCCCACTAATGCTTGACGGAATGCCAATTGCAATTGGTTAGCCGCATTAGTCGTGATACACTATATTTGAGTAAAAATAGGAATTGGCAAATCACCTATTACACGAGGGCAAAATCTGTCATTGATTTGATAGAACACCCCTTTTGTTAACGTCTTGCGTGTCATGAGGCTTGGTGCAATATCTATAAAGGAAATATATATGTATTCAACATATATTTAGATACAGCTGTATAGGTTTGGCCATACGTGAATTGTTTATCTGATCGATTTAGTATCATGAGTTTCCAACTCATGTTAAGTGATGAGTGTCTAAATACTCATCATTTTATACTAATCTGAACTGCCAAAACATACAAAAACACTCAAATATGTATCAAAATACTTAAAATATCTTAAAAGTGTGTTTTATATGTTTCAAATACAAAATATGCAAAAACAAATGAAAAACGTACAAAGTTTGCATAATTGGCAGTTTCAGTCCCTCAAGTTTCAAATATTGTCAAAACTAGTCCCTGGTTATTCTAAAAACATGAAAATGTCACCAAAGGTCCTTTTTAATCATAAAGTTACATATTTAGTCCTTTGGTGCAAAGTTTCACAAAATTACAAGTTTAGTCCCTATACTTTGCAAATTGACAGAAATGGTCCCTGTGATGTAAAAACTTTGAGAAAATCAATTTTGGTCCTTTTACTAATAATCTTTTGCAGGTTTGGTCCTTATGTGAAAAGTTTGGAGAAATTACAAATTGGTCCCTCAAGTTTGAAGGTTTGGCATAAATAGTCCCCGGGGTTTAAAAATGGAAAAATATCAAAAATACTCCTTGTACTATTCATATATGGCAAATTAGGTCTTTGTGATAATTTTGGAATAATGCCATACTAGCCCCTGAACTTTCACCAATTTACAAAAGTGGTCCTTGTAATTTCTAAACTAACCAAACGGACCCTTAAATAAAACTTAAACCAAAACTAACCCAACACCCGCTTTTCCAAGCCCATTCCCTAAGCCCAGTTACAACCCAGTCCACCCCCTCAGTCAACACCCGGTCAACCAAACCACCCTTTTACCCCTTTCCCTCCCAAAACCAGATACCACCAAACCACTGTTCACTCTTCCCCTCCATACCATCCAGTCACCAATACCACTCCTCTACCCACTGAATTGCTCCCCCACATGTCCCTCCACCTCACACAACCTTCCAAATACTTTGAAAACCTCTCCACGCAAAAAAACCTGACAATTTGACCTTTGGCGCCAAGTTACCAATTTGAATGGCCTGGATTGATTAGACCATATCAAGGGCTGGGAATTGGTGGGAAATACCCCAGTGGGTCCCACCAACTCAGAAGAGGGCTACAAATGGGAAAGAAAGCAGAGGATGAAAAGTATTAGATTAATTTAGTTTAGGATAGTGTCGAATAGTTTAGTTTTCAAATTCTAATGTAATATTTGGCTTTTGAACATTGTATCAAGCTTAGTCAGTGTAATATTAATCTTTTCTAAGAATCAATTTCAAGCTTTAGCTCAGTTCTCAGTTTATGCCATTTTAAAGAATTCTCAAAAATCTCAAGTTGTTGTATGATTGTTAGTTGTGATTGTTATTAATTTCATAAGCTTATATAAGCTCTTACAAAGCTTACAAAAGTTTTTATTAGCCTTAGAATCCAGTTTAGTAGTGAAATCCAAAAATTCATGAAAATTCAAGAAAATCCAAAATAAATAAAAAATTAGTGGTTTAGGAAGATTTGAACTGAGCAAGGTGTGGAATTTGGATTGTTTCTGGTTTAGAATCCTATGGGGGATACTAGGTTATGATATGATTCACTAATTCTTGGTTTCTCAGTCACATACCTTTGTAAGCAACATTTCTATTTTATGCTTTTTAATTTGATAATGCTTGTGCTGTTTAATTAAGTATTCTTAAGTGTTTATTAGATATATGTTATTGATAATATAGCAGAAAACCAGTTGCTTGTTCATTAAAAATTATTTGTACTCAAAACCATAATCTCACTGTGTAAAACTTAAATTTGACAAATCTGAGTTTTAGGCTTGTATTGTGGTTTATTTCTGTTTAATTATTCTTAAATAATCATAGAATAGTGATAGGAATCAGTATTGTGACTTAAATTCACCATTAGCCTTAGAAATCATAGATTGATAAAGTTATAGGGGTGTTTGGCTCAGGGTTGCTCAGTGAGCTCAACTGAGTTTGAGTGTGAATTTGTGATTCAAATTAGTAACTTAGGTTCATACAAGCTCAGTCCACCCATAACTTGGTCACTTATACAATAGAAAGTCAAAATCCATTACCAAAGCCCTTGACAGTTAACTGTCAAGGATTTGGGATCTCATACCCATCACATTAGCTTATAACCATTAGCTCTAGCTTAATTTAGATTAGTTATAGCTTAAAACAACTTATTGAATCAGTAAGGAGTGTTAGAAATCCATATTAGTCAACCTAGGTTAGTTTCTTAAATAGTCAAAGTACCATTCTCAGATTTTCACAAATATTGGGAGATTTTTATAGAATTTATTATAAGGATTCAAGCTTTGATCTTTTTAGGATTTCAACTCTACCACCTCAACTTTAGTATCCCACCATTCCTATATTTTTGTGATTTTTGAGGTGGGCCCCACAACTGCCTAAAGACACTTGCAGGCCTGGGTAGTTGCCCTGCACACCAGTTATCAGGCCAACACCACCACTTTGGTGGTGTCTTGTGACCAACCCAGTGGGCCCCACAACCTATAAATAGTGTCTTTGAACCCCCCTCCTAGTAGAGATCCTAGATTGACCATAGGTTTGACCTGTACCTCAGTGGACCCCACCTAGATTAGCCATTGAAGTTTGTCCCTATTCTGAGTTCAAAACAGGTTTTGGATTAGCTTATTGTAGCTTATTAGCTTATCTACTGAGCTTATTTAGCTAAATTAAGCTTAGACAAGTCTAACATACCTATTAGAACCAGAATAAGCCTTAGTGGGTCCCACATAAGCTCACTTGAGCTTATTTACCTTTTCAATCAAAACTTGGTCAACTGTGGAAGGAATAAGCTTCCACAGTGCTTATTTCTAGCTTATAAAATTATTGTTTTTATTAAATTTGTCTATTTTTAAGTATAATATAGGTTGGTAAAATAAAAATCCAGAAAAACAAACATAAAATTAAGTGATAGTTTCTATTTAATTTAATTTAATTTTAATTTTCATTTTTAGATTTTAATTAAGTAATTTGTGTTTTTATATTTTTATTAATTTCCTTATATATTAAAGTAATTTAAATAATTTTCTTAGATTTTTATATTGTCATTTGATATTTATTAGAATTTAAAATAGTTTTATTAATAATTAATAAATAAGTAAGTTATAAATAGCATAATTAGTTTTTATATAGTAATACCTATATTTTATATTTTTCTTAGCCTTTATAAGTCATAATATAATTTTAGTAATTTTTCTAGAATTTTTACTGTTCATTTAATAGTTTTTATAATTTAAATAGTTTAATTAGATATTAATTAATAAATAGAAAAATAATTAGTTAACTAGTTTATAAATATATAAAATAAAGTTTTTATAATTTTTTAGGATTCCCATGATGGTTAATTAGTTTTATAAATTTTTTCATAATTTTCTAAGTTAGTTTAATAATATTTGTAATTTAAAATAGTTTAATTAGTATAATTAATATAAATAGTTTTTAATTAATAGAAAATTCATAAAAAGACAAAAAGATTTATTTTTATTTTTTATACTTTCTTCAAGTTCATTTTTAAGTTTAGAAATTATTTTTATAAGTTTTTAGTTTAATTTGTAGTATTTATAATTTTCTAATTAAATAGTTAAATAGTTATTAATTAAATAATTAATAATAAATAATATAATAATATAAAAAATAGTTTTATTTTTAGTTTAATTTTATTTTAAGTTTAAGTTTATAGAATTTACATTTTTAACCCTTGTAGTTTATTTTTCTTTAAAACTCACCTTTTTCTCAGTACGCAGTCGCGTCTGATTTTAAATTGGTGAACGTTTAAACGTTTTAGATATCTAGGTTTCACGTAATCGTTAATATAGTTTTCCTAAGTTATTTTAAGTTATAAAACCCTAGTATAATCACACACACACACTTTTATACCTTTCCTGTTCACATTCACTAATCACAAAACCGTTTTTAATCATCACAACCTCGTTGGGACATTACGACCCGGGAAAACACTGTATTCCTCGGAAGCATTTGCCTCGGCTGTTTGACTATTACAGTTGGCCATTCACAAGTGGCTGATCAATAATTATCTGACCGTTTGAGGCGAATCAAAATTTGGCGCCGCTGCCGGGGAAGTTGTGCGCTTATTTTAAACGATTTTGCGTATTTGTGATTCTGGATATACATCCATTGTATATTTACCCTCTTTTATCTATATTTTTATATAAACAAAACACAAAAATATTCACCTTTACACCTTTACCTATTTGATTCTTCATTTCTCATCCCCAAAACCCTTTGATTCTACATTTTTCCACTTATCTCATAATTGATTCTAATGGCATCTCTCGATGACGATTTCTTTAAACAAAGGGCCTTTAAAAGCGAAGTTGAAAAACTTATGGCCTTGTCAAAAATGTCGAGATGTCATGTTGATTATGATGGACCTTCGATTCCTATTCCCTCTCCGGTGAGGGAAAGAGATCATGAAACCGAGGTGACAAAGGACCTTGTACTTTCCTCTGATGATGGAGGTGCTAAATACGTCCAAACCACGGTTGTACAAAAACCTGAGCTCACAAATGCTCCTAAACCTTCAAAAATCAATCCTGATCTTTCACGGTTTACGGTTAAAAGTTTGTCAAGCAAACGTACTGAGCTCAGGGCAGTAACTGAAAAGAACGACTTACCTAACCTTCACGTTTATCAAGAACCAAAACCCGAGACCATAACGGAAGTGGTGGAAATTTCTAGCTCTAAGAGCACACCACTTGTCCCACCTCCGGCTTTTATTCCTTGTGACGGTTGTGGTGAGCCGCTTTTCGGTTTTCCATGTCGTTGGTGTACATGTGTACAATGTGGTAATGATATTCAAAACGGGAGTTGTTTGTTTTGTGGATCAAGTAATTCATTTGCTTATGATCCTAATCAAAACTCATTCAACAACTCCTCAAATTTTTTAAACTACCCATCACATTCATACGAGCAAGAATCATATTATCCAAATATCAATGATGCTTCGTATCAAAATACACCAAACCAGACTCAACAGTTTTACTGTTGTGAGTACTGTGGAGGTCCACATTTTAGCTCTGATTGTCAAACAAGGAATCCATTTCCTTGTAACAATTACGACTATTCCTTTCAAGACCCACCTCCACAATACCAAATAAACCAAGCAACTCCTCAAAACCAGCAAGACCCTTGTCTAGAGGTTCTTGAAAAACTTAAAAACATTAGGGAGGAGTTAGCTAATATGTCGCTTCGCCATGATCCAAGTTCTTCTTGTGTATATTGTGGGGGTCCTCATAATGATGATCAATGTCAACCTTCCGGTTTTGACACATCCACACCTCCACAATTTCCACTCATTCAAAATTCTCGTGATAAATCTATCGCAGAATTACTTGCTGAAGAACGAGATTCTGGGAAAAGCATGGAAGATCTAATTGCTGAGCAAAGAGTAGCCAAAATACGTGCCAATATTCGCTATGCTGCTTTTTATGAGGACGATGATGACAGTGATGATACCTCATCATGTTCATCAGTTGAGACTCCTTCCATGGATATACAGGGGGGAAATAATATAACTGAATCACCAGCAGTAGAAATAATGGAACTTGTAGACTCCATTACTGCTAGTCCTTCTCATCTCCCTGAGTATGATGTTATCACACCCGAGGTTCCCACTCACTCTCTGAACATGGGGGACGAGCATCTTGACACAATTTCTGCAAAGGAATCGGACGAATTCATAAAGTCTAGTGTTGAGAACCTTGTCCCAATCCCAAGTGAGTCACAGGGAATTTTTGATCTTATGTGTGATATTCCTTTCACCCCTGATAATCCAAATGAACAAATTGAGACTGTCTCTGATTCCAGTAATGATTGTTTATCTTATGGAGACATCGAATTTGTTGATGCATCACTTCCCGAGTCTAATGATGACTATCTTTTTGAAGAGTTCGCTGATGAACTCTCTCATATGGATCCCATCCCACCAAGGGATGAAAATGAAGTCTTTGACTTTGAAGCGGATTTGAGAGAGTTAGAATTCTTACCTACTCATGATCCTGCGTTTGAACTCACTCAGATCAAACCACTTTCTCCGGAAAGTGAAAATGATTTGGACGAATTCAAGGCTTTTATGAATGAAGATAGTTCAATTTCATACGAAGTTGATGTTAATTATCTTGATCCCGAGGGGGATATTCTTTTTCTAGAAAGTTTGTTAAACGAAGATCCATTTCCCCCTCTTCCACAACTTCATAATGAGGAAATCAAATCAGTTGAGGAAACTGATAAATTTCCTGAGATCAAGCTTAAGGACTTGCCTCCTCCACTTGAATATGCATTTCTTGAGGAGGAAGTTCTTATCTTAATTGCTATTCAGATCTCCCTACTTTCCTTCACCTACCAGGTGATTTCTCCTATTCTTCACTCCTTCGGGAATGAAGACACTATCTTTGACCCCGGCATTCTCATTTATAAATTATGAGCCGGATGTCATTATGTCTTATCGGTGTGGAACTTTCACGTGCTTCAAATGTTTATCCAAACATCTTGAATGAAAGTCCGATGTAGATTGTCTCTTCCACTTACTTCCCCATGGACAAATAAATACGGGGTCGAGTCAAGCTAGTGACTCGGGAATCAAAAACATTAGCAAAAACATGGGCTTGTCACCCGTGTGTAACACCCTAGTGTGGGGGAGATGCCCCACATGTTGTATATATCTCAAAAAAAAAAAAAAAAAAAAAAAAAAAAAAAAAAAAATGTACATATAGAAATAGCTTCTATTTAAGAAGTTTTATCTAAAAAATAATTGTATGTATATACACATAAAATAAAGGCTATGGAATATTTTCTTCTTACGTTCTAAGTGTCGGTTTAACACCCGGTACTTTGAATATTGAGGACAATATTCAGTTCTAAGTGTGGGGGGAGATTCGTTATTCTAACGAATTTAAACACATGTTCCATCAAGAACCCCCATTTTAGCCAAAATTTTAAAATTTTTTCTCACTTAGAACGCAATAAATGGTATCAATCCTTCATGTCTAACCCACAACAGGATTGGCTAATCCAGGAGCAAACGGTTCTTGGTAAAGATAACTCAAACCCTTTTATGGCTTGCAATTTGCCAAAAATTGTATGGTTCCTCAACTCCCCATTATCCTCAAAAGCTAATGAGATGGCTAGCCCGCAAGATTATGGCTTGTGGTAAAGGCCGTGGAAAAACCATAATTGGTAATCAGCTCACCAAGATGTTGACTATTCCATCAAGAGTTGGCTAGTCCAGAAGCAAACGGCTTTTGGTAAAGACTAATCAAATCCGTTGACAGCTGGTGATTTGCTCAAAAATCACACGGTTATCAGGTGTGCCACAGTTCTTACACCTGGCTACTCCAGAAGTGATGGATTTTGGTAAAGAGTTTTTCAAATCCATTAAGTTTTTCTCAATAGATTGCTAGGGACTAGCAATAGTTTAGTGTGGGGGATTGATGAGTGTCTAAATACTCATCATTTTATACTAATCTGAACTGCCAAAACATACAAAAACACTCAAATATGTATCAAAATACTTAAAATATCTTAAAAGTGTGTTTTATATGTTTCAAATACAAAATATGCAAAACCAAATGAAAAACGTACAAAGTTTGCATAATTGGCAGTTTCAGTCCCTCAAGTTTCAAATATTGTCAAAACTAGTCCCTGGTTATTCTAAAAACATGAAAATGTCACCAAAGGTCCTTTTTAATCATAAAGTTACATATTTAGTCCTTTGGTGCAAAGTTTCACAAAATTACAAGTTTAGTCCCTATACTTTGCAAATTGACAGAAATGGTCCCTGTGATGTAAAAACTTTGAGAAAATCAATTTTGGTCCTTTTACTAATAATCTTTTGCAGGTTTGGTCCTTATGTGAAAAGTTTGGAGAAATTACAAATTGGTCCCTCAAGTTTGAAGGTTTGGCATAAATAGTCCCCGGGGTTTAAAAATGGAAAAATATCAAAAATACTCCTTGTACTATTCATATATGGCAAATTAGGTCTTTGTGATAATTTTGGAATAATGCCATACTAGCCCCTGAACTTTCACCAATTTACAAAAGTGGTCCTTGTAATTTCTAAACTAACCAAACGGACCCTTAAATAAAACTTAAACCAAAACTAACCCAACACCCACTTTTCCAAGCCCATTCCCTAAGCCCAGTTACAACCCAGTCCACCCCCTCAGTCAACACCCGGTCAACCAAACCACCCTTTTACCCCTTTCCCTCCCAAAACCAGATACCACCAAACCACTGTTCACTCTTCCCCTCCATACCATCCAGTCACCAATACCACTCCTCTACCCACTGAATTGCTCCCCCACATGTCCCTCCACCTCACACAACCTTCCAAATACTTTGAAAACCTCTCCACGCAAAAAAACCTGACAATTTGACCTTTGGCGCCAAGTTACCAATTTGAATGGCCTGGATTGATTAGACCATATCAAGGGCTGGGAATTGGTGGGAAATACCCCAGTGGGTCCCACCAACTCAGAAGAGGGCTACAAATGGGAAAGAAAGCAGAGGATGAAAAGTATTAGATTAATTTAGTTTAGGATAGTGTCGAATAGTTTAGTTTTCAAATTCTAATGTAATATTTGGCTTTTGAACATTGTATCAAGCTTAGTCAGTGTAATATTAATCTTTTCTAAGAATCAATTTCAAGCTTTAGCTCAGTTCTCAGTTTATGCCATTTTAAAGAATTCTCAAAAATCTCAAGTTGTTGTATGATTGTTAGTTGTGATTGTTATTAATTTCATAAGCTTATATAAGCTCTTACAAAGCTTACAAAAGTTTTTATTAGCCTTAGAATCCAGTTTAGTAGTGAAATCCAAAAATTCATGAAAATTCAAGAAAATCCAAAATAAATAAAAAATTAGTGGTTTAGGAAGATTTGAACTGAGCAAGGTGTGGAATTTGGATTGTTTCTGGTTTAGAATCCTATGGGGGATACTAGGTTATGATATGATTCACTAATTCTTGGTTTCTCAGTCACATACCTTTGTAAGCAACATTTCTATTTTATGCTTTTTAATTTGATAATGCTTGTGCTGTTTAATTAAGTATTCTTAAGTGTTTATTAGATATATGTTATTGATAATATAGCAGAAAACCAGTTGCTTGTTCATTAAAAATTATTTGTACTCAAAACCATAATCTCACTGTGTAAAACTTAAATTTGACAAATCTGAGTTTTAGGCTTGTATTGTGGTTTATTTCTGTTTAATTATTCTTAAATAATCATAGAATAGTGATAGGAATCAGTATTGTGACTTAAATTCACCATTAGCCTTAGAAATCATAGATTGATAAAGTTATAGGGGTGTTTGGCTCAGGGTTGCTCAGTGAGCTCAACTGAGTTTGAGTGTGAATTTGTGATTCAAATTAGTAACTTAGGTTCATACAAGCTCAGTCCACCCATAACTTGGTCACTTATACAATAGAAAGTCAAAATCCATTACCAAAGCCCTTGACAGTTAACTGTCAAGGATTTGGGATCTCATACCCATCACATTAGCTTATAACCATTAGCTCTAGCTTAATTTAGATTAGTTATAGCTTAAAACAACTTATTGAATCAGTAAGGAGTGTTAGAAATCCATATTAGTCAACCTAGGTTAGTTTCTTAAATAGTCAAAGTACCATTCTCAGATTTTCACAAATATTGGGAGATTTTTATAGAATTTATTATAAGGATTCAAGCTTTGATCTTTTTAGGATTTCAACTCTACCACCTCAACTTTAGTATCCCACCATTCCTATATTTTTGTGATTTTTGAGGTGGGCCCCACAACTGCCTAAAGACACTTGCAGGCCTGGGTAGTTGCCCTGCACACCAGTTATCAGGCCAACCCCACCACTTTGGTGGTGTCTTGTGACCAACCCAGTGGGCCCCACAACCTATAAATAGTGTCTTTGAACCCCCCTCCTAGTAGAGATCCTAGATTGACCATAGGTTTGACCTGTACCTCAGTGGACCCCACCTAGATTAGCCATTGAAGTTTGTCCCTATTCTGAGTTCAAAACAGGTTTTGGATTAGCTTATTGTAGCTTATTAGCTTATCTACTGAGCTTATTTAGCTAAATTAAGCTTAGACAAGTCTAACATACCTATTAGAACCAGAATAAGCCTTAGTGGGTCCCACATAAGCTCACTTGAGCTTATTTACCTTTTCAGTCAAAACTTGGTCAACTGTGGAAGGAATAAGCTTCCACAGTGCTTATTTCTAGCTTATAAAATTATTGTTTTTATTAAAGTTGTCTATTTTTAAGTATAATATAGGTTGGTAAAATAAAAATCCAGAAAAACAAACATAAAATTAAGTGATAGTTTCTATTTAATTTAATTTAATTTTAATTTTCATTTTTAGATTTTAATTAAGTAATTTGTGTTTTTATATTTTTATTAATTTCCTTATATATTAAAGTAATTTAAATAATTTTCTTAGATTTTTATATTGTCATTTGATATTTATTAGAATTTAAAATAGTTTTATTAATAATTAATAAATAAGTAAGTTATAAATAGCATAATTAGTTTTTATATAGTAATACCTATATTTTATATTTTTCTTAGCCTTTATAAGTCATAATATAATTTTAGTAATTTTTCTAGAATTTTTACTGTTCATTTAATAGTTTTTATAATTTAAATAGTTTAATTAGATATTAATTAATAAATAGAAAAATAATTAGTTAACTAGTTTATAAATATATAAAATAAAGTTTTTATAATTTTTTAGGATTCCCATGATGGTTAATTAGTTTTATAAATTTTTTCATAATTTTCTAAGTTAGTTTAATAATATTTGTAATTTAAAATAGTTTAATTAGTATAATTAATATAAATAGTTTTTAATTAATAGAAAATTCATAAAAAGACAAAAAGATTTATTTTTATTTTTTATACTTTCTTCAAGTTCATTTTTAAGTTTAGAAATTATTTTTATAAGTTTTTAGTTTAATTTGTAGTATTTATAATTTTCTAATTAAATAGTTAAATAGTTATTAATTAAATAATTAATAATAAATAATATAATAATATAAAAAATAGTTTTATTTTTAGTTTAATTTTATTTTAAGTTTAAGTTTATAGAATTTACATTTTTAACCCTTGTAGTTTATTTTTCTTTAAAACTCACCTTTTTCTCAGTACGCAGTCGCGTCTGATTTTAAATTGGTGAACGTTTAAATGTTTTAGATATCTAGGTTTCACGTAATCGTTAATATAGTTTTCCTAAGTTATTTTAAGTTATAAAACCCTAGTATAATCACACACACACACTTTTATACCTTTCCTGTTCACATTCACTAATCACAAAACCGTTTTTAATCATCACAACCTCATTGGGACATTACGACCCGGGAAAACACTGTATTCCTCGGAAGCATTTGCCTCGGCTGTTTGACTATTACAGTTGGCCATTCACAAGTGGCTGATCAATAATTATCTGACCGTTTGAGGCGAATCATTAAGATTATTGATCCTTTATTGAATGTGATTGAATATTTATATGATTTATTTGTATTTATACTCGATACTTGTTTCATTACTGTTTGTATTTTAACAATACCAAATATTCCTGAAATTTAACAAAATAAAGGGTTTTTCCTAAAACTCTATGAACTCACCAACCTTTGTGTTGACACTTTTTAGCATGTGTATCTCAGGTGATTAATGGAGCAGGACAAGACACGGAGTGGGCATTTATTACTCTGATAAATTAAAATGGTGTAAAAAAATCAAATTTGTCATTTTTACAAGCCTTTATATCTTTTAATAAGATTTTAAATCAAATGGTTCATTTTTTATCAAAATTATTATGTAAATGACAAATGACTTTCAAAATTTTTCTTTTAAACCGTTTTATTGGTTAAAACTTCGATCCTCACCGTAATACCCAAATTAATTTTTCCGCTGCGACAAACTTTAAAAATGGGGGTGTTACAGATTGGTATCAGAGATACAGTTATAGAGAATTAAATGTTTTCAAACATTAAAACTATAACTTCATTTTCAAAATAATGATTTTACACCATAATATTTTATGCCCTCCGTGTCTGCAGATTGTCGTGCTCCATAATTTATTTTTTGAGATTATCTTACATGCTTAATAGTTACTCATATACAATTGTTATTTCATCTGTACTGTTATATCTTTAACATACAAAATACTCATAAAATATTATTCTCGGTTACTACTGTAGCATGTCTTCAGGAACACCCGTGAATACCAAATCTACTCTCCATAATACTAATACCTCGTCAATCAATAAGAATTCTACAAATAATGAAGATCCTTACGTAAAAATAATAAAATCCCAACCTAATATAGAACTCAATCCGAGATCACCTCCGTCGTTACCTATTCGTTCACCTTTACGTCAAAGAATCAGGAGAGCTACCGAATCATATGAAAATTTGATTGGTGGCCAGGCAACGTTCGAAGTTGGACAAGGTTCGAGCCAAGAGATATCATGGACGAATGTTGAACCAATTTCTCCGTTACCTTATACTTCAGATTCTACAATACCTAATTCTCCAAATAATTTATCTTCACCTAACTCTCCCGACTACGGTATAAGTACTCCTGAATCAATATGGAATCTTATTTATCGACATGCCGACATATTGGATGCTCACACTGAACAGCTAAAAGGGTTACGACCAACTCAATTTGAGTGGTACGACCGTAACCTTGACGCATTGTTCAAGAGGGCTGATGCTGAGAGGCGAACAATATGTGAGATAGGGATAAAAATTAATGAAATAAAGGACAACACCAACCAGGAACTTGGAAGTTTGGACTCAAGGGTTCGTTGTGCAAGAAGAGAACATGGTCAAACACATGTAAGAATTGGAGATATTGAGAGAACCCTATGGATGGCCAGAGATGCAGCCAGAAACCAGGGTCAAAAGATTGCCACATTAGAGAGTATGTTGGCAAACCAAATGAACATGTGTCAAGAACGTTTCTCAAACATGGAAGCTGCACAACTTGAACTTGAGAAAGAAATTAGATATTTACGCCAGAAGCGTAACTAATCTTAAGTTTACAAGTTTCCTTGTTGTTCCTAATAAACCAAATAGACTTGGTTAATATTTCTTGTAATGTTCAATAATTCTGAAACTTCAGAATGTGTAATCAAAACATATTGTATAATAACATCTTTTCTGTTATATATATATGTTGTGAATCAATCTTTTCTTCCGAATAAATCATGCATGTAATGAATCCCCATATTTCATGCAAAAATCTCATCATTTGTTATTTCTATAATAACCAAATGATTCTATACAGATCAATGAAGTATTAATAAAAGATCTTGTATCGTTTATCTTGCAAAGACAATCGGTCAAGTTATTAATATTCTGTTTACATCTGTAATATTATTCAAATCTACCGTAAGATTTCTTACAAATAATTAAGATTTCTTAAAAATTTTCATAAATAATCTAAAACTTTAAGAATCGTCTAAATACCAATTTTTGAAAGTGGAATTAAAGAATGAAGAAAAGATAATTAAACTTCATTTGAAATAGACAAGTCGGTTTGTTCCTTAGTAATCCCATATCAAGAGTTGATCATTAATAAAATGATACAACAAAGACATATCTTGAAATTAGATTACAGTAGGGAGTCAATTCAGTCTATTATAAATGAAATAATTAACTTCATTATTTAAATTTTTCTGATATTATATGGATTCTAATGTTGAGTTTCATTTATGTTTACAGAAAATGGACAACATGAACAATGCATATCAATCATCATCAGAAATTTCCATGACTCCTGGAGCTATCCAGAAATTGGTAAATGACATAGTGTCGGTGGTACTAGAAGGGACTACCTTAGTTTATCTGAGAAGAGAGACGGGTATACTTGGTAATCAAAACCCTGCAAATTTCATGAAGTATAGACCACCTCACTTAAAGATTCAAGAAGGAATGATCAACCCTATCATCAACCATCATCAAGGAATTAGGCATGGAATGTTACCAAATGGAAATAATCAGAAGAGGAAACTACCCGACACAGGAACCGTCAATCCAATCTACTGCAACATCTTCAATGCTCAAGATCGTTATCACAAACATCTGGAAAACCGTATGAAGTATCAACATCAGCTGGGAATCAATCAGATAGCTAATAGAAATTGTCTTGTCGCACCTATTTCTGGAAGTGGTTATCTTGGAACTCTACCCTGGTGTCAAAAATGCAACCTGCATCACATCGGGAAATGTAGGGTTAGATGCATGAAATGTCAGAAATTAGGTCATCAGACAATTAGCTGCATGACTAAGGACATGAAAGTACAACCAACAACCATTGTATGTCACGGATGTGGTGGACATGGTCATCATGTGAAACAATGTCCAAACTACAATGTTAATTGGAAAGCCAAAACCTTTACAAGAAAATGAAGAATCTTTAAAGACCTTGATAGCATCAAGGGAATGGCAACTAGATTGGAACAAATGAATAAATTCCTGTTGAAGATAAATAAAATCTAGTTTAAAATTTCCTAAGTTGTATTTCTTTCCTGTATTTCACTTCAAGTTACTATGGATGTAACTTAAACAATAATCTTTCTACTGTATCGAAAAATCTCCCTTGTAATATTTCCATAATAATAATAATCCAAGTTAATTTCAATTTCCGTCTCATCTACCAAATAACAATATACAATAATTACTTCATAAAATTTTGAATTATAATATGAATCCTAAAATTTTCCACTTTATTTCAAAAAGAAATTGCGTGTTATATCATAGAAATAGCACGTTGAACACCACCTAAAACAATTTATATAAATATATGATTGAAACAAACATCACATCATTTAGTCCTCAATTATACATAACTTGATCAACTATGTATAATTTAGGAAGAATTATGTTATGAAAGGAACAATGATATTTATAAATAATTTAGTAACAATCTTCATTCAAAAGCAAGATAAAAAGTTAAAATAAACTGTTCATAATACATTGAACAATCTATAATAAATACCTATCATATGTCATCACCATTATGATAGGAATCAACAAAAGTATAAGCAAGAAAACACCAATAATTCACAATAACTAATAAAAGACATCAATAACGAAAATATTTATTAAAATCCATAAAAGTTAATACATAAACAAATAATTAGCATCGGAAGTGCTATCGTTACAATTAGTACAATACAAACAAAGGAATCTTCAATAGGTTGATCCGCAATGACAAATAAGACTCCCACCAACAAAACAATAGCAAGAGCCACCACAGGATGAATCACTTTAATTATGCTGAAAAATAAATATAAACCAAATATTAAAAATAATAATGAGACAAATTCTTAAAAATAAAACAAGTTTTATTCATTATTCGTTACAAATACATAAAAACATAACAAGAACTTAATCTAAAACAACCCTAGCTTAAGATTTTACCCCCAGATCTTGTCGACGGTAATAGCAAGGATAGTCAGGGGTACGACAAACATCAAGATCGCAAACAAGAATCCAAAATCTTCATCCGGAACGTACGCCAAGTAGATAGCGGCAAGGACGACGTACACAATCGCTAAGATGGTTATGAGATGCGGCATTTTGATGAAAAATGAGAGGAAAGTGATTAATGGAAGGAGTGGAAATTGGTAGTGGTATATATAGGCTAAATGTGACCGTTGGGCACTATTCCCGACCGTTGGGGCACTATTTACTAGCCGTTATTTCACTATTCATGACCACTAATTTCAAATGTTCACAACCCTTAAATACGTCAGTTACCTTATCTTGTTGGGTACAAGTAAATCTAACTGAATCCCGTTTCCGTAGTTTTAGGAATAAAAATCTCCCGGCAACCTCTGTTCAAAAATTCTTTACTCAAGTAATCACATTAAATTTGAATTTCGGGACGAAATTCAGAATGACATGTGGGTACTGTAAAACCTCGCGAAAATTCGTATAATTAACTTCGGTTAATTATATAAATAATCTTTGTCATTATTGTAATTACCATTTTTACGGGGAAATTTAAATTTTTCTTTGTATATTAAAATGGGCACGATTACGATATTGTCAAATTCGTCAAACGACAAAACAAGTTATCAACAAAATTAACAAAACATTAATTACACTAAACCTAATTAATAAAAACTTAATTACTAAAATTAACTAAAAACCAAATCGGGCCTTAATCCCCCTAAGCCCAACCGGCCCACACCAAAACCCAAAATTCATTTATAATAATAATACAAATCGATTAAGTAAGCCATAAAACGTCTCGTTCATTTTTAATTCGTACACACGACCTATGTATATTTTTGCGCATTCTCATTAAGCTCCTAGCCGACTATTAGTGTGCCAATTATCACGTTCACATGTTGAGGTTTGATACGTTTTTAAGAGGCATTCCGTTTAGCTATGAATCGACCCAAACGATTCATACAAAATTCATTTCTTATCCGTTCTTGTTCCCGTTTGTTCCTATGAGTTTCTAATATTATTTGTATCATGTTTTCATGTATGAATATTTACTATGATCGACTAAGACTCCTTAAAACGCAAATGAGCAACTCGTTTACTAATAAAAATGGATGTCGACATATTAAGAACTCACAAGGACAATTTACATTTGGCTACCTTTCACAAATCAATTTAAAATACTACTCTAGTACCTTAGGATTTCTATTCTCTGGCAATGCATAGTTGTGCTTGTCCCTCACAATTATTTGTACCATTTGCAACTCAAATCTTCATATATATATTTATATACCGATCGGCCTTCCATTTCCTTCATCATCACAAATCGTTTCTACTCTTTCTCCATTCTAAGATAACTTAAAAACCTCAAGAGAACCATACGAGTACAGTTTAGAAGCAAGACGTTTGTAACTTCTTGTTATACGATCCATACTTGTCTCTTCTAGTCGAACGTGTATCTATACTACTCTTTTCATCCGTTTCTCTCAACTCTCTACCACCCTAGAGGTGTAGTAAGTCGTCTCCACTCTTTCTCGTTTCATACCATTCATTATTTTCATTCCATGCATCATATTTATATTTGTTCCATCGTATATCATTTCATATATATAATACACGTACATATTTATTTTTAGAACACGAAACGTGACTAGCCTCTATCTTGGTAGGCCTAGGAGTCACGTAGCACGTACACTTCACGTTTATTTTCATGTTACATGCATTTAACGAGCCTATTTCAAACCATGTCACACGTATAAAAATCTAAACACTTGGTAAATAATTCCAACTTTTCAAATAATGAGATCGATTCAAACATGCCACAAAACCTACGTATAACTTTCAATTTCACGTAACAAGCACCCAATATTTTTACTCGACCTAATAGACCACCTAGAAAACTATTAGTTTCATTTATATAACTTATAAAAATAATCACGTTTAGACACTATAAACGAGCCAAAGCAAATCGATATGAATCAGTTTTTAAAATCAAAAGTTATATAAAAATCATATGTTTTGTCGAGTGGGCTAAAACAAGGCCCAACAAGACTTTGCGTTTTAACAGCCCACAGGGCCCATAAAATACATTTTTAGAATCACAAAGTAAGCCCAAGTTCAAGCCCAAAAGAATTTTCATGCCCTCGCCTCTAAAATTTTAAATGGGCTTTAGTTTGGTTCGAATTGAAGCCCATAAGCTAAATAAATAAGCTTTTATTAAAATAAGCAGTTGAAATAAGCTTGAAATTCATAAAAGAAGCTACGGAAATTTTTATGAAATTTTTATAATCACTTTTGCAAAAAT
Source organism: Artemisia argyi (assembly GCA_030686995.1). Classification (NCBI taxonomy): domain Eukaryota; kingdom Viridiplantae; phylum Streptophyta; class Magnoliopsida; order Asterales; family Asteraceae; genus Artemisia; species Artemisia argyi. The sequence goes on from CM060709.1 coordinate 25,205,427, forward strand.
TGGACTAAAAATGTAACGCGACGACACATATAGGGACTAAATGTGAAAACTGTGAAAACTAAGGACTAAAAATGTAGAAACAGAAAGAAAGGATAAAAATTGATAATATAGTATTGTTACAAGCTTAGATTGTAATATTGGACATGTAGTGGACTATAATTGTAAAATATATATAAAAAGGACTAACGGTGTGACGCTAACGCCGTTAGTATAAAAAATGTAAAATTGGAAAAAGGACAAGGACTACACATAATCTATTTGACATTCTTATTTTATTTTATATTTTACGGCAACCCTCACGTCATATGCATTTTAGTACGTTTTATATATATATTATTTATTTTTACGTTAAATATATATATAACGATACTTAAAGGGTTAATATTTTTACTTACGATTTAAAAAGGTAAAACTATAATGGATATTTTAAATAAAGTATTTTCATATCATGCATGGCATAATAATTTCACTTCACATCATCTATTTGTAATAACGAATAATGTTTATTCATTATTCGTTCGTATTTACCAAATAGTATTTGGTTATATTCTCTGATAAATTTATTTATCAGGTTCTGTGTCAAAGACGTTCCCATAAATCTCATCCTATCTTACTTTTCATCATTTCTAAATCAATCCAGGTGAGTCATAGCCCCATTTCAAATAATTGTTTTTAACTCATTGGGGGAGATACATGCTTACATATACTTTGATAACTTGATAAGTATATAAAATAAAATAAAATACATGATTCAAATCAATTTCCTAATTGATATTAAAATAATATAATTTGTGATTTATAATATATCAATGTTTCCAATGTGATTATTGTGGTATGAGAAATATATATTTATTGATGAATTATTTGACTGAAATATTGTTATTCATATGAAAATGTTCTCAATTCGATTATTGTGGTATTTGATATAAATGTGTTACTGGCGAAATATTTAAATTGAATTTGTGATACTCAAACGATACTATTTTCAAACTGAATTTGTGATACTCAAACGATACTATTTTCAAATTGAATTTCTGATACTCAAATGATGATATTTTCAAACTGAATTTCTGATACTCAAATGATAATATTTTCAAACTGAATTTATGATACTCAAATTATGATATTTTCAAACTGAATTTCTGATACTCAAACGATACTGTTTTCAAATGGATTTCTGTGATACGATACTTGATTTCATGATGTGTGCTAAATGAGCCCATTAGTCCTTGATATTGCCTAAGTTAGCTTATTGCCATATAGTCCCTCTATCATGAGCCATTAATCACTGAAAAGTGAGCGCGAATATAGTGGACAGCTTCGAAACCTGTTTCGGGTTGACCTCCGATCCCACTAATGCTTGACGGAATGCCAATTGCAATTGGTTAGCCGCATTAGTCGTGATACACTATATTTGAGTAAAAATAGGAATTGGCAAATCACCTATTTCACGAGGGCAAAATCTGTCATTGATTTGATAGAACACCCCTTCTGTTAACGTCTTGCGTGTCATGAGGCTTGGTGCAATATCTATAAAGGAAATATATATGTATTCAACATATATTTAGATACAGCTGTATAGGTTTGGCCATACGTGAATTGTTTATCTGATCGATTTAGTATCATGAGTTTCCAGCTCATGTTAAGATTATTGATCCTTTATTGAATGTGATTGAATATTTATATGATTTATTTGTAATTATACTCGACACTTGTTTCATTACTGTTTGTATTTTAACAATACCAAATATTCATGAAATTTAACAAAATAAAGGGTTTTTCCTAAAACTCTATGAACTCACCAACCTTTGTGTTGACACTTTTAAGCATGTGTATCTCAGGTGATTAATGGAGCAGGACAAGACACGGAGTGGGCATTTATTACTCTGATAAATTAAAATGGTGTAAAAAAATCAAATTTGTCATTTTTACAAGCCTTTATATCTTTTAATAAGATTTTAAATCAAATGGTTCATCTTTTATCAAAATTATTATGTAAATGACAAATGACTTTCAAAATGTTTCTTTTAAACCGTTTTATTGGTTAAAACTTCGATCCTCACCGTAATACCCAAATTAAATTTTCCGCTGCAACAAACTTTAAAAATGGGGGTGTTACAGCTAGTACGATGTAGTCTATGTTTAGTTGACGAGCTGAGCAAGCATTTATTTCGTTATTAGAGAAGATGTACTATTAGTTACATGATATTTTACTCGAGGTTGTCATTCTATGATAGTTTGTTTGTGTATTTATGATAAAGTAACGGCCGTTGGTGAAAGGAAGAATGCTATAAACAAATGATTTTTGTATCGATTTTTTTACAGTGATTAGGAAATATCTTAAACTTGATTTAAAAAAAAAAAAAAAAAAAAAAAAAAAAAAAGTTAGGCTTAAACAAAAGAATTATTTGATCGCAGTTTGTATTTTAGTACAATAATTTGTTGTGTTGTTTAGATACATACATTTGAGTTGTTGGGTACAACATTTTTTTGTTGTTTAATGCATGATTATGTAATAATTTGTGCGATGTTCAAAGCAAAACCTTTTGTCTTAAAATATTGTGGCAAAATAGTGCATATTTGAGGTTGTATGGTGCAATGTTGTTAGGCACTATTCAATTAATTTTGCAAGATGAGAATAAACATGTCGCTCGATTTTATATCAAGTATTGAGTGTTTAGACGTTGCAAATATTCTGTTGTGAATGTTGTTGCAAATAATCAAACTACTTGTTATTTTAGAAAGATGAACAATTGTTAAGGATTGTTCAATTCAAACTCATATTGCTAATAATCTAATGGTTTGTCATTATAAGAAATGAATAAATTTTGACATAACCGTGTAGGATATTGTGAAATGTCAAGAAATAACACACATACAGATGACAACAAATTACGTTAGTTTATATAACTAACTTGAATGATATGATTGTCATCCGAAGTGAGCTATTGTCCATTCTTTACATTGGACATATTCTAATTGCGTGAATTGATTACACATTGATTCTATATGATTTAAGTCATGATAATCATATAATTATATAAGAGATTAAATGTGATTATATATTTATATAATCACAAGTAAACTGGAATAACATGTTGTAAGTGTAGGACTTACACAAATACCTTGTGGGATCATCCTAAAACATGTTTGGTTTAAGGTGGTGATTTGTCTAAAAGAAGAACGTTAGTAGATGAAGCTATGAATAATCAGAATGATACATCTTCTGTCATACGCTAGATTCTTTGGTCTATAGCATGCTGGATTTGGAATTTGTTAATTATGATACGGAAAATAATTAACATATATAACATTCAAAAGGTGTGTATACACTAGTATGAAACTTGTGGAGTGACAAATTACTAATGGTATTGATGTCATATCTATGTGGAATGTGTATAAAACCATACGGACGAAATATATAATTAACTCTTGAATCTATGAACAATGAATGTCTTATAGAAAAATGTGGCAAGCCAGCTTCAAATTCAGTTCACTGACGGAGTATTATAAGTTAAGTATAAACCCCGTGTACTATTCACCATAGACTTTATTGGCTACTGCTGCTACAGTTTTCTACAGTGCATATTCTGAGTATTGCTACAGAATCCCTCTCACCCACAAAATCTACAGCCCTCCTCATTTGTGTTTCTTGAAGCTTCTTCCACACACACACACACACACATAACAATCAACCGCATCCACAAAATGAAAATCCATCGGTGAGATTGATGATGATTGTGAGTGTTTCTTCAGCATATATCTTCGCCAAATATACCCATAAAAACAGTCTCGTCTCTCATTCAAGATATCTTCTTTAAGATCTATCATCAAACAAAAAGATTGACGATGATGATGACACTGATCTTCCAAAAAGTAAGGTTTTTTCTTTCTTTTATTAATTTCAAATTTTTGATTTATGTCTTTTAGATTCTTTTAACTGTTTTTGTGGTTGATTTGTGTTTAGTTTAAGTGGTTATTCATAGGATTTGGGTTGTTTGAATCGGGTGTGGTTCGACAATCAGATTACGGTATAAAAATTGAATCTTGAAATTAGGGTTTTCACATAATTGGGGTTTGCTGATTTCGTGTTTTTATGGGTAGATTTTAGGGGTTTGTTATAATGGTTAAGCTTATGGCTTATTTATAAGACATGATTTGAAGATGTTTGGACTAGCTTAAGGTCGCTTGCATTTCTGATTTTTCCACATAACGATAATAACTTAGAAACTTTTTGTTGACGTTTTGTGCAGGTGTGTATGTGGCGGCAAGAAAAAAAATCAGAATTCGCAGGTGTGGAAATCGGCAAAAAAAGGAGCAAGTGCTCCATTTTGGTGACCGTAATGGTAAGTTTATAAGTTCTTCATTTTTGGGTCATATTTCAGTTTGAACTATAAATTTTGCAACTCGATGCTTAATTTGGTGTTGATTTGCCATTAAATATGGAAATTACAACATGCTACTTTTTAATGTGGTGTGTGTTGATTGCCCGACAAAAAAGAAAACATGAAACTGAAAATAATAAATCCCTTTTATAACGTGGAATGAAGGATCCATACAGTTTGAACCAACTTTTATGGCATGGTTGAAATGGTATTTTTTGCAATTCATGTGGTAAAGTATTTTAGAATTATAAGAAGTGACGCTAAAATTTATGTTGTTTTTCAGGTGTATGGAGCATTTGGATTTATGGAATACCATGGTCAATGTTGATGCCATTGGCGTTTGTTTGATTAGACTACATTGGGTATGTGCAACACAACATTGGATGCATTGATGCATTGGTATTTTTAGTGGTTAGTCTGTTTGTTGGGGTGTTTAGGATTATTGCTTATTAAGTGCTTTATTGTTGGTTTGTGGCGCTAACAGATTCAATGATGGTGGTCGATGAATAATGGGGTAATGGGCGGGTTCAAGAAGGGGGTGGTGCAAAGATGGGGTTTGTGAATTCGGGTGCTTCCAGGTTTGAAGTCACATGTCCGAGTCCATTGATGAAACTCTAGACGAGGAGACGGAGGAGCTCACAAAACAGGATCTTTGGAGGTAATTTTAGACTAAATTTTTAAGTTGGCTTTGTCTTGATTAGTTTCTAATCAGTTTTGTGTTTGATTTGTGAATCAATATTTTGCAATATTGCATGAAATTATAACTGATGCTTATAATATGGCAATAGTATCGTGTCAACTGGCATTCTGTACTAAGTTATGAAAGGAAAATGAAGGTGTGAATCATATTTAGGTGTAATGAAGTAACATGCGTACATATTCGAGCATTGAAATTTCAAATCAATAGATAGTCAGTTTATCGTGTTTGCATATAGTGGTTATATAGATACATTGGGTCATTCTACTCTAGGAAAAAATTAAGAAACTTCAAATTGCATTTATGTTAGAAATTAAAGTTATGTTAGTATATTTCAAAGTGAATGAGATTCTCAAAAATGTTTGGATACACTGTTGTTGCATTAATTTTGGTGCTCAAACATGTTAGTATACCATGGATAACGAATCAAATAAAAAAAATACCAGTTGATAGTAGCAATAAACTATTTGCAGCCCTTAAAAATAGTTATTGTCACATACGTGAAGGTTTCTTAAAAGAGAATGAACCACAAAAAGTACTCGTTGATAGTAGTAGCCAAGTATCAGCGTGTCCTAAAAATAGTTATTATCGAATGCGCCATGGTTTCTTAAGAATAAATGAACCATACTTTGGTATAGATGCTGTTACACCTCACCAAGGCAGAAACGCGAGTGTGTGACTTCATGGATATCATCACAACACATGGTGTCCATATAGAGAATAACTACATGCATAAAATAGAGCGAGTACAGACACGAAGTGTCATAACAATACCCCTAAAACAAAATCCAAAACAATCCAAAAATCCCAGCATAGATGATAAACCACTTCTAATGCGACTAAGGTCTTGTCTAATCACATCCTTCTATCTTATCCTTAGAAAGCTCACCTGAAAATGATGCTTAAAACATCAACATAATGTTGGTAAGATTCATAGGTTTAAGACACACATACACTCTCAAGGCAACCACTTCACTGTGATTATAAAACATAGCTGGACAAATAAATTATAGTTATCATATAAGCTACGTATATTTGCAAGTCAATAATCACACACAAAAAGGCAACAACTGGACGGCTCATGTCCTCCAATCCCATAATGACAACATCAGGATGGCTTGTGTCCCCCGATCCCAATAATGACAACATCAGGACGGCTCGTGTCCCCCGATCCCAACAATGACTACATCAATTAGGTCGCATGCGCTAGCAACAGGATAAGCATCCTCCTAATCGAATCACATATATATATATATATATATATATATATATATATATATATATATATATATATATATATATATATCCACACAAGCAAATAATCACACATAGCATACATACGATAACATTATAAGTCCAAGCTCTTTTGACACACACATAATCACAGTAACTTAAACATTTAAGACAAGCATCATTCTAATCCCAAGTTTAAAACAAGGTAAAAATATGAGACTATGAACTCACCTCAAACCTTGCAGCTTCCACAAAACAAATCACAATCTATAACACACAAAAATAATCCACATTACACAAGGTCAAGCTAAAAGCTACAACCCATGTAATACAAATATGATGGATGTCTGAGACTCACATGACCCACCATGGATCTCCTAAACACCATACTAACCACTACCATAACCTAACACTCACTAAATCCCTTGCACTTTTAAAATCAGAAAACACATAATTTTTTGGGTACATTCGCCCACATGAAATCATGACAATTAAAGCTCAACAACTCACACCAAAAATTTACCATCGTCTCTCATAAGAATACAAGCTAATCCCAGAAGGCCATGGACCAATAACACACACAAGTACTCAAAAGAAAATCAAACTTGTCAACTATCCAAATTCGGATCTGAACGCACACCAAAAAGTTTTAATTAGAATAAAATACTTCTACAAGTTTTTATCGCGAATACTTTTCGTGGTAGTCTAAGATAACCTAAAACTTAACTATTCCAGAAGAGCTAATCTAAATACCACTTTTACAACCACAATTCACTATCAAACTTTTACCCACAGTCTGTCCCGGTTTAACAGCTTTGACACCTTATCAAAGAAAAATCAAAAGACCGACTTCCCAACCTTGAAATCAATCTTGGCCGGACTTTTTGGAAAGATATTTCATTAAACTTCAATTTAGACAAAAAATGCGTGACCTAACTCCTCACCATCTATTAAATACATTCACATCATTACAGCACTAGTTTTCTGTCCAAACCCTAACGCATAAACTAACGCGTTTTACACTCAATTCTCTTAACCAATCATCATAATATTATCAATTAATGATTCTAACATGTTTTGCCTCATATATTTACAGAAGTTTATAAACCCTAAATCCATCATTCTTAATATTACATGAATTCCAATAATTAATCAACTACTTGAACATAGGTTTTAAGAATTTTACCTTGATTCTTTATTATTGCTTCACAATTATAAACCCTAACTTTTTTCTTCTTCCTTTGCCTCTCTTGAACGACCATAATACTCAAAAAAACGTTCAAGGGTTGTTTGGGTTTGTATATATATTAATTTTGATAATCCCTGGGCCTAAGAGTCATATTTGGACTCAAATTGGCTTTCCTTTTTCCCCTTTATCCCCTTCTAGCCGAATTTCTATATACATATATATTTTATATATTTTTTATTATTATTATTAAATTAATTTATTACAGTCAAAACCTCATACTTTTCATATTTTATAAACTCTCAAAACAAAACCTAACGTCTTTCGCGATAAACCTTAATTTTTACGGCAACCGGAAAAATTATCATTTTCAAAACAAAGTTTCCAAAAATATAATTCCACACTCTTTTGAAACATAACTCATAAAAACAAACTCCTTGTAACCCGCTAACGCTCAAACACTTGAACGAAGACTCGTTACGCAAAAACACAAAAACACCAAAACTACCCAAGTCATTTCTACACCATAAAGGCGATCAAAATGAACTTATCCAAATATCAACATTACTCACTCACAAAAACAACACCACGCAAAGGGATTTAGTGCTAAAACTCACCTATATCACTTCAAACACCTAAGACACACCAAACAAACGTCAACCGATTCAAGACTATCAGTCAAACTGACCTGCTAAAACCACGGTTGTTACATCATCCCCCACTTAGGGAAATCGCGTCCCGAGATTTCAACTAATCTAGTCACCACTCACAACAACAAAAGAAAATTTATGGATATTTAAGTGGAATAATACTGGTGAGTGCTTATTCACTCACCTTTTCTAAGCCAAAATTAGGACTTTATAATCCAAAAACTAACCAAAACGCCAAAGAAAATATGTTTTTGTGATTATGAATGTGCAGGTACGGATATCTTGTGAAATGACGAAAAACAATCAGAAAACAAGCAAAAACGAGCACGTGTGCAGATTAGTCAAGGAAAGTCAATACTGAGCCTTAGAAGTCTTCAGAGATATGTGATTTGTCAGTTTTGATCCCTGATTGAAGATTCATGAGAGTGTCAGAATTGGTCCTCCAAGTTTCAGGATTTGGCAATTTTAGTCCTTGGAAGATACTTTTCATATTATGACATCTATAGTCCTTGGAAAATCAGAAATTTACATCAGAATATATTTTGGAAGAAGTACAGGTTAAGTCCTTGCAGTTTCAGAAAATACATTTTGGTCCTTATATGTTTCTATGTATCAAAAATCTGAAAATAAAATACTAAGCCTAGTCCTAAACACTACAAACCCAATAACATAACAATACCCAAAGCCCAAACACCATTCACAGCCCACCATTCCTATACCCGGTCCACCCATCCAACCCGGTCAACCCCCACTCAGTCAAACAATACTAAAAAAACCTTACCCGCCCCTTTTTATCCCCAATTACCCTCAACCCAGAATAACATGAACCCTAGTTACTGTTACGGGAAAATTACGGCTATTAAGGGTATAATAGTACAATTACTTAGCTTCTAGAAGTATCAGATGATGTCAGGACGTGTCAGATTCAAACAAACACACCAGGGACTAACGTGGCGGCTATTGGTTGGTTGAAACGTGTCATTGATATCTAATCCAAGGGTTGTAATTGGAAGGCAATCATGAGGATATGATCAAAGGCTCAGGATGGCTTAGAAGAAGCACACCACATGGATTGCCAAGGTGGAAATCCGTGATTACTCATTTTTAGATCCTTCCTCACATTCCCTATATATAGAGTGCTAGGCTAGTTGTATCAGTGTGGAGTTTTGATTAGCGAAGCTCTGCCCAATTACTTTCTCAGTTTTTAGTGTAATTGTAATATTTACTTTTAATGAAAATTCGTTTTTATCTTTAATCATTTCTGCTTATAACTTTTACCTTATTGTTTTAGCTTGTATTCTCTTTAAATTTCAGCAGTAGCTTAGTTTTATAATCACCTCGTTTACTTTTTCATTAAAATTCAGTTTCATTTAATTCCAAGAGTTTATTGAAAAATCAAAAAATAGAAAAATATAAAAATAGTTATGTTGAAATCAGTTTTCAAATAAGCTTGTTAGTAGATCATATCAGCTTATCTTAGCTTCCTAGCTATGGTGAGCTTGTTGTTATAAGTTTGCATATGTTCTATCTCCTTTCTCATCAAGTCAACAAAAGTCAAATCTTCATGATTATGGAATGAACTGTGGTGAATTTTGATAGTCCATAGTGAATTAGGGAAGCACTTTGCCTATCTAAATACAGGCAAGCTCAGTGAATTCCTCTGTTCTAGCTGAGGAGCTTGATTTTGTAAGTCTTTATTTCAAATTTCATTACTCTTAGTGCAAATTTATGATTCTATGAATTGGTGGATTTCAGTAGTGTTAGATTGTTGAATTAGCTTCTGTTAATGTTTTCTTAGCTAGTTTGATCTCTGTTTTGGTGATTTGAGGTTTGTTGCATAGTTTCATAGAGTTAGTATAATAATTAAGGAGTGTTTGGATCATTTAGTTGTTGTGTTAAGTGGTTGTCATTTTTTTGTTATATCTTCACTAATAGACTACATTAGGTTAGTAATCATCTAATAGAGAGTAATATAGTAGTTTAGTTTATTAATAAGTCAAAATGAGGTTTCTAATTAATTAACTGTTAGCATAGTTAAAATCAGTTAGAAGAATTGTAGTAGTGGTTACATAATAGGTTAATATAGCTTTATCTAGCTTAATTACAGCTTAATAATACAATAATTAGTAGATTAAGTAGATTTAATTTGGATTTAGTCAATTGGTAAAAACTAGTTCAAAGTCAACTGTTACATGCTTTTTTGTTACTAATAGCTGCTAAACATGGGAGATTTTAGAGTAGCAGTTGGAAGTTTTAGATAGTTCTTTTGCATTTTGTAGACACTCAATAGTGAAGAGCAGCATTTGCCCACTAATAGTGTAGCTTAGTGTTTTTTAGACTGCTTATCTTAGGCCTGCTTATTAATAGTTTAGAACAAGTTTCTGATTTGGTTGATAGGACTGCTAGTGTTTTACAGTGCTTGTATTTGAGATTATTTGATGTATCTGAGTTCCTGATAGTGTGTATTAGTGTTTTGCATTGTTCTTTGCTCACTGGCTTAAGCTGTTGCTTATCAGCTTATTGTTTGGCTTATTCTTAAACTGCTTATTGCTTGTACCACTATTTTTGTGTGATCTCTGTTCATTTCTGAGTTTTACTGAGCTTATTAGAGTACATTGCATTTGTGGTTTAAATTTCATAAAGTTTTGTCACAAGTGCTTATTAATAAGCACTTGTGATAAGCTGATTTCTAGGTTATAAGCACTTCTGCAACTTATTTTCTTTTCAAAAATTTTCTGCAAGCTTTTCATATTATTTTAGATTTTCTGTAAATTTTTCATATTTTTCTGAGTTGATTTGATATTTTTCTTAATTTTTCTTAGTTTATAATCACTTTTTAATATTTTTTAATAAACAAAAATCAATAAAAATCCAGAAAAAGCCTTTAAAAATACAAAAATATTTTAGAAAATTCTTTTATAATATTTTAGATTTTTCAGAATAGATTTTATATTTTTCCCATATATTTACATTTTCCTTCATTTTTAATTATTTTTTAATCCCAAAAATAGAAAATAATTCATAGAAAATAAATAAAAAGTCAAAAAAAATATTTTTCTTTTTCTCAAAATTCTTTTTATTAGTTTAAGATTTTTAGAAAATTGTTTCACCTTTATAGGATCATTTTTAGTTAAAAAGTTACGTTTTATTTCGTACGTTACGTTTAAATTTTGCGATTGCATTTCCGTTTTTAGATTTAGACATTTGTGCATACTTAGCTTGTACTTTCTACTTAATTCACTATTTCTTTTTCAATATTTGAATTTCACCATCACAAGTTTCACTATTCACTTTTCACTACACGATTCACAATTTGATAATTCGAGATTCCATTCAACTTTCGTTGGGAAACGACTCGGTAAATCCGTATTTCTTGCGGATTTCCTCAATACTTAATATATATATATACTATAATTGAGCGAATCAATTTTTTGCGCTGCTGCCGGGGAAGGTTGAAGTGAGTTTTTGAATATTCGTTTTGAAAAATCGTGTTTTGATAAGCCTTCCTCTATCTTGTATATATTTTCTATAAAAATATTAAAATTGAAAAATTCAAAACACTTTTCCTAAAGTGTTTACAAAAATACAAAAATAATAAAGTTACAGTCTCGACTCTCCCGTGGAAGGGAGGGCGTTGTAAACAAAATATGTTTTTCAACATAACAAAAACGTGAAATTAGTTGTTTATCGGATTACTTCAAATTCTACAACCGATTAAGCGGGAAATACGGAAGCTATGACATTAAATTGCTAGCTGAAGAGAGAAACACTCTTCTTTCCCGTCCCATCGCGAGTGGTTTGAAGGAAACAGTTTCGATTAACGTAACGTTTTATAAAAAGAATAACAAAAGAAATAAAAAGTTTTTGAGATTTGTTTAAATAAAAATAAAAAAATAATAAAAAAGATTTTCCTTTTTCTTTTCTTCTTCTTTTTCTTTTTAATTTTGTTTTTGTGTATGCACACCCACTCTTCTTTTGAGAGTCTTATATCACCTTTGTCAAACCCCGAAAGGGTAATTCGACACACAAACCGTGTCCATTTCCCTAACGTTGTGGAAATTGATCTGAATAATCATCACCCTCCGGTGGGTGGAGATGATCACCAACACGTGCCAGCTCCCGATCACCGAACGATGGAGGAGCTGTGCCAACCCACAATGCATGGTAGAGGTGGCCCGATTGCCCCTCTCAATATCGAGGCTACGGATTTTAGACTAAAGCATCATATGATACAACAAGTCCAAAATTCATGCCAATTTCACGGATTACCGGGTGACGATGTAAATAAGCATCTCGACAAATTTTTAACCGTCACCCAAAGCATGAAACAACATGGGGTCTCCGATGACGCCCTCTGTCTTTCTCTCTTCCCTTATTCTCTAACGCATCATGCCACCGCTTGGTTTGATCGCCTTCCCAAGAATTCGATTCATACCTTCGAAGAAATGGTATCGAAGTTCTTGGCGAAGTATTTCCCACCATCGATGGTGACGAAGCTACGAAACGATATTAGTAACTTCTGGCAACTTCCCGATGAGTCTTTATTTGAGGCTTGGGAACGTTATAAGCTTGCTATTGATCGGTGTCTGAATCATAATATGCTTCTCGTTACGATAATTGATACGTTTTATAATGGTTTGACTTTACGACATCGTGACACGATCAATGCAGCAGCCGGAGGTACTTTTATGAAACGTCGTCCTGAAGATTGTTATGAACTAATTGAGAATACGACGGCTCATTACAATTATTGGGATTCCTCAACCGAGAGGAATGAGCCCACGAGATCGACTGCGACTCATAATTCTTCGTATAATCCCGAGCTTGCTGCAATTACTAAGAAGCTCGATGATATGTCGACGGCTATGCTACGAATGCATCAAATGTATCAAACGACTCAGGATCAAACGAAAAACCATCAAGTCAATGTGGTTAGTCATGGTTGTGAGACTTGTGGTGGTCCTCATTTGTATTATGAATGTCCGGCCACCGGTGCCTTTTCTCAAGAGAACGCGTATGCTGCAAATACGGGTAACAACGGTTATCCCCCTCAAGGAGATCGAAATCTTCTCAGCTACTGTTCCACCAATTTTCTTGGACCAACCGTTCTCGAACAACCAAACCAAGTCAATCAAGTCAACCAGAATCATAATGTGCAAAATCGTAATAATCAAGGAAATCAAAATCAGAGTCGAGCTAATAACGGTTTTCAAAATCATAATCAAGGTTTAATCAAAACCGGTGTTTTCAAGGTAATTACAATCAAGGCCCGCCTCAAGGGAATTTTCAAAACCAAGGAAACTATGGAAACCCTGGGAATTTTCAGAATACAAATCAGGGAAATCAGAATCATGGTAATTTTCAGAACCGTGGGCTGAATTTCAATAATAATCAAAATCAAAATGCTATTCAAAATCCGTCGCCCACGGATGATTTGATTAAGCAATTGCTTCAAAACCAACAATCTTTTATGGCAAAATATGAAGAATCAACTCGGTTGTTTGCTAATCAAATTAGTGATATTAACAAACGTTTAAATGATCGACCCTCGGGTTCGGGGTACTACTTCTCTTCCAAGGAACACGATCGCAAACCCGAGGGGCGAGATTAAGGCGATCACGACTCGCAGTGGGGTTAAATATGATGGACCCACAGCTCCTACTACCTCTTTTCTTCGTCTCCGCCTAAGGTAGTGGACTGTGAGACCGAGGTGACAAAGGACCCGGTTCCTCCTACTAATAACGAAGGTTCTGAAAACGTCCAACCTCCGGTTGTCCAAGCGTCAAAAGATAAAGAAAAAGTCGTTTCTGAAAACAATGTGAAATACAAATCAAAATTACCATATCCGTCAAGATTTAATGATGAAGAGCTCCGTGCAAAATCTAAAAAACAAATGGAAAAGTTTCTCGATATTTTTCAAAAATTGCACTTTGATATAAGTTTCATGGATGCTCTTGTTTACATGCCAAAGTTTGCCTCAACGTTCAAAAATCTCATAAGTAATAAAGAGAAATTGCTTGAATTAGCCGAAACGCCGATAAATGCTCAATGCTCCGCTATTCTTCTCAAAAAGCTTCCCGAGAAGCTTGGAGATTCGGGAAAGTTTCTCATTCCTTGTCCGTTGAAAGATCAAGAGGTTTGCAATGCCCTGGTCGATTCAGGTGCAAGTATTAACCTTATGCCATTATCGATCTATGAACAACTTGGAATGGGGGATCTTAAACTGACTAGAATGATTTTAGAGCTTGCTAATCGTTCGATAACTCATCCGGTTGGAATTGCTGAAGATGTTTTTGTTCGAGTGAATTCGTGTACTTTTCTGGCAGATTTTGTTGTTGTTAATTTCGAGGCCGATCCGAGAGTTCCTCTTATACTAGGGAGACCGTTTTTGCGGACCGCAAAAGCCCTAGTTGATAATTTTGAGGATACTCTAACTTTACGACATGATGATGACATAATGATTTTTCGTGCCGATGCTTCAAAATCAATGAAGTATTCCGTAAAAAGCGTTGATGTTTGTGATTATTCCTTTGATGATTTTGTGAAAACTTTCATCTCCGACTCTTCCCCATCATTTCCTCCGACTAAGGAATATGATTCTTTTTGGGAAGAGGTCAATGAATTCCTTGCTATTGATACGATTCCGTTTTTTGAGATTGATGAACCTTACTTTGATTCGGAGGGAGATACTATTTTTCTTGACAATTTGTTGATCGATGAACCGTCAATCCCTCCGGATAAAGTTAAGAAGAAGATTGAGCTTACGATTGACGATCCTCTGGAGCCCGAGCTCGAGGAATTTTTATCTGACTTTGAGAGTTTTTCCTTTGATACGACTGAGGAGATTAGTGGCAGTCCCACTTATCGTCTTGATCATTCTTATCCGATCTATGAAGTCTTTAACTTTGATATCGATCATACGGAAGAGACGAGTAGTGGCAGTACCACTTCTCTTGCTTTTATCTCTCTTCCGGAGTATGATTCGTTTTGTTTTGATAAGATTGAATGTGATTTTGAAAAGTTTTCTAATCCAGAATATGAAAGTTTTTGTTTTGATCTTGAAAATAATCATGACCCGGGTGGTGTTCTTAAAAATGAAAGTCTTAATGAAAATTTTATCCCAACCTTCCCACCCGGGAAAGTTTTTAAAATGAGCTTGAATGATAAGATTAATAATTCCACAATTATGAAGTCTACTTTTAATGATGATGAGTTTTTCATGATTGTTATCATTACCTTCTTTCCATTTCTTTATCCAAATATTTTGAATGAAAGCCCGAGTGAGATTATTTTTCCATGGATTTTTCCCAAAGACAAATTAATTCGGGGATCGAGTCAAGCTCATATGACTCGGTGAACAAAAACAAGCGCTTCGTGGGTGGCAACCCATGCTTATCCAATTTCATATTCTTATTTTTCTTATTTCTAACGAATAACGTGAGGAGGGGGTACATCTTCTACTCATGTGTTCCGTGGTTGTTTGTGATGTTTGTTTAGGATTGTCCGCGATTTATGATGACTCTCGTGCTCGTTATCTTCTCTCTACTCGGGTTTCATTCATCGATGCTTTTGGAAATCCTATATCCGAGAATCTTATCGACTAAAGTTTTCTTTGGCATAATTAATAAACGGCCCTAGAATTTTGTTAGGATTGCCTTAACCAACAAAAACCTTGAGGACAATGTTCAATTCTAGTCCGGGGGACGGTGAATCTTCGATTCGATTTGACCTTGCATTTTTCACCATGTCATGTACTCTTGCAACTCCATTTTTCCATCAAAAATTAAAAAAAATTGAAAAAATTAAAATTTTCAAAAAAATTTGGAATGAAAAAGTCATGAAAAAGCAAAAAAAAAATGAGAAAAAGTTGAAAAGTTGGGCAAAAATATAATAAGTTTTAATAAGTGTTTTGACACCTTGTTGACTTTCCAGCTGGCGAGAGTAGGAATAAATATTTTGACTTGACCGGGCGTGTTGAGCCCTAGCTTGTTCCCTTAACCATTATTGTTGTCAATTGGCTACAATCTTTCACTAAAATTACATAAGAAATGATTGTTATAAAGCTAAAAAGATGTTACCCAATGAAAAATGCAATTTGTTTCATATAGCACTTAGGAAGGTGAAGAAAATCAAAAGCTCGTTTAACACCATTTTCCACCATCATTTCATTCTCTTTCTTACAATGTCTCATTTTCATTAGCATTGTACCTATTGCGAACGTTTGAAACAGCTTTTGGATGTATGTTGACTGAACTATTGGTTTGAGTGTTTAATATGTTTATTGAGTAAGTATAAATACAATCGAAGATTGTATTTGGTTCAAATATTTCGATCTCATGTTTATATTCCATAGATATATTATGTGCTAATGTAGTTAAGACAGTAGTACTCGATATGATATTAATTCTTCGAAGTTGTGACATTAATTGTATTCCAGCAAGCGAAGAGTGGAAATGGGAAGGGGTTATTGCTAAGAGGACTGGGAGTGGGTACGGGATCCCTCATGCACGGGAACACCGCCGCCGGGTACTCCTTACCGCACGGGGAGACCCCGTTGAGTGAAGAACTCACGCACGGGAAGAAAAAAGAAAAAGGAACGTTGGAGTAATATAGCTGTTGCCAACGTTTATTTTTTATTTTATTTTTTTGTATTTAAAGAGTGTTTGTTTGAGGGTGGAAAGCAAAAAAAAAAAAATAATAATAATAAAAAAAAAAAAAAAAAAAAAAAAAAAAAAAAACATATACTGAGAGCAAAAAAAGAAGCATACGAGAGGAAAAAAAAACATACCGAGAGAAAAAAAAAATATGGAACGTGGCAACAAAAATAGAGATCCTAGAAGAGGTGGTCGTGGATCGAGAGGCACAATTCGTTCTCGAATTCAATCACAACCCGGTTTCGAATCATCTTCTCAAGCACAACCTTACCGCCACGAAATGTATCCTCAATCTCCATCATTTTTTTACTCCCAACAACCCCTCCCGCAAATTCCCACTAACTTCGATCCGTTTGAGCCGAACTATACCCAACAATCCCCACCGCCAAACTATACCCAACAATCCCCACCGCCAATTCCTACTTTCAACCCGTATTATGTAATGTTTTTTTAATTTTAATGAAAATTTAGTTTTTAATAAATTTTAATGGAATTTAAAAAAGAAAAAAGAAAAAAAAATAAAAATAAAAAATAAGTGAGTGAAGGGTGAGTGAAGTGACGCATCTAAAAATATGAGTGAGTGAGAGAAAAAGTGAGGAATGATGTGGCGCATTTGAATTGGTTGGGAGTGAGTGAAGCAAGGGAGGGTGTGTGAAGCGACGTCAATATATGTTATCCATGGAGTTGAAAAAGTGAAGACATATGCTTAAATTTCTCCAACCAGTTTGTTCTATAAATCAAATCAACCAACATTCACGTATGCATATTTGGTTAAAGAAAAAAAGATTTCTAAGAATTTGATTAGGTGACAATAAGAGCATACACATTGGTAACGTGGGAGGTCACGTTAAACCCCTTTAACGCGCACCATACGTTAACCATTGTGACCTCCTACGTTAACCTTGCGTTAACGTGCCACATTAGTGGCTTAACATCACGTTAAAGGGCCATGTTTGTATTTAAAAAAAATAAATAAATAAATAAAAGTTCACTCCGCCCCCTCCCCATTTGCCACAAACTGCTACTTTTAAAAAAAATTTACATTTTAACCCCCCCCCCCCCCCCCCCCCCCCCTTTCCCTAACAGAAACTAGTGTAAAAAAAATAAATAAATAAAAAAAATAAATAAATAAATAAATTTTCAAAACCTTTTTTCAACCAATATAAATACCCATTTACCATACTTTATTTTCCCACACTTTCACTACTCAATATCTTCTATCCTACTACTTATAATATCAAAAAAAAGAAAAAAAAAAAAAAAAAAAAAAAAAAAAAAAAAAAAAATCTCAAGGCAACAACAACAA